>CM046876.1:662947939-665778912 GCA_025667525.1 Glebionis coronaria | reverse complement strand
GAACCATTATTGGAGATTCAGAAGAGGTATCTAAGGTGTTAGACATTATAAAGACGACTGGTCCAGGTTTAGGTCTTGAACTTAACATCAAGAAAACAGAGATTTTTTGGCCCTCTTGTAATGGTACGAAGCTTCGGGAGGGTTTATTTCCGGTTGATATTCGTAGGCCGTCTTTGGGTGTGAAGCTTCTTGGGGGAGCTGTTAGTAGAGATGAAGATTTTATTAGTGGGTTGGCTATGAAGAGAGCCGTAAATGCTGTTGACTTGATGGGTCTTCTTCCACAACTTCATGACCCGCAAAGTGAGCTCCTTTTGCTTCGTTCATGTATGGGTATTGCTAAACTTTATTTTGGTTTAAGGACATGTCAACCTATACATATGGAGGAGGCGGCTTTGTTTTTTGACAAAGGGTTGCGTGGTTCAATCGAAAATATAGTGGTTTGTGGAGGACCTTTTTTTGGTGACTTGCAGTGGAGACTTGCTTCTTTACCCATTCGTCTTGGTGGGTTGGGCTTGTACTCAGCAAAAGTGGTCTCCTCATATGCTTTTGTGGCCTCGAGGGCCCAATCTTGGGTGCTACAAGACCACATCTTACGTGACAGTGGTATATGTGGTATGGACAATGATTACGTTTCTGCTTTCGCTTGTCTTCGTGATACGATTCCAAGCTTTGATTTTAGCGTTTTCGCTAATAAGGACACCGCCCCATCTAAAGCCCAAGAAACATTGGCGAGTGCCCTTTTTAGTGAGATGGTCAAAGATATGGAAGCCCACTTTGACATGACGGTTAGACAGAAAGCAGTTTTCGAGTGTTTGCGCGCACCACATGCTCAAGATTTCCTACAAGCTATCCCCATAGACGGGCTCGGTCAACATATGTCGCCGGTGGAATACCGCACTATCCTTAAGTATCGCCTTATGATTCCATTATTTCCGGTTGATGCTATATGCCCTATTTGTCGCAAGGCATGTTTGGATTCTTTTGGGGAACATGCGGTTCATTGTAAAGAACTTCCGGGCTTCAAGTATCGACATGATTTTGTTAGGGACGTTCTTTACGACATATGTAGGCGTGCCGGGATCTCCGCCAAGAAAGAGGCACCTGTGAATTTCTTGACCGACCCGTCAGATGGAAGATCCACACTGAGACCCGCTGATGTTTTGGTTTTTGGATGGGTTGGAGGTAAACATGCGTGCGTTGATTTGACAGGGGTTTCTCCTCTCGTGGGGCTAGGCAGTCGAGATTTTACAGCGGGTCAGGCTGCTATAAAAGCCGCCTCGTGCAAAGTGACTAAACACGAGAAAGCATGTGTTGAAAATCAACACGTGTTTATTCCTTTTGCGTTTGATACATTTGGTTTCCTTGCACCTGAGGCGGTGGAGCTACTTACGAGAATACAACGTGTTATGAATAGTAATGTTTTGACTCCTAAATCCACAAATGCTGTATTTAATAGACTTGGTTTTGCTATACAAAAAGGGCTAGCGGCGCAGCTTGTTGCCCGTTTGCCTTCTCCTAATATGTAAATCTAGTTTATAAATATGTGATATGTTTTATCAAATTTCAGTATGGAACATAAATTAAATTTCAAAAAGTTGCAAATTTTAGAAGTTTTTATGAAGATACGGATATACTTCTAATCGAACAAGTTGTCATTCGATCATTGGTTAGAAAAAAGATTAAACTTTTATTACAATTTTTAAATATTCATCACCCCTTCCTAAAAAATCCTCCGCCCCTCCAAACATCTTTAAAGTCATAAGGTTTTTTTGTTTGCTTGGCAATTGACATGCTAAATTGGCAAATTAATTAGTGTATGTGTATTGTATACATAAACTTCTGTTAGGGACAAAAGTACAAATTAAGTAAGAATCGAACTTTATAACAGTTGATAGTTTAGTAGACAAACTATTTCGAAAAGTGATATGTAGCAAAATTTCAAAATTTTTCCATACATCTAATAAATTTGTATCTAAATGTATGGTATTGATTAGTTTCATCTATTCAATCTTTTTCTAAGTAATAAAAAGATCATCAAAAATCGATATACCCGGGCAGCGCACGGGTATTGCACTTGTTAGGTTTGGCCTCCAGGATCATGTTCCAATTCATGCCTTTTAAAACCCTAAGTGTGATCATGATACAGTTTGACTTTCTAAAAACATAAACTAAACAAAATGTATTTTGTTTTGCCTTTCAAAAACTGACCGCTTTTAGTTTATTCCAAGGTCATTTTCAATTTCGTTTTTTAAGTTTTTTTCTTATTTCATTTAAAGTTTTTTCAACTTTTCCATATTAGTGTTTTCTTACATCGATTTTCTCTTAGAGGCTCTTTTTTTCATATTAGTGTTTTTTTGTTTGAAACCGTGTATAAAGTGATGTGTGAGAAATAGATGTATACATAGAACGTTTTTATAAGAGGTGTTTTTTCTTATATTTTTGTTATTGTGTATAGTGATGTGAACTGTAAAAAGCTTTTTGTTTTCTTTCTATTTTTTAGTTAACGGCTTTCCACGTCGCTAACTTCATTTGGGTGGGTTCTCACCATTTTAGTTTCTAATTTCTATTATTTTTTAATAGTACAATTCGTTCCTTTGTGACTTGTGGTTTGTTGATGTTTATTTTTCACTCTATGTGTGCCGTCTTTTTGAAAATATTACTAAAGTAGACTCTCATAGTTTTATCAAAACGAACCAAAAAATTATTTGTTACGAAACAAGCTAGAAGCACTCTTATTATGATATACACGCCTCGTCTTCTTATTATGATATGCACGCCTCGTCTTCTTATTATGATATGCACACCTCGTCTTCCCTCTCTCCCTCTCCCAAGCGTACCTTAAATGTCAGGCGCACGATAAACAAGCTCTCGTCTACCTTTTATTTTATCGATTCTCGTCTGCCCAACCGCACTTTTTAAAGAGGCATACTTTTTCACAACTCACGCCTCATCCTAAATTAATTTTCAATGGTTTTGTAAGTTGTAATTTATATAAGTTGTAATTAATATTTTTTTCCTTATCACTTTTAAAGATAGACAATTTATTTCCTTTAATATCTACGTATTTACCTCATTTAATATTTCCACTTAATACCTTTTAAAAATTACCTCTCCACCTATCTTCAAAAGTCAAAACCATGAATTCTACCTTTATAATTTATCTTCAATCATAGTATATCAATAACTTTCATTCATAACACATCCAAAGCGTATGCTTCCATCTTTTTTAAGAAAATAGAGGGTGTGGCATTTTTTAGACGTGGTTGCGCTTCACTACTTTTTGGCTGCCAAAACTTATATTGGTCATTTTGTTTATATGTCGGCTTAGTGAACCATGATTATTTATTGTTATAAACGCACTGAGAATCTTGGTTCTTGTCCAAATTTTTTTTATCCTAGTTGCAAATATAGATTTTGACTAATTATTGTTTAGTGAGTTAATAAATGTAACAAACTACGTAAACCTAGAGTGACGACTACTATTAGTAATACATAATTTAAATCTTCCTTTAAAGAAACTCATATTCACTGCTAGTTTTGTTATAAAAACTCAGCTACATGAAAATGAGATTTATAAAAGATGTGAGAATTGAGGATGAGAAGTTAGCATGTGATGAGTCTTAAATTTGCCAACAACCAAAGTCAGCAAGCAATAATTACATTGATGTATTAACTTTGTGAAAGAGAAAGTGACATGTCGTGTCTCCTATATTTTCCAACAACCAAAATCAACAAGATAGAATGAAAATTGTGTATTAAATTTGTAGAAGATAAGTTGACGTACAACGTGTCTTAAATTTAGCCAAAAACTGGAGCAACAAACAATAATTACACTGGTGTGTCTTAAATTTGTCAATTGTGTATTAACTTTGTGAAAGAAAGTTGACATGGCACATGCTTTAAATTTTCCAACAACCATAGTCACAAATCAATAAAAACGTTGGTGTATTAATTTTATGAAAGTGAAGTTCGATGTGTTTTAAATTAACAACCAATAAATCATGTAGGGAGCGCTTGGTGGTTTACTACTCAACAAATAAATATGAGGCGCAAAAAGTAGGACACCCTCCATCTATTAAGCTCGTTACTTTTGAAAATTATCTTATATGAGGCGCACATTAGAAAGCGGGCACTTTTACTTAAAAGTGCTCCACACATTTGTTGTTTAGATCTTGTATTTTTCATTTTAGGCGTACAGAAATGAAGACGCCTAGAGCGCTAGTATGTAGACATGATCTCTTGATCTTTATTGCTCTTTCATTAATATATTAATGTTGGAAACATGTGCCGTTATGTGAGTCGCACATGAAAGAAAGAGAGCACATTATAAAAATACGCCAGGAAGAAGAAAATCAAAGCTCACATTAAACTTATGCAACTAATTTCTTACCCTCAAAATGTACACATGTTATACATTCAACGATTAGTTCAAGGAGAGTTCATTCTAGAAAGAAAAAAGATTGTGCTCCGTCTGTTTTCGTAAACGACTAGCATAAAGGGGCTATATAAGATTTTTTTCTCCGTTTTAAAACTCACGTTAATTGAGACAGCTTTACCTATTAATCGGTATATCGAATCATTTTCAATCTTCAATCTTTGTTACTTTCATCGTTCCAAATTATAAGTTTAGTTTCAAATTGCATAGAATCTAAAATATTCTCGCTAACTACATTCTTCATCAATCAAATATCTTATTTGACAGCTAAAAATTACTTTGATTAAAAGACGAAAATGTATATGTATTTGACTATTTAGGACACACCAGAATAAAACATGCAGTGAAAATTTCAAGATGGACCAAACCATTTTTAAGCAACAGATTTTAGTATGAAAAATTTCACACTTGGGCCAAACTATGTGTGGCATGAGAAAAGCCTTCAAAGGATATGCAAGATGTGCCAAACAAAGTACTGTCCAACAGATTCCAGGAGCCCAACACTGGAAACTTGGATTACAGATTTTGTTGGTACTAAAAGTATCTGAGCTATAGAACAATTTATATGGAAATGAGGTGAAACCTTGAGGATAGAACTTGGGGCTGAACATTGGTGGTTTGACTAGAGGGACAATGTTTCATTGAAGAATGAAGCATCACATGTCTCGTATTATTCCACGTGCAGCTATACATCGATAATGCATCAACGATCCTTTCACTTTTAGCTAGAAAATCTGGACATGAGCATAAATGAAGAATTAAGTAACTGGAAACACCCCTTATATTTACTTTTCACTTTAGCTATAAATTATTTTTAAGGCATGAAAGTAGAAAAAAATAGTAATACGAAACACCCGCTTTATTACCAGAAGTTACCTCAACTAAAGAAATACATACCCCTTTATTAATACTTGAGCTAATAAAGTACATAAGCCGAAAAGTAGAAAAAATAGGTAATGCCAAACACCCCTTACTGCTTAAAAAACACAACCGTAAATACCAAAATGAAACCTTTAGGGGGCGTTTGGTTCACATTATGTTTTGAAGGGAATTGTAATTAATAAAAAGATTTGTAATTTGAATGAATTGTAATTAAAAAAGATGTAATGTGTTGTAATTGTAATTTATTAGAATTGTAATTTATATATTCTATCAATGTGTTTACTTGGTTACTAACGTAATGTTATTTCAATTTGTTTTAAACTTAAAATAATAATAATTTTTAAAAATAATAAATAATAATAATAGTAAAAAAAATATTAATAATAAAAGATATATATATATATATATATATATATAATAATGATAATAAATAATAATTATTGTTGAAACCTATATATTAGACTCAATGGTTTACACCATTAATCTAGGATTGTATCAAGTTCATATGTAGATTACGTAGCGGAATAAAAGACGATACAAGAACAAGATGTTCTCACCAAACGTTATTTGCATTAAAACAATAAAACAAATAACCTAGGCGTGCTAACAAGGAACACCACACCTAGAACATACGAACTTAGTGAAGGATTACATTATAAATCAATGTTATGTAAAACCTACGGTCTATGTCTCTTTATATAATAGAGACATAGCTTACAAAGAAAGGTATCAGGTAATAAAAAGACTCCACCAGCTTTTAGAATTGTAACTTGTACACTCTAGTCCTTCTCTTCTTATTTTATTGTTTTTGACGCATCAACTCATAATTTTGACCCAACAATCTTCCCCTAGTTGATGATATCAAAAACACTTCCCTTGAGCTCGCATTCTTTGTAAAACATATAACACCAAGGATCAACAGATTGCACATTCTTTGTAAATTTCTTCCCCTTTTTACATTATCCAAATAGGGGTCTTGTACGTAAGCGACCTTGATTTCAACCACTACTAACCAATATCACACTTCTAAACCGAGTTTACAACTTCTCAAATTGCCCTCCATGAAGCACGATCATGCACTATAATGAATGTGAGAAATAGAAAACTTACATTAGTTATAATAACACTGGCGAGTAGTAGTAAAAATCTTCACCTCCTTGTCATACGTGAATGACTAACACAATGAATTTAGCTTCCCCTTAAATTGTACTAATCATTTTTGAATCTTCAATTCTGTAGGCTTTATGTAATGATCACATATGAAGAAATATAATCATAACTTACTTGATGATGAAGTAGAATAACCCGAACTTACGTTTTATATCTTGCACTAACCATGTGACTCCAAAACTCATACCTAAGAAATATGAGCAGACCTTGATCTAGATTTGACAAGTCTTTGCACCAACCATTAACGAACAAGAAAGTTATCTTCAAGATGGTAGTAAACATCCTAAGATATGATAAAACACGCACCCACGAAACTCAACTTCATCTTCAAACAAATTGTTAATGCAATAATGACTAAAAACGTTACTTGCATTTTTAGGTCTCGCTTTGTTTTGATTACGACAATATGTAAAAACAAGCATTTACGAAAACAACGAAAAACGAATTCTTGAGTTCAAGTATTTTTCATTTTACCCATTTTCACTTAAGGTATGGATAAACAAGTACTAACCTTAATCAAGTGATCAAGTGATTTAATCTTTTCTTAAAACTCACTTTTTATTAAATGTGACAAGTTTTTATTAAACTTTATTTTTAAGAAAACGTTTTATTAAATTAATTATTTGAAATTTGAAAATGGCATATTCTTATTCTGTTAAGAATATCCTTTCAGGATATTTTTATACCCAGATAAGACCTCCACCACTAAAGGACAAAAAGGAGCGGAGTCTAGTCCGGCGGTACCTTAGCGCCTAGGCGGTACCTTATTGATAAGGTACCGCGGGCATAGATAAGGTACTGCGGGCAGATATAGCCGTTGGCTCCTTTGTCCTTTAAATAGTGGACCATTCTCAGCTTTTCACCTCACCTCTTTTGCACATTTATTTCCAGATTCAAACCCCTTCTTTAATCACTCAAATCTTTGATCATCTGTTTGATTATTACTTGTTTAAGAAGTGAATCTTGTTCTTCCATCCCTTCCTCTCCAAGTGCAAAGAGAAGAACACTATCCTAGTGAAGTGTTGAGTCCACCACCAAAGATCCATTGAAGATCAAATTTTATATACTTGTAGTTGTGTCATAGTTGTGAAGATCCAAGTAGTTGTGTCTATTTGGAAGTTGTGTATGTACTAAGTATAGTTGTGTAGATTGGTCCTAGCTACGATTAGGGCTCGACTTTTAGCTTAGAGTCGGAAATTGGTTAAGCGACGTGTACGGTTTTCTCCACCATAAGGAGCTTGTTGTGTAGTGAACTCTCGAGTAAGGAGTACTCGAGGAGTGGAGTAGGAACGAGGAGTGAGCTTCGTTGCCGAACCACTACAAATCCTTGGTGTTCGGTTTGATCTTTCTTTACCCTTAACTCTTTACATTCTTTATTCTTTATACATATACATGTGTTAGTACTAGATTAGTTACAATATCATTCTTTATTCTTTGTGGATATATTTTTGTTAGTATTGGTTTAGCTACACTATCATTGTTCATATTGTGCATAAGAAGATTTCACATATTTCCTCAAGCCTAAGTTTTTGAAAAATGATTTTTGGAAACCATATTTTAACAAGTAAATATAAGAAACTATTCAACCCCCCCCCCTTCTAGTTTCTACAATTGGTATCAGAGCGGGTTGCTCAAGAGTTTTTAAAGTATATTGTATTTTAAAACTTGAATCGATCTATGGATTCCAACAAGTACCTAGAAGGGCAATCTATGCAAAGACCACCACTTTTTGAAACCGATAGTTTTATTTATTGGAAAAATAGATTTGAAACTTATGTGAAATCAAAAGATTTAGATCTTTGGCATGTTATTACCAATGGTGATTTTTTACCCTTTCAATTTAATGAAGTTTCTAAAACAAAAGAATTGGTCACTTTTGACAAAGCTAATGATGATACTAAAAAGAAACTTTCAAAAAATAATGAGGCTAAAATGGTGATTTATAATGCTTTGCCTAAGAAGGAGTATGAAAGAATTTTTATGTGTGAAACCACTAAAGATATTTGGAACACTCTTTTAGTAACCCACCAAGGTAATAGCCAAGTCAAAGAAAGTAAAATCGATCTTCTTGTCCAACAATATGAACAATTTGTCATCTTAGAAGATGAAACTATTGATAGTGCATTTGCTAGGTTTAACACCATTATTACTAGTCTAAAAGCACTTGATGAAGGTTTTTCTAGCAAGAACAATGTTAGGAAGTTTCTAAGGGCCTTACATCCAAAGTGGAGAGCAAAAGTCACGGCTATTGAAGAGTCGAAAGATCTCTCAACTTTATCACTCGATGAACTCATAGGAAACTTGAAGGTTCATGAGATGATAATTTTGAAGGACTCGGAATTAGTGAAAACCAAGAGTGAAAGGAAATCTCTTGCACTTAAAGCCAAGAAGGCACAAAGTGACCATGATAGTTCCTCGGAGAGCGATGACGAGGAGTATGCATTGGCGGTGAGAGATTTCAAGAAGTTCTTCAAGAGACGAGGTCAACACGTTAGGCAACCCAACTATGACAAGAAACCATTGTCAAAGAATCGGTTTGTCAAGAACGAAAAAGGTGATAGGAATTGCTTTAGATGTGGTGATCCAAATCACTTCATTGGTGAGTGTCCAAAGCCCGCTCGTGATAAGAACCACACGGCATTCGTTAGTGGCGCTTGGAGCGATAGCGGTGAAGATGATGATGACAACCCCAAAGAGGAGAAATGTCTTATGGCTCACACTTCTAAAGAGGTACATTCCGAAACCGAATATTATAGCAATGATAGTTCCACCTTAGATGATATTGAATTTGAAGGCAAATATGATAGCTTACACAAACTTAGTCTTAAATTCATAAAAAAGAATAAAACCTTAAAATCAACCAAAACTAAGCTTGAAAATGAGATCAATGAACTTAGGGAGAAATTGGCTAAACTTGAGAAAAACAAAGAGGTTGATTTAGGTTGCTTAAGTTGTGAGAAACTTAGATTAGAGAATGAAGATCTCAAGAGCACCTCCATTAAATTGGAAAAGTTCATGAAAGATACTAGTGCTCTTGATGATATATTAAACAAACAAGTTCATTCTAAGGAAAGACTTGGTCTAGGTTTTAACTCAAATGAAGCCTCAACTAGTGAACCAAAACAAGTCAGGTTTTCACAGAAAACACCTTCTGGACGCGGTTCCACATTGTATGGCGCGGTTCCTTATCACTATGGAACCGCGGCCATAGATAAGGTACCGCGGCCAGAAGTTGAGTTTTGTGAAAATTCTGAACTTTCTGAAAAATCTAAGTTAAATGAAAAACCAAAGCATCTTACTGTTAATAAGGTACAATTACCCATACTTGACGACAATGCTATTGGTAAGTTCTACAAGCCATTAAGTAAACCTCTCATGGGAAATAGAAGTTTATCTAGACTATCCTCTACTCCACCTAGAGTACGGAATGAGTCTAAGCCTAGAAGTAGAACGACAACGCCTACAAGAGATAATCGAAACAACTCACGACCTAGAAGTAAAACTACAACACCTAGAAGGAATAATAATAACTATAAACCTAGATCAAACACACCTAGGAGAAGTAATGAACAACAAAATGGTTACATGAATTACTACCCTCCTCCATTTTTTTCTCCATGGGGAATCCCCTCCTCATTCATGCATCCCAACCAAATGCAAGGGATGTTTGGAACTAACAATTTTGGACCCATGAGATATTGGGGACCAAATGTTTGATCTTGTATCTTGTTTCCTAGATATGCTTGGGAATTGATTTGGAGCCCGATGAGTGGATTAAGGATAGTGGATGTTCTAAACACATGACGGGTAATCGAAGTTTGTTCTCGTATTACAAAGCATATGATGGAGGTAAAGTCACATTCGCTAGTAGTCTACGTGGTAATATCATTGGCAAAGGTACGGTTTCTCTTGACTCCATGACCATTGAAAATGTTGAGCACGTAGATAACTTAGGTTTTAACCTTTTAAGTATAGGTCAAATTTGTGATAATAAGTGTAAGGTCATCTTTTTGGAACATGACAGTGAAATCGTAAAAGATGGAAAAGTCATTGGAAAAGGTGTTAGAAAGCATGGGCTTTATGTCATGAAGGTTAATAAGAAGTCAAAAGACAACATATGTCTTGCGACTATAGATGACAGTTCTACTCTTTGGCATAGGAGATTAGGTCACGCTAATATGCGTTTAATTCAATCTTTAGTCTCTAAGGAGTTGGTAAGACACCTCCCCAAGATTAAGTTTGATAGTCACTTTTGTGATGCTTGCAAAGTTGGAAAGCAAGTTCACTCAAGTCACAAAGCCAAGAATTTGGTTTTGACCTCTCGGTTCTTAGAGCTCCTACATATGGATCTCTTTGGACCTTCCGCCATACGGAGTTATGGAGGTAACCTTTATACCCTAGTTATAGTTGATGACTATTCTAGATTCACTTGGACTAGATTTTTGGCATCTAAGAATGAAGCTTTCGATCACTTCGAAATCTTTAGTCGAAGAATTCAAAATCAACTAGGATGTTCAATTGTTTCTATTAGGACGGATCATGGTAGGGAATTTGATAATGAAGTGCAATTTGGTGCCTTTTGTGAAGCTCATGGTATTACCCATAACTTCTCGGCTCCTCGCACTCCACAATCAAATGGGGTAGTCGAAAGAAAGAATATGACTCTCCAAGAGATGAGTAGGACGATGTTAAACGAGCAATCTTTGCCTCAAAAGTTTTGGTGCAATGCCGTGGACACATCGACTTATATTCTCAACCGAATTCTTATTCGACCTTTCCTAGGAAAGACCCCCTATGAGATTCTTAAAGGTAAGAAACCCTCATTAGAATACTTTAGGGTGTTTGGAAGCAAATGCTTTATCCTCAACACCAAAGACTACCTTACCAAGTTTGACCCAAAGTCTTACGAAGGTATCCTTTTAGGTTATTCCCAAACTAGTAAAGCCTACACAGTCCTAAATAGAACCTGGGGGGTTATTGAAGAATCACTCAACGTAACCTTTGATGAAACCCCTCCTTCACCCAAGACACCACCATTGGTTGATGATGACTTGGATGAATTAGAAGTAGTTAAAGCCAAAGAGGTTAGAAAAATAGGAGTTGAAGACCTTAGTGTTGAAAAGGAAGTAAACATTAAGGAGTCTAGGGATCATACTCTCAATAATGTCATTGGTGACTTAAATCAAAGGACCCTAAGATCTCAAGTCCAAAACCAAAGCAACTTCTTTTGTTTTGTCTCCTTGATTGAACCAAAGAATGTTAAAGAAGCTTTGACGGATGAGAGTTGGGTCATTGCGATGCAAGAAGAATTGAATCAATTCGTTGCCAATGATGTTTGGGAACTTGTTCCTCCACCTAGAAGTTCTACCATTATAGGAACCAAATGGGTATTTAGGAATAAGCTAGATGAGAATGGTGTTGTGTCTCGTAACAAGGCTAGACTTGTAGCTCAAGGCTATAATCAACAAGAAGGGATTGATTATGACGAGACATATGCACCGGTAGCTAGATTAGAATCAATTAGAATCCTTTTAGCCTACGCTTGTGCCTTAGATATTAAGCTTCAACAAATGGATGTAAAGAGTGCATTTCTTAACGGTTTGAACAATGAGGAGGTATATGTGGCTCAACCTCCCGACATCATTGATTTTGAGAAACCGGACCATGTTTACAAGCTTAAGAAAGCACTTTATGGACTCAAACAAGCACCCAAAGCTTGGTATGATAGACTTAAAGCGTTTCTTGTTAAACATGAGTATACCATGGGAATGGTAGACAATACACTCTTTACAAAGAAGAAAGGTTCTCACCTCATAATCGTACAAATATATGTTGATGACATTATATTTGGCTCAACTTGTCAAGAATTGTGTGATGACTTTGCCAAAATCATGCATGATGAGTTTGAAATGAGTATGATGGGAGAACTTAACTTCTTTCTAGGACTCCAAATTAAACAAATGGACGATGGTATTTTCTTTAGTCAATCTAAGTACGCTAAAGAAATGCTAAAGAAATTTGGATTAGAAGAATCTAGACCAATGAAGACCCCTATGGCCTCGGGTACTAAACTCACCGTAGATGATGATTGTGAGTCGGTAGACAACACCAAATATAGAGGTATGATTGGTAGTTTGTTGTACCTAACGGCAAGTCGACCGGATATCATGTTTAGTGTTTGCCTTTGTGCTCGCTTCCAAGAGGCTCCCAAAACCTCTCACCTTGAAGCGGTTAAGCGTATCTTCCGATACATTAAAGGCACTATACATTTAGGATTATGGTATCCTAATGGGACCGGCGTAGAAACCATTGTCTACGCGGACTCGGATCATGCGGGAGACTATGTGGACCGGAAAAGCACTAGTGGAGTTTGTACCTTCATGGGTTGTTGTTTAACTTCTTGGTTCTCCAAGAAACAAACCGCTCTTGCGATATCCACCACGGAAGCCGAGTATGTGAGTGCCGGAAAAGCATGCCAACAAGCTCTATGGATGAAGCAAGCGCTTGTTGATTACGGGATTTCTCTTGATGATGTTCCCATCATGTGCGATAATAAAGGCGCTATATACCTAAGCAAGAATCCCGTGCAACATTCGCGAACCAAACACATAGAAATTAGACACCATTTCCTTAGGGATAATGTTCAAAAGGGGAACATTACTATTGAAAAGGTGCCCTCCGAGGACAACTTAGCCGATATCTTCACTACGCCACTTAAGAGGGAACCTTTCAATTACTTGCGTCTAGGTCTAGGATTAATGGAGCATCTTCCTTAAATTCTTTTCTTCTTGTGTGTTTTCTATTACCACTTTGAGTCCTTGAGTCTTTTAAACTCCTTTTAATTCCTTTTGAAAAATCTTCTCTTCTCCTTTTCAAAACTCTCAAAGTCTCGTTCGAAAATGGTTGAGAAATTCGTTTGACATTGTTAATTCAATCTAAAAACGATTTTTCATAGATTCTCGCTATTAATCTAGAGCTTACATAATTCATATGTATGATTCTCTCAACGTAGCAAGAACAAGATTGAATCATGGAGGATCATTGTGTCATGACTTAAGGTCTTGTCTTACACACCTCCTACATTGATTTTTTTTATCCATGTATTTTGGTCAAATCTCTATTTGGTAAGTTTGCATATGTTTTCTTTATCTATCTTTGCTTTTAAGCATATCCCTATGATAAGTTAGACTAGAAAAATAAGATTTGCTGAAAAATCTTCCTCCAAACACCAAACCCTGCTTCTGCAGGCGGTTCCATATGTGAACCGCAGTACCTTATTGATAAGGTACCGCCACCCTAGATAAGGAACCGCCTACAGTGGCCTTCCTTTTTCGGGTTTTTGTCTGAAACTCCAGATTTGCTCCAACATTTTTGAGAATCTTTGTTTCAAACCCTTTGACCACCCCAAAAATACCCTAAGCCTTCCCTATTTAAACCATAAGCATTTTGCATTACTTCACATCCAAAATGTCTTATTCTCCCAATGAAAGCCTTGAATCTCCTCCATTTTCTCCAATTGCTTTCAATCCAAACCCACCCAAGAACACTCTTAATCACATTTCTCCTACCAAGAATGTTGATTGTGGAACTTCTTTTCTTCCACCACCACCCTTTAGTGTTCTTCCTCCTTCTCATGATAATGTCATGCACCATGGAACATATTGTCATTATTGTCAATATCAACATCTTGCTATGTCACACATCTATGAGGAGTTGAGCTACATCAAGAGTCTCTTAATCAAGCCTCCTCTTCACTTTGATTATGAAATCTCCAACAAGCCACCACCACCACCCTCCGCTATTACCTTGTCTTTCATATAAGCATTGATTGCTTATCCACAAGACACCAAATTCAAGAAAATCTTAGAATTCTAGAATAACTAGGATTAGATTTATGCTTTTGGCTTGTTTCTTTTTCCATACTTCTTTGTATGATGTACTTTTAGTAAACTATCTTGGATCTTTGTCTTTGTGTTTTCTTCTCTTTTAATTTTTTTTGTGTGACCTATTGCTATATATTGTTGGTTGTTTCTTTTGTTCAACTAACCCTTCTATGTAGCTTGTCACCATATCTCGATTCCTCGGTGCCCCAAGCTAGGGGGAGTAAGCACCAAGGGGGAGTCTTTGCAAAGTCCGTTTCTTCAACACCGGATTACGCAAGCTTTTTGCTTCGACAAAGGGGGAGAAATGAATAAACTCGTCTTCGAAAATCTTGTTTTTGTGTGATTGAGTTTATGTATTGTCGGAATCAAAAAGTGGGAGATTGTTAATGCAATAATGACTAAAAACGTTACTTGCATTTTTCGGTCTCGCTTAGTTTTGATTACGACAATATGTAAAAACAAGCATTTACGAAAACAACGAAAAACAAATTCTTGAGTTCAAGTATTTTTCATTTTACCCATTTTCACTTAAGGTATGGATAAACAAGTACTAACCTTAATCAAGTGATCAAGTGATTTAATCTTTTCTTAAAACTCACTTTTTATTAAATGTGACAAGTTTTTATTAAACTTTATTTTTAAGAAAATGTTTTATTAAATTAATTAATTGAAATTTGAAAATGGCATATTCTTATTCTGTTAAGAATATCCTTTCAGGATATTTTTATACCCAGATAATACCTCCACCACTAAAGGACAAAAAGGAGCGGAGTCTAGTTCGGCGGTACCTTAGCGCCTAGGCGGTACCTTATTGATAAGGTACCGCGGGCATAGATAAGGTACCGCGGGCAGATATAGCCGTTGGCTCCTTTGTCCTTTAAATAGTGGACCATTCTCAGCTTTTCACCTCACCTCTTTTGCACATTTATTTCCAGATTCAAACCCCTTCTTTAATCACTCAAATCTTTGATCATTTGTTTGAATATTACTTGTTTAAGAAGTGAATCTTGTTCTTCCATCCCTTCCTCTCCAAGTGCAAAGAGAAGAACACTATCCTAGTGAAGTGTTGAGTCCACCACCAAAGATCCATTGAAGATCAAATTTTATATACTTGTAGTTGTGTCATAGTTGTGAAGATCCAAGTAGTTGTGTCTATTTGGAAGTTGTGTATGTACTAAGTATAGTTGTGTAGATTGGTCCTAGCTACGATTAGGGCTCGACTTTTTAGCTTAGAGTCGGAAATTGGTTAAGCGACGTGTACGGTTTTCTCCACCATAAGGAGCTTGTTGTGTAGTGAACTCTCGAGTAAGGAGTACTCGAGGAGTGGAGTAGGAACGAGGAGTGAGCTTCGTTGCCGAACCACTATAAATCCTTGGTGTTCGGTTTGATCTTTCTTTACCCTTAACTCTTTACATTCTTTATTCTTTATACATATACATGTGTTAGTACTAGATTAGTTACACTATCATTCTTTATTCTTTGTGGATATATTTTTGTTAGTATTAGTTTAGCTACACTATCATTGTTCATATTGTGCATAAGAAGATTTCACATATTTCCTCAAGCCTAAGTTTTTGAAAAAGGATTTTTGGAAACCATATTTTAACAAGTAAATATAAGAAACTATTCAACCCCCCCCTTCTAGTTTCTACACAAATGATAAAAGTTTTCTTCGTAATCAATAAAAATAAAACGAGTCATTAAACCTTTAAGACCAGTTGTTGTGAATGAACCAAACTCCATACCAAAACAGCTCTAGAGGACATCACAATCTTGTGTGAAAACAAAGGATCCATTGACCTCAGCAAGAATCCTGTATTGCACTCTCGAACCAAGCACATTGAAATTCGGCATCGCTTGACGTGTTTTTAACTTGTTCTTATGTTGTTTTACTATTTCATGTTTAATCATGTGTTTCATGTGTTCTTGATTTGTATATTTCATGTTTTATGTGTTATTGAACTTGTTGTATCAAAATGATTAACCTTCTATAAGCTCAAATGGCTTATGTTGACCAGCGCTGACAAAGGTTGATCCACCGCTGACATAAGGTGATCCAGTAATAGGATGCACATATGATTCTCTCTTATCAACTTGAGCTTCACTATGTGAGATGAAAGCCATGTTTCCAAAGGAAGATTTTCTTTCATGATCCAATAAGATTTCGTTCTCTACAATCTTTAGTCTAATTAAAAAAAATAACTTGAAAAATGATAAATCAGTTATCCCTTTTTAAAACCTATAACTGCTAGCCAAACACCCTAACTAAAACCTTTATTTGACATTAATGAAACTTTAGGGAACAATCTTGTATATTTGAGATTTACAAGGGTATAAAGTTGTTGATCCCAAACTTAGATCGATTTAGCTTTATGTATACGAGATTAGATCAAGTAATACACTTAGAGAAACCTTTGTATATGCTTATGATAATCTAAGTGTTATGCAGAATTAACACTTAAACAAGAACACACAATGATATAAACAAACTTTCACTTTGATTAATGATATCAAACTTGCTTACAATGAAAGTAGTTTACGAATGAAAACTTATATGAAACATAAACCTAAAGGTCTTCTTTTATAGACATAAGAAGCCTTGTACAATAATCTACGTATCGACTATTCTAGGTAAAGATAAATATAGAAAATACAATGTTGTTCCTATCTTTACTAGAAGTAATCTAGAATACAATAAACATGTAGAGTATATCTTCCCATCAGTGCTTGTCTTCAATGTATCAATGCTTGACTTTGTCTTGTCAACGCTTGAGCTGTCAGCGCTTGTTTTGCTCCTGTCAACGCTTGTTTTACTCTTGTCAGCGCTCAAGTGATCTGACCTTAATTTATTCCCAACAATCCTCCCCTAAACTTGATATCCACTCTTATGATCAAGTTTCTGAATAAGCATTAAGGACTAGGAGGAATATTACAAACCTTCTCATATTGGTAATAAATAAATCTGATTAAGTCTTTTGCCACGTCACTTGAATAATCTATTTCCAGCTGAGTGTTCTTCATCTTCTCCAAGATAGCCTTGGATATGAAATACTGACCATCCACAAGTAGATACTCAGCAAACTTTGTAGAACTCAAATGGTAAACACCAGCAGCTGAATATAACCTCCATTGACGACCACTGAGATCATCTTCAAGATCCTTCCAAATAGCAGGATCCTCATCTTTTGGTCCACACATTCTCTTGAATGTGGACCATAGTTTTATTCCATTAGCTGAAGTTGGTGCTTCAGCCTCATACTTGGTCTCAAGCAACCTCCATAGGTCTACCAAGTCTTCTCTATCACAACTTGAAAACAGAGATATGAGAGTGGTGAAAGTATGTACCTCTTTTCCATATCTGCCAATCTTCCAGAATCCACATTCATCTTCTTCATAGCTCACAATTGGATTCCTGGAATCTAGAGGTAACACTTGTACCATGTCTGAAGCTTCTAATGGTGAGAGCTTGAGGCTCTTTCTTATGACAGCTTCACTTGGATAAAAGGGATCCATATCTTTAGGAAACTCAAGAGTAATTCCCTTTTTCACTGGTCTGGGAACAACCATTGCTTTCTTGAGTTCCATTTCTTCTGCAAGTTCTTCTTTCCTTTCATCAGAAAGAAGTCTGAGAGTGTTTGCTTCCTGCACTCTCACCCAAATGGGATAAGCCTTGCATTCCAACTCATCAAATGTCAATGCCATCAATTTCTGATATGTCCATCCTACTCCATGACATCTGAGCAACATGCAGTATAGATCCCTTCTATCCCTTTCCAACTCTGAGAGAATATTGCTTGCTTTGTGCTTCAAAATAACCTGGCAATCTTTTTGAACTCTGAGGAGAATCTCCAAACCCTATATTTGATCTGAAACAGTCAAGTGTGGATTCTCCATACATCTTTCTTCCCAAGCATTATACATTTGAACCACCTCTGGCATATCATAGTCAACCTGCAATTTCAATTCTCTCAATTTCTCCTTGGCCAACTCATCTCCATACTCAAGTCTTTCAGGTTCTATAATCATAACACTTGAGTCTGAGCTAGCTCCATCACTTCCTTCTTCTGAAGTAGCAACAAATGGTGACTCTTTCACCTCCTTTCTATCCTGTTCCATGATTTGTGCAGCCAATCTTCTATCAAACTTAACTTGAGCTGCATCCTTTGGAACAATCTCTTCTACCATAATACCCTTACCCTTATCTGATGAAGTAATTGTTGGTAAGATAGATGGTGATACCTGTGAAGAAACCTCCTTGATGAAGGATGATGACTGGGATACATCACCCTCATGTGCAGGTCTATCAACGCCCAATTTTGCTGTGTCAGCGCCCAAAATAATTCTGTCAGCGTCGAAATTCTCCTTGTCAACGCCCAAATTTCCTGCCTCAGCGCCTTTTGCAATTTCCTCCAACATGGCAGTAAATGATAAATTCAAGTTGGTAGGAGAGATTAAGGACGTATCAAAACCTGTTTGTTTCTTCAAACTTGTAAGGGCCTCAGCAACATCCAAAGATTGACCATCATGGCTGCCCTTATCACTCAGATTTATTGGATCTTCCTCCCCTTTGGAAGATTCCTCCACTCCTCTCCTTGCACTTGCAGTCTCCAAAACAACAATCCTCTCCCTCAATTGCTTGAGTTCAAGGCCTTGTGAGCTGACAACTTGTACTAAGTCTGCATTTTGCTTTTGCAAGCTCATGCAAACTGCCGTCAATTGTATAAGAGTCATTGGTTCCAGTCTGCCCTCTTCGAAAATGGGGATTTGACCTCCCAAGTCAGATTCACTGGGCATGGATGAGGACTTAATGATGGTGGGACTGCCTTGGCCAGCGTCTAAGCCAGAACCAATAGTCCTAGCCTCATCCATGTCACCAGCCACACTTGTGGTGGTGGTTCTATCTGCTACATGGCTAGGACCACCAGAGGAGAACACTCTAGTAGTCCTTTGGCGTTTCATCAACCTATATTCAGGGGGTGTGGAAGATGGTGTGGAAGAATGGGTGGATGTGGGTTGGTTAAGGGGTGTTTGGGTTTGTGAAGGTTGTGTGTCAACGTTGGAAATAGGCACATCAACGCCAACATTTAATGTGTCAGCGTTGAAGGGTTCTTGGTCAAGTTGCATATGTTCAGGTGAAGGTAATGGTTCAGGGATTGGGTCAATTTAGGGTTGGGGGTCTGGGTGGGGTTGAGTTGCTGCAATGACAGCAAGCATAGCTTGGGTTAAAGGTAGGTCACGATGAGGTGGTGAGTTCATCTTCATAAAAATAGCTTTCTTTTGCACAGGGATCTCATAAAAATCATTATGATCCCTTGTGCAGTATCCTTGAACATCAAAAACCATTTGTAAAAAGCAGGGATAAGCTAAAGTCATTTTGTTCCCCTTTTTTTTACACATGCCCTCAAAAATCATTTTAGAATAATTAAATTTTTGCCCTGTTGCAATGAACACAATAGCACTTGCAATAGATCTATTGATCTCATTGTGTGCAGTGCATTTGGGACTCAAACATTGAAGGAGGACATGTATGAGGTACTTTCAGGCTGGGGGAAACTCCTGTTTATGATACTTGTTTAGAGTACCTTCATCAGGAAAAGGATATCCCAAATCCCTTAGCCCTTGTTCTATTTCATTAATGGGAAGGGTGGCTATACCATCAGCATCATCAAGATGCAAGGCTTGGCGTACCAAAGTCTCAGTAACCACCCAAGGTCTCCGATGAACAATAGAAGTCAATGTAGTCACTCTATTAACTGTTGAGGAACTAACAGTGTTCCAAAACTGTTTAATATGTGTGACTGGAATGAGTGGTGCATGAGAAAGAGCATACCGTAGAGGGGATGCGTTCAAATACGCCACCATTTGTGTGTATTAAGGAAACAGAGCATCATCAGCTTCAAGATACGCGATCATGTTGTGTTGAGTTCTGAACCCTAATTCCAATTCTGATGGTTTAAACTTTGGTGCCATTGTGGAAAGCTATTAAATTTGATTGATGAAGATGAAGTTGATAAGAGAAAATTGTGTTAGACAAGAATTATAGATACCCTGTTTAAAAATAGGAGCCAAATTTATAGGGAAGAAAATGCATGTGATTGGTCCAAAAAGAGGCAAGTATTTTCAAAATATAATCATGAGAATATTGTAAAAGAAGAATTTTATCTCATGCATTAAATGAGAGTTATCAACTCCCAAAATTATGGCCCAAAAATATGTCAAAAGTAACAACTAGGTAGGACCCATTGAGTGTCAACGGTCAAAAATAACCTATCAACGCCCAACGGCTATAATCTTGTCAACGTTTGCCTATAGCCATGTCAGCGTCTAAATTGGTCACAACAACGCTTGGAAAATTCCTGTCAGCGTCCAAAAATAAAAATGTATAAAAATGAAAAATGACCTTAACAAGTAATTTATCCTAGAGAAGATAACCAAAAAGCTGATAATTATTATAGGGCGGCAAGCACTGTCCAGTTATGCACACCTGCTTAAGCAAGATAGACATAACAGTCCTCTAGTGTCCCTTGCTAACCAAAACTCTTAACAACCAAGTTATCTTATAAAATTCCTTGTTACTCCAAGGTAAATCCCATAACAAAATTATTCCCAAGTCTCCCAACAGACCACAACCAATTCTAGGCCAAAAATGTCTTGGCAGCATGCATAGTATATCAACTTTGCATGCTACAGTGCCTCATGATTTAAAAAACTAACTCATACTCACCTGTGGACACAATCTAGAATTGTGATAAGAGTATCATATGGATACCCAAACATCCTAAAGGTTCCTAAAACCTCCCTTTAAACTATGATACATAAGTTTGCCAGAAATATGCATGAACATAAAAATTTATGTCAAGATAGGAATTAAAATTCCAACCATCATCCATAAATAAAAACTTGTCCAAATGCTTCTCCATTGATCCATAATCATTGACCTGTCTTTAAATGCCCTGCACATAAAGAAAACAAATTAGTTTTCTTTGGGAACCCAAGTCTTAAAAGAATTGGATTCATCTGGTTGTTCAATAAGAACAGATTTAGTTCTCACAACAACCCTATTCTCATCCTTCTTAGGATGAAATACCCAGTTAACCCCAATAGGTTTTGTAATAACCTTTGAAATATAGTTAAATCTGTTGCAGGTCATTGAAATCCCATTATCATTAGGGTTTTGATCTTTCTTGGGTCTCCATGTTAATCTTGAAGAAGCTTTAGACCCCTTACCCTGTGGTTGCAAATATTTAGGTCTGGTCACGTTCCTGTCAGCGTTGGAATTGGTCTTGTCAACGCTGAAATTACCCTTGTCAACGTTGAACCTAGGGTTTGCTACAGAAACCCATTGCCTATTAGACCAGGTTTTTGTCTTTTGAAATGGTCTTTGTCCATGAGTGTTAGACCCTCTAGTGAATAATGGGGCAGGTCTAATCACTTGTGGACTTTGCTGCACACAAGGTTTGGGTCTGACAACGTTTGGCTTCCTAACAACGTTGACTTTGTTCCTTTCAGCGCTGAAATTGTTCCTGTCAGCGCTGGCTTTAGGAGCGTTGACACACTTGTATGCCATGTGTGAAAAGCTACCACAAGTGTAACAAGCTTTTCTAGACACAACCTTAGGTCTAGAAGAGAAGAAGCCTGTTCCATTATTGCTGACTTGGCTCTTGGGTGACCTAGTATTCCTATACATCTCTGCATATTTAATGCTAGGTTTTCTATCAGTGTTTGAGCCTAGGTCAACAGCTTTACCAGTGATTGGGTTAGTAACCTTAATGGGTGATGACTCATTTGGACTTTCACATAGTAAGCCACCCTTAACAAACAAAGTAGGGTTAGCTTTCTTCCATTCATTCATGTCAGTCAACTTTTGTTGGTACTCTTCAACTGGAGTGACAACTCTTGGTGGAGGAATGAATTCCTCCTCTTGGAATTCTGGCAAACCAGTCCAAGATAGGTCCTTTTGCTGGACACCATAGAAGTCACCAGCTGGTGGTGGAACCAAAGAGTAATCATTCATCCCAATCCTAGTCATGTCCTTAGAATCTCTTTGTTTACTCACACATTATCCTAGGTTTTGTGTGGCCTTATCAAATCTTTGAATTTTAAGGCTAACATTATCTTTATTCTTAATGGCCTCATCTAACTTAGCCTGTAACTCACCATTAACCCTTTCCATGATGTTTCTAATATCCATACTAGCATTTAACTCATGTTTTAAGATATTTATTTTATCTTTTAAGTCAAATTCCATTTCCTTGTATTCAGAAACGGTTTTCTCAGTTTGAGTGAGAGCTACTTGGTAATTAGACAGTTTGCACTTTTCAGTACTCAAATCACTTAATAATCTTAACACCTCTGTGTTAAGTTTCTCAGTGTTTAACCTACAACTTTACTACAAAAAGCATCATTGTATACCTCATTATTAGATGAAGAGGAGGAGTGTGTCATGAGAGCATATTCAACATGCTCTTCTTCTTCAACCTCAGCAACCAAAGCTTTATCCTCTTCAACATTCTTAGCCAGAAAGCTCCAATCCCATCCCATACCATCAATTCCTTGAACTGCAACCATGGCTTTGGAATCCTGAGCTTTAACAACTTGACTTGAGGGTTTACTAGCATCAGATCTTCTAGGAGATCTGCATTCCCTCATGAAGTGCCCCATACGATGATAGTTGTAGCATTCAACTTTGGATTTATCAAATCCAGCTGTGTCTTTTGCATTGAAGGTCATCTTCTTCTTAAACCTTCTGTTCCACCTATTTGCTCTTATACTAGCAAGAGCCATGTTCCACTTAATGTCCATCTCTTCCAAGTGCTCATCACTTATCTTCTCAAGGTCCTCATATGTAATCACTAAACCATTGGGCAAATAAGCAATATAAGCACATACAGTATCCAAATCTAAACCAGTAGGTTTAACTCTTGGGGAGTCACTCTTGAATGTGTCAGCGTCTGAATAGGAGACGTTGACAGGACTTGTTCCAACGCTGACATATGATGATCCAGTAACTGGATGCATGTAAGAGTCCTTCTGATTGAATTGACCTTCACTATGAGAGAAGAAGGCCATGTTACTGGTGGTAGACTTGCTTCCATGCTCTAAAAGAGTTTCATCTTCCAACAGCCTTAGTTTGTTGTAGATGTCATCAAACGTGGAACTTTTGTAGGTATTATTGGCAAGAATTGATCTTGCCTCAATCTTCCATGCCTCATCAAGACTTTTAAGAAAGGTAGCATTAATGTCAGCATCACCAAGTTTTGTCCCCATGAAGGACACCTTGCTTGTAATGTCAAGCAATCAGCTTCTCACACTACTCAGTTTCTCATTGGGTTGAGCCTTGAAGACAGCATAATCATGCATGAGTTGCTTTTTCTTCTCTTCCTTAGTGTCTGCATTGCCACCATATGCAACTTCAAGAGCTTCCCAAAGGTTTTTAGCAGATTCATAGCCTCTATATTTATGCTGGTTCTCTTGTCCCAAAGAGACTTTCAGAATATTTAGGGCTTTCATGTCGACCCTTTTCTTTGCTATGTCATCAGCAGACACAGCTCTACCATCTCCAGGTTTTTCTTTCTTATCTTCTTTAGAACATCCAGCAACAGCTGATCTTTGAGTAATAGCATCAGCAATCTTTTGGGCTTTATCGAATGTGTTTCCATATTCAATGATCTCCCAGAGTGTGTAGTCATAGATCCCCAGATATTGCTCAAAGTTGAATTTCCACAAATCAAAGTTGGTTGCATCAAGCATGGGAATCTTGATGTTTGGTAAAGATGAGGAGGAGGAGGTTATTGCTTCAGACATGATGTAGTTAAGGTTTTTGAGAAAAATTAGGGTTTTGGTGATTTTTAGGGTTCTTGTGTTCTTTAAGATCAAAAGTTCCTCAACAAGCTCTGATACCACTTGTTGATCCCAAACTTAGATCGATTTAGCTTTATGTATACAAGATTAGATCAAGTAATACACTTAGAGAAACCTTTGTATATGCTTATGATAATCTAAGTGTTATGCGGAATTAACACTTAAACAAGAACACACAATGATATAAACAAACTTTCACTTTGATTAATGATATCAAACTTGCTTACAATGAAAGTAGTTTACGAATGAAAACTTATATGAAACATAAACCTAAAGGTCTTCTTTTATAGACATAAGAAGCCTTGTACAATAATCTACGTATCAGCTATTCTAGGTAAAGATAAATATAGAAAATACAATGTTGTTCCTATCTTTACTAGAAGTAATCTAGAATACAATAAACACGTAGAGTATATCTTCCCATCAGTGCTTGTCTTCAATGTATCAATGCTTGACTTTGTCTTGTCAACGCTTGAGCTGTCAGCGCTTGTTTTGCTCCTGTCAACGCTTGTTTTACTCTTGTCAGCGCTCAAGTGATCTGGCCTTAATTTATTCCCAACAAAAGTGATAAATCTTCAAAGTTGGAGTACCAATCTTGTACATTCTTCAAACTTTAAGGGTCTTTTTGGAAAATCAACAATCAGGTTCGGTTCTTTGTGCGGCTTCATATCCCGTGTTCTTTTTTGCTTGTTTCTTGTGATCTTTTAGCACATGAGCATCTTTTACCACATGATTTCTTTTCTTGGAACTATCATTGTCCTCATTGAACCTCCATAACATCATCACGTGATGTACTTTGGTTGTACCAACACCAAACAGAATGCGACAACATTAATACCAACCTTTTTCTTTTGCAGCAAGTGACGGGACCACAACAAATAAATAATAATGAGTTCAGCAAGAGAAATACCTCAAACGAACCATATTACTTTGTTTGTTAACCTTTTTCGTGTAAACACAAAATCATAAATGTCCATATCACACTTTGAAGCCCATGTGACAATCGTTAATATGCAAAAACTATCTCACAGTCGTTGATACTTGTAGCCTTTACAAAACCTTCAACGATCATGCATGCTTATGACCGAGAACTTTCAACACATGATCTGCTCATCACACAAACTGAATCACATCAGAATCATAAACAATATCTGCTGTAAGAGATGTTCACTATACTTTACATGCGTCGAAACACATATCGATCAATTCGTCTTTCACCAACTTCAACCAAAAGAATTCTAGGGTTTTAAAACAAATCCTAAAAACCTTTTTATTATTCACAGCTTCAATCATTCACCAATATTTTTAGGGCTTTAAGGAATTAACCCTCTCAATAAACCCTAAAACAATTATCATCTTCACAGCAACGAACATTACCGATCTAGGGTTCTTTAATCAAACCTTAAAAACAAAAAAACAAATATTCAACCATTATTTTTACCTCTTCTTTTTCTGAATTTATGCCTACAATAATGCTTATTGCATCTCAGCTAGGGTTCATCATTGATCCCGGATCAACTCACCCTAACCAGTCGAAACAACAATAACAATCGATTGGTCCCGGACAAATCTCATCATTATTATCAGAAGTAATTAGCAACTTGTAAACATAAATTATATTAAGAAGAAACAAAAACAAAAATCGAACCTCATATTTTTCATAATTAGGGCTTTCCTGCGAAACCCTAAAATCGAGGACACCAGATCCGTCGTAAAGCCGTCGCTAAAACTGTCACGAATTCTGGACAGCAGCTTTACTTCAACACAAACACGACCATAAACATCTTGTAAATCCTAGATATCACGAGCCTTAGGATCTGATTCCAATTGTGGAATCTATGGATCGTTAGACTCAATGGTAAAAACCATTTATCTAAGATTATCAATTGTACTTATATGATTAACAACAAAATAGCACAATTAATCATAACAAGATGCTTAGAACAAAAAGATGAATTTCTCCCCAATGTTACTTGTAGTAATCAATAAAGACAAATAACCTAGGCGTCTTTACAAAGACTAATAATAACAATAAATAAAAAATTATTATTATAGTATTTAGTACTATTATTATAAAATTTAATAATAAATAATAATAAATAATAAATAAAAAATAAAAAATAAAAAATAAAAAATATTAATAATATATAAATAGTATAATAGTAAAATCATAATAAGGAATATTTATATTATTTTATATTATTTTTTAGTAATAATTAAGTTATAAAAATAAAAATAATTTTTAATATTTTTTATATTAATTATTTTGCTAATAATTATTATATTGATATATTAATAATATAAAAATAGCATTTTTAGTAATAGTAATAATTATAATGATAATAATTTAATAATAATTTTTTATTTTTCTAATAAAGAATATTTATATTATTTTATATTATTTTTTAGTAATAATTAAATTATAAAAATAAAAATAATTTTTAGTATTTTGTATATTAATTATTTTGCTAATAATTATTATATTGATATATTAATAATATAAAAATATCATTTTTAGTAATAGTAATAATTTTAATGATAATAATTTAATAATAATTTTTTATTTTTCTATGATAACTATTTTATTAATAATTATTTCATTAATACTTTTTTAATAATTTTTAATATAATATTAATTATATTATTTTTTAATAATTAAATTTATTTTAAAATTGATTTTACTAGCTCCGTCCTATATTAAGTGTCCATAATGGAATTTTCTAAGTCTGTGAAAGTTATATGAATTGATTCGGATTTAAAATATATTTTCATTGGTATAAATTTCATTAAGTATTATATATAGCACAAATAAAAATATTTATGCTCAAAGTAAGATAAAAAAGAACAAAAAAATGCAAGTGGACACTTATTATGAGACGGAAGGAGTAATAATTATTATGTTAATAAATAATTTTTTATTTATTTACATTATATATATACTAAGAATTATTTTGTTAATATTTTTATATTACTAACTTTATGTTAATATTTTATTAATATAATAATAATAATAATTTTATTAAGGCTATATATAAATATATTTTATTAATAAATAATAATAATAATTTAGTAGTAATAACTTTTCTTAATAATAACTTTTAATAATAATAATAATAATAATTCTTATTATTGTTTCAAATTATGTGTTTTAAAGTATAAAAATATTGAATTACAATGTAATCCATAACATTTCATCCAACTTCCTATTTAATCTGAATTTCCTTAATACATGTAACTATAATGTCTGAATTACAATTACAACCCAAACCAAACACCCTACGTAATGTAAAGGAAATCACAATTTCTTTACTTTATGTAATTGAATTGAATTATAATTACATCCAATTACGGTGAATTAGGACAAATCAAACGGAGCCTTAGATGCAGTGGGCTTTTGGCTGCAAATGGATCTCGGCCATTTTATCAAACCGGGTACAGACCGCTCATCGGTTTGAGACAAACTGGTTTAAAAAAAGCCAGTTTTTTAAAAGTATAATGTGGTACCATAATTCAACTTTGTATTATATGGATATGTTCTAACAGAATGAATAGCCAATATTCATTTTGAAAACACCTAAATATCGAACAAAAGTGTAAGTTAAAGGAGAGATATAACTCGATTTCAAATGAGGATTAATTAACCCGGTTAATTTAACTTGAAACAATACTTTCTACACTTAGATCAATGTGCAGCTAACACTTACAACGCAAAGAAGAAAATATATTAATAACAAGTTAGGTTGTATCTGAAATCAATAAGCCACATATAGTAAGCCTTGTGAATCAAGCAATAGTTTGTTCCTAAGGCCAAAAGTTTCAACATAAATTCATGTTTGGCATGAAACCAAAGGTTTATTTAGGTGTGATCCGAACTAACAACCCTTGATCGAATTTTGGCAATGGGAGTCTCTTGAAGCATTCGTCTTTCTTAACAAGCTCCCATGTGAATGTTGTCACCAGGCGATGAATCATGGCTAAAGTTTCCATTTTTGCAAGTTCAATACCGGGACACATTCTCGGCCCTCCTCCAAATGCCATGTAACTAAATGGTGGTGGTGATGGCGCTTGCTTTTCAAAACGGCTGGGATCAAACTTGGTTGGGTTTTCGAATATGGCACTGTCCATGTGTGTCATGAATGAAGACAATAACACCTAGAATTCATTACCCAATATCAAGTAAGCCATTGTTTAACATAAATTTGTCTCTTAACATTGTTGGCTAAACATTTTTGTGACTTACCTGCCATCCTTTCGGGATTAGGAATCCATCATACTCAATATCTTGCTTAGCTCGCCGAAAGCTCAAAGACACTGGGGGAGTTATCCGCATAACCTCAGATGCTACTCTCCATGTGTATTTCATCTTGGTTAAGTCTTCCCATGTCAGAGCTTCCCCTCGTGCTTTTGTCTTTCCAATCTCTTCTTGTTCTACATTATCAATTATGATGTATAATCATTATGACAAAATAACTATATTTTGTTCGTTATGGCTCTATTATCCATTAATATTCATGGCATATACACACATGAATCAGTAGTCTCTAAGTAAGTGATACTCGAACAAAGGGCGCACATTTTAGTAAGCAATTTGCAAAGATTAGTGAACATATGTATTACCTTGAACTATATTGGAGAGGATAGCTTTGTTGTTAGCCAAAAGCTTGACCAAGAAGGAAATAAGGATAGAAGTCGTATCATATCCTCCAATCATCACAAGGATTATGTTGTCAATGATCTCCTCCTCGGACATCATTGTCGAGCCATCTTCATGAATACTAAGAAATGAAGTGATAAGATCTTTGTGGGAACTAGCTAGATGGTTTTGTTTTTCAAGTACTTCCCTTTTCTCATGTATAAGATCTATAAGCATTGGTACCATTTTCTTCCTTGCTAGAATCCCACGGTTGAATTGAGTGAAAGGCAAATTGATCGGAATTGCTAGTATACCTTCGATCATATCTTGAAAAAGTGGGAGAAACTTCTCTCTTTTGGGTCCTCTTTCGATTCCAAAAAGAAGTGAGCATATGACATTGAAGGTTAATGTCTTGATCAGGGGTTGCACCTATATACAATTGTAAGGAAAAATAATATGTTAACGAATCAGTCGTAAACATATATAGGATTAAAAGTAAATATAGATATACCTGGATCTCATTTTTAGCATGCCAATGTGTTTGAAGGTGATATTGGATCTCCTCATCTATTTTCGCAACATGTTGCTTCAGAACATCAAGCTTTAAAAACGAAGCCAAAGCCGCTCTAACTCGTTTGTGATCATGACCAGACAACTCAAATAAATTTTTAGAGCCCATGATTCTGCTAATTGATGGTGGTTGTGTGCTGGTGAGTACATTCCCATCGAAAGTGTATATGAACTTATTTGCACTTGGACCATGTACAACAACCGTTGAGTACCCAAAAAGATTGGCTTTCCATATGGGACCGTTTTTAGCAATTCCCTTACGAAACCATTCTTCGACCTTGTCAGTTTTCAAGGCCTTTAGAAGGTCTAGGCTTTGCCCAATCACGGGTAGTCCTAAAGAACCTGGTGGAAGCCGATTGGAATGCTTCTTACCTCGCAAAAGAAAACATACAGAAAATAACAGAAGCAACGATAATAACAAGACAGTAAAAACCTTGAAATCCATGGCTAGAACCAGCTAGTTTGAGAGAAGTAAAGCTTGTACATATGCAATGTACCATGTTGACAATATTTAAGATAATTCTAATGTGTTGTTTATTAGTTTAAGATTCATGGCTATATTGACTTTGTCTTATAATGTTTTGGCATCAAAGATAAAGATTCGGCATTTTGTATACTATAAGATTAACATTTTTGTTCTGGTTTATTGTTAAATATATGTTTGACGACTTATTAAACAATAGTATACGACTAGTTTGCTGATAAGTATGGTGTTTCTTATAAACTTCTTATTGCATAAGTTAATTTGTACCGATAAAACAATGTCAATACGTACTAAAATCCAGAGCACATATAGTTACAATGTCTCTTTCGAAGGTTTAAATTTTGTTTTATGCCTTTATCTTTATGTATTTGTTTATACTTTGATTAAGTTACATTGATACCATATGATTCCACAGAAAAAAAAAGACAGACTTTTCAACAATTTTAAATATGTACTACATTGTTTATATGTTGTTCATATGGCTAGTTGAAGATTTATAATAGTGAATTGGTATGATTTAATGGTCACATTACAAGAAAAAGGTTTTTTAATGACACTTTTTTTAATGACACATATAAAAAGTGTAAGCAAAAGTCCACATATCCTAACACTTTTAGAAAAAATATGAGTTTACACATTTTGAAAAGTGTAAGTAAAAGTGATAGTTTTGCTTATAGATCGTAAAAAGTGTAAGGATATATGATGTTTTACTTATACTTTTTGTAAAGTGTGAGCAAAAGTCTAGTGTTTTGCTTACACTTTTGACCGTCTATAAGCAAATCTTACATTTTTACTTACACTTTTCAAAATGTGTAGACAAAACTTAAGCTATGCTCATATTTTTTATAAGTGTAAGCAAAAGTCTTGTGTTTTACTTACACTTTTTTATAAGTGTAAGCAAAAGTCTAGTGTTTTTGTTTACGGTTCTTATAAATGTGAGCAAAAGTGTAGTGTTTTGCTTACACTTTTTTATAAGTGTAAGCAAAAGTCTAGTGTTTTATTTACGATCTTTATACGTGTGAGTAAAACTAATCCCACCCGATCCAACCCCAAACTCAGCTGAACTGGTCCAACTAAAATCGAGCCAAGTTAATCCCACCCGAACCATTTTAATAGAAAAGATAAACACATTAAATTTTATATATTCAAGTTCATATTACTAGTGATAGTTGGCTTTGGGAAAATGTATACTTGGTCTAAATTTATAACTTAAATCGTAAACAATAAAACTTAACATGTTAAAGCGATGACGTATGTGACACTTTGCCTCATTTTTATTAGGGCTGAGCATCGGGCAAAGACCGAACCGAACCGAGGACTGAATTAGTCCGAAACCCCGGTCCGGTTCGATCCTATGTCTGATCTGGTCCTATTAGACATAATTGACGAGTTTTTTAGCAACACTGAACCGGTCCAAAACCCCGGACCAAGAATCAGACCGAAATTATACAGTCCGGTTCGATTCGGTCCGATCCGGTCAGGGTCGGTTTTGGGTCTGCCATGTTCAGTCTTAATTCTTATTACTTGATTCAAATCGAGGAATAAAATTTAATATGATTTAACTTGAGCTTATAATTCAACTTGGGCTTATGATTATTTCTATTTTTAATTAAAAGTGATATGAGCTTTCTTATCCATTATAAGTTGGGCTTATGATTATTTCCATCGTTATTCATTTGGGGCTAATTCATTCATTATCCATTCAGTAACGATAACCTTCATTCATTATTCACCCAAACGATAACATTCATTCATTTCCACACTTCATCTTCATGAATGGCAGCAGTTACTCAGTTCATCTAAATCACGCATCACGCATCACGCATCACGCATCACGCATCACGCATCACGCATAACGCATCACGCATCACGCATCACGCATCACGCATCAATGGCAGCAGCTAAGAAAAGTACGCATCAAAGGTATAAAAAATTGTTGTAGTGCTTATCTCGAATCAATTAGTGCTTATTGATTGTTTAGTGCTTATATCGAATCAATTAGTGCTTACTGATTGTTTTAGTGATTATATCGAATCAATTAGTGCTTATTGATTGTTATTCGGTTTTTAGGCCTGATTTGGTTGATTAATGATGGATTTTTTTGTTACAAAGAATACAAAATCTCGTTCGAGTCTTAAATCAGGTCCAAGTCGTCAACACTGTTCAAATTCCAGGTATTGCCTCTTCATTCGGGAAAAACTTGCACCTATATTCAAAATGCGACCCTTTAGCCACTTACTATATAATAGTTCTGTTTTTGTATTTGAGTGGATTATACTTTAATTTACAACTTTGGGAAGAAAGATAGATATAGCAGATAGTTTCCATCATGTATTCTTGTCTTTAGTTAAAACTCGGATAATGATTTTCTTTTAAAAATTCAGAAAAACCGGGAGACATACATGATACTCAAAACATGTCTTATATTGTAACTCTAATCTAATAAAATTCTCATCTGACCCATTTTTACATGAAAAGGTTTTAACTTGATTATATCGACTATAGGAAATGATGACGGACTATTCAAGATTTATGGAAGACGAAACACATGGCGTTTGGCATTTGGAATTATATACTGGTTATGGTTATGTATGAACAAAATATTTCTGTCATGATGAATTATGATACTCTATTGATATTTCTGTATGAATTTGACTTTTCTGGATAAGAATGTATGCATTTGATACTTTTGAGATTGTATTTGTAATTTTTTTATTTTTGGGTATTGCCGACACAAACTGTGTGTTGACACAGATTTCAGGCTTTTGTTGACACATTAAGTGTTAGGATAGGTCTGTCAGCATATACCTTTACCGTCTGAACTTCTGTTGACACTTATTAATTGTGAAGGAGAAGTTGATTTGTTGTTGCTGACACTTTTTTGTACTTTTCCTGACACTTTTTGTGTGTCAGGAAATGTGGTTTTCCTTGTAGTGTCATGAATGTAACGTGGTTTACAGAATCCTTATATTAAAAATCTTGCAAAAGTTGAAGATGTATTTGACAATGAACTAACAAAGTAACAAAGGTAGTTCTACCGAAATATTAGTCTTATCTCTTGAATATAGCAAAAATGTGAAGAAGAAAAAACTTTGAAAAAAAAACTTTGAAAAGAAAGGTGGTTCAAAAACGCTCACGAACTTTCAATTTTTATGCGAACAAATTTTGAGACGTTAAATCTTAACTTTCAGTCTTTATCACCCGTTATTTCCCTCACGTGTCATGCACGTGAGGGCATTTTCGTTATTTCACGCATCCTTTTCACCATGGCCCACCCTCCACCTTTCCCTCGTATGTGAAACATGTCCTTGAAACCATTTTCTTCCCCACTTCTTCTCCACTTTCATTTTCCAGCAACACCACCACCACCACTTCTTCTCCACGTATAATCTTGGTTTTAAGTCAATTTCCAAAGTCTGGACATGTGTATTAACTGTAGGAACTATCTGTAAAAAAAAAGCATAAAAACGTAACAGTGAAACCGTCTCCCTTCATTATACAAATTACACAAACATTGCACCATTCCATGATTAATAAATGGTATACTTTAACTGAAGGGAGACGGTTTCACTGTTACGTTGTTATGCTTTTTTTACAAATAGTTCCTACAATTGATACATATGGAGAAGAAGTGGTGGTGGTGGTGGTGGTGGTGGTGGTGGTGGTGGTGGTGGTGGTGGTGGTGGTGGTGGTGGTAGTGTTCTTGGAAAATAAAAGTGGAGAAGAAGAAGTAGGGAAGAAAATGGTTTCAGGAACATGTTTCGCACGAGAAAAAGGTGGAGGGTGGGTTTTGTGAAAGGGATGCGTGAAATGACGAAATTGTCTTCACATGCGAGATAACGGGTGATAACCACCAAAAAGTAAGATTTAACATCTCATGGGCTCTTTCCTATGAAAATAGAAAGTTCAGAGGCTTTTTTGCACCACGTTTCTTCTCAAAAGTTTTTTTTGCATTTTTGCGATATTTAAGGAAAAAGATTTGCAGTTTACCTACTATAAAAAACAGTAGCAAATGATGCAATTACGTACCATATTAACTCATGCAACAGATGGATAATTGCATGAGTTAAATATAACCATGCAGCTTATAATCCAACAGGTACAACTCGTTAAAGTAACAGATCAAAAAACCTCACATTCATAACAACTTGTAATCCTTAGTTGTTATTCTGGAAACCCTCATTTTCAATTTGTATAAGGAATCAAAGCTGTTTCCATAAATGGTAGAAACTTGTCCAATTCCCCCTTTTATATTTTCAGCCCACTAAAATCGAATGGTAAGTATTAATAGTGTATTACTGTAAGTCTGTAACTATTTACTGTTTTTCTAGTGTGACATATTAATGAATTTGATTTTCACGCTAGATGCAGGAACTTTTCGCGCTTGATATCCCCGTGGACATGGAAAAATCACTTATCGGACACATTTAGTAAGTTGTACCCGTTGCATATCAGGACCAACTAGTGTCGTTTTTCTTTAAGCATTATATTTCGTTGAAATGCTGAGGTAGTTGTTTGTTATGATCTACTACAAGCTGCGATCTAGACACCATTGTACTCATATTTGATCTTATCAAAAGACAATTCAATGTAACAAAGGAGACAGCTCGAAAAGTTAGGTTTTTACAACAAAAGTATGGTTTTAACGTTATATAGAACTTGGCCATGACGGGATTCACACATTTAGTAAGGTGAATCAAGTTGTTTTATCAAAACGAACAAAATCCTACCTACATTGATGCTTTATATGAAACTTAATTAAAATTTCTTATATGGGTGTGATTCGAACTAACAACCCATGATCAAATTCTGCCATTGGGAACCTCTTGAATGACTCGTCTTTTCTAACAAGCTCCCATGTGAACTGTGTCACCAAGCGATGAATCATGGCTAAAGTTTCCATTTTTGCGAGTTCAATACCAGGACACATCCTCGGCCCTGCTCCAAATGGTATGTAGCTAAAAGATGGAGGAGGCGAAGGTGCATTCTTATCAAACCGGGTTGGATCAAACAACATTGCATTTTGGAAGATGTCATTGTCATTGTGTGTCATGGACGCAGACAATAACACCTGAAATCACATAATCCGAAATCAAGTAAGCAATATTACGTGTCGCAAATGATTTCATGGTTAACTATTATAGTGACATACCTGCCATCCTTTGGGAATTATGAATCCTCCATATTCAATATCTTGCTTAGCTCGCCGAAAGCTTAGAGTCACAGGAGGGTATATTCGCATGATCTCGGATGCTACTCTCCATGTGTACTTCATCTTGGTAAGATCTTCCCATGTTAAAGCTTCTCCGGGTGATTTACTATTCGCGATTTCTTCTTGCTCTACAATTCCAATTAGGTGATTAACCTCACTTTGATGAACAAATTACTTGGCGTTGGTAAATTAAATGCTCTACGGATACCGTGTAAACATGTTTTGTTCTTATAATTGTGAACAACTGTATACATCTTGTGTTATGGAATGATAAGAACAAAGTTTACAAAAATTGAGATGTGTTAGTACCTTTAAGTACATTGGAGTAGATCAATTTGTTGTTGGCCAAAAGTCTGACCAAGAATGTAACAAGGACGGAGGTTGTATCATATCCAGCAACCATCACAACGATGATGTTGTCTATGATCTCCTCATTGGACATTGTCGTTGAACTATCATCATCACGGATGCTGATCAAAGAAGTGATTAGATCTTTATGAGAATCACCTTTTTCAAGTGCATCCCTTTTTTCGCGAATGAGATCTACAAGCATTGGCACCAATCTTTTTCTTGCTACAATTCCTCGATTGAATTGAGTGAAGGGAAAATTGATTGGAATTGCTAGCACACCCTCAATCATATCTTGGAAAAGTGGTAGCAATTTCTCTCTTTTGGACCCTCTTTCGATGCCAAAAAGAAGTGAGCAAATTACGTTGAAGGTTAATGTCTTGATCAAGGGTTGCACCTACATCCGTCACATGTATACATATACGAACATCACCAATTTGGAAATTCAATACAAAAAAAGCTTACTCTAATTCAACATAACTGTATTATATACCTCGACCTCATGTTTGCCATGCCAATGTGTTTGAAGGTGATGTTGGATCTCCTCGTCTACTTTTGCAACATATTGCTTTAACACTTCAAGCTTCAAAAACGAAACCAAAGCCGCTCTCACTCGTTTATGGTCATGACCAGACAACTCAATTATATTCTTCGTACCTAGAATCCTGCTGATTGATGGTGGTTGTGTGTTGGTGAGTATCTTTCCATCACATGTGTATATAAACTTATTTGCGCTTGGACCATGTAAAACAACCGTTGGGTATCCAAAAAGACCAGATTTCCAAATGGGACCGTGTTTAGCTATTCTTTCTTGAAACCATTCGTCAACCTTGTCCGCTTTCAAGGCCTTTAGAAGGCCGAGGCTATGCCCTATCACAGGCAGTCCCAAAGATCCCGGTGGTAGTCGATCGTCGTACTTCTTGTCCTTGAAAATAAAAAACATAGGAAGCAAGAATAACAAGAGTAACAACATGATAAAAACCACCAAATCCATGGCTTGAACTCATGAAACACAATTTGCTTAAACTGTTTATTTATATAGAAACACAGTTATTTTAATGTTTGGTCTCTTGTTATATACTAATTGGAATCAATGAAAAAGATCCTCTTCTTATCTTTGGTGGTAGAAAAAGTCAAAACCAAATAAAAAAATAAGACCACGGAATCATAGATAACCACTGTACCACGTTATAAGAAATGACGAGTTTATTTGCAAATTTGAGTACGTAATATTATTACAAGTAGTACATAGTATTCAAGGAAAAAAAACATGTATATCATTATGTGACAATAATGCTGATGCTTCAGCATTGTTTTTGTAAGTCCTTATCATCGTGACTTCACTTGTCCGGCTTTGGTATTATCGATAGTAAAGCTTCTTTATTTTTGCAGATGCTCAACCTATGATTTGTCCCGTAATGAGTTTGGTCCTTTAACTATGAAGTAGTATTCTCGTTAGTTTGACTGCTGAGTGCATCATGTGCAAGTCACGTATACATGCATCATGTGTTCTCTAGTATAATGCATGAGAAATAGAGTCGATCATGGTCAAAAAAATCGAACAGGACCAAAAACCGACACTACAACAAAACAAGTGTTTAGGGTCGCCTTTTTTCTAGGGTCGACTTAGTCGTCCCTAGATTAAGGAGGGACCCACCACTTTTACAACAAAATCTTGGTCAAAAGGGCTGTGGGGAAAAAGTGGGGACCACAAAACCTAGGGACGACTTAGTCGTCCCTAGGTTAAATAAACTTATTTTTCCCTTTTTAAATCTTTTTTATATATTTAAAATTAATATAAATATTTTTTATTTAAAAAGTTTAAAATGAAAGTGGGGACCAGAAAACCTAGGGACGACTTAGTCGTCCCTAGGTTAAATAAACTTATTTTTCCCGTTTTTAAATCTTTTTTATATATTTAAAATTAATATAAATATTTTTTATTTAAAAAGTTTAAAATGAAAGTGGACCCACTTTACCTTAGGGACGACTAAGTCGTCCCTAGGTTAAGTAAATATATTTTTTTATCTTTTTTATTTATTTAAAATTATTTAAAATTAATATAAATATTATTTAAAAAAACGTTTAAAAAACGTATAAATATAAATAATTTTAAAATTAAATTATTTAAAATTACTTTATACATATTTAAAAAAATATATATATTTAGTTAAAAATAACTTTATACCTATTTAAAAAAAAACTTTATATATATTTAAAAAAAATTTATATATTTAGAAAAAAAATTATACATATTTAAAAATAACTTTATACATATTAAAAAAACTTTATACATATTTAAAAAAAATTTATACATATTTAGAAAAAAAAAGTATACATATTTAAAAATAACTTTATACATATTTAAAAAAAAACTTTATACATATTTAAAAAAAACTTTATACATATTTAAAAAAAACTTTATACATATTTAAAAAAAACTTTATATTTATTTAAAAAAAACTTTATACATATTTAAAAAAACTTTATATTTATTTAAAAAAAACTTTAGATATATATTTAACACTTAAACACGCGCTTAATTAAAAATATATATTACAACGATAATAGATTCATAAATAAGAAAAAAAAACATCACAAACTAGTTAAAACTAAACGTACAGATTAACACATAATAATAAAATACAAATTAACACATTAAAATAACAAATAGATTACTACTCAAAGCTAAGATTTTCCATATCATTTAAAAGCTCATGAAGTATTGCAGCCGATTGACATGCGTGGTCTTCAGGATGCCTTTCCATTTCTAGTCTTGTCTCTAGCATCTTTATCTTTAGATCTTTGATCTTGCAATTAGAGCACTCAGTTGGTGCAGATTGAGAAGGACCTGTATAAGAACTTGGATGTGAACCTTGAGGTGTTGAAGATCCAGGGGAAGATCTTATACGGAGTTCGAGATCAAAATCATCCTTCCATTTAAAATATTTACATCCATAATCATTTGTTTTTGGCTGTTACAAAGTAAACAAATAACATGACATGTCATTTTAATAATCACACGTATTACATAACTAAAACATTTGATTGTTTACCTTCGAAAGAGGACACGCATAGTAAAGTTTACCAAAGCTATGAGGTTGATGTGACTGTCTCAACACAATATATCCCTTTCTACATGTACACTTATAAGCTTCAAGCGGATCCATAGTATGCAAAATCGGGTGGTGGTGGTGGTGAGTTTGGTATGAGAGGATAAGAGTTTATGAGGATAAGAGCTACCATAAATAAAGATAAAATTTAGGGTCGACACATTTAGGGACGACTTAGTCGACCCTAGCTTTCCCGCCAACATTTTCCCGCCAGCATTTACCGCCAATATTTGGAATCACTGGTTGAACCTATAACGTATAACCCTAACATATGGACTCACCGGTTGAACCTATAACGTATAACCCTAACATATGGACTCACCGGTTGAACCTATAACGTATAACCCTAACATATGGACTCACCGGTTGAACCTATAACGTATAACCGTAACATATGGACTCGTCGGTTGAACCTATAACGTATAACCGTAACATATGGAATCACCGGTTGAACCTATAACGTATAACCGTAACATATGGACTCACCGGTTGAACCTATAACGTATAACCGTAACATATGGACTTGTCGGTTGAACCTATAACGTATAAACCTAACATATGGACTCGTCGGTTGAACCTATAACGTATAACCCTAACATATGGACTCGTCGGTTGAACCTATAACGTATAACCGTAACATATGGACTCGTCGGTTGAACCTATAACGTATAACCCTAACATATGGACTCGTCGGTTGAACCTATAACGTATAACCCTAACATATGGACTCACCGGTTGAACCTATAACGTATAACCGTAACATATAGACTCGTCGGTTGAACCTATAACGTATAACCGTAACATATGGAATCACCGGTTGAACCTATAACGTATAACCGTAACATATGGAATCACCGGTTGAACCTATAACGTATAACCGTAACATATGGACTCATCGCTTGAACCTATAACGTATAACCGTAACATATGGAATCACCGGTTGAACCTATAACGTATAACCCTAACATATGGACTCGTCGGTTGAACCTATAACGTATAACCCTAACATATGGACTCGTCGGTTGAACCTATAACGTATAACCCTAACATATGGAATCACCGGTTGAACCTATAACGTATAACCGTAACATATGGACTCGTCGGTTGAACCTATAACGTATAACCCTAACATATGGACTCGTCGGTTGAACCTATAACGTATAACCCTAACATATGGACTCGTCGGTTGAACCTATAACGTATAACCATAACATATGGACTCGTCGGTTGAACCTATAACGTATAACCGTAACATATGGACTCACCGGTTGAACCTATAACGTATAACCCTAACATATGGACTCACCGGTTGAACCTATAACGTATAACCGTAACATATGGACTCACCGGTTGAACCTATAACGTATAACCCTAACATATGGACTCACCGGTTGAACCTATAACGTATAACCGTAACATATGGACTCGTCGGTTGAACCTATAACGTATAACCCTAACATATGGACTCATTGGTTGAACCTATAACGTATAACCGTAACATATGGACTCGTCGGTTGAACCTATAACGTATAACCCTAACATATGGACTCACCGGTTGAACCTATAACGTATAACCCTAACATATGGACTCACCGGTTGAACCTATAACGTATAACCGTAACATATGGACTCACCGGTTGAACCTATAACGTATAACCCTAACATATGGACTCACCGGTTGAACCTATAACGTATAACCGTAACATATGGACTCGTCGGTTGAACCTATAACGTATAACCCTAACATATGGACTCATTGGTTGAACCTATAACGTATAACCGTAACATATGGACTCGTCGGTTGAACCTATAACGTATAACCCTAACATATGGACTCACCGGTTGAACCTATAACGTATAACCCTAACATATGGACTCATTGGTTGAACCTATAACGTATAACCCTAACATATGGACTCATCGGTTGAACCTATAACGTATAACCCTAACATATGGACTCATTGGTTGAACCTATAACGTATAACCCTAACATATGGACTCATCGGTTGAACCTATAACGTATAACCCTAACATATGGACTCACCGGTTGAACCTATAACGTATAACCGTAACATATGGACTCACCGGTTGAACCTATAACGTATAACCCTAACATATGGACTCATCGGTTGAACCTATAACGTATAACCCTAACATATGGACTCATTGGTTGAACCTATAACGTATAACCGTAACATATGGACTCGTCGGTTGAACCTATAACGTATAACCCTAACATATGGACTCGTTGGTTGAACCTATAACGTATAACCGTAACATATGGACTCGTCGGTTGAACCTATAACGTATAACCCTAACATATGGACTCACCGGTTGAACCTATAACGTATAACCGTAACATATGGACTCACCGGTTGAACCTATAACGTATAACCCTAACATATGGACTCATCGGTTGAACCTATAACGTATAACCCTAACATATGGACTCATTGGTTGAACCTATAACGTATAACCGTAACATATGGACTCGTCGGTTGAACCTATAACGTATAACCGTAACATATGGACTCACCGGTTGAACGTATAACCGTAACATATGGACTCATCGGTTGAACCTATAACAAATTAAGTATAACGTATATTTTAATATTAATTATAATAATTTATTTTGATTTTTATTATTAATTTTATTACATATAGGGAAGATATAATGCAAAAATCTCTTGAAAAACACTTAGGGACGACTTTGTCGTCCCTAAATATCAAAGGATGTCGTCCCTAAAAAACCCTCCAAAAACACTTAGCCAAATTTTGTAAAACTTGAAAAATTTGGGAAAATTTTAAATAACCCGCGTTGGGTTTGAGGTTCCCGGTTTACACCTAGGGACGACTTAGTCGTCCCTAGGTTAGAAAAGTCGTCCCTAGGTCTCAGTAATAAACGAAAAAAAAAATTATTTATAATTAACCTAGGGACGACTAAGTCGTCCCTAAGTTACATAGAGTGGGTCGTCCCTAGGCATCATTTCCAGTAACTTACCTTATCTTTCTTTCCTTCATCTCTCATTATCTCTACACCAAAAAAAAACCGGGCACCATCTTCATCTTCATATCCACTCCATCCGAGCACCATCTTCATCCGAGCACCACTCCATCCGAGCACCACTTCATCTTCATCACCACTTCACCTCCATCCAACCATCCAAACCTCCACCGCCACCGCTTCACCTCCACCGCCACCACTTCACCTCTATCCGCTTCACCTCCACCGCCACCATTCATGAATTTATATATATTTCCCAGTTAAGGTATTTGATTTTGAATTATATATATTTTTAATTTTGATTAATTTTTGTAGTTTAATTTTTGTAGATTAATTGATTAATTTTTAGTTTAATTGTTAAAAGGTGTTTATTTTTTCTAGTTTAACCACCGGACCACCACCAGTCAACCACCGGACCACCACCAGTCACGACAGCAGTCACGGCAGCATCAACCACCCACCACCACATTTTGTTTAATTTTGTTTTTTAAATAAATATAAAGGTAAATGATTTTTTTTAATCTATTAATTTTGTTTAAATTTGTTTATGTTTAATTATTATTAATGTTTATGTTTTATTTCCTAGCACTGCCGTCACCACCACCACCACTGCCGTCGCAGCAGTAGCCACCAACACCGACAGCCGTAGCCACCACCACCGGCAGAAGTAGCCACCACCACCACCAAAGGTTATTTTGGCTTATGATTTCGGATTATATTTAAGCTTAATTGATTTAGGCTTAGTTGATTTCGGCTTAATATATATATATATAATTGATTTCGGCTTAATTGATTTAGCATTAGTTGATTTCCGTTGTATATAGTGCTTAATATATATATAGATGATTTCGGCTTAATTGATTTAGGCTTAATAGAATTCGGGTTATATATGGCTTGATATTTATATAGGGATTCGGGTTAATATTTAGGCTTAATATGAAATAGGCATGAGTTTAATTTTTTTTTATATGTTTCTCGTAGCCGAGACCCGAGTCACAGTCGAAGGGAACCGAGTCACAGCCAAGAACTGAGACCCGTGTCACAGCCGAAAAAAGGTAATGTTTTTTTTTAAATTGTTGTGGTGTTGTTTGTTTCAAATTAGAAATTTTTTTGGAAACCAACTAATTTAGGTTTTCTTTATTTTATGTTTGTGTTTGGTTAGCACCAGGACAGTCGGGACAACTTCCTCATCCGGACCTCTTTTTCTATCTTTATATCTTTGCTTATTCCAGTCGTGACCGAGGTGTGTAATTAATATTATGCATATGTTTATTATATTATATATATATGATATATGATTGTTAGTCTTTGTAGTAAATAATTTTAGGAATATTTTAGGATTTTATCGATTAATTTCGGAAAATTCCCGTCCGAAGTTAATCAACCTATAGAAAACCCGTCCGAAATTAATTTATTAGGAATTAATTTCGGAAAGTCCCCTGTTTGGGACTGCTTTTTGATGTTTCGTCTCATTTAGGATATGAATGCGTATAACTGGTTTATTATTTGAGATGATTTCGACAGTGTTTCTCCTTTACTCCTACGAATATGTCTTTAAACACATATTTGGGGAGTAGAGGGGAAATGCTGCCGAAATTTACTCAAATAGTAAACCGGTTATACGAATTCATATATGGGACGAAACATTCAAAAGGTGGGTTAGGATTGCCTTCCATAGTTGCACTAGGAAGAAAAAAAAGAGTTCATATTCATTTTGTTAGTATGACATTTTACGTATAAAAAAATAATTTATCTGAGTATTTTTATTTGCAACGCAGTTATGACAATTGATAAGAGTTGGACCACTGTAAACAATCGTAATTCCAATGAGTTTTTAGATGGTCTTTTTGGATTCATCCAGGATTGTGAGAAATTTTTGCACCCCATCTCACAAAAGCTCCGTTGCCCATGTAGTCATTGTTGTAACCGTGAAAAGTTGGTTACCCTCGGCCAACTTGAGGCACACATATCCAAATTCGGGTTTGACAAACATTACACCACTTGGATATATCACGGTGAACCAATTCTTCCGTTACCTCCACTATTACCACATTCACCTGATCGAATTCACATGGATGCGTTCTTCGAAGATATTTCTGCAAATAATATTCCAAATCCACCATCTGAAACTCCACCCTCTCAAACTCCACCAACTCAAACAACCGTTCCTCAACCAACCCAAACATCGGGTCCTAGTAACGAGTTTGAAGAGTTACTCGCTAGGTCTGCCCAAAAGTTGTACCCGGGTTGTGATATGACCACATTGGAATTTACATCAGAGATTTCGCACATCAAGGTTTTACACAAAATAACTGATGCCGGGTTTAACAAAATTCTAGCTCTTCTCCAAAAGGCATGTTCCCCTAGTAAAGGATACAATTTCCCGTCTTCATACTATGAAATAAAAAAGACATACAAAAAGATCGGGTTAGGATACAAATCGATCCATGCTTGTATAAATGATTTTTTTTTATATTGGGGATCACCGGAAAACAAGGAGAGGCAAACTTGTCCAATCTGTAACGCGAGCAGATGGAAAAACCCAAAGAAGAAAAAGGGGACGCAATTAGTTGCCAACAAGGTGGTGCGTTACTTTCCGATAACACCTAGACTACAACGTATGTTCAACACAAAAGACATAGCAAAGTGGATGACTTGGCATGCGACCGGACAGTCTAAGGAAGACGGTAAAATGAATCACCCCTGTGACGGCAAAGCATGGAAATATTTTGACATGATGAAACCTGAGTTCTCTTGTGACCCTAGAAGCGTTCGATTAGGGTTGGCTGCTGATGGTTTTAATCCTTATGGCATGATGAGCCAAACTTACAGCATGTGGCCGGTTATATTGACAACATACAACACACCACCGTGGATGTGTTTGAAAGAAACTTCTTTAATGTTGACAATGTTAATTCCCGGCCCTAAATCAGCTGCAAAGGACATTGATGTTTACTTGCAGCCTCTAATTAAAGAACTCAAAGATTTATGGGAGGGAGTCTGGACGAAAGACGCTGCTATGGGTACTCATTTCAAAATGAAAGCGGCAGTTTTATGGACCATCAATGATTTTCCAGCTCGAGGTAGTTTGTCTGGGTGGACTGGGCAAGGGTACCTCGCATGCCCTACTTGTAATGTTGACACTCCATCGATGCGTATCAACAGCAAAATCGTTTATGTTGGTTACAGAAGATGGTTAAGAACAAATCATCCAGATCGGAAAAAATCCAAGGAATTCTACGGTTTTCCCGAAAATAAGCCTAAACCAAGAAAGTTTTCAGAACTTGATATTCAATTGCAGATTAGTAAAGTCTTTAAACGTAAACCGGGGAAACATAAACTAATTCTCAAAGAGAACCGCCCCAAAAATCGAGATGTTGAATTGAACTGGAGTAAGCGTTCTATCTTTTGGGATCTTGAGTATTGGCCCTTTCTTCTACTAAAACACTGTTACGATGTCATGCACATCGAAAAGAATTTCCTTGAGGCTTTACTGAATACCCTGTTACAGAACGACAAATCCAAAGACACGCCAAAGGCAAGGCTAGACTTAGAAAAAATGGGAGTTCGAAAGGAGTTGTGGTTAGTTAAAAAAGATAACGGGAAGTTCGATAAGCCTCATCCAAAGTTCTCTTTCACTCCAGAAAAAAGAAAACTTTTTTGTAAATTCATTAAAGGAGTCAGACTACCTGATGGCTTTGGATCCAACTTCAAGAAAAAAGTGACCGCTGATGATGACAATATAACGAACTTGAAATCTCATGACTGTCATATAATGATTCATCGGTTACTTCCTTATGGAGTGCAACAATACTTGCCCAAAGACGTTGCAAAACCTATAATCGACATTTGCTTATTCTTTAAGCAGCTTTGTGCTCGAAGTTTGACTGTGCAGGACATGAAAGAAGCTAAAAACAAATTGATCATTATGATGGTTAATTTAGAGCAAATCTTTCCTCCTGCTTTTTTCGACATAATGACTCATTTGGTTATACATCTACCCGATGAGGCTATTCTAGGTTCCGTTACTCGCGGCAGGTGGATGTATCGATTTGAAAGATACATTAAAAAGCTAAAGAATTATGTACGAAATAAAGCAAAGCCTGAAGGTTCTATTGCTGAGGGTTATGTTGCAGAAGAGGCATTAACTTTTTGTTCGCGTTACCTTAAGGATGTCGAGACGAGATTTAACCGCCTTGGCAGAAATGAAGACGATTTGCCTGGACAACCAGATAAATTTGAGGTGTTCCGGACAGTATGCACACCGACGGGTGGAATCAAACCAACTCGTATGACTAATGACGACATGCAGGCAGTTACGTGGTTTATACTTAACAACAGTCCTGAAGTCGAAGCCGACATCTCAGCTTACAGCGAGTATGTTTCTTCCTATTTTTTATAATTTTGAAAATTATTCTTTCTCGATGACTTCTGCTAATATCATGAACCTTTGCAGAGAGGTGCCTGATAATGTGGAAACGAGTTTTCCTGCGTGGTTTAATAACATGGTAAATACATTAGATATATTACCTTGGAGTTATTCCTCATCTAATAAACCTTTTTGTATCTCATTTTTGTAGACTCGTGAAAAAAAAGTGAGTGTGGGCTGTAGTGACGAGTTATTCTCTTTGGCATGTGGACCTATTAGTTCATGTACATACCCCTCTTGCATAGTGAACGGTGTGAAGTTTGTGGTACGTGAACGCGATATACTTCGTACCACTCAATGCAGCGGAGTTTCAACACCCGGGGTTGATGGAGAGATGTATTATGGTCAACTCGAAGAAATTCTGGAGCTCACTTATATCGGCAACCGCAAGGTTTTGTTGTTTCGATGTAAATGGTTTGACACAATTAACCCTACCAATTGCACCAAACGCAACAGACGTTCTTACACTGAGCAAGGCATACATCATATTTTGACCGATAGGCTATTTCACCAAAATAACCCATACATTTTCCCGACACAAGCAACACAAGTATTCTACCTTGAAGACCTTGATAGACGACCGCTTCATTGGAAGGTCGTCGAACAGGTTTATCATCGAGATGTGGTAGAGTCCGATGAAGATGTTATACATGGTAGCAGTTCATCAGATGTTATACTGTCTGTTGCTTTGCCTAATTTGGGTATTACGGATTTGAGTGTAAATACTCAACCAACGGAAGTGGACGCCCCACCGGTTGATGATGATATTATTAATATTGAAGATGATGAAGTAGTTGCACACGTCATTGGTGATGTTGATGATGATGATTTAGTGTCGGATGATGATGAAGTGAACCATAATAATGATGTTCAAGAAGTTTTATCTAGCGATGATTCTGAAGATGATGACAATTGATATTAAGTTGTATTTTGAATGAAACAGTTGTTATATGCTTTAATGTGTAATTTTTTATTTGTAAACGATTGTTATATGCTTAAGTTGTTGTTTGAATGAAACAATTGTTATACGTTTAAATGATGATGAGTTGTTTTTATTTGTTTAAATGTGTAATTTTGTATTTTAATGAAAACGTTTTTATATGTTAAAATGTGTATATTGATATGAATTTGTGTATTAGTATTAATTGGTTAATTAAATTGTGTAATTTTGTTTTTTAATGAAAATGTTTTTATATGTTAAAATGTGTATATTGATAAAATGTGTATACTGATATGAACTTGTTATTTTACAGATGGCATGTGTAGCTCCTAGGTCACACGGTGGGGATGCTGGTGGTAGTCCACCCAGACGGCCCACACGTCCTGTACCGGCCGAGTGTCAGCGTAAGAAATCATTATATTTTTTTATAACACTGATATTTATAATTTATGTCACTTGAATTTTTACGAGTGAATAACATATCTTTTGTAGGTTCAAATCAACGCTTTGTGACCAACCTAGGAAAATTAAGGACGGCGTACAGAAATAATAACGAGAAACCTTTGACAATTGGCTTTGAATTTAAAGATCTGAAAACCTTCCATTTTCTGGGCAATTATGCATCATTGTTGACTCATCTTTTGGGGGAATTAATCCGGTCACTTCCCCTGAACTGCGAATGGGACGAAATTCCAGAGTCTGATAAAGCTCATATTTATCCTACAATTGAGGTGAAAATTGTTTATTTTACTTATATTGTTATTGTTATCGACATTTAGATATGTGTGTTATGTTTAATTTGTTTGTTTATTTAAATTCATATGTTTTTATGCAGACATATTTCGACCTCGAGCCATGGTACAATGATCGTACTCAGGTGGTGTGTGGCAGTGGTGTGTATGAGGTGTGTACTCGGGTTAGGCTTGCGTTGGAATATCAGCTGAGGTTGCTGTATAGAAAAGACAAGAACAGGATCAAGAAACATTATTATTCGAAATATGAGACGTCCGCACTGGCACAAGAACATGTACCGCCTGAGAGTGTGTGGGACGGTAGAACCGAAGGTGATTGGGCTGAATTGGTTCAGTGGTGGTCAGACCCAAAGAGGGTGGCAAGAAGTGAGGTTAATACTGTTAATCGTTCCAAAAACACGGTACCGACCACTCAAGGCAAAAAACCATTCGCCCGAGGAAGGAATGAATACGTAAGACTCTTTATAATTTTTGTGATTTATTTAAAAGCGTTTATATTGTTTATTTATTATAGCTCGTTACTAATTTATTTGAGATTTTACAGAAAGTCAAGGAAGGGGTTTACGAGGACCTGGTTGAAACATGGAGGAAGGGGCACTCAAGTGGTGGCACGTTTAAAAGTAAAGAAAACGAGGAAAGATATGTAAGTAATATATAACTCTTTACATGCCTTAGTAACTAATTTCATTTGTTTTAAATCGTTTTTTTTTCCCAGCAAAAGATGAAAGCCCTCAGTGACCAAGTGAGAGCCGGTATAGTCCCGCACATGTCTGATAAAGAAATAGTGGCTCAAATCATGCCAAGTCAAAATAAGCAAAATGTGTCGGGACAAGGCAGAAAGTTACCGGGTGGTGCCAATAACACAACTCGCAGGTTATATATCCTCAATAAAACAAAATGTAAATCAATTGTTCATATTTATGTCTTGTTGTATATAATGAAACATTGTTGTTGTAACTTATCGCAGGCGGGGTGCTCCACGTCGACCAGATGTTCCCTCTCGTAGTGAATTTCAAGAATTGATAGAACGAAATGAGCGACAGATGGAGCTGCTGAGGAAAGAGAATCAGGAGGCGCAGCAACGGGCTTACTTGGCAGCGTTAAAGGCAGATGCGGCGCAACAATATAGTCAGACGTCGTACCAGCATATGGCGCAATATCAGAGTCAATTGGGTGAGTTTTTCCAGAACTACAACTCAAATACTGATCACCCAATTAGACCTCCTACTTTTGTACCCCCGCCCCGACCCTTTGTTATGCCCACCCTAGCTCCTGATTGGGCTCATTTAGTCCAACCCCCTATCCTTGGGCACAACCAGTGCAACCTCCTTCCATCGACCCATACCGACCATCTTTGCCCAACAATCTCCAACCACTCCAACCTCCCTATACCGGCACTTATCCTATTACTCCCGTCACCAACAATAACACATTTAACTATTGTTATCGTCCCACCACACACTCGGCTTATGAGATCGGCTCTACTTCACAATCCATACCCGGAGGTTCTCGTGTAATCTCAAATCCCCATGAGCACGATTACCGGTCCGTTGACGAGTTGGGTCGAGATAGGAATGTACAAAACAGTGGTGACGACTTATCAGGCGATGACGAGGTGAATGACGAGGGGAGTGACGAGGAGGGTGACGATAGGGAAGGTGACTTTTCACCTAACGAGGATGCGGAGTAGAGGTTGTGGTAGTATTTTTCTTATTATGCATGTTTAATAAAGTTTGAGACTTGTAGCGTTTGAAACATTTGATTTAGGATTGAATAAGTGTATTTGATGAATATTGTATCGTGACGTTGGATAATTTATCGTAATATGGTATTGTAACGTTTATTGATTTGTTATTATTCTGTATTTGTCGAATTCTGCCATTTTGAATTGTGGATTTTGTCCGGAAAAAGTTCCGGAAAAAATCTGGAAACTGCAAAATAGCCCAGTTTTTTTTTAGCCCCCAGGTACACCTAGGGACGACTTAGTCGTCCCTAGGAAATTAAATATCATCCAGTTTATCATCCTAGGGACGACTTAGTCGTCCCTAGGTTTAAAAATGCCCAGGTGTCAATACCTGGGGACGACTTAGTCGTCCCTAGGTATTGAATACCTGGGCATTTTTAAACCTAGGGACGACTAAGTCGTCCCTAGGGTAATAAATATATTTTTTTTTTATTTTCTAAAAATGTTTTTTTTAATATTTATAAAAAAGATTTTATTAAAAATAATAAAAAAAAGAATTTTTAAGAAAAATTTTGAAAAAGATTTTATTTATTTATAACCTAGGGACGACTTTGTCGACCCTAGGTTACAAAGAGGGTCGTCCCTAGGTTAGTCAATTTTTTCAACGTAGTGGGTTGCGGGACCCACTAAGTCGTCCCTAGGATACAAAGAGGAGTTCGTCCCTAGGATCCTAGAGACGAATTTTTAGGCACAACCTCCTAGGGTCGACTTAGTCGTCCCTAGGAGTTTAGGGTCGAAAAAGTGCTTCCCTAGGGACGAATAAGTCGTCCCTAGGGTTCAAAATTGTTGTAGTACGATTTGGTCTAAAAGTTCTAACCAATGTTCAGGTCAATTCGATCCGGTCCGAGACAACTAAGCATAATAGTGGTTGTGTATAAGACCGAGTTGGATCGGACAGTACCATAAACCGAAAATGAGAAAAAAAAAGGTGAACCAATGACCGAATCAAAATATGTTCAATCTGGTTGGCCGGGTTTCTCAATCCCATCAAGTCCGCAACATCCACAGTCTATAATGCTAAACCTAATTAGAAAGGAACAGTAACAACAACAACAATAATAATAAGGTAAAAACCTTAAAATCCATGGCTAAAAACCTTAAAATCCATATCTAAGATTCTTCTAATGTGTAGTTGATCATTGATTTAAGATCCCATGTAGCTTCTGTGACCTTGTCTAGTCATGTTTTGGCATCAATGAAGAAGATTCTTCTATTTGAGAATTAAGGTTCACATTGTTGTTGTTATTTTATTCATTGGTTGATATATGCTTGTCAACTTATGAAACAATGTAATACTAGTCTTCTAGCTTATATATATGTTGTTTCGTATATGAGCTTATCGATAATTTAATGCCAGAAACAAGATCAGTATAATTCAGGACACTTGTAGTTAGGATGTCGTTTTCCATGGTTTTATAATGTGTTTTTTGTTTTAATCATTTTCGCTTCCCATTTGTTTTATACTATATCTGTTTGTGTAATGGTTTTTGGTTACTTTGAAGCCACAAGAAATAAGAATGTTAACAGCTTACCAACTTTCGAATAAGTAAGACACGGTTTGAGGATGGCCGGTAATCCATGAGGGGTTGTGATGTCATCTTGATTGATCTTATCCATCTCCTTTAGCTTATAAATGAGGAACACGGTAGATCAGCAAAAGCAAGAGTGTGTGGTTGAGCATTCACGGTGTGTGTAAACGGATTGGCCGATGTCAGGTATCAAACCACCGCCACGAACAACTAACACCTATCACCACCCCTACAATTCTACAACCATTTAGAATCACAGCCAACCGAAAAGAAGTGTGAGTTTTAGTAAAGAAAGTTGTTCACAGCTCAAAACGAACAGGCATTGGAGAATAAGGTTAGTTTTTTGGATTTAGGGAAAATGATAGAATGGTGTCAACGTTCTGACACTACAACAATCCAGCCCTTCCCCATCGGGGTTTTCCCCAGCGACATGATGTCGCTGGGGAAAAGACGCTAAACGACAAAAAATTTCCGACGTGGCAAACTTTCTCGTAAAAATTTTGACCAAAAAATAAAGAAAAGTTTCCCCAGCGACATGTCGCTGGGGAAAAGTTGACTGAATTTTGACCAAACTATTTCACAAAAAATGCAAGCGGGAGATTAACCCGCCAACTTTTCTCCAGCGACATGTCGCGGGGGAAACTTTCTTCCACGTCTAATCCAAGTGATTAGTGGTTAATGCGTTGTTTAATTTATGTCCAAACTTTTCCCAGCGACATGTCGCTGGGGAAACTTTTTAGGATTCCCTCCAAAGATTTTCCGTTAACGCGCCTATTTTACAAAAAACGAACAAACCTTTCCCCAGCGACATGTCGCTGGGGAAACGTTGACTTCTATTTGACCACTAATTTTAAAAAAATGTGTAATGTTTATATAATATTTTAGTAAATATAATATATATATTAAAAAATATAGTTATTAAAATTTAAAATAGTATATCTCTTTTTATAATAAAAAAAAGTGAGACAAATGGTTAATTTTCTCACCAATATTTTCCCGCCAATGTTTTCCCGCCAACATTTTGCCCGCCAAAAGTTAACATTCACTGATAATTGTTAACATTCATTGTTAATATTAATTAAAAATTGTTAACATTCATTGAGGCTTACAAACAGAAACGCCTAAACCTAACTTTATTCTACACTGACACTTAAACACGCGCTTAATTAAACATGGATATTAAACCGATAATAGACTCATAAATACGAAAACAAATACATCATAAACTAGTTCAAACGAATGTTTCCCATGTGATCGTAAAGGTCGTGAAGTAGCGCAGCTGAATCCAATGTGTGCCTATCGGAGTTGCGGTACAACTCTATCGTACGCTCAAGTACCATTATCATTCCATTCAAGCGCACACAGTTTGCACACGCTGAAGAGCTTGGAGAAGAAATTGGAATCTTTGAAGGTCCGGTAGAAGAGCTTGGAGGAGAAAAGCTCGTTGAAGGTCTTGAAGAAGAGCTTGGAGGAGAAAAGCTCATTGAACCTCTAAGAGAATTGATTAGTAGTTGGACGCGTTCGTCTTTCCATAAAAAAAATTTGCATCCAAATGAAACTGGAGGTTGAACCCATGAACGTGGACAAGCATAGTACAGTCTACCAAAGTTTTTAGTTGTCCACGATTCTCGAAGAACTACATCTCCATGTCCACACCTGCACGGAAAAGCTTCATGCTTCAACATGTACATAATAACAATTTGTTTATGATGATAAGTGTGTGTGATATGCTGGTGGTTGTGATGATAAGGAGTGTGTGTGGTTCTCTTTTTATGCTAAAAAAGTGAGGGAAATTGTTAACATTTTCCCTCCAATGTTTTCCCTCCAATGAACATCTAATACGTTGAACCTCTAATGTTGAACCCTATCTAATATGTTGAACCTCTAATGATGAACCCTATCTAATATGTTGAACCTCTAATGATGAACCCTATCTAATACATTGAACCTATAAAGATGAACCCTATCTAATACGTTGAACCTCTAATGATGAACCCTATCTAATACATTGAACCTATAATGTTTAACCCTATCTAATTCAATGAACCTCTAACACATTGAACCTATAATGATGAAACCTATCTAATACAATGAACCTCTAATGATGAAACCTATCTAATACAATGAACCTCTAATGTTGAACCATATCTAATACGTTGAACCTCTAATGATGAACCCTATCTAATATGTTGAACCTCTAATGATGAACCCTATCTAATACATTGAACCTATAATGATGAACCCTATCTAATACATTGAACCACTAATGATGAACCCTATCTAATACATTGAACCTATAATGATGAACCCTATCTAATGCGTTGAACCTCTAATGTTGAACCCTATCTAATACGTTGAACCTCTAATGATGAACCCTATCTAATATGTTGAACCTCTAATGATGAACCCTATCTAATAAATTGAACCTATAATGATGAACCCTATCTAATACGTTGAACCTCTAATGATGAACCCTATCTAATACATTGAACCTATAATGTTGAACCCTATCTAATTCAATGAACCTCTAACACATTGAACCTATAATGATGAACCCTATCTAATACACCGAACCTCTAATAATGAACCCTATCTAATACATTGAACCTCTAATGCTGAAACCTATCTAATACATTGAACCTCTAATGATGAACCCTATCTAATACATTGAACCTATAATGTTGAACCCTATCTAATACATTGAACCTATAATGATGAACCCTATCTAATTCAATGAACCTCTAATGATGAACCCTATCTAATACATTGAACCTATAATGTTAACCCTATCTAATACATTGAACCTCTAATGTTGAACCCTATTTAATATGTTGAACCTCTAATGATGAACCCTATCTAATACATTGAACCTCTAATGATGAACCCTATCTAATACATTGAACCTATAATGATGAACCCTATCTAATACGTTGAAACTCTAATGTTTAACCCTATCTAATACGTTGAACCTCTAATGATGAACCCTATCTAATACATTGAACCTATAATGTTGAAACCTATCTAATACAATGAACCTCTAATGATGAAACCTATCTAATACATTGAACCTCTAATGATGAACCCTATCTAATAGTTTGAACCTCTAATGATGAACCCTATCTAATACAATGAACCTCTAATGATGAACCCTATCTAATACATTGAACCTATAATGATGAACCCTATCTAATACATTGAACCTCTAATGATGAACCCTATCTAATACAATGAACCTATAATGATGAACCCTATCTAATACGTTGAACCTCTAATGTTGAACCCTATCTAATACATTGAACCTCTAATGATGAACCCTATCTAATATATTGAACCTCTAATGATGAACCCTATCTAATACATTGAACCTATAAGGATGAACCCTATCTAATACATTGAACCTAATGATGAACCCTATCTAATACATTGAACCTCTAATGTTGAAACCTATCTAATACATTGAACCTCTAATGATGAACCCTATCTAATACATTGAACCTATAATGTTGAACCTTATCTAATACATTGAACCTCTAATGATGAACCCTATCTAATACATTGAACCTATAATGATGAACCCTATCTAATACATTGAACCTCTAATGATGAACCCTATCTAATACATTGAACCTATAATGATGAACCCTATCTAATACGTTGAAACTCTAATGTTGAACCCTATCTAATACGTTGAACCTCTAATGATGAACCCTATCTAATATATTGAACCTCTAATGATGAACCCTATCTAATACATTGAACCTATAATGATGAACCCTATCTAATACATTGAACCTCTAATGATGAACCCTATCTAATACATTGAACCTCTAATGTTGAAACCTATCTAATACATTGAACCTCTAATGATGAACCCTATCTAATACATTGAACCTATAATGTTGAACCCTATCTAATACATTGAATCTCTAATGATGAACCCTATCTAATACATTGAACCTCTAATGATGAAACCTTTCTAATACATTGAACCTATAATGATGAACCCTATCTAATACATTGAACCTCTAATGATGAACCCTATCTAATACATTGAACCTCTAATGTTGAAACCTATCTAATACATTGAACCTCTAATGATGAACCCTATCTAATACATTGAACCTATAATGTTGAACCCTATCTAATACATTGAACCTATAATGATGAACCCTATCTAATTCAATGAACCTCTAATGTTGAACCATATCTAATACAATGAACCTCTAATGTTGAACCATATCTAATATATTGAACCTATAATGTTGAACCCTATTAATCATTTAAAAGTAAATTACATAAATGGTATATAAAAAAATACAATTATATAAAACCTATTATTATTAATTATCTGAAAGTAAAATATACAATTATATAAAAATAAAATATATAATTATATAAAACTTATTATTATTAATAATTTAAAATTAAATTACATAAATGTTATATAAAAAAATATACAACTATATAAAACTTATTATTATTAATTATATAAAACTAAAATATATAATTATATAAAACGTATTATTATCAATCATTTAAAACTAATTTACATAAATATCTTATATAAAAAATATACAGTTATATAAAACTTATTATTTTTAATTATATAAAAGTAAAATATACAATTATATAAAACTTATTATTTTTAATTATATAAAAGTATAATATACAATTATATAAAATTATTATTATTAATCCTTTAAAAGTAAATATCATAAATTGTTAAAAAAGTTTCCCCAGCGACATGTCGCTGGGGTAAAGTTGGTTCATTAATTTTAGAAATCCCTCCAAAAATTTTCATTAACGCGCTTCTTTCACAAACCGACAAAATACAGGTTTCCCCAGCGACATGTCGCTGGGAATAGTTTTGTTAAAATCGACAGGTTATTAAACAGCTGGCACAAACGACAAATTCATTAGTTTCCCCAGTGACATGTCGCTGGGGAAAATTTCGTCAAAGATAAGGAAGGTTTCCCCAACGACATGTCGCTGGGGAAAGTTTTGACAACTTCTTATCCTCAAACACTTTACAGAAACTTCACTCAACTCATCTCTTTTTCTCTTCTCTCAAACAAGCTGTGATTTTCACCACCAATCCATCACCACCAATCATTTACACCACCAATCATCACCACCATTCATCACCACTACCACCATTCATCACCATTTACGCCATCCCCATCACCACCAATCCATCACCACCAATCCATCACCACCAATCCATCAACACCAACCCGGCCACCACCACCACCAATCCGCCACTCCGCCAACATCAACATACTTTTTATAAAAGTAAAACATTGATAAAAAGTAATGTTTTGTCTAATTTTATTTTAGATTTTTACATTTTGATTTTATATTTTAATTTGGATTTTATAATTGATATTGTAATTGATAATTAATGTTTTGTTTAATTTTGTTTTATGTTTTTGAGCCCGACTGTTGCGGAGCCCCGACCACAGCCGATCCCGACCTCAGCCGACCAAGCCCGCCACCGTCCGTGGTTTTAAAGGTTTATTTTTGTTTAATTTTGATTTTAATTTTGTTTTATGTTTTTGGTTTTAAAGGTTTTAATTGATGATTGAAATGAGTTTCTTTTATGTTATTGTAGCCCCGACCACAGCCCGAGGCGCAACCCCGACCACCAACAGACCACCACAAATAAAAAGTATGTTTTTTTATCATTTTGGTTTCCCCAGCGACATGTCGTTGGGGATTTATAAGCTTGTTAATTTCCGTTAAACGTAAATCCAAACACTCTTTAACTGTGTAAAACGCAAACCCAAACACTCGCTATGTTGCTTATCAGCTTATCCGAATAAGCTGTTTTCAAACAGCTTATCCTGATAATCTTATCAGGATAAGCTGTTTGAAACAGCTTATCCCGATAAGCTTAGCAGAATAAGCTGTTTGAAAACAGCTTATTCTGATAAGCTTATCAGGATAAGCTGTTTTCAAACAGTTTATCCTGATCAGCTTATCCGAATAAGCTGTTTTCAAATAGCTTATCCTGATAAGCTTATCAGGATAAGCTGTTTGAAACAGCTTATCCCGATAAGCTTAGCGGAATAAGCTGTTTGAAAACAGCTTATTCTGATAAGCTTATCAGGATAAGCTGTTTTCAAACAGTTTATCCTGATCAGCTTATCTGAATAAACTGTTTTCAAACAGCTTATCCTGATAAGCTTATCAGGATAAGCTGTTTGAAACAGCTTATCCCGATAAGCTTAGCGGAGTAAGCTGTTTGAAAACAGCTTATTCTGATAAGCTTATCAGGATAAGCTGTTTTCAAAGCTTATTCTGATAAGCTTATCAGGATAAGCTGTTTTCAAACAGTTTATCCTTATCAGCTTATCCGAATAAACTGTTTTCAAACAGCTTATCCTGATAAGCTTATCAGGATAAGCTATTTGAATACAGTTTATCCCGATAAGCTTATCGGAATAATCTGTTTGAAAACAGCTTATCCAGCTGTTTTCAAACAGCTTATCCTGATAAGCTTATCAGGATAAGCTGTTTGAAAACAACTTATTCTGATAAAACTTATCAGAATAAGCTGTTTGATATAAATGTTTTATTGAATTAAACCTTAGGAATGTTTTAGGATTTTAGCGATTAATTTCAGAAAATTCCCGTCTGAAATTGATCAACCTATAGAAAACCCGTCCGAAGTTAATTTAATAGGAATTAACTTCGGAAAGTCCCCTGTTTGGGACTGCTTTTTGATTGTTTTGTCTCATTTAGGATATGAATGCGTATAACTGGTTTACTATTTGAGATGATTTCGACAGTGTTTCTCCTTTACTCCTACGAATATGTCTTTAAACACATATTTGGGGAGTTGAGGGGAAATGCTGCCGAAATTTTCTCAAATAGTAAATCGGTTATACGCATTCATATATGAGACGAAGCATCAAAGAGTGGGTTAGGATTGCCTTCCATAGTTGCACTAGGTTAACAAAACATCTAGGATTGCTTTCCATAATTGCCTTCCATGAAATAATAACTAAATATACGAATAAACGCATTTATGGTATTCGCTGATAAGAGTTGGATAAAAAAACCGAAACTTTCCAAAGAATTTAATGACGGTCTTACAAAGTTCGTCAATCATTGCCGACCGTTGGTGAATTCTGCGGGGAAAATTAGATGTCCATGCAAAAAATGTCGAAATGTATTATGGAAACCCATCGATTGGATTAGAGAGGAAATTGCTATAAACTGGTGGGACCCACTTTATACCACATGGCTCAAACACGGTGAACCGGCTCCACGTGCGCCAGTGATAGATAACCTAGGAGAACCTATGATGAGTGACATGACAGCGTCACTCGATGATTTTAGCTATATTCCTTCGAATGAACCAACACAAGGAGATAATATTGGTGAGACTAGTAACCAACCGACTCAACCGCCTCAAGCCACTCGTACCGAGTTTGAAGAGTTGTATGCAATTGACAACGAGGCGCTGTATGATGGTTGTGAACATGTGTCTCGACTAGACTTTATGGCAAAATTATCCTATTTTAAGGCTAAAGGAAAAATGACAGATTCTTTATTCAATGAAATATTAGAGTTTCTCCGATATATGTTACCCGATAGTAAAGGATTAAAGTTCCCACTGAACTACTATGAAATAAAGAAGACATTTAAAACGATCGGGTTAGGTTACGAGTCGATACATGCTTGTGAACACGACTGCTGCTTGTTTTGGGAGGATAATAACAATCTGCAATTCTGTCCGGTGTGTAAACGAGTAGATGGAAAGACACTAACACACCGGGGAAGAAAGTTCCTAGGAAGGTGTTGCGTTACTTTCCGATCATTCCTAGACTACAACGTTTGTACAAGTCTAGACACACTGCAAAAGACATGACTTGGCATGCTACTGGAAAGTGTGTGGAGCCTGGTAAGATACAACACCCGGTTGATGGCGCGGCTTGGAAGAAGTTTGACTTGAAGTATCCAGAGTTTGCAGCAGAACCAAGAAATGTTCGACTACGGTTGTGTGCTGATGGTTTCAATCCGTTCGGCAACCTTAGTCAGACCTACAGCATGTGGCCGGTGGTATTGACAACATACAATCTGCCTCCTTGGTTATGTATGAAAGAAAGTAACTTTATGCTGACGTTGTTAATTCCTGGCCCTAAATCCCAGGGCAAGGACATGATATTTACTTGCAGCCTTTGATTAAAGACCTGAAGACTTTGTGGCACAAGTACGGTGTTGATACTACATACATTATTTCACAAAAGCAGTTCAAGATGAGAGCGATGCTTTTATGGACCATAAATGATTTTCCTGCTCGAAGTAGTTTGTCTGGGTGGAGTTGGCAAGGTTACTATGCATGCCCTACATGTAACCTAGAAACTCCATCTATTCCTGTCACAAGCAAAACAGCTTATGTTGGCCATAGAAGATGGTTAAAGAAGCCCCATAAATGGAGGAGTTCACGTGTTGACTTCAATGGCCAAACTGAACAGAAAGATCCACCTAAAGATTATAACCAGCCGGATGTAATCAAAGCGCAACATGATAGATTGCTAAGGCGTACGCCGGGTAAACATCCGAAACACGGGGGTGTGAAGATTTCCCGCAATGTTACAGTCGAGCTTAACTGGACTAAACGGTCTATTTTTTACGAGCTTGAGTATTGGCCTTTTATTTCACTAAGACACAATTTAGACATCATGCATATCAAAAAAAATGTGTTGGAGGCCATCTTGAACATTTTGTTAATGAATGACAAAAGTAAAGACACCGCAAAAGCAAGACAAGACTTGAAAAAGATGGGCATTCGAAGACCTTTGTGGTTAACCGTAAACCACAAGGGGAAGACTGTGAAGCCCCAGGCTGCGTATTCTTTAACACCAGAGAACCAAAAAAAGTTTTGCCAGTACATCAAAAGTGTTAAACTACCAGATGGGTTCGGATCATGCTTCAAGCACAAAGTGACCGATAATGATACAAATATAACGGGCCTGAAGTCTCATGACTGTCATATAATGATGCAACGTTTACTTCCTTACGGACTTCAAAATTACTTGCCCGAACATATTGCAAAACCAATAATCAATCTGTGTTCCTTGTTTAAGCAACTCTGCTCTACAACTTTGATGGAGGAAGACATGTTGAAAGCTTCGGTCAAGGTGGTTGAAATTCTATGCGAGCTTGAGCGCATATATCCTCCTTCTTTCTTTGACATTATGATTCACTTGCCCATCCATTTAGCTCTAGAGGCTCTTGAAGGCGGGCCTATTCAACCTCGGTGGATGTATCCATTTGACAGATTCATGAAGAAGCTAAAAGGTTATGTAAGAAATAAAGCTAAGCCGGAAGGTTCGATCGCGGAGGGTTATGTTGCAGAAGAAGCATTGACTATAAGTTCTCAATATTTTCGGGGTGTTACCACGAAATTTAATCGTCCCGATCGTAATGTGGACCCCCCTCCCTCAACGTGTAAGTTTCAGGTGTTCCGATCGGTATGCAAGCCGATTGGTTTACTGTCCTTTCCTTATTTTCCTATCGAGGAGTACAAGAAAGCAAGATGGTATGTACTTAACAACAGTCCTGAGATCGACACGTACCAAGACCAGTTCCGGAGGTACGCGTTTTTTAATTTTGTAACTTTTTTTTCTTAACTTATCATTTCGACGACTTATTCTAATAGCATGAACGTTTTTCAGGTTATTTCCAGAAAAATACAAGCTAGAAGAATTCCCCCACTGGTTTAAGACGCTGGTAAACTAACACTTATTTTGTGTACTTAAGTGTAAAAATAACAATATCATATTTTTAGTTTTCTATCTAATCCTATCTTCTTCATAGATCTTTGAACGTCACGCACAAAATCCCCAAGACCCAGAGTTTAGCCCAACCAGCGAGTTATTCGCTTTGGCTAATGGACCATCAAGGGCTCCAATGTCAGTAAACTGTTGCGTAGTAGATGGTGTGAGGTATGTCGTGCAGAGCCGCGATGAACGTCGCGTAACTCAAAATAGCGGCGTTTATTCGACTGATCCTGACGGGAAAACTAACACTTATGGTCGGCTTCAAGAAATCCTCGAGTTTGACTATTTGTCGTTTAAAGTTGCGTTGTTCAAAGTTAAGTGGTTCGACACTCGCAACACCGTTGGTAGAGTCAAGAAACTTATCGTTAGAAACGGAATGACACAAATCGTCGGCTCTGGTGAGTGGTGGAAAAGTGAACAATACATCCTCGCAACACAAGTCAAACAAGTCTTCTACCTTGTAGATCCAGCCAAACCCAACGTGAAGGTCGTCGAACATGTTAATCATAAAAAGTTTTTGAACAACGGTGTAATCGTGGTAGAGAACGAACCTGATATTATACATTTGGACAACTCATCTGATCTCCCACCTTCTACTAGTGATCTCCCACCTTCTACTAGTGATCTCCCACCTTCTACTAGTAGGAATGACTTCGGTAATTACACCTTCTATATAGATTTGCATATAGATGGTGAATCAACGGAGGTTGACGCACCGCCAGATAACGATGATGTTCCTAACGAAGACGATGATGATGAAGACCCCCTTCCTCATGATTTAGCAGATTCTGATGTTGAAGACATCATCAAAGATGATGATGGTGTTGAGAAATTTTATTCTAGTGACGAAGAAGATTAACTTTGTGTTGTAACTTGTAAAATACACTTATATATTTGAATGAATGAATGAATGAAATTGTTGTGAATTGTTTAAATGTGTAATTTATTTTGATATTTAGATTTGTGCATGCTTGTATTATTTTGTTCATGAATTTCTACATGTTATGCTAATTGTACCTGTATACAGATGACTGATGTTGCACGGGGACACGGCGGGGACGATGGTGGCGAGGATCCTTCACGTCCACGTCCTCCATCATTCAGTTGCGGGGGTTGCTTCGTCAACCGGGGTAAGAATTTCTGGATTATTGTAATACAAATTTGATACACATATTTAACTTGTTTGCCTTAACTTTTATGACTTTATCACTCACTTGATTTTGCAGGAAAAGGAAAAAAAAAGCCCAATTTGGGCGGGAGGAGAGCCGGCAGGCAGAATACCCGGGAGAAGACCCGCTGCCTGAAATTACTGGATGCGGTGGCCGAGAATCAAAACCGGCCGGTCGAGATCGACTTTGTACCCGGTAGAGGTGACCTTGTTATACCTGTCGGCCCCTACTCAGAGCATTGGGGAAACTTATTCGGGTGTGTCGTTAGGGAAATACCTTTGTATTACCCTTCGTGGAGCAAGGTCCCCGAAGGGCACAAGGCGGCGGCCCGGGCAGCTATTGGGGTAAGTTATCAGTTTATATTTATTTAATTATCGTGTTCATTTATTTAATTGTATATATTTATTTAAATTTGTTTTTTTTATTTATATCATATAAATAAATAAACAAATTTAAATAAATATATAAATTATATTTCTAACTCCGTTTTTAATGTGTTGTATTGTGTATATTTATTTAAATTCGTTTATTTATTTATATCATATAAATAAATAAACAAATTTAAATAAATATATAAATTATATTGCTAACTCTGTTTTTAATGTGTTGTATTGTGTATATTTATTTAAATTTATTTATTTATTTATATCATATAAATAAATAAACAAATTTAAATATATATATAAATTATATTTCTAACTCTGTTTTCAATGTGTTGTATTGTGTATATTCATTTAAATTCGTTTATTTATTTATATCATATAAATAAATAAACGAATTTAAATAAATATATAAATTATATTTCTAACTCTGTTTTCAATGTGTTGTATTTGATTGCAGACAAAATATGATCTTACGCCGTACATGAACACCCCTCAGTGGAAGAGTATTTATGATACCATTAATCACCAGCTACAAAAATCATACAACACCAGCAAGGCTAGTCTGAAGCGAGATTACTGTGTAAAAGACCCCGAGACTGGAGAATACGATGTGGATCAAATTAGGCGGAACAGACCCGACGAGCACACACCTGAAGTGTGGGAGAAACAGATAGAGTTTTGGACTGACGAAGCTAACAAGAAGCGATCCTCAACAAACAGCCAAAATCGGTCCAAGGCAAAACTTGTCTCCCGACATGGTTCTCGGTCGATCCCTCACACTCGACAGCTCATGGTAATTATTATTATTATTATTATTATTGATTTTACATTATTATTGTTTTTTTTATTTTTTTATTATTATTATTATTATTGTTTTTTATTTTTATTATTTTATTATTATCATTATTGATTTTACATACATATTATTATTGCCGCGTTTAATTAGATTGATCTTACTTACGTGTGTATGTACAGCAAAAGGCGTCCGAAACCCAACAGGAGCCTACAGAGATCGACATGTTCTATCGTCTGCATACGAATTTAGATGGTGTATTTATAGATGAGCAGTCTCTCCAGTTGTATGTAAGTATTATTTTCAAAACACACTTTAATGAATCATTGATTAATAATCTAGCAACCCGACTAATATATTTACTATCTTGTGTTATTGTCACCACACAGGATCAGATGAGGGAGCTAGAGGCGACGGGTGAGCACACCACTGCCGAGATCAACAGGATGGTGCGAGGAGGCAAGTTTCGCGGCCACCATCCTGGCGTGGGTATGGTATTGCCGGGATACACCAGTACTCCCCCGTGCTTTTCGCCACCACCCCCTGAGGCTCGTCGGGATCAGGATGTTGATTTCATGATGGGCGTGCTGAGAAACGACGGCAGGTATGGCGATCTTTTTACGAGATATGAGAGTGGTGGTGCCAGCGGGAGTGGGAGTCGCCCGGGTGATGATGCTGGTGCCAGCGGGAGCGGGAGTCGCCCGGGTGATGATGCTGAGGATCGGGAGGGTGGCGATGACGCGAGCTAGTCGTGTCATATATGTGTTTGTTAGTATGGTACATACTTTCTTTATGTTCATCTTGACTTGTTTCCCTATTATCCTAAATTAGAACGCTTGTTTCCCTAGTATCCTTAACTATCCTGACTTATTCCTAGTATCCATGTGATCATTAGAACGTTATATTATATTTTGGTGCAAGTTTGAACTTATTCCGCGTTTGTGTTGATTTGTATTTCAAGTTTACTTCATATGTGTCTTTTGGTGAGCAAATACAGGTTTTTGTTACAGGTTTTGGTAGATTTTTTCTGGAAAAATTCCGGAAAAAATCTGGAAAACGCCTGCTTTGCAGGCAATTTTAAAAAAAAAACCTGCAGACTCTTCCCCAGCGACATGTCGCTGAGGAAACTTTGGTTATTCGTTGACAAGTCAAACGCAAAGCGTTGACAAGTCAAACGTATCAAGAGTTTCCCCAGCGACATGTCGCTGGGGAAACTATGGAAAGCGTTGACAAGTCAACGACAACGCGTTGACAAGTCAAATGAAAGGAAAGATTCCCCAGCGACATGTCGCTGGGGAAACTTTGTAATTAGCTAAAATGGTTAAGTTTAACTTAATTTTTTTTTATTTAATAAGGATTTTCCCCAGCGACATGTCGCTGGGGAAAATGTTGCCACCGTGGCAATCTATTCTTCCAGGAAAAGTCAGTGGGGCCCGCAGGTCGCTGGGGTAAGTCGCTGGGGATACTTTTAACAACTAGCATACCCCAGCGAATTTTCCCCAGCGACATGTCGCTGGGGAAACGTATCCCCAGCGACATGTCACTGGGGAAACTCTAAAATTATCGCTGGGGTAGGGCGCGAATGTTGTAGTGTGGAGAAATGTTTTTGAAAAGAGAAAGAAAAAAAAAGCGGTGTGATTCAAACTAACAACCCATGATCGAATTCTGGCGTTGGAACATTGTAATGATACATCTAACAAGGTAATAACTCTTTGGAATAAGAAAGCCGTGTTTTGTTCTTCCTCTTTATTTATGTCATCTATGTTCAGCTTGTGGCTGCACACTACTTAAACTAACTGGTTCCATCAATCGAAGCATTGCTGATCAGGGGGTTCTAAGACACACATTTTTTACATTTAGAAACCTAACATGCCATCCTCGTTTAACTGAGGCCCTCACTGAGACTCATGGATCGAGTCAATTAAGTAATCATTTTGGAATTTCTTTGGTTTGTAAAGACGTTTCTTGACCAAAAAAATTGTCTATTTAGCTTAGGTTTACTCGTGGTTTCTCTAGTTTTCCTATTTTATTGGCTGCAGAAAATTAACATACCTAAAAAATATATGTTTTTTTTTAAGAAAAATAAGGAAAAAAATAATAATGTAACAAATTTTGTTTAATTTATACGTTAATTTTTGTTGAAACAGTTTTCATGCTCGATAAAACACCTCATAACTATCGTAATAAAGAAACCATACCCTCACTATAAAGACATTGAACAAAATATATACTAAAAATATTAAGTTACAAGAAAAACATCTTTCTAATATTGAGTTTTGGCCGTGTAGATTAAATGGGTTTGGAAAATTGATTGGGCTAGTTTCCTACGATGACAATGATGTTATAAAGAATTTTTCGAAATGTTGCATGTTGTTGCAAAAGTGAAACTTATCAAGTTGTTACTAAACTCAACTGTCGGATTGCATAGTCAGAAATTAAATTTACTTCACGTGAATAATTCTTACGTTATGAGGGTTTGTTTCATATTATTTAGATTAAGACATCTTGGGATATCAATTTGGTTCACTTAACCTGACTCGAGTTGATTGTGATTAAACATTGCTTATTGGGTTAACCCGATAGTCTAATCGGGTCGAGCTAACTTAAAATAATGTATCCCACAAACAACAATATTGTAACGATAAAAAAAGATATTACTGGCGTAGTACTCATCCATTGCATAAAACATCCAAAACTAAATGCATACTACAAAAATTTGGACATTTTCTTACTAATATTTTTTTAGTATAAAAGTCACAATTTCATCATAAAACTTGTACCTACTAAATTCTCTAAATAAGAGTAGGTAAAGATACAATGCCTACTAAAAATAAGAGTAAGGAAAAGTTTTGACCCTTTTGGTGACTAAAAAATGAGTAGGGATAGACCTTTAGTGCTCCCCCCTTTTTGCTTACTCTTTTTTTATTTTTTATCAACTCCTACTCAAAGAATAAGAGTAAGCAAAAGGGGGGAGCACTAAAGGTCTATCCTTACTCATTTTTGAGTCACCAAAAGGGTCAAAACTTTTCCTTACTCTTATTTTTAGTATGCATTGTATATTTACCTACTCTTATTTAGAGACTTTAGTAGGTAAAAGTTTTATGATAAAATGGTATTTTTTATACTAAAAAACTATTAGTAAGTAAATGTCCAAAATTTTGTAGTATATATATTTCACCTGATATTTCTTCAAAATTATCCACGCACACTTGGAATGGTATTTAACAAAGATCTTGAAAGTAGAACACTTTCATGAAAGCTTCCAGTTGAGACTTGTATAAGGTTGATTGCAATTGGGGGCGTTTGTGTGGTAGGTGGTGTGGGGTCGCCTAGAGAGGAAGCGTCTGCCCCTTAGAACGCGCCCATTTCCTATATTTTGATTCTTTGTTGGGTAGACGACCGAGTAAATGGAACACTACCAGTTACATCTTTTTCTAATAAACAAAACTACTTAATTCACTATATACTTCTTCATATTTTGATTCTTTGGGTTGGGTTAGACAACCGAGTAAATTGGAAGATCAAAAGCATCGAGAACAAGGAGAATCAGAGAGACTCGAGATCGTATAAAGGGATAAAGAATTTGATATGCAACAAAAGAATGTTTGAGTTTCACCAATAACAAAAGTTCGAATAGGGCATCAAGTATTACGATCAGTCACATGAAAATTTAACCGCAAAAGCTTTGTCTACGACATTACTATTGAAGAAAATGATCAAGGAGCGTTGTAATTTAGATTATTAGTTTACGTTTTAGTTTTTATAGTACTGAATTCATTATTAATAAAATTTAAGTAAAAATATTTTTGGTTCAGTTGCTTGTGTAGTCACCATTACGGGTGTTTGGTCTGTATGCTTAATGAATGTGTAAACACTCATCAGCAATAACTCAAGTATACAGTAAACACAACCAAATAAACCTAATTTGAAGCATTCATGAAAACTAAAGACATGGTTTATCATTATATGAATAAACAACTCTCACGTTTATGAGATTACATGGAATTGAAAAGATCCCCTTGATTATAAAGATGATGATCACGATATGGATATAAAAGTGTGAAACTAAAATGGGTATGAAAAATCTAAAGTGCTTGATCACGATGTGCATTTTTCTGACTCAACGAGCTTAAGATATGTGATCATCAAGGGGAGAGAAGATACGTGTTGCATTTTTTTCCCTTGACCAAGGTTTTGTCCCCGCAGGGTTTTCCGGCAAGGTTTTTAACGAGGCAACATCCCCGAGAGTATAAAGGAATTATGTACTCTTTTTCCTTCACTAGACTTTTGTCTCACTGGGTTTTGTCTAGCAAGGTTTTAACGAGGCATAATCCTCATATGAAAATACAAGGAAGATTGTTATTGATAAATATGGATGCATGCCCATATCTTTTATTTTAGATGTTATCTGAATCATGAATTTTTCCTTCACTAGATTTTTTTCTAATGGGTTTTGTCTAGTAAGATTTTTAAGATGACATATTCTTCAAGTGTAATCATTATTAAGACTACTTCATCAACCATACAAAGATTCTGAGAAGAAGACAAAAGTTTTTTTATGAAGACAATAAAGCATGCAAAAGAGGTTGCATCAAAGACGACAAGACAAGACATTTAGTTCAAGCGATAATTTGGAGGAATTATTTATCAAGACTCTTCCTACCTCAACATTAGGAAGTTAACCTACTACAACGGAATGTGTCGACTCAAAGATCTAACGTGATGTAGTCATCAGACGGAGATAATATGCATTGCACTCTTTTCTTTCGTCATGGTTTTGTCCCACTGGTTTTCCTGACAAGTTTTTTATGAGGCAGCATTCTCAAAGTGTATTATCTATAGAGACATCCAAGAGGGAGGGTTATGGATAATTATGTATGGATGTCTTGAATAAGGCCCATGGCCCAAATAGTGATTAGGGTTTACCCTAGTATTTGTCTTATAAATACTCATTGTATTTATCATCTATCAATATCAATTGAAGAATACATTTATTCTTTACTTTTATTCACAACATAACATTCATTATTCAAATTTTTTTTATCATTGGTGTTATTATTGTGTGTGAATAGGAAAATGAACAAAAGTATTGCATATTTTTTCACATCCGACATGGGTGAGGAAAGAAGGGATATATTAGGAGAAGATATTGCACCTCATTCATAATCTTATAAAGCAACCGACCTCTTTGTACTTGGTTGGATCAATTTGATTGGCCGATTTAGTCGGTTGAATTGTTGGTTGAGCCGGTTCAAAAATAAGCGAGTACGATTGATACAAGCATTCAAAATAACAAGATTTGAAGTTATTCTATGCTATTATGCTTTTTCTAGTGAACTAACTCGATATAAATGTTGAATTGTGTAATCATCTTCCTAGCAGGCTCTTGTTTTAATCGGCTTGAAGTTATTCTATGCTATCTTGATTTCTAGTGGACTCTGTCAATGTTAATGTTGATTTGTGTAATAGACAAAAGTTCCTTAAGGAACATGCATCCAAAAAAGAAAAAAGGAAACAATCTTCACCATTCATTTAAATCACATCCAATTGTGTATATTAATCTTTTAAATTTAATTAAAAAACCACTTTTCATCTTATTTCTTAAAAATTAAATATCTCTCAAACCGTTAATCGTTATGAAAAAGTAATTATACCGTCACGAAGGGAATTAAATTATCTTTCTATAGATATGCACTTCTATATACTTTCAGCGAACTTTTTCTAAAAATTTTCGTAAAAAAATCACATGTGATTTTCGAAAAATTAAATGTGATTCTCGAAAACTCATGTTTGATTTATTATTTTAAAAATCACATTTGAATTTGTAATGTCACATGCGATTTGTGAAAATCACGTGTATCTTAAGGGTGAAATATGTGTGCATCATGAAAACTAAAGACATGGTTTATCATTATATGAATAAACAAATCTCACGTTTAAGAGATTACATGGAATTGAAAAGATCCCCTTGATTATAAAGATGATGATCACGATATGGATATAAAAGTGTGAAACTAAAATGGGTATGAAACATCTAAAGTGCTTGATCACGATGTGCATTTTTCTGACTCAACGAGCTTAAGATATGTGATCATCAAGGGGAGAGAAGATACGTGTTGCATTTTTTTCCCTTGACCAAGGTTTTGTCCCGCATGGTTTTCCGGCAAGGTTTTTAACGTGGCAACATCCCCGAGAGTATAAAGGAATTATGTACTCTTTTTCCTTCACTAGACTTTTGTCTCACTGGGTTTTGTCTAGCAAGGTTTTAACGAGGGATAATCCTCATATGAAAATACAAGGAAGATTGTTATTGATAAATATGGATGCTTGACCATATCTTTTATTTTAGATGTTATCTTAATCATGAATTTTTCCTTCACTAGATTTTTTTTCTAATGGGTTTTGTCTAGTAAGATTTTTAAGATGACATATTCTTCAAGTGGAATCATTATTAAGACTACTTCATCAACCATACAAAGATTCTGAGAAGAAGACAAAAGTTTTTTTATGAAGAAAATAAAGCATGCAAAAGAGGTTGCATCAAAGACGACAAGACAAGACATTTAGTTCAAGCGATAATTTGGAGGAATTATTTATCAAGACTCTTCCTACCTCAACATTAGGAAGTTAACCTACTACAAAGGAATGTGTCAACTCAAAGATCTAACGTGATGTAGTCATCAGACGGAGATAATATGCATTGCACTCTTTTCCTTCGTCATGATTTTGTCCCACTGGTTTTCCTGACAAGTTTTTAATGAGGCAGCATTCTCAAAGTGTATTATCTATAGAGACATCCAAGAGGGAGTGTTATGGATAATTATGTATGGATGTCTTGAATAAGACCCATGGCCCAAATAGTGATTAGGGTTTACCCTAGTATTTGTCTTATAAATACTCATTGTATTTATCATCTATCAATATCAATTGAAGAATACATTTATTCTTTACTTTTATTCACAACATAACATTCATTATTCAAATTTTTTTTTATCATTGGTGTTATTATTGTGTGTGAATAGGAAAATGAACAAAAGTATTGCATATTTTTTCACATCCGACATGGGTGAGGAAAGAAGGGATATATTAGGAGAAGATATTGCACCTCATTCATAATCTTATAAAGCAACCAACCTCTTTGTACTTGGTTGGATCAATTTGATTGGCCGATTTAGTCGGTTGAATTGTTGGTTGAGCCGGTTCAAAAATAAGCGAGTACGATTGATACAAGCATTCAAAATAACACGATTTGAAGTTATTCTATGCTATTATGCTTTTTCTAGTGAACTATCTCGATATAAATGTTGAATTGTGTAATCATCTTCCTAGCAGGCTCTTGTTTTAATCGGCGTGAAGTTATTCTATGCTATCCTGATTTCTAGTGGACTCTGTCAATGTTAATGTTGATTTGTGTAATAGACAAAAGTTCCTTAAGGAACATGCATCCAAAAAAGAAAAAAGGAAACAATCTTCACCATTCATTTAAATCACATCCAATTGTGTATATTAATCTTTTAAATTTAATTAAAAAAACACTTTTCATCCTATTTCTTAAAAATTAAATATCTCTCAAACCGTTAATCGTTATGAAAAAGTAATTATACCTTCACGACGGGAATTAAATTATCTTTCTATAGATATGCACTTCTATATACTTTCAGCGAACTTTTTTTTAAAAATTTTCGTAAAAAAAATCACATGTGATTTTCGAAAAATTACATGTGATTCTCGAAAAATCATGTTTGATTTATTATTTTAAAAATCACATTTGAATTTGTAATGTCACATGCGATTTGTGAAAATCACGTGTATCTTAAGGGTGAAATATGCGTGCATCATGAAAACTAAAGACATGGTTTATCATTATATGAATAAACAACTCTCACGTTTATGAGATTACATGGAATTGAAAAGATCCCCTTGATTATAAAGATGATGATCACGATATGGATATAAAAGTGTGAAACTAAAATGGGTATGAAACATCTAAAGTGCTTGATCACGATGTGCATTTTTCTGACTCAACGAGCTTAAGATATGTGATCATCAAGGGGAGAGAAGATATGTGTTGCATTTTTTTTCCCTTGATCAAGGTTTTGTCCCCGCAGGGTTTTCCGGCAAGGTTTTTAACGAGGCAACATCCCCGAGAGTATAAAGGAATTATGTACTCTTTTTCCTTCACTAGACTTTTGTCTCACTGGGTTTTGTCTAGCAAGGTTTTAACGAGGCATAATCCTCATATGAAAATACAAGGAAGATTGTTATTGATAAATATGGATGCATGCCCATATCTTTTATTTTAGATGTTATCTGAATCATGAATTTTTCCTTCACTAGATTTTTTTCTAATGGGTTTTGTCTAGTAAGATTTTTAAGATGACATATTCTTCAAGTGGAATCATAATTAAGACTACTTCATCAACCATACAAAGATTCTGAGAAGAAGACAAAAGTTTTTTTATGAAGACAATAAAGCATGCAAAAGAGGTTGCATCAAAGAAGACAAGACAAGACATTTAGTTCAAGCGATAATTTGGAGGAATTATTTATCAAGACTCTTCCTACCTCAACATTAGGAAGTTAACCTACTACAACGGAATGTGTCGACTCAAAGATCTAACGTGATGTAGTCATCAGACGGAGATAATATGCATTGCACTCTTTTCCTTCGTCATGGTTTTGTCCCACTGGTTTTCCTGACAAGTTTTTAATGAGGCAGCATTCTCAAAGTGTATTATCTATAGAGACATCCAAGAGGGAGTGTTATGGATAATTATGTATGGATGTCTTGAATAAGGCCCATGGCCCAAATAGTGATTAGGGTTTACCTTAGTATTTGTCTTATAAATACTCATTGTATTTATCATCTATCAATATCAATTGAGGAATACATTTATTCTTTACTTTTATTCACAACATAACATTCATTATTCAATTTTTTTTTTATCATTGGTGTTATTATTGTGTGTGAATAGGAAAATGAACAAAAGTATTGCATATTTTTTCACATCCGACATGGGTGAGGAAAGAAGGGATATATTAGGAGAAGATATTGCACCTCATTCATAATCTTATAAAGCAACCGACCTCTTTGTACTTGGTTGGATCAATTTGATTGGCCGATTTAGTCGGTTGAATTGTTGGTCGAGCCGGTTCAAAAATAAGCGAGTACGATTGATACAAGCATTCAAAATAACACGATTTGAAGTTATTCTATGCTATTATGCTTTTTCTAGTGAACTATCTTGATATAAATGTTAATTGTGTAATCATCTTCCTAGCAGGCTCTTGTTTTAATCGGCTTGAAGTTATTCTATGCTATCCTATTTCTAGTGGACTCTGTCAATGTTAATGTTGATTTGTGTAATAGACAAAAGTTCCTTAAGGAACATGCATCCAAAAAATAAAAAAGGAAGCAATCTTCACCATTCATTTAAATCACATCCAATTGTGTATATTAATCTTTTAAATTTTATTAAAAAAACACTTTTCATCCTATTTCTTAAAAATTAAATATCTCTCAAACCGTTAATCGTTATGAAAAAGTAATTATACCGTCACGACAGGAAGTAAATTAGCTTTCTATAGATATGCACTTCTATATACTTTCAGCGAACTTTTTTTAAAAATTTTCGTAAAAAAAATCACATGTGATTTTCGAAAAATTACATGTGATTCTCGAAAACTCATGTTTGATTTATTATTTTAAAAATCACATTTGAATTTGTAATGTCACATGCGATTTGTGAAAATCACGTGTATTTTTTTTGACGAGAATTTCAACCTTATAAAATCGTTAAAAGTATATGAAAATAACCGTCTATTAAATGACAAAAATATTTTCGTTATTACTTTAAAATCACATGTGATTTATGTGAATTACACTAAAATGTTTGAATCACATGTAATTTTGTCAATATATTAAAATGTTTATTGCCATTTATATAAAATATGTTCATTTTACCGGGGTGGAGTCCCCTTTACCCAAGAAAAATATATGTAAAACAAATTTGCTTCTGAATTACATGTGATTCGCTGATAATTACATGTGATTTTACTTGCATTACATGTGATTCATGGAATTTCGAAACCGTAACTTTTTTAACAAACCCACATTAGATGAATCACATGTGATTTTTCTAATCATGTATTATCTGTTTTCATTTATGTAAAATATGTAAAACAAATTGACTTCTAAATTATATGTGATTTTTTTTGAATCACATGTAATTTTGCTTGAATCGCATGTGATTCAGTGAAAATTACATATGATTTTGATTGCATTATATATGATTCAAACATTTCGAAACCTTAACTTTTTCTAACAAACCCACTTTAGATGAATCACATGTGATTTTTTTAATTATGTATTATCTGTTTTTATTTATGTAAAATATATAGAACAAATTGGCTTCTAAATTACATGTGATTTTGTTTGAATCACATGTAATTCTGCTTGAATTGCATGCGATTCTGTAATAATTACATATGATTTTTCTTGTATTACATGTGATTCAAGCATTCTGAAACCTTAACTTCTTCTAACAAACCCAATTTATATGAATCACATGTGATTTTTTTAATCCATGTAATCTTGTTAATATATTAAATTGTCTGCTTGAATTACATGTAACTCGATGATAATTACATGTGATTTTGCTTGCATTGAATCACATGTAATTCGATGATAATTACATGTGATTTTGCTTGCATTACATGTGATTCAAACATTTCGAAACCTTAACTTCTTCTAACAATTCCACTTTAGATGAATCACATGTGATTTTGTTTGAATCACATGTGATTTTGTCAATATATAAAAATGTTTTGTTGTCATTCATATAAAATATAGAAAGTAAACTGGCTTCTGAATTACATGTGATTTTGTTTTGATCACATGTAATTTTACTTGAATCTCTATGTGTTTTTACATGTGATTCATGTAAAATATATAAAGCAAATTTTCTTTTGAATTAGTTATGATTTTATTTTAATCAATGTAATTCTGCTTAAATTACATGTGATTTAATGATAATTACATGTGATTGATCCGAATAACAAGTTATTTATACTAAATCTAAAATCAAAATTTTTGCAAAACCGTAAGTAATTTTTTCAAACACTTGTGATTTGTGTCATGATTTTTACCAAATCACATGTGATTTGTGATAAAATTTCTTTTTAATAATACGTACTTCTATATACTTTCGACGATTTTATAGTTTTCGCACTCACGAATCACATGTGATTTATTACTTTATAAAGCACACGTGAATTTGTAAAATCATTTACAATTTAAGGATTTCTGAAATCACATGTGATTTGTTACTTTAATATCACATGTAAATTTATGAAATCACATGCGATATATGGAATCACACATGCATTTTAGAAATACAAATCACAATTGATTTTACAAATTACTAGTGATTTTACAAATTATGTGTAATTTTTTTGACGAAAATTTCAACAAAAAATCATCAAAACTAATATGAAAAAGCTAGTGGCGTAACTTGTTACGTGTTTATATTCGACTATGTAAATAGTTACACTAATAAATAATAATAAAAGTTATTTATTTATTCTGTAAAAAAATTTATTTTTTTTATAAAAAATCACAAGTAATTTTTCCGAATCACATGTGATTTTTATAGTCGAAAATCGCAATAATAAAAAATCGTCAAAAATATATCAAAGTGCCTATCTACTGAAAGATAAGAATTTTTTCGTCGCAACGGTGTATTTTTCATAATCTAGCGATTTATCGTTCTGAAGATATGATGTTTTTAAGAAAAAGGTGAAATATAAGTTTTTATTTTTTTATAGAAAAAATGAATAGTTGAGATTGCTTACTTTCTTCTTTTTTGGATGCACATTCTATGAGGATCTCACCTCTTGTGTAATATCTGCCTAGGCTCTCGTTCTAATTTTGGTATATTGTTGTTGCTACTAGCTATTATGTCTATGTATCTAGCTTTAGCTACTCCCGGGTCTCAAGCCAAAAAGTGGAGGAGGGGTCTTTTTTCGGTTTGAAAGCTGCCTTAAAATAGAAACTTTAGGAATGGTTTACTAAATTTGAATGTATCTCCTATAAATCAATTATGTGGTTTACTTGATTCACGTGTTATATTTTCTGGTGGTGTTGTATTCATTCGTGACACACATGTACAATGACATATTCCAAAACCCAAACATGTTTGATTGAACCCGCTTCAAGACAGCATAACCACCTTTTGGAGCAGGTGCAAGGATATGTACAGCTATCGAGCAACTTTGGCCATGATGCATCACTTGGTGACACAATCCACATCCAGAAACGGCAAGAGAATCGAATTCTATCAAGGGTTGATAGTTCAAGAAACGTTGGTTTCATGTCAAACATGAATGGAGGTTTAAACTTATAGCCTCAAACCAAACTATTGCTTGATCATGAAGCTCTTTAAGAGTAGCTGAATGTCAAATTTTGTGTTTCTCTTCCTATCAATTTTTTAGTTTGTTAACTAATAACTATGTGCGCTAACAAGACAAAAGCATACTTATTACTGAAACGACCAGTTATTAAATAAGAAACTCGATGAGATAACATTGAAGTTATATTTTGACACGGGTCCAAACAAAACAAAAGAAAATATAAAAACTATGTGCATCTGCAGCACATCACTTGATCTTCTTGTCCTGCAAACCCAAAAACTCCTTATAGCTTTGTATATAAAACTTTCTACTTGCCAGATATGAATCAACTAGTTGATGCAATGATTTAGCCTGTTGACGCAATGCTTTTGCCTGCTGCCCAAATGCATCAGCCTTACGTAGATCCTCATCAGCCAACTGGCCCAAAGCATGTGCCTTACGTCGCAACACCTCAGCCCGTTTTTCTGCATCAGCGTGTTGTTCTGATGCCTCGTCCCATTCTTCTTCATCAGTCGTCCGGTTTAATAATTTCCGTTTCATAGCATCATTCTGCCGTTCCAAAACATCAGCCCGTTTTTCTGCATCTGCCATTCGATTCAATAATTCAGTCCGCCGTCTCATAGCATCATTCTTTCGTGCCAAAACATCAGCCCGATGTTTCAAAACATCAGACCTATTTTGTAATGCATCTGTCCGCAGTACCCATTCATATTGCTTAAATGCGGTAAACCCTATTTTGCTGAATGAATAGAATCTAAAGGATGGCTGCATGAAATAATCAAACAGTTGTTTAGAACCCAAAGGCGAGTTAAGACTTAAAAAAAGCGTTTTCACACTGCACCGTCTATATAGTGAAATTAAAGATTGCTATTAACAAAGAGATTGATTACCGTTTGACAAGCTGCTGACGGAATGCAAAGGCGTGTTACATAAAGAAGCCTAACACTCTCTAATGAGAAATTTTGGTAGCATTGTGGGCACTGAAAAAAATTACGGAGTAATTAAGACATGAGAATAAGAAATTTGGGAGATTTTGTTGATTATGGGTGTCATACCTTGTCAGAGGAATGGTCTTTCATCCATTTTTTTATACATGACATCCCAAACATGTGCCCACAAGGAAGACAGCTGCAGCCGCAGTCATCACGAAAAAGTAAGTCAATAGTGTAAATTTAACAAGAGCCCGAATGAATAACAGTCAGTGACTAGACTATTAGATATCAGGAAGATGTGTGCTTAGATATAACCTAACATGAAGCAATCGTCAATTCAAAAAGCGCCTTTGTTTTTCAAGGAAAAGAACTAAACAAAGCTTCAAACATATTTCGAATGACAATCACGTAGAGAGAGATACCTCATTCGATGTACTTGATCAAGAGTCCAAGGTTTAAGACAGATAGGACAAAGATCAAATTCATATTTGATACAATCAGTTGATCGTCCAACGATCATGACTTCTATCCCATGATCAGGTTCACCATCTTTGTACCAACAAGCAACCCGAGGGCGCAACTCGAGATCCTTATAAACATCTTCGTCATCATCTATTTCTTCTTCTTCTTCTTCTTCTTCTTCTTCCCCCTCTTCCTTTTCTAGTACTTGCTCTTCTTCTACATCTTGTTCAGTTTCAAATATCAGATCTTCTATCACTTGTTCTTCTACCTCTTTTTTTGGTAAAGGATCCACCACCTTATCCATCTTATCTTATTTGAATAATAAATAAATTATCTATGCTACAACAACAACACGCACGGGTCTTGATGATTGAATGGCTTTATTGATTGTAGAAAGAAAAAAAAAAACAATCGGAACAGTCGAACGATTTCTATGTAGATAGCCCCGAGTTGTTGTTTTTAGGTGGCAATTTAAACCCATTCAACCAAAAAGAAAATCAATTTGGGTCAATTTTATAATCAAATGGGTTGGAATGGGTTGAGCAAAAGTGATAAATGGGTCACTTTTTTTTCAAATGAAGTTTGGGTCAAACGGGTTTAAGAATGAGTTAAATGAGTTGAAGAATGGGTCAAATTTTACTGTATTTTACCTTTACGTCGGTAAACTTACGTTTTTGTCAATAAATTTAAGTTTTCGTCAGTAAATTTACGTTTTCGTCTGTAAACTTACGTGTTCGTCACTAAATTTACGTTTTCATCAGTAAACTTACGTTTTCGTCAGTAAATTTACGTCTGTAAACTTACGTGTTCGTCAGTAAACTTATGTTTTCGTTAGTATTTTTACGTTGTCGTCACTAAGTTTATGTTTTCGTAACCAAAATTTACGTTTTCGTCAGTTTTTTTATGTTTTTGTCAGTAAACTTACGTTTTTTTTTAATAAACTTACGTTTTCGTCCGTAAACTTACGTTTTCGTCAGTAAACTTACGTTTTCGTCAGTAAATTTACGTTTTCGTCACTAAAATTACGTTTTCTTCAGTATATTTACGTTTTCGTCAGTAAACTTACGTTTTCACTACTAAACTTACGTTTTCACCGGTATTTTTACGTTGGCGTCTCTAAATTTATGTTTTCGTCACTAAATTTACGATTTCTTCTGTAAAATTACGTTCTCATCAGTAAACTTACGTTTTCGTCAGTAAATTTACGTTTTCGTTGGTTTTTTTTTACATTTTCGTCAGTAAACTTACGTTTTCGTCAGTAAACTTACGTTTTCGTCAGTAAACTTACGTTTTCGTCAGTAAACTTACGTTTTCGTCAGTAAACTTACGTTTTCGTCAATAAACTTACATTTTCGTCGGTAATTTTATGTTGTCGTCAGTAAATTTATGTTTTCGTCAATAAACATACGTTTTCGTCGGTATTTCGACGTTGTCTTCAGTAAATTTACGTTTTCTTCAATAAATTTACGTTTTCATCAGTAAACTTACATTTTCGTCAGTAAACTTACGTTTTCGTTAGTATTTTTACGTTTTTTTTGTAAAATTACGTTATTTTTTATTCGGAAAACTAAAAAGATAGAATGATACAGTGTACATAATAATCACAAAAACCACACCTTTCACGTTATCATCACATCGCCGTTTAGCATATCATCAAACCCGCTATCGCAATAGATATGATGGTGACAACCAAACTCGATTTCTGGAGAGATTTAAATAAAAACTAAATGCCACGTTGCATTAAGGAAACCTGTGTCTATGACATCATAAGAGCATCTACAATGGGCAAATTCATGTAAAGATTTTTGCTATTTTAAAAAGCTATTGAAGAGTATTTTTTGCCTTGTGGTAATAACTTGTTGAAATTTTTTTTATTAATGACTTGACAAACCTCAAGTGATTCTTCAAACTTCTAGTTATTAAATGGTTGCTCATTATATGTTTTACATGTTTCAAAGTCTTAAAGACTTGATGGCATTGTGGATACCCGATGTGGAATGAAGAAGCCTTAGAGAATCCACAATGCTTCAAGTCTTAAATGCATGACTTGAAGCATTTATAGCATTTAATACAAATCACATTTAATGGCTAGAAGTTTTATCAAAGACTTGTAATTTGCGAAGCTATTATGAAAAGCTTTTAGAAAAGCTTGTCTTGCAATGCTAAAAAACACAACAAAACACTTTTTTAAATAGTAAAAAATCTTTGGCTACTTCTTGCATTGTGGATGCTCTTAGAGCATCTACAATGGTAAAACTAACCAAAAGCTTTTCACTATTTCCACAAGTGTTTGAAGGGAATTTTTACCATTGCACTCGAGGATTTTTATAAAGCTTTTTACAATGATTTGATAATCTTCAAGTCATTCCTAAAAGCTATAGCGAATAAGTATAACACACATTTAATGCATTAAATGCATCAAGTCATGAAAGACTTGATGCATTGCTCATGCTCTTAGTACTTCGTAGGCATTTGCACACCTTTAGTTATTCATGGTACCATATTAGTATTTTAAAAGTAGAATACTACGATACTAAGACGAATTTCTAAAGCACATATCTATTATTGGTATTTTTTTAAGTTCAAGTATGATATTTGTGAGTTTTGAAAAGTATGTTGCTGTCATATAGACTTAACCCAAAATATTACTACACTCCTAACTGTATACCCATGTTGCTAAAAGGTTTAAAACCATATATTACCAACAAACTTTACTTTTTTCTCGACATTACTAATATGAAATATATACTCTTATTATAACAGTCTAAACTTGTTAGTATCGGCTGGTATTAGTAACCTGGTAATATTACTTTCCACGTCGTTTTTTTTTCACCTGTCATCGACCTTTATTGACATTATACACCTCACATACCAACTATTATATTAAAAACACATCACACTTTCTAAAACTCGTTTTATTTTTGAGAAATCATATTCTCTTTTACATTACCGCACCATAAAACATTCTTTTTTACATTTCACTATTTCACATTCTCATTTTATAATTGAATCTGCAACCACCTTATCTTTATTCTATCAATTCTTTCAAAATATAAACAGTATCATCGATTTTTTGCTTTTGGCCACATGAAAATCAAAATCAAAACATGTTACTCTTTTGTTGAACTTCCAAACAGATTTGCTATGCGATTCAAACCAAGTAATAAGCACCAATTATTTGTGTGATGTTCGTGCAATTTCTTGCAAGGATCCGAATGGTGAGACCGGTTCCGACCTGGAGTGATGTATGCTTCGGACTACCTGAAACCAAAGTAACGCGTTAGCCTTGTACGGGTGTGAGAACCCAGACCAAGCTCCGGCGTGAGAGTAAGTAAAGGATAAAGATCCGAAAGAGAATATGAGAATATAATAAGATAAGTAAAAATGATAAGGGTAAAAGAGTTTAACTTAACCTTGGACACAAAGGGGGTATTTATACTAGTCAAATCCCTAAAAGGTCGGGAATGATGATGGGCTTTGGTTGGCCCGATTGGGGATACACTCCCTATTTTTAAGGAAGTGTGTTTGTTGACTTCTCCGTTGACTAGAGCTAATTACTTCTAGAAGAGTTTGTGCGTTTCGGACCCTTTAGTCATGTTCTGGATCAGGTCATGTGTTCCGGACACATACACGAACAAGTCCCCCCCCAAGTGTTGATTAGGCTAATTTATTCGGAACTGTTTAGTCAAATCAATACTTAAACTCCCTTTTTCTCGCAATCGGTGTGGGCCGAATTTATTTTACCAGCCCATGTTCCGGTTTAAGCCCATCAAGGCCCAACCACTTTTACCCTATTTCCTTGTGATGCTTGACACGTGGCCTCAGCTTGCTTAAATTGAAGACACGTGTCTTTTTACTGTACCTTTCACGCTCTCCCGTATTTTTAATAAGCCTATAAATACCTACCTATTCGTCACTTGTATGTGTGTATTTTTCATTTCTCTCACAGATATTTCTTCTCTCTACCAATCCGAATTTCTCTTCTCCTCATGTATCGTCTCTTCCTTTCCTGGTTACCTTTTCGAATCCTTCCTTTAAACGTTATGGCAAACGAAGATCTTCCTGGGCCTTCCGGTTCTACCCGCTAAGCTCCCAAGTTCGACATGCCTAAGTATACTTCTAATCTCAACGATGCCTATGTTAAACATCTAGTGAAGACATATCACATTCCGGAAAGCTTTAACCTCTAGGTTGCTCCGGAGGGCATGACTATGAATCGTCTCCCTTCAAATTGTATAGATTTGTATGAGCAGTTCTTTAAGCTATCCGAACTACGAGTCCCCTTCTCCACCTTCATTTTGGCCGTTTTGAAAAACATCGCCGTACATATCTCACAACTAGTTCTGTTAGGGTTGAACCACGTCATTACTGTAGAAACTAGAAGGGGGGGGGGGGGGGGGTTGAATAGTTTCTATTCGATTGGCAACCTAATTAAAACTACTTTCAATTAGGTATGTATCAAAACTATGTTTTATTTGAGGCTAAGTTGCATAATGATTAAGTTCAATTCAAATGCACTAGCAATGATAATAGGTAAGTGTAATGATAATGAAATAAGTAAAGAGTAAGGAAAGAGACAACCTAGTGGGAAGACACCAAGATTTATAGTGGTTCGACAACGAGGATCTATCCTCGTTTCTACTCCACTCCTCGAGTACACCTACTCGAGATTTCCACTATATCCACAAGCTCCCTTCTTGGCGGAGAAAACCTTACATCGTCGCTTACATTATTTTCCGACACTAAGCTAAATGTCGAGACCTAATCTTTAGCTAGGACCAATCTACACAACGTTGCCTACTTCACAATTTAACGACACAAGGCTAGATATCGAGTTCTAATCTCAAGGTAGAACCAATCTTCACGACGTTGCCTACTTCACCATTTTACGACACAAGGCTAGATGTCGAGTTCTAATCCAAAGCTAGAACCAATCTTCACGACTCTTCACTTTGAAGCTTAGTGAGAACTTCACACAACACAACTACTAATCACTTTCAAGTTGAGTGAGAACTTACAAGACACAACAACATCACTTTATAGTTTAGTGAGAACTACTAATCAACCTATTACAACTCAACTAGACATATCCAAGTACACACATGTAACTTGGATCTACACAACATAAATCCAAGCAAACACATACGCAATGTATGTACACAACAAATCCAAGTATTCACAAATAGCTTGGATGAACACAACTAGTCCAAGTATTCAAAAATACAATGGATTCACATAAAACAAAAAAGGTATCATGATGAACATGACTAGCTCATGGATTCATCTTTATCACAACACTAGTGAGTGAGTGATCTTCTCAATGGACAAGGTAAAGGAGGGGATCAAGAGGATAATCATATGTAAACATCCTTAACACTTTAAGTGATCATTTACTAATGATTATGCTATAGAAAAGAGAAAGGGGCTGAGAAAAACGTCTAAGAGGCTTGTTGGAAAATGAGATTTGATCCACTATTTAAAGGAGACAATGTACAACGGCTATCTGGGCGCGGTACCTTTTCTAGCCTGGCGGTTCCTTATCGCTAGGGAATCGCCTAGCTACTTAAGGTTCCGCCCGTAGACTACGCTCCGTTTTTCGTCTGTTAGTGGGGTAGGAATATCTGAGGTATTTTAACCCTTCAAAGGATATTCTAATAGCATATGTGATACTAGGATTTTCAACGTGGTTCTAGATTCTCTCGGTATCCTCTCGAATTGATTACGGTTCTAAGTGGAATGATTGTTCTTGGTTACTAAAAAAGGGGAGTTGGGTTTCTAATCTACTAAAAGGTTTAAATGCATTAACATGAAAACTTAAATCAAAAGCAATTAATTTAATAACAATTAATAAAACTAGAATTAAAATTAAAATATAAATAGAAAATGAAGAAACAGTAAGTATCACTTAAAAATGCTTAAAAGAAATATGATTCGGAAGTTGACCTTGATTCGGAACTTTTGATCCGGAACTTCGTTCGGAACTTTACTCGGAAGATTTGATTCGGAACTTTGATCCGGAAGTTGGTTCGGAAGTTAGTCCGGAACTTTCGTTCGGAAGTTTATCCGGAACTTTCGTTCGGAAGTTTATCCGGAACTTGGTTCGGAACTTTGCTCGGAAGTCTTCGTCCGGAAGTTGGCTCGGAAGTTGATTCGGAACTTTCACCCGGAACTTCACTCGGAACTTTTGAAAAGAAAATTCATTCGGAACTTTTAAAACTCATTCGGAACTTTTTGTTCATCCGGAACTTGGGAAACTAAAGAACCGTACGACTCAGAAAAAACAGGGGAACTCGAATTCGATCCAAAAATCACCAAGTTTTTCACCAAAACTTAAACAAATTCAACCACGAATCAAATACTAACCATAAACTACAAATCCCATTAATAAAAACATAAACCCCAATAACTTTTAAAGATCAAAATCAACACAATAAACTTTAAGACTTGGAATCAAAAAAGAAGAAAGATGAACAAGATGAAATGAAAGGATTGTATTGATTGATTAATGTTGAACAAACAAAAGACAAGATTAAACTACAAGATTGGAAAAATGAAAATCAAAATCACCAAACACCCTAGTGGTGTTGGTGATGACTACGAACAGGAAAAAAGAAAAAGATGGAAAAATGAAAACTAAATAAAAAGTGTGAGGGGAATCCTTTATATAGGTGTTCCCTTTGGTTGGTGAGTGGGCTTTCTCCCTTTCCTCTTGTCTTCTCGTCTTTTCAGAAAAGTTGACGTTTTCGATTCTGATTCGGGATTTGTCGTCGATTAAATTCAACTCGTCTTTTAATTTCTTCGTTTAATAGACATGAGTTTCTTCGACTTATGTAAATCTTCCATCTTTGGTCCTTTTCTTCGATAAATCTTCGAATAGGCCCAGTGACTTCAAATCTTTTGCATCTCTTGAACAATAGACTTTGTCTTGAGTCTTTTTCTTCGGTAAAACCCGTGCAATCCCATGTTTTCTCCACTATCCATCCGGTTGGCTCTGAAAACACAATAAACACAAAAACCACGCATAATTCCAAACAAATGATATTAAATTCGTGTTTTGGTCTCGTTTTAGCCAGAATTAAGTGGTAAAAGGATGGGTGTTTTCACACCTATCAAATCCCCTACACTTAACCATTGCCATGCCCTCATGCAATGCTTAGTGATAAAGCAATTTTACACTTTTCTCATAATCAATCAACCTTGGCCTTATTAAAATACTACTAAACAAAAATTAAAGTACTAAAAGAAATTAAAACTTTAAAGGAAACAAAAGGATAGAAAACCATTTTCACTTGAAAATAGCTACATGGAAATAACTTGCAGAGAGATCAAGGACTTACATTAGGGCTTTGGTGCTGCGAAGATTTATCACCCTCAAGTTTCACGTTCCCCAAACTAAGCTTAAAAACGAGATCAGTGTTATTATAAGTTAGTAAATCAAACACTTACACACATGGCTTAATTATATGCTTAAACTCCCTAATTCCTAGGTGTATCTCTTATATTTTATTTTTGTCTAAGAATGATCATGAAGATGCATTTTTTTGGACTTATTTCGATAGTTTATTTAGGCTGAAAGCAAAGTAGGACGATTTGATCAATATTTAGCTAAAGGACAAAATCTCTTAAAACTGCTTCTCGGGATATCAAAAAGTTCATATCTTGGCATAACTCGGTTCACGTTAATATTTCATATCTTGAGAGACGTGCTTGAAATAATGGTCTTCTCATCATTAATAGAGTTTCTTCACTTGGAGACTTTTGAGGGGTACTCCAACTTTGTTGACCACGACTTCATGATTATTTCTTCAATCTCTATTTGGGATTTTGAGATACAACGATCCGCCTCCTTTTCGGACTTGGATCTATTTATCCTCATACCTTGTTAGGGTCTTTTCGGATAGACTTCTCCATGATCTTTATGTGAGTTGATTGCTTTTCGTCGTGAGTCTTGATCCTTCATATTGACTTTGGGAATAATGCTTTTCACATCACTTTGGATCTTTAGCAATAAAATGGAATCCTCATGCCTTGTTAGGGCCTTTTCGGACTCGCCAATCTTCGCGCCCCGCTTCATAAGTTATGCCTTGGCTATGAACTCTTATCATTACCGAGCAACTTTTAAACGATCTTGGGCTAGAAGCTAAGTAACTTTTCAAATCGTACGACCTTACTTATTGCAGATAATTTATTAGCAAGTGATGGGAGAATAGGCAAATAATTACACCAAGTGAGCTTGTGCAAGAATACCGACTTATAATTGACTCTATCATTTCTCGTCCTCCACAATTTAAAATCTCAAGTGATGAGACTCGTGGATACTTAGCCTAATAAACCAATTAAGGTCTACATGGTTAAGGATACTAGCTAGAATAAACTTAGATAAGTCTATTCGGGTTGAGTCAAAATAATCGCAACGGGCCTAATATGTCAAAGATTTCTAAACTAGCTACACCACTTTATTAAAATATGACTTTATTGCGGGATATATACATACGAAAGCAACGATAAAAATTTAAAAATTACGACTAAATGGCCAAAGTTAATAAAAAATTTGAAAAATGTTGAAAAAGATGATTTCCCGGTTAATTTAAGGCATTTACATGGAAAAGTCCACTTAAAACTTCGATAGAAGTCCCCCCTACACTTAAGATAAACATTGTCCTCAATGTTTAAGCATGTGGGAAAAGTCTCCCCTACACTTATGACATTGTGCACGTTGATTAAATCAAGTTAAGGAAGAGACGACTAAAGTGATCAATTCCAAATGTGAGTATGAAGAAAATTGAATCACGATAGTTGAGAGATAGAACCGGATTTCGGATAACACGGAAGCACGGTTCTTCAAAGGTTCCAAAAGTGCATTCATCCCTGTAACCACATCACCACACAAAGACAAACACCTATAGAGGTCCCCCTACACTTAGGAGGTTAAAGCATAAAAGGATAGATACTCGGGCTGCCTCTTGAGGAGCGCTTGTTTTTAATAACCGAGTCACGAGCCTGACTCGACCCAAAATTAGTTCATGGGAAACGTGGTGAGGGATGGAATCATCTCCTGAGAGATGTCCTCACCAAAGTACAACTTCACTCGTTGGCCATTCACCTTAAAATTAGGTCCATTAGGTTGAGCGAGCTCGAGAGTACCATATGGAAAAATTTGGGCAATGGTGAATGGGCCGGACCAACGAGATTTCAGCTTACCCGAAAAGATTTTCAACCGAGAGTTAAAGAGTAAAACTTTGTCTCCAACTTGGAACTCTCGGTTCTTAATCTTAGAGTCGTGAATGAGCTTAGTCTTCTCCTTATAGATCAAAGAATTTTCATAAGCCTCATTACGGAGTTCATTCAGCTCATTGAGTTGGATCTTGCGTAGGTCACCGGCTTTGTTGATATCAACATTAGCCCACTTCAAGGCCCAGTAAGCCTTGTGCTCCAACTCAATGGGGAGGTGGCACGCTTTCCCGTACACGAGACGATATGGTGTGCAACCAATCGGAGTCTTGTATGCGGTACGAAAAGCCCACAAAGCATCATCAAGTTTATCAGCCCATGAGGCATGATGCTCTCCCACGGTTCTTTCAAGAATTCGCTTTAATCCTCGGTTGGATATTTCAGCCTGGCCATTAGTTTGTGGGTGGTAGGCGGTGGAAAGACGATGATTTACACCGTACTTAGCCATGACTCTTGCGAATTGGTCATTGCAAAAATGAGTCCCGCGATCACTAATAATGGCACGAGGCACACCGAATCTAGCGAATAGAGATTTCAAAAAGTTACAAACCACCCTTGCGTCATTAGTAGGCAAAGCTTTGGCTTCAACCCACTTTGAAATGTAGTCAACGGCTACAAGGATGTATTTGTTTCCTTTAGAGGAAGGGAATGGCCCCATAAAGTCGATACCCCAAACATAAAAAATTTCACATTCTTGAATGAAATTCTGAGGCATCTCGTCTTTATGTGTGATCTTGCCTTGTTTTTGGCAAGCATCACAACGTTTAACCATATTGTGAGCTTCACGATATATGGTGGGCCAATAAAATCCCGATTCAAACACTTTTTTGGCGGTGTAGTTGGGACCAAAGTGACCACTGGTGGGTCCTTTGTGTCAAGCGTCAAGGATTTCTAAAGCTGTCGGTCCATCAACACATCAGCGAATAATCAAATCGGCACATTGTTTGAATAGGTAAGGGTCATCCCAAAAGTAAGTCTTAATGTCGGTGAAGAACTTTTTCTTTTGTTGGGATGTTAACCCTTCCTTGAGAATTCCACCCGCTAAGTAGTTGGCAATGTCCGCAAACCACGGGGTTTCATCAGAATTCGAATTGATAGACATTAAGGTCTCCAGGGGAAAAGAATCATTGATTTCTTTGTTCGGATGATCCCCTTGGTAAGGATCCTCAAGTCTACTGAGATGATCCGCGGCTAGGTTTTCTGCTCCTTTCTTATCGCGAATTTCGATTTTAAATTCTTGGAGAAGCAAAACCCAGTGAAGAAGTCTTGGTTTGGAATCTTGCTTTGTCAACAAGTACTTCAACGAGGAATGATCGGTGTAAACGATAGTGGTGGAAAGGACAAGATAGGGGCGAAATTTTTCAAAAGCATAGACAACAGCTAAAAGCTCTTTTTCGGTTGTCGTGTAATGCAATTGAGCCCCCGTCATTGTCTTGCTAGCGTAATGGATCGATTGGAAGTGTTTGTTCATTCTTTGTCCCAAAACCGCACCAATAGCAAAGTCGCTAGCATCGCACATCAACTCGAAAGGCAGCTCCCAATTAGGGGTAACCAAGACGGGTGCCTTAGTAAGCTTATCCTTAAGCAAGTTGAAGGCTTCAAGGCACTCTTTGGAAAAGATAAAAGGAGTATCTTTCTCCAAGAGGTGGGTCATCGGGCGAGCGATTTGAGAAAAATCTTTGATGATTCGACGGTAGAAGCCCGCATGACCCAGGAAACGTCTCACACCCTTTACGGTTGAAGGTGGAGGCAACTTAGCGATAACATCGACTTTAGCACGGTCTACTTCAAGACCGGCTTTGGAAATCTTGTGTCCTAGCACGATGCCCTCTTTTACCATGAAATGGCATTTTTCCCAATTAAGAACAAGGCGAGTGTCTTCGCACCGCTTAAGCATACGTTCCAAATTGGCAAGGCAAGAAGAGAAGGAATCGCCATAAACCGAGAAATCATCCATGAATACTTCCATAGTGTCTTCCACCATGTCATGGAAGATAGCCATCATACACCTTTGGAACGTCCCAGGAGCATTACATAAACCAAAAGGCATGCGTTTGTAAGCAAATGTTCCATAGGGACAAGTGAATGTGGTCTTTTCTTGGTCTTTGGGATCGATGGGAATTTGAAAATACCCGGAGAAACCGTCTAAGAAGCAGTAATAGTCATTACCAGCTAGACGCTCGAGCACTTGATCCATGAAAGGAAGAGGAAAGTGGTCTTTTCTCGTGGCATCATTGAGCTTGCGATAATCAATATAAACTCTCCACCCAGTAACGAGACGAGTGGAAATCAACTCGTTTTTTTCATTGGGAACAACGGTTATTCTGCCCTTCTTGGGCACACAATGGACGGGACTTACCCAAGGCGAATCCGAAATAGAGTAAATCAAGCCGGCATCTAGAAGTTTGATAACCTCTTGTTTGATGACGTCATGAATACGAGGATTAACCCTTCGTTGGCTCTGGATTGCGGGTTTAAAGTCATCTTCCATGAGAATCTTGTGAGTACAAAAGTTTGGATCAATTCCGCGGATATCGGAAATTTTCCAAGCAATTGCCTTCTTATGAGCTTTAAGCACGGCGATGAGGCGAGTTTTTTCTTCTTCGTCCAAGTCCTTAGCAATGATGACGGGCGACTTCTTCTTTTCTTCAAGGAACACATACTCGAGATGGGGCGGCAACTCCTTAAGTTCTAAATCCGGAGGATTTTCGATGGGAGGCGTTTTCAAAGTCGGAGTATCGATAGCAATAACCATGGGAGATGGTGGAGAAAGATTGTCTTCGTTGAGAAGGTTTTCAAAGAAATGCATGTCTTCATCCCCATCGGTGGGAGAATCGGAATTTTCTAAGTTCACATCTCCCATGGTGGCTTCAAGATCTTTCCAAAACAAATCACTTTCTCCAAATAGAGACAGTGATGAATCAATAGAGGAAACGGTTTCAACATTGGGAAGAGAGGTAGGAATATTTTTACAAGCATCATTAAAGTGTTCTTCACAAACCTCATCCAGAACGTCAATACAATTAACACTCTCGTATGAATAAGGTTGTTTAGACAACTTTCCCATGTTGAAGACGATTTTATCGTCACCCACTCTCATGATAAGCTCGCCGGCTTCAACATCGATGAGAGTGCGACCGGTCCTCAGGAATGGACGACCCACGATTAAAGGAACACGAGGGTCCATCTCGTAGTCGACGACGACGAAATCGGAAGGAAAAGTGAATTTGTCGACTCCTACAAAGACGTCTTCGGCTATCCCCACTGGATAAGCAACCGTACGGTTAGCTAATTCCAAAGTCATTTTGGTGGGGACTAGCTCAGGGAGAGATAATTGCTTCCAAACGCTTAGCGACATTAGATTAATACTGGCACCTAGATCGGCTAGGGCCATGCAATTCTCTACTCCCGGGAAATTGCAAGGGATTAAGAAACGACCCGGATCACCAAGCTTGGTTGGCAATTTCCTTAAGAGCACTGCAGAGCAATTCTCATTAAGTTGGGTGTTGGCAATATCAAGAAGCTTTTCCTTGTCACTCAGAAGATCTTTAAACATTTTTGCGTACTTAGGCATGTGAGCGAGAGCCTCAGCGAAGAAGATGTTGAAATTCAATTGTTTGAACATTTTAAGAAAGTTCGAAACCTGAATATCATCCTTGCTTTTGAGCTTCTCTTTCCTCAACCTAGATGGATAAGGTATATTGGAAGAAGAGGAAGGCTTTGGGATCGAAGGATCACTCACATCCTTGGGTGGAGGAGGGGTAGGAGTAAGAGGTGGAGAAATTGGGGAAGTAGAAGGTTGAGGAATAGGAACAAGTGACTCGTTCTCCTTAGTCACAATCACCGGTGGAGGTATAGGAAGCTCGGGTTCCTTGGTACCTTTGCCACTGCGAGTGGTGATTGCTTTCATCTCCCCTCTTGGATTCGCAACGGTGTTACTCGGAAGAGTACCCGAAGAAGAGGGTTGATTACCTTGGAAGAAACTAGCCATCATGTTCTTTAAGTCATTTGTTTGACTATACAACGTGTTTCTCATATCAGCTCTCAGATCGTTCCCTTGTTTCACCAGGTCTGCTTTCAAGTTGAGGACTTCCCGCTAAAGATTTCCCATGATCACATCGTTAGTCCTCATGTAGGTTTCCACTTCTTGGTGTAAAGCGGTGGGTTGGTTGGGAGGAGCATTATATGCGGGTGGTTGATAAGCAGGTTGCTGGTAAACTTGGTTGTTTCTTTGAGGTGGTTGTGGTTGTTTGTGAGGTGGTATGTATGGTGTACGAGGTTGTTGTTGTTGAGGAGGGCGATTGAGGGTTTGTTGTTGGTTTGGGTTATTTGGAGGAAAACCGGGTGGTGAGAGATAGTTGTTGGAGCGGTAGCTAAGCAAGTTGTGGTCACCTTGAGGTCGAGCTTGATAAGCAGGTTGAGGATAGGTGCCATAAGCTGCATTCACATTTTCAGAAGGGTAGTCTTGGGTGGCAGTACAAGTGGTGTAAGAGTGAGGACCCTCGCATATCTCGCATGGTTGGCTAACAGCATTGACTTGAGCGTCTTTAGCGTTTCTAGCGTTGATGTTGTTGGTGTTGCTGGCTGTTTGGGTAGCAACCGATTCAAGAAGCGCAGTGATTTTGTCAAGTCGCTTATCCCTGTCACTAGTACTAGTACTAGCAACATTGGTCCGAACACTCTTGGTTTGCACACGAGACTTATTCTCAATGATATCCCAAGCAGCATTGGAAGTCTTAGCCAAAAGATTACCCCCCGAGGCACTGTTTAGTGAATCTTGGTCATTCATGTTTAAACCATTGTAAAAAGTGTTAATTTGGTGCACTTTGGTAAAACCATGTTGTGGGCATTTTCTCAAAAGGTCTTTGAAACGGTCCCAAGATTCACTAAACGACTCATCGTACTTTTGTTCAAAATTTATAATTTCATTCCGCAAAGCGGTAGTACGAGAGGGTGGGAAAAAGTAATTGATAAACTTGGTCTCCAAATCCGTCCACGAAAGAATACTCTGTGGCGATTCCTTAGCAAGCCAATGCCGGGCTTGTCCCTCTAAAGAAAAGGGAAAAAGTTGTAAACGGATTACCTCTTGTGGAACACCATTGAATTTGACCGTATTGGTGAGTTGCAAGAATCTCTTGATGTGGTCATGTGGATCATCAATAGTACGCCCCAAGAATGGTTGAGCAGAGACCATCTGGATAAAGCCGGATTTGAGCTCACAATTGTTGGCTGCAATCGCGGGTATAACAATTGGATCAGTGTTGCCATCTACATGAGCTTGCAGAAGTTCAATCATCGGGCGATTATCCGGTAGAGGCTCATTGTTGTTGTTATTATTGTTGTTGAAAGGTGGGTTGTTGTTGTTATTATTATTGTTTTGAGGTGGGTTATTGTTGTTGTTTTGTACACCGGCCATGTCTAAGTCTTCGAGAGGCTCGGGCTCTTGATAAGACGTTGATCGTGTACGCATGCACCTGCAAAATAACTAACAAGGCATAAACAAAGCAGAAATATTTTTGGTTTTTATGTTTTTTAATTTTTTAGGATTTTTGAAAATTTTATATTTTTTAGGAATTTTTTTTTTTTGAAAATTTTTATGAAAAAGTAACGTTCACGGGGAACGGATCCCAAAATCCAAGTTCTCACAAAAAACTGTAGATCTTAACGAGAAGAGCCGGCAGCGGCGCCATTTGATACTAGGATTTTCAACGGGGTTCTAGATTCTCTCGGTGTCCTCTCGAATTGATTACGGTTCTAAGTGGAATGATTGTTCTTGGTTACTAAAAAAGGGGAGTTGGATTTCTAATCTACTAAAAGGTTTAAATGCATTAACATGAAAACTTAAATCAAAAGCAATTAATTTAATAACAATTAATAAAACTAGAATTAAAATTAAAATATAAATATAAAATGAAGAAACAGTAAGTATCACTTAAAAATGCTTAAAAGAAAATTGATTCGGAAGTTGACCTTGATTCGGAAGTTCACTCGGAACTTGGTTCGGAACTTTTGATCCGGAACTTCGTTCGGAACTTTACTCGGAAGATTTGATTCGGAACTTTGATCCGGAAGTTGGTTCGGAAGTTAGTCCGGAACTTTTGTTCGGAAGTTTATCCGGAACTTTCGTTCGGAAGTTTATCCGGAACTTGGTTCGGAACTTTGCTCGGAAGTCTTCGTCCGGAAGTTGGCTCGGAAGTTGATTCGGAACTTTCACCCGGAACTTCACTCGGAACTTTTGAAAAGAAAATTCATTCGGAACTTTTAAAACTCATTCGGAACTTTTTGTTCATCCGGAACTTTTTGTTCATCCGGAACTTGGGAAACTAAAGAACAGTACGACTCAGAAAAAACAGGGGAACTCGAATTCATTCCAAAAATCACCAAGTTTTTCACCAAAACTTAAACAAATTCAACCACGAATCAAATACTAACCATAAACTACAAATCCCATTAATAAAAACATAAAACCCAATAACTTTTAAAGATCAAAATCAACACAATAAACTTTAAGACTTGGAATCAAAAAAGAAGAAAGATGAACAAGATGAAATGAAAGGATTGTATTGATTGATTAATGTTGAACAAACAAAAGACAAGATTAAACTACAAGATTGGAAAAATGAAAATCAAAATCACCAAACACCCTAGTGGTGTTGGTGATGACTACGAACAGGAAAAAAAGAAAAAGATGGAAAAATGAAAACTAAATAAAAAGTGTGAGGGGAATCCTTTATATAGGTGTTCCCTTTGGTTGGTGAGTGGGCTTTCTCCCTTTCCTCTTGTCTTCTCGTATTTTCAGAAAAGTTGACGTTTTCGATTCTGATTCGGGATTTGTCGTCGATTAAATTCAACTCGTCTTTTAATTTCTTCGTTTAATAGACTTGAGTTTCTTCGACTTATGTAAATCTTCCATCTTTGGTTCTTTTCTTCGATAAATCTTCGAATAGGCCCAGTGACTTCAAATCTTTTGCATCTCTTGGACAATAGACTTTGTCTTGAGTCTTTTTCTTCGATAAAACCCGTGCAATCCCATGTTTTCTCCACTATCCATCCGGTTGGCTCTGAAAACACAATAAACACAAAAACCACGCATAATTCCAAACAAATGATATTAAATTCGCGTTTTGGTCTCGTTTTAGCCAGAATTAAGTGGTAAAAGGATGGGTGTTTTCACACCTATCAATATGGAATATGCTATTTTCAAATTTATATTTTTCATTTTAATAAAACATTTCCTTAAAAAGAAAGTTTATTAAAAAATCTTTTGTCCTATTAACAAATGTGAGTTTTAAGTATAATCACTTTGATGATCACTAAGTATGATTAAGAAAGGTTAGTGATATGATTACTACCTTGATGATAGTGTTAGTTAAATAATTCGTTTTATGTTTTTCACTAAATGTGTTGTATAGTTTGTTGTGATCAAAACTAAGAAAGATTAGTTAACACTAATAATGTTTTTAGGCATCACTTGCATTAACAATCTCCCCCTTTTTGATTACGACAAACTATAAACTCATTTAAGTAGAAACACAAAATATCGAATTATTAACGAGTTTATCACTATCATTTCTCCCCCTTTGTCGTAGCAAAAAGGTTAGCACAAGTCTGTGAAGAAAACCGGACTTTGCTAGTAGCTCCCCCTTGGTGGTTGCTCCCCCTAGTTTGGGACACCAAGTAAATGAGCTAAGGTGACATGCTACACAAAGGTTAGTAGAAAGAAAAGAAACACCAATGTATATATGATCACTACCTACTAAGTAACTTGATAGGGAGAGAGAGAAGAAATCCCAAATTAGAAGCAAGTATTTTGCTAAGTATGTCCAAAGAGGTAATTGACAAAATCAAACTCCAATACAAGGAAGATGATAAGTTTGTCAAGGGGTTAAAGTTTAGAATTGATGGAATCACCCATAAGCAATTGTAAAAATTAACCATGATCAACTCAAAAGAGAACTAAAGAAGTAAAACACAAACAACACAAATGTTACATAAAATAAAAGACACAACAAGGTAGATAGTCATACACACAATATGAGTATCTAAAGCAAAAGATATGGAAAATAAACCACAAAGCATAAGCTATTCTAATAGTGATAATTTTCCAAGATTGCTTAAAATGCAAAAGACTCTAAAACAACTAAAGTATAAAAGACTCCAAGAGTGCTTAGTCCTTTAGATGGAAAAATAAGACGATGATGCATCATTCGAAGTTTTGTCCACCGGAACAAAAACTTGGAGAGGAGGTCGAGTGAGGAGGAATTCAAGGAAATTTAACTTCTCATACACATGAGCAAGTTCAATTTGTTGAAATCGACAACAAGCACACGAGGATCCATGATGTAACACAAAATCGGTTGATGGGGGAGGGGCATCACACCTAGGGTTTGGTGGTGGTGGGGCGATAGGGTAGGAAATGTTTTCACAATGCCTTGTGAGGTTTGGGAAGGTTGAAAGGTCATTCAGTTGAGGGGTGTTGAAGGATTGTGGTGGTGGGGGAACATTTTCTTTTGCTCCGGTGATAGGGTTTATGGTATATGTCTCATTCCAATACTTGATTGGAGAGAAGGTAGGGTTTTTGGGTGGTTTGGAAGAAGATGGTTCATTCTTCTTGATCCAAATAGGTCGAACCAAGATTTTCGGTTTCTTTGAAAGCTTGGATGAGGAAGCTTTGGGTGAGGAAGGTTGTGACAATGAAATGTCAAGGTTATGAATAGAGGAGTTAGGCATTGTGGATGTGTGAGAAAGAAATCTCAAGGTTGGGGAGCTGTAAGAATGAAATCTCAAGGTTGAGGAGGTGTGAGAATGAAATCTCAAGGTTGGGGTATAAGTAGAATGTAAACAAGGTAAGAATTTGAATACAAAGTGTGAAGTGTCAAGGAATGTTTAGCCAAACTGAGTAAACAAGGAATCTTGACAGGGTATAGAGTTAAATTTTTTTGACCAAAAACGAGTCAAAAGGGGTTTTCTGTCCGTGGTACCTTATAGGGACTGGCGGTTCCTTATCACTTAAGGAACCGCGCGACTTTAGAGAGCCGCATGCAGTGGACTTTAAACCAAGTTTTTCCAGGATTTTGAGAAAAAAAACTAAGATTTTTTCAAAAAGTTGCAAATCTTGGAATTTTACCTCTATTAGCACTAAATTATGCTAGGGTTGCATAAAAGCAACACATTCACAAAGAATGTCTTGACAAAGGGTGACAAAATATTTGGATAATATTTTGAACCAATTTTAGTCAATTTTTAGAGGTTGTGATAGATTTAGGTTCAATTTTAATTTCAAATTAAAGTTGATTAATGTGCTCATAAGAATAGAAACACATAAAGCTAAATCCATTAACCAACTTCATGAAAAACTCATGAAGGAAGAAAGTACAATGAAAAATGAAAGAGAAAAACAACTAACTAATACAAAGTTAGCTTAATACTAGATCTAGATGAGTAGTCTTCTTTGGCTTGGTTTTGTTGAAAAACACTTATTAAGAAAACTTAGCATTCATCTCCTAGGAGGAGGCATGGAGAACAAGGCAAGCAAGAACTCTTGCAACCTCCTATGTAGTCCAAACATCTCCATCCTAAGGTTATGGATGATGTAGTGGTTGTAGAGGCAACATGGACAATTAGAACCATGAGTCTCTTGAAACCCATAATAAGGATCACCCAAGAGGAGGGAAAGTGGGACATCCAAAATTGGAATGTTTGAGTGAGGTGGAGGTAGAGGAAGCATGTTCTCCAAGGGTGATGTGGGTGAGTGTGGAGGCAAGTTCTCCAAAGGAGAAATGGGTGAGTGTGGAGATATGTTCTCCAAGGTTGGTGATGTGGGTGAGTTAGGAGGGGTGAATGGTGAAGTCACCAAGGTATCATAAAAGTCATTCATAAAAGGAATGCTTTGGATTGGTTGTGGTTGAGTAGTCACATCCAAGGGTGAACTTAGAGTGAACGGTGAAGAAAGCTCATTCATTCTTGAGTGGAATGAAGAAGAGGTAGAACCAATAGAATGGTTAGTACCATGGGTGGAGGTTGTCTTGCATGGTGCAAGAGGTGGTGAAGGTGATGAAAAAATAAGGATTGGAACCATCTCATTTTTGGGTGTGTGAAAGGGTGAGGATCTAAGCTTGGGTACCTTAATTCTAATCTTAAGGGTTTTCTTTGGGGTGGAGGTCTTGGAGGTGTTTGAGGTTTTTGTAGAAACCATGGTTGACAAAGGTGGTTTAAGGGTTAGGGAAGGATGTTTGGATGTGTGAAGAACATGACTAACAAGGTGGGTTTAAATGGGTGAAGGGATGATCCAAACTAGTAATGGGTTAAAATCATTTTAGGTGAATAATGAATTTAGGTAACCTAGTTTAGGAAATGTGCAGTTTTTTTGCAAAGAATCATGCAAGGTTTACACATAATGAAGAAAACAGTGTAAAGCAAAAGATTCTGTCGGACACAGTAGCCGGCGGTTTCTTATCTAAGGGCGGCGGTTCCTTATCAATAAGGTATTGCGGGTTGATAAGGAACCGCGACCAGTGGTGTTTAAAAATTGTATTTCCTCAAATTTTGGTTAGCCCAGATTTTTATCAAAGGATTTTCAAGCCAAAGTTAACTACTGACCAAAATCTAGGAAGATAACTAACACATAGGATGCACAAAGCTATGCAAAACATAATCACAATGGCATAGCATAATCATTAGGATAATAAACAATTAATCCACACAAGTAGAATTTAGTTAATACACATCCAAGAAAATAAAAAAATTGTTCAACATTACATGTTTACCAACATGTATTCTTTGAGAAACTTCAAAACCTTTACCTTCTTTTCTTGCCCAATCCCTTGATCATATTCCCCAAATACTTGAATCCCTTCCTTGACTCAACCCGATGTTCATGCAATTCACCTCTAGTTCTAAGATTTTCACGATAGAGATGCTCCATGTTGAGATCTTCCGGTACTTCACTAGAGGAGTAATGAGGTGGTGGAGCTAAGTCTTCAAGTCAATCCACGAATGAGTTTGAGGATGGGTGGGAATTACTTGAAGAGTTGAAGTGAGAACTAGTACCTATGCCATCACCATCACTTGTTGGCATATAAGTGTTCTCATCATCCGTCTCTTGATGATCGGATTTTCGCGAACCTCGATCACTTCTTTGCTTTCTTGCATATGCCTCTTGAATAGGCAACATAACCCGATGAACCGGGTGAAAGCGAGAAAGATCGAGGTGGGGAAAGTCATGAGCAACCCTTTTGAAGAGGCGAGTAAGAAGCATAGCATAGGGAAGGTTAGTTTTGGGCTTAGAAAGGGCATAATTTATTCTTCGAGCGATATAGAATGCCAAGTTGTACTTGGTGGATGTAAAGATGCAACTCAACATATGCACCATACAAGCCGGGATATAATCTCGGTTTCCACTAAGACAAAAGACATTCTCTCTAAGTATATTTGCCCATTGGACCATAAAATCCTTAAGGTCGCTAGAGAGCACTTCATATCGATTCACATTTCGCACATTTAAATGAAGGCTTCTCACAACGTTTCCATCATGCTCTTTCGAAATGATGTCAAGGATGAACTCTAGATCAATTTCGGTGTGGTCATTTGGAGGTTTATCGTAGGATTCCAAGAGAGAATCAAGTCTCCATTTATCCGTAAAACGACAAGTACCTTCATGTGGCACACCGAGAATTTCACCAAAGTTTTCGAGGGAGTATTGAATCAATTGATCATTCAACACGAAACAAATGAAGATTTCTCCATTGTATTCAAGCATGGAGTAGGTGCTAAAGAATTCAAGAAGGAACAAGGGGTAAATATCTTCTTCTATGTTGAGCAAGCAATCAAACCCCGAAAGCTCAAACATAGATTGGATATAGTCATAACCCGTTATTCCCTCGTCAATGACCCTACCCTCATGGAAACAACGAGTAGAAAGGGATGGAAATGAGTTTCGAAGTTGAGGGGAAGCATAGGTTTGGGAAAGGTTTGGCATGTATTGTCTAGTGAGTTGATGATCCTTTTGGTATTGTGAAGGCATGATTAGTGCCTAAATACAAACAAGAAAATATATTTCCAATCACTCATATGAAAAATTAGAATCAAAAATCGAAAATATGAGAATGTGTTATATCAATTTCTTGACAAACAAAGGATTGAATCCATATCATTCTCATGTTCACAATGTAGCTATTCCATTATTTACCAAGAACATATGAACTATGTTGGATTAACAATGGACTAGAACATTGGTTTTTCAAAACAAGGTTTTTAGGTAAGCATTAACAATGCAACTACCTATTTGTTCATGGGTTCATCTCAATTCCATCTTTTAACCAAAATCATTTAGCCAAAATTCGGATTTGTTCTATAAGTGGGGTTTCGTGAAATCTTAATGAATGTGAACCTAAGGAATCATAGTAAAATAACTATCTTAACCCATATTCCTATTAAGGTTTTTATTCAATTTCAATTTTAAAAATCCCCAATTATGAAAGGATGAACCCTAGAACAAAATAGATGAAATTGAAAGAAAATACTTACAATTAATTGATGTTTGATGAAGGATGAGTGAAGCCCACAACTTGGAATCAATTAATTTGAGTGATTGAAAGTTTTGAAAGCTTCAACAATGGTGGAAAGAGGATAAACTGTCGGCTGTGTGTTTTTGGGAGAGAGAGATAGTGGTTTGAAAAAGAATAAAATAATCAAACTGGCGCTCTGACAGATTTTACTGCCCGCGGTTCCTTATCGATAGAGAACCGCGGGTTTGAAACGCCAGAGATAAAGAACCGCCTACAGAGGCTGGTTTTTATCAATGAAATTCGCCAAAATTTAAAAACCAAGTTTTTCTAAGATACTTAAAAATATATCATAAACCTTTTAGAATAACATTGGATCATCATAACACTAGGCAATATGCTTTTATGAAGGATTACGAGTTGAATCAAGATCAAAAAGAACCGAAACGGATTAAGGAAAATTCAAGGGAAGTGAATCAAGACTAAGATCAATGCTCAAGACTAAGATCAATGCTCAAGGGATTAAGGAAAATCTTCAAATCGTGGGGACGAAGAGCTTGTGTCATATATAGTGGTTTAAGACGTACGTTTCCGGCGAAGTGTTAAACGGCTTTGGTAATGAATAAACACAAAGCAAATATTGATGCATAGACTAAGATCACTTTCAATAATAGTCTTAGTCTAAACCAAAATATGAGCAATGTATTGATTCACTTTCTCTCCCACAAAGGGCCTACTAACCGTATGAGTGCAAACCATGGAAATCATGCTCGATACTTTAAGCTACTACTAACTCACTCTACATCACCATAGTGAGTCAACTATCCAAGCAGTAAAGGTTTGAGAGGATAAAAGAAGAGAATCACAAACCACAAACAAATGTCAAGGAAAGGATGCCAATAACAAGCACATAGTCAAGTAATGATCAAAAGAATGATCAAAGGGCGTGTGGAAGAACGAAAGCGTACCTTGGCCACAAAGAGCAATCCATCAAGGAATCAATGCTATGCCCAACAATGACTATGATGAGTACTAAGTCTTCAAGGACTAGTATCATTCCCAATCATCTTGGTATCATCATTCAAGGATGTTGAGGATCAATGAAGATGAGTCTTCTACAAGTGCAAGTAACTCAATCCACAACAAATTAAGTGATTGATCTTCATGAGTACCTACACAAAGCAAGATGCAAACTAGTAGATATATTTCAAGAGTAGATCTAAAATGAATAAAGACTACTAATCTAAGAGGGATGCAATATTTACAATTAAAAGACCTATTTTTCAAAAAACAATAGTTTTGACCAAAGAGAAAATTTAGTACAACTTGACCTTCTAATTTGAGGAGACAATGGATCGATCCAAGTTTTAAAGTACAATATACTTCAAAGATCTTGAGTGGCCATCGCTCTGATACCAATTGTAGAAACTAGAAGGGGGGGGGGGGGTGAATAGTTTCTCTTTGATTGGCAACCTAATTAAAATTACTTTCAATTAGGTATGTATCAAAACTATCTTTTATTTGAGGCTAAGTTGCATAATGATTAAGTTCAATTCAAATGCACTAGCAATGATAATAGTTAAGTGTAATGATAATGAAATAAGTAAAGAGTAAGGAAAGAGACAACCTAGTAGGAAGACACCAAGATTTATAGTGGTTCGACAACGAGGCTCTATCCTCGTTTCTACTCCACTCCCCGAGTACACCTACTCGAGATTTCCACTATATCCACAAGCTCCCTTCTTGGCGGAGAAAACCTTACATCGTCGCTTACATTATTTTCCGACACTAAGCTAAATGTCGAGACTTAATCTTTAGCTAGGACCAATCTACAAAACGTTGCCTACTTTACAATTTAACGACACAAGGCTAGATGTCGAGTTCTAATCTCAAGGTAGAACCAATCTTCACGACGTTGCCTACTTCACCATTTTACGACACAAGGCTAGATGTCGAGTTCTAATCCAAAGCTAGAACCAATCTTCACGACTCTTCACTTTGAAGCTAAGTGAGAACTTCACACAACACAACTACTAATCACTTTCAAGTTGAGTGAGAACTTACAAGACACAACAACATCACTTTATAGTTTAGTGAGAACTACTAATCAACCTATTACAACTCAACTAGACATATCTAAGTACACACATGTAACTTGGATCTACACAACATAAATCCAAGCAAACACATATGCAATGGATGTATACAACAAATCCAAGTATTCATAAATAGCTTGGATGAACACAACTAGTCTAAGTATTCAGAAATACAATGGATTCACATAAAACAAAAAGGGTATCATGATGAACATGACTAGCTCATGGATTCATCTTTATCACAACACTAGTGAGTGAGTGATCTTCTCATTGGACAATGTAAAGGAGGGGATCAAGAGGATAATCATATGTAAACATCCTTAACACTTTAAGTGATCATTTACTAATGATTATGCTATAGAAAAGAGAAAGGGGCTGAGAAAAACGTCCAAGAGGCTTGTTGGAAAATGAGATTTGATCCACTATGTAAAGGAGACAATGTACAACAGCTATCTGGGCGCGGTAACTCTTCTAGCCTGGCGGTTCCTTATCGCTAGGGAACCGCCTAGCTACTTAAGGTTCCGCCCGTAGACTACGCTCTGTTTTTTGTCTGTTAGTGGGGTAGGAATATCTGAGGTATTTTAACCCTTCCAAGGATATTCTAATAGCATATGGAATATGCTATTTTTAAATTTACATTTTCCTTTTTAATAAAACATTTTCTTAAAAAGAAAGTTATTAAAAAATCTTTTGTCCTATTAACAAAAGTGAGTTTTAAGGATAATCACTTTGATGATCACTAAGTATGATTAAGAAAGGTTAGTGATATGATTATTACCTTGATGATAGTGTTAGTTAAATAATTCATTTTATGTTTTTCACTAAATGTGTTGTATAGTTTGTTGTGATCAAAACTAAGAAAGATTAGTTAACACTAATAATGTTTTTAGGCATCACTTGCATTAACAATTACCTTTGAAGTTTATTGTTGAAGCCTCTCTATTGAACCCACTGTACCCCTGTTTCGTCTTTGTTATAGGCGTAGCAAACAAGGTCATTGGTTTTCCTTTGAAAAGAGATCTGGAAAGGGTTCACGTAACCAGATTTTTCATGACACAATTACTTGCTTGAAAAATTGGAAGTGGGAACTTTTTGTCATAGATCGTCGAGCGATTCCGGACTTTATGTCGTGGAGACACGTTGATTCGGACTTAAATGATTATATCCCTCGGGATGGCTTTAATGAATCAGATGCTCTTCTTCTTGAGGAGCATGTTATAGACTTGGCTGCCATTCCGAAGGGGGTGTTGTATATGACTGGCGTGTCATTAACTTGGGAGTGTCCAAAATTTTTGCCTCGTTTTTTGGATCCGGAAAGGAATGGTATTACCCTTGTTTTCATTTTCTCTCTCTTTTTTTTATCTTGACTTTTCTTTTCATGGTTGTAAGTCTGTATTGCTTTTGTTGTGTTTCCTTTCCCTTCTTGCAGTTGTCACCATGTCTGAGTACCTTAGGTTTCCCGTTACTTCTCCGAGAAAGATCGCTAGGGGTGATCGTTTAACTGATGCCAATCGGATCGCGCCTCACGTTGCTGGTGTACTAGCTGCCGGAGAGCGTTTGAGTGCTCCTACTACTGAGAAAATAATTGCCATGAATGAAAGTGAAGCTGTCAAAGCCACTCGTGAAAAGAAAAGGCTTGCTGCTCTTCGTGCTGCGGAGAAGAAAAAAGGAAAGAAGAAGGTAGGGAGCCATTGGAGAAGCCAAATGGAAAGGAAAAGGCTCCAGAAAAAGGGTGGTTCTTCTGGAGCTTCTACCAAAACCAGTAAGGTTGTCAGCGACCTTCACCGGAGCATGAAGCGTATGACTGAGAAAGCTGCAACCTCTAATGGTTCGGCTAAGAAAAGACGGGTAGATGAAGATGAGGGTGTAGGTGGTCCTGAAGATGAGATCCTTGATGAAGATAATGTTATCAGTCCTACGCCTCTTAGGTCTGTCAATATGAATATTAATGTAGAAGATGATTCTTCTGGACCTGTTGGTAATGGTTTGGAAAAGACGCATGGGTCGGCGTACGGAGGGGGTGGTAAGGATATTATTTCGGAGCCTACTAAGGAGAAAATCCCCCCTCCAAATTTTTCACCCCTTGGCAACTCATATCTGGCCGGATCGAGCTCCAAGGGTGTCTTCTCCGATGATGTTGAGGAGCCTACTCAACATAGGGATGGCAAAGGGGTTATAGATCCGGATCATCATCATTCTAATCGTAAGTGCCTTTCTCCCCGGATTTTCCTTTTATTTTATGCATGCGCATCATGTCATCTGCTTTAACCTTAAAATTTTGTATCCACTTTTTCGAAACAGGAATATTTACTGTTGAGAAGGAGGGAACTGGTCCAGGCGCTAGGTATGCTCCGGATTGGAGCATTGGTGTTTCCAGCCGGGTGGATACCCCTGCTGAGTGCCGAGATCTGATGATGCATCTTATACCTCTGGTTGTGCAACGAGAGTTGAGCTCCTATCCTCCTTCCCTTGCCCTTAGCCGAAGTTGGTATCAACTTTCCCGGAGTACAATGGGCATGGTCGACTCTCTTCGTAGGTTGGAGGAAGAGTCTAAAGACCAGGGAAATCTCTTGGATAAGTGTGAAGAATACAAATCACTCCTTCAGGCTTCGGATGTCATGTTGTCGGAACAGATTCAGGCTAATTCCAAACTCTCTTCTCAGCTTCAAATGCCGAAAAGGTTTGTGCCTCTAAGGATACCAAGCTTGCTGCCAGTATGGGCGAGAAGTGGGATTTATCTGAGAGACTTAAAGCCCATGATGCCCGAATTGCTAATCTTGAAGAAACTCTCCACATTCTACGTACCGATAAGGAAAGGCGAGCCAAGGAGGTTAAGGTTCTCAAGGCCGAAAAGGTTGAGCTTCAGAGCAAGTTTAATACTTCTAAGATGAGCCGATACAACTCTGTTCGGACCTTGCTTCCTGCAGTCGTTTCCAAGCTTCTCAATAGCCATGAGCATAAAAAGAACATAACCGATTGCTTCAATAAAGCTATTGAAGTTGGCTGGTCCGAAGGGATTAAGGTGTGGAGGTCTGTCGAAGAACAATTGGCTATCATCAAGGCTACTCCTGGTTTCGATATTTATTGTGACAAGAAGATGAGGGCCATGGTTGACAAGCTTCCGGCAGCCCAATATCCATATCTTGAAGAGGTTTCCACCAACTTCTTCCTGCCTATCGAGCGTCTCTTAGAGATTGAGCCTGCACCTGCTCCCGAAAAAGTTGTGGAACCTTCGGATGAGGCAACCAATGATGGGAATGATGGGTCCCCTCATAACGATGAAGACGCATCCGGATCGAAGGACCCTTCTTCGGTTTGATTTGTTTGCAATCCACCAAGACAATTTATTCTTTTTTATTCGGATGAATGTAATATTTTAAGACTAGTTTTCCCCATTTTATGCCTTTGCCGGACTCGAATGATTGTACTAATTACATTATGTCTTATGCCTTTACTTTTACTCTTTATGAATACATGCTTTTCCTTACGTTTTGCAATTCTCATTTAGAAAAACATTAACTATTAACCCTACTTGTTTTGTATATGAATGAGTTTCCCATTTTAGAGGAAACTTGGCAAATATAATCTTTTTCCCCCGGCCGAAGGGAAAAAGAATTGTATGCGATTACGCCTTCCATTTCGGATAGGACCTTAAAAAATAATCAAATTCTTCCCTTTCCGAAGGGAGAAAGAATTGTATACGAATAGACCTTCCTTTTCAGATAGGTCCTTTAAAAATAACTGAATTTTTCCCTTGCCGAAGGGAGAAAGAATTTGTAAACGGATAGGCCTTCCATTTCGGATAGGACCTTAAATAAAAATAATCAAATTCTTCCCTTGCTGAAGGGAGAAAGAATTGTAGACGGATAGGCCTTTCGTGTCGGATAGAACCTTAACTAAAAATAATCAAATTCTTCCCTTGTCGAAGGGATAAAGAATTGTAGACGGATAGGCCTTTCATTTCGGATAGGACCTTAACTAAAAATAATCAAATTCTTCCCTTGCCGAAGGGAGAAATAATTGTAGACGGATAGGCCTTCCATTTCGGATAGGACCTTAACTAAAAATAATCAAATTCTTCCCATGCTGAAGGGAGAAAGAATTTGTTCATTTATTAATAGAATGTATTCTAAATGTAATGCCATATTATTCATGTTGCTGATAATTGTTGCAAACGTGCTCTCTTAGTAACGAGAAGAGAAGCTTTTTCATTCAAACAAAAGACATGACCTTTCGCTTCTAAAAGGAGTGAAGGTTGATACATTTTGGAATGAAATCTAAACATCGTAATAAACTGGACTCTTCCCTTGTTGAAGGGAGAAAGAGTCGTTACATGATAGAAATGAAACTACAAATAACACTTCCTAAGGTTCACTGCATGCCACACCCTCGGAACTTATTTGTCTTTCATGGTAAGGAGCTTGTATGAGCCATTTTGGTATGCTACCTTAACACGGTACGAGCCTTCCCATGTAGGAGCAAGTTTTCCCTCCTTTTGTACTCTGCTTGCTTCATTATTCTGGAACACAAAATCTCTTGGGCGGAATGTGACCGGACGAACTCGCTTGTTGTAGTATTGTTCCACCTTCGTTTTGTACTTTGCTTCTCGGATAGATGCTATCTCCCTTTTTTCTTATAGCAGGTCCAAGTTTATGCGCAGGGCATCATCATTGTCCTTCTCATTAATCATCATTGTCTGATAGGTAGGCATTCCTATCTCAACCGGGATAACTGCTTCTGAACCATATGTGAGGCTGAAAGGAGTTTCGCCATTGCTCTGCTTTAGTGATGTCTGATGGGCCCACAATACGTGTGGTAATTCCTCTGCCCATCCATTCCTGACTCGGCCAAGTCTTGTCTTAATGCCTTCCATGAGAGTTTTGTTAGCCCTTTCAACTAAACCATTTGCTTGGGGGTGAGATACAACCGTATTGATCTGCTTAATATCCAAATCGGAACACCAGCTCTTGAATGGTTCATTGATGAACTTCTATTGTCTGTGACTATTATCTTTGGAATTCCGAATCGGCAAACAAAATTGTCCGAGAAGAACTTAATAACTTCCTTTCTAGATATCTTCACCAATGGCTTAGCCTCCATCCACTTGGTGAAATAATCAATGGCAACAATTATGTATTTCACGTTTCCGGATGAGGCAGACAATAGGCCCAAGATGTCCATTCCCCATTGATATAATAGCCATGGTTCCATGATAGACTTCATCAATGTCTTCGGCAATCTTTCTACCGGTGCATGAATTTGGCATGAATCGCATTTCTTTAATTCCTCCCTTGCATCTGTGTGCATGGTTGGCCAGTAATACCCAGATCTTAAAGCTTGTGCCACTATCGATCTTGGCTTCAAATGCATGCTGCATGAACCCATATGTATCTCTCGAAGGACATAATTGGCTTGCAATGGCCCCACACACCGAAGCATTGGTTCTAGGTATCCTTTTTTGAACAAGACTCCATCAACCATTTCATATTGGTTTAGTTTCAACCTTAAGCATCGTGCTTCATTTTTGTTGGTTGGCCAAATACCGTCCCAGAGACATTTGACAATAGGAGTCATCCAGTTGTCGTCCACTTCTTCCACTATAGTGTTTACTTCGTTCCGGTCGGTAGACCTTTCGTTCAAGACCTCTACTAGTACTTCTTTTGTTAAGTGGTCGAATGCCAATGTTGCCCGTTTGCTTAGGACATCAGCCTTCTGATTCTTACTCCTTGGTATGTTTATGATTGAAAAATGAGAATATTTTGGTATTAAAGCTTTTTCTTCGGCTAGGTACTTTATCATCCTGTCACAGCTCGCTTCGTATGATCCGTTGATCTGGTTTGCTGCCAACTTTGAGTCTACTCGAACCTCGATCTTTCCTACTTTCATTTGTACTGCAATTCTCAAACCTGCTAGAAGGGCTTCGTATTCTGCCTCATTGTTGGTGGTTTCAAAATTCAACCGGAGAGCGTAAGTGTATTCGGTTCCGGTTAGGCTGATGAGAACTAATCCGGCTCCTGCACCTTGGGCACTAGATGCTCTGTCTGTAAAGAGGGTCCATATTTCTGTTTCTTCCTTTCCCGGCTATGGAATAGGCATGTAAAACCCGCATGCTTTTACCATGAATGGTACCCTTAAGATCGTACGTACTAGATTTAAACTTTCCTAATATAGCATGATTACGACTACGTGTTAGGATTTTACGTATTACGTACGTGTTAGAACACGATAAGTATTTACTACGCACGAGCACGTAATAATTATTTGACAATAATTAATTACGAACATGCGATTATGAAATCATGAACGTAATTAAAACACGAACTATTATTAATTACGTATATATATTTATTACGAGCGTAATTAAATATATTAGGTCACGGTAATTATTTAACGCGAACACAAATAAACACGAACAAACACGTAAAACACGAACACGAGAACACACTTATTAATTAGACACGGAAAATGATCGGGTTACCCCTTGTGGGCCCCATTACCACGAAATTAGGAGGGAGGATGGGCTTAGCCCATCAATTTTTCACTAAAAAGGAAAAGGCATATTTTACTACTCATTTTCATTCACAAAAGATTTTAGAAAAAAACCCTAAAACCCTCCTTCCTTCTTTGTGCCGCCACCCTAAAACACCACAAGGAGGTGGTTTGTGATCTTGGATCTTGAAGTTTTAGTGATTGATCGTGTCGGTTCTTCGTCCTTTTGATCCACGAATTCGGTAAAACCTTTTTATACCTTTTCTTTTGATTTAATCTTCTTATAAATTATGAACATGTGATGTTTTTTTACAAAAACATAAAAATTAAACATGGATCTAACATGATTTGGTGTTAATTAAAATCAAAAGGGTGTTTTTAAGGGGTGTTTGTTTTGGCCGCCGACTTCACCGAACCCAAAAGGGGTCTCGGCTTGCCAAGCCGACAACCACCAAGACCATATGGTCTTGGTTGGTACGTGTGGGTCCCACGGCAGCAGTAAAACACGGGGTACCCCGAGTTGGTTCGGGGTACGGTGTCGGTTTCATGTCCGGTTCATGCTTTTTAGTCTAGATCCGGTTCATGGTGTATGTTAGTTTTTATGTTTATGAACTTATGTTAAAATTAAATTAATAAAATGATGTGATTAATTTAATAACATGACTTAGGTTATTTAATTATTAATGATCATGAAATTATTTTAACCTAAGTATTTATATATTTAAGACTTATAATTAATTAATTATTTTAAAACCATGGATATAACTAATTAATTAACATGACTTAGGTTATATTATTAATATATAATAATACATATTTTAACCTAAGTATTTAACTTATTTAATTAAAAACATGTTATACTTTAATTAAATATTTTAACCTATAGTTTAATTTAATTACATGAATTAATTATTAAACTATACACTATATCATATGACTTAGAAAATAATCATGAAAACACTTAGGCTTATATACTTAGCTTATTTAATCAGCTTATTTAATCAGCTTATTTCTAATTATGGAAACTTTCTATTTTTAGAAACTTAATTAAATAAGGCAGCTAATCTATTTATGGAAACCTTCTATTTTTAGAAACTTCTTTATTTCAGGCAGCTAATCTATTTATGGAAACTTATTTAATTAAGGCAGCTAATCTATTTATGGAAACTTTCTATTTTTAGAAACTTATCTATTTTAAGCAGTAAATCTATTTTTGGAAACTTTCTATTTTTGGAAACTTTCTATTTTTGGAAACTTTCTATTTTTGGTAACTTTCTATTTTTGGAAACTTTCTATTTTTTGGAAACTTTCTATTTTTGGAAACTTTCTATTTTTGGAAACTTTCTATTTTTGGAAACTTTCTATTTTAGGAAACCTGCTATTTTTGGAAAGTTACTTATTATTACGCAGTAAGTAAAATAACACATGAAATACCAGAAATACTTAATCAGATTAAACAGAATATAAGATAAACACGGTTTAAGGCTTAAAAACAGTAAAACATGGTAAGAATACATAAAATAAGCTAAGACATGACATAAAACCAGCTACGTATTTAGTAAGTAGATACTTATTCATGTATGTATTTATGTAGCACTAGTGATTCGGAAGTAGGATTCCTCTCAGTTCATCTTCTTCGTTCACTGGACATAAGGTACGGATTCCCGTCCTTTCAGTATGGACATTCTTTCCTTATTAGGATTCCCCGTATGCAGCCAACTGTTTTCCCGTAGTATAAGTTACGTGTTTGATTGCTTATGTTTAATTAAGATTACCTATAGCCATATACATGCATGACTAGTTTCACCTAGTTATGGAGGTACCATAACCATAACATTAGAGGCACTGATGTTATGACTTCACCACGGCGGAGTGATTTCTCGTGGCGTCCCTTCAGCTTTTGGCTATTTATTTATATTTATCATGTGGGGCGTATGGGTGCATCCTAGTTACATGTTTTTATTCAGGATTTCATGGTGAATGTGGTGTGTGCCTTGCATCCTTCACAAGGAACTGATCCCTCCTACCCAAAAACCAGTGTATTAAATTAGAGGCAGCCCCTCTAAATTTGCATGATGAGGTCACCCCTCCAAGTATTCATGCACGGTGGATTTTCATGACCTATATTGGCTAATGGTAAAATATGTTAACAGTTTTCATAAGATAAACATAAGGCTTTTCAAACTATTAAACCAGTTTTATGAACATGTTCCAGGTTTTCCAGGACTTATACCTTTCCGCTGCTATTAAGTATCTATTATGTTTTAGTCACTTATACTATGTCTATATCCGTGCACTGAGCGTTTTGCTCAGCCGTTACTTTCCTTTCCATGTCCCAAAACGGCAGGTACCCTAGGGAAGACTCGAGCATTTGGAGGACGTGCGTAGGATGGAAGCTGCTAGAGACTTCTTTTCCTTTTTGCCTTCATATACTTATGCTTGTTTAGTCTTTCATTCATTTCTTTTGCTTTATTATGTTTTGGGCTTATGTTTGGGAACCGATGTTTGATTCCGGTTATCCCTATGGTCATGTAATGTTTTATACATTTATCCTTGTATGCTTTGATGACACGCCATAATTACGCGTGACATTCCATTATCAAAATGGGGTGTTACAATTATGGTATCAGAGCCAAGGCTTCGACCTGTAGGCTCTAAAACTCGACCTGTGACTAGTGGGTAGTCAAAAGGAGCTTCCTAAACCAACATTGTTATTCCACGTATTGATGTTTTCAGCGCATTGTTGTTTTAACCATGATGTTTTCAGCACCTTGAGGTTTTAACCTTGATGTTTTCATCGATATTGTTTTACTAATATGGATGGACAACCGTCATTCATATTTAGTTATGTGTCATTGTTTCATGCATAATGTTCCTCGTGAACTGTGGCTATGTAGACTGAACCCCAGTAGTTCATAATTAGTCACATAAATTTTTTTTTCTCATAAGTTTTGACATATGAGTTTCATTTATTTATGTTTCATGTATCATTGTTGCAGGGATTTTGACTAAGTAATGGTTGGTACAGGACTGGCCCTATTTAGTCGCATGTGCTTTTATCAAAACTTTTAATTTTGGGACCGATCCATAGGCGTCCCCTCGCTATGTCTTTTGTTTTGGGACCGACCCATAGGCGTCCCCTCGCACATATAAAGGTTTTTATAAACTACATTACGCATTCATGCACTGTTTTTCATGCATAAAATTTTTCTCATGATTTAAATTGGCAAAAAAAAAAATTTCATGTCCCCTCATAAGTTATTATGTTTTTATGTCAAGTATGTTTTCATACTGTCATGGTAACTTCAGTTTCATGCTGATTATGTTATACATTTCTTCGTGATAGATGGTTTCATGTTTCTTCATGATAATTCCGTCTTCATGTTGATTATGTTTTACGCCTCTTTTGTTATTTACGTTGTTCGCAAGACATTGTCGGATTTCATTGAATTCTGCTTTCATGATAGTCATGGTTGGTTTTCATTGATCATGCTGTCAGGCAAATCATCGTTGAATTTTGTGTAACCACACTTTAGCGTTTCTCTATGCAACCAGAATGAGGTACATACTGGCATTGCCAGGTTATCATAATGGTTTTCCTAACCGTTTAACCGATATACTTTCCTTAAATCATGATAAATGATCGACCCCATACCGATCATTTCATGTGCATTCCACGTGTACTCCACGTATCGTATTTCATGTGTATTACACGTACCTTAATCCATGTGTATTTCACTTGCAGTACTTCACGAGTATTCACTAGTCGATTATGAACCACCTAAGGCGTATTTTCAATTGTCGATATTCTACAAGATTGCTGATGCCGCTCATAACTGGGAGATGTTACTAAAGGTTGATGCTGCTGACGTTCGGAGACGCTACGAGATGCGGATGCTGTTCACAACCTGAAGATCCTACGAGACGAAGACAAAGGCTTCAGAGCAAAGCTATTGGACGAGAAGATGCTTCACCATCAGACGATTTCCATCAATCATTGTCCCTAATTCTTAGTTACATGTCACACGTCATTCAGCTGTCATTTCAGCCATATGAGTGCAAACCGGTACCAGCCGGCCACTCAGCTGAATAGTTACATGAATCACGGTCATGAGAATGACCGTCATGAAACTGACAGACAGGACGATAGTAACCACTACTATGACAGAAACTATCCTAGAAATCGCAACCGAGGCTCCGGCCGCGGACGTGATCAGACATACAAATGATCAGTAGTCCAACCGATCCGCCAATTCTGGCATAATAACATAATATTGTAGTTCTATTGTTTTACGTCTCGAGATACATGTCAAGACATCAGTCAAGACACATGTCTCACGTATACTTTCTAAAGACACATGTCAAGACACCAGTCAAGACATATGTCATGCTTATAGTTCCAAGACACGAGTCAAGACACATGACTCACGTCCAACTATGGAACATGTCTAAGAAATTCAGGGTACCCTCCAAAGGTATATCCATTTTGTTGTGCCATGTATAAATTAGGCCACAAGAATTTCAATACCATTACCGGCACATCAGTGAGAACTGTCACGTTGCCGATGTCACTTTCATTTCTTTCACCATATTTCATATATTCATAACCATGAAGGACGCCTTTCGTATTCCCACGTATACGAAGGTTTTCCTTCACCTTAATGATGAGATCCAAGCTGCTAACGCATTTCCTCGGACAGACACGAGATGAATTTTATCCTAATTATGGACAATGAACAGCACACCATGCTACGATTCATAATTATGTACAGTAGTGTTCAGGCCCCTGAATACATTCAGCTTGATTTTCCATCGGGAAAATCTGTACAAATTATCTATGCTTACAAGCATGTGCGTTGTTAGCCATGGTCGCTAAAATTTTCTAGCTGTCAGTAAGACACGACCACTTAAGTCTTTTACGCATAGCCAGTTGATTATTCCAAAGTCTTCCTATACATTCCAGAAGAATCTACAAGGAGAAGGATGGTACCATGAGATTATGTGTCGACTACCGTTGACTTGAACAAATCACCATTCATGACCGTTATTCTCCTCCACGTATTGGCGACATGTCCAATCAACCGTATAGTGTTAATCACTTTTCCAAGATCGAACTCATGATCATGCTGCCAACAGTGACGAGTGAAAAAGCAAGACATGTCCATGACTGCTATTCGTACACGACTCGGTCATGCTAGATTTATGATTTTGAATTAGTCTCATCAATGCTCCAACGGCATTATAAGAATGAGTTTCCATGAACTCATAGCAAATTCATCAGTGTTTTCATTGAGGATAACCTGATTTCCTCTAAGTTTAGAGAAGAACAGGAAGACCATATCTGCACTATGTTGCAAATTCTATGACAAGAGAAATTTTACCCTGGAAATTTTTTCCAATATCAATTCTGTTTGATCACAGTGACACGTTGAATCACATGGGTTTCTACGGTTAATCTTACCATGACTCAGCTTATGCGTAAAGGATAGAATCCTACACTACATTAGGTGTTCTAGAAAATCCTATGCTAGGAGAAGCCTAGATTCAGAGACTCAGAGTTTCGCAAACTCCTATGTATCAAGTTCTACGAAGCAAGATACAATTACGTTCATATCTAGGTACCTGACATACCAACAGGTTAAGATAGGACACCAACAAACTGGGATGTTTTCATCATCTGAAATTGTGAATTGAAATGGGACAAGATCTCCACGGATTTTGGTTACCAGTTTAACGCAAACTCAGAAGAAGCATGATGCTATCTGTTTATTGCAAACAATTTGATCAAGTCTACGGAATCCTTACATCCGTTAGGATTTTAGAACCAACAGACTGATCGGACATGTTCCAGCCAAGGCTCATCCGATCACTTGGCAATTCCTCAGTTATCGGGTCAAACAAATATTCATAATTGTGCTCCTAATTTACTTCCCATCCTTGTTCAAATTTACTTGCTTTCGCACTCGCGTTCATGACGCTATTCACGTTCATGATGGCATCTCGGCTTACGATTTTACGTTCATTTCGTTCTGGGAAGTTTTGCAAGAACTTGAGAGACCGGACCCAAGTTTAGTATAACTCTCCATTATCAGATAGACGTTTCATGTCATATTCCACGTCTCACCTTGTAGCATTTGGCGATACCGCCATTATATTCTATGTTCACGATATGTTTCACATATCATGTTCATTCCACGTTCCTCATATCATGATCAAGATATGTTACAGGGTATCATGGATCACGATATGTTTACTCATACTACACTCGCCATATCTCCACGTAGCACGTTCAAAAATTTTCACGTATCACGTTCAAAAATTTTCACGTACTATGTTTCTATATGTCTCGCGCATCGTTGCTAGTTATCGGTTAAGTTGGATTGTTTTACACCATAATGTTTCAGTTACTCTTACACGTTAATTCTTATTCCCTCGATCGAATTTAGGGGATCTACCTTACGTTGATAACCAAGAACTTCTTCGTATTCCAAGTCAAGGTCAGGAGGACCAAGACTTATCATTCGTGTCAAGATCTTATAAAGGAACCGTTCCAAGAGGGAAGCTACTTGGAAACGGATAAGTTCATCCGGACTTCTTATCCGTTTTCTCTTATCAATTAGATATGTCCTTTCAGCCACGTCACGTTCCATGTCCTTTTAAGACATGTCACGTTCCGCGTTCTTTCTGCCAGGTCACCTGCACGTTAATTTATCTTACATACCCTCTCAGTTTGATTCGGGTATGTTTCTCTTTCAGTTACGTTATCTATAATTCGGGGACGAATTATTCTTTTTAGGGGGGAAGAGTTGTAAAACCCGCATGCTTTGACGATGAATAGTACCCTTAAGATCGTACGTACTAGATTTAAACTTTCCTAATATAGCATGATTACGACTACGTGTTAGGATTTTACGTATTATGTACGTGTTAGAACACGATAAGTATTTACTACGCACGAGCACGTAATAATTATTTGACAATAATTAATTACGAACATGCGATCATGAAATCATGAACGTAATTAAAACACGAACTATTATGAATTACGTATATATATTTATTACGAGCGTAATTAAATATATTAGGTCACGGTAATTATTTAACGCGAACACAAATAAACACGAACAAACACGTAAAACACAAACACGAGAACACACTTATTAATTAGACACGGAAAATGATCGGGTTACCCCTTGTGGGCCCCATTACCACGAGATTAGGAGGGAGGATGGGCTTAGCCCATCAATTTTTCACTAAAAAGGAAAAGGGATATTTTTCACTACTCATTTTCATTCACAGAAGATTTTAGAAAAAAACCCTAAAACCCTCCTTCCCTTCTTCTTTGTGCCGCCACCCTAAAACACCACATGGAGGTGGTTTGTGATCTTGGATCATGAAGTTTTAGTGATTGATCGTGTCGGTTCTTCGTCCTTTTGATCCACGAATTCGGTAAAACCTTTTTAAACCTTTTCTTTTGATTTAATCTTCTTATAAATTATGAACATGTGATGTTTTTTTATAAAAACATAATAATTAAACATGGATCTAACATGATTTGGTGTTAATTAAAATCAAAAGGGTGTTTTTAAGGGGTGTTTGTTTTGGCCGCCGGCTTCACCGAACCCAAAAGGGGTCTCGGCTTGCCAAGCCGACCACCACCAAGACCATATGGTCTTGGTTGGTGCGTGTAGGTCCCACGACAGCAGTAAAACACGGGGTACCCCGAGTTGGTTCGGGGTACGGTGTTGATTTCATGTCCGGTTCATGCTTTTTAGTCTAGATCCGGTTCATGGTGTATGTTAGTTTTTATGTTTATCAACTTATGTTAAAATTAAATTAATAAAATGATGTGATTAATTTAATAACATGACTTAGGTTATTTAATTATTAATGATCATGAAATTATTTTAACCTAAGTATTTATATATTTAAGACTTATAATTAATTAATTATTTTAAAACCATGGATATAATTAATTAATTAACATGACTTAGGTTATATTATTAATATATAATAATACATATTTTAACCTAAGTATTTAACTTATTTAATTAAAAACATGTTATACTTTAATTAAATATTTTAACCTATAGTTTAATTTAATTACATGAATTAATTATTAAACTATACACTATATCATATGACTTAGAAAATAATCATGAAAACACTTAGGCTTATATACTTAGCTTATTTAATCAGCTTATTTCTAATTATGGAAACTTTCTATTTTTAGAAACTTAATTAAATAAGGCAGCTAATCTATTTATGGAAACCTTCTATTTTTAGAAACTTATTTATTTCAGGCAGCTAATCTATTTATGAAAACTTATTTAATTAAGGCAGCTAATCTATTTATGGAAACTTTCTATTTTTAGAAACTTATCTATTTTAAGCAGTAAATCTATTTCTGGAAATTTTCTATTTTTGGAAACTTTCTATTTTTGGAAACTTTCTATTTTTAGTAACTTTCTATTTTTGGAAACTTTCTATTTTTTGGAAACTTTCTATTTTTGGAAACTTTCTATTTTTGGAAACTTTTTATTTTTGGAAACTTTCTATTTTAGGAAACCTGCTATTTTTGGAAAGTTACTTATTATTACGCAGTAAATAAAATAACACATGAAATACCAGAAATACTTAATCAGATTAAACAGAATATAAGATAAACACGGTTTAAGGCTTAAAAACAGTAAAACATGGTAAGAATACATAAAATAAGCTAAGACATGACATAAAACCAGCTACGTATTTAGTAAGCAGATACTTATTCATGTATGTATTTATGTAGCACTAGTGATTCGGAAGTAGGATTCCTCTCAGTTCATCTTCTTCGTTCACTGGACATAAGGTACGGATTCCCGTCCTTTCAGTATGGACATTCTTTCCTTATTAGGATTCCCCGTATGCAGCCAACTGTTTTCCCGTAGTATAAGTTACGTGTTTGATTGCTTATGTTTAATTAAGATTACCTATAGCCATATACATGCATGACCAGTTTCACCTAGTTATGGAGGTACCATAACCATAACATTAGAGGCACTGATGTTATGACTTCACCACGGCGGAGTGATTTCTCGTGGCATCCCTTCAGCTTTTGGCCATTTATTTATATTTATCATGTGGGGCGTATGGGTGCATCCTAGTTACATGTTTTTATTCAGGATTTCATGGTGAATGTGGTGTGTGCCTTGCATCCTTCACAAGGAGCTGATCCCTCCTACCCAAAAACCAGTGTATTAAATTAGAGGCAGCCCCTCTAAATTTGCATGATGAGGTCACCCCTCCAAGTATTCATGCACGGTGGATTTTCATGACCTATATTGGCTAATGGTAAAATATGTTAACAGTTTTCATAAGATAAACATAAGGCTTTTCAAACTATTAAACCAGTTTTATGAACATGTTCCAGGTTTTCCAAGACTTATACCTTTCCGCTGCTATTAAGTCTCTATTATGTTTTAGTCACTTATACTATGTCTATATCCGTGCACTGAGCGTTTTGCTCAGCCGTTACTTTCCTTTCCATGTCCCAAAACGGCAGGTACCCTAGGGAAGACTCGAGCATTTGGAGGACGTGCGTAGGATGGAAGCTGCTAGAGACTTCTTTTCCTTTTTGCCTTCATATACTTATGCTTGTTTAGTCTTTCATTCATTTCTTTTGCTTTATTATGTTTTGGGCTTATGTTTGGGAACCGATGTTTGATTCCGGTTATCCCTATGGTCATGTAATGTTTTATACATTTATCCTTGTATGCTTTGATGACACGCCATAATTACGCGTGACATTCCATTATCAAAATGGGGTGTTACAAGGCATCTAGAAAAATTCCTCTGCTACCTGACCTATGGGTGCTTCGGTTAGGAAGTCTACCAAGACTTGCCCCTTGATTGCATTCCTTGGTTTATACTCTATCTTGTAAGCTCCCAACTCGATTGTGTACTTAGCTAGCTTCCCGGATGCATCTGCCTTGCTTAATATTTGCTTGATTGGTTGGTCTGTGATCACATTTATTTCGTGGCCTTCGAAGTATCTTCTGAGTCTCCTTGATGCTTTTAGTAAAGCTAAAGCCAGTTTTTCCACAGGAGAATAGTTCTTTTATGCATCACTGAGTGTTCGGCCAATATAATGAATCGGACACTGTCTTCCATTCCTTTCAGTAAGTAGCAATGCGCTGACTGATTCTTGTTATGCTGGCAAGTACATGTATAGTGGTTCCTTTGGCCTTGGAGTAGTAAGGGTTGGCAAGTTCATAATTAACTGCTTCATTTTCCTGAACGCTTCTTCCGCCTCCACGGTCTACTTGTAATCATGATTGTTCTCCTTTATGATGTTCTTCAAGGTGTTACAGAATGGAAGTGCCCTTTCGGCAGATCGTGATAGGAATCGATTCAAAGCTGCCAATTTGCCACTTAACGATTGCATTTCTTTCCATGTTTTCGGTGATTGGATGTAACGCCCCATTTTGGAAATGGAAATATCACAGTAATTATGGCGTGTCATCAAAGCATACAAGGTAAAATGTCTAAACATTACTTGACCATAAAAAGGAAAATACCGGAATCAAACATCGGTAATCCAAAAGTAAAGCTCATCACACACAAACATAGTATAGTAAAGGAAAGGACTAAACAATGTCCAAAGCATAAGTATCATAAGAAAGGAAATGCATAATGTAAAGAAGGCTAGACAACTTCCAGTCCATATGCACGTACTCTTAGTGTCTACGAGCGTCCCTGAGTACCTGCTGTTTTGGGAACATAGAAAAGGAAAACGGCTGAGCAAATACGCTCAGTGCACGGATGTACAATAAAGCATGAATAAGATAAGCATATAACATAATACAGCGGAAGAAAACTAAGTCCCGAGTAACCTTGGTTAAGTCTTGATAAAACTGGTTTAATAGTTTGAAAGTCTTATGTTTATCTTATAAAAACTGTTTGTCATATTTTACCATTAGCCAATATAGGTCATGAAAATCCACCGTGCATGAATAATTGGAGGGGTGACCTCATCATGCAAATTAGAGGGGCTGCCTCTAATTTAATATACTGGTTTTTGGGTAGGAGGGATCAGCTCCTTGTGAAGGATGCAAGGCACACACCACATTCACCATGCAATCCTGAATAAAACATGTAACTAGGATGCACCCATACGCCCCACATGATAAATATAAATAAATGGCCAAAAGCTGAAGGGACGCCACGAGCAATCACTCCGCCGTGGTGAAGTCATAACATCAGTGCCTCTAATGTTATGGTTATGGTACCTCCATAACTAGGTGAAACTGCTCATGCATGTATATGGCTATAGGTAAATTTAATTAAAAGATAAGCAATCAAACACGTAACTTATACTACGGGAAAACAGTTGGCTTCATACGGGGAATCCTAATAAGGAAAGAATGTCCATACTAAAAGGACGGGAATCCGTACCTTATGTCCAGTGAACGAGAAAGAAGAACTGCGAGAATCCTACTTCCGAATCACTAGTGCTACATAAATACGTACATGAATAAGTATCTGCTTACTAAATACATAGCTGGTTTCATGTCATGTCTTAGCTTATTTTATGTGTTCTTACCATGTTTTACTGTTTCTAAGCCTTAAACTGTGTTTTATCTTATATTCTGTTTAATCTGATTAAGTATTTCTGGTATTTCATGTGTTATTATACTTACTGTGTAATAATAAGTAACTTGCCAAAAATAGCAGGTTTCCTAAAATAGAAAGTTTCCAAAAATAGAAAGTTTCCAAAAATAGAATGTTTCCAAAAATAGAAAGTTACCAAAAATAGAAAGTTTCCAAAAATAAAAAGTTTCCAAAAATAGAAAGTTTCCAAAAATAGATTTACTGCTTAAAATAGATAAGTTTCTAAAAATAGCTGCTTTCCATAAATAGATTAGCTGCCTTATTTAATTAAGTTTCTAAAAATAGGAAGTTTCCATAATTAGAAATAAGCTGGTTAAATAAGCTAAGTATATAAGCCTAAGTGTTTTTCATGATTATTTCTAAGTCATATGATATAATGTATAGTTTAATAATTATTTCATGTAATTTAATTAAACTAAAGGTTATAATATTTAATTAAAGTATAACATGTTTTTAATTAAATAAGTTAAATACTTAGGTTAAAATATGTATTATTATATATTAATAATATAACCTAAGTCATGTTAATTAATTAATTATATCCATTGTTTTAAAATAATTAATTAATTATAAGTCTTAAATATATAAATACTTAGGTTAAAATAATTTCATGATCATTAATAGTTATATAACCTAAGTCATGTTATTAAATTAATCACATCATTTTATTAATTTAATTTTAACATAAGTTCATAAACATAAAAAAATTAACATACACCATGAACCGGATCTAGGCTAAAAACAACCGGACATGAAATCGACACCGAACCCCGAACCAACTCGGGGTACCCCGTGTTTACCTTGCTGCCGTGGGACCCACACGCACCAACCAAGACCATATGGTCTCGGTGGTGGTCGGCTTGGCAAACCGAAACCCCTTCGGGTTCGGTTGCAGCCTGTGGCCAAAACAAACACCCCTTAATAACAACCTTTTTATTTTATTTAACACCAAAACATGTTAGATCTATGCTTAATTATTATGTTTTTGTAAAAACATTACATGTTCATAATTTATAAAAAGATTAAATCAAAAGAAAAGGTTTAAAAAGGTTTTACCGAATTCGTGGATAAAGAGGACGAAGAACAAACACGATCAATCACCAATTCTTCAAGATCAAAGATCAAAAAATCACCTTGTATGGTGTTTGTAGGGTGGCGGCACAAAGAGACAAAAGGGATGGAGGTTTTAGGTTTTCTTAAATCTTCTGTAAAGTTAATTTGTGTAGTGTAAAAATAATAAACCCCCTTTTAGTAAATTTGAAAAATGGGCTTGGCTCATTTGTCCTTGTTGGCCGCGGGTAGGGACCCCCCTTGGGGTACCCGTACCTTTTTCCGTGTCTCGTTATTTAGTTACTCGTTTGTGATTATTTATGTTCGTGTTTTAAATGTTCTCGTTACGTAAATACCGTGATCTAATATATTTAACTACGCTCGTAATAAATATATATACGTAATTAATAATAGTTCGTGTTTTAATTACGTTCATGATTTCATGATCGCATGTTCGTGATTAATTATCGTTAAATAATTATTACGTGATCGTGCATAGTAAATACTTATCGTGTTCTAACACGTACGTAATACGTAAACTCCTAACACGTAATCGTAATCATGCTATATTAGGAAAGTTTTAATCTAGTACGTACGATCCTACGGGTACTACGCATGGTAAAAGCATGCGGGTTTTACAACTCTTCCCCCCTAAAAAGAATAATTCATCCCCGAATTATAGATAAAGTAAACTGGGAAAGAAGAACATACCCGAATTCAAAATATGAAATGAGGGTAAGAAGCCCGGATAGACTCCTCTGTTTCCCAAGTGGCTTCCCGCTCGGTATGATCCCTCCATAGAATTTTGACGAATGGAATCGTCTTCTTCCTCATGACTCGTTCTTGTCTGTCAAGAACTCGTTCGGGTTCTTCTATAAAGGTAAGATCTTCACGTATCTGTTCCAGTGGATACTGAACCATGTGAAGGGGATGATACTGGTACCCTCTGAGTAAGGACACATGAAACACATTGTGCACATGCGAAAGCTACGGAGGTAACGCCAATCGGTAAGATACTTCACCAAGTCGTTCAATGATATCAAACGGTCCGATGAAACGAGGACTGAGCTTTCCTTTAATCCCGAAGCGTCTAACACCACGTGCCGGCGAAACCTTAAGGAAGACGTGATCTCCTACGTTAAAGTGTATATCCCTACGATGCTTATCGGCGTAACTCTTCTGACGTGACCGTGCCTCCTGAATTTTTTGCTTAGCTACTGCGATCTTCTCATTGGTCATCTCTATGATTTCCGGTCCTTCGAGTGTTCGCTCGCCAACCTGATCCCAGCAGATTGGGGCGCGACACTTTCTGCCATACAACATCTCAAACAGAGCACACTTGATGCTTGCATGCCAGCTGTTGTTGTATGCAAACTCCACCAAACAGATGTATTCGTCCCAATCACCCGTCCATTCCAACGCACATGACCTCAACATATCCTCTAATGTCTGAATGGTTCGCTCCGACTGTCCGTCCGTGTGAGGATGAAAAGCTGTGCTAAGCTTAGGTTGTGTACCCCAAGCTTTCTGTAGACTTTTCCAAAAGCGCGAAGTGAATCGAGGATCTCTGTCTGAGACGATGCTGGATGGTGCACCGTGGAGTCTCATGATCTCTCGTCTATACGTATCTGCGAGTTTACTTACCGAATCTTCCTTGCGGATCGGTAAGAAATGAGCTGATTTGGTAAGTCGATCAACTATAACCCAAATTGCATCGTGCTTCCTTTTTGGTAGGCGGAAGACCGGTAACAAAATCCATGGTGATTTTGTCCCACTTCCACTCTGGAATATCTAACGGTTGAAGGAGACCGCCAGATCGCTGATGCTCGATCTTAACCTGCTGGCAGGTAAGACATATGGAGACGCAAGTGGCCACATCCTGTTTCATACCACTCCACCAAAAGTACTGCTTGATGTCATGGTACATTTTAGTCGAACCAGGATGTATCGAGAATGGGGAGCTATGAGCTTCAGCTAACAAAGCTTCCTGGAGTTCTTGGTCATCAGGAACACAAAGTCTAGTGCCCTGCCATACGATACCATCTGCATCTACTCTGAATTATGTCTGCTTCTCCAAATTCTGTTCTATCGCCCAGATTTCTCCGTCATCCTTCTGAGCTTCCTTGATCTTAGATAGTAACTCAGGTTCTACTCTAAGATTAGCCCAGTAACCTCACTGTCCGCGTACCATGATCTCGATGTCTAGTCGCTCCAAGTCTCTGATGATTTCCTCTTCGATATTAATGCCGTTGATCATTCCGGACTTCCTGCTAAGAGCATCTGCTACTACATTTGCCTTTCCGGGATGATACTGTAGATTAATGTCATAATCCTTCAACAGCTCTAACCATCTCCTCTGCCTCATGTTCAATTCAAGCTGAGTGAAGATATACTTCAAGCTCTTGTGGTCCGTGAAAATGTCACATGATTCTCCATATAAGTAGTGCCTCCATATCTTCAATGCAAACACGACTGCAGCAAGTTCCAGATCGTGCGTGGGGTAATTTTCTTCATAAGGCTTAAGCTGCCGTGAAGCGTACGTGATCACTTTCCCATGTTGCATGAGAACACAGCCAAGTCCTTTCCCCGATGCATCGCTGTAGATTTGAAATCCACCCGTACCAGATGGTAGAGTAAGAATAGGTGCAGATACTAGCTTCTACTTCAGGTCTTCAAAGCTCTTCTCTCGATCTTCAGTCCAGACGAATTTCTCCCCTTTCCGCATCAGTTTGGTCAATGGTAGTGCTAGGCGGGAAAAGTTCTCCACGAACCTACGGTAATAGCCAGCTAAGCCTAAGAAACTGCGGACTTTCGTCGCTGATGTCGGTCTTGGCCACCTAGTGATGGCCTCAACCTTCGCTGGATCCATAGTGATTCCTTCTGCTGATATAATGTGACCTAAGAATGCCACCTTGTCTAACCAGAACTCACATTTGGAGAATTTAGCATACAACTGATTCTGGGGAAGAATCTGTAGTACTGCACGAAGATGGTCTTCGTGTTCCTCCTTGGACTTTGGGAAAATCAGGATGTCATCGATGAAGACAATGACGAACTTGTCCAGAAATTCATGGAAGATTCTGTTCATCAAATCCATGAACACTTCTGGAGCATTTGTCAGGCCAAATGGCATAACTACAAACTCGTAGTGGCCATAACGGGTACGAAAGGCAGTCTTAGAGATGTCCTGCTCCTTGACCCGTAGCTGATGATAGCCTGACCTAAGATCAATCTTGGAGAAGTGTTTGTCCCCTTGGAGTTGGTCAAACAGATCGTCAATGCGTGGCAGTGGATATCTATTCCGAATGGTAATCTTGTTGAGCTCGCGATAGTCTATGCAAAGACGCATACTGCCGTCCTTCTTCTTAACAAACAAAACTGGTGCGCCCCATGGAGATGCGCTCGGTCGAATGAAACCTCGTTCAAGAAGTTCTTCCAGTTGATCCTTCAGCTCCTTCAGCTCTATGGGAGCCATGCGATAAGGAGCCTTAGAGATTGGTTCAGCTCCTGGAACCAGCTCGATACTGAATTCCACTTCTCGTGCAGGTGGTATGGCCGGAAGTTCTGCTAGAAACACATCTTGGAATTCCGACACTATTGGTTGATCCTGAATCGATGGAGATTCAGCATCCATGTCGTGAACCGTAGCTAGATAACCCTCGCAGCCATGTGACAGTAGTGCACGCGCTTGCAGGGTGGATATGACTTGTACAGACCGTCCGGGTATGAACCCATTATGAATGTACTCTGGTGCATTGACATCACCGAAGATAACTCGATATGAATGGCAGTCTATGGTAGCATGATATTTGGATAGCCAATCCATGCCCAAAATCATGACGAAGTTATTCATGTCCAGCGGAAGTGCGTCGACAGGTCGAACCTTATCATCAAATTCAAGGGGAAGACTCTTGTATACATGGGTGATTAATACAGAGTCCCTCAAAGGCGTGGAAATAGTAAGCCTATTTTCTAGTGGCAAGGGAGGCATCCTAATGTTCTTAGCATAAGCAGTGGAAATAATCGAGTGAGTAGCACCCGTATCGAAAAGAACACATGCAGCTTGACCATACATATACAAGATTCCAGTGATGGTACCTGTAGACTTGTTGGCCTGGTCTTGAGATGTCGTGTAGACACGCCCGACAGTAGGAGGCGGCTTGGTATCTGCATGTCCTGATGTACCCTCCATCTCGCCCTTACGGTAATCCTTCATAATATGGCCAGGAAGACCACACTTGAAGCATGCATCAGTATTACGGTGACATGGTCCTGGGTGCCTACGGTGGCAAGTAGAGCAAAGAGGATGAGTGTATCCTCCAGCAGGTGCTCTGGCTAGCTGGGAACCTGATAAAACATTTCACATAAGACATGGTAATTGGGTACAAAGACAAGCGGATAATCGTAAGATTGAATACCAGTGATAGCTGGACGGCTAGGCTGCGAACCTCTCTGGTTCTGGTCCCTACCGTTTCCATGGTTCCTGGTAGAAGTTGGCTGAAGTGTCAGAATATGAGTTATTACATAAAACATACAGAGTTTCGTAAGTATTAGGACCTGCTATTGTTGGAGTGCCCGGCGTTGTTACGGTAATTGTCATTACCGCCACGCCTATCCGTAGCAGAACGGTCGTTAGTCTGACCGTTTCCCTTGGGCTGATGAGGCTGCTGCTGAGTAGCCGGCTGAGACCGGTCCCCAGTTTTCTGCCTGGAAGATACAGTTAAAGAGATGAATAATTGACATATGGAAAGTATACGGATTGGTCACCGCTTGATTACGAATGTTTACCTATTGTCGGGTCTTTCAGCTTCCCCGAACTCATCTCTCTCCTGCAGCATCTCCAGTTTTCGTGCTGCATCGGCCACTTGTGCTATAGTGCTGAACGTAGCACACACCAGATTGTTTGCGACCGATGTGCGAAGAGCCCATCTAAAGTGATGTGCCTGCTCTTCAGGAGTACCTGCTGCCGCACCAAGGAAACCAGCCAAGCGAAGAAAGTGCTGCATAAACTCGTTGCTATTCTCCATAGCTCTCTGTCGGATCCTATGGTACTCTCTCTTGAGCTTGTCCTACTCAGCTTTGGGAAAGAACTGCTCCATCACCCTGTCCTTGAACTGAACCCAAGTCAAACCAGCAACCCACTCATCACCACCTTCAGATTGCATCAATGCTAACCACCAGTTGAGTACATCGCCTTCGAACCGATAGCATGCCAACCTCGCCTTGTATGCGAGGTCACAGCCCATAGCGTTGAAAATCTTCTTGATGTGAGCCAACCAGCTTTCAGCATCGTTGGGGCTATCTGTCTTCTCAAAAGCTCGAGGGCGGAGCTTGTTGAATCTCTCCAGCCATACTGCTAATGTCACTGGAGGAGGAGGAGGAGGTGGCTGATTGTGCTGGTGATTGTTGGCAGCTTGAACTTCAGCCCTGATGTCATTCCTTAGTTGAGGAAGCAAGGCTTGCATGGCAGCCTGAATTGCAGCATTGAGCTGCTCCTGTTCGCGTGTGAGAACCATCTGACAGTATAACATAAAACATATGATTAAACAGATCAAAACATAAAATATAAATATATACATGAAAAAAAAAATTTATACTAAAATTTCACGAGAAAAATTTTATGCAGGAAAATTTTTGTATGAATGCATGATGCAGTTTTATGAAAACTTTTGTATGCTCGAGAGTGAACGCCTCTGGTCAGTTCACCCAAAACAAAAGACATAGCGAGGGGACGCCTATGGGTCGGTCCCAAATCTGAAAGTTTCGATAAAACACATGCGACTAAATAGGGCCAGTCATGTACCAACCATTACTTAGTCAAAAACCCTGTAACAATGACATGTATATGTATGCTTAAAAATGATGAATGCATGAAAACAACTGTCAGTTCTAGGAAGACCGTAGTGACTACCCACTAATCACAGGTCATATTTGAGAGCCTACAGGTCGAAGCCTTGGCTCTGATACCATAATTATAACACCCCATTTTGGAAATGGAAATATCACAGTAATTATGGCGTGTCATCAAAGCATACAAGGTAAAATGTCTAAACATTACTTGACCATAAAAAGGAAAATACCGGAATCAAACATCGGTAATCCAAAAGTAAAGCTCATCACACACAAACATAGTATAGTAAAGGAAAGGACTAAACAATGTCCAAAGCATAAGTATCATAAGAAAGGAAATGCATAATATAAAGAAGGCTAGACAGCTTCCAGTCCATATGCACGTACTCTTAGTGTCTACGAGCGTCCCTGAGTACCTGCCGTTTTGGGAACATAGAAAAGGAAAACGGCTGAGCAAATACGCTCAGTGCACGGATGTACAATAAAGCATGAATAAGATAAGCATATAACATAATACAGCGGAAGAAAACTAAGTCCCGAGTAACCTTGGTTAAGTCTTGATAAAACTGGTTTAATAGTTTGAAAGTCTTATGTTTATCTTATAAAAACTGTTTGTCATATTTTACCATTAGCCAATATAGGTCATGAAAATCCACCGTGCATGAATAATTGGAGGGGTGACCTCATCATGCAAATTAGAGGGGCTGCCTCTAATTTAATATACTGGTTTTTGGGTAGGAGGGATCAACTCCTTGTGAAGGATGCAAGGCACACACCACATTCACCATGTAATCCTGAATAAAACATGTAACTAGGATGCACCCATACGCCCCACATGATAAATATAAATAAATGGCCAAAAGCTGAAGGGACGCCACGAGCAATCACTCCGCCGTGGTGAAGTCATAACATCAGTTCCTCTAATGTTATGGTTATGGTACCTCCATAAATAGGTGAAACTGGTCATGCATGTATATGGCTATAGGTAAACTTAATTAAAACATAAGCAATCAAACACGTAACTTATACTACGGGAAAACAGTTGGCTGCATAGGGGAATCCTAATAAGGAAAGAATGTCCATACTGAAAGGACGGGAATCTGTACCTTATGTCCAGTGAACGAGAAAGACGAACTGCAAGAATCCTACTTCCGAATCACTAGTGCTACATAAATACGTACATGAATAAGTATCTGCTTGCTAAATACATAGCTGGTTTCATGTCATGTCTTAGCTTATTTTATGTGTTCTTGCCATGTTTTACTGTTTCTAAGCCTTAAACTGTGTTTTATCTTATATTCTGTTTAATCTGAGTAAGTATTTCTGGTATTTCATGTGTTATTATACTTACTTTGTAATAATAAGTAACTTTCCAAAAATAGCAGGTTTCCTAAAATAGAAAGTTTCCAAAAATAGAAAGTTTCCAAAAATAGAATGTTTCCAAAAATAGAAAGTTACCAAAAATAGAAAGTTTCCAAAAATAGAAAGTTTCCAAAAATAGAAAGTTTCCAAAAATAGATTTACTGCTTAAAATAGATAAGTTTCTAAAAATAGCTGGTTTCTATAAATAGATTAGCTGCCTTATTTAATTAAGTTTCTAAAAATAGAAAGTTTCCATAATTAGAAATAAGCTGGTTAAATAAGCTAAGTATATAAGCCTAAGTGTTTTTCATGAATATTTCTAAGTCATATGATATAATGTATAGTTTAATAATTATTTCATGTAATTTAATTAAACTATAGGTTATAATATTTAATTAAAGTATAACATGTTTTTAATTAAATAAGTTAAATACTTAGGTTAAAATATGTATTATTATATATTAATAATATAACCTAAGTCATGTTAATTAATTAATTATATCCATGGTTTTAAAATAATTAATTAATTATAAGTCTTAAATATATAAATACTTAGGTTAAAATAATTTCATGATCATTAATAATTAAATAACCTAAGTCATGTTATTAAATTAATCACATCATTTTATTAATTTAATTTTAACATAAGTTCATAAACATAAAAAAACTAACATACACCATGAACCGGATCTAGGCTAAAAACATGAACCGGACATGAAATCGACACCGTACCCCGAACCAACTCGGGGTACCCCGTGTTTACCTTGCTGCCGTGGGACCCACACGCACCAACCAAGACCATATGGTCTTGGTGGTGGTCGGCTTGGCAAACCGAAACCCCTTCGGGTTCGGTTGCAGCCTGCGGCCAAAACAAACACCCCTTAATAACAACCTTTTGATTTTATTTAACACCAAAACATGTTAGATCTATGCTTAATTATTATGTTTTTGTAAAAACATTACATGTTCATAATTTATAAAAAGATTAAATCAAAAGAAAAGGTTTAAAAAGATTTTACCGAATTCGTGAATCAAGAGGACGAAGAACAAACACGATCATTCACCAATTCTTCAAGATCAAAGATCAAAAAATCACCTTGTATGGTGTTTGTAGGGTGGCGGCACAAAGAGACAAAAGGGAAGGAGGTTTTAGGTTTTCTTAAATATTCTGTAAAGTTAATTTGTGTAGTGTAAAAATAATAAACCCCCTTTTAGTAAATTTGACAAATGGGCTTGGGCCATTTGTCCTTGTTGGCCGCGGGTAGGGACCCCACTTGGGGTACCCGTACCTTTTTCCGTGTCTCGTTATTTAGCTACTCGTTTGTGATTATTTATGTTCGTGTTTTAAATGTTCTCGTTACGTAAATACTGTGATCTAATATATTTAATTACGCTCGTAATAAATATATATACGTAATTAATAATAGTTCGTGTTTTAATTACGTTCATGATTTCATGATCGCATGTTCGTGATTAATTATCGTTAAATAATTATTACGTGATCGTGCATAGTAAATACTTATCGTGTTCTAACACGTATGTAATACATAAACTCCTAACACGTAATCGTAATCATGCTATATTAGGAAAGTTTTAATCTAGTACGTACGATCCTAAGGGTACTAAGCATGGTAAAAGCATGCGGGTTTTACATTGGATATCGACAATGGCTCTGGTTTTCTTAGGATTCGCTTGTATACCTTCCGGAGTGATGATGTACCCCAGGAATTTGCCTTCTTCTACTCCAAACGAGCACTTGACCGGATTTAACTTCATGTTAATTTGTCTGAGGTTGTCAAAGGTTTCTGCCACGTCTGCTAACATGCTCTTTTCATCTTTACTTTTTATCACCATATCATCAATATATGCCTCCATATTTCGTCCTATTTGACTTTGAAAAGCTGAGTCAACTAGTCTTTGATATGTTACTCCGACATTTTTAATCCGAACGGCATCTTGGTGTAGCAAAACATGCCTTGATCCGTATAAAAAGCTGGTTTTTCCTCATCTTCCGGGGCCATTTGAATTTGATGATAGCCCTTATATGCGTCCAAGAAACACTTAAAGCGAGATTCCACCACGGACTCAATTTTTTCATCAATGTCCGGTGGTGAGTAGCAGTCCTTTGGGCATGCTGAATTAAGATTTTTAAAATCCACGCACATTCTCCACGATCCATCACTCTTTTTGACCATTACCGGATTAGAAATGTATGTTGGGTACTTTACTGGTCTGACTATTCCTGCCGCCACTAGATCTTCCACTTCTTTGGTTACGGCTTTACTCTTCTCGGACCCTAACATCCGTCTTTTCTGACACACCGGATCTAGGCTTTCATTAACATTTAAATTGTGCTGCATGATTCGTCTCGGCACTCCCGTCATGTCTGATGGTTCCCATGTGAAAACATCCAAGTTATCTTTTAAAAGTTTCTTTAGTGCTGTTTGGCAAGCTTTGGTTAATCCACCGCCAATGGTAGTGAGCTGTCCCGGATAGGCAGGGTTGATCATGATGCTTTCCGTACCGGAAGATGGCTTGGCCTTCACTGCCTTGTCTTTGGTTGTGGGAGTTGGTGCTTGTCTTTTTTCTATTTGCCTACATTCCGAAACGATGACTGATCGAGAGACTAGCGAGGTTATTCCTCTCGGGGCGGAAAATTTCATCATGGCGTGAATGGTTGATAGTATTGCCCAAAGTATCCGGATGCCTGTTCTTCCAATGATCACGTTATACGGTGATGGGGCGCTAATAACCACGAATTTCATGTGGGTTCTTCGAACTAGACTATCTGATCTGAAACTGACTTCTAGCTCGATCTTCCCTATTGGCTTAACCACCTCTCCAGCGAATCCGACAAGATCAGTTTGTGTGCCTCTCATCTTTGACTTGATACTTGCTGGTAACTTCTCGAAACAGTGTTTAAACATAATTTCCACCGAAGCTCCCTCATCAACGTATACTCTTTTTACTAGATAGCCTCCCAATTCGGCCTCTATGATGATTGGATCGTCCGACATCTCATCTTCCTCCAACGGGGGAAATGTGATTGGGGCTCTCATCCAGCTTTCGGTTGCTTCTATAGCCTTCCTTTTTTCCCTTTCCGGTATTGTTCGGACCATGTTTATTATCTTGTCTTGCCTTGGAGCTTCTTCTCTTCGGTTATCTTGTCCTCTCTGGCGTACATCCCGGACAAGGTGATTCAACTTTCTAGATTCTAGGGCTAGCTCAATTTGCTTTCTCAATTGGATGCAGTCGTTGGTAAAGTGTCCCTTGTCCTGGTGATAATCACAATAACGATCCATGTTTCAGCCTCTTGCCGGATTGTTCATTGGACGGGGAGGAGGTAGCCAAAGCTGTGTTTCGGTTGCCAGGATTTCTTTTAGATTCTTTGTCAAGGAATTAACACTTAAGACCGGGGCCACTCTACTTCGGTCATGATAATTGTTTCGGTTGTATTCATTCCGATGGTAATTGTCATTTCGAGGCGGTGGGTATGGTGCCCTGTTGTCTCTATCCCTGTTTCTGTTGTTGAAGAAATCTCTTCCCTTGTATGCATCTCGCCCATCATTTCTTCTATTGTTGTTCCAGCCATGGTATTTTTAGTTGCGATCGTCCTTTCTTTGGGTGGGAGGGTTGGGCTTTCGGTATGGCTCAGATCCTTCTCCTTTTGGCAGTTCAGTGTTGGCGAATGCTTCTTCGGATCGAACAAAGTCATCCAATCTTTCCATCATTTCGTCCACTAATTCAGGAACTTTGTCCGAATACCTCTTTGCCAACTCCGGACTCTTAACCGAATCCATGAATGCTGAAATCTTCATGACTTCCGGAACTCCATGGATAAGACCTACTTCGACTGTCCACCGCTCTTTAAAATCTGTCAGTGATTCGTTTGCCTTCCTTACAATCTTGGTTATCTCGTGAGGGCCTGCATCCAAGCTTTCAAGCCATCCCCTTGCTCCCCCTTCTAATGTCTGCTGGAACATCCTGTACCAAAATGGCATTGGCCATTCACCGGAATTGGCTGCTCCGGTGTAGCGGTTCAAATGGTCCTCCGGATCTCCCGTTCCGTCATATGTCTTGACAGTGACAGGCATCTTGTACTCGGGTCCGGAGAAGTCAATAATCCTTTGAGTGAGAGGATATTTGACTGCTTCCTTGAAAGGTTTCTTTAAATCCGCATCGGACACCACCTTGCCTCTTACTATCTTAGTGTTGCTTCTTCCTTCATCTTCCTCGTTGAAACTTAGACGGACGGGTTCCACGGCGTTCCGGTTATGCTCCTTGACCAGTAGCCGCAAGGTTGAGATGTGATGTTCGAGTTGTTCCTTTGTGAGATTCGGATTGCTCGGTGAGGTCAAGCCGATCGGAAGGTTAGGACCTGTCGAAGTGACAGGAGGAGTAGGACCTGCCATTCTAAACAACTGGTAGATAGAATATCAGGTCCCACGGATGGCGCCAAATGTTCGTGCAATTTCTTGCAAGGATCCGAATGGTGAGACCGGTTCAGACCTGGAGTGATGTATGCTTCGGACTACCTGAAACCAAAGTAACGTGTTAGCCTCGTCCGGGTGTGAGAACCCAGACCAAACTCCGGCGTGAGAGTAAGTAAAGGATAAAGATCCGAAGGAGAATATGAGAATATAATAATATAAGTAAAAATGATAAGGGTAAAAGAGTTTACCTAAACCATGGACCCAAAGGGGGTATTTATACTAGTCAAATCACTAAAAGGCCGGGAATGATGATGGGCCTTTGGTTGGCCCGATTGGGGACACACTCCCTATTTTAAAGGAAGTGTGTCTGTTGACTTCTCCGTTGACTAGAGCTATTTCCTTCTAGAAGAGTTCGTGCGTTTCGAACCCTTTAGTCATGTTCCGGATCGGGTCATGTGTTCCGGACGCATACACGAACATGCGGTTTTTGGTTTCAAAAGATCGACGATGAGTTATAAAAGATCTTTCACGATCTATTTAATATTACGAATAACAAATCCGAGATCTTCTATTGTTTTTTTCAGAGATGGGGTGTTTGTTGTTCTTGAGTTGTGGTTGAACTTTCCAAAGTTAAAACTGAGATCTTTCGTTTATCTTTCACACTTTAGTTATAGTGAGCTTTGATTGAATCGTTCGTATTTGTTAACTTTTGCTTGGACTTGGGTTTATGTTTTAGAATTAGGGAAAAAAATGAAGTTTTATATATGTATTTTAGTTAGACAAGGTTCTGAATTTTGATACCGTAATAAAAAAAAATTAATGTAGGATAGTGCAATACATATGTGGCTAATTTGGTGAAGTAGTGCATAGGGGTGGAAACGAGCCGAGCTACTCGTGAAAAGCTCGGGATCAAATCGATAAAAAGATCGAACGAGCCGAGCTTAAACGAGTTCGATCCTGAGCTCGAGCCTAAGTTGCAACTCGTTTATTAAATGAGCTCGAGCCCGAGTTTTACGTACAAAGCTCGTTTGGGCTCGCGAGCCTAAACGAGCCTAATGTTCTATATACGAGCTTCTTAACGAGCTTAATAACAAGCTTGTTAACGAGCCTAATTTAGATATATTATTAGCCGAGCTCGAGCCAAATTTTATGTTTACATTACAAAATAGTATAAACGAGCCGAGCTCGACCCGAGCCCGAGCTTATCCACAATACCACGAGCTGAGCCAGAGCCTAAATAATAAGGATCGAAACGAGCCGAGCTCGATCTCGGCTCGGCCCATTTCCAACTTAGGCTCGCTAAAAATAAAAAATATTAAAAGATAAAATATACCGACACATCGCTAAAAGATAAAAATACCGACACATCGCTAAAAATACCGACACATCGCTAAAAGATAAAATACCGACACTTTTATTAACATGTTAAAAGATAAAAAAAAAATACCGACACATCGCTAAAAATACCGGCTATATTCATTATAAGTTTAGCCGACAAGTGAAAAATCGTTCCTTTTTTACTTTTTATATGTTGGAGTCTATGAGTATATATAAACGCCCTACCTAAAAATAGAGGTGACAAATGGGTTGGGTCATGGGTCAAATGGGTTATGGGTCAAATGAGTCATAATGGGTCAAACGGGTTATGGGTCGAACGGTTTGGGTCGAGTCGACCTACTAACTTACAATGTTTTCATATCTTTTAACATTTACATACGTTTTTATATGCATTCGTTCGATTTTTACGTTTTTGTCAGTTTTTTTATGTTTTTCTCGGATACTTTATTTTTCGTTAGTAATTTACGTTTTCGTCAGTACTTTCACGTTTTCGTCAGTATTTTACGTTTTCACATGTAATTTTACATTCTCGTCAGTAAATTTACGTTTTCGTCAGTAAGTTTACGTTTTCGTCAGTAAACTTAATTTTTCGTCAGTAAATTTACGTTTTCGACAGTAAGTTTACGTTTGCGTCGGTGTTTTCACGTCTTTGTCAGAAAATTTACGTTTTCGTCAATAAATTCACACTTTCGTCAGTAAACTTACGTTTTCGTCAGTAAACTTATATTTTTGTTAGTAAACTTACTTTTTCGTTAGGAAATTTACGTTTTCGTCAGTAAAGTTACGTTTTCGTTAGTATTTTTACGTTTTCGTCAGTAAATTTACGTTTTCTTTAGTAAATTTACGCTTTTGTCAGTAAATTTACGTTTTTGATAGAAAAGTTACGTTTTCGTCAGTATTTTTATGTTTTCGTAAGTAAATTTACGTTTTCGTTAGTAATTTTTCGTTTTCGCCAGTAATTTATGTTTTCGTCAGTAAACTTATGTTTTCGTCAGTAAACTTTTGTTTTCGTCAGTAAACTTACGTTTTCGTAATAAACGTTACGTTTTCGTCAAAAACGTTACATTTTCGTTAGTAAGTTTACATTTTCGTCAGTATTTTTACGTTTTTTGTCAGTAAATTTACGCTTTCGTCAATAATTTTTTGTTTTCATCAGTAATTTACATTTTGGTCAGTAAAGCTACGTTTTCATCAGTAAACTTACGTTTTCGTCAGTAGACTTACGTTTTCGTCAGTAAACTTACGTTTTTGTCAGTAACGTAACGTTTTCGTCAGTAAAGTAACGTTTTCGTCAATATTTTTACGTTTTAGTAAGTAAGTCATGGTGTATACTAGAAAGAAGACGAATACAGTATCACTATCGCTCATGATATTTGTGGTGATCAACTGACCAAATATGAACTAGGTTTTCGGTCACCACCCACACCGTGTTGAAAAAAAATATGGCGAAAGAAACGTTGTGTTTGTAGCAACGTTAAACAGGAGATTCGGGTGACTAATCTTATTAGTTCTTATGAAATCATCTTTAAGGTACGATATTGAGACGAATTTTGAAAGTATGTGTACGATATTTGTGTTTTTTAAAAGTTCACGTACGAAATTTTTTACAATTTGAAAAAGTAGGTTGCTATTAAATGAACTTAACCTTAATATTTTATTAGACATCCACTCAAAGCAACCTAATTTGAGAGATTCATTTATTGATTATAGAATAGAAGGTTTGGGGTAGGGATGACACCTACGGGTAATAGGTAGGGGTATCTCGAACCCGTCACCCACTTACATTGATTTTTTCATGTCCATCATCCACACGTCACCAACTAGTGAGTATAATCTTCTACCCATAACTATACCCACGGGTAGTTGTTACCAAAAGGTTAATGCAATGAAACAAAATTGCAAAACTTTAAATGAAAAGTAACTATGAAAATCAATTAAACATAATATCTATAAAACCACGAAACTAGAATTAGAGAATTAGAGGTGCGTCGTGTACTTGGCAAAGTAAGTAAGGTATGTTAAAAGGGTAAAAAAAGGTAGTAGAATATATGTATTAGTATTAAGAAATTGATGTTTTTTAGCACAAGAGACAAACTAGATTATCCATGCATGTATATATATATTTGATGATTTGATCTTTCATTTCATTCTTTTAGTCTAGATATCAAATATTTTTTTTAGTTTAATGTGTTTTCTTGATAGTTATAGCTAATAAAATTTACAACAGCCGCACAAGTCAATTATCTAAATACAGTTATTTAAGATGTATAATTAATTTAATTTAATTTTAAATGGGTTTAACATTACACCCGTAAATATATTGATCGGTGAACATGGGTATATCAAATCAGTTCATCACTTTACGGTTATCATGGGTTTACCTACGACGGGGATACCATACCTATCACCCACCCACCACCCATCGATGGTGTATACTAGAAAGAAGACAAATACAGTATCACTATCGCTCATGATATTTGTGGTGATCAACTGACCAAATATGAACTAGGTTTTCGGTCACCACCCACACCGTGTTGAAAAAAATATGGCGAAAGAAACGTTGTGTTTGTAGCTACGTTAAACAGGAGATTCGGATGACTAATCTTATCAGTTCTTATGAAATCATCTTTAAGGTACGATATTGAGACGAATTTTGAAAGATGTGTACGATATTAGTATTTTTTTGAAAGTTCACGTAACGTATGATTTTTGTACATTTTGAAAAGCAAGTTGTTATTATATGAACTTAACCCTAATATTTTATTAGACATCCATTCATAGAAACCTAATTTGAGAGATTCATTTATTGATTATTGAATAGGAGGTTTGGGGTAAGGATGACACCTACCGGTAATAGGTAGGGCTATCTCGAACCCGTCACCTACTTACATGGATTTTTTCATACCCATCATCCACACGTTACCAACTAGTGAGTATAATCTTCTACCCATAACTATACCCATGGGTAGTTGTTACCCATAGGTTAATGCAATGAAACAAAATAGCAAAACTTTAAATGAAAAGTAACTATGAAAATTAATTAAACATAATATCTATAAAACCACGAAACTAGAATTAGAGAATTAGATGTGCTTCGTGTACTTGGCAAAGTAAGTAAGGTATGTTAAAAGGGTAAATAAGTAGTAAAATATGTGTATTAGTATTAATGAATTGATGTTTTTTTAGCACAAGAAGAGATGAACTAGATTATCCATGTATACATATTTGATGATTTGATCTTTCGTTTTCATTCTTTTAGTCTAGAAAATCAAATATTTTTTTTATTTTAATGTGTTTTCTTGATAGTTATAGCTATTAAAATTTACAACAATAGCCGCACAAGTCACAATTATCTAAATACAATTATTTAAGATGTATAATTAATTTAATTTAATTTTGAATGGGTTTATCATTACACCCATAAATATATTGATCGGTGAACATGGATATATCAAATCAGGGTCATCACTTTACGGTTATCATGGGATTACCTACAGTTGGTATATCATACCCATCACCCACCCACCACCCATTGATGGTTTACTGTTTCAGTTAGGAAAATATTGACTCCAAAAGTCAATAGTGGACATCGGAGTAGAAGAGAGGCAATAATAGGCATATGGAAGCATTTCAATTAGAATTTAGTGAAGAGAGAAACAGAAATCGGTAGGTGTTTTGATTGACTTTTCATATTTCAGTTCTGGCTATTGTTTTTAAGCTTGAGGTAGTTGTTTGTTAATGAGACCACTTGAAGGACTAATTGAGTGACCTTAAGCTTGAGGCAGTTGTTTTTGCTTTTGAGTTGCTATAATTCTATATACATTATAACTTGACACATTAGGGATATTTTCTTAAGTGGATGTCCAATAAGTTATAGCTACAGTCTAGGTTGAGGCTCATTCATTTTTTTAGGACAACTTTTAACCGAATCTGATAGTTGAAGTAAGGAGAATTAAACTTCTAGCGCCTGGATGTGCGTATCCAAATCTGGTTATTTTTGCTTTCAATATCCAAACAACCAAAAACGGATAACATGGCTTCACGTTGTATTAAATCAAATATTAAAAAACAACTCCTTGATTTGGCACTTTATTGGCTCTTAGGTTTTAATACAAGGTTTTTGCCAAGTATAAAAATTTCATTGTTCCAGTCTTTTCGAATTGAAAAAGGGATTAACGTGCGACTCAGTCGTCTTTTGGTGAAAACAATAGATTGGTCGTTGTAGTAAAGTAAATGTGCAAGACTTTAAAGTAAATGACGTGTAAATAAAACTAAAACAAGTAAAAACGTAAATGGTGCAATATTAAAAACTTTAAAAGTAAATTAATTAACTGAAAAAAATTAAAGCTCGACGAAAAATTAATTTGACAATGTAATAAAAATGTAAAAACGATTAAAATAACACTAAAGTAAAATGGCGGAAAAACAAGCTTTAAAAATTAAACTTAAAACAATGAAAACTTAAAATAAAATAAAACTAAGACAAAATATTAAAAGAAAACAAATCCCAATCCGTCGGAATCTCGTCGGAATGCTGTCACCACAAAACCGTCGGAATACTTATCGAAATGTAGGTATCGGAATAAGTAAGAACAATTCTATCGGAATGTCTAAACCTAGAGTCTATCGGAATGTATTAAGAAAACTTTATCGGAATAACATGAAAGCATCGGAATATAGAACAAATGAAGCCATCGGAATAATGTATCGGAATGTGTAAGCTGTCGGAATATGGCTGTCAAAAATTTGGCAGCATTCCATCGCAATACAGCCTTAAGCCCCGTCGCAATCCACGATCGCAATGAGCGATCGGAATCTTGATCGGAATAAGGGGGAGAATCGCAATACCGATCGCAATGTAGAAACCCTTGTGGTTTTTGCGATCGTAACAAGCTGTCGGAATCCAAATACCTCTTTCTGATAGAATGAAATTCGCAATAAGAAAAAACCAATTAAGCACTTTGACAATAAGCAAATACCAAAAAATTAATTAAAACAAGAATAAGTAAAATTAAACAAGCACGAATTTAGAAGCCTTTTCAAAACAAAAAATAAGCAAACAAAATAAGCAAACTTTAAGAAAGATAAAACTTTTAAGAAAATTTTAAAACGAATAAGCTAAATACAAAATAAGCCAATAAGATTGTCAAGCTTATAGCTTAATTCGTATAAAAGCGTAGATAGAAATAAAAAGATAAACTTTTTAATCAAATAAGCAATAAGATTAAGCAAAAGAATGCTTAATCCGGATTAATAATCAAAATCAAAAGCAAGAAAAGTAGAATAAGAATGATAAAGAAAAACTTGATTAAAGGAAAATAAAGATTTAACAACAAAATTAAAAGACTTACTTGAATTAAAGGCAATAAATTTAAGGTGCAAAACAAGGTAATTAAATTGACAATTAAGTAAATGACATGAAAATAAATGTGAAAGTAATGAAAATGGTGGAAGACTAGTTTGTCAAAATAGCCAACAACCTCCTAATGTGATATTAGGAGGGTATTTATAGTGATTAGGGAGGTAAGCATGTGTTGGAAGCTTCCATCTTTCTTTCTTTCTCGTCTTCTAAATTCTTCGACTTTATCGACTTTGTCTCGGGATTAATTAAACTCGTCTTGTAATTTCTTCATAAATTAGACTTGAGTTCTTCGGCTTTATTAAACTTCCGTTTTAGACTTTTTCTTCGATAAATCTTAAGAATAGGCCTTGGACTTCCGTTCTTTTTGCACTCTTGATCTTTTGACTTCGTCTTTTGTCTTTTTCTTCGATAAAAGCCCGTGTTTTCTTCCCTTTTCACATTTTGATCCTAAATCACAACAAAAACACAAACCACACATAATTCCGACATTTATGACATAAAATACACGTTTTGGCTTGATTATTATTATAATTAAGTGGCAAAAGGATAAGTGTTTTCACACTTATTAAATCCCCTACACTTGACCATTGCAATGTCCTCATGGAATGCATTAATTACAAAGCAAGATTTACATTCCATCACAATCAATCCACATTGGCCTTTATTAAAGAGACAAAATATTTAAAGGAAGAAAACAAGTAAAAAGATCAAAGACTTACCTTAGGGTTTTGGAATGTCATGAATGTTCATCACCCTCAAGTTTCACGTTCCCCATACCAAGCTTAAAAACGAGATCATTGTTATTATAAGTTAGCAAATTATCATAAACTCATGTGGGCTAATTATTCACTTAGACTCCCTTATTCCTAGGTGTATCTCTTATATTTTATTGATGTCTTGAATGATCACGAGGATGCATTGTTGACTTATTTCGATAGTTATTTAGGCTAAAAATAAAGTGGGATGATTTAATCAATAGTTAGCTAAAGGACAAAATCTTTTAAAACTGCTTCTCGGGACCTCATAAAGTTCATATCTTGGCATAACTCGCTTCACGATTTGAGACCTTTCTCGGACCGATATTTGGCAGTGACTTCATACTTCAAATCTTGAGAGACGTTCATGAAATTATGGTCTTCTCTTCATAATAGGAATTTCTTAACTTGAAGTTTTTGAGAGATTCTTCATACTTGGACCACAACTTCTTCATTTTTCTCCAGTCTTTATTTGGGATTTTGATATACAACGATCCGCCTCCTTTTAGGACTTGGATCTATTTATCCCCATACCTTGTTAGGGCGTTTTTGGATAGACTTCTCCATGATCTTTACGGGAGTATTTGCTTTTCGTCGTGTGTCTCGATCCTTCATATTGATTTTTGATAAATGATTCTTCACATCACTTGGGATCTTTAGCAACATAATGTAGCCCTCATGCCTTGTTAGGGCCTTTTAGGACTCGCCAATCTTCGCATCCCGCTTCAATAAGTTATGCCTTGGCTATGAACTCTAATCAATACCGAGCAACTTTTAAACGATCTTGGGCTAGAAGCTAAGTAACTTTTCAAATCGTACAACCTTATTTATTGCAAATATATTTATTAACAAGCGATGGGAGAAAAAGCTTATAATCAACTCACATAAATTCATGAAAGAATACCAAACTTATAATTGACTCTATCATCTCTCGTTCTCCACAATTTAAAATCTCAAGGAATGAGACTCGTGGATGCTTAGCATATTAAATCAAAGTTTTGGGTTTTCAAGTCATCTATAGGATCTTGCAAACTCTTAGACTTTTTCATGTTTAGAATTCGCATTTTAAAGTTCCCTTAATAAACGACTTTCTAGGATCAATTATAGGAACTTGCGAAAAGTTCTTGTTCTTAACCCGTAAGAGTTAAGACTTTCGTGTTTTAAAGTTCCCTATATAAAAGCCTAGCAAAACTTGACTTAAACACGTTAAGGATACTAGCTAGAGTAAACTTGGATAAGTAAACTCGGGTTGAGTCAAAAGATTCACAACGTTTAAAAATTAAAACCACTTTATTAAAATTTATTCTAGCAAAGAAAGAAAATAACTATAACAAAGGTAAATACTAATAGGCCAAAATAGATCAAAAATTTTGAAAAATGTCGAAAAATAAATTTTCCGTTCAAAATGAGGAAAAATACAAGGAAAAGGCCACTTAACTTCGATAGAAGTCCCCCTACACTTAATATAAACATTGTCCTCAATGTTTAAGCATGTGGAAGTAAACTCCCCTATACTTAGGACATTCTGCACTTTGTTTAAATCTTGCTAAGGAAGAGACAACTAAAGTGATTCCTATTTTAATATTGAAGAATATAAAATAGAGAATCAAAAGAGTTTAGGATAGAACCAGGAAGACGAGTACACGGAATCACGGGTCGTCAAAAGTCATCAAGAATGGATTTTTGAAAGCTCGAATCCCTGCACATGATAAGAAAGAAAACAACAAACACATACTAGGGTCTCCCCCTACACTTATTAGAAAAACAAAGAAAAAGGATAGATACTGCGGGTTGCCTCCCGAGAAGCGCTTGTTTTTGTTAACCGAGTCGTGAGCTTGACTCGACCTTGATTAGCATAGGAAGAAGCTTGAAACATATCCACCAGGATCAAATACATGGTTTTCGTCCATCAAATAGCAAAGGCTTAAGGCGAACAAGGCAAGCCAAAGAAGAGTAGGCAAGGTTCCCTTAAGCAAAGATTGAGCACGGTGGTAAACAATATAATGCAGCACAAGCATATCTCCATGGTTTCCAAAAATCTTTCCTTTTATTTCATCAGATGGATACTGAGATGGCTTAGAAATTGCAATACCGGGATCGAACACCTTTTCCTTTAGGGGAAACTAACACTCAGGCTCAGTGGTCCTTGAAGAAGATTCGCTCATAAATCGCACAATCTCATCCTCAGAAGAGGGATAGAGAGGTGTCAAGACATAAGTACTGCGGATATCGGTGTCGTCCGGCTTCTTCTCCTTTGAAACATATCCAAAGGAGGATAAAGACCATAATCATCAAAGTCCAAAGGAGGAGAATCACTCTCATTTGGGAAGTAAGTGTTGAGAAAAGTAGCAAAGTCTTCCTCAAATGAGTAGTCATCCGAAGTAGGATCAAGCATTGTTGGCGGAGGATCTTCATCAAAAGTAGGAGTAAGGTCATCATGAGAAGAATCACTCGAGAGAGTATCAGCCTCATCAAAATCATCATAAGTGGGCATGTCTGGATACTCAGAAGTAAAATCATCAGAATCATCCATATTAGAACTCGAATCATCATCGTAGTCATCATAGATCGGTGGAGACTCATGAATTGGTGGAGGGTCTAAATTGGAGAGAGAATCATCCACATCATCTTGGAAGAGTGGATTATCATAGGAAGAATCGAATAGAGGATTGTTGTAGACGACAAAATCATCAAGCACATTAATCATCTTCGTTGATTCTCTTCCATTGGGTTTGGTTGTGATCTTCCCCATTTCAAATACTTGTGCTTTATTCCCGACTCTTAAGATTAACTCACCTTCGGCAACATCGACTAAAGCTTTTCCGGTTCTCAAGAATGGCCGACCAAGTATTAACGGAATACGAGGGTCCATTTCATAATCAACAACAACAAAGTCGACCGGAAAAGTGAAGGTACCAACTTTAATGAACACATCTTCGGCAATACCAACGGGGTAAGCGAGAGTGCGATTTGCTAACTCAAGAGTCATCTTTGTTTGTGTAAGATCGGGTAATGATAACTTTTTCCAAACACTTAAAGGCATCAAATTTATACTTGCCCCGAGATCGGCTAAGGAAGTAAATTCTTCAGTTTGGTTTAAAGTACATGGTAGCACAAAACGACCGGGATCTCCAAATTTTTCCGGAAGTTCTTTAAGAAGGAATGCATAACAGTTTTCATTCAATCGAGTATTAACAAACTCGGCCATCTTCTCCTTCTTATTAAGCAATTCCTTAAACATCTTAACAAATTTAGGCATTTGGGCAAGAGCTTCAACAAGGCTAAAGGTGATGGTCAGTCCCGAAATCTTCTTCAAATAGTTTGACACTTGAATGTCATCCTTGGTTTGCAGTTTGGCCTTGTCTAAGCGAGATGGATAAGGAATGTTGGGTTTAGTTGGTGTAGGTGTAGCAGGTAAAGGTTGAGATGTTGAAGGTTTAAAGGTGGAAGGTGGGGTTGGTGAAGGGTTCTTCTTGGGTACTTCAGTAAGAGGTGGAGATGGTAATGGAGAACTAATACTAGGCGTGGGAGTATGAGGGATAAATGATGGTGGATGAGGTGTAGATGGAGTAACTAAGGGAGGGATAGATGGTCCTACTAAGGTTGTTCCACTGCGTGTAGTAATAGCACTGACATTCGCTCTTGGGTTGGTGACGGTATTTGAAGGAAGAGAGCCCAAAGTAGAGGGTTGAGGAGTTGGTAAGAAACTAGCCAGCATATTCTTCAAGTCATTTGTTTGAGTGTTAAAAGAGGTTTGTATATCATGTCGAAGCTCGGATCTAATATCATTACCTTGCTTAGTGATATCGCCTTTCAAGTTGATAATTTGGCTTTGCAGATTCTTAAATTGCTCTCCTTGGGTCCTCATTAAGGTTTCAACATTTCGATTAATGGGTGGTTGGTGAGCGGGTGGGTGATAAGGATTATAAGCTTGAGGTGGGTTTGGGTTACTTCTATTGTAGTTGTTGGGGTTGTGGTTTTGAGGAGAAAAACCAGGTGAAAGAAAGTTGTTAGAACGGTAACTTAGCAAGTTACGATCACCTTGTTGTCGAGCTTGATGGTTTTCTGTTGAATAGTTACCATAAGCTGCATACACGTTTTCCGGATTGTCATGAGTAGAAGGACAATCAGTGTATGAATGAGAACCCCTGCAAGTCTCACAAGAAGTTGAAACAGCTTTAACTTGTTGATGTTGATTTGTAGCTAAAAGTTGCATATTCTTGCTCATTTCAACCATTGCGCGGGTCAATTCGGTGACATCAGGGTTTGAAGAAGTAGAAGAAACATTGACTCTCGGGTTATTTCTTGAAGATGCGGATGAATCCCAATTTTTATGATGAGTAGTCATGTTCTCTATAAGCTCTCTACATTCCTCGGGTCTTCTTTTCATAAATGTGCCACCGGTGGCTGCATTAATCGTATCACGATCACGAAAAGTTAAACCATTGTAGAAAGTATCAATCAAAGTAACGGGGAGCATGTTGTGGTTTCGACATCGATCAATCAAAACATTATAGCGTTCCCAAGCATCAAAAAGTGATTCATCAGGTTCTTGAGTAAATCCACTAATTTGATTTCGAAGGCTCGTGACCATGGATGGTGGAAAGTAGCGCGACAAAAAGCGTTGAGTCATCTCATCCCAAGGTGTGTGGAAATAGGTGAAGGCGAAGAAAATCCATAGTAACCCCGGGCAACTTCATGCTTTGAGTAACGGTAATGAACTTGTCGAGATGTTTGTTGGCATCATCATCCGGTAATACGCGAAATGGACAAGTGTTCTGCACTTGTTGGATCATGTGATGCTTCAACGAAAACTCTAGAGCCGTGATTTGCATCGGCGCAATCGGTCCTCTTCGTCCATTCATCATAGGTTGACAAAGCTCCTCCATTGTCCTAAGATCAGGTGGGGGAACATTGTTGTTATTATTATTGTTGAGGTACGGTGGGTTATTGTTGTTGTTCTCACCAGCCATATCTAAATCATCACGAGTCTCGGGCTCTGGATAAGTTGAAGATCTAGTACGCATACACCTGCAAAAGCAAAAGAAAAAGATACCAAAGAAATAGACAATATATATACACTATAAAAATAAAAATAAAAATCTTGTTGGATTTTTGAAAAATTTTAATTTTTATGGATTTTTGAAAATTTTTTAGGCAAGAAAAATAACGTTCACGAGTGAACGGATCCCAAAATTCAACGCGTCTCTCACAGTAAACCGTTAATCTTTACGAAAAGAGGCGGCAGCGGCGCCATTTAATACAAGGTTTTTGCCAAGTATAAAAATTTCGTTGTTCCAGTCTTTTCGAATTGAAAAAAGGATTAACGTGCGACTCAGTCGTCTTTTGGTGAAAACAATAGATTGGTCGTTGTAGTAAAGTAAATGTGCAAGACTTTAAAGTAAATGACGGGTAATTGAAACTAAAACTAGTAAAAACGTAAATGGTGCAATATTAAAAACATTAAAAGTAAATTAATTAACTGACAAAAATTAAAGCTCGACGAAAAATTAATGTGACAATGTAATAAAAATGTAAAAACGATTAAAATAACACTAAAGTAATATGGCGGAAAAATGAGCTTTAAAAATTAAACTTAAAACAATTCAAACTTAAAATAAAATAAAACTAAGAAAAAATATTAAAAGAAAACAAATCCCAATCCGTCGGAATACTGTCACCATAAAACTTCCAGAATACTTATCAGAATGTAGGTATCGGAATAAGTAAGAACAATTCTATCGGAATGTCTAAACCTAGAGTCTATCAGAATGTATTAAGAAAAATCTATCGGAATAACATGAAAGCATCGGAATATAGAACAAATGAAGCCATCGGAATAATGTATTGGAATCCCATCGGAATGTGTAAGCTGTCGAAATATGGCTGTCAAAAATTTGGCAGCATTCCGTCGCAATACAGCCTTAAGCCCCGTCGCAATCCACGATCGCAATGAGCGATCGGAATCTTAATCGGAATAAGGGGGAGTATCGCAATACCGATCGCAATGTAGAAACCCTTGTGGTTTTTGCGATCGTAACAAGCTCTTGGAATCCAAATACCTATTTCCGATAGAATGAAATTCGCAATAAGCAAAAACCAATTAAGCACTTTGACAATAAGCAAATACCAAAAATTTAATTAAAACAAGAATATGTAAAATTAAACAAGCACGAATTTAGAAACCTTTTCAAAACACAAAATAAGCAAATAAAATAAGCAAACTTTAAGAAAGATAAAACTTTTAAGAAAATTTTAAAACAAATAAGCTAAATACAAAATAAGCCAATAAGATTTTCAAGCTTATAGCTTAATTCGTATAAAAGCCTAGATAGAAATAAAAAGATAAACTTTTTAATCAAATAAGCAATAAGATTAAGCAAAAGAATTCTTAATCCGGATTAGTAATCAAAATCAAAAGCAAGAAATGTAGAATAAGAATGATAAAGAAAAGCTTGATTAAAGGAAAATAAAGATTCAACAACAAAATTAAAAGACTTACTTTAATTAAAGGCAAGAAATTTAAGGTGCAAAACAAGGTAATTAAATTGACAATTAAGTAAATGACATGAAAATAAATGTGCAAGTAATGAAAATGGTGGAAGACTAGTTTGTCAAAATACCCAACAACCTCCTAATGTGATATTAGGAGGGTATTTATAGTGATTAGGGAGGTAAGCATGTGTTGGAAGCTTCCTTCTTTCTTTCTTTCTCGTCTTTTCGTCTTCTAAATTCTTCGACTTTATCGACTTTGTCTCGGGATTAATTAAACTCGTCTTGTAATTTCTTCATAAATTAGACTTGAGTTCTTCGGCTTTATTAAACTTCCGTCTTTAGACTTTTTCTTCGATAAATCTTCAGAATAGGCCTTGGACTTCCGTTCTTTTTGCCCTCTTGATCTTTTGACTTCGTCTTTTGTGTTTTTCTTTGATAAAAGCTCGTGCAAGCCCGTGTTTTCTTCCCTTTTCACATTTTGATCCTAAATCACAACAAAAACACAAACCACGCATAATTCCGACATTTACGACATAAAATACACGTTTTGGCTTGGTTATTATTATAATTAAGTGGTAAAAGGATAAGTGTTTTCACACTTATTAGGTTTTGATTTTCTTGACAGCGGTATGTAGGCTGCACATATTCATGGATAGTTAGTTTGAGGTGCTACAAATATGTTATAACAGTCCATTCTCAAGAGATCGTTGTGGTTAAAGTGTATTTATTTAAGTTACAGATTTCTTGAATGTTAAGTTTAAGGTTAGAAAAATGTTTTGATTGAGCTATAGACTTTGTCGTTAGTAAGGAAGCTGGACTCTTGAATGAAGAAGTAGTTATTTAGCTAAAGTTAAGGAATATTAGGATATGCGTTTCTGAAAGTAATTACAGAAACTTGACGAATCAATATTGTGTAGTTAGTTGATTATAAGCTAGGGTACTTAAACTGGTTTTGAACTTGTCTCAGTAATTAGTTTGCAGATCCGAATTTGAATTTTATGATCATAAGTAAGTTTGTATCATGACATTAAGGGACCAAGTTGTAATAATTAGTTTAAGAGTGTATCCAAAGATCCCTAAATGTAGGCTGCACGGGGAGCTCTCTTTATATAAGTGGAACATGGCTGGCTTGTTCAACTCATATTTGACATGTGACAATTTTTGTATAGTAGATTCTTACGAGATCATTGTGGTAAAAGTGTATTTGGTCCAGTTACCAATTTTTATAACATAACTGTGATGTAGGAGAGTGTTTACTTAGTTTGAGAAGATCCCATGCATGACACGTCCACCATTTTCGAATCTGTAAAATATATGTCCACGACTTTGATAGCTTTGCGAAAAGAGAATATCCCCATATTAATAAACTAGTGGTTTAACTACGCAGTAGTTTGAGACTGGCTTGTAAACGTAGTCGCTGGATGTTCGAAAATAAGGTTTTGTCTTTTCTCGAATAATTTTGATTCAGGAATGAGTATGTTTTTCCATGTTTTGTAACATGTGTTAGTTTAAATCTGAACTCAAGCTAATATATGTTTCATAGACTACCACTAAGTATTCGCAAGTTTGTCCTTTGTGTTCTAGTACTCTATAGTATAGAGCACTTTGGATGGTGGATATAGATCGCATCAAATTGAAGATCTTGTATCACTATGATGAATGTTATTATGCGAATTGGGAAAATTGTGCACATGTAAAAGCTAAGCGTTATGGCATAGATTTAAAGGTAGATTTTCTTAGGGAGTGTAACATGTCCATAGAAAAGGCATGGGTTTAAGGTCTCCAAGTCCTTTTCTTCCCCAATCTTCGCAAGTACTTTTTATTAGAAATAATTGGCCTATCTTTCCCATTGAATCAACATTAAAATATATAGTCACAGGAAGATTATTCTAGAAGTAATAAAGGTGGGCTAGGCCTAAAAAACATAACAAAGTCCATATAACTAACAAAGCTAATGTCTAACACTCCTCTCAGTTGAAGCGGGAGAATATCGAACGCTCAAACTGGAACGAAATTCTTCAACTAAGGCAGACGGCAACCCTTGGTGAATATATAAGCATATTGGTTACGTGATGGCGCATGAAGAACACGAACATGACCACGAGCAACCATATCACGAACAAAATGAATGTCAATCTCAATATGTTTGGTTCGTTGATGCTGAAAAGGATTGGCGGTTAAATAAATAGCACTCACATTGTCACAATAAACAAGAGTAGCAGATCACAATGGCATATGAAGTTCAAGAAGAAGATTACGAAGCCATGCAGTTTCGGCCACTACATTAGCAACACCTCGATACTTAGCCTCGGCACTTGATCTAGAGAGAGTGTGTTGCCGCTTGGATGACCATGAGAGTAAATTATCCCCGAAGAAGACACAATAACCTGAAGTAGAGCGTCTAGTAGTAGGACAACCTGCCCAATCAGCATCGGAATAAGCCATAAGAGAGCCAGTGGATGATGCATATAGTTGAAGCCCAAAGTCCAATGTACCACGAACATATCGGATAATACGCTTAAGAGCCGAAAAATGAGGCTCTCACGGATTATGCATATAAAGGAAAACCTGTTGTACAACATAAGAAATATCAGGACGAGTAAACATCAGATACTATAAACCACCTGCAAGACTACGATATAAGGTCTGATCAGATACAGGATCCCCGTCAGCACCAAGCTTGGATTCCGTGTGAACTGGAGTCCGAGTAGGATTGCAAGAAGCCATATGTGCCCGATCGATAAGATACATTGCATACTTCTTTTGAGAAAGAAACATGCCTTTAGAGTCACGAGTAACCGAAATACCCAAAAAATAATTAAGAGCCCCTAAATCAGTCATATCAAACTCCGTATGCAATGAAGAGATAATGCGCTGAAGTAAATGTGTAGATGAAGCTGTCAGTACAATATCATCAACATATATTAATAAATATGCAACCTCATACCCATGCCGATATATAAATAATGACGAGTCACATCGACTTGATGAAAACCCAACTCGTTGTGCATATCCTACAAACCGTTGAAACCAAGCACGTGGTGCTTGTTTCAAACCATATAAAGACCGCTGTAATCGACAAACATGATGTCAAAATCTAGGATCCACAAACCCGGGTGGATGATACATATATACAGTCTCAGAAAGATCCCCGTTAAGAAATGCATTCTTAACATCAAGGTGATGAATAGGCCAATTCCGAGATAATGCAAGACTAAGAACAGTGCGAATAGTTGCCGGCTTAACAACCGGACTAAATGTATCATCACAATCAACACCATACTGTTGGTTACTCCCATTAGCAACCAGACGAGCCTTATACCTGCTTAAAGAACCGTCGGCATGATATTTGTGCCTAAACAACCAAAATGACCGAACCACATTAACATTAGGTGGTTTCAGAACAAGAATCCAAGTACTATTTCTAACTAATGCATTATATTCCTCATGCATAGCATCTCGCCAATTAGAGTCAGACAAAGCAACAGCAGGAGATTTAGGGATAGGATAAATGTGAGAGACATGACCATGAAAATGAGGATTCGGCTTGACTATGCCAACTTGAGCTCGTGTGACCATTGGGTGAGTTCGAGTAGGTTGTTGTAGGGTATTGGTGCACGAAGTAGATTGGGTTGAATGATTAGCGGGTTGGTGCGGAAGTGTGGTTGGATCGGATTGGGTCGTGTGACCTATAGTGGGAGTAGAAGTGGGTTGGGTCGAAGGTGAATTATTAAGTGGAGTGATGGATTGGGACGAAGCAAGGGTTGGTGTAACAGGATAAGTTGTTTCTTGTTGGGCTAGAGGGATTTCTTGTGTCATTGTGTTTGTGGGTGGGTGAAATATAGCATGGTGAATAATAGGCGAAGGTTGGGGTTCTAGAAAGGTATATGATTCCGAATTAAGGGATGTGATAGAGGCATATGGGAATTGAAGTTCATCAAAAGTTACATGGCGAGACAAGATAATTTTTTTTAGTTGAAAGATCTAAGCATCGATACCCGCGATGATAAGCGGGATATCCTAAGAAGATGCATGGGGTAGCCCGAGGTGCAAGTTTGTGTGGAGGGTAAAGGTGTGGGTAACAAAGACATCCAAAAACACGTAAACGAGAGTAGTCTGGTTGTTTGTGGAATAATTTGGTACAAGGTATCTCATTTTGGATTGCGGTGGAAGGTAGGATGTTTAGTAGGTATGCAGCCATATGTAATGCTTTGACCTAAAATTCGATGGAAAATGAGCTTGGAAAAGAGGAGTCTGTATGATATTATTGATGGTTCGTATCATCCGTTTTGACTTACCATTTTGTTGGGAGGTTTTTGGGCAAGAGAATCTAAATTGAATGCCATGTTGAGCAAATAATTGAATGAGGTTGGTGTTATCAAACTCACCACCATGATCACACTGAAAAGCTTTAATACCACATTTGAGTTGATTATTTACGTAATAACGAAGATGCAAGAATTTTTGAAAAACTTCGGATTTAGTACGTAAAGGATAAATCCACACATAATGAGAATAGTGATCAAGAAATAACACATAATATTTAAAACCACCAGAACTGACAATAGGAGATGTCCAAATATCAGAATGAACAATCTCAAATGAACGAGTAACAACGGAATTTGAACTGGAAAATGGGAGTCTTACATGTTTGCCAAGCTGGCAAGCGTGACAAATATGATGAGACTTCCCTTTATTACATGAAATAAATTGACGAGAAACAAGAGAGCGTAAGACTTCTTCCCCAGGGTGCTCGAGACGTTGGTGCCACGTAGAAGGACTAACAGAATGCAAAGCATGAGTGGTGGGAGAAGGTCGAGTGACTGGGTAGAGATCTCCTGAACTATCACATCTAAGGAGTATATGACGGGTCAAGAAATCCTTTACAGAGAAACCAAAAGCATCGGATTCAACTGTACAATTATTATCTCTAGTAAATTGACGAACAGAAATAAGATTTTTGATGATATTAGGGGTGACAAGAACATTATGTAAGTATAAAGGACGGTTAAGAGTAGATAAGATGCTATGCCCGGTACTGGTGACGGGTATGGATTTACCATCACCAACACAAACATATGCATATAAACATTTATTATAAACAGTATTTAAATTACTTGTATTTGAATTGAGATGAGATGATGCACCTGTATCCATATTCCATGTCGGATCTTGATTAGTCGTGGTACTAAATACCCGAGGCAGCCTATACCGAGCTGCGTCTGAAATACCCCTTGTTGTATTGAACATATTAGTGAATCAGAAAAAAATAAAAATAACAAATTGAAGACTTATTCTTCTCGTCTGTTGGGGACCAGTCGTACATAGAAAGACAAAGAGAATCTTTGTATTATTTTCTTCTCTTTAGACGTCAACAAACAAACCAAATTCAAAACAATGAATTGATTTATCTTCTTTTTATTATCTCTTTGCCTTCATCTTAACTCTGCCGTAACTATCTTTTTTTTTCTTTTTTTTAATCTGCTGGAAGATAGATGAAAAAGAGAAGATACGTGAAAGAAAATTAAGAGAAGATTGGTATTTCTCTTGATACCATATTAGAAATAATTGGCCTGTCTTTCCCATTGAATCAACATTATAATATATATTATTCTAGAAGTAATAAAGGTGGGCTAGGCCTAACAAACATAACAAAGTCCATATCACTAACAAAGCTAATGTCTAACACTTTTCTCCAAGCCCAAATTCCTTGCTTGATTTGCCCACATGAAACAATCACTGCATCTCTTGTTTACTGTTACTTTTGGTACGCCTTTTGTTAAACGCCACAGCTGGTGCCACCTCCTCCTCCTTCCACCACTGTATTTCCATTACCTTCATCTTAGCTTCTCTAATTATTTCTCCATCTTCATGGCTGTTATGGGTGTGAATGTATTTTCAGTTTATAGGAACTTATTTTATTAAGTTATAGCTGAATATAGATAAAGGGATGCTTTTGAAACTGTGTTAGCTATGTTTTTTTTATTTCTTCATATCCAGTTTTGAATTAAATTTAAGTATTTAACCAAGCATATCCATTTCTTCCAATTACTGATCATTAGTTAACGGTTTGCATGTTTGTCTGTGCAAGAATGATGGCCTGCTTTAGAATTTAGGTGCCAATAAACTGAATGTCTGTTTTGCTAAGGTATTAAGAGTCTAAATCATTATCTACCATTTGGATATTTAATAAGCGTATATAATGCCTTGTGGTATTTGCAAGAACAGCACATATACAAGATGGCATGCAAGAATAGCACAACATGCGAGATGGTTCTAGAGAAAGACGACTGGATACAAAAATGTTGGGAAACACACGGGGCCTTTTAGGCTAATACTAGAGGAAGAGATAAGTTTTGGGAAAGTAACTTTTATTGCTTGAACTTTTCTTAGTACTTTTCGGATGTTGCTTACAAATGTTTACACCATCACCTATTTATAGTAGTCCATGGAAATTTCTAGACTTGATAATTCCATGGACATTCTTACATACTCTAGATAATTCTTATTACATCATCATCCTTATCTAGATGTCTAATTCTAGATAACTCTAACTAGATATTTCTAGTAGAGATATTTTCTATGATAACTCGATGAGTTTCTAAAAGCTTCCTCATCGTGGGCTCAGGATTTTATGTATATTCCGATCTTTATCGGACTAAATCAAGTTTACCATCCAACAAAAAAGAGTGATAAACATAGTACATGAGCCAACAACTTCAACATGTCGTATATTTGTAGAATGATGATAAACCCGTAGGTTATGTATTATTATTCATGGATAAAACCCCCATGAATAGGTATTGAATTATTGATGTGTATTTATAGCGATACAACTTTTTATTAGTAGGATTGTTTCCGGTTACAAAAGGCTACAATTAAGGTTTTGTTAAAATTGATGACTTGCATTCACTTGTCACTTGTCACTTGTCAATTGTCATAGATTCGAACTCTTTAGGTCTGATGATAATATTTCTTTAGTTACAAAAATGTATATCAGCATGTAAACAACATAAGGTTATGACATAGTGTTTGGAACCAAGTGTAAGGAAAGTGACCATAGAGCACATGGAAGAACTTATACACGTAGAATCTGGTTAAACAATTAAGAATTAGAAGCGAAGCAATAATAGTCCTATGGCAGCATTTCAATTAGAATTTAGTGAAGAGAGAAACAGAAATCGGTAGGTGTTTTTATTGAGTTTTCAGATTTCAATTCTGGCTATTGTCTTTAAGCTTGAGGCAGTTGTTCATTAATGAGACCACTTGAAGGACTAATTGAGTCACCTTACGCTTGAAAAATTGTAACTTAACTAGGTGAATATGTATACCAATATCTCAAGCCTAACAATTTGCCGTAATATATAGAAAAGTGATGTTCCAGAGCCTAGAACCATAATGTTGCCAGTACAGAATACGAATTTCTAACTCACTTTAGAAGGAAAATAGGTCTGGTAATGTATATAAGTCCATTGTTAGATGTATATTTAGAATATACTAAAACAATACATGTATGATGTCTGTCTGCAGGGTAGCCTCAGCACCCTTCGATTCTTTGGCTGTTTTACTAAGGTATATTAAGATTCTAAATCAATACCCGCCATTTGGCTCTTTAGTAAGCGTATATAAGTATATTATGCCATGTGGGATTTTCAAGAACTGCACATCAAGCAACATTATTCTAAAGATATACATCTAGTTTTCCTAATGGCTTGGACCTGTAACACATGAATATTACGAAATCCGAAGTCTTTGGGTGCCACTGCAACTCCACAACCTCTTTTAGAACAAACCAAGAGGACACAAGTATGAATCCACGATAAATAAGATACAAAGTCATCAAACATTTGATGCATAAAAATTAGTCTCAGTGACAAGTAGCTGTTGCGGCACAATTATGTGTAGTGCTTTTCTGAAGGTTGTCGTAGTTTTGAGAAAAATACTGCAATCTTTCCTCATATGCCTTAACCCGCTGATTATATCCTCTGGCCCTGTGACTCAATGCTTTAGCCTCCTCTTCGCATGCTTCAGCTCGCTGTAGATATTCATCCAGCCACTTCCCTAATGCATCAGCCCGTAATCTCAATGCATCAGCCTGACACAATGAACCACCCCGCTGTTCCAATGCCTTGACCCGATTTAGCAACCTCGCCCTCTTGCCCAATAAGTCACTCCGACGTTCTATCAAATTATTTTTCCGTCCTAAAACACCAGCCAGCCGTTTCTTCGAATCTGATCTTCTTTTCAAAGCAAAATTACGCCGTCCAATTTCAAACTTTTTGTATGTGATTATTCCTTGTTCGGTGAAAGGAAAGCGTCTAGTGGATATCTGGATGAAATTTTGATAGTTATTTATGAGACCAAAAAGGATTGTTCCTTGATTAATACACAAAATTGAAGGTTAAAATTAACAAAGGGATTGATTACCTCTTGATCGGCAACACCTTTATTTGCAGCGGGAATGCGAAAGGGGGTTGCATAAAGAGGTCTAACATCCTCGTTTGAGCATAAGTCTCTGCATTGAGGGCACTGAAAACAATTGATTAAGACATACCGTAATTTAGAATAATAAACATGGTTAATTCGAATAAATTTTGGTTAACACACAAACCTACCTTCTGGTATAAGTTGGTTCGAAGCCATTTTTTTATACATTGATATCCAAATACATGCCCACAAGGAAGACAGCTGCAACCAATATAACACAAAGACCAAAGTTAGGGGCTGTTTGATAAAAGAGAATGTTTTAGCACTGTCTGAATGATTCAAATGCTCTGAATAAATTTGATTCTGAATAAAAATAGGTCGTTTGCTAAATATACTGAATGAAAGATCTTGTTAACATCAAATTACTGTTTTGGCCTCATGCTTACAGAACGTTTTCTAACAAATAAAAAATAATTACATAAAAAATATTCAAAAAATGCTAATCAATGTAATAATATAACAATGTTAAAACATAAAGTAATAATCTGAAATCGAAATATGGTCACATGTTTTATACTTTTTTTTTTCTTTTTCTAATGTAAAAAAAATATATATATATTTTCTTATATCTAAAATTTAGATTAGGAATTTGAATATAGTTGGAATATATATGTTTTATTGAGTCAACGTTAGATGATTATTTTTATTACTACAAAAATTATTAAACTTGATTCATTTTATACAATGTTTTCAGACCCGGGTCGACCCGGCCGGGTCAACCGGTTAAACCGGCCAGGAAAAGATAGGTAGATACCAATAGTGATGGAGAAAATTCCAATTCTTGAAACAGATGGAACAAACATCAGCAGGAGGAAGTGGTTTAGGATCAAAGAAGTGAAGAACAGGATCATCTTCTGTTGGTTCATAAACAATATCATCACGATACATTTCTTCATCAATTAAATCATCATCTTTCATAACGGGTACCTCTAACCCGTGTACAGGTTCACCATTACTAGGGCGGATCCACCTTGAGACCAAAGGTAACGTCAACTCCTCCACTTTTTCAAAATCCTTATTGTCATCTTTATCTTTACGATTCAATTTTATATGTTTAAGATTCAATTTCAATTCTTTATCTTTACGATTTTTTTTTATATCTTCTTCTATCTCCTTTTCTTCTTCATCTAATTCCAACGGGGATACGTGAACCACCTTATCATCCATCTTATCGTATTGGAATACTAGTAATAAATTAACTATGCTACAACAACGAACATATACATATATCAATCGATCGACTCAAAAAAACAATCTCTGTTTGATTTTAGACTTGTCGGCTAATGTTGTTATTGTTAAGGTATATATATATATATATAGTCACACCAATCTTAATGAAAGAACTCATAGAACTTTTCTAAAGCAATAAAATTTTTCTAAATAATAAAAGATTTTATTTAATCAAAAAGGTAAAACTGTAAAATACAATTTTTTATGTTTTTTTTAACTTTTATATGTAAAATCTCGTTTTTTAGTCCTTAATTTTTGAAAGGGTATATTGGATTTTTGTGGGATCTAAAACATGTTATTATTTTTTTTTCGAGAGATAAGTATTTAGTACTTATCAATATGTTATTTGGAAGTTTTTAGGTGACACTGAAGCTCTCTTAAAAATATATCTATTTCAAGGTGAATCTTTTGCATATGGCATGCCATATCACCAAAAGTCAAAACAATATTTTAATTTTACTAGTCACAACAGATTACACGTTATCATATCACTCATATTGGAACAAATTCAAAGAATACGGTTCAATTCAATAAGGCCTTTAACAATGCACGGGTCAATAAAATAAAAAACTAGATGACATGGCATATATACAATACTCCATATCATTATGTGTATAGTTGATATAATTGCGCTAGGTTTCTGTATACACTCCTGTTAGATGGTTTATATGAGCCTAATTGTTATACTTTTCTTTTAAAATAATGCATCTTTTTGTTATTTGATGGTTGAATTCCAACAAAGAGAAAAACAATATTTGCTTTACATGGTGTTGTAAATTTTCCAACTTTAATGGATTGTATATGTAGAAAATAGAAGGGGTTGAATATTTTCCTTAACTTAAATTTAATATTATTTTATGTTAATTTTATAACTTTTTTGGTTTATATTTTTATTAAGATTATTATTAATTAGATAATTAATATTTATTATTACTACTATCATCATTTATTAATTATATTTTAGAATTATTATTATACTTTAGAATTTCTTTTTTGGTCATTTTTAAGTTTTATAAAGAAAAGATTTAAATCAAGAGTCAATGAAATATATTGTCAGATATAATCAGTTACAATTAGAATACATTACAATTTTAACACATTTTAATTCTTCCAACTAAAATTATATCAAATTATAATTTTTTTTCTTAAAATTACACTTCTCTCAAAAATATTTTGTGAACTAAACATCGCCTAAAAGGTTTAATCCAAAACAAAATAATGAGTAGATTGCAATCTATATCTTTTAGTCTTTTACCCTAAAAATAACAAGTAATCATCTTCGTATCACTACTACAAAAATGGCCTTATAGACCTTATTTAAACCTTTTCTAAATGACACCGGTTCAAATGACTTCTTTAGGTTAACAAACCTTATATAGACCCGTTAATCCAAAAGCCACCTGTCTATATAAAAAAGATATAGTCAAGCCGGGTACTATTAAATGGCCCACTCTTATTGACTTTGAATATAGGCGCTTTCATTTTGACTAACCGGGCTTTTTTATATCTCAAAATTTCACTTTTATTTAGGCGTGCCAATTAAATCCTCAAATTTTCAGAAGGGTAAAGATTTACACACTATAGATATTGATTGATACACTCAAATTATGTGTATGATGACATATATATCCTTTCCTTACATCAATTAGTGATTAATTAGTGGAGTGTGTAAAATTAAGGATATAATAGGCATAACACGAATATTTAGAGTGTGCTAATAAATTTGAAGAGTGTGTCAATCACTTCTTTTTTCAGAAACCCACTAAGTCAAAATCTCACATACCATTTTATCAAAAAAATAAAAAATCTCGCCTACCACATTTATCTCATCCAAATCCTCAAAGTCTCAAACGCAGATCCTCAAGTTTAGCTCTAATTCTAAGAATAAGGTATATAACATCCACTCTATCATAAACTGATTTCATTGTATGCCAATTTCGAAAACATAAACTTTAATTTTGGTTATATCAATTTATAAATCTGGTGGATATATCAATTTACATATGCTTCTTTTGTTGCTTAATTTTACATGCCATAATTCAGAATATGTTAATAGAAAATAGCTTTGTTATTGTTAGGTCATGATAATTGGGGCTTTTTTGTTTTTTATTTATTGTATTTTTAAAGTTTCATACGGTGCAGTTAATTGAAGTGGGTATTATTTTCTTGATGGTCAATTTTTGTGTCCTTGGTGGGTCACTACTAATCTTGTTACAATCATGAGAATCGCAAATTACATTACAAATTAAGTTTTCAAATGAGATTACTAATAACTTTTTATTAGTTATATTGGTAATTTCTCATCTAGTTTCCATAGGTTCGGACGTTGGAAAATGTCCTTTGTGTAGGGTGGCTAAATGGGTGGGTAAGACGGTATGCGCAATGAGTCAAACGGACGTTGCTTAATGGACACGGACTAAATGTGCAATTTTTAATTTCTGGACCAAATGGACTTGGGTTAAATGGACATTGGATCACACGGACTTCGGTTAAATGGATAATATTAAAAGAGAAACAAATGGAATCAAGATTAATTAATTAGCAAAAAAATACCCATCACATATTGTCCATAATACCCATTTATTTAACTTGCTTTTATGGTGTCAAAATAGTTCAACTAAAATAAAAGTCAATACCCATTTATTCCATTAGTTCAAAAAAGAGTCCAAATAGCCGAATTTTAAACACGTGGACATGATTTGCCACATCTACCTTTGTGTGAAATATCCACAATTTTCAAAAGTTCCGTCTTTTTATGACTTTTGTATGAAAAGGGGTATGGCACAGTTTTTAGCACACTAGTATCTGATGTTCATAATGTGTAATGTGTTACTGGTTGTAACATATGGTTTGTTAACTTCATTATGGTTTGAAATGACTAGTAGTTTTTTTTTCTTTTTCTAATTTGTTCTTTACACTCTTTTGAAGAAAAACGAGCCATTGAGAAGGTGTATGCTAAGCATGGAACGAATTGTGCATGTGTAGGAAGATCACGGTATTGTTGAATGAATGTTGATTTGTCAAAAGTTCAGGATGAAGCACTAAAGACAAAAGTAGACCATCACTAGGAGATTTTGTTTGGTATAGTCCGGGTCTGACTGGTTCTGTCCTATATTTGCTTGATGCTCCTCCCTTTTATTGTTATTACAATATTAACGCACGGCTTAAGGTAACTTGTTTGACTGTATATATTTATATATATTTCCCCACTCATAGAAAAAAATAATTTGAGTGTTGTTCATTGGATTGGTAACAAGGAGGTTTTCTAGAGGTGTTTGTGTTGCATAAAATTGTGATATCAAATTAGGGCATGTTTGGATTAGGTGATGTTTAGATTATGGGTGTACTTTGGCCGGCTTCGAGACACAGAATTCAACTGTGTTTGTGTTGCATAAAATTGTGGTATCAAATTAGGGCATCTTTAGATTAGTTGATGTTTAGATTATGAGTATACTTTGGCCGGCTTCGAGACACAGAATTCAACTGTGTTTTCATTGCATTATATTGGGGAATCAAACTATGGGCTGTCTGGAATATGGCTTGTTTAGATTAGGAGTGTACTTCGACGGGTTTGAATTAGGGGTTGTTCGGATTAGGTATTTGTTTCCATTTTTGCCCTAATCTGCTTACGAATACCTTTCTCTTGAAAAATTTAATTCGTGCTCACTCGAACCATCTCATTTGGGTCCAACTTATTCTTTTTTGACCTTACTTTAGTTAGCTCAATAAAACAGTTGTTAACATATTGTCCTAAGCGTTTGAATTGAGTCAATTTCATTGCACATTAGGTTCAAGTTTTATTGCAGTCCATGATGAAAGAAGTAGACCATGTCATTTGCTTGTAAATGCGTTTTTTCACTAGAAACTACTAATTTTTGCTCAAATTTAGCAGATGAGTAGTTTAGATTATAATAAAAGCATATGGTTTAGACTTGCCTAATTTTAATAAGTTGTATGCATATTTCTAGGAATTGGCCCATCTTCATTGTATGTTTATATGTAAGATTAAAATGTTAATTACGCCATGTCATTATAGATAACCACACGCTTAAGATGTAGGATTGTTCAAGCTTACAAATACCAACTCCCATTTTTTTTAAGTGCTAAATAATGGTTGTTTGTTTTGCTTATTTTCATTGTATTAATTTGTAGTGCAATCAACAAAGGCGGCCCAGATTCCAGTTATCATGTCATGAGATAGATGTCTGATTTTCTGAATACTCATCAACTTCACTTTCCTACACAGTATGTATCTATAGATGGGCATGGATGGAGTTATCGACACCAACTTGTTGAAAAAGATATCGATCCAACCGTGGAGCCGTGGCACATGATGTGTCCAATTTAATTATGGATGAAGTGCTTAATTTTGGAAGTCGGCTAAGTAATTATTGGATATACATTATCAGCTCCTTTTTTATTAAATTATGTTGTTAATCTTGATGGGTCAAGTTGGTTTATTGGGTCATGGGTCAGTGGGTAGTCCACAGCTTGACCTGGTATCATGGAAGTGTCCTATTCCTCAGTTAGTTTCCTGTTTTTTTAGGAGTAGTGGTACATGTTTACCATATTTATTTCCTATATAATAGGTTGCAAGTTTCATATTGTATGTAATCAGTTTCCTTCATAAATATACAAAGAGTTGAATCCTGTTGTTTTGATTGGTGTTTGTGTGGTGTGAGTCCGGGTCCGAGGAGACTGATTCCAACATTTGGTATCAGAGCGTGGTTCGATTAAAGGAGGGTTTGAGAGTCCTTTCAAGAGAAGGTGTACCCTGCGTTGCGGGCAAACACAGCAGGAACCATGTGTCGTCATGAATTGGTGTGATGTTATGATCACATGTTGTAGTCAAGAATGAAAGGACCAAAGGTGAAAGAAGAAAGCAAGGAAGCAATTTTTATGTGAATTGCACAATGAAACATGAGACCGGGGGGCTTAATGAACCCCAAAAGACCAGAAGCAGCGAGACCGAGAAAGTTTAGACCAACACAGGTGACAAAATACCGAAGGATCACCTGAGAAAGTATTAGACTGAGACCGAGACAATTCTGTCTAGACCGAGACCGAGACCGAAAAAGTCTAGACCAAGACCGAAGGAGGCAACCGAGATCGTGACCATGGGTTGTCTGAGAAAGAAAATCAGACCGAATATTCAACAGCAGATGACCGAAAGAGACTGTTGATTCGAAAGGCCGAAGACCGAAATGCCTAACACCGAAAGGCCGTAGACCGAAAACAGAAGACCGAAGACTGAATGCCACAGAACGAAGGCTAAAGACCGAATTATTGAATTAGGAGATTCAAAGAAAGACCGAAGAAATAAAGAACATGTGTGGTGATCACTGTTTTATTGAAAGCAAGAAAGGTAGCAAGATAACGCAGCAAGAAAGATAACAAAGGGCCGCTTAAAAAGGAATACGCAACAGAAGGCAAGAGCAAGGAAGATGCATTGGGAGCAAAGCTCGTGGAACGGGAAGACATCAAAGTAGGCGCTTTGATTGGGCTCGTATTGAAGATGATGGCGAGACTTAAACACTTATGGTGTTGCATCACATAGTTGACGATAAAAGCTTCATTAAGGAGAGAAGAGTTTCATAGGAGAATAAAGTGGGCCTGTTAGATAAGCAAGAAACATGGAATTGATGCAACAGATTTCGACGCCAAAGGCTTGAATGAGCCAATTTGATCCAGGACGTTATGTAATGAAACGAGTCAAGATTAAGGGGGTGAATGTTGGTTAATCTTGATGGGTCAAGTCAGTTTATTGGGTCATGGGTCAGTGGGTAGTCCACAGCTTGACCTGGTATCATGGAAGTGTCATATTCCTCCGTTAGTTTCCTGTTTTTTAGGAGTAGTGGTACATGTTTACCGTGTTTATTTCCTGTATAAGTAGGTTGGAAGTTTCATATTGTATGTAATCAGTTTCCTTCATAAATATACAAACAGATGAATCATGTTGTTTTGATTGGTGTTTGTGTGGTGTGAGTTTGGGTCCGAGGAGGCTGATTCCAACAAATTAGAGGTTGTTTGGATTCTTGTTTAGTTCAAACGATGTATGGCTTTTGTGTTTGAAATAGACTATGTATGGATTTCTATTTATATTAGTATCATTCTGAATTTTGCTTATTAAAGTGTTAGGGATACAGGTTTTGCTTATTAACTACAGAATGCTTGTTACAGCTTCTTTAATACGTCGTACAGTATTTCTATTTTCAAATATGGCTTTTAAACCCTTTGAAAACAAGTTTTTTGACCGGTTTATGCACTGGTCTAACTAAAAATCTTTAGGAAAATCTGGCTTTTAGACCTCTTAAAAAACCTATCTTTTGAACCGGTTATATCACCGGTCTAAATAACAAATCTTTCGGACCGATTCATTAACCGTTCAATATGTCGAAACTCTTTTGAAACTCCCCCATTATAGACCCTTCAGATGACCGGTCCAAAAGCCAGTTTTTGTAGTAGTGTATGCATGCACATGTTATTTTGAAAAACATGTCACTCCATTTTAGAAATATTAACAAAAAGTGTGTGTCATGGTGATGATAAGGGGAAATGACAGTTACCAATAAAGAAAGAGATGCCTAAAACGTTTTTAAAATGAAGGGTTTAAGGCTTTAAATAGCCACGCCTCAAATATATTCATATGATATGTGTACTTAAAAAATTATCCAAATGGTACCTCAACTTTTAGTTTACCTGTCAATGTAGTTGCATAAAACTTTTTCCCCTTGTATAGCCGGTAAACACATGACATGCCATAGTGAAATGACTGATATGCCGCGTATTCTTCCTCTTTTGAATTCCTCGGCTCTTTTACCCATATTAAACAAAAAAATATATTCAAACTTTAATATAATCATTCCTACTTTCAAAAATCACTAAGGTGCTGTTTGGTTTAAGTAAATTGGAGGAACTTTAAGGAATTGTCATTTTAAATTACTCAAAATATCGTGCTTGGTTGTGGAAGTGAAAGATTTAAAAGTTCTGTAAGTGGGTAAAAGTGAGCATATTAAAGTTCTCTCAATATGGTAGGTATTTTAATTTCCTATCCTTGCAAGTGGAGTCTTTGGTCCCACCAACATATAAACAAATAAAAAATTAAAAAATTTACGATTAAATATGATTATTTAACATTAGGCCCCACACTGTAATGAATAAAAATATATCAAATTCAAATACTTCCAAATATACTGGGTCCAGTACATATCTTTAGTAAATTAAAATTTTGCAACCAAACAGACAAAAGTTTTTTAATATACTAGACATTTAATTTTAAAATAAATCTTAAGTACTAGTATATTAAAATGCTATAATTTAAAATCATTGAACCAAACACGCCCTAAATACAATTTAAGTTAAATCACACACCCAAAACAAACCCAAATTTTCAAATGATTCACAGTAAGTACAATTCGCTCATCTCTCTTACCTATATACTGATGACCATTTTCGAAACCAAGCACAAACTCCGGCTAAATTCACACGATATATATGACAACCATTCACAACCATTCTTATACTACCTGCCCGCCCTGATGGGCACGTCAAACACAAAGTTTTAAACACAAAATCTTGACTTATAAATACAAATCTTACCAAATACATTTTATGTTTTGTTTTGTTGCCGCTATGGATACACCAACAAGAACAAACCCCACTTGAAATATAATCACAAATAAAAAGTCATTTGAAAATGAAGAAAGAGAAAACCAAACGGTGCCGTTACATCTGAATTGAATAATGAGTTCAAGATCGAAATGTGTACAGACCTGAATGGATAGAAGGAACCTTAAAAAATATTTTGGTGGTTTTTAGAAATTTAAATTGTGTTTGTTGAATAACGGGTGTAAAGATTAGTACAAAAGTTGGTTGGTATATTGTAAGTTAAAATAATAGCTAAAAAAAAGAAAAAAAATTAACACCTCAACCTTTTTAACAATTTTAGCCGGTAGTGGGTAAAACTAAGACCATATTAGCATGAAAAGTGAAAGTTAAGGTATTTTTTTGGATAATTTTTTGAGTACACATATCATATGGATATATTTGAGAAAGTAGTTATTTAAAACCTTAAACCCTACAATGAAAGGTTATATTAGGAGTGATGAATAGTGTATTCTTAATCGTATACTACAAATAAACCAATCAGGTTATTAGGCTTACTACTAGGCATATTAAAGTGGGTAAAGTATCATTTTTTTCATCTAAATATATGTTAGAATAGAATTTACAATTGTAGGGTCCCTGATTACTAGATGCGGAATATTCGATCTATGAAGAACACACACAAGCAAAATCGACAAAAAAGTAAAACCCACAATGTAAACCCTAATCGTTACTTCGATTAGTTATTGAAAGAATTGATGTGCTTGTTCTTTTCCACTCACCTCCTTTTATAGAGATGAGGGGGAACCGACTCTTACAATGACTCTAGGTCGGTTGGGCTTAAACATTGCCAACCGACCTTTATTCTTAGCTAGTATTAGGCTTACTCGACTCTTGACCCCTAGATACTAATTAGGCAAAATAAAGTCTAAACATAACAATTTCTACCTTAGACTTTATATCAGCCTATCCCAACACTCAGCAAATCTAAGCAGTGTTGTAACTTGCGTCAAGGTACCACCTTTGTCTAGGCATCCACAGCATTGTGTTCAGTACCCACCTTCAGAACTTCAACCATCTTTGCTTTCAAGACTTCTATTATAAAGTGATAGCGCGCATTGATGTGCTTAGTCCTTTCATGAAAAATGTGATTTCGCGATAAGTGAATCGCGCCATGATTATCACAATTAACTACAATAGTGTTGAGCTTCACGCCCAACTCTTCCAAGACTCCCTTTAAACAAATAGCTTCCTTCACAGCCTCCGTAAGGGCCATATTCTCCGCCTCTGTAGTTGAAAGAGCCACCACGTGTTGTAGCGTTTCCTTCCAGCTTACAACACATCCCTGTACTAAAAATGCGTAACCAGTGAGAGACCTACCCTTATCTAGATCCTTAGCGTAGTCTAAATCAACAAAGCCTATTACATCCACATGGTTGCCACGATTTTTCTCATACACCAAACCTACGTTTACAGTGCCCTGCAAATACTTCATAATCCACTTCACTGCTTCCCAATGGAGTTTACCCGGATTTGCCAAATATTTGCTAACTATACTTACTGCATACGCTATATCTGTCCTCTTGCACGCCATCAAGTACATCAAGCTCCCAACCACATTTGAATATGGCACCCTACTCATTCTTTCAACATCACAATCCCTAACCGGGCAATCTTTCAACGACGGCTTGAATTTCCCATCAAATGGTGTCTGAACTAGGGGTGAGCGCGGTTCCAGAACCGCGTCGAACCGAACCGGAACAGCAAGAACCGAGAACCGCAAAACGAAAAATATAGGAACCGAGAACCGAACCGAATACCATGTTTTCGGTTCCGCTCGGTTCTCGGGTCCGGTTCGGGTATTTCGGGTTTTACCCGATTGGAACCGCAAAATTTTTAAAACAACTAAAGATTCAATATTTTTTATTTGTTTACGCATATTTACTTCTAAACCAAAAAATGTAGCAACTATACTATAAGAAGATAAAAAAAAGTAATAGTTTTAATATAAAACTACTTTAAAAAATTCAAATTGTATGTATTCAACGACTTTTTTTTTGTTGTTTATAGATTACAAAATATTATAGAATTTATTATGTATATATATAAACATCATGTTGCTATAACGATGAACTTATATATTAGGATTTTCGATATTTGAAATATTACGTAAAAAAACGTAAAATTCCTATATACTTGAAATTTGAGCGGTTCTTCGGGTCCGGAACCGAGAACCGCGGAACCGAACTGCACCGAACCGAGAACCGCAATTCCATAAATTTTGGAACCGAGAACCGAACCGCGGTTCTAAAATACGGTTCGGTTTAGGTTGGTTTCGGTTCAGTTCTCGGTTCCGGTTTGGTTCTCGGTCCATATGCTCCCCCTAGTCTGAACCGACTTCCCATTGTCCATTCTAAACCTATTTAAAACTTTAGAAACGTACCCGGATTGTGACACCCTCATAATCTTGCGACTCCGATCACTGAATATTTCCATACCAAGAATCTTTTTTGCTTCCCCGAGCTCTTTCATGTCGAACTCCCTTTTAAGCAATGACTTGGTAAACCTAATCTCTCAGCCTTGCTCTTATAAGCAATCAGCATATCGTCTACATATAACAATAGATAGATATACTCCCCTTGTGCATAACTCCTGTTATATACGCAGTTGTCGTAACTGCTACGCTTAAACTCGTTGCTCAGCATATACTCATCAAACCTCTTGTATCATTGCCTAGGTGACTGCTTCAAACCATAAAGAGATTTCTTTAACAAACATACCTTGTTACCTTGTTCAAATCCAGATGGCTGCCTCATGTAGATCACTTCTTCAAGATTTCCATGTAAAAATGTCGTCTTTACATAAAGCTGCTCCAGCTTATAATCTTTACATGCAGTCAATGCAAGTATAACCCGAATAGACGTGTGTCGAACTATGGGCGAAAATACTTCATTGTAATCAATACCTGCCCTTTGTGTGAATCTACAAGCCACTAACCTTGCCTTGTACCTAGGATCTTGAACACCTTTAATCCCTTTCTTTATTTTGAACAACCATTTGCAACTCACCAGCTTTTGCCCAGCTCGATGATCTACTAACACCCAGGTCTTGTTCTTCCTCAGAGAATCCATCTCTTCTTTCATAGCAGCTTTCCACTTAGAACTGTCTTCACAAGCAACTGCTTCCTGGTATGTCAATGGTTCATGAGTATCTTCTTCCTCTACTACAGCAAACGCGTAAGCAATCATATTACTCTCATCCCAAAACCTCTCCGCCTTCGTTCTTGTCCTTGGTTCTCTATCCCGAACCAATTGATAATCTGTGAGATCTGGTGGATGACCGATTTCTTGAACTCATGCATCTTCATCATAGCCATCTTCCTGTCTGTCTGATCTTCCTGACGTGTCTGATCTTCCTCAGTCGTATGATTATGTAACCTCTGCAGTTCCACCTCAACCTGTAATTCCTCAACAGAGTTATCTTTTCCTGCACCAGAATCCTTCAACGTGATTTTGTACATGATACTTTTATTGAAGACCAATTTCCTGCTTGTGAATATCTTAGGTGATACATTATCAAGCCTATATAGTCTGTACCCCTTCACACCTTCAGGATACCCCAAAAGAACGCATTTTACCGCTCTCGGCTCGAGCATACCTTGTTTAATGTGTGAATACGCGACACAGTCGAAAACCCTCAACATCCCATAATCACTAGGATGTCCCGATCACATCTCCATAGGTGTCTTCTTCTCAATCGTTGTTGATGGTGACCTATCTATAAGATATGCGACCGTACATGTCGCTTCCGCCCAGAAGGTCTTGGGCAATCCAGACTGAATTAATAAACAGCGTACCTTGTCTATAAGAGTTTTGTTCATACGTTCTGCTAACACATTCTGTTGTGGCGTCCTGACATCTGTCAAATGTCTAGCAATCCCACTCTCAGCGCATAGCTGATTAAACTCCCGATTATAGAACTCAAAACCATTATCCGTCCTAAGATTCTTAACCACCCTCCCAGTCTGATTCTCTACTAACTGCTTCCACTCTTTGAACTTCCTAAATGCTTCGTGTTTGAAACTGAGAACATATCCCATACCCTCCTAGAATAATCATCAACTATAGATAAGAAATACCTCTTACCTCCCACTGATTCCACCTTAGACGGACCCCATAAGTATGAATGAACATAGTCTATCACTCCTTGAGCAGTGTGCCTTCCTACACCGAAACTGACTCGATGTGACTTTCCCGGAACACAATTCTCACAAAAATCGAGCTTACCTAGACTCTTCTTGACAAACAAACCCTACTTTTCTAGCACGTGTAGTCCCGCCTCACTGATATGTCCCAGTCTTTTATGCAAAACCTGCACAAGACTGTCTTTTCTTTAAACACTAGCATTAAGCTTACCGGCCACTACATGTACATCCAAAGAGTACACACAGTTCTCCTTTCGGGTTCCAGATATAATAACCCTAGAACCATTAATCACCTTGACTTTGCCTGACTGCAATTTTACGGTATATATCCCTCTTCTTCAAGAGTTCCCAACGATATCAAGTTTCTTTTCAATTCAGGAATGTACCTGACATTGTGTAACACAAAACTTGGCCCATCTTTCAGTTGTACCTTTACCTTGCCAATACCCCTAATCTTGCACTCCCTGTTGTCTCCCAACAGTACCTTGTCCTCATCGCATTCTAGAAAATAAAAAAATACCTCTAACGTGGGTGACATGTGATATGAACCTCCTGAATCCATGATCCAATCTTGTAGTCTCTCTGCACTCATCACCATCATCACCTCCGAACCGTCATAAATCGAACCACTGGAGCTTGGTTGATCATCTTTCTTGAAGTAACCTTTTAACTTCTTGCGATTATTTTTCGGACAGTTTCTTATCAAGTTCTCCTCATATTGGCAAATAAAGCATTTGAGTCTTACACCTCGAGACTTCGATCTTGACTTTCCCCTTGACTGATGTGAATTCCTGCGATCAGTTCTTCCCCTCACTATAACCCTTCACCATCACCCCCTTCGCTTTGGACCTTTCTTTGATTTCCTTTGAATTTGGTGTGGCCATCACGTCCTCCAAAGTCAAAGCTTCTCGTCCATAGATAAATGTTTCCACAAAGTATTCGTATGATGTTGGTAAAGAAGTGAGTAACAATAAAGCAAGATCTTCATCTTCGAATTTTACCTCAATATTTGCTAAATCAAGAACGGTTTTGTTGAACTCATCTATATGCTCGGAAATCTTTCGTCCAGTCGGCATGTAGAATGCATACAACTTCTTCTTCAGGTAAAACTTGTTGGCCAATGACTTTGTCATGTACAAAGACTCGAGCTTTGACCAAACCCCCGCTGCAGTCGTCTCCCCGGTAACCTCTCTCAGGACCTTTTTACCTAAACACAAAATCATGGCACTATGAGCTTTCTTGTCAAGCTTAGATTTCTCTTCAGCTTCCATATTCGCGGGTAAAACCTCCAGAGCTGCTTCACATCCGTTCCGGATTAATAAAGCACGCATCTTGATTCTCCATAACCCGAAATCACTAGTTCCATCGAATTTCTCGATGTCAAACTTGGCTCCCGTCATTCTTTACTCCCTTTATGAATTTGCTAAACCTTGTGAAAAACCTCACAATCACAAACCGACAAAGTCCTTTCGGTAACTCGCTAAACTTTGTGATATGTTAAACCTCACAATAACGAATTACGAAGTCCCCTTTATTAGTTTGCTAAACCTTGTGTAATACCCACAAGCACAAACTAACAAAGTCCCCTTGCGTAATACACTACAAAATAAACCCTTTTGTTTTGAAAACAAAAATTACAATCCAAAAACCTAGCCTAATTAAAAAACCAGATTAATATTAGGTTTATAAAAACATAGGCCCAAAGAATATTGGCCCAATCCAACCCTTGTAGTGTAAACCTGTGTTTTGACTTTCAAACAGCCACAACACCAGCAGTTGTCTTCTTCGTTCTTCTCTCTCAGCCGACACAAACAAAAACCCAGAGAGAAAAAAAAAACAACCGCATCAATCTGTCGATCTCTACTACTCCGTCGATGTTCTATAACACGAACACCAACTCCTCCTTCTTGATCGATCTTAGATAATCAGCCACTCGAAAAACCTGAGCTCTTGATAAAACTTGTAGGGTTTAATACCTACAACCCTGATTACTAGATGTGGAATATTATATCTATGAAGAACATACACAAGAGGAATCGACATAAAAGTAAAACCCATAAGGTAAACCCTAATCGTTACTTGGATTATTTATTGAAAGAATTGATGTGCTTGTTCTTTTCCCCCTCACCTCCTTTTATAGAGATGGGGGGAACCGACTCTTACGATGACTCCGGGTCGGGTTGGGCTTAAACATTGCCAACCGGCCTTTATTCTTAGCTAGTATTAGGCTTACTCGACTCTTGACCCCTAGATACTAATTAGGCAAAATAAAGTCCAAACATAACAACAATCCAGTTGTAATATACAAAAAATGTGATAGAACTAACAACAACAACAACAACATGCCTAGTCCAAATTAAATTACTTGTATTCCAAGTTACCCATTCTCTTTCAAACTCGCAATTCAACTCATCACCAACTTTTTAAATCCTCTTATTACCGTTTCCTTAAAAATCATCATATCATTAGATCCTGATCCGTTGCTCTTTCACCAGGAAAGGAAATGACTACACCATATGCACTTCTTCTCACTAAGCTCTTCTTCTTCAACAGATGTCACTCTTTACATGGACACTCCTCAAGTGGGTCCCACGCAAACCCTTCACTTGCATCATGTGTGCATGTAAATCCGACCTCTGCGCCATTAAGGTGTATGCTCTTCTGTCCATAACAGCTCACCTATGTGCCATGTCCCGGTGTGCCTTGGACTCCATGCATTGAGATGTTTGAATGCCAAAACTACATTGTCCTTCTTTCCACTACACTTACAATGATGTTTTGGAACTACTGGCGCCACCTTCTTTGACGTCCCGTTCAGCAGTGGTTGGGCTCATGAGTCTCTTGCTGGGCTATTGGTGTAGCCGGCTTTAGATGTGGAGCTCTCTCCTTGCCGGATCATATCGCAGCTTACTCGATCTCTCCTCCCAAAAGAGTCAAGTCATCTTGGGCCGATTGACCCACCCCTAATGTCAACAAAGTAAAACAGGCAAGTCAACCCTTTGCCTACACTCTTATGCTTGAAAACACAAAGCATCCCTACTATTAGAGTAAGGGTAGTGGTCACGGCGTGGGGTATTTTTGCCTGGCGTGAAAGCACGTGACCACACTGTCCTCACCACCGTGGAAGACGGCGTCCCCCCACCCACGGGCGTGGAAGGTTTGTTTAAAAAAAATTCATTTTACCCCCTTTTTACATTTTACAAACACCCCATTTATAATTTAACCCAACCAAATAAACCCTAACCCTTTTAAACTTTGAAGCCAAAAATAAAATTTGAATATTTTTGTAAAAATAAATCTAGCCAACGGCTAGTTTTCTAAATTTTTAAATTAACCAACTATTCCAACGGCTAGTTTTTGTATTCATTTTTTTTTTTGAATTTTCATATAAGCCTAACGGCTAGTTTTTTTTTAAACATTAATAGCCCAAACGACTATTTTTTTAATCCCAAAATCATTTTTTTAAAACCCCTATATATACAAACCAATATCACTTCTAAAATTACACACTTCTATTACAAAACTCATAACTTAAATCATGTCCAGAAATCTCAACAAACCTTCATTCGTTGGTCTCCTTAACACGTTCACCGGAGGTCCGTCTTCTCAAGACCAATATTCGGGTGATCCGGCATGGCTAGAAATACAACGACAAGCCTACGAAAATTTTCAACAACAACGATATACCCAAGTCTAATCCGAAGAAGATGTTCAATTTCAAAACCTTCTACAAAACCCACCTTCCTTTGATGAACCACAATCCTCACTTCCCACACCCAAATCACAAAAAAAACCCCGAAAACGAGAGGCTGAAAAGAGGAACGTTGATTTGAGTCAACTAGGGGCGGATTTTGAGAAAAACCCAGATGTGTTGAAGACTAGGTCACGTTGGGTTGCATCGGAGGAGGTATTGCTTGCCGCGTGTTATGTTGAGATTTCGGAGGACCCGAATGTCAGGAAATCTCAAAAAGGCGAATTTTTTTGTTATAGGGTTATGGGTACTTTTAATAACCAAAATTTTCAAAACCGTACCAAGGATATGATTTCTAGTAAATGGAGGGATTTGAACCACGCTTGCCAAAAGTTCAATGGTTGTTACCGACGTAGCAAGGCGACAATCAAAAGTGGCGAAAGTGATTTGGATGTGATGGCGAGGGCTCGGACAATGTATCGGGAAGAAAATAAAAAGAACACTTACCACCTCGAAGACGCATGGAATATTTTGAGAGCCCGGGCGAAATGGGATCCTCCCGAAGCCGTTGATTTAACTGACGACGTTTCGTCTCTTGCAAATGAGGCTCTTTTTGCTAGAGACGATGCAAGACCCCGCCCACCCGGCAAAGAAAGAACCGGAAAAAAGGCAAGATCGGAGTCAACGAGCACGGGAGCGAGTAGTAAGACGAACCCGTTAGGTGATGTCTTAACCCACGAGTTTCGACTCAAAAGGCAAGCCGCCCAAAAAGCATATCAAGTCTCGATAAATAAAGACAACGAGTGGCTTGTTATCGAGCAACTAAAATTTCTCACGACATCGACTCGAGGTTGTGACGAAAGGGAAACTCGTTTGATCAATAAGAAAAAGGAAGAAATAAAAAACAAACTTGATCAAAGCGAAGATGAAAGTGAAGATTAGGTTTTTTTTAATTTTCGTATTGTTTTTTTATTCGAATTATTTTTTTATTCGAATGTTTTTTTTAGAATGTAATGTTTTTAGTTTAAATGAATAAAGTAAATTAGGATTTGAATAAATTTAATTGTTGAGGGTAGTTTTTGAAAAAAAGTGAAAAATGGTTAAATTGGTGTGGAAATGGTGTGATGATAAGATGGTTGTTTTTTTGTGTGGATGTGGTGTGGATGTGCAAGTGTAAAAAACTGACGTGGCGGGGTGTTTTTTGGTGTGGTGGCGTGACCACTCCTTTCACTCTTACAGTATTACTACATGGCAAAAAAAATACCAACGGCCTCGTTTAATATGAGGACCATTGACGGGAAAGGTAACGGTGGTATAGTAGTTTCTGGTACGACTTATTCTATGCTACCGCTACCCAAAGAGTTGTACGTATACTTGTATAATTCTGTTGTGGGTGAGTTTCAGAAATCGAGTTATACAAGGGCTCCGGAAGTTGAGGATGAAACTATGCTCCAGCCCTTTCATAGTACGGATGGTAAAAATCCAAAGTGGGTTGGTTTGTACGGATGGTATATTTTACGGATAAAACAAGGTTTGTAAATTGTAAGTGGTGTATGATATGTTTAAAAACGGGATGGATTTGCTAGACGTGCATTTATTTATAGAAACTTGTAAATATAGAGGGAAGAAACAAACTTGTACTTGTACAGTCGGATGAACTAAATATTTTACCCCAGAATCAACTATTAGAGGGGTACAAAAACACAAAAGGAAATGGTATATCTCTATGGGCTTGAGAAACGATTGGACTTTCTTCCTTTGCTTCACAGGCACAACACTACATTGTTCGAGTCTAACATTTGCGAGCAACAGTGAGTCACAGAGAGCCCCTACCCGTCGTTTTTTGCTGTAAGTCCAACTAAAATCAACTTAATAATGAAAGCGAAAAGACATTAAAATCAATAAAAGCAAGTTTTAAAAAAACAGAGTTTTTTACCAAGTCATGGTCATTGGAAAACTTATTTACCATTGTATAGTACATTAAAAAATAGGGTTAAGTCCATATATTACCAACGTACTATTTGACTTTTACGCATCTACGTAACCAACTCAGTATATTGCTAATATAGTGATTCAAACCGGCTAACTTTTTGAAATATAAGTAAGATGACAGGTTGATTTTGCCAACTAGACAAAATTATTTTCCACGTGGATTTTTCTTAACCTAATTTCCAGCTGTATACATATATACTAGAAAAATCATATTTTGCATCAAATGTTTAGGGGTTTACCCACAAGTCAAACCCACTATTTTTTTTAACATCCATCGTCTCACAAGTCCGAACTTTTCTCTAGAATGGCAAGATTGGATCTCCATCAGCATAAAAAAAGCTTTTGACTAGATTGAAAAGCTTGGCAAACATAACTCTATCACACAAAAAACAATCCTACAACCAAATCATCTTCATAAACGAAAAACCCAATTAGTATCTAAAATCCTTACCGAAACCTTAAAAAAAGATATTCACACGTGATGAGTAATAACCAGATTCAGGAAAGATTAAATGGTGCGTAGAGGCTGGGATTAAAATGAGGCTGGTCTTTTATTATATGCGTGGGATTGTTATTGTTATTAGAAACAAATGATGGGTTTCAAATTGCTATTATGTGATCCATTAAAATGATTTTGTTTCATGTTTTAAGACTTGTTGGTTCATAATCATGTGGACATGATTACAAGAATGGGTGAAAATGGGTTTTAATTGAGGTGAATTGATGGGTATAAAAATTAGTGATTCAACATGGTACATGGGAAATGAATATGATCTGTTTTTGTTTTTCCAAAACTTGCTTCTTCTTGCCAGAATCTGCTGGTATCACCAGAGAAAGAAGGTGAAGAAGATGATGTTTTAATAAGTGTGTTTGGATAGGTGTTTATAAAGAGTGATGTGTAATATATTACTGACGTGTAATATCCAACTAAGTAAAAAAAAGAAAAAAAATGACGTGTCAGTCATATTTTTGTTTTAACTGGCAACTAACCGGTCATATTACCTATATGTATATAAAATTAAAACTTTAAATGATTATATTAGTATTATCCTTATTTCGTTACCTAGATGTGTAAACGTTGAATAGTACATTAGTAATATATAGACTTAACCCTAAAAAATATTGACAATAAGCTAACCTATCTACATCTTTTCAACAAAAACAACTAAGAGCGTGATTTCCCTTAACTGCTCATCTTTTCATCCTTCAAATAAATTGTGTAATATTTTTATTTGTAAGTTTTGGATGACAAATCAACTTCGTAATTAATTAACTCTTTAAAATTTGTATTTGGTTGATACTCTTTGCCACATACTACACATGTGAAATCATAGTAGTGATCTTTGTTATTCTATATGAAATCCATATGTATGGTTAATATAATTAGCGTAACTTTTTTTATCTACGTTGTTTGTTAGTTAATACTAAGAAACCAATGATCCGAACAAGCATTACTGATAATTTTGTGTTGCACATGTTTAGTTGACTAACATATTCACGCATTGCGTCATGTATCGTAAAACTGATTTTCGGACCCAACGGACATGTTCGCGCACTGGCAGTGTGTATCGTGAAACTGAATTCGGACCCAATGAACCTTCTGTCGTGCTGTCTGACGACGCGTAAGATTACATCTTCACCTACGTGGTTGTGGGGCGTTTGGTTTGGTTGATTATGTAGAAAAGTGAAAGTCAAAGACATGTAATTTTGTTTTTTAGTGATCAATCATCCAATTTTGTTGCTTAACTTGTAGCATGCATTAATATATATTAGCTTGAAAAGTTGGTGATGGAAGAGAGAATTTGTCTTTTGATGAAAGGTGGTGATATGTTAAAGTAGTTTTGTTCGACAAATTTGTAAGAATACGAGCATAAAAGAAAGATATATGGTAAAAAGGAGAATTTTGGATACAGTAAGAAAATTCTTTATTCACTTTTCATCCATTGCTAAATTAATACGATCAGATTTTTTTAAAGAAACGGGATGAATTGGTAGGTAATATAAATTGAAAATACTATATTATAGTCAATATTTTTCAAGATACCATACAATGGTAAATAAGTTTTTTAAATACTATGAGTTGGTAAAAAACTCTAACAAAACAATATCCAGATTTGCGTAATGATTTATAAGTACTTTCTCTTCCCTCATGAGTTTATCTAAACCTGTATCTCTATCACAATGGTCTATGAAAAGCAGGAAAGAATCGAACAACGTCATTGGTGATCTGCCAACAACTAAGTCAAATGCACTAGAATGAATATGACGGTTTTCGGCGTGTTTGGTGAGTTCTGGTTGAAAGGCAAGGCGAACACAACCCCATGGAGGTGGAATTGGAATGCCATAAGATTTCATGTAAGCCAACGAAGAGATGCTTCTTTATTAATGGTGGCAGCTTCAACTTCCATCAAAGAAGAGTAAGATCCGTGTTAGGTCGAAATTATAAAGTATTATGAGTTGATGTGTCAAAACTAAAAGACAAGGACTAAATCTGACAAGAGAAGATTCTACAAGCCGGTGGCCAAACTTGTAGAAGATATATTGCAAGAGAATAAAAGATTTAGTGAATATCTTATTTAGTGAATATCTTATTTACTAAATATCTTATTTAGTTTCCTTGTAACAAGGGGTTTATGTGTAGTATATAAACACATACCCTGCGTAGGTTTTATTCATATTATTCATTCACAATGTAACCTACAAGCAATTCGTATGTCTAGACGTGGGGATTCAATGTATACACGTCTAGATGTTATTTGTGTTTAATAATACAAGTAACGTTTGATAAAATTCATCTTGTCCACAACACCTTGTTATAATCAATGTTCTAATTCCGCTATGTTTATCATATGAATGTTGGTTATCCTAGTAAGCTTAATCGATCCGTGAATAACGGTTTCATCAGTTGGTATCAGAGCTTGTTGAGGAACTTTGATCTAGAAGAACACAAAACCCTAAAAACCCTAAATCGCCAAAAACCCTAATTTTTTAGGAAACTCTAAAAACCAGACAAGATGTCTACTCCAGAGATGAATTCCTCCTCTATTCTCAATCTTAAGATCCCCATGCTAGACCCTGACAATTTTGAGCTATGAAAGTTCAATTTTGAGCAGTATCTTCAAATCCATGATCACACTCTATGGGAAATTATTGAATATGGAAACACATTCAATAAGGCTGCTAGGATTGCTGCTGCCATTGCTGCTAGATCAATTCAGGGCTCAACTGAAGAAGATTGAAAAGAGAGACCTTCAGATGGAAGAGTTGTGTCAACTAAAGACATTGCAAAGAGAAGGAATGATATGAAGACTCTAAGCATTCTCAAAATTTCTTTGGGACTAGCAAATCAGCACAAGTATAGAGGGTTTGAGTCTGCTAAAGAGATTTGGGAATCCCTTCAAGTCAATTATGGTGGTAATGATGATACTGCCTTAGAGAAGAAGAAGCAACTCTTGCATGAGTATGATGTGTTCAAAGCCCTTCCCAATGAAAAGCTAAGTGGGGTGAGAAGCAGACTTCTTGACATCACAAGCAAATTGTGCTTTATGGGAACAGTGTATAATGATGCTGATATCATTACCACTTTCCTTAAAAGTCTTGGTGATGCATGGAAAATTAAGGCAAGGTCTATTATTGCTACCAATGCTCACAAAAGTTCCACTTTTGATGACGTCTACAATAAACTAAAGATTGTAGAGAATGAAATCCTTCTGGATCAAGGAAGCAAATCTACCAATGGAAACATGGCCTTCTTCTCACATAGTGAAGGTCAATTTGATCAAAGGGAGTCATGCGTGTACCCCGTTACTAGATCACCTTGTGTCAACGCTGGATCAAGCTTTGTTAGCGCCACATATTCAGACGTTGACACATACAATGTTGACTCATCAAGGGTTAGGCCTGCTGGTATTGATCTAGATACAGTGTGTGCATACATTGCTTCATTGCCCAATGGTTCAGTGATTACATATGAGGACCTTGAGCAAATCAGTGATGAGAATTTGGAGGAAATGGACATAAAGTGAAATATGGCACTTGCAAGCATAAGCGCCAATAGATGGAATAAGAGATTCAAGAAGAAGATGACGTTTAATGCTAAAGACACTGGTGGGTTTAATAAATCCAAGGTTGAGTGTTACAATTGCCATAGAATTGGTCATTTTATGAGAGAATGTAGATCTCCAAGAAGATCTGATGTTGGAAAACCTTCAAGCCAAATCATCAAGGTTGAAGACACAAAGGAAATGGTTGCTATGCAAGATATTGATGGTATTGGCTGGGATTGGAGCTTTCTGGCCAAAGATGTGGAAGAGAACAAAGCCTTGGTTGCAGAAAAGGAGGAAGAGGAGCATGTTCACTATGCTCTCATGGCATATTCTTCATCTTCATCAGACAATGAGGTATATGATGATGCATTTTGTAGTAAAGGTTGTCGTTTAAACACTGAAAAACTTAACAAAGAAATGTTAAAATTAAAATCAGATGTTTTTGATGAAAGATGCAAGTTAACTGATTATCAACTTGCACTTACTCAAACTGAAAAGACTGTGGCTGAACATAAGAAAATGAAATTTGACCTAAAAGATCAAATAAATGTTTTGTCTCATGACCTCAAAGTTAGTGTTGACCTTAGGGACATACTGGAGAGATCCAAAGGAGTAATACAAACTAAGTTAGATGAGGCCATTAAAAACAAAGAGAATGTAGGGCTTAAAATACAGAAGTTTGATAAAGCCACTCAAGTCCTAGAGAAATGTGTTAGTGAACAAAGAGACTCTAGGGATATGACTAGGATTGGGATGAAAGATTATACTAATACTCTACCACATCCTAGAAACTTTCATGGTGTCCTGAGAAAGGATTTGTCTTGGACTGGTATTCCAGAACTCCAAGAAAAGGAATTTATTCCTCCACCTAGAGTTCTTACCCCAGTAGAGGAGTATAAGCAGAAAGTGACTGATTTATAACAATGGAAGAAAGCCAATCCTACATTGTTTGTTAAGGGTGGGATGCTTAGTGAGAGTCCAAATGAGTCTACACCCATTGTTGTGACCAGTCCCATAACTCGAAAACCCATTGACTTTAGCTTACCTGTTAAGAGAACCCCTAGTGTTAAATATGCTGAGATGTATAGAAAACCTAGGTCACCCCAAAGTCAAGCAAGTATTAATGGGACAGGTTTCTTTCAGTCTAGACCTACGGTTATGTCTAGAAAGGCTTGCTATATTCGTGAAAACTTTTCTCATCTGGCCTACAAGTGTGTCAGCGCCTAAAAATTAGCTCTGATACCAATTGTGGAGTTTAATGCATCGTTAGACTCAATGGTTATACTTGCAAACGTTGATACTTCAAACTCAGCCGCTGATGTAACTCATCACAAGAGATAATTGCTGCTACAAAAACGTGGGCAGCAGGATGGTACTTGTTTAGGTACTTGTTTTAGACAAAGTACTATGATGAGCAGATGGTACCATTCGCAGTGGTGGTCCTGTATGATCAATTCGTGATCGGTTTGGATATAAGCAAGCAAGTAAGTACTATCTACTTTTTATTGAACTGCAAAAAGTACGTGAGTACATGCATGGTGGTATTATTAATCGTGTGGGCTCCAGCGCAGTGATATGATTCGTTTATGATGAATTGAATATCCGATGCATTATATTGTTTAGATCTGTTCACACGAAGTAAGACACTTGTGTTCAAACGCTTAAAAGAAAAAAAAATGGCTCACGAGTATTTCTCTATTGGATATTATCATGACGTTGACATGTATTAATATAAACACTGATGCGTTTAATTCCACCACTGACGAAGCACAAGATTAAAGACACTGACGTTTGTATGTTCGACGCTGACAGCGTATAATGTAGACGCTGACGTGAATAAGTCAGGCGCTGACAGAAGCGCTCACTGAGGTGAAGGATCTCGGATAAAAGAGTTTGCTTTTGTTTGATAACTGGTTACGTTTTTACACACAATATGAGGTATTTACACACGAAGGTACATGGAATCTCTGTTTTTATTCAGAATATTGTTTTGATATTGATGGCTCGGATAATTTTCTTAGAAGACGTATATGATTAAGGGGAAGAATTTTCTTATAGTAAGTTTGATGCTCGAAGAAGATTTTCGCGAGTTTGTGTTCTATCATATCTTAAAAGTTGTGTCCGGTCATATTACTTTTAAAGGTAACTTGTTCGTGTTTAAATGTTTGTTGACGAAGACTTGTCAAATCTAGCAACTCGATACCTTGTTATCACTTGAAGGAGTTACATTATCGTGCCCAGTGTCTCACAGAGGATGAGGATTATGACAATGGGATCGAGGTCTACTTATATTTTCCCTCTTCAATATAAGTTCGACGTCACATGGATAGTGCAAGACATGGAACACAGGTTTGGGTTATTCTACTTCTACATCAAGATTATTGTATTTATTTTTCTTTAAGATCATTACATAGAGCTACTTTTGGAGGATGTTCAAGATTGTATACTTTCAAATATTCCCTATTGATGTGTCAAAAAGGGGAAGAATATGTGCTATACTTAAGGGGAAGCTTCTTGGAGATCGTGTACCATATACAAAGGGTTTTGACATCATCAACTAGGGGAAGATTGTTGGGTCGAAATTATAAAGTATTATGAGTTGATGTGTCAAAACTAAAAGAAAAGGACTAAATCTGACAAGAGAAGATTCTACAAGCCGGTGGCCAAACTTGTAGAAGATATATTGCAAGAGAATAAAAGATTTAGGTGCCGTTTGGTTGGGGCATATTGTAGGATATTGAGGGATATTTAAAATTTTGACATTTTAATTTCCCTCAAATATTGTGTTTGGTATGACTAACGAAAGAATTTAAAATTCCCCGAATTCCTAAAATGAAGGATATTAAAATTACTCCAAAAAGTGAGGAATTTTAATTTACTTGAAAATTTTATTTTATAAACTTTTTTTCTATCATTTTTATTCGGGTTTTTATGTTTATATAACAAACTATAAAATTTAAAAAATTTATATAAAAATTATTTTTTCGATTTTTACTCTTTTAAATAGCAAAAATAAAATTTATATTAAAAATTTATAGAAATTTTTTTATAAAATTTATAGAAATTTTTAATAAAATTTATAGGAATTTTTTACAAAATTTATATAAATTCTATAAAAAAATTATTGAAATTTTTTATAAAATTTATAAAAATTAATATAAGTTTTTATAAAGTTTATTGAATTTTTTTATAAAATTTATATAAAATTTTTATAAACTTTATATAAATTTATTATAAACTTATTATAATTTTTTTATAAACTTTATATAAATTTTTTATAAAATTTATATAACTTTTTAATAAAAAACTATATAAATTTTTTTATAAAATATATATAAAAAGTTAAAATTCGATTTTTAATTTTTCAATAAAATTTTTATAAAAAATATTTATTCGTTAATTGGTTTAATACAAATTCAAGAGTTCAAAATATTACAAATTTCTGTCAACCAAACAGGATTAGGCATTTTAAATTCTAGAATTTTAAATTCTTGGGAATTTTAATTTACTAGATATTAGAATTCCAGAATTTTAAAATCTTGAACCAAACGGCCCCTTAGAGAATATCTTATTTACTAAATATCTTATTTAGTTTCCTTGTAACAAGGGTTTATGTGTAGTATATAAACACATACCCTACGTAGGCTTTATTCATATTATTCATTCACAATGTAACCTACAAGCAATTCGTGTGTCTAGACGTGGGATTGAATGTATACACGTCTAGATGTTATTTGTGTTTAATAATACAAGTAACGTTTGAGAAAATTCATCTTGTCCACAACATCTTGTTATAATCAATGTTCTAATTCCGCTATGTTTATCATATGAATGTTGGTTATCCTAGTAAGTTTAATCGATCCGTGAATAATGGTTTCATCAATCCGCATTCTGAAAATATTGATGGAAAACTTGGTATCCCACCTGTAAATGTAGATATTGAGGCTGGTGGGAGTGGCAACAAAGTCACTCACCGCGACGTCAGCGCTACATCATCTTTTTAACAAACTCTCCCAAACTCCCCACAGGAGGTAATGGCAATCACCCAAACTCACTACAACTCACTACACATCACCCCCACTTTTTTATTAAACATTTTTTATTCATATAATACTTAAAAGTTAAATAAAAAGGGATAAAAGTTAAAATACTAGAATTCGAATACAATACGAAAGGAAATACAATACAAGATAGATAAAATAAAAATACATAATACGATTAGTCAGTTCCCGGATCTGAATCCGAAAATTGACCAAGTAACTCCCAACGCATTGTTTCTTCTTCATCTTCTTCGGCCATTATTTGGGCCTCCCAGTCCCTTCGTGCCATTTCTTCTTCTTGCATACTTTCTCTTAATGCTTTTTGATCTAGGTATAGTTGATACACCTCATTGTCAGTCATTCTGCCATCTGGGTCGTTTTCAATTCGAAAGGGTAGATCGGGAGACACATTTCAGCGTCGATGTTGTTGTGACGAAGAACCGATAAGAGTTATTTGAGATCGGGATGAAGAACTGATATGAGTTTGAGACGAAGAACCTAAGTTATTCAGCCATTCAGTGTTTTTCTGAATCGAGCCTCCAATTTTGCCGACTTTTTAAACAAAGATCCGCAGATGTTTAAATCGGTATCAGATTGATTACTTAGATACGTGTCGATTAAATGACGTTTCTGTGGGGAAAGATCACGATATTTCTCACATGTCGTGCGTAGTGTCGTATTAGCTTCGTACGCGGCATCGAAATCTTCATCTAACCACTTAAGCGCATCCTGGCGACGTTGTTGTTGATTTATTTTTTTCTAAAGCAGAGCCTTAATCTCGTCATTAGTGTGTGGAAAAGAGTATGCCATTTTTTATTTAATAAATTGGCTTTGAAAATACAGAAAGTTGTGTGTGAAAATAATAAAACTGTGTGTGAAAATTTTGTGTGGTAAAATTTAGTATTTAAAAAAGAAAAAAAGGATTAAAAAAATATACACAGGAGAGGGTCCCACAATTTTTTAACTCACCCAGGGTGAGTCTGTCCTTTTTTTTTAGGGGACAAAGTTGTGCGCGAGTTTTAGCATGGGGGATGGGGGCTGCGCGCGACTTATTATGTGTCGCTCGTGGCTTTAGTGCCACTCCCACCAGCCCTGAAAGTATAAAATATCTGTAAAGCTCAGTTGCATACAAGTAGAGGTGCTAAAATGAGAAGGTCCGGGAACGCGTCAAAATAGGTCATGTTTAGATGCCAGAATGATTGGAAAACATTATTACAGTATTTCAAAAAAGTCTGAACTCTTTATTATTTACTTTACCACTACAAGAAAACGAGCCTAATGCAACATTTCACGAGCAACACTTTTATAAGGTGTTGCATTTGTGATGGAGGAACAAGAATAAACTGGTTATTTAGTTTCTTTAGTTTATGATATCTTTTATTTAAATTTCTTATTTGTGGTATCTTTTATTTAGTTTCCTTATGAGTTAACTACATTTTTGGTCCTCATGGTTTGCTGGATGTAACGGTTTTAGTCGTATAGTTTAAAAAGTAACAAATCTAGTCTGAAACCCGATGACCCGTAACAAGTTTAGTCCAATTGTTTGTTGACTGTTAGTTTGACCACTTTAGACATATGAAATGACTAAGATGCCCTCATTTTACTATTAGAAATGAAAAACATAACTTTATCTTTATTACTCTCTACGTCTCATAATAATAGTTCACCGACAAAAAACACGCAGTTTAATAAAAACATCACTTTTTCATATTTCTCTCTCTTACTTTTTACACAATGACAATTTTACCGTTAACCAATTAATTACAGCTTTTAGTGTTTGTAATAATACCCTCAAGGGAGGGTGATAAGTTCTATAGGCTCATACCTTGTGTATTCATTGGTATAACTTTTGACTAAAACCATAAAATCAAAAAAAAAAAACTTGTTCTTCATTTACCTTTAAACTCTGTCACTGTCAGTTAAAATAAGCTGTAATAGGTGTTAACCTCATTGCACTTTCGAGGGCCTATCTAAGGTCGACCCAAGAGTTCCAGCCTACATCGTAATTTGTCCGTTTAGCCCCGCCGCCTATTTCCTTAGTTCTAATAAAGTTTTGTTCAAGCAATTGTTAGTTGTGATTATGAGAATATAAGCTACAAGATGTATGTCTAAGTTCGTTTGATCTTTTTGATTGTGGGCACATGTTCATTCGTAAATGCTCGGGCTTTAGTACAGCCTCAAAAGCTCAAAAGATTGTAGAAATCAAATCCGGCCAACCACTTTTGCTTCGTTTTTGAGTATATCAAACCTACCAGATTCATTACAAGAACCTCTTATCAGCTCTAAATCGCAGCTGGAAATTAGCATACAAAAGAGTTAACATCACAAAACATGTAAAAACAATAATGATTAAACATGTTAATGAACCTAAAAAGAGAAGACTGAAAACGCATACACAAAATAAGGTATAAAAACGTGTTCCTGTTTTTCGACAGCCGATGAAGATCAGGGTTCTAACGATATCGACCCCTAAAATATTTGGAACTTTTCTCGATTTGTGCTTGTAATAATCCTTGCGAATGGTGCATCCATCCAACTTGGTTTATTTTTAAACTAGATCTAACATCTTCTTCTGGTCGATGTGGGACAAAATTGTACTCGTATCTAGTATCTTGCACTATTTTGCTTCTCTTTTTTCCTTTAAAAAGTACTATAAACTAGACCTAATTAATTTGTTTCTTTCATTTTTTCTTTAAGTGTTGAAATCTAGTTGTGTAACATAGTTTATTGGTTGCAATAATAGAGGATTCAAATGGTCAACATGTAAAGGTTTGCTTCAACCTTGAGCTAGCTAGTTATTAAGTTGGAGTTCGAGGTTGAGCATAAAAGCCGAACTCGTAATGTATGAATGAAGGTCTACGATTTCTAAGGATTTGTTAAACTATGATTTACCTATTGATAAGATGGAGATGGAGGGTGAAGGAGATGAGGGTGTAGAGAGAGAAAGAGGAGAGGAAAGAAAGATAGAGAGAGAAAGTGTTTTATTAAAATGAAAGTAAGAAAATGAAATGAGCAACCCCCCCCCCCCCCCCCTAACATGCTAGGAGGGGGTATATATAGCCCACCCTACATGTGGGCTATATGGACTATACTGTTTACAAACTGGATCACGAGCCTATTACTTGAATATATTATTGGAGTGACCTATCCTTTCTAAATACGTTAAAACGTATTTCCAACAATCTCCCCCTAAGGGAGGTCACTCCAAGTTACAATGTCCTAAATATTCTATAGCTCGTGATCTATGCTAACAATGATGTGACCGAGAATTTCTTTGGAAAAACGTATTTCCAACAATCTCCCCCTAAGGGAGGTCACACCATTTTACAAAATCTTAAACCTAGCATACTATGCTTGAGTCTTTGATCTTGTTCTTGTGAATATGCTTGATGTGATCTTTGACTTAAGTCTTGAGCATGTTTTCTTGCCTTGACCTTGTGCATTCGTCACGTGTGATATTCGCCTCTTCGTGACTTCATGTTCCACATACTTATATCTTTAAATTCTTGAAAGCTTCAGAGTTTGATACAGCGGAAGACTTGACCTTCAGACTTTCTTGAATTTGTTGAAGTACTAAGTGTATGTAGTATAAGCATGTAGTGACGACTTCTTCTGGATTATACACCGCAATGCCACCTTCTTGTTACGCTGCATAAGACAGATAGCAACAAACCATATACACGGATGAAATGGCCTTGAACATTTCATTCTAATTCGGTAGCATTTTACCTCCGATCGGTGAAGACCGTTGGACGATATTAAATATCGTACTTGTGGCAGGTAGTTTCAATAAAGAACCTCCTTGATAAGATTTCGCGGGTAAACCCGTTCTCTTTACTCGACCGTCCAAAGCTGACTGCGAACGTAAAGAGTGAATCATTTGGATAATATTATCCGCATGATTTGAAGCCGTCAATTCATGTTCCTGGAACAAGTGAAGTTCAATTAAGAACCGCACCATCGTTGCTTTCCAGTTGTCACGAGCTAGATTCATATAGAATCTTGCAAGTTACCTACCAATTGCTGTTTGATGTTAACACTAGAAGGATTTCCATTCCTCACTGTAAATACTTAATAGTATTACTCTGAATGTTCTGGCAAGATCACTAAGATATTGCGTAGAGGCCTGGAACGTGTTTAAATTCATTTAAGAGTTTAAACCACTGTTGCTTTCCAGTTATCACAAGTTTGATTCATAAAGAATCGCACAAGCACCTACCATGAGCTTTTTGACGTTCGCTCAAGAAGGATTTCCATCTTCATTGTAAATACTTTCGTATTACTCGGATGTTCAGGCAAGATCATGAAGATTTTGCGCAGGACTCTTAATATCTTTCTTACTTCTCACATTGTGTGAACAAGCAAGGAATAATGAAAGTGTGTCCTAATGAGATATTTGATGATCTCAACTGGCTCTAGACTCGATCGTGCATTTTGGATTTTAGTGATCGGAGGCTGGAGAGGAGTGCCACCTTTTCAATACCAATTTATTCGGAGAGAATAAATCAATAGATAATGTGTTGTCTCCGTGTGATTAAAACAAATATCTTTTGAGAGATATCTGAGTTAGCTGGGATGGGTTGTGCCTTGCATCACTGGGTCCATGATGTCTATCTTCAATATCGAGAATCATAAATGATCTCAATATCATATGAATTGACCCGGTTTCTGTCTAAGTTGTAAGGAGGGCTACTTTCTTTACACCCTTTATATTTACAATTCTTTTTCATTCTTCAACCCCTTCAATGCTTACCAATACGTCATAACTAGCACCTTGTTGTGATTGTTCCAGTGCTAACTTAAGTACTTGGTCGGCATTCAGCTGCGTTCACAATCATTCTCCATCTTTCCCAAGGACTACTATTTCTAGCTATAGAATGTCCTTGGGAAGATTCCTCCGGTTCTAGTGGAATCATTGGACTTTAACCTATCCTACCATCCATATGTCACCACAATCGTCACTGTCGTGAATTAAGATGTTGTGGGTAAGTATACGTCACCATGAAATCCATTTTACTATCCAAATCCATTTTGCTCCCCCTTAACATATGCCACGATATTCGAAAACATTTCGCACATGTTGGGATGAGCCAGCACATTAAGTCGAACCATTGAATTAATTGATCTCATATTAAATCACATTTTCTCCCCCATATTAAAAATATTAACCCAATCGATGTTTTTAATATCAATTGATTTAATGAGATTTTAAGAAAGTTTGGGAAGAAAAATGCAAATCCGATTAAATCCATTTATCTTCATGATTTTTTACAAGCTCCCCCTCAAATTAATAAGGGTGCACTTGATTCGCAAATAATAATATTCACGAGAAAAGATCATATATAAAAATGAATTCACGAGATTATAGTATACGAGTTAGGACCTGAAATGATGAGAACATCATGTGATAAGATCACGTGGTTCTTGTCTGCGAACGTCGGTCTTCCTCGTAACTTCTGAAATTATCTTCTCCTTTACACCACAGGGACAATTGATATCGTTGTCTTTGACACCAACTTGTGAACATTGGCACTTTCGGCATCGAAGAGTCTGAACGCTTGACAATTGCTCCCCCTCAATTGTTGACTCGTGTTCTACTTAAAGAGCTGTAGTCGTCGTTTGAGTAGTCGCATCGTCTAGTATGTAGATATCAATTGCAACGAACTTTGGATTGTGGAGTTGATAACTTCAGATTCTGAAGTCAAAGCTTTCCGGTGAAATGCTTGACTTCAATGTGAAAAGCGGGTTACTATCAGAAATAATAGCAAACCATTTTGAGCATGTTTTAAATCATTTAAACTTCTGCTCGAACTTTATTTACAACCCTGTGTCATTATTGAACGAAATTTCTAGGTTCGTAAATATTATCGATTCCATAAGACATGCTCTTTTTATCAAAACATTTTGAACACACAATTTTGAATGATTTAGAAAAACCTTTTGAGAAATTCTTGAAAAATTGTGTTCAAAGTTTTGAAAACCAATTACTTGAGCTTAATATTTGGAATATCTTAGGAAAGCTCAAGTCCGAGAAGTTGTAAACTTCTCGTTGTAAGGATAAGTTACCATCGGCGATAAACTTTCCTTTTATCTGAAGGACGAGTCCTATGCTGACATTTACTTAGAAGTCGTTTTCATGAGCTTGAAAACTTTGACTGTTTTAACGAATGCTCATGACCGAGAAAGGTTAATTTCTCGTTATGAGGAAAAGTTCTCTTATTTAAAAGATAGACTTTCCTTTCTGAGCTTAAAACTTCGAATGTTTTAATACAAGCTCATGACCGAGAAAGGTTAATTTCTCGTTATGAGGATAAGTTATCATAAAAGATAATCTTTCCTTTATTTGAAGACCGGGTCATTGTCTGACATTTAACAATGAACCATATACACGAGCTTAAAACCTTTGAATAGTTTTAATGATAGCTCGTGTCCGAGAAAATTTAATTTCTCGTTAGTGAGGATAAGTTTATCATCGGCGATAAACTTTCCTTTCTTTGAAGTCCGGGGCATAAACTGTGATGTGATTATACGCCATTGTGCATGAGCTTAAAAACTTTGAATGTTTTTAATATTAGCTCATGCCCTAGAAAAATTAATTTCTCGTTGTAAGGATAAGTTTATCATCGGTGATAAACTTTCCTGCCTTTGAAGAACGGGTTACATACTGTCATTTATCTATAAGCCTCTATGCATGAGCTTAAAAACTTGGAATGTTTTTTATATAAGCTCATGCCCGAGAAAAATGAATTTCTCGTTTTTTAGGATAAGTTTATCATCGGCGATAAACTTTCCTTTCTTTGAAGAACGGGTTACAATCTGTGATCCGACTGTAAGCCTTATACACGAGCTTAAAACCTTTTTATAGTTTTAACGGAAGCTCGTGTCCGAGAAACTTTAATTTCTCGTTTTGAGGGTAAGTTATCGTTGCGTAGATAAACTTTCCTTTCTTTGAAGAACGGGTCACAGACTGTGATTTGAATGTGAGCCTCGATATTTAAGCTTAACCATGAATCCCCTGAGACACTTGTTTCTCTGATATCTGCTTCTTCAGCAACCAAACTCTAAGAGTATCCTTAGTTGAACGGTATACAATGATTGGACCGCTTCGTTCTTTTGGAACATCAACTTTGGTACCTGCATTCTCATTAGGAATTTGCTTGCTTTGACATGGGTTAGCGATATAACTTTTAGAAGCACGTGAGGGTTCACAGTTGGCTTTACTTGTGTCAGAAGCGACCTGCGTAGATGATTCACTAGTCTTGGTTGGCAAACGTTTCCTTTTATAGAAAACCTTAAGTTTAGGCTTAAGTGAAGTATCATCTTTATCAGTTTCCTCCCTAGTAGACTTAGTAAAATCGGAGACTATCCTAGTTAAGGGGCACTCGTTTCCTACAAGAGTGAAAGTTTTACCAGTGGGGCGCTAAACTTTACCAATGGGTTTGATTTTAGCTATCCACTGGGATTTAAGTCTAGCACGGGAGTTCACCTCATCAAGTAATTTCTTGACACAAGAACCATGATTTGCCGTGAAGACACATTTTCTACATGTTTTACAAGTAGCATATTTAATGTCCGAGTAATTCCTAGATGATTGATCGATGCTCCTAGGAGATGACATGCTACGGTTAGCAGTGTTGGTTAATCTAGAAGGCATCTGACTAGGTTTGACATTGCTATCTCTTACATGTGTCTTTTGCATAGCTTCCCTTAGACCAGATTTATGGCAAACGTCATTTGAACTAGTTCTAGACGTGGTCTTGGTATATTTAGGGAAACTAGAGGCAATCATGTGATTAGGTCTTGCCAAAGCTGTTTTGATCACATTAGGCCTAGTTGCTGTAGTGGCTGGTCTAGGAAAATGAATCAAATCAACTTGGGAGGCAAACCATGGTCTCGAGGATTGTTGTCGCTCGGATCTAAATGCAGTAGGTTGTCTGACAGTCGGTTGTCTGACGAACTGATTTGTAGGCGATTGCCCCAAGATTGATGGTTTTTCAAGCTTAGTGTCCACACTAGGTCCTTTAGTTTTCCTTAATTCGTTTTTCAAAGCAGCTATAGCAAAAACCTTTTCCTAAACTTGAGCCTTTAAAGTCTCATTCTCTTTGAGCAATTCATCTTGGGATGCCAATTTAGACTCTAGTAACTGAATTTGTTTCAAAAGATTATCCTTTTCAGTTTTAGAATCTAAATCTTTTTTATCTAATTTTCTTTCAAGAACAACGTTTGACTTTTCAAGTTTTTCAAAGTATGTTTCAAATTTGTCCGTTTTCTTAGAAAATTCAAGTTTGGCATCCTCAAGATCTTTTGATTGTTGAGCTACAATCATTTCGAGATCTCTAATCTTGGAATCAAAAGCAGTAAATGAAGCAGTTATAAGACAATTATCACGATGTTTAGCATTTTGAACACTTTCTCCCCCATTATGACTCACATCAGATGAATCAGAAGTGGTATTTCTATCACTCTTTTCCATCCCATGTTTGTCATAATTAGGTTCAGAATGCTCAATATGCGGCATGTCATCAGCATATACATCATAAATAACATTACATTGTACCATGGTTGCAGGCTCTTCGTCATAAACGGGTAAGGTGTCATCGAGAGAGATCTCGTGAACATTCCCCGACGTGCCACTGGTATCATGTTGTCCTCCTGATTCCTTGCTCTTGTCATCGTTAGGCTCCAAGTTGTCAACCGTATGACCATTCTCCTCTTGCATCTGCATCATAGATTCTTGCACTCCATTATCATCCGCTTGCTGAAGTCGAGATCTATCATAAATCGAAGACGAGACCGATGTCATGAGTTTCAATATTGTATCACGGAAAACTCGAAGCTCGGTATGTGTATCTCGAAGAAATGATTGGCAAATCACTGAACTTTCAGACTTGATGATATTGAATTGGAGGAAAGGCGTGAGTTGTGTCACAAGAGCCTTATATGCAAGTGCGGATGCAGAGTGATTAAAGTCTTTATTGTGGAGTTGCTCTGCTAGTTGGGTCAAGATGATGAACATCGATTCCATGAATATATGACGATCTTGACCAAAGATTGTCACAAATTCGCTCCCTCCTTGAATCTGTGAAAGAGTAACTAGATGATACTGAAGCATTTGAAATGAAGTGATGCCATTATCACTAACTTTGTCTTGCATTTTATGCGCTTCTCCCGTTTGACATGTCGAATCGAACGAATCCATAGAATATCGATGAAAAATGATGTGGATGTGGTTGTTTTTGGAATTTAACAATTCGTGAAAAAACGAAAGATCCGTAAATACCACTTAAAAATCCTCGATGGATGATATAAATCTTTTATCGGCTCAATAATTGTTGTCGGCTCAAACGTTGATAAAACAAACCGAAGACCAATTCAAATAAAGCCTGTCAACGAAAAAATCCAAGCTACGGTAAATATAATGATCGGGCTGTCAATATTGTACCACGTAGGTTTTTACTAAATACCCGCCTCAATACGATGTATCAAAAATTAATACTTAATTAAAAAGTAAGTTTAAACTATGAAAATGTAAAAAAAAAGTAACTTAACTTAAAATTCAAAATTAAAAAAAATAAAAAATAAAAAATAGAAAATCTAATATATATAGCGTTTTTAAGAGGAGAAGATGCTACACACGTGGCCTGATTTCCACAACTCCAAAACCAAAACTTTGTAATATCCGTCTATGACACGTGTATAGCCCACTCACCAATTATGTCAAACCTGGCCTAATCATATGCCTTTCTTGTTTCCTCCACTCTTTAAAAAAACAAAACCAGATAGAAAGACTCTTTCTCTCTCCCACGTCTCTTTCTTTCTCAGTCGTTTCTCTTTCTCCTATATTATTTCTCAAAAACTCCGCCCAAATAATATATACTCACTCAGTCACTCTTTAATCCTATCCCAAAACCAATCTGCTCTCCTTCTTTGCAGCCATCAAACCCATCTTCCTCCGTCCCTTCTCTAAATCTTCCTTGTTTAAACAAATCACCACAATCCTAAATGGTTCGATATCAAACAAATCACCACAAGAACGAAGCTGCAAAAGCAAGGTCTCCGTATTGGGGGTCTCAGGTAGGTCTGATTCTTAATGCTTGTGTGACACAAATCGAAACAAATGAATGGATTCTAACAGATTTGTTATGAATCCACTCTTTTCATTCGAATATTAAAAGAGGGATTACCTTCGATATATATATCGATGATGATTCTTGAGTCGATGAATTTGAGTTTAGGTTCGGTTGTTTGAGTGTAGGTGTCGAGTCGAAAGTGGTTTTGAGTCGAGGGTGGATTTTGTTTGGTTGAGATGAGTCGTTGATAGTTTGAGTCGAGTCGAAATACGTTTTACGTATTTATGAAGAGGGAGATTGTTGAGAGGCTGTTTGAGGGTCGAGAGTTTGCGTAAGTGAGTGAACTGTTGTGTTTTGTTCGAGTGTGAGTTGGAGTCAGAGTCTTGTGAGTGAGTCGAGGTTGAGACTAGGTGTGTGAGTCGGAGTCTTAGGTATGTGTCGAGTCCTGATGAGAGACGAGAGTTGTGTTTTGCTGAGTCGAGTCTCGAGTGCCGTTATATTTTAATCTTCTTCATTCGGAATACATGTTCATTCGGAAAAACAACGGGTTCAGACGAAAAAGAAAATGGTTCATGCGGAATACCGTTCATGAGGAATACCGTTCATGCGGAATACCGTTCATGTGGAATAAAACCGTTCATGCGGAATAAAACCGTTCATGCGGAATAAAACCGTTCATGCGGAATAAAACCGTTCATGCGGAAAAACTTCATCCGGAATGCCTTCATCCAGAATAACGTTCATTCGGAAAACCTTCGTTCGGAAAACCTTTCACTTGGAATAAATGTTGCTCGTTCGGAAAAACAAAAAGGAAAACAGAAATTGGAGATAGATGGATCAAAAGGTGATGAATGGTTGTTGGACAAGAAGACGTATTACCAGAAACTCCCGATATAAAAACAGAAATTGGATGACAGTTGGACAAAGTTTGAAGGAAACCCAGAAAAATACTGATTGGACAAAAATACTGATTGGACAAAAATTGATAGAAACAAGAAAACTGATAAAAATAAAATAAAAAGTTAAAAATTATAAAAAAACTGATAAAACAAAAGATGACAAATTGAAACTAATTTGATACGGATGGACAAAATAGTTAATCTCACAAAGAGAACTGATTGGACAGATTTAAAAAATTAAGACGAAAAGATTATAAAAAAATAAAAAGATTATGACAAGAAAATCAGTAGATAAAAAACGCAAATCCTAAGATTTAACCATGACTCTTGATACCAATTGAAGGTCTACGCAAATCTTGGCTTATTCTACATGTTGGATTGGATTGATTAGATGGAGGGATTGATTAAATAATATAAAGATGAATGAAGGAGATGAGGGTGTAGAGAGAGAAATGAGAGAAGGGAGAAAAGATAGAGAGAGAAAGTGAATATGGAATTATGAGAAATGTGAATCACCAACCCCTCCTAACATGCTAGGAGGGGTATATATAGCCCATCCTACATGTGTGCTATATGGACTATACTGTTTACAAACTGGATCACGAGCCTATTACTTGAATATATTATTGGAGTGACCGATCCTTTCTAAATACGTAAAAACGTATTTCCAACAATGAAAGAGCTCAAGCTTGTAAAAGAACACTTGGGCATCATAATATTTTGAAGTAACCAAGACTTCATCATTTTCTTTATCCCAACCAACATCAAATCATGTAAATTACGTGGGTAAAAATACTTCAAAAATACCGATAAAAAATACTTATAAGAAAGGCAAACTAAGGCGCTGTTCTTATTTATCCTAACCAATAAATCGAGTTGAGAAGTACTATCACACTTTTAGATTTTGTAATAGAATTAAACGTTCCCGTCCTCATGAACCAAGTTGAAATAAATCCAAACTGTTCTTGTCACGTAATTATTTTATAGTTAATTGCATAAATGGTCCTGCGGTCGTTCGGATTGAACGAAGATGGCCCATTAATTTTACATATCTTCAAGTTTGTATGTGTTGGTGAGAATTGATTAATATGAATTTCTACTTTTATATGTATGTGTGTTTATTCATGATGTTCAAGGTTCTAAATTTGTTTATGTCTTAGACTAACCATGAGATTGATCTCGTACATTAACAATCCTTTTCACAACTGGCTAACGAGCAAGAACAAGATGTCGCAACTGGATGGGACGGTATGATTACGCTGAAATAAATGAAACTTATAAGCTATGTAAAGTGGTGGTCTGAGAGATCCGGTGCATGTTAAGTATTGGGGTCTATTCGCTGATGTACAGATTGGGGGGTGATATTGTGATGTTTGGCATTTCGTTATCAAGATGAATATCTAATTATGGCGTATGCAAATCCTATAAGTTTCTAGTGTTTGGGTGCATGGAATGACTTAGGAGTAGCTGCAAGATGCAAAAAAACTGGTTCGGATTATCTTATTATTTAGACAATTTACTAGGGGTGTTTTGGATTGCCTATTAAACTACTTCTTACATTTCGAGAGTGTTTTTGATTGCTTATCCAAACTGATTATCTAATTATATATGGTTTAAGTTAGCTATTTTAAAAGCAGAATCACTTCCAAACACGATCTCTTGAAACCTGGTTTGTTAACGTTATGCCAAACACCCCCTAACTCTATTGGTCATGATCTTCAAACTCTCTTTAGTTACCGTAACATGTAATTACATTGCTTCTATGTAATTAACACATGTATGTCTTGGGAATGATATTACAACTATATCGAAAATTATAACAAACACGATTGAGGCCTACAATTAGCAGTGTCGTAAAACAGAATTTAGCTCGAATTGGTGTGACTGTTTTGCGGATAAAACAATCAATTCAAGCTTCAAGGAAACATGGTCCTAGCTGAGATTGCAACTAACAAGCTTCTTGAATTGGATCCTTCCAATAGCGGGAATTATATACTCTCATCAAAAAATAAGCTAGAAAGATGGGGTAAATATGGACCATGCAAGACTTGAACCTTGGTTTTCTTTATCTAATTTCATATTATATATTATGAGCAGGTTGTATCTCCATTTCCACCTTCTGATAAGATTGGCCTTATATCTGTAGTTCTGTACAAAGGGATCCGGAGTCTAGAAGTTGTTGACGTGAAGTGGATGAAAATGGATTGGGTTCCATATGTTCCATTTGGAAAACAGTATTCATTTTGTTTCTATGCATGACGGGTTCCGATTAATGAAAATTGGTACTTAAATTGACATGAATCTCATTCTTACAAAAGCACTTTAGTAGAAAGACTAAAATCTCAAATCTTTGTGCTAAGCTGTTTACAAAGAAGGTTAACCCTCACAAAATTTCCATTTCGGTGCTCTTCTTGTGTTTAAAACTGGATAAGGCCGTGCCTACCCACGGCTGGCTTGAAACATTTGAAGTATGAACGTGTCGCAGAGTTTACTTACTGCATAATTAATATGTAAGTATATATTCATTTTGGGTTTCAGCTTTCCATTGTTATGCATTTGAATGGAGATGAATGAATTCATGATGGAATAAGTTTATTAAGGACTATGCTCGTAATTGTTTGGCAATCTCATCGTTATACTTGCTATAAGGCGGAAAAACCACTATAATGTGTCATGTCGATTGATTTAACGAATAAGGGTAAAAGCAATTGGCGATGTTTATGAGTCACATTAGAAACTACATAGCTGAAAAGTGAACACCATAAGAGGTTGCATACAAAGGCCTTGGCTTCATCAGTTCATCCCCAAGACCACAACTCTTGCAAAGTTGAGAAGTTGTGGCGTGCCATGTATAAATACTTATAACGCCTTTTTACTGTGTTAATTAAACATAGTTAAGTTATACGATTTACTTGTTCGCTTTTTCTACCCATGTACAAAATAAATAAGAACGGGTCAATCTGGCTTTGTGTTTTATCACATATGGGCCAAGTGTGCCAGGTCCATAAAAAAAAGGTAGCTAATTGAGAACTAGTCAAAGGGTTAGTATTTACGGCTCAACACCATGTGACCTGGCTAAGTTCTAACATGTATCATAAAACTACCCAAATCGCCCATCTTACCACTTCTAGCTGTAGGAAATTGTATATCTGGTCAGTTATAGTGATTAAGGCAACATAACAAACATGAGTAACAACTCTTGTAGTTTGTAATTTACAGACTACTAGTTTAAACAAAAAAGTGGTTCACCGATATTGTGGAGGCACCATGCACGCCATTGGTAGCTCACTAGCTTGTATGCTTAAGTCTAAAAAAAATCGCCATTAACTGATGCAATGACTATTGACATTTATACAAACAATCTGGACATGAAACTAAATGATCCTGTTTGTGCTCGACATACTGAAATTGTTAAGAAGGTTGTGTATTATTAACTTTGTTGAATGGCCCCGAGATTCAATTAGAGCATAAGATCCCATAGCATAAGAGATATAAGGGCGTTGGTACAAAGAATACAACTTTTACAAAGGAGATATGCATAGAACAAGCTGATGCTATGGCCATATCGCCTAATCTGGATATTACTTTAATGGACTAGGTGAATGAAATGTGACAGAACTAAACGGATTTCTACTAACCACAAAAGAATGTCCGAAAACCCTAACCCTAAAATATCCAATGAGCGCAGCTGCCGCCAAACCCAAACCCTAACCCTGCTAGATCTGATCTGTCCTTTCTTCTTCCAAAAACACAAAACACAAACACTACTGGATCTGACCTGTCCTTGCTTCTTCCATTACTTCCATTTACAAACATATCACCACAAAACCCTAACCCTAACCCTCGATCTGACCTATCATTTCTTTCATTGAAAACCACAACCTAAAAGAATACACCCACAACCACTTACTTCCATTGAGCCATCACTAGACCTAACCCTAGATTTACCTCCACCCGGCCTCACAACCTCAACCACCACAACCACCACAGCAAGACAATCATCCACTCCCATCGCCACAACCCCAACCCGAACCCCAACCACAACCACAACCAAAACCTAAAAGAAAATATAAACCAAGAAAACCTGTTTCACTGACTCTACCAAGAAAACCTGCTTATTTGGTTAACAACAATGTCGTTCCGCTGGACGACATGTATCAGCTGTTACCTACAACTCTTTAAAGCAATCGCCGATTTTTCTTTAACAATGAGCAGTTTTATATGATTTATACCAAGAGGGACGGTGTGAACAAGATCGAAACAATGAAGGATTATCGGAGGGTCTCCAATACGTAGACTAAGTGGAGCGAAGAAGGTGGGAGGATGTTGTGGGAATGGATGGTGTAGTATTGTTGAATATTGCAAAATTCAGATCCAGGGGTAATGGACCAAGGTGGTCGGTAAATAGTGATTGTGGTTGAATGATATGGAGAAAGATTACTATTGAGAATATAAGTCCTAAAACCTGAAGGACTATTTTGGACAAAAGACAAAGATGGAGGGCTAACTTTTACACAGCAATGTCAAGAATATAACAAGGAGGGCTATTATTGCACAAGAGTGAAAGTGGAGGACCTTACTGAAGATTGCTAGCTCATTGACGTTAACTTTTCATTTTTTGGTTTCTGTTTCCTAACTCATTGACGTTAACTTTTCATTTTTTGGTTTCTGTTTCCTGGAAGCGGTCTCTCTACTTTCAGGTTTACCCTACGGTAGGGTAGGAGATATCCACATTCTACCTCCCTCATACCCCGCCTCGGTCGGATTAGGCGCGTGTTGTTGTAATTAGATAAAAAGATGAAAGCAACAAGAGGTTATCGGCAAAGTCTTACACTGTGGGTATTCATATGTCTGCGCGTTCATTTGGTGCTGCAACAACTGAGAAAAGTGTCACTCCAAAGTTGAAACCTGCCATTAATAAGAATAAATAGTACTCCGTACTAAGCTTTGCTATAACACTTGGAAGTTGTTGGTTCATGTGGAAATAGAGACACAATCTGCGCGATAATATTAAATTAGGGAAGTTGATGGGATCAGAAGATATCGGAACACATGGTCCTCCTGCATTGAGCTTTTATGGGCAGGAAAGGTTGATGTAAAGCCAATTATAAGTAGCAGATTCAGATTTAAACAAGAAGATATCAAGAAAAACAATTAAAAGAAGCGCTCAGGGTGGTAATGCCATCAGGGTTAATATTTTTAATGGATTAAACAATCTAAATATCAGCTGAATCTAACAAATCGATAACCTTGTATTACTCGGCTGTTTCCTTGCATAGCCCACCAGCCAGGTTGTTTTAGCCTCACTTTCATTCAACAAGTTTCACATTTTCATAGCATCGTCCCATCTCTCTACACCAGCATCAAGATTTCCTGATCGGCTCGAAGAAAGATCAACTACACATCCTCAATGTTTCATTTTTGGCTGCAATCCATAATCCTTTTACATGCTTTCAAAATATTCCAAACCTTTATCTACTGAGCCAACATGCGCACAAGCGAGCAATATCCCTACAAACGTTCCGTGGAACCGCGTGTCCTTTATATCCATTTCTTGAAACACATTGTTAAAACATGAAAAAGAGACAAAGAACCAGATCTTATCACCCAACCAGCCACTCCTTGGTGATTTATTAACAAGATTCAAATACAGAAACAAAAAGATAAAGGATTAGTCCCCAAATGGGTGCTAATCAAACAATACAAGATAAATGGTGAAAACGTCCCAACTAGGTTGATCCGTTTTCCCTCACTACAGATTCACTCAACACTCAATGAATCTAATCTAAGAGATGTGACATAGATGAAGATCCTCCCATGGCAGCAATCTTCTTGTAGAAGAGAGAGCGTCTCACACAAAGTGTGTGTGAGAAGATATGAGTGAATGATTAGCAAACCCTAGCAATGCTAGGTTAAGTAAGAGAACAAACGCCCACATGGGCCTCAACGGCTAGCCCATCATGAAAGCCCAAGAGAGTAAGTAACACCAAATACCTTGCACAAATAAAACGTGACACAAAGGAAAATAATGTAACACAAAATAATAAGAGGTAAGTTTGATAAAATAACATCCTCCCACAAACTTACCAGCAGGGAGGATTACCTTTTGAACATGTCCACCATTCCTAATTGTTTGCACAATTTGGAATGTTGGAGGGAACCATGGCCCTTAGTGAAAAGATCAGCAGTTTGATCAGCAGAAGCAACTTTGATGGTTTTGATAATCCCACACTGTACCTTTTCTCTCACAAGATGAACATCAACCTCAAAATGCTTGGTCCTCTCATGAAAGACAGGATTGGCAGCAATTTGAATAGCTGAAGAACTGTCACTATACAAGTTTATAGGCAACAATCTGGGAATGCTCAAGTTACTAAGCAAGTTGGAAATCCAAATGACCTCACATGTTGCACTGGCCATGCATCTGTATTCAGCCTCAGCTGAGGATCTGGAAACAGTAGCTTGTTTCTTACTTTTCCATGAGACAAGAGTGTTCCCAAGGAACACACAATAGCCAGAGACAGATTTCCTGGTTCTCAAACACTTAGCCCAATCAGAGTCAGTAAAGCAAGATAACTTGAGCTGATTATCTTTGTAAATTTGAATGCCAATCCCAGGAGCATTTTTAAGATATCTGATAACCCTTAGAGCAATTTTAAGATGAGATTGTAAAGGAGCATGCATGTGCTGACTTAAGCATTGAACAGCATAAGAGATATCAGGCCTGGTGTGGGTCAAGTAAATAAGTTTGCCAATAAGTTTTTGATAGTTAAACACATTCATGAGGAATTTATCAGAGTCACTCTCTTCCACAGCAAGAACACAGTTCTCAGGAAGGGGAGTGGTGACAGGTTTGGATGCTAAAAGGCCAAACTCATGAATAAGGTCCAGGCAATATTTTCTTTGAGTCATACACACACCAGACTTGTTGTAAAGAACCTCAATACCAAGGAAATATTTCATGGAACCAAGGTCTTTAATCATAAACTTGTTTTTGAGAAACCTTTTAAATTTCTCAATCTCAGACAAATCATTACCAGTAACAACAAGGTCATCTACATATACAAGAATGATAATAAAAATATTACCAGTATGCTTAATGTAGAGAGAATAATCAAACCTGCTTTGAACAAAGCCATGCTCAGCCAGGGCAGTGGTAAGCTTAGCATTCCACTGCCTTGGGGCTTGCTTTAGACCATAAAGGGACTTGTTTAACTTACAAACCTTTGAGGGATTTGGATTATCAAAACCAGGGGGAAGGGTCATATAGACCTCCTCTTCCAAATCCCCATAGAGAAAAGCATTGTTAACATCCATTTGAAACAAAGGCCAATCATTGGCCATGGCAATGCACATAATACATCCAACAGTGACCATTTTGACAACAGGACTAAAAGTCTCATCAAAGTCAATTCCCTCCTTTTGACCAAACCCTTTGGCAACCACCCTAGCTTTATATTTGTCAATAACCCCAGAAGACCCATATTTGATTTTATACAACCATTTGCAACCAAGAGCTTTTCTACCCAATGGCAGGTCAGTGATGGTCCAGGTGTTGTTCCTAATAAGGGCCTCAATTTCATTATTCATAGCCTCAATCCAATTAGGGTCATTTTTGGCTTCATTAAAAGTGCAAGGTTCAACAGATTTGTTGAGGGTGGTGGCAAAGCAAAGGTTGACAGAATTAAGTCTGGAGTAATTAACATGTTTTTCAATACCATATCTAAGTTTGCTATCAATAACATAGTCATTAAGTTTAGCAGGAACCTTAGTACTTCTCACAGACTTCCTAATGGGGACATGCACCTCATTAGTCATAGGATTATCACTGTTGTGAACTGGTTCAGAAGACATGGGCAAAGAGTTTTGAATGTTGCCCTCAGATAGAATGTTATCATCTATTTGGGTTGCTGAATCCTCTTCAAGTGATTGTTGAGTATTAGACTCATCACTTGGAGGGATTCTGCCATCCTCAGTAGATGTAGCTCTCTCTTCATCATTGGGTCTTATGGGGGTAGGATTATCAAAGAAAGAAAGGAGTTCAGCATCACTTGTTTTCACATCAGCCAAATCACCATCCTTATTGTTTTTCATTTTAAAAGGAAACACAGTTTCATAAAATCTCACATCCCTAGAGTATAGGACACCCCTAGTGTCCAAACTTAAAAGTTTATAAGCTTTTTTACCAGCAGAATACCCTATCAAGACACATTTCTCAGACCTAGGGGAGAGTTTATCACTGTTGTTCAAATTTGTAGAAAAACAAAGACAACCAAAATACCTAATGTGAGAGAGATTAGGTTTTTTGTTATAAACCAGTTCATAAGGTGACTTTCCTTTTAAGACAGATGAGGGGAGCCTGTTGATAAGGTACACAGCAGTTAGAATGCAATCAGACCAAAAACTAAGAGGAATCCCCCCCCCTGAAACATAAGGCTCCTTGCAACATTGAGCAAGTGCCTATGTTTCCTTTCAACAATACCATTTTGTTGGGGGTGTAAGTGCAAGAGGTTTGATGGACCATTCCAAGGTCAGAAAACAAAGAGAACATTTTCTTGTTAACAAATTCAGTACCATTGTCAGATCTGACAACCTTGATGTTTATATTAAATTGATTTTTAATCAGTTTTATGTAATTAACAAAGGTGTCAAACACTTCATCTTTACTTTTTAAAAGAAAAGTCCAAACAGCCCTGGAATAGTCATCAACAATGGTCAAAAAATACTTGTACCCCTCTCTGCTAGAGATCCTGTAGGGACCCCACAAGTCAAGGTGAACAAGCTCACCCAGATGAGTGGACTTGTGTTCACTTAAGGGGAATGGTTCTCTTGTCTGTTTGGCCCTATGGCAAACATCACAAACAGGGACACAAGTGTTTTTGAGAGGTTAAGATCAGATTTGAGAGCAGAGAGAACTTGATCAGCAGGGTGACCAAGTCTGCTATGCCACAAGTCTTTGGACACATTAAAGGACATAATCATGTTAACATTACCTACACTCTTGTTGTTTTTTTCAAGGTCAAACAAGTAGAGGCCCCCAGACTCACTACCAGTCCCCAGAGTAATTCCCTTGGTCAAATCCTGAATATAGCATTTATCCTCATCAAAACCCACATACAACTTACTATCTTTAATTAATTTATTAACAGATAAAAGACTGACACAATACCCAGGAACCACAAGGACATCATAGAGAATAACATTGTTAGACAATCTCAAATTCCCCACATGACTTATGGTGGCAATAGTCCCATTGGGATGCCCCACAGTGAGATTGAGATTGGCTACATCAACAACATTGAACATACCAATAGTGGAAACAGTCAAGTGTTGGTTACACCCAGAATCAATGATCCATCCAAGGGTGATAGTGGTAACCAACCCTTTCAAGTGACCACAGTAGTATCTAGAAAAATTAATATTGAACAAGACATTAAAGTTGTAAAAAGAGCAACTACCTGCCATGTTGGCATGAATGTTGCCAGAGGAAGGGTCATTAATCAAGAGCAGAAGTTTCCTCATTTGATCAGAAGTGAAGGAAGAAGGCACATCACAAGTAGCAGATTTGTCAACAGTCTTAACATCATTCAGCTTAATATCACAATTAGCATTGAAATTAGGTTTAGGCACATAATTCTTAGGATTAGAGGGCCTTTTGTATCCAGGAGGATACCCAATGATCTCATAGCACCTATCCACAGTGTGACCAATCATCCCACAATTAGTGCAATTGAGATTAGGATTGGGGCCCCTATTAGGGGAAGACTGATTGCCACCTTTTGAGGAATTCTTATTAGGATTATAAGAATTTCCTCTCCTTTGTTGACCAAAGGACTTGGCAGCAAAGGAGGTGGCATTGGGCTTGGGATCAATCACACTAGAAGGTTCAGGGATACCTCTATGTGACTCTTCCCTGGAGACCATCACATAAGCATCCTTCACATCAGGGAGAGGATCCCTGGTGAGAAGGGCAGTTCTAACAGGTTGATAACACTCATCAAGCCCCATTAGAAACTGCATAAGCTTCATGAGCTGCTGATGCAGGATGGATTCAGTACTAGCAGGACAAGAACACTTAATAGCACACACACATTTAGGCAATTTAGTTAAAGCATCAAATTCCCTCCATAATGAGTTAAGTCTATGATAGTATTCAGCAACAGATGTGCCCCCTTGTTTCACAGAATTAATTTTTTGAAGAAGATTATACACAACAGACCCATCTACCTTATCATAAGTTTCAGATAACTCATTCCACACATCAGAAGCATTTTCAGAATAAACCAATCTCATATAAACATCTTGAGACACAGAATTCATAATCCAAGTTAAGACCATAGCATTACATCTATCCCATTGAGCAGATAAAGCATGACTGTGAGCATAAGTCTCTTTCAAACAAGTACCATTGATAAAACCAATTTTATTTCTAGATTGAAGAGCAAGTTTCATAGCATTGTTCCACATACGATAATTAGCAGTACCAAGAAGTTTAAAAGGAATTAAAGCAGTAGCACTACTATCACTATTCTGAATATGCAAAGGATCACCAGCATCAAGGCTGCTGATCAAAATAGGTTCAGTAACAACACCACCTGTGTTAACAGGAGGTGGAGTACTAGAGCCAGCACTCATGATAACAAAGCAACAAGAGCAGGCAACAAAAAAGATATAAACTAACCAAGTAAGCAGAAACCAGCACCCAAGTAATCACAAGAAGTAAAAGCAAACAAGTATAATAAGCACCAAAAAGAAACAACACCCAGAAGAGGGTTACTAGAAATGCCAGTTGTGGACTGGGATTGACCAGAGCAGGTATCCACACCAGTCAAGGCTGGAGGGTCAAGGAGTTAATCAATCCGTTTGCACCCACAGAACAGGCAACAGTAACCCACAAGTAACCAAGAGAAGAGAGATAAGAAGGGAAAGAGAACCTTACAGTGCAATACAGCAAGAAAAAAGGACCCAATCTCTAGATTCACTTAGTCTAGAGGATGGGTAGAACACCACCAAGAATCCAAGTTAGGGTTTCAAAACCCTAAAACAGATTCAGCCAACGGCACCACCAGATTGATCAACGGCACCACCAATATTAGCTTCCTAAGGACCAAACAAGCAAGATCCCCCAAAAAAAAGATTAGGGTTTGACAAAACCCTAACTTTTAAATGCAAGAAAACCAACGGCAACACCTGTTAAATCAACGGCAACGCGCAGGGAAGCGATTAAGAGCACAAGAATCAAGAAACCCCAAAAAATAAATTAGGGTTTCAGGAAACCCTAATTAAATTTTTTCGAGTAAAAATAAATAATCAAGAGTGAGCAAGATTAGAGATACAATCCAAGATCTTTATGCTCTGATACCATGTTAAAACATGAAAAAGAGACAAAGAACCAGATCTTATCACCCAACCAGCCACCCCTTGGTGATTTATTAACAAGATTCAAATACAGAAACAAAAAGATAAAGGATTAGTCCCCAAATGGGTGCTAATCAAACAATACAAGATAAATGGTGAAAACGTCCCAACTAGGTTGATCCGTTTTCCCTCACTACAGATTCACTCAACACTCAATGAATCTAATCTAAGAGATGTGACATAGATGAAGATCCTCCCATGGCAGCAATCTTCTTGTGGAAGAGAGAGCGTCTCACACAAAGTGTGTGTGAGAAGATATGAGTGAATGATTAGCAAACCCTAGCAATGCTAGGTTAAGTAAGAGAACAAGCGCCCACATGGGCCTCAACGGCTAGCCCATCATGAAAGCTCAAGAGAGTAAGTAACACCAAATACCTTGCACAAATAAAACGTGACACAAAGGAAAATAATGTAACACAAAATAATAAGAGGTAAGTTTGATAAAATAACACACATCAAGTGAGCTTTTCATAAGAGACTGTGCGACAAAAAACGTCAGCTGCAATTCGCTATGAATATATACCGTATAGGCCGGTGTACGTGTTCACATTAGTACCCCGTAATTCATATGATGTCGTTATGTAACTAAAGTGACAAAATGCCTCCTAGTTGTTTCCGTGTACATGTTTAGTTCGATAAAGTAAGTTTTGGATGACATGGAAATACTACTACTTGAATGAAATCTATAGTGCAGTTTATGAGAACAGGAAGCAAAAGCTAGTCCCATATCCCCACTTTTGAGGTAAAATAGGAATTCCATTGGCCAAAATGTATAGGTAGAATAATGAAAATGTCAGGATTATTCGACAAACAAGTCTGAGGCATTTTTGGATGCACTACCAAATCATCCAGCTGACTAGTATTCCATGTTAGCCGATCGAACCTCCTCAGTCCTCACACGCACTCGCCTAATGTTCAGATTGAGACAAACGTAACTCAAGATACTCCATGTTTGTTTAATTCTAATCAACCATGTTTTACTAGCACTCGGTGTTTTTGAGGTACAATGGATTGACAAAACAACCAAAATTGTTTTTGAGCTTAGTTCGTGGTATGGTAGACAAGTTCGGGATCGCTCGAGCTCAGCTCGTTTATACGATTTGGCAATGTAAAAATAAAGTTTGGTTGGAGCTCGGCTCGTAATATATCTAAACTATGTCCATTAATAAGCTTTTTATTAAGCTCTTTAAGAAGCTCATATATAAAATATTGGCCTCGTTTAGGCTTGCGAGCCCAAACGAGATTTGTACGTAAAACTCGGGCTCGAGCTCGTTTAATAAACGAGTTGCAACTTAGGCGCGAGTTCGGGCTCGAGCTCGTTTAATAAGTGAGTTGCAATTTAGGCTCGAGCTCGGGCTCGAGCTTGTTTAGAATCGACTCGTTCGAACTTTTTACCGATCTAATCTTAAGCTTTTCACAAGTAGCTCGGCTCATTTCCACCCTTACACGTATCCTCCATCTAATGTATCCTTTTTAGCTTCTGATTATATGTTCACATATGCCTCTCATACAATGGATTGATAAACACACTGATAAACAACTACTCTTCCGACTAGTTTCTTTTAAGCATCTTTATCTAGTTCAAGCATACATACATGTGTACGTGAGGCTAGTAGGTGCATGTAAATCTACAAACTATAATTGGGTAGGTTGACTTCAAGACTCATCTTTTCATACCTTAATATCGTAATTTTGTGTCTTTTCTAGCTCCTAGTAGCTTAATAAAATTTAGACGTTAAAAAAACATGCAATGCCTACAAAGTAATTAGCTAGGTATACATATTTTAATAATTTAATGTGTTATAAAACTTAAAATAAAGCCTTAGACGACACGGAAAACTACATGCAACTGTAATTGCAACAAAGAATGACTCGATGCATATCACAAAAGTTGTTCACCACAAGATCACTTCGACCGACATATGGTAGTTTTATATTTTACTAATTGAAAATACAACGTGTATTCTCGTGTAGCAGCGAAAATTACCTAATAACCGATAATTAACGATATATTTTAGGTGATCAAACCGGTAATTCGATGATCCGAGCGGGTTAACTCAACGGTCGAATCCGTGACCCGGTGACTTGACCAGGTACTCGGTGGTTGAACTCGTGCTCCGGTGATTCGACTAAGTTGGCCCGGTGCTCGAACTGATGACCCGATATTCAAACCTGTGACTCGATGGTCAAACACATAACTCAATGACTACTACAATTATTTTCATAAACATGGATTTATTTTTCTAACATTTCTTATACTATTTTACTGTTTCCTTAAATAGAAAATTTAGAATTTTTATCTTTTAATTTTTCATTTTTGAGATCGCTTAATAGATACTCCCTCCGTCCCACTTTTATTGTCCTCATTACTATTTTAGTTTGTCCCAAAATATTGTCCAGTTTCTCAAATAGGAAGTCAGCATTAATTAATTTTCCAGTTTTACCCATGCTATTAATTTCTTAAAAGGAAATTATTAATGTATTCAAAGGATAAACTTGTCTTTCTTAGCATAAAATGTCTACATTCAATGAATATATCATAAATCAGAAAAAAAAATGTTGGGGGACAATTAAAATGGGACGGAGGGAGTATTTTACTCTGAGCCTGCTATGGGTAATAGAGTCCATTGGGCTACATGCGATAGGAAGGCTGCTAGTTTATATGGGCCAAAGCCCTTTATATAAATTACCAATTGTCATTGTGATTGAGCTAATCCTTTTGATTATTTGCTGCAAGTTCATTGCAAGAAAAAAACATTATCAACTTTTGATTCTTGAACAAAGTTAGAGTTATTTTTGGCGGATCCAACCTTATAAGAGACTAAGCGACAACAAACATAGGTTCCAGTCCGCTATGACAATCTTATAGGTGTATGTACCCCGGCGTACCCCATTATTCATATGATGTCTTTATGTAACGAAAGGGACAAAATGGCTCCCGTAGTTTCGGTATACATTTTTAGTTCGATAAAGCAACTTTACATGTACATGAAATGAGAAGTTGGGGAATCAGACGTGAACAAATTTGAAGTACAAAACATGATAGAATGTGAATGAAATAAAATAATAGATTTAATGTACATGAAATGAAATGAAATGAAAAGAAAGAAAAATAAGCTATTCTCATAGGCCACATCGCCCCTTTCATCAATGTCTAAATTCTTTTTGAACGACAACTTCATTAAAGAAAAAACTAACAAGTAGCTAAAACAAAATTACAAAAATTTATCATAATATCTCATTTTGTCAAACTAGTCGTGAGGAGCGTCGCCCACGTATACTGATAAAAACTATCTTCCATTATACTTGTTAAGCTCGTCTATACTTGCAAACCTAATCAAGCTCGCTTAAGAACATTTTGCGAATGTCTCAGAAGTACTCTCTTCGTCTTGAAGTTATTGTCTCCCGATAAAAAATTACACAAAAAATACATTTATTACAACATTTTTTTTTTGATATAATGACGGTTTTACCTTTAGATAATTAATTTGTCTTCTTTGATTTTTGTAAGTATAATTTGAAGCAAAAGTAATATAGTAAATTTGAACAAATTTTCCTTTCTATTACTAATAATAGACAATTAAATTAGGATCTTCCAAAAAACCGTGAAAAATAATATTAAGATGAAAAAAATAATTAAGAATATTAAATATTTCTTCCGTCCCAAAATAATTGTCCATTTTTTTATTCTGAATTGTCCCAAATTTATTGTCTAATACTAAAAATATATAAGAAAATTTGATAAAATTACTATATTATCCTTACTTGAAATTATTATTATAAATTTAAAAAAAAAAATTTAATTAGTTAAGGGTAAAACTGTTATTATACTAAAAAGTAAGAGAGAAAATTTTAATAAATATATTTTTCTTACAATAATTTTGAGATGAAATGAGTAAGAAGAAAGAAAAAATAATAAATCTTCTATGATCCCACATCGATGGTCAAAGGCAAAAAGGTCAATCGCTAAAAGGTTCGTCCAAGTGGCCTCCGGCATGAATAGATCCCTGACTAACAAGTTACAAGTTATGAACCAGTTCAAATCTTTCATTTACTCGGTTTTCATATTTTGAATGCAACAGTTTGTTTTGACAACAATTGTAAATAGGTTTCATTTTTGTTGATGTTAAAATATTATTCATTGCGTTTAATTTTTATGGTTTATATATTTTTGAGATATTTTAATTTAATTATTTATTAATAAAAATAAGTAAATAAATTTGATTAAGTTTATTATATTATTTTTATTTGAAATCATTATTACAAGATTTGGCTATTTTTGGTAAGAGCTTTTTTAAAGATTTTTTTTAGAGTTTTTAGCTTTTTTTTAAAAAAATAATCTAATAGCTCTTTTTGTTACAACAATTTTTAATAGCTCTTAAATAAAAAGCTGATTAATAAAACTTTTTAAATTGCCAAGAGCTATTAAAACTATAAATTACTGATATACCCTCCAACTATGATATAATTTATTTAAATATGTTTTCTTAAATCATTTTACATCTTAATTTTACAGTTAACAACTGATATACCAAACATTTTTATTAAAAAGATATAATTTATAGCTCTTATTAACAACTTTTTAGCAAACAGTTAACAACTTACAACTAATTTTGTCAAATGTATCTAAAAGAGTTTTAATAAATTAGCCAAATGTAAAGTTGTCGAATGACTTTGATCAAATACTAAAATTGATTTGCGAAGTTAACATTGCGGTTACTAGGGGTGTAAACAAGCCGAGTCGAGTCGAGTACTGTCAAGCTCGAGCTCGACTCGAATACAAAAACTCGAGCTCGAAACTCGGCTCGAACTCGACCGAGCTTTATATTTTGAGCTCGAGCTCGGCTCGTCATATAAAACTCGAGCTCGAAACTAGACTCGAGCTCGATTATTTTCAAATGTCATGCTCGAACTCGATGAATACTCGGTATATCAAGCTCGACTCGAATCGATTTATCTATACAAAAAAATAAAAAAATAATTTAATTAAAGCTCGATAAGGCTCGCGAACCTATCGAGCCGAGTATATTAGAGCTCGAACTCGGCTTGAATATATACTCGAGTAGCTCGAACTTGAGCTCAACTCATTTAAATCAAGTCGATTTCGAGTAATTTATGAGGTCAATCTCAAGTAACTCACGAGCTGTCTCGACTCGTTTACACCCATAGCGGTTATTCTAAATATAACAACACTTAAAAACATTTTGCTAACGTTTTAGAATATCAACATCGATGGTATATAATCAAACACAAAAAGCAGCAGAATATCATTACACGAGCCAAGTCGTCGAATGAGAAGCTATTATAAAAAGGTTTGTTTTTTGTTGATGTTAAAATATTATTTTTTGTTTAATTTTTATTGTTCACATTTTTTTTGAGATGTTTTAATTTAATTATATATTAATAAAAGTTATAAAGAATTTTGATCAAATTTAATATATTACTTTTATTTAAAATTGTTATTACAAGACATAAACTAATTTTGTTAAACCCCACAAATTAGAAAGATAATTTATACAATCAACTCTTTAAGTTTTAAATATTCTGTGAACATACTATTTTTTAAGGACTGTTTGTTTATATAAGGTAAGTCAAACTTCGGCTTTATAATATAGTCCTTAATTTTTTGTGGTTTATTTGGAGATTTATAAGCTTATCTAAGTTTGTTATTATATAATAAACTTATATAAACCCATAAATCACCAATAAGTTTAAAAAATTAACGTTTATGAAATATAAGCCCAAATATGGTTTGTTTTGAGCTTATATAACGTAAACCTCAATTTTGTGGATTTCTTTGAAACTTAGGGGCTTATATAAGTTTATCATGATATAATAAAATTATATAAACTCATAAACCTCCAAATAAGCCATAAAATTAAAACTTGTGTTATATAAGTCAAAATAAACTATACGTTATATAAGCCATAAAATTAAAACTTGTGTTATATAAGTCAAACTTTGGTCCCTATCGTTTACACCAAACATCAAGTATGGTCCCTATCTCAAACTAAGTGCACAGATCGTCCCTATCGTTTACACTTTGGATCAAAAATGGTCCCTATCTTGGATGGAGGTTAGTTTTGGCTGTTAAGTCTATTTGTTGGAGGGGCAATTTCGTCTTTTACTTTTTTGTCTACATATACTTCAAATACACTCATTCAAATACACTCACTTAATTTTTTTCTTTTAATTTATTTTTCATACTTATCTTTTTATCTCTCTCTCTCACATCTCTCAGCCCCTCTCTCTCCTGCAACACCCTCCTCCTCCATCTAACTATATTTCAGATCTTAGATGTGAAAAACAAATCTAGATCTCCTGCAACACCCTCTCTCTCCGGCGTCGTCGATTTTTGCTGGTCAGTGGAGGAGTTGATAAAGGGTGGCGGCTAGATCTCTCCATGGGAGAGAGAATATTAGGTTAGTTGCGTTTAAGGATGATCCGGACATGGCTTTTGATTTGGTGAAGAAAATGAAAGAGGGATGTGGGATTTCGACCAAGCTAAGGGTTGGCGGATAAAGCGTATGAGGTTGATGGGTATATGATTGATAATGGGGTTGCGGCAGAGGAAAGTGAGCTTGGGATGTTGTTACGGGCAAGTGAGTGACGAGACGGCGGGGTTGATTGAAGAGTGGTTTAGGTCAGATATGGCGGTGGACGTTGGGGTGAAAAATTGGGATGTTGGGAAGGTTAAGGAGGCGGTTGTGAAAGGTGGGGGTGGGTGGCATGGGCAAGGGTGGTAGTTGGCGATCTGGTGGTAACAAATGTTTAGTTTGACGAATTTTTTTTACTCTGATCTGGTGGTGGCTAGTGTATTCGTGTTTGATGGGGGTAAACGATGGGGGCTGTTGGTCAATTCGGAATCGGCTGGCATGGACAAACGGTGTTTGGTATCAATGGTGATGTTGAACTGGTGGTTAAAGGTTATTTGGTGGTTAAAGGTTATTGGTAATGGTGTCACTGTGTGAAAGAGTAAAAAACAATTTTTTATATTATGTACTGTATAAAAAGTACTATCTACTTTTAAGTACTCAATTTAATATCAAGAGGGTTTTGGTATAGGATGTTTAACTTGTTCAAATGGTTTTGATGCATATATTCTTGGAGCAAGAATTGCCATCTTTGTTAATTTATATTTTGGATCTTGTTTAATTTTTGGATCTTTAATTTCTGGGTTTATTTTGATGAAGAATTTATTTGTAGGATGAAAAGAGTGTATGTTTGATCCTGTGGGATGAAAATGGTGGGTGTTTGTATTAAATGAAGTCAAAATAAGTAAAAGACCGAAATGCCCCTCCTCTCTCAAGACTTAACAGCCAAAACTAACCTCCATCCAAGATAGGGACCATTTTTGATCCAAAGTATAAACGATAGGGACGATCTGTGCACTTAGTTTGAGATAGGGACCATACTTGATGTTTGGTGTAAACGATAGGGACCAAACATGAAATTTTTTCAAACTTATATGAGCTTCAGACTTTTTGCCAAAGAGACTTGAGCTTTAGTTTTCCTTATAAAAAATAATCTTTTAAATAAATCTTATATTTAAAAAGTCACTTTCACAAACAACTTCTTAATGCAACAAAAGCATTTGTAAAAACTTTTTTCTAGATCTTTATTACATAAAGGGACAATTCCATATATAACCAAAATTAAAAACAAAATTCTATATTTCCCAATTCATGCTTAAAAAGCATTGTATATATGCATTGAAAACTTGTCATTTGGGTAAATATAGAATTATCATGTTTATCTTGGGTATTGATACAAGGCTTTTACCTAGTAAGAAAATTATGTTCGTTGTGTTGGTCTAATCGAATTGATCTAGGCTATCTATGTGACTCAGTTGATTATGGTGAAACAAATGTTGTCGTTGTAGAATATGAAAATGTGCAAAACTTTTAAAGTAAAATGGCGTTGAAATTAAATCTAAATCTAATTAAAAGAAAGGTGCTATATTTAAAAACTTTGAAAAGTAAAATAATTAAATGACTAAAAATTAAAGCGTGACGAGAATTAAAATTAGACAAAGTATTAAAATGATAATGTAAAAATTAAACAAGACAAAGCACTAAAAGAAATCCCCAATCGGAATATACAATCCGATCATACCACATCGAAATATCACCAAACCTGTCGGAATGTCGCTCGGAAGATTCTGATCGGAATTCCTGTCACTTACCCTGATCGGAATATCTCAAGACACCAAGATCGGAATGTTGTAAACCTCCCTGGTCGGAATGTTGATCCCGTCGGAATATGGAGTGGGACTTGGTCGGAATGCTGATTGGAACCCTTGATCGGAATAACGTCACTTACCCTGATCGGAATGCCTATTCAACACCTCAATCGGAATGAGGGATGAGCACTAATCGGAATGCTGTCACTTTTCCTAATCGGAATACTCAAACCAACCCTGATCGGAATACCAAGAACCCCCCAATCGGAATATCAAAAGGAATGTCAAAACCCTTTTCCGACCAAGCAATGTAGCTATGGTCGGAATATATAAACCCTTTTCCGATCTTACCAATCGGAATACGAAGGAAGAAACCAATTAAAGAAAAGCTAATAAACAGGAATTTAAAGACTTTTAAAACACGAAATGAATAAACTTTACGAAAAACAACTTTTATATAAAAATAACTTTTGTAAAAACTTTATAAACTTGAAAATTAAGCACAAATAAGCTATGAAAATAAATGATCTAACACAATCAAAAGCATAATAACACAATCTTTAATCAAATAAGCAACACAATAAGCATGCAAACATAAAGATTAAGCAAGAAAGAAAGGTAGAATGAGAAATTTAAAACAAGAAAATTAAAGAACACTTACTTGAAATTAAATGGTAAATAAGGTGCAAGACATGTAATTAAAGGTGCAAGTAATTAAAGGTGCATAAAATAAAAGTGGAAGAGCTAATTTGTCAAGTTAGCGAACAAAAATAAATGAATGAAAATGGGGTGTATTTATAGGAGATTAGGAGGGTGGTTAGAGGAAGCTTCCTCCCCTCCTTCCTTTCTTCTTAATTGCGCCATTAAGTCCTTCCTTCTTAATCTCTTTGTTAATCTTGGACTTTGATGACTTTTGGCTCGGGATTTCTTTGGACTCGTCTTTTAATTCTTCGATAAATAAGACTTGAGTTCCTCGGCTTTTGATAAACTTCCGTCTTTTGACTTTTTCTTCGATAAATCTTCAGAATTAGTCTTGGACTTCCGTTCTTTTTGCACTCTTGACTTCTTGACTTCGTCTTTCGTCTTTTTCTTCAATAAAAGTCCGTAAATGCCCGTGAATGCCCGTGTTTTCTCCACTTTTCACCTTTTCGTCCTAAATCACAACAAAAACACAAACCACGCATAATTCCGACATAAAAGACATAAAATACACGTTTTGGCTCGGTTATTATTGTAATTAAGTGGTAGAAAAGATGGGTGTTTTCACACCTATCAAATCCCCTACACTTGACCATTGCAATGTCCTCATGCAATGCATTAGTTACAAAGCACGTTTACATTTTTCATCATAATCAATCCACGTTGGCCTTTATTAAAAGAGAAAGAAAATTATAAACATTAAAAGTAAAGAAATCAAAAGCATACCTTGGATTTTGGAAATGTCATGAATGATCATCATCCTCAAGTTTTCACTTTCTCCAAACCAAGCTTAAAAACGAGATCATTGTTATTATAAGTTAGTAGACTATCACGAACTCATATGGGCCAATTACTCACTTAGACTCCCTTATTCCTAGGTGTATCTCTTATATTTTATTATTGTCTTGAATGATCACGAAGATGCATTGTTTGACTTATTTCGATAGTTATTTAGTCCGAAAATAAAGTGAACGATTTAATCAATAGTTAGCTAAAGGACAAAATCTTTTAAAACTGCTTCTCGGGACCTCATAAAGTTCATATCTTGGCATAACTCGCTTCGCGATTTGAGACCTTTCTCGTACCGATATTTGGCAGCGACTTCATACTTCAAATCTTGAGAGACGTTCATGAAATAATGGCCTTCTCTTCATAATAGGAATTTCTTCACTTGAAGTTTTGAGAGATTCATACTTGGACCACGACTTCTTCATTTTTCTCCAAACTTTATTTTGGACTTTGATATACAACGATCCGCCTCCTTTTATGACTTGGATCTATTTATCCTCATACCTTGTTAGGGTCTTTTCGGATATACTTCTCCATGACTTTTGGGGAGTTTTTGCTTTTCGTCGTGTGTCTCGATCCTTCATATTGATTTTCGATAAATGATTCTTCACATCACTTGGATCTTTAGCAAGAAAATATAGCCCTCATGCCTTGTTAGGGCCTTTTCGGACTCACCAATCTTCGCATCCCGCTTCAATAAGTTATGCCTTGGCTATGAACTCTAATCCATACCGAGCAACTTTTAAACGATCTTGGGCTAGAAGCTAAGTAACTTTTCAAATCGTACAACCTTATTTATTGCAGATAAGTTTATTAGCAGGCGATGGGAGAATAGGCTTATAATTAACTCACATAAATTCACGAAAGAATACCAAACTTATAATTGACTCTATCATCTCTCGTTCTCCACAGTTTAAAATCTCAAGGAATGAGACTCGTGGATGCTTAGCCTATTAAATCAAAGTTTTGGGTTTTTGAGTCGCCTATAGGATCTTGCAAATTCTTAGACTTTTTCAAGTTTAGAAATCGCGTTTTAAAGTTCCCTTGATAAACTACTCTCTAGGATCAATTATAGGAACTTGCGAAAAGTTCTTGTTCTTAACCCGTGAGAATTAAGACTTTCGCGTTTTATAGCTCCCTATATAAAAGCCTAGCAAAACTTGACTTAAACATGTTAAAGATACTAGCTAGAGTAAACTTCGACAAGTAAACTCGGGTTGAGTCAAAAGATTCACAACGTTTGAAAATTAAAACCACTTTATTAAAGATTTATTCTAATAAGGCAAGAAAAAGGGAAAAACTAATAGGCCAAAATAGATCAAAAATTTTGAAAAATGTCGAAAAATTGATTTTCCGGTTAAAATGAGGACAAATACAAGGAAAAGACCACTTAACTTCGATAGAAGTCCCCCTACACTTATGATAAACATTGTCCTCAATGTTTAAGCATGTGGGAGTAAACTCCCCTACACTTAGGACATTGTGCACTTTGTTTAAATCTCGCTAAAGGAAAGGACAACTAAAGAGATTCCTATTTTAATATTTGAGAAAATATAAAATAGTGAATCAAAAAGAGTTTAGGATAGAACCGGGATAATGGAACACGGAACCACGGGTCGTCAAGAATCATCAAGAGTGGATCATTGAAGCTCGAATCCCTGATTAAGAGAGGAGAGGAAAGCAAACCAAAGGGTCTCCCCCTACACTTATGATAAAGAAAGCGAAAAGATAGATGCATGGGTTGCCTCCCAAGAAGCGCTTGATTTTTGTTAACCGAGTCGTGAGCCTGACTCGACCTTGATTATCAACGGAAGAAGCATGAAACATATCCACCAGGATCAAAGACATAGTTTTCGTCCATCAAATAGCAGAGGCTTAAGGCGAACAAGGCAAGCCAAAGAAGAGTAGGCAAGGTTCCCTTAAGCAGCGATGGAGCACGGTGGAAGCAAGTATGGTGAAGTGGTGCAAGCATGTCTTTAATAATTCCAAATATTTTTCCTTTTATTTCATCAGGTGGATACTGAGATGGCTGCAGAATATCAATACCGGGGTCGAACACCGTTTCCTTTACGGGGAAATAGCACTCAGGTGTAGCAGAATTAGAAGAAGATCCGCGAAGAAGCACAACCTCGTCCTCAGAAGTGGGATAAAGAGGTGTTAAATCATATGTGCTGCGGATATTGGTGTCGACCGGTTTCTTCTCCTTTGAAAGAATGTGCTTCAAATCCAAAGTAGGATCAAGACGATAATCTTCAAAGTCCAAAGGAAGTGCATCACTCTCATGAGGGAAGTAAGTGTTAAGAAATGCAGAGAAGTCTTCCTCAAATGAGTAATCGTCCAAAGTAGGATCGAGTGATGGCGGAGGATCTTCATCAAATGTAGGTGCAATGTCATCAGTAGAAGAATCGCTCGAAAGAGTATCGGCATCCTCAAAGTCATCAAAGGTGGGCATGTCCGGATACTCAGAAGTAAGGTCATCATAATCATCCGAGTCTGAGCTAGAATCATCATCATAAGCATCAAAGACCGGTGGAGAATCGTAAATGGGAGAAGGTTCCAAATTGGAGCGAGAATCATCCACATCATCATGAAAAAGTGGATTATCGATGCAAGAATCGAATAGAGGATTGTTGTAGACAACAAAGTCATCATGCACATTAATCATATTCACTGATTCTCGGCCTCCAAAGGATTTGCCTGTAAGCTTCCCCATTTTGAAAACTTGTGAATCATCCCCGACTCTTAATATTAACTCACCTTCGGCCACATCCACTAAAGCTCGTCCGGTTCTCAAGAATGGCCGACCAAGTATTAAAGGAATACGAGGGTCTATTTCATAATCAACAACCACAAAGTCAACTGGGAAAGTAAATGTGCCAACTTTAATAAACACGTCTTCGGCTATACCAACGGGGTAAGCGAGAGTGTGATTAGCAAGTTCAAGAGTCATCTTTGTTGGAGTGAGGTCGGGTAATGATAGTGTTTTCCAAACACTCAAAGGCATAAGATTAATACTGGCCCCGAGATCAGCAAGGGCAGTAAATTCTTCAATTTTGTTGAACAAGCAAGGCAACACAAAACGACCGGGATCTCCAAGCTTTTCCGGAAGTTCTTTGAGAATAACTGCAGAGCAGTTTTCGTTTAAGCGTGTGTTGGCGAGTTCAATCAGCTTCTCCTTCTTGTTAAGCAATTCCTTAAATGCTTTGACAAATTTGGGCATGTGGACAAGTGCCTCAAGAAAGCTAATGTTGAAGTTCATTTGAGAAATCATCTTCACATAGCGTGTCACTTCGGAGTCGTCCTTGGTTAGCATTTTGGTCTTGCCTAAACGAGAAGGATATGGGATATTGGGCTTTGGTGGTGAAGGTGAAGGCGTAGCAGGTAAAGGTTGGGATGTTGAAGGGTCCTTCCTGGAAACATCGTCATGACGAGGCGGAGACGGTAATGGTGCACTAATACTAGGTGTAGGAGGAGTAGGGATAAATGGTGGTGGAGGAGGTGTAGATGATGGGGGTGGGATTGGTGGATCGACAATGGTAATTCCACTACGAGTAGTTATAGCACTCACATTGGCTCGCGGATTAGTGACGGTGTTTGAAGGTGGATAACTTGAAGTAGAAGGTTGAGCAGGGGACAAGAAACTAGCCAGCATATTCTTTATATCATTCGTTTGAGTGCTGATGGAGGATTGAAGATTATCTCGAAGTTCGGATCTAATCTCATTTCCTTGCTTGGTAATATCTCCTTTCAGATTGATAATTTGGCTCTGTAGGTTCTTGATTTGCTCACCGTGGGTTCTCATGATGGTGTCAACATCAGGGTTAATGGGTGGGAGTTGTTGAGCGGTTGGGTGATAAGGATTAGAAGCTCTTGGTGGGATTTGGTTGCTTCTAGTGTAGTTGTTGGCGGGGTTTTGGTTTTGAGGAGAAAAACCGGGTGAAAGGTAGTTGTTTGATCGGTAACTCAGCAGATTTCTATCCCCTTGAGGTCGAGCTTGGTAATTTCCGGTGAATAATTACCATAAGCTGCATACACATTTTCCGGATTTCCTTGAGTTGAAGGACAATCGGTGTATGAGTAAGGACCGCCGCATGTTTCACAAGGAGCAGCAACAACTTTAACTTGTTGTTGTTGTTGGTTTGAAGCCAAGAGTTGCATACTTCTGCTCATTTCGGTCAACACGCGTGTGAGTTCAGTCATATCAGGGTTTGCTGAAGTGGAGGAAACATTGACTCTCGGGTTGTTCCTTGAAGAAGCAGAGGAATCCCAGTTTTTGTGGTGAGTAGTCATGTTCTCAATAAGCTCTCTACACTCCTCGGGTCTCCTTTTCATGAATGTGCCACCGGTGGCTGCATTAATCGTATCCTGATCACGAAAAGTCAAACCGTTATAGAAAGTATCAATTAAGGTTACAGGGAGCATGTTGTGGTTTGGACATCTATCGATCAAGACATTATATCTCTCCCAAGCATCAAAGAGAGATTCATCGGGATCTTGCATGAAACCGCTGATTTGATTGAGAAGGCTCGTCACCATGGATGGTGGAAAGTAGCGCGACAAAAAGCGTTGAGTCATGTCATCCCAAGTGTGAATAGAATTCTTCGGGAGACGATCAAACCATTTCTCGGCATGATGTAATAAAGTATGTGGAAAGAGTTGTAGGCGAAGTTCATCCATTGTGGCACCAGCCAACTTCATGCTTTGGGTGATTGTAATGAACTTGTCGAGGTGTTTGTTGGCATCATCATCAGGCAATCCACGGAATGGGTTTGTTTGCACTTGCTGAATCATGTGGTGCTTCAACGAAAACTCAGGAGCGTTGATTTGCATCGGCGCAATCGGTCCTCCTCGTCCAAACATGGTAGGTTGACAAAGCTCCTCCATTGTCCGAAGATCGGGCTGTGGAAGAACATTGTTGTTATTATTGAGGTGCGGTGGATTATTGTTGTTGACACCTGACATAGCTAAATCTTCTTGAGTCTCGGGCTCTTGATAATTAGAAGATCTAGTATGCATACACCTGAAAATGCAAAAGAAAAAGAAACCAAACACAAAGACAATATATATACACAATAAAGATAAATCTTTTTGGATTTTTGAGATTTTTAATTTTTATGGATTTTTTTGAATTTTTTATGCAAGAAAAATAACGCTCACAAGTGAACGGATCCCAAAAAGCAACACGTCTTTCATAGAAAACCGTTAATCTTTACGAAAAGAGCCGGCAGCGGCGCCATTTGATACATGGCTTTTACCTAGTAAGAAAATTATGTTCGTTGTGTTGGTCTAATCGAATTGATCTAGGTTATCTATGTGACTCAGTTGATTATGGTGAAACAAATGTTGTCGTTGTAGAATATGAAAATGTGCAAAACTTTTAAAGTAAAATGGCGTTGAAATTAAATCTAAATCTAATTAAAAGAAAGGTGCTATATTTAAAAACTTTGAAAAGTAAAATAATTAAATGACTAAAAATTAAAGCGTGGCGAGAATTAAAATTAGACAAAGTATTAAAATGATAATGTAAAAATTAAACAAGACAAAGCACTAAAAGAAATCCCCAATCGGAATATACATTATGATCATACCACATCGGAATATCACCAAACATGTCGGAATGTCTCTCGGAAGATTCTGATCAGAATTCTTGACACTTACCCTGATCGGAATATCTCAAGACACCAAGATCGGAATGTTGTAAACCTCCCTAGTTGGAATGTTGATCCCGTCGGAATATGGAGTGGGACTCGGTCGGAATGCTGATTGGAAACCTTGATCGGAATAACGTCACTTACCCGGATCGGAATGCCAATTCAACACCTTAATCGGAATGAGGGATGAGCACTAATCGGAATGCTGTCACTTTTCCTAATCGGAATACTCAAACCAACCCTGATCGGAATACCAAGAACCCCCCAATCGGAATATCAAAAGGAATGTCAAAACCCTTTTCCGACCAAGCAATGTAGCTATGGTCGGAATATATAAACCCTTTTCCGATCTTACCAATCGGAATACGAAGGAAGAAACCAATTAAAGAAAATCTAATAAACAGGAATTTAAAGACTTTTAAAACACGAAATGAATAAACTTTACGAAAAACAACTTTTATATAAAAATAACTTTTGTAAAAACTTTATAAACATGAAAATTAAGCACAAATAAGCTATGAAAATAAATGATCTAACACAATCAAAAGCATAAAAACACAATCTTTAATCAAATAAGCAACACAATAAGCATGTAAACATAAAGATTAAGCAAGAAAGAAAGGTAGAATGAGAAATTTAAAACAAGAAAATTAAAGAACACTTAATTGAAATTAAATGGTAAATAAGGTGCAAGACATGTAATTAAAGGTGCATAAAATAAAAGTGGAAGAGCTAATTTGTCAAGTTAGCCAACAAAAATAAATGAATGAAAATGGGGTGTATTTATAGGAGATTAGGAGGGTGGTTAGAGGAAGCTTCCTCCCCTCCTTCCTTTCTTCTTAATTGCGCCATTAAGTCCTTCCTTCTTAATCTCTTTGTTAATCTTGGACTTTGATGACTTTTGGCTCGGGATTTCTTTGGACTCGTCTTTTAATTCTTCGATAAATAAGACTTGAGTTCCTCGGCTTTTGATAAACTTCCGTCTTTTGACTTTTTCTTCGATAAATCTTTAGAATTGGTCTTGGACTTCCGTTCTTTTTGCACTCTTGACTTCTTGACTTCGTCTTTCTTCTTTTTCTTCAATAAAAGTCCGTAAATGCCCGTGAATGCCCGTGTTTTCTCCACTTTTCACCTTTTCGTCCTAAATCACAACAAAAACACAAACCACGCATAATTCCGACATAAAAGACATAAAATACACGTTTTGGCTCGGTTATTATTGTAATTAAGTGGTAGAAAAGATGGGTGTTTTCACACCTATCAGGTATATATGGAATTTTCCCTTACATAAAAATCATTCGTTGTTGTCAAAACTCCAAGCTTATGTCACAATGAGAAATGTCTTTTAAATGACTTTGATCAAATAACAAAAGAGAAATGATTTATCCTCGTACAAGTTCTTACTACTTATATGCCTACTCACAGGATCCTAACACGTGTCAGAACTGACGATTTAGATGCAGAGAGATAATGAGTGGAGATAAAATATAAAATATTGTTGTGTGTGTAGAAGGATATGTAGGAGGATATAGCAACACTCATACCAAAAATTCATTTGCAAAGTTAGCATTTGCAGTTACTCTAAATATAACAACACTTAAAAACATTTTGCTAACGTTTTAGAATATCCGACATCGATATACTCAAACACAAAAAACAGTAGAGTATCATTACACGAGTTGTTATGTATTTAGTCTTGATTAGCCTAAGTCGTGTCTATGGGATAGATATCGAGTTTTCTAATAGCCTATGGCAATAAAGGTCGGTTGGCTGTGTCGAAGCCCAACCCGACCCGTAGTGTATGTAACAGTCGGTTCCCCCTCATCTCTATTAAAGGAGATGAGGGGGACGAGATTCACAACACATTCTTTATCAATAAATCTAATCGTTCGATTAGGAGACATGCCTTGTGGGTTCTTATCTTTTCTGTCAATGGCTTCATAGATCGATGTTTCTAATCTAGTATCCAGGTTGTAGTAGTCGAATTACTTTAAGTGGTATCAAAGCCCGGGTTGGCAGGTTTTACTAGTTACTAGGATCGATCATTGAAGTGGGTTTCGATAGAAAAGGGTTTTTCTTCTTGTGGGGATCGATTGTTGAAGGTATCGACATCGAAGATTTGTCGATTTTGATCGACAAAGTTGCAGGTGGTGGCTGTATGTTTTTTGCTGCCATTGTTAAACAAGAAGAAATAAGAAAATAAAGAGGTTGTGTTTGTTTTTTTATAAAAAGATCGAGTACACAACTTATACTACGAAGGGTTATTTTTGGGCCGGTGTTTTTGGGCTTAAGGATTATATAAACTTTTATAAACTTTTAAGGATTTTGGGCTTAAGGATTCATAAAAAGTTTATTATATTTATTTTTGTTTTTTTTGACAAAACAAAAGGGTTAATACTTCGTAGGGATTTTACACAAGGGGACTTCGTAGTTCGTGATTGTGAGGGTTAATATATCATAAGGTTTAACGAATTATCGAAGGGGACTTTGTTAGTTTGTGATTGTGGGGTTTTTCACAAGGTTTAGCAAACTAATAAAGGGGCTTTGTCGGTTTGTGATTGTGAGGTTTTTCACAAGGTTTAGCAAATCAACAAAGGGATAAAGAAGCGTTCAAGACTTGTCGAGGTTGCAAGATTTCTTAGGTTATTAGAGATCGGTTTGCAAAATTAAAAGTACGACAAGGGTTACTTCAAAAGGCGTCGGGTACTTTCTTGATTCAAGGGTTGTCGATTTGTTGTATAGGTTAATTTCCAAGGTTAAATCAATATTTGAGTAAGAAAGTGTTTTCTTTTGAAGGGTTACTTGGTTTGATCGATTGCTGAGATTTTATCTTAGGGTTATATCGATAAATCAAGGGGTGTTTTATACACGGGATACTTTGCTAGATTGTGGTTTTTGTGTAGGTAAATTCACAAAAGGTTAAACGGTTAGCAAAGGGTTAAAATAAGATGACGCTGAGCAAATTTGAAATCGAGAAATTCGATGGGAAGAATGACTTTGGGTTATGGCAGGTAAGGATGAAGACTTTGTTGGAACATCTAGAATTAGATGCAACATTGGAAGAATTACCCGCCACCATAATAGTGGCTTACGATAACGTCATTCAGAAAAAGGCTTAGAGCGCATTGATCTTGTGTTTGGATGATCGGGTCCTACGGGAGATCACCAAGGAGATGACTGCAGCGGGGATTTGGAAAAAGTTAGAGACTTTATACATGACAAAGTATTTAGCTAATCGTTTGTACTTGAAGAAAAAATTATATACTTTTCAAATGCATCAAGGTAGGAGTCAGTATGAACATATTGATGAGTTTCACAAGCTCGTAGGTGACTTAGCGGCTATAGATACTGTTATATCGGATGAGGATCAGGCATTATTATTACTCACATCTTTACCATTGTCTTACGATAATCTCGTGGAGACTTTGCTATATGGTCGGGATACTTTGAAGCTAGAAGACGTGCTCGTGACACTTAATTCTAGGGAACTTCAGAAGATGACGGAAGCAAAGGGTGATAGTGGTGAAGGGTTGTATGTGAGGGAGAGATCCGGTCAGAGAGATATGGAGTAGGGTGCAAATAGTTCGTGGTCAAGGTCACAAGGAAGGAGAGACAAAATCAAGTGTTATATATGTCAGTCTGAGGATCATTTAGGAAAAAGTAATATGTGATAATATGATACGTTATAGGGTAAATTAGAAAATTACCTTTAGGAAAAAGTAATAGTCTAATAATACCAATGACGAATTCAATTAAACACGTGAGTGAGTCGAGTTCGTTGTACACGAAGATCTTATGAATTTGAGACGTTTTGCTTTGATTTGGACAATCGATTTGAATTGGTTTCCGGTTTTTAAACTACAATTAAAATCTACGAATTTTAAGCTATTTAAAATTAACCTAAAGTGCATAAATCGTAAACCCGCCTATTTTAAAATTCTACAAACAATTACTTAAAATAAACACACTAATTTAAAATTAAACCAAAATAATATTCTATAAAAAATTAGTCTATTTAGAAACTACAACTCTTAATCTATTTTAAATTCTAATTAAACTATTTTTTTTAACTAATTAAACTTTATTAAAATTATTTTTTTAAACTAATCTATTTAAAAACTATAATTATTTAAATCTAAAGATTGTTAAAGTCTATTTAATTAAAAATTAAACTAATTAAACTTTTTAAACAAAAACATTTTTATTTTTTATTTAAACTACCTTTTTTTTATAAAGAATTTACTTTTATTAAAATAATAATTAAAAGTTATATAAAAAATAAAAACGTGACAAAGATGTAGAAAATAAAACAAACACTGCCTAATTGATTAACACTCTATTAATGAAATAAGAGAAACTAAAATCAAAAGAGCACTTGGCTCAGATGGGTATCACGTTGGACCCCGAACCTGGGGGTCTCGAGTTCGAACCCCACCATGGACATATTTTTTTTTGAATAACTTTCTTTTGACAGATTTCAAACAGTAGTCTTAGGAAAGACTTTGTATAAGCTTATTTGCTCAAAAGCTGAGAGGACACAGCTTATTTTGAGCTTATCAAATAAGTTTGAATCTGATAAGCTTAAATACTTAGCTAAGCAGTAATATATCAATTACCAAACAACAAACCTACAATCTGCAAATAACGTTTAAGATTCAAACTAACAGTAACACTACCAAGGCGTCAACAGCAGGGTAAATAAGGTATCAAATAACAAAACAGATTAAAACCAAACACTAGCAGAATAAGTAGTTAACGAAACTTAAACGAATAAAAAAAATGCATTTATCCATATTTGAGATTGAAATCAGCTAAAATATAAAATCCAATTCTTAAAACATCTAAGCAGATAGATTATACTTAGCCTAATAAAACGTAAATCAATTCTCCAGATTCAAATTATTCAGCAACTATAAAATCACAAATCAGTCAAAGCAACTTAATGAATCAATCAAAATAACATATCAGTTCAAAACAGACAGATCTGTTATTCAGGTAGCTGAAAATAATAGAACACATGAACATTCTCAAATTACTTCATATAGATTCAACCAAAACGTAATTTTTTTAACAGATAAGCCACTGCAAAAGATCAGATTAACTAAAATATCTAAAACTTAATCAGACTCAATTAAAAACTAATTAAGCAATCCTACAGTCCAGAATTCTTACACACTTAAATACCAATTAACTAACATACGCAAAACAACTTAACAGATTCCTACATTCAATCTCAGATTAACATAAATTCAACAAATACAAACTCATATGAAAAACTCAGTTATTAAGTGAACACTATAAATCAATATTAAATAAGTAAACATTAAGCATTCTCAAACTAATATACTCAAAACTTCAATACAATAAACATTAAGCAGTGCACATATGTGTGAACCAATCAATCATATAAAACAGATTATCATAGAAACTAAATTGATTCTATAAAACATAGGAACTTAAAAGAAGATGAGCACCTTTTTGTAGTTAACCTCTGAGACGAAGCACAACGCTGAGCTGGCTTATGAACCGGATTCAGAACCACCATCCACCATTATCATTCAACCGAGACCACCATTTGTACCACCAACCGAACCATCAAAAATTATCACTGCTATAATTTAATATTTATCCAGTGGGGATAAACATGGATCCTTTTTAACTTTTAATATTAAAAATCAAGCTATTAATTAGCTTACTTTTAACATTTCAAATATTATCCTTAAGAAATAGTAAACAGATTTAGAATGTATATCAAATTAAAACAGTAAATAAACGAGACAAGATTGAATAATAAACAATTTAACTTTTATTAATTTCCAGAAAGTTTACAATACTTGATAGAAAGAAAATACATTACTTAATCTAATACTAATTTCTACAGCATAACATTAACTAAAAAGTAAAGGATGAAATTACACAAGAAATTGGGGGTATTTATAGCCCCCCCAAGGGCTGTTGGTGATGCGAATATCCGGATCCCTCAATGGATATTCCCTTTCAATTTGAGCCTTTGATCTTTATTTCCTTAATCTCTCTCTTCTGAAACTTCAATCGGATGGCTGTGATGATTCCAAATAGCACACGGATCGCCAACGTGGCATCCGTGTGCTAGTTGTGTTTCTTTTAAAAGTTGTGATTGGTGGATATGGGCTGATGAGGTGTAGCATCCAAACAAAATTGGCGACGTAGCACTTTCGTTCCACACCCTCTCTTCCTTAAACCATGGGGGTTTTATTCCCCTTGGTTTGAATTAATTAGATAGATGAAAAGCCCCATGTAACTCTTATTATTTACCCATCTAGGGTTAATGAACAGTAGATTTTTTAGCAAGTTTTTAGGGTGAGAAAATTGGGGAAGATGGAAAACATAGAAAGTAACGTTTTTATTTATTAAATGACTGTGTGGGGAAATAAAAAGTAAACGTGTGAGGGTGGGGGCGTTATTTATTTATGTGAAGTGAATAATGGGACGTTTGAGATAATAAACAATAGAGTGGGATACGTGTGAGATGAAAGGGACGTTTGGGTTTTGAGGTAAAACAATGAACGAATAAATAAGGCTTATATGGTCAACCCTAAAAGCCCATATAACCTTTATCCTTCATTCGTTTTTTTTTCTTTGTAAATAACAAATGGGCTTGAGGCCCATAATAAATATACCATCCGTCTCTTATTTTCACTCTTGGGCCTAATGGACTTTATTTTGATCTTCAAGCAACTTTTTAACTTAAATGGGCTTTTGAGCCCATTTATCCCATTGTGGGACACACTTGGCCCGTTTATTCGACAAATGATTAAATCCACTCATGTCGAGCTTGATTTTGGCTTCCTCGATCTTTTTCTTCATTCTCGTGTCGGTTTTCGTTGGTTTTCACGAACTTGGTACCTACACACATGAAAACAAGAAACATGCATATCCAAGGCATATTTGATACATTATGTGCAATATTTCAATGTTTTAAGCTACTAATGATATGAGTAAAAACACTCATATCAAATTCCCCCATGCTAAGCAATTGTCGTGTCCTCATGCAATGATAAAATAAAACTATAGCTACACCATTATTCAACTTTTGACACTTTATTTTGCAAAGACATAAAAGCTCAAATAGATTCATCGTCCTCGACTTTTTACTTTTCCATGCCAAGTGCAAAAACAAGATCATTGTTATTATAAGTTGGTAGACTAACACGAACTCATGTGGGCTAATTAATCACTTAGACTCCCTTATTCCTAAGTGTATCTCTTATATTTTATTGTTGTCTTGAATGATCACGAGGATGCATTGTTGACTTATTTCGATAATTTATTAGGCCGAAAATAAAGTGAACGATTTAATCAATAGTTAGCTAAAGGACAAAATCTTTTAAAACTGCTTCTCGAGCTCTCATAAAGTTCATATCTTGGCATAACTTGTTTCGCGATTTGAGACCTTTCTCGGACCGATATTTGGCAATGACTTTATACTTCCAACCTTGAGAGACGTTCATGAAATAATGGTCTTCTCTTCATAATATTTCTTCACTTGAAGTTTTTAGAGATTCATACTTGGACCACGACTTCTTCATTTTTCTCCAATCTTTATTTGGGATTTTGATTTACAACGATTCGCCTCCTTTTTGGACTTGGCTTCATTTATCCTCATACCTTATTTTGGTCTTTTTGGATAGACTTCTCCATGACTTTTTGGGAGTATTTTGCTTTTCGTCGTGTGTCTCGATCCTTCATATTGATTTTTGATAAATGAGTCTTCACATCACTTGAGATCTTTAGCAATAAAACATAGCCCTCATGTCTTGTTAGGACCTTTTTGGACTCGCCAATCTTCGCATCCCGCTTCAATAAGTTATGCCTTGGCTATGAACTCTAATCCATACCGAGCAACTTTTAAACGATCTTGGGCTAGAAGCTAAGTAACTTTTCAAATCATTCAACCTTATTTATTGCAATTAAATTTATTAACAAGTGATGGGAGAATAGGCTCATAATTAACTCACATAAATTCCCGAAAGAATACCGAACTTATAATTGGCTCTATCATCTCTTGTTCTCCATATTGTAAAATTCCAAGAATGAAATCAATGGATACTTAGCCTATTAAATCAAAGTTTTGGGTTTTCAAGTCATCTATAGGATCTTGCATCTTCTTATACTTTTGCAAGTTTTAGAAATTGCGTTTTAAAGTTCCCTTGATAAATGATTTTCTAGGATCAATTATAGGAGCTTGCGAAAGTTCTTGTTCTTAACCCGTGAGAGTTAAGACTTTCGCGTTTTAAAGCTCCCTATATAATAGCCTAGCAAAACATAATTCAAATACGTTAAGGAAAAGCTAAGGTTAAAAACCAAGTCGAGTCAAAAACTATTCTTATTAAAAGCCTACATTCGTGTCAAAAACACTTATTTTCTTTATTAAAACTTAAAAATTACACAAAAAATATAAAATTTTATGAAAATATACGTTTGGACACGACAAAAGCAATTGCAAGCGACTATATCGATTGACTCCCCCATGCTAAAACCAAACATTGTCCTCAATGTTTCTTAGCTCAAGAGTAACACCCCCTTGCTAAAACACGAAGAGTCTAATGCAAACTCCTAGCATGGAAAGAGCACGCAAATCTATAAGCCGTTTATTAATTATGCCTCAAGATAAAACGTTAGTCAATAATAATCAAGGGATAAAGAGTGTGCCCCTTTTTGGCATTCAAAGAATGGAAGATCAAGTGGACCGGCAAAAACCGAACATGAGAGTCTTCAAAAATTAGGGTCGTACCTAAGATCACAACACAACAAAAACAAGAGTACGAGCTTGAAAGATCAAGCCTTATTAGGTGTTAGAAAATAGAAAGAAGATAGAATGTATGGGACTCCCCCACAAGGCACCTCATTTTTGTTAACCGAGTCATGAGCTCGACTCGATCCCCGCATTCAATGGTCCTTAGGGAAAGTGGTACAAATCGGCATATTGGGATAAAATCCAACATAAAGCACAATGCCGGGGTCAAAGATCTCATCCTCGTTGTCGGAAGACAAACGAAAGGATAAAACTCCAACACGAATCTCTAACAAGAGATGGTAGTCACAAACAATAGAATGGATATAGCATGCTCCACGAGATAAACTCGCACCAAGATGATCGAAAAGTCTTTCAATTATTGCATCGGTGAAAGGCCGAGATTTCCCTAAATAAACAATTCCGGGATCGAATACCTCGTCCTCGGTGGAGAAAGGAATAGACAACAAGGTGTCGTCCCCCCATGCTAATCCTAAGTCATATGAAGCACATGATAATGGTGGAACAAAAGTCTCAACCATAGTGGTTTCAACTTGCATGACTTTGTTGACCTTTTCACTCTTATGAATGTGAATAAAGGGGTCATGGTACTCAAAACGAGTCGCATGAAAAACCCGCACATTAAGATCAAAGCGAGTGGGAAGGATAATAGGAGCAAAAGTAATTTATCCATCTGGGTCAACATTATCATCATCATAAATCGGGTGATCAAACCAAGAGTCTTCATCACCGTCATTAGACTCTTCCTCAAATTCCGAAGGAATGTCTATATAAAGAAACTCATCATCCTCCTTCATAAGAATATCATCATCACAAAGGTTGTGAGATGTAGGAGGTGTGATGTTCTCTAAATCCTCTTGAAACAACGGATTATTGTTCAATGAAACTTCAAAGAGAGGATTTGAGTAAGTCACGAAAGTGTCGTCATCCTTGTCATCACAAGAAATATCCGACAAAGTATCGAGTGTGTCACACTCGGATACAAGATCATCATTCTCATTTGAAGGCAATTCATCGGCGAATTCCTCGAGAATGGTAGGTAAAACACAAGAATCATGTTCGATCTCGAGATCGGAAACGTCTTCACTTCCCCGTGGAAGTGGATCAAGAATAGCACAAAGTTCATCGATGAACTTATCACATGAATAGTCACTAACCTCACTCGGTATGAAGTTAGGAATCGAAGGTTCTTCAAATGAAGATTGTGCCTTAGGAACATCAATATGATCCATAGAAAAGAGTGAAAATGAGTCCATTTTCAAAGATTGTTCAATTAAAGCAATGTCACTCTCGGGATCAAAATTCTCACTAACAAACTCACTAGCATCAAATGGCTCACTCAAGTAATCATCTATTTGTTTTTCAATCTTAGCATCCTCGTGTGGAGTAAGTGTAGAGGAGGAAAGGTTACAACATGTTTCAACAAAGCAAGCTTATTCATTTGATTTTAACTTTCCTTTATCACAATTAGAAGTTTCCAAAATTGGAAAAACACCTTTATCAAAAAGAGCTTTCTTATCATTTTCAACAAGTTTAACACTTTCAACTTTCTTAGGAGCAAATCTTGGAATCTTTTCCGGTTTAAAAACAATACTCTTATCTCCATAAAACAATTTAATTTCCTCTTTCCTCATATCAACTAAAACATTGGCCGTGCACAAAAATGGTCTTCCTAGAATAATCGGCACACGAGGATTGGTCTCATAATCGACTATAGCAAAATCGGCTAAGTACAAGAAGTTTCCCACTTTCATAATGACATTTTCCGCTATACCAACCGGTCGAGTGGTGGTTCCATTAGCAAGCTCAATGATCATACGAGTGGTACTAAGAGGCACATAATCAATGGTATTCCAAAGAGCTAAGGGCATGATGTTAATGCTTGCTCCTAGATCGGCTAGGCCTTTACAAACCCCAAGCTCATTGAAAACACAAGGAATCAAGAATTGACCCGGATCTTTATATTTCTCGGGGAAGAAATCAAAGAAAACCGAGGTACTAATCACATTCAAAGTAGCCTTAGTGACTTCTAGGAAAGTTTCCTTAGGTGGAGGCTTAAACTCAATCACTTCAACTTCATCTAAATTCTCACAATCATCATAAACGTTTACGGCCTTAAGCTCTCCCTTCGGGTTTGGAAAGGTATTACTAGGTAAGCAACCCGAAGAAGATGACGGTTTAGACATGAATCCCTCAAACATAGAAAGCAATTTATTTTGACCTTGTTCTAAACTTTGTTACATACGATTATGACTTTGCTATAATCTTTGCTCAAAACGGTTTTGATTTTGTTCAAGCCTTTGTTGATTAAGCTCAATCTTGTTATTTTGCCCTTTAATCGTATTTTGAAACTCGTTTTTCAAAGTTGCCATTTGTCCTTGAATATTATTTTGAAAAGCTTCCAGATTTGCCTCATTTGACTTGATATAACTTGACAAATCATTTTGATTATTCCCTTGAAAATCTTGATTGTTTTGATTAGCATTAAACCTATTTCCTTGATTAAAATTCCCTTGGTTACCACGGTTAAAATTATTCCCATTATTTCCATTGTTGTACCTATTTTGAACCGGTGGAAAACCCGGTGGAGCAACATGATTTTGACGAGGAACTTGACCGTTGGAGCCATAAGTTCCCGTCGCAGAAAAAGCACTAGCTTGATCAAAACCCGTGTTTAAACAAGCATAATTAGGATGTGCTCCACCACACGATACACAAACATTCTCAATCATATTAATCGATCCATGAGGATTCTTCCTAATCTCACTCAACAAAGTCGCAAATCCACTATCAATCTTAGATTCCAATCTAGAAATCTCGTGATTAGATGAATTCACATTAGAAACAACCGGTGTGTTTCATGAATATTGTGCTCTAGACTTATCCTCAATTATTCTCCACGCGTCTCTCGGTGTTTTTCTTAAAAGATTACCACCCGTGGCGGCATTTAAAGAATCTTGTTCAATCATATTAAGCCCATTATAAAAAGTATTTATTTGATGCAATTCCGAGAAACCGTGGTGTGGACATTGTCTTAACAAATCTTTAAATCTTTCCCAAGCAACCCCAAACGATTCATGCACTTTTTGTTCAAATCTAGTGATCTCATTCTTAAAATGTGTTGTCTTGGACGGTGGAAAGAAATAATTCATAAACTTTGACACTAAATCATACCAAGTTAAAATCGAACCCGGTGGTTCTTTCTCATACCAAAGCTTAGCATTACCCTCGAGCGAGTACGGAAAAAGCATAAGCTTAATCACGTCATTCGGCACATCTCTAAACTTGAGAGTCGAGGTAATTCGATTAAAATTCCGAATGTGAGAATGCGGGCTATCGGTCTCATTGCCACGAAATTGGTCGGCACGAATGAGCGATAAAAGACCCGTCTTAATCTCAAAATGATCCGCCAAAATAGCCGGCACAACGATTGCTTCCCCATACCCTTCGGTGGGTGCACGAAGCAATTCCTCCATTGTTCGGTTATCGGCCATCTCTACAACAATAGGTGGAATCTCGGGTTCCACTATTCGTTGTTGACAATTTTTATTTCTACGAGGAATATTTTCAAGCCTATTAAAATCAATCACAAGACGAGAAGAACGTAATTGCATACACTACAAAGACGAGAATTTAGAGGATTGAAGAAAAGAAATTAGACAAGAAAGAAGATTACTTTTGGTATTTTTATTTGGTATTGCTCAATAAAAAATGATCGATAAAAAACAAGGAATAAGGATAACTACTATGGAAGTAAATTACCCTCGGTCGACTTTGAAACGATAGGTGAAAACCTAAACGTCTCGAGGTTCAATAAGTAAACTACAAAAAAAAATAAGATTTATTACTACTTGAGTCGGCAAACCAATAATAGGTTGTCCCTCTCAATATACGCACAAGCAAGCGGGGAAACGAGGTGGCACTAAGCACTTAAAAACCTTTTTCCTTAGACGGCCTTTTATAGCACGTCGCCTTATACCCACCTTATAGTTTGTATAAATCGAGTTCAAACTTCTTATTAGTATTTATCTATTTTGCCTTTATTTTTGTTTTGGATTCGAATACAATAGCTAGGTGATGAAATCCCAACTAAGGCTTATTTGAAAAATATGTAAAATTATTGTTCTACGTAATACAATATATTATTCACAAAAAACGAGAAAAACGATACATACTATATAATAGAAAAATAACAAAACTTTCCGAGGACGGAAAGGGTCTTCAAATCCACGATCAACAAATCTCCACAAAGACGAATCGTACACAAGATCCCCGGCAGTGGCGCCAAAATTTTTGATGTGTCGTGGATAGTATATGTGATAATATGATACGTTATAGGGTAAATTAGAAAATTACCTTTAGGAAAAAGTAATAGTCTAATAATACCAATGACGAATTCAATTAAACACGTGAGTGAGTCGAGTTCGTTGTACACGAAGATCTTATGAATTTGAGACGTTTTGCTTTGATTTGGACAATCGATTTGAATTGGTTTCCGGTTTTTAAACTACAATTAAAATCTACGAATTTTAAGCTATTTAAATTTAACCTAAAGTGCATGAATCGTAAACCCGCCTATTTTAAAATTCTACAAACAACTACTTAAAATAAACACACTAATTTAAAATTAAACCAAAATAATATTCTATAAAAAATTAGTCTATTTAGAAACTACAACTCTTAATCTATTTTAAATTCTAATTAAACTTTTTTTTAAACTAATTAAACTTTATTAAAATTATTTTTTTAAACTAATCTATTTAAAAACTATAATTATTTAAATCTAAAGATTGTTAAAGTATATTTAATTAAAAATTAAACTAATTAAACTTTTTAAACAAAAACATTTTTATTTTTTATTTAAACTACTTTTTTTTTATAAAGAATTTACTTTTATTAAAATAATAATTAAAAGTTATATAAAAAATAAAAACGTGACAAAGATGTAGAAAATAAAACAAACACTGCCTAATTGATTAACACTATATTAATGAAATAAGAGAAACTAAAATCAAAAGAGCACTTGGCTCAGATGGGTATCACGTTGGACCTTGAACCTGGGGGTCTCGAGTTCGAACCCCACCATGGACATATTTTTTTTTGAATAACTTTCTTTTGACAGATTTCAAACAGTAGTCTTAGGAAAGACTTTGTATAAGCTTATTTGCTCAAAAGCTGAGAGGACACGGCTTATTTTGAGCTTATCAGATAAGTTTGAATCTGATAAGCTTAAATACTTAGCTAAGCAGTAATATATCAATTACCAAACAACAAACCTACAATCTGCAAATAACGTTTAAGATTCAAACTAACAGTAACACTACCAAGGCGTCAACAACAGGGTAAATAAGGTAGCAAATAACAAAACAGATTAAAACCAAACACTAGCAGAATAAGTAGTTAACGAAACTTAAACGAATAAAAAAAATGTAGTTATCCATATTTGAGATTGAAATCAGCTAAAATATAAAATCCAATTCTTAAAACATCTAAGCAGATAGATTAGACTTAGCCTAATAAAACGTAAATCAATTCTCCAGATTCAAATTATTCAGCAACTATAAAATCACAAATCAGTCAAAGCAACTTAATGAATCAATCAAAATAACATATCAGTTCAAAACAGACAGATCTGTTATTCAGGTAGCTGAAAATAATAGAACACATGAACATTCTCAAATTACTTCATATAGATTCAACCAAAACGTAATTTTTTTTAACAGATAAGCCACTGCTAAAGATCAGATTAACTAAAATATCTAAAACTTAATCAGACTCAATTAAAAACTAATTAAGCAATCCTACAGTCCTGAATTCTTACACATTTAAATACCAATTAACTAACATACGCAAAACAACTTAACAGATTCCTACATTCAATCTCAGATTAACATAAATTCAACAAATACAAACTCATATGAAAAACTCAGTTATTAAGTGAACACTATAAATCAATATTAAATAAGTAAACATTAAGCATTCTCAAACTAATATACTCAAAACTTCAATACAACAAACATTAAGCAGTGCACATATGTGTGAACCAATCAATCATATAAAACAGATTATCATAGAAACTAAATTAATTCTATAAAACATAGGAACTTAAAAGAAGATGAGCACCTTTTTGTAGTTAACCTCTGAGACGAAGCACAGCGCTGAGCTAGCTTATGAACCAGATTCAGAACCACCATCCACCATTATCATTCAACCGAGACCACCATTTGTACCACCAACCGAACCATCAAAAATTATCACTGCTATAATTTAATATTTGTCCAGTGGGGATAAACATGGATCCTTTTTAACTTTTAATATTAAAAATCAAGCTATTAATTAGCTTACTTTTAACATTTCAAATATTATCCTTAAGAAATAGTAAACAGATTTAGAATGTATATCAAATTAAAACAGTAAATAAACGAGACAAGATTGAATAATAAACAATTTAACTTTTATTAATTTCCAGAAAGTTTACAATACTTGATAGAAAGAAAATACATTACTTAATCTAATACTAATTTCTACAGCATAACATTAAGTAAAAAGTAAAGGATGAAATTACACAAGAAATTGGGGGTATTTATAGCCCCCCCAAGGGCTGTTGGTGATGCGAATATCCGGATCCCTCAAGGGATATTCCCTTTCAATTTGAGCCTTTGATCTTTTTTTCCTTATTCTCTCTCTTCTGAAACTTCAATCGGATGGCTGTGATGATTCCAAATAGCACACGGATCGCCAACGTGGCATCCGTGTGCTAGTTGTGTTTCTTTTAAAGGCTGTGATTGGTGGATATGGGCTGATAAGGTGTAGCATCCAAACAAAATTGGCCACGTAGCACTTTCGTTCCACACCCTCTCTTCCTTAAACCATGGGGGTTTTATTCCCCTTGGTTTGAATTAATTAGATAGATGAAAAGCCCCATGTAACTCTTATTATTTACCCATCTAGGGTTAATGAACAGTAGATTTTTTAGCAGGTTTTTAGGGTGAGAAAATTGGGGAAGATGGAAAACATAGAAAGTAACTTTTTTATTTATTAAATGACTGTGTGGGGAAATAAAAAGTAAACGTGTGAGGGTGGGGGCGTTATTTATTTATGTGAAGTGAATAATGGGACGGTTGAGATAATAAACAATAGAGTGGGATACGTGTGAGATGAAAGGGACGTTTGGTTTTTGAGGTAAAACAATGAACGAATAAATAAGGCTTATATGGTCAACCCTAAAAGCCCATATAACCGTTATCCTTCATTCATTTTTTTTTGTAAATAACAAATGGGCTTGAGGCCCATAACAAATATACCATCCGTCTCTTATTTTCACTCTTGGGCCTAATGGACTTTATTTTGATCTTCAAGCAACTTTTTAACTTAAATGGGCTTTTGAGCCCATTTATCCCATTGTGGGACCCACTTGGCCCGTTTATTCGACAAATGATTAAATCCACTCATGTCGAGCTCGATTTTGGCTTCCTCGATCTTTTTCTTCATTCTCGTGTCGGTTTTTGTTGGTTTTCACGAACTTGGTACCTACACACATAAAAACAAGAAACATGCATATCCAAGGCATATATGATACATTATGTGCAATATTTCAATGTTTTAAGCTACTAATGATATGAGTAAAAACACTCATATCAAGAGACAAAATCAAGTGTTATATATGTCAGTCTGAGGATCATTTGAAAAGGGATTATCCCAGGTATAGTCACAAGAAATCTCAAGGTTTTGTTAGGAATGAAGATCAGGTATCCGGTTTTGGAGCTGATGGGTATGACAATGCTGATGTTATAATGGCTATAAGTGTTGATGAACTTTTGGACTAGATCATGGATTCACGGGGCTCATACCATATGACATACAAGAGAGATTACTTGGTTGATTTTAAGGAGTATACCGGTGGTAATGTACTGCTAGGTGATGGCAGGGAATGTCATGTACGAGGGATAGGAAAGGTTCGAGAACGAATGAGGGATGTGTCAAGTTTCTTGTTGGACAACGTCAGGTATGTTCCAGAATTAAGACGAAACTTGATATTGCTGGGCACTCTTGAAAAAGAGGGTTTTATCGTGAAGATGCAGTCGGGCAAGATCAAGGTTATAAAAGGTTCACTGGTGGTACTATTAGGAACAAGAAGGGATAATTACGTATATACCCTGAACGGTCAGGCTGTGACCGGGAAGACAATGAAGGGTAGGAACCAGTTAGGAAAATTTCTGACTGGGTGGAAGGTCAAGACGAGTAATGTTCTTGATTCTTGTAATCAGAAGTCTACACAAAAATTTATGAAGAGTAGGGTCGCCAAACATTTGGATGTTCCAGGGTTACAGAAGCAGAATGGGTTGGTTGAGGAGACGAACGTGACACTCTTGGATAAGGTACGTTGTTTTCTGATTCTGTCTGGTATGTCCAAGGTTTTTTGGACAGAGGATACAACCATGTCTACATATCTAGATAATAGGTCACTATCAGCAGCGATTGGATTCAAGAAGACTATAGATATGTTGGGTTCTTTTGGTTGGCTTGCTAGTATTGAGCAAGGGATGCTTGAACCGGTTAAGGTCAAGTGCATATTCTTGGGATACCATAAAGGTATGAATGTTTATCAACTTTGGAGGTGTGATGACGTTACTTCAAAGGGAGTGCTTAATAGGAATATGGGTGTAAAACCCGCATACTTTTACCATGAATAGTACCCTTAAGATCGTACGTACTAGATTAAAACCTTCCTATTATAACATGATTACGTTTACATGTTAGGATTTTACGTATTACGTACGTGTTAGAACACGATAAGTATTTATTACGTACGAACACACAATAATTAATCACGAACATGCGATCATGAAATCACGAACGTAAGTAAATCACGAACTAATATTAATTACGTACATATATTTATTACGAGCGTGAATAAATATATTAGGTCATGGTAAGTATTTAACAAGAACACACTAAATACGAACACAAATAAACACGAACGAACACTTAAACAACGAGACACGGAAAACGCTACGGGTACCCCATGTGGGGCCCCCCTACCCACGGCTACACCAACACCATGGGCCAAGCCCATCAAGTTTTACAATGAAAGGGGGGTAAAGGTAAAACTTGTTTTCATTTTTCACTTTACAGGAAAACAAATTAAAAACCTAAAAAGCTTTCTCCTTTCTCCTTCTTGTCCTCCTTGGCCGCCGCATACAACACAAGAAAAGGGGATGTTCGTTGGATTTTGATCTTGAATATTGTACGTGTGTTCGTGTGTGTTCATCCTCGTTAGATCCACGCATTCGGTATATTCTTTTAATCCTTTTTCTTTTTGATTTGAACTAATAAAATTAATTAAGAACATGATGTTTTTAAAACCCTAATTAAAAACATAAATCAATCATGTAAATGGTTATTGGGTAAATAAAAAAGGATGTTATTAGGGGTGTTTGTTTGGCCGGCGCCTAAACCGAACCCCAAGGGGGTCTCGGTTTGGCTAATAGACCACCACCGAGACCATATGGTCCCGGTTTGGAGGTGTGGGTCCCACGGCAGCAGCAAACCAAAGGGAACCCCGAAGTGGTTCGGGGTATGGTGTCGATTTTATGTCCGATTCATGGTTTCTAGTCAAGATCCGATTCATGGTTTATGTTAAGATTATTTTTTTATGATCATATGTTAAAATTAAATTAATAATTATATGACATGATTAATTTAATTAAAACATGACTTAGGTTATAATTTAATTATTAGATCATGGAATTATTAACCTAAGTATTTATATTTTTATAAACCTTATAATTAATTAATTATTTAAAAACTATGGTTATAATTAGTTAATTAACATGACTTAGGTTATATTATTAATAATTAATAATACATGTTTTAACCTAAGTATTTAACTTTATTTAATTAAAAACATGATATGTTTAATTAAATACTTTTAACCTATAGTTTATTTAAATTACATGTAATAATTAATAAACTATACATTATATCATTATGACTTAGAAAATAATCAAAAAAACACTTAAGCTTATATACTTAGCTTATTTAACCAGCTTATATCTAATTATGGAAACTTTCTATTTTTAGAAACTTATTTATTTAAGGCAGCTAATCTATTTATGGAAACTTTCTATTTTTAGAAACTTATTTAATTCAGGCAGCTAATCTATTTATGGAAACTTTCTATTTTTAGAAACTTATTTAATTCAGGCAGCTAATCTATTTATGGACACTTTCTATTTTTAGAAACTTATTTAATTGAGGCAGCTGATCTATTTGTGGAAACTTTCTATTTTTAGAAACTTATCTATTTTAAGTAGTAATTCTATTTTTGGAAACTTTCTATTTTTGGAAACTTTCTATTTTTGGAAACTTTCTATTTTGGGTAACTTTCTATTTTTGGAAACTTTCTATTTTTGGAAACTTTCTATTTTTGGAAACTTTCTATTTTAGGAAACTTGCTATTTTTGGAAAGTTACTTATTATTACACAGTAAGTATAATAATACATGAAATACCAGAAATACTTAATCAGAATAGACAGAATATAAGATAAACATAGTTCAAGGCTTTAAACAGTAAAACATGATATGAACATATAAAATAAGCTAAGACATGACATAAAACCAGTTACGTATTTAGTAAGCAAATACTTATTCATGTATGTATTTATGTAGCATTAGTGATATCGAAGTAGGATTCTCCTCAGTTCATCTTCTTCGTTCATTGAACATAAGGTACGGATTCCCGTCCTTTCAGTATGGACATTCTTTCTTTATTAGGATTCCCCGTATGCAGCCAACTGTTTTCCCGTAGTATAAGTTTATATGTTTGATTTGCTTATGTTTAATTTAGAATACCTATAGCCATATGCATGCATGACCAGTTTCACCTAGTTATGGAGGTACCATAACCATAACACTAGAGGCACTGGTGTTATGACTTCACCACGGCAGAGTGATTGCTCGTGGCGTCCCTTCAGCTTTTGGCCATTTATTATATTTATCATGTGGGGCGTATGGGTGCATCCTAGTTACATGTTTTTCAGCAGATTACTCAGTGTGAATGTGGTGTGTGCCTTGCATCCTTCACAAGGAGCTGATCCCTCCTACCCAAAACCAATATATTAAATTAGAGGCAGCCCCTCTAATTTGCATGATGAGGTCACCCATCCAAGTATTCATGCACGTTGGATTTTCATGACCTATATTGGCTAATGGTAGAACATGTTAAACAGTTTTTATAAGATAAACATAAGGCTTTTCAAACTATAAAACCAGTTTTACCAAGACTTAACCAGGTTATTCGGGACTTAGTTCCTTCCGCTGTTATATGTTATATGCTTATCCTATTCATGCTTTATTGTACATCCGTGCACTGAGCGTATTGCTCAACCGTTTTCCTTTTCTATGTTCCCAAAACGGCAGGTACTTAGGGACGCTCGTAGACATTAAGCGTACGTGCATATGGACTGGAAGCTTTCTAGCCTTTCTTTACTTTATGCATTATCTTTACTTTGATACTCTTGCTATGGACATTATTTAGTCCTTTCCTTTAGAGTACTTATGTTTGTGTGTGATGAGCTTTACTTTTGGACTACCGATGTTTGATTCCGGTATTTTCCTTTTATGGTCATGTAATGTTTAGACATTAATCCTTGTATGCTTTGATGACACGCCATAATTACGCGTGACATTCCATTATCAAAATGGGGTGTTACAATTATGGTATCAGAGCCAAGGCTTTGACCTGTAGGCTCTCAAAATATGACCTGTGATTAGTGGGTAGTCACTATGGTCTTTCTAGAACTGACAGTCGTTTTTCATGCATTCATCATTTTTATGCATACATATATATGTCATTGTCGCAAGTTTATGACTAAGTAATGGTTGGTACAGGACTGGCCCTACTTAGTCGCATGTGTTTTATCAAAACTTTTAAATTTAGGACCGACCCATAGGCGTCCCCTCGCCATGTCTTTTATTTTGGGTGAACTGACCATAGGTGTTCACTCTCGAGCATACAAAAGTTTTCATAAAACTGCATCATTCCTTCATACACAAATTTTATTGCATAAAATTTTTCTCGTGATTTATTGGTATAAATTTTTTTCATGTATATATATACTAGACGAATACCCGCGCATAGCAGCGGAAATACCTAGCGTCAAATAATTAACGATATGCGATACTTTGTCTTAGAATTCTCTCTATGTGACTATGAAAATGCTTAGCGGGTACTCGTCTAGATAGATCATGAACCAAAAATAAAGGCTCGAAGAAATCTTAAAAGTATATACGTGAGTTACTCAAATACAATCCATCGGATCAACAATAGTAAATTATTATATTGTAAAAAAAACACATACCATTATACTTTCGGCCTTAAACCTCTTAAAATTAGTTCAACTATTACCTTGATTGTGTATTCTATTATATATATATATATATATATATATATATATATATATATATATATATATATAAGATTGTTTATCTATATGTATAACAAGAATGGTAGAACCCGCGCTTTGTAGCAGGCATAATTTGATAATATTCGGGGTTACAATTTATGTATACAATCATTTAAGACATCAACACTTTCAAAATTTTCTAGTTGCATGGTGCCAAATTTTTAGTGTACTAACTATGCCATTAGCCCTTACAAATAAGCAAAAACATTAGAGCTCATGTGCCTTGGAGCTTGAGACAGAGAGTACAAACACAAGAAGTTAAAAAGAGGTCTAAAACCATATTGTACAAACAAAGTAGAGGGTATGTGCTTGACTAAGATTTTAAGAAACTAACCAATAAATAATTTCATTGAATGAACACCTAAATAAAATCCACAACTATGCGAAACATAATTAGATATGAAGTTTAGTAATTTAGAATGTCGAAGCTTAAAAAACAGACTTTGTGCGGCTTTCAACACACTGGACCAAACATCTGAATATAGGATCTCTTCATGGAATGATTAAATTGAAAACACATTTAATCAGCGAGTGATGAATTAAAAAATAACCCATCTTTAAATATAATAGAAAATACATTTAGTTCAACAGTTTAATCACTAAGATTACTGATATCATTTTAAAGAACACTACTTCAATGGGCTTCCCAAATTTCTATTATTGATTATGCGACAAAAAAATATATAATTAGACGAGTAATTAAAAAATGCTACAGACTTCAAGTTGTAATATCAAGTTTCAAACACATACAATCAGTGTAAGTCATACATACTCTAAGCAAAATTGGATGCTAATTGCAACCATAAAATGAAATAAGACATTACTCATATATGTTGCGCATGATTTTTCGTTTAACTATACATCATTAAACGGTGGATTCCATGCTTGAATCTGCCGTAATTAATGTATTGTATCTGATTCAAACACCCAAAGCGTTTCTCATGTTATTCTCCAAACAATAAAGTTCAAAAAGTAAATGAGAGAAGTCACTTACGTATATCTCATAAAAAGCATAGCCTTTCTCTAAGATTGTGACGAACCACAGGTTCATTCAAGCAAGGCAACTTGGTCATGTCATCGACCCCACCATAGGCTACATAGGTTACATCAGCATCTCTTCATGTGGCAACTTTTCTATAAAATCAAGAACCTTGACAATGACATATAAGAATAGATAAGTCAAACAAACTAACAACTTGTCACACAACACAATCAAAATAATTTAGTGGTTGTAGACAAATGTCATTAGAGAATTAAAAATTATATGCTAATTAGCTATTCAAGTTGATCATCGTTTTCTTGTCTCATTTCTTGATACGCGTTACAACATAGGAGTCACTCTTACATAGTCAAGTTCATAAACCTAAAACAAAAAAAAAAGTGAAATGGTTTTTAAAGCATAAAAATGCATACCTGTTGTTTAGTTTCTTAATACGAAATCTGAATAAAAACAATCAAAGGATGAGCGTGTTTCATGTACACACACTACGATAGATCCAGGTACAACTTCAGTGGTTATAGGTCAGTCCTAACCACTCAGACAGTTACCCAGTCTCCCATCATCGCAATAAACTGCCATTAAAATGTGTTTGCTCAAAACGTCTCTACAGCAACTAAACAATTCAAATAAGCAAATCCCAAACAACTAAAAACCTAAGAAGTTGCCAAATAGCATTTTTCATAACATTTAAGGCACACTTACACACTAACTTACAAAATGCCTCCCTAGCACTTACATATTGGAGCTTTATTCTCCCATTGCACTCCAAACGTCTTAACATCATCCAAGTTCTGCTAAAACATACATTTAATTTTCCAAACCCTCAAAATTAAAAACCTCAGGGGAAACATTCTCGAAATTAGCATGTTTATCCTATTTTTAAAATATCTAAAAACAAATACAAAACCATCTTAATCCTAAAAAACCAAAACTCTAACAAAAATAGAAATTAATAGAAGAAACTAAAAACTTACTGTTTGGAAGATGGATATAGACATCAATTTTATCAACTTACCCTTCTCATCACATAATTATTTTGGCATGTGCGAGTTTCATAAAAATTTCACTGGGAACTTAGTTTTTCAAAGAGACCACTTAGGAAAAAAAAGCTTTGGGCCGAAAATCAGTCCAACCGGAAGCCTAGAAGCCAGGTCAATTCGAAACTATGTCGTATCAATCGCCTAATGCAATAGTTTATAATAAAGAATGATCTGCTTTACGATTGTTGTCAACAAAAAGACAGACGATAAAAATGAACTAAACTAAGAGTACCAAGAAATAGAGAAAACATATAGCATCAACATTGGAGTACTCTATGAGAATTGTAACACCCCACTTGGATAAGTGGACCGTTACGTGTATTTATGGCGTGTCATCAAAGCATAAGGTAAATGTCCTAAAACATTAACTGACCATAAAGGAAATACCGGAATCAAACATCGGTAATCTAAACATAAGCCCAAAACATGAAAAATAAAATACTGAAAGAAAGGACTAAACAATGTCCAAATAAGCAGAATAATGTAAGTACATAAAGTAAGAAGTCTGGATAGCTCCCATCCAAATGCACATGCTCTCAGAATCCTAAGAGCGTCATGGGGTACCTGCCGTTAGAACATGAAAGGGAACTACGACTGAGCATAACGCTCAGTGAACGGATATAGAGCATGATAAGGAACTACTGAAATGAAACAGATGGTAAAATACTGGAGCTGTAAGACTGATAATTAAAGTTGCAGCGGAAATCTGTGCATAATCTGTAAAGTCTGATTCGTAAATAATAAAGCTGAACTAATATTTGATAAATCTGAAAATATGCATTTACTGTATTTTAATTTGCCAGAGCTTATATAGGTCACGTGCTGTAACAACCGTGCATGAATAACTGGAGGGGTGACCTCGTCATGCTGTAGAGGGGTGACCTCTAAATAACTGTGCTGGGTGGAGGGATCAGCTCCAATGTGAAGGATGTAGAGCACACACCACATTCACCCTGATAACTTGTAACACTTATAAACCTAGGATGCATCCATACGCCCCACTAATAATACTGATAAAATGGCCAAGCTGAGCTGAGTGGGACGATGCAGGATATCACTCTCCTGCATGTGAGTCACGACACCGGTGCCTCTAGTGTCGTGGTTACGGTACCTCCGTAACTAGTACATAAACTGGTCGTGCTTGTATATAATGCTCAGGCAATTTATTTAGTTATTAACATGATTACTGATAAACTTAAACATATACTGGGGAAAAACATTTGGCTGAAGACGGGGAATCCTAATCATGCATAGAAAGGAAGTCCTTACTGAAAGGACGGAAATCCGTACCTCGTGTCCAGTAACCGACTGCAACGGAAAGATGATGAGACTCCTACTCTTATTTCACATAAGCTACACAAATGACGGACGCGAATAAGTTAACAGATATCCGTTGATTTTACTGATCTTAGCTGTTCTTAGTTTAATTTATTTATTCTTGTATTGTTGTACTGTTTCTTGTAAACCCTGATAATTCTGACTGTCTTTAAATATTTACTGATTAATGTATTTTTTGTACTCCTGATTGCTGTATAATATGTATTCAAATATTATACTAATACTGTCAATAATAACCTGTTAAAAATAGAAATTTTCCTAAATTAAAAGTTGCTTGTTCATGGTATAAGTTTGAGTATTTAGTATTACACATATAAATATGTCTACATGACTATTGTAAAGTTCAAATGTTGTTCATTATATGCAAACTCATGACGTTTAAAAAAATAGAGATAAGTTTATTTTGAAAATGTAATATAAAAAGCACATGGTTATTACTTAATGACAATGAAAGTGTCTACTATCCTATATACTAAGTTCAAAAAGACCTTCTTTAGCTAAATCAAGATAATATCATGCGCCAATTAAGTTAAACAGCTCATGCGTGTACAATGAGACCAACGTCTCTTATGTATCATATCATTTTAACATTTGCTGACGTGATCATTTTATAACCTATTCGGATGAAATGAAAAAGGTTTCTATTAAGATTTGAAAATTTCTCTTCTACATTTAGATGATAAATGGTGACTTCTATTATGGCTCATTACATGTTAACTTGTATCAAATCTTACTCAGTAATTAAGTATCATACTTGTTTGTTGCATAGAACCATGCATAAAATATATGGTATAAGGGTTACCTTAACAATAAACATGAATAGCTGATCGAAACCGAAACGAAAACACGAAAACGACGACTCAGCGAGACACAATAGAATCCACATCAATAATGGGAACCGATCAATCTGAATTGTGATGACCTTCAGTCGTGAGCCACCATGACATGAACGAGAACCGCATTCCGATTTCGATGAACACTCAAATCTATTTGCATTCTTTGTTATGGCAATTTGTTTTTTTTTATTACTTTAGGCTGGCGGCTATACATCCCAACCTAGGGTTTTGTTAAAAAACTTTTTTAACTTGTGATGAAATAAAATGTAAGGTTATCCCCTACTTGTTACTTTGCTAGTTGGGCCGGGCTTAAAGCCCTTTTCTTGTTTCTATTAAATAAGCCGATCCAAACAGCCCTCTTTTATGTACTTTTTGTTTTTCGTGTTAATTGAATCTCGTGCATTAATCTTCGTGACTTGGGTTCGTGATTTATCGTGTGATGGTTTATTTAACAAACGTAAATGCTTGTCGTGTACATTTAATATACTGGAATACTTCTCGTGAATTAGTTAATTAAATGTTTTAATTAATCAGTGATTTCATGTAATTATTATTCCATGGATTTTCATGCGGGTTTTACAATTCTTCCCCTCTAAAAAAAATAATTCGTCCTCGAATTAAGGACACGGTTAAACCGGGTTTTACAAGAATTGTCCGGGTACTAACAGATTAAGTAATACACGATCTTGACAAGAGATCACAACCACTATAGTAGTATAATACATAACACAAACATCAGAACAAAACCTATTGTAAAAACACAGTTTGCAAGACCGTTATGGTTGGAAATATTGTTCACTCGACTAAACTGCCTGCCATTGACTAAATCTACTTACTTGCATACCAGTTATTAGACACACTCCATGAAAGTGACATTTCTTACGTTGAGTAAACTTCTTTCACTTTATTCGGCCTCCTAAATGATCTATTCCTATGTGAAACAACCGACACATAATCCTTCTGATCATCAAGGATAATAATAGCTAAATCGTTCATTTTGCTCGCCCTCCTAAACTGATTTTCACCAATGACATTTCTATGCTTAGATTCCACTCACAACAATCTCAATACCATAACGAGTAGCATTACATATATCAAGTGCCTTTATACTCCTATAAAAAAGGTCTGCTCCTAGTACATCTTAGTAGTGTGCTACTACTAACTTATGACCATGACTTTCGTTAATCTGAAAGTTAACAGGTAAGCCTGATCTCTTTTGTTCCAAGAAATGAAGCCACATCTATATACCTTAAAATCTCCGAACGCATGAGTTATTATTAATCATGATAGAAAAATAAATTTTTAATTATACAACTAAACAATTCATTATACTCAACCCCGAACTGATATGTACTGCACTTTTTATTACTTTTTATTACTCATCGTGCACTTAAGAGGAAGCTGCTTTGTATGTTTGGATTGTCGTAGAAGCACGTAAGTACTATTCTAAAGTGTGATCATAAAAGTCATGGCCATTGTTTCTTGTTAATGGGCCAACTGATCCAAAGGAGCTTTATATGTGGTGACATATATTATTGTCACTAAACCTATGTATTCATTCTTATGCATATGCCCACCTGTTATCTAGACGTATGCATTCTTATTCATATGTGGTGACATATATTATTCTCATGAAACTAAAGTACCATTCATGAACATGACCTCGAGATAGATATGACATATCCAATCTGATAGATTAACAAGATCATCAATATTTTTACAATCTCTATATTCACAAACCTGAGTTTATCAGTCAATTTGAATTTAAATGAAACAAACATTGGAAACATACCCAAGGGAAATTTTGTGAGGACTTTCATCAAACACGTTATAGGCATGAATCCATCTAGCCACCACAACATCTTCACTAAATCACCTTCACATTCATCAAATAAACGAAACATCAAACATTAGAATCCAAAATTCGGGCAAAGCGATAATCAAATATTAGATTAGATTCAAAAAAATCAAATCCTCCCCAACCAACATTCAATACCACCAACCGAAACTACCTTGAAACCACCTAAACCATCGAGAGACGGTGTCAGATTCGGCAGATGTGGTGGTAATAAAGATTATGGTGGTGGCTGTATTTTTTTGTATGTATTAGGGTTTAGAGAAAAAAATTTGTTTGTGTGTGTTAATGTGGTTTCAATTAGTCTTGATTTTTGAATTATTTAACAATAATAGGATTAATGTCAGTGTTAGAATCCCACGGTTTGTAACATTTTATTTATGGAAATGTTGAATTTTCAACTTTTTCAACTTTTCAACAATTGGTATAAACCCTTTATAGGGTAATATAGATATTTTATGTTTTGATCTGTTAATCATATGTTTTATGTTATACTGTCAGATGGTTCTCACACGCGAGCAGGAACAACTAAATGCAGCAATCCAAGCTGCAATGCAAGCTTTGCTTTCTCAACTGAGGAATGACATCAGGGCTGAGGTTAAGGCTGCCAACAATCAGCAGCAAAACCAAGCACCTCCTCCTCCTCCTCCTCCAGTGACATTAGCAGTATGGCTGGAGAGATTCAACAAGCTCCGTCCTCGAGCTTTTGAGAAGACAGATAGCCCCAGTGATGCTGAAAGCTGGTTGGCTCACATCAAGAAGATTTTCAATGCTATGGGTTGTGACCCCGCGTACAAGGCGAGGGTTGGCATGCTATTGGTTAGAAGGTGGTGTGCTAAATTGGTGGTTAGCGTTGATGCAGTCCGAGGGAGGTGATGAGTGGGTTGCTGGTTTGACTTGGGCTCAGTTCAAGGACAGGGTGATGGAGCAGTTCTTTCCCAAGGCTGAGCAAGACAAGCTCAAGAGGGAGTACCATGGGATCCGACAAAGAGCTGGGGAGAATAGCAACGAGTTTATGCAGCGCTTTCTTCGCTTAGCTGGTTTCCTTGGTGCAGCAGCAGGTACTCCTGAGGAGCAGACACACCACTTTAGGTGGGATCTTCGTACGTCGGTCGCAAACAATCTGGTGTGTGCTATGTTCACTACTGTAGCACAAGTGGCCGATGCGACACGAAAGCTGGAGATGTTGCAGGAGAGAGATGAGTTCGGGGAAGCTAAGAGACCCGAGAAGAGGTAAACACTCGTATGCAAGCGGTGATCAATCCGTATTCTTTCCATATATGTCAATTATTCATCTCTTATAAACTGTATCTTCCAGGCAGAAAACTGGGGACCAGTATCAGCCAGCTACTCAGCAGCAACCTCATCAGCCCAAGGGAAACGGTCAGACTAACGACCATTCTGCTACGGACAGGCGTGGCGGTAATGATAATCACCGTCACAATGCTGGACACTCCAATGGCAGCAGGTCCTAATACTTACGCATTTTTCTTATCATTTCATGTTATAACCCATATTCTGACACTCTAGCAAATCATTTACCAGGAACCATAGAAACGATAGGGACCAGAACCAGAGAGGTTCACAGCCTAGCCGTCCAGCTATTACTGGTATTCAATCTTACGATTATCCGCATTTTCCTTTGTACTCTATTATCATGTCTTATGTAAAATGTTTTATCAGGTTCCCAGCCAGCCAGAGCACCTGCTGGAGGATATACTCATCCTCTTTGCTCTACTTGCCACCGTAGGCACCCAGGGCCATGTCGTCGTAACACTGACGCATGCTTCAAGTGTGGTCTTCCTAGCCATATCATGAAGGATTGCCGTAAGGGCGAGATGGAGGGCACATTGGGACATGCTGATTCCAAGCCGCCTCCTACCACTGGGCGTGTCTACACGAAATCTCGAGACCAGGCCAACAAGTCTACAGGTACCATCACTGGAATCTTGTATATGTATGGTCAAGCTGCGTGTGTTCTTTTCGATATGGGTGCTACTCACTCAGTCATTTCTACTGCTTATGCTAAGAACATTAGGATGCTCCCCATGCCACTAGATAATAGGCTTACTATTTCCACGCCTTTGAGGGACTCTGTATTAATCACCCATGTATACAAGAGTGTTCCCCTAGAATTTGACGATAAGGTTCGACCCGTTGACGCACTTCCGCTAGACATGAATGACTTCGACATAATTCTGGGCATGGATTGGCTATCCAAGCATCATGCTACCATAGACTGCCATTCATATCGAGTTATCTTCGGTGATGTTAATGCACCAGAGTACATTCATAACGGGTTCGTACCCGGGCGGTGATCTACCTGCAAGCGCGTGCACTACTATCACATGGCTGTGAGGGTTATCTAGCTACGGTTCACGACATGGATGCTAAATCTCCATCAATTCAGGATCAACCAATAGTGTCAGAATTCCAAGATGTTTTTCCAGCAGAACTTCCGAGCATACCACCTGCACGCGAAGTGGAATTCAATATCGAGCTTATTCCAGGAACTGAACCAATCTCTAAGACTCCTTATCGCATGGCTCCCATAGAGCTGAAGGAGCTGAAGGATAAACTGCAAGAACTTCTTGAACGAGGTTTCATTCGACCGAGCGCATCTTCATGGGGCGCATCGGTCTTATTTGTTAAGAAGAAGGACGGCAGTATGCGTCTTTGCATAGACTATCGCGAACTCAACAAGATTACTATCCGTAATAGGTATCCACTGCCGCGTATAGACGATATGTTTGACCAACTCCAAGGGGCCAAACACTTCTCCAAGATTGATCTTAGGTCAGGCTATCATCAGCTACGAGTCAAGGAGCAGGATATCGCCAAGACTGCTTTTCGTACCCGCTATGGCCACTACGAGTTTGTAGTTATGCCATTCGGCCTGACAAATGCTCCAGCAGTGTTCATAGACTTGATGAACATAATCTTCCATGAATTTTTGGACAAGTTCGTTATTATCTTCATCGATGACATCCTGATTTTCTCAAAGTCCAAGGAGGAACACGAAGACCATCTTCGTACAGTACTACAGATTCTTCGCCAGAAGCAGTTGTATGCTAAATTCTCCAAGTGTGAGTTCTGGTTAGACAAGGTGGCATTCTTAGGTCACATTGTATCAACAGAAGGAATCACTATGGATCCAGCGAAGGTTGAGGCCATTACTAAGTGACCGAGGCCGACATCAGCGACAGAAGTCTGCAGTTTCTTAGGCTTAGCTGGCTATTACGTAGGCTCGTGGAGAACTTTTCCCGCTTAGCACTACCATTGACCAAACTGATGCTGAAAGGGGAGAAATTCGTCTGGACTGAAGAACGAGAGAAGAGCTTTGAAGACCTGAAGCAGAAGCTAGTATCTGCACCTATTCTTACTCTCCCATCTGGTACGGGTGGATTTCAAATCTATAGTGATGCATCGGGGAAGGGACTTGGCTGTGTTCTCATGCAACATGGGAAAGTTATCGTGTACGCTTCACGGTAGCTTAAGCCTTATGAAGAAAATTACCCCACGCATGACTTGGAACTTGCTGCAGTCGTGTTTGCATTAAAGATATGGAGGCGCTACTTATATGGAGAATCATGTGACATTTTCATGGACCACAAGAGCTTGAAGTATATCTTCACTCAACGTGAATTGAACATGAGGCAAAGAAGATGGTTAGAGTTGTTGAAGGATTATGACATTAATCTACAGTATCATCCTGGAAAGGCAAATGTAGTAGCAGATGCTCTTAGCAGGAAGTCCGGAATGATCCACGGCATTAAAATTGAGGAGGAAATCATAAGAGACTTGGAGCGGCTAGACATCAAGATCATGGCACGTAGACAGCCCGGTTACTGGGATAATCTTAGAGTAGAACCCGAGTTACTCTCTAAGATCAAGGAAGCTCAGAAAGATGACGGAGAAATCTGGCCGATAGTACAGAATTTGGAGAAACAGACGGAATTCAGAGTAGATGCAGATGGTATCGTATGACAGGGCACGAGACTTGTGTTCTTGATGACCAAGAACTCCGGGATGCCTTGTTAGCTGAAGCTCATAGCTCCCCATTCTCTATACATCCTGGTTCGACTAAGATGTACCATGACATCAAGCAATACTTTTGGTGGAGTGGTATGAAACAGGATGTGGCCACTTACGTCTCCAAATGTCTTACCTGCCAGCAGGTTAAGATCGAGCATCAGCGATCTGGCAGTCTCCTTCAACCGTTAGATATTCCAGAGTGGAAGTGGGACAAAATCACCGTGGATTTTGTTACTGGTCTTCCGCCTACCAAGAGGAAGCACGATGCTATTTGGGTTATCGTAGATCGACTTACCAAATCAGCTCATTTCATACCGATCCGCAAGGAAGATCCGGTAAGTAAACTCGCCGATACGTATAGAAGAGAGATCATGAGACTCCACGGTGCTCCATCCAGCATCGTCTCAGACAAAGATCCTCGCTCCATTTCGCGATTTTGGAAGAGTCTGCAGAAAGCTTGGGGTACACAACTTAAGCTTAGCACGGCTTTTCATCCTCAAACGGACGGACAGTCGAAACGAACAATTCAGACATTGGAAGACATGTTGAGGTCATGTGCGTTGGAATAGACGGGTGATTGGGACGATTACATCTGTTTGGTGGAGTTTGCATACAACAACAGTTGGCACGCAAGTATCAAGTGTGCTCCTTTTGAGATGTTGTATGGCAGAAAGTGTCGCGCCCCAATCTGCTGGGATCAGGTTGGCGAGCGAACACTTGAAGGACCAGAAATCATAGAGTTGACCAATGAAAGGATCCCAGTAGCTAAGCAGAAACTTCAGGAAGCACAGTCACGTCAGAAGAGTTACGCCGATAAGTATCGTAGGGACATACATTTTAACGTAGGAGATCACGTCTTCCTTAAGGTTTCGCCGGCACGTGGTGTTAGACGCTTCGGGATAAAAGGGAAGCTCAGTCCTCGTTTCATCGGACCATTTGATATCATTGAACGAGTCGGGGAAGTATCTTACCGGTTAGCGTTACCTCCGCAGCTTTCGCATGTGCACAATGTGTTTCATGTGTCCTTACTCAGAGGGTACCAGTATCATCCCCTTCACATGGTTCAGTATCCACTGGAACAGATACGTGAAGATCTCACCTTCATAGAAGAACCCGAACGCGTTCTTGACAGACAAGAACGAGTCATGAGAAGGAAGACGATTCCATTCGTCAAAATCCTTTGGAGGGATCATACCGAGCGGGAAGCCACTTGGGAAACAGATTAGTCTATCCGGTCTTCTTACCCTCATTTCATATTTTAATTTCGGGTATGTTCTTCTTTTTCAGTTTACTTTATCTATAATTCGGGGATGAATTATTCTTTTTAGGGGGGAAGAGTTGTAAAACCCGCATGCTTTTACCATGAATAGTACCCTTAAGATCGTACGTACTAGATTAAAACCTTCCTATTATAGCATGATTACGTTTACATGTTAGGATTTTACGTATTACGTACGTGTTAGAACACTATAAGTATTTATTACGTACGAACACACAATAATTATTTAACAATAATTAATCAGGAACATACGATCATGAAATCATGAACGTAATTAAATCACGAACTAATATTAATTACGTACATATATTTATTACGCGCGTGAATAAATATATTAGGTCACGGTAAGTATTTAACGAGAACACACTAAACACGAACACAAATAAACACGAACGAACACTTAAACAACGAGACACGGAAAACGGTACGGGTACCCCATGTGGCCCCCCTACCCGCGGCTACACAAACACCATGGGCCAAGCCCATAAAATTTTACAATGAAAGGGGGGTAAAGGTAAAACTTGTTTTCATTTTTCACTTTATAGGAAAACAAATTAAAAACCTAAAAAGCTTTCTCCTTTCTCCTTCTTGTCCTCCTTGGCCGCCACATACAACACAAGAAAAGGGGGTGTTCATTTGATTTTGATCTTGAATATTGTATGTGTGTTCGTGTGTGTTCATCCTCGTTAGATCCACGCATTCGGTATATTCTTTTAATCCTTTTTCTTTTTTATTTGAACTAATAAAATTAATTAAGAACATGATGTTTTTAAAAACCTAATTAAAAACATAAATCAATCATGTAAATGGTTATTGGGTAAATCAAAAAGGATGTTTTTAGGGGTGTTTGTTTGGCCGGCGCCTAAACCGAACCCCAAGGGGGTCTCGGTTTGGCTAATAGACCACCACCGAGACCATATGGTCCCGGGTTGGTGGTGTGGGTCCCACGGCAGCAGCAAACCAAAGGGAACCCCGAAGTGGTTCGGGGTATGGTGTCGATTTCATGTCCGGTTCATGGTTTCTAGTCAAGATCCGATTCATGGTTTATTTTAAGATTATTTTTTTATGATCATATGTTAAAGTTAAATTAATAATTATATGACATGATTAATTTAATTAAAACATGACTTAGGTTATAATTTAATTATTAGATCATGGAATTATTAACCTAAGTATTTATATTTTTCTAAACCTTATAATTAATTAATTATTTAAAAACTATGGTTATAATTAGTTAATTAACATGACTTAGGTTATATTATTAATAATTAATAATACATGTTTTAACCTAAGTATTTAACTTTATTTAATTAAAAATAGGATATATTTAATTAAATACTTTTAACTTATAGTTTATTTAAATTACGTGTAATAATTAATAAACTATACATTATATTATTATGACTTAGAAAACAATCAGAAAAACACTTAAGCTTATATACTTAGCTTATTTAACCAGCTTATATCTAATTATGGAAACTTTCTATTTTTAGAAACTTATTTATTTAAGGCTGCTAATCTATTTATGGAAACTTTCTATTTTTAGAAACTTATTTAATTCAGACAGCTAATTTATTTATGGAAACTTTCTATTTTTAGAAACTTATTTAATTCAGGCAGCTAATCTATTTATGGAAACTTTCTATTTTTGAAAACTTATTTAATTAAGGCAGCTGATCTGTTTATGGAAACTTTCTATTTTTAGAAACTTATCTATTTTAAGCAGTAATTCTATTTTTGGAAACTTTATATTTTTGGAAACTTTCTATTTTTGGAAACTTTCTATTTTTGGTAACTTTCTTTTTTTGGAAACTTTCTATTTTTGGAAACTTTCTATTTTTGGAAACCTGCTATTTTTGGAAAGTTACTTATTATTACACAGTAAGTATAATAATAAGTGAAATACCAGAAATACTTAATCAGAATAGACAGAATATAAGATAAACACAGTTTAAGGCTTTAAACAGTAAAACATGATATGAACATATAAAATAAGCTAAGACATGACATAAAACCAGTTACGTATTTAGTAAGCAGATACTTATTCATGTATGTATTTATGTAGCATTAGTGATACCGAAGTAGGATTCTCCTCAGTCCATCTTCTTCGTTCACTGGACATAAGGTACGGATTCCCGTCCTTTCAGTATGGACATTCTTTCCTTATTAGGATTCTCCGTATGCAGCCAACTGATTTCCCGTAGTATAAGTTTATATGTTTGATTTGCTTATGTTTAATTTAGAATACCTATAGCCATATACATGCATGACCAGTTTCACCTAGTTATGGAGGTACCATAACCATAACACTAGAGGCACTGGTGTTATGACTTCACCATGGCGGAGTGGTTGCTCGTGGCATCCCTTCAGCTTTTGGCCATTTATTATATTTATCATGTGGGGCATATGGGTGCATCCTAGTTATATGTTTTTCAGCAGATTACTCAGTGTGAATGTGGTTTGTGCCTTGCATCCTTCACAAGGAGCTGATCCCTCCTACCCAAAACCAGTATATTAAATTAGAGGCAGCCCCTCTAATTTGCATGATGAGGTCACCCCTCCAAGTATTCATACACGGTGGATTTTCATGACCTATATTGGCTAATGGTAGAACATGTTAAATAGTTTTTATAATATAAACATAAGGCTTTTCAAACTATAAAACCAGTTTTACCAAGACTTAACCAGGTTATTCGGGACTTAGTTTCTTCCGCTGTTATATGTTATATGCTTATCCTATTCATGCTTTATTGTACATCCGTGCACTGAGCGTATTGCTCAGTCGTTTTCCTTTTCTATGTTCCCAAAACGGCAGGTACTCAGGGACGCTCGTAGACATTAAGCGTACGTGCATATGGACTGGAAGCTTTCTAGCCTTTCTTTACTTTATGCATTATCTTTACTTTGATACTCTTGCTATGGACATTGTTTAGTCCTTTCCTTTACAGTACTTATGTTTGTGTGTGATGAGCTTTACTTTTGGACTACCGATGTTTGATTCTGGTATTTTCCTTTTATGGTCATGTAATGTTTAGACATTAATCCTTGTATGCTTTGATGCCACGCCATAATTACGCGTGACATTCCATTATCAAAATGGGGTGTTACAATGGGTTTCAATGAAAGTGGGCAATACAAGAAAACTTTCATTGGTTCTGGTGTATGTACAAGTTCAGTGCAGGTGTTGCAAGGAGTTGGGTTTGAGGTGGAGTCTTGGGAGGATCATGCATTTGAGGTGGAACCTCGAGGGAATGTTGATCATGTAGATGTTCCAAAGAAAGTACAAACTCAAGATTTGATATACTAACATCTAGCACGTGATAGGGAGAAACACTTAGCACGGGAACTATTCAAGTATAGAGAAGACAGTAATGAGTCTGCTTGTGCAGTTGCTGTAGTGGAGAAGATATATGCACACGAGTCATTGACTTTCAATGATACAGTTTCTTGGGAGGTTCTTTCCAAGTGGATGGCTGGATTGAAAGAAGAAATGCATACTCGGTTAGATGTGTATGAGCTCAGCAACGGTTGCAGGAAAAGCAGTGACGACAGAAACGGTTATTACTGGGAATATACACCAGGTATGTTCATACATCTATTTCTTTATATAGATTGTATGGTATTTTCTTGCGGATGCAAGGGTGAGATCTCGGTTACCAATGGTTTGCTGGTTAAAGCAAAGGGAGATATACTTGGTATTAAGATCATTAGGATTCAGAGTGGTAATACTCTGAGGGTGTCACAGTCCAGGTTTTACAACGGAAAGTTGGTACAGACTTTGTTGAAGGGACACTCCATACTGCCGTTGGAGGATAGTCTATCAAGGGACTGTGATGTGGAAATGAATATTAAGTGGTCATATATATATGCAGTTGGAAGCCAGGAGTATCAGATGGTCTGCACGAGACCGGACATAGCATCGGCCGATGTGGGTATGTTGGATAGGTTTGATCGTGGATTACAGACTTACGTACAGGTTTTTGTGGATTTTGACTACACCATGGGTAGATCGATCACTGTCATGGGTAGATCAATCACAGGGTACGGGGTGCTGATACATGGATGTGCGAGGAGCTGGGAAGCTAAGTTGTAGCACACAGAGGCTTTGTGGACAACTGAAGCGGAGTATATGACACTTACGGAGGTTGTGAAATGATCTATTTGGCTAAGGGGATTATTGGAAGAGTTAGGCGTGAAGCTAAACACTGTTGCAGTTAATTTTGATAATCAGGGCGTGATTCAGTTATCACGGAATCATATTTTTCATGATAGGACTAAGCACATCAATGTGCGTTATCACTTTATTAGAGAAGTCTTGGCGAAGACGGTTGAAGTTCTGAAGGTGAGTACTGAACACAATGCTGCGGATGCCTTGACAAAGGTGGTACCTGGACGCAAGTTACAACACTGCTTGGAGTTGCTGAGTATTAGGATAGGCTAATATAAGCCTAAGGTGGAAATTGTTATGTATTTAGTATTGATTAGCCTAAGTCGTGTCTAGGGGATAGGTATCGAGTTTCCTAATAGCCTATAGCAATAAAGTTCGGTTGGCTGTGTCGAAGCCTAACCCGACCCGTAGTGTATGTAACAGTCGGCTCCCCCTCATCTCTATAAAAGGAGATGAGGGGGGACAAGATTCAAAACGCATTCTTTATCAATAAATCTAATCGTTCGATTAGGAGGCATACCTTGTGGGTTCTTATCTTTTTTGTCGATGGCTTCATAGAGCGATGTTCCGCATCTAGTATCCAGGTTGTAGTAGTCGAATTACTTCACGAGCCAAGTCTTCGAATGAGAAGCTTGCATTTAGTTGGGCCAATTTGTATTCTTGAATTCCATATTTTGGTATTAACCTTTTATTAATACCAGATGTAAAAGGGTTTACTTTTGATATTTATCATAATCAACCTAAGGCTGGGGTTGCGGGGGAATATCCCACGAGTGAGTCCGAGGTGGACAAAACCTACCCCATAAACCTCATCAAAGCCATGCGTGTGTTTGATTTTAAAAAACCTACTACTTGTCACTTACCCACCACCGGTGAGTTTTTAGATGGTGGGCCCTTAATCTTTTCTTTTTTAGTTTTTTAATAGTTTGTGAGTGGGGATTATTTAGTGGGGATATTTAATGGGGTATATTTTATATAAAATGAAAGTGAGGTGAAGGTGGGTTTTTTTCCTTAGTAACCTTGAAAGGTGAGTTTTGGGTGGGTTAAGAGAAAGCTGAGGTGGCGGTGAGTTTTTATGTTACCACTCCCCCAGCCTATGATTCCAAATAAAAGATCTGTCAGGCTATCCACAACGGTGTCAAGGTCACGACCTTAACACGTCAGCTTTCTCTCTCCTGCGACCTAGTGCGACCTATTTGCCCCAACAAGGCGACCTAGTTTAATTTTTTTTAATATAAATATTTTTTTTCAAATAATTTTTCAAATAAAATAAAAAAAATTATAGTACTCCCTTCGTCCCAAAATTATAGTCCACCTTTCCATTTCGGTTTGTCCCAATTTAATTGTCCACTTCTAAAACTTCTAAAAATAGGTAGGAATTTTAGATCGAGATTACTAGTTTACCCTTAAGTGAAATCATAATTACAAACTTTATAAAGGTTTTTAATTAATTGGTTAAGGGTAAAACTGTCTTTCTGCAAAAAGTATGAGAGAGAAAACTGAAAAGGTGGTACTTTTCTTAAACTGTGTGTTTTTTGTCGGTGGACAATAATTTTAGGACGGAGGGAGTAATATTTATACTTAAATATCGTTAAAGAAATAATTAAAAAAAGATTTAATTAGAAGTAAATAGGGTAAAATGCATTAGCTAAAACTAACTCAAAAAATTGTCAAATTAATATATGGTGTGAGGAATTAAACAAAAGTCAATATATTAAAATTTGGAACTTTTTTATAAATTTTATATAATTAAAACATAATTAAATATAATATGAGTTTATCAAAAGAAATATGAAACAAAAAAAAAGAAAGAAGAAAGCAGATTGTTTTGGTGAATTGGGTCGTAGGTACGCTCGGTTTGAGGAGAGTCGACTTTGGCGACCGATTAGCCACAACGGCGCGACTAGGTCGCGACCAAGTGCGATCGACCGAGTTCGCTTGGGTAGCCTCACGTTTCGAGTTCTCAACCATCCAAATCGTTTTTATCGTCAATTTGCTATCACAAAACAAAAAAATTGATATGAATGATCACATAGCTAGGATTGAGCATCTGGACCGGCAACCGGGACTTAACCGACTCGGATCGAACCGACTGAACCGGACCAAACCAGGTCGGACCGGATCTTTAGCTGTTCAGTCTATGACAAAAACCTACTGTATTTATTTTCATTGCAGGAAGATATAATACCGAAGTGACTAAGAAAATATGTCGCACAAGAAATAGGAAAGGTGGTTGCTAACGAGGTGGAAAATGTCAATGCTCAAGAAATGGGGAACGCGACTCAGCAACTTCTAGATGCCATTCGAAATCGACCCGTTTGAAACATGAGTAAAGTAATGGATTCTTCTAGTTTACACCATATGAAAATGAATCTGTCGTTGGAAACTATCAATGTTCTCTTAATAATTTCCTGTAGTTTAGAACCTTGAGTTGAAAGTGGATTTCTTATGTTAATGCTATAAATTTGCATAATTGCTCTAATGAATTGCCTATAGTTTACTTTTGATTTGAATATGAACAAATGCCAACGTCGAAGAACGATCGTATTAATAGTGCGAGTTGCGATCGAAATAGCGCTATTGAATAAGTAAGTCGTTATTTTGGCGTCGTAAGTAGGTACATCAAATGTTGTTTCGCAACTATCATTTTTCTATTGATTAAGAAAGTATGCATGAATCAGTAATAAAATTCAAGTATAATGTTTTAAAGGCAAGTCTTTTAGCCTACAAGCCTCTTGTTCCCCCACTTGAATATCTCGTGCATATAGTGTTTCTCTAGACAATTTCATGCACTAGTAACCCATCTTGATTCCAACTAAGGTCGTTTCTAAAAAATTACTAGTTTTATACCCACACAAGTCTTGAAAATTGGCAGCATCGATGAAATATATTACGAACCAGATGAAGGAAAGACTTAAATGTACATTTGGATGATACAACACAGTCCGTCATTCTTGACAGAGATTCACCACTACATAATTTCCTAAAATAAAACTAAAAAATAACACAAAAATCCCAAATTATTTCACATTATAAATCAAATATTTAAACAAAGAGGAATGATCATTATTCATTAGGTTCGTGTTGGGCCATACCCAACCCAACAGGCTAATCTTACCCGGGTAGCATATGACGGTTACATGGAAGTTAAGAAGCAATTACAAAGGAACAGAAACAATGGTTCTTTTACACGAACCATTGCAACTCTTACACTATGTTCTCAAGATGCATCAGTAAAGAAAAGTAAATGAAAAGAAAGTAAAGTGTTTCACCTCAATATTAAAAGAAACACTTTACTTTCAAAATCAACCAAAATACACTTAGTTTTCATTCAGTTTCCTTTCCTTTTATTTAGTAACTAACTTAAGAACACAAACTTTTTATAGTTTACTTTCATTTTCTTTACTTTCCTTTAATGAAAGATCTTGAGAACACAATGTAGAATCATGCATGTTAGTATAAATACTTAGCATCTATGTAATTAGAAAAACGATGGTATATGATAAATAATTGTAAAAACACAAGTTTTAATACAATTTGTAATTCTGGTATATTTTGATTCTAAGCTCATTTCGATCCGTTGTTAATTATTCCAACATTTGGCATCAGAGCTTTTGGTAATCAAACCAAGAATCATCATATACCAATTTTTTCTGCCCAATTTTGAATAAAGAAAAACGAAACCATATTTGTGCAAATCATTTAATAAAAAAAATCATACGATTTATCTCGTCTGAATTTTTTAGTCAGGGATCCTAACTTTGTCACCAAGGATGAATCACATTGTGATTGATTTTAAACCGACAACAAAATGGGTTTTTACTCGCGATTTGTGGAAAAATTCTTTTCAAAATTAAATCAAAAGAAAATCAAACCCAGAAAGATTCAAGTAACAATCTTTCGAATAACCCAAATTCAAAACAAATCAAAAGGACAGAAAACTAGATCATCAGAGAAAGGGAACAAGCACACATGTTTGAAGATTCCACTGAATCAGTCCCTCTTTAAAATCGTCAATTGATTTCACTTATCCAGAAAGCCCCAAATTAATTGCGGCGTCAGATCCCCAATTGACAACAAAACCCAAATTTTTTCGCACATAGCAAATCAAGGGAATCAACATACTACAAACATAATTGTAGTCAATAGGAAGGATAAGGGTCACCTTCATCGGTGAATACATCACCATCGAAGACACAAAGGCAAGAAGAACAATGACTAGAGGTCTCGACATCTCAACAAAAAGAGAGTCACTGTGTGTCATACCACACAAAAAAGAGAAGGTCGGGTTATGTTCTTTAACCCACAGATAAAAGGCTACGGGCATATAAGCCCATAAGGTTTCATTAAATCAAATTTAACCCTTCCACTTTCATTTTTTATATCTAATAATAAGTTTTTACACTTTTAATAGATATAACTTTTTTGGGTATTTGTTTTTTATACAACAAAAATATTTTGTTTACTGACTTTTTTAAACAAAGTTAGTATTTATTTACTAGTTTTTTGATAAAACAAATACTTAGATATAATAACCTAGGAATAATGTTGCTTATTAGAATAATTTTTTTAAGAAACTTTGTTCCATTAGTTATAGCCTGCAAGGCATAAATTTTTGAGTACTGACCAAAAGAGAGAAAAATTTCTCCGTCACTTTAAGTGTTTGGATTTTTGATATAGAGATTTTATATTAATATCCTTGTGGTATGACCAAAGAAAGTGAAATAATTCAAAAAAGGAAATAAGTACAGTTAGTACAACCCAATTCCAATGTCCAACGCTAAAACCTACGAATTACTCATTATGGGCAATTCGAATGCAAATCATTCTCGAAGAGAATGGTTTATGAGAAATGGTAGATCCAACAGAGACTACCCAGAAGGATAAGACTGCAATCGTATTTCTTTATCAATCCCCACCCGAAGAACAATTGCTTCAAATAACAAAGCACAAAACCACGAAAGCAATATAGGATGCTTTGAAAACAAGACACATGGGCGAACAAAGAGTTCAACAAGCGAGGCTATAAAATCTCAAATCCGACTTTGAGATGTTACAAATGAAGGAAGATGAGACAAGTGATTCGAAAATTAACAACACTATCAAACAAAGCCTTTATCTTAAGGCACACATTTGAGGATCCAACCTTTGTACGAAAGCTACTAAATGTTGTACCCGAGAAATTCCTTCAAATTGTCGCATCTATTGAACAATACTCGGATTTAGATGATATGACCCTAGAAGAAGCAATTAGAAGACTCAAGACATATGAGCAAATAATTAAGCGTAAAGAAGGAAAACAAGAAACCAGTCAATACAGAGTAATGTTTTCTCAACATGAAGATCAAGGCCAACAACTCAAAAGACGTGGTCATGGCATATTTAACCGATCACAAGGCTAAGGAAATTCAAAATAAGTTACTAAAGATAAGAGTAAGGTATTATGCTTCAAATGCAAGGAGTATAGCCATTTTGTAAACAAATATCCATCAAAGAAAGAACAACAGTCCAATCTCATTGAAGAAGACTTGGAACCACAATTACTTGTGGAAATTGACGAAGAAGCACCAGAATGGTTCATTAACCAAGAAGAATCACAAATCAAGAATGGGAAAAAATTCCATTCAACTTCAACTTAACAATATCAAACATTGGACGAGTTCATAGTGAAAGCTTAGATGGTGGTATATCCGAAGGCATAAATTGACCTAGAAATAAGGAAGATATATACACTGCAAGAACTCTAATAAGAAGAAAAGTATGGCCAACCTGGATTTAAGGAATATCACAACAACAATGTGAAAGTAACAAGAAGCATGCTCAATCAGGATTTATGAAATATCACAAACAAATGAAGGTGGAAGTAAGGAGAAACGTGGTTAACTTAGACTTAAGGAAGATCACAACAATGGAGAAAAACATGATTAACATGGACATGATAATGATCACAAAAATGAAGGTGGAAATAACCGAAGAAAAACTGATCCTACCTCGATGTAAGGATGATCACCAGCAATTATGAAGACCCTAAATGATCTGTGTCACATCGTTCGTGATTAGAGGGGAGAATGTTGGGCCATACCCAACCCAAGATGCTAATCTTACCCACTGTAACATATGATGATTACATGGAAGTTAAAAACAGTTACTAGGAACAGAAACAATGGTTCCTTTACACGAACCGTTGTAACTCTTAGAATCGTGCGTGCTCATTTCGTATAAATACTTAGCATCTATGTAATTAGAAAACTATGATAAATTATTGTAAAAACACAAGTTTTAATACAATTCGTATTTTTGGTATATCTTAATTCTAAGTTTATTTCGATCCATTGTTAATTATTCCAACAGTTCAGTGCTTTAGATCCATACAAGTTATATTAATAAGAAAGTACACAGTAATGTCGAAACTCTAATCAGTTACATCACCATTATAAAGTAACATCAATACTAGCGGAATTTAGAGCAACATTAGCATCAACATCAGCAATTAAGACAACAGGAGATGGAGCCTCATCACCTGACAAAAACATTTTTTCAGCTAAAATCTTTCCCCATTCAACCTTCAACTTCACAACAGCTCTCCCAAGCTCTGATTTCAGCTTCACCACATCCTCTTCTTCGTTTGAGCTATCTCATCCATAATTAAGCACCTTTTGTTGCCAATTCTTGAGCTTTCCCTCTGTTGCTTGCAATTCTACCTCAACATCCAACCAGTTTTTGTTCTTTGTTGTCAGATATACAAGGCATGAGTCTCGTGCCTATAAATATATAAGAAACAGAGACCAGTGAGTTAAAACTAACAACTCACTATACTTTACAGCCACTTCACCATATGAAATCTAACTTCAAAATCATGATGATTTCAACACTCTAATACGCTTTATCAACTAAAGTTCCTCAAATTCAAATCAACTTACTAAGAACTTGACTTCCCTTTGACCTTAACACCCTCTTACAGCTTGCAAAATCGTATTTACAAGAGTTTCAACCATACATTATACCAAATCCTATAAAGCTCAAACATACAACTTAAACTAACTTTCATAAATGAACTACGATTTTGAGATAACTGAATAAAATCAATTGAAAAATGGTTTTTAATTAACAAAACCCAACCCAAATATAATTAGCAAAAAAGGAAATAGAAATTATACCTCAAGCTTATTTGACACATAGACATGTGCAGTCTTGTCGCCCTCATGTGGCTTAAGTAACTTCCTATTTACCCTCTCCCTAGAAAATCAAAGTTCAAACACCCTTATAGAGCCCACAGCTCCCCTCTTCACCAGCAACATAATCAAATTCGACTTTAGCTTTCCATGTCCCCTTACCAGTGTTGCTAAATTTAGCGGGATTCGTCGGGACTGGTTCCGACAAAAACACATAACCCTTGGGAGCGTTCATCCTCTTGTTAATAGTAAGCATGAAAGGCAATTGGGCATAAAGGTCGTGCACCGGACGCTCCCTCCGACAACAACTGGTGCAATTTGATCATGTCATGCCCAAAAGATGACAACTTTGTTGTACGTGGTGTTGGCTGAAGAGACCATTGCTCCCACGCTTTCTTTACCTCAACCAGCTACATGGTCAAGGATGACGCCATGGGAGACAAGGGTGGACTTAAGGAGGTTTTCGAGGGTTTACGGGAACCCGATGGATGTTTGTCTCGTAATATGAGTTTCGGATATCTAAAACACAAAAACTTAACAAAAATATTGGGTATAACATAAACTTGGCTAAGATTTTTTCTAAACAAAACCCGGTCCTAAAGTTTGTGTTCCATAAATACTTTTAATCCAAAATTTTGGATACTCGTAAATAAAAAGAGTTTATTCGAAATTTTGGATATCTAAAATGTAAAATATAGATAAAATAATGAGTATAACATAAAAGAATCATTGCAAATTTCGGATATATAAATTCATGATATATTTTATTATTGGCAAGTCCCTTAAATGATTTAAATTTACAACAAAAAATTATAGTCGAAAATTTTCTAATTCATATTTACATTTTAGCCCACAAAAACTTATGAGATTACTCTTCTAATGACTGTCTAAATTCATGAAATTACTCATATTCACCCATAATCAAAACTTTTGGTACTCATAATTTTTTGTTGTGTACATCCGATAACTTATTATTCTGGTTCACCCTTGATGTGAGATGTGAGGAGGGATTTGCTTTAGTCGAAAAACTGAGTCGATCGGTGTGTGCATGAAATCGTGTTAAGGTGAAAGTATATATAGACACACCAACCGACCCTGATATGCCACGTGGCATGACTACGTATGTATTCGTTGTTTCCCCGATATTCTTCTTTTTACTACCATATGTGACTTCAAAAAATTTCTTGCTAGCCTTGACCAGCTTGTGAAAGAGTGTGTTATAAAAATCCTATCAAAGTATTTTACTAAGTTCAAAAGATTCGTTATATCGTTTCACTAAGAAACTTATAGAGTAGTATATATATTTTAAGTCACATATGGTAGTAAAAAGAAGAATGTCGGAGAAACAACGAATACATACGTAGTCATGCCACGTGGCACATTAGGGTCGGTTGGTGTGTGTCTATATACTCTCACATTAACACGGTTTCATGCACACACCGATCGACTCAGTTTTTCAACTAAAGCAAATCCCTACTCACATCTCCCATCAAGGGTGAACCAGAACAATAAGTTATCGGATGTACACAAAAAATTTACGAGTACAGAAAGTTCTAATTATGGGTGAATATGAGTAATTTCATGAATTTAAACAGTTATTATAAGAGTAATATCATAAGTTTTTGTGAGTTAAAATGTAAATATGAATTAGGAAATTTCGACTATAATTTTTTGTTGTAAATTTAAATCATTTAAGGGACTTGCCAATAATAAAATATATCATGAACTTATATATCTGAAATTTGCGATGATGCTTTGATGTTATACTCATTATTTTAGCTATATTTTACATTTCAGATATCCAAAATTTCGAATAATTTTTTTTATTTACGAGTCCAAAATTTTGGATTAAAATTATTTATGTAACACAAAATTTGGAACTGGGTTTAACTAGAAAAAGAAAATAAAACTAGGTCAAGGCTATCAAGAATATACTCAAATTTTATTTTGTTTACAAACATTATATTTTCTTTTTCTTTTTTTTTTAACTTTTCATTTGATATACGACCATATTTACTCTTTGGATTACCACGGTTGACCATAACAACCCGAAAAATCAAGCTATTGATCGTGATTACCGAATAGGCTTAATCAGATTCGGATCAGATCTTGTTTCTTTTAACAACCCTAAAAGCTTGTTTGTTTAGTTTTTCTATTAAGTCTTGTAAACTTCCTTAAAGCGTATGTCTAAATATACGATGTCTGTTTCTAGATGAATATAAGGGTGTTTGTTTTATGTTCTGAATAGAGTGTCTATATTAAAGAAAATGAATTTTGTACTTGAAAAAGAAGTTATATGGGATTATATATGAAAAAGTTCGAGGGTAAATAGATAAAACTATAAATTAAGGCATACACTTAGGTTATGTTTGGCGCGTGAGCTTATCTGGTCTTATCGTAGCATGAGCTTATTAATTTTTTAAAAATAAGCTACTATTAAAAATAAGTATCGTTTGACCGATAGAGTTTGAAAGAGCATGTTTAAAAAATAAACTCTTAAATGATATGCTAGTTAAACTTGAAAGTAAAAATAAGTATCGTTTGACTGATAGAGCTTTGAAAAAGCATGTTTAAAAAATAAACTCTTAAATGAAATGTTAGTTAAACTAGCATGTAAAAATAAGCTCAAGCTACATGCTCCAACATCCAGCTCTAGCGCCCTACTCCAATGATCCTTTCCAGCTCCTAATAATGTCAAACATACCCTTAATATGAAAGCCCTCCCTGGAAAATTTTAAGCACAATATTTTAATGACTTAATTTACTTATTAAATTTTCAGTTAAGACTTTTTAAGTCTTTATCAAACACAACCTAAGTGTGACAATGATACAGTTTGATTTTCCGAAAACATAGACCAAACCAGATATATTTTAAATTGTCTTTAAAAAACTGGCCTCTTTTAGTTTATTCTAAGGTCATTTCAGTTTTGTGTTTTTTTTAGTTTTTCCGGTTCTTATTTCATACAACATGTTTTGATCTTTTAATGGCCGGATTAGATTGAGAAATCGGGCAAAACCAAAACGATCAGGACCAGTTCTTTTCTCATACATGGCCTTAAGTCGAGCAAAATCAACCAGTAAGCTTTATTGGACCTTCGAGGCGAAATATCGAACCAGACGTGGACCTAATATATGTTTTGTCCGGTCCTTGGTCGAGTTTTCAACCGATCTGATCCAATTTACACACTGTAATCACGCCTTAATGTTATTAAACACTACCTACACCCTCAAAAATAAATTTTGTTTTGAGGGTTATCTTACGCTCAAGAATTTTAAACCAATTATATTTGACGGATATTCCACTTGGCACTTACTTGTAGTGGTAATCTTGTAATTCCCCAGTTCAAGGCAGTTTTTTTAATTTCTCGGTGAGGACGTTACTAGGGATCCACTCCTTTATGCGTCATAAACCATAGTACATCTTCTCATCAAAATCTGTACATGTCAACATCGTATATTCGATCATTTTCTGCACCCAAATACTATTCATTTTCATCTAAAAATATCATATTTAAAAATCTAAAATTTTAGTAGCTGCATATATACTATATATTGTTATGTATTAGTCTTTATTAGCCTAAAGTCGTGTCTAGGGTATAAGTTCTAAGTTTCCTAAATAGCCATGTACAATAAAGGTCGGTTGGTTGTGTTGAAGCCCAACCCGACGCGTATCTATGTAATAGTCGGTTCCCCCTCATCTCTATAAAAGGAGGTGAGGGGGGTTATGATTCACAACGCATTCTTTATTAATGAACTAATCGGTTGGATTAGGGTACATACCTTGTGTCACTTTTCTGTCGATAACGTTGGTGGGTTTTCTTCATGATCGAGTTATCCGCTCTAGTTAACCAGGTTGTGGTGAACGAATCACTAAAAGTGGTATCAGAGCCTGGTTCGCAGGTCTCTTCTGGTTATCTAGGATCGATCGAAGTGGGTTTCTTGTTGGTTGGTTTAGATCGACAAGGTTGCTGCTATCGACTTAAAAGGATTTTTTTTTCGGTAATTGAAGAACAACAAGATTGTGTCCGCCATTTTAGTGTTCTTCTTTTTCTATAGGTGTGGTTGTTAAAGCACAGTGGAGAAGAAGATAGGAAAAAAAACGGTTGGTTGGCTTTTATAGAAAAGAAAGTCAAAGTGATACTTCAAAGGGTTGAATATAATAAAAAGGCGTATTTGTTCAAGGTTTTATTTAGTATGAGATTAAAAGTCTATTAGTCAAAGAGTTGGACTAAAGTGGCTAATTTGATTCTTTTGTTTTATTTTATATATGACAAAAAGATATTATATTACTTTGAAGGGTATTACACAAGGGGACTTCATAATTCATGATTGTGAGGTTTAATATATCACAAGGTTTAGAGAATTATCGAAGGGACTTTGTCGGTTTGTGATTGAGAGGTTTTTCACAAGGTTTAGCAAATCAACAAAGGGGATAAAGAGCGTTCAAAACTTGTCGAGGTTGCAAGATTTCTTAGGTTATTAGAGATCGGTTTTGCAAAATTAAAAGTACGACAAGGGTTACTTCAAAAGGCGCCGGGTATTTTCTTGATTCAAGGGTTGTCAATTTATTGGATAGGTTAATTTCCAAGGTTCGATATTTGAGTAAGAAATGGTTTTCTTTTGAAGGGTTACTTGGTTTGATCGATTTATAAGATTTTTATCTTAGGGTTATATCGATAAATCAAGGGTGTTTTATACACGGGATACTTTGCTAGATCATGTTTTTGTGTAGGTTAATTCACAAAAGTTAAACGGTTAGTAAAGGTTGAAAGTAAGACGACGCTGAGCAAATTTGACATCGAGAAATTCGATGGGATGAATGACTTCGGGTTATGCTAGGTAAGGATGAAGGCTTTGCTGGAACATCTGGAATTAGATGTAGCATTAGAGGAATTACACGCCACCACTATGGTGGCATATGATAACGTCATTCCAAAAAAGGCTTACAACGCATTGATCTTGAGTTTAGGTGACCGGGTCCTACTGGAGATCACTAGGGGGACGATTGCAGCGGGGATTTGGAAAAAGTTAGAGACTTTATACATGACAAAGTCTTTAGCTAATCGTTTGTACTTGAAGAAAAAGTTATATACTTTTCAAATGCATCAAGGTAGGAGTCAGTCTGAACATATTGATGAGTTTCACAAGCTTGTAAGTGACTTAGCGGCTATAGATACTACTATATTGGATGAGGATCAGGCATTATTTTTACTCACATCTTTACCATCGTCTTACGATAATTTCGTGGAGACTTTGCTATATGGTCTGGATACTTTAAAGCTAGAAAACGTGCTTGCGATAGTTAATTCTAGGGAACTTCAGAAGATGACGGAAGCAAAGGGTGATGGTTGTGAAGGGTTGTATGTGAGGGAGAGATCTAGTCAGAGAGATATGGAGCGGGGTGCAAATAGTGCATGGTCAAGGTCACAAGGAAGGAACGATAAAATCAGGAGTTATATATTTTAGTCTGAGGATCATTTGAAGAGGGATTGTCCCAGGTATAATCACAAGAAATCTTAAGGTTTTGTCAGGAATGAAGATCAGGTATCCAGTTCTGGAGCTGATGGGTATGACAATGCTGATGTTATGATGGCTATGAGTGTTGATGAACTTTTGGACTAGATCATGGATTAAGGGGGCTCATACCATATGACACATAGGAGAGATTACTTGGTTGACTTTAAGGAGTATGACAGTGGTAATGTACTGCTGGGTGATGGCAGGGAATGCCGTGTACGGGGGACAGGAAAGGTTCGAGTACGAGTGAGGGTTGGGGCAAGTTTCATGTTGGACAACGTCAGGTATGTTCCAGAATTAAAACGAAACTTGATATGGCTGGGCACTCTTGAAAAAGAGGGTTTTACCGTGAAGATGCAGTCGGGAAAGATCAAGGTTATAAAGGGTTCACTGGTGGTACTATCAGGAACAAGAAAGGCTAGTTGCGTATATACCCTGAACGATCAGGCTGTGACCGGGAAGACAATGAAGGGTAGGAAAAAGTTAGGGACATTTCAGACTGGGTGGAAGATCAAGACGAGTAATGTTCTTGATTCTTGTAATCAGAAGTTTACACAACAATGTATGAAGAGTGGGGTCGCCAAACATTTGGATGTTGCAGGGTTACAACAGCATAATGGGTTAGTTGAGGATACAAACATGACACTCTTGGATAAGGTATGTTGTTTTTTGATTCAGTCTGGTCTGTCGAAAGTTTTTGGACAGAGGATACAACCATGTCTACATATCTAGATAATAGGACCATCAGCAGCGATTAGATTCAAGAAGACTATAGATATGTTGGGGTTTTTTTGGTTGGATTGCTAGTATTGAGCAAGGGATCCTTGAACCGGTTAAGGTTAAGCGCATATTCCTGGGATACCGTAAAGGTATGAATGTTTATCAACTTTGGAGGTTAGATGACGTTACTTCAAAGGGAGTGCTTTACAGGAATATGGGTTTCAATGAAAGTGGGCAATACAAGAAAACTTTCATTGGTTCTGGTGTATGTACAAGTTCAGTGCAGGTGTTGCAAGGAGTTGAGTTTGAGGTAGAATCTCGGGAGGATCATGCATTTAAGGTGGAACCTCGGGGGAATGTTGATCATGTAAATGTTCCAATAGAAGTACAAACTCAAGATTTGATATACTATCATCTAGCACGTGATAGGGAGCAACACTTAGCACGGGAACTATTTAAGTATAGGGAAGACAGTAATGAGGCTGCTTTTGCAGTTGATGTAGTGGAGAAGATTTATGCACATGAGTCATTGACTTTCAATGATACAGTTGCTTGTGATGTTCTTTCCAAGTGGATGGCTGGATTGAAAGAAGAAATGGATACTCGGTTAGATGTGTATGTGCTCAGCAACGGTTGCAGGAAAAGCAGTGACGACAGATACGGTTATTACTGGGAGTATACACCAGGTATGTTCATACATCTGTTTCTCTATATAGATTGTATGGTATTTTCTTGCGGATGAAAGGCTGAGATCTCGGTTACCAAGGGTTTGCTGGTAAAAGCAAAGAGAAATATACTTGGTATTAAGATCATCAAGAATCAGAGTGGTAATACTCAGAGGGTGTCACAATCCAGGTTTTACAACATAAAGTTGGTACAGACTTTGTTGAAGCGACACTCTATACTGTCATTGGAGGATAGTCTATAAGGGGATTGTGATGTAGAAAAGAATAGTAAGTGGTCATATATATATATATATCTATATATATATATATATATATATATATATATATATATATATATATATATATATATATATATATATATATATATATATATATATATATATATATATATATATATATATATATATATATATATATATATATATATATATATATATATATATATATATATATATATATATATATATATATATATAGTGAAGCGCTATATGCAGAACCCGTTTTTTGGTATAGAACTTACAGAACCATTTTAAGTGAATCTGGGCCACTAGATGAGTCTAATTAAAGGTTGAGATTGAGTGGGCCAAAACTGTAATTAAATAAAAGATAAAGGAGTATATTAAATTAAACAAAAAACTAAAAAGGGTATTATAGGTAGTTCACTTTTGTTTTTCTATTACTTTTCATGAAAACTATCATTTTATTTTTCCTTCATCAATTCATTCGGATCTATTATTATTTTTGTATCTCTCAAACTCTTATCTCCCTTTCTCAGCCGCACACAACTTATCTACCTAATTCATTCACCCTAGATATGGAAACGGTGTTGTGGTTGTACAAGAGGATGGCGACAACAATGACAAGGCATGGATGATCAAGGTCAGTGGAGGACGATGACGACGATTGGACGGAAAAGTAAGATCCACAGTGATTCATTATTTTTAGTAAATAACTTTGTCATTCATCTTTTTCTTAGACTAAAAGTCTTTTTTTAGTCGAAATGAATTTTTATGTGTAGATCGAAATCGATTATAAGATGAAGAGGGCTCGATTTGCCTCGCGAGGACTCAACACCGGATCGAGGCGATGACCGTCACCCAGATCACGCCCGACACCACCTTGCTTAAGGTATGCTTTTTTATATAACTGTAAAGGAAAATTGGTTATTAAAATGTTATCCGATAATATGATGAAGTGTTCATTAGACGACGATTTATATCGGTAGTGTAGATGAATGATGATGGGTTTAATGTTAAAAAAAATGATGATGATGGTTTTAACTTTTCACATGGAGGTCTTGAGGTCTTGCATAATGCTGGTGGTGATGAACTGACGTTGATAAAAAATAAAGTGTTACTAATTGCAAATGCTTTGTATTTTTGTTAAGTACATAGAAGAAAAGCTACATGATAGATCTAGAGCCATCTAATTAAGATGCCACAATTACAGTGATGTTATTACAGTTACAGTAATGCTTCTAACTATAGTTTTACAAGTACAGTGATGTTGTTAGATAAAAAATTTATACGGTGACTTAATTAACAATTGTAAAAAGTATAGTATAACTAATAGCTATTGAACCAACTGGTTTAGCCCAGTTGACCACCAAGGTTTCACTAACTGGTTTCCTTGGGAAAGTTCCTGGAGGTCTTGGGTTCAAGACCTGCCGAGGGCCTTTCAGACGAAGCGGATAATAAGTTTAACATAACTAGGCGAAGGTTTGAAAAGATTCTTCTGCTTGAATGTCATTGCATGACTCGACCCACTAACTAATAAAATTTGCCACTCTAAAAACAAAAAAAAAACTAATTGCTATTGAGACATGATTTATTCATCTTGTCTTTGATAAATGCTTGATGACCATAAATGTTAAAAGTCTAAATATTTCTATAAAAACTGTATACGAGTTAAAAAGAATGGCTGCTAATGGTATTTATTTTTTGCTACTCATCGGCTGCCCCTTTTTTTTCTTTTGTTACAGGTATTAGATCATGTGATTAGTCCGGATAAAGCTACATGTATTTTTAGAGACGCATCGATACATATATGTTTTTAGAAGATGTACATGTATGTTTTTGGAAGACGTACATGTATGTTTTTGGAAGACATACATGCATGTTTTTGGAGGACGTACATGTATGTTTTTAGAGGACGTACATATATGTTTTTGGAAGACGTGCATACATGTTTTTTGAAGACGTGCACATATGTTTTTGGAATTTATGATTATACATTTTAATGAATTTGATAAGAAAATGAAGATTGTACATGTTTTTACATTGTGTGTATATTTATATTTAACAAAATACTTGTATATAAATTTTATTTTCTTTGATATCATTTCTTTTGTATACTGTTCTTGGTTGTTTTAAGTTTGTAAAGGTTACATTTATATGTTTAGTTTTGGTAATAAATTTGGAAGATAAAAAAATGTACATTATGAACATGTATGCAAAACAAGATTCATGGCTATCTATGCACAAAAAGTAAAAAACATATGTGAATTCAGTATATAAAAAAACATATGTGCAATTGTTCGAAGACATAAATATTGAAGAAAAAAAATATATGAAAAAAATTATTTTATAATTTTAAAATTAAAGGACGTAAAAACGTTTATTTAATTAAAAAATAAAAAAAGTGTTTGGACTTTTATACCCTTTTGAATTAAATATAAATGATTCATAATACTAAATTTTGATTGGACTAAAGTGGTTCTGTAAGTTCTGTACCAAAAAAGAGGTTCTGCATATATCGCGGCCCTATATATATATATATATATATATATATATATATATATATATATATATATATATATATATATATATATATATATATATATATATATAAATATATATATATATATATATATATATATATATATATATATAATATATATATATAATATATATATATATATATATATATATATATATATATATATATATATATATATATATATATATATATATATATATATATATATATATATATATATATATATATATATATATATATATATATATATATATATATATATATATATATATATATATATATATATATATATATATATATATATATATATATATATATATATATATATATATATATATATATTTATATATATATATATATATATATATATATATATATATATATATATATATATATATATATAGTTGGGGTAAAATAAAATAATTTTTAAAATAAAATAAATGAGGTGGAACCACATGCTGCCATGTGTCCCCCCTTTTTTAAAAAAAATGGTGTCTTTTTGTAATTTATAAAACTTCAGGGGCCGTTTTTAACAATTTTCTTAAACTTATATAATCTAGGTTTTTTCACACACACATTTGGATCGACTGTTTCATTTCCATCGTAACCAACCACCATCTTCTCCTCCATTTTCTCTGCCTTCTTCTCCATCGTGAACCACCACCTTCCCCGCCTGGTCCATCGTCTTCCCCACCTTCGCCACCACTAACCACCACCTCCCTCGACTTGTTCATTCAAAGATTCAACGGTTTGATTTGATAACCCTATTTCTTTATGTTAATTCACCATCGCACCACCTTCTGTCCACCGTACTTTCACCATCGCACCACTAGCGTCATGTTAACAACCATTCCCAGTTGGTATGTGTTTAGATTCGACCAAAACTTTGAAAGTAAGCTTTTTTATGTTCTATTTAATTATCGTTGATGAATACAGTATATTGATCTTTGTTTTTACTACTTTCGTAACGAATTTTGAGAGAAAAAATAGTTGAAAGAGTATATATGAAACCTGCATACTAGGTGTTTGATAAAATGTCTATATGATTTTCTATAACTCTGATGCGTTAGTTCTAACTGTGATGCTTTAATTCATAATGTGATGCAGTAAGATATACAGTAATGTAGTAGATCGTAACTGCAATGCGGTAGAAACATATATGTGACGCAGTAGGATATAAAGTAATGTAGTAGAACGTAACAGTAATGCAGTAAAGTTATTTGTAAAAGTGATAAAGTATGCATGTGATTTGGTAGAAATTGCACTGTGACGTAGTAGGATATTTGCTATTGTTCATATGCATGATTTACTACATTGCAGCTTTATTTCTACTACATTACAGTTTAATTTTAATGCATTGTAATGAAGTAGGTTACGTACATTCTTCATATGCATGATTTAATGCATTAAAAATTTATTTCTACTATATTAAGGTTTAAATTCTAATGCATTTAATGCAGTAGGTTACTCGTGTTGTTCATATGCATGATTTACTACATTGCAGCTTTATTTCTACTACATTACAGTTTAATTTTAATGCATTGTAATAAAGTAGGTTACGTACATTCTTCATATGCATGATTTAATGCATTAAAACTTTATTTCTACTACATTAAGGTTTAAATTCTAATGCATTTAATGCAGTAGGTTACTCGTGTTGTTCATATGCATGATTTACTACATTGCATCTTTATCTACTACATTACAGTTTAATTTTAATGCATTGTAATGAAGTAGGTTACGTACATTCTTCATATGCATGATTTAATGCATTAAAACTTTATTTCTATTACATTAGGGTTTAAGTTCTAATGCATTTAATGCAGTAGGTTACTCCTGTTGTTCATATGCATGATTTACTACATTGCAGCTCTATTTCTACTACATTACAGTTTAATTTTAATGCATTGTAATGAAGTAGGTTACGTACATTCTTCATATGCATGATTTACTGTATAAAAAAATTATTTCTACTACATTAAGGTTTAAATTCTAATGCATTTAATGCAGTAGGTTACTCGTGTTGTTCATATGCATGATTTACTACATTGCAGCTTAATTTCTACTACATTACAGTTTAATTTTAATGCATTGTAATGAAGTAGGTTACATACATTCTTCATATGCATGATTTAATGCATTAAAACTTTATTTCTACTACATTCATGTTTAAGTTCTTATGCATTCAATGCAGTAGGTTACTCGTGTTGTTCATATGCATGATTTACTACATTACAGCTTTATTTCTACTACATTATAATGCATTGTAATGAAGTAGGTTACGTACATTCTTCATATGCATGATTTAATGCATTGAAACTTTATTTCTACTGAATTGTAGTTTATGTTTTACCAAATTATAGTTTATCTTTGACTGAATTATAGTTTATGTTCTACTGAATTATAGTTTATGTTCTACCGAGCTATAGTTTATCGTCTACTGAATTTTAGTTTATCTTATACTGAATTAAATTTATGTTCTATTCAATTATAGTTTATGTTCTACCGATTTATAATGTATCTTCTACTGAATAATAGTTTATGTTCTACTGAATTATAGTTTATGTTCTACCGAATTGTCGTTTATCTTCTACTGAATTATAGTTTATCTTCTATTAAATTATATCTTTTATAAGTTTCAGATGAAGGTTAAAATCAATAATCTAGGGTACGAAATGATAAAGCGAAGAACTGAAGTAACTGTTGAAGGACTAACCAAGAGAATGGGTTGTTCGGCATATGGAGATAAATGAGGCCACAATTCTAGTTCTACGAGTTGTATAAATTATTGTTTGTATCGAAGAAAACAAAGACACAAGATATGTCGAAGAAGGGTAGTTTAAGAGAATCTATACATCGAAAATAAATTGTTTTTCAATTTTTTTGTCATTTTTTACAAATAAAATTATGATTTTATGTTACAGCTTCAATGTAAACATGAGTACGTTGTAATTTTTTATTTGAATGTGTTTTAGTGCATCACAACGTTAAATATACTGCATTTCAGGATTTTGTCTCATTATAGTTATGTTTTAATGCATTTTAGTTATTTTATATCCTACAACAGTTATTTTGTTAGTGTATCATTCCTTTTCTGTAATAAAATAACAGTAACAAGTAAATGTAATGTAGTAGAATATAAAATAACAACAATGTAGTAGCATAGAGCTATAATGCATTAAATAAGCAAATTTTATTTTATTGCATTATAAGATTATATCCTACTACATTAGTATATATATTTTACTCATTCAATTTATATTATACTGCATCTCAGTTATATGTAAATTATAAGAATACAATACGGTAAAATATAACTGTAATGTCTTAAAATATAACTATAATGTAGTAGAATGAAATATGGTAATGTAGTAAAATAAATGATAATAATGTAGTAGAATATAAAATATGATTACAAACGAACAATGTCATCATTAAAATATACATTACATCGTATTAGACATTGAAAGTATTACATCTAATATTTAAACATTATTTTAAATGATGCACAAGTATCTTCCAAGAATCCTGTTGCGCGCCCAATGCATCCTTGTACCATTTCATCTTTCAATTAGAGTATATCATTTGGTATTAGAGGAAGCTATATACTGTTTGCAGCTTGTTAAATGCATCTTCCTTTGTCCCCTGGGTTTTTTTCGTGTGCCTTTTTTACCTGTAGAATAGTTCAAGAATTATATATGAAAGTATCAATATATATTATGTGATGTATTAGAATTTAAAACTAGTATGCAGTTGAAATAAAGTTGTAATGTAGTAGAAATAAAGCTAAAATGTAGTAAATCATGCATATAAACAACACGAGTAATCTACTGCATTAAATGCATTAGAATTCAAACCTTAATGTAATAGAAATAAAGTTTTAATGCATTAAATCATGCATATGAAGAATGTATGTAACCTACTTTATTACAATGCATTAAAATTAAACTGTAATGTAGTAGAAATAAAGCTGCAATTTAGTAAATTATGCATATGAACAACACGAGTAACCTACTGCATTAAATGCATTAGAATATAAACCTTAATGTAGTAGAAATAAAGTTTTAATGTAGTAAATCATGCATATGAAGAATGTACGTAACCTACTTCATTACAATGCATTAAAATTAAACTGTAATGTAGTAGAAATAAAGCTGTAATGTAGTAGAAATAAAGCTGCAATGTAGTAAATCATGCATATAAACAACACGAGTAACCTACTGCATTAAATGTATTAAAATTTAAACCTTAATGTAGTATAAATAAAGTTTTAATGCATTAAATCATGCATATGAAGAATGTACATAACCTACTTCATTACAATGCATTAAAATTAAACTGTAATGTAGTAAAAATAAAGCTGCAATATAGTAAATCATGCATATAAACAACATGAGTAACCTACTGCATTAAATGCATTAGAATTTAAACCTTAATGTAATAGAAATAAAGTTTTAATGCATTAAATCATGCATATGAAAAATGTACGTAACCTACTTCATTACAATGCATTAAAACTAAACTGTAATGTAGTAGAAATAAAGCTGCAATGTAGTAAATCATGCATATGAACAACACGAGTAACCTACTGCATTAAATGTATTAGAATTTAAACCTTAATGTAGTAGAAATAAAGTTTTAATATAGTAAATCATGCATATGAAGAATGTACGTAACCTACTTCATTACAATGCATTAAAATTAAACTGTAATGTAGTAGAAATAAAGTTGCGATGTTGTAAATCATGCATATGAACAACACGAGTAACCTACTGCATTAAATGCATTAGAATTTAAACCTTAATGTAGTAGAAATAATTTTTTAATGTATTAAATCATGCATATGAAGAATGTACGTAACCTACTTCACAACAATGCATTAAAATTAAACTGTAATGTAGTAGAAATAAAGCTGCAATTTAGTAAATCATGTCTATGAACAACACGAGTAACCTACTGCATTAAATGCATTAGAATTTAAACCTTAATGTAGTAGAAATAAAGTTTTAATGCATTAAATCATGCATATGAAGAATGTACGTAACCTACTTCATTACAATGCATTAAAATTAAACTGTAATGTATTAGAAATAAAGCTGCAATGTAGTAAATCATGCATATGAACAACACGAGTAACCTACTGCATTAAATGCAACAGAATTTAAACCTTAATGTAGTAGAAATAAAGTTTTAATGCAGTAAATCATGCATATGAAGAATGTACGTAACCTACTTCATTACAATGCATTAAAATTAAACTGTAATGTAGTAGAAATAAAGCTGCAATGTAGTAAATCATGCATATAAACAACACGAGTAACCTACTGCATTAAATGCATTAGAATTCAAACCTTAATGTAGTAGAAATAAAGTTTTAATGCATTAAATCATGCATATGAAGAATGTATGTAACCTACTTCATTACAATGCATTATAATTTAATTGTAATGTAGTAGAAATAAAGCTGTAATGTAGTAAATCGTGCATATGAAAAACACGAGTAACCTACTACATTAAATGCATTAGAATTTAAACCTTAATGTAGTAGAAATAAAGTTTTAATGCATTAAATCATGCATATGAAGAATGTACATAACCTACTTCATTACAATGCATTAAAATTAAACTGTAATGTAGTAGAAATAAAGTTGCGATGTTGTAAATCATGCATATGAACAACACGTGTAACCTACTGCATTAAATGCATTAGAATTTAAACCTTAATGTAGTAGAAATAAATTTTTAATGTATTAAATCATGCATATGAAGAATGTACGTAACCTACTTCACAACAATGCATTAAAATTAAACTGTAATGTAGTAGAAATAAAGATGCAATGTAGTAAATCATGCATATGAACAACGAGTAACCTACTGCATTAGGAGTTAGGTGCATGAATGACTGTTTTAGACCGAGTTAAATGACAAAAAATAAGTTGGAAGGAAATGATAGCAGTTAGAGAAATTAACAATGGCGCAATAGAGAAGATAGAGGTGAAAGAATAGAACACGAATTCATATTTATAGGGTAAAAAGGGGGCACTGAAAAGATGTGCGCTACAAAACGCGCATTCCGATGTATAATCCTAACCGTTGGCGGATGACAGGGCTGCACATGGCTGAATCTAGGGTATACGTAAACAGTACGCCTCAAGTTTGAATAAAACAGTAGGCTTAAGCTTGGCCCAACTAGCAGCAAATAACTTCACTACACCTCTCCATTGTGGCCCAATAATGTACAAAAAATAAAGACACCACGACGGTTTGCGGAAGCCTTTTGTTATCATCGTGTCATCAAACGAACTCTAACAACACGATACTGGAGCGACATGTTCGTGTATGATCTCGGAATTTGACTCTGGTTCATTACCGCTACCTCCGACAAAGGCCGGAGCCCAAGACACAAAGACCATAGTTAAGCGTGGGGAAAAGATGAAACCTTGAGATAGGTGAATGTCCTCAGGATCGTTCTTATTGTTGGGATTTTGAATACTAGTTAAACCATTAACTACGAGTACGCAGCGGAATGGATCTAGTAAAACATACATGATTAAGCACATAAGAAAAACAATTTAAAACAACCTTTAATTAATTGAATAAATCAATTGATACGTCTTTATCTTGATTTTGAACTTAATGATTAAATTACCGGCTCCATCGTTTGCTCACACGACACGTCAAACGAACATCACTACGATGCTAGTAGTAACCTCACTTCTCGAACAACTAGTGTATAATCTTGAAACTAGAAACCCTAGATCCAAAACCCCAAGTGCGATTACGTAGGGATCGGTTTATAGAACCTTACAAGATTGATTACCCAAAAAAATCACATAAACCCTAATTAGGGTTTATGTAGTCTAACCACCAAGGGGAACCAAAAACCTAAATCTAGTGATTTAGGGTTTAGTTAAAAAGCTTAAAACTTTTACAAGAAACTATCAAAGATTGATAGATCTTATAAAGGTTTAACCTTTATGTGATTTTAGGGTTAAAGGGTAAAATCATATGGTTTTGGTGTGGTTTTTGTTGCGATCGGACGGAAAAAAGAAAACAAGGGAGAGACAAAAAATTATAAGCTAGGTGTTTGTTTATTTATACACATTCTCTACCTCCTCAAATCTTAAGGCCCAACCCAAGAAATCTAATTAAGGTAAATATATTCCTTAATAAAATATCCAAGAATATTTAGTTACCAAAACAATAACCAAAAAAACCTTCTAGAACCCCTAGGGGATATATTCGGCCGATTAAGGCTAGATATATTCTAGAATCGATTTTGTTCCCAAAGTTAAATAACGCACTCACGATAAATTAGTTAAATCCCGTTAATTAATTTAACTACCATTAATTAAATAATAAGTGAAGTTTTTATTAAACGTTTAATTATAAATAATAAAACATAATAATAAAAGTGTGTTCTCCGTATTAAGTATGTGCCCCCGATAGGCTTACGTATTTACCGATGGCTAAACGATCGCATATCCCAACAGCGCCCACTTGTGAGAGTTTAGACATACAAAGTCCATAATGAAGCATCTAGCAACACTTCATTATCACCGGTAAATGTTGTGGTATAGATTCAAGAAGAATATCTCAAAAGGATTAATGGTATACGATTATGTGACTTGCTAATAATCATCCCTTTGTTACTAGTACCATTTAAACTATGGATATGGATCCTAACTCATTCCATGTAGTTTAAATTTTAGTTTCTCGTTATAGAAGTTAATTCAGATATACCAAACGTAAACAAGTATCATCTTGATTTACACTTTGGGTGCGGCCACACAATTATCTGATTAATTCTAGAGAGGGTCCAGTGGTACTAATCTGCACTATATCAAGTGGAGGAACAAATTCTATATTGACTATAAGTGTCTGTGGATGCTGCTTCACAACACTTCCAATTAAAGTCTTTATAACTAGGTCTGGCGAACTAGCTTTGGACATAGAATCAAGGAGTGATATTCACACACGCACAAACTTGTTTGCATCTCAAGTCTAAGGATGATGACTTAATCACCATTTTCGAAATCTTACTCATGACAAGAATCCAAAAGTAACGATTCGAAAGTTCATGGTGTCTAATATGCATCCCTTATGAATAACACATGAGTTTGGCGGGAACCGTCCATATATTCAACGAATATAACCAACACTCACATTTGTCTTAATGTAGACAATATTCCCATATTGCTAACCGACAATGGACATATATAAGAATAATCAAATATTCAAGGATTAAACATACAAATATAGGACAACAATAATTATATGAACGAATAACAAATACCAGCTATCTTTATTCATCATAAAATAATAATTCTCTTACCATCCCAATTATCCAAAAACTAAAATAGATATGCATGCAACTAATTTAGCAAGTTGAAGTCAAATGTTTCCAACATTATTAACTACTCTTAACAAGAAAGCTAAATAGTTATCTAAGTAAAGTTTCCGAATATTTGTTTCAAATTTCACAATTGTGAAAGATTTGGAAAACAGGATGAGTGTCTTTTCTATATGCTCATACTATTGCAAGTATCATAGTAGGGTATATCGTCAAACCTTGTATAAGGTATTTAAAATCAACAATATTCTGACGGTCATCTTTACAGTTTCTTAAAATGTAAAGTATTCTTATTCCTTAATGTGTAATGAAACAATGCTCATTGTGATCATATCTAGCTAGTAGATTTATCAAAATGATAACATCTCACTTTACTAGATTGATTATCCTCTAGCATCAGTGTACACATACATCACTATGCTTTAAAATTCATAAATATTTGTATTAACAATAATCTATATACTCTCGATTAGATATTGTTGTTATCATCTCACTTTGCTCTTATACAAAAGTGATAACAAGTCGTATACACAATATCATATATACATAATGAATCCTTAGTTAAAAACATAAGGTTTCCATTCATGTTATAAATTATGTCAAGTGAAATATATCAATCAAGACTCGCTTGAATGATGTATTGCATTTGTGTTGGACTTAATTACCGTATATGCTTATTTCAATAAACATTTATTCCAAAGACATTTGTTTTATTCCATAAATTCTCAAATGAAGTTTCATTCCAATCTTAAGGATTATTATCTAGCTTAAATGGAATGATATCTTCAATATGTTATACAACATATGACTTTTAAAGGAAAAAACATAGTGCTCCCACTTAATGTCAAGTGTACTCCAAACTATCTAAATTTAAACAAAATCATACTGAATTAAATTGCAGATTTAGTTTCTAGATGCATGATATAATCCATTTTTGGATTATCTATCTTGTATACTCAATAAAAATTTTATAGACTCATAAACCTTTTGATTACATACCATTCTTGTAAAAGGTAATCATAAAGGAGAATTATAAAGTTTAATTGACATATTTCGTATACATAGAAACATATATTACAATCAATTATCTTTATTTAATCAATGCGTGCATGGAAGAATGATTTTAATCATAGTCAATTTCTTGAGTATAATTAAAAGCTTCCTATTATTAGCCATGCATTAATTATGTATACCATTTTGTCCTTGTGGGTCTTTCTTCAAGACTCCATCCAACCTCATAGGTTTATAATTAGGCGAAATATCAATCAAGTTTAAAATGATTGATTTTCCCTTAAAGGAATACATCTTATGATTCATATTTCTAAGACATTTATCAGATTCAAGATATAATAATATTCATTAGTAGTTAGTAGATTACAAAGATCTTCTAACTTATATTCTTCAACATTGATATTAAAATATCAATCAAGTGATGAGTTATCTTTGCAGATTATGAATGAGAGTAACTTTTACTTGGTTTGGCATTTTCATGCTTAACCAAAATATAACATCAACAAGTGATTTTAGAAGGTTATGTATTTTGCTCTTGAATATCTTCAAGATTTGTTATAACTCCCACTTACTTTTGTAAGTAGAGATCATTCTCTAAATACTAAGTATTTAAGCAACAATAAATTGTTCTTAATAGAGATACTACAAAAACGTATTTTTAAATTCTTATCTCAAGTTTGTTAATAGTATGCTTCATAAGATATTAACAAATTAAAGAATTTAGTCAAGACATATTGGGATTCCTCCCAAGAACCCTAATTAGGGTTTGTAGTATAAACCCTAATTCTTGCATCACTTTTAACCAATAACCTTCGGAAACGTTTGTGTTACGTCAAGCTAGGAGGAACACCAAAACTACAACCGTCAAGCTAGGAAGTGTAGAAAATCGAAAAACCCAAAAGGTTTTAGGATTCGATTGGTTTGAGTGGAACAACCAAAAGTCCTTAATAAATTAGGGGTTTTCAATTGTGGGTTGTCTTGAATACCTTCTAGGTTTGAACTATATTGAGTGTATCAATGACACACGCAATTTTCTAACCTTGATAGATCATGGAGGTAGAATAATTAAAGCTATCATAAATCAAACTATACGAATATAGTTCGTTTTAACTCTTTTAGACATACCATAATATTTGGTATTCTATGAGTATTGGAATTGTGAGACTACATCAGAATTCAATAGATAAATTAATTCTCTTTGGATTAAATACTTTGTCAATTGGGTCATGTACCAAATTACAATATCAGTATTTTAAATCCAGGTGCATGCTATAATGTATATTCCTTGAATAATACAAGAACCATGTGTTTACAAGAAGACATAGCAGTTCAAGAATTATATGTTCATGCGTTTATGTGTTAACAAGTATACATTATAAGTCTTTGAATAATTCAAAGATCTAATGTTTATGTGTTAATAAGAAGACATAACTATCTTACTACATACTTTATGTTATAAGTCGGTGAGTAATTCAAGGACTTTATAATTATGTGTTATCAAGAAAAACATAATTATACTAACTAAACTAATCATGAACACAAACTCTCGAGTTCAATAGTAATTTCAAGTTAATTCTTATACTTCAAAATTATGATTATTAAATCATAACCATAATTATATTAACTAAACATGTAGTAAAAATGTTGAAGCAACGTTTCACTATATCATGACATTTGAATGTAGTAGGACAACAAACATCTTGTGTGTTCAAGTCCTAGTAGAATTATTAGCTTTTTTACCTTGATAGCAAGTGAAACTAATTACATGTTGTTCCTTGCACACACTTTGCAATTTCTCCCACTTGTGTAAGGCACAACATCATATTATGAAGACAAGCAATACAACATGTGGTTGATTATGTAAACAATATGATAATGTCATTGATTAAGTAGATTTAGAACCATAACTTTAAATAAAGAATTATGGATTATTATTCTATAGTTAACGTTTCAGAAAGCGACATTAGAAAGGCAGCGTGTTATCTTATAAAATAAAATGCAATTTCCTTGAAGCAGTGGTTGTTCATATTTGGAAGTGATAAATTATTTCATAGCAAGTTTGAAATAATATGGGTGACTAAACAAGAAAATAAATCTTGTAGTTCCCACTGAAATTGACAATATTACATGGATATTATTTCAATAATAAACTGCAACGCTCCCACTGGATTTATCAACATAAGAGATGTTACATCACAAGTAAAAAGTGAATAGCAATTTATTGACTTCCTTATCTCTGAAAAATGCCTACAAGTATACATTTACTTAGGTATTTGAACAAATTATATGAAATTCTACTTGTGTAGATGAGGGACTAGCCGTTCATACTTTTAATTAACTTGACTATTTAGCATGCAATTCCTCCTTTATCGTCTACATAGCCACAAGGGTATTTAGCACTTTAAGGAATAACAAGAGTCCAAGAAAGATACCTAGCGAAGTGCTAGTAAATTCTTTACTCTTTGCGGTTTAAACTCATACATCATGACAAGTGCAAGATGTCATTTATTTTGGTAGCTATAGACAAAAGTACTCTAGATACACAAAATATGTTATCTTTCAATGATTTTAGAACCGGGTTAGGATAATAAAATATTAAAAGTGAGTTTAAGTACAATCGATCATTATTTGATTATGATCCTATTTTATTCTTGTCAACTAATGAGAAGAGATAGGAGTAAGTCTCGCTTTTCTTACCAGGAAAAGAGACTATGTTTGTTTTCTATAAGAAAACAACTTTAGTTTACGAATTATGTTGCAATAACACAATTAATCGGAACATAGAAAGTTTAATTTAGTATTTTCGATAATTAAATTCTTAATAGAATTAACTACCCAATTAATTACTAATAAGACTAAGATCCTTACTTGCATTCCCACTTAATATTAGAGGTCTGACCGTTTAATAACAAGTAGGGCAAGAGGTAAGCGTCGAGCGTTAATTGCATTACAAGTGAAACTCTTAGAATTATGAGATGATTCATGAAGTTTATTGTTGTAGAGTGTTTGGATGGGATGTTCTCACAACTCAAATGAGTACCAATGAACATCTCAAACAAACTTGTTCGACATGTAATAAAGTCATGAGTATGTTTCATCTCATCTTATGCCTCGGGTTTCGAATCTGACCGGGAAATCGACTTAAGTCGTACCAATTTAAAGCATGCAATGATTGGCAAAGGTCCGACCAGTGACAAAGATCGCCTTGGGTGCATGATTCGCCCTAGGTCTGAACAGATGGCAAAAAAGACTACAAGTGCTATTAAATTGGATGGCATAGACTTTAAAATTCAAATAGGTATCACATAAGTTTTAGAAAACAAATGTAAAAAAAGTGTAAAAGATGCATGCAGTCATCTTTTAGCACAAGTTAAGAAAAACCTTTTGTTAACTTTGATTTAGGCGTGTTTACCGCGGGAAAAGATTAAAGAAGAATCAAACCCTATATCCTACTCTTCATGCGCCCGAGGGCGCAAGTGCTTGGGATAATTATCATATAGATGCCGAAACATGTACATGACACGGGAAAAGATTAAAGATCATTCAAACCCTAGATAGCTTGACTAGAGCACGTAGTGCAATAGCAAGTCCACCATTAGTAAATCATAAAAAACATGATGTTTTTAAGTATTATAAACCAATTAATTTTGCAAATCACGTCGTTGAGAAGATAGTTTATAAGCCATCATTACGGTATGTAAGCCCAACTCGAGTGACAATATGATTTTGCAAAACAATTTAGACTATAATAAAAACCATTTTCATAGATCTTATGTCCATATTAATGTTTGTTCAAAAAACAAGTTTTAACAAATAACACATAGCCGATCCACAAGAAAAAAGTGTATTAATATGACATACTTTTAAAGCTAGTTTTGATATAAGTAGAGATCCGTTTTTATGATTCCTAGAATCTTGAACTATTACGTTTTGCAATTCATAATGGAAAACAAATAAGCACATAAAAACAGACTAGAAGGGGGTAGAAGCAGAAGACAGACTCTATATGAAAGCGATAAATCATATAAGATCCAAGTCTCGAATGAGTCTTCCCCAAATTGAGGACCAAAGATCCTCATGAAGTTTTCAAGCAAGGTACTTGATGACATGCAAAGTATCACAAAAGTGAGATACAAAGGTCTTTGACGGATAATAAAAACAATCGTAATTATTAACCAGTTCAATTTAACCTACCCAATTTTAACCATTATCAGATCAAGATTAAAACTTTATGACAAGTAATTGTCATAAAAACATAAATAAAAGAGATTTTAAAGCGAAGCAAGCGTGTTTTATTCTATGTGTAACCCATGAATGCCATACGAATTGACTCGTGATGCCACTGTTGGGATTTTGAATACTAGTTAAACCATTAACTACGAGTACGCAGCGGAATGGATCTAGTATAACATACATGATAAGCACATAAGAAAAACAATTTAAAACCAACCTTTAATTAATTGAATAAATCAATTAGTACGTCTTTATCTTGATCTTGAACTTTAAAGGTTAAATTACCGTCTCCATCGTTTGCTCACACAACACGTCAAACGAACATCACTACGATGCTAGTAGTAACCTCACTTCTCGAACAACTAGTGTATAATCTTGTAACTAGAAACCCTAGATCCAAAACCGTAAGTGGGATTACGTAAGGATCGGTTTATAGAACGTTACAAGATTGATTACCCAAAAAATCACATAAACCCTAATTAGGGCTTATGTAGTCGAACCACCAAGGGGAACCAAAAACCTAAATCTAGTGATTTAGGGTTTAGTTAAAAAGCTCAAGACGTTTACAAGAAACAATCAAAGATTGATAGATCTTATAAAGGTTTAACCTTTATGTGATTTTAGGGTTAAAGGGAAAAATCATATAGTTTTGGTGTGGTGTTTGTTCTGATCGGACGGAACAAGAAAACAAGGGAGAGACAAAAAATTATGTAACACCCCCACAAATGCTATGCGCAGCGGAACTACAACATTGGGTGCTACACAGTATTCATTGCACACAAGATATATCAAACGACGCTAAAAAGACGTCAACTTAAAACTTGAATTTAAAAATTGTTAGATGCTACATGTCCACGGTTTTTCCAACCCCAATTTGGTACAACAGAGTTTAGCGTTTTCGGTCCCCATGAATCTCAACCCAAGAATTTCAGTTTTTACAACAACATAACATTTAAAATTTAAAATGTTTAAGTAGAAAAAGGAGGAAAAACAAGCGGACTCCAAGCCATACACACAACATCCATCCCATGCATGCTCCATTCTACACTTCAGCGGTTACCTGAAACACATGCCAAAAATTTGGTCAACGAAAACGTTGAGTGGAATTCATAGGTTTTACAATCCATTTGAACGTATATAAAATAAAAACCATTCGTGATCATTTATAGACTTGTCGATCAAACAATCTATAATCAGGATACTGACAATTGTGTTTAAGCTCATGACACTAATCCGTTAACTCAATCACCCGCGTAATAAATACCGGCGTGATTCAGATGAAACCAGTGCCCCTTCTAAAGGCATCAGTTGCAATTATACCTTATTTCTCATACAAAATAATCTACCGCAGAACTTACTAAACGTACAGCTTCTCGGCTAGCATTGGGTCGTTAACCCCGTAGTACTACAAATTGCATAAGCGGCTATTTCCCCCTACTCGAGGGCAGGACAATAGTTAATAGTTCATGATTTTAGGGACTTTCGCAACTTTGGTACTCAACACAATTTCTAAGGCAACTTTCGGGTCTAACAATCATTCATGATATACGTTCCTTTTAAAAAAAACTAGCATGCATTTCCCTCGCGGGTAAAACAATTTGAAATAAATAATAGCGAGGCTATAAATTCACACCTTATATCTTAAGTAGTCGGTAGTTCGAGGGATGATCACTGACGATGTTACGGATGCCCGGGTAATTCAACACCTATCACAAATAACGCGTAATGAGTAATCTCATTTTAAATACCTTACGGTACTGTATAATATACATATATACTAGTCACTTAGGACAATCATAACTCACGCCAAAAACAAAACAACAAGCGTTACTCATTTTGTACCATTCGTTCTCATTATTTACGCTATCCATTTTTATCCATTCTCGCCGGTACTTGCCGAAAGTACGGGCTGTTTTACCATATTTAACCATACTTATAAAATTTGACAAAATTCTCAAAAATCCTATAAGACCTGTAGATGACATGTTTTTAAGCCCAATAAAAGTTTTTACTTTTACGACCCGTTACGCAACGCTTTTCCAAAACTACATTTTACGGGCTGAAATTGTACTTCGACCAACTTTGACCTCTTTGACCTATATGAAATGCACCTTTGACTTCTTTGACTCCTAAGTCAACTTATAGACTCATTTACACAGGTTTGGGACCAAATTTTGACCCTTGACCATTTACCAATTCATACTTGTGGTCCTCGGGATTTGACTAAAACTTTACATAAATTCGGATTATGAAAGTCCTCGTCTCCCGGTACTCGATCTTTAAAACCTCATAACTTTTAGCTCGTTTTGAGTCACGGGCTCTACCTTATACCAAATTAAAGATAAAAAGACCCTCTACAACTACATTTTGTTTTCAAGACCTGGAAGAAAAATAATTTTTATGAAAAGGCCTCAAAGTTTCTGCCTAAATTTGATTACTCCAAAATCATGCTTAGACTCGATTTCAAACCTTCTAACCACCACTAGGCATCATCCTAAGCCTCCCTAAACATATCCAAACACAAAATTTCAGTCCTACCCCTATTGATCAACCAATCCTCATAATCCTAATCATCTAAAAATGAACATGCAACCATTTAAACCTATGTAAAACATCATTAAACACATAACCAAACACAAGGAAATGCTCAAAATCCATCAACCACCATGGCTCCCCAAACACCCCTTGTGCCGTGGGGTTTGGGTGACCCAATCACCACAACCAAATTGATTTTGGTGGGTTTTCTTGGTGATTATGCTTCCAATACACATGAATTTAACATGCATTACAACAATTAGCCTCAAAAACGAATTTGGATCATCTTGAAAATTTTTGGAAAATTTATGTTAGTGCATGTGTAATCAAACCACGGATTAACACTCACCAAGGGATTCTAAGATGTGGTCTTAAGTTAGTTTTTGTGAAAACTCAAGAAAAATGGTGGATTTGTGGTGGTGTTTGTGTTTGGCCGTCGGCCTAAGGACAAAGAGAGAGAGAGTTTGATTTTTGTTTTGTGAAATGTGTTTGTGTGTTTGTGTTTGTGTCATTTTGTGTGATTGGGAGGGACCAAATGGTAAATAAAGGTTTCTTTTGGCCTTAAGTTAAAAACGCCATTAAAACTTTGCGGTTTCGACTCACTAGTCAATTTTGAAAATTTTACGGGAGTCGGAAATCATCCCGAACACTCCAAAATATTTTTGGGATACTTTAAATGTACTCGGAAGGCTATAAAACTCACCCGACTCAACTTAACACGAACCGTAAATAAAGTTCTCGAAAAATTACATTATCGATAAATCGTCAATAATTATATAAAATTGGGCATCCATCGGGATCGTAATCGTCATCGTCCTTCTTGAATCGTCAAACGTAAAAATTATAACCTCGAACATCGGCTTTAACCAAAATACTTATAAATATAGAAATTAAAATTTATTAAAAATTTCAAAATTTAGCGTAATTTAGGGTATCGTTAATGACCTCGGTTCTAGGGTGTCACATCCACCCCTCCTTAAAGAGAGCGACGTCCCGGCGCTCGCCTCTTCTTATACTCACATTTCGTTCTACTAGAACAGATGAGGATACCTTTCCTTGAAAAAGTCCTCACGTTCCCAAGTGTATTCCGGTCCACGCTTAGAATTCCATCGGACTTTCACAATAGGAATTCTACTACGCTTCAGCCTCTTGACCTCTCGGTCCATAATTTCCACAGGTTCTTCCACAAAGTGCATTTTGTCGTCTAGTCGAATCTCGTCCAAAGGAATCACCAATTCCTTATCCGCCAAACTCTTCTTCAGGTTCGATACGTGAAACGTGTCGTGAATAGCACTAAGCTCGCTCGGCAATTCTAACTTATACGCTACTGGTCCAATTCGTTCGACGATCTTAAATGGTCCAATATACCTTGGACTCAACTTTCCTTTCTTCCCAAAATGAATTACACCCTTCCACGGCGATACCTTGAGCATAACCATATCTCCAACTTCAAACTCCAACGGTTTCCTTCGGTTATCGGCATAACTCTTCTGTCGGCTTCTCGCAGCAAGTAGTCGGTTCTTGATTTGCACGATCTTCTCTGTCGTTTCTAAAACCATTTCGGGTCCAGTCAATTGACTTTCCCCTACTTCACTCCAACACACAGGCGATCTACACTTCCTTCCATACAATGCTTCGAACGGTGCTGCTTTGATACTCGCATGATAACTATTGTTATATGAAAATTCCACCAGAGGCAAGTGGCGTTCCCAACTTCCTCCAAAATCAATCACGCATGCTCGGAGCATGTCCTCCATCGTCTGAATAGTTCGTTCACTCTGGCCGTCAGTTTCCGGGTGATAAGCCGTGCTTAAACTCAATTCAGTGCCCATCGCACGTTGAAGCGATTTCCAAAATTCCGATGTAAACCTACTGTCGCGATCCGAAATGATCGATAACGGCACTCCATGTCTACAGACGATCTCCTTCACGTACACGCTGGCGAGTTTTTCCATGCTGTCCGTCTTCTTCATAGGTAAGAAATGAGCAGATTTCGTTAACCTATCCACAATTACCCATATCATATCACATCCACTAGGAGTTCTAGGTAAACACGTCACGAAATCCATAGCGATTTTCTCCCATTTCCATTCTGGGATCTCTGGTTGTACCAACAATCTAGATGGTTTCTTATGTTCTGCCTGAACCTTCGCGCAAGTCAAACACTTACTAACGTAACGAGCAATATCCGCCTTCATATTCGGCCACCAGTAAACTTTCTTCAGGTCGTGGTACATTTTATCCGATCCAGGATGTATCGAATACTTCGACTTATGCGACTCATTCATAACCAATTCTCGAACTCCAGGCTTTCCTTCCTCAGATGAACACAGTGGTAACCAAATCCGATTCTCAAAATATCTCAGTCCGTCTGACCTAATCACGAAAAGAGGTTTCAACATTCGTCCCAAGTTCTCGGCTTCAACATTCCCTTTCATTAGTCCTCTCTCTTGAGCCTTCAGTATAGTTTCGGTTAAGTCAACGCTCTCAGTCATCACTAAAGCTCTAACCCTCAAAGGTTTCTCCCGTTCCTTTATACTCAGTGCATCCGCTACAACATTCGCCTTGCCAGGGTGGTAGCGAATTTCGCAGTCATAATCACTCAGTAGTTCAACCCATCGTCTCTGTCGCATATTCAACTCCTTTTGATCTAAAATGTGTTGCAAACTCTTGTGGTCAGTGAATACAACACACTTCGTCCCATACAGATAATGTCTCCACAACTTTAACGCAAAAACTACAGCTCCTAATTCCAAATCGTGCGTCGTGTAGTTCTCCTCATTTTTCCTCAGTTGCCTCGACGCGTAAGCTATCACCTTTTCACGTTGCATTAATACCGCTCCGTAACCCTTACGAGACGCATCACAATACACTACGAAGTCCTCGGTTCCTTCAGGCAATGACAATATCGGTGCGGAACATAACTTATCCTTAAGCGTTTTGAAAGCAAGTTCTTCCTCATTTCCCCATTCATACACCCTATTCTTTTCGGTAAGCCTTGTCAATGGTTTTGCAATCAACGAAAATCCTTCAATAAACCTTCGATAATACCCAGCTAAACCAAGGAATTGTCGAACTTCAGTCGGCGTCGTCGGTGCTGACCATTCCCTGATCGCTTCGACCTTGGCAGGATCCACACGAACTCCCTTACTATCAATCACGTGACCTAAGAACTGCACTGATTCCAACCAAAACTCACACTTCGAGAATTTTGCATACAGCTTCTCCTTCTTTAACAACTCCAAAATCTTTCTTAGGTGCTTCTCGTGCTCCTCCTTACTTTTAGAGTAAATAAGTATATCATCGATGAAAACAATAACAAACTTATCTAGATACGGCTTGCACACGCGATTCATGAGGTCCATGAATACAGCAGGCGCGTTTGTCAACCCAAACGGCATCACTCGAAATTCAAAGTGTCCATACCGCGTACGAAAGGCAGTTACAGGGATATCTTCCTCTCTTACACGCAGTTGATGATACCCTGATCTTAAATTGATCTTTGAGTACACACTGGAACCTTGCAATTGATCAAATAAATCGTCAATCATCGGCAATGGGTACCGATTCTTAACCGTCAGCTTATTGAGTTCCCTATAGTCAATACACATCCGAAACGAACCATCTTTCTTCTTTACGAACAACACTGGCGCTCCCCAAGGTGATGAGCTCGGCCTAATAAATCCTTTGTCCATCAATTCCTTCAGTTGATCCGATAACTCCTTTAACTCGGATGGTGCTAAGCGATAAGGTGCACGTGCAACCGGCGCAGCTCCTGGCACTAAATCAATTTGAAACTCGACCTCACGGGTAGGCGGTAAACCTGGCAACTCGTCTGGAAAAAACTTCCGGATACTCGCAAATAACTGGTACCTCTTCAATCCTTGCCTCTAAATCACCATCACTCGAAACTTGTGCCAAAAACACATCGCATCCGCTCTCTACGTACTTCATCATTTTCAAACAGGAAATCACTTTCAAACGGGAAGTGCATTCGTCTCCCTTTACCGTCAAAACTTTATTCCTCAACTGAATCTGAACCAACCTCTCGCCACAGACGATCATAGCACTATGCGCCATCAGCCAATCCATTCCCACAATCACGTCAAACGATCCTAGCTCTATAGGCATCAAGTCGATTTTAAAAGCGTAATTTCCTAACTTCAAGGTACACCCTTTCAGTATAGAATTCGTACTAACAATTTTCCCATCGGCTAACTCAACGTTAGAACTAGTCGCTAATAACACCGGTTCTCTATCAATATGACGACTAAATTTAACATCTACAAAACTCTTGCAGTCCTTTCCAACAGTCTTTGGTGTTCCCTTTCATTTTCGTCGAATCTACTGATCACCCTTGATTCCACTACGTACCACATGCACATTGATTCGTCCAAACCTCTCACAACCCGTCGTACGTCATGATGAACTCTCGGTCCGGGGCAGCAAATTCTTGGGATGCCTTGATGAAGAGAATTTGTGCTCACTGCACCTTCGGCTCTTCTGGGGATACCTGGTACACCAACCAGATGGGAAGTACGCATAGGCCTGGGGCAAGTAGTTCTCCCTTGGTCGGGGTCCTGGGCTTGCATATCGTTCGTCTCGGCTTGTCCTTCAGCTGCTGTTCCACCACTTCCCCCTTCGCGACCTACGACGTAATCGTTTCCATTATCATTAGGCGGTACCTCGGCCATTCCTGCAATAACAGCGAATTTCGGAGGGTACATAAGTAATTATACAATAGTTATAAATACATGCATGCAAATGCAATGCAAAGGTGGTACATATGCCCAAAATGTAATAATATGATGCTCATGCATGATTAATACAAAAATTAAGATGTCGGATATTCCACGTAAAATTCAACGTCTACATATAGTAATCTCCATACTTACGTAATAATTACCCACATATACACTTCATTCAAAAGTATACGTCAAATGCCACAAATACAACAATAAATCTTACCGGAGCCATGCAGGATAGTTGTGTGTGCTTGGACCCTTTCTTACGACACCAAAAGTTATAGTTTAGGATTTTCAAAAACGACCTAGTTCTCTATAACTCATGGCTCTGATTACCAATCTGTAACACCCCCACAAATGCTATGCGCAGCGGAACTACAACATTGGGTGCTACACAGTATTCATTGCACACAAGATATATCAAACGACGCTAAAAAGACGTCAACTTAAAACTTGAATTTAAAAATTGTTAGATGCTACATGTCCACGGTTTTTCCAACCCCAATTTGGTACAACAGAGTTTAGCGTTTTCGGTCCCCATGAATCTCAACCCAAGAATTTCAGTTTTTACAACAACATAACATTTAAAATTTAAAATGTTTAAGTAGAAAAAGGAGGAAAAACAAGCGGACTCCAAGCCATACACACAACATCCATCCCATGCATGCTCCATTCTACACTTCAGCGGTTACCTGAAACACATGCCAAAAATTTGGTCAACGAAAACGTTGAGTGGAATTCATAGGTTTTACAATCCATTTGAACGTATATAAAATAAAAACCATTCGTGATCATTTATAGACTTGTCGATCAAACAATCTATAATCAGGATACTGACAATTGTGTTTAAGCTCATGACACTAATCCGTTAACTCAATCACCCGCGTAATAAATACCGGCGTGATTCAGATGAAACCAGTGCCCCTTCTAAAGGCATCAGTTGCAATTATACCTTATTTCTCATACAAAATAATCTACCGCAGAACTTACTAAACGTACAACTTCTCGGCTAGCATTGGGTCGTTAACCCCGTAGTACTACAAATTGCATAAGCGGCTATTTCCCCCTACTCGAGGGCAGGACAATAGTTAATAGTTCATGATTTTAGGGACTTTCGCAACTTTGGTACTCAACACAATTTCTAAGGCAACTTTCGGGTCTAACAATCATTCATGATATACGTTCCTTTTAAAAAAAACTAGCATGCATTTCCCTCGCGGGTAAAACAGTTTGAAATAAATAATAGCGAGGCTATAAATTCACACCTTATATCTTAAGTAGTCGGTAGTTCGAGGGATGATCACTGACGATGTTACGGATGCCCGGGTAATTCAACACCTATCACAAATAACGCGTAATGAGTAATCTCATTTTAAATACCTTACGGTACTGTATAATATACATATATACTAGTCACTTAGGACAATCATAACTCACGCCAAAAACAAAACAACAAGCGTTACTCATTTTGTACCATTCGTTCTCATTATTTACGCTATCCATTTTTATCCATTCTCGCCGGTACTTGCCGAAAGTACGGGCTGTTTTACCATATTTAACCATACTTATAAAATTTGACAAAATTCTCAAAAATCCTATAAGACCTGTAGATGACATGTTTTTAAGCCCAATAAAAGTTTTTACTTTTACGACCCGTTACGCAACGCTTTTCCAAAACTACATTTTACGGGCTGAAATTGTACTTCGACCAACTTTGACCTCTTTGACCTATATGAAATGCACCTTTGACTTCTTTGACTCCTAAGTCAACTTATAGACTCATTTACACAGGTTTGGGACCAAATTTTGACCCTTGACCATTTACCAATTCATACTTGTGGTCCTCGGGATTTGACTAAAACTTTACATAAATTCGGATTATGAAAGTCCTCGTCTCCCGGTACTCGATCTTTAAAACCTCATAACTTTTAGCTCGTTTTGAGTCACGGGCTCTACCTTATACCAAATTAAAGATAAAAAGACCCTCTACAACTACATTTTGTTTTCAAGACCTGGAAGAAAAATAATTTTTATGAAAAGGCCTCAAAGTTTCTGCCTAAATTTGATTACTCCAAAATCATGCTTAGACTCGATTTCAAACCTTCTAACCACCACTAGGCATCATCCTAAGCCTCCCTAAACATATCCAAACACAAAATTTCAGTCCTACCCCTATTGATCAACCAATCCTCATAATCCTAATCATCTAAAAATGAACATGCAACCATTTAAACCTATGTAAAACATCATTAAACACATAACCAAACACAAGGAAATGCTCAAAATCCATCAACCACCATGGCTCCCCAAACACCCCTTGTGCCGTGGGGTTTGGGTGACCCAATCACCACAACTAAATTGATTTTGGTGGGTTTTCTTGGTGATTATGCTTCCAATACACATGAATTTAACATGCATTACAACAATTAGCCTCAAAAACGAATTTGGATCATCTTGAAAATTTTTGGAAAATTTATGTTAGTGCATGTGTAATCAAACCACGGATTAACACTCACCAAGGGATTCTAAGATGTGGCCTTAAGTTAGTTTTTGTGAAAACTCAAGAAAAATGGTGGATTTGTGGTGGTGTTTGTGTTTGGCCGTCGGCCTAAGGACAAAGAGAGAGAGAGTTTGATTTTTGTTTTGTGAAATGTGTTTGTGTGTTTGTGTTTGTGTCATTTTGTGTGATTGGGAGGGACCAAATGGTAAATAAAGGTTTCTTTTGGCCTTAAGTTAAAAACGCCATTAAAACTTTGCGGTTTCGACTCACTAGTCAATTTTGAAAATTTTACGGGAGTCGGAAATCATCCCGAACACTCCAAAATATTTTTGGGATACTTTAAATGTACTCGGAAGGCTATAAAACTCACCCGACTCAACTTAACACGAACCGTAAATAAAGTTCTCGAAAAATTACATTATCGATAAATCGTCAATAATTATATAAAATTGGGCATCCATCGGGATCGTAATCGTCATCGTCCTTCTTGAATCGTCAAACGTAAAAATTATAACCTCGAACATCGGCTTTAACCAAAATACTTATAAATATAGAAATTAAAATTTATTAAAAATTTCAAAATTTAGCGTAATTTAGGGTATCGTTAATGACCTCGGTTCTAGGGTGTCACAAATTATGAGCTAGGTGTTTGTGTATTTATACACATTCTCCACCTCCTCAAATCTTAAGGCCCAACCCAAGAAAACTAATTAAGGTAAATATATTCCTTAATCAAATATCCAAGAATATTTAGTTACCAAAACAATAACAAAAAAACCTTCTGGAACCCTAGGGGATATATTGGGCCGATTAAGGCTAGACATATTTTAGAATCGATTTTGTTCCCAAATTTAAATAACGCACTCACGATAAATTAATTAAATCCCGTTAATTAATTTAACTACTGATAATTAAATGATAAGTGAAGTTTTTATTAAACGTTTAATTATAAATAATAAAACGTAATAATAAAAGTGTGTTCTCCGTATTGGGTGTGTGCCCCCGATAGACTCACGTATTTACCGATGGCTAAACGGTCGCATATCCCAACACTTATATCCATATAGCTATGCATTGTCCAAAGGATAGAGCAAGGGATCGCCGACAGAGCCACCAAATCTCGGGTTTTAGGGAAAGGATCTTACCTCGTGTATAACGGCTAGTCTAGTGACATGACTAGACAAGCAGGTTTGCTTTCTGTCTTAGTGTAAATAACTCGCTGTATTTATTACACAAACTAACTGATTTCACTTGAATTCAATACACACATTAAATATTATCATCACTCTGACATTCCAAGTCGGATACCACTCTGGTATCACATACTTAGTCTCACACCGGAGCTTGGTCTCAGGGTCAAACTTAGGACGAGGCTAACGTGTGTTGTTTATTCTTTTCAGGATTCATATAAGTATACCAGCATTATATATCCACGTAACCAAGGCACATTCTTTGGTATTTTAGCTACATGTGGAATTTTGCTTCAACACTACCAATCATCACCCAACCGCCGCCGAACACCCTTTTCAGCTGCCATAATAAGGTATGGGTTTTTTAACACATATACTTTATGGGTGTTGATTGTTTTATGTTTCTTGTGTTTAGAAATTATAATGGGTTTTTTGTTTGACTCTTATAATGTCTTTTTTTCTTGTTATATCACTATTTGCTGTTATTTAGGGGTCTTTTGTGTATGTTAATGGCTGAAATAATGACAATATACTTGCTGAAATTTTGGGTCTTTTTGTGTTTCTTAATGGCTGCAAAACAGCCACTATACTTGTTGGTATTTGGGTGATTTCAGTCATGTTAATAGCTGCAAAACGACAATTATACTTATTCGTATTTGGGTCATCTAAGGTATGTTAATGGCTGCAAAAACACAAGTATACTTGCTGAATTTTTTAGGTCTTTTCGTCTTAGATAAAGGCTGCAAAACGACCACTATACTTGCTCGAATTTTTGGTTATTTCAAGTACGTCAATGGCTGCAATACTTGCTGAATTTTTGGTAATTTTCTTCTTTGTTAATGGCTGCAAAATGACCACTATACTTGCTGGAATTTTTTGTTATATTAAGTACTTAAATGTATGCAAAATGACTAGTATACTTACTGAAATTTTTAAGTCTTTTCGTCTTTGTTAATGGCTGCAAAACGATCATTATACCTGCTGGAATTAGGTCCATTTCAAGTGCGTTAATGGCTGCAAAAAACTAGTATACTAGCTGAATTTGTTTGGGTATTATAGTGTTTGTTAATGGCTGCAAAACGACCACTATGCTTGCTGGAACTTTTGGTTATTTCCTTTTGGCATTTGGTTGGACAAACAGCTGAGTTGATAATTTGATAAATAGCTCTTACTTGTGGTATAGTAGTGGTAGTAATAGCATAGTAAGAAAATAGCAATAATGAGTATGTAAATGAAGGTTAGAGAAAATATATTTTACAATGTACATTAGTATGATGAAACTTGTGTGTTGATCATAATAAGCATATACACATTATTGGCTGATCAGATTTTCAAAAGTAGTGGCTTGGGATTGAATATCTGATTTTTGCTTTGCTGAGATTAAAAGGAGGTTCTTTAGGGAAGTTCAAACCAAGAAGTAAAAAACATCTTGGCTAAATTATTAAGTTTCTGCAATGTGTGTTAAGATGCAGCATAGTGTCGCGGCGAGTTCATGACTACCTCCTCACGCGCAATTTGGCTGCTAGTAGATAAAGCATAACTTTGAATATCTGATTTTATGCTTTTATTTTGTATTGCCACATTAATTAGCTGCAACATGCTAGTTTAATAGTTCATGTACACTTGTTGAGATGATTGTTTAGAAACTAGAACAATTACTGGAACATTCATTAAAGAGGATGCCGTTCTTTTCGCTAATACCACAAATAAATATCCCAATTGCACTTCGTAATTTTACACGTAAAAAGGGTTTAGACGATGAGTTATTTGCTACATATGATCAAGTAAATTTGAAACTTGACAATGGAAATGTATTAGTCGAAGACGATGGAGGTACCGAAGAACTTCTGTTGGATCCTCCCTATCTCGTGATCGAGCTTGTGTAGGGAATGCACTAGACCGCCAATATATAACTAGAGATCAAATCACGCAAAAATTAATGCAAAGTGGTTGAACGGTTCATAATATGATATATGTTTTAGTATGTTTTTATATTTTTTTATGATCTTGGCATGTTTTTTATATTCTAAACAATTATATATTGTTGTTGACACATTGTTTTTTGAGCAATTAAATGTTTCATATTCTAACATTGTATTATCATTTAACAAAATAATTTATATTTTCAAATAACGAAACGTTAATGAAAAAGGTAAAAATAAGAAAAAGAATGGAAGAAATACTTCAATAGAACAAAAAAACAAACGTTATATTTTGTGTAAATGAAGATTTTAAATATATCTCTTCTTTTGCAGATATAGTTTGCAGATGAAGAAGTAAAAACCTTTGAACTAGTGTGTGCAAAAGAGAAAGACGCATGATAAACTATGAAGGAGAGGGGAGGCTTAGTAGCGGGTCTTAAACCAACGTTGGAGATAAAGTAGGAAGGGGTAAAGTGCATACCTAATTATATATAAGGTGTTGTATATATATAACACAACTGACAACAACATTAGCCGACATTGAAAATCAAACACCCAATCGATCAATCGATTTATATAGGAAGGGGTAAAGTGCATATCTAATTATATATAAGGTGTTGTATTTATTAAACATGATAGTTCCTTAAATTATGTTAATTTCTATATATAAGAATATTAAACTTGGCAAATAAAAACAAATTAGGAAATTATTTATATCAAGTTACATTTAAAGATGGTAATTCATGTTCATTTAATCACACTAATCATGTACCACCATGGCACATATTAGAAAAAGCCTTTATTATTAATCATGAAACTAAGAAATAAGAGTTACAATGAGGATCAGTTATCGCTGTCGGAATTGGATGAAGAAGAAAAGGAGGTAGTAGAAGAGATGGAATTGTGTCTTGATGATGATGATGTTGATGACGATTATGATTTTGAAAAAGTTGAGAATTTGACCTTACCTTTGCTCTCCAAGTGGAACTCAACTGATGATGATGGTCCTCAAATAAACGGGATAGAGGTACCCGTTATGAAAGATGATGATTTAATTGATGAAGAAATGTATCGTGATGACATTGTTTATGGACCAAGAAAAGATCCTCCTCCTCACGTCTTTGATCCTGAACCAGATCCTGATGCTCCTGTTTGTTCCATCTGTTTCAAACATTGGAATGTTCTCCATCATTTTTGGTATCTATCTATCCCTTAGCTAAATTTCTACTTTTTCTTTCCTCTTGAATTAGTGATTGTATCGATTTATAAAACAAACACAAGAAAATGATTTAATCAACCAACCTCCCCTTTATTTTTCTATAACTGCGTTAGGCTATCACTTCAAATGTGATACCTAGCTTTGTGATCGTACTTACAACTCAGAAAGAAAAGAAAACTAAATGTAAGATTGATCTTACAAACCAAGATCAATATACAAGTACAAAATCAACAAGATCACTCAAATCAACAATGGAGGAACAATGTGTGTGAGAGATGAAAACAAGATGCAAAAACTGAATGACGGAATAAACAAGAAACGAGTATATATGCTAGCTTGACTAGGGTTGACTCTAGTTAAGTCCACTTGCCACATTTAGTCCTCCATCTTCTCTAAACCTGTCAAACTCAAACCAAACATTGCAAAGAAAAAATATAAAAGAAATATATTTACCTTTCTTACCTTTAACTTTCATCAGATGTCAAATTAGGATTTAATACCCCCTCTTAAGTTGACTTCTGATAAAGATCAACAAGCTTCAACAGTTCACAAAAAGAATTGTGATCTTTAATAGACAACCCTTTGGTAAACAAGTCTGCAACATTATCTTCAGATTTGATCTTAACAGTTTTGATAAAACCTGCAGATACATTTTCCCTTAAGAAATATAAGTCAATCTCAAAATGTTTAGTTCTTTCATGAAATACAGGATTGGCTGTAATTTGAATTGCAGAACTACTATCACAACTGATAGGCACAGGTAAATTCACTTTCACCTTAAGATCATTCATAATCTTAAGTATCCACATGATTTCACAAGTAACACTGTTCATAGCTCTATATTCCGCTTCAGCTGAAGATTTAGCTAAAACAGATTGTTTCTTGCTTTTCCAGGATACTATATTATCACCCAGATATACTGTATATCCAGTAACAGATTTTCTAGTAATCTTACACTTAGCCCAATCTGAATCTACAAATGCATTAAGATTTAGATTATTATGTTTTTTAAAAGATATATACCAGTTCCAGGTGACCTTTTCAGGTATCTAAGCACATGAAAAGCTAATTTCAGATGAGATTTATAAGGATCATGCATAAACTGACTTAAACAGTGAACATCATAAGCAATATCAGGCCTAGTTAAAGTCAGATATATCAATTTACCAACAATCTTTTGGTAACAAGTTTTGTTATCAAGCATAGTATCAACCTCATCTTCAATAAGTTTTTTCTTTTTCTTAGAAGCATCTGGTATAGGAGCTTTAGCTGGCTTACAAGCCAACATTCCATACTCAGATAGTAACTCTAAACAGTATTTCCTTTGATTAAGACACAATCCTGAGTCAGTATCAAGTACTTCAATACCCAAGAAATATTTGAGTTTGCCAAGATCTTTAATTTTAAATTTTGAACTCAAATATTCTTTAAATTCATTGATAATACTTTCATTGTTCCCTGTTATGATAATATCATCAACATAAACAAGCAGGGCAACAAAAGACTCATTCTCAGTCTTAGTAAACAAAGAAACATCACTTTTACTTTGGCAAAAACCATTTTCAGTTAACACACTTGTTAATTTTTCATTCCATTTTCTAGGTGCCTGTTTTAACCCATATAAAGACTTGGTTAGCTTGCACACCTTGTTTGAGTTAGAGCCATACCCTTCAGGAAGATTCATATAAATTTCTTCATCTAAATTTCCATATAGAAAGGCATTATTTACATCTAACTGATAAACAGGCCAATTATTATGCATAGCAACAGAAAGAAGACACCTAACAGTCACAATTTTCACTACTGGTGAAAATGTTTCTTCATAGTCTATACCCTCTTTTTGACTAAATCCTTTTGCTACAACTCTAGCTTTATATCTCTTAACATCACCACTAGATTTATATTTCACCTTCCATAACCATTTACATGCAATAGGCTTCCAACCTTGAGGTAAGTCAACTATAACCCAAGTATTGTTTCTATTAAGAGCTTCCATCTCCTCATTCATAGCCTCAACCCACCTAGGGTCTTTGGTTGCCTCATTATAAGATTTAGGTTCATGTATTTTGTTCAAGTTATTAGTAAACACAAAATTATGCATAGACAAGTTATTATAGTTCACCACAGTATTAATATCATATTTAACTCTTTTGTCAAGCACATAATCACTAAGTTTACCAGGCAACTTATGTGGTCTACTAGACCTTCTTAGCTCAGTTTTCTCTGGACTATTATTTTGAAAATGTTGATTAAATTCTATAAACTCTTCACCCTCAGAATCATAATTTTCATCATCTAGGGCAACATTATTGTCTAAATCATTAGCATCATTACTGCCTAAGTCATACTGGTTTCCAAGACTATGACCTTTATCATTCACAGACTCTGACCCCTGAGTATCACTGGTAACAATGATAGGAGTATCAGTAGATACTTTCTCAGCTAAGACAGACTCTTTTAAAATGCTACCTCTATCTCCTAATCTTTCATCTCTCATATCATCATAGGGATCATCATAGTTGTTTACTCCTAAATAAATAATATTTAGACTATTTATACACTGATCTTCAAAGATCAAACCACTCTTACAAACATCATTTTTGAATGGAAACACTGTTTCATAAAACTTGACATCCCTTGAGAAAAACACATTTTTTGACTCAAGACCAAACAGTTTATAACCCTTTTTAGTAAATGAGTACCCAATGAACACATACTTTTCAGACCTAGCAGCAAACTTATCCACATTATTAAGCACAGTACTAAAACAAAGACACCAAAAACTTTTTAAATGAGAGATGTTAGGTTCAGTTTTATAAATCATTTCATAAGGACTTTTTCCAGAGAGGACTGAGCTAGGAATCCTGTTAATCAAATAAACAACAGTAAGAATAGATTCAGGCCACATGTTCAAAGGTAATCCCCCCTGAAACATGAGGGCTCTAGCAACATTAAGTAAATGCCTATGTTTTCTCTCAGCTATACCATTCTGCTGTGGAGTATACACACAAGTAGTTTGATGAATAACACCATTTTCCTTAATAAAACCTTCAAATTTATGATTAACAAACTCTGTTCCATTATCACTTCTAAAAACTTTGATAGCAACATCAAACTGATTTTTAATTAGCTTATAAAATTCAACAAGTTTATCAAAAACCTCATCTTTGCCTTTAAGCATGTATAACCACACAGCCCTAGTATAGTCATCAACAATAGTAAGAAAGAATCTAAATCCATCTCTACTTTTAACTCTATAAGGACCCCAAACATCCAAATGAATAATTTCACCCAAACATTTGGTCTTATGATCACTTATAGGAAAAGGACTCTAGTTTGCTTAGCCATGTGACACATATCACAAGGCTGAACATTACTAGCAGAATCAAGATGAATTTTATCCTTAAGAATAGCTAAAACTTAGTCTGAGCGATGACCAAGTCTATTATGCCACACACACTTAGACAAATTACACTTAGTGATAGCACTATTAATAAACTTCCTACCTGAATCAAACAAGTAAAGTCCATTATTTTCACTACCAGTCCCCAAGAGGGACTTTTGATGAGAATTCTGAACAAAACACTTAGATTCAGTAAAGGACACAACAAACTTACTATCTGTTGCCAACTTGTGAACTGAAATAAGACTGACCTTATAACCTGGAACAACCAACACATTTTTCAAAGTAATTTTATTTGATAGTTTAAAATTTCCTACTGTGACAACCGTGGTTTTGTGGTTCGTCACTTGTTCTTACTTTTAGGTTATTTTATGTGTGACTACTTGATTTTTGTGTTTTCGTGTTTATTTTGTGTGAACGAGGTTTGTGTGGTTATCGTTTATAAGTATAGAGTACTCATAAGTAAATCGAGGAACGGTTATTTCATGTTCATGAGCTCACAAGTGGTGACTATGAAATGAAATAGTGATATTTTGGTGTTTACGTATACGTATAAGTATTATAGTAATAGTGTATTTTTTTAGGATTTACGGTTTAGCATTTAGAGGTCTCGGAAGAGGTAATTAGTCATATGAATATTTTTCGGAATGGTTTTAAGTCATTTAGGACTTAGTTATAAAGTTTATTTCAAAATTTGAGATTTTTTATAAAAGTGTATATTTTACGTCTTTTACGGTAAAACGCGTAAAGACTGACTAGTTTTACGGTTTTGGGGTTTTGGAGGCTTTAGGAGCTGAAGTAAATTAAGGAAAATTAAGGTAATATTATTAATACATATATTAATAATAAAAAGGAAAAAAAACGAAAATTAAGGGGGTGTTAGGCGGTTTGGAAAAGAAAAAAAAGGGAAAAAAGGAAAAAAAAGGAAAGTGGACAAATATACTTGGACATGGATTGTTTTACTATATAAGGGACATTATACACATAGACCAAACGAATTTTCCTTCTCCCTGGAGGTATTAGTCGACAAAAAAAAGAGAGAAGAATTAGGGTTCTTCAAAAATTGGGTTTTTCTCATCTTTCATCAATTTTAAGGTAAAAACCTTTAATCCCTTTTTAATTAAATTGTTTTTATGTTTAATTAATCATTCTTATGATGGAATTAGGTTAGGGTTGATATAAAAACAGTAAATTAATGTTGAATTAATCATTATATGATGATCACATAAATTAGGGCTTGTAATTAGAGGGATTAGGGTTAATTAATGTTGTTGATTTTGTTAAACCCGTTTTTAAAAACTGGGCAGAATTTTGGGTCAATTGTTTTGATCATATCGGGAGTTCTAGGAACATTCAAGATGCGATCCAAGTATCCCTGAAAAGGTAATTGAAGTGGCTTTCTAATGCAAGAAACTAGAACTAAATTGGAGGTCGGTAAGTGGGTCAAAAACAGGTTACAACAGTCGGAGGTCAAAACAGTTTTGAATTCAGCCTATTTTCTTTTTAAGTTTTGGGTTGTTTGGGGTACTTAGGGTTGCATTGGGATCTTCTCACGAACATGAGAGATGGTTTATATATTGTAGTGAGTATCTTCACTTGGGCTAAGATTGTGGTTTAGGGTAAGACCCTCTAATGGTAATGAACTTTTCATACGTTTAAAATCAGTGAATTCTGGATAGGTAGCAATATATACACATATATCTGGGCCTTAACAGTAGCTTTAAGGTTAGGGCAAGTGGGAGGTTTTAGCTAACATGTATAAAAGTGTGAATATTCCTTTTACAGAAACCATGGGTATATTTAAGTGGATGTTTGACTTAAAGTTTTGAGACCTAAAACTGGGACTGTTTTGTGTAAAATTATGAACGGGATAGCTATTAAACTTAACCAAGTTAGGGACTTGTTAAGGAAGGGTAATGGAACTTAAAAATGAGGTAATTATATGGGAATAGGCTAGATGTTCATCATAGGTTGATGAGCCATCTTGGTGGTTGGTTCGGGTATTGATTGTGTGTTTTTGGTTTGTTAGCTCGTTGCTAGTGCGAGGACTTGTGAAGAAGCTATCAGGTGAGTTTCATAGTCCCATGTTTACTTTTGATTTTGACTTCCAGATGGGATGGAAGAGACACTGTGTTGAATTATTTTCTAAATTAATGCTGTGAATGTTTAAGGTTTGAGATGGACTTGTGTGTACATTTATGTGATTAACTGCTATGTGATTCTTGTTTGTGTGTGATTTGGATTGGAAAGGTACATAGGTGTATGGGCGCCTATGGGACCTATGGTTAATGATAAGGCGTGATGCCTTGGAAATCGTGATTGTTGGTAAGGCTTGATGCCTTCGAAATTGAGATTGTTGGTAGGCGTGATGCCTTGGAAATTGTGATTGTTGGTAAGGCGTGATGCCTTGGAATTGTAATGATTGATTTAACTTAAATGCTAGTTGTTAGTACATGATTGTAGCGCATTGTCCATATGTTTATTGGTTTATGGTATTCACAGCTTATGACTTGTCTTGTGTTGGAATCTAAACCTATGACTCTCACCAACTTTATGTTGACGTGTTTTAGTGTCTCTTTCAGGTGATACTATGGTTAAGCATGAGAACATAAGTGGCTAGGGTTGGAGAAGCTTAGGATTGCATGTAGAAGGAGAATCCCTGTTTCCTTCTTAGTTTTGTTTGTCTGTTCATTTTAATAAGAGATACTGTGGCACACATATATTTGTTTGGTTTTGTTATTTGTTTGTCTTGGGTAAGCGGTAGGACTGTTACCTAATTACCTAGACTCCTGAGTCTGATGAGATATTGTCATGACTTTGTGTCTCCATTTTATGACATTTCTTATTTCATATATTTATTTCTATAGACACGCCATGTTGTGATGATATCCATACGTCGCGCCCCATATTCCGCCATGGTGGGGTGTGACAGAATGGTATCAGAGACAATGGTTATAGAGAATTAGGTTACCTAGTCGCGTAGCCTAGTCTATAGCTTAAGGGTCCCTGCATATAGGCGTCATAGGAGTATGTGTGCATTTTATATTAATTGATGTGTTTGGATGTTATTTATTACGATGTTTTGACTAGTATGAATTGAACCATAGTAAGTTCATACTTAGCCACATGTTATTTTTCTTTTAGGGATGTGACTAGTGCTGGTTGAACCATAATCGTCCACGCTAGTCATTGTTGTATTTTGCTTAAATTGTACATTATAGTACATAATTTAGTACAAGGTAGTTTCTATCTTTTATCGAGTTATTTTACATACCTGAGGTATGTTATTTTTCTTTTGATGTTTAAGTCATGTTCCCTAAGAATCGTGTGGTGGTTCGAGTTACTAGGAGTACATGGGTAGGAAGGATTTTAAGCTGTTTCCACTCTTATGGGCGACATGACTTATAACTGATTATGTTTTCGTTTCGGATTTAGTCTAGGCTGTTTTAGCTAGACTATGGATTTCTGTATTCCAAGAGTTTTATTATGTTATTTTTATAGATGGAGTTTTGGACCTTATTGGTTATGTGGTTATGTGCTTAGGTGAGTTGGTGGATTTATGTGTTATTTGTTGTATTGATTCTTATAAGTGTCATCATAGGAGGGAGTGCATTGGGGAAAGGGTAATTGTATAAGTATGGTGGCCAACATAGTTATACAAGTACCACAACTTCAATGGGTTCTCAAGTATGATTACATGAAAGAGGGTTAGTACATGCTTGTATATAATGAGATGTAGAATTTGGGCATACGTATTATATATGGGTTTATGTAATGGCTACCTACGATATGGATATTGTTCTTTTTGTGTTATATGTTTTGGGTTATAGTTGTGTTGTGTGATTTTGGGGTCACACGATATGGTTTGGTTTTGGAGGTGGGCTTTATGCCTTGTTGTGGCACGGTGAGATGGTGATTACTCGTATGAAAAAACGAGCGTATAAAGCGATTGATTGACTTACGTGTATGATAACGAGAATGTTTGGGGGATTCAATAGGTATACATATGCGGATGTATATATACTACTATGTGTTAAGTTATGGTATATGGTCGTTCACTAGTTATTATAACTTGAACGTACCTGGTGTTTGTTCGTGTTTTATGGTGCTGGAGTTTGGTGGAGTTTCAACGATGTTTTGAATCTTTTGAACTGTGTCTTGTAGCGTATTCTTTGAGTTTCGTATTTCACGTGTACGTTTTAAAACGGTGTTCTTGGTTTTAAGTCTATTGAAATAACCTGGGATTTCTTTTGAGATAATGAAATCTTTCGTGTTGAGTCTTACATTTCTTTTGGTTGGTATATGGAAAAAAGGGACTTGGAAATCTAGTATAGGGTTAGATAATTTGTCGTATTCGATAAAATAAGGGTAAGGTGTTGGGGTCGTGTTTGAAACAAGATGTAACATAAGATTTTTTTTAGTCAACACTTATTTATTTCAAATTCTAAAAGACTTTCTTTAAAATAAAGCGAAGTAAAATTTCTTTCTACTTACATAGTTTATATAATTGGGTTTAACCGATTCACGTCATTTATAATTATTAATTCAAAGTTAAATTGAGTTTATGAAGATTTCACATACAATTTTATCTTTCATTAATATAAAACTGTTTCGGTCATAACTTGCTCGTTTTTAGAGCTTTTTGAGTGATTCAAAAGCCAAAAATTATGTACTCGGAACGTACTTCTCAAATATTCAGAAAGTATAGTCATGGGAGGTCAGTGGACTGGTCGTAATTGTTGTACAAGTGTCGGGTTCAAGGTTGAGTTTTGAATAGTTGTTTATTTTTATTTGGGGTGCACGTGATACCTAGTCCTTGGGTTGAGTTTTGAGATCTCTTAGAAGGTTGTTGGTAGATGGTTTGAGTCACATAGATGTGGGGAGGTAAATAATAATAATAATAATAATAATAACTAAGAGTATATTATTTTGGAAAGGTCGGTCTTTTGCACGGTTTAAATAATATGTTGCGGGGCGTAATATGTTTTGGTTGCCATTGGATGTTTCTTGGATTGTTTTTCGTTGTCATGGGTCATTTTGAATTGATACTTGTTCTGGGTTTGAGTTTTCTTTTGAGTCTCGTGTTTTTTGACTTGTTTTAATTGGTGCACGTGAAATGTCGTTAGTTATCCGTTGGTTTGATTCGTTGATCGTATCTAATGGATTCAGGATGTAGTTTTGGTTTCGTATTGTTCGTGAGCGTTGAGGTAGTCGTATGAAAGACTTGGTCGCACCTACACGCTTAAGTAGGTGACCATGAGAGAACGGTCGGAATACCCTTAGTGGGGCTGGATTGTTATATCTGCTTAGAATGCTCGAGGCATTTGGTGTACGAGACATGGAGAATGATCTAGACGGATCATGAACGTCTCCAACACATATTCAATCATCTTGATTGAACTTTTGGCAAAGGTGATGGGTGGAGTTAAGTGATGAAAGAAAATTGCAAGGCCAAGTACCATCTAGGAAAGGCAAGCATGGTTGATGAGACATGGAATAAGAAGAATGAAGTGAAGCCGAGAAGAACTTGAACTATATAGATGACGTATTAGGGTGGTTTGGATGAAAGGTGTAGGTTTCACGAGTTGAGTTGTCTAAAGCAGAGAACGCGTCAACATGTATGTTGCGTGGCTTGGACAATCATATGGAGAAAGGGACGTAGACTATACCTCCTACATAGATATGAGTAGCTTAGAAAGGGGCACTATGTGAAAGGATAGGGTGAGATGTCCCCATTGTGGACTAGAATTGGTAAAAGAGGCTACTAATGTGGTAGTGATGTTTGTGGAAAGGATGAGTGCAACAAGGGATGCTATATTGCTATATAGAAAGGAGGAAACCACTAGAGTTAGTGACAGAGTTATGTATGAAGTTTCACCCATAGTAACGGGTGGTATGTTTTGGTAAAATGGAAGAGTTGATGTAGAGTTTTGTAAGTCCATTTATGAGCTTTGGAAAGATCGGACCAGTAGCTTATGAGTATAGAATTACCTGGGGAAAATGAGTGGTATACATGATATATTTCATGTATTGAGATTGGTAAATGTTGTTTGAGAATGCATATTTTCATGTATGGTTATTCGGGACTTGTGTTAATAAGAGTCTTTGTTTTATCAAAGATCATTTGTGAGATTTATTGACTGAGAGGTCAAGAGTTTGGCAATGAGTTTAATTATTTTTTGGTTTGTATATGTGGTATTTTGGAAACTTTAATTAAAGTTCACGTGGAAATGAGGGGAGTTCATTTAGAACAAGTATCCTCGTGTGATTTGTTGGTTGTGTGTTGATCCTAAGGAGTAAATCTCGGGACGAGATTTCTAATAGGAGGGAGTGATGTGACAACCGTGGTTTTGTGGTTCGTCACTTGTTCTTACTTTTAGGTTATTTTATGTGTGACTACTTGACTTTTGTGTTTTCGTGTTTATTTTGTGTGAACGAGGTTTGTGTGGTTATCGTTTATGAGTATAGAGTACTCATAAGTAAATCGAGGAACGGTTATTTCATGTTCATGAGCTCACAAGTGGTGACTATGAAATGAAATAGTGATATTTTGGTGTTTACGTATACGTATAAGTATTATAGTAATAGTGTATTTTTTTAGGATTTACGGTTTAGCATTTAGAGGTCTCGGAAGAGGTAATTAGTCATATGAATAATTTTCGGGATGGTTTTAAGTCATTTAGGACTTAGTTATAAAGTTTATTTCAAAATTTGAGATTTTTTATAAAAGTGTATATTTTACGTCTTTTACGGTAAAACGCGTAAATACTGACTAGTTTTACGGTTTTGGGGTTTTGGAGGCTTTAGGAGCTGAAGTAAATTAAGGAAAATTAAGGTAATATTATTAATACATATATTAATAATAAAAAGGAAAAAAAAACGAAAATTAAGGGGGTGTTAGGCGGTTTGGAAAAGAAATAAAAAGGGAAAAAAGGAAAAAAAAGGAAAGTGGACAAATATACTTGGACATGGATTGTTTTACTATATAAGGGACATTATACACATAGACCAAACGAATTTTCCTTCTCCCTGGAGGTATTAGTCGATAAAAAAAGAGAGAAGAATTAGGGTTCTTCAAAAATTGGGTTTTTCTCATCTTTCATTAATTTTAAGGTAAAAACCTTTAATCCCTTTTTAATTAAATTGTTTTTATGTGTAATTAATCATTCTTATGATGGAATTAGGTTAGGGTTGATATAAAAACAGTAAATTAATGTTGAATTAATCATTATATGATGATCACATAAATTAGGGCTTGTAATTAGAGGGATTAGGGTTAATTAATGTGGTTGATTTTGTTAAACCCGTTTTTAAAAACTGGGCAGAATTTTAGGTCAATTGTTTTGATCATATCGGGAGTTATAGGAACATTCAAGATGCGATCCAAGTATTCCTGAAAAGTTAATTGAAGTGGCTTTCTAATGCAAGAAATTAGAACTAAATTGGAGGTCGGGAAGTGGGTCAAAAACAGGTTACAACAGTCGGAGGTCAAAACAGTTTTGAATTCAGCCTGTTTTCTTTTTAAGTTTTGGTTGTTTGGGGTACTTAGGGTTGCATTGGGATCTTCTCACAAACATGAGAGATGGTTTATATATTGTAGTGAGTATCTGCACTTGGACTAATATTGTGGTTTAGGGTAAGACCCTCTAATGGTAATGAACTTTTCATACGTTTAAAATCAGTGAATTCTGGATAGGTAGCAATATATACACATATATATGGGCCTTAACAGTAGCTTTAAGGTTAGGGCAAGTGGGAGGTTTTAGCTAACATGTATAAAAGTGTGAATATTCCTTTTACAGAAACCATGGGTATATTTAAGTGGACGTTTGACTTAAAGTTTTGAGACCTAAAACTGGGACTGTTTTGTGTAAAATTATGAACGGGATAGCTATTAAACTTAACCAAGTTAGGGACTTGTTAAGGAAGGGTAATGGAACTTAACAATGAGGTAATTATGTGGGAATAGGCTAGATGTCCATCATAGGTTGATGAGCCATCTTGGTGGTTGGTTCGGGTATTGATTGTGTGTTTTTGGTTTGTTAGCTCGTTGCTAGTGCGAGGACTTGTGAAGAAGCTATCAGGTGAGTTTCATAGTCCCATGTTTACTTTTGATTTTGACTTCCAAATGGGATGGAAGAGACACTGTGTTGAATTATTTTCTAAATTAATGTTGTGAATGTTTAAGGTTTGAGATGGACTTGTGTGTACATTTATGTGATTAACTGCTATGTGATTCTTGTTTGTGTGTGATTTGGATTGGAAAGGTACATAGGTGTATGGGCGCCTATGGGACCTATGGTTAATGATAAGGCGTGATGCCTTGGAAATCATGATTGTTGGTAAGGCATGATGCCTTCGAAATTGAGATTGTTGGTAGGCGTGATGCCTTGGAAATTGTGATTGTTGGTAAGGCGTGATGCCTTGGAATTGTAATGATTGATTTAACTTGAATGCTAGTTGTTGTTAGTACATGATTGTAGCGCATTGTCCATATGTTTATTGGTTTATGGTATTCACAGCTTATGACTTGTCTTGTGTTGGAGTCTAAACCTATGACTCTCACCAACTTTATGTTGACGTGTTTTAGTGTCTCTTTCAGGTGATACTATGGTTAAGCATGAGAACATAAGTGGCTAGGGTTGGAGAAGCTTAGGATTGCATGTAGAAGGAGAATCCCCGTTTCATTCTTAGTTTTGTTTGTCTGTTCATTTTAATAAGAGATACTGTGCCATACATATATTTGTTTGGTTTTGTTATTTGTTTGTCTTGGGTAAGCGGTAGGACTGTTACCTACTTACCTAGACTCCTGCATGTTGAGATATTGTCATGACATTTGTGTCGCCATTTATGACATTTCTTATTTCATTTAGTTATCTCTATAGACACGCCATGTTGTGATGATATCCATACGTCGCGCCCCATATTCTGCCATGGTGGGGTGTGACACCTACATGCTTAACATGTTCAATAGTACCATTAGGATGTGAAACAGAAATATTCAATTTTGACACATCAATAATATCAAACAAGTGTTCAGTAGAAAAAGTCATATGTTGTGATGCTCCAGAATCAAAGATCCAACCAATATAAGTACTATAAGTACTTATATTAGTATTATAGTTAAAGAATCTACAAGTGACAAAACTAATAATATGATTAGAACCAAATTATATACCTGCAGCACAAGACTGCACATCACCAATGTCAGGCTTAGAATTGATCAAAGCCATGAGTCTATTTATTTGATCAACAGTAAAGGGAAGAGATTTCCCAGATCCCTGATCAACATTATTACCAAGAGAACTAGTGACATTATTAGAACCATTAGATCCTCCAGTATTTCTTTTCTTGAAACCTGGAGGGTATCCATTAAGCTCAAAACATCTATCAACAGTATGGCCATTCATATTACAATGAGTGCAAACAAACTTATTATTATTCTTATTAGGACCTCTGTTTTGACCATTTTGACTGTTTTGAGTATTTTTATTACCATTCCAATTATTAGGTTTAGTAACAAAAGCAGTAGCAGTATTCTTATCACTCACAACATGAACCAGATTTTTCTTATGAGACTCAACCCTAGATAGAGTAGCAAAAGCAGATTTAACATCTGGCAAAGGGTCTGCAGTTAGTAATTGGCTAATAACAACACTAAAAGTGTCATCAAGACCCATCTAAAACTGCATGAGTCTTATAAGAGCATTATGACTCTTCATTTGAGGAGCACCATCACATTTACATGAAGGAAGATTGACAAGAGAGTCAAACTGCCTCCAAAGACTGTTGTAATTGTGATAGTATTCAGACAAAGAAGAGCCAGATTGAGTAAGAGAGCAAATCTTATAATGAAAATTATAGATAAAAGATCCATCAATTTTATCATAAGTTTCTTTAAATTCATCCCACACATCTTTAGCATTTTTTGAGAAAATCTGTCCTTAATATAACTCAAAAGAGATACATCCAAGAATCCAAGATAAAACCACAGCATTACATCTATCCCATTGATCAGATAAAACAACATCATCAATATTTTTCTCACAAGTACCATCAATAAACCCCAATTTGTTCTTAGTATGTAATGCAAGCTTAAATGCAGCAGCCCAAACCTTATAGTTTTCAGGACCAGTGAGTTTAACACTCACAAGGGGCTGCCCATTTGTGTCAGTAGGGTGTAAATACAAAGGGTCATTAGTATAAATGACTGTTTCACTTTCAGTTTCAGTATCACTCACATGAGTATTATCCTGATCATCTTTCTTTGGATCAGTCATGATGAAACCACACAAAAATCACACAAGATAAACAAAGAACCCCTTGTACCTCCTCTACAAGCAACTACCAAATAGCACAAATGAAAACTGAATCAATCCACCAAGACTACCTAATCCCTTCGACACCTAAAACCCCTCTAAACAAAAAATAAAAAAAAAGAGAGAGAGCGAGAGAGGTGTTACAACACGCGCAACTACCAGCCAAAAAACACCAAGAACCAATGAGATCAAGAAGATCTCACCACAACCAACAAGCACAGCGGAATAACAACCTAAAAATGTTAGTTATAACAAATAACCAACACAAAATAACAAATACCCAAAAATTGAATGAAACCCTAATTTCTGAAATTTAGGGTTTCTTCATTTATTCTTACCAGAGATACAATTAAGCTTGATTAAGCAATAAAGAACCCAATTAATCACCACATAACACCAAGAATCAGAAAACCCCCAAATTTTAAAACCCTAAAATTTAATTGATCATAAAACTTGTAATTAACCACAATTAGAACACGATTAACCACAAGATTAATCAAGATTTTTAATAAACCCGGTTTAAAACTCAGATATCAAGAACCAAAGGCTCTGATACCATATTCGATTTATAAAACAAACACAAGAAAATGATTTAATCAACCAACCTCCCCTTTATTTTTCTATAACTGCGTTAGGCTATCACTTCAAATGTGATACCTAGCTTTGTGATCGTACTTACAACTCAGAAAGAAAAGAAAACTAAATGTATGATTGATCTTACAAACCAAGATCAATATACAAGTACAAAATCAACAAGATCGCTCAAATCAACAATGGAGGAACAATGTGTGTGAGAGATGAAAACAAGATGCAAAAACTGAATGACGGAATAAACAAGAAACGAGTATATATGCTAGCTTGACTAGGGTTGACTCTAGTTAAGTCCACTTGCCACATTTAGTCCTCCATCTTCTCTAAACCTGTCAAACTCAAACCAAACATTGCAAAGCAAAAATATAAAAGAAATATATTTACCTTTCTTACCTTTAACTTTCATCAGATGTCAAATTAGGATTTAATAGATTGGTCCTTTGATGAAGTCAATTAACACATATACATATTTCTTCTCGATTGATAACTATAGCCTAATATGTACTGTAATAGCCTAGTGATCAATGAACGCAACTGATTTGGTGTAATATTTGTTGCAGGTGTCTTCCTTGTGGCCATATCTTTGGATATCATTGTATAGAAAAATGGCTTCAAACCAGCTCATATGGGACGGTGTGTTTATCTTCCCGTGTGTTAACTACAATTTATTCAATTTTACAATGTTCTTTATTCTAAATTCGGGTCTGTCTTAAATCAATTGTTTTCAGTGTCCTAACTGCAACGTCCTATCCTCATTTGAGGATGCCAGACATATTTATGCAACCCCCTTTTGCATTCCTACTGCTGATCAAGGTGTTGTGGATCAAGAGGTAATCAATCTCTTTGTTTAATTTGACCTTCAAGTTTATATATACATATATAAGTTTGTGTACAATCATGTAACTCCCCTTTTGGGTTCATCCAGATATCCACCAGACGCTTTGCCTTCACCAAAAAAGGACAACTCAAATAGAGAAAGTTTGAAATTGGACGGCGGAATTTTGCTCTGAAAAAGAGATCTGATGCGAAGAAACGGTTGGCTGGTGTTGTAAGACGGAAAAATGATTTAATGAAATGTCACACTGACATATTGGACATGAGGGCCAGTGTGCTAAACCGGGCCAAAGCATTGGAACAACGGGGTGGTTCATTGTGTCGGGCTGGTTTATTGCAGTTACGAGCTGTTGCCTTGGGCCGGTGGGCGGATGAATATTTACGACGAGCTAAAGCATGTGAAGGGAGGGCTAAAGCATTGAGTCATAGGGCCAGAGCATATAATCAACGGGTTAAGGCATTTGAGGTAAGATTGCACTATTTTTCTCGAAACCACAACAACCTTCAGAAGAACGCTACACGTTGTGCCGCAGCAGCTACTTGTCACAAAGACTAATTTATTATGTATCAAAAGTTTGATGACTGTTTATCGTGGATTGTATTTATTAATTTTTGCTAGGGACACGAGTGAACAAAATTTTAACCCAGTTCTGAAAGTGGTAAAATAGTTCTTATTCTTTTTTGCTTAGGAAATATACTTATTTCCATGTGATTGCTCCACGATGCAGCTCCGTATACCGTCGAACAGAATAAAAGGACTTCACTTCAAAAAATATACCATGTTCGGTTTGCATATGGACATAACTACATAAGGCTAGATGGAATGGTTAACAAGACACATGTATATATATTTAACGAATTTTTTTTTTCAATCACGTTAAAAAAAAACCATATATAATCCATATCACGAATCATATATGATTTTTAGAAATCATAATTCGTATCACAAATTATATATAACTAGCCAGGTACCCGCGCGTTGCAGCGCCGGGTACCTGTGTAATAAAATTTTTTGGCGAGCGAATGTTTTTTCGTTGTACGTTTAATAACCGTATCGACGGTACTGACTATTTGTAAGTGTCTGCGCCCACCTCAGCCATACATATCGCGCCAAGATGCATAGTATTCGAAAAATAACATAAAAGAAACATATTTTATCTTTATTTTCACGTTCAGCAATTGCATGAATTCACATAGTAATAGTAGTAATAGTTGAAGGGCGAATTTTCTGAGATGTCTCAAAAGAAATAAAAAAAAGAAACTTTAGATTTTCAAAAAATATGATATAGAAATATAAAAAATTGTTAGTGTTTTTTTTGCATCAACCAAATGATTCTTTTATACTTGGATCAATTAAACGTTACGAAAGATGCATTAACAATAGAATTATGATTTTGGTCAAAATGTAACCAATTGTTTTTAAATATCATTATAAAAGTTAATGTGAACCGTTACAAATTGAATTACACATAAAGACACTTAAGTATTAACTTTTAATACTATAGAATGAATAATATTGGTTAAAAAATTAATTTCTTTTTATAGTAATGTTTTTGGCTTAATTTTTTAAGACTTCCTTATTTAGAATGTGCTAAATACTTTATAAAGTAGTATAGATTATATGATTAATATCACGAATCATATATATGATTTCGGAAACTCATATATGATTCGTGATACGAATCATATATGATTTCAGAAAATCATGAAATCATATATGATTCCTATATGATTTTCTCATACGTGACTTAAGAAAAAAAATCGCAAAAATAAATTCGTCGAAAGTATACATGTACCCGCGATTAAGATGAAGTAGCCGGTCTTAAACCACTAAAGTAAGAAGGGGTAAAGTGTATACCTAACAATATATAATGTGTTGTATATATATACCACAACACAACTAACAACAACATTAGCCGACATTGATTTTTAAACACCGACTGTTTTGTTTTTTTGGTTCAATCGATTTATATAGTTTTGTTAATAAGAAGTAGAAGATCTGTATTTGTATCATAGTTTATTTATTTAATTAATTATAATTTATTAGTATTATTCAAATAAGATGAGTAAGGGGAATCTCAAATATCTAATGTTGGAATTGGCTCGTTTATACAAAAGAGAAGAAGATGAAGCTATAGATGTGAAATCTGAATTTGAAGAAGTTATAAAAGAAGAAAAAGAAGAAAAAGAAGAGGGAGAACTGAGAAGTAGTCGATGAAGAAGACGGTCATGATGATGAAAGAGATGTTTATAAGGATTTGCTGTTGCACCCTTGCGTTACTAAGAGTTGGGTTGACCCTGATTCGGGTGAAACTGTTCATGGGATACAAGTCTTGAGCGTTCCGCTATCAACTGATGCTAAAAGACATCGATTTACTCGCTGTCCGATGTGTGTTAAGCCTTTTACTCTTGACCAAATACATCAAATGAGGTCAATTCTACTTTTTTCACTAATTATTACTACTATGTTTTTATAATATAGTTTTTCCTAGTAATATGCCATTCACCTTAGGGGCTGTTTGTTTTAGCTTCTACTCTAACATAACATAAGTTGTGGCTTATTTGGAGACACATGGGCTTATATAAATTTATTATATATATGATAAACATATATAATAACCCCGAGTCTCTAAATAAGCTTAAAATTTTAAATTTATGATATATAAGCCGAAATATAGCTAATTTTTTGCTTATATAACATAAGCCCTAATTTTGTGCCTTATGAGCTTATATAAGTTTATCATGATATAATAAACTTATATACGCCAGTAAGTTTCTATATAAGCCATAAAATAGCCATAAAATTGAGGCTTATGTTATATAAGCCAAAATGAACTTACTTTATATAAGTCAAACCAAACACCCCTTTATGTTATAATTCTATACAGTATTAGATAAGCTATCAAGTTGATTGACTTCAATTGGAACCGTCTGTGCTCCTCGTCTTCTTCGCACTACCTTTTATTTTGTTTTGTTAATTTTTACATTATTGACTTCCTTTTCTGTGATGACTGCTGCCAGCTGTCTTCCTTGTGGGCACATTTTTGGGATGTCATGTTTAAAGAAATGGATGGAAGGCCGTTCAGCTGACAAGGTATGTGTTGTCCTGTGTGACACCAAAATTAACACAATCTTACTAAAATTCTTATACTCCTGTCTTAATTAATTGTTGTTAGTGCCCCGAGTGCGACAAAGATTTCTCGTTAGAGAGTGCTAGGTTTCTTTATGTAACGAGCCTCTGCATTCCAGCTGGTGCTCATCGAAAGATAATCAATCTCTTTTAAAAGCAGCCTTCAATTTCTTTATATACGGTGCAATGTCAAACCTACTTTTTTTGTAATCTTGCTTTTTAACCCACCTTTCGTTTCTATCACAACTGTTTGATTATTTCTTGTAGACATCCTCCGGACGCTTTGCATTCAACAAATCCGGATTTAATTATTTCAAGAAATATGAACGGGTACTGCGGATGGATGCATTAAAGAATAGATCTGATGCATTGAAACAACGTGCTGATGTTTTGGGACGGCAGACTGATGCTATGGAACAGCAGACTGATTTTTTGAACCGGATGGCTGTTGTAGAAAAACGGGCTGATGTTTTGGAGCGGCAGAATGCGGCTATGAAACGGCAGATTGAACTACTGAACCAGATGACTGATGAACAAGAAGAACAACAGGCTCATGCAAAAAAACGGGCCGAGGTATTACGACGTAAGGTAGTTGCATTGGGTCAGTCGGCTGATGAATGTCTACGGAAGGCTGATGCATTTGGGCAGCAAGCAGAAACGTTGTATCAAGAGGCTAAGTCATTGCGTCAACTAGCTCATTCGTATCTGGCAAATAGAAAGTGCTTTATACAAAGCTACAAGGAGTTTTTGGGTTCGCAATAACAAGACCGCCGCGTAATGTGCTACCAATTCCCTAGTCATTATATTTTCTTTTGTTTTATTTGGAAACAAGATATTTTTGCCAATATAAACTTAAGATGTCTAAATACCATCTCAAACCAGCTTCTTATTTGGTAATTTTATTTGGACATTATGTTTTTTGTTAGCTCAGATATGAAATATGAATTATATATATCATATTAATATCTTATGGTTCCTTTTTTTAGGTAGAGGGTATTACCCAGTAAAATATATTAATCACTGAAAAACAATAAGTATAATGGAATGTGGTAGAAGCATCACATTAACCTCGAGCGCTTGCTTGAACACACTAGGCCGTGACATGCCACAACACAACCTCCAACTTACAAAATACAGTAACAATAACACTAATCAGAAAGAACCACTTCAGCGTACATAAAGCCCCAACATCATCTCTTTGCAACAACAAAGAAGTATAAGTCAACCGATACCGTCTCCTTAAAGAAAGCTTCCCAAGAAAAGCCTAGTAGGAAAAACATTCGAGAGGAAAAAGAGTGCAGCATTCAACAAGCACTCTGAATCCAAAAATCTTCACAGGTGCGAGCCAAAACACCTCACTATACCATCAAAACATAAGAGATCGTCCATTTTTTTTGTAAAGCAAGAGCGTCATCGATTAATACGTTGACCTAATAAGTGATGTAGGTAACTTCCAAACTCGAAGAAAAGCTTTGGAAGTCCCTAATTCGTGACTGAAACGATAATCTAGAGATTAACAACACAAGAAATATTTTTCAAACGTAAGACTTTATTATTGTATGACAAGTATTACAATGTGTTACGGATCACACAGTTTGAGTGACAATGTGTAGTGTAGCCTTTGGAGAAGTAAACTTGATCAAGAGACAAGTTTACTAGCGAACTTAAGAACACATGCACAACTGTTTTACGATAAGTTCGAGAGAGTTAATTTACTAATACTGACCAAGTGAACAACATCAACTCTATGTTACATTCTCTATTTATAGTGGTACGAGGTTGACTTGATAACGACTTATCAAGACTTGTGGGTAAGACATCTAACATAAGATGCTCTTCTATTCTTGGTAAGCTGCTACAACACTTTAGAAAAAAAAAGCTGACAGTTTCCCTTTCTTCATATACTCGTGCTTTAGGCTGCTTTAATTTAAAGCAACTATTTGTCCAGCTAAAATACCGCCTAAACACTTAAAAATGTCCTAAGGGTACACAGTGTTAACAGGGTATTGTCACCCTTGTTAACACTCAACCACTGAGAGTCACTAATACATCTTAGTTGTTATCCATCATAGCTAATGAGTATGTCTTCAAGAAATCTTCCACTTCCTTGACAATGTATCTGACTTGGACTTCTTTATGGATGCTCACAGAGGTTAGAACCTCTGTGAGTCTTGTGACACTTGCATGTTTCCTAGGCACAAGCAAGTTTAAGTTTCACAACGTATTTATGCTTAAATCTATGACTAATGGGAAAACTAACTGACTTGGTTTCCCAACAATCCCCCCTATTTAAACATAAATAAAACTAGATCTAAACTAGTTATAGTAAGTGAGTAAACAACTTCTTACACATAACAACATAACTCGAAACATAATTTTATTCATACTAAAACATTACAGGTACAGAGGTACAAAAACTAATTATGATTCTTTCTAGTGGCTGCTATTTTATCAGGTTACTACTTCAGTAATCATTCTTGATATTCTCAACAGCTTATTCAATGTCATTCCTTGAACCACCTGAATTTCATGATACAATCTTTTGGAGTACTCTGAGTTAATCTTTAGGCCATTCTTTAAGCACAACAGTTGAATAGTGGAAGCAAGGTGAAGTTCGTTTTCCTTCTGAAAGCAATATTGGCATCCTCTGTTGAGGTATACCATTCCTTTTCCAGGCTCTCTGTAGGCCTGTCCTTCAACATGATCTGTTATTTCCTTAGGAAGCACAAAATTTATGTACATGCCATGTACCTGGATATCTTATGTTACAAACTTTTTGTTGAATAAAGCCATGAAATCTTTACCTTTTCTTCTCAGCCTTGGTCATTTCTTTTTCATACAGTTGTGGTGGGGGGATCAATCTTGAGCTTTGCAGCTGTTTCTTTTACCTAGTTGAATTTTGCTACTAAAGTTTTTAGCAGAGAAAAATTTGACCGTCCATTCTTCTTAGTGACCAAGCTTTCCAATTCAAACAATTCGGATAATCCCAGCATCCTTAGTTTGAAGTCTTCATATAAGTGAATGTTAGCCTGTTGAATATTTCTCTAAAGAACCATATGCGCTTTCTTTGTGGTTTTATGAATGGTGTACTTGAACTTTATAATTTCATCGGGATGAAGTCTGTTGTTGACACATGCATCATAGTCAGCTTCAATCTTCCTATAAGCCTCTGTGCGTTCTAGCTCCATTTTCTTCAGGGTTTTCCTCCATTCTTCTCTTTGTTGAGGAGTCATTTTCCTGATCTTTGCCTCATTCAGTTCTTTGCCCTATTTGATATCTTGCAACCTTTCATTTCTAATATCTGACTTCCAATTTCTTAAGGTGTTAAAGGCTTTTCACCAGCAGCTTTAAAAGTTGAAAATTGTTACATATTAGTTGTGGAACCACCTGTCTCTGTTAGCCCTATATTTTATATAGTCGAACAAGAATGTAATAGGTCATCTTAGTCGTTAAAAGGTCTTGTATTGTAATAGGTTAGTCGGGAAAACTGGGCTTGGACTTTAAGCTAATATTGTCTAAGTTAGGGGCGTAAGCCCAAGACTAAGCCAAGCCCGGCCCAAGTCACAAACCCACGGCCCATGGAAAGCCCATTGGTTCGTGGGTATATAACCCTCTTTCACATGTGAAAGAGGGTGTTGGTTCATTTCATAAAACACATAGTTTTAGTGTAAACCTTCCACTTCTCTCTCTACTCTCTCTTTCTACTTTTCTACTCTTTCTCTCTCTAAGAATCTTGTGTTATGGATTGAATGGGAACAACATTTGGTATCAAGAGCCTATAGTTGATAGGTGATTGAAGATTCGTGTGTTGTGTTCTTCATTTTTTCGTGCCTATTTTGATCCAAAAAACTCATGTACCTAAAATTTTCTTGTGTTTTTATGGCTTATTCTTGATACAAATCATCTACTTACTATTGGTAGTGATTTGGTATTGTTCTTTTGGTTAAAAACACAAATTTTTTGGGTGCTTGATTCATTTTTAGGCTAAAAATCATGAATTTGGTGTGTTCTAGTACTATCCGAGAAAAGGGGTATTTTGATTCCTTGGTACGATCTGACTTTGTGTTTGCATAAACCCTGGGGGTTTCTACTTGCGATCCATAGTCACGATCTAAGACTACGATCTAACTGCGATCACTAGTACGATCCAAAGTACGATCCAGACTACGATTGCTAAGTACGATTGCTCAGTACGATCACAATACGATCTAGCAGAGTACGATCACGGCTTCGATCAGGTTACGATCACTCAGTACGATCTATAGTGCGATCCCTCACTGCGATCACTCATCACGATCATAGAGTAAGATCACCAAGTACGATCAGAGTACGATCCGACTGCGATCTTTGAGTACGATCATAGTGCGATCAGACCACGATCATAGAGTACGATCAGAGTGTGATCAGAGTGCGATCTAAGAGTGCGATGGGTCACATTGCGATGGACAGATAAATTTTGTTTGAGCAATTTTTAGATTTAGCCACTATCTCGACTAGTCTCGGAACATAGTTTACACGAAGATTAAAAAAAAAAAAAAAAGTTAAAAAATTTTAGGTCAAGTAAATTCAAATTTTTTCCCTACTAGTTTTTGGCTATTTCTAACTCAATTTCAAAATTTGGCGATACAAAATTTTTCGGCTTACCGTTTTGTCAGACTGAGGAATTTATTGTCGGACTGAAGATTCTCGGAACTCTTTGAAATTTCAAACACACCTCATCACAACAAATCCACTAAGATCTGCAATTCATTCACAAGTATTCACCATGTCTAACAACAACATCAACATTGCAACTGCTAATCAAATTCGTTTGGAACAAGGTGGCAACGGTAATCCACCTGTGCTCACTGCCGGTTGTTACGTTCAATGGAGATCTCGTTTTCTCAGATTTCTCGACGGAAAAGAAAACCGAACTGCTCTTCGTCACTGCCTTGAGAATCCACCTCCAGTTTTTGAATTCAGACCAATTACCACACAAGCAGAGGATGGTACTTCATCAACTATACGAGCTATGGAGGATTTTGACACATGTTCTGCTGAGAAAAAGAAACTCCTCCAAGCTGAAGCTGATGCTGTAAACTTCATACTCACTGGAATTAATAACGATATCTATTCCACAGTTGATGCATGTCCTAATGCTATGGAAATGTGGAATGCAATTCATCGATTGAAGCAAGGTGAGTCGATCAATGTTCAAGATCTCGAGACTAATCTACTTTGGGAGTTTGGAAAATTCACATCTGAAGATGGTGAATCCATTGACTCATATTACTCGAGATTCTACAAAATGATGAATGAGCTTGTCAGAAATCAGTGCACCATCTCCAATCATCATGCCAATGTTTAGTTTCTACTTCAACTCAAACCGGAATGGCAAAGGTTTGTGACCTTGGTTAAACAAAGGGAAGATATCAAGACCATCTCCTATCACAAACTTTATGATATCTTAAAACAACATCAGAATGAAGTGAATGAACTAAGGGCTGAAAAGGCAGAACGGTCTGCAAATTCTATTGCTGTTGTGGCTGCTACTTCAACAAAACTCGTTCCCCGTCAACAACCACCTACTCATTCCTCAAAGTCATCAAGCTCATCCACCAAACCTTTAGCTGCTGCTAAACACAAAGCAAAAGCAATTGTCCCCACTCCACCTCCAAAGTATGACACCGAGTCAGATGGAGACAGTGATGATGAACAAAATTCAAGGGACAAGAAGATTGAAGAACTCATGTCTTTACTCACCACAACTTATAAGAAGATCTACAAACCTACCAACAACAACCTCAGATCATCATCCAATGCAAGATATAAGGAAGTTGATCATGCACCTAGGTATGATCGTGATGCTAGGTATGATAATCAGAGGATGCCGAATCAAGTTGGGGCTAGAGACACTATAGGCACTCCGGTTGTGCAAAAGACTGGGATTCAATGCTTCAACTGCAAGGGTTTTGGGCACATGGCTAGGGAATGCAAGAAGCCAAAACGGGTTAAGGATTCGGGATATCATAAGGAAAAGATGCTGCTGTGTAAGAAAGAAGAAGCAGGAATTCCACTCACAGCAGATGAAGTTGACTGGCGTGATGACACTGATGATGAAGCCGATGATCAAGAGTTGGAGGCACATTATGTGTACATGGCAAAGATTCAAGAAGTGATCCCAGAGAGTGATGATACTTCTGGACCCATCTATGATTCTGAGCCACTTGAAAAGGTACCATCACATGATAACTATAATGTGTTTTCTAATGAACGACGACATCCTGAGCAACCCGAAAGCATCAATGACACATATGTAATGGACACGGAGGATAGCAATATCTCTACGGATTCACAACATATGTGTAATGATGACGGAAAAGATGTTCAGGATACTGACTCGGATGAGGACAGTGATTTGCTTGCGTCTATTATTGACTCTTTAAAACGTGAAATTGATGAAAACAAAGAAGCTAATAAACGTTTGAAGCAAGCAAACGCATCCTTAGCCGAGGAGATAAACAGGCTTAAAGAGTGTGATTATGTAAAAGAAGCTGATCGACGGGTTGCAATAGCTAATGGTTTGGTATATGAACGTAAGGTGCTCAACGAACAATATTGTTCTGAAGTAACACACGAAATTCATATGTCAAAACAGAAGATATCGGAACTTGAAGAACAACTGCTGCTACATAAACTCCAAATTACTGAATTAGAGTCGGTTAACAAAGAACAAACTGAGCTTTATAAAACTCGTGAAGAAAAGGATATTGAAAAAATTCTTGCTTTGGAAAAGAGAATCGACACGTTAAACAACATTGTTTACAAAACGGGTCAATCTATTCAAACTATGAATATGCTCAATAGAAATATGAAAACGAGTTTTGTCAAGCCTTAATATCTCAAGAAAGTTCAAAGTACCAAGCCTGCTCTTTATGATATCGGTTGCTATGTTGATAATCTTGCTCTTATGCTTTCCCCTGACTGCGACGAAATCATTCGTCAACAAGAAGAAAGTCGATCAAACTTAAGTGATTTAATAAACCTTTCTGATTCTAACAATCATATTAAGTTTGTCCCTCAAAAAGAACTTTCAAAAGAACAAAAGATGTATAATAGTGTTCCACCACCAAGTGATGAACCACAAAAGAAAGTTTCTTTAAAAAGGAGTTTCAAAAAGCAATCAATTTTGTTAGAAAAGCGAATTTTGGATGAAAAACGTAAATGGGATGAGAAAAGCAAAAGTGTTCAGCAGTTTGAGTTTATAAAACAAGGGGTTTTAAATTTGTACAAAGGTGTCGTCGACTATGAAAAAGTTTCTAGGGATACCATTTGGAATATTAAACCTAACCCACAAGTAGAAGTCGTCATTCAACAATGTATTGTTCCAACCATTGATGATCTTTCAAAAAATGTGGAAATGTTTTATAATGCTCTCACTGAGGAAATGTTAACTGATTTAAGCTATGTCAAATCTCTTGAAGATGAAGTTGATTTTCTTCAAATTAAATTAAAGACACAAGAACACCAACTTTCTAACGAAATTGATCGACTTTCTAAGGAATACTTTTATGCTGACCATATGAATGCTATACTTGGTGTGTATACCGATCTTGATCAATATTGTCATGTAGCATGTCTAGCGTCAGAATCGGACGAGAAATGTGGCAATCTTGAAGTAGAGCTTTCAAAACAAATTCAGTCATACAACAAACTTTCGAAAAGCTTTTCTCAACTTGAGAAACACTCCATTTCTCTTGAACTTGCTTTACAAAAAGGTGAAAAATCTCATAATCATAAAAAGTGTCAAGAAATGTCAGCTTCTTCGTTTCGTCTACTAAATGAAAAAGATTTCGAAATAAATGATTTGAAAGCTCAACTAAAAGAAAGTGACATTGCCATAAGTGAGTTACAGAAACTCATTGAGAAAATGAAAGGAAAGTCTGTTTTGGGTAAACCATCCGCTGTTCGGCAACCGAATGCGGTTAAATGCCCTAAATCATCTATTTTGGGACAATCCCCACAGACTTTGCCTAAGATAGGAAATGATAAGAGCACTAATGTGATAGCACCTGGAATGTATAAGATGAACACTAGGTCCACTCAATCTGGAACAACGCAGTTACCTCAGAATACTAGGAAAACTAATCAACGTGTGTCTTCTTCTACAGGAGTAAATCCCACCACTAACGTTAGCGGACCACAGCTTAAGAGCACTAGAATTGAAGATAGAGTCATGCCTAACAATAGTCAAGGAAAGAAGAAGGAAGTAGAAGATCACCGTAGGAATTTTAAGTTTTCTAAGAATAAAACGTCTGTAACTGCTTGTAATGACAGTTTAAATGCTAAGACCTCGAATGTTGAAGTTGTTTGTGTTGAATATGGAAAATGTGTTCGTACTTTCAATCATGATGCTTGTGCTCTTAATCATAATGGCGTGAATACTAGAACTAGGAAGCCTATTCCTGTGCCCACTAGTACTAGAGAACCCACAAAAACTTTGAACCAATCCACTGATCAACCACTTAAGAAACTAAGTGCGTTAGACTCCACTACTCTGCGTAAAGAAAACAGATTAAAGAAGCTATATGAGAACACGATTAGGACATGTACACGGGGGTATTCGAGATTTACACCACCCGGATACAAATGGGTACCTAAGTTAACCACTTTAGTGATTGGGTCTAGGAATATCAGCTTGCCTGTAGACTTTGCATCTAGGCCCACTACTATTTTGGAACCCGTTTCTATCAAGGGCTCCCATTTGTCAAATGCTACATTGTCTTCTAATTCTTCTGCAGCTCGTCGAACTCATCCTATTCATAATGGACTCCGGGTGCACAAAGCACATGACGGGCAATCTCAAGCTTCTCATTAACTTTGTAGAGAAATTTCTGGGTACGGTACGGTTTGGAAATGATCAATTTGCACCGATACTCGGATATGGAGACTTGGTTCAAGGGAATATCACTATAAAACGGGTTTATTACGTCGAGGGACTGAATCACAATTTATTCTCGGTTGGTTAATTTTGTGATGCGGATTTGGAAGTGGCTTTTCGGAAATCTACTTGATATGTTAGAGACTACGATGGGAATGACCTTCTTACAGGTTCTCGTGGTTCTGATCTCTACACAGTAACTCTTCAAGACACATCTTCAACAAATCCAATTTGCTTAATGGCTAAAGCTTCATCATCTCAAGCATGGTTATGGCATCAACGATTGTCACATCTCAACTTTGACACCATCAACTTGCTTTCGAAGAATGATATTGTGACCGATATTCCTAAGTTGAAATTCGTCAAAGACCATCTTTGCTCTTCTTGTGAGTTGGGGAAAGCAAAACGGAAGTCTTTCAAAACAAAGACTATCCCTATCTCAAAAGGACGATTGGAACTTCTACACATGGATTTATGTGGTCCCATGCGTGTAGAGAGTATTAACGGGAAAAAGTATATTCTAGTGATTGTTGATGATTACTCTAGATACACATGGACTTTCTTCTTAAGGTCCAAAGATGAAACACCGGAGGTTCTCAAAAACTTTCTCAAGATGATACAACGAAATCTTCAAGCTCAAGTCTTAACCGTAAGAACGGATAGGGGTACTAAATTTTTGAACAAGAACTTGCAATCTTACTTTCAAGAAGAAGGCATCGAACATCAAACGTCTATTGCTCGAACTCCTGAACAAAACGGCGTTGTCGAAAGACGGAACCGTACTTTGGTTGAGGCTGCTCGAACAATGCTTTCTGCTTCAAAATTACCGCTATTCTTCTGGGCTGAAGCAATTGCAACTGCCTGTTATACTCAGAATCGTTCTCTCGTCATCCCTAGACATGAAAAGACACCTTACCACATCATCAATGGCAGGAAACCTACTGTAAAATTCTTTCACGTATTTGGATCTTTATGCTACATCCTTAAAGACGGTGAGAATCTCGACAAGATGAAAGAAAAAGGTGATGCATGTATTTTTGTGGGGTATGCTACATTGTCGAAAGGATATCGGGTCTATAACAAGAGAACAAAGATCATTGTCGAAACAATTCATGTGAACTTTGATGAATTGCCACAAATGGTACTTGATCACAACAGCTCAAGTCCCGCTCCTCAATGTCCAACAATGGCACCTACACACAACAGTGTACGTCCCGTGCAAGAATGTCAAGAAAATACCCCTACAACAGAATTGACGAATTCGACACATATGAATGAGTTGGTTGATTTATATGATCCAATGTTTGATGAATATTACTATGGAAACAATCAAGTTGTGTCAAAGCCTTCCGCTGTCAATACTGCTGATGCACCTGAACAAAATCAACAAGACACAATTGCTTCTACTTCAGCAACCGTTGCTCAAGAGAATATTCCATTGGATACTCAACAAACTCCAGAAACTGTCATGCAACCAACATCACCAACCGTCAATGCTGAAGGAGGTAACAACAATCAAGCAGTCGATGCACAACCTGACAATGAAGAATTTATCAATCCGTTCGGTACATCGGTACACGAAGTCGGAGAGTCTTCTACTCAACATGTTGATCCGTCCAACATGCATACATTCTACCAACCATATCCATCCACTCACCATTGGACACGTGATCATCCATTGGTGCAAGTCATTGGAAATCCTTCACAACCAGTTCGAACACGCAGACAACTCGAAACCGATGGCGATGTGTGTATGTATGCACTCACCGTGAGTTCAACTGTACCTACAAACATCAAACAAGCCATGACTGATCATGCGTGGATTGAATCAATGCAAGACGAAATTCATCAGTTTGAACGCCTAAATGTTTGGGAACTTGTTGACCGACCCTATGGAATGTCAATTTTAGATTTCAAATGGATCTGGAAAAACAAACTGGATGAAGAACAAACAATCATCAAAAACAAATCTCGTCTTGTGGTTAAGGGGTATCGTCAACAAGAAGGGATAGATTTCGATGAATCATTCGCTCCAGTTGCTCGTTTGGAAGCTTTCAGGATATTTCTTGCTTATGCTACACATAAGGGCTTCACGGTTTTTCAGATGGACGTTAAAACAGCTTTTCTCAACGGTCATTTGAAGGAAGAAGTGTATGTGAATCAGCCGGAAGGATTCGTCGATCCTCATCATCCTGACAAAGTCTATCGTCTCAAGAAGGCTGTATATGGACTTAAACAAGCTCCAAGGGCATGGTACGAAGAACTTTCAAACTTCTTGGTGTCCAAAGGATTCTCCAAAGGTTCTATTGATCCTACTCTGTTTACTAATAAATATGGGGATGACATAATGCTGGTGCAAGTTTATGTTGATGACATTATTTTTGGTTCTACGAACCCAAAACTTTCAAAACGTTTTGAAAAATTAATGCACAGCAGATTTAAAATGTCAATGATGGGGGAGCTAAAATTCTTTTTAGGCCTCCAGATTCATCAATCCCCACGTGGTATCTTCATTAACCAAGCTAAGTATGCTCTAGAGATACTTAAAAAGCATGGTATGACCTCATGTGCTCGCGTTGGTACACCATTGTCGACCACATCCCTAGACGCTGACTTGTACTCATATCCCGTAGATCAAACGCGATATCGCAGTATGATCGGGTCACTTATGTACCTTACAGCCAGCAGGCCTAATATTCATCATGCCACATGCTATTGTGCACGATATCAAGCCAGACCTACTCAAAAGCACCTCAAAGAGGTTAAACGGATCTTTCGGTACCTTAAGAATACCATTCACATGGGACTCTGGTATCCGAGGGAAACCGGTTTTCATCTAACGGCTTTTTCAGATTCTGATAACGCAGGTTGTCTTGATAGTCGTAAAAGCACTTCTGGTAGCATACAATTTCTAGGGGAAGACAAGCTTGTCAGCTGGTCGTCAAAGAAGCAGATTGCACTTCGCTCTCCTCAGCTGAAGCAGAATATGTGGCTCTATCCGCGTGTTGTGCTCAAGTCCTCTGGATGAGAACTCAACTCACGGATTATGGCTTCCGCTTTGATAAAATACCTATGTATTGTGACTCAAAGTCGGCCATAGCCATATCTTGCAATCCGGTTCAGCACTCCCGCACCAAGCACATCGATGTCAGATATCACTTCATCAAGGAACAAGTGGAACGCGGCATCGTGGAATTATACTCTGTCAGAACTGAGTACCAGCTGGCAGACTTGTTTACAAAAGCTCTATCGAAAGATAGGTTTGCGTATCTCGTTGGCCGTCTTGGTATGAAGTATATGACTCCAGAAGACTTGGAGGTTTTGGCAAATGAAGCTGCTTGATATTCTCTCACAATGACTTCTAAGCACATCACAGTTTAGGACTCGGACCTCAACTAAGGAAAGTTTATCTCGGACGATAACTTATCCTTCTCAACGAGAAATTCATATTTCTCGGTCATGAGCTTCTCATAAAAACATTCAAAGTTTTTAAGTTCATGAAAAACGATTTCTAAGTAAATGTCATCTTAGAACTCGAACTTCAACTTAAGGAAAGTTTATCACGGATGATAACTTATCCTTCACAACGGGAAATTTATTTTTCTCGGTCATGAGCTAGTCACAAAACAATCAAAGTTTTGAGCTCATGAAAAACGGACCCGAAAGGGAAGTGTACGTTTCAGTGCGCTTTCCCTAATCAATAGAAGAGAAGTCTTCTATCCTGATAATTTTAAAACCGTTATCACAATTTTTCAAGAATTTCTCAAAAGGTTTTTCTAAATCTTTCAAAATTGTGTGTTCAACACTCCCTTCCTCATAAGTGGTTTTTATATCTCAAAATTGTCATATGTTATTTTGATCAATTTTTGAGGGGGAGCGTTTTAAAATCAAGCCTTTTAATGTTGTTGGGTACATCTCTAAAATTGTCACATTTTATGTATCCAACACATTCCGAAAATGATATGAAATTGTCAAATATAATATATTATATCGGAAAAGGCATCTCAACTCCGTACCTCAACATATTTTGTGGTGTCGTTTTTCTAAAATTTTGTCAAATTTTGTCTCAAGACACACATATATTGTTGAGGGGGAGCGACCCGACTGAAAATGTTCCATGATTCATGCATGCACACATGTTTCTCTCCCGTCGATTTTTCGGAAAATGTCATATTTTAATCAATTGGTATCTCTAATATTATATTTTTATATTAGAGATAGGGGAGAAAATGTGATTAAAATGTAATATATCGCAACATGTGATCTTAAATACTCAAGTGCAACTCTTTCCTTCACATGCCAAACTATTTCGTATATCGATGCATGTGTGTAGGGGGAGCTTTTCGGAAATATAAAACTTTCAAGTGTTAAAAGTTTTGATTTTTATCAAACACTTTGAATGGTTTTTCAATGGTTTAATGGTTATGATCTATACCCAAAACAACCTACTATCCACGACGGTACGATGGAGTCAAAAGGTGGTTTAGGATAGGAAACTAAGTCCTATGATCCAACCAGAACCGGAGGGATCTACCCAAGGACATTCCATAGCTAGAAATAGTTGTCCTTAGGAAAGATGGAGTGGAATGAAGCTGAATGCGGACCAATTACTTAAGTTAGCACTAGAACAATCACAACAAGGTGCTAATGATGACGTATTGGTAAGCATTGAAGGAGTTGAATATTCTATGCAACTTAGGTAGAAACTGGGTTAACACCTCTTTTGAAGACAAGTGTCATGGACCCAGTGATGCGATGCACAACCATTCCCCAGCCATTCGAGTTTCTCTCAAAAGAAACTTGTCTCATTGTCACGGAGATCAACACGTATCTATTGACTTTCTCACTCCGAGTCAGTTAATATTGAAAAGGTGGCAGTTTGCTCCAGCCTCCGATTACCAAAGTGCACTTATTGAGTCTAGAGCCAAACGAGATCAATTTATCATCTCATTAGGACACAATCGAGTCCTACGCATTATCCTTGTGATATTGCCAGAACATCTGAGTGATAGGATTCACAATGAAGATGGAAATCCTGCTTGAGCCAACATCAAACAAGCTCATGGTAGGTAACTTGTGCGATTCTACACGAATCAAACTTGTGAGAACTAGAAAGCAACTAAGTTTGGATTCTTAATTGATTCAAACTTGATTCCAGGTTTCTTCGCAAAATCCATGTGATCTTGCCAGAACATTCAGAGCGACACTCACTAGTGTTCACAGTGACGAATGGAAATCCTTCCAGTGTCAACATCAAACAGCACTGCGGTAGGTAACTCGCAAGATTTTCTATGAATCAAGCTTGTGACAAACTGGAAAGCAACAACGGTGAGATTCTTTTAGAATCAAACTTGTTCCAGGAAATCTGAATTGACGACTCTAATCAGACGGATAATTTATCCTTATGATTCACTCTTTACGTTCGCAGTCTGCTTTGAGACGGTCGAGTAAAGAGAACTGGCTACTACCGTCGGGAAACCCTGTCAAGGAGGTTCTTAATCGAATCTATCTGATCACAGGTACGGTATTTAATACCGTTTAACGGTCTTCACCGACCGGAGGTAAAACGCTACCGAGTTAGGGTGAAATGTTCAAAGCCATTTCATCCGTGTCTATATATGTTGTTGCATATCAAGAAGGTGGCGTAGCTGTGCAACCGATGTCGATTCAGAAGTCACAAGAGTACAAGATGGCGATAATCAAGATACCTAAGAATGTAAGAATGTAATAGGTCATCTTAGTCACAAGGAGTACAGATGAAGATCTCAAGCACTCAAAGTCAAATGACAAAGGCTCAAGATAAAGATCACGAAAGCATGAAGGAACAAAGCTGTTACAAACAAGATCAAGATCAAGATACAAGACCAAAAAAGGAAGATCTCCTCTACAAGAATGTATTCACTCAACCATCTTATGCTTTTTAAGCATTTTAAGATGACCGATACATTGGGGGAGATTGTTAGCCCTATATTTTATATAGTCGAACAAGAATGTAATAGGTCATCTTAGTCGTTAAAAGGTCTTGTATTGTAATAGGTTAGTCAGGAAAACCGGGCTTGGACTTTAAGCTAATATTGTCTAAGTTAGGGGCGTAAGCCCAAGACTAAGCCAAGCCCGGCCCAAGTCACAAACCCACGGCCCATGGAAAGCCCATTGGTTCGTGGGTATATAACCCTCTTTCACATGTGAAAGAGGGTGTTGGTTCATTTCATAAAACACATAGTTTTAGTGTAAACCTTCCACTTCTCTCTCTACTCTCTCTTTCTACTTTTCTACTCTTTCTCTCTCTAAGAATCTTGTGTTATGGATTGAATGGGAACAACAGTCTCCATCATAGTAGCTACCTTATTTAGCTTTGCTTCAGTATTAACAATGACTACTTTTTTTTTGATTTAGCTGGAGAGGAAGGGGAAAATGAGGTTGTTTTCCCTGTGAATAACCCATTAGCAAACTTGGTAAATGTTAGTTGAGTTTTTTGTTGAACAGCTATAGGCAGGGTATCAACACTAAACTTGAGTTTCTTTGGTGGATGTAGGTCAGATTCCTCAGACTTATTGGTATTAACAAATGTTAGAGCCCCCAGGTGTCAACATTCTTTGTCATGTTTTGCTCCCCCTGTCATGTTTTGCTCCCCCTCAGTATCCTCCATTGTGACCTCCATTTTCTTTTGTGCCATCCTAAATCTACGATATATATTCTGAAGGTTTATATAGCTCATAACAATTACACAAAACGCTAAACGAGATCAAAGCACACATATAGCTGAACCGATTTAACAAGATCATAATAACACAATTATAATTAATCGAATTAGGGTTACCTACCTTTTAGCTAAAGCAAATCCACAAGATAAAGAACGAATCACCAATTAGGGTTTATAACGAACACCACCAAGATATAGTCTAAAGTAAGACTATATTACGTTCTTGTACACACGTAATACAACGAGCTAACCGTGATTCTAGCACGTGTAAACCGAGCTTCTACGCTTGTGGAAAATCTACCCAATAACCCTAGAGAGGGGTTAGGACTAGATTATAAGCAAAACCGAAAGAACAAGAAAACCAACTGAAACCCTTTGTGGGTTTCTTGTTGCCATCAACCAAAGAGAGAAGAAGGGAAGGAGTAAAGAATTATGAGGGTGAGGGGTTGTTTATATAGGCCTAGGAATTCTTGTAGCTCAAGTAAAAACAAATAAAAGTAAAGTTTTTCCTTCCCCCTTGTCCCATAACCGACGGTCGAACACCCCCTTGTGGGGTGTTCCGGAACCTTCTTTTCTTCTTCCTTTTTTATTCCACAACGCTCGTTAATACTTAACTCTTGATTATTTAACGGTCGTTAAAGTTATAGATCGATTTAATTTAATAAATATAATAAATATATATTTATTAAATAAATTAACTCTTTACGTATTGAGTGCAATCCCGTAATCTCGAGTGTGATCCTATCACACGACTATTAAATAAAGTCCATAAAATTCAGCTCCCACTTGGACATATATCGAATATTGTGATTACATTGACTAGCGTCTAGTTACACTAGCAATGTCTCAAGTACAACTCGAGTAAGGTCTCCTAGATAAAACCTTTTAATGGTTCATCATTATTATTATACTTTTATTTCTAATACAACTTTAATAAGGATATGGATCTCAGTCATTCCTTCCATTAACCATTATGTATCTCGTCCACAAATTCAACAAGATTACCGAAACAAATTTGGGTGTGGCCACATAAACATCTTACTAATCACACGAGGGGCCCAGCTGTATTAAAACTCCAAAATGAAATTGGAGGAAATAAATCCCATATTGACTACAAGCAAAACCAATAAATTTTGCAACACTTTTGAAAATAATCCTTATAGCTACCAGTTACGTTTAACGTTAGATTATTCCACAAAAATGCACTAGATTCAAAACAGTTTTCTGGTATCTCAAGTCTAAGGATAACTATTTATGATTTACTTGATGACAAAGATCCACAAAGTAAAATCATATAATTGGGATAAGTCCAATATCCGATTCATCAAATATCATCCAAAATCGATCAATATACTTTCAAGTATACTCCATCGCAATTTCGATTTGTCTTAGTTTAATAATATTCCCATATTATTAATCGACGATGGACATTTAGCATAACAATTTATTCATGGATTTATAACATGTAAAATATGATACAAAATTAAGTAATAAGAATAAACAAAACGCAATCTTTATTTTAGTAAATAATATTGTCTCAACATCCTTATCCAAATACTAATCACAGATTTATTGCATGAGTTCGCTAGCTAGTTGCAGCTCAATAGCCTTGGCATGCTTAACTACCTTTGGTCTAGGCAAAGCCTTAGTAAAAGGATCAACTACGTTATCGTTTGTGTAAACTTTAATTAATTTGATTTCACGAGCTTCTACTTGTTCTCAGACGTAGTGATGTCTACGCTTAAAGTGTCCGGCACCTTTCATGACTCCAAAATCATTGGCGAATATTATTGCAGCAGAATTATCGAAATATATGTCAATAGGTTCTTTAATTAAAGGCATCACTCCAAGATCTCCAATAAACTTCCTAATCCAAACAGCTTCCATTGCAGCTTCAAAAGCAACCATGTACTCAGATTGAGTATCATGCATTGCAATCGTTGTCTATTTCTTGCTCTTCCAGTCAACTGCTCCTCCATTGATAACAAACACGTAACCCGTCTGAGACTTCATATCGTCTTTATCACATTGCCAGTACGCATCACAAAAACATGTCACATTCAGTTTTGTGTCTGGTTTCCCTCCAAATACCAAAAAACATATCTTTTGTACTCTCAAATACTTTAGAATATGTTTAACAGTAGTTCATTGGAGCTTCCCTGGATTCTGTTGGTAACGACTGACCAAGTTCTGAGCAAACACCACATCAGGCCTTGTGCATCTTACAACATACATAATAGATCCTACGGCCGTAGCATAAGGCACCTTCTGCATGTATGCCTCCTCTTCAGGAGTTGATGCATCCATCTCATGACTTAGATTATGCTTAACTTCCATAGGTCGAAAATTTTTCTTTGAATTATGCATATTATACTTCTTCAATATCTTAAATAATATAAGCATCTTGAGTAAGACCAATTAACCGTCTTTTCCTATCTCGATAGATCTTATTTCCCAGAATGTATGCAGCTTCTCCTAAATTCTTCATAGAAAAACATTTACCAAGATAATCTTTAACAACTTTAAGTCTTGGAATGTAACTTCCCATGATTAATATGTCATCAACATATAGGACTAGAAATACTACATCATTCCCACTAGCTTTGCGATATACACATGGCTCATCACGATTTTGAATAAATCTGAACTTTTTGATTTCTTTATCAAATCGTTTATTCCATTGACGTGATGCTTGCTTCAAAGCATAAATAGATCTTTGAAGTTTACACACGTGCTTTGGATTTTTAGGATCAACATACCCTTCTGGTTGTTGCATATAGATGTCTTCATCTAAGCGACCGTTCAAGAAGGCAGTTTTAACATCCATTTGCCATATCTCATAGTCATAGTATGCTGCTATAGCTATGAGAATCCCAATAGCTCTTAAGTCTGCTACAGGAGAAAATGTCTCCTCGTAGTCTATGCAAAATTTTGAGTAAAACCTTTAGCTACTAAACGAGCTTTATATGATTGTATTTTTCCGTCCATGACGGTTTTCTTCTTGTATATTCACTTACGTCTCACTACTTTAGCATTTGGTGGTGGATCTACAAGAATTCAAACATCATTAACTTTCATGGATTTCATTTCCTCATCCATATCAACCATCCACTTATCCTTCTCAGGATCAAGCATGGCAGATTTATAATTAGCAGGTTCTCCAAGATTCCCTACTTCATCATCATCCTCTATATTAAGACATATATTTCTATTTGCGTTTTTAATCCTTTCAGATCTACACAGAGGAACTAATTCCGGTGGAATCGCTAGACTTTCTGGTTCTATAGGAATTATTTCGCTAGTGTTTTCAGAAGGTAATGTATCTATATGACTCTCTTCAAGATCATAATTTCTCCCACTGAATTCTTGATTTACAAGATCACATTCAAGAAAGTCTCCATACTTAGCAACAATTACTTTGTTCTCAGGTGGATAATAAAAGTAGAAACCCATAGTTTCCTTAGGGTATCCTACAAAGATACATTTCACAGATCGTTGTTGGAGTTTGTCACCCGAGTCACGTTTCACATACGCCTCGCAACCCCAGACCTTTAAATAAGACAAATATGGATTCTTGCCATGCCATAGTTCATATGGTGTCTTATTCACCTTCTTCTTTGGAACCATATTTAAAATGCGAACGGCAGATTCTAAAGCATAATCCCAAAAGGATAATGGTAAAGTTGTAAGATTAAACATAGATTTCACCATATCTAATAGTGTACGATTTCTCCTTTCGGATACACCATTTTGTTGTGGAGTATAGGGAGAAGTAAGATACTGAACAATTCCATTCTCACTTAGATAATCTTTAAACTCTTGACTTAAATACTCACCACCTCTATCAGAACGAAAAACTTTAATCTTCTTTTCTAGTTGTAATTCTACTTCTGCTTTAAAAACTTTGAATGTTTCATATACCTCATGTTTATGCTTAAGTAAATAAACATAACCATAACGGCTATAATCATCCGTAAATGTTAAGAAGTAACTAACACCATTCCTTCACACATGTCTAAGTGGCCACACACATCAGTGTGTATTAAACAAAGTAGATTAGTATCCCTTTCAATATTGTTATTAAAAGGTTTCTTGGTCATCTTTCTAGAGATACAAGACTCATATTTATCAAATGATTCATCATTGATATTTTCCCAAAGACCTTCACGTTGAAGCTTTTGTATACAAGTCTTCCCAATATGGGCAAGTCTACAATCCTAAAGATAAGAAGAGTTCTTGTCAAACTTTCTCTTTTTATTCATGCTATAAACATAATTATTATTATACTTGGATTCATTTTCATGCATGTCCAATTCAAACACACAATTCACAGAAATTGCATTAAAATAGAAAATACCATCTTTCCAAACAGAAATTCCATTATTATCAATAGTGTGAACAAATCCAATATTCAAAAAACAAGGAAAGGAAATAACACACCTAACAATTGTAGGTGCATAATGATAATCATTTAAAATCAGTACTAAACCCGAAGGTAAAACTAAATTAAATGTTCCTATAGTTTCAACCGCTACTTGTGCACCATTGCAAACTTGCAGAAATTGTTCCCCATAGGATAGCTTCCTTTCTAACTTAAATCCCTGCAACGTATTACAAATGTTAATACCGTATCCCGTATCATATACCCAGGAATTTAATTTGTATGTCAAATTAAATAATTCAATCATAAGTAAAGTACCTGAAGCTGCAGCGCTCTGCTCAGACTTCTTCTTTATTTCTCGCAACTCTTCGAGGTAAATAGGGAAATTCCTCTTCTAGTGACCACTTTCCTTGCAATGATGACAAGTCTCATCCTTCTAAGATTGATTCTTCTTGACAAAGTTCTGCTTAGGTTTTGAATAAGTCGCAACTTGCTTGCCCTTATCACCCTTGCCTTTGCCTTTCTTCTTGTTCGCTTGTAGTTTTGGCTTACTCACTCTACCCTTTTGTATTGTTAGTACAGGAGGAGTAGAGGTAGATGCCTTGTCCTTTAACCCCTTTCCGTAGTCAATGAGCAATGCATGTAAATCATTAACTGTCTTCCCCGTGCAATGCATATTATAGTTTCTAACAAAATTATTGAAGTCCTTGTTATGGGATGTATTGATCAAGTTGATAGCCATATTATGATCATAGGGTTGTCCTAGTGCAATGAGCTGTTCCATATAAACCCTCATCTCCATGTAGTGTGCACTAACAGACTTTCCAGGATTTTGCTTGCAGCTATGCAAAGCATCTACTAAGTCGTAGATCTCTACAGCTTGCGGCTTCTCAAACATAGCCTTGAGTTCATCAAGCATACGCTTAAGCGAAAATAGCTCATACTTCTTTTAAAGTGGAGGGGCCATTTTCCCTAACATTAAGCAAGCCACCTCTGAGTGCTTCTTAACATTAGTAGCGTGTTCAAGCCTTTGGGCTACAGAAGCTCCTTCAGCAAGATCCTCCAGATAAGGAGTGGTCAAGATATCAATAGTACCCGCTACTCTCAAGACATTTCTTAGTGAGCGGTACCAATCATTGAAGTTTGGGCCAGTAAGTTCAGGACTATCAAAAAATGTTTTGAACGTAGAACTTATAGTGTTATTGTCGGGTTGAGCCATTTCTACATAAATAAGTTCAAATATTAGTATTTCGATAATAAAATACTTTCAAGAAAATAAAATTACCCCGGTATATGAACCATAGTATTTTCCTTGAATCCTAGAACATATATTGACATAGATTCATTACATCAGTTTATCTGCTAGTAATGAATGTACTCAACATAGTGACTTGTATAACAATTCAATTGACAAACAATTTTCAATTTCTAGATATTTAAGGGATTTACATTACCAAAAAACGTTTTGCATTATAAACATGTTTCATCCCTTCTGAATGCCTTAAGTTTCCATATCTCACTGAGTAACTTAATTCAGTCGTCTAATCTGAATAACGTAAAACCATCATACAAATTCTCATTCTATGAAAGTTTCCTTTCCGTTACAATATCGTCCAAAAATATCATATGATGACGTAGTAATTTCAAGTGTTCGTCAATTAGATAGCATTCGACTTAAATTTGAAGGGTATGAATTTGATGTCAAAATCAATGTATGGAGAAGCATGAATATAACTCCATAGCATAAGTTTAATAGAACATTTAGTAGACTTTTCACGAGACTAAATTTCTACATAAATTATGTTGAGGTATTGGTTTAACCATTCAAAGAATTTACCCACAACTATTCACAACGTACTTACGGTTAAAGCACAAAGCAATAACCTTATCCATTGTGATTTCGGATGTGAATTTGCGGTAAATCAACCTTAAGGTATAATGCAAATAATAATCGTACGTAATTTCAATTTGACGCACAGGCGAGCCGGGAATTTGGTCATCGATTAATGGCTTAACACCTCCTTCCTTAACCGGGTACATGACCAGCGGTGCGTTATACCCACTTTATAGTTTGTCAAAAGGATTAGGCCATTAGATTATTATTGCAATTCACCAGTCAACGTAATTCTATGTAATTTAGATCTCAAACAAATATTAATTTTAATATGATTTAGTCCATATTTGTTTTTCTGAAAAAAAACCCCTTGTTTACAACAATTCGTACAATTTTTAACATAAACAAGTAAAAAAAACTAAATCATAAAAACATAATAACAATTTATATGTGCGATAAATAAATCAAATAGCCACATGCATACGATTTATTCAATAACATTCAAAACTAGGTTTTTATATTCATATAAAAGTCTTCCCTAATTCAAGATTTATTGAATCAAATAAAGCAAGTAGCACATAAAATCATATAAACATACAATTTTACGATCCATGAAAACATGCACATTCATCATGGATTCACCCAAATCTCTTAACAATTAATTGTCTTCGGATCGTAATCATTAATTTACATGACATAACATTAATCATGCAATTTAATCTAAAATTATACAACATGTAATTTAGGGTTTCAAAAACAATTCTTTTTTTATAAAATTCGGCCAAAACCCTAATTTTAAAAACCAAAACCCTAATTTTTAAGAAAACCTAAAAAACATGAAATTTTAACTCTAAACAATTCTTTAGTTAAAAAACTTTAGATTTTTGATAATTATAACATTTTAAAACGGCTCTCGATGCCACTGAAGGTTTATATAGCTCATAACAATTACACAAAACCCTAAACGAGACCAAAGCACACATATAGCGGAAGCGATTTAACAAGATCATAATAACACAATTATAATTAATCGAATTAGGGTTATGTACCTTTTAGCTAAAGCAAATCCACAAGATAAAGAACGAATCACCAATTAGGGTTTATAACAAACACCACCAAGATATAGTCTAAAGTAAGACTATATTATGTTCTTGTACACACGTAATACAACGAGCTAACCGTGATTATAGCACGTGTAAACCGAGCTTCTACGCTTGTGGAAAATCTACCCAACAACCCTAGAGATAGGCTAGTACTAGATTATAATCAAACCGAAAGAACAATAAAACCAACCGAAACCCTTTGTGGGTTTCTTGTTGCGATCGACCAAAGAGAGGAGAAGGGAAGAAGGATTAAAGAATTATGAGGGTGAGGGGTTATTTATATAGGCCTAGGAATTCTTGTAGCCCAAGTAAAAACAAATGAAAGGAAACTTTTTCCTTCCCCCTTGTCCCATAACCGGCGGTCGAACACCCCCTTGTGGGTGTTCCGGAACCTTCTTTTCTTCTTCCTTTTTATTCCACAACGCTCGTTAATACTTAACTCTTAATTATTTAACGGTCGTTAAAGTATAGCTCAATTTAATTTAATAAATATAATAAATATATTTATTAAATAAATTAACTCTTTACCTATTGAGTGCATTCCCGTAATCTCGAGTTTGATCCTATCACACGACTATTAAATATAAGTCCATAAACTTTCATCTTCAACAACCCGTTGCCGTTTTTGTTGGTGGTTCGGCTGACATGCCTTTCCATGAGATCTAGATTCTTACAGTTGAGTTTCTTAAGTCCTTCAAACTCTTTGTGAATGATAGTTTCATGTGCTTGAAACATATGGGGAATCTCAGCTGCGATTGCCTCCTTGACCCTCGAAGACCTATGTTTGAGTTCCTGTCTGATCCCTTCTTGGCCCCCTTAGTGATATTTTCATCAATAGTATCCTTGACAGCCTTAACAATAACAGAGGGATTGTTGTAAATGTCTTTATTTCAGACCCAATCCTATCAAGCTTTCTAGAGATCATTTCCAAAGGAGATTGGTGATCAGATGGCTGAAGGTTTAAAATATTTAGTGCCTGAAGCTGATAATCATTCTCCCTTGGAATTACATCGAATGAGAGTTGCTAAGGCTGATCAAAGAAAAGAAACCCCGCTCCTATATCATAGTCAGACTTTTTAGCAATAGTAGTTTCTTGTGCCTTGGGAGAATCAGTTGTCTTTGTTTGAACAAGCGAATCAACATCCCTTGTATTTGTGTTAGGTAACCGTGTGTCATTATCTGTACTTGTGGTTTTGTTGTTGTCTGCATTGGAACCAGACTCAAAGTACTTAAAAGGAGATGGAGGAGTTGGAAATACTTCATCGTCAGATGCTTGCTCATCATTGTCATCCTCTATTTCATCACCAGTCATGATCTCATCATCGGGCATAGACTCTAGGTCTAACTATGCATCAATAATATCCAAGATGTCATCTGTGGTCTCCTGAATGGTTGCATCCTTGTGAATTTTGACATCAGGAGTAGGCTGTTCTTGTGAAGTCTTCTCTGGCTCATCCTCTGTGATAAGAGTGGCCTCTATCATTTCACTTGCATCAACATCGGGCTTATCAACCAATGAGGATAATTGTGAATCCTTCAAGTGTTTATATTAGTAACAGGTGAAAAAGATATATGTAAAGGTCGCCATTACATTGTCTTATCCAAAGGATCAATCGTTGGGATTCTTTTAAGTGTGAAACAAATATGTTGAATGGTCTTCATTCCCTGCCCATAGGAAAGCCGAGTGTGATTATTCAGCCTCCCCAAAAGGATAAATCCTTTGGGACTCTTTTATCTGTGAAATATACATGGTTGATGACCGCCTTTTACGCTTCCCCTAGGAAGTTAGAGGATGATTATTCAGCCCCCCAAATAAATAAATTCTTTGGGACTCTTTTATGTGTGAAATGAGTAAAGGTGATGATCGCCTGTTACGCTGCCCCTAGGAAGGTCGAGGATGATTATTCAGCCTCCCAAAAGAATAAATTCCTTGGGAATATTTTAATGGGGGAACCTAGAGGCTGAGTGAAGTTCAGGCACTCTAGGTTGAGACATATATGTACACAGGTTGTTATTTGCCTATATATTGTCTAAAGGGTGCAAGGTCATCGGGGTGCTTTATAAACAAAAATGAATCACTCCCTTATGTAGAGACAGAGTGTATAAAGTCTTATATATATTTCAAAGTGTAGACACTGACTTCCATGGGTCAATGATATACCTAACCTTCACCACTCTCTCCTAAATACGTTTGAGAGTGGCTGCTTATTAAACCTCTAAACATTTACACTGAGTACCTGTGAGATATCAGCTGGCTTGGGATATGTTCCTATCGTCTCTGCTGATAAGGAGACACTAGACTCGGTGTTGTCATCAGCTGGAGTCTCGTGTTCATCAATGATTTTGAGAACAAAGGGAGTCTTCTTGTGTCCTTTCTTCTTTTGCTTGACATTTTTAGAGGTAGTGGATAAGGAAGAAGTAGGAATTGACTTCTCCTTTGGCCCCTTATTAGTTGTTGCTTTGGACTACGTGGATGTTCCTGAAAGGTCAAAGACGATGAATTATCAAGCACCCTAATAGTATTCACTTTCTCAGAGGAAGAGACCAAAGACTTAGTAACAAATGGATCTCTGTCAGCCACCTTCTTCATGTAGGCTGTTATTGGTAAATCATTTGGTCCTATAGTTTTGTACACTACTCCAGTAATATATACGGCTTCAAAGAGGTGAGCTCTGACTTGATGTATTTATCTCCTAAGAGATCTTGAAAGACGAGAAAAAGAAGCGAGTATAGTAGATGTTCTTATCTCTGGACCCATCATAAGTTCCTTTCAACTTCTCTACAAGATTAGCAAACAAGAGGCTTCCCACGTCTACATTAATTCTCCAAATGAGCCCATAGGCAATGGTATGGTGATTCTGGGTCAACTAGTCTTGAGATCCTTGCATCCCTCTAAGGCTTTGACTATGTGGACAAATAGAACTCTCCACAAATGAGAAAAGTACTTGATCTTTAGTGGAGATTTGTTCATCACTTTAAAAATGAGAGCAGGGTTGGTATCCTTTACAGGTTGAAGAGTGGCTAAGGCTTCTTTGATTGTCTTTTTGTCCACGGACTTAAGACAATCTTCTTCATGCTTTAATCCCACAAACGAGGAAAAATCATCAAGAGTGATTATAAAGGGATTTTCAGCATAGGAAATGTTGAATGTGATGGTGTTCTCATCGACGAATTCAGCAAAGTACCAGAATTCTCGAAGGTATTCTTGATATAAGATGGGTGGAGACTTGGTAAACTTCATACCAACATCACAGTTCTTCATAAAGTTTACCAGATCGTCGTATGATGTGTGTGGTAATTTTATCCACCCAACCGAGTTGTTGGAGGCTAGAATACTTTCTTTGTTTTCAAAGGAGATGCTGGACCTAAGCCATTTGTGATGATGATGATGACGACGAAGATGAACAATTAGGGTTCGAATGATTTTTAGAGAGAGAAAAATGAATGTGTGTGAGAGAGAAGTGAAAAGTAAAAAATGGTCCTAATGCACGATTAAATAGCCAATTTAAAATCAGTTTTTTTCATCCACATTAAATGCGTAGTGGGTAAAAACTATCACAGACGTGAGACCCTTTACTTTTCAAAACAGTTTTCTCCTCGTTATCCGGAAAGATATTCATTTAATATGAAGAATATTTTTCGTATTTAATTCGATTGTAACTACCTAGTTACTTCAGAAAAACATTTAATATTAACTCAAACTTCATTTATATCACTTGGATTATCAGCTACAGGCTTACCAATATTGAGCATACCCAGCTCAATAACTAGTCTGTTAAATGTAAGGCTTAGTAAAGAGGTAAGCTAGTCGTAGCTCTTTAGGGTTCAACTCAACATCACCTTTTAAATAATGATGTCTGATAAAGTGATACCTGATATCAATTTGTTTAGTTCGAGAGTGAAGAAGAGGGTTGTTAGAAATTGTCATGGCACTAGTGTTGTCACAAAATATTGGGACCTTGTCATAAAGAATTTCATAATCAGCCAAGTGACTCTTCATCTAGAGCACCTATGCACAACAACTTGCAGCTGCAACATACTTAGCTTCGGCTGATGACATAGCCACAAAGTTTTGCTTCTTGGCGCTCAAACCAACTAACTTTCCTCCAAGGATCTGACAACATCCAGATGTACTTTTTCTATCAATACAACATCCAACATAGTCTGTGTAACATCCCGCCTAGTAAGACCATAATAATATCTGATTTGCTCGTAGGCTCACGGCTTTGCTTTGTGGCCCTCGTGTGAGTAGTTCTCACCACATCACCCAAGCTAGTACTACTCTCACATGAGCACGCTTAACTGCTAGTTCCTAAGAACCCTACTTGCAGTAGACCATAAAACGCGTTGTGTCATGGTAAGGCGAATGTTATCTTATGAACCAAGATCTCTCCTGGCCACAACCGATGTGGGATTTGTCTGGGTATCACAGGCTGAGTCTGAATAAGCTTTGAGATCAAAGCCTGATTCTTTTGAATAGCATAGTTCAAGGATGATGTTCCTTTGAGGTACCTGAAAATTTTCTTAACAACCACTAGATGGAATTCTTTTAGGTTAGATTGGTACCTTGCACAAAGACATGTGAAGAATTGAATTTCTGGTCTATTGGTTGTGAGATACATTAGTAACCCAATCATGCCTCTGTACATAGTCTTATTAACACAGACTCTTGACTCATTAGGACACAAATTATTGGGTGGAAGCATGGGGCATTTCACTTAAGAACAATCAGCCAAGTCATATTTTTTAAGTAAATCTTTAACATACTTTTCTTGACAAATAGAAATTCCTTTAGGACATTCTTTAATTTGAAAACCCAAAAAGTAAGTTAATTCACTAATCATACTCATCTCATATTTCTTGATAATTAATTAAGCAAAACGTTTACTAAGATTAACATTAGTTGACCCAAAGATGATATCATCCACATATATAGGAACAATGATAAAATCACCCTTATCCTTGAAGGTAAAGAGTGTTTTATCTATAGAACCCTAAAAAATTTATTATTAGTTAGAAAGGTAGACTGAGTTTCATACGAGGCCCTAGGTGCTTGTTTCAACGCATACATGGCTTTGTGTAGTTTGCACACATGGTTAGGAAACTAATTGTTCTCGAACCCTTCTGGCTATTTGACATAAACTTCCTCAACTAATTTTTCATTGAAGAAGGCACTTTTCACATCTATTTGATACATAGTAAACCCCATATATGCATCATATGCTAAGAAGATATTGATAGCTGCAAGTCTAGCAACTGATGCAAAGATTTCATCAAAATCTATCTCCCTTGTCCGTGTATATCCCTTTGCAACAAATCTTGCCTTTTTCCTTATAATCCTTCCAATCTCATCCATTTTGTTCCTATAGATCTACCTAGTGCCAGTGATATTTTTTCCTGGTGGGGCTGGTACTAATGTCCATACCTTGTTCCTCTTAAACTGATTTATTTCTTCTTGCATAGCAGGTACCTAGCCTTCTTTAAGATGTGCATAAGCTACCCTTTTTGGTTCAATTTGAGAAAGAAATTCAGCAAAGAGACACTCATTGGCTAAAGCTTCCTTTAAGTCTGAACTCTCTGTCTAGTCGTGATCCCAGCTGTTGGTTCTCCAAGTATGTTGACAAGGATAATATGACGATCTCTTGACCATTTTCTTTGAGATGAAGGTTGTTCATTGACAGAGACATGTATGGTGGATTGGGGACAACTTGAGTCACAGTTTGTTCCTTAGGAGGATTTTCTTCAAAGAAAACTTTAATATCTGATTCTTTACCAGCTAAGAATGTTGGTGAGAAGTTAAGATTGGATGTAGGATCTTCATTGAAGGAAAGGACAAGTGAAATTTTATTAGTTGTATAGTTGCAGAGGTTGTTTTTGCCTTGATCTTCCTTTGAGACTATTACTTGATTAGATGGAAGGACAAAGTTGTGTGTTGACAAAGGATCAAATGCAGGTACATACGGAATAAGAATCTATGTGTATGGATGATGATTAAATGTAGGTCTTGGCTCGGAGAGTTAATCTTCTGGAACTTTCCAATAAAATCAATCTCATCCCTTTCAAATCCTGTTCTTAGTAGTACATCATCATCTTCATTATAGGTGACATTAATGGTTTCTTCAAGTTCCTGTCTTCTTGTATTGAATACTCTGAATGCTTTAGCTGTTGGAGAGTATCTCAAGAAGAAACCATCATCAGCCTTTTCATCAAATTTCTCAAGGTGGTCTCTTTAGTTTTAAATGAACACAGAACACCCAAATACATGGAAGTAGCTAATATCAGGTGCTCTCTTTCTGAACACTTCATAAGAGGTCTTCCCATGCCTCTTGACAATGATTAATCTATGTTAAGTGTAACAGGCAGTGTGAATAGCTTCTCTCCAAAATTTATTTGGGAGAGATGCACCATTTAACATTGTTCTAGCTGCTTCAATCAAGGTTTTGTTTCTTTTTTCAGCTACTCCATTTTGTTCAGGGGAGTCCCAACTGAAGAGAAGTTCTATGAAATTCCTTTTTCGTCACAGAAGGTTTCAAGTTGATAGTTTTTAAACTTAGTGCCATTATCACTTCTTATAGCCTTTACTCTAACTTCATTCATGTTTTCAATCTGTCTGATGAATGACATGATTGCATCAGCTTCTTCACTCTTTCTTTTTAGAAAGAACACCCATGTGTATCTTGAGTACTCATCTACAATGACTAGGGTGTATTTGTTGTGATTAATGGTTTGAGGTTTAATAGGTCCAAACAAATCCATGTGAAAGAGATGTAAACACTTGTTAATAGAAAATTATTTCCTAGTTTTGAAAGATTCCTTATGATGCTTTCCCTTCACACATGTTGTATCTTGTCTTTGGTGAAGGTGGCAGGTGGTAAACCAACAACCAGATTGTGTTTAGCTAATTTGTTCAGATTTTTGAAGTTAAGATGTGATAGTCTTTTGTGCCACAACCAATTAACACTTTCAGAGGCTTTAGCAAGAAAGCAAACTGAGCTTTCTTCAGAACATAAAGCCATGTTAATTATATACACATCTCTTCTCCTTGCTGCAATCAGCACCAAATCATTGTTTTCTTGAATATGGTTCCTTGAGTCTTAGTAAACAACACCTTGTAATCAGGATCACACAACTGACTTATGCTTATAAGGTTATGCTTAGGACCATTCACATATGCAACCCTTGTCAATGTTATCCCATTGTAGTTAACTTAGCCATATCCCTCTATGTCACCTAAAGAGTTATACCCAAACACTACTTTAGGACCAGACTCCTTTGAATATCTATACAGGTATTGTTGAACTCCTATCACGTGTCCAGAGCAACCATTATCTAGATACTAAACCGATTCTTTGAGATGTTTCTGCACAAATATTTAGAAACATATTAGTTTCTATGGTGAACCCACTTTCTAGTGGGTTCTTTGGATTGCTGACTGGAAATCCTTGGGTGCCTGTTGTAACTACGGCTGTGTGATGGACAATCAGATGTCTCGTGAGTGTACCTTCCACATATTTCACATCAAGGAAAGTACTTACAATCATCAGAGTGATGATTATATTGTACCCACAATGCATGCAAGGTGGGAAGGGTCTAGGTATAACAGGTGGTCCTCTACTTGTTTGAGCTATATAAGTCCTAACTCCTGATTGAGCTTCCCTTAATAGCTATTTGCTCAGCATGATCTTTGGTCATGTGATAGGATTTTCTACACATAGTATAGAAGGGCTTAACCTTTTTGTCTGTAATAGGTCTGGAAATGTTTGACTTTGATTCACAAGAAGGACTTTGATTCACAAGAAGAACACCTAGCGGAAGGCTTAATTTATTCTTTCAAAATCTCTACTTCTTTTATTAAAGTCAACAGGCGTTCCTCATTGGAGGAAGTAGCTATGGCCACTGTTGGTAATTTCTCAACTGAAATAGGCTTGTAGATAGGTTTCTTGCCAGTTGGTTTAACAAGCACAAAGAAAGTCTTAACAGGCACAATTTCATAATTTGGTTCAGTGTCATGCTTTGCTCCCCTAGATGTACTACTACGTTCACCTCTAGAGAGTTTAGCAAGGGGAGGCAAAGGAGTCTGAAATTCATCCATATCTTATGAGACAGGGGAAGGCTGTAGGTGTAGATCAGCCACACAGATAATCTTAGTAGATGTAAAGATGATATCTTTGGGAAGCTGTAGGTTTACCCTTTTTACTTTAGCTACTAGAGATTGAGTGATGTCAACTGGAATACGATCATCAAGTAGCTCATTAATGGTGAATCTACTACAAAGTTTCATTACTGAGAGCTAATCTGGTAATTTCATTCCGAAGAGTCATATTTTCAAAGTTAACATGTTTTAGGTTTTCACATTCAGCCTTATATGTTAACATTTCTTGTTTAGCAAAGTTATATTTTTCTAGAAAGTTCTTTCTCTATGATTCAACAAAGTGCAGATCAACAATGGTATAAATTAAAACATGTTTTCGTTCATCACCTTTTACACATAGAAATAAGTATTTGTACCTTTTTCATAGTGATTTACACCCACTGTACTGATCTTGCATCACTTTTTCCTACAGCTGGTTCATCCTCAGCTATTTCCATAAAAGCCCTGACCCTTGTAGTATCCTATTCATCAGAAGTAAGGGTTCATCATTCCAATCATAGGCTTCAGCCACCAACCCTTTCTCTGTATTATTTTCTACCTTATTCTTTGACACATCTTCCAACTTCAAGTTCATCTGTTCCAACTCAGCTTTTAATGCCTTGTACTTATTCTAATAATCCTTCTTCTTATGATTAGAGGAGTTGGATTGATGGAATGAGTTGTTTTGTTGTGATTTGAACTTGTAGGGTTTAGATGATGATGGGTAGGATGGTGAGGATGATTTATTGGAAAGATAGTCCTTTTGAAAGTGCCCTGGCTTTCACAGGCAAAACAAGTTTCTTTTGATTTGTCAGTTGGTCTACTGGCTGATCCAACTCTTCCTGATCTTTTAAAGTATCTCCTTTGATTTAAAGATTTAAACTACATTAATTTTTGAAAATAAAAATTGACAAAAGAAATCTGGAACAAAATTACAAGCTAGCTATTACATTGGTATTTATACTACTTTGGGACTATTCTAGAATACATGAAGAAAACTGAAAACCCTAGCAAATGGATTATTCAAAATGCCCTTGTATTCCACAAAGTCTCTCTAGTGTGCCCATAGGTTTTGCGAAGGCGGGTACCTATTTGAAACAAATGCCAAGTATGGGAATTGAACTTGGGTCTAAAGTGCCCTTGTATATTCGGATCAATATGAAGATGCTTGTTCAAACCTGGTCAATTGGATGCTTGTGATATTTCTGCCATTCCCATGTGATTGATGAGTTGTTAAAATCCATCTTGGCCATTTGTTATGTGTAGAGGACAAGTCAATTAATCTAAGCCATAGAAATAATGTACCAACTTTTTTCTTCAAAGCCTAAACTGTAGTAGGACATCAAGTGGTGGGGCACATGAGTGGAGGTGAGACAAAAGCTCCATGTGGGTTGGTTCGTTGTATGATTAATTTATGAATTAGAAAACCTTAATCAATAACCCTTTGATATGATGGTGAAGGAATTAGGGTTGATGGTAGAACAGTTGTCTGTTTGATCTGAAATGGGGGATTTAGTTATGTTAATTGTGTTTAGCGCGTAGTAATAAACTATATTAGTTTAAAACATGGGCCGGGTAAGAGAATGGGTGTTAGGCTGTTTACTTTCGGATTGGTCGGGTTTAATGGTTGGGTTGGGTAAAATAGTGGGTATTTAGTGGATATGGGTTAAGGTTTTGGCAGAAATTACCCTCATACTTTGAACAAACATACACAACACACTCTCTGAACTTTGCATAATATAAGCAGATTTTCCCTTTGTAACATAGTTTGAAACTTGCCATATTTAGTCCTTGTGTTTTGCTTTTAAGGAAAAAGGACTAGTTTTGCCATGATCTTGAAACTTCAAGGGTATATCTTGTCATATCTTCAAACTTTAGGGACCTCTTTTGACTTTTTGATAGATGAGGGGTATAAAGTGACAAATCTTAAAAGTTGAGGGACCAAACTTGTACATCTCCAATTATTTAAGGTCTTTTTGGAAAATCAACATTCGGATCCGGTTCTTTTGTGCGGGTTCGTTTCCCGTGTTTGTGTTTTATTGATTCTTGTGATCTTGTGGCAATTTCACGATATTCCTACCTACAATCACACAAAGAACAAAACAAAGGGTTTTTGAAATGTTTTATGATATAATTAGTGTCTCATCACTCCCCTATACTAAATCATTTCCATGCCCTCATGCAATGCTAGAATTAAGTATCGTAGCACTTCCAAAATTCATTTTATTGAACATTTATTGAAAATAAACTTAACTTAACAAATGTAGATGCGTTTTAGACATAATGTTTTGTTTTCATCACGAAAAAGTGAAATTTAGGGTCAAAGAATAAGCACACGTGAATGCTTCATAGAAATAATTTCATCGCTGATTTTCACTTAATTTCATGCTAAGCGTGAAACGAGATCATCGTTATTATAAGTTAGTAATGCTAACACTACTCATATGCCTTAATCATGTACTTAGACTCCATTATTCCTAGGGGTATATCTTTATTTTTGTCTTAATGATCACGAGGATACATTCTTTACTTATGCGTGAATAGATATGAGGTCCAAAAATAGAGTGAAAACGGTTTAACAAAATCATTGAATTAATAACCTTTCCTAATAGATAAAATTGTCAAAAAATTAATTAAACAAATAAGATTCGAGAAACACGGTTTTACAATGGGTTGAACATTTGATTTATTACCAAAACTTTTATAGGCCCCCTAACGAATGGGCATTATTATCTTTGGTTTACCTCCTCCTTTTAGGGCTTCGGTCTTGCTTTTCCTTTTATTTAACCTCGCCATGAGGTGTTTATTATGGACAAAGACTTATATCCTCAACGTCAAAACGTAATTTTGGATCTTTAAAGCTTCGAGGTTTTAAGACATTCACTTTGATTTCGCATAGATTTTTGGCCTTGTGAGCTTCAATTATTTTCTTAATTTTGGGTGAAATGAACTTAAAAATTATTATTGGGGAATCTTTCGATTATTCGGTTTGCCAATACTTCAAATCCGTGATGCTGGCGAATCCTAAATATTTTCCCAATTTAATTACATGAAAGCTACTAGAATTAGCTAAAATCAGCAATAATGTTCAAACCGCAAAAACAATAGTTATTAACAATTTAATATATAGAAACGATGGTAGAATAAGCTAACAATTAAAACACATGAGTTTTTGAACGAATATGAATACTCTACGTTTAGCATAGTAACTTATAATTGACTTTATCATTTCTCGTCCTCAATTTAATGAGGCTTAGCCTAATATAGTTAAGGAACGAAGCTAAGTGCTCAACACGCACGATCGAGTAAAAAATTACCCTTATTCTCACCAATAGAAAATCTATTTCGTGTCTTAAAAACTTATGAAAACATGAAAAAAAAATTTTTGCCATTTTTGGCACTTATTAGCAACAAAATGATAAAAATTGGATAGCGTGAAGGCGTAGCAAAGCAAAGTATCTATTTACCCCCATATTAAAACTAAACACTGTCCTCAATGTTTCGAGTCTAAGGGTGAAACACCCCCATACTAGAGACGAAAAGTCGAATGCTTAATCTCGAGCATGGAAATGGTATAACGAATGATCTAAAAGCCGTTTATGAAGTGCTAAAAGATAAAAGTTAGAACACAAAAGGATATCATCGTCATCATTGAAACCTTTCGTTAATATTATGAAGAAGTTGGCATATCTCATGAAACATCTGTTGCTCGCACTCCAAAACAAACTGGTGTCGTTGAAAGGCGAAATCGAACACTTATGGAAGCAGCTCGAATGATGTTAGTTTACGCGAAGGCTCCATTGTTTCTATGGGAAAAGGCAGTATCTACAGCAGTATACACCCAAAACAGTTCACTAATACGCATGCGCCATGGCAAAACACCTTAGGAGCTTCTACATGGAAAATTACCCGATGTATCATACCTTCACGTGTTTGGTACACTTTGTTATCCGAATAATGATGGTGAGAACTTGGGAAAACTTCAACCGAAGGCTGATATTGGTATTTTCATTGGCTATGCACCTACAAAGAAGGCCTTCTGAATCTACAATCGAAATTCTCGTAAAATCCTTGAAACTATGAATGTCGATTTCGATGAGCTGACATCAATGGCTTCTGAGCAAAGCAGCTCTGAACCCGTACTTCATGAAATGAGACCATGTAACATTAGCTATGGTCTTGTCCCAAATAACCCTACTTCATCATTATTTACACCACCTACTAGGTATGAGTGGGATACGTTGTTCCAACCATTCTTTGGTGAATTTCTTACTCCTCCAAGTATTTTTCTCTAGCACCTGCAGTAATTGCTCCGGTTCATGAAGTCATTGCTCAAGAAAATGAAGCACAATCCGATACCTCCACAATTACAATTGTGCAAGAGGCACCCTCACTGATTAATTCTCAAACTATACATGAATCAACTCCTTAACTTATGCCTATTGATGATGAAGAGGATGACGATGACCACGATCTAGATTTCGCTCATATGCAAGAACTTCCTTTCTTTGGTGTAACGTTTCCTGAAACTAATGCATGGTTGTCCACCTTAGAGGAATCTCCTACTACAGTTTAATCCAATCCCAAGATTCGTATACGTGACAGCAAATGGACAAAGGATCATCCTATGGATACCATTATTGGTGACCCTAATCGTTCGGTATCTACACGAAGTCAACTATAAGAAAGTCAATGTTTTGCTACTTTGATGCTTTTCAAACCGTCGTGGAACCTAAGACGTGGCAAGAAACTTTTACACAATCATGTTGGATAGAAGCTATGCAAGAAGAAATTAATTAATTTCAACATCTTGATGTATGGGAACTTGTCCCATGCCCGTATAAAGTGATGTTACTCACTTTGAAATGGGTTTACAAGGTAAAAAACTAGATGAGTTAGGCGATATATTGAAGAACAAGGATAGACTGGTAACTCGTGGGTATCGCAAATTATTGGGTAATGACTTTATGAAATCCTTTGCACCCGTTTCCCATTCGGAAGCAATTAGACTATGTATGTTGCTCATATGAATATCATCGTCTATCAAATGGATGTGAAGATGACATTTCTTAATGGTGAAATCAAGGAAGAGGTATTTGATCAACAACTGCATGGTTTTGTGGATCCTAAATATCCTAATCACGTGTACAAGCTTAAGAAGGCTCTTTATGGGTTACAAGATCCACGCGCGTGGTACGATCTACTATCCTAATTCCTCATCTCAAAAGGCTTCTCCAAAGGCAATGTGGATCCCATGATGTTCATTCAGAAACAAGGGAACGACATGATTATGGTACAAATATATTTTGATGATATTATATTTGCTTCCTCGACCTAAACTTTGTTTGACAATTTAGGAAACTCATTTCTTCAAAATTTAAGATGTCGATGATGGGAAAATCTCATTTTTCTTCAGACTTCAGATTTCTCAAAGTCCTAGAGGCATCTTTATTAACCAATCCAAATATGCCCTAGATTCGCTGAACAAATATAAATTTGAATCTTGAGACCCCGTGGATACTCCAATGGTGGAGAAATCCAAACTAGATGCAGATCCGACTAGGATTCCTATTGATCCTTTACTTTATCGTGGAATGATCGGTACCCTTCTGTATCTTACAGCTAGTAGACCTGACATTTAATTTGGAATATATATGTGTGCTCGGTACCAAACTAGGCCTACCGAATTACACTTAGCTGTTGTTAAAAGGATCTTTCGGTATATCAAAGAAACCGTTAATCGGGGACTATGGTATCCGAAGGACTCCTCTATTACACTAATGGCATATGAAAATGCAGATCACGCTGTCAATATACAATGCGTAGCACAAGTGAAAGTTTTACAACTACTAGGAGATCGACTTATCAGCTGGGCATCAAAAAAGCAGAAACATGCTGCAATTTCAAGTACGGAGGCAGAATACATACCCATGTCCGGTTGTTGTGCTTAAATCTTTTGGATGAGATCGCAATTAACTGACTATGGTCTAGGTTTTAACAAAAATTCCAATGTACTGTGACAATCAAAGTGTCATTGCTCAATGCTGCAATAATGTCCAACACTACCGGTTGAAGTATATTGATGTTCACTACCACTTTATCAAGGAGCAAGTGGAAAAAGGAGTGATCGAGCTTTACTTTGTCAAATCAGAGTATCAGCTGGCAGATATTTTCACAAAGGCCTTAGATCGTGCTAGAATTAAATTTTTGGTCGACAAGCTAGGACTGAGAATTTTCTCCCCTGAGACTCTAAAGGCATTGGCAGATGAAGCAGAAGAATAGTGGTGGAAAAACTATTCTTTAGTATCCATTGTGATCATATATATATTGTTTATATTTTAACATTAAAAGCAAAATATAAAAATATAAAACCATATGAAAACCCTAAAGATCGAAAAATTTCAAAAAATCCAAAAATATTTTTTTCAAGGCATGTCTTTTGGAACGATAATATTTACGGCCTTATAAATGTCGTTCAATAATGACATGGTGTCATAAATAGAGTTTGTACGGAAGTTGTATATATGTTCTAAAAATGCCTAAATGGCTTGCTATTATTTTAGATAGTAACCTGCTTTTCATATTCAAGTCAAGTATTTCTTATGAACGCTTCGGCTCACCCCAATGGGAATTAAATTCTCGGGCATGGTCTTTTTTATATCCATGCAAGGGATTGTGTTTACGTTTTAATACAATCTTACACGAATATATGTACGCATCAGTGCATTTATTTGTTAACACAAGAGAAATCTTGTTTTTACAAAGTTATACCTGATAAAAATTGGTATCTACACACTTAACAATGTGACTACTAAAACGACGACTACAACATTTTAGATAGAAAACGGGTCAACAATTGAGGGGGATAAATTATCAAGCATTCAGATTCATCGATGACGATTCAAATTACATTTGGTGTCAAGAAAAGATTACCGATTTTCAAGACAAAACGATAACTTCATACATAAGGTTACGGGGAGACCAACATTTTTCGACACGAACCATTTGATTCTTTCATACGAGGTTCTCATCAATCAGGGTTAACCTTGTCAAATTTTCTACATATGGTGAATATGTTTTCATATATGTTTACACAAATATGGTATCACAAATAAGTATACATTTGGTATCATGAAGATAAACGCACTTGCTTTTTTCTTCCCAAAACTTTTATAAAACTTTCATTAATTCAATTGATATCAAAAATATTGGTTGGGTTAATATTTCAATTTGGGGGAGAAAATGTGATTTAATATGATATTAGGCCCTATCACAACGATGTTTAATACAATGGTTTGACTTAACGTGTGCTGGCTCATCACAACATGTGCAAAATGTTTTCGAATATCGAGGCATATGTTAAGGGGGAGCAAATGGATTTGGATAACAAAATGGATTTCATGGTGACATATACTTACCCACAACCCAATTATTTCACGACAATGATGATTGTGGTGACATAAGGATGGTAGGATAGGTTAAAGTCCAATGACTCTTAATAAGTGTGAAAACACTTATCCTTTTACCACTTAATTATAATGATAACCAAGCCAAAAACGTGTATTTTATGTCATAAATGTCAGAATTATGCGTGGTTTGTGTTTTTGTTGTGATTTAGGATCAAAATGTGAAAACGGAAGAAAACATGGGCTTTCACGGGCTTTTATCGAAGAAAAAGACAAAACATGAAGTTAAAAGATCAAGAGTGCGAAAAGAACGGAAGTCCAAGGCCTATTCTGAAGATTTATCGAAGAAAAAGTCTAAAGACGGAGGTTTAATGAAGTCGAAGAACTCAAGTCTAATAAATGAAGACATTATAAGACGAGTTCAAATAATCCCGAGACAAGGTCGAAAAAGTCGAAGATTTAGAAGACGAAAAGACGAGAGAAGAAAGAAAGGAGCAACACATGCTAACCTCCCTAATCACCTATAAATACCCTCCTAATGACACATTAGGAGGTGTTGGCTATTTGACACATAGTTCTTCCACCTTTAATTACTTGCACTTTCATATTGTCATTTACTTAATTGTTCTTTAATTTCTTGCCTTTAATTCCAAGTAAGTTTACTTTTAATTGTTGAATCTTATTTTTAATCAAGTTTTTATTTTTAATCTCTCATTCTACCCTTCTTGTTTTGTTTAATCTTTATGTTTATGTGCTTATTGTTATGATTTTATGTTTTTGATTGTTTCGGATTATGATTTTATAGCTTATTTGTGTCTTTCTTAAATTTACTTAAGTGTTTATAAAAGTTATTTTAAAAAAAAGTTGTTTTTAAATATTTTTATCATTTAGTGTTTTTAAAAGTTTTAAAATTTTGGCTTATTAGCTCTTTCTTATACATGTTTTGGTTAAGTTTTTAGATAGGTGCTTATTTGGTTTATAGCTTATTTTATTTTTGCTTATTTACGAATCTCCAACCATCAGAAAAGGGTTTCAATTATTCCGACGGTTTCCATCGGATTAGGGTTTTGGATTCCGACGCCTTATTCCTATAGGTGTATCGGAAAAGGGTTTTGGATTCAGACCAGGATTCCGATTAAGATTCCGATAGAAGGTCTTCTTTTCAGTATTCCGATAGAAGTGTTTTTAGTATTCCGATAGCTTCTGTTTCTTACATTCCGATAGGCCTTCATTCTGACTGTATTCCGATAGGTGAGGTAAGCTTTCATTCCAACGTGTTTATTCCGACAGCAACATTTCGATAGGACACCTTTGTGACTATTCCAACGGTTTTATTCCGATCGGATTCCGATAGGTGTATTCCGATGGATTGGGTTTTGTTTTATTATTTTGCCTTAGTTTTATTTTTAAGTTTGCATTATTTTAAGTTTTCAAATTTCACTTTTTGTCAAGCTTTAATTTCTCGTCATTTACTTTTAAAGATTTAAATTTTGCACAATTACTTTTTAATTAGTTTTAGTTTTAATTACCTGTCATTTAGTTAAAAGTTTTGCAATTTATTTTTACTACAACGACCACAATCTATTATCTTATCCACCAAAAGACGACTGAGTCGCACTTAAACCAGTAATCAATTCGATTAGACATATTCAACGAACTTTTTAACTGAGTAAAATCCAGTTATTAAATGGCACCGCTGCCGGCTCTTTTCGTAAAGATTAACGGTTTTATGTGAGAGACGTGTTGGATTTTGGGATCCGTTCACTTGTGAACGTTATTTTTCTTGCTCAAAAATTTTCAAAAATCCATAAAAAATAATTTTTTTTTTAAATCCATAAAAATTCAAAAAAAAAATTCAAAAATCCAAAAAGATTTTATTTTTACAAGTACATATATATTCTCTATTTATTTGGTATCTTTTTCTTTTTCTTTTGCAGGTGTATGCGTACTAGATCTTCATCTTATTCCGAGCCCGAGACTCGTGAAGATTTAGATATGGCTGGTGTGCACAACAACAATAATCCACCTCACCCCAACATGAATAACAACAACAATGTTCTCCCACCCGATCTTCGAACGATGGAGGAGCTTTGTCAACCAACAATGAATGGACGAGGAGGACCGATTGCGCCGATACAAATTACGGCTCCGGAGTTTTCGTTGAAGCATCACATGATCCAACAAAGTTCAAAACACTTGTCCATTTCGCGGATTTCCGGATTATGATGCCAACAGACACCTCGACAAATTCATTACCGTTACTCAAAGCATGAAGTTGCCCGGGGTTACTATGAATTTTCTTCGCCTTCACCTATTTCCACACACCTTATCCTATCATGCCGAGAATGGTTTGATCATCTTCTGAAGAATTCAGTTCATACTTGGGACGAGATGAATCAACTATTTTTGTCGCGCTACTTTCCACCATCCATAGTCACGAGCCTTCGGAATCAAATCATTGGATTTACACAAGAACCTGATGAATCGTTTTTTGATGCTTGGGAACGATATAATGTTTTGATTGATCGATGTCCAAACCATAACATGCTCCCCGTTACTTTGATTGATACTTTCTACAATGGTTTAACTTTTCGTGATTGTGATACGATTAATGCAGTCGCCGGTGGCACATTTATGAAAAGAAGACCTGAGGAGTGTAGAGAGCTTATCGAGAACATGACTACTCATCAGAAAAATTGGGATTCATCCGCATCCTCAAGATCAAACCCGAGAGTCAATGTGTCTTCTACTTCTTCAAACCCTGTATCACCGAATTGACCCGCGCAATGGTCGAAATGAGCAAAAATATGCAACTTTTGGCTACAAATCAACAACAACAAGTTAAAGCTGTAGCAACTTCTTATGAGATTTGTGAGGGTCCTCATTCATACACTGATTGTCCTTCTACTCATGACAATCCAAAAAACGTGTATGCGGCTTATGGTAACTATTCAACGAAAAGCTATCAAGCCCGACCTCAAGGTGATCGTAACTTGCTAAGTTACCGTTCTAACAACTTTCTTTCACCCGATTTTTCTCCTGAAAACCACAACCCCTATAACTACAATAGAAGCAATCCAAACCTACCTCGAGCTTCTAATCCTTATCACCCACCCACTCAACAAGCACCACCCCTTAATCAAGATGAGAAAACTTTCATGAGGACCCAAGGAGAGCAAATTAAGAATCTGCAAAGCCAAATCATCAACTTGAAAGGAGATATCACTAAGCAAGGGAATGATATTAGAACCAAGCTTCGACATGATATAAAAACCTCTCTTAGCAAACAAACAAATGATTTGAAGAATATGCTGGCTAGTTTCCTCCCAAGTACTCAACCCTCTACTTCGGGCTCTCTTCCTTCAAATACCGTCACCAAACCGAGAGTGAATGTGAGTGCTATTACTACACGCAGTGGAGCAACCTTAGTAGGACCCTCTATCCCTCCCCCAGTTACTCCATCTACACCTCCTCCACCACCATTTATCCGTCCTACTCCCACGCCTAGTATTAGTTCTCCATTACCGTCTCCACCTCTTATTGAAGTAGTACACAAGAAACACCCTTCAACATCACAACCTTTACCTGCTACACCTACACCACCTAAACCCAACATCCCTTATCCTTCTCGGTTAGACAAGAGCAAATTGCTTACTAAAGAGGATGCTCAAGTCACTTCTTTTATGAAGATGATCTCTTAAATGAATTTCAACATTAGCCTCGTTGAAGCACTTGTCCAAATGCCGAAATTTGTGAAAGCATTCAAGGAATTGCTTAATAAGAAGGAAAAGATGGCTGAGTTTGTCAACACACGCTTAAATGAAAACTGTTCTCCAGTCATTCTTAAAGAACTTCCGGAAAAACTTGGAGATCCCGGTCGTTTTGTGTTGCCATGCATTTTTAACCAAACCGAAGAATTTACTGCTTTAGCCGATCTTGGGGCAAGTATAAATTTGATGCCTTTAAGTGTTTGGAAAACACTATCATTACCCGACCTTACACCAACAAAGATGACTCTTGAGCTAGAAAATCGAACTCTCGCTTACCCCGTTGGTATTGCCGAAGATGTGTTTGTTAAAGTTGGTACCTTCACTTTTCCAATCGACTTTGTTGTTGTTGATTATGACATGGACCCTCGTATTCCGTTAATACTTGGTCGGCCATTCTTGAGAACCGGAAAAGCTTTAGTCGATGTTGCCGAAGGTGAACTCATATTAAGAGTCGGGAATGATGCACAAGTGTTTAAAATGGGGAAGATCACAACCAAACCTAATGGAAGAGAATCAGCGAATATGATTAACGTGCTTGATGATTTTTTCGTCTACAACAATCCTCTTTTCGATTCTTTCTATGATAATCCACTTTTCCAAGATGATGTAGATGATTCTCTCCAGTTTGGATTCCCCACCAATTCATGAGTCTCAACCAATTTATGATGACTATGATGACGATTCTAGTTCTGGTATGGATGATTCTGATGATTTTACTTCTGAGTATGAAGACATGCCAACTTATGATGACTTTTATGATGTCGATACTCTTTCTAGTGATTCTTCACATGAAGACCTTGTTCCTACTTTTTATGAAGATCCTCCACCAACAGTGCTTGATCCTACTTTGGATGACTACTCATTGAGGAAGACTTTGCTACTTTTCTCAACACGTACTTCCCAAATGAGAATGATTCTCCTCCTTTGGACTTTGATGATGCTCTTTATCCTCCTTTGGATATGAAGAAACCCGTTTCAAAGGAGAAGAAGCCGGAAGACACCGATATCCGCAACACCTATGTCTTGACACCTCTCTATCCACCTTCTGAGGATGAGATTGTGCGATTTATGAGCGGATCCTCTTCAAGGTCTAATGTGCCTGAGTGTTATTTTCCCCTAAAGGAAAAGGTGTTCGATCCCGGTATTGCAATTTCTAAGCCATCTCAGTATCCATCTAAAGAAATAAAAGGAAAGATTTTTGGAACTTTTGGAGATATAATTGCACCTCATCACCCTTGCTACCACCGTGCTCAACAACTGCTTAAGGGAACCTTGCCTACTCTTCTTTGGCTTGCCTTGTTCGCCTTAAGCTTGTGCTACTTGATGGATGAAAACCATGTATTTGATCCCGGTGGATGTGTTTCAAGCTTCTTCCTATGCTAATCAAGGTCGAGTCAGGCTCACGACTCGTTGAACAAAAAAAAGCGCTTCTCGGGAGGCAACCCGCAGTATCTATCCTTTTTATTTGTTTTTATAATAAGTGTAGGGAGACCCTAGTATGTGTTTGTTCTTTTCTTTCTTATCATCCACAGGGATTCGAGCTTTCAAAGATCCATTCTTGATGACTTTTGACGACCCGTGATTCCGTATCTCCGTCTTCCCGGTACTATCCTAAACTCTTTTGATTCACTATTTTATATTCTTCAATATTAAAATAGGAATCACTTTAGTTGTCTCTTCCTTAGCAAGATTTAAACAACGTGCACAATGTCCTAAGTGTAGGGGAGGTTACTTCCACATGCTTAAACATTATGGACAATGTTTATATTAAGTGTAGGGGGACTTCTATCGAAGTTAAGTGGTCTTTTCCATGCATTTGTTCTCATTTTAACCGGAAAATTGATTTTTCGACAATTTTCAAAATTTTTGATCTATTTTGGCCTCGTTGTTTTCCCTTTGTTATCTTTATTTTCTTTCGTTGCTAGAATAAGTTTTAATAAAGTGTTTTTAATTTTTAAAACGTTGTGAATCTTTTGACTCTACCCGAGTTTACTTATCTAAGTTTACTCTAGCTAGTATCCTTAACGTGTTTAAGTCAAGTTTTGTTAGGCTTTTATATAGGGAACTTTAAAACGTGAAAGTCTTAACTCTTACGGGTTAAGAACAAGAACTTTTCGCTAGTTCCTATAATTGATCCTAGAAAGTCGTTTATCAAGGGAACTTTAAAATGCGAATTCTAAACTTGAAAGAGTCTAAGAATTTGCAAGATCCTATAGATGACTTGAAAACCCAAACTTTGATTTAATTGGCTAAGCATCCACGAGTCTCATTCCTTGAGATTTTAAATTGTGGAGAACGAGAGATGATAGAGTCAATTATAAGTTTGGTATTCTTTCATGAATTTATGTGAGTTGATTATGAGCTTTTTCTCCCATCGCTTGTTAATAAATATATTTGCAATAAGTAAGGTTGTACGATTTGAAAAGTTACTTAGATTCTAGCACAAGATCGTTTAAAAGTTGCTCGGTATTGATTAGAGGTCATAGCCAAGGCATAACTTATTGAAGCGGGATGCGAAGATTGGCGAGTCCGTAAAGGCCCTAACAAAGCATGAGGGCTACATTTTGTTGCTAAAGATCCCAACTGATGTGAAGAATCATTTATCAAAAATCAATATGAAGGATCGAGACACATGACGAAAAGCAAATACTCCCCTAAAGATCATGGAGAAGTCTATCCAAAAAGGCCCTAACAAGGTATGAGGATAAATAGATCCAAGTCCTAAAAGGAGGCGGATCGTTGTATATCAAAATCCCAAATAAAGATTGGAGAAAAATGAAGAAGTCGTGGTCCAAATATGAAGAATCTCTCAAAGAGTTCAAGTGAAGAAATTCCTATTATGAAGAGAAGACCATTATTTCATGAACGTCTCTCAAGATTTGAAGTATGAAGTCAATGCCAAATATCGGTCCGAGAAAGGTCTCAAATCGTGAAGCGAGTTATGCCAAGATATGAGCTTTATGAGGTCTCGAGAAGCAGTTTTAAAAGATTTTGTCCTTTAGCTAACTATTGATTAAATCGTCCTACTTTATTTTTAGCCTATATAACTATCGAAATAAGTCAACAATGCATCTTCGTGATCATTCAAGACAACAATAAAATATAAGAGATACACCTAGGAATAAGGGAGTCTAAGTGAATAATTGGCCCACATGAATTTGTGTTAGTTTGCTAACTTATAATAACAATGATCTCGTTTTTAAGCTTGGTATGGGGAACGTGAAACTTGAGGATGATAATCATTCATGACATTCCAAAACCCTAAGGTAAGTTTTTGATCTTTTTACTTGTTTTATTCCTTTAAATATTTTTTCTCTTTAATAAAGGCCAATGTGGATTGATTGTGATGGAAAATGTAAAACTTGCTTTGTAATTAATGCGTTGCATGAGGACATTGCAATGGTCAAGTGTAGGGAATTTAATAAGTGTGAAAACACTTATCCTTTTACCACTTAATTATAATAATAACCAAGCCAAAACGTGTATTTTATGTCATAAATATCGGAATTATGCGTGGTTTGTGTTTTTGTTGTGATTTAGGATCAAAATGTGAAAAGGGAAGAAAACATGGGCTTTCACGGGCTTTTATCGAAGAAAAAGACAAAAGACGAAGTCAAAAGATCAAGAGTGCAAAAAGAACGGAAGTCCAAGGCCTATTCTGAAGATTTTTCGAAGAAAAAGTCTAAAGACGGAAGTTTAATGAAGTCGAAGAACTCAAGTCTAATTGAAAGTCCCTAATCAATGCAAGAAACCCTAATCTTAACTTAATCAACACAAGGTATTACTTTTCAAACGTAATCTTATTATTGTATAATAAAGAATTACAAGTGTTATGGATAACACAGTTTGATGACAATGTGTTGTGCACACTTTGAACAACTATAAACCCTAACTTATGAATACAGTCGTAGTTGTTTGATTCACTAAGTTATATGCAATAATGTTCTTGATATCTCAAAGTGTTAAATATTAATGCATGGATACACATCCTATTTATAGTGTTACAAGATTGACCTAAATAGTACTTGATGGTGACTACACAAGCTTTTACAAGTTCCCACATCAGTCACATGATGTCCTTCTATTCTTGGTAGTCTTCCATTATGCTTTAAGGAAACAGTTGTCAAAACAGTTTCCTTTTTCTTCATAGTCTCAAACACACAAATGGCATGTCCAAAGTGTGCTGAGAGTTATCAGGGTATTGCCACCCCTGTTAACTCTCAACCCCTCAGAGTCCCTGATACATCTTGGCTGTTATCCATCACAGCCAATGAGTATGTCTTCAGGTAATTCTTCGACTTCCCTGACAATGTCTCTGACATGGACTCCTCTAAGGTTGCTCATAGTGACTTAGATCTCTGTGAGTCTTGCGAAACTTGCCTGTCTCCTAGGCACAGGCAAGGGACTATCTAACAGCCTAAATATGTTTAAATCTATGATCAGGGAATCTAACAAGTTTAGATTCCCAACAATCTCCCCCTATTTAAAAACAAATAATGTTAGATCTATCTAAGTTAAGGTAAGTGAGTTAACAGCTTCTTCTTACACATAACAGATCTAAACAAACATACCTCATGATTTTATTAATACTTAAAGGAAAAATTACAAGTACATAGCATAAGTAATATAAAAGATGAAGGTAAAAAGGGCTGTGAACATCTTCAATAGTCATCATTTTTTATCCTTTCTTCAGCTTCAGCCAAGTCCAATCTGTTATCTAATTCATCCTGCAAAGTCTTGGCAAACTTCTTGGAATACTCTATGTTGATCTTGAGAGACTTCTTGTGACAAAGTAGCTGAATAGTTGACGCTAGACACAGCTCATCTTCCCTTTAAAAAGCATACTGGCAAGCCCTGTTCAAGAATGCCATCCCTCTTTCAGGCTCTGTGTATGTCTGACCATCAACAGGGCCAACAATACCATTGGGAAGGATCAAATCCCTGTGCATCCCATCCACTTGAACATCTTCAGTAACAAAAGTTTCATTAACAATTTGTGAAATTCTTCTTCTTTTGTTGCCAGTCTTTGGGGGTTCTTGTTCAAAAAGCTGTGGTGGGGGATCAATCTTAAGTTTAGCAGCTGTTTCCTTGATACAGGTAAACTTGGCCTTAATTGTCTTCAGCAGAAGAAAATTTGCCTGTCCCTTTCTTTTGGCTGCTAAGGCCTCTAGTTCAAACCATTCTGATAACTCAAGTGTCTTTAGCCTGAAGTTGTCAAACACATTCATATTCCCTGGTTGGTTATCCCTCCATAAGATCATCCTTGGGGTGTTTGTGGATTTATGAATGGTGTATTTGAACTTGGTTATCTTGCCAGGGGCATATCTGTTGTTCACGCAGGCGTCATAGTCAGCTTTGACTTTCCTTAGTGCCTCAGCGCGTTTTTCTTCCATTTCCCTCAACCTTTGTTTTTGCTTTTCTCTTTCAGGTGGTGTCATCTTCCTCAGAGTAGCTTCATTTAATTCTTTGGCTGTCTTGAGTTCACTTAATCTCTTGAATTCCTCAACATGTTTTTCTATTTCTTCAGGGGTTAAAGGTATCTCATTGGAAGGTGTAAAGGTTGAGAATTGGAAAAGGTCTGTGGTGGATCCTCCTGTCTCTAGCATCGCAGCTATCTTCTTGAGTTTACTGTCTGTGTTAGACAAAACTATCTCCTTTCCTTTCTTCGAGACAGAGGACTCCACACTTATGTTTTTCAAAACCTCATCTCTTCTAATGAATGCTGTTTGAGCCTGAGCTTGAATTGCTTTGGGGAGGGAGCTAACAGTGAATTTTAACTTCTTGGCAACTGGTTCATCATCATCCCCAGGCTTGCTGGTGTTAACCAAAACCAGAGACTTTGATGGGTCAGCTCCATCTTGATTTTGTTGCTCCCCCTGAGTATTATCCTCATCATCAGGTATTATGATAGGTGTGATGACTTGGAGAGGAACAGGTGTGATGGTGGGGTTCACTGATGATGAGCCTTGTTCAGCAGATGCAAGGCTGAGTGTTGTATTTTTCTCCCCCTCACGTTTATCCTGGCTTCGCAGCTGTTTGGATGAACGTGCTTGAAAACGCCTTGCAATCTGTTCGACAGAGGCAGCCATTGAACGTTGTCTTTTCCTTGAAGCCCTGGCAATCTTCAGCAGGAGGTTGGCATTTGCATTAGTATTTGCCTGAACACGCCTGACAATAAAGTTAGCATGGCGGTATTGCCTGTTGCGAACAGCATCAAATTGCCTGTGCATGGTGAGCTCATGTTCATGGAACATTGCAGGGACTGTTGAGTCAATGGCATCTTTTATTCTTGTTGAAAGATGACTGAGTCCTTGGGCTACACCTCTTCTTGCACCATCCTGAATAGGCTCAGTAACCGCTTCAGCCACAGCCTTTTTTATGATGCCAGGAAATGTCGCAGTGAAGTTGTGCATTTCAGACTTGATCACATCCAACTTTCTTGATAAACGTTCAATGTCTGACTGGTGGTGAACAGGCTGAAGATTCTTGATGTTGAGGCTTTGCTAAGCATAGTCATCACCCCTTGGTAGAATATCAAAGTTCGTCTGAGCAGGATGATCAAACAAGAGAAACTCCGCTGTTGGATCATAGGCAGGGGATTGGAACACTGTTGTTGTGGATGTAGCAGATTTTGGAGTATCAACAGCATCCTTGGGAGTAGAAGTCTTATCACCAGCTGGTGTAGACACAACTATTTCTTTTGGAGGAGAGACAGACAACTGGTCTTCCTCATCTTTTTCATCCTCCTCATCAAACATCCCCACAGGGATTTCATCTTCAGGCATGGGCTCAATATCAGAGACATAATCCTCTAATGAGAGCATTTCTTCATCAGCATTTAACAGAGGCTCTTCATCATTGGTTTTGTCTTGAGTCATTGTATCAGCCTCCTTTTCTTGTTGTACCTGAGATTCGATGACTGGCTATACAATTTCAGCTTGTAAAGTGTTTCAATTAGTAACAGGGAAAAAGATAAGGGGAATGGTCGTCGTTTCGCTGTCCCAGAGAGGCTGAGGGTGATTACTCAGCCACTCTAAAGGATAAATCCTTGGGATTCTTTTAAGTGTGAAAAAAATGTGGTTAATGATCGCCATTCGCTGCCCTTAGGAAAGCTGAGTGTGATTATTCAGCCCCCCCAAAAGGTTAAAACCTTTGGGACTCTTTTGATTGTGAGACATATGTTGGTTATGGATTGCCAGTCGCTGCCCCTAGGAAAGCTGAGGGTGATGATTCAGCTCCCCCTGAAAGGATAAATCCTTTGGGACTCTTTTAAGGAGGGAACCAAGAGGCTGTGGGAAGTACAGCTGATCAAGGTTGAGACAAAAGTGTATTCAGGTTGTTGTTAGCCTGAATACTGTCTAGAGGGTGCAGGGTCATCGGGGTGCTTTATAAACACAAATGAATCATTCCCTGGTGCAAAGACAGGGTGTACAGAAGTCTTAAAGAATTCTAAGTGCATTGACAGACTTCTATGGGTCGAGGATTACCCTAACTTCACCACTCTCTCCTACAGACAAATGAGAGTGGCTGCTTGTGAACCTCTAAAAATGTACACTGATTACCTGTGAGATATCAGCTGGATCAGGCTGGTTTCCTGTTGTCTCAGCTGACTTTGAGACACTAGACTCCTGTTGTTTGTCAGCAGATGTATCTGTATCCACATGAGTATCTGGACCAGAGGAGGTGTCAGTCTTCTTTCCCTTGGCCTTAGAGACAGCTTTGGATTGGGAAGAAGAGGGGATTTTCTTCTTCTAAGGCTGTTGGCCAGAAGAAGCCTTGGACTTAGTAGTGTGCTGCCCTGAGGTCAAAGACTTAGACTTGCCAGCAACACTAGAAGTATTCACCTTCTCAGAAGAAGGGAGCAAGGGCTTCTCAGCGGTTGGTACTTGGTTGGCCACATTCAACATATGCGCGGTGACAGGGACATCTTCAGCTCCTATTTCTTTATAAATGGCACCTATGATACGGTAGGGCTTAAGAGCAGTCAAGGCATTGTTGTGGTAGTTGTCTCCCAGCAGACTTTCGAAGATCAGAGACAGGAAGCGCACATAGCAAATATTCTTCTCCCTGACTTGGTTCCTTCCCTTCAGCTGCTCTACAAGGTTAGAGAAGAGAATGCTTCCAACATCAACATCATCTCCCCAGATTAATCCATATGCAATAGCCTGATGGTTGAAAGACATCTGATCTTGGGATCCCTGCATTCCTCCCAGGGATTTAACGATGTGGGTGAAGAGGACACGCCACATGGGAGTGAAATACTTGATCTTCAGGGGAGATTTGGAGAGGACCTCAGCTGGTGTAAGGGCAGGGTTTACATCATGGCAAGGTTTTAGTGTGGCCAGGGCTTCTTTGACAGCCTTTTTGTCAACTACCTTCAGGCATTCATCTCCATGCTTTAATCCGGCCACACTTGAAAAATCTTTAAGGGAGAAGGAAAAAGGGTGTTCATTGCATGAAAGGCTAAATGTTATGGTGTCATCAACCACCTCAGCAGAGTACCAGAATTCCCTAAGGTATTCTTGGTAAAAGGTGGAAGGGGATTTGGTAAAGGCTTCACTTAGGTCACAATTCTGCATGAAACTGACCAGATCTGAATAGGTGCTATTTGGGGCCTTAATCCATCCAATGGCGTTGTTGGAGGCGAGGATGCTTTCATTGATCTCGAAGTTAACATTTGCTGCTTTAGGAACTGAAAACGCCATGGATTTGAGGTTGAAGGTGTACGAAAATGGCGGATAGGTTAAGAGAGAGAAGAACTTAGAGAGAGAAGTAGATTGGAGAAATGAGAGTGGTGGAGGGTGAGAAGAGAAAGGAGACAATATATATTCAAACTAAGTGAACAGTTATTCAACCGTATTAAATGCAAGGTGAGAATATGACTGCTCAAGTGGGTCCCCTTGACCTTTCAAAATAGTTTGTCTCCTCGTTATCCGAAAAATAAATGATTAAATATTTGAGAATGTTTTTTGCATTTACTTGGAAAGTAACTACCTAGTTTCATGTGAAAAACATTTAATATAGAATCAATCATTTAATGAACACATTTAATATCAAGCCACAGGCTTTGAGATATTGAGCATCCCTAGCTCAGCAACTAGCCTGTTGAACGAAGGTTCAGCCAAAGGCTTTGTAAAGATATCAGCTAGTTGCAGCTCTATGGGAACAAAATGCAGCTCAATATCCCCCTTCACTATATGATCCTTGATAAAATGATACCTGATATCAATGTGTTTGGTATGAGAGTGAAGAACAGGGTTATTGGATATGGCAATGGCGCTGGTGTTGTCACAAAAGATTGGCACTTTGTCATACAAAATTTCATAGTCAGCCAATTGACTTTTCATCCAGAGCACCTGAGCACAACAGCTGGCTGCAGTGACATATTCTGCTTCAGCTGAAGACATAGCCACAGAGTTTTGCTTTTTAGCACTCCATCCAACCAATTTTCCTCCTAGGATTTGACAGCTGCCTGAAGTGCTTTTCCTGTCAATACAGCATCCAGCATAGTCTGAATCTGAATAGGCCTTGAGATCAAAGCCTGATTCCTTTGGATACCATAGGCCTAGGGATGGTGTTCCTTTTAGATACCTGAAAATTCTCTTAACAGCCACTAGATGGGATTCTTTTGGGTTAGCTTGGTACCTTGCACAGAGACATTGGAGAATTGGATATCTGGACGACTAGCTGTTAAATACATGAGTGACCCAATCATGCCTCTATATAAAGTCTCATTAACAGAGACCCCTGACTCATCAGGGCCCAAGTTGTTGGGTGGAAGCATAGGGCATTTCACTGATGTACAATCAGCTAAGTCATATTTTTTAAGTAAATCCTTAACATACTTTTCTTGACAAATTGAAATTCCCTTAGGACATTGTTTAATTTGAAAGCCCAAAAAGTAAGTTAATTCACCCATCATACTCATCTCATATTTCTTGGTCATTAATTTAGCAAAACGTTTACTAAGATTGACATTTGTTGACCCAAAGATGATATCATCCACATAAATCTGCACAATGATGAAATCACTCTTATCCTTGAAGGTAAAGAGTGTTTTATCAATAGAACCCCTGACAAATTTATTTTCAGTTAAGAAATTGGAAAGAGTTTCATACCATGCTCTTGGAGCTTGTTTCAGACCATACATTGCCTTGTGAAGTCTGTATACATGGTTGGGAAACTCGCTGTTCTCAAATCCTTCAGGTTGTGCAACATACACTTCCTCAGCCAAATCACCATTGAGGAAAGCACTATTAACATCCATCTGAGACACAGTGATGTTCATATAGGCAGCATAAGCAAGGAAGATTCTGATGGCTTCAAGTCTAGCAACAGGTGCAAAAGTTTCATCATAATCAATTCCTTCAGTCTGAGAGAATCCCTGTGCTACCAGTCTGGCCTTGTTCCTGATGATGTTCCCAATTTCATCCATCTTATTTCTATAGATCCATCTAGTGCCTGTAATATTCTTTCCAGGTGGAGCTGGCACTAGTGTCCATACTTTGTTCCTTTTGAACTGATTAATTTCTTCTTGCATAGCAGCTACCCATCCTTCTTCTACCAGAGCCTCAGCTACTCTTTTAGGTTCAATTAGTGAGAGAAATTCAGCAAAGAGACATTCATTGGCTGAGGCTGAATCTGAGTCATGGATTCGCTGTCTAGTTGTGACCCCTGCATTTGGTTCCCCAATAATGTTGACAAGAAGAATGTGTTGATCTCTTGACCACTTATTTTGAGGAGCTGGGGACTCAAGGACAAGAGCACTTGTGGGCACAGCTGGTACAATTTGAGTTTCATCCTGCTGACTAGGAGGGCTTTCTTCAAAGACTACTTCAGTGTCAGAGTCTTCTTCAGCCATATCAGGGGGTGCTATTTCATTATCAGCAGGAGAGTCTTCAGGGATTTGAGGAATTGGTGAGTCATCAATAGCATGAGAAGGACCATCAGAGATTTGAGGTTCTTCTACATCAAGTTCCTGAGAGGTAGGAACTTCTATGTTGTGAGTAGATAGAGGGTCAAAGGCAGGGACATAAGGAGTGAGAGTGTTGGAGTGATGATGACTGGTAGGTCTGGGTTCTGTGAACTCATCACTTGGGAAAGATACATTTTCACTAAAATCAATTTCATCACCCTCTATTCCTGTTCTCTGTATGACTTCATCATCTTCATTGAATCTGACATGGAATGTTTCTTCTACTCCTTGTCTTCTGATGTTGAATACTCTGAAGGCTTTGGCTGTTGGAGAGTATCCCAAGAAGAAACCATCATCAGATTTTTCATCAAACTTTCCAAGTTTATCCCTGTAGTTATAAATAAACACAGGGCATCCAAACACATGGAAATAGCTGACATCTGGAGATCTTTTTTTGAAAACTTCATAGGAAGTTTTACCATGTCTTTTGACAATGATGGATCTGTTTTGCGTGTAGCAGGCAGTATGAACAACTTCTCCCCAAAATTGCTTTGGTAGGGCTGCACCATTTAACATAGTTCTTGCTGCTTCAATCAAAGTCCTGTTTCTTCTTTCAGCCACACCATTTTGTTCAGGGGTGCCAGCTGAAGAGAAGTTCTGTGAAATACCTTTTTCATCACAAAAAGATTCAAGTTGATGATTCTTGAATTCAGTACCATTATCACTTCTTAGAGCTTTGACTCTAACATCATTCATATTTTCAACATGTCTAATGAAGGACATGATGGTTTCAGCTGCATCACTTTTCCTTCTGAGGAAGAACACCCATGTGTATCTTGAAAATTCATCAACTATGACCAAGGTGTATTTGTTGTGATTAATGGTCTGAGGTTTGACAGGCCCAAACAAATCCATGTGAAGGAGATGTAAGCACTTGTCAATAAAGAATGATTGTCTAGTCTTGAATGAGGACCTGTGATGCTTTCCTTTGACACAGGCAGAACAAGTCTTGTCTTTGGAAAACATTACTGAAGGTAGACCAGCAACCAAGTTTTGAGTGGCTATCTTGTTGATGTTTTTGAAGTTGAGATGAGACAGTCTTTTGTGCCACAGCCAATTGACACTTTCAGAGGCTTTAGCAAGAAAACAATTTGAGCTGTCTTCAAAGCACACAGCCATGTTTATGACATAAACATCTCTCCTTCTAGGTGCAATCAGCACAACATCATTGTTTTTGTTGAATATGGTTCCCTGAGTCTTAGTAAACAAAACCTTATAGTCAGCATCACACAATTGGTTGATGCTAATAAGATTGTGTTTAAGACCATTCACATATGCAACCCTGGTGAATGTAATCCCATTGCAGTTCACTGAGCCATATCCTTCTGTGTCACCTGAAGAGTTATCTCCAAACACCACTTTAGGACCTGGCTTCTTTGAGTATCTATGCAGGTATTGTTGAATCCCTGTCATGTGTCTAGAACAGCCACTATCTAGATACCATACCGATTCCTTGAGATATTTCTGCACAGATACATAGAAACAGGTTAGTTCCTATGGTGAACCCACTTTCTAGTGGGTTCCCTGAATTGCTTGTTAGCAACTCTTGTGTTCCTGAAGAACTTTTGACGTTGGGAGGGACAGTTCACTATTTCATGGTTATAACTTCCACAGATATCACACCCAGGGAAGTCACCACACTCGTCTGAGTGATGGTATGTGAACCCACAGAATTTACAGGGAGGATAAGGTTTGTAATTTCCCTGTTGTCTTTTGGAACTCTGTGGTCTATCCCTAGAGGGTGTCTGAGCTCTTTTAGCTGCCATGTGTCTTTCATGATCTAAAGTCATATGGTGAGAGTTTTTACATATATTGCAATAAGGTTTGATTAACCTTTCCACTTTGGGTTCACCTAGGACTGACTTAGGTTCATGAGAAGTAGAACATTCAGTGGAAGGCTTAATGTGTTGTTTCAAGAGTTCTACTTCTTTTATAAGAGAAAACAGGCGATCTTCAGTGGTAGGGTCAACCTTATTCACAGCTTTAGTAGTAACAGGCTTAAAAGCTACTTGTTTGCCAGTTTGTTTAGCAGGCACATGAAAAACTTTAGCTGGAGGATTCTCAATATGTGTCTTAAGTTCACCCTGAGCAGATCTAGAAGAGCTACTGGGTTCAACTCCAGAGAGTTTGGGCAAAGGTGGTAGTTCAGCCACATCTTCAGAGACAGGATCATCAGTCAAAGTGGTATCTGACATATGAATGGTCTCTGTAGATTTAAAGACAATGTCTTTGGGTTTGGTGAGAATTCTAAGCTTATTTTTCTTAGCAGATATATCCCTTTTAACGTCAGCAGGCAATTCATCATTAAGCAATTGATCTATTGTGAACCTAGCACACAGCCATTTTTCAATAACCTTGTTTAATTCATAGATTTGATCATTTAAAGCAATGTTTTTCAAGGTTAATCTAGCTACTTCATTTTGCAGGGATATTTTCTCTAAGTTAACCCGCCTGAGAGTTTCACATTCAGCTTTAGCATTTATCATTTCAGTTTTAACAGAGTGAAACTTATCAAGAAGGTTCTTTCTTTGTTCCTCAACGAAATGTAAATCCACAATGGTGTAATCAAGGACATGCTTACGTTCATCACTATCAGACATGGATAGAAGCATGTGTACCTTTTTCATTGTGATGTCAACCCATTGTCCTGATCTTGCATCACCTTTTCCAACAGCTGGTTCATCCTCAGCTATCGCCATGAAAGCCCTGACTCTGGTGGTGTCTTCTTCATCTGAAGTCAATGGCTCATCATCCCAATCATAAGCTTCAGCAACCAACCCTTTCTCTGTCTTTTTGTCACCACCCTTCTTCTTGGACAGAGCTTCAAGTTTCAAGTTCATTTGTTCTAACTCAGCCTTAAGTGCCTTGTACTTGTTTTTGTAATCCTTCTTCTCAGTGTCTGAAGAATTGGATTGGTGAGATGAGTTATGATGTTGTTTGAACTTGTAAGGTTTGGATGAAGATGATGGGTAAGAGGGTGAGGATGTCTTGGTGGAAGGACAATCTTTTTAATAATGTCCAAGCTTTCCACAGGCAAAACAAGTTTCTTTTGACCTGTCAGTTGGTTTACCAGCTGATCCTACTCTTCCTGATCATTTGAAGTATCTTTTTTGGTTGGCTAGCAAGGCTCTTTCATGGAATTCTGCATTAAGGTCTGTCAAGAACTCTTGGCTGGTACGGGTATCTTCTTCAACATCAGAATCGCTGTCATGAGGATGTGTTGCAGAGATCAATGCTTTGGAAGATGCTCCTTGGACTACAAATCTTTCAGTCTCTGACTTGTAAATAGTATCAATCAGCCCTTCTTCATAATTGTACTTTCCATAGAGCTGAGCAAGGGTATCATTTTTGATTGAGTTATTAGCTCTCTGAGTCTGGTTCATGCTCAGTCACTTTCTTGGAAGGCTGTTGACAAAAGTGGCATTGATCTCAGCTTGACCAATAGTGACATCATTCATTGCTAGGTCATTGAGGAGAATCTTCAGCCTAGTATAGGTTTGCTGAACCTTTTCACCTTCAAGTGACTTGAAGGCGTTGAATTGAAGTCTGAGTGCCTGAATCTTTGTCTCTCTTGTTTCAGAGGGTCCTTCATGGCCAAGGATGAGGTCTGTCCACATTTGTTTAGCTGTGGGACACTGAATGACAGACTTCATGATATGCTTGGGTAGACAGGATATTATGATGCTTTTGAGACGTTTATCTTGGTTTGCCAATTTCCTATCAGCTGGAGTCCATTGTTTGAGAGGTTTAGGAAGAGGGTTTTCTTCAGTGGATGTAAGCGCCATGGGAATATAAGGACCATTTTCTAAAATTTCTAAAAGAAAAGGTTCAAGCCCATCAAGATATACAAGAAATTGACTCTTCCAACTGGCAAAATCTTCTTCATCAAACACTGGTACACTTGTGACGTGTGATCCACCTCTAGAATCAAGAAGTTGGGGTAGATCATCGTCATTAGCAGGAGGGTTGAGTCTTGGTGAAGATGGGTTTGTGGAAGGTGATTGTGGTGGGTTAGAAGTTTCTGGCATGGTGGATCTTGATTATAAAACGGAGAACGATGTTTCTTGAAGGTTTTAATATCAAACACCGCTCTGATACCAATTGAAAGTCCCTAATCAATGCAAGAAACCCTAATCTTAACTTAATCAACACAAGGTATTACTTTTCAAACGTAATCTTATTATTGTATAATAAAGAATTACAAGTGTTATGGATAACACAGTTTGATGACAATGTGTTGTGCACACTTTGAACAACTATAAACCCTAACTTATGAATATAGTCGTAGCTGTTTGATTCACTAAGTTATATGCAATAATGTTCTTGATATCTCTAAGTGTTAAACATTAATGCATGGATACACATCCTATTTATAGTGTTACGAGATTGACCTAAATAGTACTTGATGGTGACTACACAAGCTTTTACAAGTTCCCACATCAGTCACATGATGTCCTTCTATTCTTGGTAGTCTTCCATTATGCTTTAAGGAAACAGTTGTCAAAACAGTTTCCTTTTTCTTCATAGTCTCGAACACACAAATGGCATGTCCAAAGTGTGCTGAGAGTTATCAGGGTATTGCCACCCCTGTTAACTCTCAACCCCTCAGAGTCCCTGATACATCTTGGTTGTTATCCATCACAGCCAATGAGTATGTCTTCAGGTAATTCTTCGACTTCCCTGACAATGTCTCTGACATGGACTCCTCTGAGGTTGCTCACAGTGACATGGATCTCTGTGAGTCTTGCGAAACTTGCATGTCTCCTAGGCACAGGCAAGGGACTATCTAACAGCCTAAATATGTTTAAATCTATGATCAGGGAATCTAACAAGTTTAGATTCCCAACACTAATAAATGAAGACATTATAAGACGAGTTCAAATAATCCCGAGACAAAGTCGAAAAAGTCGAAGAATTTAGAAGGCGAAAAAGACGAGAGAAGAAAGAAAGGAGCAACACATGCTAACCTCCCTAATCACCTATAAATACCCTCCTAATGACACATTAGGAGGTGTTGGCTATTTGACACATAGTTCTTCCACCTTTAATCACTTGCACTTTCATATTGTCATTTACTTAATTGTTCTTTAATTTCTTGCCTTTAATTCCAAGTAAGTTTACTTTTAATTGTTGAATCTTATTTGTAATCAAGTTTTTATTTTTAATCTCTCATTCTACCCTTCTTGTTTTGCTTAATCTTTATGTTTATGTGCTTATTGTTATGCTTTTATGTTTTTGATTGTTTCGGATTATTGATTTTATAGCTTATTTGTGTCTTTCTTAAATTTACTTAAGTGTTTATAAAAGTTATTTTATAAAAAAATTGTTTTTAAATATTTTTATCATTTAGTGTTTTTAAAAGTTTTTAAATTTTGGCTTATTAACTTTTTCTTATACATGTTTTGGTTAAGTTTTTAGATAGGTGCTTATTTGGTTTATAGCTTATTTTATTTTTGCTTATTTACGAATCTTCAACCATCGGAAAAGGGTTTCAGTTATTCCGACGGTTTCCATCGGATTAGGGTTTTGGATTCCGACGCCTTATTCCGATAGGTGTATCGGAAAAGGGTTTTGGATTCCGACCAGGATTCCGATTAAGATTCCGACAGAAGGTCTTCTTGTCAGTATTCCGATAGAAGTGTTTTTAGTATTCCGATAGCTTCTGTTTCTTACATTCCAATAGGCCTTCATTCCGACCGTATTCCGATAGGTGAGGTAAGCTTTCATTCCAACGTGTTTATACCGACAGCAGCATTCCGATAGGACACCTTTATGACTATTCCGACGGTTTTATCCGATCAGATTCCGATAGGTTTATTCCGACGGATTGGGTTTTGTTTTATTATTTTGCCTTAGTTTTATTTTTAAGTTTGCATTATTTTAAGTTTTCAAATTTCACTTTTTGTCAAGCTTTAATTTCTCGTCATTTACTTTTAAAGTTTTAAATTTTGCACAATTACTTTTTAATTAGTTTTAGTTTTAATTACCTGTCATTTATTTAAAAGTTTTGCAATTTAATTTTACTACAACGACCACAATCTATTATTTTGTCCACCAAAAGACGACTGAGTCGCACTTAAACCAGTAATCAATTCGATTAGACATATTCAACGAACTTTTTAACTGAGTAAAATCTAGTTATTAACTCTTCCAAAACTGGAGGAACTTTCCCAAGAAAATTCCATTGCTAGAAATAGTAGTCCTTAGGAAAGATGGAGAAAGATTATGAATGTAGCTGAATATCTACCAAGTACTTAAGTGAGCACTAGAACAATCACAACAAGGTGCTAGTTATGACGTATTGATAAGCATTGAAGGGGTTGAAGAATGAAAAATAAATGTAAAGATAAAGGGTGAAAAGAAATTTTCCATCCTTACAACTTAGGAGAAACCGGGTCAACTCATATGTTATCGGGAACATTTTAAATGATACTCGATATTGAAGATAGACATCATGGACCTAGTGATGCAATGCACAACCCATTCCAACTAACTTAGATATCTCTCAAAAGGTATTTATTTTAATCACACGGAGATCAACATGTTATCTATCGATTTATTCACTCCAAATAAGATGGTATTGAAAAGGTGTCACTCCACTCCAGCCTTCGATCACTAAAATCCAAAATGCATGATCGAGTCTAGAGCCATTTGAGATCATCAATAATCTCATTAGAATACATTTCCATATTTTCTTGCTTCTTCACATACTATGAAAAGTAAGAAAGATTTTAAGAGTCCTACGCAAAATCTTAATGATCTTGCCTGAACATCCGAGTAATACACAAGTATTTATAATGAAGATGGACATCCTTCTTGAGTGAACATCAACAAGATTATGGTAGGCGACTTGTGTGATTCTATATGAATCAAACTTGTGATAACTAGAATGAAACGATGGTTTAATTCTTATATGAATACAAACTTGTTCCAGGCCTCTATGCAATATCCTTCTGATCTTGCGAGAACATTCAGAGTGACACTATTCAGTGTTCACAAAGACGAATGGAAATCCTTCTAGTGTTAACATCAAACAACACTTGGTAGGCAACTTGCAAGATTCTACATGAATCCATCTCGTGACAATTAGAAAGCAATGATGATGTGATTCTTAAATGAATCAAACTTGTTCTAGGAATATGAATTGATGGCTTCAATCATGCGAATAACTTTATCCAAATGATTCACTCTTTACATTCGCAGTCAGCTTTGAGACGATCAAGTAAAGAGAACGGGCTAACCCGTGAAACCCTGTAAAGGAGGTTCTTAATTGAAACTACATATTACATATACGATATTTAAATATCATTCAACGGTCTTCATCGATCAGACGTAAAATGCTACCGAATTAGAATGAAATGTCAAAGCTCTTTTGTTCATGTCTACTCATGTTGTTGCATTTAAAGACGATGTCGTTTCGGTGTCTGATAAGAAGTCGTCCCCACATGCTTATATTTTCTGCATTATATACTTCAGCAAATTCTAGAAAGTTTAACTTAAAGTCTTCCGATGTATGAAACTCTAAAACTTTCAAGAAATTACAAAGGTATAAGTGTGTGGGACATGAAGTCACGACGAGGCGAATATCACAAGTGATGAATTCACAAGATTAAGGAAAGAGAAACATGCTCAAGATTATAGTCAAAGATCATGTCAGCATATTCACCCAGTAAAATAAAAAGAAAAGAAAGAAGAAGACTACGAGCTCAAGACAAGCATAGTATGCTAGGTTTAAATCATTGTAACTTGGGTGACCCCTTCATACTTGATGTGACCTCCCTTAGGGGGAGATTGTTGGAAATATGTTTTACGTATTTAGGAAGGATCGATCACTCAAACAATATATTAATGCAATGAGCTCGTAGTTAGGTAATAGTTAGCTTTTAGTTAACTAGTTAAGCACACCCGGTCCATGATTTGTCATGCACCAGAGGCCCACGCCCACATGGGCTTGGGTATATATACCATCTCCTTTGATGGATAGGGTTGGTTGTTCTTCACATTTACACATAGTTATTTAACTTTCTCTCTCTAAGTGTATGTATTCAACACTCTCTCCACCCTTTCTCTCTTTAGGATGATATAGGTTTACATAAATCTACAAATCACTTATCATACTAAGGAAATTGATTATGGAAACTCCTCTTTCCCTATTCCTCCATTTTATGTTCTTCTTGAATCACATGATAATGTCATGCATCATGGGACATATTGTCATTCTTGTCAATATCAACATCTTGCAATGACTCACATCTATGAGGAGTTGAACTTCATCAAAAAAAACTTATATTTAAGCCCCTACTTAACTACGATTACAAGAATACCACCAAGCCATCCCACCAAATGCCGCCACCGCAATGTCTTCGACCAATTAAGCAAGAATCTTGCTTAATAATAAGATATCTAATTTAAGCAAATCCTAAAGTTCTAGTGTAACTGTGAATAGAATTATGCTTAAGTTTTAGGATTGTATTGTACATACATCCTTGTATGAATATTATAGCTTTTAATTTTTTTTGTAATCCTCCATGTTTTCTTGTTCTAACATGATTTATTTATGGAATATAGATCTTGGTGTTCTTGAGTTTTATATTTGTTTTATGTGGCTAATGCTATATTTGGATATTCTTTGCTTTCTCTAACCATTTTATGTAGCTCGTCACCATAGCTTGATCTCTTGGTGCCCCAACAATGAGGATTAAGCAACAAGGGGAGCATTAGCAATGTAGATTCTTCTCTACCACAAGACATTGGCTAACTCGTCAAAAATTCGAAAATCTTGTTTTTACATATGATTGAGTTTATAGGTTGTTGTAAATAAAAAAGGAGATATTGTTAATGCAAACGATGTCTAAAAATGTTACTTGCATTTATCGGTCTTGCTTTATTTTAATTACGACAATATATAAAAACAAACCTTTAGCAAAAACGACTAATATCGAATTCTTCAGTGTATATGTTTCATTTCATTTACAATCACTTAAGATATGAATAAACAAGTTATTGACCAAATCAAGGATTAATTATTTTCTTATAACGTACTTTTATTTAAAGTGACAAAGTATTTTTTTTGAAAGACTTTACTTTTAAGAAAAGGTTTTATCAAAATAAGAAAACTTTAAATTCGGTTAAGCCCTCCCCTAGCTGGTTACAGATTGGCCAAATGAGCTTTTACCACTAAAGGACAAAAAGGGTGTATAATCTACGACACAGTTCTCTATAGGGTCTAATGGTTCTCTTTATATAAAGAACCGTGGGAACAATAATGAACCATGGCATTATAGCCGTTGCTCCTTCTATGCCTATAAATAATGGTTCATTTTCAGCTTTTTAAAGCACCTCTTTTGCACATTCTCTCTCAGATCTCATACTTCGTAAACCATTCAAATTATTATTGTTTGATTAATCTTGTTTAAGAAGTGATTCTTTCTTTCAACCTCTCTTCCTCTAAAGTGTAAACAAAAGAACACTTTCATCCTTGAAGTGTTATGTCAAGTTCAAGATCTATTCAAGATCCAAACTATTCTTTCAGTCTTGTGTGTAGTATTTGTGTAGATCCAAATTAGTGTATAATTTGGGAGTTGTGTATGTATTGTGGCTAATACTTGGGCCATAAAGTATATTGGTGTAGATTGGTCATAACTAAGATTAGGGCTCCACATTTAGCTTAATGTCAGATATTGGTAATCAAAGTGTACGGTTTCTCCACCTTGAAAGGAGCTTGTTAATTTAGTGAACTCTCGAGTATGGTACTCGAGGAGTTGATTAGGGACGAAGATAAAGCTTCATGGCTAAACCACTATAAATCCTTGGCGTTCGGTTTGATCTTTTCTTTCCTTATTCTCTTAGCATTCTTTCATTATACTTACATATAGTTTGTGATTATTAATCTAGCAACACCATTAGTTGTTGATATACATTGAATAAGATATTTCACATAATCACTTGAATCTAACTATTTTCATAAGGAATTTGTAAATCAATCTTTAAGTGGTAAAACTATTCACCCCACTTCTAGTTTCTACAATATATTTTAATGAATTGTCATTTTTTGATATATAAAACGTTATACACAATGAAATTCTTGAACTTCGTGAGCTTTCGTTAGAGATTTCATAGAAAAGGACTAACGATGGAAAATGGTTTCACTATTAAGGTTATAAGTTACAAGGACTTCCAAAGAAAGTTGTTTCTTCTTCGAGGGTTATATGTTAAAAGGACTGAAATTGCAAAACATTTTCACTTTTAAGGTTAAATCTCGCCACTATGGTTGTGTGTATCTCGCTGGCACAAAGTCTTGTATCCCCCTCCTTAATTCCTTTAATCTTGCCAAACACTTTAACGTTAAGTTATCTCTCCAAGTCTAAGCACTATATCTCGTTAAGGATCAAAACACATAACTCGCTGAGACCAAGACCCGCATCTCGTTGAGTGTGAGATTTATATTCCGCTGACAAATCAAACTTGTATCTCACTACTGATGAAACACGTATCTCGCCGAAAGCAAATTATGTATCTCGCTACTGTTTATAAAAATTTAGCATAGTTTCGGCTTAAATTTGGATGAAAATAAGTCTTCGGGTCCCTGCAAAAAAGTTAGTAAACGTATATCTCGCTAAATACAAAATTATATCTTGCTAATGCTACGATTTCAATTCCGTCAAGCCTATTTTTCCTATCTCGCTACTCACGTTACCCTTATCTCGCCGAGACGTATCTCAGCTAAGGCACGAATATGTCACTTTTGTACTTGCTTAAATATCGGATCTATGTTTTTTGTGTCTATTCCACCACGATGAAGCACAACCAAAAAACTTCACAAACAGGCTAAACACTCACGAAAATAAGCTATAACAAGAAAACCAATGATGAAGCACAACCTAAGAACTTCACAAACAGGCTAAACACTCATGAAATAAGCTATAACAAGAAAACCAATATGCTAGAAATCAAGTATAACACCTAAATCAAGTAGCTTTTTGCACGAAATAAGCCACAATCCGCACATTATGACCTATCTCTACACAACGAGATTACCAAAAAATGAGAACAAAGGTTTTAATCCTGAAACAAAGCCATATATGTAAACCAAGAAGCTATAAGATGAAGGAAGATAAGAAAGATTGAAACTTTTCAAACCAAAAATGAAATTAAAAAATTTGAATGAAAGAAGATAAAAAGAATTTCGTATGGTATTGTGGAAGAGAAAATCACGAATAAATCCATAAAACCACAAATAAAATTATCATCCATCTATAATAAGCTCTTGATACCACAAGAATCCCAAAATCACTAATCCAAAAACATAAAATGGAAAAAACTAGAGAGATAAATAAAAGAGTTGTAAAGAGAAAGTATAAAAATGGTGAAAGGTTATGTTTACTAGTGTATGTAAAATGAAACAACAAACCCTCCGTAACATGCTAAGGAGAGTATATATATATGTCACGCTTATAATTAGCTCGTGGGCTTTAGATACGCGTCGGGCTTGGCTTTATATCGGGCTTAAGTCCGAAAAGTAGACAATATTAGCTTAAAGTCCAAGCTCGTTAAAACCCGACTAGCCTATTAGAATACAACACCAATAATGACTAAGATGATCGATTGCATTCTTGTTTGACTATAAATTATATGGCCAATATTATGGTTCATTAACATTACTTATCAAACAAACCTATGAAGTCATAAACTTTATGTTGACGCTTTAGCAATATTTTTCTCAAGTAATTAAGGATGAAGATTGAAATGTGAAGTCTCATGCATTGAAGTTTTTCTACTTGATGTCGATCATTTGTATTTTAAACATAACATTTATCTTTATGGGACAATATGTTGTATAAGGATGTTTAAAGAAGGTATATATTGAGTGATACAAATTATCAAATTTTCCAAACGACTCATATAGAGGTCATTGTTTATGATTTAGTGTCATGTAACCCATGATGTCACATGCTCCCGGTTACCATTATACTATGATATTTTGAGGATGTGGCACGTGAAACCCCACAACGTATCAAATTCATCATCATCAAGATTGAAAGTCAAGACCGAATTACCAAGTACATTTTGAGTTGGCGATGGGGATGCTTGATGTGGATAATACATTAGATTTTGCGACTGTTGTATAAAAATGAACTTAATAAGGATTTAGTGGGGATCGTTATCGGACACCATCGTGGTTAAATTAAATGGTAGAGATATGTCGTGTAACATAATGGTCGGGTCTGTATGCTGGATATTTTTGTAACGTTGGGATTTAGGTGTCTTATTTTGGGGAGTTTTGGATATCATGCTTATTATAAATTAAAAAAGATATTGTTGGAGAATTGAAGATGAATATGAGTAAAAAAAATAAGAAGAAAATGAGGGATTATATAGTGAAACGGGTAGGACTTTGTTCTTATGAGAATATTTTGCAATGGATATATCTTCCAATTGCTCAGTTGTGTACCGAATGAACAAAAAAAGTGAGAAGATACGTGTGTCATTGTGTTGAAGTAGGGGGTCGGGGTTCATCCCCTGTGTTCGATCATAGGCGACCGACCATACCAACGACTCTCTGTTACCTTTATAATTAGCCTTATAAGGAAGTAGAGATAAATAAAAACGTAGTATTCGTGCATGTTTTACTCGAATAAATGGTGAATATTTTGCAATATACAAACATGTTTTCGGGTATTATTTTTAAAATGTTTTGTTTCTTGTTTGGGATGTTTTAAGTTGTTTCTCAACAATATAAGAAGTCACTTTGTTTATGCACAACAATTTTCATAAGGTAACTTTCGCGCGTGTCTTTTTAAGTTCCTGCTACTATACATGATCTTTAGAAGAAAAAACTTCTTTTTGTAAATCCAGTAATTTTATTAAGTTTTTCGTTTTGAATGATTATCTAATAATGTTACTTTCATGGTCAAATTAATTTTTAAACTTGCTACTTTTTTGGTCCTATAATTATTGTCCCATGTTTACTTTTAATGTTTTTGTTTTTCAACTTTAACATTAAATATTTTTTTGTTATATAAAATTTGATGAAAATTATAAAAACAAAAATAAATTTAAATACTGATTGATTCATGCGTTTTTCATCAAATTTATATAGCACAAAAAAATTAAAATTAAAGTTGCAAAACAAAAAACATAAAAATTTACAATACCCAAATATATAATTATGGCCAAAAGGAGCATATCTTACACTATTTATCATATTATACTATAATCAAATTAAATTAAATTTTATTAAAAATCTTATTTATTAACTTCGTGTGTGCCCAAAATATTTTAATAGGTAGAAGATTACAAAGATATAAATTTACATATCTAATTCCCTTATAAAACATTTTGATGAGTTATTGATAGAATACTTGAATTTTCAACATACAACATTATAACACATGGTGGAAGCAAAATAAGCTTATCTAACCAAAATAGAAACTTGAAACATAAAATTGTAACCTGTATTTAAAATATTCTATCACCCTTTTGCAATAAATATAACATATAGTATAAGTAAAAGAAGCTTATATAGTAAAGTAGCAATTTCAAACATTTAATTATAACATATTTAAATTAAATTCTATAATTAAGTTACTCTATGACCCTATTTTACAATTAAAATATACAAGTAATTTATACTCATATTAAAACTAATTAATACATAATAATTAATACACACTTAAAAATACATATAATTAATACAACTTAATATATAATTAAAACAATAATTACTTTAAAATACAAGTATATATTTAAGTTGTACAACATTTAAAAGCATATTTTTACATAAAAAAACGTGCATATTATGCCTACCTAAAAGGACAATGTACATAGTTATGAAAATCGAACCGGGCAAATGGGTTCAACCGACAACCGAAGTCGCCATCAATTCAACTAGACAGTAACATAAAGATACTCAAACATCAAATTATCGTTTTTCATGATGTCTTTGTAAGGAAAACATAAAAATTTGCTAAAAACTATGTTACAGGTACCCGCCGCCGTAACACGCGGGTACCCTGCTATTAAATTTGGATACTATACAATTTATATGCATGAGAATTAAAACTTAGATAATTAATGTTGCATGTGAAACATTAAGTAATATTCATACCAAAAGTGCACGAGGTTGATAACTACTAGTACAACATAGGCATGGCTACCTTGATATCAAAAGTCCACAAAGAAAAGAAAACAAAGTTCTATGGGATTGTTTAAAAGATAGGATTGTGAATTCAAACTTCAGTCTGGTCTTTTTAGCTGCTAGTAATAGTTTTTGTGACCAAGAACGGTTTGAACGTCAGTAGAACTCCAATTCCCTGAATTATATTCAAGATGAAAAATATCATTTGGTCGCCTGCAATAAAATAAGTTTACAAGATTAGGCAACATCTCCCATGCAAGCTTAACTAAGGAGGCTATTTGGTACGACGGAATCAAAATAATGGTATAAATGAAGTAATTGAATAACATGTTACAATTATAATTATGTTTGGTTGTTTTGATAGTCAGGAATGTAATTAATAATAAAAATGACTAAAATAACATTTAATGATAATCTTTTTGGGTTTGGTGGGTAATTAATAAAAGGGTTTTGTGTAATTATAATCCATTACAACATGTAATAAAAAAACAAAGTACCATTAGAGCATAGGGAATGGTGGAACCGTAGAAGTGGTGTCATAGCCAAAAAGTGGTGTTACGTCAGCAAAATAGGCTATGGCACGAGAAATGCTATGATACCAATTTTTTAGAGGGAATGGTGATTTTTGGTGTCATAAGAGTATTTTTGGTGCCATATAGGGTATATACCCTTTAAATTCTAAAAAAATCAAAAACCCGACGGCGTGGTGCGAGGCCCTTGGCGCCAACCCACGAAGACCTGCGCCATGCATCTTTTTCGCGCCATGGCTCGGCACCAGGCAACAACACCACGACTCCAAGTGCTCTTAATGAATGGAGATGGTGATTATTGATGTAATGAGTGATTCTACCTAATGAGTTATTACATTTCAAAGTTGTAAACAAATAAAAAATTTCATTCATTTTCCATTCCCTCTCTCGTTACTACGTACCAAACGCTATGCTATGTTATTTGTTTACAAAATGGTTCTTCAAAGGGTTATCATGTCGATCTACTTGTTTTTATATGTTTTTACTAAGCAAACATGAAACATAATGGAATAAAAAGAAAGTAGTACCTGGAAGAAATGCTGTATTTTGTCTCTTTTGGGACCATGACAAACTGCAAAAATTATATTCCAAACTGAGATTTAATAGTTTGTGATTGTAGGGATTATTGACTCGACTCGACTTGACCTGATATTGGGAAATAAGTATGAAGAAATGAGTACTCACAGTGCTCCTCCACACACAGGCCCAACTGTTTTACAAATGGACTGCAAAGTCATGGCTATACCATTGGCTGCAGCTCTTTGGTGTTGATCCTGTGTATACAGTTTAACACTTCATTTCGAAACTTGAAACAAATATCTTAAACACACACAAATATTTGAAAAAAATGCTATATTACCACAGCCTTATTTTGCAGCATGAACATCCCAGTTACAATAGAAACCTGGTAGAAATGAACAACGAAATCGTTATAGCTAGAAATAATGTAAAAGTCAGTTACAACATAGATGAACAGTCGTATACTAGGATCTTAATGAATAAGAAGAAATGTTTTTTACTTATGGAAACCGACTACAATAGTTGGAAAAATGATACGAGCCTATCCCATACTACGCTCCTATCGGTTGATAAGTCCAAGTGTAGAACTCGTTCAAAAAGTAGTAGCTTGTATGAGAAGGGGACACCTAGACATTATAAACCATCACCCAATCCCACACTTGACCTATGTGGGATCGTAACAAAAAAACTAGCACTTCACTTGCGTGATGGGTCAAACGGTTAAGTTCTTAGGGAAAGCAAAAGCAACACAGTATGGGAAGAGCACTCGTTTTGTTCTTTCGCTTCTAAACCTCAAGCAATTTTTTGATATTTATAATCTATTAAAAGCATCATAAGAGGTAGTATTAAACACTTGTAGACATTTGCAAGTTTTAAAGCTTATGACCCGTTTACCTAGCTTTCTATAGTTTTGCCCATTCGACCAGCATTTTATGAAATATAGCACAAATCGATAAGTTTTCACATAAACAGTGTGAAAATTTGACACGCATTTACCGAGAAAACACTCTTCGCTACTGATGCACAATTTAATGTGAATGAGAGAATGGAGCCCGATAACATCGCTATGTATGGATAACATGCAAGTAGAGGTATAGACAAAACCTACACAAAAGAAAGTAGTGTCATCATAAGAAGCAACTGAATTATATAAATTCTTGTTCTCTCGTCACAACGAGGGTACCTTGACTTTAAAATTCAGAAACAGTACATAAAGATAAATATGTGAATCTAGAGGAAAATATCTTACTCCAGATATGCGTGCTACAACGACGGGGCCAAATATCCTCTCCGTAACTGGATATAATGTGGTCTGGAACACGAGCAGGCCAATCCCTACAAGTACATGTTGATTGATATATTTCTCAAAATCAAAAACAAATAAAATTAAACATAAATCATTGATTAACTAAGCAATCTTGTCAGAGTATGGTTTTCCTTCATCTGAAAGTAATTACAACGTTGACTAGGCATCGAGAACTTAAAAGTGCTCTAATATTTATAGTCATGTCTTTCGGCAATAGTCATTGACTTCAAAGATCAACCGTGCCTGGCTTTTCACTGTAAATGTATTACGGTTCTACTAAAATATAAGAAGGAAACGGTACAGGTTGCAAGGATGAATTACCAAGAGTAGGGTTTATTCCCTACAACCCTGATTACTAGATGTGGAATCACCGATCGAAGAACACACACACAAGCACAATCGACAGAAAAGCGACGCCCACAAGGTAATCCCTAATCGTTCCCGATTAGTTTTATTGAAAGAATGACGTAATTGGTTTGTTCCCCCTCACCTCCTTTTATAGAGATGAGGGGGAACCGACTATACAAGTCCTACGGGTCGGGTTGGGCTTAGACATTGCCAACCGACCTTTATTCATAGCTATTAGGAAACTAGGCTACTCGACTCTTGATTACCCTAGACACGACTTAGGCGAAAATATAAGACTAGATATAACAATTTCCACCTTAGGCTTATATTAGCCTATCCCAACACTCAGCAATTCCAGGCAGTGTTGTAACTTGCGTCCAGGTACCACCTTCGTCAAGGCATCCGCAGCATTGTGTTCAGTACCCACCTTCAGAACTTTAACCGTCTTTGCATCCAAGACTTCTCTGATAAAGTGATAACGCACATTGATGTGCTTAGTCCTTTCATGAAAAACATGATTCCGCGATAAGTGAATCGCGCCCTGATTATCACAATTAACTGCAACATTGTTGAGCTTCACGCCCAACTCTTCCAAGAGTCCTCTTAGCCAAATAGCTTCCTTCACAGCCTCGGTAAGGGCCATATACTCTGCCTCTGTAGTTGAAAGAGCCACCACGTGTTGTAGTGTTGTTTTCCAGCTTACAACACATCCATGTACTAAAAATGCGTAACCAGTGAGAGACCTACCCTTATCCGGATCCTTAGCGTAGTCTGAATCAACAAAACCTGTTACGTCCACATGGTTGCCACGATTTGTCCCATACACCAAACCCACGTTTACAGTGCCCTGCAAATATTTCATAATCCACTTCACTGCTTTCCAATGGAGTTTACCCGGATTCGCCAAATATCTGCTAACTACACTTACTGCATACGCTATGTCTGGCCTCGTGCATACCATCAAGTACATCAAGCTCCCAACCGCATTTGCATACGGCACCCTACTCATTCTTTCAACATCACAATCCCTAACCGGGAAATCCTTCAACGACAACTTGAAGTGCCCACTCAATGGTGTCTGAACCGACTTCCCATTGTCCATTCTAAACCTTTTTAAAACTTTAGAAATTTACCCGGATTGTGACACCCTCAGAATCTTGCGACTCCGATCCCTGAAGATCTCCATACCAAGAATCTTCTTTGCTTCCCCGAGCTCTTTCATGTCGAACTCCCTTTTAAGCAAAGACTTGGTAGCCGCGATCTCAGTCTTGCTTTTACAAGCAATCAGCATATCATCTACATATAACAATAGATAGATATACTCCCCTGGTGCATAACTCATGTAATATACGCAGCTGTCGTAATTGCTACGCTTAAACCCGTTGCTCAGCATATACTCATCGAACCTCTTGTACCATTGCCTAGGTGACTGCTTCAAACCATAAAGAGATTTCTTTAACAAACATACCTTGTTACCTTGTTCAAATCCCGGTGGTTGCCTCATGTAGATCACCTCTTCAAGATTTCCATGTAAAAACGCCGTCTTTACATCAAGCTGCTCCAGCTCATAATCTTTACACGCAGTCAATGCAAGTATAACCCGAATAGATGTGTGTCGAACTACCGGCGAAAATACTTCATTGTAATCAATACCTGCTCTTTGTGTGAATCCACGAGCCACCAGCCTTGCCTTGTACCTAGGCTTTTGAACACCTTCAATCCCTTCCTTTATTTTGTACAGCGATTTGCAGCTCACCAGCTTTTGCCCAGCTGGATGATCTACTAACACCCAGGTCTTGTTCTTCCAGAGAGAATCCATCTCTTCTTTCATAGCAGCTTTCGACTTAGAACTGTCTTCACAAGCAACTGCTTCCTGGTATGTCAATGGTTCATGAGTATCTTCTTCCTCAGCTGCAGCGAACGCGTAAGCAACCATATTACTCTCATCCTGAAACCTTGCCGGTTTCGTTCTTGTCCTTGGCTCTCTATCTCGAACCAATTGATAATCTGTGAGATCCGGTGGATGATCAATTTCTTGAACCCCTGCATCTTCATCATAGCCATCTTCGTGATCTGACTGATCTTCCTGATCTGTCTGGTCTTCCTGAGGCGTATGATTATTTAACCTCTGCAGTTCCACCTCAAACTGTAATTCCTCAACAGACTTATCTTTACCTGCACCAGTATCCTTCAACGTGTCTTTGTACATGACACTTTCATTGAAGACTACGTTCCTGCTTGTGACTATTTTAGGCGATTCTTTATCAAGCCTATATAGTCTGTACCCCTTCACACCTTCAGGATACCCCAAAAGAACGCATTTTACAGCTCTCGGCTCGAGCTTACCTTGTTTAACGTGTGAATATGCGACACAGCCGAAAACCCTCAACATCCCATAATCACTAGGATGTCCCGACCACATCTCCATAGGTGTCTTATTCTCAATCGCTGTCGATGGTGACCTATTTATAAGATATGCGGCCGTACATGTCGCTTCCGCCCAGAAGGTCTTGGGCAATCCAGACTGTATTAATAAACAGCGTACCTTGTCCATGAGAGTTCTGTTCATCCGTTCTGCTAACCCATTCTGCTGCGGCGTCCCGGCAACCGTCAAATGTCTAGCAATCCCACTCTCAGTGCATAGCTGATTAAACTCCCGGTTACAGAACTCAAGACCATTATCCGTCCTAAGCTTCTTAACCGTCCTCCCAGTCTGATTTTCTACTAACTGCTTCCACTCTTTGAACTTTTCAAATGCTTCGTGTTTGAACCTGAGAACATAAACTCATACCCTTCTGGAATAATCATCGACTATAGATAAGAAATACCTCTTACCTCCCAATGATTCCACCTGAGACGGACCCCATAAGTCTGAATGAACATAGTCTATCACTCCCTGAGTAGTGTGCCTTCCTACACCGAAACGTACTCGATGTGACTTTCCCAGAACACAATTCTCACAAAAATCGAGCTTACCTAGACTCTTCTTGCCAAACAAACCCTGCTTTTCCAGCACGTGTAGTCCCGCCTCACTGATATGTCCCAGTCTTTTATGCCAAACCTGAACAAGACTGTCTTTTTCTTCAACACTAGCATTAAGCTCACCGGCCAATGCATGGCCATCCAAAGAGTACACGCAGTTCTCCCTTCGGGTTCCAGATATAATAACCCTAGAACCATTAATCACCTTGACTTTGCCTGACTGCAATTTTACGGTATATCCCTCTTTTTCAAGAGTTCCCAGCGATATCAAGTTTCTTTTCAATTCAGGAATGTACCTGACATTGTGTAACACAAAACTTGACCCATCTTTCAGTTGTACCTTTACCTTGCCAATACCCCTGATCTTGCACTCCCAGTTGTCGCCCAACAGTACGCTGCCCCCATCGCATTCCAGAAAATCAAAAAATACATCTAACCTGGGTGACATGTGATATGAACCTCCTGAATCCATGATCCAGTCTTGCAGTCTTTCTGCACTCATCACCATCATCACCTCAGAATCATCGTAAATCGAACCACTGGAGCTTGGTTGATCATCTTTCTTGACGTAACCTTTTGACTTCTTGCGATTATTCTTCGGACAGTCTCTTCTCAAGTGCTCCTCAGATTGGCAAATAAAGCATTTGAGTCTTCCACCTCGAGATTTCGATCTTGACTTTCCCTTTGACTGATGCGAATTCCTGCGATCAGTTCTTCCCCTCACATATAACCCTTCACCATCATCCCCCTTCGCCTTGAACCTTTCTTTGATTTCCTTTGAATTTAGTGTGGCCATCACGTCCTCCAAAGTCAAATCTTCCCGTCCATAAAGCAAGGTATCCACAAAGTGTTCGTATGATGTTGGTAAAGACGTGAGTAACAATAAAGCAAGATCTTCATCTTCCAATTTTATCTCAATATTTGCTAAATCAAGAACGATTTTGTTGAACTCATCTATATGCTCGGAAATCTTTCGTCCAGCCGGCATGTAGAATGTATACAACTTCTTCTTCAGGTACAACTTGTTGGCCAATGACTTTGTTATGTACAAAGACTCGAGCTTTGACCAAACCCCCGCTGCAGTCGTCTCCCCGGTAACCTCTCTTAGGACCTTGTTACCTAAACACAAAATCATGGCACTGTGAGCATTCTTGTCAAGCTTAGATTTCTCTTCAGCTTCCATATTCGCGGGGAAAACCTCCAGAGCTGCTTCACATCCATTCTGGATTAACAAAGCACGCATCTTGATTCTCCATAACCCGAAATCACCAGTTCCATCGAATTTCTCGATGTCAAACTTGGCTCCCGTCATTCTTTAACCTTTTGTTGATTTGCTAAACCTTGTGAAAAACCTCACAATCACAAACCGACAAAATCCCTTCGGTAACTCGCTAAACCTTGTGATAAACCCTCACAATCACGAATCACGAAGTCCCCTTGTGTAATAATTCAAAGTAAAAAGCTTTTTGTTTTTTTTTTTTTTAAAAAACAAAAATAACCACCTTTAAAAACTTTAATACAAATTTATATTAAACTTAATTAAAGTCTTTAATAAAGTTAGCCCACTAACTTTTGGCCCAAACCTTTTAACCTTTGAATTAGTAGTTCTGTGTTTCTTTCTCCTTCTTAGTCAGCCGACACACAAACCATAAACAACAACAGATAAATCCTTCTTATCTTTCTGGTGAATATCAATGTCGACTAAAAAACAAACACAGATAAATCCTTTGATTTTCGATAAATCAAAAAACAAAGATACCCTTTTAATGTCGATCGATCCTTGCCGCAATCCTTGCTGATGACGAACCAACAACAAGATTCTCTCCTCGATCGATCCTAGTAACCAGAACTCACGAACCAAGCTCTTGATACCACTTGTAGGGTTTATTCCCTACAACCCTGATTACTAGATGCGGAATCACCGATCGAAGAACACACACACAAGCAGAATCGACAGAAAAGCGACGCCCACAAGGTAATCCCTAATCGTTCCCGATTAGTTTTATTGAAAGAATGACGTAATTGGTTTGTTCCCCCTCACCTCCTTTTATTGAGATGAGGGGGAACCGACTATACAAGTCCTACGGGTCGGGTTGGGCTTAGACATTGCCAACCGACCTTTATTCATAGCTATTAGGAAACTAGGCTACTCGACTCTTGATTACCCTAGACACGACTTAGGCGAAAATATAAGACTAGATATAACAAATGGAATTCAATGTTTTAAAATTGTCTAAACTTCTTCTTTCTTGCAATAGTTTGAAATTACGATCTCACCTGAGATAGACAGGACTGTGCCAACATCCTCAGTAGAATAGTTCAGTCCCCCCAAACTTTTAGGACTCACAGCCCACAAGGAGAATATCTGTAAACGATATGAAGGGAACATCAGGTTATAAGTAAAAACTTATGAATATTAGATATCCAGAAATTTGCAGTGGGTTATTAGCTTGTGGAGCATGTGACTTATTCCCAATGTCTAACCCATCGTATATAAATACAATAGTTACACTTTACGTTGGAAGAACAAGCACTCTTGAGGAGCTGGTTTATGATACAAAAATTACCTATTTTCCAAGGCAACTTTTGGTATAAAATTTGTGTATTTCTGCAAAGTACACTTTTTCCCCCATTTCCTTGATAGGATGAGTTTTCGGGAAGAAATTTCTTAAGTACAATGATCATGTTAACTACGGATTTAATCATGTAAACACTTGATATGTATTTACTGATCAAAATTAGAAGATACCTCTGAGTAAGCCATTTCGTGAAGCGCAAACACACAATAGACAATGATAGAAGACATTAGTGGCCAGTTCTTGAGGAGGCTTATTAATACAGAATCCTTCTCGTGATATGTCTTTTCCTCATCATCAGGTACACAGGAAGTAGACTCCATCTCATATTTCTTATGAAAGTGTAATGTTTCCTGCAGTTTGTAAAACAATTCTGTTTCAGAATGCACTATGGACAACATCGTCATTCATAGCTCATTTGATCAAATGTACAAACCCCATATTTAGTTTTAAATGCACAATGTACCATGTTATCACAGTAATATATATTTGGATCTAAATCCACTCTAAGTTCCAGTAATATCACACTATTTCAAATCAGAAACTGGCTTAAAAACATGGAGCATGTGACTATTAACGGAGGTAATAAGGATATGGTAATTGCATAAAAAACTGACCGGAAGCCAAAACGCACCGACAGTCACAAAAAGTGCAAAAACGGATATGCAAAGACAAGGTAGCAGGTACGGAAATCTGTATCACAAGTCAGTTGCAAAGTATGGGCACTGAAAACCGAATTCCATAACAATAACAATATTGAAAACGGGATCACTATTATTTAATAGTTAAGTTATAGAAGGTGTAACACTACCTCCCCAATAGAGAATCCGAAGCCACCCATCCTGGAAATTTCTCTGCAGGCTTAATGCAATAAAACACAAAAACGTAGAACAGAGAACAAGATGTTTATCAGGATTTTAGTAAATAAGATAACAATTTAGTATAAGAAAAGACTCTCTAGCATATAAAGATACAAGTAGATATATAAACCTGTGCAAGGTAGCCTCCCAAAGACGGCCCAATGATCAGTCCCAAGCCCCATGATGTACTAAACTGAAATCAAAACACACAAAAAAATATACAATTGGCATCTAAGAAACGAGGATGGCTGACTGAGCTGCGATCGGCATGAAGTTGACCTCTTTTGTTGAATTAAAAATGTCCGTAAAAGAAATAAAAAGGGAAAATGCTTACTGCTGACAATCCTAAAGCTTGATGTTCCTCGCGAAAAAGTTCACATGCATATGCCTGTTTATAGCAGATTGTTTCTCAGCTCAGAGCGTTATACGGAAATCATATACTGTAAAAAAATGAGGATAGGGAATACCTTTACTGGTCCAAGTAGCCCATTTAGAAAGCCAAGAAGAAACCTTGTAATCATAGCCATCTTATAGTTGATGCTAAAACCAAATAGTGTGTTGAAAATAACCCTGAACAAGGGTAACATTGACAACGTATATGAGATCGAGGAAAAGCTTTATGCAGTGGTGAACCAAACATTTTAAGGCATATATAGTTGCGTACACTGTTGAAGTGCCCAAAATAATAACTGGTTTTCGACCATATCGATCAGCCACGACTCCCCATAAAATGGATGTGAGTGCCCTTCCAATCATATATGCAGACCCTTCACAAAATGGAAACACATTAAAAATGATCATCAATGAACCATGCCATTGATTAACGATACACGCTGGTCAAAAATTTGTTACCAACAAAGCCTGCATAGTAACCAATGTCCTCTTCTTTCTCCGCAATGTTAAAATCTCTTATCTACAATCCAAATCAAGATAAATATTTGTATAACGATGAATCATTAAAAATCCGAAACAAATTGCAGAGAAAAAAGTAAGTAGACTCACCATGAAATATAGAAACGGAAAGAGAAACGATATCGGCAGTGCTGAAAAGGAAAATTGGAACTTAAAGTAAAAAAACAAAAATCAAGAAAAAATTATTTCAAACTCAGCATGATGTTAGAGATATAGTTTAATTTTAGGATGGGAAGTTATATATCGGATCGTTTTGTAAGTTCTGCTTGAAAATGAGAAACAAACAGTCTTTATCCTAGCCAAAATCCATCAAATAATAAGAACAAGTGTGATTCCACCTATGTTCTTGTATTCTTAAATGAAAGCAAAGAAGTTTAAGTGGCCAAAACATGTTTTCTGTTGTATTCTCAAAAGAACAACAGTTAATGTAGTACAGTAAATTATCAAAAGTATCCATGCATCATCTGAACACAAAACTGTTTAAGAGCTACTACACGCGTGGTCGTTTTCTTCCCTTAGCAAGTTCAACAGTTTTACCATACAAATACGAGTAGCTTACCAACACAGAGCGGTACAATCCATATATACACCACTTCCTTAATCGGAAAACCAGTTTGCAGCTCTTTTTTCTTGTCGAATTTACACCCGGGACAATCTTCATAATACACTTTATTCAAAAGCGGCTTCTTCAACTCTAAATCACCCATTTTTCAAGAATCACCAAAATGAAATGCAACACTTTCTAAAGTTTACAGTCTGATGCTTTACACCTGAAAAATATTGCGAAAATATATGGAAAAAAATAATTCACTTTTTGATACAAAGATCTCCTAGTTTCATATTATTACTATAAATGGCTTAACAATTAAATAGATTGCTATTAATAGCTTCATCTATTATTGTATTCTTCTGTATGTTTGATATTTTAAAAAGATTTTTCGTATGAAAGGTGACAATCCATTGTGAAAGTTGGCTTAAAAACGTGAACTTGTTATAGTTATCTGAAGAAGTTGTATGATTTGCGTGTTTCATTAGAATATATCCACAAAAAGTAACATTGTACGATAACTAACATTCTACAACAACTAAAAGCATATATCCACAAAAATATACATATGTTGTCTACCTAAAATGATAGTGTATATACTTTTAGAAATCGAAGCGTATCAACAGGTTCAACCGGAAACCAGAGTCACCATGGGTTCGGCTAGCCAGTTATATAAAGTTACGCAAAACTCAAATTGTCATTTTTCGAAATGTTGTCGTAAGAAAAACATAAAATCAAAACTAACTTCTCCGAAATTTATATTATAAGGTATCCGTCGCTGCAACGCGCAAGTACCTGCTATTTTATATAATTTAAAATGCCTTTTTACTCAATCAAAGCTCATGTCATGTATATCCAACTTAAACAATAAACATGATATTTATCATATTTACCATTTGATTATAAAATGAACTTAAACTAATTTTTCATTCATTAAATTTCCATTATACTCTTAAACTCTGAAAATATTGCTTCATGTTTTAGTTGTACTAGCAAGGTATCCGAGCATTGTGGCTGCGTGTTCCTGAAATTAAAATTATGTGAGCATAATATTTTATCAGATAACATATTTTTCAGTAATAACTTCACAAATAATGTAGTTTTAAGTTAGATAACTTTAAACAATAATAAACAACTTCATATAAAAATAGTATTACGAAATTGTGATTGTTGATCATGAAAGATAGTTGCTAATATCTGTAACCTTAGTCATAATATTAAATAACGTGTAAATATAGAAAAATTTCGTAATTTATATGTTTACATGTTTTCATATATCATAATAACCTTAAAATCTTCTTATTTTAATATGTTCAAATCAAACGCATATTTAATATGAAAGAAAATTATAGTTTATACCAATAATTATTTGTAGATGTTGCAAATAAACTTGTACACTTTGTCATTTAATGTTAATTAATCCACAATTAATACAGATATAAATTATGAAATTTTTGTGTTGTACAAGTTTGTACCAAAAGCTTGTAAGGGTGTGTACTACTTTAAATTTTGGAGGGAGAGTGCAATATCTTTTATAAATAGTACAGATCTATGTGTCGTTAAAAAATTAGTACATGTTTATATAATAGGTTTGTTTTTATCAGTTTTCATGGAGCCTCTTCGGTTCGTATTCTGACGGATTTTTGGCTAGCCGAACCGATTGTGACTCTGTTTCAGTTGAACCCGTTGGTCCATTTTGTTTTTCAAAACTATGTACACTATCATTTTTGGTAGAAAACATATTTAATTTGTGTACAATGATATAATTGTATATTTAAGTAATGAGGTGTATTAATTACATATTTTAAATATTTATTAATTGTTATGTATTAATTAGTTTTAACATGAGTTTTAATTTATGTTTATGTTTTAATTGATTATTTATTATGTTTTATTACTTGTACTATGTGTTGTTTTAGTTGTAAACTAGAGTGAGGGATGTTTTAATTATAGATTTTGTAGAAACTAGAAGGGGGGGGGGGGTGGTTGAATAGTTTCTCTTCGATTGGCAACCAAATTAAAATTACTTTCAATTTGGTTTGTATCAAAACTATCTTTTGCTTGAAGCTAAGTTGCATAATGATTAGGTTCAATTCAAATGCACTAGCAAAGATAATAGGTAAGTGTAATGATAATGAAATAAGTAAAGAGTAAGGAATGAGACAACCTAGTGGGAAGACACCAAGATTTATAGTGGTTCGACAACGAGGCTCTATCCTCGTTTCTACTCCATTCCTCGAGTACACCTACTCGAGATTTCCACTATATCCACAAGCTCCCTTCTTGGCGGAGAAAACCTTACATCGCCGCTTACATTATTTTCCGACACTAAGCTAAATGTCGAGACCTAATCTTTAGCTAGGACCAATCTATACAACGTTGCCTACTTCACAATTTAACGACACAAGGCTAGATGTCGAGTTCTAATCTTAAGGTAGAACCAATCTTCACGACGTTGCCTACTTCACCATTTTACGACACAAGGCTAGATGTCGAGTTCTAATCCAAAGCTAGAACCAATCTTCACGACTCTTCACTTTGAAGCTAAGTGAGAACTTCACACAACACAACTACTAATCATTTTCAAGTTTAGTGAGAACTCGCAAGACACAACCACATCACTTTATAGTTTAGTGAGAACTACTAATCAAATCTATTACAACTCAACTAGACTTATCCAAGTACACACATGTAGCTTGGATTTACACAACACAAATCCAAGCAAACACATATGCAATAGACGTACACAACAAATCCAAGTATTCACAAATAACTTGGATGAACACAACTAGTCCAAGTATTCATAAATACAATGGATTAACCTAAAACAAAAAGGGTATCATGATAAATATGACTAGCTCATAGATTCATCTTTATCACAACACTAGTGAGTGTGTGATCTTCTCATTGGACAAGGTAAAGGAGGGGATCAAGAGGATAATCATATGTAAACATCCTTAACACTTTAAGTGATCATTTACTAATGATTATGCTATAGAAAATAGAAAGGAGGCTGAGAAAAACGTCCAAGAGGCTTATTGGAAAATGAGATTTGACCCACTATTTAAATGAGACAAAGTATAACGGATATATAACGGCTATCTGGGCGCGGTACCTTATCTAGCCCGGTGGTTCCATATCGCTAGGGAACCGCCTAGCTACTTAAGGTACCGCCCCTAGAGTACGCTCTGTTTTTTGTCTTTTAGTGGGGTGGGAATATCTGAGGTATTTGAAGTCTTCAAAGGATATTCTAATAGCATATGGACTATGCTATTTTCAAATTTTCATTTTCCATTTTAATAAAACATTTTCTAAAAAAGAAAGTTTATTAAAAAGTCTTTTGTCATATTACAAAAGTGAGTTTTAAGGATAATCATTTTGATGATCACTAAGTATGATTAAGAAAGGTTAGTGATATGATTATTACCTTGATGATAGTGTTAGTTAAATAATTCGTTTTGTGTTTTACACTAAATGTGTTGTATAGTTTGTTGTTATCAAAACTAAGAAAGATTAGTTAACACTAATAATGTTTTTAGGAATCACTTGCATTAACAATCTCCCCCTTTTTGATTACGACAAACTATAAACTCATTTGCAAAGAAACACAAAATAACGAATTATTAACGAGTTTATCACTATCATTTCTCCCCCTTTGTCGTAGCAAAAAGGTTAGCACAAGTCTTTGAAGAACATCGAACTGTGCTAGTAGCTCCCGCTTGGTGGTTGCTCCCCCTTTCTTGGGGAACCAAGTATATGAGCTAACGTGACATGCTACACAAAGGTTAGTAGAAAGGAAAGAAACACCAATGTATATATGATCACTACCTACTAAGTAACTTGAGAGGGAGAGAGAGAGAAGAAATCTCAAATTAGAAGCAAGTATTTTGCTAAGTTTGTCCAAAAAGGTAATTGACAAAATCAAACTTTAATCCAATGAAGATGATAAGCTTGTCAATGGGTTAAAGTTTAGAATTGATGGAATCACCCATAAGCAATTGTAAAAATTAACCATGATCAACTCTAAATAGAACTAAAGGGATAACACACAAAGGTTACATAATAGAAAAGACACAACAAAGTAGATAGTCATACACACAATACGAGTATCTAAAGCAAAAGATATGGAAAATAAACCACAAAGCATAAGCTATTCTAATAGTGATAATTTTCCAAGATTGCTAGAAAATAAAAGACTTTAAAGCAACTAAAGTAATAAAGACTCCAAGAGTAGTTAGTCCTTTAGATGGAAAAATAAGACGACGATGCATCATTCGAAGTTTTATCCACCGGAACGAAAACTTGAATAGGAGGTCGAGTGAGGAGGAATTCAAGAAAATTTAACTTCTCATACATATGAGCAAGTTCAATTTGTTGAAATCGACAACAAGCACACGAGGATCCATGATGTAACACAAAATCGGTTGATGGGGGTATGGCATCAAACCTAGGGTTTGGTGGTGTAGGGGTAATGGGTTTGGAAATGTTTTCACAATGCCATGTGAGGTTTGGGAAGGTTGAAAGATCATTGAGTTGACGGGTATTGAAGGATTGAGGTAGTGCGGGAACATTTTCTTTAGCTCCGGTGATGGGGTTAATGGTATAAGTCTCATTCCAATACTTGATTGGAGAGAAGGTAGGGTTTTTGGGTGGTTTGGAAAAAGATGGTTCATTCTTCTTAACCCAAATAGGTTGAACCGAGATTTTCGGTTTCTTTGAAAGCTTGGATGAGGAAGCTTTGGGTGAGTGGGGTTATGACAAAGAAATGTCAAGGTTAGGAATGTAGGAGTTAGGCATTGTGAAGGTGTGAGAATGAAATCTCAAGGTTGGGAAGGTGTGAGAATGAAATCTCAAGGTTGGGGTATAAGTAAAATGTAATCAATATAAGAATTTGAATACAAAATGTGAATTGTCAAGGAATGTTTAGCCAAATTCAGCAAACAAGGAATCTTGACAGGGTATAGGGTTTAAATAATTTTGACAAAAAACGTGTCAAAAGTCATTTACTGTCCACGGTACCTTATAGGGACCGGCGGTTCCTTACCACTTAAGGAACTGCGGGACTTTAAGGATCCGCGTCTAGTGGACTTGAAACCATGTTTTTCCAGGGTTTTGGGAAAAACTAAGACTTTTTCAAAAAGTTGCAAATCTTGGAATTTTACCTCTATTAGCACCAAATTATGCTAGCGTTTCATAAAGCAACACATTCACAAAGAATGTCTTGACAAAGGGTGACAAAATAATTTAGATATCATTTTGAATCAATTTTAGTCAAGTTTTTAGAGGTTGTGATAGATTTAGGTTCAATTTTAATTTCAAATTAAAGTTGATTAATGTGCACATAAGAATAGGAACACATAAAGCTAAATCCATAGAACAACTTCATGACACACTCATGAAGGAAGCAAATACAATGACAAATGAAAAAACTAACTAATACAAAGCTATCTTAACATTAGATCTAGATGAGTAGTCTTCTTTGGCTTGGTTTTGTTAAAAGAACTTATTAAGAAAACTCATCATTCATCTCCTAGGAGGAGGCATGGAGAATAAGGTAAGCAAGAACTCTTGCAACCTCCTATGTAGTCCAAACATCTCCATCCTAAGGTTATGGATGATGTAGTGGTTGTAAAGACAACATGGACAACTAGGACCATGTGTTTCTTGAAACCCATAGTATGGAGCACCCAAAAAGAGGGAAAGTGGGACACCCAAAATTTGAATGTTTAAGTTGGGTGGAGGTGGAGGAGGCATGTTCTCCAAGGGTGATATGGGTGAGAGTGGAGGCATGTTCCCTAAAGGGGAAATGGGTGAGTGTGGAGGTATGTTCTCCAAGGTTGGTGAAATGGGTTGAGTTAGGAGGGGTAAATGGTGAAGTCACCAAGGTGTCATCAAAGTCATTCACAAAAGTAATGCTTTGGATTGGTTGGGGTTGTGTGGTCACATCCAAGGGTGCACTTGGAGTGAAGGGTGATAGGTGTGAAAACACCCATCCTTTTACCACTTATTTTTTGCTAAAACAAGACCAAAACACGTATTTAATATCATTTGTTTGGAATTATGCGTGGTTTTTGTGTTTATTGTGTTTTCAGAGTCAACCGGATGAATATTGAAGAAAACATGGGATTGCACGGGTTTTATCGAAGAAAAAGACTCAAGACGAAGTCTATTGTCCTAGAGATGCAAAAGATTTGAAGTCATTGTGCCTATTTGAAGATTTATCGAAGAATAGAGCCAAAGATGGAAGATTCATATATGTCGAAGAACTCGAGTCTATTAAACAAATGATTATAGGACGAGTTGGAATCATTCACCGACACTTCTCAAAATCCAAAGTCGGAAACGTTTAATTAAAGAACGTAAAGACTAAAGAAGAAAGAAGAAGAGAAGCCCATGAACAAAGCCCATTCACAAGCCTACAAAGCATACGCCTATAAATAGGCCTACACTTCACAACTTGAAGGAGTTAGTTAGTTTTTCATTTTTCATTTTTCTCTAGTTTTAGAGAGAGAAAGTTCTCCACTTTCTCTCACTAAGATTTTTCTTTTCTCCATTTTTTATCTTTCAAGTTTTAAGCTCTTTGTATTTTGGATTTCATTAATCTAATTCAAGTTAAGCTTTTTAGTTCTTTAATCTCCTTCTACACTTCTTAGTTTTCCTTAATCCATTGATCCGATTGTTTCATTTCATACGGTTTGAGAGATTTGGTGAGTTCGTGATTGAAGGTTAATCCTTCTTGTTCCTACTTAAGCTAGTACACGTATAAGCGATAAGCCCTTGATGCTTATTGGCTTATTCGATTGATTTGGCTTATTTAAGTTTAAGTTTTCTTAAAAGATTTATAGTTCTTTAATCCGTTCTATTAAAGTTCGATTGTTTCAGATTGTAAAGGTTGGAATTTTTGCTTGTTACTCTTTTAAAAAGTTTAAAATTGATTATTGGTTACTGCTTATTGGCTTAAGCTTATTTCCTTTTAGACGCCTTTGCCATCTCAGTAGGTTTTACTTGCTACGATCGCTTGAGTGCGATCGGTTTGTCCCTTCCCTGGTACGATCCACGCCCACGATCACTTACTTCGATCTGGGGTGCGATCGAGTCTCTTGTCCCTCCTTCGATCGCATCGAGTGCGATCAGTTGTTACGATCCGGAACCATGATCAAAACCACGATCACTAGCTGCGATCGTGGTTGCGATCTGTTAGTAAGATCGTCCCCTCCCATCGTACTGGAGAGTACGATCCATCCCTTTTGGTATCATCGCATTGAGTGCGATCGGACTACTGTTTGAGTACGATCCATTGTGTTATTTTGGATACGATCGCGTTGCGCTCTGGACTATTGTTTGAGTACGATCGAGTTACGATCGGACTCAGATTTATGTTTTGTTTTTTCTTAATTTTTCAAATCTAGTTTTTCCCGCTCTTTTACTTAGTTTATTTCAAACTTGTTTTTTAAGTTTTTAAATTGTGAAGTTTTAATTTCCAAGGTTGCACGCTATTATTTGTAGTTTAATTTTAAGGCTTCTAATTTTACTTAACGATAATTTTAATTTCTTGCATTTAGTTTAAAATTTAGATAACCAAAACCAAACCCCCTATTTGTAACCAAGAACAATCATTCCACTTTTAGCTGTGATCAATTCGAGGAGATACCGAGAATTAATATTGAACCCATACGAAAAGGCTTGTATCAAATGGCGCCGCTGCCGGCTCTTCTCGTTAAGATCAACAGTTTTTTGTGAGAACTTTGATTTTGGGATCCGTTCACCGTGAACGTTACTTTTTCATAAAAAATTTCAAAAACCCAAAAAAATATATATATAATTTTCAAAAACACAAAAAATATAAAATTTTCAAAAATCCTAAAAATTAGAAAACATAAAAACCAAAAATATTTCTGCTTTGTTTTTGCCTTGTTAGTTTTTTTGCAGGTGCATGCGTACACGATCAACGTCTTATCAAGAGCCCGAGCCTCTCGAAGACTTAGACATAGCCGGTGTACAAAACAACAACAATAACCCACCTCAAGACAATAACAATCCACCTCTCAACAACAATAATAACAACAACAATGAGCCTCTACCAGACAATCGCCCGATGATTGAACTTCTGCAAGCACATGTAGACGGCAACAATGATCCAATTGTCATACCCGCGATTACAGCCAACAACTTTGAGCTCAAATCCGGCTTTATCCAGATGGTCTCTACTCAACTATTCTTGGGGCGTACCATTGATGATCCACATGACCACATCAAGAGATTCTTGCAACTCACGAATACGGTCAAATTCAATGGTGTTCCACAAGAGGTAATCCGTTTACAACTTTTTCCTTTCTCCCTAGAGGGACAAGCCCGGCATTGGCTTGCAAAGGAACCGCCACAAAGTATTCTTACGTGGACGGATTTAGAGACCAAATTTATCAACTACTTTTTCCCACCCTCTCGTACTACCGCTTTGCGGAATGAAATTACCAATTTTGAACAAAAGTACGATGAGTCTTTTAGTGAATCTTGAGACCGTTTTAAAGACCTTTTGAGAAAGTGCCCACAACATGGTTTTACCAAAGTGCACCAAATTAATACTTTTTATAATGCTTTAAGCATGAATGACCAAGATTCACTAAATAGTGCCTCGGGGGGTAATATTTTGGTTAAGACTTCCAATGCCGCTTGGGATATTATTGAAAATAAGTCTCGTGTGCAAACCAAGAGTGTGCGGACCAATGCCGCTAGTGCTAGTACTAGTGACAACGATAAGCGGTTTGACAAAATTACTACGCTTCTTGAATCGCTTGCCGCCCAAACCGCTAGCAATACCAACAGCATCAACGCTAAAAACGCTTACGACGCTCAAGTCAATGCTGTTAGCCAACCATGTGAGATATGCGGGGGTCCTCACTCTTACACCACTTGTACCGCCACCCAAGACTATCCATCTGAGAATGTTAATGCAGCATACGGTACCTATCCTCCGGCCGCTTATCAAGCTCGTCCTCAAGGAGACCGCAACTTGCTTAGCTATCGCTCAAACAACTTTCTTTCCTCGCCCGGTTTTCCTCCTAACAACCCAAACCAACAACAAAACCTCAATCGCCCTCCTCAACAACAACAACAACCACGTGCACCATACATACCACCTCACAAACAACCATATCCACTTCAAAGAAACAACCAAGTTTACCAACAACCTGCTTATCAACCACCCGCCTATAATGCTCCTCCCAACCAACCCACCGCATTACCCCAAGATATTGGAACCTACATGAGGACTAATGATGTGATCATGGACAATCTCTAGCGGGAAGTACTCAACTTGAAAGCAGACATGGTGAAAAAAGGGAACGATCTGCGAGCTGATATGAGAAACACTTTGGCTAGTCAAACGAATGACTTAAGGAACATGATGGCTAGTTTCTTCCAAGTTAATCAACCCTCTTCTTCGGGTACTCTTCCGAGTAACACCGTTGCGAATCCAAGAGGGGAGATGAAAGCAATCACCACTCGCAGTGGCAAAGGTACCAAGGAACCCGAGCTTCCTATACCTCCACCGGTGATTGTGACTAAGGAAAACGAGTCACCTGCTCCTATTCCTCATCCTTCTCCTTCCCCAATTTCACCACCTCTTACTTCTACCCTTCCTCCACCCAAGGATGTGAGTGATCCTATTGTTGGAAACTCACTTTATGTGACGACATTTAAGAATTCCTGTTAGTTATCATAGTCACGCACATTTAGACTAGACTAGGCTCGTTGTAAAGTTTAGGTTGTGTGCGTGACTATATATACCCCTCCTTAGCTTCCAAGGAGGGGTGTTGATTGTCATTTGTTTATTTTCTAATACATTTTCATTTCTCTTTCAACCTCTCTTCTCTCTCTCTCTCTAAGCCATCAATGGCTTCCACCACCATTTACCACCACATTAGACCACCGGATCTGATTTAGCATTTCTACATTTGGCATCAGAGCCTCGGTTCTATCCTTGGATCGTGTTTATATATTCGATTTGGGGGTCTATTTTTTTCTTTATGTCTCGTTATATCATGATCTGTCCATTTTGTCACAAATTTTTATTGGGTCACGTCTTCTTTTTTGTCCATCTGTCCAAACAGTCGCATGTGTTGGGTCTCAAACTTATTAATTTACTCTCGGTTTCATCAATATCTTGGTCAAAGTTATTCAAATCTGGTCACTGTTTCTGGGTATCTTTTATTTCTTGTTTATGCAAATAGATAAGGACAAAATTGGGCAGATCCACCATTTTCGGTTTCTTCAAAACCCTATTCAGATTGACATTCAGATTGGGATTCAGATGGGGATTCTGAGTAGGACATTCCGATTAGACCATTTTTTGGTCATTCCGATCGGTCTTTCCGATGGTCATTCAGATTGGGTTTCAGATTGGGGATTCAGATTACGCTATTCCGATGGGATTCTTTTTTACTTTCCGATGGACTCACTTGTAGGACATAACTTTGACTCAAAAACAAAAACATTCCGATGGGATTGTTTTTTTCTGACTTTCCGATGGCCATGTTTTTGTGAACCAAATATTTGTGACCAACCCAACACCCATCACAACCGAGTCAACTCGGTAATTACCGAGTTGACTCAGTTAAACTCACTGAGTCTGTTTTAACAAGCCAACCTTTTATCTCCACAACTCCAAGTCTAATCCTAAATCCCATCGACACCTAGCCCATCTAATCTCAACACTTTCGTCTCAAATCAAAACTCAAAACAGAAAATCATATAGATCTCAGAATTATTTTTCGTGGGCCATCTCGAATTAAAGATGGATTAATAACAAGTTTGTAAAAATCTCTCTTTGATTCGTTTAGGAAACAGAACCATCATAGATATAATATTGGGTTTTAGCCATTTATTATTCGAATAAAAAGAAAGGTGTTTAACAAATATGTTAAAACCTATCAGTGTTTTAACTCGTGTCGTTATCAATCTCCAAACGGTACACTACTGATTCGAGGTTTAATTGTTTGATTGTTGCAATTATTCATCATCATTATCCTATATGCATTCCCGGGACTTAATTGACTTTGGTGCATCTCCGGAAGAAGATATGTGCATTTCCGGGACTTAATTGACTCTGGTGTTACGATGTCAGCTTCATGAATGGGATAAAGTGTCCACTTCAGTATTTGAGCTTCATAATTGGGATTGATTTACCTTCTTCAACTATGTGGGGGAAGAAGTGTCTTGATTCTTTCTGGTATGCATAACTTGAACTCTCAGGGGGAAGAAAAATTCAGAAGAATTATTCAAGCGTGAGAAGAAAAGTTGTTGATCTACTTGGTGTGCCCCAAACTTTCAATCCCTCTTAGCAACATTATCATGTTATATGATGGGAGTTGCTTGTTAGATTCCGTTGTGCGCTTAATCATTCTAATCTTTATTGAAAGCTTTGAAGTTGCTTACGAGGATTGTTGGTTTAGGGGGAAGCTATTTAAAAAAGCTTCTACATCAAGTTTATGTGGCATGAATTAGGGGGAAGCTAATTCAGAAGCTTCTCCTTAACCAGAAGTGTATGGGTTACTTATCTCGTTCCGTTACAGTATTTTTTCTACAAGTTACTTTAAAGATGAGTCGTTTTGAAGACGAAGGCCTCAGAAGACTTCATCAGCATTGGATGCTTCAAGAAAGCTCTTATTTTTAATCATTTTGTACTTGTTAGGAAGAATATTGTAAGGAATTCTACACGTCGTCCCATGGGGGAAGATTGTTGGAAACTCACTTTATGTGACGACATTTAAGAATTCCCGTTAGTTATCATAGTCACGCACATTTAGACTAGACTAGGCTCGTTGTAAAGTTTAGGTTGTGTGCCTGACTATATATACCCCTCCTTAGCTTCAAGGAGGGGTGTTGATTGTCATTTGTTTATTTTCTAATACATTTTCATTTCTCTTTCAACCTCTCTTCTCTCTCTCTAAGCCATCAATGGCTTCCACCACCATTTACCACCACATTAGACCACCGGATCTGATTTAGCATTTCTACACCTATTCTCCCAAAGCCTTCCTCTTCTTCCGATATACCTTATCCATCAAGTTTGAGGAAAGAGAAGCTCAAAAGCAAGGACAATATTCAGGTTTCGAACTTTCTCAAAATGTTTAAACAACTGAATTTCAACATCTCCTTCGCTAAGGCTCTCGCTCACATGCCTAAGTATGCGAAAATGTTCAAAGATCTTCTTAGTGACAAGGAGAAGCTTCTTGATATTGCTAACACCCAACTTAATGACAATTGCTCTACAGTGCTCTTAAGGAAATTGCCAACCAAGCTTGGTGATCCGGGTCGTTTCTTAATCCCTTGCAACTTCCCGGGAGTAGAGAATTGCATGGCCCTAGCCGATCTAGGTGCCAGTATTAATTTAATGCCTCTAAGCGTTTGGAAGCAATTATCTTTCCCTGAGCTAGTCCCCACCAAAATGACTTTGGAATTAGCTAACCGTACGGTTGCTTATCCAGTGGGGATAGCCGAAGACGTCTTTATAGGAGTCGACAAATTCACGTTTCCTGCCAATTTCGTTGTCGTTGACTACGACATGGACCCTTGTGTGTCATTGATCGTTGGTCGTCCATTCCTGAGGACCGGTCGCACTCTCATCGATGTTGAAGCGGGTGAGCTTATCATGAGAGTGGGTGACGATAAAATCGTCTTCAACATGGGAAAGCTTTCTAAACAGCCTTATTCATACGAGAGTGTTAATTGTATTGACGTTCTTGATGAGGCTTGTGAAGAACACTTCAAAGATGCTTGTAAAAGTATTCCTACCTCTCTTCCCAATGTTGAGACCGTTTCTTCTATTGATTCATCACTATCTTTATTTGGAGAAAGTGATTTCCTTTGGAAAGATTTGGAAGTCACCATGGGAGATGTGAACTTAGCTAATGACGATTCTCCCACCGATTGGGATGAAGATCTTCGCCTCATTGAGAACCTTCTTAAAGAAGACAATATTTCTCCACCATCTCCCAAGGTTATTGCTATCGATGAACCGACTTTGAAAACGCCTCCCATCGAAAATCCTCGGGATTTAGAACTTAAGGAGTTTCCGCCCCATCTCGAGTACATGTTCCTTGAAGGCAACAACAAGTCGCCTGTCATCATTGCTAAGGACTTGAAAGAAGAAGAGAAATCTCGCCTCATCGCCGTGCTTAAAGATCATAAGAAGGCAATTGCTTGGAAAATTTCCGATATCCGCGAAATTGATCCGAACTTTTGTACTCACAAGATTCTCATGAAAGATGAGTTTAAACCTGCAATCCAGAGCCAAAGAAGGGTTAGTCCTCGCATTCATGACGTCATCAAACAAGAGGTTATCAAACTTCTTGATGCCGACTTGATTTACCCTATCTCAGATTCGCCTTGGGTAAGTCCCGTCCATTGTGTGCCCAAGAAGGGCGGAATAACCGTTGTTCCGAATGAATACAACGAGTTGCTTCCCACTCGTCTCGTTACTGGGTGGAGAGTTTGTATTGATTATCGCAAACTCAATGATGCCACGAGAAAAGACCACTTTCCTCTTCCTTTCATGGATCAAATGCTCGAGCGTCTAGCGGGTAATGACTATTACTGCTTCTTAGACGGTTTCTCCGGGTATTTTCAAATTCCCATCGATCCAAAGGACCAAGAAAAGACCACATTCACTTATCCCTACGGAACATTTGCTTACAAACGCATGCCTTTTGGTTTATGCAATGCTCCTGGGACGTTCCAAAGGTGTATGATGGCTATCTTCCATGACATGGTGGAAGACACTATGGAAGTATTCATGGATGATTTCTCGGTTTATGGCGATTCCTTCTCTGCTTGCCTTGACAATTTAGAACGTATACTGAAGCGGTGTGAAGACACTCGCCTTGTTCTTAATTGGGAAAAATGCCATTTCATGGTAAAAGAGGGCATCGTGCTAGGACACAAGATCTCCAAAGCCGGTCTTGAAGTAGACCGTGCTAAAGTCGATGTTATTTCTAAGTTGCCTCCACCTTCAACCGTGAAGGGTGTGAGAAGTTTCCTCGGTCATGCGGGCTTCTACCGTCGATTCATCAAAGATTTTTCTAAAATCGCTCGCCCGATGACCCACCTCTTGGAAAAAGATACTCCTTTTATCTTTTCCGATGAGTGTATTGAAGCCTTCAACTTGCTTAAAGATAAGCTAACTAAGGCACCCGTCTTGGTTACCCCTAATTGGGAGCTTCCCTTTGAGTTGATGTGCGATGCTAGCGACTTTGCTATTGGAGCGGTTTTGGGCCAAAAAGTGAATAAACACTTCCAACCAATCCATTACGCTAGCAAGACAATGACGGGGGCTCAATTGCATTACACGACAACCGAAAAAGAGCTTTTAGCTGTTGTCTATGCTTTTGAAAAATTTCGCCCCTATCTTGTCCTTTCTACCACCATCGTGTATACCGATCATTCCGCGTTGAAGTACTTGTTAACTAAACAAGATTCTAAACCAAGACTTCTTCGCTGGGTTTTGCTACTTCAAGAATTTAAAATCGAAATTCGTGATAAGAAGGGAGCTGAAAACCTAGCCGCGGATCATCTCAGTAGACTTGAGGATCCTTACCAAGGGGATCATCCGAACAAAGAGATCAATGACTCTTTTCCCCTGGAGACCTTAATGTCTATCAACTCGACTTCTGATGAAACCCCGTGGTTTGTGGACATCGCAAACTACTTGGCGGGTGGAATTCTCGTTGATGGGCTAACATCCTAACAAAAGAAGAAGTTCTTCAAGGACATTAAGACTTACTTTTGGGATGACCCGTATCTTTTCAAACAATGTGCTGATTTGATTATTCGCCGATGTGTTGATGGACCGGCAGCTTTAGAAATCCTTGACGCTTGCCACAAAGGACCCACCGGTGGTCACTTTGGTCCCAACTACACCGCCAAAAAAGTATTTGACTCGGGATTTTATTGGCCCACCATTTATCGTGACGCTCACGAGATGGTTAAACGTTGTGATGCTTGCCAAAAACAAGGCAAGATCACAAATAAAGACGAGATGCCTCAGAATTTCATTCAAGAATGTGAAATCTTTGACGTTTGGGGTATCGACTTTATGGGGCCATTCCCTTCATCTAAAGGAAACAAATACATCCTTGTAGCCGTTGAGTACGTTTCAAAATGGGTTGAAGCCAAAGCTTTACCCACTAATGACGCAAGGGTGGTTTGTAACTTTTTGAAGTCGTTATTCGCTAAATTCGGTGTGCCTCGTGCCATTATTAGTGATCGCTGGACTCATTTTTGCAATGACCAATTCGCAAGAGTCATGGCTAAGGATGGTGTAAATCATCGTCTTTCAACCGCCTACCACCCACAAACTAATGGCCAGGCTGAAATCTCTAACCGAGGATTAAAGCGAATTCTTGAAAGAACCGCGGGAGAGCATCGTGCCTCATGGGCCGATAAACTTGATGATGCTTTGTGGGCTTTTCGTACCGCATACAAGACTCCGATTGGTTGTACACCATATCGTCTCGTGTACGGGAAAGCATGCCACCTCCCCATTGAGTTGGAGCACAAGGCTTACTGGGCCTTGAAGTGGGCCAATTTCGATATCAACAAAGCCGGTGACCTACGCAAGATCCAACTCAATGAGCTGAATGAACTCCGTAATGAGGCTTATGAAAATTCTTTGATCTATAAGGAGAAGACTAAGCTCATTCACGAATCTAAGATTAAAAACCGAGAGTTTCAAGTTGGAGACAAAGTTTTACTCTTTAACACTCGGTTGAAAATCTTTTCGGGCAAGCTGAAATCTCGTTGGTCCGGCCCATTCACCATTGCCCAAATTTTTCCATATGGTACTCTCGAGCTCGCTCAACCTAATTGACCTAATTTTAAGGTGAATGGCCAACGAGTGAAGTTGTACTTTGGTGAGGACATCTCTCATGAGATGATTCCATCCCTCACCACGTTTCCCATGAACTAATTTTGGGTCGAGTCAGGCTCGTGACTCGGTTATCAAAAACAAGCGCTCCTCGAGAGGCAGCCCGAGTATATATCCTTTTCCGTTTAAACCTCCTAAGTGTAGGGGGACCTCTATAGGTTCTTTGTGTTTGTGTGTGATGTGAGTACAGGGATGAATGCACTTTTGGAATCTTTGAAGAACCGTGCTCCCGTGTTATCCGAAATCCGGTTCTATCTCTCAACTATCGTGATTCAATTTTCTTCATCCTAACATTTGAAATTGATCACGTTAGTCGTCTCTTCCTTAGCTTGATTAAACCAACGTATACAATGTCATAAGTGTAGGGGAGACTTTTCCCACATGCTTAAACATTGAGGACAATGTTTATCTTAAGTGTAGGGGGACTTCTATCGAAGTTTTAAGTGGACTTTTCCATGAAAATTCCTTCATTTAACCGGAAAATCATCTTTTTCAACATTTTTCAAATTTTTAATTAACTTTGGCCATTTAGTCGTAATTTTTAAATTTTTATCGTTGCTTTCATATGTATATATCCCGCAATAAAGTCAAAAATATTAATAAAGTGGTGTAGCTAGTTTAGAAGTCTTTGACATATTAGGCATGTTGCGATTATTTTGACTCAACCCGAATAGACTTATCCAAGTTTATTCTAGCTAGTATCCTTAACCATGTAGACCTTAATTGGTCTATTAGGCTAAGCATCCACGAGTCTCATTACTTGAGATTTTAAATTGTGGAGAACGAGAAATGATAAGAGTCAATTATAAGTCGGTATCTTGCACAAGCACACTTGGTGTAATTATCTGCCTATTCTCCCATCACTTGCTAATAATTTATCTACAATAAGTAAGGTCGTACGATTTGAAAAGTTACTTAGCTTCTAGCCCAAGATCGTTTAAAAGTTGCTCGGTAATGATAAGAGTTCATAGCCAAGGCATAACTTATGAAGCGGGGCGCGAAGATTGGCGAGTCCGAAAAGGCCCTAACAAGGCACGAGGATTCAATCTTATTGCTAAAGATCCAAAGTGATGTGAAAAGCATTATTCCCAAAATCAATATGAATGATCAAGACTCACGACGAAAAGCAATCAACTCCCATAAAGATCATTGAGAAGTCTATCCGAAAAGACCCTAACAAGGTATGAGGATAAATAGATCCAAGTCCGAAAAGGAGGCGGACCGTTGTATCTCGAAATCCCAATTAGAGATTAAAGAAATAATCATGAAGTCGTGGTCAACAAAGTTGGAGTACCCCTCAAAAGTCTCCAACTGAAGAAACTCTATTAACGATGAGAAAACCATTATCTCAAGCACGTCTCTCAAGATATGAAGTATGAAGTACATGCCAAATATCGGCCCGAGAAAGGTCTCAAATCGTGAACCGAGTTATGCCAAGATATGAACTTTTTGATATCCCGAGAAGCAGTTTTAAGAGATTTTGTCCTTTAGCTAACTATTGATCAAATCGTCCTACTTTGCTTTCAGCCTAATAAACTATCAAAATAAGTCCAAAAATGCATCTTCATGATCATTCTAAGACAAAAATAAAATATAAGAGATACACCTAGGAATAAGGGAGTTCAAGCATATAATTAAGCCATGTGTGTAAGTGTTTGATTTACTAACTTATAATAACAATGATCTCGTTTTTAATCTTAGTTTGGGGAACGTGAAACTTGAGGGTGATAAATCTTCGCAGCACCAAAGCCCTAATGTAAGTCCTTGATCTCTCTACAAGTTATTTCCATATAGCTATGGTTTTCTATCCTTTTATTTGCTTTAAAATTTTTAATTTCTCTTAGTACTTTAATTCTTGTTTAGTAATATTTTAATAAGGCCAAGGTTGATCGATTACGAGAAAAGTGTAAATTTGCTTTATCACTAAGCATTGCATGAGGGTATGGCAATGGTTAAGTGTAGGGGATTTGATGGGTGTGAAAACACCCATCCTTTTACCACTTATTTTTGGCTAAAACAAGACCAAAACACGTATTTAATATCATTTGTTTGGAATTATGCATGGTTTTTGTGTTTATTGTGTTTTCAGAGTCAACCGGATGAATATTGAAGAAAATATGGGATTGCACGGGTTTTATCGAAGAAAAAGACTCAAGACGAAGTCTATTGTCCTAGAGATGCAAAAGATTTGAAGTCATTGTGCCTATTTGAAGATTTATCGAAGAATAGAGCCAAAGATGGAAGATTCATATATGTCGAAGAACTCGAGTCTATTAAACAAATGATTATAGGACGAGTTGGAATCATTCACCGACACTTCTCAAAATCCAAAGTCGGAAACGTTTAACTAAAGAAACGTAAAGACTAAAGAAGAAAGAAGAAGAGAAGCCCATGAACAAAGCCCATTCACAAGCCCACAAAGCATACGCCTATAAATAGGCCTACACTTCACAACTTGAAGGAGTTAGTTAGTTTTTCATTTTTCATTTTTCTCTAGTTTTAGAGAGAGAAAGTTCTCCACTTTCTCTCACTAAGATTTTTCTTTTCTCCATTTTTTATCTTTCAAGTGTTAAGCTCTTTGTATTTTGGATTTCATTAATCTAATTCAAGTTAAGCTTTTTAGTTCTTTAATCTCCTTCTACACTTCTTAGTTTTCCTTAATCCATTGATCCGATTGTTTCATTTCATACGGTTTGAGAGATTTGGTGAGTTCGTGATTGAAGGTTAATCCTTCTTGTTCCTACTTAAGCTAGTACACGTATAAGCTATAAGCCCTTGATGCTTATTGGCTTATTCGATTGATTTGGCTTATTTAAGTTTAAGTTTTCTTAAAAGATTTATAGTTCTTTAATCCGTTTTATTGAAGTTCGATTGTTTCAGATTGTAAAGGTTGGAATTTTTGCTTGTTACTCTTTTAAAAAGTTTAAAATTGATTATTGGTTACTGCTTATTGGCTTAAACTTATTTCCTTTTGGGCGCCTTTGCCATCTCAGTAGGTTTTACTTGCTACGATCGCTTGAGTGCGATCGGTTTGTCCCTTCCCTTGTACGATCCACGCCCACGATCACTTACTTAGATCTGGGGTGCGATCGGGTCTCTTGTCCCTGCTTCGATCGCATCTAGTGCGATCAGTTGTTACAATCCGGAACCACGATCAAAACCACGATCACTAGCTGCGATCGTGGTTGCGATCTGTTAGTAAGATCGTCCCCTCCCATCGTACTGGAGAGTACGATCCATCCCTTTTGGTATCATCGCATTGAGTGCGATCGGACTACTGTTTGAGTACGATCCATTGTGTTATTTTGGATACGATTGCGTTGCGATCTGGACTATTGTTTGAGTACGATCGGGTTACGATCGGACTCAGATTTATGTTTTGTTTTTGCTTAATTTTTCAAATCTAGTTTTTCAACGCTCTTTTACTTAGTTTATTTCAAATTGTTTTTTAAGTTTTTAAATTGTGAAGTTTTAATTTCCAAGGTTGCAAGCTATTATTTGTAGTTTAATTTTAAGGCTTCTAATTTTACTTAACGATAATTTTAATTTCTTGCATTTAGTTTAAAATTTAGATAACCAAAACCAAACCCCCTATTTGTAACCAAGAACAATCATTCCACTTTGAGCTGTGATCAATTCAAGGAGATACCGAGAATTAATATTGAACCCATACGAAAAGGCTTGTATCAAAGGGTGAAGAGAGCTCATTCATTCTTGAGTTGAATGAAGAGGAGGTAGAACCAGGGAGTGGTTAGTACCATGGGTGGATGTTGTCTTGCATGGTGTAAGGGGTGGTGAAGGTGATGAGGAAATGAGGATTAGAACCATCTCATTTTTGGGTGTGTGAAAGGGTGATGAGTTAGGCTTGGGTACCTTAATCCTAATCTTAAGTGTTTTCCTTGGGGTGTTTGAGGTTTTTGTAGAAACCATGGTTTACAAGGATGGTTTAAGGGTTAGGGAAGGATGTTTTGATGTGTGAAGAACATGACTAACAAGGTGGTTTAAATGGGTGAGGGGATGATCCAAACTAGTAATGGGTTAAAATCATTTTAGGTGAATAATGAATTTAGGTAACCTAGTTTAGGAAATATGCAGGTTTTTGTAAAGAATCATGCAAATTTTACACAGATTAAAGAAAATAGTGTAAAGCGAAAGATTCTGTCAGACATAGTGGCGGCGGTTCTTTATCTAGGACCGGCGGTTCCTTGTCGATATGGAACCGCGACCAGAGGTCTTTCAAAAGTTTCACATCCCAAATTTTGGTTAACCCAGATTTTTACCAAAGGATTCACAAGCCAAAGTTAACTACTGATCAAAATCTAAGAAGCTAACTATCATAAGGCATGCACAAAGATATGTAAATCACAAACATAATGGCATAAACAATATTTAGGATCAAAATAAATAACAATCCAAACATGTAGCATAAGTTAATACACATCCAAGATAAAAAAATTGTTCAACATTACATGTTTACCAACATGTATTCTTTGAAATACTTTAAGCTTTCACCTTCTCTTTTTGCCCAATCCCTTGATCATATTCCCCAAATACTTGAATCCCTTCCTTGACTCAACCCGGTGTTCATTCAATTCACCTCTAGTCTTAAGATTTTCACGGTAGAGATGCTCCATGTTGAGATCTTCCGGTACTTCACTAAAGGAGTAATGAGGTGGGGGAGCTAAGTCTTCAAGTCCATCCACGAATGAGTTTGAGGATGGGTGGGAATTACTCGAAGAGTTGAAGTGAGAACTAGTATCTATGCCATCACCATCACTTGTTGGCATGTCCATGTCCTCATCATCCATCTCTTGATGATCGGATTTTTGAGATCCTCGATCACTTCTTGTCTTTCTTACATATGCCTCTTGAATAGGCAACATAACCCGATGAACCGGGTAGAAGCGAGAAAGATCGAGGTGGGGAAAATCATGAGCAACCCTTTTGAAAAGGCGAGTAAGAAGCATAGCATAGGGAAGGTTTGTTTTGGGCTTTGAAAGGGCATAATTGATTCGTCGAGCGATATAGAATGCCAAATTGTACTTGGTGGATATAAAGATGCAACTCAACATATGCACCATACAAGTCGGGATATGATCTCGGTTTCCACCAAGACAAAAGACATTCTCCCTAAGGATATTTGCCCATTGGACCATAAAATCCTTAAGGTCGCTAGAGAGCACTTCATATCGATTCACATTTCGTACACTTGAATGAAGGCTTCTCACAACGTTTCCATCACGCTCTTTTGAAATGATGTCAAGGATGAATTCTAGATCAATTTCGGTGAGGTCATTTGGAGGTTTATCGTAGGATTCCAAGAGAGCATCAAGTCTCCATTTATCTGTAAAACGACAAGTGCCTTCATATGGCACACCGAGAATTTCACCAAAGTTTTCGAGGGAGTATTGAATCAATTGATCATTCAACACGCAACGAATGAAAATTTCTCCATTGTATTCAAGCATGGAGTAGGTGCTAAAGAATTTAAGAAGGAATAAGGGGTAAATATCTTCTTCTATGTTGAGCAAGCAATCAAACCCTGAAAGCTCAAACATAGATTGGATATAGTCATAACCCGTTATTTCCTTGTCAACGACTCTACCCTCATGGAAACAACGAGTAGAAAGGGATGGAAAAGTGTTTTGAAGTTGGGGGGAAGCATAGGTTTGGGAAAGGTTTGGCATGTATTGTCTAGTGAGTTGATGATCTTTTTGATATTGTGAAGGCATGATTAGTACCTAAATACAAACAAGAAAAATATATTTCCAATCACTCATATGAAAAATTAAAATCCAAAATCGAAAATATGAGAATGTGTTATATCAATTTCTCGACAAACAAAGGATTAAATCCATATCATTCTCATGTTCACAATGCATCTATTCTATCATTAACCAAGAACACATGATCTATGTTAGATCAAAAATGGATTAGAACATTGGTTTTTCAAAACAAGGTTTTTAGGTAAGCATTAACAATGTCATTACCTACTTGTTCATGGGTTCATCTCAAATCCATCTTTTAATCAAAATTCGGATTTGTTATATAAGTGGGTTTTAGTGAAATCTTAATGAATATGAACCTAAGGAATCATAGTAAAATAACCATGTCAACCCACATTCCTATTAAGGTTTTAATTCAATTTAAATTTTAAAAATCCCCAATTATGAAAGGATGAACCCTTGAAAAAAATAGATGAAATTGAAAGAAAATACTTACAATTAATTGATGTTAGATGAAGGATGAGTGAAACCCACAACTTGGAATCAATTAATTTGAGTGATTGGATGTTTTTGAAGCTTCAACAATGGTGAAAAACAAGAAAAACGTCGGCTGCGTGTTTTTGGGAGAGAGAGATAGTGGTTTGAAAAAGAATAAAATAATCAAACTGGCACTCTGACAAACTTTACTACCCGCGGTACCTTATCGATAAGGAACCGCGGGTTTGAGCCGCCAAGATAAAGAACCGCCTACAGAGGCAGGTTTTTATCAATGAAAAAAGCCAAATTTTAAAAACCAAGTTTTTCTAAGATACTTAAAAATATATCATGAACCTTTTAGAATAACATTGGATCATCATAAACACTAGGCAATATGTTTTAATGAAGGATTACGAGTTGAATCAAGATCGAAAAGAACCGAAACGGACAGACGAATACTCGTAGCAAAACGGCAAAGTGGAGAGAAGTCAAGGGAGGTGAATCAAGACTAGGACCAATGCTCAAGGGATTAATGACAATCTTGAAATAGTGGAAACGAAGAGCTTGTGTCATATATAGTGGTTTAAGACGTGCCTTTCCGGTGAAACGTTAAACGGCTTTGGTAATGAATAAACACAAAGCAATTATTCATGTATAGACTAAGATCACTTTCAATAATAGTCTTAGTCTAAACCAAAATATGAGCAAGGTATTAATTCACTTTCTCTCCCACAAAGGGCCTACTAACCGTATGGGTGAAAACCAGGGAAATCATGCTTGATACTTTAAGCTACTACTAACTCAACATAGTGAGTCAAGTATCCAAGCAATGAAGGTTTGAGAGGATAAAAGAAAAGAATCACAAACCACAAACAAATGTCAAGGCAAGGATGCCAAGAACAAGCACATAGTCAAGTAATGATCAAAAGAATGATCAAAGGGCGTGTGGAAGAACGAAAGCGTACCTTGGCCACAAAGAGCAATCCATCAAGGAGTCAATGCTATGCCCAATCAATGACTATGATGAGTACTAAGTCTTCAAGGACTAGTATCATTCCCAATCATCTTGGTATCATCATTCAAAGATATTGAAGATCAAAGAAGATGAGTCTTCTACAAGTGCAAGTAGCTCAATCCGCAATCAATTCAATGATTGATCTTCATGAGTACCTACACAAGACAAGATGCAATCTAGTACATACATTTCAAGAGTAGATCTAAAATGTATAAATGCTACTAATCTAAGTGGGATGTAATATTACCAATTAAAAAGACCTATTTTCAAAGAAAACATAGTTTTGACCAAATAGAAACTTTAGTACAACTTGACCTTCTAATTTGAGGAGACAATAGATCGATCCAAGTTTCAAAGTACAATATACTTCAAAGATCTTGAGTGACCATCGCTCTGATACCAATTGTAGAAACTAGAAGGGGGGGGGGGGGTTGAATAGTTTCTCTTCGATTGGCAACCAAATTAAAATTACTTTCAATTTGGTTTGTATCAAAACTATCTTTTGCTTGAAGCTAAGTTGCATAATGATTAGGTTCAATTCAAATGCACTAGCAAAGATAATAGGTAAGTGTAATGATAATTAAATAAGTAAAGAGTAAGGAAGTAGACAACCTAGTGGGAAGACACCAAGATTTATAGTTGTTCGACAACGAGGCTCTATCCTCGTTTCTACTCCACTCCTCGAGTACACCTACTTGAGATTTCCACTATATCCACAAGCTCCCTTCTTGGCGGAGAAAACCTTACATCGCCGCTTACATTATTTTCCGACACTAAGCTAAATGTTGAGACCTAATCTTTAGCTAGGACCAATCTACACAACGTTGCCTACTTCACAATTTAACGACACAAGGCAAGATGTCGAGTTCTAATCTTAAGGTAGAACCAATCTTCACGACGTTGCCTACTTCACCATTTTACGACACAAGGCTAGATGTCGAGTTCTAATCCAAAGCTAGAACCAATCTTCGCGACTCTTCACTTTAAAGCTAAGTGAGAACTTCACACAACACAACTACTAATCACTTTCAAGTTTAGTGAGAACTCACAAGACACAACCACATCACTTTATAGTTTAGTGAGAACTACTAATCAAATCTATTACAACTCAACTAGACTTATCCAAGTACACACATGTAGCTTGGATTTACACAACACAAATCCAAGCAAACACATATGCAATGGATGTACACAACAAATCCAAGTATTCACAAATAACTTGGATGAACACAACTAGTCCAAGTATTCATAAATACAATGGATTAACCTAAAACAAAAAGGGTATCATGATGAATATGACTAGCTCATAGATTCATCTTTATCACAACACTAGTGAGTGAGTGATCTTCTCATTGGACAAGGTAAAGGAGGGGATCAAGAGGATAATCATATGGAAACATCCTTAACACTTTATGTGATCATATTATGCTATAGAAAATAGAAAGGGGGCTGAGAAAAACGTCCAAGAGGCTTATTGGAAAATGAGATTTGACCCACTATTTAAAGGAGACAAAGTATAAGGGATATATAACGGCTATCTGGGCGCGGTACCTTATCTAGCCCGGCGGTTCCATATCGCTAGGGAACCGCCTAGCTACTTAAGGTACCGCCCCTAGAGTACGCTCCGTTTTTTGTCTTTTAGTGGGGTGGGAATATCTGAGGTATTTGAAGCCTTTAAAGGATATTCTAATATGGAATATGCTATTTTAAAATTTTCATTTTCCATTTTAATAAAACATTTTCTAAAAAAGAAAGTTTATTAAAAATTCTTTTGTCATATTAACAAAAGTGAGTTTTAAGGATAATCATTTTGATGATCACTAAGTATGATTAAGAAAGGTTAGTGATATGATTATTACCTTGATGATAATGTTAGTTAAATAATTCGTTTTGTGTTTTACACTAAATGTATTGTATAGTTTGTTGTGATCAACACTAAGAAAGATTAGTTAACACTAATAATGTTTTTAGGCATCACTTGCATTAACAATCTCCCCCTTTTTGATTACGACAAACTATAAACTCATTTGCACAGAAACACAAAATAATGAATTATTAACGAGTTTATCACTATCATTTCTCCCCCTTTGTCGTAGCAAAAAGGTTAGCACAAGTCTTTGAGAACATCGAACTGTGCTAGTAGCTCCCCCTTGGTGGTTGCTCCCCCTTGCTTGGGGCACCAAGTATATGAGCTAAGGTGACATGCTACACAAAGGTTAGTAGAAAGGAAAGAAACACCAATGTATATATGATCACTACCTACTAAGTAACTTGAGAGGGAGATAGAGAAGAAATCTCAAATTAGAAGCAAGTATTTTGCTAAGTTTGTCCAAAAAGGTAATTGACAAAATCAAACTTCAATCCAATGAAGATGATAAGCTTGTCAATGGGTTAAAGTTTAGAATTAATGGAATCACCCATAAGCAATTGTAAAAATTAACCATGATCAACTCAAAATAGAACTAAAGGGATAACACACAAAGGTTACATAATAGAAAAGACACAACAAAGTAGATAGTCATACACACAATATGAGTATCTAAAGCAAAAGATATGGAAAATAAACCACAAAGCAAAAGCTATTCTAATAGTGATAATTTTCCAAGATTTCTAGAAAATAAAAGACTCTAAAGCAACTAAAGTAATAAAGACTCCAAGAGTAGTTAGTCCTTTAGTTGGAAAAATAAGACGACGATGCATCATTCGAAGTTTTGTCCACCGGAACGAAAACTTGAATAGGAGGTCGAGTGAGGAGGAATTCAAGAAAATTTAACTTCTCATACATATGAGCAAGTTCAATTTGTTGAAATCGACAACAAGCACACGAGGATCCATGATGCAACATAAAATCGGTTGATGGGGGTATGGCATCAAACCTAGGGTTTGGTGGTGGAGGGGTAATGGGTTTGGAAATGTTTTCACAATGTCTTGTGAGGTTTGGGAAGGTTGAAAGATCATTGAGTTGACGGGTATTGAAGGATTGAGGTGGTGGGGGAACATTTTCTTTAGCTCCGGTGATGGGGTTAATGGTATAAGTCTCATTCCAATACTTGATTGGAGAGAAGGTAGGGTTTTTGGGTGGTTTGGAAGAAGATGGTTCTTAACCCAAATAGGTCGAACCGAGATTTTCGGTTTCTTTGAAAGCTTGGATGAGGAAGCTTTGGGTGAGTGGGGTTGTGACAAAGAAATGTCAAGGTTAGGAATGTAGGAGTTAGGCATTGTGAAGGTGTGAGAATGAAATATCAAGGTTGGGAAGGTGTGAGAATGAAATCTCAAGGTTGGGAAGGTGTGAGATTGAAATCTCAAGGTTGGGGTATAAGTAAAATGTAATCAATGTAAGAATTTGAATACAAAATGTGAAGTGTCAAGGAATGTTTAGCCAAATTCAGCAAACAAGGAATCTTGACAGGGTATAGGGTTTAAAGAATTTTGACCAAAAACGTGTCAAAAGTCATTTACTGTCCGCGGTACCTTATAGGGACCGGCGGTTCCTTACCACTTAAGAAACCGCGGGACTTTAAGGATCCGCGTCCAGTGGACTTGAAAACATGTTTTTCCAGGGTTTTAGGAAAAACTAAGACTTTTTCAAAAAGTTGCAAATCTTAGAATTTTACCTCTATTAGCACCAAATTATGCTAGGGTTGCATAAAGCAACACATTCATAAAGAATGTCTTGACAAAGGGTGACAAAATAATTTAGATATCATTTTGAATCAATTTTAGTCAAGTTTTTAGAGGTTGTGATAGATTTAGGTTCAATTTTAATTTCAAATTAAAGTTGATTAATGTGCACATAAGAATAGGAATACATAAAGCTAAATCCATAGAACAACTTCATGAAACACTCATGAAGGAAGAAAATACAATGACAAATGAAAAAACTAACTAATACAGAGCTAGCTTAACATTAGATCTAGATGAGTAGTCTTCTTTGGCTTGGTTTTGTTAAATGAACTTATTAAGAAAACTCATCATTCATCTCCTAGGAGGAGGCATGGAGAATAAGGTAAGCAAGAACTCTTGCAACCTCCTATGTAGTCCAAACATCTCCATCCTAAGGTTATAGATGATGTAGTGGTTGTAAAGACAACATGGACAACTAGGACCATGTGTTTCTTGAAACCCATAGTATGGATCACCCAAAAGGAGGGAAAGTGGGACACCTAAAATTGGAATGTTTGAGTTGGGTGGAGGTGGAGGAGGCATGTTCTCCAAGGGTGATGTAGGTGAGAGTGGAGGCATGTTCCCTAAAGGAGAAATGGGTGAGTGTGGAGGTATGTTCTCCAAGGTTGGTGAAATGGGTTGAGTTAGGAGGGGTAAATGGTGAAGTCACCAAGGTGTCATCAAAGTCATTCACAAAAGGAATGCTTTGGATTGGTTGGGGTTGTGTGGTCACATCTAAGGGTGCACTTGGAGTGAAGGGTGAAGAGAGCTCATTCGTTCTTGAGTTGAATGAAGAGGAGGTAGAACCAATGGAGTGGTTAGTACCATGGGTGGATGTTGTCTTGCATGGTGCAAGGGGTGGTGAAGGTGATTCGGAAATGAGGATTGGAACCATCTCATTTTGGGTGTGTGAAAGGGTGATGATTTAGGCTTGGGTACCTTAATCTTAATCTTAAGTGTTTTCCTTGGGGTGTTTGAGGTTTTTGTAGAAACCATGGTTGACAAGGATGGTTTAAGGGTTAGGGAAGGATGTTTTGATGTGTGAAGAACATGACTAACAAGGTGGGTTTAAATGGGTGAGGGGATGATCCAAACTAGTAATGGGTTAAAATCATTTTAGGTGAATAATGAATTTAGGTAACCTAGTTTAGGAAATATGCAGGTTTTTGTAAAGAATCATGCAAATTTTACACAGATTAAAGAAAATAGTGTAAAGCAAAAGATTCTGTCAGACACAGTGGCGGCGGTTCCTTATCTAGGACCAGCGGTTCCTTATCGATAAGGATCCGCGGGTCGATATGGAACCGCGACCAGAGGTCTTTCAAAAGTTTCACATCCCAAATTTTGGTTAACCCAGATTTTTACCAAAGGATTCACAAGCCAAAGTTAACTACTGATCAAAATCTAAGAAGCTAACTATCATAAGGCATGCAAAAAGCTATGTAAATCACAAACATAATGGCATAAACAATATTTAGGATCAAAATAAATAACAATCCAAACATGTAGCATAAGTTAATACACATCCAAGATAAAAATATTGTTCAACATTACATGTTTACCAACATGTATTCTTTTAAATACTTCAAAGCTTTCACCTTCGCTTTTTGCCCAAACCCTTGATCATATTCCACAAATACTTGAATCCCTTCCTTGACTCAACTCGGTGTTCATGCAATTCACCTCTAGTCCTAAGATTTTCACGGTAGAGATTCTCCATGTTTAGATCTTCTAGTACTTCACTAGAGGAGTAATGAGGTGGGGGAGCTAAGTCTTCAAGTCCATCCACGAATGAGTTTGAGGATGGGTGGGAATTACTCGAAGAGTTGAAGTGAGAAGTAGTACCTATGCCATCACCATCACTTGTTGGCATGTCCATGTTCTCATCATCCATCTCTTGATGATCGGATTTTCGTGATCCTCGATCACTTCTTGTCTTTCTTGCATATGCCTCTTGAATAGGCAACATAACCCGATGAACCATGTAGAAACGAGAAAGATCGAGGTGGGGAAAATCATGAGCAACCCTTTTGAAAAGGCGAGTAAAAAGCATATCATAGGGAACGTTTGTTTTGGGCTTTGAAAGGGCATAATTGATTCGTCGAGCGATATAGAATGCCAAATTGTACTTGGTGGATGTAAAGATGCAACTCAACATATGCACCATACAAGTCGGGATATGATCTCGGTTTCCACTAAGACAAAAGACATTCTCCCTAAGGATATTTTCCCATTGGACCAGAAAATCCTTAAGGTCGCTAGAGAGCACTTCATATCGATTCACATTTCGTACACTTGAATGAAGGCTTCTCACAACGTTTCCATCACGCTCTTTTGAAATGATGTCAAGGATGAATTCTAGATCAGTTTCGGTGAGTTCATTTGGAGGTTTATCGTAGGATTCCAAGAGAGCATCAAGTCTCCATTTATCTTAAAACGACAAGTGCCTTCATATGGCACACCGAGAATTTCACCAAAGTTTTCGAGGGAGTATTGAATCAATTGATCATTCAACATGCAACGAATGAAAATTTCTCCATTGTATTCAAGCATGGAGTAGGTGCTAAAGAATTTAAGAAGGAATAAGGGGTAAATATCTTCTTCTATGTTGAGCAAGCAATCAAACCCCGAAAGCTCAAACATAGATTGGATATAGTCATAACCCGTTATTTCCTTGTCAACGACTCTACCCTCATGGAAACAACGAGTAGAAAGGGATGGAAAAGTGTTTTGAAGTTGGGGGGAAGCATAGGTTTGGGAAAGGTTTGGCATGTATTGTCTAGTGAGTTGATGATCTTTTTGATATTGTGAAGGCATGATTAGTACCTAAATACAAACAAGAAAAATATATTTCCAATCACTCATATGAAAAATTAAAATCCAAAATCGAAAATATGAGAATGTGTTATATCAATTTCTCGATAAACAAAGGATTGAATCCATATCATTCTCATGTTCACAATGCATCTATTCCATCATTAACCAAGAACACATGATCTATGTTAGATCAACAATGGATTAGAACATTGGTTTTTCAAAACAAGGTTTTTAGGTAAGCATTAACAATGTCATTACCTACTTGTTCATGGGTTCATCTCAAATCCATCTTTTAATCAAAATTCGGATTTGTTCTATAAGTGGGTTTTAGTGAAATCTTAATGAATATGAACCTAAGGAATCATAGTAAAATAACCATGACAACCCACATTCCTATTAAGGTTTTAATTCAATTTAAATTTTAAAAATCCCCAATTATGAAAGGGTGAACCCTTGAAAAAAATAGATGAAATTGAAAGAAAATACTTACAATTAATTGATGTTAGATGAAGGATGAGTGAAACCTACAACTTGGAATCAATTAATTTGAGTGATTGGATGTTTTTGAAGCTTCAACAATGGTGAAAAACAAGAAAAACGTCGGCTGTGTGTTTTTGGGAGAGAGAGATAGTGGTTTGAAAAAGAATAAAATAATCAAACTGGCGCTCTAACAAACTTTACTGCCCGCGGTACCTTATCGATAAGGAACCGCGGGTTTGAGCCGCCAAGATAAAGAACCGCCTACAGAGGCAGGTTTTTATCAATGAAAAACGCCAAATTTTAAAAACCAAGTTTTTCTAAGATACTTAAAAATATATCATGAACCTTTTAGAATAACATTGGATCATCATAAACACTAGGCAATATGTTTTAATGAAGGATTACGAGTTGAATCAAGATCGAAAGAACCGAAACGGACAGACGACTACTCGTAGCAAAACGGCAAACTGGAGAGAAGTCAAGGGAGGTGAATCGAGACTAGGACCAATGCTCAAGGGATTAATGAAAATCTTCAAATAGTGGAAACGAAGAGCTTGTGTCATATATAGTGGTTTAAGACGTGCCTTTCCGGCGAAACGTTAAACGGCTTTGGTAATGAATAAACACAAAGCAATTATTCATGTATAGACTAAGATCACTTTCAATAATAGTCTTAGTCTAAACCAAAATATGAGCAAGTTATTAATTCACTTTCTCTCCCACAAAAGGCCTACTAACCGTATGGGTGAAAACCATGGAAATCATGCTTGATACTTTAAGCTACTACTAACTCACCATAGTGAGTCAAGTATCCAAGCAATGAAGGTTTGAGAGGATAAAATAAAAGAATCACAAACCACAAACAAATGTCAAGGCAAGGATGCCAAGAACAAGCACATAGTCAAGTAATGATCAAAAGAATGATCAAAGGGCGTGTGGAAGAACGAAAGCGTACCTTGGCCACAAAGAGCAATCCGTCAAGGAGTCAATGCTATGCCCAATCAATGACTATGATGAGTACTAAGTTTTCAAGGACTAGTATCATTCCCAATCATCTTGGTATCATCATTCAAAGATATTGAAGATCAATGAAGATGAGTCTTCTACAAGTGCAAGTAGCTCAATCCGCAATCAATTCAATGATTGATCTTCATGAGTACCTACACAAGACAAGATGCAATCTAGTAGATACATTTCAAGAGTAGATCTAAAATGTATAAATGCTACTAATCTAAGTGGGATGTAATATTACCAATTAAAAAGACCTATTTTCAAAGAAAACATAGTTTTGACCAAATAGAAACTTTAGTATAACTTGACCTTCTAATTTGAGGAGACAATGGATCGATCCAAGTTTCAAAGTACAATATACTTCAAAGATCTTGAGTGACCATCGCTCTGATACCAATTGTAGAAGCTAGAAGGGGGGGGGGGGGTTGAATAGTTTCTCTTCGATTGGCAATCAAATAAAAAATTACTTTCAATTTGGTTTTATCAAAACTATCTTTTGCTTGAAACTAAGTTGCATAATGATTAGGTTCAATTCAAATGCACTAGCAAAGATAATAGGTAAGTGTAATGATAATTAAATAAGTAAAGATTAAGGAAGGAGACAACCTAGTGGGAAGACACCAAGATTTATAGTGGTTCGACAACGAGGCTCTATCCTCGTTTCTACTCCACTCCTCGAGTAAACCTACTCGAGATTTCCACTATATCCACAAGCTCCCTTCTTGGCGGAGAAAACCTTACATCGTCGCTTACATTATTTTCCGACACTAAGCTAAATGTCGAGACCTAATCTTTAGCTAGGAACAATCTACACAACGTTGCCTACTTCACAATTTAACGACACAAGGCTAGATGTCGAGTTCTAATCTTAAGGTAGAACCAATCTTCACGACGTTGCCTACTTCACCATTTTACGACACAAGGCTAGATGTCGAGTTCTAATCCAAAGCTAGAACCAATCTTCACGACTCTTCACTTTGAAGCTAAGTGAGAACTTCACACAACACAACTACTAATCACTTTTAAGTTTAGTGAGAACTCACAAGACACAACCACATCACTTTATAGTTTAGTGAGAACTACTAATCAAATCTATTACAACTCAACTAGACTTATCCAAGTACACACATGTAGCTTGGATTTACACAACAAAATCCAAGCAAACACATATGCAATGGATGTACACAACAAATCCAAGTATTCACAAATAACTTGGATGAACACAACTAGTCCAAGTATTCATAAATACAATGGATTAACCTAAAACAAAAAGGGTATCATGATGAATATGACTAGCTCATAGATTCATCTTTATCACAACACTAGTGAGTGAGTGATCTTCTCATTGGACAAGGTAAAGGAGGGGATCAATCGGATAATCTTATGTAAACATCCTTAACACTTTAAGTGATCATATTATGCTATAGAAAATAGAAAGGGGGCTGAGAAAAACGTCTAAGAGGCTTATTGGAAAATGAGATTTGACCCACTATTTAAAGGAGACAAAGTATAACGGATATATAACGGCTATCTGGGCGCGGTACCTTTTCTAGCCCGGTGGTTCCATATCGCTAGGGAACCGCCTAGCTACTTAAGGTACCACCCCTAGAGTACGCTCCGTTTTTTGTCTTTTAGTGGGGTGGGAATATCTGAGGTATTTGAAGCCTTCAAAGGATATTCTAATAGCATATGGAATATGCTATTTTCAAATTTTCATTTTCCATTTTAATAAAACATTTTCTAAAAAAGAAAGTTTATTAAAAAGTCTTTTGTCATATTAGCAAAAGTGAGTTTTAAGGATAATCATTTTGATGATCACTAAGTATGATTAAGAAAGGTTAGTGATATGATTATTACCTTGATGATAGTGTTAGTTAAATAATTCGTTTTGTGTTTTACACTAAATGTGTTGTATAGTTTGTTGTGATCAAAACTAAGAAAGATTAGTTAACACTAATAATGTTTTTAGGCATCACTTACATTAACAGATTTTAATATAATGCGTTGGTTTAATAGTATAATTATATGTTTTAAGTTTTCTACTTGTACTATGTATGTTTGGTTTGTTTGTACAAATAGCATTATGTATTGTAACTTGAATTTTTCAAGTATTCTATAAATAAAAGAGCTAAATGTTTTATAACATAGTATGATTAGTACAAGATGTTTATTACTGTAATGTCCAATCATTTGTATCTAGTGCGAATCACTTTTAAAGAAATCAAAAGTTATTCCCTCCGTCCCAAATTAATAGTCTCTCTTTCTTTTTTTGTCCGTCCTAATTTAATTATCCACTACTAAAAATAGATATTGATGTTTGATAAAGTTTACGATATTACCCTTACTTGAAAATATTATTACAAACTTTAAAAAAGATTTAATTAATTAGCTAAGGGTAAAATTATCATTGTTCTAAAAAGTATGAGAGAGAAAGCCGTAATTAATGTACTTTTCTTAAACTGTGTGTTTTTTGTCAGGAGACAATAATTTTGGGATGGATGGAGTAGTTCTTAATGTAAATCTAACAATAGGAATGAGGATGAATTATTTATGTTTCTTATTCATTTCGATCCATTTCTCCTGTAAATTTCCATCTGTATTTTATTTTAAGTTAGTAGGCACAAGTAAACGTCTCCAAATATCCATTTATCATATTTAATTATATCACTAGGTGTGTGCTCACGCTTCTCCGCGACGATTTGTCCCTTGATTGCCCAACCTGCAAAACCAAATGCCACACATCACACAACACTCTGTGTCCATATTCTAACATTGCCACTCTAGCTTCATAACATATGATTAATCGTATGAAAGACGTTCTATTTTTTCATTATGTAAAGATCAAAGTATAATTTTTATAATCTTACTATCATGCTGACGCATATTTTTCATAAATTAACTTAATAAGTTCAACACCTTAAGTGAACAACAAATAGAGCAACATAAGTCAACAAAAACATTATATATATAAACCAAACAACTATATAGCGAAGACAAACCTAGTCAAGTGCATAACTTTTTGAGTTCGATTTCAGAAATTGACTAATTTAAATAGGCGGAAATGAAGTGATCAGAAAACGAACACACTTTCAAATGACTTAAAGATGTGGAGTGGTGGGTGCATCTTATATTTGGCTTTGTACTTATGTGACGGTGAAGAACGGCGATACTTTTTTTTTGTTTCTTTTTTACTTTTAATGTCACCTGAGCTTGGCCTTTAGAGTCTAGATGGCTTACCTTGCGCGTGATTGCTCTGCTTCATGTATAGTGGGGTTTAGATAATAGTAAGTAGCAAGTGAAGCTGATAACTCACAATTTATTTGGGTTTCATCGGTTATATGTTAGGATCACGTATGCATGATGCATGGCTAAGAGTTTAACTGAATAACATGTTCTACGTACCTATTTTATAATTCAATTGGATTTGGTAAAAGCCTACCGAATACTATGCCATTTATTTCCCACGTTGGATAGTAAGTAAGTGGTCATGGGTTACCTAGTCTTTAGGAAGAGTAGTTTCCATATTTCTTGTTGTAAAGGTTATAAATAGCCTATGTTTTATTCAAGTAAGAGTGAGAATATCAGTAAACATTTGTGCAAGTTTATTTCTTCATATCACATTTGTGAGTTGGAGGCTTGGTATTCTACATATGGTATCAAGATCTAGTTCGATTAAAGGCGGGTTTGAGAGTCAGTTACAAGAAAAGGGTGCAGCCCTTCGCTGCGGGGCGGACGTAACAAGAACCGGGCTTCGTCTTTAAGGGACGTTGAGTTGTTTGTGTTGATCGGCTTCTTGTGCGTGGAAGTTGTGTATGCAACCTTTGGTCATTTGTTCATGATAAGAGTCTAACCGGTGGTGGTGCGTGAAAAACGAACGTGAAGGATCCGTCAAAGCAGGTGCTTTGGATTTTATTCGTTTAGCGGGTTAAACAAAACGGTATAAGCGGTAGCTTGTTTTGTTGACCGGGTGAATAGAGCTCTTGGAACAAGGTTGATCGGGAAAAAGGTTGTAGGTTGGGAATGTTTTATAGCAGAAGACGGAGGCGGTAAGGTGTTTCGCGCATCTATTGTCATGGAGGAGACGGGGATGACCGAACATACGCGTCCGTAGCTATTAGTTATGATCAAATCCGACGGCAGATTGTAGGTCACCTGGAAAACAGGGAGATTAACCGGGTCGCGTGATAAACGGACGGGAAGAGTCGGAAAAAGCAGGTAGCTTTGATTCGGTTCGTTTGGCGGGTGAAAGAAAGCGGTATAAGCGGGTGGCTTTGTTTTCTTTGATGGTGGAATAATGCTCTCGGTGCCACATAAGTGTCGTGAGAATACGGGTTATGTGTGGTGACAACAATAGTCGGGTATTGGAAAAACAACACGGTGTTAACATTATGACGTAAGGTGTTTCGGGCATCTATTGTCGTGGAGGAGACGGGGAGTACCGTTCGAGATGACGGGGGTGACCGAACATAGGCGTCCGTAGCTATTAGTTATGATCAAATCCGACGGCAGGTTGTAGGTCACCTGGAAAACAGGGAGATTAACCGGGTCGCGTGATAAACGGACGGGAAGAGTCGGAAAAAGCAGGTAGCTTTGATTCGGTTCGTTTGGCGGGTGAAAGAAAGCGGTATAAGCGGGTGGCTTTGTTTTCTTTGATGGTGGAATAATGCTCTCGGTGTCACATAAGTGTCGTGAGAAGACGGGTTATGTGTGGTGACAACAATAGTCGGTTATTGGAAAAACAACACGGTGTTAACATTATGGCGTTGGTAGTTCGAACCGAGATGACTTTGGGCGTGGCTGGGGAAGAGGTTGTGGGTCCGTGAGGGGTCGAGATGGCAGTGAATGTGTCCAACGGGATGCCATGGTATATGTTATGAGTGTTGTGAACAATTAAAAGAGTTTAAGCTAGCGACTTTGGACGTGAGCAAGTTGGAGGTCAGGTGTCCGGGAAAGGTCGAGAATCGTTATGACTAAAGGGTGTGAACAAACCGATTAAAGGGGTGATTGTTGGGTTTAATCGGTTATATGTTAGGATCACGTATGCATGGTGCATGGCTAAGAGTTTAACTGAATAAGATGTTCTACGTATCTAGTTTATAATTCAGTTGGATTTGGTAAAATCCTACCGAATACTATGCCATTTATTTCCCACCTTGGATAGTAAGTAAGTGGTGATGGGTTACCTAGTCTTTAGGAAGAGTAGTTTCCATATTTCTTGTTGTAAAGGTTATAAATAGCCTATATTTTATTCAAGTAAGAGTGAGAATATCAGTAAACATTTGTGCAGGTTTATTTCTTCATATCACATTTGTGAGTTGGAGGCTTGGTATTCTACAATTTATAATGACATTGTTGAGCATGGTAGCTAAGAAGAATCGATGTAAACCGCTTCACATTGAGTGGGCTTGGCCCTCGTTGTGAGTTGCCCCCTTTTACCATACCTTGAAGTTAATAGAGTACATCCACGCATAGTCGGTGCGGGTACTAAAAAAGGAAACAGGAGCATGTTAAAAAAACACATATCCATAACGATTTCCAAAAAGTAACTACGAAAAATGATGAACACTCACTTTCAGAAGGGTTGAAGGTGGTTACTGCAGGTTCAGTTTTCAAACATGGTGGTGCAACACTGTAGCGTCATTTGTACCAACAAAAGTGTATGTGCTTGTTCGGTTAGGATGATCATGGGCTTGGAGCTTATTTGGTCTTGTGGTGATATGCTTTCACGAGTCCGAATGTCCGATAACGTGACGACGACCATGATTTAGAAAAACTGTTGAAGGAACATACATTTTAAAACCCTTAAAACTAAACTGGTAAGAATGAAAGCAATTGTAACTGCAAGAAATATCACAAACCTTGTGTTTGATTTAGCACGTGTTATCTGCCTAAGAAACCATCCGACGACCCTGCGAACCTTGTGTTTGATTTAGCAAGTGCCTTTCTGCCTGCACTAGAAACGATCCGACGACGCAGCTGTTGGGTCGTCGCTTGTGACCCTGGATGGCGGAAATATAACATACTTTACAAATTGTCCTAGTTAAAGGCTACATTTGACAACAAGTGTTATATGTTAACGTAAACTTTTTCTAAATATACGTACACAACTGCTCAGGGGCGGAGCTATGCCTTGGCCACCTGTGGCACGTGCCACACATAGATTTGTCATGTGAAACAAGGCGAATTTGGCTAATTGGATGTTGTTTAATTCGATTTAAGGTATAACTCTGATAACAGTGTGCTTAAGAATGAAAGCTATGAGATTTAACAAAAAAATTAAGCTTAAATTCGATTAGAAAAAGTAGGGTGGGAATGGTGGATATGTATGGGGTGTTATCTGAATGAAGAAGATGGCCTTTTAGAGTGTTTCACATATTTACCCCCTCAAGTTTTTAGGTTGTTTGCATTTGTCTTATATTTTGAGTATTTGTTTAAAAATTGTAAAGAGAGCACAAAAGTATACATTAGTTATAAATCTTTGTTCTAAATTACTGAATATTTTGATGGGACGCATAACTCACTATAAGCTTATAAGCTCATGTTTAGTGTTTGGTTTACCTTATCAAATTTAGTAAGGTAAAATGACAAAAAAGTACATAATATTAAATGATATGGTTATTAAATCTGGGCATAAATGTCTTTTTATATATTATTGATATATAAGCCTTAAAAGCCACACATTTTGGGCTTACCAAAAACCTCACATATAAGCTTATAAGCCTACTTATATAAGCTTAACCAAACACTTAGTTTTGGCTTATAAGCTTATATAAGCTAATAAGCTTATAAGCCCACTATATAAGCTAAAACAAACATCCCCTAAAAGCGTATTAACACATTAATGTCTAAGATTTTTTTTTAAAGATGTTTCACTTAAATTAGTGTCATAAATTTGACATCATCATCTATTTTTCTAAGTTTATGAAGATGTTTGATTTCTTTTACCTTTTGATTTAACTTTTTTCCATGCTTTGGTGTTTTGAGTACAAACACCATGATGTGTAATTTTTTTTTCCTATAATTTGTTATAGGGCGATCGAAGTAATTATACTAGCTTATATATGATTTCTTTAATACCGCAATTTTTTACTATGTATTAACTAAAAGTTGAGGTCGTTTTAAAAAAATAAAATGTTAAAACTCAGGTAAAAAATAACGTGTGTGCCACACATCTTTACAAGACCTGGATCCGCCACTACAACTGCTCCATCTTGTTCAATGCATTTGATTGTCTCTTAATCATACTTTGACATGTCTGCCACCCACCTTTATGCTCTTTACATTGATCTGGTTTGATACGTGATTAGTGAATATGTATCCCCACATATATACGTATAGATATACTATCATATTCTCATTCCTAGGTATTACGGAGTATTGATTATGACAAAGAAGGCATAATAGCTACTGGAGCAGCTGATGACGCTATACGCTTATTCAGCGAGTCTGGAGACACATTTTCTTTTGCTTTTCATATGCAGTTAAAAATAAAGGTCGTGTATTTTGTAGTTGAGGTTTTCAAAATAATAGTTTTGTTCTGTTTTGCCATAATTATGTTCTTCATTTGTGCAACACGGTAAAAGAGTTCGAGAGTTCTACAACTTTTGTATAATTATAATAATTAAGTATGCTACTTACACACGTACATGGCCAAAGAACCACGCATAGCACTAAATAGGGAGCCGCTTAAACACCAGCAACGTCTAGCATGTGAAATGGGTGGGCAAATAACACGCACTACTACAAAATGTATTTATTGAAACGGTTAAAAGTGGTTTTTTAAAACGGTGTTCAACGGTTGTATAGGTATTCGTAGTAAAAAATAATTGTGATGATTTAAAACGGTTTTCAACCGCTTTAATAGATAGAATTTTATATAGCATATTTATTGTAATTTGCTTTTTATATAGCGGCATAGAACAACCGCTCTAAGAAATCATAGTATGTTTTTATGTGTAATAATATTTTCATTTACATTTTTCGATATTAGAAAGATATTACTACCATTTATCACATGAACAATTTCTCTAAGAACAATTTAGTAACCATATGAACATTCTACTCTGATGTCTTTTTAAACAACCAAACACTAAAACCCAAACATTTAAATACATCTTATACCAACAATAAATTAAACAAGTATTATTACATAAACTCGGGTATGTATCTATAGTGATAAACAAACTAAACTCGTATCTTCAGATCTACAAAGTGAGGAAGGAAAATGAAAACAAGGTATGCAAGTTGGAAGCCCATCAAATCTATGTCCATGTTAACCACACCTGAACCAATAAAACGTTAAACATAAACCTCAGAATCGAATTTAGATCTTGAACAAACATGAGTAAAAAATTTAGATCTACAGCAAAGAAACCTTATCAGGTGGCAGATTAGCAGTTGTATGTGGATTATTATTTCGACGAGTTGAGTTAATTACAGGCATTGTGCTCGTGGTTCTTGGAAAATGGCTGCTGTGATGGTTCAGTAAATGGATCCAAATATGTGTGTGTGTGCGTGTTTGTGAGAACTTTGAAGGAATGAAGATAGATAAAGTTTTTTTACAATCGTTATAAAAAACTCAAAATAGAAACATGGAGGTAATAATATCCCGCTAACAAATTTTGAAAATTTTGAGAAAGGACATATTTATATAGGGGTTATTGAGAAACCGTACTATAAAATATTATGTGATACTAAACCATTTTAAATAAAAACTTTTTAGAACTGTTGTACAAGAAAGTGTTCTATAAAATAGCTTTTTAATTTTTTAGAACGGTTTAACGTGAAACCGTTAAAAAAAGCTCGTTGTAAAATAGAATTTCTGTACTTGTGACGTTAAGTGATGTATCATAGAAACACTCACCTTTGAGTTCAGCGATTCCCTGAGTTAGTCTAACATTTGGAACTATAGAAACATACTCTCTCGCTATTGTTATTAGTATTAAAAATATTTATGACATTATTACGATCTACTCATATTTAGGGTTTATTTAAGCAGTCAATACAGTCTAATAGATAGTTAAACTATTGTGTGTTCATTCAACTTTAGCATTAGTGCTGTCTGAGTGACAATATTACGTGACTAAATGGCAAAAAGCATGCACTTGAAGTTTAAATCATGATAATGTCTTGACTCGCCACTAAAGCTATTATCAACACGATTAGATCAACTGTGTAAGACGTGGTCTTTTAGGAAATTTGTGTACCCGAAATGTTTAAAGCGTTTTTCTGCAAGAACAGACTTGGAGCTTTCTGTATTCTGTCATTTGATATCTTTAAATTTATGTCCTGATCCAACAGAGGCGGTCCCGGAATTTATAACAGGGTGTTGCACAATTTTTTTTACGATTATTAATACTAAATTTGACTCACAATATGTAAAAACGGTGTTGCACGTATCGAAAAAAGACCTATTTTATAACAAATTTACCCTTCGTGACCTAAAAATCGGGTGTAGCCCGTGCTACACCTGGCTCCCATGTGGGTACGCCCCTGGATCCAAGGTCTAAAAACTCTTTGTCTAATAGTCATTGCTTCTCTAAAGTATAATATATACCAAAAACCCGCTTTGGATCGAGTTGGACCTGAGAACTGACTTCTTGCTATAATTGGAAAGTTAACACCATTCCTTAACGTTTAATTCTTGGTCGGTTTAACGACATTTGCATCTTATTACTATTTCGAAAGTTTATATTCCACCCTCATTACCGTCCCCGTCCTTTCTTCATCAACTTGCAACTTTATCACCGTCGTCTTTCTCATTACAGTCACCGTCGTCTCCCTCATTACCGTCTCCCGTACTTGTAAGTTATGTTTTAATGTCATAGGTAAAAACTCAGTATCTTTTGTGTTTTACGAAACTACAAATACCATATGACGTTATGTGAGATAAGGGGGTACGCACTCTTGGCATTTTTAAGGAAATGTCACAAGCGGGAAATACCTTGCTAGAGTTTTCTTTTTTAATACAATCAACAACGTTTAAAAAAAAAAGTTAAAAATAAGTGACATTTTTAAGGGAAATGTCACAAATGCCAACTTCGCAATCCTTTTTCCTTCATTCACATTGGATAGCATGCCTTCTTCAAACTTCTTCTAGTTATTACTAAACTCTTTCTCCGTTTCACCTTAACGGAAAAATATTTGACAAGTCTAATTGTTTCGACCAACATAGTGACATGAGCTAAACATTAGTCTTTGCAAATAGATGTGTGATTTTCAAATCCCACATAGATCAATGAAAGAAGCTTTTCTTTATATATTGTAATTAGTATTTTGTTGTCGAAAATGGTTTCCATGAAGATGGAAACATTTTCCTCATAGTGAACCCTTTTCCAATACATTAACTAATTAATTTAAATTCTCATATTTTTAATTGGTGTGATACTTTATAAACTTATATAAGTTTAATGATAGATTCTTTATATGTGTGTAAATTTATGCATATAACATATGAGTAATGCTATTTAGACTTTCTATTTATGTTTAAATACATGTTTAATGCATTAATCACTTGTATATTTGCATTATGCATTTTTTCTGTAACAATTAAATCATTACACATATAAGTAGGCTTGCTAATTAGACAATTTTTCATAACAGATATAACTTCAAAATACATTTATTCTGGTGATATTATTAGTTCAAAGTCATGAAATTTTAGAATTTAGGCCGTTGGTTATCAACAAACAACCCCGAAATGCTAGAATGCGAAATTTAGACATATCAAGATACACACCGAATGCAAACCTATATCGACAAATAAGTAGCCCACACACATATTGACGTAAGATGTGTCTAATCTTGTCTATATCGTTAATTATGGAAACTTTTGACAAATTTAGAAACGGATGGTTAGTTTTTGCTCATGAGTCATTGTTTACGGGTTCTAGAGCACATGCACGGCGATAAATAGACGTCTATAAAACACCAAATGAGTTATTTGACGGATCTTTTATATTTAATAATTTAAATTTTTTTCCCATTTTTAACATTATTTCAACAAGTATTATTATATTTTGCATTTTCACATTACATATATTTTCCCCTTTTTACCTGCGTCCGTTTAACCCACATTGGTTTGTCTTGCGCCCGTTTACACCCGTAGCCGTTTTACCCGTTATCAGTTTTTCTCGCTACTCGATTCTCCATGTGCTCGCACTCGCTCGACCCACCTATTTTACCACATTTAGACTTGCATATAACTTAACTTTATATGCAAGTCTAAAAATAGTAAAATAGGTTATATGCAAGTGAATTGACCTATTTTACCATATTTTTGTCAATTCACCTATTTTGCCACCTATTTTACCACCTGTTAGAATCCCAAACTTTGTTTCATGCAAATAACACATCATATGTCTTTTAATCTCATACTTTATAAAAGTAAAATTATAATAATTTTCACAAATTACAAGACTAAACGTATTTTTGGACTTTCAATATCATGTTTGCCATAACTTTTAGTGAAAAAGTTGAACTTTTTTTCAATGTATTATATAGTTTTTAATGTATTCATAATACATTTGTAATAAAACATTACCTTCAAATAAATATTTTCTCAACTTGTTATTTTTACAATCTTCCAAGTATTATGTTTCTTCTTATTTGTTTGCTTATGTTTGATAAGCTAAGGCTAGTGGGCTTTCTTTAGCTCTTGTCACTCTCGGGCCTATTGGTTGTTGGACTTGTATGCTGGTGGGCTTTAGAGACGTTTGGCTACATGAGGAGTATATCACCTTAGCTTCTCACACAGCTAGGGTTATCACAACATAATACACACACAACCTCCTAGCTGCTCTCTCTACTCTCTCTCTCTCTCTCATCTGGGAGTTTGATTTCTTCATCTTGTAAAGTGTGTGATTAAGTTATCTATGTATGTGAGGGAGATCGGATCAACCTAGTTGGGATGATCTCATTATTTCCTTTGTACTCATTCGACTAGCATCCATTTAAGGACTAGTCTTTATCTTTTGTTTTGTACTCTGATTATTAATATAATTACACCAAGGGGTCATTTGTAATCGTTCGACTAGCATCTATTTGGTATCAGAGCCAGGTTTATAGATCTTTGCTCTCTTGTTGCTGTTCTTGAAAATTATAATTAGGGTTTTTTCACAAACCCTAATTTATTTTTTGGGGATCTTGGTATTTTGATACTCTGGAAGCTTCTATTAAGGGTGTTATTGTATTTTTCATTGGTGCCGTTAAGATTCTTAAAAGATATAATTAGGGTTTTCTGAAACCCTAATTTATTTTATAGGGATCTTTTTTTTGGGTGTGTTGGAAGCTTGGTTAGTGGTGTTGTCATTTTTTACTGGTGGTGCTGTTATTTTTTGGTGATATACAGGTATAGTTTAATTAGGGTTTTCTCAAACCCTAATTTATTTTTTGGGGGTTTCTTGTTCTTGGCTTACCCATCCTCTAGACTAAGTGAATCTAGAGATTGGGTTGTCTCTGCTTGCTATTATAGCACTATAAGTCTTTTTTCATTATCCATCTTGTCTCTCTCTTGGTTACTTTTGTGAGCTATTGTTGTTTTGTTTGTAGGTGCAAACGGATTCGGTTAACACTTTGACCCTTCAGCCTTGACTGGTGTGGATACCTGCTCTGGCCAATCCTAGTTCACAGCTTAACATTTCTGGTGCTCATATTCTGAGTGTTTTTTGTGTTATCTTTGTTTTTCCTTTCTGGTTTGTTATACTTGGTTGTTTTTTAGTTTGTTGCTCTTATACTATTTTTGTCTGCTCTCCTCTCTCATTGTGTGATTCATGAGTGCTATTGGTGCTCCTCCTCCTCTACCCAATGGTGGTGGAGGAAATGGTGGTGTCAGGCGTATTCCTGAAACCACTACCAATCCAGATGCTCTTATTAGCAATTTGGATGTTGGTAATCCTCTTCATATTCATAGTAGTGATAATAGTAGCTCTGTTCTTGTTCCTTTCAAGTTATTGGGCACTGAAAATTATAGAATGTGGAACAATGCTATGAGACTTGCTTTACAAGCTAGAAACAAATATGCTTTTGTTGATGGTTCATGTTTAAGAGAGTCTTATACTGATGATGTCTTGTGTGCTCAATGAGATAGATGCAATGCTATGGTTCTTACTTGGATTATGAATGTTGTTTCTAATGATGTGTATATGGGCCTTGTTTACTCTAAAAATGCTGCTACTGTTTGGAAAGATCTTAATGAAACATATGATAAGGTTGATGGTTCTATTGTCTATAACTTTCTTTAAAAGATTGGGTCTGTTAAACAGGGGGTAGTTCTTTATCTGACTATTATCAAAGATTGAACTCTCTTTGGAGAGAGTTTGATGTTGTCTCCAAAATTCCTAAATGTGTTTGTGTTGTTAAATGCTCTTGTTCTGCTAGCACTGAATTGGCTTTGCATCAACAGATCATGAGGCTAATGCAGTTCCTAATGGTGATGACTGTTATCAACCTGTTAGAACTACACTTCTCACCAAGGATCCACTTCCTGATGTTAAGGAAGCTTATGTCACTGTATCTAGAGAGGAATCCCATAGGGGTGTTCCTGAGAACTCTGATCATACAGAGGCAAAAATGAATGCCACTTCTTTTGCTGCTAAGACCTTCAACCAAAATAGGAGAAGTGCTTCCAATGATCCTAATAGAACCCCTTACAAGGGAAATGGGTCCAAAAGTTACAGGGGTCCTAATCCTAACCTTTTGTGAAATCATTGAAATCAAATTGGTCATACTGTTGATAGATGCTTTGAACTGGTTGGTTATCCTGCTGGTTACAAAAGGGGGGTAATAATCAAAGGCAAACTGGTTTTAAATCTAATTTTAATGCTAATTGTGACATTAAAGCTGGGGAAAAACATGTTTCCACCTGTAATTCTCCAAACTCTTTCACCACTAAACAAATGCAGAAGCTTCTTAATATAATCAGTGACACCTCTGGCAACACTCAGTCCAGTATGGCAGGTAGAATCTCTTTATTTAATGCTAATGTTTGGTTTAGTATTAATTTCTCTAAGTTCTTTTGTAGGGATTCTAAATTTTTTGTTAAAACTATAACTCTGGGAAGGATTATAGACTATGGGGCAAACCAACACCTTACCACTTCCACAGCTGGTATGGTCAATGTTGTTGACATTTCTAATCTCAACATTTCTGTTGGTCATCCCAATGGCACTATTGCCAACATTAGTCACATTGGTGACCTCAAGCTCTCTAATAATTGTTCTTCATAATGTGTTGGTTGTGCTTGGATATTGTGTTAGCTTGTTGTCTGTTAACAAACTTATTAAAGATAGCAAATTATTTGTTGGTTTTGATGAAGATAAATGTTATATTCAAGACTTGGATAAAGGGACCATTCTGGGGACTAGTTATTATAACTTGAACGTACTTTGTGTTTGTTCGTGTTTTATGGTGCTAGAGTTTGATGGAGTTCCAACGACGTTTTGAGTCTTTTGGATGTGCATCTACATTCGGGTATGTATTTTAATTAATAAGAACTACTAAATTTTCTTACAAATAAGTGTGGCTAATTGATAGGTGTGTAAACACCCATCCTTTTTACCACTTAATTACAATAATAACCGAGCCAAAATGTGTATTTTATGTCTTTTATGTCGGAATTATGCGTGGTTTGTGTTTTTGTTGTGATTTATGACGAAATTGTGAAAAGTGGAGAAAACACGGCATTCAAGGGCTTTTATTGAAGAAAAAGATAAAAGATGAAGTCGAGAAGTCAAGAGTGCAAAAAGAACGGAAGTCCAAGACCAAGTCTGAATATTTATCGAAGAAAAAGTCGAAAGACGGAAGTTTGCTTAAAGCCGAAGAACTCAAGTCTATTTTATTGAAGAATTAAAAGACGAGTTCAAAGAAATCCCGAGCCAAAAGTCATTACTAATTATAGGAAAACGATTTTGAAAATAATTTGTAAGTGTATGGTATGATATCGTGACTTATATATCTTTTATATAAGTTTGTGGTAGTAAGTTATAAAAAAAATTGTCTTGAAAATAATTGGATTAGTTTTCTAGGTAACATGTGATAATACATTTTAAAGGGTGAAGAAATTTTACAATGATTTTCTTAAGTGGAGTTAAAATTTTAGAAGTATTTAACTAGACGGAAATAGTAAAAAGGGAGATTTTATTATAGTAATTATAATAATAACACCACACATTGTAAACTTGTAATAGTTTAGTTATAACCAGCCAAAATGGATTATATAAAATAATAATAATAATAATAATATAGATTAAAATGAAATAAAAAAAACACTATATTTTATAAACATGTATTGGTTTCATAATAACAAGCGAAATAAGTTTAATATGGGTAAACAAGATAACGGTTAGAATAAGATTGTAGTATAGCAACTAGTTGATATCCTTGATAAAATAATGAAGATAAAAGATGAGTTCATGGTTAAAAATGGGTATGATTGATTTTAGTAGTATTGAAGTTTGGTTCTTATGAGAAGTAACTAACTGGGACAAAAGTTTAAAATTTTATAAGGTATCGAAATTTGGTAATACTAATCGTGACGAGTCTAATTTTTCATTGTTGGCACACTTCATTGATATTTCGGATTACATTGTTTTGTTTTCAGTTGTTTTGGCTAGGGTTCGTTTTACCCTATATTTTATTGGGACACGATTGTTTGGAATTCTTTTGTTATACATCATGGTTGATTTAGTTATGCGGTTGTGGAAACATTAGGATGAGAGGATAGAGTTGGGTAGTATTACTTATGTTAGATATTATAATGCAGAGATGTGTTTTGGTTTAAAGGTTGTGTTGAAGGAATGATTAAGATTTATGAAGTTTTGAAACTTAGATTGGTTACATGAATAAAGGAGTAAGTAAAGCTGGTTGACTGGTCGTGGGAACGAGATGTTATGCTATGAGAAGTTGGTTGAAGTACCATTAGGAGATTTATGAAAGTACTAGCGGATGTGAGGGTAGAGTAGAAAGTTTCTACTTATAGAAAGATTGGGCAAATAACACGCAAGTGAATTGGTATAGTTATGGAGGCAAGGTAGTAGTAGACACGTGAAGGAAAACATGGATGTAAAAGAATGATTGGTAGGAGGCTGATTAACGGTGAAGTACAACAAGTAAGGAAGAGTGAGCCATTGAGGGGTTGAAGTACTTTTATAAATATTGTGGTAGATGAGTTGAAGTTAGAAGCTACTGGTAGTGTGAAGTTCCTAGGTAACATCATGGAGACGAGAAGGAGTGCGTAAAGAGCTACATCGCGAAGCAAGGAGCTGAAAGGACTACGTGTCGGCTGCTAGAAGGAAGCAAGAGATTTCAAAGGAGTCACAGAAGTTGCAAGGACTAAAAAGGTGATAAGCACTATGATGGGATCTCCGTATGGTTCGTGACGAAGAAGGACATATCGAGTACCAGAGTGGAGTTACAAAGAGCTGAACTAGTGGATCATGATTAATTGAATGCATAACATGGGAGATTAAGAACTCATGGAGGTAACAAGGGGAGTCGAGTGACTACGCGGATAGAATTTTTGTGGCAATCAATATCGAGGGATGAGTAGTGAAGCTGAGCTGAATTAGTTCATGGAGAAGTGATTAGAGAGTCAGTTTTGTGAAGGTGTTATGAAAGATCTTTGGAAGAGACAGTTATACATTATCCAGTGTACTAGCGATTTCCATAGAATTGATGAATGAAGTATGAAATTTCTGTAGGACGGGATAGTGTAGGAATTAGGGAGAACAATGGAAGGAGAGAACCAAGTATTCCTAGAAGATGACGATTGAAAGTACCTCATGTTGGGTGCAAGATCAAAATAGAAGTATGAGATTCGAATAAGAATTTAAAATATGGCTTAGTTTAGACAAATGGGAACTAATATGGGTATAAGATGAGAATGTGATCTGCATGGGATCACATAAAACTCTAGTCTGTCCCTATTAGGAGGGGGTAGGAGAACTGATTGTAAGGAAAAACAAGTGAAGCCACTTGGAAAACTTTTGAGGTATAGATGACTTGAAAGACGGGAAGCATAACATCGTGATGTATGTCATGAGCTGAGGAAGAAGAAGGAAGTGTGGATAGATACGAATCATGAATGAAATAGACCGAGATAGGAACTGAAGGTAAAACTTTGGTATAGCCTAATGAGTAGACTAAGGCACTAAGCATGCTAATATTGTTGTAGTGTGGAAAGGAAATGGTACTGACCTATATTGTTTGATTGAAAGGCTTAGTATTGATAATCGAATGGTTGAGGAGTTATAGATGTGATGTGTCATGAGAGACGAAGGGATTGGTCTAACTGAGACAAGATGAGGAGCACTATGACCTTGAAGGTAAGACATTATGTAGGTATAAAGGAACTGTTGAGTATCAGGGAAAAAAATCTTTCATGGAGAAAAGTGAGAAAGAAGTGTATAGGTGCTACTAATGATCTATCCAAATTTTATGGAAGTAGTTGTAGCATGGGTTTGGATGGCAGTTGATAGACTAACTGAGATAACAGTCCTTTTGGTGATGTGTATAGATCATAAGTTAATTTGGATTGGAAGAGCCTTGTTGTGATAAAATAATCAATATGTAAAATATCGTCATAGGTCATTTGTGTAAGGAAATTGGAATTTTTAAGTAGGTTGTGGTATGGACTAAAGGGAGTTGATGAAAATGATTGGATATGGGTATATCCAGCTAATTAGAAAATGATGGACGAAGTGGGAAATTGCTACAAGTATAGGAGTCGTGTTGAGAGCTTGGGTGTCTGATTTAAAGGGATGTGGGAAACTCGTTAGCGATGTCTGAGTTTTCATATAATGATAGTTGTCATACTAGAAGTCGATGAATGCCATTTGAGGCACTATATGGAAGAATAGGGTGAGTTGTCCTTATGGTGGACTAGAATTCGTGAGAGAGACTACTAATGTGGAAATGGTGTTTGTGGAAAGGATGATAGTAACAAGACATGATATGTTGCAAAAGAGGAAATCACTAGAGTTTAGTGACAAAGTTATGTAGGAAGTTTCACCCATAGTAACGGGTGGTATGTTTTGGTAAAATAGAAGAGTTGATGTAGAGTTTTGTAGGTCCATTTATGATCTCTGGAAAGATCGGACCACTAGCTTATGAGCATAGAATTACCTGGGGGAAATGAGTGGTATACATGATATATTTCATGTATTGAGATTGGTAAATGTTGTTTGAGAATGCATATTTTCATGTACGGTTATTCGGGATTTGTGTTAATAAGAGTCTTTGTTTTATCAAGGAGTCATTTGTGAGATTTATTGGCTGTGAGGTCAAGAGTTTGGGTATGAATTTAAATATTGTTGGTTAGTATATGTGGTAATTTGAGACTTGAACTAAAGTTCACGTGGAAATGAGAGGAGTTCATTTAGAACAAGTATCCTCAGTTGTTTGCTAATGGTATGTTTGATCCTAAGGAGTAAATTTCAGGACGAGATTTCTATTAGGAGGGAGTGATGTGACAACCGCGGTTTTGAGGTTCGTCACTTAGTTTTATTTTGTGCTAATTACGTGTCTTTACGTGTTTATGTGCTAATTGGTGTGTATAGATTGTGGTTTGGATATCGTTTCCGGTACGGGGTACCTTGTGAGTGAAACGATGTGTGATGATTTCATGTTCATGAGCTCACATGGTAGTGGCTATGAAATGAGATGGTGTTATTTAGTGGTTTTACGTATACGTATATGTATTATAGAAAATCGTATTTTTTTTTACGATTTACGGTTTAGCATTTAGAGGTCTCGGATGAGGTAATTAGTCACGGGAGTATTTTTCGGGATGGTTTTAAGTCATTTATGACTTAAATATAACGTTTATTTTAAATTCCAAGAGTTTTTATAAAACTGTATATTTTACGTCTTTTACGGTAAAACGCGTAAATTTGACTAGTTTTACGGTTTTGAGGTTTTGGAAGTTTTAGGAGCTGAAATAAGTTAAGGTAAATTAAGGTAATATTAGTAACATAATAATAAATAAAAAAATTAAAAAAAAATAAAAAAGGAGTGTTGGGTCGGTTTAGGCCGATCAAAAGAAAAGGGAAACAAGAGAAAGGAAACAAGTTTTATATTTGGACTAGAATTCTTGTGTAGACTATATAAGGTTTTCCACTAAATCAAAAACATAATTATTTTCCCCTGGAGATTATAGTCGATGGTTTAAGGAGAGAGTTTAGGGTTCTTCATAAAAAATTTATCTTCCATTAATCTTAAGGTAAAACCTTCATAACCCTTTTCAATTAAATTGTTTTAATGTTTTTTTAATCATCTTATGATGGATTTAGGTTAGGGTTTAAATTAAAAACAGTATATTAATAATATATTAATGATATTATAATGATTAAATAAATTAGGGCTTGTAATTTATCTTATTTATTGTTGGCGCTGTAGTGAGAAAGAAATGTGACATGGCAGTCCCCTACACCATTCGATCATTATCAAAACCAATCCCAGCCACATAAATTTTCAGAGCTTTTCGTCTGACTAATTCTTGGTTGATTGACCCACGTTTTTATATGTAGTTAATTAAAAGAGATAAGTACAAATTTATTTTAACTAACTTCCATAAAATGAGGACTTCACTTGACACCAATAATTCAATATATAAACATGTATCTGTATATCGAAACATGGAAAATAATAAAAAACCAAGCTGGAAGTGAGATGGTGTCATTGTTATTTAATTGCTAGTCAAAAGGAAAAATGTCATTGTGCTAAGGTATAATCGTAGGGATTGCCGTTTTCTTAGATTATTTGTTTATATCTTGGAGATGATTATTTTTGGACAAGAGAGTGTTATTTTCAAAGGCTTTTTTTTGTATGTTTGTTTATCTTGGATTAGTGTCTAGGCAGTGAACTTGGAAATTAGATAGCATATTACGTTTGCATTTTGGTGTTTGGAACTGACAATATCATTTCCAACATAGGTGTTACAATTAGTGTAGGGTCATTTATTTTGGTTACGAATATATAGATTCAATATTAGTTAATTTTACCTTTTTGGCATTAAATCGTGACTGGAGTTTAGTCTTCTGCTTTGGTGATGCTTCTGAGTTGGTGAAAATGATGAGGTACGGAAAATAATGAGGTAGTGGAAAACGATGGGGTAGTCGAAGAAATTGAGAGTCGATTTGAAGGGGAAAGTAATGTTGTGAAAGTGTTAATGGAGATCAGGTCAGACAAGTGAATGTGAAAACAATTGAAAGAGGATAGAACTGATGAGGGGATATTTACAGAGGTAGTAGTTGGAAATAGTAATGCGGATGTTGTTCATAATATTTTTGAGAGTAAAATTAATGTCCTTAGTGATTTGAGTGATTATCTACCCGAATTGAGTGAGGGATTTTCAGATGTTATTTCGTTGCAATCTGATGTCGAGAAAAATTCTCTTGAAGGTATAAAGAGCTGATAGGTGTGTAAACACCCATCTTTTCTACCACTTAATTACAATAATAACCGGACCAAAACGTGTATTTTATGTCTTTTATGTCGGAATTATGCGTGGTTTGTGTTTTTGTTGTGATTTAGGACGAAAAGGTGAAAAGTGGAGAAAACACGGACATTCACGGGCATTTACGGACTTTTATTGAAGAAAAGGAAGAAAGACGAAGTCAAGAAGTCAAAAGTGCAAAAAGAACGGAAGTCCACGACCAATTCTGAAGATTCATCGAAGACAAAGTCAAAAGACAGAAGTTTATCAAAAGCCGAAGAATTCAAGTCTATTTTATTGAAGAATTTAAAGACGAGTTCAAAGAAATCCCGAAGCCAAAAGTCCTCAAAGTTCAAGTTTAAAGAAGATTAGAAGAAAAGGACTAATGGTGTAATTAATGAAGAATTAAGAAGAAAGGACTTAATCTTGCAATTAACAAGAAATGAAGGAGGGGAGGAAGCTTCCTTAATCCTCCCCTATAAATAGATTAGGATTGTTTACTTTTCATTCTTGTTGGCTAAGTGTGATAATTAGCTCTTCCACAATTTAAATACCTTGTCATTTAATTTCTTGTCAAATTTAAATACCTTGTCTTGCACCTTAAATTCATTTAATTTCAAGTAAGTTTTCATTTAATCTTTGTCAATCTTTACTTTATCTTGTCAATCTCTTATCTACCTTTCTTAATCTTTGATTTATGTGTTTATGTTTATGTTCATGTTCATGCTTTTATTTTGATCCAAGTGATTGTTGATTATTGTGGTTAAAGTTGTTTGATTTATTGATTTTAATTGTTTGTTATTGATTACTGTTGATTCGTTGTTATTTTTATTAGATCGTTTGTGTTTATTTTGGTTAATTTGTGTTTAAATCTGCTGTTACTGTATTCCCTTGTTCTTCGGGAAAGTCTGTTTGTGTTTCTGATCTTTCCAGGTGAAAACTTCCAAATCAAGAAAGGGAGTTTGTTCATTCGGAACTTCCAAAGTTCCGAATCAAGGGTTCATCCGGAAGATTGCATGCTCAGCAAAACTTCCGAGTCAAGCTTTTTCATCCGGAACATTCAAAGTTCCGGACGAAGGAAAACTTCCGACTCAAGAACTATTCATTCGGAACTTCCAAAGTTCCGAACCAGAAAAGCTTCATTCGGAACTCAAAAGTTCCGGATCAAGCACTGTTCATTCGGAACTTCAAAAGTTCCGGATCAGTGGGTATTCATTCGGAAGTTTCCAAAGTTCCGAACCAAGGACTGTTCATTCGGAACTTAAAAGTTCCGAATAAACTTCCGGATCAAGAGTGAGTTCCGATTCAAGAAGTGTTCATTCGGAAGTCTGAAACTTCCGAATCAAGGAGACTTCATACGGAATCTTCCGAATCAAGGGTGACCAAATAGTTCTGAATCAAGGAAAAATTTAGAGTTTCGAATCACTAAAGTTCCGAACGAAGGATTGTTTTGGATAAGTGACATATTCAGATCAATTTGTTCCGGATCAAGGATTTTGGTAATATTCCGAGCGAAGAAGAATCATTTCAACCGAAGGTGACATTCCGGACGAGTGATTGTTCCAAACGAAGGTTTATTCCGAATGAGCTGTATTCAGGTTCTTATTAGCTTTTGTCTTTGATTTTTATTTTCAAGCTTTATTTTTCCTGCCTTTTATTTAATTGCACTTTAAGATTATTTGCCTTAGTTTTATTTTAGACTTGCCTTAGTTTTAGTCGCACTTTAAGTTTGCCTTAGATAGATTTAAGTTTACGTCATTTGCTTTAGTGCCCTTTAATTTCAGTCACGTTTTTAAATACTTGCACCTTTATTTTAATTAGACTTAGATTTACTTTAAGAGCACCTTTACTTTAATTGTTTCGCACATTTAATTTTAAACACTACAACGACACATATTTGTTTCCACCAAAAACAATAGAGTCACACATTAAACACAAGTTTTTCAATTCGAAGAGACACACGACAAAGAATCTTTTTAACCTGAGTAAAATCGAGTTATCAAATGGCGCCGCTGCCGGCTCTTTTCGTTAAGATTGACGGTTTTCTGTGAGAGACACGTTGCTTTTTGGGATCCGTTCACTTGTGAGCGTTATTTTTCTTGCCAAAAAAATTCAAAAATCATAAAAATTATAAAATTGATAAAAATCCATAAAAATTAAAAATTTCAAAAATCCAAAAAGATTTTATCTTTATTGTGTATATATATTGTCTTTGCGTTTGGTTTCTTTTTCTTTTGCATTTTCAGGTGTATGCGTACTAGATCTTCTAATTATCAAGAGCCCGAGCCTCAAGAAGATTTAGATATGGCAGGTGTCAACAACAACATTCCACCGAACCTCAATAATAATAATAATAACAACAATGCTCTTCCACAGCCCGATCTTCGGACCATGGAGGAACTTTGTCAACCAACAATGTTTGGACGAGGAGGACCGATTGCGCCGATGCAAATCAACGCTCCTGAGTTTTCGTTGAAGCACCACATGATTCAGCAAGTACAAACAAACCCATTTAGAGGATTGCCTGATGATGATGCCAACAAACACCTCGACAAGTTCATTACAATCACCCAAAGCATGAAGTTGCCTGGGGCCACAATGGATGTACTTCGCCTACAACTCTTTCCACATACTTTATCGCATCATGCCGAGAAATGGTTTGATCGTCTCCCGAAGAATTCTATTCACACTTGGGATGACATGACTCAACGATTTTTGTCGCGCTACTTTCCACCATCCATGGTCACAAGCCTTCGCAATCAGATCAGCGGTTTCATGCAAGACCCTGATGAATCTCTTTTTGATGCTTGGGAGAGATATAATGTCTTGATCGACCGTTGTCCAAACCACAACATGCTCCCTGTGACCTTAATCGATACTTTCTACAACGGATTGACTTTTCGAGATCGTGATACGATCAATGCAGCCACCGGTGGCACATTCATGAAAAGGAGACCTGAGGAGTGTAGAGAGTTAATTGAGAACATGACTACTCACCACAAAAACTGGGATTCCTCTGCTTCTTCTAGGAACAACCCGAGAGTCAATGTTTCCTCTACCTCAGCAAACCCTGAGATGACCGAACTCACCCGCATGATGGCCGAAATGAGCAAAAGTATTACGCTTCTCGCTTCAAACCAACAACAACAACAAGTTAAAGCAGTTGCTAATCCTTATGAAACATGTGGCGGTCCTCACTCATACACCGATTGTCCTTCGACACAAGGAAATCCGGAAAATGTGTATGCTGCTTACGGTAATTATTCACCGGAAAATTACCAAGCTAGACAACAAGGGGATAGAAATCTGCTGAGTTACCGTTCCAACAATTACCTTTCACCCGGTTTTTCTCCTCAAAACCAAAACTCCGCCAACAACTACAATAGAAGCAACCAAATCCCACCAAGAGCTTCTAACCCTTATCAACCACCCACCCAACAACACCCACCCATTAATCCCGATGTTGATGCCATCATGAGAACTCAAGGTGAGCAAATCAAGAATCTACAGAGCCAAATAATCAATTTGAAAGGAGATATCTTGAAGCAAGGAAATGACATCAGAACCGAGGTTCGTGATAATATCCAATCTTCCTTCAGCACTCAAACGACTGAATTAAAGAATCTGTTGGCTAGTTTCTTGCCCGAAGCTCAACCTTCTTCTTCGGGTTCTCTACCTTCAAACACCGTCACCAATCCGCGAGCTAATGTGAGTGCTATAACTACGCGTAGTGGAATTACCATTGTCAATCCACCTACCCCACCACCATCATCTACACCTCCTCCACCACCATGTATCCCTACTCCTCCTACACCTAGTGTTAGTACACCATTACCGTCTCCGCCTCGTCATGACGATGTATCTCGGAAGGACCCTTCAACATCACAACCTTCACCAACTACACCTTCACCGTCTCCCTATCAACCCAGAATCCCATACCCTTCTCGCATAGGCAAGACCAACGAGCTAACCAAGAATGACTGTCAAGTATCGAAATATGTGGATATGCTATCTAAAATGACCATCAACATTAGCCTTGTTGAAGCACTTTGCCACATGCCGAAATTTGTCAAAGCATTCAAGGAATTGCTTAGCAAGAAGGAGAAGCTGATTGAACTCCCCAACACACGATTAAATGAAAACTGCTCTGCAGTCCTTCTTAGAGAACTTCCGGAAAAACTTGGAGATCCCGGTCGTTTTGTGTTGCCTTGCGTGTTCAACAAAACTGAAGAATTTACTGCCCTTGCTGATCTCGGGGCTAGTATTAATTTGATGCCACTAAGTGTTTGGAAAACAATGTCATTACCCGACCTCATTCCAACAAAGATGACTCTCGAACTTGCGAATCGCACTCTCACTTACCCCGTTGGTATAGCCGAAGATGTGTTTATCAAAGTTGGCACATTTACTTTCCCGGTCGATTTTGTCGTAGTTGATTATGAAATGGACCCTCGTATTCCTTTAATACTTGGTCGGACATTCTTAAGAACCGGACGTGCTTTAGTTGATGTGGTCGAAGGTGAGTTAATCTTACGAGTCGGGGATGATTCAAAAGTCTTTAAAATGGGGAAGCTTACAGGCAAATCCTTTGGAGGCCGAGAATCAGTGAATATGATAAATGTGCTCGATGACTTTACCGTCTATGACAATCCTCTATTCGAGTCTTCCACTGATAATCCACTCTTTGAAGATAATGTGGATGATTCTCACTCTACTTTGGACGCTTCTCTCATTTATGATTCTCCATCGGTCTTTGATGCTTATGATGATGATGATTCTAGCTCAAATTCGGATGATTTTGATTGTACTTCTGAGTATCCCGAGCTGCCCACTTTCGATGATTTTGATGAGGCTGATACTCTCTCGAGCGATTCTTCACATGATGAAGATCCTCCGCCATCACTCGATCCTACTTTGGACGATTACTCATTTGAGGAAGATTTCTCTGAATTTCTCAACACTTACTTCCCTCATGAGAGTGATGCTCCTCCTTATGACTTTGAAGATTATCGTCTTGATCCTACTTTGGATTTGAAGCACATTCTGTCAAAGGAGAAGAAACCGGTCGACACCGAAGTCCGTTGCACATATTACTTGACACCTCTTTGTCCCCCTTCTGAGGACGAGGTTGTGCTTCTTTGCGGATCTTCTTCACACTCGGCTGAGCCTGAGTGCTATTTTCCCTTAAAGGAAAAGGTGTTCGACCCCGGTATTGAAGTCTTTAAGCCATCTCAGTATCCACCTGATGAAATAAAAGGAAAAATCTTTGGAAATTTTGAAGACATGCTTGCACTTCACCCTTGCTTCCACCGTGCTCAATCGCTGCTTAAGGGAACCTTGCCACTTCTTCTTTGGCTTGCCTTGTTCGCCTTAAGCTTGTGTTATTTGATGGATGAAAACTATGTCTTCGATCCTGGTGGATATGTTTTATGCTTCTTCCGTTGATGATCAAGGTCGAGTCAGGCTCACGACTCGGTAAACAAAACCAAGCGCTTCTTGGGAGGCAACCCATGCATCTATCTTTTCGCTTTCTTTATCATAAGTGTAGGGGAGACCCTTTGGTCTGCTATTTCCTCTCCTCACTTCTTAATCAGGGATTCGAACTTCAATGATCCACTCTTGATGATTCTTGACGACCCGTGATTCCGTGTTCTACTTCTTCCCGGTTCTATCCTAAACTCTTTTCGATTCACTATTTTATATTTTCTCAATATTAAAATAGGAATCTCTTTAGTTGTCTTTTCCTTAGCAAGATTTAAACAACGTGCACAATGTCCTAAGTGTAGGGGAGTTTACTCCCACATGCTTAAACATTGAGGACAATGTTTATCTTAAGTGTAGGGGGACTTCTATCGAAGTTAAGTGGTATTTTCCTTGTATTTGTCCTCATTTTAACCAGAAAATCAATTTTTCGACATTTTTCAAAATTTTTGATCTATTTTGGCCTATTAGTTTTTATCTTTGTATAGTTATTTTCTTCCTTTGCTAGAATAAATCTTTGAATAAGTGGTTTTAGTTTTCAAACGTTGTGAATCTTTTGACTCAACCCGAGTTTACTCTAGCTAGTATCCTTAACGTGTTTAAGTCAAGTTTTGCTAGGCTTTTATATAGGGAGCTATAAAACGCGAAATTCTTAACTCTCACGGGTTAAGAACAAGAACTTTTCGCAAGTTCCTATAATTGATCCTAGAGAGTCGTTTATCAAGGGAACTTTAAAATGCGATTTCTAAACTTGAAAAAGTCCAAGAATTTGCAAGATCCTATAGGCGACTCGAAAACCCAAAACTTTGATTTAATAGGCTAAGCATCCACGAGTCTCATTACTTGAGATTTTAAACTGTGGAGAACGAGATATGATAGAGCCAATTATAAGTTCGGTATTCTTTCGTGAATTTATGTGAGTTAATTATAAGCCTATTCTCCCATCGCTTGCTAATAAATTTATTTGCTAATAGATAAGGTTGTACGATTTGAAAAGTTACTTAGCTTCTAGCCCCAGATCGTTTAAAAGTTGCTCGGTATGGATTAGAGTTCATAGCCAAGGCATAACTTATTGAAGCGGGACGCGAAGATTGGCGAGTCTGAAAAGGCCCTAACAAGGCGTGAGGGCTATATTGTGTTGCTAAAGATCCAAAGTGATGTGAAGAATCATTTATCGAAAATCAATATGAAGGATCGAGACACACGACGAAAAGCAAAAACTCCCTAAAAGTCATGGAGAAGTGTATCCGAAAAGACCCTAACAAGGTATGAGGATAAATAGATCCAAGTCATAAAAGGAGGCGGATCGTTGTATATCAAAGTCCAAAATAAAGATTGGAGAAAAATGAAGAAGTCGTGGTCCAAGTATGAATCTCTCAAAACTTCAAGTGAAGAAATTCCTATATGAAGAGAAGACCATTATTTCATGAACGTCTCTCAAGATTTGAAGTATGAAGTCGCTGCCAAATATCGATACGAGAAAGGTCTCAAATCGCGAAGCGAGTTATGCCAAGATATGAACTTTATGAGGTCCCGGGAAGCAATTTTAAAAGATTTGGTCCTTTAGCTAACTATTGATTAAATCGTTCACTTTATTTTCAGACTTAATAACTACCGAAATAAGTCAAAAATGCATCCTTGTGATCATTCAAGACAAACAATAAAATATAAGAGATACCCCTAGGAATAAGGTAGTCTAAGTGAATAATTGGCCCACATGAGTTCGTGTTAGTTTACTAACTTATAATAACAATGATCTCGTTTTTAAGCTTGGTTTGGAGAAAGTGAAAACTTGAGGATGATGATTATTCATGACATTTCCAAAACCCAAGGTATGCTTTTGATTTCTTTATTTACATGATTTTAATTTTCTATCTCTTTAATAAAGGCCAACGTAGATTGATTATGATGAAAAGCGTAATCTTGCTTTGTAACTAATGCATTGCATGAGGACATTGCAATGGTCAAGTGTAAGGGATTTGATAGGTGTGTAAACACCCATCTTTTCTACCACTTAATTACAATAATAACCGGACCAAAACGTGTATTTTATGTCTTTTATGTCGGAATTATGCGTGGTTTGTGTTTTTGTTGTGATTTAGGACGAAAAGGTGAAAAGTGGAGAAAACACGGACATTCACGGGCATTTACGGACTTTTATTGAAGAAAAGGATGAAAGACGAAGTCAAGAAGTCAAAAGTGCAAAAAGAACGGAAGTCCACGACCAATTCTGAAGATTCATCGAAGAAAAAGTCAAAAGACGGAAGTTTATCAAAAGCCGAAGAATTCAAGTCTATTTTATTGAAGAATTTAAAGACGAGTTCAAAGAAATCCTGAAGCCAAAAGTCCTCAAAGTTCAAGTTTAAAGAAGATTAGAAGAAAAGGACTAATGGTGTAATTAATGAAGAATTAAGAAGAAAAGACTTAATCTTGCAATTAACAAGAAATGAAGGAGGGGAGGAAGCTTCTTTAATCCTCCCCTATAAATAGATTAGGATTGTTTACTTTTCATTCTTGTTGGCTAAGTGTGACAATTAGCTCTTCCACAATTTAAATACCTTGTCATTTAATTTCTTGTCAAATTTAAATACCTTGTCTTGCACCTTAAATTCATTTAATTTCAAGTAAGTTTTCATTTAATCTTTGTCAATCTTTATTTTATCTTTTCAATCTCTTATCTACCTTTCTTAATCTTTGATTTATGTGTTTATGTTTATGTTCATGTTCATGCTTTTATTTTGATCCAAGTGATTGTTGATTATTGTGGTTAAATTTGTTTGATTTATTGATTTTAATTGTTTGTTATTGATTACTGTTGATTCGTTGTTATTTTTATTAGGTCGTTTGTGTTTATTTTGGTTAATTTGTGTTTAAATCTGCTGTTACTGTATTCCCTTGTTCTTCGGGAAAGTCTGTTTGTGTTTCTGATCTTTCCAGGTGAAAACTTCTGAATCAAGAAAGGGAGTTTGTTCATTCGGAACTTCCAAAGTTCCGAATCAAGGGTTCATCCGGAAGATTGTAGGCTCAGCAAAACTTCCGAGTCAAGCTTGTTCATCCGGAACATTCAAAGTTCCGGACGAAGGAAAACTTCCGACTCAAGAACCATTCATTCGGAACTTCCAAAGTTCCGAACCAGAAAAGCTTCATTCGGAACTCAAAAGTTCCGGATCAAGCACTGTTTATTCGGAACTTCAAAAGTTCCGGATCAGTGGGTATTCATTCGGAAGTTTCCAAAGTTCCGAACCAAGGACTGTTCATTCGGAACTTAAAAGTTCCGAATAAACTTCCGGATCAAGAGTGAGTTCCGATTCAAGAAGTGTTCATTCGGAAGTCTGAAACTTCCGAATCAAGGAGACTTCATTCGGAATCTTCCGAATTAAGGGTGACCAAATAGTTCCGAATCAAGGCAAAATTTAGAGTTCCGAATCAGTAAAGTTCCGAACGAAGGATTGTTTTGGATAAGTGACATATTCAGATCAATTTGTTCCGGATCAAGGATTTTGGTAATATTCCGAGCGAAGAAGAATCATTTCAACCGAAGGTGACATTCCGGACGAGTGATTGTTCCAAACGAAGGTTTATTCCGAATGAGCTGTATTCAGGTTCTTATTAGCTTTTGTCTTTGATTTTTATTTTCAAGCTTTATTTTTCCTGCCTTTTATTTAATTGCACTTTAAGATTATTTGCCTTAGTTTTATTTTAGACTTGCCTTAGTTTTAGTCGCACTTTAAGTTTGCCTTAGATAGATTTAAGTTTACGTCATTTGCTTTAGTGCCCTTTAATTTCAGTCACGTTTTTAAATACTTGCACCTTTATTTTAATTAGACTTAGATTTACTTTAAGAGCACCTTTACTTTAATTTTTTCGCACATTTAATTTTAAACACTACAACGACACATCTTTGTTTCCACCAAAAACAATAGAGTCACACATTAAACACAAGTTTTTCAATTCGAAGAGACACACGACAAAGAATCTTTTTAACCTGAGTAAAATCGAGTTATCAAGAGCACTGATAAAAAGGAAATTATATCTCTTTTAGAAAACAGTCCAAATTTTGAGGGAACACTTTTGAAAGACAATGTAAATGACCCTGAGGATCCATCGGTTACTGTTAAGCTTGAAAGGGTTGTATCGACTACTTTATGAGGACGAAGACGATGAAAAACTTATCGACTTGAGCTTTGATGAATGTAATTGCTAATAATATTAAGTATTAAGGTATATGTAATATGGTTTTTTCATGGTTTCATTCCGGTTTGTTTCTATGTATAATAGCTTATTAATCTAACTAATGTTCTTTCCAAACGTATTGTTGGTTCTTCAAAGTTCAATTTGTTTGGGTGTTTGTGTTCATGTTTCAAAAGATTGACCCTTCTACTTCACAATAGCATGACCAGAAAAGCCGACTTACTGCTAACAGATTACCGAGTTATAGATTTTGCCAAAGTGTAATCTTTGTTGTTTGCTATAAATTATTGTCTTGGGCTGTAACAATCAACATGAAGATTGTACATTACCGATATGTACGTGGACACGTGTCTTCTTATCTATAAATTTCACATTGAACACCACATTATCGACTTAGTCAACTCGATATTTAAGGGGTTTTATCAACTTAATATTTCGAAACATCGTACAAAGTTTTGTTAAAATATCCACTTAATATTTCGATACACCTTCACAAAGTTAACCAAAATTATCATGGGAGCCACCAAGCCAAAACTGCAAACTATAAAACCAATCAGCACTTTTAATTTCAATAGTCTTTTTAATACTATAGGATTTTACAGTACATGTCTATATGACACAAGTATTTGATTAACTCTTGCAATTATCAAATTGTTATGTGTCAGAAATTTCAAGCTTATTAAGTTTTTTTTCTATAAACTGTACAAGTACCTATCATAAACAATACTTATCAAAAGAATATTTCAAGGTTATTAAGTTTCTTATTTTTAAATTTGAGATGTTATTATATTTTTTAACATATAACTAATCATCAACCCGTGCAACGCACAGGTATTGTTCTTGTTAGTGGGGTTATGGGTAATTAATTAGGTTAATTTAATTAAACCCGTTTTTAAAAACTGGGCAGAATTTAGGGTCAACTGTTTTGATCATATAGGGAGTTCTACAAACTCTTATTTTGCGATCCAAGTATCCCTGGAAAGGTAATTGAAATGGATTTCAAATGGAAGAAACGAGAACTAAGTTGGGGGTCGGGAAGTAGGTCAAAAACATGTTACAACAGTCGGAGGTCAAAACAGTTTCGAAATCAGCCTGTTTTCTTTTTAAGTTTTGGGTTGTTTGGGGTACTTAGGGTTGCATTGGGACTTTCAAACGAACATGGGAGTTGGTTTATATATTATAAAAGGTATCTGCATTAGGGCTAAGATTTTGGGTTAGGCTAAGACCCCCTAATCATAACAAACTTTTTGTATGTTCGAAATCAGTAAAATCTGGATAGACAAAAGTATATATATATATATATATCGGGGTCTTAACAGTAGCTTTAAGGTTGGGGTAAATGGGAGGTGTTATCTAACATATGTAAGGGAATAGGGTTTCCTTTAAAGAGATCATGGGTATGGTTAGGTGGGCGTTTGGCTTATAGTTTGGAGACCTAAAAACCAGGACTATTTTGGGTAAAATGTTAGCGGGACGGGTAATGAAGTAAACAAGGTTAAGGGCTTTATAGAGGGGTGTAATGAGATGCTTAGACATATAAATGAGGTATGCATATGGGAGAAGGCTAGATGTCCATCATAGGTTGATGAACCGTTTTAGTGATTGGTTCATGTTTTGATTATGTACTTTTGTTTGTTAGCTTTTTGCTAGTGCGCGGACTTTTGGAGAAGCTCAATCAGGTGAGTTTCATAGTCCCATGTCTACTAATGATTTTGACTTCCAGATGGGATGGAAGAGACACTGTCTTGTTTTTATAAATTATGTTGTGAATGTTTTGTGTTTGGTGATGGACTTGTGCATACTTATGTGATTAACTGCTAGTTGATTCATGATTGTTTTATGTTTTGACTTGGTACCAAGGGGATGTTGATAAGGCGGGGCCTTGGGGAGGTACATAGATGTGTGAGCATCTATGGGACCAATGGATAATGACAAGTCGGGGCCTTGGGATTGGTACATAGGTGTATGGGCGCCTATGGTACCATGGTGTTTGGTAAGGCTGGGAGCCTTGGATTTGGTTTGGTTGTTAAATCTTGAATATTAGTTGTTAATGCATGTTTGTATCACATTGTCCATATGTTCATTTGTTGGTGGTTGTTGTTCATAGCTTATGGTTTGATTTTGGCGTTTGAGTCTAAACCTATGACTCTCACCAACTTTATGTTGACGTATTTTAGTGTCTCTTTCAGGTGAGAATGTGGTTAAGCTAGAGAATAGAAGTGGCTAGTTTTGGAGGCATTAGGAATGCATTTTAGAAGGAGATCCACGTTCCTTCTTAGTTTCTTTTGATTGTTTAATAAGTGATACTGTTGACACCTATATGTTTGCTTTGTTTATGTTTATTGTTTGTCTCGGGTAAGTGGTAGGACTGTTACCTACTTACCTAGACTCCTGCATTGTTGAGATATTGTCATGACATTTGTGTCACCATTTTATGACATTTCTTATTTCATTTAGTTATCTCTATAGACACGCCATGTTGTGATGATATCCATACGTCGCGCCCCATATTCCGCCATGGTGGGGTGTGACACTTCACACCGAGTGAGGTTAGTGACTATTCGTTAGATAAGTTCGTCGATGAACTTGTTGATCCACTTCCACGGGAAGTGAAGACGTCCCTGATCTCGAGATCGAGTGTGATCCTCATGTTTTACCTACCATTCTCCAGGAGTTCTCTGATGAACTTCCTTCTAATGAGAATGATGATCTTGTATCCGAGTGTGACACACTTGATACTTTGTCGGATATTTCTTGTGATGACAAGATTGATGACACTTGATCCACTCTCTTTAAAGCTTCAATGAACAATAATTAATTGTTTAAAGAGGATTTTGAGAGCATCATACCTCCTTCATCTCACAACCTTTGTGATGATGAACTTCTCTTTAAGGAGGTTCATGAGTTTCTTTATATAGACATTCCTTCGGAATTTGAGGAAGAGTCTAATGACGGTGATGAAAATCTTTGGTTTGATCACCCGATTTATGATGACGATAATGTTGATCCGGAGGGAGAAATTAGTTTTACTCCAATTCTCTTTCCCACTCGCTTTGATCTTAATGTGCGGGTTTTTCATGCGACTCATTTTGAGTACCATGACCCCTTTGTTCACATTCATAAGAGTGATAAGGTCAACAAAGTCATGCAAGTTGATACCACAAGTGTTGAGACTTTTAACCCACCATTACCATGTGCTTTATATGATTATGGATTAGCATGGTGGGACGACACCGTGTTGTCTATTCCTTTCTCTCCCGAGGACGAGGTATTCGATCCCGTAATCGTTGATTTAAGGAAATCTCGGCCTTTCACCGATGCAATAATTGAAAGACTTTTCGATCATCTTGGTGCGAGTTTATCTCGGGGAGCATGCTTTATCCATATCATGATTTGTGACTACCATCTCTTTTTGGAGATTTATGTTGGAGTTTTATCCTTTCGTTTGTCATCCGACAACGAGGATGTAATCTTTGACCCCGGCATCGTGTTTTATTATGGATTTTATTCCAATATGTCGGTTTTCACCATTTTCCCTAAGGACCAATGAATGCGGGGATCGAGTCGAGCTCATGACTCGGTTAACAAAAACGAGGTGCCGTGTGGGGGAGTCCCATACATTCTATCTTCTTTCTATTTTCTAACACTAATAAGGCTTGATCTTTCAAGCTCGTGCTCGTGTTTTGTTGTGTTGTGAATCTTAGGTATGACCCTAATCATTGAAGACTCTCGTGTTCGGTTTTTGCCGGTCCACTTAATCTTCCATTCTTTGATTGTCAAAAGGGGCACTCTCTATCCTTTGATTTTTATCGACTAACGTTTTATCTTGAAGCATAATTAATAAACGGCTTATAGATTTGCGTGATCTTACCATGTTAGAATTTTTCATTAGACTCTTCGTGTTTTAGCAAGGGGGTGTTACTCTTGAGCTAAGAAACATTGAGGACAATATTTGGTTTTAGCATGGGGGAGTCAATCGATATAATCGCTTGCAATTGCTTTTGTCGTGTCTAAACGTAATCGTTTTTCTCGTTTTTCATAAAAAAAAAAATTAAATTTTTAGTGTTATTTTAAGTTTTAATTATTAAAATATGTACTTTTGACACAAATGTAGGCTTTCCGTAGGTGAAAATAAAAATAGTTTTTGACTCGACTCGGTTTTTACCTTAGCTTTTTCCTTAACGTGTTTAAATCAAGTTTTGCTAGGCTTTTATATAGGGAACTTTAAAACGCGAAAGTCTTAACTCATACGGGTTTAAGAATGAGAACTTTTCGCAAGTTCCTATAATTGATCCTAGAAATTCGTTTATCAAGGGAACTTTAAAACGCAAATTCTAAAACTTGAAAAAGTATAAGAAGATGCAAGATCCTATAGATGACTCGAAAACCCAAAACTTTGATTTAATAGGCTAAGTATCCATTGATTTCACATTTTTGAAATTTTACAATATGGAGAACAAGAGATGATATAGTATAATCATAAGTTTTTAACGTTAATTCTTCCTTGTATAAGTATTTTTGTGTTCGATTTAATCTCGTCGTATTTATTTTTCACGCTTGAATTATAATTGCTTAATAAATGAAGTTTTTAGCGGTTTAGGCTTAATATCTTAACTCGTAACTCCTTCTTTTTCTTCCCTTATAATTAAAGTGAGAACATATTAAGGGTGTCAGCGTCATGGACTTTTGATCATGGGATTGCGGAAATTTGGCTTACTATACATATCATAATAATAAGAAGTATAAATAAAAACATGTTCTCTATGAGCCTTCGGGTGGGAGTCATGTAGCACTAACCTTGTCATTTGAGCCTTAGGGTGTATGGCAAGGGGACGTGTTTAATAAAATTGCTTCATCATCATGAGCCATAAGGTTGGATGGTGAATGTCAATTCCCTTATTTTTGTCCAAGGAGCCTTCGGGTGTGGATTATAAATAAGGAGCACAATTGCATCTTAAAGAGCCACAATGTGATATGATGTAATTGTTGCTAACTCCATCAATAAAGTCATAATTGACTTTGGAGGATTTATTGTTGCTTTTAAGTAGACCTATTAGCCAAATTTCGAATCCGGGGATTTATCCCTCAAATCGTGTTAAGTTATCCTTGATGTGGGCTCTCTTTAGTGACAACAGTTTTTGAAGTCGAGGTTGTTTTGAGTGTTGAGTTTACACTGTTCTTGCCTTATTTTTGGATTAGAAAATATCAAATAAGTCAAATGAGCCTTTGGTTGAATGACAATAAAATCTAGAGATACAATTAGGCATAAAAGGAGATTGAGTTTAACACAAATTACTTGTATGAGTGGTCTTAATTTTGGAGCTTATGATTGACAATGATTTTATTTTTAAACTTGACATGGAAAAGTGAAAAGTCGAGGACGATGAATCTATTTGAGTTTTATGATCCTAAAATTTATTTTTCAATAATGAAAGCTTTACCTTATGTCTTTGCAAAATAAAAGTTTCAAAAGTTGAATAAAAGTGTAGTTATTGTTTTATTTTATCATTGCGTGAGGACACGACAATTGCTTAGCAAGGGGGAGTTTGATATGAGCTAAATTACTCATATCAATTATATCAATAAAGAGACATAAAATACACAAATTGTATGAAAATGGCCATGTATATGCATGTTTTGTTTGTTTCATGTGTGTAGGTACCAAGTTCACGAAAACCGGTGAAAATGGCACGAGATTGAAGAAAAATCGAGGAAGCCGAAAATCAAGTTCGATTTTGTTCGCGGATTTAAGTTTTTGAAGGATTTTTGTCATGTGGGTCCCATTTGAGCCTAATGGGCCTGAAAGCCCATTAAAGTATTATGAAGTTACTTTGGATTAAAAACAGCCCAAATCAAAGGCCCAAAGAAGTAAATAAACGGATGGGAGTCATAACCAAGCCCAAGCCCCATTTACTTAAATAGACGGATGGGGGTGTTCTACTTAATGGGCTCAAGCCCATTTCACACAAAAGAAACGGTGAGAAAGAGTTAATAAATGAAAAACTTTTCACTCTTTCTCATTTGATCAAAAATACCATCACTTTTCACTTTCATCAGTTAAATCACACATACCAAAACTTTTCGTTACATCCAATGTATTCTCTCTTAACCAAAATAAACAAACATAGTTTTCATTTCTCACCACCAAAATAAAACCCTAGATCCAATTTATCAAATTGGGTTTTTCTTAGTGTATACACGCGCTTTAATAAATCATCGTCCTTTTCGGAGGTTGATGGTGGTCATTCCAAAGCCACGTGGCCTTTTTCTCTTGTTTGATTGGAGGAAACACCTCATATCACTCCATTCCACCAATCAAAGCATGCCAAATCAGCTTTCAAGAAGCACAAGAAACACAAAGATTGCCACGGGGGCAATCCGTGTGACATATAGATTAATCTCAGCCATCGGATCATGACCTAGAAGAAAGAGAATGTAAAGATACCAAATTAAGGGCCAAGATCACACTTCATCATCAACAAACTATCCCCTTATTCATCTATAAAATCCCCAGGAAGAAATCAGTATGGGGATCCCTTTTTCTTTCTTTTAATTTCATAATGTTAATTTAGAATTAGATTAATGTATTTTCTTTTTACTAGTATTGTAATGGTTTACATGAATTAATAAAATTGATTTTTCTATCTCATTCCATATCTCGTGTTTAATATTTCTGTTGAAAATTTATCCAAGTTAAATTGATGTTATGAATATTATTAATTCATATAAACTTCTGTTATAGTTTATGTGAATAATTTTAAGATAGATTTGGGGAAAAGTTTAACCTACTGTTAAACTTAAAAAAAATATTGTTGGATCGAATTTCTTGTTCGGTTCGATGCAATTGATTTGGTACTTGGCTCGAGTTTGAGCTGTGGATCGTAATTCATTCGAGATAGTTGATGCTTATTGATGGTTCGAGGGTTCAGTTTGATAGATAATGAACAAAGGTGATGTCGACTTGGTTAAAAGGTGGTTCAGCACCAACCTTCGGCTCAACGGTTCGTCATTCGAAGGTCAAGCTCACTTTTAAATTCTCATTTCTTTTTAGTTAAATTTACTTGATAAATGCAGTTTAAGATTTGCTTGATTTGTTTGGTAGAAATAATTTTTATGATTGATAGGTTACTTGTTTATTTAGTTAAACCGATTTGGATTTTAGAGTTTATTATGATTGCTATTTAATCTGTTAATTTATCTAGGATTTAATTGAGTTCGATTACTTGTCACCCTATTTTTATTGCATTGGATTGAGCTATTAACCTTTTTAACTATTGAACTTTCGTCTTTTGACGATTCTGCGTAATGACTTTTATATTTGTTAGTCTTTTAGACTCAAATTTTGTAGATCTGCACATTATTGTTCAAATTATGCTGCTGCCATATAGTCTTGTTACACTGTTTTTTTTTAATCCCACTGAATATCACTAGATGCCAAACATGTTGCTGCATTCGTGTTAATTTAGCTGTGAGTTAATTACTTTCGGGTAGACTGTATGTTAAGTTAGTGGAATGAGCTTTTGCTTTAAATCTGATATTAAATCTGGTTTGGCTGTTTTTTTTATTAGTCTGTTAAGTTTGATTATTCAGTAGCTGATTATGACTTATTGTATCAAATGCTGATATATGGCTCAGATTATTTAGTTTTGCTGATAAGTTTCGTTTGCTAAGTGATTGATTTGCTGATATTTGTTAGCTTAATTGGCTGCTTAATATATTTTGTTGAGTTTCAAAAGCTATCAGATTCCACTAATCTGATAGTTCACAACTGATATACTTATCAGCTTTCAGAATTACACCACAAGAATTCACCCCTGTGATTTCAGTTTTTTTTATTTTGTCCAAAAAAATAATATTCACAAATTATGTCCTCAACAAGACTTGAAACCATGACCTCATGGTTCTTTTTCAAACGTGTTAACTAGCTTGACTACCTTGCTGTTTTGGTTTAATTACACACTCTGTGATTATTATAGTATATCAGTGTCTGTCAGCTTTTTGTTTAGTTTTAATACGTAAGATTAAATTTTGTTTTAACTTTAAAAATCATTTTATTCACTTTTGCAAGTTTTTTAAAAAGAAAAAAAAATAGTTTCAAAATTAAATAAAATAAGTTTTATTAATTTAGAAAATTAAATTGTTATAAATAAAAGAATTAGTTTTTAAAATAATTAGATTTTAATTAGATTAGATTTTTATAAAAATAGTTTTAAAAGTAGATTTTGTTTAGTTAAAAAGTAAAGGTTAAATTTTAAATAGATTTAATTAAAATTTGGAATTTAAAATAGTTTTTAAATTTGTTTAAATAGTTTTATTTTAAATAGTGTAAAAGTATTTTTATTAAATAGTTAAGCTTTAATTATATTTAAATAGTCTAAATATTTTATATAGTTTTAAATTTTAGATAATTGTCTATTTGATTAATGTTGGGATACGATTCATGCATTTAGGATTAAAAATTGTAGAATTAATTTTTAGATTAAAAACCGAATACCAATTCAAACCGATTGTCCAAATTGAAACAAAACGTCTCAAGTTCACTTGATCCTCGTGTACAACGAACTTGGTTAATCAACGTGTTTAATTATATTCGTCTTCGACTTATTTATGGATTATTATCTTTTCATAAGGGTAATTTCCTAAATTTGTCTTATATCATATCTAATTAAAATACATCGACGTTTCCTCGAAACATCAGAAGTTCTATGAAACTGTTTTTCCTTTCAAAATGAAAAACAATATTGGAAAAGATTTGACAGATGTAGTTACTACAAGTGATGTTGAACTTTTAACCTTTTTTGATAATCAAACAGCTCCAATTCCCAATGATGATGAGAGAGCAACACCTGGTGTGGATGGTAGGGTTCACCCCATTATTGATGATGCCTTTGTGCATCATCAGGTGGAAGACTCTGCAACCACCATAGGTGAAAATGTGCAATCCTGCTCTGAGGGAAATTTTGTTAATGAAAATTCTCCTAACATTTCTATTGAGCATAGTGGGGATCATCCTCAAGAAGGGGAGCACCCTGTTTGAAAGTATAATAGACCCACTAAACTGCCAGCTAAACTTAATGATTTTGTTCTTGGTAGTAAGCTTAAGTATGGTATTGAGAAGCATGTTAATTATTCTAAGTTGAACACTACCAATTTATGCTTTGCTACCACTCCTAATCAATCTTTTGAACCCTCTACCTACTATGAAGTTGTGAAAGATGGTAGGTGGGTTGAGGCTATGAACAATGAAATAGAGGCTCTTTTAAGGAACAATACTTGGACTCTATGTGATTTACTTGCTGACAGAAAGGCTATTAATAATAAGTAGTTTATAAGATTAAATATAAGTCCTCTGTTTAAAGCTAGAGTTGTTGCTAAAGGTTATAGTCAAAAGGAAGGTATAGACTTTGATGAGACCTTCAGTCCTGTTGTGAAAATGGTTACTGTTAAATGCCTTGTTATCATTGCTGTTTCTAATGATTTGCCTCTTTTTCAACTTGATGTTAACATTGCTTTTCTGTATGGTGATCTTGATGAGGACATTTATATGACTCTACCTTTGGGATTTAATTGCAAAGATAAAGGTAAGGTATGTATGCTTAATAAAGCTTTGTATGGTCATAAGCAAGCCCCAAGGCAGTGGAATGCAAAACTTACCACTGTCTTGGTTGAGCATGACTTTATCCAAAGTAAGTTTGACTACTCTCTTTACACTAAACAGAATGGTAATATGTTTATTGCTCTTCTTGTGTATGTGACTTTATCATTACTGGTAACTGCATTGAGGAAATTAAATAATTTAAAAGCTTTCTGAAAACCAAATTCATGATTAAAGATCTTGACATAATGAAGTATTTCTTAGGTATTGAGATTCTTGAAAATTCTAATGGAATATGCATGACCCAAAGGAAATATTATCTAGAGTTTATTCATGAGTTTGGTTTGCTTGCTGCTAAACCAGCAGCAACTCCTTTGCCTGAAAATTGTGTTTTGGTTGTTGATGAAAGTGATGATGATAAATTACTCCTAAACATTTCTGAGTGTCAAAGATTACTTGGTAGACTTATTTACCTTACTCATACCAGACCTGATATATCTTATGTTGTTCATTGCCTTAGTCAGCACATGGATGCCCCTCTACAATCTCATCTTAAGGTTGCCTTGAGAGTTATTAGATATCTTAAAAACTCTCCTGGAACTGGAATTCGGTTGTTTAAAGATAACTCTTTGAAAGTCTCTTGCTATACTGATGCTGATTGGGCTAAATGTCTCAAAACTAGAAAATCTGTATCTGGATACTGTGTCTTTCTTGGAAGGTCTCTTGTCTCTTGGAAGAGCAAGAAGCAACCCATAGTATCCAGATCATCAGCTGAGGCTGAATATAGGTGTATGGCTAGTGCAACATGTAAAGTAATATGGATCACCAATTTGTTGCGTGATCTAAGAATTAGAAACTTGTTTCCTGTGAACCTTTTTAGTGACAACAGTTCTGCAATACAAATTGCTGCCAATTCTATTTTTCATGAGAGAACAAAACATTTTGAGGTGGATGTCCACTTGATTAGGGAAAAGGTTTAGGATGGTGTGATCAACACCATCAAGGTTGCTTCACTTGATCAAACTGCTGGCATCTTTACAAAAGCCCATGGTGTTAATCAACATCTGAAACTCTGCTAGCAGTTGAGGCTTGTGGACATGTTTAGCAGATGATTTTGTCTGCTCTCTTACTTGTCAGATTGAGGAAGGGTGTTATTTTTATAATCTTCCAAGTATTATGTTTCTTCTTATTTGTTTGCTTATGTTTGACAGGCTAAGGCTGGTGGGCTTTCTTTAGCTCTTGTCACTCTTGGGCCTATTGGTTGTTGGACATGTATGCCTATTGGTTGTTGGACATGTATGTTGGTGGGCTTTAGAGCCGTTTGGCTACATGAGGTGTATATCACCCTAGCTTCTCACAAATCTAGGGTTATCACAACATAATACACACACAGCCTCTTGGCTGCTCTCTCTCTCTCTCTCTCTCTCTCTCTCTCTCTCTCTCTCTCTCTCTCTCTCTCTCTCTCTCTCTCTCTCTCTCTCTCTCTCTCTCTCATGGAGTTTAATTTCTTCATCTTGTAAAGTGTGTGATTGAGTGATCTATGTATGTGAGGGAGATCGGATCAACCTAGTCGGAACAATATTATTATTTCTTTTGTAATCGTTCGACTAACATCCATTTGAAGACTAGTTTTTATCTTTTGTTTTGTACTATGATTATTAATATAATTACACCAAATGGTGGTTGGTTATGTGTAGACCTGTTTTCTTTCTTTGATATTATGTTTTATAACACAACTTCATGGCAGATGGCACCTTAAAATTCATAGCATGAATATATATGATGCATGCCGCAATTTGTTTCTCATATCTAAAAGAGGTCACCTCATAAAAGATTTGACAAAAGACCAACGACCAAAATTACTATTTTCAAAGTCAAGATTTGAACTTAGCTTCAAAAAACACGTTGTTAAAGGGGCCTGTCATTAGCCCACCAAACCGAATAATAACTGATCCATGTTAAATTCATAAATTGCTTATGGTGCATCAGTGGACCCCAAGTAAAAATAAAATGGAACTGAGTACTTCAAAGATCCAACCAATGTTTTAAAAACCGGGTTTTTAGTCGACACGGACATATCACCGATTTACCGGGTTACCGGTTTAACCGATTGAACCGTCGGGTCAAACCGGTTCATGTCAAAAGAAAACAAGTACCCTTATTTTAAATGTATATACAGTTTATAGGAGTAGTTTATAAGGTGTAAGAGTAAAAGGTATCACAACAAGGTAAATCCTCTTTATTTGTGTCACCTCAGCGCCACATCATCTCAACTAATCAAAACAAAAAATCAACTTAACACCCATTCACTCACAACTAGTCTCTCTCCTCTTCATTTGGGTCCCACCACTCACCATTTTATTTATTTTTTCATTTTTCACACAAAATAAAAATTCATTTCATAAAATTAAAAATTACAAATACTTCAAATAATAATACAAATACTTACAAAAAATACGGAAAAAAAACAATACAGAAAAAATACAATACGAAAAAATGATATATAAAAAAAATACTAATATGATCTAAAGTCCTAAACTTTCTACAAATATCTTAAACCAACAATCAAAAATATAAAAAATGATATAAAAATCTAAATAAAAAATTATATAAAAATTAAAAAAAAATTTACCTGTACATGAAGAATTCTCTATTATTCCCAAGCATCTTTTTACAAAAAAAATTATCCAATAAATGAGGCTGTGGTTCTTCAAATCTATTCCTACCGCCAGATCTTGGAGAAGCAGGTGGGGCCCCCTTTTTCTCTTTTTCCTCTCGTTGAATACTGACGAATGGGGAACGACGAGGGGGAGGTCGGTGTCACGACGAGCACCGACGAGGACGCCACGTCAGACCGACGAGAACCCTCCGCCGTGACACCGTTTACTCTATACAACACAAATAATAAAAATTACTATATTTGAAAAAAAATGAAGTCAACTTACTAGTTAAGCTATTAAATGCATTACCTATAATTTTGTTCAAAGTAATTGCAAAACGTTCAACACCCCTACATAAACATACGACCTAAATTTTTGGGGATACCATTTATTTTCCGGTCATTATTGATTACATTGATTAGTCATTAATATTTCTTTTATATTCCCATGCCTCATTATACCCCATGTCTTCCTTCTCCATCAACAATCTCCATTGAAGGAAACTTACAAGAAAAAAACCAGTTTTTCAACATTTAAGAAGATCAGAAAGGAATGCTTTAATTATACAACGAGAATGTCATATTACATCTTCAACAGTTATTTCATTTTTCGTCCCTTCATCTCATAAAATCAGGACCGGCCGGTTTTGGTTCATCGGTTCAACCCGGGTCGACCAAACCCGGCGGTTCAACCTGATTCAACTTTAAGCAAAAACCCGGCTTGCAACGGACCGGTGATTACACCGGTTCCTGGTTCAACCGGTTCAACCGCCCGGGTTGAACCGGGTTTTAAAACATTGGTTAAGAAGGCTTTTGCTACCATGTAATAAGGCTGAGCATCGGTCGGGACCAGACCGGATCGGTTAAGATCGGATTGGATCGAGAACCGAAATCGTCCAAAACCCAAGATCGAGATTGAACCGAAATGGTCTGGTCCGGGTTGGTTCGGTTCGATCCTCTGTTCAGTCTGATCTTATTAAAAATAATCAACGAGATTTTGGTATGACCGAACCGGATCAGACCGACCGGACCGAAGACCGAATTTATCTAAAACGTCAGACCGATGACCGGACCAAAATTATTCGGGTCAGTTTGGGTCGATCTGGTCCGGTTTTCGGCCCATAGGTCTGCCGTGCTCAGCCCTAGCATGTAGTACACATACAAACATAGTTCTTATTCTTTTATTCGGTTTTGGGTAAATTCGTTTTCCGTCAAACTGAGTTTTTATTTTAAAACAAGATGTCAAACGGTCAATAAAACGGTTTGACTTAAACTGAATCAGTTTGATTTTAATCGTTTTTTAAGCAAATTGGTTCAGTTTTAACTTGTTTTTCATTGGTTCTTAAACCGGTCCTAGCCATCGTATTAAACCAGTGACAAACTGCCAGATCAATTTGAGATAAACAATTTTAGAAAAAGCGACTAATTTGGATTATGAACCCATTTTTTTACCCATGACTAATGTACAGGTTCGTTACTTGGTGTTGTTCTTGGTGCAAAATACATATTTTGTGCAGCAGGTTTCAGAAACCTTAAAACTTTTAACAAAAAAAAAAGACAAACACTCTCAGAACTTAGTTGAAATTTTGTTTGATAAAAGCATGATGGCTTCCAGTTGGAGAATATGCATTTTTTTAACTACAAAATTTTACTCGGTTGCAGATACACGGGACATTGAAGCATACTAAATTAGTCTCTGTGACAGGAAGTTGCGGCAGAATGTGTAGTGTTCTTCTGAAGGTTTTCCTGATTGTAACACCCTATTTTGGAAATGGAAATATCACAGCAATTATGGCGTGTCATCAAAGCATACAAGGTAAAATGTCTAAACATTACTTGACCATATAAAGGAAAATACCGGAATCAAACATCGGTAGTCCAAAAGTAAAGCTCATCACACACAAACATAGTATAGTAAGGAATAAGGACGAAACAATGTCCAAAGCATAAGTATCATAAAGAAAAGAAATGCATAATGTAAAGAAGTCTAGACAGCTTCCAGTCCATATGCACGTACTCTTAGTGTCTACGAGCGTCCCTGAGTACCTGCCGTTTTGGGAACATAGAAAAGGAAAACGGCTGAGCAATACGCTCAGTGCACGGATGTATAATAAAGCATGAATAGAATAAGCATATAACATAATAACAGCGGAAGAAACTAAGTCCCGAGTAACCTGGTTAAGTTTTGAAAGTCTTATGTTTATCTTATAAAAACTGTTTGTCATATTTTACCATTTAGCCAATATAGGTCATGAATATCCACCGTGCATGAATAATTGGATGGGTGACCTCATCATGCAAATTAGATCAGCTCCTTGTGAAGGATGCAAGGCACACACCACATTCACCATGTAATCCTGAATAAAAACGTGTAACTAGGATGCACCCATACGCCCCACATGATAAATATAAATAAATGGCCAAAAGCTGAAGGGACGCCACGAGCAATCACTCCGCCGTGGTGAAGTCATAACATCAGTGCCTCTAATGTTATGGTTATGGTACCTCCATAACTAGGTGAAACTGGTCATGCATGTATATGGCTATAGGTAATCATATTTAAACATAAGCAATCAAACTCATACTTATACTACGGGAAAACAGTTGGCTGCATACGGGGAAATCCTAATAAGGAAAGAATGTCCATACTGAAAGGACGGGAATCCGTACCTTATATCCAGTGAACGAGAACGATGAACTGCGAGAATCCTACTTCCGAAACACTAGTGCTACACAAATACGTACATGAAATAAGTATCTGCTTACTATATACATAGCTGGTTTTATATCATGTCTTAGCTTATTTTATGTGTTCTTACTATTTTACACTGTTTACAGTCTTAAACTGTGTTAAATCTTATATTCTGTTCATTCTGATTAAATATTACTGATATTTCATGTGTTATTATACTTACTGTGTAATAATAAGTAACTTTCCAAAAATAGCAGGTTACCCTAAATAGAAAGTTTCCAAAAATAGAAAGTTTCCAAAAATAGAAAGTTACCAAAAATAGAAAGTTTCCAAAAATAGAAAGTTCCCAAAAATAGAAAATTTCCAAAAATAGAAAGTTTCCAAAAATAGAAAGTTTCCAAAAATAGATTTACTGCTTAAAATAGATAAGTTTCTAAAAATAGAAAGTTTCCATAAATAGATTAGCTGCCTTAATTAAATAAATTTCCATAAATAGATTAGCTGCCTTAAATAAATAAGTTCCTAAAAATAGCTGGTTTCCATAAATAAAATAGCTGCCTTATTTAATTAAGTTTCTAAAAATAGAAAGTTTCCATAATTAGAAATAAGCTGGTTAAATAAGCTAAGTAAATAAGCCTAAGTATTTTCATGATTATTTTCTAAGTCATATGATATATTATATAGTTTAATAATTATTTCATGTAATTTAATTAAACTATAGGTTATAATATTTAATTAAAGTATGACATGTTTTAATTAAATATAATAAATACTTAGGTTAAAATATGTATTATTAAATTTTAATAATATAACCTAAGTCATGTTTAATTAATTAATTATATCCATGGTTTTAAAATAATTAATTAATTATAAGTCTTAATAATAAAAATACTTAGGTTAAAATAATTCATGTTTATTAATAATTAGTTAACCTAAGTCATGTTATTAAATTAATTACATCTTTATTAATTTAATTCTTAACATAAGTTTATAGCATAAACAACTAACATAATCATGATCCGGATCTAAGCTTAAAAACATGCACCGGATATGAACAAACACCGTACCCCGAACCAAATCAGGGTACCCCCCTTGCTGCCGTGGGACCCACACGCACCAACCAAGACCAAAAAGGTCTTGGTGGTGGTCGGCTAAAAACAAACTGAACCCCCTTGGGGTCGGTTGTTCCTACGGCCCAAAACAAACACCCCTTAGATCGATCCCTTTGATTAATTAATGACCAAAACATGTTAGATCTAGGTTTAGTTAATGTGTTTTTATGAAAAATATCATGTGTTCTTAATTAATAAAAGATTAATTAAAAAGAAAACAAGTAAAAAGGTTTTACCGTATTCGTGGATCAAAAGGGTGAAGAACAAACACGAACAAATACTAAATCAACAAGATCCAAGATCAAAATCACCCTCTTATGGTGGTTTGTAGGTGGCGGTACACAAAGGAGAAGGAGGAAGGGTTTCTAGGTTTTCTTGAAATTCTTCTGTAAAAATAATTTGAGTAGTAAAAACTCTTTTTATCTCCCACTTAGTAAAATTGGTAATGGGCTTGGCCCATTACCTTCTTTTGGCCGCGGGTAGGGACTCCCTTGTGGGGGGGTCCCGTACCTCGTTTCGTGTCTTGTAATTTCGTACACGTTTACGTTTAATTAAGTTCGTGTTTTAAATGTTCTCGTTACATAAATATCCTACACCTATATATTTAATTACGCTCGTATTAAATATATATACGTAATTAGTAATATCTCGTGTTTTAATTACGCACGTGATCTCGTGATCGTATGTTCGTGATTAATTATTGCTAAATAATTATTACGTGATCGATCATATAAAATACTTATCGTGTTCTAACACGTACGTAATACATAAACTCCTAATACGTAATCGTAATCATGCTATATTAGGAAAGTTTTTAACTAGTACGTACGAACTTAAGTTATTATGCATGGTAAAAGCATGCGGGTTTTACAACTCTTCCCCCCTAAAAAGAATAATTCGTCCCCGAATTATAGATAAAGTAAACTGGAAAAGAAGAACATACCCGAATTCAAAATATGAAATGAGGGTAAGAAGTCCGGATAGACTCCTCTGTTTCCCAAGTGGCTTCCCGCTCGGTATGATCCCTCCATAGAATTTTGACGAATGGAATCGTCTTCTTTCTCATGACTCGTTCTTGCCTGTCAAGAACTCGTTCGGGTTCTTCTATGAAAGTAAGATCTTCACGTATCTGTTCCAGTAGATACTGAACCATGTGAAGGGGATGATATTGGTACCCTCTGAGTAAGGACACATGAAACACATTGTGCACATGCGAAAGCTGCGGAGGTAACGCCAATCGGTAAGATACTTCACCGACTCGTTCAATGATATCAAACGGTCCGATGAAACGAGGACTGAGCTTCCCTTTAATCCCGAAGCGTCTAACACCACGTGCCGGCGAAACCTTAAGGAAGACGTGATCTCCTACGTTAAAGTGTAAATCCCTACGATGCTTGTCGGCGTAACTCTTTTGACGTGACCGTGCCTCCTGAATCTTCTGTCTAGCTACTGCGATCTTCTCGTTTGTCATCTCTATGATTTCTGGTCCTTCGAGTGTTCGCTCGCCAACCTGATCCCAGCATATTGGGGCGCGACACTTTCTGCCATACAACATCTCAAATGGAGCACACTTGATGCTTGCGTGCCAGCTGTTGTTGTACGCAAACTCCACCAAACAGATTTATTCGTCCCAATCACCCGTCCATTCCAACGCACATGACCTCAACATATCTTCCAAAGTCTGAATGGTTCGCTCTGACTGTCCGTCCGTTTGAGGATGAAAGGCCGTGCTAAGCTTAAGTTGTGTACCCCAAGCTTTCTGCAGACTTTTCCAAAAGCGCGAAGTGAATCGAGGATCTCTGTCTGAGACGATGCTGGATGGTGCACCGTGTAGTCTCATGATCTCTCGTCTGTACGTATCTGCGAGTTTACTTACCGGATCTTCCTTGCGGATCGGTAAGAAATGAGCTGATTTGGTAAGTCGATCAACGATAACCCAAATTGCATCGTGCTTCCTTTTGGTAGGCGGAAGACCGGTAACAAAATCCATGGTGATTTTATCCCACTTCCACTCTGGAATGTCTAACGGTTGAAGGAGACCGCCAGATCGCTGATGCTCGATCTTAACCTGCTGGCAGGTAAGACATTTGGAGACGTAAGTGGCCACATCCTGCTTCATACCACTCCACCAAAAGTACTACTTGATGTCATGGTACATTTTAGTTGAACCAGGATGTATCGAGAATGGGGAGCTATGAGCTTCTGCTAGCAAAGCTTCCCGGAGTTCTTGGTCATCAGGAACACAAAGTCTAGTGCCCTGCCATACGATACCATCTGCATCTACTCTGAATTTTGTCTGCATCTCTAAATTCTGTATTATCGCCCATATTTCTCCGTCATCCTTCTGAGCTTCCTTGATCTTAGATAGTAACTCGGGTTCTACTCTAAGATTAGCCCAGTAACCGTGTTGTCCACGTACCATGATCTCGATGTCTAGTTGCTCCAAGTCTCTTATAATTTCCTCTTCGATTCTAATGCTGTTGATCATTCCGGACTTCCTGCTAAGGGCATCTGCTACTACATTTGCCTTTCCGGGATGATACTGAAGGTTAATGTCATAATCCTTCAACAGCTCCAACCATCTCCTCTGCCTCATGTTCAATTCACGTTGAGTGAAGATATACTTCAAGCTCTTGTGGTCCGTGAAAATGTCACATGATTCTCCATATAAGTAGTGTCTCCATATCTTCAATGCAAACACGACTGCAGCAAGTTCCAGATCGTGCGTGGGGTAATTCTCTTCATCAGGGTTAAGCTGCCGTGAAGCGTACGCGATCACTTTCCCTTGTTGCATGAGAACACAGCCAAGTCCCTTCCCCGATGCATCGCTGTAGATTTGAAATCCACCCGTACCAGATGGTAGAGTAAGAATAGGTGCAGATACTAGCTTCTGCTTCAGGTCTTCAAAGCTCTTCTCTCGATCTTCAGTCCAGACGAATTTCTCCCCTTTCCGCATCAGTTTGGTCAATGGTAGTGCTAAGCGGGAAAAGTTCTCCACGAACCTACGGTAGTAGCCAGCTAAGCCTAAGAAACTGCGGACTTCCGTCGCTGATGTCGGCCTCGACCACATAGTGATGGCCTCAACCTTCGCTGGATCCATAGTGATTCCTTCTGCTGATACAATGTGACCTAAGAATGCCACCTTGTCTAACTAGAACTCACACTTGGAGAATTTAGCATACAACTGCTTCTGGCGAAGAATCTGTAGTATTGTACGAAGATGGTCTTCGTGTTCCTCCTTGGACTTAGAGAAAATCAGGATGTCATCGATGATAACAATGACGAATTTGTCCAGAAATTCATGGAAGATTCTGTTCATCAGATCCATGAACACTGTTGGAGCATTTGTCAGGCCAAATGGCATAACTACGAACTCGTAGTGGCCATAACGAGTACGAAAGGCAGTCTTAGCAATATCCTGCTCCTTGACTCGTAACTGATGATAGCCTGACCTAAGATCGATCTTGGAGAAGTGTTTGGCCCCTTGGAGTTGGTCAAACAGATCGTCAATGCGTGGCAGTGGATATCTATTCCGAATGGTAATCTTGTTGAGCTCGCGATAGTCTATGCAAAGATGCATACTGACGTCCTTCTTCTTAACAAATAAGACCGGTGCGCCCCATGGAGATGCGCTCGGTCAAATGAAACCTCGTTCGAGAAGTTCTTGTAGTTGATCCTTCAGCTCCTTCAGCTCTATGGGAGCCATGCGATAAGGAGCCTTAGATATTGGTTCAGCTCCTGGAAACAGCTCGATACTGAATTCCACTTCTCGTGCAGGTGGTATGCCCGGAAGTTCTGCTGGAAACACGTCTTGGAATTCCGACACTATTGGTTGATCCTGAATCGATGGAGACTCAGCATCTATGTCGTGAACCGTAGCTAGATAACCCTCGCAACCATGTGACAGTAGTGCACGCGCTTGCAGAGTGGATATGATTTGTACAGACCGTCCGGGTATGAACCCATTATGAATGTACTCTTGTGCATTGACATCACCGAAGATAACCCGATATGAATGGCAGTCTATAGTAGCATGATATTTGGATAGCCAATCCATGCCCAAAATCATGTCGAAGTCATTCATGTCCAGCGAAAGTGCGTCGACAGGTCGAACCTTATCATCAAATTCTAAGGGAAGACTCTTGTATACATGGGTGATTAATACAGAGTCCCTCAAAGGCGTGGAAATAGTAAGCCTATTTTCTAGTGGCAAGGGAGGCATCCTAATGTTCTTAGCATAAGCAGTAGAAATAACCGAGTGAGTAGCACCCGTATCGAAAAGAACACATGCAGCGCGACCATACATATACAAGATTCCAGTGATGGTACCTGTAGACTTGTTGGCCTGGTCTCGAGATGTCGTGTAGACATGCCCGGCAGTAGGAGGCGGCTTGGTATCAGCATGTCCCGATGTACCCTCCATCTCGCCCTTACGGCAATCCTTCAAAATATGGACAGGAAGACCACACTTGAAGCACGCATCAGTATTACGGCGACATGGTCCTGGGTGCCTACGGTGGCAAGTAGAGCAAAGAGGATGAGTGTATCCTCCAGCAGGTGCTCTGGCTGGCTGAGGACCTGATAAAACATTTTACATGAGACATAATAGTTGGGTACAAAGGACGAAGCGGATAATCGTAAGATTGAGTACCAGTGATAGCTGGACGGCTAGGCTGCGAACCTCTCTGGTTCTGGTCCCTACCGTTTCCATGGTTCCTGGTAGAATTTTGCTAGAGTGTCAGAATATGAGTTATAACATAAAACATAAGAAATTTCGTAAGTATTGAGACCTGCTGTTGCTGGATTGCCCGGCGTTGTTACGGTAATTGTCATTACCGCCACGCCTATCTGTAGCAGATCGGTCATTAGTCTGACCATTTCCCTTGGGCTGATGAGGCTGCTGCTGAGTAGCCGGCTGAGACCGGTCCTCAGTTTTTTGCCTGGAAGATACATTTAAAGAGATGAATAATTGACATATGGAAGATATACGGATTGATCACCGCTTGAATATGAAGGTTTTACCTCTCGTCGGGTCTTTCAGCTTCCCCGAACTCATCCCTCTCCTGCAGCATCTCCATTTTTCGTGTTGCATCGGCCACTTGTGCTACAGTATTGAACGTAGCACACACCAGATTGTTTGCGACCGATGTGCGAAGAGCCCATCTGAAGTGATGTGCCTGCTCTTTTGGAGTACCTGCTGCCGCACCAAGGAAACCAGCCAAGCGAAGAAAGCGCTGCATAAACTCGTTGCTATTCTCCCCAGCTCTCTGACAGATCCCATGGTACTCTCTCTTGAGTTTGTCCTGCTCAGCCTTGGGAAAGAAATGCTCCATCACCCTGTCCTTGAACTGAGCCCAAGTCAAACCAGCAACCCACTCATCACCACCTTCATATTGCATCAAATCTAACCACCAGTTAAGTACATCGCCTTCGAACCGATAGCATGCCAACCTCGCCTTGTATGTGGGGTCACAGCCCATAGCGTTGAAGATCTTCTCAATGTGAGCCAACCAGCTTTCAGCATCGCTGGGGCTATCAGTCTTCTCAAAAGCTCGAGGGCGGAGCTTGTTGAATCTCTCCAGCCATACTGCTAATGTCACTGGAGGAGGAGGAGGAGGTGGCTGATTGTGCTGCTGCTGATTGTTGGCAGCTTGAACTTCAGCCCGGATGTCATTCCTCAGTTGAGGAAGCAAGGCTTGCATGGCAGCCTGAATTGCAGCATTGAGCTGCTCCTGTTCGCGTGTGAGAACCATCTGACAGTATAACATAAAACATATGATTAACAGTCAAAACATAAAATATAAAATATATACATGAAAAAATTTTCTACTAAAAATTTCACGAGAAAAATTTTATGCAAGAAAATTTTTGTATGAATGCATGATGCAGTTTTATGAAAACTTTGGATGCTCGAGAGTGAACGCCTCTGGTCAGTTCACTCAAAACAAAAGACATATCGAGGGGACGCCTATGGGTCGGTCCCAAATCTAAAAGTTTCGATAAAACACATCCGACTAAATAGGGTCAGTCCTGTACCAACCATTACTTAGTCAAAAACCCTGTAACAATGACATATATATGTATGCTTAAAAATGATGAATGCATGAAAACAACTGTCAGTTCTAGGAAGACCGTAGTGACTACCCACTAATCACAGGTCATATTTGAGAGCCTACAGGTCGAAGCCTTGGCTCTGATACCATAATTGTAACACCCCATTTTGGAAATGGAAATATCACAGCAATTATGGCGTGTCATCAGAGCATACAAGGTAAAATGTCTAAACATTACTTGACCATATAAAGGAAAATACCGGAATCAAACATCGGTAGTCCAAAAGTAAAGCTCATCACACACAAACATAATATAGTAAGGAATAAGGACGAAACAATGTCCAAAGCATAAGTATCATAAAGAAAAGAAATGCATAATGTAAAGAAGGCTAGACAGCTTCCAGTCCATATGCACGTACTCTTAGTGTCTACGAGCGTCCCTGAGTACCTGCCGTTTTGGGAACATAGAAAAGGAAAACGGCTGAGCAATATGCTCAGTGCACGGATGTACAATAAAGAATGAATAGGATAAGCATATAACATAATAACAGCGGAAGAAACTAAGTCCCGAGTAACCTGGTTAAGTCTTAATAAAACTGGTTTTATAGTTTAAAAGTCTTATGTTTATCTTATAAAAACTGTTTGTCATATTTTACCATTTAGCCAATATAGGTCATGAATATCCACCGTGCATGAATAATTGGAGGGGTGACCTCATCATGAAAATTAGAGGGGCTGCCTCTAATTTAATATACTGGTTTTATGGGTAGGAGGGATCAGCTCCTTGTGAAGGATGCAAGGCACACACCACATTCACCATGTAATCCTGAATAAAAACGTGTAACTAGGATGCACCCATACGCCCCACATGATAAATATAAATAAATGGCCAAAAGCTGAAGGGACGCCACGAGCAATCACTCCGCCGTGGTGAAGTCATAACATCAGTGCCTCTAATGTTATGGTTATGGTACCTCCATAACTAGGTGAAACTGGTCATGCATGTATATGGCTATAGGTAATCATATTTAAACATAAGCAATCAAACTCATACTTATACTACGGGAAAACAGTTGGCTGCATACGGGGAAATCCTAATAAGGAAAGAATGTCCATACTGAAAGGACGGGAATCCGTACCTTATGTCCAGTGAACGAGAACGATGAACTACGAGAATCCTACTTCCGAAACACTAGTGCTACATAAATACGTACATGAAATAAGTATCTGCTTACTATATACATAGCTGGTTTTATATCATGTCTTAGCTTATTTTATGTGTTCTTACTATTTTACACTGTTTACAGCCTTAAACTGTGTTAAATCCTATATTCTGTTCATTCTGATTAAGTATTACTGATATTTCATGTGTTATTATACTTACTATGTAATAATAAGTAACTTTCCAAAAATAGCAGGTTTCCCTAAATAGAAAGTTTCCAAAAATAGAAAGTTTCCAAAAATAGAAAGTTACCAAAAATAGAAAGTTTCCAAAAATAGAAAGTTTTCAAAAATAGATTTACTGCTTAAAATAGATAAGTTTCTAAAATAGAAAGTTTCCATAACTAGATTAGCTGCCTTAATTAAATAAGTTTCCATAAATAGATTAGCTGCCTTAAATAAATAAGTTCCTAAAAATAGCTGGTTTCCATAAATAAAATAGCTGCCTTATTTAATTAAGTTTCTAAAAATAGAAAGTTTTCATAATTAGAAATAAGCTGGTTAAATAAGCTAAGTAAATAAGCCTAAGTATTTTCATGATTATTTTCTAAGTCATATGATATATTAAATAGTTTAATAATTATTTCATGTAATTTAATTAAACTATAGGTTATAATATTTAATTAAAGTATGACATGTTTTAATTAAATATAATAAATACTTAGGTTAAAATATGTATTAATAAATTCTAATAATATAACCTAAGTCATGTTTAATTAATTAATTGTATCCATGGTTTTAAAATAATTAATTAATTATAAGTCTTAATAATAAAAATACTTAGGTTAAAATAATTCATGTTTATTAATAATTAGTTAACCTAAGTCATGTTATTAAATTAATTACATCTTTATTAATTTAATTCTTAACATAAGTTTATAGCATAAACAACTAACATAATCATGATCCGGATCTAAGTTTAAAAACATCCACCAGATATGAACAAACACCGTACCCCGAACCAAATCGGGGTACCCCCTTGCTGCCGTGGGACCCACACGCACCAACCAAGACCAAAAAGGTCTTGGTGGTGGTCGGCTAAAAACAAACCGAACCCCCTTGGGGTCGGTTGTTCCTGCGGCCCAAAACAAACACCCCTTAGATCGATCCCTTTGATTAATTAATGACTAAAACATGTTAGATCTAGGTTTAGTTAATGTGTTTTTATGAAAAACATCATGTGTTCTTAATTAATAAAAGATTAATTAAAAAGAAAACAAGTAAAAAGGTTTTACCGTATTCGTGGATCAAAAGGGTGAAGAACAACACGAACAAATACTAAATCAACAAGATCCAAGATCAAAATCACCCTCTTATGGTGGTTTGTAGGTGGCGGCACACAAAGGAGAAGGAGGAAGGGTTTCTAGGTTTTCTTGAAATTCTTCTGTAAAAATAATTTTAGTAGTAAAAACTCTTTTTATCTCCCACTTAGTAAAATTGGTAATGGGCTTGGCCCATTACCTTCTTTTGGCCGCGGGTAGGGACTCCTTTGTGGGGGTCCCGTACCTCGTTTCGTGTCTTGTAATTTCGTACACGTTTACGTTTAATTAAGTTCGTGTTTTAAATGTTCTCGTTACATAAATATCCTACACCTATATATTTAATTACGCTCGTATTAAATATATATACGTAATTAGTAATATCTCGTGTTTTAATTACGCTCGTGATCTCGTGATCGTATGTTCGTGATTAATTATTGCTAAATAATTATTACGTGATCGATCATATAAAATACTTATCGTGTTCTAACACGTACGTAATACATAAACTCCTAATACGTAATCATAATCATGCTATATTAGGAAAGTTTTTAACTAGTACGTACGAACTTAAGGTATTATGCATGGTAAAAGCATGCGGGTTTTACATGATGGTTGTCGTAGTTTCGAGAAAAATACTGCAATCTTACATCATATGCCTTAACCCGCTGATTATATGCTCTCACCCTCTGACTCAATGGTTTAGCCCTCTCTTCGCATGCTTCAGCTCGCCGTAGATATTCATCTGCCCACCGCCCCAATGCATCAGCCCCTAATTGCAATGCACCAGCCCGACACAATGAACCACCCTGCTGTTCCAATGCCTTGGCCCGATTTATTGAATTTAATCTTTGTCTTGGATCTTCGAACTCAATCAAGATATACAGGAATATGCAAAGTTGTTTTGATTCAAGCTTTGATATAAATGTTATCAAATAATCATCAAATATTCATCATCTTGTTGTTTACAAATAGATATCCTATATATAGTTTTCTAAGCGGTGTGATGAAACGTTGTATCGTTTCATCAACCATTGTAACGGTTGGAGTTATGTAATAACTGCCAATAACCATCATTTTACAACTGTCAAATAACTGTCTCTATTTGGGTTTTGGGATTATCTTGATGGGCTGTGAAATCGGCCCAACATCTCCCCCATAATCACAAAATGCGTCTTCAGTGTTGTTGTAGATTTCGTAGTCCAATAAGTTGCCTCATCGTAAGAAATCGTATCTTTGGTAGTGCCTTTGTGAGTATGTCAGCCTTTTGATATTCGCCACTTATAAATTCCACTTGTATGTCGTTTCTTTCAACGCATTCTCGAATGAAGTGGTATCTAGTGTCGATGTGCTTGCTTCTTCCATGAAAAACTGGATTTTTCATTAGTTGTATTGCTGATTTGTTGTCCACCATTATGGTAATCTTTTCTTCTCTTGTATGAGTGAGCTTGCTAAGTAGTCTTTTTAACCATAATGCTTGAGTTGCTGCTGCAGTTGCGGCTATGAATTCTGCTTCACATGATGATAGTGCTACAGTGGCTTGTTTGTGTGAACTCCAGCTAATAGGTGATTCTCCATAGTAAAATATAATGCCAGTAGTTCCTTTGCCTTCTAGAGTGTTAACTCCATAGCTACTATCGCTATATCCTTGTATTTGGTTTCCTCCATTATGTGTGTAGGTGATTCCATGATCTTTTGTTCCTTTTACATAACGTAGTACCTTCTTTATTGCCTTCATGTGTTGCTCTTTTGGTTCTTGCATGAATCGACTAAGTAATCCAACAAAATAACTTAAGTCGGGTCTTGTATGTAGTAAATATCTTAAGCATCCAATTATGCTTCGATATTCAGTTGAGTCTACCAATGTGTCTTCAGTCTTCTTTGTTAGCTTTGTTCCAGGGTCCATTGGTGTCTAAGTTTCATTGCAGTCAATCATTCCAGCTTCATTTAGTATCTTGTTTGCATAGGCAGATTGCTTGATAGATATTTCACCCTTTGATTGTGTGACTTCTATGCCAAGATAATATGCTAATAATCCTAAGTCGCTCATTTCAAATTTTTCTTCCATTTGAGCTTTGAAGATGTCTATTTCCTTCTTAGGTGTGCCAGTAATGATTAAATCATCCACATAGACTCCTATCAATAGGATTGAGTCTCTTGTGGCCTTCGTGTAGATGGCTTGTTCCAATGCACACTTCTTGAAATCTAAAGACTTCAAGGTGTTGTCTAGCTTTATGTTCCATGCACGTGGTGCTTGTCTTAATCCATAAAGTGCTTTCCTTAATTTGTAGACTTTTCCATCTTTCTTTATAAATCCTTCAGGTTGTGCAACGTATACTTCTTCTTTTAAATCTCCATGTAGAAATGCAGATTTTACGTCGAGGTGATGCACTTCCCATTTTCTATTTGCAGCTATGGCAAGTAGTAATCTAATGGTTTCCATTCTTGCTACAGGAGCAAAAACTTCTTCAAAATCTATGCCATGCTCTTGTATGTAGCCTTTTGCTACTAATCTAGCCTTGTGCTTGATTATTTTCCCATTTGCGTCTCTCTTTGTCTTAAACACCCATTTTAAGCCAATTGCTTTATGTCCATAAGGTAAGGTTGTGAGTTCCCATGTGTTATTTCTATTTATAGAATCTAACTCATCCTTCATTGCTTCTATCCATTTTTGATCGTTTGAAGCTTCCTTATAATTCTTGGGTTCATCTTCTGCTAGTAGTAATTCCTCAGTATCTTCGTAAACATCATTCAATGATCTATAGCCCCTTATAGGTGTATGATCAAATCGTGAGTGAGAGCTTGTAGATGCTCTTGATTCGCTATTTCTCTGATTGAATAAGCGTGTCAAGTTATTTGGTGTAGCTTGGGAATTTACTCGAGATGACCTTGTTGATGGTGTTTGAGTTGTGTGAGAATGTGTAGGTGAGCTATTTGTTGGTGATGTATATCCATCATCGTCAAAATTGTTAAAGTCATCGTCTTCGTCATGTGGTTCGTCTTCATCCCTTGGTTCATGATTAGGGTGATCATTTTTGTTAGGGTTATCTATTATGAAGTCGATCCATTCAGGTTCTTCATTGATGTGCTCGTCTAAATAGTCGCTCCAATCCCATTTTTCATTCTCCTTGAATTTCACGTCTCTACTAACGCAAATTCTCCTTCTTATTGGGTCAAATAGTCTATATGCTTTTGATCCATATTCGGTTCCTAAGTATACCATTTTGATACTTCTATCATCCAATTTTGTTAGATGTTGTGATGGAACCTTTGCGTAAGCTATGCAGCCAAAAATCTTTAGGGTTTCTAGATTTGGCTTCCTTTGTTTAATTGCCTCGTATGGAGTGATATCTTCCAGTGCTCTAGTGGATGCACTATTTAGGATGTATATGGCGTGTCTAACAGCTTCAGCCCAAAAGTCTTGTGGCATGTTTGTTGCTTTCATCATACATCTTGTCATAGACATTATCGTTCTATTTCTCCTTTCTACTACTCCATTTTGTTGAGGTGAATAAGGTGCGGTAAGTTGTCATGCTATGCCATTGTCTTTGCAATATTGTGTAAATTCACTTGAAGTGAATTCTCCTCCACGATCAGTTCTCAACATCTTTAATGTTGTTCTTAGCTCCTTTTCTATTGTCTCCTTGAATTCCTTGAAAGTATCAAAAGCTTGATCTTTTGTACTTAAGAAATATGCCCACATAAATCTTGAATAGTCATCGACTAGCAAGAATATGTATCTCTTTCCAGAAGGTGTTGGTGGTGTGATTGGTCCACATAAGTCTCCATATACTAAATCCAATGGTGATGTAGATCTAGTTTTGGCTTTCTTTTGGAATGGCGCTCTACTATGTTTTCCAATTAAACAAACATCACAAATTTGTGTTGTAGGTTTAATGGTAGGTATTCCATGGACTAATTTCTTTTGAGTCATCGTAGTGAGTGACTTGTAGTTTAAATGTCCTAATCTTGCGTGCCATAACCATGATGTGTCTTGTAAGTTTGCTAAAAGGCAGATAGGTGTGCCTATCCTTAGGTTTGCCTTGTAGAGTCGATTCCTTTGTCTTGTGACCTTTAAGAAGATCTTGTTATCCATGTCATAAAGTCGTAATTCATCGTTTTCCATTACTACTTTACAACCAATTTCTGTGAATTGTCCAAGGCTCAATAGATTGCTTCTCAGGCTTGGTATGTAGTAGACATGTGATATGATTCTTTGTTCGTCATCATCACACTCTATTATGATTGAACCTTTTCCTTTTATTTCTATGTATGAACCATCTCCAAATCTTACTTTTCCACTAACCTTCTCGTCTAAATCTTTGAAGTGTTCCCTCACTCCAGTCATATGGTTGCTTGCCCCATTATCTAGGTACCATTGACTATCCATGTTTGTCTCTTTATATCCTACATCAGTTTTGTGTAGCGAGACTTCTTGTTCTTCAACATCCTTAGGTCGTCTTCTCTTATTTTGAGGTTCTAAGATTGCCATCAGGAGGGTTGGCTCTAAATCTTCTTCTTCGACTAGGTTTGAGTGTTCATTTGCTTTAGTTTGTGTGCGACACTTCGATGCTATGTGCCCTGGCTTGTCGCATTTAAAGCAAATAATTTTATTATTATTCCTTGTTGTGTTGAAGTTTCTTCTTTGGTTATTTTGAGAAGTTTCTTCTTTCTGCTTCTCATCCTTGAATTTTGCGTGGTTCTTATTTTGTGAAGATTTGTAATTTCCACGTCCACGTCCTCTAAAATTCCTTCCCCTATTCTCATGTCGTGTGAACATCAGTTTTTCTTGATTGTCCACTTGTTTACCCTTCTTATGTTTAATTCTTTCTTCGTAGGTCTTGAGTCGGCCTATCGCTTCTTCTAGAGTCATCTTATTTAAATCTGAGTATTGCTCGATTGATGCGACGATTTGAAGGAATCTATCAGGTACAGCATTTAAGAGTTTTCGAACTAGTGTCGAATCCTCAAAAGTGTGTCCTAAGCTAGCGCCTTTGTTCGCGTATTGTGTCAATTTTCCAGAAAAGGTGTCTATTGACTCATCTTCCTTCATTTGTAACGTCTCAAAGTCGGATTTGAGCGTTTGTAATCTCGCTTGTTGGACTCTTTCCTCCCCCATATGCCTTAATTTTAAAGCATCCCATATTTCTTTGGAGGTCTTGTGCTTCGATATTTGAAGCAGTTGTTCTTCAGGTAAAGATTGATAAAGAAATGCCATTGCGGTCTTGTCTTTCTTGTTATCAGTTTGAGTAGTATCCGTTGGATCTACCATTTCCCATAAACCATTCGCTTCTAGAATGATTTGCATTCGAATTGCCCATAATGGATAATTCGAGGATTTAAGCATAGGACATTGGAAGTGAGGTGTACTCGTGGTACTAACCTCCTTCTTTGATCCTCCTCCATCTTCGTTAGTCATATTATTAATTATCTTAATGATAGTGACTGAGAAATTTCCTAATTAAAATAATTTTGACACTTATAGTGTCCAGAAAAATATATTTATTTTTCTAATGAGATCTCTATCGCCAAATAGGCTATTTTAATTCTAATAGGCTTAATTTTTTTGTAAAAAATTTTCCTTGGAAATTTCTATTATTTTAATAGTGAATAAAAATAAGGTTAATTACTCCCTAAAATTATTCTAAAATATAATAAATAGTGAAAACACTAAAAAATTATATTTAAGTTTTTTTTATTTAATAAAATCTACTTATGATTTTAAAAGTATAATTTACTAAATAAAATTTTATTTTAAAGGTTTATAAGTTTTCAAAAAAAAAATTGTCTAAAAATCTATAAATAATAATAAGATGGATAGTTTGGTTTTAATAAAACCTGGTTTGGGCTTTATGGCCCGTCGATCCTTGGTGCTGATAAAAAATCGGCCTAGTTCCTCTTATTGGGTATTAAAACCCAGTCCTTTATGCTTGGTTTTATTAACACACGTTGTGTGTGAAGATAAAACACTCTATCTCTCTCTTTCTCCTTGGTTACTCCGTCCCTTCTCTCTTACCTTGTTTCACAGTAACCCAAAAATGGTTTTGATGGATCTGTGTGAATCAAATGGTGGATCTAATAATCCTCCCTTTGATTTATTCAAACGTTTTGTTGAAAAACGTTTGATTCTCCTGATTATGTTCTTGCGAAAATTAGGTTTTCGTAAGAAATTTTGGGGATCTGGTATGTTGTTCGGATATATCGAATCGTGATGATTCTTATTGGGTTATCAAGTCCTGATTATGGATTTGATTGGGGTTTACCCAAATTTTCGAGAGTTGATATCCGAATCCTGGTATGTTTTCTTCCTTGTTTTCGAATCTGTGTTTAAAAAAAAACAATCCGTGCCTAATTTTTGATTAGACAAGGAGATCTTTTCGTGGGTTTTGATGTTTGCAAGTTTTCTGGGAAGAAACCCCTATTGCCGAATCAAAGATTCAGGCGGTGGGTTGGATTTTTCCCTTTGTTAAACACTGAGATGAAATCTATGATTTGTGTTTAATTTGTTTGTGCAAAGATCTGCGAAAAGTTTTTGTGTGGGTTGTTTTTGATTCGAAAAAAATGGTATATGATGATTTGGTTCTATAACCAAAAGCTCTGATGCCAATTATTGAATTTAATCTTTGTCTTGGATCTTCGAACTCAATCAAGATATACAGGAATATGCAAAGTTGTTTTGATTCAAGCTTTGATATAAATGTTATCAAATAATCATCAAATATTCATCATCTTGTTGTTTACAAATAGATATCCTATATATAGTTTTCTAAGCGGTGTGATGAAACGTTGTATCGTTTCATCAACCATTGTAACGGTTGGAGTTATGTAATAACTGCCAATAACCGTCATTTTACAACTGTCAAATAACTGTCTCTATTTGGGTTTTGGGATTATCTTGATGGGCTGTGAAATCGGCCCAACACGATTTAGAGCACTCATGTGTAATAACTTGGCCCGACATTCCATTAAATATTTTTTGCGCCCTACGACACCAGCCAACCGTTTCTTCGCAATGGATCTTTTTTTCAAAGCAAAATTCCGGCGTCCAATTTCAAAAATTTTATATTTGAGTAATCCGTTGTTGGTGAAGAGAAAGCGTCTAGTGAATATCTGGATGAAATTTTAATTGTTTTTTATAAAACCGAGAAGGGAGGTACTTGATTACGTAATACACAAACTTATTATGAAAAGTAATGATTTCACACCGCACATTATATATAAATTGAAGGTTAAATTTAAGAAGAGATTGATTACCTCTTGATCCGCAACACCTTTTTCAGGACCGGGAATGCAAAAGTAGGTTGCATAAAGATATCTAATATCTTCCAATGAGCATAAGACCTTGCATTGAGGACACTGAAAACAATTGATTAAGACAAGCCCGGAATTTATAACATTAATTAATAAACATGGTTAAATTAATAAATTATGATTAACTAATCAACACAGAAGATAAACCTACCGTCTCATCCATTTGAAGCCATTTTTGTATACATTGAAATCCAAATATATGGCCACAAGGAAGACAGCTGCAGCAAATATCACATAAAGACCAAATCAGTTATGTTCATTGATTAGGCTATTACAGTAGATAGTCATCAATCCAGAAGAAATATGTATATGCCTGGTCATAGCCACATAATTCGCTACAAACGAATGGAGGGTAAGAAATCGATTGGGATCGGCGAACTGGATCGGTTAAGATAGCTTTCCAGAACTAGATTGAAATATGAATCTGGACAGCACAATTCGTGTTCTTGTTATTTCCTATCCGTGTTCCAATTATATTTGATTTGCGATTCAGTAACATTATAGAGTAAGATAGTAATTATTTTGAAGATGTGATAATAGTGTTTTCTTTAACAAGACCCTGTAAAAAAGTTATGGCACATGTGCACAATACAACTTGGGCTGTCGAAAAAGTCGACCTGACCCGAACCCGAATGAGGCGTGACCATGGCGGCGCAAAGGCGTCGCCAAGACGTGAGGCGTGACCTCGCCGTTACGATATATACCATGGCGCGGGTTCTAGGCGTGGCGTGAGAAAGGCGTGAAAAGGCGTGATATGGCGGGCAAAGGCGTGAGGCGTGGCGAGTTTTTTTCATTCAACTCCAATTTTTTTAATTTTTTTTAAGGGAAGAAAATTACATGTAAAAATAACAGTTTAACTTTATAAATTATGTACAATAACTTTTTTTTAATCTTGGTTTCTATAAAAACTATATAAATATAAAAATAAAATCATATTTTTGTGCCGCCTTAGGTCACGCCTTAAAGGCGCAAAAGCTTCGCCTTAGCCGCAAAAGCTTGAGGCTTGACCTTGCCGCCACGCCACGCCTTACGCTATTTAGAACCTTGCTTTTTACAATGGAAATATACTTAAATAAGCCACATTTTAGAATTTGTACTTATTACTTTTTAGAATTTGTACCAACCCAACTTGACCCGACCCGAATTAACCCGACCTGAATTGACCCGAACCCGACCGGGTCAACCCGAATCACACCCCTAAATACAACAACTACATGAGTAACCTTCATGGTTCATATCATTTTGACATTTTCTGTCAATAAAAAATCCACTCCCTGAAATGTTTTTTGGTAAAACCGTAAAACAAGAATTGATGATGCTACCCTGGTGAGAGTGAAGAATTCGTTGATGTTATTGATAACGATGATAGTAACGATGTAAGCGAACAACGTAAAGAGGAAAAAGATACCAAGCCATTGTTACAAGAAGTAACTTTTGTTGGTACCACTAACAGCAAAAATGTGGGTGGTGCCAAGGTGTATGAATTTGTAATGATTGCAAACAACAGCCATTTACAAGCTCCTATATACGAATACACGTTCATCTTCTACGTCCAACAGTTGGGAAGAAAGCTGATATAAAGAGATGCCATGCTCTTTTACAAGGTCATGACTCGTGAGAAATATCAGACCGTGTTTAACAAGGTGAAAGAGGCTGAAAAAGCATGTGTTCTAAGAAGTCGATTGAGGAGTCTGTCGGCATTACGGAAAGGAGCAAGGTTGGTTTCAAAATCATGAGGGGCTTGAGTGTGAATGGGATTCCTTTCTATATGTTATGAATTTCAAATTATATTGGTTACATGGGTACATCCTACCACATTAATTGGTACATCGTACCGAAGCGATCCCAAATGAACCAACACCCCATCGAACCAAAGTTTAGGTGCCTAGCGAACCACGATCCCGTTCCATGCGACTATGGTTCTGGTTCATTCTAGAATTCACTTCAGAAAAGAACCAATGACTAACACTGGCGAGGCCGATATTGTCCACTTGGAAACATTGTCTCACGGGAATGTTCTTGGTAAAAGCCCATACATAAAAGCGTCTACCAAGTCAATTTAAGGTATACACAATCATACAAAGCATCTCATAAAATTCATGAGCAATGTACGACAAGGAATGTGACTCTTAGAGAAGGTACTAAATCAGCCTAATTCTACAAAACAATGTCCACATTCTAAGCAAATTCACATCAAAGGTATCTATACTTATACTTATACTTACTATTTATAAAGGGTGTATATACACATCCTAACTCCGAACCTAACTCCAAACCAAAAATTAAGATAAACATATTAATAACTTAACCATTAGATCATTTTTAATCCAAACCTAACTTCAAATCTTGACCATCCATTTTTTTGTAACAAACTTTTGTAACAACTTATTAAAAACATTTTTTTATTTTTAAATTGAAATATCTTTTAACTCATTCATTTTTTTCATAATCTAATTTCACCATACTTTTTAAAATTTTGTTCTCTTCAATTCAACATCCATTTTGATATATTTACAAATTTTTCATTTTTTTTCATTTTTAGTGATTTTATTTATTTTAATTCAACTTTTTTACATTTTAACGTTAATTTAATTGCTAAAAGTTCGTCATTTATTACCCGTCGCTGCATTGCGCGGGTAACATGCTAGTATATATATAAGCATGAACAAGAGAAAAAAATAAGAGGTGTTTGCTTAAGCTTATATGTGGCTTATGAGTTTATTTATGTTTCGGCTTATATTTCATAAGTCCGCAATTTAGGGGGTGTTTGTTTAGGCTTATGAGACATAAGCCCATTTCGGCTTATATTTCATAAGCTCCAAATTTGTGGCTTATTTGAAGACTTATGGGCTTATATAAGTATATTATGATCTAATAAGCTTATTTAAGCCCATAAGTCTCAAAATAAGCCACAACATTAGAGCTTATGAAAAATAAGCCAAATTTTGGCTTATATTACCTAAACCCTAAATTTATGGCTTATTTTGAGACTTATGGGCTTAAATAAGCTTATTAGATCATAATATACTTAAATAAGCTCATAAGCCTTCAAATAAGCCACAAATTAGGAGCTTATGAAAAATAAGCCAAAATTTGGCTTATTTTTCATAAGCCTAAAATTTATGGCTTATGTTGAGATGTATCGGCTTAAATAAGCTTATTATATCATGATAAACTTATATAAGCCGATAAACCACAAAATTGGAGCTTATGAAATATAAGCCGGAAGGGGCTTAAATAAGCCTAAACAAACACCCCCGAAATTGAGGCTTATAAAATATAAGCCCACACATAAGCTTAACAAACATCCGATAAAAAAAAGGCAAGGGATGGATGTTGGAAATAATAAGCTAAAACATGTGCTCAGAAGATTTTTTGATTTATTCATTTGCATATTGCTCTTTAAATAGAACTTACAGTGAAATTAAAAAAGAAAGTGAAAAGACAATAATCAAAGCTAATGAAGATAGCCTTGAATGTTATTGAATGAAAAACTTGGTAACTCCTTGACAACAAATGCACTCCTGACTTTTCCTTAGCCACTTTGAATTACCACTTCAACACTCCCCCGTGATTCAAAGTTGGTGACACCCAACAACCTTCGAAGCTCTTCAAACTTGGGTTGCGGCAGTGCTTTTGTGAACATATCAGCTACCTGTTCCTCAGTCCTGCAAAACGAAATGTTGATAATCCCACGAGCAACCAACTCCCTGATATAATGGTGCTTTATTTCTATATGTTTTGTCCGTGCATGCATGATGGGATTTCTCGTCAATGCCACAATGGAGAGATTATCACAAAACAGCAATGTGGCTTCTAGTTGAGTTTGATTCATATCCTCCAACAACCTTCGAAGCCAAACTCCTTGACACGCACTTGTTGTTGCTGCCACGTATTCAGCTTCGGTGGATGACAAGGCAACTGAATTTTGCTTTTTCGATGCCCATGAAATAACACCAGAACCCATGCTAAAACAATTGCCAGTCGTACTCTTTCTATCATCTTGTGAGCCTGCCCAATCACTATCCGTGTACCCTTTCAACTGAAAGTTCTTAGTGTGTAAGTACCAAATTCCAAAGTCACTTGTTCCTGCTATGTACCTCAGAATCCTTTTAGCAGCACCAAAATGATGTTGAGTGGGGCAGTGCATAAATCTTGACAATATTCCGACAGCGAAAGAAATGTACGGCCGAGTGTGTGTGAGATAAATCAGACGCCCAATTAAGGTTCTAAATTTGTTACCCTCTGCCATTTCAGTACCATCTTGTACCTGCAACTTTTCACTAGTATTCATGGGAGTTGTCACAATCTTGCAACCAGTCATGCCAAATTGTTGAATCAAATCTGTTGCATACTTCTTTTGTGATACAAAAATCCCACTATCTGTTTGATCCACTTCTAAACCCAGAAAACAGTTCAATCTTCCAAGATCAGTCATCTCAAACTTGCTCATCATCGCGTCTTTGAACTCCAAAAGAAGATTAGCCGAAGATCCCGTATAGATTATGTCATCTACATAGACACTAACCAACACAATACTACCATCTTCATGTTTCTTCACATACAGTGTAGGCTCATTTGGACTTCTTTGAAACCCATTTATGTGAAAGAACTCGTCAACTTTGTCGTACCAAGCTCGAGGGGCTTGTTTAAGTCCGTATAAAGCCTTTTTGAGCTTATATACCTTATGCTCGTCTCCTTTCACCGCGAAACCTTCAGGTTGTTGTACATATACCTCTTCTTTTAAATCTCCATTCAAAAACGCCGACTTAACATCAAACTGAAATATTTTCCATGAATGTTGTGCAACAAGTGAGAGAATCATTCTAATCGTGTCAAATCGAGCCACTGGTGAAAACGTTTCTTCAAAGTCAACTCCCTGTCTTTGTGTGTAACCTCGAGCCACCAATCTTGCTTTATGCTTTTGTATGGTACCATCTGAGTGAAATTTCTTTTTAAATATCCACTTGAGGCCTATTTGTTTCTTACCTTCAGGCAAATCTGTAAGCTCCCATGTTTCATTTTTAATGATAGTTTCAATTTCATCTTCCATTGCTTCTCTCCATACTTCATGACTCATGGCTGCTTGAGCGTCTACAGGATCACCAAGAAAAAATGCATATGTGTTCTCATATAAATCTTCTAATGACCTGAACTTGTGGTTACCTTCTGGTGATGAATTTGGAGAGGAATTCGGCGATGATCCTGATGGTGTAGTGGGCAGAGAACTTGTTGGAGTATCAACGTGCAACCTTGTAGGTGAACTAACATTCATTTCTTCCACATGTACCTCGTTATTTTCCATACTCAGGTTAGGAATTACATCTTCAGATGTGTCTTCCCAAAATCGTTTCTCGTCAAATTTAACATCCCGACTAATAACAATCTTTTTGCTTTCTGGATCATACAACCTATATGCTTTTGAGCACAAGCTATAACCAACAAATATATATCACTTGGATTTCTGATCCAACTTGCGCCTGTTAGACGGAATCAAAGCATAACAAACACATCCAAATACTCGTAAGTGACGTACCGTTGGTTTAGACTCGTACCAAGCTTCATATGGTGTCATGTTCCACACAGACTTTGTTGGACAAATGTTCAACAAATAAACAGCCGTGGCAACGGATTCGGCCCAAAATCATCTGAAAGTTTCTTTGACTTAATCATAGAAAGCGCCATCTCTACCATAGTTCTGTTTTTTCGCTCAGCGATACCGTTTTGCTCCGGGGTATAGGGAGCAGTAAGCTCTCTCTTTATGCCCTCACTTTCACAGAATTCAATAAATTCAGTAGAACAAAATTCTCCCCCACGATCTGTTCTAAGGGTTTTTATCTTGTAACCACTTTGCTTTTCTGCCAATGCTTTGAACTTTCTAAAATACTCAAAAGCTTCTGATTTCAAAGATAAAAAGTACACCCAACACATTCGGGTGAGATCATCAATGAAAAGGATAAAATACTTACCTCCAGCGAGTGATGGTGTTTTCATAGGCCCACATATATCTGCGTGTACCAACTCGAGTTTCTCTGTTGCGCACCTGGACTTACCTTTCGGAAAGGTTTTTCTTGCTTGTTTCCCTAATGCACACCCTTCACATACATGATCTAGATCATTAATGAATGGTAATCAATTTACCATCTCCTTACTAGCTAGCAATTGCAACCCTCTAACATATAGATGGCCGTATCGTTGATGCCATACCTCCGAGTCGACTGATGTGCTACTCATCAGTGCACATTCATTTTTAAAGGAAAGATTAACAGGAAACATATTGTTATCTGTCATCTTGGCTCTAAAAAGAGTATCATCATTTTTTGTTTTAACAACACATGCTTCGTCTTCAAAGAATACGACGTAACCTTTCCTGATAAGTTTCCCGAGATTAATTAAATTATGAACAACATCAAGAGCAAAGTGCACATTGCTTATAAGCTTTTCCTTTCCATCAACATATATAACCACAGTTCCTCTGCCTTTGATTTGAACTTGTTTGTCGTTGCCTAACCGGACAAGCGCCTTATACGTTTCATCAAGACTTTTAAACTTTGTCTTGTCTCCTGTTAAGTGGTTGGAACACCCACTATCAAGGTACCATATCCCGTTGGATTGAGAACGAAGACCTACATGGGCCATAAACAAGTAATCATCTTGCTCTTCAGATTCTTCAACAAATTTTGCGTGATCCTCTTTGCTCCAACAGTCTTCTTCTTTATGTCCAAGCTTTTTGCAATAGTCGCATTGAATGGGGTTACCTCGGCCACGCCATCTTCCTCTACTAGAATTTCGCCCGCGGCCTCTGTTTCGATTTTGGAATGGCCTTTCTCTTACCCCTTGAACTTGAAATGCCTGCTCTTATTCTTTTGCTGCTCGTCAATTAATTCTGGCCTCATGAGTTTGTAATGAACCCATGATTTCCTCAACAGACATTACAGAAAGGTCTTTTGATTCCTCAATTGCGGCTACAACATGGTCGAATTTAGGTGGCAAACTTCTGAGTATTTTTGCGACAATGATCTCATCGCTGATGGTTTCTCCATATGCACGCATCTGACTAACAATAGAGGATGTACGAGCAAGATAATCTATAACCGACTCGTTGTTCTTCATGCTTGCGGTTTCAAAGTCTCTTCTCAAGAACTGCAACTTCATAGTAATAACCTTTGCCGAACCTTGATACTCAGTCTTGAGTATATTCCATGCTTGATTGGATGTGGTTGTTGCAGCAATCCTTGCAAAAACGGTTTCATCGACTGCTTGTTGGATGAAAAACAAGGCTTTTGCATCTTTCTTCAAGGTCTCTCTAGCTATTCCTTCATCCGAACTTCCTTCGGAAATACCGTTCTCTACAAGATCCCATAGATCCTGAGACTTAAAGAGAGTCTTCATCTTTGTACTCCAGAACTCGTAAGAGTCGCCCTTGAAGATTGGAATACTTGGTTGAGAGACGTTCACTGCTGTGTTACTTGTCATTTTATGTTGTTTGATGAGCACGGGTAGCTTAATGAAACCTGGCTGAGATACCACAATGTTGGAAATAATAAGCTAAAACATGTGCTCAGAAGATTTTTTGATTTATTCATTTGTATATTGCTCTTTAAATAGAGCTTACAGTGAAATTAAAAAAGAAAGTGAAAAGACAATAATCAAAGCTAATGAAGATAGCCTTGAATGTTATTGAATGAAAAACTTGGTAACTCCTTGACAATAAATGCACTCCTGACTTTTCCTTAGCCACTTTGAATTACCACTTCAACTATGGATAGATACCAAAAGTGATGAAGATGAGTCCAATACTTGAAACAAATGGAACAAACATCAGCATCAGGAACTGGTTGAGGATCAAGGAAATGCAGAACAGGATCATCTTCTGTTGGTTCATAAACAATATGATCACGATACACTAGTGAACCATCATCATCAGGTAAGTTCCACTTGGAGACTACAGGTAATGTCAAATCCTCGACTTTTTCAAAACCCTCTTCAACCCCATTGTCATCATCTTCATCGAGACACAATTCCATCTCTTCTATTACCTCCTTTTCTTCTTCATCCAATTCCCACACCGATATGTGATCCATAATCTTAACTATGGTAAAAAACAAACAGTGGGTGATACGAGCCGATTAGGGTGTATCGGGATAGATAGCACCACTTCAAGGTGTGCTTGCTGCTTAAGAATTTGAGAAGAGAAAATTAGACATTTTATTGATTCATTTAATTGACTGATTACATTAAAAGCAATAATAAGGTATTTATAAAACATAATAATGAAACCCTCCTATGATAGATAATAGTGGCCCGTTTGGCCCGACCCATACGAAAGCCTTGCGTAACATTCCTCACTCATTCGAAACCACATTGCCCTCAAGGTGGTGTCTAACACACTTGATTCCGGGATCACATATCCTAATCATACCGCAACCTCGCCTTTCACTCCCGCGGTTACCCTGCCTTCCTCTACCACAATCAAAAAGTGATGTCAAGTCAGTTTTTCTCTTATAACACTAAAACTTCGCTTAACCCCACAACCACTCCCTGCTTAACCTCAAAATTCTATTGTTATAATAGCCCAACTTTGAATAAAAAACTAATAAAAAATTAAAAAATAAAAACTCACGGCTCGAGCCCATAACACGAGCCATGGTACAGTTGGCTGACCCATGATAGTTATATGAATAGATTCGGTTTTAAAATGTATTTTTATTCGTATAATTTTCATGAAGTATATATAACACAAGCAAAAATTTTTACAGCCAAAATATGATAAAAAAAGAATTTAAAAAGGTCAAATTAGACACTTATTATGGAACGGTGGGAGTAATATATAAAAAATGTATATACACTTTCTAACTCCCAAGTTAAATAAAAATAAAAAATTAAGATAAACATATAAAATCTCAACCATTAGAAACCATTAGATCATTTTTAGAGCTCTTGGTACAGTGGCTGATTGGTTGGCTGGCCTCTTTTTTACGCACGTTTTGACAGGTCACGGGCTGAAAGCGGACTTAGGATGCAAAAGTTATGCCGGTTTTACTAAACCTCTTTTCGTCACGCGATCTCGGGTCTCCAAAAACAAGTCAGCCCGTTCTTCAACACTTGGGTCTCCATAAAAACAAATCCACATAATGATGTGTCATAAACACTATTAATACTCTCATACATTTTGTTCTATTCACATATTTGCATCTACTAATTAGCCTACAAATTATTGTGTTAATTTATTTTTGTTAACTTATGTGGATGTGATTTTTTTTAATTAATGTTGAAAAAAATAATAGTGGAAAAAAATAATAGTGGTAGGTTTTTTTTTTAACAGATAATAGTGGTAGGCTCAAAACAAGTAGATGATCAATGTTATGAGAAAAATCAGCATACTTGAAGCTCTAATTGTCAATTAGGTTACACTCCGTGAACACCAAAGTCACTCATGAGATGCAAAAGTTACTCATGAGTCATGCTCTCCTTAAATAAGTCACGCATAAGTCTGCGTTATACTTGTGAACTTTCACTTAGGTGAGTTAAACACATGTAGGACTATTTTTTTAATTGTTTTATCTATTTTAATACTTTGTGAGTTTGTGAGTTTGTTGAGTATTTTGTCAGATATGACGTGACGGTGAGTTTTTTTAACGCCAATAAAATTAAAAGGTAAGTTAAATGAATAAAAATAAAAGACAATAATATGATGCTGACGTGACGAAAATAAGCTCACCTACCACTCCATCTAATCTTAAAGTATCTTCATACATTAAAACGATTTAAATTGAATGTACTGTTGACAGCTACGTCAACGACACATTATCTACTTTCACATTCATATAAAACACCCCCAACAAATTAAACTTATAAAAAGACAACTAATTATTAAATGTTTAAATCAATTTATTTTACTCCTTCCGTCTCAAAATTATTGTCTATTGATAAAAAAACATACAGTTTAAGAAAAACATCAATTTTTCAGCTTTTTCTCTCTTACTTTTTGTATAAAGACAATTTTACCTTTAACAAATTAATTTAAAACTTTTTAAAAGTTTATAATTATAATTATAGGTAAAGGTAATATAGTAATCTCGATCTAAATTTTCTATCTATTTTTAGAAGTAGACTTTGGGACAACCCGAAATAGAAAGATGAATTATAATTTTAAGACAGAGATAATAGACTAGTAGTTAATTTGGTTGTGATTGGCGGCTCCACTTTCAAACGTTACTGGGTGTATGTATAGACTTGAACCTCTTTTGCGCGCCTACTTGACATTTACTCGTTTTTAAGTTTTATGATATGTTATTTTCTCGTTTTATAAATGATGAAACTGATTGATGGAACCAAAGTTGTAATACGTAAAAGAAAATTGACCTAGTCACATCACATCCATATTACATATAAAAAGTTTACTATATTTTTTTTAAAATAATTTTTTCAGCATTTTTTATTATATATTTTTTAAATACTTAAATATTACTATTAGATTACGAGTTTAACTATCAAGTTCATCTTATCGAGTTATCGGGTCACAAGATCAACTAATGGATCAATCAGGTCGAGTTATTGGATCAACCCGATCGAGTCAATAGTTCATTGATTCTAGGGATGGCAAAAAAATTCGAACCCGTCGGAGAAACCCGAAACTCGTAATAATTGGGGCGGGTCGGGGCACGCTTATTGGGTTACGGGGCGGGTTTGGGGCTTAAACGGGAATTTTTAATCGGGTTTAGGGCGGAAGCGGGGAATAACATCCCCAACCTGCGCCACCCGATTAATATATAAACATACGCAAATATATATATGTATGAAGTATTTTGTTACTCTTTACATAGTAAAAAAGTATTTCTCCAACATTGTTAGTTTTTTATAAATGTAATATTGCAAAAAACTTACTTAAATGTCATTTTTTTAAGTTGTAACTTTTTTTGTTGTAATTTATCATAAGTATGATACTATCGTTGAAAACTTAATAAGTCTTGTTTGTAATTGATATTAATAAGTTTTAAAATTTTGAAGTTATTGCTAATGTTCTAAAAATAATACTAATAAATACAAAATGGTCGACATTGGTCGAGAATTGCACCCAAAGATAATACCCCGATAAGATCCCCGATTAGTACGAGTTAGGTTTGTACGAGCATCTCGCCTCGACGGGGTGCCCCGATTAAATCCCCGACAGGGATCGGGGTGGGTTTGGGGATAACTCTAGTAGTCGGGTTTGGGGATAAGAATGCTCGTCCCGCCCCAAACCCGCCCCGTTGACATCCCTAATTGATTCGACCACCAAGTTAACCAAGTCGATACACCGAGATACCGGTACAACCATCGAGTCATTAACTATTTACCGATAAATAGTTTTCATGAATATACGCGGAGTGTCATATTCCAAAGTTGTCTATATGAATATCAAGTGCAATGTCGATATCTAAGCCCATAGATCAATTTGTATGCCGCAAATCTATGTGTGTTATGGTAATATTGTATCATGCGTGGACGTGTGGCTTTTCTCTGTCACTAAACATCTTACGCGTGAAATAGAAAAGCCACACGCCCACGCATAATAAAATATTACCATAACACACATAAATTTGCGGCACAGAAATTGATCTATGGGCTTAGATTGATATTTAGACAACCTCGGAATATGCGTACTACATACAGGAGTAGTTTAGTCCTATCATAGTATCGTGTTTACTATTTTGCGTGACCCGATGTTTTAATTGCGTGTGAGAAAGATGCAAGCAGATCTTTATGTCACAATAGTTTGGTCAGACTTTTGTACCTTTTTAACCAATGTTTTAAAACCCGGGTCTTAGATTGACCCGGTCGAGTCGCCGGGTCCGGGTCAACCCGGGTCGACCCGGGTCAACCCGGGTTAACCCGGTTTTCTAAAAAAAATATTTTTTTTTTTTATATTTTTAATAATTAATAAAATTATACTTATAAAAACTACAAAAACTTACGTATATTGAAAATATAAATTGTTTACCAACCAAAATAATATGTAAAAATAAAATTTCGTCGCAAATACGTAAAATTAAAAAAAAAAAAAATTTAAAAACCCGAAAAATTTGAAACCCGGCCGGGTCTTGAGAACCGGGTTGACCCGGGTCACCCCAAACCCGCCGGGTCAAGCCGGGTTTCGAAAATATGAAACCCGGGTTAATATGACCCGTTTTTTCGGCCGGAACCGGTTCAACCGGTTGACCCGGCCGGGTCGACCCGGGTCTGAAAACATTGTTTTTAACCATAAGAGCATGAGTAATGGGTCAAATGCCCAAAGACTTTTTATCATTTTTAAAAGCTTTTACATAGTGTTTTTAGCATTGTATCATCAACTTTTTATAAAGCTTTTTAGAAAAGCTTGGTACACTTCAAGTGGTTTACACAAGTCTTAGCTATTGAGCATGTTTGGCATTAAATGTCATAAATGTGTCAAGTTATTAATAACTTGATGCATAAAAGATGCTCTAATATACGAGAATCTCATTAAAACGTATGCGAATGATCAATTAATATTATTCTGCTTTTAGTCGTTAGGTAACTCACAAAGGGTTTGGCTATTCTACAAGTAATACCTCTCTTAAATTTTTTATTTTTTTTTATTTTTATAATTTTGTTTATATTAAAGAAAGTATGAAATAAGAAAACGGAACTGAAATTATAATTTTTAATAATTCAAAAGCAGTAAAACATGAAAAATGCGGAGCCGTAAGTTGTCTTTTCCTGCTAATAAAGTGAGTAAAACTGTTGAAAAAATACGGAACAAAAACTATAAGGTTTTACAGTTCAAAATTATAAAATGTGAAAAATTACAGAACAAAAAACACAAAAAACTATCATTTTCTGTCAGTATACTAGGTATTAGGAGAGCGTTGATAGTAGAAAAATGTAAAAAGGGTAGCAATAGTATGACTCACAAATATGGCCCAAGCTATTTTTTCTCATTCTCTCGATCGACGAATGACATCACATATATCTAGTACTCTCTCCGTCTTATATTAATAATTCAAATTATTATTTTTAAACGTCTCAAATTAATAATCTAGTTCAAAAATATAAAAAATATATATATTAAATTTTATCATCCTCACTTGAAGGTATTATTATAAATAATAAAAAAAAAAATTAATTGGTTATGGATAAAATTGTCATTGTCTAAAAAGTAAGAGAGAGAGAAAGTTAAAAAAATAATATTTTTATTAAACTGCGTGTTTTTAGTCGATGAACTATAATATTAAAGACGGAGAGAGTAATACGTAAACTTTTTTTTTGTCTTATTTTAAAACTAAATGTTCAATCGACGACTACTCAACTCTCAAATGTTCAAGCTACTTTAGAAATTGAAATTAAATCTTACTTTTCAAAATTTATGTTTTATTAAAAATATAATTATTTTTTTAGTAAAAAAATTCTGATATAAAAATATCACACAACATACAACACAACCGTCACCACCACCACCAGCCACCACTATTACTACCACCAACCACCACGAACAAATCCTGCCACCTACACCACCACTGAACGCCACCACCACCGTTCAAAATGAGTAATAACCTTGGCCATCACCACTTTTACCACCATCGTCAACCACCACTACCAGCCATCAACACCAACACTACCCACCATTACCATTATCGCCACCATCCACATGGTTAAGGAATTGCTAACTTGCACACATGGAGGATGTGATCTTGTTTTTTGACAAAGGTTTGTGCAAATCAATCTAGAATATATAATGGTTTGTGGAGGGCTTTCGTTGGAGACTTATAGTAACGACTTGCTTCTCTACTCATTCGATAAATAACTCAATCTACACTCCTACAATTTGGGTTAATATACACAAAAGTTACTAAATTTTATCAAAAAATTCGATTAAGTTACTAAAGTTTAAAGCCTAACAAATAGGTAACTCAAGTTTTGGTTACCTGTTACACAGGTTACCCCATATGTTTTGACCTTTTGTTGCCGGTAAAATATCACCGTGGCATTACTTTTTTCTTTTTTTAATAATATTGATTTATTAATATTTACTCACAATAAACCTTAAATCATTGTTTAACCAAAACTCTTTCTTCTCTATCTTAGTCTTGTTTCCACCACTAACTCTGTCACTTTGATCCAGACATTTTGGTTGCTTTTCAACGCAAACCTGGTCTATGGTTGTAAAACCCGCATGCTTTTACCATGAATAGTACCATTAAGATCGTACGTACTAAATTAAAACTTTCCTTTTATAGTATGATTACGTTCACGTGTTAGAATTTTACGTATTACGTACGCGTTAGAACACGATAAGTATTTATTACGTACGAACACACAATAATTATTTAACAATAATTAATCACGAACATGCGATCGTGAAATCATGAACGTAATTTAATCACGAGCTAATATTAATTACGTATATATATTTATTACGAACACGAATAAATATATTAAGTCACGGTTAATATTTAACGAGAACACATAAAACACGAACACGACTAAACACGAACGAACACTTAAATATTTAGACTCGGAAAATGGTACGGGTACCCCATGTGGGGCCCCCTACCCGCGGCTACATCAAGGAGGATGGGCCAAGCCCATCAAATTTTACTAACATGGGGTAAAGGTAAAATCTTGTTTCATTTTTCACATTATAGTAAAACATCAAAAATCGAAAAAGATTTTATCCTTTTCCTTCTTGCTCTCCTCTTGGCCGCCGCATATACAAGACACAAAGGGGGTGTTTATTTGATTTTTGATCTTGAGTTTTGTGCAAGTGTTCGTGTGTGTTCATCCTCGTTCGTTCCACGCATTCGGTATACCTTTTTAATCCTTTTTCTTATTGTTTTGATTTAATAAATTAAATAAGAACATGATGTTTTTAAAAAATTAATTAAAAACATAAATCAAACATGTAAATGGTTATGGGGTAAATCAAAACGGAGGATTTAGGGGTGTTTGTGTGTGGCTGGCGCCTAAACCGAACCCCAAGGGGGTCTCGGCTTGGCATATGGACCACCACCGAGACCACAAGGTCTTAGTTTGGTGGTGAGGGTCCCACGGCAGCAGCAAACAGGGGAGAACCCCGAGGTGGTTCGGGGTATGGTGTTGATTACGGGTCCGGTTCATGGCTTCTAGTCGCGATCCGGTTCATGGTTTATGTCAAGGTTATGTTTTAATAATCATATGTTATAAATTAAATTAATAAATATGACATGATTAATTTAATAAACATGACTTAGGTTATAATTTAATTATTAGATCATGAAATTTTAACCTAAAGTATTTATATTTTTCTAGACTTTATAATTAATTAATTATTAAAAACCATGGCTATAATTAATTAATTAACATGACTTAGGTTATATTATTAATAATTAATAATACATGTTTTAACCTAAGTATTTAACTTTAATTAATTAAAAACATGATATATTTAATTAAATACTTTTAACCTATAGTTTATTTAAATTACATGTAATAATTAATAAACTATACCTTATATCAATATGACTTAGAAAAATAATCAGAAAACACTTAAGCTTATATACTTAGCTTATTTAACCAACTTATATCTAATTATGGAAACTTTCTATTTTTAGAAACTTATTTAATTAAGGCAGCTAATCTAATTATGGAAACTTTCTATTTTTAGAAACTTATTTAATTAAGGCAGCTAATCTATTTATGGAAACTTTCTATTTTTAGAAACTTATCTATTTTAAGCAGTAATTCTATTTTTAGAAACTTTCTATTTTTGGAAACTTTCTATTTTTGGAAACTTAATATTTTTAGAAACTTTCTATTTTTGGTAACTTTCTAATTTTGGAAACTTTCTATTTTAGGAAACCTGCTATTTTTAGAAAGTTACTTATTATTACACAGTAAGTATAATAATACATGAAATACAAGTAATACTTAATTAGAATAGACAGAATATAAGATAAACACAGTTTAAAGCTTAAACAGTAAAACATGACATGAACGTATAAAATAAGCTAAGACATGACATAAAACCAGTTACGTATTTAGTAATCAGATACTTATACACGTATGTATTTATGTAGCATTAGTGATACCGAAGTAGGACTCTCCTCAGTTCGTCTTCTTCGTTCACTGGACATAAGGTACGGATTCCCTTCCTTTCAGTATAGACATTCATTCCTTATTAGGATTCTCCGTATGCAGCCAACTGTTTTCCCGTAGTATAAGTTTATATGTTTGATTTGCTTATGTTTAATTTAGAATACCTATAGCCATATACATGCATGACCAGTTTCAACTAGTTATGGAGGTACCATAACCATAACATTAGAGGCACTGGTGTTATGACTTCACCACGGCGGAGTGATTACTCGTGGCGTCCCTTCAGCTTTTGGCCATATTATTATATTTATCATGTGGGGCGTATGGGTTCATCCTAGTTACATGTTTTTCAGCAATTTACTCAGTGTGAATGTGGTGTGTGACTTGCATCCTTCACAAGGAGCTGATTCCTCCTACCCAAACCAGTATATTAAATTAGAGGCAGCCCCTCTAATTTGCATGATGAGGTCACCCCTCCAAGTATTCATGCACGGTTGGATTTTCATGACCTATATTGGCTAATGGTATAATATGTTAAACAGTTTTTATAAGATAAACATAAGGCTTTTCAAACTATAAAACCAGTTTTACCAAGACTTAAACGGGTTATTCGGGACTTAGTTTCTTCCGCTGTTACATGTTATATGCTTCTACTATTCATGCTTTATTGTACATCCGTGCACTGAGCGTATTGCTCAGCCGTTTTCCTTTTCTATGTTCCCAAAACGGCAGGTACTCAGGGACGCTCGTAGACTTTAAGCGTACGTGCATATGGACTGGAAGCTTTCTAGCCTTTCTTTACTTTATGCATTATCTTTACTTTGATACTCTTGCTATGGACATTGTTTAGTCCTTTCATTTACAGTACTTATGTTTATGTGTGATGAGTTTACTTTTGGACTACCGATGTTTGATTCCGGTATTTTCCTTTTATGGTCATGTAATGTTTAGACATTTATCCTTGTATGCTTTGATGACACGTCATAATTATGCGTGACATTCCATTATCAAAATAGGGTGATACAATTATGGTATCAAAGCCAAGGCTTCGACCTGTAGGCTCTCAAAATATGACCTGTGATTAGTGGGTAGTCACTATGGTCTTCCTAGAACTGACAGTCGTTTTCATGCATTCATCATTTTTATGCATACATATATATGTCATTGTCGCAGGTTTATGACTAAGTAATGGTTGGTATAGGACTGGCCCTATTTAGTCGCATGTGTTTTATCGAAACTTTTAAATTTGGGACCGACCCATAGGCGTCCCCTCGCCATGTCTTTTATTTTGGGTGAACTGACCATAGGCGTTCACTCTCGAGCATACAAAAGTTTTCATAAAACTGCATCATACATTCATACACAAATTTTCTTGCATAAATTTTTTTTTCTGGATTTACTTTTATAATTTTTTTTTTCATGTATATATATTTTATGTTTTGATCTGTTAATCATATGTTTTATGTTATACTGTCAGATGGTTCTCACACGCGAACAGGAACAACTCAATACTGCAATCCAAGCTGCAATGCAAGCTTTGCTTCCTCAACTGAGGAATGACATCAGGGCTGAGGTTCAAGCTGCCAACAATCAGCAGCATAACCAAGCACCTCCTCCTCCTCCTCCAGTGACATTGACAGTATGGCTGGAGAGATTCAACAAGCTCCGTCCTCGAGCTTTTGAGAAAACAGATAGCCCCAGTGATGCTGAAAGCTGGTTGGCTCACATCGAGAAGATTTTCAATGCTATGGGTTGTGACCCCGCGTTCAAGGCGAGGTTGGCATGTTATCGGTTTGAAGGCGATGTGTTAAATTGGTGGTTAGCGTTGATGCAGTCTGAGGGAGGTGACGATTGGGTTGCTGGTTTGACATGGGCTCAGTTCAAGGATATGGTGATGGAGCAGTTCTTTCCCAATGCTGAGCAAGACAAGCTCAAGAGGGAGTACCATGGGATCTGACAGAGAGTTGGGGAGAATAGGAACGAGTTTATGCAGCGCTTTCTTCGCTTAGCTGGTTTCCTTGGTGCAGCAGCAGGTACTCCTGAAGAGCAGGCACACCACTTTAGGTGGGATCTTCGCACATCGGTCGCAAACAATCTGGTGTGTGCTACGTTCACCACTGTAGCACAAGTGGCCGATGCAGCACGTAAGCTGGAAATGCTGCAGGAGAGAGATGAGTTCGGGGAAGCTGAGATACCCGACAAGAGGTAAACATTCGTAATCAAGCGGTGACCAATCCGTATTCTTTCCATATATGTCAAACTTTCATCTCTTTAAATTGTATCTTCCAGGCAGAAAACTGGGGACCGGTCTCAGCCGGCTACTCAGCAGCAACCTCATCAGCCCAAGGGAAACGGTCAGACTAACGACCGTTCTGCTACGGATAGGCGTGGCGGTAATGATACTTACCGTAACAACGCTGGACATTCCATCGGCAGCAGGTCCTAATACTTACGCATTTTCTTATGATTTCATGTTATAACTCATATTCTGACACTTTAGCAAAACTTCTACCAGGAACCATGGAAACGGTAGGGACCAGAACCAGAGAGGTTCACAGCCTAGCCGTCCAGCTATCACTGGTATTCAATCTTACGATTATCCGCATTGTCCTTTGTACCCTATTATCATGTCTTATGTAAAATGTTTTATCAGGTTCTCAACCAGCCAGAGCACCTGCTGAAGGATATACTCATCCTCTTTGCTCTACTTGCCACCGTAGGCACCCATGGCCATGTCGTCGTAACACTGACGCATGCTTCAAGTGTGGTCTTCCTGGCCATATCATGAAGGATTGCCGTAAGGGCGAAATGGAGGGCACATCGGGACATGCTGATACCAAGCCGCCTCCTACCACTGGGCGTGTCTACACGACGTCCCGAGACCAGGCCAACAAGTCTACAAGTACCATCACTGGAATCTTGTATATGTATGGTCAAGCTGCGTGTGTTCTTTTCGATACGGGTGCTACTCACTCGGTCATTTCTACTACTTATGCTAAGAACATTTGGATTCTCCCCATGACACTAGAGAATAGACTTACTATTTCCACGCCTTTGAGGGACTCTGTATTAATCACCCATGTATACAAGAGTCTTCCCCTAGAATTTGACGATAAGGTTCGTCTGGTTGATGCACTTCTGCTGGACATGAATGACTTCGACATGATTTTGGGCATGGATTGGCTATCCAAGAATCATGCTACCATAGACTGCCATTCATATCGAGTTATCTTCGGTGATGTTAATGCACCAGAGTACATTCATAACGGGTTCGTACCCGGACGGTCTGTACAAATCATATCTATCCTGCAAGCGCGTGCACTACTATCACATGGCTGCGAGGGTTATCTAGCTACGGTTCACGACATGGATGCTGAATCTTCATCAATTCAGGATCAACCAATAGTGTCGGAATTCCAAGATGTAATTCTAGAAGAACTACCGGGCATACCACCTGCACGAGAAGTGGAATTCAATATCGAGCTAATTCCAGGAGCTGAACCGATCTTCAAGGCTCCTTATCGAATGGCTCCCATAGAGCTGAAGGATCAACTGAAATAACTTCTTAAACGAGGTTTCATTCGACCGAGCGCATCTCCATGGGGCGCACCGGTTCTATTTGTTAAGAAGAAGGACGACAGTATGCGTCTTTGCATAGACTATCGCGAGCTCAACAAGATTACTATCCGGAATAGGTATCCACTCCCGCGTATAGACGATCTGTTTGACCAACTCCAAGGGTCCAAACACTTCTCCAAGATTGATCTTAGGTCAGGCTATCATCAGCTACGGGTTAAGGAGCAGGACATCGCCAAGACTGCTTTTCGTACCCGCTATGGCCACTACGAATTTGTAGTTATGCCATTCGGCCTGACAAATGCTCCAGCAGTGTTCATGGACTTGATGAACAGAATCTTCCATGACTTTTTGGACAAGTTCGTCATTGTCTTCATCGATGACATCCTGATTTTCTCAAAGTCCAAGGAGGAACACGAAGACCATCTTCGTACAGTACTACAGATTCTTCGCCAGAAGCAGTTGTATGCTGAATTCTCCAAGTGTGAGTTCTAGTTGGACAAGGTGGCATTCTTAGGTCACACTGTATCAGCAGAAGGAATCACTATGGATCCAGCGAAGGTTGAGGCTATTACTAAGTGGCCGAGGCCGAAATAAGCGACGGAAGTCCGCAGTTTCTTAGGCTTAGCTGGCTATTACCGTAGGTTCGTGGAGAACTTTTCCCGCTTAGCACTACCATTGACTAAAATGATGCGGAAAGGGGAGAAATTCGTCTGGACTGAAGAATGAGAGAAGAGCTTTGAAGACCTGAAGCAGAAGCTAGTATCTGCACCTATTCTTACTCTCCCATCTGGTTCGGGTGGATTTCAAATCTACAGTGATGCATCGGGGAAGGGACTTGGCTGTGTTCTCATGCAACATGGGAAAGTGATCGCGTACGCTTCACGACAGCTTAAGCCTTATGAAGATAATTACCCTACGCGTGACTTGGAACTTGCTGCAGTCGTGTTTGCATTGAAGATATGGAGGCACTACTTATATGGAGAATCATGTGACATTTTCACGGACCACAAGAGTTTGAAGTATGTCTTCACTCAACGTGAATTGAACATGAGACAGAGGAGATGGTTAGAGCTGTTGAAGGATTATGACATTAATCTACAGTATCATCCCAGAAAGGCAAATGTAGTAGCATATGCTCTTAGCAGGAAGTCCGGAATGATCAACAACATTAAAATTGAGGAGGAAATCATAAGAGACTTAGAGCGACTAGACATCGAGATCATGGTACGTGGACAACACGGTTACTGGGCTAATCTTAGAATAGAACCAGAGTTACTCTCTAAGATCAAGGAAGCTCAGAAAGATGATGGAGAAATCTGGGCGATATTACAGAATTTGGAGAAACAGACGGAATTCAGAGTAGATGCAGATGGTATCGTATGGCAGGGCACGAGACTTTGTGTTCCTGATGACCAAGAACTCCGGGAAGCCTTGTTAGCTGAAGCTCATAGCTCCCCATTCTCTATACATCCTGGTTCGACTAAGATATACCATGACATCAAGCAATACTTTTGGTGGAGTGGTATGAAACAGGATGTGGCCACTTACGTCTCCAAATGTCTTACCTGCCAACAGGTTAAGATCGAGCATCAGTGATCTGGCGGTCTCCTTCAACCGTTACATATTCCAGAGTGGAAGTGGGACAAAATCACCATGGATTTTGTTACTGTTCTTCCGCCTACCAAGAGGAAGCACGATGCAATTTGGGTTATCGTAGATCGACTTACCAAATCAGCTCATTTCTTACCGATCCGCAAGGAAGATCCGGTAAGTAAACTCGCCGATACGTATAGAAGAGAGATCATGAGACTCCACGGTGCTCCATCCAGCATCGTCTCAGACAGAGATCCTCGCTTCACTTCGCGATTTTAGAAGAGTCTACAGAAAACTTGGGGTACACAACTTAAGCTTAGCACGGCTTTTCATCCTCAAACGGACGAACAGTCAGAACGAACGATACAGACATTGGAAGACATGTTAAGGTCATGTGCGTTGGAATGGACGGGTGATTAGGACGATTACATATGTTTGGTAGAGTTTGCATACAACAACAATTGGCACGCAAGTATCAAGTGTGCTCCTTTCGAGATGTTGTATGGCAGAAAGTGTCGCGCTCCAATCTGCTGGGATCAGGTTGGCGAGCGAACACTTGAAGGACCAGAAATCATAGAGATGACCAATGAATGGATCGCAGTAGCTAAGCAGAAACTTCAGGAAGCACGTTCACGTCAGAAGAGTTACGCCGATAAGCATCGTAGGGACATACATTTTAACGTAGGAGATCACGTCTTCCTTAAGGTTTCGCCGGCACGTGGTGTTAGACGCTTCGGGATTAAAGGGAAGCTCAATCCTCGTTTCATCGGACCGTTTGATATCATTGAACGAGTCGGTGAAGTATCTTACCGGTTAGCATTACCTCCGCAGCTTTCTCATGTACACAATTTGTTTCATGTGTCCTTACTCAGAGGGTACCAGTATCATCCCCTTCACATGGTTCAGTATCCACTGGAACAGATACGTGAAGATCTCACCTTCATAGAAGAACCCGAATGAGTTCTTGACAGACAAGAACGAGTCATGAGAAGGAAGACGATTCCATTCGTCAAAATCCTTTGGAGGGATCATACCGAGCGGGAAGCCACTTGGGAAACAGAGGAGTCTATCCCGGCTTCTTACCCTCATTTCATATTTTGAATTCGGGTATGTTCTTCTTTTCCAGTTTACTTTATCTATAATTCGGGGACGAATTATTCTTTTTAGGGGGGAAGAGCTGTAAAACCCGCATGCTTTTACCATGAATAGTACCATTAAGATTGTACGTACTAGATTAAAACTTTCCTTTTATAGTATGATTACGTTCATGTGTTAGAATTTTACGTATTACGTACGCGTTAGAACACGATAAGTATTTATTACGTACGAACACACAATAATTATTTAACAATAATTTATCACGAACATGCGATCATGAAATCATGAACGTAATTTAATCACGAGCTAATATTAATTACGTATATATATTTATTACGAACACGAATAAATATATTAAGTCACGGTTAATATTTAACGAGAACACACAAAACACGAACACGACTAAACACGAATGAACACTTAAATATTTAGACTCGGAAAATGGTACGGGTACCCCATGTGGGGCCCCCTACCCGCGGCTACATCAAGAAGGATGGGCCAAGCCCATCAAATTTTACTAACATGGGGTAAAGGTAAAATATTGTTTCATTTTTCACATTACAGTAAAACATCAAAAACCTAAAAAGATTTTCTCCTTTTCCTTCTTGCTCTCCTCTTGGCCGCCGCATATACAAGACACAAAGGGGGTGTTTATTTGATTTTTGATCTTGATTTTTGTGCAAGTGTTTGTGTGTGTTCATCCTCGTTCGATCCACACATTCGGTATACCTTTTTAATCCTTTTTCTTTTTGTTTTGATTTAATAATTAAATAAGAACATGATGTTTTTAAAAAGCTAATTAAAAACATAAATCAAACATGTAAATGGTTATGGGGTAAATCAAAACGGAGGATTTAGGGGTGTTTGTGTGTGGCGGGCGCCTAAACCGAACCCCAAGGGGGTCTCGGCTTGGCATATGGACCACCACCGAGACCGCAAGGTCTCGGTTTGGTGGTGTGGGTCCCATGGAAGCAACAAACAAGGGAGAACCCCGAGGTGGTTCGGGGTATGGTGTTGATTACGGGTCCGGTTCATGGTTTTTAGTCGCGATCCGGTTCATGGTTTATGTCAAGGTTATGTTTTAATAATCATATGTTATAAATTAAATTAATAAATATGACATGATTAATTTAATAAACATGACATAGGTTATAATTTAATTATTAGATCATAAAATTTTAACCTAAAGTATTTATATTTTTCTAGACTTTATAATTAATTAATTATTAAAACCATGGCTATAATTAATTAATTAACATGACTTAGGTTATATTATTAATAATTATAATATATGTTTTAACCTAAGTATTTAACTTTATTTAATTAAAAAGATGATATATTTAATTAAATACTTTTAACCTATGTTTATTTAAATCACATGTAATAATTAATAAACTATACCTTATATCAATATGACTTAGAAAAATAATCAGAAAACACTTAATCTTATATACTTAGCTTATTTAACCAGCTTATATCTAATTATAGAAACTTTCTATTTTTATAAACTTATTTAATTAAGGCATCTAATCTAATTATGAAAACTTTCTATTTTTAGAAACTTATTTAATTAAGGCAGCTAATCTATTTATGGAAACTTTCTATTTTTAGAAACTTATCTATTTTAAGTAGTAATTCTATTTTTGGAAAATTTCTATTTTTGGAAACTTTCTATTTTTGGAAACTTTCTATTTTTGGAAAAATTTTATTTTTGGTAACTTTCTATTTTTGGAAACTTTCTATTTTAGGAAACCTGCTATTTTTAGAAAGTTACTTATTATTACACAGTAAGTATAATAATACATGAAATACAAGTACTCCATAATATTTAATCAGAATAGACAGAATATAAGATAAACACAGTTTAAATCTTAAACAGTAAAACATGACATGAACGTATAAAATAAGCTAAGACATGACATAAAACCAGTTACGTATTTAGTAATCAGATACTTATACACGTATGTATTTATGTAGCATTAGTGATACCGAAGTAGGACTCTCCTCAGTTCGTCTTCTTCGTTCACTGGACATAAGGTACGGATTCCCGTCCTTTCAGTATGGACATTCTTTCCTTATTAGGATTCCCCGTATGCAGCCAACTGTTTTCCCGTAGTATAAGTTTATATGTTTGATTTGCTTATGTTTAATTTAGAATACCTATAGCCATATACATGCATGACCAGTTTCACCTAGTTATGGAGGTACCATAACCATAACATTAGAGGCACTGGTGTTATGACTTTACCATGGCGGAGTGATTGCTCGTGGCGTCCCTTCAGCTTTTGGCCATATTATTATATTTATCATGTGGGGCGTATGGGTGCATCCTAGTTACATGTTTTTCAACAGATTACTCATTGTGAATGTGGTGTGTGCCTTGCATCCTTCACAAGGAGCTGATCCTCCTACCCAAACCAGTATATTAAATTAGAGGCATCCCCTCTAATTTGCATGATGAGGTCCTCCAAGTATTCATGCACGGTGGATTTTCATGACCTATATTGGCTAATGGTAGAATATGTTAAACAATTTTTATAAGATAAACATAAGGCTTTTCAAACTATAAAACCAGTTTTACCAAGACTTAACCGGGTTATTCGGGACTTAGTTTCTTCCGCTCTTACATGTTATATGCTTCTACTATTCATGCTTTATTGTACATCCGTGCACTGAGCGTATTGCTCAGTCGTTTTCCTTTTCTATGTTCCCAAAACGGCAGGTACTCAGGGACGCTCGTAGACTTTAAGCGTACGTGCATATGGACTGGAAGCTTTCTAGCCTTTCTTTACTTTATGCATTATCTTTACTTTGATACTCTTGCTATGGACACTGTTTAGTCCTTTCATTTACAGTACTTATGTTTGTGTGTGATGAGCTTTACTTTTGGACTACCGATGTTTGATTCCGGTATTTTCCTTTTATGTTCATGTAATGTTTAGACATTTATCCTTGTATGCTTTGATGATACGCCATAATTATGCGTGACATTCCATTGTCAAAATGGGGTGTTACAATGGTTAGTTACTCTTGTTATCAAACTTGCCATCTTCGATTTTAGTAGGTACCCTTGCCGGTGTTCGACCACTTAAGCCCTTATTCGAGGCAACGAACACTTTGGTGTCTGATAAGTGTGAAAACACTCATCAATAATGATCCAGAAACCACCCAAAACACAGTCAAATACATTATTTTAACTTTAAAATATCAGAATTACGCGTGTATTTGCGTTTCATGTGTTTTCAGGTAACAAGATACAATTTTGAAGCAAAGATGCGTTTTTAAGGGATTTATATCACAAAAGATGAAGAAAAGGACGAAAGAGCTTCTAAGGACTTTATTTGCCAATATTATCAAAGATCGAGGGCTTAGCTTGCAATTTTCTACGAGACGAAGGATTAAAAGAAACTTGATTTCAAAGTTATATATACATTTGATGAAAGAAGGAAAAAGAAAGGACCAAATGGCAATTTAAATAGAAAGTTAAGAAAGTTTACTTATCTTGGTCATTTGACCAAAACCGGTCAAAGACACAAACCCACACAATATGCGTCTTCTTCAATGTGAAGAGAGAGAAAGAAACGAGAAGCAGTTTCTTATCTCTTATCCACTCAAACCTGCAATCACCAATAACAAGCGATTTAGAAAGATTCAAGCAAAGCCTTCAACAGCAAAAATGATCACATCTTTCTCCTCTACACGATGATATGACTTAATTCGATCAAGAATGAAGAACGAAGAAAGCCCCAAATTCAAGAATGAAGGACGAGTGTAAACCTCGTATTAAACACGTGTCCACTCCTTATTGGAGCGAACACGTCATCTCATCATCCTCTCGACGCCTATAAATTGAAGACGAAGGCTTCATTTTTCGTGGTTAGCATAGGAGTAGATTCACATAGTTAGTTAGAGTTAGGAGTAGTTTAGTTCAATTTGTACTCTCAATCTTTTCTATTAAATCTTCGTAACAAATTCTGTTAAGCTTTCTGTTAAACTTGTAAATACTTTTCTGCCATTAATGAAAATTTTCAATTCTTCATTATTCTTTCTTTCTAACTGAGATCTTGTTCTTATATTGATTGTTACATAATATGGAGTTAGTAGTTAGACAGTTATGATTTTAGTTTAAAAGAAGTTTAATTCTGTAACAAACTTTCTCCATAAATGGAATTCGTATGCCTCTTTATTACTTGTTTTCAAACTTCTCAATCAAAAGCTCTGTTTTACTTCATAAGCTCTAGTGAGCTTATGAGTTATTTCGTTCATTAGCTGTTTCGTTTCTATTTCTTGTTCAAGATAAATTTCTTACATTTGATTTTAATCAGTTTAAGGGAAATAGGCTAAAAAAGCTCAAAAGCTCATAAGCTCATCTGAGCTTATGAGAAGTTTAAAGGTTAGAAGATTAATAAAAATTCAGTTAGGATATAGTATTTCAGTCACATCTTTAGATTTTATCATTTGAGTTCAAGTCGATTTAATATGAAGTTTTTCATCATTTCGAATAGTAATTGATTTTTTTTTAAGCTCATTAGCTCAACAGTGCTTGTGAATCGATCTTGGTTCTAGTCTCTTTTGTTCAATCATAGTAATAGTAGTTAAAGTTCAGACTAATGCTCAAGTTTCATACAATTTCGAGCTGAGTTTTCAGTAGTTGCAGACGATCAGATTGAGTAGCTTCTATTTGAGAGGAGCTAATGGTTTTTGGCAGATTTGTAGCTTATCTTGTTAGCACAGCATATCGTTTCCATTTCTTTTGCAGGATTGATTTTGCAGGTATATTGAAGTTTATGCAGATTCCGTTATTGGTAGTCTAGAAGACTCAATCTGTCAGTTTTAGTAGGAATCGTGTGGAGGTTAAGCTGTTTGTATTAAGCCGGCTCAGCGCCGCGCTTCTCGTCATCAAAGGGCTGGCTTTGGATGATTGGTTAAGCACATTTAAGTTTCTGTATTTCAGTGTGAATTTACTTGAACTATTCTTGTTTCTTAGTTTAGATTAACGAGTTTAGCTTACGTCATTCTTGATCATAATCTGTTTCCTAGTGTTTGGATTAGGAACATTTGAATATCAGTAGGCTTATGAATAGATTTACTTTGAAGCTTGATTACTCTTACTGTTCGAAATCTAGCTGAAGTGTTCATAATGGCAACACTCATCAAATTCTTCTAGAGATTAGTAGTCGTAGATGTGTTACACTATTTTAGGAATGAAATTCTTTTAAGACTTGTCAAAGCTTTATGCTAGATTTAGATCAAACTGTTTAAACTCATGGTTGTTATTCAACCTGAAATTGCATACTAATAGGATGGATCATAGTTAGTAATGTTAGGAGATTTAACCATCTTGATTTTGTTTAAAAGCTATTAGAATTCTACTGATTTGAGTCCAAATTGTCAAAACGTTTTATCTGTATCAAAATCTTATTGTTTGTTTTGAATTGTGTTTTCTGTTTAGTAGTGTCAATTTGTCTTATTGAGTCTGTAAAAATGAAATATTAAATGTAGAATTTATCCTCTCAATTTGTACATTCTGTTTTTATGAGTTTTGTAGTTTAGTGGACAATTTTGGACTGTATAGTATATTGACTTGCTTATCTTCATTGCATTTGTTAGTTTAATATAGATTACTTTTAGTTGTAGGATTTTACATTTCGTATTTTTGCATTTATAGAATAGAATTGTATTTTACATTTTAGTATTTTGAAATTTAAATGTGGTAATTGTAACGTGTTTTTAGATTAGTACATATACGTAGGTAATATAGATATTTTTACATTTTTACTTGTTTTGTGCCAATTAGACATAAATACCAATCAAGTCTTTTTAACCAAAAACAATTAAATCGAGCTTGAAATTGTTATATCAATTCGTTAAGACCGAGAGAAAACGAACTAAAAAGACAAATATTAGTGTCTCTTATACCTATGGTTATCCATCATAGTTATGCTTCCGAGGCCCTTCGATCTTTTGCACCATCAAGGAGAACCCACTGGTAGATACAAAAAATGCCCGCGTATCAACTAAGAATCCTGAAACAAAATTATACCCTTATCACATATTCACATGGATCATGTTGCAAAAAATCAACATTCATTTGATCTGTAGGTTGGTCGCATAAAATTTAACGTGTCCATGTTCCTGAGACCTGACACCAGCAGTAAGATACCTAACACCAGCAACAAGATATGTAATCAGGACCTACTGCTATTTTTTCTTTCCACCAAAAAAGTAAAAATTAATATAAGAAAGAAACTTCTAATTGTATGGAATTATAGAGGGAATACGATACTCTGTTTTGTATATTTAGCCATATGAACTAATATAGGGAATAAAGAAACTTTTGATATGTATCATCTAATAGATCATAATGAAGAGAGTTGATGGAAGAATTCCGTATTATTTTTATTAACTGTTTTTTTGAAGTAAGCTTTTATTTATTGAGATATGATTGTGGATGTTGGGGTTTTGTGGTAAGATCTAAACGGGATTCAAAGAGAGATAACAGATGTTGAATATGAAAGGAGAGGTTAAAGATGTTAGAGTTTTGGTGGATCACAGTATCTGAGAGTCGTGTCAAACACTTTTAGATCAAATTATTTCGATGGTTCTATCGAAATCTTCAATCGGATAAAACTCATATTGATGAACAGAAAATATGTTTTTGATGTTATGATGTTAGAACCAAGATAAAAACTTTATATGACCAAACTGTTCTTGTCCTTACGGTTACAACTGCCAAAAACAGTTATTGTAACCAAAAAAACACAGGCTTAATAACGGGTAGAAATAGGTCCGAATACCCAAGAATTTTATTTTCTAGTGTGTTTTTAACATAGCACTTTATACAAACAGTTATTGTAACCAAAAAACCGCTGCTCCTTGGACCCTGCCAGGGGCTGCCTCTCCTTGGACCCTGCCCAGGGGCGCTGCCCCCAGACCCCCGTTGTACGGGGGCTTCTCCCCAATATAATAATCGTAATAATGTCATACAAGTGTGCACTCCGCACAACCCTGACTTGATGAACGTTTATCACGATTACACATTGGTCAACTAAGTCAATTCATTACACTTAAATCACATTGGTAATACAAAAATCACCAACAATCCTCCCCCATTTAAGTGTAATCTTGATTAACTTAAAGAAAATCATAACACAAACAAAATGATGCATAAATGAAATGTCGACATGATTGAATTTCACATTAGTATATCAGCATTCCAAATATTCGAATATTAGAGTGTCACTAAGGATTGAACTCTTCTATTCATAGTGAATACCTAAAGATAATACACACAATAGTTTACACATTTACATGTTCTACTTGACACTATTTTTTACTAGCTTATGTCCTATCCTTGAATAAGAATATCAAAGTCAAGTCCCAAACTTCTTGAAGCAGCTAAACCTCATGCTTATATAGGTGATCTTTTCTTCTTGCACCTGCACATGCAATTTGTCAAAAGATCATTTAGAAATATAATTTTAACCTCCTTTACTTGAAATTATGAACACATACCGTGGGATGATGTAATTATGCGTTCCAAATCAAAATATCAAGCTTTCCACATTGAATTCAGCACCTAACATTGCGTTAGATGGGAATTGGGTATCTTGATACAAGGATTTTATTAGGTGGACTTTAAACCCATCCCAACAACCGCCTTTCGTACGAGATCTCTTGCTAACCCTTTGGTTAAATGGTCGGTTAAATTCAACTGAGTATTTACAAACTCCATAGATATCACACCATTCTAGATAAGCTCACGAATCATACTATGTCTAGCACCTAAGTGTCTAGACTTACCATTGTACACTTGACTATAAGCCCTAGCCAAGGTAGCAGCACTATCACATCTGATAGAAATGGTAGATACCGGTTTAGGCCACAAAGGAATTTCATAAACCAAATTCCTTAGCCACTCAGCTTCATTACCAGCTGCAGCTAAAGCCACAAACTTAGACTCCATAGTTGAGCTTGTAATACAAGTCTGTTTCTTAGAAGCCCAAGAAATAGCACCTCCTCCAAGTAGGAATACCCAGTTACTCGTAGACGAGTGATCCTCCATGTTATTAATCCAACTGGCATCTGAGTAACCCTCTATCACAGAAGGGTAACCGCTATAAGTCAAACCAAAATTCATGGTTCCTTTCAAATACTGAAACACTCTAGATAGAGCTTGCCAATGTAGAGCACTAGGATTGCTAGTATACTTACTAAGTTGTCTTACAGCAAAAGCTATATCAGGCCTAGTGCTAATCATGGCATACATAAGACATCTAACAGCACTAGGGTATTCTAGCCGAGACACTACAATTCCCTTATTAGGAATCAACTTCACAGTAGAATCAAATGGAGTATAAGCATAAATACAATTAGTAAAGTTAAACTTTGCTAGGATTTTCTCAATATAATGAGATTGAGAAATCGAGATACCATTGTTTCCTCGTTTGATTCTAATACCAAGAATCACCTCAGGCTCCCCCAGATCTTTCATATCAAACTTAGATGAAAAAAAATCCTTTGTCTTATCAACTTGATCTTGGTCAGTGCCAAAGATCAACATGTCATCTACATATAAGAAAATTATTACTCCCTTACCAGAAGCATCAAATCTGCTATACACACATTTTTCATATTGGTTTAAAGAAAAACCATTAGACAATACCACATCATCAAACTTTTGATGCCATTGTTTTGGTGCTTGTTTTAGACCATACAATGATTTCTTCGATTTACATACCTTGTTTTCATGTCCAGGCATCACAAATCCTTCAGGTTGTTTCATGTAAATTTCCTCATCCAAATCACCATTCAAGAATGCAGTTTTCACATCCATTTGGTGAATAACAAGATCATTTATAGCTGCAATAGCTAATAACAATCTAATAGTAGATATCCTAGCAACAGGAGCATAAGTATCAAAGAAGTCAATTCCCTCCTTTTGCCTAAAGCCTTGGATCACCAATCTGGCTTTAAATTTATCTATGCTTCCATCCATTTTCATTTTCCTTTTTAAGATCCATTTACATCCTAATGCCTTGCATCCAGGAGGAAAATCAGATAATTCCCAAGTATCATTTTGCATGATGGAATCAATCTCACTTTGAATTGCTTCTTTCCAAAAAGCAACATCCCTAGACGTCATTGCTTCACTCAAGGTCTTTGGATCCTCCTCAATAATGAAACAATATTCACGTAGAGATACAGTCTTATCTCTCGTTCCTTCAACCAAATAAAGTTGAAAATCAGAACCAAAAGACTTAGCTTTTCTTGTTCTAGTGCTTTTCCTAGGAACCGATGGACCAGGTACATCATCTTCACCTTCAACCTTATCTTCAGCTATCTCACTTGAAGATGGCTGTATCATACCTCTTGGTCTAGGTATAGATGAAAAACGCTCTTCATCAAAGATTGCATCTCTTGACTCTATTATAGAGTTCACCGACATATAATCATTAGGTTCTATAACATAAAACCTATAACACTTGGAATGCTCAGCATACCCAATGAAGATACAATCTATACCTTTCTCACCCAAAATTTTCATTTTGGGTTGAGTCAACCTTACGACTGCTCTACAGCCCCAAACCCTTAAATAAGTCAAATTCGATACCTTCTTGGTCCAAATTTCATAAGGAGTTTGTTTGGAGTTCTATTCAGAATATTACAGGCTGTCAACATTGCCTCACCCCAAAACCCTTCACTTGGATCAGAATAGGATAACATGGAATTAACCATTTCCTTTAAGGTCCTATTCTTCCTTTCAGCCACCCCATTCTGTTGTGGTGTGTAAGGAGCCGTGGTTTGATGTATTATTCCAGTAGATTGGAAATAAACTAGATCATAATACTCACCACCTCGATCAGTACGAAATACTTTTATTGAATCTTGTCTTTGAAGTTCTACTTCTTGTTTATAAATTTTAAATTTATCTAGAGCTTCCTTTTTAGCATGCAATAGATATACATAACAATATCTAGAAGCATCATCAATAAAAGTAATAACATACTTATTTTGTCCTAGTGAAGGATTGACATGAAAATCACATAGATCACTATGTATGAGATCTAATACTTTTCTTTCCCGATTAACACCCTTAAAAGGTTGTCTAGTAATCTTTGTTAACATACAAGTCTTACAACTTTTATTTGTCATGTCAAAAACAGGTATTAAACTCATTTTAGCCATATCTATCATTCTCCTGTAATGAACATGTCCTAGTCTAGCATGCCACAATTCAGAATTAGTTACATCATTACTATGACTAGAAGTAATCATACAAGCAGAAGCATTAAACAAAAGATAATTCAGATTTAATCTGATCATTCCATTACATACATAACCAAATCCAACAAAAGTACCATGTCTTGACAAGATATACTTATCACTTTCCAACACCTGTTTGTAGCCACACTTATTCAACACAATTTCAGAAATGAGATTCTTTCGAATCCCGGGTACATACAACACATTATCTAAACATAAAGTTTTTCCTGAAGTGAAAGTTAATAAAACACGCCCTATTCCTTTGATTGGTTCAGTAGCAACGTTTCCCATCTTTAAAATGATCCATCTCCAATTGATTTACAGGCTTGAAACCAACGAAGATCCTTGCAAACATGACTTGTTGCACCCGAATTAACCCACTAAGCAATATCATCATCCTGAACATAAAATGCATCATAAATAACAGAAACATAATGTAAAACATTATCACTATTCTGAATAAGATCAGAATTATAACCTTGTTGCTTTTTAGGATCCTTAGACCCATTTGAACCAGCGCCTTTTTTGTCCTTAGAGCGACAATCCTTCTTCATGTGACCAGGCTTGCCACATTTCCAACAAGCCCCCACTGCCTTCTTGTTGGCAGATTTATTATCACCACTGTTGTTGTACTTACGTTTGTTCTTATTGTTGTTTGAATTCTTGGCTCCATCTCCTTCAACCATGTTGACAGAAGATGACCCAATTTGGTTCTTTCCTTTAGGGTTATTTTCAAGTTCCTGATTTCTTAACCCTTCCTCAATTCGGAGAGCACTACCGAGTTGAACCAAATTTAATTCTTCCTTCTTATGTTTCAAACCATGTTTGAATTCTTTCCAAGAAGGGGGCAGTTTATCAATGACAACTGCAACCGTGATGGCCTCATCCATCAACAGTTTGTGTTGAGTAATCTGTCCCAGAATCCTTAACATCTCATGATATTGGTCCATTACAGATCTGGAATCAACCATCCTGTAATTCATGAAATTGCTTACCAGAAACTTCTTTATAGAAGCATCTTCAGCCATGTATTTGGATTCTAGGGACTCCCACAGTGCCTTTGCAGATTTTGTATTTTGATAGATATCAAAGAGTGAGTCAGACATACCATTCAGAATATGACCACGACATATGTAGTCGTCGTTTTCCCACTTCATCCGCTGCCTAGTGGTTTCCAGCGTTTCATTCTTCGACCACTCGGGACTTGGTGTATTCAGAACACGCACAACCTTCAAAGTGGTAAGAAGAAAGTGCATCTTCTTTTGCCAACGACGAATATCCTGCCCTTCAAACTTAGCCAACTTGTCGAACTTACTCGTCATCTCCTTTATAGAGTATCCGTTCGCCATGATCACATAATACTTTGATCTTTGTTAGAGTTTTGGTGGATCACAGTATCTAAGAGTCATGTCAAACACTTTCAGATCAAAGTATTTTGATGGTTCTATCGAAATCTTCAATCGGATAAAACTCAGATTGATGAACTGAAATATGTTTTTGATGTTATGATGTCAGAACCAAGATAAAAACGTTATATGACCAAACTGTTCCTGTCCTTATGGTGCTTCCCCTTGGACCCTGCCAGGGGCTGCCACGCCTTGGACCCGCCCAGGGGCGCTGCCCCCGGATCCCCGTCGTACAGGGACTTCGCCCCCGTATGATAACCGTAATAATGTCATACAAGTGTGCACTCCGCACAACCACGTTTATCACGATTACACATTGGTCAACTAAGTCAATCTATTACACTTAAATCACATTGGTAATACAAAAATCACCAACAAAAAATAGAGGTTTGTGGTGTGGTGGAAGATATATAAAAGATGAAAACATAAATGGACGAGTAGGACCCACAAAAGTTCAATGTGGCAAAGAAATCCCTTACCAACCAGTAGCCCCTCACAAAGGTAACACGAGCGTAGCTTCTATAAATGTTCAGTAACTCAAACAATAAACCCGTATATATGGGTAACCTTCTGTTAGGTTTTAAACTTTAGTAACATAATTGAATTTTTTGACAAACTTTATTAACTTTTGTGTATATTAACCCTTACAATTTTAAGTTGAAGTTACAAAATAACTTGAAGCAATCTGATAATGAACTTATTTTATCTTCTTCTGATTCGTATGTTTTGGAGAGAGTAACTGTTGTTACGACATAGGTTGAACTTATTTGACCTAATAACGGTTTTTTCATATACTTTTGAAGATTCAATGTTATGTAAATGTGTTTCATACAATGTTATGTAAATGTGTTACTAGAATAAACCATTTGTATCAACCATATACCAAAAGATTATTAAATCTAACAACCTAATTTAGAAAGTAATTAAAGTGTTGGTGTCTGAGGAAAAGTATGATTATATTTACTGAGACTCATTTAAATATGTACGGTGCGTGTTAGAACTTGAATGGCCTACTCCTTTGAGCCCAATCAAATAGTATTTTGAGCCTAATTCACTTGTTTCATACACCACTCTGCAATTCTTATTTTGTAAACTATCATATAGTATTATATACGGCAAAGTCGCAAAGATATATAAAATGACATGACTAGCAAAGTCGTGTTTGAAAGTGAAAAGTTACATTTACTGAGCTTTCTAAATCAATCAATTGTTAGCTATACGGCTAAAAGATTCAACCTACATTCATGTTTGACATGTAATCACAACATATATAGATGTAACTAGGTGATAAATCATGGCTAAAGTTTCCATATTTGCTATGTAACTCCATGGTGGTGGGGATAGCCGTGGCCAAACCCGAAAAAAGAAACCGAAACCAAACCCGATCATAACCGGTTAGGGTACGGAATTAACCACCGCTTACTAACCAGTTATTGTTTTGGAGGAACACATCCAATACATTCTTGATTGCATAAATATTTATGAAACCGGGTACACATTCCCTGGTAAACTCAGTGATTGAAAAAAATCCCGGTTACAACCGGTTTTTCATACCCTAACCGGTTACTAACCGACCCTAACTGGTTACTCACGGGTAGGGTTTTTTACCCTCAAAATCATACCCGACCCTAACCGGTCATTGGGATTAACTGGTCAAACTGGTTTGACCAAAAATCGGTTAGGGTATTAACCGAAACCGGTTATGGAAAAAAACCGGTTATGTGCACCTCTAGATGGGGATGGCGCTTGTTTTAGGAAACAGCTTGGATCAAGCTTGTTGGGTCTTCAAATATGTCAGTTATGTGTCATGAATGAATAAATAATTATATAATCAACCTTGTTGCTCATTTGAGGTGTTTATTGAAAATGGCGAACACTTGGATTGAAATAAACCCGCATACAATTACTCCGTAGTAAACAAGATGTGGCCACTAACATAAGATCTGGCCGGAGTAACAGAAATAACTTGTGTACCAGGATTAGTACTAATGTATATTATAAATGAAAATAAATATGTAACAAGAACTTATGTGTATTGTGGTGAGCTTGGATTGTATTCCGGGAGTGAACCAAAGCCCTGAGAACTAAAATAACCGCACACGTATGATGTGTTAATGCAATGCCATAGTTAAAGGTTAATAGATCAAACAGGACTTTCTATACTATACTACTACTATAAAACTGAGGTCATGACCCCCTCGGTCTGTTTGCATTAACTTATGGCCACCCTGAACTAATGGCAGGTAATATATCTAATGGGTCCAACTATCCAAGTAGCGTTTACACTGTAAATACTTTGCTAAAAAGGAGACGGTTTAACACTTTAACCTAGTTAAAAATTTCCGGACCAAAATATTTTCGGGTACAAGTTACCCATTTTGACATATTGCTGAATGTCATTACCATGGTTACAAACGACCTGTAATGACCAATGCCCATATAGTTCATAAGATTCTTATAAAACAGCAATGGAAGAGATTCGAATGGTACAGTAGCCAGCCGAAGAAATAAGGTGAACTCAGACTACGACAGGGACGCCGGACTGTACGACGGAAAGGTGGGACAGTAATACGGCAAGGCCGGAGGTAAGGTGGGGGGGGGGGGGAGGTTGGAGAATATGAAGAATATCTGGGTCAGGCTGGGTAGAATGTAGGTGAGGTGGGACAGTATTCAGGAGACGTGGGGGCGTGGGCCCGCATATATTGAGGAGAAGGAAAGACGGGTTATACCAAGGAGTTAATAGGCTACGATGAGTAATAATCTGGCGAGGGTGGGGAGTAAGTATAGGGGAGCTTACTGTATGATTTATGTTAAACTTGAATAAAGCTACAAGAAGTTGAAAATGATAAGTGAGGTATGTGCCATTAGCACAGAATGGTTTTAAGGTCCAGTCTCCCAAATCTCGGGTTATAATTTGGCCTGGTGCTTTCACTCGAGTACTAGACTGGGTGAGCACTGTAAAACAATCACAATGAAATTATATAATTTGAATCAGGGCATATACTACATAGGGCCAGAACCAACCAAACCTGTGCAAAATCGTGACAGCCTTTCCTTTCCCCTCACTGTATCATATAAGACGACAACTGAGATATACCGCACCTCCCCTCACTGTATCGTCTCCATCAGGACCACCACTCAGCTTCTCCTCATCTCTAGAGGTCACTCTGCTTTGACTCGCCACAAGGTTCCCAAAACCAACCATACCCCCTTCTACCACCATGACTTGTGCAGTACTCGACAAAAACACTCAAAACTTTTTACTACGTGGATAATCAGACACATGTCCTCAAGTTTTCTGTCAAGAATAACAAACTGTACAATCACCCGTCAAGGATATTGTCAGGGTAGCAAAAGACGTTCCACTATTACCTAGCCCCTTGCTTACTACCCTTCCCTTTCCCCCTAATTGAGCCTCCCTCGCTTCCAAAAACTCAAATCAACCCTAAAACTTACCCAAACAAATCTTTAGTCAATCTTGAAGATTCGACTATAGACTTTATTGTTGATTAAACATAGTTTTGAATGATAGGAGGGAAGCACAAACATGGCGGAGGGGTCAGATTCTGACGGATGATGCAACACGTGCAAAAAAGACTACGTGTTGTGTCTAAAATTTTGACGCGTACTCTTCTAGTTTCCTGTTATAGTGTAGGTATAAATACACAGAAGGTGACCCTCGCAGTCGAATTACCTTCATTTGACTAAACTAGTATACACGATAACATTGCGAGCTAATATAACAAAACACGCAGTTAAGAACTCTATGACATGTTTCTTGGTACCTGAACTAAGCAGTTATCTTATAAATATTTATACTTTGATCTAAGCAAATACAACTTTTTGCAGCATAAACTAAAAAAGCAAACGAAAACACAGTGGAAAAGATGTGTGTAATACAGAAACGGTGTTTGCTCCAAAAAACAGATATTCTTGATGCATTTACAACATGTGGACATGATTTAACAAGGAAAACAATATTCCCACACATATGAACCAAAGTTCCAAAAGCAAAGCAAAGTTAAAGATCCAGAAAACATGTGGTAAACTAGCAGCGACATCATGTAACATGACTGACCTATGCTTAAGTTTCACATTCAAGGGCCAAGCAACAAAGGCGCATCCTTCTTTTTAGATTCATTGTTAGCCGGACGGCTCGAACCTCTAAGAGGAGACTCAAACATCTTGGATGCAATATCTGGTGGTGCATCATCGGTATCATCACCAGGAAGAACCACGAGACCCTTTTCCCGAAGAGGTGATGGTTCATTGTAGTGTATGGTCCATAGGGAGTCTACAAGTTGTCGTTCATCCCTAACAGCAGCAAGATCTTCAGCAGACATTATGCTAATATTGTTGATTCTTTCTTGGAGGACTTGTTTTAGTTTTTCTTCATCCTCATGCGTGCTAACATTTGTTTTTCCTGATTTGTCTTTAGCAAGTTCGTAAAGACCCCTTAATGCACCTTCACGTACTTCTGGATCTTCACTACTGACTAGATGTGTCAAGATGCGTGGAAACCCAAGCTCGGTAACAATATTACAGTCACTTGGGTTTTCTTGAATCAAGTATTGGATCACGTTCAGTGCTTTCCTGCAGCATGATTATTTACATTGTTATTAATGAGTTAAACAAACTAGACTAGTTACCGGCTTACCCCAATTTACAGGCCACTATATTTGGTAGAGGTGGCAAATAGCCAGGTAAGTTGGTTTTAGTAATGAGTTAAATCAAACAATCTATTTCGCGCATATTTTTGTATTTCTTTGCATCCGCTTTTGGTGTCCTTTTATGTCATCACTGTGGTTATCTACAGTATTTGCAACACCTAAAATTGGGTTCAGCTAGTTTGGGGTTGAACTAAACGTTTTTGTCCCTTCAATTTAGACAACTAAAGAGCAAAAAAACAACTACACAACAGATTATTACAACATTCCGAATTTTAAAAATAAAGCAGAAGATTTTCGGTAACTTCTAATATGTTTGACCCATTCCCTTTTAGGTAGTATTTCTGTATTTGGTTTGACCCGTTTGAGATACAAAACAACCCATTTCCGCTTACTCTAAGTATACCAATATAGTTGGTTTAGACTAATTAAATTTCATGAAATACAAGTTATCACAAATAATATTAGGTTATAGAAAAGTTTTCATACCTCTGGAATCTGACACTTTCAGAGCTGAGTGCATCTCTCAGACCAGCATAACCATTTGCAAGACGGAATGCTGCAACCCCTGGCTTATTGTGCCTGATTAAAGCTGAAGTTCACCATTAAAGATATAAGTTATCATCATAAACCATGTATAAGAAGGGAAGCAAACTTCACCATAAGTATGGTAAGACAAGGGGGTGTATGGATGTGCCGTTGAGAAGCGATTATGTGTTGTTTTAATGCATTCGAACATTTAGAACTCCGTATCGTGACCAAAAGAAATATCCAAAAGTTGTTTGACCATTTAAAACTCAGTATTGCGACCTTTAATTTACAATGATGACAAAATCAGTTCTATTACTCCAATAAACACGCTCCTTGTACCCATTGATTACAATTCTAGACTCGAAGGACTACTTACAGGATATTGCACCAAGTGCCTTGGTGCGAACAGTAACATCATCATCAGATGTGAAATTGGTAAGCAAAGGTTCCATGCCACTTGCGTCCATAACCAATTGCTGACTCTTTGGATTGTTTTGAACAATAGTACTAACAACCTCGGCAGCCTTGGCACGTATGTTAGCATGAGAGTTGCTCAAATATTTTAGTAGAGGCGCCAAGCCACCAATAGTGTGGAGATCTGACAAAACATTTACATATAAGATACATTAGACACATTTGCACAAGGTGAGATACCTAAAAAGAATAAAGCAAATGATTCTAGTTCAACCGTGCAGCATACTGAAGTATAAAACACCAAATCTTACAATACAATCATGAAAAGTCATTGGTTTACTTTCGAAAAACAGCAAGAAAAAACTCACCATTGGCCATATCAATTGACTCAACATGTTCCTGAAGCTCGTCCAACATCCCTGCAAAGAAACCAAGCATCACAAAAAGCTTAGAAATGCAGAGTCAGAGATAAATATTATATTACACAGATAGGTTGCATGCTGATAATACCTTCGAGATCAGTCGCACTAACACCTTGCTCCTCCAACACATTTTCAGGGGTTTGCATAACCAAAGTTATCTCTTTCATGCGCTTCACCACATCAATAGTTTGAGCTTGCATAGCTTCCATAAACCATTTACGATCCTCCTCACTTAACACAAATAGAAAAGAACAGACTAAGCATCACAACTTACCAACTTGGACAACTCTAAAACCAAAAGATCAAACTAAATGTTTACTCCACAGTTGACTGGTGTTCACGGGTCGGGTCGGGTCGGTTCGGTTAGTTGGAAAATTTTAACTATCAATCGCAGGGCGGATAATAATATTTACTACCCTAAGCCGAATTATGGCTTATTTTCGGCTCATATAACGTTAGCCCCAATTTTGTGGCTTATTTTGAGACTTAGGGGCTTATATAAGTTTATCATGACATAGTAAACTTATATAAGCCCATAAACCTCCAAGTAAGCCACAAAATTGTGGCTTATGTTATATAAGCTGAAATGGGCTTACATTATATACGCCAAACCAAACACCCCCTTAGCTAAAAAAATCATGTATAATATGTATGGCTTGTTTTGGTTAACCGTGGATTTCTAAAAGTAAAAAACGAAACCGAACCATGATGAGCGGGTTTTTTCGGTTTCGGTTTCTTCGAATTTTGAGTTTTTCCGGTTTTGGATTGGGCGATTCGGCTCCGTTCGTGGGTTTCTCGGGGTTTTTTAACCCCAGTACTTCACATGGTACTCAAGCTAAAAGAATACCCAACGATACACATTTTGGAGTCTGAAACTAAATCAATTGGTCAAACCTATAGCTTATTAGCTTATAAGCCGAAACCAAGTGTTTGGTTAAGCTTACATGAGTGGGCTTATAAGCTTATATAAGGAGGGGTTTGGTAAGCCAAAAATTTGTGACGTTTATAAGAAAGGGTTGGCTTATATAACAAAATAATATATAAAAATACTTTTATACCCACATTTAATAACTACACCTTATAATATTCATGTACTTTTTTGTCATCTACCTTATTCATTTTGATGAGCTAAACCAAACACTAAACATGAGCTTATAAGCTTATAAGCTTATGATCTATAAGCCATAAATAGCTTATATAATATAAGCCTAAGGGGGTGTTTGGTTTGGCTAATACTATAATGTAAGCCGATTTTGTCTTATATAACATAAGCCTCAATTTTATGGCTTATTTGGAGGTTTACGGGCTTATATAAGTTTATTATATCATGATAAACTTATATAAGCCAATAAATCTCAAAATAAGCCACAAAATAGGGACTTATGTTATTTAAGCCGAAAATAAACCATATTTCGGCTTGTATTTCATAAAGCCTAATTTTTTAAGCTTATAGGTGACTTATGGGCTTATATAAGTTTATGTTATCATAACAAACTTAGATAAGCCCATAAGTCTCTAAATAAGGCACCAAATTGAGGCTTATGTTATATAAGCCGAAATAGGCTTACATTATGAGGGTGTTTGGTTAAGCTTATGACTTGGAGTTATGCTTATGTTATATAAGCCATTTATGGCTTATATATTATAATCTTATAAGCTCAAATTTAGTGTTTGGTTTAGCTCATCAAAATTAATAAGTTAAATGACAAAAAAGTCCATGAGTATTAAATAGTGTGTTATTAAATGTGGGGTATAAAAGTCTTTTTATATGCTATTGTTATATAAGCCAACCCTTTGTAATAAACTTAAATATAAGCTTACCAAAACACCCACATATAAGCTTATAAGCCCACTTATACAAGCTTAACTATATAAGCTAACAAGCTTATAAGCCCACTATATAAGCTAAAACGAACACCCTCTATATAAGGTAAAACGAACACCCTCTATATAAGGTAAAACAAAGAGCCCTTAAGTCCAAGTCATAAGCTTAACCAAACACCCCCTAAAAGAATACCCAATGATATACATCTTGGGGGTGTTTGGTTAAGCTTATGAATTGAGGTTACGCTTATATTATATAAGCCATTCATAGCTTATATATAATGAGCTCATAAGTCTTTAATAAGTGTTTGGTTTAGCTTATATAACTAATAAGGTAGAATGACTAATAAGTACATAAAAATAAAAATAAAATGGGTGTAATGAATTATATGAGGGTATAAAAGTCTTTTAATATAATATTCTTACGTAAGCCTACATCTTCTTATAAAAGCTATAAAGTTTTGGCTTACCAAAACCCCCTTATATAAGCTTATAAGCCAAGTCATATAAGCTTAACCAAACACTTGTTTCGGCTTATTTAACACATATAAGCTAATAAGCTTATAAGCCCATCATATAAGCTTAACCAAACACCAGTGAGTATTGAAACTAAATCAATTGGTCAAACCCTAACTTATCGCCGATGTGGGATAGTAACAGATGATTAAAACAATTGACTAGTTAATTAACAGAAATTAATTAAACAAATTGATAATAATAATAATAATAATAATTAATAAGCAGGAGATGAAAGAATAATATACCTTAAGTTTCTGTTGGGTTTGTTGGTGCCATCGGAATTAGCGATACTCCATTTAAGCAAACCATCCCAGTTTGGTCCTTCTTTCGCCATATTCGATTCAAATTAGATTAATCAATCGAGTCGAGTCGAGTCGAGTTGTTGTTTTTTCTTTGTTCGGAAGGGATGAATGGGTTTTTATAAGTATATATTTATAGAGGGGGGTAGGAGAGGGTTCTAGAACCTTCGATTGAGATTCAAATTCAATTAATCTTGTTTGTGTTCGTAAGGGATGATGAATGGAGGCTTTTTATATACTGCTGTATATAATAAATAGGTAGGAGATGAGAGGAGAGAAGAGGAGAGGGTTCTAGAAGAACTTATTATTAGGCATAGTTTTGGATTTTACCATCTTTCACCTGCCTTCCATATTTTTTAACTTTGGTTTCGTTTTTTTAAACCTCTTAGATTTTTTATCAAAATAATAATAATCTAATAACTTTGTTTAACACAATATCTATACTACATTATAAAGGATGTATCATTTTGGTTGAAAGTTAAAAATGTTAAATGTTGAAAAATGTGGGTCTCACTATCTATATCTATACTACTAGCCGGCTACCCACGCAATGCGGCGGGTAGCCGATGGCTAATTTCGTGGATTTGGCTAAACCACGAAACCACTATTACAAAAACGAATATTTTTCCTGGAGTCTGGAGACAACAATTACAGTTTTTTTCAGCAGCGAAAAACAACGCCAAATTTGTTATGGGTCCAATGACACCAGGCGAGCCACAATATGCTTGAAATAGCGAGTTCGTGATGAATATAACCAATACCATTTGCATTAACCAAAACCACATAAACAAAAATCACCATCCCAGACAACCTTAACCGGGACACATGTGCCATAACCACATAAACTAAACCTGGATTTGATCCACATATTCAAAGATACCGGTGGTAGCAGCAACGGATTCAAGTGAAGTAGACGACACATTCAGATAATGGTTTGGTGGGAAAGGTGTTTGTGGTTTGTCTTTTATATCTAGTAGTTTCGAAAACCATTAACAAGTCCTGTAGGTTATGGCATAATTGTGGTGGTGGTTACAAATATATATTGATGATAATTAATTTTAATTACTCTAACTTTATTATCTATGAGAAATGGGTTGTTACTGAATTGAAGTTAATTATATTTTTTAAGATGTGTGTAAATGTAATAAATAACTTTTATGTGTGTAATTATTGGCTTTGTAGCAAAAGTAACATCAATCTTTCTTAATAAAGAAATGTTTGAGTCTTAAAATTTTAAGACTTCTTTATTTAGAAAGGATGTAAATGTATTATAAAGTAGTATAGATATAGAAGTATAGAAGTATAGATATAGATATAGATTATCTATGAGAAATGGGCTGTTACTGAATTGAAGTTAATTGTATTTTTTAAGATGTGTGTAGATGTAATAAATAACTTTTATGTGTGTAATTATTGGCTTTGTAGCAAAAGTAACATCAATCTTTCTTAATAAAGAAATGTTTGCGTCTTAAAATTTTAAGACTTCTTTATTTAGAAAGGATGTAAATGTATTATAAAGTAGTATAGATATTATAATAGATGTATCTCTTTAGTTGAAAGTTGAAAATGTTGAATGTTGAAAAATATGGGTCCCACTAAAAACTAATACACACAAATCTCATTCACTAAAAATTATCATTAAAACAAAAACACACTGCACCACACTCTCTCTCCTCTTTCTAACGTCGGCTACCGCCCCACCACCGTCGGCTACCGCCCCTCCAATGCCAGTCGCTGCTCCATGACCGTCGGCTGTTGCCGCCTACCTACAATCCCCCAAAATTTTGATGTTAATTATCTGTCGCTAGGCAATTTCCGCCGCTATGCGCGGATACTCGTCTAGTTTTTATAAAGTTGTTAGCTTTTTATCTTAAATAAAAAATTGATTCGTACAATTTTTTAATTTATCAAGAGCTGTTATAACTGTAAATTACTAATATAACCTCTAACCATATTATAAATTATTTAAATATGTCATTTTAAGTCATTTTACATATTAACCTTACAGTCAATAGTTGATATACCAAACAATTGACAGTTTTTTAATAAACAACTTATAATTAACAAATTACAATAACCACTCAAGGGTGGCTTAGTGGCAAAATAATTTGTGACTATCACTCCAAAGTGTGTGAGGTCTTAAGTTCAATTCCCACTAGGTGCAAACAACTTTGAAGTGGCCACGCCAACCTCCTGAAAAGAGAGGGCTTTACCTGGTTTGAGTCTATGTGACGGTGGGCTCAAACCCCGTAGATTAGTCGGCCAATGAGTCAGAAATCACGGTTATAAAAAAAAAAAAAAAAAACTACAACTAGTTTTGTAGTTTTGTCAAACATAGCTTTTGTTTTCTTTATTCTTTTAAAAAAACGCCATCTAGTGGACTATGATAAAAGTAGTAACTTTGTTTTCTATAACAGATTCTCATCATCCATTGTGTTTTGATCTAAAAATATGGATTAACTTAAGATTTAGAAAAAAACACGGAAGGACTAGTTTTACCAAAAAAATCCAAAATTTTCAGAAATCAATCGGAGAGACTAAAATTGTAAATTTTCCGAACTAATTTTTATTAATGGTGATATTTCACTAGTGAAAAAACCAATGAAAATTTTACCGGTTATAAAATAATTTTATCACTGATGGTATTTCACTAGTGAAAAATCAATGAAATATCACGAGTGATAAATGTTTCATTACTTTTTTCGCTAGTAAAATATCACTGTTGAAAAAAATCAGTTCGGAAACTTTACAAGTTTAGTCCCTTCGACGATTTTTTTTTGCAATTTTTTGACATTTTGGCAAAAATAGCCCCTCCGTGTTTTTTCATACGATTTAATCTTAGGTAATGAATGACTAGGATTAGTCCCCTTGCTTGCAAGTAAAAACAAGGATGCAAAATAACTCAACTCGTTCGACCATTACATGTCAGATTTTTCTCTTTGACGACTAACAAACGATTTTTTCTCGCATCAAGATGATCAACTCTTTTTTAAACTAAAATTTATTAAATAAAAATATTACGTAAATAACTAAAAATACATTACCATAATTAATCAAGTAAAATAAAAACATTACAATAATAGTTAAAAACTTATACTAATAATTTAAATTATAAGTTCTTTTAATGTCGTTCTTCATCTCTTGCAACGCATGTTGTTGTGTCGGGGGAAAATTGGGGTTTATTTAGTGTTGTAGAACGTTATGTCTTTGTCTCGTTTTCTTTTTTGTGCAAGTTCAATTGCTAGTCGTTGTAATTCGAGCTTATCTCTTTTCAAGTCGCTACTTCCTGTTGAGTTGTCTCCTGCAAATCCACTCTAGGTGCTTCAACTGAAAGTATGAGTCTTGTTGTTCATTCTTTTTTCCCATTTGAGGTCCTTTTCTCTCGTCTGTTGGCTACAACGTCAACAAATGAAGATCTCCTATTATCGACGAGACAAATGACTTCTTCTTAGCTCGCTCATGATTAATTGGTCGTTGTTATTGAGGTATGGTTCATCGTTCAAATTCACATAACCATCTTGTCTGGAACCGAAGGTGATTTCAGAAGTCTTGTATTTTTTGTTAGCCCTTGGGTCCCAATAAACAATAAACGTCGCAACAAAGCGCGGACTTCCATAGTTGTTTATACTTAAATAGAATTACACTTCGGTTCTTATCAAATGTCGAAAAGGCTCTTATCATAATAACGAACCCGTACGTAAGATGAGCCAAACCCAAACATTTATCTAACGTTCTTTTTCAAAACAAAATTTAGTGACTGAATTCGTTCGTTGGCAAGCCAAGGCCAAAGAATATCAAGATTGGTTTACCTTTAACAAAGACTTTAAGTAATCGATAACATGGGACATAATCCGTTCGTTGGGTGGCCAAGCCAAAACGTAATCAAAGGGTAGTTTCTTTTTAAAAAAACAGTTAAACCCTATATGTTCAACTACTAACCAATATAACATATCGAAGAACGTTCTTTCAAAAAAGATTTACGAAATGAACACGAATTACGCAACTAGTATGTGAGGCTAGGGCGTCCTGTAACTTCAGTGATAGAGGAATGATATTTTCCGTTAAGTATGTGGGTGACAACATGTGTTCGTACATATGCTCAAGCTAATACTACATATGTTCGTCGGTCGTCGTAAAACCTTGTTCGAGTGTGACCTACTTAGAGAAATTTCGATTCATGTGTGTATATGTCATGAATACCAATACACAATAGAGCCCATATAAAACTAAATATAATTCTTTGTCGAGCTTACATAATTGATGATGTAAAACAAGAAGAAATTGGCAAAACTAAAGAGCACCAATTGGCAAAACTAAAGAGCACCAGGGGAAGCTTTGACATGTGAAAACCTAACTAAAATTAGGTACAGACGGAGAGTAGCATTTGAGGATCTTTGAATAACTCATTCAGTGTCTTTAAGCTTTCTATATGCATCTTTTCTGACTATCCTGCTTACCGGTGATCGTCGTTTTTGGTATGTGGGTTGCTATTGTGTGATGCACACTATTTACGCGGGTGTTTTTTTCTGTTTCCATGATGTTATGTATATTTATGTTTTCATTGTGTTTTGGTTTTATACATACTTACTTGATGCTATTTAGCTTGCATGTGGACTACCAGAGGCGGCTAAAGGGGTGTGCAAGCGGTGCCGTTGTACCGGGCCTCCACTTGAAAGAGGGCCACATATTTTTAATATTATATATAAAATACGTTATATGTTAAACATGTATAAGTCATGTAATTCAAGTTTATATTAATTTCTCTTTAATACGAAAGTGTAACGGGGCCTCTTAATCATTATTGTCTAGGGTCTCCGATAACAATAGGCCGGCCCTGTGGACTACGTGGTTTGTATGTTTCGGGAAATGGTCATTCCTGTTTGGGAGGCCGATCATGTAGCCTGAAGTGATGCTGCCATGTCTGAACTTCCCTAGAATTCTTGCGTATCGGATATCCATAGAGCCAAATGTGAAGGTTGCTTCAAATATTGTTATAAACTCTTTCTTGGGTGATCACATATTGGACGCCGGAGTCACATGTTTGTTGGTATACTTCTCTTCTTATAATAATAGTGTCTCTTCATCCATGTAGAGTAGATGTTTACCTCAATGTGTCATCTTTGGTTTTAGTAGTTTCATGTGTCTTATTGGCAGATGCTATGGACAACTCAGCTAATCCTGCTCTCGGTATAGGCAGTGGTAGTTCTGCTCGGGAATCTGGCTCTTCAGGTAATCATTGATCACGTAACTAATAACTGATGACAATGTAATAACTAACTTCTGTTTCATCACTTTTCTTAGTTCCACACATCTAGCTTGGAAGTTGTGATCAAAGTTGTCAGCATTGTCGCGCGTGCATGTTTCTGGTATGCAGAGCGCACAAAGAATAATCCTAGAAATGCACGCCGAAGTATCATGGCTGGTGTATGGGGGGAAGCGTACATATCAAGTGTACCCAGAGTACATTAAACTTGTTGTTTAGTTTTCAAAATCATGGTACACAAAAACTTGTTTACTAAAAATGGAGACGTCTCCAATAGCGGTAACATGATTGGGCTGACATTATGGAATGAAATGGCAACGGGATTTGATATACATGCGTACGAGTTAATGGAAATAACATGTTATCATCACAGACGCTTCGTGTTGGCCGTTGGGGTCACGATACAACAGTAAATTTCCTTACTCTGAAACCAGTGGCGGACGCAAGAAATTCTATTGTGGGGGGCAAAAAAATTTTTGACAATAGCAAGAGGAAAAAGGTTAAATTCTGAATAAAAATTCGAGTATTATAACTTAAAAATAGAGATTTTTAGGTTTTAAAGTGTTAATTAGTGGATTTTAATGCGTGAGTGGGGGGAAATTTGTGTTTTGAGTGGGGGCACTTTATAAAAACGCTCAAAATTAACGAAAAAATACACTATAATTTCGTATTTTTGGTCTAGCCATGGGGGGCGCCGCCACCCCGTACCCAAAGGGTATGTCTGCCACTGTTTGAAACTATATAGAAAATACATCATCAACAACCAAATTAACGAATACTTTGATAAATACAGTTTATAAGGACATCCACAACTCATTACTACCACACACTTTGTAATTACTAACAATGTCTAAATTTTTTTACAATCACAGTTACTGTTTCAAGACAATTGCTAGTGACGGATTGACAACTATCTCTATAATATGCTTCATTGACCAAGCTAACAGCTTAACAAGGGACTGCAAAGATGTCTTAGCGGAACTGACAAACAAAGACCGTTATCAACTATATACAGCCATCCCTAAAAGAACTAGAAGGTACAATACACACATTCCAATTCCACTTTCTACACACAGCTTTCAAACCAACTGCACCTCTCTTAACGGCGCCAGTCCCTACCCAGCCTTCATCCTCCAAAACAACTTCTGAAAAACCCAAAGACATAGTGACTGGTCTAGATACGCCAACACAGAAATGCCTCCAAAACGTACATATCAGTCCAACCTCACCAACGCTTGCAAACAACCAAACAGTATGTGTCTCAAGTGACATCGACATACCATCAACACAACAGTCAAGAACACCTAATGAACAAGAAACAAACTTCGATGCAAAAAGAAGAAACAGGAAACAAGCCATCAAAGAGTTCAACACACAAAGCACTATTTGAAAAAGACGAAAACACACACTACTGAAAGTATCAAAAAGATGAAACACGATGACTGAACGAACTATCAGGATCCAGTGACTGAATCAACTATCTGTAGTGCTATGTGGTGTGCGTACATATAACGTGCCTATAACTCGATACTTTATCTTCAAACCATAGCCGGTATCTAAATGCAGGGCTTTTGTAAAACCTGTATTTAAGATTCTCGAATATTAAATACGCGTAGTCTCAGTTTTAACCTTATTTAAACGTAAACAGTAAATACGCAGTCTCGGTTTATTTAAATACTACAGTAAAATAATTATTCATAAAATAATTATTGGGTTCAGAAAATATTACGTATATGGTTTAAAACCTACAAGTATAAATTTCACGCGTCCCAGTTTTATTTAAAATGTTACGTAATTTATTTTATTCAGAATAATAACTAACTTTAACTATATATATATCACGTAAATATTATTTTATTCAGGGAAAAATAAATAAAGATATGACGGGATTAAAAACACGAACACGCAAGTTAAATATTATAATCGAAGCGAAACGAAAACCAAAACTTATGTATACTAATTATGGGCTAGTGGTTGAGCTAAGCAAGGAAAGAATGTGGGCTTAGGGCCCATTTTGGGCAAAAGAAAAACAAAAACGGGGGGTTAACCCCATACTTTGACAAATACGGGAAACAAAACAAAAGGAAAAAAAGACAATATTAGGGTTTGTTTGATCAAGAACTGCCGGCAAGAACAACCAAAAGAGGGTGACGGGTTGTGCATCTTTTACTTGATTGATTATGTGTTAATAATCCATCCCTAATCTCGATTTAAGGTGATCACTCCTTACTTTCATATTTTTTCTGAATCTATCCTAAAAGAAAACCATGAACACCTGAATCTATAATCGGAAACATGTAAATAAATCAATTGCTAGTCGGTGTGTCGTTCTTGGTACAGCCGTGTAGACGAGGGTTGTGGGTGTTGGTCAGCAACAATTGGGGAAAAAACCAGGGGTGCTGCGTATTAAAACAGTGGGAACCATAAAACAAACAGGGGTGTTTGGGATTACCTTGCAAACAGGGTGTTTGGATGTAACAGTGGGATATTATATCTAACGGTGGGAACAGAAAGCCAAACAGTGGGAACAAGACTATAATTCATCAGTGGGAAAGGTTAGACAGAAAAATGGTGATTCTATTTTGAAATTAGCGACGGTTTAGTGACACTAAATTCCGTCGCAGAATTGTTTATGACAGTTTTATTGACAGTTTTTAAAATTCAGTTTTTAGTGACACTTTTAGTGACGCAGATTTCCGTCACTAATTCAATTGGGCAGATGTTATATAGTTTGGTTGAATTGTTTTAGTGCTACCGAGAAGGGTATCTCGGTAGGCTCGGTATGTAGTTATAAAAATAAAAAGGAAGATTTTAGATTATACCTTTTTATTACTTATTCTTTTTATATAAATGTTTTAATTGTATATTTTTAATGAATTAAACTAAAATAGTTTTATAATATTTTAAAAAGGATATAATTTTATTAAATGAATTAAATTAATTTGGAAACTTTCTAATTTAGGAAACTTTCTATTTTTAGCAGGTTACTTAATATAGTATTACTATAGCGTCAGAAATACGTTTGTACCATAATTAATAGTAGAACGATAATACATTAAAAGGAATTACTATAAGATCAGATTTATCAGCTAATATACGTACAGAATTTCAGAATTTAAATAAATAAATGAGAAGCCAATAAGATCAGTAAATTATAAAAAATATCATATAACTTATTCGCGTCTATTGTTATTGTAGCTTCCGTGAAGCCCGAGTAGTGTTCGTTCAGTCTTCCTTCAGTCAGTTACCGGACAAGAGGTACGGATTTTCCGTCCTTTCAGTAAGGACTTCCTTTCTATGCATGATTAGGATTTCCCGTCTGCAGCCAAATGTTTTCCCCGGTATATGTTATAAATTATCAGTAATTATTTTAATAACTAAAATATTGCCTGAGCCTTATATACAAGCATGACCAGTCAGTAGTACTAGTTAGGGAGGTACCGTAACCATGACACTAGAGGCACCGGTGTCATGACTCACCTGCGGAAGAGTGATATCCCACAGCGTTCCATTCAGTTCAGCTTGTCCATTTTATCAGTATTATTAGTGGGGCGTATGGATGCATCATAGGCTTATCAGTTTACAGTTATCAGGTGAATGTGGTGTGTGCTCTAAATCCTTCACATTGGAGCCGATCCCTCCACCCATCACATTATTTAGAGGTCACCCCTCTACAGCATGACGAGGCCACCCCTCCAGTTATTCATGCAACAGTTGTTTCAACACATGACCTATATAAGCTCTTTGTAATTAAAATACAGTAAATACATGTCTTTAGATTTAACAAATAACAGTTCAGCTTTATTATTTATAAATCATACTTTTTAGATTTTACACAGGCTTCCGTTGAAACTTTACTTATCAGTCTTACAGGTTCAGTATTTTATCATCTGCTTCATTTCAGTATTTCTTATCATGCTTTATATCCGTTCACTGAGCGTTATGCTCAGCTGTAGTCACTTTCGTGTTCTAACGGCAGGTACACCAGGATGCTCTTAGGATTCTAAGAGCATGTACATTTGGATGGAAGCTATCCAGACTTCTTACTTTATGCATTTCTTACATTATTCAGCTTATTTGGACATTGTTTAGTCCTTTCCTTTAGTATTTACTTTTCAGGTTTTGAGCTTATGTTTGGATTACTGATGTTTGATTCCGATATTTCCTTTATGGTCAGTTAATGTTTTAGGACATTTACCTTATGCTTTGATGACACGCCATAAATACATGTAACGTTCCACTTATCCAAGTGGGGTGTTACAATTATGGTATCAGAGCTATAGGTTCGACCTGTAGGCTCTAAAACTTGACCTGTGACTAGTGGGTAGTCACCAGGAGCTTCCCAGATTTCGGCGTTGTTATCTTTCATGTTTCTCATGCATTTATCAGTCAGTTTTCTTCATTTATCAGTCAGTTTTCTTAAAATTTTGACTAAGTAAAAGGTTGGTACACGACTTGAAATATTTAGTCGCATGTGCTTTTCTGCGAATTTTGTTTTGGTGAACCGACCCATAGGCGTTCACCCTTGCCCGTTCAGGTTTTGTATTGGTGAACCGAACCATAGGCGTTCATCCTTACTCATGGCAGATTCATGTTTTCAGTTGAATATTACTTGGTGAACCGACCCATATTCGTTCACCATTTCTCAGGTCAAATTTCATGCTTTTCAGTCGAATGATGTTTTATGAACCGATCCAAAGTTGTTCACCTTGGTCATATCAGGACATTTAATAAACTTTGACGAGTATGGATTGGACTACAACCAACCATATTTAATCCCATATTATAAATTTCTATACATGACAGTTCTCAAATTTTTTGGCAAGTATGGTTCGAACCAGAATCGCCCATACTTAGTCACACGCTTCCTACTTTAAATTATGTGGATTTAACCATAGCCATCTACACCAGTTGATGTTAAACCTCAGTTGAGTTCCTTCTATGTTCTTTGTATCAGTCAAGTTCGATACTCTCTCGTGAATGTCGTTTTCATGCTGATAAAGTTTCATGTCTCCTTTTGAGGATTTCGTTTCCAACAAGGTGATGATGTTTTTATGTTAAGATACAGAAGGGTTACAGTAAAATCCTATTTTATTAATAAATCATGTTTGATCTTCATCAGGCATGTCTTCAGGCTGACCATTGTTTAAATTCCGTTTAATCATATTCTTGAACCTCTATACAACCAACATTAAGTCTACGCAAGAATCACCAGGCTATCATGTTACTCATTTTAGTTCAGTTTACTACTGTTTAAATCAAGTTATTTCTTTGATCATGTCAGACAAGCGACACCAGTATCGATCATCCCATAAAATTTCCCACCAGTGCCATGTACAGTATTCCATATATACCCCATGTATAGTGTCTCAGTTATACTCTATGTACAATATTTCGTGTGTACTCCACGTACAGTGTCTCAAACATGCTCCATGTGCATTATTCATTTTGTATTTCATGTACAGTAGTCCAGGTGTACTCCAGGTACCTTACTCCATGGATATTGCTAATTGATCCTCAATCATCTCAGGCGTTTTCACTTGGCGGTATTCTACCAGATGCTGATGCTACTCGTGAGTTTAAGATTTTACAAGATGCTGATGTTGTTAACACTTGGAAGACCTCACAAATGCTGATGCTGCTAATACTTTGGAGATTTCTCAAGATGTTGAGGCTGTTTATACTATGAAGACTCTAGAGAATAAGGACGAAAACTATAACTTGAAATTTCTGATAGGAATAAACTTCAATCATCAGACGCTACCATACCTTACATGTTTTTACTTCCTCAGTTAAGATGTAACACGTCTCACAACCATATTTCCAGTCAGAAGAGTGGGAACCGGTACCCAGCCAGCCACTCAGCAGAAACAGCTTCATAAATCACGGTCATGATAATGACCATCATAAAATTGACAGACAAAGCAGTAGTGACAACCACCGTGCTTATATTATCAGTCAGTAGCTATCGGAACTCCGAAACGGACGTGACTAAAAATACAGAGGTCAGCAGTCTAACCGGTCCGCCAATCCTAGAAGTTACCAAAATTATCAACCTTATTCGTATCCACCTACCAAAACACATGTCAAAACATCAGTTAAGACACAAGTCTCAAGTATCAGTTCGGAAGACACTTGTCAGGATACCAGTCATGATACATGTCATAACAATATCTTCTCAAGGCACGAGTTAAGACTCATAACTCCAGTATGCCTGCTAAACCAGGTCCTCAGTAAATCAGGGTACCCTTCAAGGGAGTATACCTATTTTGTCGTGTCACGCATAAATCAAACCATTAAAGACTCAGTCACCACCACTGGTGTAGTATTCAAGTTAGACACGTAGTATTCATTGGTGAGGTTATAGACGAACACATTCAATGAAAGTCGCCATGTTTACTTCACGTATTTCTATGTCAGCTTTATTTAAAACAGGTATTTACCTACCTCCCAGCCAGAAAAGACTTCATAGTATCACCAATATTTATTAAAGTTTTCGTTTAGTTAACGACGAGATCCGTCTTACTAACTCCTGATCATATTCATTATACTTCTGCCAGAAAAATCAGTACAAACTGTTTCAGCTTTACCAGCACGTGAATTATTATCTTATAGCTACGAAGACTATTAGTCACCATTCATGATGCGACTTCTGAAATTCCTTAAATTCATGATCAGCAGATTATTCCAGAGTTTTCATATGTAATTCTAGAAGGGTTTCCAGAAATCCCTCTCTAACCACGAGACGAAGTTTACCTTAGAGCTTGTATCATGTACAGAACCTGTTTTCAGAACTCTTTATCGCAGGGCTTCAGCCGAGTTAAAAAGTGTTGGAGCATTTGCTGCAAGAATTACTGGCACGAGGCTGATGCTGCTGATACCTTGGAGATCTCTCAAGATGCTGATGCCGTTCATACTATGAAGACTCTGCAGAACAAGGATGAAAATTATAAATTTAAAATTTCTGACAAGAATAAATTTCAACCATCAGACACTACCATTCCATTCCATACTTTTACCTTCTCAGCTAGATGTCACACTTCACTCAGCTAACCGTTCATTTAGAAGAGTGGGAACCGGAACTCAACTGACCACTTAGCAGAATAGTTACATGAATCACGGTCATGATAATGACCGTCATAAATTGACAGACAAAGCAGTAGTGACCACCACCGTGCTTATAATTAATCAGTCAATAATCATCGAAACTCTGGAACGGACGTGACCAGAAATACAGAGGTCAGTAGTCTAATCGGTCCGCCATTCCTAGCAGTTACCAGAAATTCTCAACCTTATTCAGACTCGCCCGTTAAAATACTTGTCCAAAAAACAATCAAGACACATGTCTCAAGTATCATTTCGGAAGACACATGTCAGGACACCAGTTATAGTACACGTCCTATGATTATCTTCTCAAGTACGAATCAGATTTATAACACCAGTACGCCTTCTAAACCAGGTCCTCAGAAATTCAGGGTACCCTCCAAGGGGGTATACCCTTTTTGTCATGCCATGCATAAATCAGACCATTAAAAATTCAGCCACCACCACTGGTGTATTATTCTGGTTAGACACGTGGTATTCATTCGGTGGAGTTACGGACGAACACATTCAGTGAAAGTTGCCAAATTTACTTCACATATTCATATGTCAGCTTTATTTTAAATCATGTATTATCTACCCCCAGTCAGAAAAGATTTCATAGTATCACCCATATTTTATAAAGGTTTTTCCTTCTAGTTGAAGACAAGGTCCGTGTTACTAAATCCTAAATATTGTCATCTTGTTTCTGTCAGAAAAATAAGTACAAATCGTTTCTGCCTTACAAGCACGTGAATTATTATCCTATAGCTGCGAAGAATTTCTAGTCACCATTCATGATGTGACCTCTGAAGTTCCTTAAACTCATGATCAGCAGATTATTCCAGAGTTTCCAGAAATCACTCCCTAACCACGAGACAGAGTTTAGCCTCGAGTTTGTTTCAAGGACAGAACCTATTTTCAAAACTCCTTATCGCAGGGCTAAGGCTGAGTTAATAGAGTTGCAACCTTAGCTACAAGAGTTACCAGAATGAGGCCTTAGTCGCCCTAGCACACCACCAGAAAGTGCACCGTTTTTCCGTCTATCAGGAGAAAGGCCGGTAACATGAAATCACGTATCTACCACCATAGAATTCACCAGATCACCATTATTAATTGATATTCATTCCACGTATAGAAGGTTTATCTGATCTACTACGATGTCTTAAACATTTTATAGAATAATTTTTGATCATCCTACCATCAGTGGTGAGAGAAAGAACATGATGTTTTCCAGACTGCTGTTGCACATATCACAGTCTCTCAATTTTTTTTTTTGATTTTATACTTCTGAGCTCCCTAATGCTCCAGCTATATTATGAAATTTATGAATAAAATTTTTCCATGACTCTCAGACAAAATCGTCAGTATATTCATTGATCATATTCTGATCTGCCAAATACTAGAGAAGAACACGAAAATCATCTTCTCGCAGTTGTACAGAATCTTCGATAGGAGAAAATATTATATAAGCAGCTTCCCAGATGTGAATCCCAGTTGAACAAGGTGACATTTCTGAACCACCCTATTTCAGCAGAAAGAAATTTCAGACGATACTGCGAAGGTAAAGGCCATCACCAGATGGTCAAGACCGACGTCGATAACTAGAGTACAAAATTTTCTAGAACTCAATTGACTGCTACCACAGAAATTAGTGACAGTTGTCACTAAAATTCTTCCATGACTATTCATCCAGATTCCACCAGAATGTTCCTCAATCCCAGAGAGAATTTTGATAGAAGCAATATAACACAACTAATGTAGCTATGTTCATATCTAGATGCCTGACATACCGCAGGTTCAAGATAGGACACCGGCATGCTAATGAGTTATTAGAACCATTAAAAATTTCGGAACAGTAATGAGATAAGATTCCATGGAGGTTGTTTTCAGTTATCACAGACTCAGACAAAGCATGATGCTATCTAAGTCGTTGTTAACCAGTTAACCCATCCTACACGTCTTCGTTTATCTGAAATGATTACACAGTACAGGACCCGCAAAAAATTTAGCAGTAAATTATTCGAATTCAAGGTATTCCAACAACCATTATATTATATGTTCACAATCACGTATATGTTTACGTTCACGCTATTTTCACTTTCACGTCTACGTCTTATTCACAGTATAATACTGTCTCAGTTCATCTCATGATTTAAGTTCTCGATTCGCATTCATGACATTGTTCACGTTCAGGTTCGTGTTCCATCTCCGTGGATACGTTCCAGGTCTGGTACTGGAGTTGGTCACAGAAAGCTTAAGAAACTAGACTCGAGTTAGCACAACTTTTCCATACTCAGGCAGACGTTTCACGTCTTAGGCTGTATCGTTTGGCATTCCTTCCTCAGTCAGTATACGTTCATGATACGTCCACGTCCATGTATCACGTTCTCGATACCTTCCATGCTCAACGTTCACCAGATGATCGCGAACCACGTTTACAGTTGCTCACTTAGAACGTTCACAATTGTTCACGTAGTTCGTTCCTTTATATTCTCAGCAACTTGCTTAGAGAGATAAAAATTACCTTTCAGGATAATCGTACATATCATTTCATGTACCCTACATATTATAGCTTATTCATTCTATCAGATCCAGAAAATCAATTTTATGAATGGAACCAGAAACTCCTCAGCATTGCCAAGACATGGTCATTAAGACCAAGAATTGCATTGTGTCAAGACATTTAAAGGAACCGGTTCGAGCGGGAAGCCACTTGAAACAAAGCAATCCATCCAGACTTCTCATCCTTTTCTTCCATAAGTCAGTTATGTCCTTTTCAGTCATGTCACGTTCCATGTCCTTTTCAGTCACGTCATGTCACATGTTCACTTCAGTCATACCATGTTCATACTTTTAGCAGCATTATGTCTTAATTTAGAAGACGGATTATCCTCTCAGTTTATATGTCCTTTTCATCTTTCATGTTCTTTCAGCCTATGTGTCCTTCTAGCTTATATGTCTTTTCAGCTTATACGCCTTTCAGGTTATTAGCATCTTCAGTTTTTACCCAATCAGCTTGAATACTTTTATATTAGAGGATGAATTCTCCTTTTAGAGGGGAAGAATTGTAAAACCAAGTATGGTCGTATCTTTAATTCGGGGACGAATTATTCTTTTTAGAGGGTGTAAAATTCGTATTTAATTATTCAAAATAATAAATACGCAGTTTAATTTTTAAAAACTACGAAAGAACGTGAAACTAGAATTAATACGAAAGAACGCAAAGATTACATTACGCTTTAAGAAAAAAAATCGGGTTGTTTTCTTTCTAGTAATCCTTGTGAGCTCGTTTTCCATTCAAGAATTCCTCGAAGGTAATCTATTCTTTTGTTTCTAAACGAATGTAAATCAGGATACAAGGGTTTAGGTGCGTGATTCATTCAAACCGAGGGTACTAGACCCTCGGCGACCCTTCCATTGAAGATGGGCATTTGGTGGGTTTTGAGTGCTCACAGCTGAGACCTTTTAAGGTCTCGGTGGTCCCTTCTTTTGCCCAGCCTCGAACCATAAACTCATCAGGGGGTTCGGTTTGTGTACAGCAAGAAAACAGGGGGCCGCGTTTGGTTAACAGCATAGTGGAACAAATTGTTAAGGGGTGTTTGGGTATGAGAACAGAACACTGAAAACAGTAGGAATATAATGAAAACGGTGGGAATATAATAAAAACAGTGGGAATATAATGCAAGCAGTGGGAACTTAAGACTAACAGTGGGAAAAGATTTTGGACAGAAAATAATGGGTTTTATTTAGGTTTAGCGACAGTTTTTGCGACAGCATCCTTCTGCCGCAGAATTGTGTGATAGACAGTTTTAAAAACTCAGTTTTAGTGACACTTTTTAATGACTCAGATTTCTGTCACTAATTTCATATAGGCAGATTTTTATATAGTTGTTGAATTGTTTAAGTGCGACCGAGAAGGGGTATCTCGGTAGGCTCGGGGTATAATTATAATAAATAAAATGAAGATTTAATATTATACCTTTTATTACTTATTTTTTTATAAATGATTTAATTGTATGTTTATATGAATTAAACTAAGATATTTTATAATAATTAAAGGGTATAATTTTATTAAAGAAACCAAAAAATTTTGAAAACTTTATAATTAAGAAAACCTCAAATTTTAACGAGTTACTTATATAGTATTAATATAACGTCAGAATACGTTTGTATCGTAATAATAGTAGGTCGCTAATATATTAGAATGAATTATAATTAAAGAGCATATTTATCAGTAAAATACGTGCAGAACTTCAGAAATAAAATAAGTAAATGAGAAAAATAAGAACAGTAAATTAAATAATAATCAGGTAACTTATTCACGTCTATTATTATTGTAGCTTCCGTGAAGCCTGGGTAGTATTCGTTCAGTCTTCCATTCAGTCAGTTACTGGACTAGAGTACGGATTTTCCGTCCTTTCAGAAAGGACTTCCCTTCTATGCATGATTAGAGTTTCCCGTCTGCATCCAAATATTTTCCCCAGTACCATGTTATAAATTATCAGAAATTATTTAAATAACTAAGACATTGCCTGAGCCTTATATACAAGCATGACCAAATAGTTGTACTAGTTACGGAGGTACCGTAACCATGACACTTAAGGCACCTGTGTCGTGACTCACATGCAGGAAAGTGATATCCTGCATCATCCCACTCAGCTCAGCTTGGCCATTTTATCAGTATTATTAGTGTGGCGTATGGATGCATCCTAGGCATATCAGTTTACAGTTATCAGGTGAACGTGGTGTGTGCTCTACATCCTTCACATTGGAGCTGATCCCTCCACCCAGCACAGTAATTAGAGGTCACCCCTCTACAACATGACGAGGTCACCCCTCCAGTTATTCATGCAACAATTGTTACAACACATAACCTATATAAGCTCTTGTCAATTAGAATACAGTAAATGCATGTTTTCAGATTTAACAGATAACAGTTTAGTTTTATTATTTATAAATCAGACTTATCAGATTTTCTACAGTTTTTATCATACTCCACATATCAGTCTTTCAGCTTCAGTAATTATTAATTATTATAAGTTCAGTATATTCCTATCATGCATTATATCCGTTCACCGAGCATTATGCTCAGCCGTAGTTCTTTCATGTTCTAACGGCAGGTACACCAGGATACTCTTCAGATTTTGAGAGCATGTGCATTGGATGGAAGCCGTCCAGACTTCTTTGCTTTATGCACTTCATTTTTATATTACCGTTGGACATTGTTCAGTCCTTTCTTTTAGTATTTTACTTTTCATGTTTTGAGCTTATGTTGGATTACGATGTTTGATTCTGGTATTTCCGTTATGGTCAGTTAATGTTTTAGGACATTTACCTTATACTTTGATGACACGCCATAGATACCCGTAACACTCCACTTATCCAAGTGGGCCGTTACAATTGGCTTTACATGGTATAATTATGTGTAGCGTTAGGTTCAAACTTCAAACCCTGTGGGTTGTGGATTGATTAATCAAATTTTTCGTAAACCATGGTTACAACAAAAAAAGAAGTTTTTAGCCCTGCACACGTACTCCTTGAGCTTTTGAGGCCCGAAGCGAAATTCCATAATGAGGCCCTCAGAATAAATGTTTTATACAAAGTGTCATCATTTTACATATATTACGCAAGCTAACTATTTAATCGTCACTACAAAATTTATGACATTTGCTTACTAAATTATATGCGAAAGAGTAAGTAACAGAGGGCCACTAAAAATCTATTCTTACTCTTTTAGAGTAAGCTAGAGGTGGCAAATCTTGCCTATTTTGATAAATATGGGCACTTTTTGTCCATTTTCAAAAAAGGATGGGGCACTTTTTGCCTATTCTCTATTATTAATGGGCTAAGCGGGCGCATATGTAAGAAACTTATGGGCTTAATGGGCGCACTTGTAAAACACTAATTAGGCTACTCGTCGGATATTTTATATTTAGTTTTTATCTCCGGCTTTTAAACAATTATTTTTATTTATTAATTCTATGTTTTTATATATTTTTTTCCTCGTTTTAGTTTGCGCCCGTTTAGCCCGCCCATTTAGCCCGCGCCCGTTTAGCCCGCCGCCCGTTTAGCCCGTCGCCCGTTTAGCCCGCCCGTTTTGCCCGTGCCCGTTTAGCCCGCGCCCGTTTAGCCCGCCGCCCGTTTAGCCCCCCGCCCGTTTAACCCGTCACCCGTTTAGCCCGTAGCCCGCCCGCCCGTTTTGCCACCATTAGAGTAAACAAAAGTATTTTCTATCAATATTCTACTAAAAAGAGTCACAAAAAGTTATTTTTTATCAACTCATACTCTTAATAAAAAGAGTAATTTGTGAGGGGAACACTAAAAAGTCTATTTTTACTCAAAAAAGAGTAAACAAAAGTATAAAACTTTTAATGACTCTTTTTTAGTAGACAAAAGAGTAAGCAAAAGTTATGGTTTTCTTTTGCTTACTTTTATATTCATTGTGTTTGAGTAAGGAAAAATTATAATGACTAAAATAGTTGTAAATTTTATTAGTAAAACAAAACTTCGAGTAAGTAAACATCATTTATTTTGTAGTGCGTTAACATATGAAATTGCTTTTTTCACGAGAAAAATATGTGTACAAGTGTATATAATTGTTAACGACACAAAGAGCCCTAGCGGTCACCCACCTTGCCCACCATCAAGAATGGCTCTCCATGTACATTCCCTCACGTTGCCATGCACGTGCAAATCTATTTGTTACAGAAAACCCGCGCCATGAGAATGAGAGGAGAAGTGTATTAAGTTTGTTCCAATTTTTTACTTGTGTAAAAAACTGTCATATTGACCAAAGAAAATTTAAAGCATTACCATATAGGACATGCTCTGATATAATCTTGGTAATTGGAAAGTTACTTGGTAAATATGAAAGAAAGAAAGAGATCGTTATGTAAATATGGTTAAAAATAAAAGTTTTTATAAGAAAATATAAGGAAATCAATATTTAAAAGTCGGTTGTTTTTTTGATAAAAAGCCCAAAAACCTCTCTCACTGAGGTACGATTCGATTTGGAGGTGGTAATTAAGAGACTTTGCTGTGTTTGTTTTTTTACCATGGCTTCAATTGAAGATGCAATAAGTTTAAACTACGCCAAAAGAAGACGTATGCTTTCCAAAACGCATAAATCAGCAGAAGAAGATATAATAAATTCATTACCAGATTGCCTACTTGTTGAAATATTGTCTCGTGTAGATGAAACAAAATTCGCCATAAGAACAGGTACTCTTTCCAAAAGATGGCAGCATCTTTGGCGTCAACTTTCTAATCTTTTAATTGAAGATATCTTTCATTGTAATATCCCCAAATTCTATGCATCCCTTGAAAGAACCTTATTAAGTCAGACTTCTCAACTCAGCAAGCTCAAACTACATATCGTTTACGGTGACCAGACTCAGACTCAAATCACCAATTGTATTCGTCATGCTATTAGCCGCAATGTTCAAGAGATTGATTTTGATATGAATAACGAGGATTCTGTTTATGCTGGTAACAGCAATGAGTTTGTTTTACCTGACCTTTTTTTCACCTCTTCAAGTTTTATCCGTGTAAGCTTGTGTGGGTGCCTATTTAAACCATCCGATGCCGTTAGTTGGGAAAACCTTAGGACATTGCATATTAAAGAAACGGAATTAGACGAAGATGTGATTGAGAATATTTTATCCGGAAGTCCTCTTTTGGAAACTTTGGAGTTGGATTCTTGTTATGGTTTTGAGCGGATTGATATTACTACTAACAAGAGTGTTAAGAACTTGGGGCTCCTTTTACATGGAGGTGATCCTGAAGATGCTTTCCAAATCAATGCTCCTTATATTTTGACGCTAGCAATCAAAGGAGATTTGATGTTGAATGATTTCATGTTGCTAAATGTGTGTTCGGTAATTAACGTTGAGCTAAATATTTTCAAGAAGAGATCTTTTCCGCCTGTCGACGTGCAAGAAACACATGAAGAGCAGGAAAGTAATGAAGAGATGCTTAAAGTACAGCTGCTTAAGCTTGAATATGATCAGCCTGTCGACGTGCAAGAAACACATGAAGAGCTGGAACGTAATGAAGAGATGCTTAAAGGACATCTACTTAAGCTTGTTCATGCCAAGGAGGTTAAACTTGGGCAATTATGTTTAGAGGTACATACAACTATCTTCCTTTCTTCTTCTTTTTGTTTACGTTGGGAATTTATAGTTGTTAGGGTATGTGTTTTGGATATATATTAGCAATTGTTATTTTGGAATTCCGTTTTCAATTCACATTTTTCGTTATCCTTTATTGGCAGGCTCTCGCTCGTTTAAAAGCTAAAGGTTATATAATTCCTTCGAATTTGAAGGTACTTGGTGAGATTGCTTCGGGTTGAAGTGGAGATTCAAAAGAACTATTACTTGATCATGGTCTTGAGTGTGATGAAGTTTGTTGATTGGTTTCACTTTAGTTCTTGTTTACATTAGTTACTTTTATAGTGACTATGATTTTGCAATTTGCATACTCTAAACAATGCTTGTGTTAACCGTAAAGTTGTTTGGTGCTATATCGTATCTTTCATGTTATAAATTCGCTTGGCAATCATGTTGACAGATATGATTGTGCTTATGTTATCCTTCTTACTATGCTGGTTTATCATATGTCATATGCGCGTCTGAGATTTGTTAAGCTTGATTGTGGTCATGCACTTTTTTTTTTGAACGGCGAGTTAGTAGTTAGTGGTTCAATTCGAGCTTACAGTGACATCAGCCTCCAACCTTCTCCTTAGGGGATGAACCCCACTCCTGCTTCTTAATTCGGGCCCCTGAAGGTTCTTGGTGAGACTCGAACTCGAGACCTCTCCAAAAATACCTACTTGAAGATGAAAACTCTCTTGAACATATTAGTATTTAGATTAAGTCACTTACAAGTTACAAGTATAGGTTAGTGTGTCATGCTCGGTTTTCTTCACTTCTTGGGTTTTAGTGGTGTGTAGGTCACTTAAGAAGCAAACTTAACGGCGTTGAAATCCAACAATTCTATCAATTTTAGCTCTACGTTCTCGACGTCTTTTTGAATAAAAACTATACTGCTTATACGATATAAGGTGGTTACATTTTTGCAAAAAAAGCGACTGAGTAAGTTTTGCCTAATATGTAATGCAAAAAAATAGTTAGTTTGACTCTTAAAAGTCAACCATAATGAAGAGGAGTAAGTCATGAATCATGACAGGTAGTACTTACATGTGGTTTGCCACAGGTGAGTCATGAATCATGATAGGTAGTAGTACTGTCCTGGCTCGTAGGTTATGGCATCAGAGTGTCATTTTTGTTTCCGTTGAATCAGTAAAAGTCGGTGGTAACATCAAGTGAAGTTGCTAGTGTCCGGTTTAAAACTTTCTACGTAGATTAAGTTATGTTGACAAGTAACATCAAGTGAAGGTTGCTATTTTGATAGATTGTTCAATGGTTGTAGGAATTTTATCACAGGCTAGGTTTGGTGAGTACTGTTTGTGGTAACTGCAAAGTGTTATGCATGTTGAATATGAGCTGGTCAATAGGGTAACTATCGAGAGCAACAATCTTAAGGCAATGGTCACAGCAGGCTCAAAATGAAGTTTTATCAAGATATCTCATATGACTGTTTTTGTGGACAGCAGAACATTGAGGGTAAACGAATTTTGTTTGGTATTATGGATCGAAGTTTTCCTCATTTTCACAAAAGATAATTATGGGCCAGACTCTTATCTTCGAGGTTGACACCAAAGAGTTATTTTTCCATGCCATGGGTGGTAGAGAAGGTTTGATCGATACCACTGTAAAAGCTATGGAAGATATCATGGTGAAGTATGATCGTAGAGTCAGGAACTCTCTCGGGGATGTAATCCAGTTTCAATATGAGGAATATGGTATGGATGCGCAGTTTGGATTGAGAATCAGAAATTTGATTCTCTAAAACTTGGGAGTTTAATCGCATTTATATGTATGATATCGATGAAGAGACCTGGAGTCCAAGCTATATGTCAACGTGTTCAATGTTGAAGTACAACAACTCGAAGATGATAGAGTCCACCTTGGAACCAAGATTGCTACCACAGGTGATTTCATGGCCGATGCCTGTGAATCTTACACGACTTATTTGGAATGCTCAAAAGACATTTAATGTAGATTTAAGACAGGATTCAGATGCGCATCCAATGAAAATTGTGGGGGTTGTTGATCAGCTTCAAGAGCATCTTCGGGTTGTTCATGGTGATGATTTGTTAAGCACGTTTGCTAGCAAGAGGGTTTCCAGTGAATATAAGCTTACTAGTGAGGCGTTTTCGTGGGTTATCGGTGAGACGGAATCAATGTTCTTACAGTGACTTGTTGCACTGGGAGAAATAATTGGCTGTGTTGTGGCACAGTCGATTGGTGAGCCAGACGCACATATGACTCTTAACATGCTCCGTTATGCTGGTGTGAGTACCAAGAATGTGACTCTCGGTGTTCCTCGATTGAGTCAGATTATTAACGTTGCCAAAAAGATCATAACTCCTTGGCTTTCTGTGTATTTGAAGCCTGATATCAGCAATACAAAGGATCTGACCAAGAGTTTTCATTGTGCTTTGGAATACACAAGTCTTCGTAGTGTGACTCGAGCTATTCAATTATGGTATGATAAAAAGTTGAGCATAGCTGATATTGCAGAGAAAATTAATCTCAAGGTTGGTGATGATTTAACTATGATGACAATGCTGAGAATTTGGTTCTGCGTATTTGTATCATGAACGACGAGATGGCAAGGCGATGTGACTGAGGATGATGTGTTTCTTAAGAACGAGAAGATACCAGAGCAATCTTTAGATGTCCAGCTTTTGAGTTATATGGACGGTCCCGACATTGGGATGACTCCTGGACACTTGCCAGTGACTCCTTAATATCTATCAACTCCTTCTCCTCAATATAGCAGCCCCCCGTCTCCTAAATACTCTCCCACGCACCTCACCTACATTCTCTCCAGCCTCACCCAGATATTCTCCATACTCTCCAGTGTCCCCGTCGTACAGTCCGAGTTCACCTGGGCTTACTTCGGGCGGCTACAGTCCTACTTCACCTCACTACAGGTACTCATTCGAATATCTTCCAATGCTGTTTTATATGAATCTTATGGACTATACGGGCATTGGTGGTTTGTACGTACACCCATTAGATATATATTACGTACCAAGCTCACCACAATAGATGTAAGTTCTTATCTCATATTTATTTTCATTTACAATATACATTTTTTTTTTTTTTTTTTTTTTTTTGGTAACCGTGATTTCCGACTCATTGGCCGACTAATCCACGGGGTTTGAGCCCACCGCCACACAGACTCAAACCAGGTAAAGCCCTCCCTTTTCAGGAGGTTGGCGTGGCCACTTCAAGGTTGTTTGCACCTAGTGCAGGTTAAGGGAGGTGCTTACGCTCAAGGGGCATGTTGAGTCAGTTGTGAAGTTGAAGCGGCTTGATATCGACACTATCCAACAACATTAAACAGGGTGAGAGAGCACGAGGGAGAAGGGCCTTTTGTTGTAACTTTATTATCAGACTAAGTAATAGATTATAGAATAGCAACTTTACATGTGCCAGGGGTGTTCAAACCAAAACCTCATGTCAGCATTGACCAAACGGAAATGCATTACAAGATCATGTATCTTGAAGATTAGTGAGCAATAGTAGTGGCCGAAGTTCATGTGTTTACACTTAGTATATAACCCCCAGATTGTATTCATTTTTGTTATAATATGTTTCCAGACTTGAGTTATTTATGGCACATTGGCCACATTACTAACCTGTGTGACACAAGCTAACCATGTTTGCTAAATCAGAAGGCTGATGGCAATGGGTCGGGAATTTTGGGGATCATGTTTCCCATCCCAATCCCCATCCCCAGTCCCAATATCCGTCCCCATACCGGATGGGGATCAAAAATGCGATCACATCCCCATCCCCATCGGGGAATCGGGGATTTTATTTTTCATGTATATTAAGTCATTACTTAGCTATTGGCATCAAGAAAGTATAATAAGCATGCAAATAGAATTTAAGAATTAAGAAATTAAAGATACATAACTGGAGAAGTAGTTTTGCATACTTCATGCATGCACCAAGACCGTACTACCAAGTCTACCCGTCAAATTGTGGAAACTAGAAAAAAGAACTTAAATCAACCCATAACAAAAGAAAATAGTTAAAGTTTTCAATAGATTACAACTATTGTTTAATCTTTGAAACTTGATGCATCCAGGTTGCTTCATGGACATTCACCAAAATCTTTTACGAGGAAAACTAAATCAAGAGCCTGCATAAAAAGATCATAAGAATGCTATCACTGATATACATGAAAAATGCTACAGTATTTGTTTCTTTTACGAGGAAAACTAAATCGAAATATGTTGTTCCATGTCAAAAGCGTAAAATTTATTCTCCTTGGTGGTTGCTAAAATACGTAGCTTTTGTTCTCAATTCTATGGTTTCAATTTGAATAGATAACTGCTAATAATAGATAATACCAATTCTTTTACTTTTTGATACATTTTGTAATGATGTTGAATGACTTAGCTTGAATCTGCCAAACAATGATAGTTTTTGAGAATTTTTATTTAATGGGAATGAACTGAATATATCAGTATACTTTTTTGTGCAGGTCTCCTAAAGTGCTTTTTATCTAAAGTTCTGTAACGCTATTGTAGTAACATTGTATCAACAAATCTGAACATCTTGTCGGCATTCTACGGTATTGGACCATATCACATATCTAAATTTCATCATTAGCAATAAGTAACACGTATGTGCAAAAAACATTAATGTTTTGAGGCTGCTATTTGGCTATATTTACACAGAAAACATATGTATTTCCAATCCAAACACCCCTGTATAAAACGGGCAGCACTTATCATTACTAGTAAGGAATTAATATTCTATCTAAAAACCCCTAGATTCTTACCACTTATCTTACCAAATAATGTGCAAACTTATTTGTTCTAACCAGCTGATCTATACCAAATTTTATACAGAAAACATTTGATAGTCCATCCCCATCCCCATCCCCGGTCAACTCGGGGATTCTCCGGTCAAAACGGGTTTGGGTATCGGGTTCGGATTTTATTGCCATCCCTAGCTCGCATTGAGCATGATTAATCACTACAACACCCTTGACAAAGTTTCAGAACTACTACTATTATACATGCGTCTGAGCTATGAAGAGCAACTAGTAAGCATTAGCAAATGGACCTTTAAAGAGTCAAACTAATTATTTTTTTGCATTACATATTAGGCAAAACTTGGTCGCTTTTTATACAAAAATGTAACCACCATAAAACATATAAGCACTATAGTTTTTATGCAAAAAGACGTCCAGAACGTAGAGCTAAAATTGATAGAAATGTTGGATTTCAACGCCGTTAACTTTCACACAGAAAGTGAAAAGTCAACAATTGCATCTTAAGTGACCTACACACCACTAAAACCCAAGATCTGAGAGTGAAGATAACCGAACATCACACACTAACCTATACTTGTAAGTGACTTAATCTAACCCAATATGCACTGTATGTTCAAGAAAGTATTTTCATCTTCAAGTAGGTGACAATGAAATAACTAATTTAGACAAGAACTAAAGTCACTGAAATAACTAATTTAAACAAGAACTAAGTCCCATCAATCAACTAACTTAATCACCTTTAGGACCATGATCAGGTATTAGTTCCTTCGAGTCTCCGCTTCAACCTTAAGCAATCTCTCCAAGAACCTTCAAACTCGATGGAAGTTTAAAACCTTTATCTTTTAAACGAGCGAGAATCTGCCAACAACAAAGGACAACGGAAATGAGAACTAAGTCAAAATGATAATGGAATTCCACGATAACAAATGGTTTCTATTTATCCCAAGCACATATCCAAACACCCACAAATTCCCAAAGTAAACAAAAAGAAGAAGAAAGAAAGATAGTTGTATGTACCGGTAAACATAATTGCCCAAGTTTAACCTCCTTGGCATGAACAAGCTTAAGTAGATGTCCTTTAAGCATCTCTTCATTACGTTCCAGCTCTTCATGTGTTTCTTGCACGTCTTGAGGATATCCGGTGAGAATATCTAGCTCAACTTTAATCAGCGAAGACACATTTAGCAACATAAATCCATCCAACATAAAATCTCCTTTTATTGCTAGTGTCAAAATATAAGGAGCATTGATCTCGATGACAGGATATCCAGATACGAATAAACCGAATAACCACAAGTTCTTAACACTCTTGTTAGTAGAAATATCAATACGCTCAAAACCATAACAACGACCCAACTCCAAAGTTTCCAAAAGAGGACTTCCGGATAAAATATTCTCAATCGTATCGTCATCTAATTTCGCATCCTGAATATGCAACGTCCTAAGGTTTTCCCAGCTAACGACAACGGCTGGTTTAAATAGGCAGCCACACAAGCGGACACGGGTAAAACTTGAAGAGGTGAAAGATACTGCCATCGTTTCGAAAGGGTACATGTTCTTATGGCGAATTTTGTTTCATCTAAACGAGACAGGATTTCAACAATTACACCATCTGGTAATGAACTTATTCTGTCTTCTTCTTCTGCTTTTTCTGATTCGTGTGTTTTGGAAAGAGTGCCTGTGGAGCTTATGGGATCTGTTGCCATGGTGAAACCAACACAACCAGCCGCCCAACAAAAACACACAACTTAAATCATCCTAGTACTGTTTTAGGTTTTAGGGGGTGTTTGGATCTGCGGTTAGGAGGAGAGATTATCTCCAAATCTCAGTTCCAAAATGGAAAGTGTTTGAATAATAAATGGAGATAAGTGATTATTTGCGTTTACAAGCTCCAAAATAGAGTTTTGAAAAAGTTAGTGGAAAGCTACTTATTTCATTTTCAAAATGGAGTTTTGGAAAAGTAAGCTTTCAAAATGGAGTTTATTATCAAATAATCAAATTTGCCAAACACTCAAAAAAGTGATTATTTGATTATTGCGATTTCAAACTGGAATATCAAATCCAAACACTAATTTTTAAAATGGAGTTTTCAAAATGATGATTTTTCAAAATAGAGTTTTCAAAATGAATAATTTGTTTTGAATAAGCACATCCAAACACCCACTTAGTTGCCCTATGTTGGATGAAGTTTTCTTCTTGCCCCTATACTTTTAAAAGTTACAGTTCCAACATTTCAATCAAGATATTTTGAATATACTAACCATTCTCTCTCACACCTCTCACTATTTGGTAAAATTCTAGTATAAAAAACACACCTCTCACCATTTGGTAAAATTCTAGTATAAAAAGTAGCTGAAAATCGTCTTGAGTTTTTTTAGGACCTTTGGCAATAAACTTATCTATGTTGGGACCTTGCGTCACTAAAATGTTAATCATATCCGAAGTAAGACTATCCCAATTTTTTGGATCAAATATATCGACATGATCAGCATTAACAGTATTATCATGATCCTCAACCCCGTCATCACGATCATGATCATTAGCACCAACATCAACCTCATCGACATTGACAGCAGCATCATGATCCTCAACTCCATCATCACGGTCATGATCATTAGCACCAACATCAACCTCCTCGACATTAGCTCTAGCATCCCAATCCTCGACCTCATTGTCACCAACATCATCAACATCGTGATTATAATTAATATTCTCAGTCTCCATATTGTCGACATTAACATCGTTGGCACTCCCATCACTACTACTATCATTGTGGTTATTGTCGGTATCAACATTTAAATTCTCGCTTGTACCATTTGACTTTATCTTATAGTATTTATGTATAGACCCAAATTCTTTTTTTTGCTTGACTCTTGAGTTTTTTGTTTCTTTAAACACTTTAAATGTCCAGACGAGTGATTCCTCTTTCCAGGTGGCATGATTTTTAAAACAAATCAAAACAATAACAAATAAAAAAATAGTATTTGGCGGAACCATCTTAAGTCGGTATACCTTTTTGCTACCGAGCCCCCAACCCAACAAAGAAGACATATCCTGGTAAATTACCTAGGCAACACTGGCTGATCAAGACGGGGCCCGGATTCGAATCCCCGCCCTTTCGCTTGACTTGGTCAAGCGCGCTTTTGCGGTATTTAGTGACCAACTGCTCTAAAGCAGCTGGTTAAAACAATAAGAAATATCTAATTACTACTATAGTTCTATCTTATTATATGGATTCTAACTTATTAGAGGGAATACATAACATAAATAAAAAATAACATCTAATATTATGTAATTTATAGTATATTCGATTAAATAACTATTAGCTCATGTGACTAATAAATAAGTGGCACAATTAATAACATAAAATTTGAAAGTCGAAATATTAAATATTGACAAATTATATTATGTAAAGAAAAGATATTAGTGATAAATTAGATTAATTAAAGATTGACAAATTGAATTTTCCGCAAGAAGCCAAGGGACAAAACCAAAGAGAAAAACCAAATTTAGCAAAATCAGTTATAAATAAACCGCTCAAGACGATGATAATTAAATAAGGGTGATGTTACTAATACGTCCTTAGCCCCCCAAAAGTACAAAAAAAGTACTTCCAATACCCCTCTTTTGTCCCCTTTTACTGTTTCTGTCAGTTTATGTTCCGTATTTTTTGACAGTTTACTGTTTTTGACATGTTAAACTTTATGTTTTCTATTCCGCACTTTCTGTTTTACATTTTTATGACAAAAACAAAATTATAAAAATAAAAAATAAATCAAAAATAAATCAAAAAGTTAGGAGTGTATTGGCATCCATTTAGAGAGTCAAGGAGAGTACCAATAACCACCCCTTAAATAATTTAATCACCCAATTAAAGATTACATGAATTAGAGAGTCAAGGACGATAAAAAAATATAAGTCAATCGGATGATAACTGATATTTGTCGCAAGAAGCCAAAACCCCACGTCCCCACCAGTTTTTTTCTTATAAAATATTGACGCTTTGTCCTTTAGTATATATTAATCGGGTACCCGCGCAATGCGACGATGGATACCCGTCTATTTTACTTTTTTATGAAAAAAATTCGAAGTACCTTTTTATTGTACAATCTTTAACTTTTCATAAAAGTTAAGATATCTATGTGTTATAATTATAAATGAGCTGCTACAAATTGTGTGTTAAAAATAAGCCATTACAAACTTTTGAGGATCAAGCAATGTTTTAAAAATCGATTTTTAACTTGATCTGATCGAGTCATCGGTTTCGGGTCAACCAGGTTGATCCGGATCAATTTTTTTTTTAATATTTTTAATAATTAAACAAAAATTATATATATAAATATAAAAACTATCATATAGTGAACATAAACTATGTACCAACCAATATAATATGTAAAAATAATTTTTTCTCGCAAATACGTAAAATTTAAATATTTTTTATAAAATAAAACTCGAAAAAATCGACACCCGATCAGGTCTCGAGTACCAGGTTGACCCGGATCACCCCAAATCTGACGGGTCTAGCTGAGTTTCGAAAATGTGAAAACCGGTTCAATATGACCCGTTTTTTTGATCGGAAACAGGTCAATCAGTTGACCCGACCAAATCGACACGGGTTTAAAAACATCGGTTACAAGTGCATATGTATAAATATTGAAGCTCGTTACTTAAAATTTTTTTATAATTTTTTTATTTGTAAGCTATTTAAATTTTCAAACTAAGCAAGTTGGTTTAGTTGAAAATTTTAATATAATATAAATATACTATGTAATATAAATATAGTGTTACTGCTAACAAATAAGTATATTTTGCTTTCAAATCGGGCTTAGATAATACAATCATATATTGATACTAGCAGGGTACCCGCGCAATGCGGCGCAGGTACCTTAAAATTAAAATTCATAGCGTGTAATGTTTTACGATTATATATGTTTCGTGAAAGTAATTTTACAAATGATGATAAAAACATAAAAATGTATATCAATAAAAATGTAATACGCAATAACAAACCAAAAACATAAAAATGCCACCGAAACTACAAAAACATCAACCAAAACACCCAAACTCAAACACCACTAATTATCAATATATGCGGCGGTGTTGGTGAGGATCCTAATGGTGGTGGTGGCAGCGATTCAGAAACAGATAGTATTGGTGGTTCGAGGAACGTTGATGGCTGAATCTTTTGTGTGTATTTTTTTTTTCGTCCTATGATAAATCATGAATTCTTTTTATATTAAGATTTCGTAACTGATATTTTAATGTATATCAATAAGAAGTTATTTGTAGTTTTATGTTACATGTATTCAAAAAATGGTTACATAATTTCTCATTAAATAATTTAATTTCTCATTAAATTATTTATTAATGACCTAAACTCTTATTGGTTCATATTTATTATTAATTCATATTGTCATTTAAAGTGCCTTTTAATTGTGGATTGAAAAAACGTATATGCATTAAAAGTTATACTGATTTTAAAATGATCATATATAAATTTCTTCTTTGAGGCTGAAAATTTTAAGACTTCTAAATATAGAAAAAGGGTTAAATCTTTTATAAAGTAGTAAGATGAGTTGGGCTTGTTAGTTGACCCAATATGTCTAGTTATTTAGGGTTTTTATGTGTGAGACACACATACGCAACGTAAACTCAAAAACAAATAAGGAATTAGTATTGTACTTCGATTGTAATAAACGAGTATATCCACATATACAACAAAAATTTTCAAACTTTTGAAGGCCCTATTTTTTTGTAGCCCTATGCCATTGCACACGTGGCATCCCAAAATATCCGGCCCTCCCTGTTGATCAGCTTCATGGGTGTGTTCGGGTTGTGCATGGTAATGATTTGTTATGCATCGAAGCTTATATGAACGCACGTTACCAAAAAGATCATAACCCCTTCGCTTTATATGTATTTGAAGCATGATATCAACAAAACAAAGCATCAGGCCAAGAATGTTTAGTGTGCTTTGGCTGATTTTGCAGAGAAGATTAATCTCGAGGTTGGTGATGATTTAACTTGTATATACAATGATGACAATATAATGCTGAGAAGTTGATTCTGCATATTCATATTATGAACGACTAGATGCAAGGCGATGCGGCTGAGGATGATGTGTTTCTTAAGAAAACTGAAACCTCGGCTTGTTATTGAAAATGCTCCTACGAGGGCTTTCACGATATTAACAAGGTGTATTGGATGTTAATTCTTTAATCCATGTTTAAGGGTCTTAGCGTCAATGTATAAAAGTAAAGGGTCCTAGTGTGTCGAAGTAAAGCCTAAAGGGCTGAAAACGTTAGTTTGTTAGTTAATAACCGCTCGGTTATATGTGTATAAGTTGTGTCGGTTTGTAACAGGCATGTGTCTGTTAGAAACATATATATACCTCGTGAAAACCAAGTTTGTAAAACAGCGATTGTTTGTATCAATAAAACATAATATTTATCATTCAATTGTTCATAGAAAAGGAAAAGTGCAACAGTGGTATCAGAGCCGAAGGTTCTACAGGGGACGAAACGGATTGATTCAGGGAATCAATCAAGGAAAGAGACGGCCGCGTACATACCGGTCAATCAAAACAGCGAAGTGTTTTTATTCAGAAGAATCAATCGAGTAAGGATTGAAACACGATTTGATCGAGTAAGGATCAAATCAGAGAAAAGAAGGAGAAGAACATACCTGGTTGTGCGAAGGAAGAAACCGACTTGTGTTTGCGAGAGGAAAGATCAGACAAAAAAAGAGGGCGACCAAAAACATGCCCTAATTGCGTGAAGAAGAGAAAAGGGGTTGCGTGTAGAAGAAAGAAGGAGGAAGCATAGGCGTGATTTGTTTAGGGATAGAAAAGGAACACCCTAAAACCCACAAGGATTCAAAAGGCCCAAGGTAAAATTACCAGGTTTTATATTTCCAGTACTTTATTTCTATTAGAGGAATAAATTAGAGAATTTTAGAATTTGCATATTACTATTGTGGATTAGACATAAAGTTTTAAGTTCGACCGTTGTTAGAAGTATATTGGTTTTACAAGAAAATCACATCGGAAATTATGACGGGCGATAAAAACGAAAACATAGTTGTTTTCACCACATCGTTACAAACATATCAATGCCCAGTTCTAAGTAATACAAACTATACACTATGGGCATTAAGAATGAAGAAGATTTTAATGGCAAATGGAGTATGGGAGTTAGTAGAAGGAACAAGTACATCAAAAGAGATTGATGTAAAAAGGGATAGTTCGGCGTCATCATACCTATTCCAAGGGTTACCAGAAGATTTGCAAATGCAAGTTGCGGGCTGTGAGACAGCAAAAGAAATATGGGACTCACTAAAGGCCAGATTTATTGGGACACAAGACGTCCAACAGGCACACTCGCAACAACTTAAATCAGAATTTGAGAGGCTTTTGATGAAAGAAGATGAATCAATAGATTCATTTGCCGGAAAATTGATGAGTATTGTTACAAAGGCTGCCACATGTGGATTAACGTTTGACGAACAAACGAAAGTACGGAAAGTACTTAATGCAGTACCAGACAAGTTCCTGCCGGTAGTAGCGACCATCGAGATGATTGTTGGTTTTAAAACCGTGAAGTTGGAGGAGATTATTGGGAAACTTAAGACTTATGAAGAAAGGATTAAGTTTAGAAAAGAAAGACAAGAAGATGATGGTGAGAATTTGTTGCTCACGCGTCAAGGGAACGACAAAAATTATAAATCGCGAAGGAATGGTGATAAGTCGCGAATAAATTGTTACAAGTGTGGAAAACTTGGGCACTATGCTTATGAATGTCCGAGCAAGAAAAAGGAGGAAGTTGAGGCACTTTTAGTAGAAGATGACAATGAAACATCACTGCTAATGTGCAAAATTGATGAATATTAGAATGATGGAAGGTTTGGTCGTGTGATACGATCAAAGAAAAGTCGTGTGATGCAAAATGATACTGAAGGAAGGTTGTGTGAAATAACCAAGTTAGCCATGTGATATGATTTGTGAAGGATCAAAAGGATTCTGTGAAAGAACTAAAGTGGAGGATTTTTTTTTCATGTGATGTGAATTGGTGCAAAAGTTTGTGTGAAGCAATGAAAGTGAAGAAAGACGGTGTGATGCCAAAGATGAAGAGACAACAGTGGACGTTGGCTCGTTTGAAGAAAACAAACCATGAAGGTTGAAAATGAATCTAAGAAAGCAAGTTTGTGTGAAGCAACCGCAGATGATCAAGATAAAGATAATGGCGTTTGAAGATATCGAAAAGCATGGATTAATAAATTAGGAGGGAGTATTGGATGTTAATTCTTTAATCCATGTTTAAGGGTCTTAGTGTCAATGTATAAAAGTAAAGGGTCCTAGTGTGTCGAAGTAAAGCCTAAAGGGCTGAAAACGTTAGTTTGTTAGTTAATAACCGCTCGGTTATATGTGTATAAGTTGTGTCGGTTTGTAACAGGCATGTGTCTGTTAGAAACATATATATACCTCGTGAAAACCAAGTTTGTAAAACAGCGATTGTTTGTATCAATAAAACATAATATTTATCATTCAATTGTTCATAGAAAAGGAAAAGTGCAACAAGGTGTTCATTCAATCAGGGAAAGCTAACAAGTTTGATGAGAACAAAGGATTCAAGCCAGAAGTCAAATGAATGCTTGATACTGATGGTGTTAATTTATTGGCTATGGTTCATGAAGATGTTGACGCCTTAATAACAACCAGTAAGCATGTCATTGAACCCGTAACCAGTACCATAATCTATGATATAATCAGCATTTAGCAGACAGCGCAGTATCACATAATCTATATTATGTGATACTATGACACATCGCGGTCACCTTGTGGCCATAACACGTAACAGGATCAATAGGAATGGTACTGGGCCAATGATGAGATGCGCATTTGAGAAACAATTGACCTTCTTGAGGCAGATGTCTCCGAAACAGATTACTTTCGTGGAGTTAATGAGAATATAATGTTGTGCCGGCTTGCTCTTTTTGGGACTGGAGATACGTGATCTCTTATTGAACGAGTAGATATGCTCGAGCAAGCTTTATGTTCAACTTCCTAGTTAATGGACGTTCCCGACATTTGGATGACAGCTGGACAAGTGCCAGTTGTCATCGACTCCTTTCCATAACGGAGTCAATGGATCTAAAATTAGAAGGAAAAATTGATTGTTAAAATGTGTTCAATGGATCTAAACTTAATATTGAGTCTATAATAAACATTTCTCTCTTTTCCCGTGTGTATATAGTGCCAACTGCCAAGTATATGAATTTACAAAATAAGAAACGCAATGTGGTGTATAAATATAAACAAACAAGGGTAAAGATACAATATTGTTACAAGTCAGTCTTGTTGAACATTGTCATAGTTTTCTTCATTAATATTTTATATGGGATTATGTATACTTGTGTAGTGCACACCCTATGCCGAAATCTTAGACCCGCCGCTTCTATATGTGTTACTTACTTGGCTATTAGTCACCTTCAAACATTACATTTATCCAACTGTAGCCCTTGTGAAATGGATTTAATTTTACGTGTAAGGTTAGTTGTATGAAAACTAGACTCGCGCCCTCACATTTCAGCATTGCATATATTTGTGGAACTTGATATGAAAATTGAAAACTACTAGTAAGTTGGTACTGAGTTCATTAAATACCTATAAAGATAAAGATAAAGATAAGTCGTTTTTTTACTTTGTTTTCCCTATGCTTGTGTTATGTCATGTCCTTCAAGTGTACAATGTAGTTTAGTCGCTTTCGCGTACTTGAATAGAAAGCACACATAGAAGAAAGGGTTAATTACCCAAATAGACCACTTTTTAAGTGGATTTGCCAAAATACCCTAAGCGACTTTAAAGTTCCATAAATAGACCAAGCGACCTCAAGCTACCTTATTCAACCTTATGCTACATTAAACTACTCTAAGCAACTTTAAGCTACCTAAGCGACTTTAATATTAAATTAATAAAATTACTATTCATCCTAAGAAAGTACACTTTTTTTGTGTAAGAAATGTGTAAGTGTACTTTTTTATGCTACTTTTATTTTAATGAATTAAAATTGAATTTTATTTATATTATAATTAAAAAAAAACTATTTTATATTATGTAAAACTAAATTTATTTCTATGCGACTTTCGGTTGCACAGTGATTTGCACAGTATTTTTGCCAGGGATTTTGAACTATTTGCATACTAGGTCTGCCACCTTTCACCCAACCCACACATTAATCTCACCACATTAATCTCACACAAACACATTTCTGACAATCCATCCACCGTTCATCTCCAAACCTTACCCCAATCCTTACCCCAATGACCCAATCCTTACCCCACTATTCATCATTCAAGAAGTTTGATAATTGTTAATCTGCCTAATTAATATCGATATCCCCAAATCTGTATCGATCTTTGATAATGTGCAGTTTCAATCCGGTGTAAATCAATTTCGTAATAGAGATGGATCCAATGGAGATTGGTCCAATGCCGAACTATAACGCGAAGGTAAGCCTTAGATCCAAGATGAAGTTTTTACCTATAATCAAGGCTAAACTTATACAAAACCCCGCACGCCATTTATATTTTTAGAAACGCTGTTTTTGGTCCATGGTTAGATGTTATTAATGACCAAAATGACAACCACTTGCTCAATTATATCCTACAACAACAATAAATTGTAGATGTTCCCAGTACCGATTGTCCCCCTTTTATCTTTAACATTGGTGGTCATAATCTTACTTTTGGACGAAATGAGTTTTGTTTAGTGACTGGTTTTAGGTGTGGTGATGTATCTTTAGCATATAACCAAAATAGCTCATTCTGTTCCCGTGTATTTCCTGAAAAAAAATGGTTAAATGTTAAGTCTAGAGAGTTATTGGAGATTATTCAGAATGAAAAAAAATGGGCTGAATTAGAAGATATGGATGCAGTTAGGGTTTGTTTATTGTTTCTAGAGGAGGTTGTGTTTATGGGGAGTGAGGAGTTTTTAAATATTCCAAAGCATGTACTTTGTCTTGTTGATGATATTGACGCATGGAATGAGTATCCCTGGGGAGAATTCATGTGGCAGTATTATTATGAGAGGACATTGAATTTGGTTCCGAGATATGCTGCCAGACATTATAAGAGCAACACCCCTAGTATGCACATGGGAACATATAATCTCAATGGCTTTCAATGGGCCCTCAAGGTCATTTGTTCTACCTTTTTTATTAAAGTGATAATGCTGCCAAACATGCCCAACATTTAAAGTTAGCTTTTGTTTTGTTTATGCAGATGTTGATACTAGAAACATTCCCCAATAGCCATATTTGGTGGAGACAAGTACCAGGCAGAATTCCACGTGGATTTGGTTGGACAAATGACAGGAGGTTTCGTAAGATTGATTACCCCTTGCTCTTCCCACATGTAAAGTGTTTATTTCACTGACAATATTATATACCCTTTCTTTTTATTATTTTATATTTACATCATTTAATTATTATGTATTAGGAGATTCTCCCTACGTTTGTGCTCATTCCAACTGAAGAAGAGTTGAGGCAGACATGGCTTATACGCAGTATTGCTTTCTTTCGTGGAGACGAGGTTCCGTTTATTCAAGCTGTTATACCGATTGTTCCACAGCATGGTGACATTCTACCAGTAGCTGTAGATGGTATTATACCTAATGAAGCACAGAATGATGGGGTAGTACCTTTAGCTGTAGAAGCGGTTAACCATCATGTGATGTTGGGTCCTCAATTAGATGAAGTAAGATTGTCACCCGTTCGTGAACCAGAAGATCCTCCATCATCTAATGTACCGAGCAATTCAAGTGTAAACCTAACCGATTCCCAAGGGTTACTGGATAATGTTGACTCAATATTTCAAGTTGTCCTTGATGTAAAACCAGATTGGGCTGGAAGGGTGGGCCACCTGAGATCGCAGCTAGTTGAAACCTTATTAGGTCCAGATAATACCCACCAAACACAAGTTGTGGATGTATGTGTGATCCAACTTTATTTGTTTACTTTAATATATTATGGATCTTTAACCTTGTTTGTTTACATACTAATTTCCTGGTAATTTCAGCAGTTGAAAGGTGATAATGTTGACCAGAATCGCAAGTCTGAAGGTTCTTCTAATGACGAAAACATAAATGACTCCAATGTTGCTGAATGTCGTACATCTGAAGATATTGTGAACGCAGATCTTGTAGATGATTCCATAACAACAGAAGATTATGTGATTGGGGATAACTTGTTTTTTGATGGATCCAAACAGGGGTCTATGCAACAACTACTAAATGTAGTTGAAGATCTTGAATTGCCTATGGAGGTGATAATTACTGATTCCTTTTCCTATGTCAGTATACATTACTTTCTCTTTAAGACAATATCTTATGTTAGTTATTCGTTTGTATATTTGTAGGACAACAATGTTATGGATCATAATTTAGGAGTGGATGGTAACTTTTGTTTAGATCCTACTTCTATTAGATTAGAAGATGAGAAGCAAAACAATGCAACAGAAGTTAGTAAAATTGACGGAGAAACCACCTTCGATTATGATATGAACGATGTTACCCACATGGTGAATAAGTCTGATAGGTCAGAACACACATCTGTTCATGACTTGGTTTTTGATAATAATTCTACAACTTCTAAGGGAACATCATCTTTTAAAGAAAGCACATATACTACTCCGAAGGTACGCTTTGTCTAAAATATTACTTCTCTAATATATGTAGAATTATCAATATATACGTGAGCTAACATTGATGTAATAATAATTTATGCCTTGTAGCCTAAAGTCCGTGATTTGGATCTGTTTTTAGCTGATTATAACCATGTTCAGAATACATCTTCAAGCCCTGTAACTGAAGATGGGAACTTCATTGGAATACCTTCCTTGGAAACGGTTTTTGCTAATATTGGAAGAAAGAAAAAGCCAAGTAAGGCTTTCCAGGAACCGTATAAGCAGCAATGTCCCACCACACCTATTCCAAAAAAGAGGCGTAAAAATTCAAAACCAAATTCGGTGAAATTTGGACTTGTAGAGGAAGACGATGTTGTTGTGCCTACCCGTGAATATAACCGTACTGAAGTTATACCATTCGTAGAGGTGATCCATTTATAATTGAAACTACCTGTATCATACGATTACCCTTATTAGTATGTGCATATAGGAAAAAGTTCTACATAGACCCTTTCTTTAGCATAGACTCAATCAACCAATCACAACCACCCATTTTTTTCATCTAACAACAAAAATATATTTTTTAAAAATTCAATATCTCACAAACCGTTAACCGTTACACAAAACGAAACATACCATCGTGACGAGAATTAAATCATCTTTCAAACGAGGGGCACATGTATATACTTTCGAAAAACTTTTTTTCGACTTTTTTTCTTAAGTCACGTCTGAGAGAATCATATATGATTCGTCACGAAACATATATGATTCGTCACGAAACATATATGATTCGTCACGAAACATATATGATTTGCAGAAAATCATATATGATTCATATCACGAATCATATATGATTTTCTGAAAATCATATATGATTCGTGACGAATCATATATGATTCTTGACGAATCATATATGTTTCGTGACGAATCATATATGATTCGTGACGAATCATATATGTTTCGTGACGAATCATATATGATTCTCTCAGACGTGACTTAAGAAAAAAAAAAGTTCGTCGAAAGTATATACATATGCCCCTCGATAGAAAGATGATTTAATTTTCGTTGTAATAGTGTATTTTTTGTCACTTGACGATTTACCGTTCGTGAGTTATTTAATTTTTAAGAAAAAGGTGGAAAGTTAATTTGAATGAATGTGATTGGTTGATATGGTCTATGCTAAAAAGAAGGTCTATGTTGATCTCAACTCTGTGCATATATTAATTGAGATATAATTCTTAAAGGTATTATCCCGACCCAAAAGAAGTAGCCCTTACAAGGTTAGTGTTCCAAGTTTTATAAAAGATATGTTTGAAGCAAAAAAACAAGGGAGGCCAATAAAACTCTACCAATTAGCATGGGATCCATATGGACTGGTTGTCAACGATCGTGTATGGTTACCTTTTGTTGGTTTGGATGAAAAGAGAAGAGGTTGGATGACAGATTATGTAAGCATGTGTTCTATGTTTATTAAAAATTTAATTCATACTTAGTAAGGTCCTTGCTGTTTATACTCATGTGATTCTTATGTGCAACACTTGGAATTATGGACTCAGTTAATGGGAGGTAGACGGCCCATTTCTGATCCAAGACCTACAAAGTACAGGGTCGGTTGGGCATATGTGGAAAAGGTTAACACTATTTTATCCCTTTTGAATGATATAACCAACCAAGCTTATGTTATACTAATACTATTGTTGGGATAAATACAGGTATTTATCCCTTTGAATGAACCCGAAAAACATTGGGCATTGGGAGAGCTTCACGTTCGGTCAGGTGTTTTTACAATTTACGACTCAATGGCACCAAGAAAGAGGCAAAAACATCTTCCAATACAAGAGAACAGGAAATGGTGGTTGGAAATGAGGGAAAAAATGTCCCAAGAATTGCCAGGGATTTTGGACGAGGCTGATATGTTGAAGCGCAAAGGATTGACCTTAAGGGATTACAAAATCAGCTTTAGGTTTGAAGAAAATGTTCCTCGACAAGGTAATGCATTAGGAGACTGTGGCATCTGGGTATGCATCATGTTATACCGACTCATCAACAACATTCCACTAGACCTAGGTGATCACACTCAGCTACCTTTGGCCTATCGTGAACACATGCTCGATTACTTTTGGAAATACAAGGTAAGTTTCAAGTTACCCGCTGAGGAAGATTTTTAGGTGTTCTATCATTTTCTGAACAATATTTATGGTCTGTAATAAATTAAGTAAGCCTAACTTTAACTTTAACCTCTGAACAATATGTATGGTGTGTAATATTCCTTATGTTATTGTATAATATTATCTGTTATTTAGGAATTAAATTCTTAATGTGCTAATTTTCAACCCTTGCCTTAACTGTGTACATATGGTATACCTTTATGATGTCCTTAGTATGCGACTTTGCATTGGGAATAGGTTGGCTGTAACATCAGTCAGGGCATTTATTTTTCATGTACTTTCTATGCGACTTATTTTTTGAGTAAGTAATAGTTACCCATATGCATTAGTTTCAATAAAAACCACACATTCTGGCTTAGACTCTTCCTTGTAATTTAGTTTATAATCATGCCAAGGCGTAGTACAACTAAAAGACGCCTAGAGTTTGATGCATTACAGTCAGAATTAGTTAGCAACACCAAAACTGGCTTAGACTCTTCCTTCAATGCTCATTTGATGACACTCCCAACACGATTAACTACGGTTGAGCCAACCGCAGCAGAAATAGCTAGCAGGAGACTAAGAACTATAAATGGGAAAGTTGTTAGGATGAGAGGAAAAGGAGATGGCTCAAGATCTTTTAGGTATCGAGATGGCATTAAACCAATTGGATTTGGTGTTTCTTGGGATCCGGTGGATAGAGAGCCTATGCTCGGAGTAAGTGATCAATGTTATTGCATGTACCTGTTTAATGTTATTTTATAACCATACTTACTATTTTAATAACTTATATGTTTATTTCAGAATGCTATGGGATTGCCTGTACCAGCTTGGCCACTTGATATTACACCAGAAGACTGTAGGATCCATGCTGAAAGACCTGAACCTGTTGTTCTACACTCACCTTATCCAGTACCAATTTGTATGCGAGAGGCTGCTTATCTAAGGGGACTAAATGAAAATGCGGAAGACATAAACTAATAATAGCTATTATTTGTATGTTTGAAAGTTGCATAAAATGTAATAAGTAGTATTTGTAGGTTTCATGGCAGTTACATAACCTTTTGTAGAACAAATGGTTAATATCTTTAATGTATCTATACTTTTATTGCATGCATTTAAGTTGAAATGATGTACCATCCAACTGTTACTGTACAATATTGTGCCTATATAATCACTTACTAATCTCCATACAATACAAACACAAACCAGTAACTAAATCACCTAATACTAAATTGAAATGGCAAACTCATCAGCTAACCAACCCATCTCTGGTCGAGTTGTCAATGAGATGATGACACTGAGTGGTGAATCAGACATTCACAAGTGCATGAAATTCTTTTTCTTGCAGCAAGTGATTGAAGAAAAAACTTTTGCTAACACCCTTCGTGATCAAGTTTCAGTTATAATGGTTGGCATAACAAAATTGGACCAAATGATTGCTGAGTTGGAAAATGTAACTGATCTAGTTTTAGTTTACGACCCTTTGGATTGTTTGAAGGAATCAAGAACCACTGAGAAGGAGAAGCTTGATTCTTTGAACAGGTTGATACAGGAAATTGAGTATGGGATCCGCCAGAAAGATGGTCATGCCTGTATGATGGATTTGTGTATTGATGCTGATTTTGATGTTGAAGAAAATGACAATGACAATGAAGAAGGTAACTGAAAGACCAGTGCAGTGTAGTAAGATGTATTCAGTATGGTAATCCTACTTGTGCCTATCTTCCTAGTAGTTGATGTAATGTGATGCTGGAAATTTCCTTATACTAAATAAATTCCAGCAAGTATGTTTTATATGTTTTTAATGAAATCTTTGATCCGTATCGCACAATAATATTTCAATATATTACAAAACATGAAATACATGGTTCATAGATCATATAACAGATCTTAAAATACAAAGACATTTTAAAGCATGAAAAGTGAACAATGCATTACATAAAATAAGTAATTAAAAAGAACAACCAGCTACAAATTAGCCATATCTTCAGTCTTCGATTGGAAGCAATAAGCAAGTTGATTGTCTGCTCTAGTTGATTTCTGCCTGTAAGTAGCCCAGGGATAATGATTCTAGCTCGAAGACACATGGGTGGATCAACCCATGAAAAGAAGTCACAGACAGAAGTTAAACAACAACGAAACCTACGTCCAGGGTTAGCATTGGTCCAAGAAGTCCTAACTGTGGTAGGATTTCCACAGAAGCAACTCATTAAGATATCTCTCGTAAGTAATCAAGCAAGTAATGTGTCTAGGACCACACCCATAACCAATTTTTATACTACTTTTATGAAATTAAAAAACAATATACTTGTACTTTCTATCCAACTACTAATAGTACATTCACATTAATGAAATGTACCTTCCAGAATTTTTATTTTATGCGACTTGCATTAAATTATGACTAGTGTTCCCCATCCAAGCCTTGTACATATTTAAGCCTTGTACATCAATGTTTAATCTAATACAACCAACTATGAATAACCACAACAAATTTAAATTAAGGCTGGAGTTTCAGGGTTCGAATAGGTCTGTCCTATTGCCTACAGATATCCAATACCAATACCTATATTGTTATTGTAAGAATAAGTTTTTAATCGGAGCTGATGAGATCATAAGTTTATCATACATAGATGAATCCGAAACAGTTGAGTTAATAGATGATGAAGACCTAGAGTGCTTCATTCATGATTTCGTTTACAACAATCTTGAAGCTCCTAAGATGTTTATATCTATATCTAAGGTATCCAATACTTCATCTTTCGTTTCAAAAGATTTTGATTTAAATTTACCATATTTGGGTGAAGGCACCATAAATACACCTACAAATGATGATCATGGCTGGAATCCGAATACTTTCATACATAACCCTGCCCCTCCTTCCATCCCTTTAGAGAACCCACTTTACAAGAATAAGCATCCAAATATTACTCCAATTAGATATGATGTAGGACATAGATTTGATAATAAAAAAGCATGTGTGTATCAGATTAGTTTGCAAGCCATTATGGAAGGCTTTGAGTTCCGGGTTATTAAGTCATGTAAAAAACGGTTTAGCGTTCGTTGTGCACAAGAATGTTGTTCATGGCGTGTATATACAAGGAGGTTTAAAACCAGTATTTGTTTCTTAATAACAACCGTAAACAACTACCACACTTGCTCTAAAACACAGCTTTTACCAAATCATCGTAACACTTCAAGAACATTGATTGGTCAAATGGTTTTAGGAAAATTGAAAGATACAAGACGGGTATACAGGCCTAAGGATATACAACAAGATTTTAACGTTGATTGGAAGGTAGACATATCATACAAACAAGCTTGGGGGAGACATGTTGCATTGAATCTGTTGAATGGTAGCCAAGGAGGATCATTCGAACAGCTACCTATTTATTTTCATAATGTTAAGTTGGCAAACGAGGGGACGGTTACCCACATAGAGACTGATGAGGATGGCTGTTTCAAGATGTGCTTTATTGCTTTTGGTGTAGCTGTAAGTTAATGTTTTTTATTATTTAATTACTTAAACACATTATGAGCAAACACGTCTGACCTATTATGTTTTACGTCCACCAGATTAGGAGCTTCGAATCATATATGAGACCAATAATAAAGATAGATGGCGCACACCTTAAAGGTACATATCTTGGGACTAATTTGCTTGCTGTGGGAATGGATTCAAACAACCAAATTATACCAATAGCAACAGGTGTATCACAAGGAGAGACAGTCGAATCATGGTCATGGTTTTTGACAAAACTGAAAGAATGCATAGGAGAAAGACCGAATATGGCTATCATCTCAGATAGGCACGTTGCTATTACAACAGCATGTGCGAATGTTTTTCCAAATGCCTTTCATGGGTATTGTTGTCGACATATTTTGATGAACTGTAAATTGAAATCCAAGAAAATGAATGGTCTATTTTGGAAAACTTGCAAGGCTTACTTGGTCCAAGATTTTCAGAAATCACTAGATGATATTAAAGCGGTTAAACCAGATGCTTACAAGAAGTTAGTAGACGCTGGTTTTGAGAAATGGTCAAGAGCACATTGCCCATGCAAGCGCTACAATTACATGACCTCAAACTGCGTTGAATCAATCAATGCTTTAACAAAGACAGTCAGGAAGGTTCGTATAACAAAGCTGATGGACTTCTATAGAGACCTTATACAAAGGTGGTACTTTGAACGTAGATACTATGGTGCAGGTATGAAAGTGTGACTTCATATTTTAATATATATATATATATATATATATATATATATATATATATATATATATATATATATATATATATATATATATATATATATATATATATATATATATATATATATATATATATATATATATATATATATATATATATATTCACAACTGCTGATTCATAGTTCCTAACATTTTAGTTGTATAGATGAACCATCAAACGACGATTTATCAACATGGGCTCAGGCAAAGATAAACAAAAGAATGAGAAAAAGTGCCTCATGGACGGTATATGGTATAGACAAGTTCAAGGTTTATCAGGTGAAAGAATATAACCGAGTGCACATTGTCGATTTGGTGAGGGGTGTATGTTCATGCCTAAAATGGCAATATTCAGGTTTGCCTTGTGGTCATGTGTGTGCTATGGCAAAACATGTTGGCTTGAGTAACTATAACCATTGGGCAAAAGCGTGGTTTTCACAAAGAACTTTGAAAGCAATATACCAAGAGTTGGTTTACCCGCTTCCGGATCCATCAATGTGGGAAGTTCCGGTTGACTTGCAAGTGGTTAAGCCACCGGCTTTGGTAAAACCACAACCAGGTAGACCAAAGGATGGAGCAAGGATACGCTCACAAGGAGAGGGATCTATAGATAACAGATGTTCAAGGTGTGGTAGCAGGGGGCACAGTAGAGATGGTTGTCATACACCATTGCCGAGCCAAGTAAGTCATAAATTTATCATAAATAAATATGTATATATTATGTTTATATATATTGACTAACATTCACATACACATTTTTGTGTTTCAGGTAAAAAGTCAATCCCAGTATCCTACAAATAATTCACAGAATGGTCATAATGATTCACTGAATGTAGCAGAACAAGAGCCCAATCAAGTTCACTTAGATGACATGGACGTATAGATGTTATCAGTGTGACCATGCAATGTTTGGCAACCGTTCCCTTATTTCATTGTACTAAGCATATTTATTTGTTAATTCTTCTTCATTTCTTATAGGTAACATGGTACGTTTAAACAATAACCTTATGCCTAAAATAAAAGTTGGCTAATTGTTCACGATAACACAACGCAGTCTGTATAGGATCATCAACTAGCAACGATAAGCCATGTGCTAAACGGTACAATAAAATACATACCCACACTCCGCAATCGCCATAGAGTCCTCCCTGCTTAGGAACGTCCTGGGCAATTGTAAACGTTATCTGGTATGTTGTATGGTCAATTCCCTTAGCATCAAATAAGTCTTCATCGGCTAGAATTTTTGGTAAGCGTACCTACAGAAATATTGTATTCTTACTTAGTGTTAAAAAAAATTATCATCATGCAAACGAGAACACAAAATTATTTAAATATTATTTAACCTTTAAGCATTCCTTTGTCCTTAGATACCAATCGCAGTAGTCAAATTTGTTATTGTCGCCAGTATCGTAGAAGGTTACTAAACCAGATGGAATATCAAACTCCGCCAGGAACCAGTGTGTTCCAGGTTGGTTAATAGGTATAAAAACCCTATCAACCTCTGACCATGGCTTACTATATCGTTGCCCATTCACGTACCATAGAGGCATTCCATTTTGAAGTAGCAGCTGCACAAAGTAAGGGCTGACCATGGCCCAATTTGCGTCATGTTCTCGCACGTGCCACATGTAATCCACCCAAAGCTCAATATGCTTATACCGGAAAATTGGATTACATTAATACAAGTTAGATTGAAAATTAATGAATGAACTAAACCCCAATGTATAACTAGTTAAATAGTTTCCGTTTGTTACCTCATCCATTAGATAACCTTGTCTAGGAAGATCCAAACAGACTAAAGATTCCCAGAAACGTCTATCAACAGTTACTTCATTAGACCAAGGAAATTTTGAATGCAAACGCCCAGGCCGTCCAAGATAAAGGTCCAATTCATCGCTTATTGAAATTACGTGTATGGCATTGTGGCTACGTGAAAGATTCTATAATAATGGAAAATAAAATAAGTTAGGGAATACATCAATAACTAGAAACCAAAATGTACACAGAACAAGGTATGTGAAATACCTCAATCCAAGGTCCGACATCTTGTAATCCGTTAGCCATGTCTAAATCAATGACACCCGATACTTCACTGATTTTTTGAAATTTCTGTGATACTGTTGCCCAATCACAATTGCGGTCTGGTAATAATTGTGACCTTTTTTTAGGACGGCATTCGGCAAAAGCTTTTTTCATATGATTAGAATTTCTTAATATGTGCCGCCTACTCTTAACGTCCATCTCCCATTTTTTTCATAACCTCCCGTGACCTCTCTTCTGCGAGCAAAAGCTGTTTCTTCCTTTCCTTTTTAATTTTCTGCTCATGAGCATACTGTCGTTCCTCCTCTACCAGCTTCCTTTCCTCCTCTGAAATGCGAACCATTAATTCCTCTTCAATGAAATATTCATGTGATTAACAATGGTACAATAGGTAATCGTGTATATTTGCGTGTAATAATATATATCATTAGGTTATCAATGAATATAATTGTACCATGTAATTTTCTTCTTCAATCCCGTGATCTGCCGACATCGACACGCAATCATCATTGGCGCATTGGAGCAACTGACTATAAATGTTATTAAGAACTGCGCACAAATCTTGGTTTTGTGATTTGAAATTTTCACTAAATGACAATGAAGGCGATACTCCATTCTTCGTAAAACCAAGTACCTATGTTAATTTTACCAGTATGAAAACATATTGAACGTCTGCAAATATTTAAATGTCATGTTGGTAACAAAGAAGAAAAACCTACCAGTATGATAACCTCAAGTTTGTATATGCGATTATTCAACTCTTTTATAAGACAGTCCTTTATACGGCTTTCCTTTGATCTAGGAATATTGACATCAGAAATAGTGATCCTCTCACATACACTATTGCGTTTACGGCTTGCAGCAAGATTTTGGAAATACGCATCATACGCATCTGCTTTTCTTTCTGGAACCTTAGGTATGTATGATTTCAGATACTCACAGGTACTTGAGAACCATTCCGTTTTGTACTCAGTTGATGTAGGCCTTAGCTCTTTGATAACCTTTGCATCCTGAAACCATATGTATAGTTTAATACCCAGAAAAATTGTGATCCCTTAAAATTTGACTATACAAAATAAATATTACCTTCCCAAATAAAGTCAAAAAATATGATCTTTTCAAAATCTTTTTTTTAGACCACGCAATTCCTCTGGGTGTAATGTCCGAGACTTTATTCCACCAGTTTACACTATGCAGGAATGACTCCATAATCCAGACCTAAAAAGGTTTATTTAATTTTTAACAAAATAATAATAAAAACAAATAAAAAATGATTTGAAAATTGTGAACAAAATCATACATGAAATGACCATACAAAACCAGACAGTGTGTAACTTGGCACATAATTACGAGACTTAAGCAACCCTTGAATGTGCTCATCCTTGTGACGGGCCACAACATTGACTAACTCCTTATACAAAGTATCCCATATATGCTCGCCCCAAGGAAAAGAATTCCATGCTTCCAAATTCTCAATTAACTTAAATAATATGTCATCAAGTTCATTGGCCAACAAGCGACCCATAAATATTACTTCCAACATAAACAAAAGACATAACCTAACCGCCTCTACGTCACTAAGTTTAGAAAAAACTCCTCATCCTCAACAACACCTACTAAATCTAAATTAGTTATCGGTAAACCAACTTTATGCGGGAATACCCCGTTTCTGAATGTCATATCACAGTCGGTATATGCGCTAAGAGTTTCATGTCCAAACCTGAAACCAGTTATGATGCTAAACTCTTTGCGTCCAAAATGTAGTGTCAAACCGTGGATATTATATAATAACGGCATATCGTAATGCGAATCGCTAACAGTACACTGTTTCTGTAGGATAAAATCTAGCATATGAACCTCCTGATTAAAATACACAAAGTCTATCCACGGCCCAAAACAGGTGGTGCTAAACAGTTTCCTCCGCTTTACATCCAATGAGTTTTTAATAAACTTAAAGTACTTCAATTTACTTCTTATATACACTTTGGCTTCATACTCCTAAAATAAAACAAAACACCGATAAATATGTCTGACTAAATAATATAGATTTATCACAAGGAAAGGAAAGATACATAACGGAAATTTTTCATTAATAGATAGCATGGAATCATACAATGGAACGGAAGCAAATACATTCATTCTTAAACAGAAAGGCCTACATATATTGGCCTACATTCATACTTAACATATATTGGCCTACATAGTCTAACACACGGTAAACTTAAGGAAACATGACAGAAGATTTGTGAGAGAGCACATGGTTGATATAGGAAAACAAGTCACTTGGGGCTAAGGCAGACCATCATAGACATTCTTTTGAGAACCTGGAGCTGAACATGTTTGATTGCGGCCAACAAGGCACGGATCTTGCCAAGATCATTGTTGTTGATCTCCTTTAGCAACTTTGAACAATCATATGCTACACTGCTATTAATGAAGCAGTCTAGTTCTGATATTAAGCCCCAACGCTCGTTCACTCGAGCACCCAAGATTTCGGCTATGTGATTAAACTCATGCGCTATCAAATGATCTTTGTTATTTTCAGATTCCAATAGAACAAGCATCATGTGCCTGATGTCATTGGAGTTTGCAAGGATGGAAAGCTCATGTAGGGTAGACATTTTTTTTCAGGTTAGGGTTTGATAGTATATGAGTGTATGAGTCCTAGTAAGGCCATAACCATCCTTTTTATAGATGCATGTTCAACTAGTTGTCAAAAGGAATATATTAAATGCTTGGCAAGACTACATCAGGCTTTTTGGCATGTAATATATGGCAGACAACTTCCAAATTCTATTTTTTTGCCAATTTTGTAACAAAATGCCATTCTAAAACAAACTGTATATTTTAAGGTTCCCAATAAAGGAAATTTAGTATGCCTATTCAATATCAATCTAAATCTATTTTTTCCCAATTTTGTAACAAAAGGCCAAACTAAAAAAAACACCAAAACTGTCTTCTTATACAGTATACATAAAAAAATTTAAATAATCAGATTTCTAATTTATATAATGTTAAAATTAAATTGTCTCTAATTAATACAAGTTGGTAACATCAATAAATTGATTGCAGTGAAAGTCACATAAGTCTATAAAGGAAGATGGTGGTTTAACGTTATGTCACCATTAAATTACAAATCAGATAGTACAATGGATTCAATACCAATATATATGCTTCAAAGATCCTAAATCATATTTTAAACAACAATAATCTAATCAATTTTAAATTTATCTAAAAACAAAGAATATTAAGAGCCGAAAACTGTTGAATTACTACTAACCTGTGCCCACAACATTGTTGGATTGAACTACGATAAAGACGGATTAACAATATGAATGATCTAAAAAAATGAATTTGTCGTTGGATTTTCTGGGACTTGGAGTTCGATTTCCTGGGTAACAGTTATGAATGGGGGTTAAGATGGTCGATGGATTCTAGGAGATGGATAGGTTATGTTGTTAGCGATGTATTCTAGATCTGCATGGTATGGGCTATAATGAAAATGGGGGTGGGGTATTAGCCCAATGTACAAGTCAATATTGTAAATGTACAACTTACTAATCCATTTATTTTTATATTTGTTAAAAATAAATACTATAAAAAAATTATTAATTTATAAATATTATAAACTTTTATATTTAATTATAAAAGTACAAGTCGCTTAAATTGTACACTTACGCATTCTTACACAATAGTGACAAGTCGCTTAAAGAGTACAATGACACATTCTTACACCAAAAGCAGAAGTCGCATAAGTTTAATTAAAGTAGCATAATATTTTTAATATTTAAAATATAATAAAAATATGTTACAAAAATAATATAATTAAAAAGTTGCATAATAAAATATTCTGAGTCGCATAAAAAGGTACCTTACACAATTGTACTTGTTTCTTACACAAATAGTAAAAAACACAAGTCGCTTAGGTAGCATATGGTAGCATGAGTTGCATAGTGTAGCATAAGTCGCATCGGTCTATTTTGGGAAAATGTCAAAAACATGGGTTATTTTGGCAAAAAGATTTAATTACAAGTCTATTTGGGTAATTATCCCTAGAAGAAAATTCAAATTCAAAGAGTCTTGAATTGTTAGAATCTATGGGCTTCAATTTAGACCATAGAATGGCCTATAATTCTATATTCTTAAAACTTAAACCTCAGCCCAAATAGATTCAGTCATGTATGCTTTAGTTTGGTCATATTAGGTTATGTATATACACACTGACTAGGGCATCACAAAACAGCAGCCACCATCTCAATTCTCAACAACATTTTCTTTTATAATAGCTTTTCTCTTCTAGATCTCAGCCAATACATTTATATGACCACCATACAACCACGAGTGAGGTCATCTGCCATCATGATCTCCAAGGTATGTAACACCACCACATGTCTCGTTTTATCCTGTTGTTTTACAACATATCTAAGTGAGTATTTAAGGTTACTTTGTTTTATCATTTCAGAAACCAAGAAAAGACAAGATCGTGATAAATTTTTATTGCATACATCGTTAAAATGGGTGGCCTCGGAATATTTTCTTAACAGATGTAGATTTGGTGGTGGTGGCGGCGGAGGGTTTGGTGTGTGATGATATCGTGAGTGTCATGATGGCAAGGTCCGTCGGGATCGAATGGGATGAGAAGAAGGCGGATGCTGCTCAAGTAGTTGTGGAATCGCCTCTTCAGAAAGCTTGGGTTTCTTTTTCGGTCTAGATTGGTGGAAGGAAAAGGAAAAGCCATTGTTGATGGGAACTTGCGCTTATTGGAAGTTTTTGTCTGTATCTGAGATTGTGGATGGTGAAGAAGGTGTATTCGTTGTGGTTTGAAGATGTTACAGGTTTGATATTTGATATCTGGTAGGGAGGTTAGGGGTGATTGGAACGCCTAGGGACGTTAGGTGTACGACCAATCCGAGATTGGTTGATTTGGAATATGAACGTTTGAAGGTTGAGCACCTTTTTAGGTTTTTTTGAAGAACAATGGTGTTCCTCGAGACTTGCGGACTATTTATAATCTGCTGTGTGATGATATTGTGAGTGTCAAGCAAGAGATCATGGCTTCTAGGGAGAGAAGCCATGATGGCGATTTAGGTGGTGGCGGTGGAGGGTTTTGTTTAGGATTGGAGATCGGCGGTGATGGGTGGTTGATGACTGGAAACGGTATACAGTAACGTATCGGTATATTTGGTTGAATTGGAATATGCACGGTTGAGCACTTTTTTAGGTTCTCTCTTCAGCAAAACTTGAAGATTCTGAAGAATGGTGTTCCTCAAGACTCTTGGAATTACTTATAATCTGCTGTGTGATGATATCTTGAGTGTCAATCAAGAGATCATCTCTTCTAGGGAGAGAGAAGCCATGATGGCAAGGTCCGTGTACCGGATCAAATGGGATGAGAAGAAGGCGGATGCAACTCTCGTAAATTTTTATTGCATTCATCGTTGAAATGGGTGGCCTCGGAATATTTTCCTAACATATGTAGATTTGGTGGTGGTGGCGGCGGAAGGTTTTGTTTAGGATTGGAGATCGGTGGCGATGGGTGGTTGATGACTAGACAAACGTTATTTCTGCTTATTGGCCCGAGTTCTGTTTAAGAAGAACAAATCCGTCATAATTCAGGTCACTAAGAAGCTACGTATCCCCTGAAGCTTTTGAACCTATCCCTCTCTCCCCAAACCAAAAAAATCACCATTAGCCATTAATTTTAATAAATGCGAAGAGTGGTCTTATACCACTCAACCGAGAAGCCTTAGTACCAGCCGTCTCATTGATTTTGATGGCCTGTGCCACATTTATAAAATGGCCCCTTTTAACACCAAATTATTATGTACTTGAACAAAAAATGTCTAGCATTGTAACATCAATTCAAGATCTAATAAGCATTTTTATCACCTTTTTTACGCTTATCATACTTATATTCATGCACATTCATCGTGACGTCACAATAGTATGTTGATAGTTTGTGCGTTTTATATTTCATTTGTTAAATGTTCCTTAACTAGATTGTCTAATATGAATTCTTTGATTCCACAGTGAGATCGGTAAATGTGAGTTCTGCTTTCAATTTTAAGATATAAAACTTTAAGTGGTGCAAGAAACAAATATTCAAAAAATAAAAAAGATCGCTAAAAGTGAAATAGAAAACCTCCAGTATGGGTTATGAGACTTTGGGTCCAAATATATTACTTGGGCTAACCAACCTTAATGGATTGAACAAAAATTGGAGGCCCTATATTTTTTGGGGCCCTGTGCACTTGCACCAGGTGCACCCCCTTATTTCTTTGTGGTATTTTGCTTGCTGGTGTAATGTACAAGGAAATGAAACATGGAATATAAAGGAAAATGCATTTTTTTTACAGTATTTGTTTATTGGCACTCTTTGAATATTTATATGTGTATGTGTTCAAAATATGTATATGTGTATGAATTATTAACATTACCTTTCTATGGAGCAATAAAAAAAAGCGAAAATAGAACTCATTTTTTTACATACATTGTATTTGTATGTATTCTTTTGTAATAAACTCTTTCCGGCTCTATAAATATAATAAATATTACGTAGTACTATTATATAGTCTTAATGCATATGTGTTCATAGCAATTAGTATTATAGAGATTCATATAAATCAATCGTGTCTCAGGAGTTGAAGAAAAACATTATACGAATATGGGATGGAACGCAAGAAAAGACAAAGATCGCGATTAGTTTTTACTTTTAGTTTTTTTATTATGGTTGAAAATGAAAGAATAAACAAATATATTTTTAGTTAGAAAATCACTTGCAAATGTACAATTACATCAGGTACATGTCTAATCAGCAAGGTGGAAGATCCTTTGGTGGAGGACTGACAACCTGATCTTTTCCCGGTCCATCTTCCACAACAAATGTTGTCTTCAGTCCCCAACCAGTATGCAACTCCAAATGACAGTAAAAACACCAAACTCCCAGATTATCCGCTCTAAAACGAATGTCAGACCAAACACTAAGTTGTATTTGGCAGGATCTTTAGCAGGATCAAAATTCCCAACACCTGTTCCGACGACAAAGAAATTGTAGCCATGAAGGTGAAATGGGTGGGACTCAACACTTAGTAAATTAGTGTCTTGGGTCACTAGTTCAACCGTCGAATTGAAGGAAACTTTGCTCAGTCTGGTTCCGTGAGTAGTGAAAAGGTTCGCGGTCAGGGGTACACCCGTGTAGTTAAAAGCTTTAGGAGGCTTGTCCGGGAAATCTGTTGTAAACACCCCTTTCATGTTCTTATAGTGAGCTTCAAGAAGTCCGGTTTGTGGCATAACAAATTTAATGAAGCAGAAAGTCGGGTTCCATTTATGCATGTTGGGCACACGCTCTTTCCTAGCCCAACAGTGAACAATAGCTTACGGTCGACTTTCAAGGGGACATTTGTTGGGAAGTAAGGAGTGTTAAGGCTCCGGAGCTTTTTGCTGTAGCTTAAAGCAAATGCGGTATCATTTGGTGATGGTAAATTGGAAGATCGTTGTGGTGGTTTTGTTGTCAACAGGAATTGGTACGTCTTGGAACGGACGAACTGCCATGAAGTAGCGGCCTGGAGCGCTGTTGGAATAAACCAAAACATTTGTGGTTTGTCCAGGAGCGATTAGTATAGCAGAGATTATAAAGGGTTTGGTGTAGACAGAATCAATCTCCATTACTGTCATGTTGTGGCCCGCAATAGCAAAGAAAAGCTCATCGTTCAGAGCAGCATTTGCAATTCTCGAAGGCATTTCTTCCCTGGAACGACTTCCATTGTAAATGTGTCTGAAAGGCAAGAAAAAAACATTCAATACAAAGTTATCTATGAATTATGCTACAGTATGTTGGTTGTCAATGAATGCAAATCATACGTTTCTCAGAGCATGGAAAGAGTGGGCCGGTTTTCCATTGATGGTGTGGGCATCAGACATGTTAGGAGGCAAGCCCATGGCATTCCCTTGCTTCACAATCTCTTCAACATCAGTATGCCACCGTTCACCTAATAAACATATATTCATGTTATAAAAATAGATGTTATATTTCAGGTACGAATTTGACCCTGTTTGCATAATTAGAGCGAGTGTTTACCAAACACCAAGACTTTGTTCATTATCAGGTTTTGGGAACGGATAAGGAGTTCCTTGTTGGGGCAAGATGACAATTTCACCGTAAACTGTAGCTCGTAGCCAAAGGATATGAGCATGCCACCAAATGTCCCTCTTTGTCCTGTAACGTTAAAGTCTAAACCCTAAACCCTAAACCCTAAACCCTAAACCCTAAACCCTAAACCCTAAACCCTAAGCCCTAAGCCCTAAACCCTAAACCCTAAACCCTAAAACCTAAACCCTAAACCCTAAACCCTAAACCCCAAACCCTAAACCCTAACCCTAAACCCATGCCTAAAAAACCAGATAATAGACATGTAAAAGGTCTATATATCATATTCATGAGTAAATGGTAATAACTGAAGTCTGCATAAAGTGTGATATATACCAATGAATAGACATGTTATATTGGGCATGATTTGTAACGTTGATGATAACTCTATCGCCTTCTCGAGCATAAATAGTAGGCCCTGGAAACATTCCATTTGTTAGCTGTCATATGTTTGGATAAGAGTTGCCATTAGTTGTTTACACGGTATTATAATTGTAATTATTATAACCATGTCATAGCTGTCATGAGTTGGACTCAAGCCCATAAGGTTTGTAACTATATGTATCGATGGTGTGATTGTGGAATAAGACACAAAAACAGATGACAACATTCAAATACTGAACTCTTACATGGTATCAGAGCAAAAACCGATCCACAACACCTAAAAACCCTCATTTCCTACGTTTACACTAGCTGTTCTCCATATTCTAGTCGATCGTTTACCAGTCACGCTTATTACCAGCCTTCAATGATCGTTGGTTTTTGTTTGATAACCAGTCGTTGTGTTAATTTTTATTAATTTTGTCGACCGTTGGTAGGACGTTGATTACCAGTCGACGGTGTTCTTTGTTCGGGTGTTTCGATCGTTGGTTTTCTAAGATAGCCAGTCGACAACCTTGCTTTCTTTTGGTTCGTTTGTGATTTTAGCCAGCTTTGAATTACATGTTACTTAGAAACCCCACACTAAATACTCATCCAATGCAATCTACTAATTACTATACCAGCCTAACACAACCTTTAACTGGTTGTATCATTCCACCTGGGTTCGCACAACCTACATATGATCTATTTACCTATCATCAGTCGACCCAAGTTTATAATCATATGGCCCAGCCGGTTACATTCGCATAGCAGGTCCAACAAGCCCAGCAGGTTCTTTAGCAGCCGCCAAGTTCGTCCACTCAGGGCAGCCGACCCAATATGCTCCACCTGTGTATCATCCGGACAATGTTTATGATCAATGTATTTACCCAGGTCAGCCCACCGGCCAGGCTATGCCAGGTCAGTCAGGTCAAATGGGACAACTTATGGGACGAGAGACTATTTTGCCGAGTGTTTATCATGCTATGACTCTTGCTCCAGGAAATTGGAACATGGACACAGGTGCAAGTTCTCATCTTGATGATTCAGTTAGTAGTCTTAGTGATGTTTTAAATATCTGCATAGATCTATCTGTCTCGGTTGGTGACGACCATAACATACCCGTCACTAATTCTGGACATAGTGTTTTGCCAACACCTCACAGACCCCTTCACCTTAATAATGTTCTTATCACTCCCTCATAGTCAAAAATTTAATTTATGTTCGTCAGTTTGTTTGTGATAACAATTGTACCGTTGAATTTGATGCTTTTGGTTTTTCTATTAAAGATTTCATGACCCGTTGGGTTCTTCTCCGATGTGATAGCACTGGAGATCTTTACCCGGTCACAAAACCTTCCACTGTTCCTCAGGCTTTTCTCACCAGTCAATATACGTGGCACCAACGCCTTGGACATCCAGGGAGTGAGGTGTTACAATGTGTTCTTTCTCGTAATTCAATTTTGTGTACTAAAGAGAAACCTCCCGTTCTTTGTCATGCTTGTCAGCTTGGAAAACACGTGAGACTTCCGTTTGTTAGTTCTAATACGTTGGTCAAGTCGTGTTTTGATGTTGTTCACTCGGATTTATGGACATCCCTAATTCCGAGCCTTTCTGGTTTCAAGCACTATGTTTTATTTTTGGATCATTATACGCAATATGTTTGGGCCGATCCCTTACTAAACAAATCTGATGTTCTGTCCAAATTTATGTTGTTCCGTAACTTTGTTCGCACTCAATTTAAGTGTGAAATAAAGTCTTTTCAGTGTGATCATGGTGGTGAGTTTGATAATCACGCCTTTCATAAGTTATTTGCCGATAATGGGATTCAGTTTCGATTTTCATGTCCACGCACCTCACAACAAAATGGTAAGTCTGAAAGAACGATCCGAACCATAAATAACCTTATATGCACATTACTCTTTCAGGCTCATTTACCTCCAAATTACTCGGTTGAATCACTTAATATGGCCAATGAAATATCTTTTACCCGCCTGTTTGGAACCACACCCGATTATAGTATTTTACGCACTTTTGGGTGTCTCTGCTACCCTCACCTAGATACAAACCATAAACTTGCACCCCGTGGTACACCTTCCATATTTTTGGGACATGCTGATAATCACCGTGGGTATTGGTGCCTTGACCTTAATACAAATACAATCATAATTTGGCTCTATGCCACCTACCTCGAGTCCGTCATATGATTTTCTAGACGACTCGCCTAACATCATTTCTCAATTCATACGATAATCACCAACCTCAAATACTATTACAGATACGCAGCCTTCTGGTCCAAATACAACTGACCCAACAACTACCAATATCCACACAACCCCAATTCCTTCTAATGGTGCAACCGGTCCATCCCATACAACTAACCATACCTGACCAATTTTTGATGAGCCTATACCCACTAATTGTAACACCCCATTTTGGAAATGGAATATTACGCATATCATGGCGTGTCATCAAAGCATACAAGGATAAATGTCTAAGCATTATTCAACCATAAAAGGAAATACCGGAAACAAACATCGGTATCCCAAAGTAAAGCTCATCACACACAAACATAAATACTGTAAAAAGGAAGGACGAAACAATGTCCAAAGCAACTGTATCAAAGTAAAGGAAATGCATAAAGTAAAGAAAGACAGTAAAGCTTCCAATCCATATGCACCTACGTTTCAGATCTACGAGCGTCCCTGAGTACCTGCCGTTTTGGGAACATGAAAAGGAAAACGGCTGAGCAAGACGCTCAGTGCACGGATGTACAATAAAGCATGATATAGGATAAGCATGTAACATATAACAGCGGAAGACTAAGTACTGAGTAAACTGGTTAAGTAACATGAAAACTGGTTTTATAGTTTGAAAAGCCTTATGTTTAACCTGTGAAAACTGTTTTAACATATAAATACCATAGCCCATATAGGTCATGAAAGGTCACGTGCATGAATACTTGGAGGGGTGACCTCATCATGCTGATTAGAGGGGATGCCTCTAATCAATATACTGATTTGGGTAGGAGGGATCAGCTCCTTGTGAAGGGTGCAAGGCACACACCACATTCACCATGATAAACTGAAATAAAACATGTAACTAGGATGCACCCATACGCCCCGACTGATATAATAATATGGCCAAACTGAAAAGGGACGCCACGAGCAATCACTCCGCCGTGGGGAAGTCATAACATCGGTGCCTCCAATGCTATGGTTATGGTACCTCCATAACTAGGTGAAACTGGTCATGCTTGTATATGGCTATAGTTTATGCTAAATTAACATAAGTAGTTCAAAACAATAAAACAAATGCTGGGGAAAACAGTTGGCTGCGTACGGGAAATCCTAATAAGGAAAGAATGTCCATACTGAAAGGACGGGAATCCGTACCTCAAGTCCAGTGAAATGAACGGAAGAAAGACTCCTACTTCTGGATCACTAATGCTACATGAATACACACGTGTATAAGTATCGATTCACTGATTACGTACTGGGTTCTGTGTCTTGTTATAGCTGATTTGGTATGTTTTAGGTCATGGTTCACTGTTTTAAGCCTTAAACTGTGTTTATCTTGTATTTCTGGTTTATCTGATTAAGTATTACTGGTGTTTCATGTATTAATATACTTACTGTATAATAATAAGTAACTTTCCAAAAATAGCAGGTTTCCAAAAATAGAAAGTTTCCAAAAATAGAAAGTTTCCAAAAATAGAAAGTTACCAAAAATAGAAAGTTTCCAAAAATAGAAAGTTTCCACAAATAGAAAGTTACCAAAAATAGAATTCACTGCCTAAAATAGATTAGTTTCTAAAAATAGAAAGTTTCCAAAAATAGATCAGCTGCCTTAATTAAATAAGTTTCCATATATAGAAAGTTGCCCTGATTAGGTTAGCTGCCTGAATTAGATTGATTTCCATATATAGAAGGTTTCCATAATTAGATTAGTTGCCTTATTTAATTAAGTTTCTATAAATAGAAGTTTCCATAATTAGAATTAAGCTGATTATATAAGCTAACATATAAGTCTAAGTGTTATAAGCTTACTACTTAAGTCATATGATATAGTGTATAGTTTAATTATTATTTCATGTATTTTAATTAAACTATAGGTTAAGCATTTTAATTAAAGTATAACATGTATAATTAAAATGAAATGAAAATACTTAGGTTAACATGTGTATTATTATTAATAATAATATAACCTAAGTCATGTCTAAATTAATTAATTATAGGCATGTTTTAATAATTAATTAATTATAACTTATAACATAAAATACTTAGGTTAAATTAATGTCATGATAACTAATAATTAAAAAAACCTAAGTCATGATTTAATTAATATTTCATGTTATTAATTAATTATATCCTAAGTTCATGATTCATAAAAACTACATGTAACATAGATCATGATTTTAACCAACGAACCGTGAACCGGGTATGAATTCGACACCGTACCCCGGGCCAAACCCGGGGCACACGTGTCCCCTTGCTGCCGTGGGTCCCACATGAGCCAACCAAGACCATTTGTGGTCTTGGTGGTGGCGGCAATAGCAAACCAAACCCCCCTCGGGTTTGTTTTGCTAGGCGGCTAGAAACAACACCCCTTTTAAATCATTCCTTGATTTTATTTAATACCAAAACATGTTAGATCAATGATTAATTATCTTGTTTTCATAAGAAAAATAATAACATGTTCATGAAAATAATCAAAGATCAAAAGAATTAAAAAGAATTAAAAAGAAGGGTTAGAAAGGTATACCACTATGTAGCTTGGAAAAAGGATGAACAAACACGTATTCTAACACTTGTTTTCAAGATCAAAATCAATCAAACACCCCCTTATGATGGTGTATAGGTGGCGGCACAAAGGAGGCAAAAGGAAGAGGAGAAAACTCTTTTTAGGGTTTTTAGTTTATTTCTTGTAAAATGAAAATGAAAACATGTTTAACACTTTACCCCCCCTTAACTTGAAAAGTCCATGGGCTAAGCCCATTATATGCATGTGTGCCGTGGGTATGGGGGCCCCACATGGGGTACCCGTACCTTTCTCGTGTCCCGATGTTTCGTGTTCGTTCGTGGTTAAACGTGCTCGTGTTTAACGTGTTTCTGTTTCTTTTAACGTGTCGTATATCGTAAACTTAACGCTCGTAAATATATTATAAGTATTTACGTAATTATTTTAGTTAGTATTTTAAATGGTGTTCATGATTTAATTATGTTCACGTGATATATCATTAACTGTTTATCATGGGTTCGTACGTAATCGATACTTGTCATGACATACACGTATGCACTTGCTTGATTATTAGCACATGAATGTGATCAATACTACATGAGGTAAGTTTTAATCTAGAACGTACGATCTTAAGGGCACTATTCATGGTAACAGCATGCGGGTTTTACAATTCTTCCCCCCTAAAAAGAATAATTCGTCCCCGAATTATAGATAAAGTAAGCTGAAAAGAAGTGACATACCCGAACTCAAAATATGAAGTGAGGGTAAGAAGCCCGGATAGACTCCTCTGTTTCCCAAGTGGCTTCCCGCTCGGTATGGTCCCTCCAAAGGATTTTGACGAATGGAATCGTCTTCCTTCTCATGACTCGTTCTTGCCTGTCGAGTACTCGTTCGGGTTCTTCTACAAACGTGAGATCTTCACGTATCTGTTCCAGTGGATACTGAACCATGTGAAGGGGATGATAATTGTACCCTCTGAGTAAGGACACATGAAACACGTTATGCACGTGCGAAAGCTGAGGAGGTAACGCCAATCGGTAAGATACTTCGCCGATTCGTTCAACTATATCAACTGGTCCGATGAACCGAGGACTGAGTTTTCCTTTGATCCCGAAGCGTTTAACACCACGTGCCGGCGAAACCTTGAGGAAGACGTGATCTCCCACATTAAAATGTATGTCCCTACGATGCTTATCGGCGTAACTCTTCTGACGTGATCGTGCTTCCTGCAGTTTCTGTTTAGCTACCTCAATCTTCTGGTTGGTCATTTCTATAATCTCTGGTCCTTCAAGTGTTCGCTCTCCCACTTGATCCCAGCAAGTTGGAGCGCGACACTTTCTGCCATACAACATTTCGAAAGGAGCACATTTGATACTTGCGTGCCAGCTGTTGTTGTATGCAAACTCAACTAAACAGATGTAATCGTCCCAATCACCTGTCCATTCCAACGCACACGACCTTAACATATCTTCCAATGTCTGAATTGTTCGCTCCGACTGTCCGTCCGTTTGAGGATGAAAGGCTGTGCTCAGCTTAAGTTGTGTACCCCAAGCTTTTTGCAGACCTTTCCAGAATCGCGACGTGAAACGAGGATCTCTGTCTGAGACGATGCTGGAGGGAGTGCCGTGGAGTCTCATGATCTCCCTTCTGTACGTATCTGCGAGTTTACTTACCGGATCTTCCTTGCGTATCGGTAAGAAATGAGCTGATTTGGTGAGTCGATCAACGATGACCCAAATAGCATCGTGCTTCTTCTTGGTAGGCGGAAGACCGGTAACAAAATCCATGGTGATTTTGTCCCACTTCCACTCTGGAATATCCAACGGTTGAAGGAGACCGCCAGATCGCTGATGTTCAATCTTAACCTGCTGACAGGTAAGACATTTGGAGACATACGTGGCTACATCCTGTTTCATACCACTCCACCAAAAGTGCTGTCTGATGTCATGGTACATTTTTGTCGACCCAGGATGTATAGAAAATAGGGAGCTGTGAGCTTCAGCTAACAATGCTTCCCGTAGTTCTTGATTATCAGGAACACAAAGTCTCGTGCCCTGCCAAATGATACCGTCTGCGTCCATTCTGAATTCTGTCTGCTTCTCCAAATTCTGAATTATCGCCCAAATCTCTCCATCATCCTTCTGCGCTTCCTTGATCCTAGTCAGTAACTCAGGTTCTACTGTAAGATTCGCCCAGTATCCGTGCTGCCCACGTACCATGATTTCAATGTCAAGCCGCTCCAAGTCCCTTATATTTTGCTCCTTGATCTCAATGCCGTTTATCATTCCGGACTTTCTGCTGAGTGCATCTGCTACTACATTAGCTTTTCCGGGATGATACTGTAGGTTAATATCATAATCCTTCAACAGTTCCAACCATCTCCTTTGTCTCATGTTCAATTCTCGCTGTGTGAAGATATACTTCAGGCTCTTGTGATCCGTGAAAATGTCGCATGATTCTCCGTATAAGTAATGCCTCCATATTTTCAATGCGAACACCACTGCAGCAAGTTCCAGGTCATGCGTAGGGTAGTTTTCTTCATAGGGCTTAAGCTGCCGTGAAGCATACGCGATCACTTTCCCATGTTGCATGAGAACACAGCCCAGTCCCTTCCCCGATGCATCGCTATAGATCTGAAATCCACCTGTACCAGATGGGAGAGTAAGAATAGGTGCAGATACTAATTTCTGCTTTAGGTCTTCGAAGCTCTTCTCTCGATCTTCCGTCCAGACGAATTTCTCTCCTTTCCGCATCAGTTTGGTGAGAGGCAATGCCAGCCGAGAAAAGTTTTCCACGAATCTTCGATAATATCCAGCTAAGCCTAAGAAACTGTGGACTTCTGTCGCTGATGTTGGTCTTGGCCATTTAGTGATAGCCTCAACCTTCGCTGGGTCCATAGTGATCCCTTCTGCTGATACAATGTGACCTAAGAACGCCACCTTGTTTAACCAGAACTCACACTTGGAGAATTTCGCATACAGCTGCTTCTGACGAAGAATCTGTAGTACAGTACGGAGATGATCTTCGTGTTCCTCCGTGGACTTTGAGAATATCAATATGTCATCGATGAATACAATGACAAATTTATCAAGGAATTCATGAAAGATTCTGTTCATTAGATCCATGAATACTGCTGGAGCGTTAGTCAGGCCGAATGGCATGACTACAAACTCATAATGGCCATAGCGGGTACGAAAAGCAGTCTTGGCAATATCCTGCTCTTTAACCCTTAGCTGATGGTAGCCTGACCTTAGATCGATCTTTGAGAAGTGTTTGGCTCCTTGAAGTTGGTCAAACAGATCGTCTATACGTGGCAGTGGATATCTGTTGCGGATGGTAATCTTATTAAGTTCACGGTAGTCAATGCAAAGTCGCATGCTGCCGTCCTTCTTCTTAACGAACAAGACCGGTGCGCCCCATGGAGATGCGCTCGGTCTAATGAACCCTCGTTCAAGAAGTTCCTGCAATTGGTCCTTCAGTTCTTTTAGCTCTATGGGAGCCATACGATACGGAGCCTTAGAGATTGGCTCCGCTCCTGGAACAAGGTCGATGTTGAACTCCACTTCTCTTGCAGGTGGTATGCCTGGAAGTTCATCTGGGAAGACGTCTTGAAATTCTGAAACTACTGGTTGATCCTGAATCGATGGGGATTCAGCATCCATGTCATGAACCGTAGCGAGATAACCTTCGCAGCCATGTGACAGTAATGCACGTGCTTGCAAGGTAGATATGACTTGTACAGACCGTCCGGGTATGAACCCGTTATGGATGTACTCTGGTGCATTAATGTCGCCGAAGATCACTCGATATGAGTGGCAGTCTATGGTAGCATGGTGCTTGGATAGCCAATCCATGCCGAGAATCATATCAAACTCAATCATGTCTAGAGGAAGTGCATCTACTGCACGAACTTTATCGTCAAACTCTAAAGGAAGACTCTTGTATACATGAGTTATTAATACAGAGTCCCTCAGAGGCGTGGAAATGGTAAGCTTAGTTTCTAATGGCAAGGGAAGTGTCCTGATGTTCTTAGCATAAGTAGTGGAAACAACTGAATGAGTGGCACCCGTGTCGAAAAGAACACATGCAGCCTGGCCGTACATATACAAAATTCCAGTAATGGTACCTGTAGATTTGTTTGCCTGATCGCGCGATGTCGTGTAGACACGCCCAGTGGTAGGAGGCGGTTTAGTATCAGCATGACCCGAAGTACCCTCCATTTCACCCTTACGGCAATCTCTCATACGATGGCCAGGGAGGCCGCACTTGTAGCACGCGTCGGAGTCACGACGACATGGGCCAGGGTGTCTACGATGGCAGGTGCTGCAAAGAGGATGAGTGAATCCTCCAGCAGGAGTTCTTGCTTGCTGAGGGCCTGCTGATGACAGAACGTGTTAAGAATAAGGTATATGCACGAGTATAGGACGTAAACGTCGTAAGATGCTTACCAGTGTTAACTGAACGGTTGGGCTGAGAACCCCTGTGGTTCTGGTCCCTTCCGTTACCGTGGTTCCTGGTAGAGATTAACATAGTGTCAGCATGAGAGATATAACATGAAATCATAAGAAGATGCGCAAATAGTAGGACCTGTTGTTGTTGGACTGTCCCGCATTGTTACGGTAATTGTCATTACCGCTGCGCCTTTCCACAACAGAACGGTCGTTAGAGTGACCGTTTCCTTTGGGCTGATTGGGCTGCTGCTGAGTAGCCGGCTGAGACCGGTCCCCAGTTTTCTGCCTGGAAGATACAGTTTTAAGAGATGATTATAGAACATATAACGATAGGATGCGGTCTGGTTAACGCTAGAACATGAACTGTTTTACCTCTTGTCGGGTCTTTCTGCCTCCCCGAACTCATCACGTTCCTGCAACATCTCAAGCTTTCTTGCTGCGTCAGCCACTTGTGCTACCGTATGGAACGTAGCACATACTAGATTGTTCGCAACCGAGGTGCGAAGTGCCCACCTGAAATGGTGTGCCTGCTCCTCAGGAGTACCAGCCGCTGCTCCTAGAAAACCAGCAAGGCGAAGAAAGCGCTGCATGAACTCATTGCTATTCTCGCCCTGTCTCTGACGTATCCCGTGGTATTCACGCTTGAGTTTGTCCTGCTCTGCTTTAGGAAAGAACTGTTCCATCACTCTCTCCTTGAATTGGGCCCATGTCAAACCAGCGACCCATTCATCACCTCCTTCTGACTGTGTCAAAGCTAGCCACCAGTTGAGTACATCGCCTTCAAACCTGTAGCACGCCAATCTTGCCTTGAAGGCGGGGTCACAACCCATAGCATTGAAGATTTTCTCAATGTGTGTCAGCCAGCTTTCCGCATCGCTGGGGCTATCAGTCTTTTCAAAAGCTCTAGGACGGAGCTTGTTAAATCGTTCCAACCATACTGCTAGAGTCACTGGGGGAGGAGGAGGAGGAGGTGCCTGATTCTGCAGCTGCTGGTTATTCGCAGCTTGGACTTCAGCACGAATGTCATTCCTCAGTTGAGGAAGTAAGGCTTGCATGGCAGCCTGAATCGCAGCATTGAGCTGCTCTTGCTCGCGTGTGAGAACCATCTGACAGTATAACATAAACATATGATTAATAGTTCAAACATAAAATATATAAAAGAAAAATTTTATGCCAAAATTTCACGAGAAAATTTTTATGCAAGAAAATCTTTGTATGAATGCATGATGCAGTTTTATGAAAACTTTTGATGGTCGAGAGTGAACGCCTTCGGTCAGTTCACTCAAAATAAAAGACATATCGAGGGGACGCCTATGGGTCGGTCCCAAATCTAAAAGTTTCGATAAAACACATGCGACTAAATAGGGCCAGTCCTGTACCAACCATTACTTAGTCAAAAACCCTGTAACAATGACATGTATATGTATGCTTAAAAAAATGATGAATGCATGAAAACAACTGTCAGTTCTAGGAAGACCGTAGTGACTACCCACTAATCACAGGTCATATTTGAGAGCCTACAGGTCGAAGCCTTGGCTCTGATACCATAATTGTAACACCCCATTTTGGAAATGGAATATTACGCATATCATGGCGTGTCATCAAAGCATACAAGGATAAATGTCTAAGCATTATTCAACCATAAAAGGAAATACCGGAAACAAACATCGGTATCCCAAAGTAAAGCTCATCACACACAAACATAAATACTGTAAAAAGGAAGGACGAAACAATGTCCAAAGCAACTGTATCAAAGTAAAGGAAATGCATAAAGTAAAGAAAGACAGTAAAGCTTCCAATCCATATGCACCTACGTTTCAGATCTACGAGCGTCCCTGAGTACCTGCCGTTTTGGGAACATGAAAAGGAAAACGGCTGAGCAAGACGCTCAGTGCACGGATGTACAATAAAGCATGATATAGGATAAGCATGTAACATATAACAGCGGAAGACTAAGTACTGAGTAAACTGGTTAAGTAACATGAAAACTGGTTTTATAGTTTGAAAAGCCTTATGTTTAACCTGTGAAAACTGTTTTAACATATAAATACCATAGCCCATATAGGTCATGAAAGGTCACGTGCATGAATACTTGGAGGGGTGACCTCATCATGCTGATTAGAGGGGATGCCTCTAATCAATATACTGATTTGGGTAGGAGGGATCAGCTCCTTGTGAAGGGTGCAAGGCACACACCACATTCACCATGATAAACTGAAATAAAACATGTAACTAGGATGCACCCATACGCCCCGACTGATATAATAATATGGCCAAACTGAAAAGGGACGCCACGAGCAATCACTCCGCCGTGGGGAAGTCATAACATCGGTGCCTCCAATGCTATGGTTATGGTACCTCCATAACTAGGTGAAACTGGTCATGCTTGTATATGGCTATAGTTTATGCTAAATTAACATAAGCAGTTCAAAACAATAAAACAAATGCTGGGGAAAACAGTTGGCTGCATACGGGAAATCCTAATAAGGAAAGAATGTCCATACTGAAAGGACGGGAATCCGTACCTCAAGTCCAGTGAAATGAACGGAAGAAAGACTCCTACTTCTGGATCACTAATGCTACATGAATACACACGTGTATAAGTATCGATTCACTGATTACGTACTGGGTTCTGTGTCTTGTTATAGCTGATTTGGTATGTTTTAGGTCATGGTTCACTGTTTTAAGCCTTAAACTGTGTTTATCTTGTATTTCTGGTTTATCTGATTAAGTATTACTGGTGTTTCATGTATTAATATACTTACTGTATAATAATAAGTAACTTTCCAAAAATAGCAGGTTTCCAAAAATAGAAAGTTTCCAAAAATAGAAAGTTTCTAAAAATAGAAAGTTACCAAAAATAGAAAGTTTCCAAAAATAGAAAGTTTCCACAAATAGAAAGTTACCAAAAATAGAATTCACTGCCTAAAATAGATTAGTTTCTAAAAATAGAAAGTTTCCAAAAATAGATCAGCTGCCTTAATTAAATAAGTTTCCATATATAGAAAGTTGCCCTGATTAGGTTAGCTGCCTGAATTAGATTGATTTCCATATATAGAAGGTTTCCATAATTAGATTAGTTGCCTTATTTAATTAAGTTTCTATAAATAGAAGTTTCCATAATTAGAATTAAGCTGATTATATAAGCTAACATATAAGTCTAAGTGTTATAAGCTTACTACTTAAGTCATATGATATAGTGTATAGTTTAATTATTATTTCATGTATTTTAATTAAACTATAGGTTAAGCATTTTAATTAAAGTATAACATGTATAATTAAAATGAAATGAAAATACTTAGGTTAACATGTGTATTATTATTAATAATAATATAACCTAAGTCATGTCTAAATTAATTAATTATAGGCATGTTTTAATAATTAATTAATTATAACTTATAACATAAAATACTTAGGTTAAATTAATGTCATGATAACTAATAATTAAAAAAACCTAAGTCATGATTTAATTAATATTTCATGTTATTAATTAATTATATCCTAAGTTCATGATTCATAAAAACTACATGTAACATAGATCATGATTTTAACCAACGAACCGTGAACCGGGTATGAATTCGACACCGTACCCCGGGCCAAACCCGGGGCACACGTGTCCCCTTGCTGCCGTGGGTCCCACATGAGCCAACCAAGACCATTTGTGGTCTTGGTGGTGGCGGCAATAGCAAACCAAACCCCCCTCGGGTTTGTTTTGCTAGGCGGCTAGAAACAACACCCCTTTTAAATCATTCCTTGATTTTATTTAATACCAAAACATGTTAGATCAATGATTAATTATCTTGTTTTCATAAGAAAAATAATAACATGTTCATGAAAATAATCAAAGATCAAAAGAATTAAAAAGAATTAAAAAGAAGGGTTAGAAAGGTATACCACTATGTAGCTTGGAAAAAGGATGAACAAACACGTATTCTAACACTTGTTTTCAAGATCAAAATCAATCAAACACCCCCTTATGATGGTGTATAGGTGGCGGCACAAAGGAGGCAAAAGGAAGAGGAGAAAACTCTTTTTAGGGTTTTTAGTTTATTTCTTGTAAAATGAAAATGAAAACATGTTTAACACTTTACCCCCCCCTTAACTTGAAAAGTCCATGGGCTAAGCCCATTATATGCATGTGTGCCGTGGGTATGGGGGCCCCACATGGGGTACCCGTACCTTTCTCGTGTCCCGATGTTTCGTGTTCGTTCGTGGTTAAACGTGCTCGTGTTTAACGTGTTTCTGTTTCTTTTAACGTGTCGTATATCGTAAACTTAACGCTCGTAAATATATTATAAGTATTTACGTAATTATTTTAGTTAGTATTTTAAATGGTGTTCATGATTTAATTATGTTCACGTGATATATCATTAACTGTTTATCATGGGTTCGTACGTAATCGATACTTGTCATGACATACACGTATGCACTTGCTTGATTATTAGCACATGAATGTGATCAATACTACATGAGGTAAGTTTTAATCTAGAACGTACGATCTTAAGGGCACTATTCATGGTAACAGCATGCGGGTTTTACACTAATACTTTTGGCCCAACTACTCCCAGCCAAACCCAACCTCCCATTACTCACGACCCAATTCACACAGTTACTACCGAACATGATGCTACACAAGATCCTGTCTCCGTTTCCATTCCCTAACTTCAATCCATCCCAAATGTTAACCCAAACCCAACTTCGGTTCACCCCATGGTCACGCGTTTTCGTGTCAGGACTAATCGTCCTACTCAACCTTTTAATATCCATGTGTCTTCTATCTCACCTTTACCTAAGTCGTATAATGATGCGTTTAGTGACCTAAATTGGTAAAACGCTATGATTGATGAATATAATGCACTTATTAAAAACAATACTTGGACTCTTATGCCTAGACTGATGGATGCTAATATTGTTAGGTGTATGTGGTTGTATCGCCACAAGTATTTGGCAGATGGCACTCTTAGTCGCAATAAGGCTCGTCTTGTAGCGAATGGCAGTACTCAAGTAGAGGGTGTTGATGTAGATAAGACCTTTAGCCCAGTTGTTAAACCTGGTACTATTCAGATGGTTCTTAGTTCGGCTATTTCTCGACATTGTCTTGTTCACCAGCTTGATGTCAAGAACGCCTTTCTACATGGTTATTTATCTAAGACAGTGTATATGCACCAGCCTCCAGGGTTTCGAGATTCAGCACATCCTGATTATGTTTGTTTGTTGCAGCGATCTCTTTATGGTCTTAAGCAAGCTCCTCAGGCTTGGTTTCAACGGTTTGCTACTTATATTATTCGGGTTGGATTTAGTCAGAGTCGGTGTGACTCCTCGTTATTTATCTATAGACAGGGAACTGACACGGCTTATTTGTTATTATATGTTGATGATATCGTCCTCACTGCTTCCTTTGAGAATTTGTTACAACGGATTATTGTATCTTTACATCATGAGTTTTCTATGACGGACCTGGGTTCTCTGCATTACTTTTTAGGCATTTCTGTTAGCGTGACTCTAAAGGGATGTTTTTATCACAATGTAAGTATGCTACAGAAATTCTTGAACGATCTCATATGGTTGGTTGTAACTCTAGTCGGACTCCTGTTGATACTGAGTCCAAACTGGGTGATGATGGTGATCCAGTTTCCGATCCAACATTATACAGGAGTCTTGCGGAATGTCTCCAGTATCTTACTTTTACTCGCCCTGATATCTCTTATGCAGTTCAGCAGGTTTGTCTTCATATGCATGATCCTCGAGAGCCTCATTTATCGGCTCTTAAAAGAATCTTGAGGTATGTTCGGGGTACTTTAGATTTTGGATTACAGTTGTTCTCATCCTCTACTGCGTCATTGGTTGCTTACTCAGATGCTGATTGGGCTGGTTGCCCCACTACTCGAAGATCCACTTCAGGCTACTATGTTTTTCTTGGCAACAACTTACTTTCCTGGTCTTCTAAGCGTCAACCAACGCTTTCTCGTTCTAGTACAGAGGCAGAGTATCGTGGTGTTGTCAAAGCTGTTGCTGAGACTTGTTGGTTAAGGAATTTATTGCGTGAGTTGCATACTCCCTTGTCGTCCGCTACACTTGTGTATTGTGATAACGTTAGTACCGTCTATTTATCATCTAACCCGGTTCAACACCAACGTACGAAGCATATAGAGATTGATATTCATTTTGTTCGCGATCTAGTCGCTGCTGGTAAGGTTCGGGTGCTTCATGTCCCTTCACGCTATCAGTATGCAGACATTTTCATCAAAGGTTACCATCATCATTATTTGAGGAGTTTCGTTCTAGTTTGAGCGTTCGATGTCCTCCCGCTCCAACTGCGGGGGAGTGTTAGCTGTCATATGTTTGGATAAGAGTTGTCATTAGTTGTTTACACGGTATTATAATTGTAATTATCATAATCATGTCATAGCTGTCATGAGTTGGGCTCAAGCCCACAAGGTTTGTAACTATATCACTACAAGAAAATAGCATCTTAGCGACTTTTTTAGCTACATGTTTAGCGATGCATTTATTGCTAGCGAGGAGCTTAGCGTCATAAAAAATTATGTCTCTATAAATGAGTCGCAGAATTTGTGACATGTAAATATACGTCGCAATGATTGGCGACTTCATTTGCGATATTTATCTATAAGTCGCCATTTAATTAGCGACAAATTTTCATATGTGGCTACTTATATCGCTATTTATATGGTACGTCGCTACTTGCATTGGTATCTATGACGCTAAATATAGCGGCATTGTATTATGAGTCGCTATTTACGACGCCAAGTGAGCGGCTTTTTGTTATTCCAAGCCGCTTTTTACAACGCCAAATTAGCCACTTACTTATTCTATATCGCTATTTCAATCGCTATCCCTAGCTCACAATGTTAATATTATCATCGTTCTTCGACGTCACCATTTATATATCCTCTCATATAACGACAAAAGTAAACTCACCCAATTCATTATATAGAATTTATTATAACTAAAAGAGAATAATTAGAAATTGTAGCTTCACTAAAGCAAATTGACTTCTGAATTACATGTGATTTTGTTGAATCACATGTAAATTTGGTTGAATTACATATGATTCGGTGATAATTACATGTGATTTCGCTTGCATTACATGTGATTCAAGCATTTCAAAACTTTGACTTCTTTTAACAAACCCAATTTACATGAACAATCACATGTGATTTTGTTTGAATCACATGTAATTCTTTCAATATATTAAAATGTTTGTTGCCATTCATGTAAAATATACAAAAAACAAATTGGCTTTTGTAGTACATGTAATTTTGTTTAAATCATATGTAATTTTGCTTGAATTACGTGTGATTCAGTGATAGTCACATGTGTGTTAGAAATATAGTTCAATTGTGGGTCAGTTCATATTGGTGAATGGGTAAGGAGGTACGGAGTGTACACCCATAAGTCCCTGAACACCCTGACTCTTATTGTGGTTAAAGTTTGTTCAGCATCACTGATGATCTTCAGAGAGTGTAACTCTGGACTGAAGTTATTCATCAAGGAGTAACACCACTGAAGACATGTCTTCGGTGTTTACTCATCAGCATGTCTTCTTCAGTACTGAAGGCTTCAGCGGGAACACCCTTCAGGGGTCGCTGATACTTCAGTGAGACTGAAGGATAGACTGATGCTGGAGCTGAACATGAATACTTGTAACGGTCTTTTACCAATTCAAGTGGAGTTAATGACCACATTTAATTGGTCTTGTAACCACTTTCCTGGTATTATGGAGCACATTAAGAGGAACTTAATTGGCCGTTAATTCCTCTTAATACCATTGACTAGGGTTGAGTACTCCACCTATAAATAGGTGACCATAACTTGCATGAAAGATATACAGAAACAAGAAACACATAGCAACGAAAGGGTTAAAGATTTGTGCCTAAATCTCTAACTACATTTGGTCTTATCCCAAGTAGGTATTCGTGATACCCAGGCATTAGGGTCGAATAATTTACTTTGGAAAGTGATTACACGATTCCAAGTGATATCCGGTAACCATTGATTTGGTACGTAGCTAGGATTGATTATCTATACCCTGGTTGGGACGAAGTAAACACCAACAATCAAAGTAAATTATTTTGTGATAATCAATGGCGGCTGCTATGAAGCATATGGTGGCTAACTTCTCCAAGCTGGATAAGTTTGAAGGGGTGGATTTCAGAAGATGGCAAAAGAAGATGCACTTTCTTCTTTCTACCATGAGCGTGGTGTATGTGCTGACAACTCCTATTCCTGATGGTGGTGATGATACTACTTTGGAGGAACTGAGAAAAGGAGCAAATGGGAGAATGATGACTATGTGTGTCATGGTATTATTCTCAATGGTATGTCTGATTCCTTATTTGATATTTACCAAAATTCTAAATCTGGTAAAGAACTATGGGATTCCTTGGAAGCCAAATATATGGCTGAGGATGCATCAAGTAAGAAGTTCCCTGTGAGTGATTTCACAAATTACAAAATGACTAATTCAAGACCAGTCATGGAACAATACAATAAACTTCTTGGAATACTTGGTAGGTTTACACAACATAAATGAACATGGATGAGACCATTCAGGTCTCTTGTGTCATTGACAAATTACCTCCTTCTTGGAAAGATTTCAAGCATACCTTGAAACATAAGAAGGAGGAATTAACTCTTGTTGAGTTGGGCAGTCATTTGCGCATTGAGGAATCCCTCAGAGTGTATGAAAGTGACAAGCCAAAGAGCAACAATGTTGCTGGTTCATCAGTTGTTAATATGGTGGAGCATAACAACTCCATCAGGTACAATGACAACAAGGGCAAACGTAAACATCAGGATAACACCAAAGCAAATCCTAACAAGAAGTCATCAGTGGCTTGTTGGAAGTGTGGGAAACCTGGACACTTCAAAAGGGATTGCAAAGGTGTTGATACTGGTAGCAAAGCTAGTGGATCAGGCACAAAAGGTTCAGTGATTGGTTCTAACAACACAACACTGAAAGGTCAGAATATGTTTAATGAATCTCTCCAGATTTATTATGTTACATATGTATCTGAAGCTTATTTTGTGTAGGATGATGATGTTGCATGGTGGGTTGATTCTAGAGCAACTGTTCATTGTGTAAAGATAGATGATGGTTCAAGACTTATGAGTCATTTAATGGTGGATCTATTCTTCACATGGGAAATGAGTCAACAGCCCTAGTGCATGGACGTGGTTGTGTAGATCTTAAGTTTAGTTCTGGAAAGATTGTTAGATTATTTAATGTTTTGCATGTTCCTAATATTAGGAAGAATTTGGTTTCTAGTAGTGTTTTGAATAATTGTGGTTTTAAACAAGTGATTGAATCTAATAAATTTGTTTTATCCAAACATGGTGTGTTTATTGGTTTTGGTTATTTGAGCAATCAAATGTTCAGGCTTAATATTGAAATGACCATCAGTATTAACTTTGTTAATGCTGGTAGTGCAAATATTTGTTCAGCCTCAGTGTCCACCAGTAAACTGAAGGATTCTTCACTATGGCATGCTAGACTGGGCCATGTCCACTTTAAAAGGATGCAAAATATGTCTGAGGATGGGTTAATCTCAGTATTTGACATGGACACTGAAAAGTGTCAGACTTGCATGCTGAACAAAATAACTAAGAAACCATTTCAAGATGTAAAACGTGAAACTAAAGTTTTAGAGCTAATCCATAGTGACCTATGTGATTTGCATGCTACTCCCTCATTAGGGAATAAGAAATACTTGGTAACATTTATTGATGATGCTTCTAGGTTTTGCTATGTTTACTTGTTACATACTAAGGATGAAGCATTAGATAAATTTAAAGTATTTAAAACTGAATTTAAATTACAACAAGGAGTCCAAATCAAAAGATTAAGGACTAATAGTGGAGCTGAGTACATGGATGCTCAGTATTTTCAGTCTGTTGGTATCATCCATTAAACGACTGCTCCTTATACCCCTCAGCAAAATGGTATATCTGAAAGGAAAAATAGATTACTAATAGAGATGGTTAACTCCATGTTGTCCTATTCAGGGCTGAGTCAAGGGTTCTGGGGTGAAGCTATGTTAACAGCTTGCTATTTATTAAATAGGGTTCCCAACAAAAGGAACAAGATTACCCCTTATGAACTCTGGACTAAAAGGAAACCAAACTTGAACTACCTCAAGGTTTGGGGTTGTAGGGCAGTTGCAAGACTCCGTGATCCAAAGGTGAAAACCTTGGGTGAAAGAGGCGTTGATGCATCTTTGTTGGATATGCTAAGCATTCCAAGGCTTATAGGTTCTATGTTATTGAACCTAATGATTCAGTTTCAATAAACTCAATCATTGAATCAAGGGACGCAAACTTTGATGAGATTAGGTTCTCATCAGTCCCTAGACCAAGTCTGAAGACTCCTGATGGAGCTGAGAACATTGGTGCTTCAGTAGAACCTGAAAGGGTCACTGATGAGGTTGTGGTTCAGCAACCTGAGCCTGAGCTTAGAAGAAGCACAAGACATAGGACTCCAAGGAATTTTGGGCCTGAGTTTCAACTATACTTGGTTGAAGGTACAAGGGATGAGGTCTCAGACCAATACTCTTATTGCTTTAATGTTGAGGATGATCCCAAAACATTTGATGAAGCAACGAAGTCCCAGGATCTTGCTTTCTGGAAAGAAGCAATAAATGATGAGATGGATTCCATCATGGGCAACAACACTTGGGTGTTGGTTGATCTACCTCCTGGTTGCAATCCACTTGGTAACAAATGGATTTTCAAAAGGAAATTGAAGGTAGATGGAACTGTTGAAAAGTTCAAGGCAAGGCTAGTCATTCAAGGCTTTAAACAGAAGTCTGGGATAGACTATTTTGATACTTATGCTCCAGTAGCACGTATTAGTACCATAAGAATGTTGATTGCTCTAGCAAGTATTCACAATCTGATTATTCATTAGATGGATGTGAAGACAGCATTCTTGAATGGTGATTTGGATGAGGAGGTTTATATGAACCAACCTCAGGGCTCCATCATGCCTGGTAATGAGCACAAGGTGTGTAAACTGATTAAGTCCTTGTATGGACTGAAGCAGGCACCTAAGCAATGGCACCAGAAATTTGATGAAGTAGTTTTGTCTAATGGTTATTCACTTAGCCAAGCTGACAAATGTGTATATAGCAAAGTTGATGAATCTGGTAAAGGAGTCATCATTTGCCTATATGTTGATGACATGTTAATCTTTGGTACTGACCAAGCTAAGGTTGATCAGACAAAGGAATTTTTGTCATCAAAGTTCTTCATGAAAGACATGGGGGAGGCTGATGTTATCCTTGGCATAAGGATCAAACATGAAAGTAATGGTATTGTAATTTCTCAGTCTCATTAAATTGAGAAGGTACTGAAGAAATTCAATCACTTTGATTGTACTCCAGTGAGTACACCAATGGATACAAGTGAGAAACTGATGCCTAACAATGGTCAGGATGTCTCCCAGAGTATTCGAGGGTTATTGGTTGCTTGATGTATGTCATGACTTGTACCAGGCCTGATATTGCATTTGTTGTGGGTAAACTGAGTAGGTACACTAGTAATCCTAGTACTCAGCATTGGCAAGCTATTCAGAGGGTACTGAAGTATTTGAAAGGAACAATGGATTATTGTTTGTCATATACTGGATATCCTTCAGTGTTGGAAGGTTACACTGATGCAAGTTGGATCAGCAATACTGAGGATAATTCATCCACTAGTGGCTGGGTATTCCTACTTGGTGGTGGTGCAATTTCTTGGGCATCCAAGAAGCAAACTTGCATTACTGGTTCTACCATGGAATCTGAGTTTGTGGCTCTAGCAGCTGCTGGCAAAGAAGCTGAATGGTTGAGAAACTTGCTTCTTGATATTCCATTGTGGGTCAAACCTATGGCACCCATTTCTGTCCGTTGTGATAGTGCAACTACATTGGCTAAGGCATATAGCCAGATGTACAATGGTAAGTCTAGACACTTGGGTGTTAGACATAGCATGATCCGTGAACTAATCATGAATGGGGTGATTTCAATAGAGTTTGTGAGGTCTCAACAAAATTTAGCTGATCACTTGACGAAGGTATTGGCTAGAGACTTGGTTATAAAGTCTGGTAAAGGGATGGGTTTAAAAGTCCACTCTGGTCACTGAATGCTAGGACACCCAACTCCCTCCTGAGGAAACTTAGGAGCTGAGTTCAATGTGGAAAGCTGAACATTCAGGGGACTGAAGCACATGTATATCATCCCAAGGATGTGCTTGTACTTGCTGAAGGAGGATGAAGTTATAAACTTCTCAATGGTTAATGTCTTTGAAAAAGTGCTGAAGCAAGAGCATGAACTAAAGAGGAACCACCTATGTAAATGTTGAGGTTTCGCCGCCTCATGGAGCATGGACTTGGCTCTTATAACATTTATGAATTTGGATATGGCCACATGGCTAGTAGTGTCAGGAGTTGTTATGGATTTGAAAACTTGTGTGTATTTTATCTTCAGGTATTCAAAGTAGTTGAAGGGTTCAATTCTTAGAACACCCTGATTCTCGAATGTTTGAAGTATTGTACTAAGATGGAAATTCAATCCTTAGGATATTTTCATTGATGCACTGGTTTTGTTAATGTTAATTTTCATGCAAAAGGAATTGTACTATATTAGGGAGGATTGTTGGAAATATAGTTCAATTGTGGGTTCAGTTCATACTGATGAATGGTTAAGGAGGTACGGAGTGTACACCCATAAGTCCCTGAACACCCATACTATTATAGTGGGTAACATGTTGTTCAACTATATGTTTTAAGGTGGTTACATATTTTGTATAAAAAGCGACTATGTTTTTTACTAATAATAATGCGAAAAAACGCTAGTTTGACTCTTGAAAGTGAATGATAAGGAAGGGGAGTAGTAAGTCAGAAGTTATCTCTACACCCTCGTGACTTACCATTGTGGTAATTTTGTTCGTTCTATGTTCAAGGTACATCTGCTAATGCTTACTAGTTGCTCCGCAAAGCTCAAACACATGTATAATAGTTCTGAAACTTTGTCAAGAGTGAATTAATATGCCAGGACAAGTGTGATTTAAACTGTGCTTTTCTGGTGCTTGCTGTTTTCTCCTTTGTTTGTTTTAAGATTTACTTGACAAACGGTTGTTATCTGTTGCCTAAAATGTTAGTCAGGAGGTTTTGAGACCATTCCTTGTGTGTTACTGTGGATATCTTGCTTTTGGAACAATAGCTTGCAGTTGGTTCATCATCTCATAGCTAGGATTGTGGGTTAGTTGTTTTGTATATGCTGATGCAGTTGTTAGGTTTTGGGTTACTTGCTTTGCCGCTAGGTTCATAAATGGATGGCAGGGTTGAATTTGAACAAAGTGGCTGTCAGTTTTAGTATCGTCATACCACTGTTACTGGTGACTGTTAATCATTTTTACTTGTATGTGCCTGGTTGTCACAGTCATGGGTCATTGTTCTCTGCTTTTCCACAATGTGTTATATCACATGTATAGTGTCCTCTTCATAGAATAGTTGAAACCATTGATCTCTTTCCGAAATATTGGCTGGCTCTCTTTGACGAACATGAGATACTATGGTCTCTAATATCTTTAAGGAGGGTATGTACTCTACTTGATAAAAATGAGATTATGTGTGCTGGAAGTGGGAATCTAATGATGTCTGATCGTTTGTATTCATTTAACTAGAAGCACAAGTTATCTGATGAAAAGTGAATTTAATGAAGTTTATATAGGTAAAACACAATTGTAATACACGGTGTAAAAAACTGGATATTATTACTAGATGCACTCATGGTACGGTGCATGATTAGTTTACCTTGTTTAGCCTTGCTCAAAGCATGACTGCTAAAGGGATTTTGTCTAGCGACATTATTATAGTTATAGTCTTTTCAGCAAATTATCTGCTTTATGTGAGAATTTGGTAGTGATCATGTAGGATTTTATGGAGGAAATTGGTGGTTGTTTTGTACTTCCACTACAAAATAAATAACATTTACTTATTAAAAGTTTTGCTTACTACTCTAATAAAATTTATAATCATTTATGTCGGTATAACTTTTCCTTACTAAAACACAATGCATATAAAAGTAAGCAAAAACATTTGCTTACTCTTTTCCCTACTAAAAAAAGAGTTATTAAAAGTTTTACACTTTTGCTTACTTAATAGTGAATAAGTAATGACATTTAGTGCTCCCCTCTATCATTTACTCTTTTTCTTAAGAGTAGGAGTTGATAAAAATTAACTTTTAATGACTCTTTTTGAGTAGAATTTAATAGAAAATACTTTTGCTTACTCAATATTAAGTAAGTATAGACTTTTAGTGCTCCCTCTATTACTTACTCTTTCACATTTAATTTAGTAAGCAAATGTCATAAATTTTGTAGTGTTCCCTGAGTAAGAGATGTTGCATGTTGTATGTTTTTTTGGTACAACCGTTACTACAAATGACTAGGAATAAATGAAGTGTCATCGGTCCTTTTAAGAAGCTTGGTTTTATATGGGCGGTTTATACTTTGATAGATCAGATATGGAGATTTCATTATAGTGTTGATTTGGGCATAGACGGAACTTGAACAATTTTAGTGGGAAGAACGACAGTCTGAAACTATCAACAAAACTGCTGAAACATCAAAACTAGTACTGAACAATTATGTTTTGAAGGGCGGATCAATATTTTTTGGGAGGGCCAAATACAAAATTTCCTAAATATACTTTTAAGTTTTAATATAATTACAATATCAACACCAAATCTTGGGAGGGTCATTGCCCCCCCCCCCCCCTTCCGGGTGCCTATGAAGGTCCGTCTATGGATTTAGGTGCTGATATAGATGTATGTATAGTTGAACAATGCAAAATGTTATCCGCAATGGCAGAGCTATGAAGGGACCAGGAAGGGTGCTGCGCCCCCCCCCCCCCCCCAAAGCTTGAGTAATATCTGACTACAGTATTGAATTATGTGACGAATTTTGTGGCTTGTTAAAGTGATTTTCACATTTTTAGTTTATGGCCCTCCCACAACATATTTTTAACAAAAAATTACCTTTAAAAACTACCATTATATGGGCAGTATTGCAAAGTTGGAGGTTTAAAAAATGTCTTTTTGTGTTTGAAATATATGTTTCATCTGTCTTTTTCTTTTAGTAGCAACACCAAGTCCGATTTTCAATGTTGTGATCAATGTTGTAATTAAGTCAGCCTGGTTATTATTTATTCAAGCTCTATTTAGATTTGAAGTTATGAACTACTGCATGTTCTTTTTATTTGGCATTCATGGAATTGTTAGAAAACCATATCAATTTTATGTGGTTTCAGTAACCATATAAATTTTATGTGGTTTCTACTGAAATTTCTCGTATGTATTACGCTATGTATTACGCTTGGACAATACTTAGAGTAAAATGCTTTAAAATTTGTCGATAAGAGTGCTTATTATGTATTTGGCTTTATCGCTTGGTATGTACTTCGTATATATCGTAGATACGTAGATGTTATTATTAAAACACGCGTCTTAAACCTATATAACTTCGGCCCTCCTAGAGAAAGTATTCAAGCTCCGCCACTGGTTATCCGTGCATGGTGCGGTTTAATGGCTATATGAAAGATGTTGCTTTTGCTATAATATGATTTGATTGTTTCTTTGCTTAATTTGTGCAAGTTTTAACTCTGCGTGGTTTAGTTTGTACCCAGCCGGTCCCAAGCCCGGATATAAAAGAGGAGGGTTGAACGAAACCAAATGCCTCCCACTAAAAACTTGTGTTCGTACTTATATGAATGTTGTTATATGAAGGAAACCATTATAGTCGCTTTAAATGGTATTTGGTATGCATGATTTTTGTAGATGATAACTGTGGTTGAGTACTGAGTGATTCTTTAGGCTATGATCATATCAGTCATTTAGTCTTTGTTAGCACATTTGTTTTTCTGTATCTTAAAACAATTTTTATTTTAAGTACTCTAGTCCACGACCGTACGTGGTCTTGATGCCGGTTTATGTGAAGGACTTTGTTTCCTTTCTTTTGCACACTCCTTACTTCTTGGTGGGTGTGGATTTGTACATTTTTATGCTATCTTTTCTTACCGTGAGTTTACGTTTCTTGTGATAGTCTTATTGTACGCTTACGGGGTGTCCCCGGTACCGGACCAACAATGCCTCTTACGTACTTGTTTTAAGTTTTTCTCTAGGATTTCTCAATTTGTCTTTATTCGGGGATAATGTCATGTGTACGTGTCTTGCCATTATAATTTCAACAAGTAATGAATTGATAACAATTGTTAAGAAAAACGTGAATGTAGCTAGGCTCCACTTTTTATTAAATTTTCTAAGATCCATAAAGTAAAATACATAATATTGAAATAGGTTACTTGTGCCGACGGTCGAGAGTCGTCTGCGGCTTACACACGAGGTCTTATACTTAGTTAAAAACTGACAAGGATAGGAAACTAGATGTAGCATCTCTTCACGTTGCGGATGGATGTTGCATGTTTAAGGCAATGTGTTCCTTTTCTTGTTTGTGAGTTTGTATGTTGTGACAACCGTGGTTTTGAGGTTCGTCACTTGGTCTTACTTTTAGGTTATTTTATGTGTGACTACTTGATTTTTGTGCTTACGTGTTTATTTTGTGTGAACGAGGTTGGTGTGATTATCGTTTATGAGTATAGAGTACTCATAAGTAAATCGAGGAACGGTTAATTCATGTTCATGAGATCACAATTAGTGACTATGAAATGAAATGGTGATATTTTGGTGGTTACGTATACGTATAAGTATTATAGTAATAGTGTATTTTTTTAGGATTTACGGTTTAGCATTTAGAGGTCTCGGGTGAGGTAATTATCCATATGAATATTTTTCGGGATGGTTTTAGGTCATTTAGGACTTAATTATAAAGTTTATTTCAAAATTTGAGATTTTTTATAAAAGTGTATATTTTACGTCTTTTACGGTAAAACACGTAAATTTGACTAGTTTTACGGTTTTGAGGTTTTGGAGGCTTTAGGAGCTGAAATAAATTAAGGAAAATTAAGGTAATATTATTAATACAAATAATAATAATAAAAAGGAAAAAAAACGAAATTAAATGGGTATAGGTCGGTTATGTGAAAAAAAAAAAAGAAAAGGGAAAAAAAGGGAAAAAGGGAACCGGGCTTTTGTACATGGGCCAAGGACTTGTTAAGAAAGTATATAAAGTCTTTTTATTAATCAAAACACTCATAAAATCCCTGGAGATCAAGGTTTGGTCGGCATAAATGGTGGTTTTAGGGTTCTTCATTAATTTTTCTTCTTTCAAAAATTCTAAGGTAAAATCTTTAATACTCTTTTCAATTAAATTGTTTAATGTTTTCTTTAATCATCTTATGATGGATTTAGGTTAGGGTTTAATTTTAAAATAGTAAATTAATGTTATAATAATGAGGTTATAATGATTACATAAGCTAGGGTTTGTAATTAGTGGGGTCAGGGTTAATTAATTAGTTTAATTTGATTAAACCCGTTTTTTTAAAAGCTGGGCAGAATTTTGAGTCAATTGTTTTGATCATATTGGGAGTTCTACAAACTCTTATTTTGCGATCCAAGTATCCCTGAAAAGGTAATTGAAGTGGCTTTCCAATTCAAGAAACTAGAACTAAATTGGAGGTCGGGAAGTGGGTCAAAAACAGGTTACAACAGTCGGAGGTCAAAACAGTTTTGAAGTCAGCCTGTTTTCTTTTTAAGTTTTGGGTTGTTTGGGGTACTTAGGGTTGCATTGGGATCTTCTAACGAACATGAGAGATGGTTTATATATTATAGTAAGTATCTGCACTTGGGCTAAGGTTTTGGTTTAGGGTAAGACCCCCTAATCCTAACAAACTTTTTGTAAGTTTAAAATCAGTAAATCTGGAGTGACAAAAGTATATATATATATATATATATATCGGGGCCTTAACAGTAGCTTTAAGGTTAGGGCAAGTGGGAGATGTTATCTAACATATGTAAGGGCATAAATATTCCCTTTACAGAGATCATGGGTGTGTTTAGGTGGGTGTTTGGTTTATAGTTTGGAGACCTAAAACTGGGACTGTTTTTGATAAAATGTTAACGGGATGTGTTATGAAGTAAAACGAGTTAAGGGCTTTATAGAGGGGTGTAATGAGATTCTTAGAGCATATATATGAGGTATATATATGGGAGAAGGTTAGATGTCCATCATAGGTTGATGAGCCATTTTAGTGTTTGGTTCATGTTTTGATTATGTGTTTTTGGTTGTTAGCTTTTTGCTAGTGCGCGGATGTTTGGGGAAGCTCAATCAGGTGAGTGTTCATAGTCCCATATTTATTTTTGTTTTTGACTTCCAGATGGGATGGAAGAGACACTGTGTTGAGTTGTTTCTAAATTGTTGCTGTGAATGTTTTATGGTTGTGATGGACTTGTGTGTACACTTATGTGATTAACTGCTATGCAATTTTTGATATGTTATTGTGGTTTGACAAGGTAGTGGCCTTGTGGTTTGACAAGGTAGTGGCCTTGTGGTTTGACAAGGTAGTGGCCTTGTGGTTTGCCAAGGTAGTGGCCTTGGGATAGGTACATAGGGTGATCATCTATGGTACCATGATGTTGTTTGGCAAGGTAGGAGCCTTGGATTAGTTTGGTATGATTAATCTTGATTGATAGTTGTTAATGCATATTTGTAACATATTGTCCATATGTTCTTTTGTTGATGATTGTTATTCACAGCTTGTAACTGATTTTAGCATTGGAGTCTAAACCTATGACTCTCACCAATTTATGTTGACGTGTTTTAGTGTCTCTTTCAGGTGAGAATGTGGTTAAGCTTGAGGATAGAAGTGGCTAGACTTGGATGCCTTAGGATTGCATATAGAAGGAGATCCCCGTTCCTTCTGAGCTTTGTTTGTTCATTTATCTAGTGATATTGTTGGCACCTATATGTTTGTTTGTTTGTGTTATTTGTTTGTCTTGGGTAAGAGGTAGGACTGTTACCTATTTACCTAGACTCCTGCATTGTTGAGATATTGTCATGACATTTGTGTCACTATTTTATGACATTTCTTATATCATTTAGTTATCTCTATAGACACGCTATTGTTGTGATGATATCCATACGTCGCGCCCCATATTCCGCCATGGTGGGGTGTGACAGAATGGTATCAGAGCCAATGGTTATAGTGAATTAGGTTGCCTAGTCGCGTAGCCTAGTCTATAGCTTAAGGGTCCCTGCATATAGGCGTCATAGGAGTATGTGTGCATTTTATTATAATTGATGTGTTTGAATGTTATTTATTGTGATGTTTTGACTGGTATGAATTGAACCATAGTAAGTTCATACTTAGCCACATGTTACTTTCTTTTCGAGTTGTGAGTAGTACGGGTTTAACCATAATCGCCCACGCTAGTCATTGTCGTATTTTACTTATAATGTACATTATAGTACATAATTTGGTACATAGTAGTTTCTATCTTTTGTTGGGTTATTTTATGTACCTGAGGGGTATTATTTTCTTTTGATGTTTAAGTCATGTTCCCTAAGAATCATGTGGTGGTTCGAGTTATTAGGAGTAGGTGAATATGAAGGACCTTATGCTATTTCCACTCTTATGGGCGACATGACTTATAACTGATTATGTTTTCGTTTTGGATTTAGTCTAGGCTGTTTTAGCTAGACTATGGATTTCTGTATTCCAAGAGTTTTATTATGTTATTTTATAGATGGAGTTTTGGACCTTATTGGTTATGTGGTTATGAGCTTATGTGAGTAGATAGATTTATGTGTTATATGTTGTATTGATTCTCATAAGTGTCATCATAGGAGGGAGTGCATTGGGGAAAGGGTAATTGTATAAGTATGGTGGCCAACATAGTTATACAAGTACCACAACTTCAATGGGTTCTCAAGTATGATTGCATGAAAGAGGATTAGTACATGCTTGTATATGGTGAGATGTAGATATTGGGTATACGTATAATATATGGGTTTATGTAACGGTTGCCTACGATATGGCTATTTTTATTAGTGTGTTATATGTTTTGGGTTATAGTTGTGTTGTGTGATTTTGGGGTCACACGATATGGTTTGGTTTTGGAGGTGGGTTTTATGCTTTGTTGTGGCACGGTGAGATGGTGATTACTCGTGTGGAAAAACGAGTGTATGACGTGATTGGTTGATCCGACATGTATGGTAACGAGTATGTTTTGGGTGATTTAATAGGTATATATATGCGGATGTATATATACTACTATGTGTTAAGTTATGGTATATGGTCGTTCACTAGTTATTATAACTTGAACGTACCTTGTGTTTGTTCGTGTTTTATGGTGCTGGAGTTGATGGAGTTTCAACAACGTTTCGAATTTTTTGAACTGTGTCTTTTAGCGTATTCTTTGAGTTCATATTTCACGTGTACGTTTTAAAATGTTGTTCTGGGTTTTAAGTCCGTTGAAATAAATGGAGATTTCTTTTGGGATAATGAAATCTTTTGGGTTGAGTCTTACATTTCTTTTGGTTGGTATATGGAAAAAGGGGGGACTTGGAAATCTACTATAGAGTTAGATAGTTGGTGGTATTCGGTAAAATAAGGGTAAGGTGTTGGAGTCATGTTTGAAACAAGATGTAACATAAGTTTTTTTTTATCAACACTTATTTATTTCAAATTCTAAAAGACTTTCTTTAAAATAAAGCGAAGTAAAATTTCTTTCTACTTACATAGTTTATATAATTGGATTTAACCGATTCATGTCATTTATAGTTATTAATACAAGGTTAAAAGGAGTTTATGAATATTTCACATACAATTATATCTTTCATTGAAAAGGATTGCATTGATCACTAAGTCTATTCTTTAGTTTTTAAAACAACTAGCATAAAATTGTTTTGGTCATAACTTGTTCGTTTTTAAAGCTTTTTGGGTGATTCAAAAGCCTAAAATTATGTACTCGGAACGTACTTTTCAAATATTCAGAATGTATAGTCATGGGAGGTCAGTGGACTGGTCGGAATTGTTGTACAAGTGTCGGGTTCAAGGTTGAGTTTGAATAGTAGTTTTATTTTTATGATTTGGGATGCACGGGATACCTAGTCTTTGAGTTGAGTTTTGAGATCGTCTAGAAGGTTGTTTGTACATGGTTTGAGTCACATAGATGTGGGGGAGGTAAGGAAAAAAAAAATATATATATTCTTTTGGAAAGTCGATCTTTTGCACGGTTTAAATAATATGTCGCGGGGCGTAATATGTTTTGGTTGCCATTGGGTGTTTCTTGGATTATTTTTCGTTGTCATGGGTCATTTGGAAATTGATACATGTTTTGGGTTTGAGTTTTCTTTGGAGTCTCGTGGTTTTTGATTTGTTTTAATTGGTGCACGTGAAATGTCGTTAGTTATCCGTGGGTTTAATTCGTCGATCGTATCTGGTGTATTCAGGATGTAGTTTTGGTTTTGTATGGTTTAGGAGCGTTGAGGTAGAACCATGAATAGAGCAAGTAGGAGAAGTGAGAGGAGTTGTAGTTAGTGTCTTCCAAGGCAAATCGTTGATGGAGTAAATTAAGAACAAGAGCTGTTAGAAATTGCAAGGAATTTATTCGTATTGCCGCTAAGAGAGGGTGTGAGGAGGACATAGTTGAAATTGCTAAGGATGTTGTATGAACGCTTTGGGTTTACAGTTATGCATTTGGCTTCGCCAAAGCACTAGCGGTTTTCATGGAGTCAATGAACCGAGTGTGCATGAACGTATATAAACGAGTTGTCATCGGGAGCATCGACGACATCTTGATCTACTCAAATCTTAGAAGGAGGATGAGGCGAATTATGTGTTGGTTTTGGAGTTGTTAGTAAAGGGAATGAAACGTGAGATTTTCAAGTGTGAGTTTTAGGATTTAGTTGGCCAGGACTAGTAGTCAGAGATGATGGCATATCGTGGAACCAGCAAGGGGCGAAGTGAAGAAGGACAAGGAAGCATTTTGGAGGCTGAAGAGGTGGATTGGATGATGAGCAGATCTTGGCATTATTGGAAGGACTGGATGAATTCACGAAGCATGACGATACGTGGAGCAGGGATTTGGACGCGTACGAGGACGACAAAGAAAGGCGATCGCTTATACGTTGCAGGAACTGAAGATTTGGAAGAACTGGATAGACTTAGTTAGTAGAGCTGGACTGTTATATCTGCCTAGAATGCTAGAGGCATTTGGTGTACGAGACGTGGAGAATGATCTATACGGATCATGAACGTCTCCAACATATATTCAATCATCTTGATTGAACATTTGGCAAAGGTGATGGGTGGAGTTAATTGATGAAAGAAAATTGCAAGGCCAAGTACCATCTGGGAAAGGCAAGCATGGTTTATGAGACATGGAATAAGAAGAATGAAGTGAAGATGAGACGAATTTAAACTATATGGATGACGTATTAGGGTGGTTTGGATGAAGGATGTAGGTTGCACGAGTTGAGTTGTCTAAAGCAGAGAACGCGTCAACATGTATGTTGCGTGGCTTGGATAATCATATGGAGAAAAGGGACGTAAACTATACTTCCTACATAGATAGGAGTAGCTTAGAAAGGGCGATGTAAGGACGAAGTTGGTGAAAGGGATGCATAATTTGTTGGAGGAATAAGTACGATGAGAGTAGGGTGATAGTCGATAGACTGCCTAATTCATCACATATTTCAAGAGGGATGAGAAGTCACATAGTTGAGAATTTGTAAGGATTGCGTACAGATGCGATGGGATAGGAAGTTTTGTGTAAAAGTTAGCCTAATATGTATGGAATGCCTTATGAAGGATTATGGCAAGGGAAGAAACGATGGAAAGCAAGCGTAGTATACCGTTGATAGACTAATGGTTGGTATGAGTATATTATAGGGGTAATTGAGAAAGACGCCTAGAGCATTGGCGTGAGGTTTGGAGATAGTTGGAGAACGCGTTACATCAGCAAGAAGTCTCCTACAAGGAGAGAGTCACCGGTGAGAGGGGCATGTTCCCTATTAATGAGGATGTAGGGAATAAAGGAGGAAACCACTAGAGTTAGTGACAGAGTTATGTATGAAGTTTCACCCATAGTAACGGGTGGTATGTTTTGGTAAAATAGAAGAGTTGATGTAGAGTTTTGTAGGTCCACATAAGATCTTTGGAAAGATCGGACCATTAGCTTATGAGCATAGAATTACCTGGGGGAAATGAGTTGTATACATGATACATTTCATGTATTGGGATTGGTAAATGTTGTTTGAGGATGCATATTTGCATGTCCGGTTATTCGGGTTTTGTGCTAATAAGAGTCTTTGTTTTATCGAAGAGTCATTTGCGAGATTTATTGACTGTGAGGTCAAGAGTTTGGCAATGGGTTTAATTATTTTTGGTTTGTACATGTGGTATCTTGAAACTTGAACTGAAGTTCACGTGGAAATGAGAGGAGTTCATTTAGAACAAGTATCCTCGTGTGATTTGTTGTCTGTGTGTTGATCCTAAGGAGTAAATCTCGGGACGAGATTTCTATTAGGAGGGAGTTATGTGACAACCGTAGTTTTGAGGTTCGTCACTTGGTCTTACTTTTAGGTTATTTTATGTGTGACTACTTGATTTTTGTGCTTACGTGTTTATTTTGTGTGAACGAGGTTGGTGTGATTATCGTTTATGAGTATAGAGTACTCATAAGTAAATCGAGGAACGGTTAATTCATGTTCATGAGATCACAATTAGTGACTATGAAATGAAATGGTGATATTTTGGTGGTTACGTATACGTATAAGTATTATAGTAATAGTGTATTTTTTTTAGGATTTACGGTTTAGCATTTAGAGGTCTCGGGTGAGGTAATTATCCATATGAATATTTTTCGGGATGGTTTTAGGTCATTTAGGACTTAATTATAAAGTTTATTTCAAAATTTGAGATTTTTTATAAAAGTGTATATTTTACGTCTTTTACGGTAAAACGCGTAAATTTGACTAGTTTTACGGTTTTGAGGTTTTGGAGGCTTTAGGAGCTGAAATAAATTAAGGAAAATTAAGGTAATATTATTAATACAAATATTAATAATAAAAAGGAAAAAAAACGAAATTAAATGGGTATAGGTCGGTTATGTGAAAAAAAGAAAAGAAAAGGGGAAAAAAGGGAAAAAGGGAACCGGGCTTTTGTACATGGGCCAAGGACTTGTTAAGAAAGTATATAAAGTCTTTTTATTAATCAAAACACTCATAAAATCCCTGGAGATCAAGGTTTGGTCGGCATAAATGGTGGTTTTAGGGTTCTTCATTAATTTTTCTTCTTTCAAAAATTCTAAGGTAAAATCTTTAATACTCTTTTCAATTAAATTGTTTAATGTTTTCTTTAATCATCTTATGATGGATTTAGGTTAGGGTTTAATTTTAAAATAGTAAATTAATGTTATAATAATGAGGTTATAATGATTACATAAGCTAGGGTTTGTAATTAGTGGGGTTAGGGTTAATTAATTAGTTTAATTTGATTAAACCCGTTTTTTTAAAAGCTGAGCAGAATTTTGAGTCAATTGTTTTGATCATATTGGGAGTTCTACAAACTCTTATTTTGCGATCCAAGTATCCCTGAAAAGGTAATTGAAGTGGCTTTCAATGCAAGAAACTAGAACTAAATTGGAGGTCGGGAAGTGTGTCAAAAACAGGTTACAACAGTCGGAGGTCAAAACAGTTTTGAAGTCAGCCTGTTTTCTTTTTAAGTTTTGGGTTGTTTGAGGTACTTAGGGTTGCATTGGGATCTTCTAACGAACATGAGAGATGGTTTATATATTATAGTAAGTATCTGCACTTGGGCTAAGGTTTTGGTTTAGGGTAAGACCCCCTAATCCTAACAAACTTTTTGTAAGTTTAAAATCAGTAAATCTGGAGTGACAAAAGTATATATATATATATATATATATATATATATATATATATATATATATATATATATATATATATATATATCGGGGCCTTAACAGTAGCTTGAAGGTTAGGGCAAGTGGGAGATGTTATCTAACATATGTAAGGGCATAAATATTCCCTTTACAGAGATCATGGGTGTGTTTAGGTGGGTGTTTGGTTTATAGTTTGGAGACCTAAAACTGGGACTGTTTTTGATAAAATGTTAACGGGATGTGTTATGAAGTAAAACGAGTTAAGGGCTTTATAGAGGGGTGTAATGAGATTCTTAGAGCATATATATGAGGTATATATATGGGAGAAGGTTAGATGTCCATCATAGGTTGATGAGCCATTTTAGTGTTTGGTTCATGTTTTGATTATGTGTTTTTGGTTGTTAGCTTTTTGCTAGTGCGCGGATGTTTGGGGAAGCTCAATCAGGTGAGTGTTCATAGTCCCATATTTATTTTTGTTTTTGACTTCCAGATGGGATGGAAGAGACACTGTGTTGAGTTGTTTCTAAATTGTTGCTGCGAATATTTTATGGTTGTGATGGACTTGTGTGTACACTTATGTGATTAACTGCTATGCGATTTTTGATATGTTATTGTGGTTTGACAAAGTAGTGGCCTTGTGGTTTGACAAGGTAGTGGCCTTGTGGTTTGACAAGGTAGTGGCCTTGTGGTTTGCCAAGGTAGTGGCCTTGGGATAGGTACATAGGGTGATCATCTATGGTACCATGATGTTGTTTGGCAAGGTAGGAGCCTTGGATTAGTTTGGTATGATTAATCTTGATTGATAGTTGTTAATGCATATTTGTAACATATTGTCCATATGTTCTTTTGTTGATGATTGTTATTCACAGCTTGTAACTGATTTTAGCATTGGAGTCTAAACCTATGACTCTCACCAACTTTATGTTGACGTGTTTTAGTGTCTCTTTCAGGTGAGAATGTGGTTAAGCTTGAGGATAGAAGTGGCTAGACTTGGATGCCTTAGGATTGCATATAGAAGGAGATCCCCGTTCCTTCTGAGCTTTGTTTGTTCATTTATCTAGTGATATTGTTGGCACCTATATGTTTGTTTGTTTGTGTTATTTGTTTGTCTTGGGTAAGAGGTAGGACTGTTACCTATTTACCTAGACTCCTGCATTGTTGAGATATTGTCATGACATTTGTGTCACTATTTTATGACATTTCTTATATCATTTAGTTATCTCTATAGACACGCTATTGTTGTGATGATATCCATACGTCGCGCCCCATATTCCGCCATGGTGGGGTGTGACATATGCTCTGTCTCGTAAGACTTTTGTGATCTCGTATGGTCATTCCCATTTTGGCTCTGGCTTGCCTGCTTTTGCCACTTGGTCAACATCATTGCTCCTATAAACGAACTATCTTGGCTTGAATGTTTTCCCGCGTGCTATTAAGTTGTAGTACTTTACCATTTTGGTTTTATTCCTTGCTTCCCTTAGCGTGGTTCATTCCTTTTTTTTCTTTCAACAAGTCTAGGTTCGATTGGAGTTCATCATGTTCAGCTTCATTGACTTCGGGTGGTGTGTCTATGTCTGCTGGTATGATGGGTTCCGTTATGTATGTTAGAGAGAAGGCTTTTTCCGTTACTCGTTTTTTGTGTGGTCCTATGTGACCATATGACCAGTGGAACCTCTTCAATCCAATTTTTTTCTTCCTTCCAACCTTGCTTGGATTTCTACTCCATGACTTATGTTTGTTCTTTCTCTTAGTTCTTTTGCTTTGGAATGTTTGATGGGAGCAAAATGTTGCTTGATGTTTAGTTTTTCACACCGGTCCTTGAATGGGTTGTCTTTGAATTGTTTGTTGTCACTAGATATGATTTCTCCCGGTAGTCTAAATTTGCACATGATGTTTTCCCATACTAAGTCCTTCATCCGGGTTCGTGTTATTGTTTCCACCGCTTTTGCCTCTATCCATTGGGTGAGGTAGTCGATGGCGACAATTAAGAACTTGACATTTCCTTGTCCCTTCAGGGAAGGACCGGCTATGTCAATCCCTATTTGTAGAATGGTCGTGGATATGTGATTGGTGTATGGATTTTTCGGGGATACTTTTCAGCTGGTTTGTGCACCTAACGGTCTTGGCATTTGTTTATAATTTCTCTCGCGTCCCCGTGTATTTTCGGCCAATAATGTCTGATCCGTATTGTTTTTGCTACCATGAATCTTGGTCTGGAGTGCATGCTGCATGATCCCTCTTGGATTTCTCTTATCACATTGTTGGCTTGTGATAGTCCTACACACCGTAGCCATGGTTCGAGGAACGATTTTTTGTATAAGATTTCGTTCATTATGGCATATTGTCGTACCTTAATTCTCAATTTTCTTGCCTTTCTTTTCTCCTCTGGTAGTGTGCCTTCCGATAGGAGGTTGTGTATTAAGGTCATCGAGTTGTTATCTTCTACTTCTACTGCCACTAGGATCTCTTCTTCTTCCGTCGACTTTTGTGTTACAACTTCTACTAGCACTTGCTTGACTAGGTATGAGAAGCTTGTTGAGCTGATCTTGCTAAGTACACATGTTTTTTTATTTTCACTTAGTGATACTTGCTTTATTGAAAAGTCTTTGAAGCTGCCGGCTATGGCCTTTACTTTTTCTAAATATTGCTTATGCTTTCTTCTTTGGCTATGTAGGATCCGTTGGCTTGGTTTGCCACTAGTCTCCAGTATACATTTGCTTGTAAGCTTTGAATTCTCATTTCTTTTGCTATTTTTAATCCGGCTATCAATGCTTCATACTCTGCCTCATTGTTTGATGTTTCAAATTTGAATCTTAGGGCGTAGGTGAACTCCGTCCCTTTTGGGCTAGTGAACTCCGATCCTTCTACCTCATTGTATGGTCTTAGGCCTAATGGGTCGTGTCCATAATGCCATGAGATCATGTTACACTTAACAAGTGGATTGGGTTCTAAATATTGTTTGATTGAGCTCATAGGTGTGTGCCATACACATATCCATAAGTCCATTTAAGTTCTAACATCCTATATATTTATAAACAAATCACATATATTTTGAATTTCGATGTGTCATACATATGTTTTCAATTTCGGGCTCAAGCTGGTCGGTTTAACGATAGGATTGGGAAGTGATTTAATTACCTTAAACCGATTTAAGATAAAAACAACCATTTTTTTGCTAGAAAAGGTTAGTTGAAGGGTCACTTAACTCAAACCGAAGGTGTTCATCGGTTCGGTTTTCGTGTTGTCTAGTTGAGGCTATTCGGGTATTTGGGTCATTCCGAAAATCGACCAGAACCGAACTAGATTTCAACCAACCGAATCGAAAACTAAAATTAAATTTGGTTCGGTGTTTTGGTTGACCCGAATATCTTAATTTTTCTTAAAAAAATATAATTATATCTTAATAACCATTTTATATAAATTAAGATTAACTTAAATTTAATAACCCTTTTATATATATAAATATATTAAAAAATATATATTTGTATAATTTCAGTTTTCGGGTTCGGTTGTCAACCCATATCTAAACCGAAAACAAAATTCATAATTCGGTTCGTGATGAGCCAAAATCCGAATTTTATTTTTAGTTCGGTTCTGGTTCGTGTTCGAATCGGTTTGAATTTTGGGAGTCAAATCCAAATTATGAACTCAAACTGATTTTAGGAAAGAAAAAAGAAATTATTAAACATATGAAAACACAATTAAAACGAAAACCATAATTTCAATAAGATCGATTAAAAACTGGTTTTAAAATGTTAATGTGCTCAAAACTTAAAAAACCTAAAAAAAAGTGAGTAATGTTGACCTAGAAAAGTTAAAGGATCACGATAATATTGGTAACTGAAAAGTTACTTGGTAAGTTTTATCGGTTGTTTTTTTAATAAAGCAAAAATCTCTCTCACTTTTTATTCGACAAGAGAGACTCTCTTAGGAGAGGAACAGGGATTCGATTTGCGGGTGGTAATTTAGAGAATTTTTTATTCGACAAGAGATACTTTCAATTTCAAGGTAACGAAGAGAATTCTTTTTCCATTATTTTTTAGATGTCGAAAAGAAGTAGAACTAAGGATGTTTGTTTCACCATGGCATCACAAGAAGAAGATCGAATAAGTTCATTACCGGATTGTCTACTTGTTGAAATATTGTCTCGTTTAGATGACACAAAATTCGCCATAAGAACAGGTGCTCTTTCGAAACGATGGCAGCATCTTTGGCCTCAAGTTTCTAATCTTTTGTTTACACGTTTTGTGTATTCTGATACTAGAATCCTTCGATTCTATCGATCCCTTAGAAGAATCTTATTAACTCCGACTCCTCAACTCAACAAGTTCAAACTGCATGCCTACAACGACCACCAGATTCGAGTCAGCAATTGTATTCGTAAGGCTATTAGTCGTAATGTTCAGGAGATTGATTTTGATATATGTCACCATCACCGTTTTAGGCCTGGTCAAGGGGTTAATAGGTTTGTTTTACCTGATTTCTTTTTCATATGTTCAAGTTTTACCCGTGTCCGCTTGTGTCATTGCTTATTTAAACAAGCCGGTGTCATTAGTTGGGAAAACCTTAGGACTTTGCATATTGAAGAAGCGGAATTAGATGAAGATATGATTGGGAATATTTTATCTGGAAGTCCTCTTTTGGAAACGTTGGAGTTGGATTCTTGTTATGGGTTTGAGCGGATTGATATTACTACTAACAAGAGTGTTAAGAACTTGGGGCTCTTTCTAAACGGATGTAGAGATCCTATCCAAATCAATGCTCCTTATATTTTGACACTAGCAATCAAAGGAAATTTGATGTTGAATGATTTTATGTTGCTAAATGTGTCTTCGCTAATTAACATTGAACTAAATTATCCGCAAACTAAACATGAAGAGAAGCTTGAAGAGACGCTTGAAGAGATGCGTGAAGAGATGCGTGAAGAGCAGGAAATGAATGAAGAGATGCTTGAAGAAACACATAAAGAGATGCTTAAAGAGATGCATGAAGAGCAGGGAATGAATGAAGAGATTCTTGAAGAGATGCTTAAAGGACATCTACTTAACCTTGCCCATGCCAATGAGGTTAAACTTGGGAAATTGTGTTTACAGGTACATACGTCTATCTTTTCTTTTTCTTTTTTTATAAATTTTCCGAATTTGTGGTTGTTTGGATGTGTTTTGGATGTTTAGAAACAATTTGTTATTTTGGAGTTTTCAATTTTGGTTTGATAACAATCAATTCTCATTTTTCGTTATCCTTTTGTTGGCAGACTCTGGCTCGTTTAAAATCTGAAGGTTTTATAATTCCATCAAACGTGAAGCTTCTTGGCGAGATTGCTTAAGGTTGAAGTGGAGACTCGAAAGAACTATTAACTTGATTATGGTCCTAAAGGTGATGAAGTTAGTTGATTGATGGCACTTTATTCTTGTTTAAGTTAGTTAATCCGTACTTCATAGTTTCTTTGATTTTTGCATACTCTAAACAATGCTTGTGTTAAATGTAAAAAACTAGTTATTGGCATGCTACTAAGAATCCCGGTCACAAGCTTATTAACCCTTGGTGTTAAAGTTGGTCAGTGTTATATCTTATCTTTCATCTTATGTTTTTGCTGATATTTATCGTTTCTACTATGCCGGTTTATCATCTCATATGCTTGTGTGAGCTTTGTTAAGCTTGATTGTGGTCATGTACTTGAAGATGAAAGTACTCTCTTGAACATATGAGTATATATAGGGTTAGATTAAGTCACATACAAGTATAGGTTTGTGTGATGCTCGGTTTTCTTCACTCGTAGATCTTGGGTTTTAGTGGTGTGTAGGTCACTTAAGAGGTAAATGCTGACTTTTTACTTTCAGTGTCAAACTTAATGGCGTTGAAATCCAACATTTCTATTATTTTTAGCTCTACGTTCTCAACGTCTTTTTGCATAAAAATTATAGTGCTATATGTTTTAAGGTGGTTACCTATTATTGTATAAAAAGCGACTATGTTTTGACTAATATGTATCGCGAAAAAACGCTAGTTTGACTCTTGAAAGTGAATGATAAGGAAGGGGAGTAGTAAGTCAGAAGTTATCTCTACACCCTCGTGACTTACCATTGTGGTAATTTTGTTCGTTCTACGTTCAAGGTACATCTGCTAATGCTTACTAGTTGCTCCGCAAAGCTCAAACACATGTATAATAGTTCTGAAACTTTGTCAAGAGTGAATTAATATGCCATGACAAGTGTGAATAAACGGTGCTTTTCTGGTGCTTGCTGTTTGCTCCTTTGTTTGCTTTAAGATTTACTTTACAGATGGTTTCTGTTATGTGTTGCCTAAAATGTTAGTCAGGAGGTTTTGAGACCATTCCTGTTACTGTGGATATCTTGCTTCTGGGACAACAGCTGGCAATTGGTTCATCATAACATAGCTGATGCAGTTGTTAGGTTTTGGGTTACTTGCTTTGCCGCTAGGTTCATAAATGGATGGCAGGGTTGAATTTGAACAAAGTGGCTGTCAGTTTTAGTATCGTCATACCACTGTTACTGGTGACTGTTAATCATTTTTACTTGTATGTGCCTGGTTGTAGTCATCGGTTATTGTTCTCTGCTTTTCCACAATGTGTTATATCACATGTATAGTGTCCCTCTTCACATGGAATAGTTGAAACAATTGATCTCTTTCGGAAATATTGGCTGGCTCTCTTTGACGAACATGAGATACTATGGTCTCTAATATCTTTAAGGCGGGTATGTACTCTACTTGATAAAAATGAAATTATGGCTCTAAGCATGACTGCTAAATGTATTGTCTAGCCATATTATTATAGTTAGTCTTTTCAGCAAGTTATCTGCTTTATGTGAGAATATGGAAATGGCTAGGTGCAATCAGTTAGGATTTTATGGAGGAAATTGATGGTTGCTTTGTACTTCCCTGAGTAAGAGATGTTGCGTGCTGCATGTTTTTTTTGGTACAACTGTTTCTGCAAATGACTAGGAATAAATGAAGTGTCCTCGGTTCTTTTAATTAAGAAGCTGCTGGTGTTTGGTTTCATATGGGTGGTTTATACTGTGATAGAGACCAGCTATGGAGATTTCATTATAGTTTTGATACGGGTGCTGATATAGATGTATAGTTAAACAATGCGAAATGTTATCCGTGCATGGTGTAGGTGTGGTTTAATGGCTATATGAAAGATGTTTCTTTTGCTATAATATGATTTAATGGCCATAGGTACTAGTTTTACCTCTGCCTGGGTTTAGTTTGTATTCGGCCGGTCCCAAGCCCGGATATAAAAGAGGAGGGTTGAACGAGGCCAAATGCCTCCCACTAAAAACTTGTGTTCGTACTTATATGAATGTTAGTCTGAAGGAATCCACTTAGTCGCTTTAAATGGTATTTGGTATGCATGATTTTTGTAAATGATAACTGTGTTTGAGTACTGAGTGATTCTTTAGGCTATGATCATATCAGTGATGCTCCACATTTAATAAGCATTCCGCTGTGATCAAATATACTATTTACATAAGCATGTATAGCTCTTTCTATTTCAGAGCATTATGATCATATCAGTGATGCTCCGCATAATAAGCATTCCGCTGTGATCAAATATACTATTTACATAAGCATGTATAGCTCTTTCTATTTCAGAGCATTTTGTACAGCAATCCCCTAACATCAACGCGTGGCATTAGTGCACCGTCCGAATCATGTACGTGGTTATAATAACGGATGATGGTATTGTATCTAAACTAAGAACTTTGGCTACACTACCTGGGTTGAACTTTCCACCATCTCTAAATCGTTAAATCACCAAATCTCTACCAAATGAGGAAAGCATTTGCTTCGATACTGAAATCCTCCAGGAAAAGATACATTAGGCGGTTACAATTGTATATGTGTCTCATTCTTTCGTTAAATCACCAAGACCTCTACCATATGAGGAAAGCATTCACTACGTCTTATAACTCACGTCATCAAATATCGTTTTGACCTACACGCATTCTATGAATATATCCACCCAACTTGCTCTAGGCTCAGAAGAAGTTCATGACTTGCGCCCTATTTGAACAATTGCAGTGAAATCAACTTCATCGCATTCAAATGGATCGTATTCAAATGTCTGATATCACAAGAGTAACAGAACATCCAATTAACATAAACTAACTCTCAGTTAAAGAAATCTTCTCAATTCAAATGTCGTGAAACAATTTTTGCAAATAAATCGACTTGCCTAGACAAACTAACAATTGAGGGAAGATAGGTGAATTGTTTTTGCAAGTTGAGTGGCTTCGCGTACCATATTCTATGATATAATCAGCATTTAGCAGATAGTACAGCAAATAACAAATGTAACCAACCTGGAGAAGAGCAGTATTTTTCACCATATAAACCAGTTTAGAAGATAAGAAGATAAGATACCTAAGTTCACATGATGTAGAAGTAGAACACGACTTTTTAGGTCGTATACGACGAACATATACCTTCCATTGCCTCTATTCTCTATTAAGATCCGGTATTCAGAATCTATCTAGAATCGCTTTTCCTTTGCAAGGTTATGATCATAAGATGAAATGAATCAAATGAAAGTATCAACATTATTTTGCATGCAGTACATAATAGGATCAAAGATTCAGAGACAAGTCGTACATATCTTGAAAGCAATCAAACCGTAGCAATAAGATAAAACAAAGCAGTCACACGAAACAATACTAACATGGAGCAAAAATGTTGAAAGCAATTTCCTAATGCCTAATTAACAATAGTCATGTAATTGGCAGCTTTCCTTGAGAATAGGCTTTTTCATGGGGAACATGGAAATTGTGTTGATGCCGTGGATTGAAGACAGCGTGTTGTAATACATGATAAACTTTGAATCCAAATAACGCCCACCAGCAATGTGGAGTTTATGTAATACACCACTTTTCAGGTTGTAAACGAAGAACATATCGCCTGAATATCTATATTTGATTAGTATATCCCCGTCTTTATTCCAACACCCCATAACGTATATGTGAGCCTCAGGAGGTATTTCTCTTGTAAACAGACAGTGTGGAACCCATTCTTTATGCTTCAATACCCAAACCTCCATGGTCTTAGTACACACATATCCAACTTCACCATTTAGATCAACCAACTGATCTTTAAAACTACTATACTTTCTCCAGAAATCACACATCCTTCTCGGACGATTAATCAACCCAAATTCCTCCTTATTTACATCAAACCATATCACCGGTCTTCCACCATCCTGGGTTGGTACGTCAAGATGACTAACCAACCAATGCAAACAACCATTAACAAATATGGCTTCACCTGTTATCGGATAACACGGGACTTGGGGTACTTCCCGCCATGAGTTTGTGCCAAGTACATGCACCATTGTGCATAGATTTTTCTTCACCATATCATGCTTATCCGGTGGCGTATATTCTTTTAACAAAACACACACCATCTTGAAAGTGTTAGTGGAAGCATCAAAACCAAGCCCACAAGACTCTCTGAGCATTTCCTTATCAAAACGCAACGGAAAAGGTGGAAGCTCGTAACATTCTTTCCTATGAGGATGAACCACTGCCAGCGAGGTTATTACATGACTATCGTCTTGTGATAAACATATCAGCCCGTTGCAAGAACCTCGGACATCAATTCCGACTTTGAAAGATTCAGAGAGCGGTTTCTTGTGCAAATACTCCAAAAGCGGCCTCTCTTTCACCTCCAAGACATGATCAGTAGTTCCAGGGTATGTAGATTCGTATTTAGATTCAGTGGTATGGAAACATAGGCTACCACGATATAAATGTTTATGGTAGAAGATGGGTGTGGGTTCTTCTACAACTCGTTTGTCATGAATGCTTACAATGTAACGATCATCAATGCAGTTGCGCCATACTTTTGATACGCACCTGGATCGAGCCAAACATTTAACGGGTACTCTTGAGAAGATGTTGGATACGATGTTTGAAGGTAAGACATCCATGACGAAATTACTGTTTAATAATAAAAACTGTGATTAGGTGGTGAGACGTATACCGAAAAGCAGCTATAGTAAAAACAGTTTGATTCCTAATTTAATAAGAAAACAGACTATATTAGATCAAATTTTTAAATCTGATTTTTCTAACTGTGATTCTTAGAGTTAGAATTGTTAAAAACCTATTTATGAAGACTCACTTATATTGCACCAAACAATAAAAGTCGCTATTACGCAAACCACATAATTATACAGGGGCAAAAAAAGTAAGCCACAAAATTGAGGGCTTATGTTATATAAGCCGAAATAAGCTTACGTTATATAAGCTAAAACAAACAGCCCCTTAGTACACCACAAAAGGTAACGCCGGCATTTAAATTCGAAACCTATTCAAGTTCATATCCACAATAACGGGTTATAAAACTAACAAGGCAAAATCAAGGTTTAAGTCGGTCAAGCAATTCGTCGAACAGTTGGTCTACACATACAAGAACCTTTAAAAAGCACTTAACTTAACTTAATCAGTCGTTTCGACGAAAATATAAAACAAAATCAAAAGACAAATAAGCAGGATTAAAAATAAGCAGGAATAAGTTGAAAAATAAGGTCAAAATTAGTGGTGGATCGTACCAGTCAGTGTGAGAGGTTGGTTTCCTGAAAAATAAGCTGGGATGTTTTCCTTTTAAGGACAGTACAAATAAGTTGGGCTCAACTATTGTTTTATTGGGCTCAAATATTGTTTGATTGGGCTCATAAGAGTATGCCTTTTCTTCGATTGCTTTATCCAGCCATAACTCCATAAGTATCCATAAGGGGCTGTTTGTTTTAGCTTATATAGCGTATGCCTATTTCGGCTTATATAGCATAACCCTCAATTTGGTGCCTTATTTCGAGACTTACGGGTTTATCTAAGTTTCTTATGATATAATAAACTTATATAAACCCACAAGTCACCAATAAGCTTAAAAAATTAGGGCTTATGAATTATTAGACGAATTATGGCTTATTTTCGGCTTATATAACTTAAGCCCCAATTTTGTGGCTTATTTGGAGACTTAGGGACTTATATAAGTTTATCATGATATAATAAACTTATATAAGTCCATAAACCTCCAGATCAGCCACAAAATTGAGGCTTATGTTATATAAGTCGAAATGAGCTTACATTATATAAGCCAAACCAAACACCCCTTAAGTCTAAGTTCTAACATCATACATTTATAAACCAATCTCATAAAACATATATTTTTCTTCACTAATCACTAAAATATTTTCATTCTTATTTATGACCATAAATAAGCACTTTAATTAAATTCTAAACTAGGTTTCGAATTTGAATGTCGTTTTTTAAATAAACTTTTGGTGTATCGTTTTTTTTTTAAAGGGGAATTTCTCGGTAAAATAACTTTTAGTGTATAGTTGGTAGGGATGGAGTCAAGAGTGTTTCGCTGTTGTCCGTGCCACTTATAAATTTTTTTTGATCTAATGTTAATTTAAAAAAAAACGATTTTTTTCTAAATATATAGAGCACCCAGTGCATTGAAATGTGTTTCTACTGTTATTTAGTTACTATACTTCAAAAAAATTGATCTTTATTATCTTAAAGTTTAAAAAAATTTGTGTCCCCAATCATTTTTAGTTCTGGTTTCGTCATTGATCGTTGGTACATATGTTTTGAATTTCGGGCTTAAGCTGGTCGGTTTAGTTATAGGATTAGGAAAAGGCGAGTTAGAGAGTTAGTTAACTCAAGCTAATTTTAAAAGGAAAAAAACACTTGTTAAACATCAGAAAACACAGTTAAACATGGCGTCGTTGCGATGTGCGATTATATCAAATAACGTGTAATAGTCTTCTAGTTCGACCACAATAGACGGTAAACCCGTTCTCGTCTCAATCGCCACCATTGAATATCTATTCGACTCGGTTGCGGTGTAGTAACTTTAGGAAAACCAAATCATGTTCCCGACCTACTAGACACACACTATCCATCCGCTATTTTGTATAAAAAAGCGTTACTATATTAAATAGGTCGCATGTTTCTCACAAGAGATAAATACGAAGTTAAAATCATCAGTCGTAGCTAAGGTGTTTACAAGTCGAGTCGAGTTGAGTACTATTAATCTCAAATTCGACTCGTATACCAAAACTCGAGCTCGATAATTTTCACATTTATGCTCAAACTTGATAATAATCTACATATGAAGCATCGACTCGATAAAATTAACATGTATGAAAAGATGAAAGTGTAATTTTATTGAAACATGATAAGGTTCACGAGCTTCACGAGCCGAGTATATTGAAACTCAAACTCGACTCGAAAATATACTCGAGTAGCTCAAACTCAAGCTCAACTTATTTAAATTAACTCGATTTTTCGCGAGTTATCTCGTCTCGTTTACGTCTCTAAAAAGTAAAAAAAGAATCAATAGAAAATATAAAAAGATGTACATGACACCATTATCCATCACTAAAATCACATGATTGGTTCAAACATGTCACACTCATCTCTCATTGGTCCGTGCACCTCACTCTCTCCAAACTCAACTACCAAACACCAAAAATCAAAACTAAAGTATAAAAAAAAAGTAAACCATGCATTAAAACTTGTACATCTCTCATTCTCATAAAAACACCCACTACAACACAGATCCATCATAATCATCAGAATCAGATCACACCAATTTTTATAAATTTGTTTTTATAAAAATTAGGGGCTTTTTAATTTTATAAAAAAAATGGCACAAGCAGTTGAAGATTGGTATAAGCAGATGCCAATTATCACTCGGTCTTATTTAACTGCTGCAATTGTTACTACTATTGGTTGTTCTCTTGAGGTAACCCTAATTTTTTTGATTTTTTATTTTTTTTGTTGATTTGATCAAATTGCTTTATGGGTTTTGTTTAGAATTGTGTTTTGAGTAATGGGTATTTTTTGTTTTGTTGATTTTGTGATTAAGGTGGTAATTTTAGGACTAATTTAAGGTACTAGGAACCCTAATTTTTTTTAAAATTGATAGGATTGCTTTGTGGGTTTTGTTTAGAATTGTGTTTTGAGTAATGGGTATTTTTTGTTTTGTTGATTCTGTGTGTTTTTTATGTGATTAAGGTGGTTACTTTAGGACTAATTTGTGTTTTGAGTTATGGGTATTTTTTGGTTTTGTTGATTACTTGATTAAGGTGGTAATTTGAGGTACTAGGAACCCTAATTTTATTGATTTTTTTTTTTTTTTTTTTTTTTTTTTTTTTGTAATTTGATAGAATTGCTTTCTGGGTTTTGTTTGAAATTGTGTTCTGAGTAATGGGTATTTTTTGTTTTGTTGATTTTGTGATTAATGGGGTAATTTTAGGACTAATTTAAGGTACTAGGAACCCTTTTTTTTTTTGTTCATTTGATCAAATTGCTTTGTGGGTTTTGTTTAGAATTGTGTTTTGAGTAACGGGTATTTTTTGTTTTGTTAGGTGTTAATTTTAGGACTAATTTGAGGTACTAGGAACCCTAATTTTTTTGATTTTTTTTTTTGTAATTTGATAGAATTGCTTTCTGGGTTTTGTTTAGAATCGTGTTTTGAGTAATTGGTATTTTTTGTTTTGTTGATTTTGTGATTAAGGTGGTAATTTTAGGACTAATTTGATGTGCTAGGAACCCTAATTTTTTTGATTGTTTTTGTAATTTGATAGGATTGATTTCTGGGTTTTGTTTAGAATTGTGTTTTGAGTACTGGGTATCTTTTGTTTTGTTGATTTTGTGATTAAGGTGTTAATTTTAGGACTAATTTGAGGTATTAGGAACCATGATTTTTCCGACTTTTTAACTGTAATTTGACAAATTTGCTTTGTTGGTTTTGTTTAGAATTGTGTTTTAAGTAATGGGTTTGTTTGTTTTGTTGATTTTGTGTACAAATGGTAATTTAGGCCTAGTTTGAGGTACTATGAAATATGAACCCTAATTTTTTGGTAGTTTGATAAAATAGATTTGTCGGTTTTGTTTAAGATTGTGTTATGAGAAATGGGTATTGTTTGTTTTATTGATTTTGTGATTAAGGTGGTAACATTAGGCTTAATTTGATTATTTGATGATGTATAAAGGTTAGTTAAGATGCTCATCCTGTAAGGTACTTGTAGGTTAAACGGATGAGGTTTTGTTGTTTAGGTTAGTCGGGGGAGCGCGATTATTTGACTTAGCTGTACGTGGTATCCGCTTGACTGTGGTCACCCAGTTTACTTGTAGGTTTTGTTAAAATCATAGCCTTTAATATACTATTTCAATGTGTTTTTATTGGTTGTTTACTTGTTATGTTATGTGTTGCTTAATGATGATTATATAAAATATTGGGTCTCATTTATGTACATTGAATTAAACGTGACCCACGGGATGATGAACGGATATCGAGTAGATTTTCTTTTTGGCGGGAAGTATTCAAGGAACAATTTTATGCGCTAGTTTTATGAGTGACTGACATGCTAAGTTGCTAACTTCTCCTTGGGTGTAGGAACTAGGAAACCGATATTGGTAGCAAAATATGCTTTAGATCATACATGAAACTGCTTTCTGATTCTGGCTTGTGTTATTCCGCGTGATTATTTTACTTGTAGGTTAAAGCGGATGAGGTTTTCGCTGTTTAGGTTAGTCGGCGACTTGGGGGATGGCCTAACCTAGGGATCCCTGTGGCTGTTTCAGACCCTTATATGTGTTTTATTGGTTGTTATGTTATGCGTTGCTTGACGACAATTGCGTGATTTGTGACTATGGGACATGTATGATTGTGTGTGTGAATTTGGGTCTCATTTACTTGCGTCAAAGCATAACTGACCCGTGAAATGATAAGCAGATATTGATTGTAACTATTTCGAGTGACTGTAAATGCTAAGTTGCTACCTGCCTTTTGGTTTCGTCCTTGTGTGGAAAGAATTGATAATGGTAGCCAAATATGAAACTGCTTTCTGATTCTATGTTTTTTTCTTAATTAGCGTGATTAATTTATGTACGAAGATAGTATAATAGTTGTTGGACCTGATTTTGTGCAACATTGTGCAGATCATTTCGCCGTATAACTTGTACTTGAATCCTGTGCTTGTCGTGAAGCAATATCAAATATGGCGTTTGCTCACTAATTTCCTGTACTTCCGAAAGATGGGTAAGCATTCTTACGCATATTATTCAACCCATGTTGGGTTCCTTGTTTTTGTACTCCATAAGAAAGGATATGGGTTCTGTTTTCATAGAAATTCAGTGATTGTGTTGGTGGTCTACCATGTTAATAGAACACCCGTAAAATCGTAATCCCAAGAATATCTGTACCTTTGTGACATGTAGTCTTAGGAATCTGGTTGGAGTCTTTGTCAAAAACTTTCATGATATGATTTTGTGAAATTATTAAAATAAGCAGTTTGGGTGATGCGATAAATAGTGAAGGAGTTGCTACAGGAAAGTAGTTATTGTCTTATTGAGTTAAATGCAAAGGTTACGTAAGGGCCAATAACTTTAAGCCTCTGATTCTAATTCCTGAAAATGCATATACTCGGTCATGGCCTGTGAAAAATTCTCTTCTGAATTGAACTACAAAACATGTTTTCTTCTTTTTGTAGTTTTTAATTAAACGGATAAACGGATTTGGTACCAATTATGCTTGTCCGCTTCTCCAAAATTTCCTTTTCTTTCTAGGAATAAAGAAATAATTATTAAATGTGTTCCGGTCAATAGTCAATATTTTGTCCTAACATGATTACCACTTGGTTTTGTAGACTTGGACTTTCTGTTTCACATGTTCTTTTTGGCTCGATACTGCAAACTTCTTGAAGAAAATTCCTTCAGGGGAAGGACTGCTGATTTCTTTTACATGCTTTTATTCGGAGCTACTGTCTTGACCAGTATTGTACTTGTTGGAGGGATGATACCTTATGTGTCTGAATCGTTTGCTAAGATCATTTTCCTTAGCAATTCACTAACTTTTATGATGGTAATTACGTGCATTTATTTTATATTCATTATTTACATCTTAGAACGTTTTAGGTTAACTTGAACTAAATTTTGATTCTTCTTGCTTCACAGGTTTATGTATGGAGCAAGCAAAATCCATTTATTCATATGAGCTTCTTGGGCCTCTTTACTTTCACAGCGGCTTACTTGCCATGGGTGAGTTATTGTTGATATGTACATCTATCTATCATCGTTTGCTTAACTATGTCTTTGATAACATATGTTATTAGATGTGCGTAATTCCTAATTTCTTATATATTTGTGGGCATTCAACATTGTCGTGTTTGGGTTTGCTTATACTTGATCTGAATAGAAATAAATCTGGACTCACAAAACGGACCCTAAAGATACCAACTTATAGAAATTTATTACATGGCACTTTTGTTGCAAAAACGAAGTTCGTTTATGCACTCGAATAAAATGCATTATTGAATGAACGAAGTTTGCACCGAGAAAAGTCTATACATGTACCATTTGTTTTTAGCGGTCACTAAGCTTGTTGTTCCCCTGCAGGTTTTGTTGGGCTTCTCAGTACTTGTCGGCGCTAGTGCTTGGGTGGATTTACTTGTAAGTCCTTAATATATTGCTGTAAATGTTTTGATATTGTGGGCCATTCTTTTATCGATATAAATACTGATTCATATGTTTTGTGAAACATTTTCTGCGAACATTAGTGACAAGAGAAATTGCCTGATAATTTCTCAAATAGTTAACATTCCTTTAAAACAGACATAACGTGGACCCATATAAATATCCCAGAAACAGTGAATTGTTTACTAAAAGTCGAATGGAAATTGTTGAAATATGCATGTGTGGCGGGACAAGCGTGTCGTATGTGATGGTGACACATAGATGGTAAATAGATTCCTCTTTTAATATTTGGTTTTGTGGTCGGAAAGGTAAAGATTTGTTTGGATACGGATAAGATTTTTATATATAAATACTTTCAAGACTCACTTCCAAACACCCATAAATACAATGTGCCGTGTGATGAACACATGGCCTGCTTGTCAATTCCGTCTATAGACAGTTACTTTATTAATGTATAATTCATTGAACAATTCAGGGTATGATTGCTGGTCACGCCTACTATTTCCTTGAAGATGTGTATCCAAAAATGACTGGACGTCGGCCCCTAAAGACACCATCCTTCATCAAAACGCTGTTCGCTGACGAACCAGTAGTAGTAGCGCGGCCTGCAGAAGTCAGATTTGCTGCCCCGCCACTTGATGAAATGAGACGGTGATCAATTTAATTGTAGGTTCAAAAGTAATGTGAGCTTCTACAAAATTTCATTTAGAAATCTTTTCTAAAAGTGGAATGATAGATTTTATACTTGAAATGCACATAACTTGATGATGTTTTGTAAGTTGCTTATGTAAAGAATGTTGAGAATTAGTAAATGACTATTTTTCCTTATGGCGTGTTTTTTACTTGATTACGTATTTCAAGTACTTTTAGTTGAAACGTATAACTCCTGTCGAAGTACAGAGTTTTGTTGACCGGTGACAAATTTGGTTTGTTCCTACAGTAATTCCATATAAGTACAAGTATCACGTGCTTTCAGCACAAAAGTATTTTGCCCCTTTTCTGGTTAATCTTGTTTCTGCATATTTAGCCGCCTTATGGCTTATTTGGTTTTGGACTTATGTTTTATAAGCTCAAATTTTGTGGCTTGCTTTGAAACTTTTTGGCTCATATAAGTTTATTAGGATAGGACTAATATAATCATAAGCCGAAACATTAAGCCATAAAAACTGAGCGCATGAAACATAAGCCAAAACCAAATAAGTTATAAACCAGCTATATAGCTTTTATATGCGGCTTATAAGCTTATATAGCATAAACAAGCAAACTGAAATGTTTGGATAAGCTTCTGAGCTTACACTCTTGAGCTTATTTAAGAGGGGTTTGATAAGCCCTTTTTGTGTGACTTATAGGCTGGTATAAACTTATTTTTCCGTCTTTTTCATCATAAGCCAATCCAAGTACTTAACCTAGCTTATGAGCTTACTCACTAGAGCCGTAAGTTGCCTATTGACCCTTCTTTACATAGCAAGTCAACAAGTACTTCTAAGTTACTTATTGTTGGTTTTACTCCCTAAAAGTAAAATTAACTCACTTCTCTCTTCCTTTTTCTTAGCCGGAGGTCTACTCGGAAGCAGTCTCCTTACCCGCGTGTAAGGGTATGATCTGTCTACACTTTACCTCCCGCATACCCTGCCTTGGCGGGATGGGGTATCGTTGTTGTTGTTGGACGAAAGAATCTACAAGCCACCCAACAGAAGGACTTAAAACACTCTTACGAAGTGATTCCATTACATTAATCATTCATAATACAATGTTTCCAAATGGCAAAGCACAAAGCTCCATGAAGAAATTGATCAAAAAGTTTTCTCCAATCAAGTTGCAATGGCATTTGCTAGTCATTATACAATAAACTGGCTACATAAATCTTGCACGTATTGAAGTCGGCTCAAATGCACTGTTGGACCATATGTCAAAATCAATGATCCGCATTGCAGATAGCTAGAAGCAGGTGTTGCTAATGAATAGGGTTGTACTTCGATACTCTCTTGGGAGGCAGCTTTCGAAGAATGTAGAGGACAAGAGCCGATGGCAGGATCTCAACTAGCTGTTCATCACCAACAAAACGAAGTCAGAAAACACACGAGATTTAATGCCGGTGAAGGAGCTGTTATGATGGAAATGAGGACTAAAGCAATGGTTTGTCAACTAGATTAGTTTGATTCCGGATTTTGATTTTGACAACACGAAACCATCACACTTCCCATGCCAAAGACAAAATAATACGTTTGTTACTTCTTAATCTATAAAGTTATGTCATGTTTTACCTTTAAAAACAGAAAAATCCATATTGTACTTGAATAAATAAATACGGGTGTTAGTTACCATGTAGAAAACCAAGTTTAGGACCGGATGATCAAGTACGTCCAATGAAGCTTGTGAGTCAAAGGCAGATAGAACATCCTGCAATTGGCGAGAGAAGTTTAGATACCAAAACCTAGAATATACCGCATTGTCGTCTGCTTGAAACTTGATAATTTAGCACTCTTTGAGAGATATTCTTATCAAACAATACTTAAGCCTAATCACAAAGAAAATCTATTGAAACGGAAGACCGTTCTTCCTTACATTCCACCCTCTGACCAAGAGAACACACTATTGATGGGGGCTTCACTTGTGTCTCGAATTAAAGATTTTGGTTTCATGAGATAACTAGATAAGCGAGTATATTTTACCATACGAAGTTATATTATGGTTAAACAAGAAGACTGCATCTTACCACGAAGCATCTCACAAGAAAACAGACAAAGCATATTCCCGTCACAGATCCAACCTGCAACAATTATCACAAGCGTGAATCTCTATGCAAGTACATGGAAGAAGGCAAACTTTGCATTAAATATTCTGCAAGGGTTTTTGGATGTGCATTATCAAGGTGATTATTGTGATATGGATTGTCAGAGTTACATAGTCCGTAATTTAGTTGAGTAAAGCTTGGGAAGTTAGGTTTTTTACATATATGTCCGTAATCAGTTTTCTTCCGACTATTTTGACCCTAAATAATTAAAACCGTAAACAGTTTTTGCTAAACTCGGTATGATTATTAGTTTAGATGAACATAAAAATGTCTACTATGTTCTGGACTCTGTATAACTGAGAACCAGAATAAATATCAGTTACCCAAACACTCAAAACTATTATTGCAAAACGCAAATCCCAACATTCCTTTAGACCTGGAAGCCAATACACACAAGCTTGAATTCTGACAAAGTCATCATTACATCTACAAACGTTAGAAATGTGTTATATAGAATCCCAAGTCGATATTCTAAGCTTATCCACACATTTAACTAGCTAAAGGATGTGCTTGCAGTTGCAACAAAGTGCATTCACGGGGACTATTGTAGTGATAAAAATAAACACCAACCTCGTAAAGTTTCTTTTGTCTCCCTTTTGATTCGATGGGAAATTGTCGTAGCATGAGATACAACCTAAAAGCATTCAACATAACATATTAAAAAAAAGTCAAATGAAGAAAGTGCAAAAATTAGCGTAAAGTAATGAATAGGTTACCTTCCTCCATAAAGCAAGAACCCTAGGGCTGCGATAAGCGATACAACTGCAGGGTAAACAAAAAATAAGTTATTTTATAAAATGATAATCAGAGGTAAAGTTTCAATCTTTTTTCATGGCATGGAGGGAGCGCTTATGTTATCTTATGATTTAATGATTCGGTGAAAAATCCAAGAAAAAGGTCCATATTCCTTGTGAATTTAAACTCGACTTTTGATTTATGGAGTTCTAGGCCTAACCTGCAACAAATATCTTTCCCAGCAATTGCACCGTGCTGTTATCATCCAACCAGAGGTACAGCCAAAGACATCCCTGATACAAACATGTGTCAGAACACTTGCACGAAAATATAAATGCAAGCATATAACAAAGTAGCTTACTTGTATGAAATAAACCCCTGCATTAACCGACACATAGACAATTCTGAGTTTATCCGTTGGTAAATTTTTAGCCTGCTCATGATATACAGGAACAATAAGAACCAAAGACGGATTATCACAACGGGTTAATTCAAATTAGTTATAGTTTACTTGCCTGGTGATAAATTTCCGCCCAAAATAGGACAAGAAGAGTATATGCTGAGAAAAACAGTAGACTAGGAGCTTCCAGTAGCATCAATACGCAAACCTAAAAACAAATTTGTGCAGCAAAAAATAAGAAGTTCTCTTTTTAGGTAAAAGGGACTCACCCCGGTAAAATATATACGCAAAAAAGAAGAGGTTCGGACACACATTAAGGATATTGTCCTCCATTTCATCTTTATTTCCAAAATATTCTACCATAAAGTAGTAGACACGCTACTCACCTTGGGATGCAAACTGAACACTTGCAAGTGAAACCCGAATACAACAGCACGCACTACAAACATCAAGAATACATATCGGTCACGGTCAGTATTGACCTTCGTAGAGATAATAGTTCAGTTAATGATCAATACATTACCTCCGTTTACAATGAAATTCATGAGATGAAAAACCTTTTGAATTGTCCAACCATACTCCGGCACTCTTATCTCAATCCTAATTAACTGAATCTGCAATTATACAAGTCCATATTATATCAATAGAATCAATCCATCTATAAATAGGTTCATACTCTCGTATAGGAAAACTATGTATCTCTATGATTGATGACGAACAAATACAATATCTACCAGATTGGAACCAAAACAAGCACAAAAGGGTCGGCCGTCAGTGACATGTAAATTGATATTTGGAAACGAAATTGAGGGTCACCGAGTACAACCTTTTACTGATCAAGCCAAATGGAACTTTCAGTTAATAAGACCAAAGTTCCCTAGAATTTTCCTAAAAAGCTATACGATATGCTCATAGGGGGTGTATGGACTAGCTTATTACCTATTGGCTTATTTCAGCTTGAAAACACCATACGCCTAAAAATAAAACTTATTTGAGGACTTGTCAGCTTATTTATGCCGAAACGTATTGTTAGGCATTTGTTTAAGCTTATATGTGAGATTATGAGCTTATATTGATTTCGGCTTATAGTTCATAAGCCCCAAATTTTCGGCTTTTTGTTGGACTTATGGGCTTATATAAGCTTTTTATGATATAACGAGCTTATATAAACCCACAAGTCTTTAGAAAAGCCAGAAAATTTGGGCTGATGAAATTTAAGCTAAAATCAAATAAACTCATAATCCCACACATAAGCTTAAACAAGCCTTCTGAGCTAATTTGTGTTTTGCCTTATATTTTATACTAATATATAAGCATTATTATATGATCAACTTATATAAGCCCAAAACTGGAAAACTAGGGCTTATGAAATATAAGCCGGGATCAAATAAGTTCGTAAGCCCAACAAACAGATACACATAGCAGCTAATCCAAATACCCTTATACTATTATGCAAACAATTAGTGCTTTTAACTTACAATTTCCTCATGGGCTGAAGTCAACTATTAAAGGTTGCCACATTTCAGCTAAACTTATCCAAAAAACATAAAATTTCCAAGACTCTTGCATAAGCTCCATTTCACATATACGAAAACTCCCTATCTCTAGCCCTCTAGGGATCGATGACGAACAAATATAATATCTCCTTACGCTTATCAGCTTACTTACACCAAAACGTTTTTTTAGGCATTTAAAGACAATTTAAGCTAATCCAAATACCCGCATATTACTATCCAAACAATTAGAGCTTTTATATATCGGGCTTATGGGGTATGTGGTTTTCGGCTTATATTTCATAAGCTCAAATTCCGTGGCTTGATTTGAAACTTTCCGGCTTATATAAGGTCATTACGACATGATAAGCTTATTTGCTTGTCGTTTAGGCCGGTGAGTGAGATTTCTGCTTATTGCAGTCACCTCCGGGCTTCTTCGCACCTGGATAGTACTAGGAGGACCCTTGTGCCCCGGCCCCTGATCAGTAAAAGATGCCTGCCCTATGACCCACAACTCAAAATAAGCCACAAATAAACACCCCCTTAACTTAACCAATTCCCTCATGGGCTGAAGTCAACTATCTAAGGTTTCAAACTAAGCCACAAAAGATGAGCTTATGAACCAAAAGCCAAGAACCAAATAAGCCATAAGCCTGATGTATAAGCCTACCAATTTCCTCATGGGCTGAAGTCAACTATCTAAACCTAACCAAAAAACTTAAAATTTCCAAAAAAAGACAGAAACTTACAAGAGCAATGAGAGAAACAAGTGCATAGGAAACACAAAGAGTGAAAAAGATTCCATCTTGCCATTTTCTTGATTCATTTATAACCTCCCACCAATCTTCTACTGATGATGAAGACCATAACTCAGCCATCATCATCATCTTCTTCATTGACCCTTTTTACACAATAAGCAAATCTTTATTGAAATTTCAACTTAAAAAAATCTCTACTTTTTGGATTGATAAGAGTTGTGTACTTGTTTTGTTTCTTTCTTACAATGGGGGCCCACTTTCATTGGTGTTCTCATAGGTTGTTGAGATGTCCAATAATGTTTTTTTTTCCTTTTTTTATTGTTAAAAAACCATAATAAAGAAAATGGAAAAGTTTGGAAAGTAAAATTAAAGATGAAAGTTGATTTTTAGTGAAAAGGTTGTTGAATAGACGAATGTTCAAGATTGTGCTATTTTTTTTTTTTGGAAAATTACTTAAAAATTTAATAAATTTATCACTTTTTATGATTGTGTGTACTAAACTATTTTTTTTCTTATTGTGTGTATAAAACTTTTTAATTTCGATCATTATGTGTATTTTAAAACGATTTTACCTTGTAAAATAACCATTTTACCCTTCAAATTTTAAAAAGGTAGGGGTAAAATAGTAACGAAATACACACAATGATATGAATTTGAAAGTTTAATACACGTAATGAGCAAAAAATAGTTTAGTACACACAATCATAAAAAGTGGTAAAATTACTACATTTCTAAGTAATTTTCCTTTTTTTTTAATCAAGATTGTGCTATTTTGAATATTATGTTATTACTTTATATATTTTTTGTTTGGCTTAAAGAGGATTATTTTTTTTAATAATGATTAAGGGCTGGTTTGGTTTCTTATTTTGGGATGGGTTTTAAGTAATGTTTTGAAAGCACGGTTTTAAATCGATCTAGTCGAGTCATTAGGTCGGGGTCAACTCGAGTCGATCCGTGTTAACCCAGTTTTCTAAAAAAATAAAATTATATTTTTAATAGTTAACAAAATTATATATAAAAACATAAAAAGTTCTCGTATATTAAATATATAAATTGTTTACCGACCAATATAATATGTAAAAGTAAAATTTCGTCGCAAATACGTAAAATTTACATTTTTTTTTTCAAAAAAAACTCGAAAAAGTTGAAACACGGCCGGGTCTCGTAAACCGGGTTGACCCGGGTCACCCCAAACCCGACGAGTCGGGTTGACCCGGGCCGTATATCCAAAAATTTCTACTGTGTCAAAAGGTAAGGGGCAAGCAGTTTTTCTGTCATTGTGGGCTATAGTGATTTGTCTTTTATTCTTTTTATAATTTAAAATTTATTTTGAAATTTTTTTGATAAAAATAAATATATTTTATTTTAAATTAAACTATTATTAATATATTTAATAGCATATATTCTCTTTCCTATATTAAATTCAAACCCAAATATAAACCTAAATTTTACTAAATCCTAAATTCTTTATTTTAAAAATCCACATATAAAATAAAACCTAACTTCAAATCAAACGGACACTAAGTTGAATAAGAAGTTAAATTGATAGTAATGGTGATAGCAAGTGATCTAGATCATTTTGCCAACAATTTAATTTTTTCTCGATCAAATACATGACTAAAAGGGGTGTTATTTATAAATTTATTATATTAAGTTTGTAAATAAATCACAAAATAAAAACTTATACTATATAAATCGAAATTAGCTTACTTGTGATTATAAATTTATAATCATTACAAAAAAACATATAACAAAAACAAATAAATAAAAACATACATACACATAAGCAATTTCATTTCTTTAGTCGTTATAACTCTTATTGGTCGTCCATTTGTAATGGTCTTGTGAGGTGTTTGGAACTTTTATATAAAAGTTAAGATCATAAGTGATCAAATTTTAATGACAATGTTCACGCCAACCTCCTGAAAAGTGAGGGCTTTACCTAATTTGAGTTTGTGTGGTGGTCGGCTCAAACCCCGTGGATTAGTCGGCCAATGTGTCGGAAATCACGGTTACCAAAAAAAAAAAAAAAAAAAAAAAAATTAATGACAATGTCTATATTATACATAGAAAAAGTACATTTACTTAAACTAAAAAACCTTAAAAAAAAAAAATTCATTTTTGTTAGATTACCGCTTAGAGGTGAGCATGGTTCGGTTTGGTGCGGTTTTTGACTAAAACCGAACAGCAACCGCACTTGCGGTTTTTATGAAAATAGAAACCACACCGAACCAAAAACCGCGGTTTCGGTTTTGCGTTTTTTTGCGGTTTTTGCGGTTTTGCGGTTTTTAACCGCACCGAACCATTACTTCTCACTTATATAATAATTGTGGCTTTTTGCGGTTTTTGTTGATTTTTTTCGGTTATAACAATGCATAAATTGAATCTAACAAAAACTTTACTAATAACTTAGATGGATATCAGTGATAATATGCACTAGAAATCTTATAACTCGCTAAAAATAGTCGATGTGACGTTTTTCGGTATACAATAATTATTGTGTGGTGCGGTTCGGTTTTACGGGCGAAAACCGCAACCGAACCGTAGTTGCAGTTTTTCTTTTTTCTTAAAACTAAACCGTCGGTTTTTGTCGTGGTTCGATTTTTGCGGTTTTTTGCGGTTTTGCGGTTCGCGGTTCGGTTCTGCTTGACATGAATACATGCTCATCTATGAACTGGTAATATAAAACCTATTAGTATATGGGGAAGAAATAAACATCTAGCACCAGTGGTCTAGTGGTAGAATAGTACCCTGCCACGGTACAGACCCGGGTTCGATTCCCGGCTGGTGCAATTTAAGTTGCTATGATATGATGATATCTGCGCTTATTGTGATGTTGGGTCATCACATACTGTTCGATTCTTGGAATAACAACATGCGTTTCTGAGCAATTATTTTTTTTAGATCTGCAGAAGGGTCTTTAGAAGAAACTTATGGGTTCGCCAATCGGCTTCTGTAAACGTGACAAAACTGCAGGGCAGTCAAACTCTTAATCAAATGGTTTAACCTCTCTTATGTCAGTAACCAAATGCTGCGATCAATCTTCAATTGCTAAGGAAGTGTGGCTTTACCGATGCCTAAACAACTGTTACTTTGAGGAAGAACCCAGCAGACGCAAAAACATTAAAAGAGAACTAACAGCGGGCGTTCAAACAAAACTATGCTCTTCAAATTCGCAAATTTAATGCTCTACGTAACCTAACATTATGATTAATCTACAATTCCCTAATGAAACTTAACATACTTTTACTTTCAGCAAGTTGACTTGATGTGTTTTTTACTGAATCTATATGCCTACTTGAATTGCCTAATTGAAAAAAAAAAGGAATTTGAAAAATACAACGTTAACGATATGGTGAAGACTAGTTAACGTACAGCGCCTTTCAGGGGCGGACTTATGCGTTAGATCCGGGGTGGCGGCGCCCCCATGGCTTGACCAAAAGACGCGATTATAGTGTATTTTTTCTTTGATTTTTGATAGTTTTTTTTTAAATGCCCCCATTACAAAACGCAAATTGCCCCCCACTCACACATTGAAATCCAACTTTTGACACTCCAAAATCTAAAAATCCTCCATTTTTAAGTTAAAATATTCAGTTTTTTATTCTGTATCTAGTCCTTTTACCTTGCTATTGTTAAAAAAAAAAATTTGCCCCCCACTGTCCAATTTTCTGCGTCCGCCACTGGCGCCTTTGAATAATCTGATTGGAGTTGATGACGTCCGGTCTTTAAGTTGAGAATGATGCCAGATAACGAGTAAATAATAAGTATTATATTTGCCCTAAGCACATACAATAGCACCTGCAAAACAACCTATTCACATCTGCAGAAACTAAAACAAACATACATCTTAAACACAAGTGATGTGCATGATAACACTTCCTTAAACGGCTTCATAATCAAATTAGAGGGTGCAACTATTGAAAACAAGAGATAGATAGCTATTTTAATCGACAGGGTTAGCCGCACACAAGCCAGCTATTTTAGACCTGTTATTTAGAAAACCCCTTTGATCCGTTTGCAGAAACCCGTTGCCTGTTTTGCCTCATTATACAATGACATGCGACATGCCTTTGTATGTACACTCAACCGTAAGTGCTCAAATCTCTACTGAACTAATTAGTATTTGTCGGACTATAACTATATGATTTCTATGATTAATCACGGTGTATCCAATCCTCCCAAGTTTTGAGGGTTCTAATAGCATTAGATACTCCATGGTTAATGTTTTCTGTTTTCCAACAGTGATCTCTAAACGCCGCAACCTGCTTACATGTTACAGTTAAGTTCTTTCAAGCGTCGACTCGTTTGGTTCTCTTTTTTAAAGGTAACACATGATCCTCAAAGCAAGGGTAATATTCTACTTACTGCCTAATCTTGTGCAGTCTCTGAACACGAGTGACGTGCACGATAGTACTTCCTTAAACGGCTTCATAATCAGATTACAGGGTGCAACTATGGGAAACAAGATATATATAGTTGTTTTGATTGATGAGTTCAGCCGCCAGCAAGCCAACTATTTTATACCTCTTATTTAGAAACAACCCCTTTGACCCGTCCGCTGTAACCAATTGCTTCTTTTGACCCATTACACAATGATAAGCCTTTGTATCTACTGAACTAATTAGTATTTGTCCAACTATAACTAACTGATTTATATGACAGTCAAGGGACTACAATACATACACGAGCACACCATAATCCATCATAGAATTTCAACCACACAACATTAAGCATCCTCATAAAATTTGAAAAAAAACACTTGTAACTATGAAGTTTATAGCATTATCTGTATCACGTGATAATCAACTCTTAAATGCCAACACACTTATATTAACAAAAACAAGTAAACCAAGTCACAAAGCGTAACTCGCTATTTGCAATACCATATTGTCATTAAATTATCTCCATAACTATATAGTGATTTGAAAAACAGATTAACATGAACTGTAACACATTTCATACTTTCAAATCATTCGAAAACCTGATACATCACATTTGCTCATAAGAATTACTTTTCTTAATATCAAGATAACATGATACAATATGCCTACTGTTACATCATTGATCCTTAGGAAAACCAATCCAAAAAAAATCAATTGTAGTGTCGACCACAGTGGTCCGTATCCCTAATACAAACGGGTTCTATCTTAAAGCCAACTGCAACTCAGATGTGCAAAATTCATCAACACTACATGTCTGTACAGCCCAAAAACTAGAATGAATTTTGCTGGACACACATGTAGTGTGACAGATTTTGTACATCTCCGAATCAGTTGGCTTTAAGATAGAACTCGTTTGTATAGGTGATATGAACAACCTGTCCAGCTAGGATATGTGAATTGTGAAATGTGATTAGTTTGAGAATGAAATTGGTTGGTACATGTTTCTTATATTAGTAAATGAGTGAGGTTGTGATTGGTGGGATTTGTATGGTGTGGATCGGTGACATATAAGGGATTTGGGCCATTGGATTAAGTGGGGTGCAATATAGGGGATAATGGATGGTTGTGATTGTGCTAATGAAAAGCATCTTTCCCGCCTCTTCCCGCTCACCAAACCTATTCACTTTCAAAATAGTTTTAGTGCAATGAAATTTACAAGAATAGTCCCTTTATTTTGTTAATAATGACATATTTAGGCTACTTTAATTGGATGAAAAACACCTTCTTTTTTTTTCTATAAAATGTTTTCTAAAAAAATGAAAAATGGAAAACGCGTTAAAATTATTATTTTCCAAAAAATATCTTTACAAAACAAAATTTTTATTCTCCCATTTTATACACAAAACAAGAAAACAATTTTTTTTTTGTTTTCCATATTTTCCTTTTAACACAAACAATCTATTTTTCTCTTTATTTTTATGTTTGCGTTCTATATTTTGCTTTTTCATCGGTATTTTACGTTTTCGTTAATATTTTAAATTTTCATCAGTATTTGTTCATCTTCGTCCGATATTTTACGTTTTCGTCAGTGTTTTACGTTTTAGACAATATTTTTACATTTTGCGTTCGATATTTTACGTTTTCGTCGGTATATTACGTTTTCGCCATTATTTTACGTTTTAGTCAGTATTTTTACGTTGGCGTTCGATATTTTACGTTTTCGTCAGTATTTTTACGTTTCGTCAGTATTTTTACGTTTCGTCAGAAGTATAATATGTTATTAGTATATGGGGAAGAAATAAGCATCTAGCACCAGTGGTCTAGTGGTAGAATAGTACCCTGCCACGGTACAGACCCGGGTTCGATTCCCGGCTGGTGCAATTTAAGTTGCTATGATGATATCTGCGCTTAATGTGATGTTGGGTCATCACAAACTGTTCGATACTTCGAATAATAAAAAGTGCTTCTGAGCAATTCTTTTTGTTTTATATCTGCAGCAGGGTCGCCTATCGGCTTCTGTAAACGTTACAACTACTAAGGAAGTCTGACTTTACCGATGTCTAAACAACTGGATTGGAAGAAACTGAAGGATTAGTATAAATATTCCAAATCCTAAAAATTTCACCTACAGATGAATCTACAAAAACTGAACGAAATGGCTACTGGTAGAGGTATTGCAGTAAACCGCTTGTGCAAGACATGCTGCTATATTATGATTATTTCGTTACAACGCTGCAGGTTAACTGATACGTTGACTGAAAATAGTCCAATCTAAATAGAAAAAACTCTTGTCTCTCCCAATCAAGTTTTCACATGGAATGGTTCAAACACTGGAGAGCTGGGCCCTGGGACGGAGGAAAGTTCATAGGAATACCGGAGCAGGATCCTGGGTACTCTGAACTAATAAACCTCCTGCCAGAGAAGTCACAAGGAGGAGCATATCTCACCATAAACCTTTATGTAATGTACTGATGTACATGAACACGTTACATTCGCAGAAAACATCAATTTAGGTTCAAGAAAGATATGACATCATTGTTATGTTAAACAGTTGAGATCTCTAAAGCTAATTTCGACTTCTTGGGCTTGCAACTGCTTTTTGGTGCCCCTTGAACTTAATTTTTTGTTACTTCTCCATTTTCTTGAGGGGTCTTTTTGAATGGAGGATTGAGAACCTAAAAGGAGGGTTGGAACCAGGACGCGGTGGTGGTGTGGCCAATGCTCCAGTACATTTCAGTGGTATCCCTGCAGGCCATCGAGACAATAGGCTCACCATAATCATAATCCATATACATTCCTATATGCCAATTATTTGACTGTCAAGGTCAGCACGATTTATACTACTATTCAAATTCAACACAAAATTTAATAGGTTCTGAAAAAATTTAATCACCAACATTGAGTCTAAATTACATTTTGTAGGTTTCAAATTTGAAAAAATTATTCTGCATCAAGGTTACATTTGGAAGTTAATTGGTTTGACCTCAAAAGTCAACAGGTATAATAGAGGCCGGGACAGGCATAGAGAAAGGTTGCTACCGCCTACCTGGAGTACAAAGTTTCGCCTTTCACAATCCCTGAACATGTTAACTGTCCAATTAGTACATGTTTTTACTCTTAACTTAATTTACACTCGTTAGCCAACATGACATTGTAAGATGCTAATATTTAACATCTATGTTTTTTTGTCTCATAGTTGCTGACCTGAACCATCTGATCTCTGCAACCATGCATGGTGTAACGCCCTCTCTAAGGTTCCCTGGTCAATTGAACTCTGACCTTAGGAAGCTTTCTGTTAACAACTTCCCGTGGCTGTCGCCTCTCAGCAATACATCTCTCTTAGTGTTCCAGAGCTGACTCAGCAAATGTGGAACTCCAAAAACATAATCTCTGCAGCAGATCCATGCCATGGCAGATACCTCACAACCTCAGCCATGATCCAAGGTAAGATGAGCACCTAAGATGAACAAATGATGAACGTTCAAAACAAGAACTCGTCTTACTTTGTTGAGTGGATCCAATAAACAATGTGAAATCAAGTGTTTTGACATCCCCACCAACCGGACTGAAAATGGCTTCCACGTTTATTGGAACACAACATTCATCCAAGAAATGTTTCAGAGCGAGTGAGCAGTTCACAGCTATATTCAGATAGGCGTTGCTGCATTGGTCACGGGTGAGGGAATAGAGACGAGATGGAGTTTACTGTGGCCGAGATGAATGGATTCAGGCTCATTACTTATCTTTTTTATGTTTTTCTAATTCGCAGGTTGATCCAAGCGAAAAGCAAAACAACTTAAAAATGTACCCTGGGTCACACACTTTTTCCGAGTTATATAGTTCAACCACAAGAGTTAAAGTATTGATCGAAATTACTAATCGTTACTCTCATGCATTGCACGTGAGGGGTTCAAAGGGTCGAGTAATAAGTGTTAGGTCAAAAGGACCTCCAGCAAAGCAAAATCTACGACAACAGGAATGGTTGGTAGACTTATTTCGTTTTTGGGACTAAGGACGTATTTTGGGGTACAACCACAAGGATACTTGATAATTTACTCTTATAAATACTTTTATGATTTTGGGTAACCTTAGGGACAACTGATGTAGTTTACTCTTAAAAATTTTGTAGAACAACCACACGGTTGCTCTTTTTATTTAGAACACAAAGTTGCTCTTTTATCCTTTTTTACATCTGATTTCTTTAAGTTTTGGAGATTCAAGTATGTAATGTAACTTTGCGTATCAGAATATGATGCCGAAATTGAATGTGAATTAGATATGATTTTCATAATTTTCATCACACCAGAAGGACCAGCTTTTAATACTCTTGCGAGCAATACACTGAGATTACAGCTACATTACTACTTGAACAAAAAGGAAATTGAAAAATACAACGTTGACGATATTGTGAAGACTAGTTATCGTACAGCGCCTTTGAATAATCTGACTGGAGTTGATGAAGTCCCGTCTTTAAGTTGAGAATGATGCGAGATAACGAGTCAATAATAAGTATTATATTTGCCCATGTTGGTTCACGCTCCTAAGCACATACAATAGCACCTGCAAAATAACCTATTGACATCTGCAGAAACTAAAACAAACATACATCTTAAACACAAGTGATGTGCATGATAATACTTCCTTAAACGGCTTCATTATCAAATTAGAGGGTGCAACTATTGAAAACAAAAGATAGATAGCTGTTTTAATCGACTAGGTTAGCCGTCCACAAGCCAACTATTTTAGACATGTTATTTAGAAACAACCCCTTTGATCGTGCGCTGAAACCCACAGCCTGTTTTGCCTCATTATGTGATGGCAGGCCTTTGTATGTACACTCAACCTCAAGTGCTCGAATCTCTACTGAACTAATTAGTATTTGTCGGACTATAACTATATGATTTCTATGATTAATCATGGTGTATCCAATCCTCCCAAGTTTTGAGGGTCCTAATAGCATTAGATACTCCATGGTTAATGTTTTCTGTTTTCCAACAGTGATCTCTAAACGCCGCAACCTGCTTACATGTTACAGTTAAGTTCTTTCAAGCGTTGACTCTGTTTGGTTCTCTTTTTTAAAGGTAACACATGATCCTCAAAGCAAGGGTAATATTCTACTTGCTGCCTAATCTTGTGCAGTCCTTAAACACGAGTGACGTGCACGACAGTACTTCCTTAAACGGCTTCATAATCAGATTAGAGGGTGCAACTATGGGAAACAAGATATATATAGTTGTTTTGATCATTGAGTTCAGCCGCCCACAAGCCAACTATTTTATACCTCTTATTTAGAAACAACCCCTTTGACCCGTCCGCTGTAACCAATTGCTTCTTTTGACCCATTACACAATGATTAGCCTTTGTATCTACTGAACTAATTAGTATTTGTCCAACTATAACTAACTGATTTATATGACGGTCAAGGGACTACAATACATACACGAGCACACCATAATCCATCATAGAATTTCAACCATACAACATTAAGCATCCTCATAAAATTTGAAAAAAAACACTTGTAACTATGAAGTTTATAGCATTATACGTATCACGTGATAATCAACAAAAACAAGTAAACCAAGTCACAAAGGGTAACTCCCTATTTGCAATACCATATTGTAATTAAATTATCTCCATAACTATATAGTGATTTGAAAAACAGATTAACATGAACTATAACACATTTCATACTTTCCAATCATTCGAAAACCTCATACATCACATTTGCTCAAAAGAATTACATTTCTTAATATCAAGATAACATGATACAATATGCCTACTGTTACATTATTGATCCCTAGGAAAACCAATCCAAAAAATCAATTGTAGTGCCGACAACAGTGGTCCGTATCCCTAATACAAACGGGTTCTATCTTAAAGCCAACTGAGACTGAGATGTGCAAAATTCATCAACACTACATGTCTGTACAGCCCAAAAACTAGAATGAATTTTGCTGGACACACATGTAGTGTGACGGATTTTGTACATCTCCGAATCAATTGGCTTTAAGATAGAACTCGTTTGTATAGGTGATAAGAACAACCTGCCCAGCTAGGATATGTGAAATGTGATTAGTTTGAGAATGAAATTGGTTGGTGCATGTTTGTTATATAGAAAACGAGTGAGGTTGTGATTGGTGGGATTGTTGTGGTGTGGATCGGTGACGTGTAAAGGATTTGGGCCGTTGGATTGAAGTGGGGTGTAATAGAGGGGATAATGAAAAGCATCTTTCCCGCCTCTTCCCGCTCACCAAACTTATTCACTTTCAAAATTGTTTTAGTGCAATGAAATTTACAATAATAGTCCCTTTATTTTGTTAATAAGGACATATTTAGGCTACTTTAATTGGATGAAAAACACCTTTTTTTTTCTATAAAATATTTTCTAAAAAACATGGAAAATGGAAAACGCGTTAAAATTATTATTTTCCAAAAACTATCTTTACAAAACAAAATTTCTGTTCTCCCATTTTATACACAAAACAAGAAAACAATTTTTTTTCCATGTTTTCCTAAACAATCTATTTTTCTCTTTATTTTTATGTTTGCGTTCTATATTTTGCTTTTTCATCGGTATTTTACGTTTTCGTTAATATTTTAAATTTTCATCAGTATTTGTTCATCTTCGTCCGATATTTTACGTTTTCGTCAGTGTTTTACGTTTTAGACAATATTTTTACATTTGCGTTCGATATTTTACGTTTTCGTCGGTATATTACGTTTTCGCCATTATTTTACGTTTTAGTTAGTATTTTTACGTTGGCGTTCGATATTTTACGTTTTCGTCAGTATTTTTACGTTTCGTCAGAAGTATAATATGCTATTAGTATATGGGGAAGAAATAAGCATCTAGCACCAGTGGTCTAGTGGTAGAATAGTACCCTGCCACGGTACAGACCCGGGTTCGATTCCCGGCTGGTGCAATTTTAGTTGCTATGATGACATATGCGCTTAATGTGATGTTGGGTCATCACAAACTGTTCGATACTTCGAATAATAAAAAGCAATGTTTTAAAACCCGGTTTTTCAGTTGACTCGGTCTACTGACCGGTTTACGGGTCAACCAGTTAAACCGCCGGATCAACCCGGTTCTATATATATGTATATATTTTTTTTATATTTAATATGTAGTATTGAGTTATCTCATAACTTATCTTCCGTTCAACTAAACGGATGAAAATATGTATTATTTACTTATTGTTTTTAGTTTTATATTTATGACATTATAATACAAATCTGTAAAAATAATTAATTTATAGTTACAGTACCTAATATAATATATCATAATAAAATAATATTAGTTAATGTTTTAAGTTAATTTTGACTAATATTAATTACTATCACTTTAATTTATCATTAAAACTTAAAAATATTTATAAAAAAAAGTTTTTGAAATATTTTTTTAATTAAAATTTGTGACCCCCGGGTTTATCAAACCGGGTCAACCCGGGTCAACGAAAAACCGGCGGTTCAATCCGGTTCTCAAACAAGTAAAAACCCGGTCACATCCGGCCCGGTCTCCAAGCCGGTTCACGGTTCAACCGGTTCAACCGGACGGGTCAACCCGGTTTTTAAAACATTGATAAAAAGGTCAGCACGGTTGATACTACTATTCAAAATTTCAAATTCAACACAAAATTTAATAGGTTCTGAAAAAGTTTAATCACGAACAATGAGTCTAAATAACATTTAACTGTAGGTTTCAATTTTGAAAAATTTCTGCATCATGGTTACATTTGGAAGTTAATTGGTTTGACCTCAAAAGTCAACATGTATAATAGAGGGACAGGCATAGAGAAAGGTTGCTACCTGGATTAGAAAGTTTCGCCTTTCAAAATCCCAGAACATGTTAACTGTCGTCCAATTAGTACATGTTTTTACTCTTAACATAATTTACACTCGTTAGCCAACATCACATTTAGTTGAACCGTGTAAGATGCTACTTTAACATCTATGTTTTCTTGTCTCATAGTTGGTGACCTGAACCATCTGTTCTCTGCAACCATGCATGGTGTAACGCGCTGTCTAAGGTTCCCTGGTCAATTGAACTCTGACCTTCGGAAGCTTGCTGTTAACAACCTTATTCCATTCCAACGTCTCCATTTCTTCATGGTTGGTTTGCACCCTCACTTCCTGTGGCTGTCGCCTCTCAGCAATGCATCTCTCTTAGTGTCCCCGATATGATCTAACTCAGCAAATGCGGGACTCCAAAAACTTGATCTCTGCAGCAGACCCACGCCATGTCAGATACCTCACAACCCAGCCTGTTCCGAGGTAAGATGAGCACCAAAGAAGTAGATGAACAAATGATGAACTTTTAAAACAAGAACTCGTCTTACTTTGTTGAGTGGATCTCAAACAATGTGAAATCAAGTGTTTGTGAGCAGTTCACAGCTATGCTCAGGAGAAAGGCGTTTTTGAATATGAAACATTCCAGGCTCATTACTTTATCTTTTTTATGGTTTTCTAATTTGCAGGTTGATTAAAGCGAAAAGCAAACACGACTTCAAAATGTACCCTGGGTCACACACTTTTTCCGAGTTATGGTTCAACCACAACTGAACAATTGAAAATCATATTTTTGTTGTTGATTTAGTATTTTGATGATTTGGTGTGTGATGGTATTAGTTTGATCCAACCACACACCATTTCTATATCCAAAGATGTGACTCACACGCCAATCGCTAAATACCCTTATTAGTAATTGTAATCCTTCCATGTCAACAAAACATGACACTTGACACATGTAGCTTGCGGGATCCGCACAGACAGAAACCTAACCATAAACGGGTGTTGTATGTCGCCTTTGAATAATCTGACTGGAGTTGATACGTCCCGTCTTTAAGTTGAGAATGATGCCAGATAACGAGTAAATAATAAGTATTATATTTGCCCATGTTGGTACACGCTCCTAAGCACATACAATAGCACCTGCAAAACAACCTATTGACATCTGCAGAAACTAATACTTCCTTAAACGGCTTCATAATCAAATTAGAGGGTGCAACTATTGAAAACAAGAGATAGATAGCTGTTTTAATCGACAGGGTTAGCCGCACATAAGCCAACTATTTTAGACCTGTTATTTAGAAACAACCCCTTTGATCGTGCGCTGAAACCCGCAGCCTGTTTTGCCTCATTATGTGATGGCAGGCCTTTGTATGTACACTCAACCTCATGTGCTCGAATATCTACTGAACTAATTAGTATTTGCCGGACTATAACTATATGATTTCCATGACTATCACGGTGTATCCAATCCTCCCAAGTTTTGAGGGTTCTAATAGCATTAGATACTCCATGGTTAAGTTCTTTCAAGCGTTGACTCTGTTTGGTTCTCTTTTTTAAAGGTAACACATGATCCTCAAAGCAAGGGTAATATTCTACTTACTGCCTAATCTTGTGCAGTCCTTAAACACGAGTGACGTGCACGATAGTACTTCCTTAATCAGCTTCATTATCAGATTATAGGGTGAAACTATAGAAAACAAGATATATATAGTTGTTTTGATTGATGAGTTCAGCCGCCAGCAAGCCAACTATTTTATACCTCTTATTTAGAAACAACCCCTTTGACCCGTCCGCTGTAACCAATTGCTTCTTTTGACCCATTTCACAATGATAAGCCTTTGTATCTACTGAACTAATTAGTATTTGTCCAACTATAACTAACTGATTTATATGACGGTCAAGGGACTACAATACATACACGAGCACACCATAATCCGTCGTAGAATTTCAACCACACAACATTAAGCATCCTCATAAAATTTGAAAAAAAAAACATTTGTAACTATGAAGTTTATAGCCTTATCTGTATCACGTGATAATGAACTCTTAAACGCCAACACACTTATATTAACAAAAACAAGTAAACCAAGTCACAAAGCGTAACTCGCTATTTGCAATACCATATTGTCAGTTAATTATCTCCATAACTATATATTGATTAGAAAAACAGATTAACATGAACTGTAACACATTTCATACTTTCCAATCATTCGAAAACCTCATACATCACATTTGCTCAAAAGAATTACATTTCTTAATATCAAGATAACATGATACAATATGCCTACTGTTACATCATTGATCCCTAAGAAAACCAATCGAAAAAAAATCAATTGTAGTGACGACCACAGTGGTCCGTATCCCTAATACAAACGGGTTCTATCTTAAAGCCAACTGCAACTCAGATGTGCAAAATTCATCAACACTACATGTCTGTACAGCCCAAAAACTAGAATGAATTTTGCTGGACACACATGTAGTGTGACAGATTTTGTACATCTCCGAATCAGTTGGCTTTAAGATAGAACTCGTTTGTATAGGTGATATGAACAACCTGTCCAGCTAGGATATGTGAATTGTGAAATGTGATTAGTTTGAGAATGAAATTGGTTGGTACATGTTTCTTATATTAGTAAATGAGTGAGGTTGTGATTGGTGGGATTTGTATGGTGTGGATCGGTGACATATAAGGGATTTGGGCCATTGGATTAAGTGGGGTGCAATATAGGGGATAATGGATGGTTGTGATTGTGCTAATGAAAAGCATCTTTCCCGCCTCTTCCCGCTCACCAAACCTATTCACTTTCAAAATAGTTTTAGTGCAATGAAATTTACAAGAATAGTCCCTTTATTTTGTTAATAATGACATATTTAGGCTACTTTAATTGGATGAAAAACACCTTCTTTTTTTTTCTATAAAATGTTTTCTAAAAAAATGAAAAATGGAAAACGCGTTAAAATTATTATTTTCCAAAAAATATCTTTACAAAACAAAATTTTTATTCTCCCATTTTATACACAAAACAAGAAAACAATTTTTTTTTTGTTTTCCATATTTTCCTTTTAACACAAACAATCTATTTTTCTCTTTATTTTTATGTTTGCGTTCTATATTTTGCTTTTTCATCGGTATTTTACGTTTTCGTTAATATTTTAAATTTTCATCAGTATTTGTTCATCTTCGTCCGATATTTTACGTTTTCGTCAGTGTTTTACGTTTTAGACAATATTTTTACATTTTGCGTTCGATATTTTACGTTTTCGTCGGTATATTACGTTTTCGCCATTATTTTACGTTTTAGTCAGTATTTTTACGTTGGCGTTCGATATTTTACGTTTTCGTCAGTATTTTTACGTTTCGTCAGTATTTTTACGTTTCGTCAGAAGTATAATATGTTATTAGTATATGGGGAAGAAATAAGCATCTAGCACCAGTGGTCTAGTGGTAGAATAGTACCCTGCCACGGTACAGACCCGGGTTCGATTCCCGGCTGGTGCAATTTAAGTTGCTATGATGATATCTGCGCTTAATGTGATGTTGGGTCATCACAAACTGTTCGATACTTCGAATAATAAAAAGTGCTTCTGAGCAATTCTTTTTGTTTTATATCTGCAGCAGGGTCGCCTATCGGCTTCTGTAAACGTTACAACTACTAAGGAAGTCTGACTTTACCGATGTCTAAACAACTGGATTGGAAGAAACTGAAGGATTAGTATAAATATTCCAAATCCTAAAAATTTCACCTACAGATGAATCTACAAAAACTGAACGAAATGGCTACTGGTAGAGGTATTGCAGTAAACCGCTTGTGCAAGACATGCTGCTATATTATGATTATTTCGTTACAACGCTGCAGGTTAACTGATACGTTGACTGAAGATAGTCCAATCTACATAGAAAAAACTCTTGTCTCTCCCAATCAAGTTTTCACATGGAATGGTTCAAAGCCACACTGGAGAGGTGGGCCCTGGGACGGAGAAAAGTTCATAGGAATACCGGAGCAGGATCCTGGGTACTCTGAACTAATAAACCTCGTGCTAGAGAATTCACAAGGAGGAGCATATTACATTCACAGAAAGATATGAGATCATTGTTATGTTAAACTGTTGAGATCTCTACAGCTAATTTCGACTTCTTGGGCCTGCAGCAGCTTTTTGGTGCTCCTTGAACTTGATTTTTTGTTACTTCTCTGTTTTCTTGAGGGGTCTTTTTGAACGGAGGATCGAGAACCTAAAACGAGGGGTGGTACCAGGATGCGCTGGTGGTGTGGCCAATGCTCCAGTACATTTCGGTGGTATCCCTGCAGGCCATCGAGACAATGGGCTCACCATAATCATAATACATATACGTACATATATGCCAACTATTTTACTGTCAAGGTCAGCACGGTTGATACTACTATTCAAAATTTCAAATTCAACACAAAATTTAATAGGTTCTGAAAAAATTTAATCACCAACATTGAGTCTAAATTACATTTAATTGTAGATTTCAAATTTGAAAAAATTCATCAAGGTTACATTTGGAAGTTAATTGGTTTGACCTCAAAAGTCAACATGTATAATAGAGGGACAGGCGAGTAAGGTTGATACCTGGAGTACAAAGTTTCGCCTTTCACAATCCCAGAACATGTTAACTGTCGTCCAATTAGTACATGTTTTTACTCTTAACTTGATTCACACTCGTTAGCCAACATCACATTTAGATGAATCGTGTAAGATACTAACATCTATGTTTTTTTGTCTCATAGTTGGTGACCTGAACCATCTGATCTCTGCAACCATGCATGATGTAACACGATGTCTATGGTTCCCTGGTCAATTGAACTTTGACCTTAGGAAGCTTGCTTTTAACAAAGTTAGTCCATTCCAACGTCTCCATTTCTGTTATACGACTAGATTAGGACCCAAACCCATCGGGTCCCGCCCTAATCTAGTCGTATAACAATTTCTTCATGGTTGGTTTGCACCCTCACTTCCTGTGGCTGTCGCCTCTCAGCAATGCATCTCTCTTAGTGTCCCTGATCTGACTCTTATTTCTATGATTAATCGCGGTGTATCTAATCCTCCCAAGTTTTGAGGGTTCTAATAGCATTAGATACTCCAAGAGGAGGACTGGAATACATACACGAGCACACCATAATCCTTCATAGAATACTTTTTCTAATCATGCCTAAAATCGACAACTATAGAGTTTTATAGTATTGTCTGCAAAATGTATCCAATCGTGAATCACCTTCGGTTGCTTTTACAAATCAATGAAATTACATTTTTACCAACAATTACTCGTAACAAAACGTTTTGAAATAACTTTCAACCTATGTGTTATATAAAACCTATGGTGGTATCATATATGCTGTCTTAGTCTTGTAAGAACCAGTGATCCCCTTTAGCTTCTTAAACCTTGTAAATTTGTTAGCGCCTTGCTTCTTACTTCAATTTGTCATTAAATTTAAAAGCGTAGTGCCATCAAAATAAGACCGAAAGAACAAACTTTTGGCATCAAGTAAATAAAAGCGAGGCAAACTCAAGTCAGAAATAAAAACAAATTTCCTAGTTAGTGTTAATGAATCATCATCTTCAAATTACCACTCCAGATTGAGAAGAAAAAACTAGAACCCACTGTTGGAAAACAATAACAATCAAGTTCACTCCTATAGGTCTCTAAACCCCGTAACCTGCTAACATGTTACAGTTAAGTTCTTTCAAGCGCTGACTCTGTTTGGTTCTCTTTTTTAAAGGTAACACATGATCCTCAAAGCAAGGGTAATATTCTACTTACTGCCTAATCTTGTGCAGTCCCTGAACACGAGTGACGTGCACGATAGTACTTCCTTAAACAGCTTCATTATCAGATTATAGGGTGAAACTATAGAAAACAAGATATATATAGTTGTTTTGATTGATGAGTTCAGCCGCCAGCAAGCCAACTATTTTATACCTCTTATTTAGAAACAACCCCTTTGACCCGTCCGCTGTAACCAATTGCTTCTTTTGACCCATTTCACAATGATAAGCCTTTGTATCTACTGAACTAATTAGTATTTGTCCAACTATAACTAACTGATTTATATGACGGTCAAGGGACTACAATACATACACGAGCACACCATAATCCATCATAGAATTTCAACCACACGACATTAAGCATCCTCATAAAATTTGAAAAAAAGCATTTGTAACTATGAAGTTTATAGCATTATCTGTATCACGTGATAATCAACTCTTAAACGGCAACACACTTATATTAACAAAGCGTAACTCGCTATTTGCAATACCATATTGTCAGTTAATTATCTCCATAACTATATATAGTGATTAGAAAAACATATTAACATGAACTGTAACACATTTCATACTTTCCAATCATTCGAAAACCTCATATCACATTTGCTCAAAAGAATTACATTTCTTAATATCAAGATAACATGATACAATATGCCTACTGTTACATCATTGATCCCTAAGAAACCAATCGAAAAAAAATCAATTGTAGTGATGACCACAGTGGTCCGTATCCCTAATACAAACGGGTTCTATCTTAAAGCTAACTGACACGGAGATGTGCAAAATTCATCAACACTACATGTCTGTACAGCCCAAAAACTAGAATGAAGTTTGCTGGACACACATGTAGTGTGACGAATTTTGTACATCTCCGAATCAGTTGGCTTTAAGATAGAACTCGTTTGTATAGGTGATATGAACAACCTGCCCAGCTAGATAGGATATGTGAAATCTGATTGATTAGTTTGAGAATGAAATTGGTTGGTGCATGTTTCTTATATAGTAAATGAGCGAGGTTGTGATTGGTGGGATTTGTATGGTGTGAATCGGTGACGTGTAAGGGATTTGGGCTGTTGGATTAAGTGGGGTGCAATAGAGGGGATAATGGATGATTGTGATTGTGCTAGTGAAAAGCATCTTCCCGCTCACCAAACTTATTCACTTTCAAAATAGTTTTAGTGCAATGAAATTTACAAGAATAGTCCCTTTATTTTGTTAATAATGACATATTTATGCTACTTTAATTGGATGAAAAACACATTTTTTTCTATAAAATATTTTCTAAAAAACAAGGAAAATGAAAAACGCGTTCAAATCATTATTTTCCAAAAAATATCTTTACAAAACACAAAATTTTTATTCTCTCATTTTATACACAAAACAAAAAAACAATTTTTTTTTGTTTTCCATGTTTTTCTTTTAACACAAACAATCTATTTTTCTCTTTATTTTTATGTTTGCGTTCTATGTTTTGCTTTTTCATCGGTATACTACGGGTTTTCGTCAATATTTAAAATTTTCATCAGTATTTGTTAATCTTCGTCCGATATTTTACGTTTTATACAATACTTTTACGTTTGCGTTCGATATTCTACGTTTTCGTCGGTATATTACGTTTTCGCCAATATTTTACGTTTTAGTCAGTATTTTTACGTTGGCGTTCGATATTTTACGTTTTCGTCAGTATTTTTACGTTTCGTCAGAAGTTTTACATTTTCGTCCGATATCTTACGTTTTCATCAATATTTTTACATTTTCGTCGGTATTTTAGGTTTTCGTCATTATTTTACGTTTTCGTGCGTGTTTTTACGTTTGCGTTCGTTATTTTACGTTTTTGTTCGATATTTTGTTTTTGTCAGTATTTTTACGTCTTCGTCCGATTTTCACGTTTTCGCCTGTATTTTTACATTTGCGTTCGATATTTTACGTTTTAGTAAGTATTTTTACGTTTTCGTTAGTATTTTAGTTTTTCGTTCGTATTTTTACGTTTTCGTGAGTATTTTTAGGTTTTCGTCCGATATTTAACGTTTTCGTCAATATGTTACATTTCAGTAAGTATTTTATGTCTTCGTCACTATTTTTACGTATTCGTCAGTATTTTATGTGTTCGCCAGTATTTTACATTTTCGACAGTATTTCTACGTTTTCATCCGATTTTTAACATTTTCGTTAGTTTTTACGTGTTCGCCAGTATTTTACGTTTTCGTCTTATTTTTTAGTCAGTTATTTACTGAAGAAAACGTACAAAACATTACTTGCGAAAATGTAAAAAACCCGTCCGAAAGCATAATAAAATGACATAACATAAACAAACTGAAGTAAACGTAAAAAAACTAACGAAAACTTAAAAAATCGGACGAAAGCAAAAAAATCTAGCGAAAACGTAAAAATACTGACAAAACGTAATATATTGACGAAAACGTAAAAGTATTGATGAAAACATAGAGATACTGAAGAAAACGTAATACTGATGAAAACGTAAAAATACTGATAGAAACGTAAAAATACCTACGAAAACATAAAAATACCAGTAAAAACGTAAAAATACTTAGGGAAATGAAAGTTACTAACAAAGTGTAAAAATACTAATGAAAACGTAAAAAATCAGACAAACACATAAGAAAACTATTGAAATGTAAAAATGGAACAAATGCAGATAAAAACATTTATAAATTATGAAACATCATGTTTGTTGATGTTAAATTTTACTTTTTAAAATTTTTTAGTATCTCGTATTAATACTTTTTAGATGAGTTATTATTTATTTGGTTAGTTTATGATATATGTTTTTGTGTTTCAAAAAATGTTTTTATAATTCACAAAAGTGTATAAATAATGGTGATAGAATACAACAACACTTGCACATGTTTTCTAGTTTTACAAAATAAAAAACACAAACATATGTTTCTCTAACTAAACGCGTTTTCTAAATTTTCAATTGTTTTGTGGAGATGAAAATCCTTTTTCTCTTTTTACAAAACAGAAAATTGAAAATGATGGAAAATGTTTTCCAACTAAACGCAGCCTGATAATTTCATTTCCCAAAAAGCTTCTCATACATTAACCGGTTGTGCACATTAACCGGCTGTGCACATTCCGATTCCAATCCTCCGTCATTTCAACTTTCCCTTTCGTACGATCTATTGTCGACTTTTTTCAGAGACCATTTTGTTTTCTTTTTTTTCATATAATTAAAATCCATTATAAATTAGAATTACTGAAAGTCGCTACCAACTTCGATCTTGTTGTCGGAAGAGTCACCAAAAAACGGTTAGTAAGACATTGTTTATTCTTTTATTAAGTTTAATTGTAGCTTTATGAATGTACAAGAAACATTGTGTTAAAAAAATAATGTACAAGAAAAATGAATAAATGAGTTTAATATTTAGAGGGGTCAATTTTAATATATTAAATTAAAAAAGGTTAAAAGCTACACAATATTATTATACTTATTCAAATATACCGAATTTAAACACTTACTAATTTATCGTGTGACTTTAACAATGAACTTCATATTCTTTTTCGTCTTCCCCAATATGGTGACTTGTTACCGACACGCTAGCACGATATTATCCACGTAATTATTTTGCCCATTAATATGGTGGCAGGTAAACAGCCACCGCAGTATCAAGAGATGGATAAAAGAGATGTGTGTTTTCTGAAAGTAGACTCGCCACAGACAACACCATTGTTGTCAAGACAACAAGAAAGGCTTGTTGATGGGACATGTTTTCGCTGACAAGCTATCTCAATCGATCTCTTTAGTAACTTTTCTTGCAATAAATTGTGTGATTCCTGGTAAAAAGCAAAACACACTCGTCTTCCTTTTCAACACAGCAATACTAGAACAAAAGATTGTTTTGATTTGTTACATTGTGACATTTGGGGAAAATATCGCACCCCTTCCTTTTCATGTGCGAGTTATTTTTTTAACTATAGTCGTGGATTTTAGTAGCCGCGTTTTGGTTTTCCTACTAAAACATAAGCACGAAGCAAGCCAATGCCTAAGGATTTTTTTTGCAAAATGATAAACACAGGGAAATTAGTAAAACGCATTCGAAGTGACAACGGTGGTGAGTTCATGTCTAATGAGATGCACAATTTTTATAGTGAACAAGGAATGGTACTTGAAACAACTTGTCCTCATACTCCACAACAGAACGGAGGTGTGGAGCGAAAACATAGACACTTGATTGAAACCGCCTAGGCACTTAGATATGGAGCTAATCTTCCAAAACGGTTTTGGGGTGAATGTGTATTAAGTGCAACATACCTCATTAATCTTTTACCTTTTATAGTTATTGAAAACCAAACCCAATATGAAACAATACTCGGTTAAAAACTGAATTATCATTTTACAAAAATATTTGGTTGTCTCGCGTATTATAGAAGCACCGAAAAAAGGGTGACAAGTTCGAACCAAGGGGATAGCCCATAGTTTTTTGGGATACCCACCACGTATCAAAGGGTATAAAATTTATGACATTAAAAATAAGAAGATCATTGTCTCCAGAGATGTGAGATTTTAAGAGAATAATTTTTGGTATGAGAATGGCTTAAAAGAAACAAGTGTCATGGAACATCCCATAGAAGTTGGATTTGTATAAGAAAATCCAAGGCAAATTGGCCTCAAACAAACCAGTGAGGTTCAATAAAATGCCATAGAATTTGTAGTGGGCCAAATGCCCACTAATGAATGCCCAAGTCATAAGGATCAAAAGTTGGAAAGTCCACATTCTGAGCAAGCCGAGCCAAATTCTAAGCAAAACAGTTCTAATTCCCCAACAAGCCCAATAATAGAAAATGTTAGCCATAAGGCCAAGTTGAAGAAAAAAGCCTTCCACACGTCGGACCCGTAACAGAGAAATGAAACAAGACCCAACCAAAACATTTTGGTGATTATTTTATTCAGTTACCCCCGTCGATCGACCATGCACAAACTCCTCCAAATCAAGACTCGTCCACGGTACATCCATTGGCTAACTTTGTATCTTACAAAAATCTCTCTAAATCTCATAAAGTTTTCTTAGCGGCTATCGATTTCAACGATGAGCCAAAATATTTTTATCTGGCCATTAAGGATGACATGTGGAAAGAAGCGATGGAAAAAAGGTAGTATCGAAAAGATAAATTGGGTATTTTTACTTATAAAAGACGGATTTATAAGGTTTTAAGACGTTAAATGTTGGGATTTACCTTATGAGTGGGGGGCAATTTGAATTTTTAGTGGGGGCGTTTTCGAAAAAGGTCAAAATCGAAGAAAAATACATTAAAATCTCATCGTATCAGACTAGTCATGAGGGGAAACGGACCCCCATAGTTACTTAATAGATCTGCCCCTGCATGAAGCTAAGCTATCCACGGATTAAGGTTTTCATATGTGTGTGATGTATGTGAAACATAATCATTTATTTAATTAACTAGTATCAGCCATAGATAAGCTTATTCCAATATTAAGTTTGTTAGAACTTGAAACATGAACTATCCATTTGGATTTGGGTTTTTGTTGAACATTAGTGGTGAAGACTAGTGGCGACGATGGTGATGGAGTGGTGTTTTGAAGAAGAAAGACAAACAAAAAGACAAAATTATTCCTTTAGTAACGATTAAACTTTAACAAATGTTAAGTCAAAGTATGAAAATGAACCCAAACCTAAAGCCAGTGAGGTCGTTTGCACTTTCAAAAGACCGATAACTAAAAATGCAAAATGGACAAACCTCAAGTACAATTTATGCATTTTACTCTAAAATTAATTGTATCTTTTATATAGTTGTACTTAAATAGTTGTGACTTGTAAAATTGTCGTAAATTTTAATAGCTACCATTGTCACGAAAACACATGAAAATAACACACATTGTTTGCTTTTCTAAACTAACAAATGAAATGCAGTGTGAGGGTTTCTATGGAGTGTGATTCTTTGAGCAAAGATTTGCACCCTTCGTCAGAGGAAATATTAAATCCCTCAAATATATTTACATGGATAATTTAGTTTGTCTATCCTTGTTATATAAAAACGTTAGTTCATTCATACTACTCCCTCCGTCTCTAAATAAATATCAACTTTGACTTTTTCAGGTATTTTTGTTCAACTTTAACCTTAAATATTTACGTTTTTGTTATATAATACTTGATGCAAAATATATGGATGAATTGGGTTTTAAATAAATTTTTCACTGATATAATTTTTATCAAGTATTATATAACACAAAAAATAATATTTACAGTTAAAGTTGCACAAGAAAGACCGTAAAAAGTTAAATTGGACATTTATTTAGGGACGGAGGTAGTAATACATATATGCTACTACTATCTTACACTTCTAACACATCTTACTCATCCTATTAGGTACACGACACAGATCTATTCTTCTAACACATCTAAATAGTTATTCACACATTCCACTTTCATAGTTTATAAATACTATGATGAATTGGGTTTCTTAAAACACACTTTCATAGGTACTTTTCGTATATGGTTTTGAAATATTCTTACATTGCATTAACTCATGGGTTTACCTATGGGTAACAAATACTCACGAGTATGGGCAAAAAATTATACCCACTAATGAGTGAAGGATGGGTGGTGGGTGTAAAAAAATATACATAGGTAGGTGACGAATTTAAAATACCCGTACCTATTATCCACGGGTACCATGCCTATTCATTTCTTTACTCGTCATAACCCTTATCGGTCAACCTTCCACTTGGTCACCATTTATAATGTCCTTGTGGGGTGTTTGGAACTTTTATATAAAAGTTAAGATCATAAGTGATCATATTTTAATGACAATGTGTATACTATCTACATGGAAAAAGTACATTTACTTTAACTAAAAAACTTTAAAAAATAATTCATGTTGTTGGACTACCGCAATCATGAATCAAGATCGCGATCTCATTTGAGATCGTTTTTGTCTTTGCAAGATCGAATCGAGATCTTAAGATCCTACCAGTTTATCATGTTATGCAAGCAATTGATAAACGAGTAAAAAGAATTTTTTATTTCTACTCATCATCAAAGATAAATTTATATAATATCCGCTTGAAAATATCAAAGTTCAAATTTAGAATACCTAAGTAAAGTACAACAAAAAAAGGTCAAGTCTCAGTTGTCACATTCGTGATTACATAACACGTATATATATGTCTCAAAACAAACTACATCACTAATATCACTATGAATAAGCTATCTAAATTAATACATACAGGTTAATAATTAAAACTACGAAAAGGGTTAAAAAACAGTTACCTATAAGAAACTTTTTGCTTCAGGCAACAAGAACATGAGAAGAACATTAATTTGTTTAACGTAATTTGGATTTAAGAAAGCAGATAATTATGTTTACTGATTAAAAAAAATAAGGAAATTAAACGTAAATACTTGTTACTGAGATCGACGGACTCGTATTTATCTTTTTTGGGCCTAAAATGTAATGGGTTAGTAAGTATGTAAGTGAGTAAGTTTGTAACTTGGTAATTTGGTAAACTTGTATCGACACGCGATCTTACGATCTTACGTGCGATCTTTCGATCCTACCTCTGATGCGATCCTACACCGATCCTACATGATTCTATCAAGTGGGAACGTAAGATCGTACTATCTTACGTGTAAACTCGCGATCGACAGCCTTGCATGCAACTATGAACTGGTAGTATAATATGCTATAGTATATGGGGAAGAAATAAGCAACTGGCACTAGTGGTCTAGTGGTAGAATAGTACCCTGCCACGGTACAGACCCGGCTTCGATTCCCGGCTGGTGAAATTCAAGTTGCTATGATGTCATCTGCGCTTATTGTGATGTTGGGTCATCACAAACTGTTTGATTCTTCGAATTATAACATGCGCTTCTGAGCAATTTTTTTTTAATATCTGCAGAAGCGTCTTTAGAAACTTATGGGTTCGCCTATCGGCTTCTGTAAACGTTACAACACTACAGGACAGTCAAACCCTTAATCAAATGGTTTCTAATTAATTAGAATTCTAACGAAGTTGAACCTCTCTTATGTCAATGAACATGTTGTATGGAACCAAATGATGCGATCAATCTTCAATTACTAAGCAAGTGTGACTTTACCGATGCCTAAACAACTGGATTGGAGGAAACTGAAGGATTAGTATAAATATTCCAAATCCTAAAAATTTTCACGTACAGAGGAATCTACAAAAACTGAACGAAATGGCTACTGGTAGAGGTATTGCAGTAAACCGCTTGTATATTATGATTATTTCGTTACAACGCTGTAGGTCAACTGATACGTTGACTAAAGATAGTCCAATCTACATAGAAAAAACTCTTGTCTCTCCCAATCAAGTTTTCACATGGAATGGTTCAAAGCCACTCTGGAGAGGTGGGCCCTGGGAGGCTGGGACGGAGGAAAGTTCATGGGAATACCGGAGCAGGATCCTGGGTACTCTGAACTAATAAACCTCGTGCCAGAGAATTCACAAGGAGGAGCGATAAACCTTTATGTAATGTACTGATGTACATGAACACGTTACATTCACAGAAAACATCAATGTAGGTTCAAGAAAGATATGACATCATTGTTATGCTAAACAGTTGAGATCTCCACAGCTAATTTCGACTTCTTGGGTCTGCAGCAGCTTTTCGCTGCCCCTTGAACTTGATTTTTTGTTACTTCTCCGTTTCCTTGAGAACCTAACCAAGGGGTGGTATCAGGACGCGGTGGTGTGGCCAATGGTCTAGTACATTTCAGTGGTATTCCTGCAGGCCATCCAGACAATAGGCTCACCATAATCATAATCTATATACGTACATATATGGCAACTATTTGACTGTCAAGGTCAGCACGATTGATACGACTATTCAAATTTAACACAATATTTAATCAGCAACATTGAGTCTAACTTACATTTAGTTGTAGGTTTCAAATTTGAAAAAATTCTGCATCAAGGTTACATTTGGAAGTTAATTGGTTTGACCTCAAAAGTCAACATGTATAATAGAGGGACAGGCGAGTAAGGTTGATACCTGGAGTACAAAGTTTCGCCTTTCACAATCCCAGAACATGTTAACTGTCCAATTAGTACATGTTTTTACTCTTAACTTAATTTACACTCATCAGCCAACATCACATTTAGATGAATCGTGTAAGATGCTAATATTTAACATCTATTTTTTTTGTCTCATAGTTGGTGACCTGAAGCATCTGATCTCTGCAACCATGCAGTTTAAGTTGCTATGATGACATCTGCGCTGCATGTGATGTTGGGTCATCACAAATTGTTTGATTCTTCGAATAATAAAACGCGCTTCTGAGCAAATATTTTTTATATATGCAGAACGGTCTATTGAAATTTATGGGAGTACTCATGTACATGAACATGTTACATTCTCCGAAAACATCAATGTAGGTTCAAGAAAGATATGAGATAATTGTTATGTTAAACTGTTGAGATCTCTACCGCTAATTTCGACTTCTTTGGCCTGCAGCGCCTTTTTGGTGCCCCTTGAACTTGATTTTTTGTTATTTCTCTGTTTCCTTTAGGGGTCTTTTTGAACGGAGGATTGAGAACCTAACCAACGGGTGGTATCAGGACACGGTGGTGGTGTGGCCAATTGTCTAGTACATTTCGGTGGTATCCCTGCAGGCCATCGAGACAATAGGCTCACCATAATCATAATCCATATACGTACATATATGCCAACTATTTGACTGTCAAGGTCAGCACGATTGATACTACTAATCAAATTCAACACAAAATTTTAATAGGTTCTGAAAAAATTTAATCAGCAACATTGAGTCTATTTACATTTAATTGTAGGTTTCAAATTTGAAAAAATTCTGCATCAAGGTTACATTTGGAAGTTAATTGGTTTGACCTCAAAAGTCAACATGTATAATAGAGGGACAGGCATAGAGAAAGGTTGCTGCTACCTGGAGTACAAAATTTCGGCTTTCACAATCACAAAACATGTTAACTGTCCACGATCTCTGCAGCAGACCCACGCCATGGCATATACCTCACAACCTCAGCCATGTTCCCAAGGTAAGATGAGCAACTTTCTTTACCTCCTCTTTTAATACTTATTTTTCTTTAGAACACAAAGTTGATCTTTTATCCTTTTTTCATCTAATTTCTTTAAGTTTTGGAGATTCAAGTATGTAATGTAACTTTGTTTATCAGAATATGATGCCGAAATTGAATGTGAAGTAGATATGATTTTCATAATTTTCATCACACCAGAAGGACCATCTTTTAATACTCTTACGAGCAATACATTAACTGCCCACTTGAACAAAAAGGAATTTGAAAAATACAACGTTGACGATATTGTGAAGACTAATTTTCATCATCTTCAAATTGCCACTCAAGAATGAGAAGAAAAAACTAGAACCCACTGTTGGAAACCAGAAAACATTAACCACGGCGGACGAAAAACAATAACAATCAAGTTCACTCCTATAGGTCTCTAAACGTCGTAACCTGCTAACATGTTACAGTTAAGTTCTTTCAAGCGTTGACTCTGTTTGGTTCTCTTTTTTAAAGGTAACACATGATCCTCAAAGCAAGGGTAATACTCTACTTACTGCCTAATCTTTTGCAGTCCTTAAACACGAGTGATGTGCACAATAGTACTTCCTTAATCGACGAGGCCAGCTGCCCACAAGCCAACTTTTTTATGCATCTTATTTGGAAATAACCCCTTTGACCCGTCCGCTGTAACCCATTGCCTCTTTTGACCCATTACACAATGATAAGCCTTTGTATCTACTGAACAGTCAACCTCAAGTGCTCAATCTCTATTGAACTAATTAGTATTTGTCCAACTATAGCTATATGATTTATATGATTAATATACGGTCAACCCTCCCAAGTTATGAGGGTTCAAATATAGCACTAGATATTGCAAGGGGGGCTAGAATACATACATGAGCAGACCATAATCCTCATAAAATTTGTAAAAAAACATTTTTAATCATGCCTAATAATATCAAAACAACTATGAAGTTTGTAGCATTATCTGCAAAATGTATCACATGATAATCAACAATTACAAGAAATCAAATCACCATATGGTCAATTAATTATCTCCATAACTATAAAGTTTATAGCATTGTCTACAAAATGTATCACGTGATAATCAACTCTTAAACGCCAAACACACTTATATCAACTATTACATTTCATAATTTCCAATCATCCGAAAACCTCATATCACATTTGGTCAAAAGAATTACATTCCTTAATAAAAAAAAACTATATTTCAAGATAAAATGATACAATATGCCTAATGCTACATCATTGATCCCTAAGAAAACCAATCCAAAAGAAAATTCAATTGTAGTGCCAACCACAGTGGTCCATATCTCTAATACAAACAGGTTCTATTCTAAAGCCTACTGAGACGAAGATGTGCAAAATTCATCAACACTCCATGTCTGTACGGCCCAAAAACTAGAATGAATTTTGCTGGACACACACGTAGTGTGACGGATTTTATACATCTCAGAATCAGTTGGCTTTAAACTTACATAAGCCCACAAATCTCAAAACATGCCTGAATTGGAGCTTATGAAATATAAGCCGAAATCAAATAAGCTCAATAGCTGACATATTAGCCAAAACATGGAAACATAAGAATAAGAATACATGTTGATACAATGTATGATAATCAAAACAAAACACAACCCTCTTAACCCCAAACGCAATAGCAATATTCATCGCCTCCAATAACGCCTTCACCTCAACAATCCATCTCCCACCCTCTCCCCTCTCACCACATCCATTCTCGCCAATTTCTTCCTCTTATTCCCGATTCTCTGGTTTTAGCTCCGCCGCTTCCGCCGCAGACCTAGATAATCGGGAATAAGAGGAAGCTGAAATTGGCGAGAATGGATGTGGTGGGAGGGGAGAGGGTGGGGAGATGGATTGTTGTGGTGAAGGCCGTTATTGGAGGCGATGAATATTGCTATTGCGTTTGGGGTTTAGAGGGTTGTGTTGTGTTTTGATTATCATACATTGTATCAACATGTATTCTTTTTCTTATGTTTCCATGTTTTGGCTAATATGTCAGCTATTGAGCTTATTTGATCTTGGCTTATATTTCATAAGCTCAGGCATGTTTTGAGGCATGTTTTGAGATCTGTGGGCTTATGTAAGTTTATCATATTTATGGACAACCTGCCCAGCTAGGATGGAATGTGTTTGTTATATAGTAAATGAGTGAGGTTGTGATTGGTGTGATTGGTGTGGTGTGGATCGGTGACGTGTAAAGGATTTAGGCCGTTGGATTAAGAGTTGGTATCCTAGATATAACTGGATGGGTGTGATTGTGATAAGGAAAAGCCTCTTCCCGCTCACCAAATTTATTCATTTTCAAAATCGTTTTTTAGTGCAAGGAATTTACAACAATAGTCCCTTTATGTTGTTAATATTGACATATTTATAATTTTATTTCCCAAAAAGCTTCTCGTACGTTAACTGGCCGAGTACATTAACATTTGAGAGACCGTTTTTCCATTCCAATCCTCCGTCATTTCAACTTTTTCTTTCGTATGATTTACTGTCGACTTTTTTCACATCTAGGCGACCATTTTGTTTTTTTTCTTCATAAAATTAAAATCCATTATAAATTAAAATAACTGAAAGTAGCTAGTAACTTCAATCTTGTTGTCGAAAGATTCACGAAAAAATAGTTCGTAAGATATTATATATTCTAATTATCAAGTTTAATTGTAGTTTTTTTGAATGTATAAGAAAAATTTCGTTGAAAAAAGAATGCTCAAGAAAAATGAATAAATGAGTTTAATATAGTAGGGTCAATTTTAATATATTAAATTAAAAAAAGGATTAAAAAGCTACACAATATTTTATAATATTATCGTATTTATTAAAATGTATCGACTCTAACACTTACTTATTTATCGTGTGACTTCCGTCTTCACCAATATGGTGACTTGCTACTGACATGCTAACACGATATTATTCACGTATTTATTTTGCCCATTAATATGATGGCCGGTAAACAACCACCACAATAGCAGGAGATGAATAAAAGAGATGTGTGTTTTCTAAAAATAGACTAGCTCACGGACAACACCACTACTGTTGTCAAGACAAAAAGATTTGCTTGTTGATGGGACATACTTTCGCTGACAAGCTAGCTCAAATCGATATCCTTGGTAATTTTTATTGCAATAACTTGTGTGATTCATGCTAAAAAGCAAAACACACTCGTCTTCCTTTTCAACACAACAATACTATAACAAAAAAAAATTGTTTTGATTTGTTACATTGTGAAATTTAGGGAAAATATCGCACCCTTCATTTTCAGGTGAATTATTTTTTTAACTGTAGTCATTGATTTTAGTAGTTGCGTTTGGGTTTTCCTACTAAAACATAAGCACCAAGCAAGCCGATGCCTAAGGTTTTTTTTTTTTTTGCAAAATAATAAACACACAGTTTGGGAAATTAGTAAAACGCATTAGAAGTGACAACGATGGTGAGTTCACGTCTAATGATATGCTCAAGTTTTATAGTGAACAAGAAATGATACTTGAAACAACTTGTCCTCATACACCACAACATAACACAGTTGTGGAGCGAAAACATAGACACTTGATTGAAAACGGACGAGCAATTAGATTTGAAGCTAATATTCCAAAACGGTTTTGGGGTTAATGTGTATTAACTGCAGCATACCTCATTAATTGTTTACCTTCTATAGTTATTGAAAACCAAACCCCATATGAAACACTACTCGGTTAAAAACCGGATTATTATTTGACAAAAAGTTATGGTTGTATCGCATATTATAGAAGTACTGAAACAAGCGTGACAAGTTCGAACCAAGGGGATGGCCCGTAGTTTTTTGGGATATCTACTACTTATCAAATGGTATAAAATTTATGACATTGAAAATGAGAAGATCATTGTTTCCAGAGATGTGAGATTTTATGAGAATAATTTTTTATATGAGCATGGATTTAAAAGAAACAAGTGTCATGGAACATCTCTTAAAAGTCAGATTTGTATAAGAAGAAATCCAAGGTAAACTAGCCTCAAACAAACTTGTGAGGTTCAAGAAAATGCCACAGAAGTTGTAGTTGGCCAATGCCCACTAATGAATGCCCAAGTCATAAGGATCAAAATTTGGAAAGTCCGCATTCTAAGCAAGCCGAGCCAAATTCTAACCAAAACAGTTCTAATTCCCCAACAAGCCCAATCATAGAAAATGTTAGCCCATAAGTCCAAGTTGAAGAACAAAGTCTTCCATATAGTGAACCCGTAAGAGAGAAACGAAACAAGACCCAACCAAAACATTTTGGTGATTATTTTATTCAGCTACCCCTTCCTGTCGACCATGCACAAACCCCTCCAAATCAAGAGTCGTCCACGGTACATCCATTGGCTAACTTTGTATCTTATAAATATTTCTCTGAATCTCATGAAGTTTTCGTAGCGGCTATAGATTCCAACGATGAGCGAAAATATTTTTATCTGGCCATTAAGGATGAGAAGCGATGGAAAAAGAAATACGCGCTCTTGAAGAAAATGACACATGGGCCCTCGAAGAACTACTTGAAGGAAAGCGGGCTATTGACTCTAAATGGGTGTACAAGGTCAAGCATAAGCCGCATGGATAAGTGGACAGATTCAAGGCACGACTTGTTGCCAAGGGTTTCACACAAATGGTGGGAGTGGATTACCATGATATGTTCGCACACGTATCCAAATTGGTTACCGTTAGAACACTCCTAACTATGGTAGTGAAAAAGAATTGGGCTATTCACCAACTCGATGCAAATAATGAATTTCTACATGATGATTTAGATGAGTAGGTTTATATGAAGATTCCTCAAGGCTTTGTTAAAGAAGGGGAAATGAGAGTTTGCAAGCTGAAGAAATCTTTTTATGGTCTAAAGCAGGCGTCAAGAAACTGGTAACAAAAGTTTACCAATTCTATTCTCGACATTGGTTTTAAATAATCAATGACGGATCACACTATTTTCATCCAACAATGTGAAAAGGGTTTCATTGCGGCTCTTATATATGTTGACAATTCCATCATAGTAGGCAATGACACGAAAGAAATACAACATACTAAAGACATACTCAACGAGTTGTTCAGAATAAAATATCTTAGGAACATTAAGTATTTTCTCAAAATTGAAGTAGCTCGTACGGCTGAAGGCCTCGTTTTGAATCAAAGAAAACATACATTGTACATCCTTAATGATTGCGGCTTACAAGGATGTCGACGAAGCTTGTTTCCTATTAAGCAGAACGCTAAATTTGACAAAAATGAAACTGAACCGAAGGTGGATGCTAGCAGGTATAGGTGAATTGTTTTACAAGCTACTTGCCCTGACGTTGCTTATGCTGTAAATATTCTAATCCAGTTTGTTTCAGACCTTAGGCAACCCATATGGACTCCCTACACAGATTCTTACGATACCTGAAGGTCTCACCAGGCAAATGAATTATTCTTCCTCGAAATGGAGGAACCAATCTCACCGCCTATTGTGACTCAGATTGGCTTGGTTGCCAAACTAATTGAAGGTCTCGTACGATATATTTACTTCACCTGGGTGGGGTATCAATCTCATGGAAAACCAAGAATCAATATGTTGTTTCTCGGTCATCGGCCTGAAACAGAGTACCTGTCAATGGCCTCTAGAGTTAGTGAAGTGCTATGGGTTTGATGGCTTTTGCAATAACTGAATGTCCCTCAGACTGGTCCCACACCCGTATTTCATGATAATCAAGCGGCCCAACAGATTGCTATAAACCTAGTCTTCCACGAGCTAACCAAGCACGTGGACATGGAATGATATTTTGTTCGTGAAAGAGTTGACTCTAAAGAGATCAAGCCATTTGTGATTGACACTAAAATGAAAATTGCAGACTAAAGGATTGGGAACTCAACCACTTGATTTTTTCCTTGACGAGTTGGGCACTATAGACCTACATGCTCTAACTTGAGGGAGTATTGGAATTGATATTGTCCACTGATTCTCCACCTTTTATTTAGCCATATATTGGAAATCTATCCAAGTTATATTATCTTTGTATTTTGTTTCTTGTTTTGTTTATAGGTGAAAAGGTGGAGGATCTTTTCTGTCAAAGTTGGATTCTTCTCTTTTGGGCTAAAGTTGATTGGTCTTGGTATTCGGATCAAGACTTGTGCTGATGGGCTTGTGAACCATTGGGGATATTTGCTATATACCCTAAATCTTTCAGAGTTAGGGTTATCACTTATTGCATAAAACACACAGCCACCTTGTGGCGCTCTCTCTTGCTCTCTCTATCTAAGATCTGTGATCTTGATCTGGGAATTATGGTTTCATCTTTGTTACTGTGATTGAGTGATCTATGTATGTGAGGTAAATTAAATCAACCTAGTTGGGGCGATTTCACTTTTTCTTTATATGTTTGATTAGCACTCATTTGAGGACTAATCTTTGTTTTATGTATTTTGTACTTTGAATCTTAAAAATATCACTAAGGGGTGGCTGGTTGAGTGATAATCTTGGTGTCCATGTTATTTGTTTGTACATTTTACATGGTATTAGAGCTAAGGTTGTAGATCTGGTCCGTGGTGTTTCTCTTTGCTCTCTCTTGGTGGTATTGTTTGATTATTCGAAAAAATTAAATTAGGATTTCTGCAACCTTAATCTTAATTTTTGGGGGTTATGTGTTTTGACTCCTGTTCTTGGGTTCCTTGGTGTCCTGGAAGCTAATATCGGTGGTGCCGTTGATTTTCTTGAAAAAAAATTAGGGTTTTGAAACCATAATTTTAATTTTTGGGGATCTTCGTTCTTTGGTGCTCTGGAAGCTAATATTGGTGGTATAGTTGATTTTCTTGGTGATTTCAGGTAAAATAAAATTAAATAAAATTAGGGTTTCAAAAATCCTAATTTTATTTTCAGATATTTTTAGTTTTCTGCTCACCATACTCTAGACTAAGTGAATCTACAGGCTGGGTGTCCTTTATTGCTATCTTATCATTGCTGGCAGCGCTGTAAGTCTCCTTTCGTTTTCCATGTTACCTCCTTCTTGGTTTGTCTTTGGATTACTGTTGCTACTGTTGTGGGTGCAAACGTAGTCGGTTAACACCTTAACCCTCCAGTTTGACTCGTGTGGATACCTGCTCTTGTCAATCCCAGTTCACAACTAGCATTTCTGGTAATCCAAGCAAGTCACTATTCTCGAATCGTTTCTAGCGTTCATTAACGACCATTCCCCCATTATCAATGCATTGTCCGCGAATTGAATGTTTGAGACATTGATGTTGTCTTTTCCCACTTTTACTCCATGAAAGATGTTATTGTTTGTGGCTTGAAGTAAAGTGACATTGAGAGCTTCAATTGCAAGAATAAACAGAAAAGGAGATAGAGGATCACCTTCCCGTAAGCCTTTTTCTATTTTAAATTTTTTGTTGGTGATGCATTGACTAAGACCGAAGCATATCCCAATTTGAGACAAGAAGAAATCTAATTTCTCCACTGTTAAATAATGGCAGAAACCAAGAAAAGACAAGATCGGTTGGCGATCCATTGACTAAGACCGAAGCATATCCCGATTTGAGACCGAAGCATATCCCCATTTGAGACCGAAGCATATCCGGATTTGAGACAAGAAGAAATTAAAATTCTTTTGTTGGCGATTCATTGAATAAGACCGAAAATCTGAGATCTAACTTTAAAAAAATGTTGCTTTGGTTTGTGAAAGAGATATGCACTATAATAAACTTAAATTTGAGAGATTTATAAATAAGAAAACTGAGTGGGCTGTGTGTGTGTTATTCTCGGATTTAAATTGAGTCCATTAGCCATTTAACTGGAGTATTACTTTTATGGGTTAATAGGTATTCTCTACTATGTAACCGGTCTTTTAAAACTCGAGCTAATCCAGCCGATTGAACCGTGAGCTGATTGGGTGATCGAACACCAGTTTGGGCTTAAAAAACCAATTGAACCGTCAGTTAAAATGTTTGAACCGCGATTTGATGGCTCGGCCAGATCAATTAAAAAATCGTTTTTTAAAACATTCATGTAATTTAACTTAATCATTTGAAACTTGTCCCTTCTAAGCTTGTTGTCCATTTACAATTTTATTTCTATTCATCTTTTTTCATCTAATTTTTTTAATTTTGACTATTCAAATATGCAACTAACTTTGCTTATGAGAATGTGACACAAAAAATGAATGCAAATTAGATATGATTTCGCTCAAAGTTACATATGTTACGAGCAATTAAACGTATTGTGTAAGCGGCATAATATTTTTCGTCACCGATGACATTTCGACGAGGCCCTTTTCTTCCAAAGTAAAAAACTTGGTCTTTCGGGGCTCTTTTTCTCTTAGGATGCTTGACCATCAACGCCAGCCCTTAATGCAAACTTTGTTTTTCTACAAACTTTAACATTATCATATTTGATTTATTAAGTACGGAGTACTAGACTACAGACCCGCGGGTTTCGCGGGTGGCAATAAAAAAAGTTTTTATTTAGACTTGTATTTCTTCCTTTTTAATGTTATATTACGCTATACTATTGTGTTTTGGTACTAAACTCTTTTACGAGATTATATTTTTCTACTATACAAAGCCATGAAAATACTCTAAAAAGGAATCAAAATTATATTCGAGTGTGCTAAATGAAGTTACATAAACATTTGAATACATTAAGTTTTTATGTTTTTTTGGCATTTGTATGTCTCGTGTCTTTTTTTGTATCTCACTAAAATTTTATTTATCAATAAAAATTTAAACATACAATATATATTTTGCTATTTTTATTATCATGTTGTTTAAAACGTCAAAAATTTATTACACATTATGAATTAGTGTTTGATATTCAGTTTTATGAATAATTGTATAACGTTATGATCCCCAACGCGTATTAGCAAGACAAGATATTTTGGTAAAATCTTATGATCCCAATCTTGCATACGCAAAAAATAATTATGGGTATGATCTTGATCTTGAGAGCCTTGCTATTATGAGTTAATAGGGGCTTCTTTAATTATTTAATCCAAGGTTGTTAAGATCGAGATACTACTATGGATCGTTTTCGTTATTGCAAGATCGAAATCGTAAGATCGGATCGAGATATTAAGATCTCAATATAATGTCATTTTCTTATTAGCTGTTTTTGTAATATTATGCAAATCTACAATTTTTATATATCACTAACATAAAAATATATGAATGTTATCTTAAATTATAATTATGAAATATTTAAGAGATTAACATGTTGTTTTTTCAAATTTTACAAGGCTTGACCAATAAATTTGTAGTTTTTAGTTTGTGGTTTGAGAAATGTAAGATCAGATCGTAATATATCTTAAGATCCTATAGCTAGGATCGAGATCCTATAAGATCCTACGCTTGCGAAGATCCTATGTAAGATCTTGATCGCTTTTTTTTGCAGTATTGTAAGATCGTAGGATCTTAAGATTAAAATCGGCACCCTGACAACCAGAGCTGTCTCGTGAAATTCGGTGGCCCTATGCCATGACTACTCGGAGGCCCCACATAATACCAAACTTAAAATACAAGTAAAAATAATGAACGATAATACATAAAAAGTAAATATTACTATGATTTCAAAATCGTTAAAACAACTATACTAAAAGAAAAGTTTAATCGAGTTCGAAACATCAAAGTTAAATAGTATTCATTGGTTTTGGGTTATTTATATATTTTATCGTGATGAGTCCCCTTTACCTAAAAAAATACATCAAGATTAACTATTTAAATAGTGTGATTTTTCTAGCATTCTTGACAATAAAATCGTTGATTATTCAATATTCACTAACATCTAATATTTCTAAAACACATAAAAACATTAAGAACAAAGTAACTGCTACCTTACATTACCCAATACATTAACATCTAAACTAGATGATCTAATATCTAATATTAGATCTTGTGTGTTATATAAATAAAAAGTTAATAACTACTCTTATTATAAGTTTGAAACATTACCCAGATGATGACTGGTCGCAAAACTTAAAATCGACGACGATACGTAAAAGCCAAAAACATTCGCTACAACTCAAATATTTGGAAATTACAAATCCGTTCCCTTTTAAGTTTGATTAACTGATAAGACACATACATGTTTTAACATGTATACTACACTATAATTTTAAGATTTTTGCCCAAGGCCTTATTTTTGGGCCACAAAAAACAAATTGTCACATGATATGGTATGCCTTGTCAATCTCTTATACGGAGTAATTATACGATGGCCCTGTGCCAGTGCACCTGCTGCACTTGTGGATAACCGGCCCTGCTGACAACCTTGATTTAATCATTATTTTTTTGTTTTTTGGGATTCTAAGTATGTAACTAACTTTGCATATATGAATGTGACATAAAAAATGAATGCAAATTAGGTATACTTTCTATAATTTTTGTCATACGACAAGGGTGCAATCTGATGCAAAAGAATAATTGCAAAATGGTTTTTTACATAATTTAATATATGTATATATCTATATATATTTTTAGTAGTTATTAGCTTTGTGTTCTTCTTGAAGAGAGGTTCGCAAGAGTTAAAGTATGTCCGATATAGAGTTAATATGAATGAGATATGGTGTTTTTAAGTGAGTCACGTAAAACACGAAATATGGAAGAAAAAAAAATGTCCCACATCGCACAAAACATGAAGTGAAAACATGTTTATAAGGAAATTATGCTTTCTACCTTTAAAATCGATTTGGTTGGTTTCACTCCAAGGCATACGTGCGCGCGCACATGGGTGCAGAAAATAACATTTCCGGGCCAAGATGAGTTTGAAGCTTGTGAACTTGTGCGAGCCCGCGTGACCTGCGAACACGAATGCAGCTCCAGAACCTCGCCTATGGGCTATCTTTTTTGCTACACATTCGGATTTTTTGCATAAAATTATGTATATCTATTTTAGGAATATAATTTAATAAATAAGTTATTCAGAGAATATTTTCGTGTGTTAAATATGTTTTTAGTTATAGTATATTTGTCTGACTCTAGTGTATATTTTTCTTTTAGAACAAGTCAAGTTTTCAATATAAATATAACTTGTCTTATTCAATTCTCAAACACAAAAATAAACAGCGCTCCATTACTACAATAGTTCCAGCAGTCCATGGATCATAAACACGCAAGGCTTCCGTGATCTTTCAGGAAAGTTTGTCTAGTCCGACTATACAACAGCTATGGACGTTGTATCCTAAAAAATAAACGGCGAATCTGTTTTAAGTGAATCGTGTTCAACACGTGCCTCATCTCTAGATATTTACTGCTTTCGTTTTATTTTATTATTCAGTTTCTGTCGATTATTTTTCTGTTAATTTAGTCCCTTAAAGTCGATTTATTTAATAAAAGTGTACATCGTTTTCTATATATCTATAACTTATTTTTTAATGCTAATATGGTACCAGCGTCATTCGACGACAAGTATCCGGTTACGATTTTTTAAAACATCGAATTAATAAACCCCTTAAAAATAAAAGAAAAGTAAAAGTTAATAAAAATATATCAAAATGGATATTGAATTACAAAAGAACCATATATAAAAATATATAGTGAATTAGATTATAAAAATAATAAAAAGATTTTTCAATTTAAAACTAAAAACGTTATTTTAATATGTTGTTATAAAAGTTTGTTACAAAAGGTTGTTACAAAGGATCATAGTATATAATTGTGAGAAAAAGATCAACAACTTATTTTATTTAATATGAAAAAAAATCTAAAAATTTATCTTTCTTATTTTAAGAATGTACCAAATGCATTATAAATTAATTATAGATAATTATAGACTACAAACACATAAATCTTCTAAAAGTAAAATCTGACTAAAAATTACATATGTTACGAACAATAAAGCATATTGCGTAAGCGACATATTTTTTTTCACCGATGACATTTTGACTAACCCTTTTCTTGCAAGGTAAAAAAACCTTGGTTTCTCGGAGCTCTTTTTCTCTTAGGTTCCTTGACCATCAACACTAGCCCTTAATGCCAACTTTGTTTTTCTACAAACTTTAACATTATCGTATACGATTTATTAAGTATTAAACTATAGACCTACAGGTTTTATGGGTGCCAATAAAAATGTTTTTATTTAACCTTATCGATAAGGTATTAAAACTTACAATATTTGTTCTAATACAATACTTGATGCTTGTTAAACAAACATTAAAAATCAAAATGCTCAACGTTAATCACTCTTGAATATTCCTCACAAAACAACTTGGACTATCATTCACACCTCTTCTCGATCCCTAGCTATTTTCAAGAGGTTACACCTCAAGGCGCTTTCAACTAAAGATTGATTTATAGGTTATAATATTACCTTCAATTAATGTGGGTGAAACCAACTCAGCTAGCTCAGTTGGCCACCAAAGGTAACCTTTAGAAGGTATTCTTGGAGAGGTCTCAAGTTCGAGTCTCACTAAGGGCCTTTACGGCCCGAATTAGAAAGAAGCAGGAGTGGAGTATATCCCGTAAGGAGAAGGATACTGCCCATTTGGATGTCACTGTAAGCTATAATCACTAACTACTAACTCGACGTTCAAAAGAAAAATTAAGGTGAGTGCAAAATGGTAAACATGTTATCTATTTTGTGTATCAATTTTTCCCTGCAAAACTAAATATTAATTAAGTTGAAATTAACATACAAGTCAAATATGTTAGGCTAATGTATCACATATGTAACAAAAAGTAACTTAATAATAATAATTAAGTTTGTATAAAAGTTACTTATCGTTACACATTCAAACAACTTTTATGATTAAATATTAATTAAGTTGAAATTTACTCCTCGCACGTGTTGTTAAAAAACATTAAAACCAGTTTTTGAGTATTTACTAATTTGGTTAAACACAAGGAAGTATTAAATTACCAAATTTTCCTTTTAGCAGCAGCTACGTACTTCATCACCAAAGCACACACACAAATAACACCACCACTTACTCGAAGATCGTTAGTGTGCAATTACCAACATCACTCAATAAACCGACCATCGCACACGTCATGGTGGTGGTAGATATCCATGGCGGGGGGGGGGGGGGGGGGGGGGGGGGGAGGGGCTATAGCCCTTTATTACACTTAGTTAGGGTGAGCTCGGGACCAATCCCGTCCCGATTTAGTGCTCCTGATTTTTTCCCGATCTAAAAAGTTATGTACCGATCCCGTACCGAACGGGATTCGGGTATCGGTACCGGTACCGGGAAATCAGGATTTTCCCTTTTTTCGGGATTTTCCTGATTTGGTACCGATCCCGTACAGAATTAGTGGTCCCGATTTTTTTCACCTTATTTTGTAGTCCCGATCCCGTACCGAACGGGATTCGGGTACCAGGAATCGGTACGGTTCCGGGAACGATTCGGGTTCGGATTCGAGATTCGGGATTCAGGATTCGGGTCAATATGCTCATCCCTACAGTTAGTCTTATTTCACAAACCATTATTCTTATGTGATCTAACAAATACTTATATTTACATACAAACCGATCCTAAATCTATACTGAATCTAAATCACTCTCTCTTCCACGAACTCGTCTCTTTTTATCTACACTCATTGGGTGTTTGTCAAAAGGTTATTGTAAGGCTTAATTTAATAAAAATTTAATAAGATCGTAATCTCGTTTTTAGACTGAATATGTACGCTTGGTTTCATCGACTTTATAAGCTCGAGTGTGTATAGTATAAAACCCAAAACAATTATTAGATTCTCAACAAATTTGTAAAACCATCAAATACGACAAACACCTATCTTTTTGTTCTCTATTTGAAATGACATATCTTTTTCCCGCTACACATAATCCCCCATGAAAACCTACGTGTCTCCCTCGATTACTACTACTTGCTTCAAAATCTTGACATTTTTGCTTAATATTTAAGAACATGAGCATTTTTTATCGAACATTTGTAAAAACAATATGTCTTTTCTGGCGATATTTTCAAAGCCCGTGGATTAGTCAGCTAAAAGGTCGAAAGTTATGACATAAAAAAACAATATGTCTCTTTGAATTTTCTAGGTGCTTTCAAAACACGAAAGGGACTAAACCATGTTGTATTTTCAAAGGACATAAATAACACAAGCCTTGGCTGAGTACAAGTAATTACATGCATCAATAAAGTTCCAACCACCAACTTAATTGCATGCATGCATTATATAGTTCAATTTTTCTTAATCTTTTATAAGAACAAATTAATACTATGTATTTTTTCACGGTGGGATAAAACTAAGTGAATAAGTCGATTAAAAGGTTGCAAATGATGTTTAAGAAAAATAATATCTTTCTCGGAATTTTGTCTCTGCTTTCGAATACACGAAAGACTAAACTATGTTACCGTTTTAAAGGACATGGCACAACACAATCTTAGGCTGAAACATAAATGATTTCATGCATCTATTAAGATCCAACAACCAACTTTATTTCATTAATTAAAGTTCTAGCCACTAACTTAGGCTCGATGGAGTGGAGGTGGGTTTACTAAGTGAGTAGCAAACCTACGCGAGAGTTACCCCTCCCCCCAGAAAAAGTCACGCAAGACCTGGAGTCACTAGTGTGAAGATCTCACCTAGGTGAGTAAAATACATGTGGGCCCATTTTTTTCTTTTCTTTTCTTTAATTTATGTTATTATTTTGTGAGTGTGTTGGTTATTTAGTGAGATATGACATGACGATTAGTTTCTCACTGTCAGGTTGAAAGGTGGGTTGAGTGAGTGGATTAAAAAAAAGCTGATATGGCGCCGACGTGACGGTGGTAAACTTACCCATCGTTCCATATAGCCTTAATGAACTCAACGTTACACTACATTCAAAAGAACTTTTAAGTTTTCAACCACCGACTTAATAGCATGCATTTAAAGGATATGACACAACACAACTAAACCATATTAATTGCATGCATCTATTAGGAGCCAACTACCAACTTTATTACATTCAATAAAGTTTTAGCCATCAACTTATTGAACTGAGATTTACTCTACATTAAATAAAGTTTCAAGTTTTCAACAACCAGTTTAATTGCATGCATTTATAAAGTTAATTGAAAAATAACATTCATTGAACATTTTATACCTTTACTACTTGTAAATAGTGTATGTGTATTATTTTTAAGTTATCAAGTACGTTGCTTAAATTAGCTCAAAGTATCTCTTAATTTGAGTTTGACCAATTTAGACTCGGTAACTTTTCTAAAACACGCGATATTAAAATATTACAAGATTAATTGATTAATATTATAAGATTAAATGTATAATATCACTAATGATAAAAATAATTTTAATAAAATATAATCATTAAAATTATAATATAGTAATAATAATAACTCAAATATTTGAATAATAATTTTAAATCAATAAAAGTAATTAATATCATAATAAAAAATAAAAAATATATTATATAATAATATTAAAAAATAAATAAAATAATTAATAGTTATATAATAAAATAAAATAAAATACTATATATTATTATAAAATAACATCATAAAAACTTAATTTAATAATAAATATTATTATTATATTTATATTTAATAAAAAATAAAAAATTAATAAATTTCATTATTTTAATATTACTAAATACCATGATATAATAATATTAATATATTATAATAATACTGTATTAATAAAAACTCATAATTATTGTCATAATAATAATAATAATAATAATAATAATAATAATAATAATATAGGTTTCTTCCTTTCTCTTTTTCTTCTCTAGGTGAGTTATAGGAAGATGCAGTTGCGTTGCTGAAGCGTATCCAGAGATTTTCTAAGGCTCAAGACATTGGAGCGCGCGCTGCTGTACATATTTTCCATATAATAGGTTTTGCTATTGCTAAAGGGGTGGGAGCACAGATAGTATCTCGGCTCCCATCCTATTTGTTGTAAATCTCTTTTTGTTTTTAATAAAGTGATGATTATATAAAATAAAAAAATAAAAAAATAAAATAATAATAATAATAATGATAATAATAATAATAATTACTACTATTATTATTGTTAATAATAAGTAAACTATTTGAACAATAAACAAATATTTAAATTATATTATGAAAAATTTACATTAATAATTAAATAATTATTAAGATAGTAATTAAAATATAATAATAATTATATCAAATTATTTGTATATAATAATTAAAATATTATTAAAAATTAATAATAATAATCAAATGAAAATAATAAAAAATATAATATAATGACGCGAGGAGTGGTGGTTTTTTGATGTCTAGACTTAGTTTTTGTATTCAAAAAGGGGTGGGCGCGCAGCTTGTTTCCCGGCTCCCTTCCAATTTTGTGTGATTAATAAAATTGGAATTTCGATAAAAAAAATGATAATAATAATAATATTATTATTATTAATATTTATTAGTAATGATAATTAAAACTGAGTAATCTTAAATTCTGATGTATTCAAACAGTCCGTCAAATTAAATTACCTTACAACGAAATAAACATGTACTACATGTAATGAAATTTAAATTACAATTCCCTCATTTTGGTGAATTATACAAAATTACAAAAAAACTTAGATTACAATTACGTCAAATTACATTACCTTACAACGAATTAAACACCACATGTTCTAACAAAGATGATTTATTTAAAGACTAGACCACACACAATGAGCATGCAGATAAAAACATTGTGAAAATTAACTCATAAATCGTAAAGTGATTTCACGTATGCCATCGCATGAAAATGAAATGTATACATTATAAGTACGTTGCAAACCAAACACGTACTACATGTAAAGAAATTTAAATTACAATTCCCTCATTTTGGTGAATTATACAAAATAAAAAAAAAATTAGATTATAATTACGTCAAATTACATTACCTTACAACGAATTAAACACCACATGTTCTAACAAAGATGATTTAGTTAAAGACTAGACCACACACAATGAGCATGCGGATAAAAACATTGTGAAAATTAACTCATAAATCATAAAGTGATTTCAAGTATATCATCGTATGAAAAAACTGAAAAAAGATTGGCGGGAAAAGCAAAGAAAGTTTGATGAGAAGTGGGACGAGAATTGAACAGTAGACCTTTTACTTTACCAACTATATGCAATACGTAGTACTCCCTCCGTCCCAATATTATAGTCCCTCTTTCCTTTTTAGGTTGTCCCAAATTAATTGTCCACTTATAAAACTTCTAAAAATAGGTAGGAATTTTAGATTGAGATTACTAGATTACCCTTAATTGAATTCATAATTACAAACTTTTGAAAGGTTTTAAATTAATTGGTTAAGGGTAAAACTGTCTTTCTGTAAAAAGTAAGAGAGAGAAAGCTGAAAAGATTATACTTTTCTTAAACTGTGTGTTTTTTGTCGGGGATAATAATTTTGGGACGGAGAGAGTATTAAACATTAAGGCAGCATGACTTTTGTGATAAAACACCAACTTTGTACCCGATCAAGGTTTTGTGGTAAAACAATATAATCGTTCGACTTTTTAGAGTGTTTCGTTCTTCTCGTTTATTTGTTTTTCAATAGGTATAGTTTGAATGTGCTACTTGCGCTCGATACATACCGGGATCTAGCATTCCGTGATCGAGATTCCGTTTGTTGTCGTTATCGTACAACATATTGATTTATCTTTTTTACGAAAAACGTAATGAATTTTTGTCCATCAACCACTTCTTTGACTCGCACATACCACACATACACTCATACATAGAAGAGATTTAATTTAGCTAAAATAGTAGTACTTGCATAGCTGATAGCTAGAACACTCATCCTCACCAACTAATGCACAAAAGTACTATCCTCGTAGTAAAAGCCATCAGAAAAAACGTGAGATAGCGTATACGCTATACCAAAGTCATAAATGCTTATAAGGAAAAATGGCTTTTAGCTTTAACTTACAAGTATTGTTTTGTTTGTTTGACTACATATATATTTCAGCTAGCAGCCTAAAACATTCATAATTTCATACACCTAGGTTTAGCAGTGGAGAGAAATCCACAACATTGAGAAATCCAAAACATTCATAATTTCAAGTGAAATAGCCAAAAACTGCGTTAAGTAGTAAACTTACAAAATACTTATCAAGTTATCAATGGCCACTTTAGGTCTAAATCTCAAATCTTGCCGAGTAAGGCCACGTTTTTTTTAAAACAAGGTTCTATCTCGTAGAGTTCGTTTTGGGATCCTGGCACTAATCTTCGAATATGTGACATAAAGCCCGCGTTTGCATAAAAAAAGGGCTGTATACATTAAGTAGTAGTGTACTCATCCCTAATGCGCTAATATATACCAATGTTGAACTAACTTGAGAAATCAAATCAGCAATTCCAGTACATGAACAAATCAATGCCCAAGATTCAAATGCACAACAAAATTATGTTAGACCCAATTTGTAGGTATAGAAATGGAAGAAGCCATTCCTAACAAGATCCCACTCACCACCCTATCGTGACATTCGTGGTTACAGACACACACCATTCGCTATCTGGAGCGAGAGTGGCCTAGTGTGCCTCCCCAAGTACTGCCTCATCCGATTATGAGACCATATGTTCCACATGCCCACAATATCCAATGCAATATAATATAGTAGTATGTCACAACATTGTCATCACATTTTTCATGTCATATCGCCACCAACAAACAACACGCCGTTACCTGCATATCTTTGCTTCGCGTTAATCATAGGAGGACATATAGTTGTACACGATGTTCAACTAAGCAAAGCAGGACAGTTATATAACAGCACACACGTTGTTTAACATCGAATCGCTAATTACAAGTCTTTCAGGATCAGATATGGTTCGACCCATATCCAATATCTGTCTTAGTCTCTACAAAAACCAAACCAAGTGGGTTTACATTACTTTAACTTTTTAAGTCAAATAAACCATCATCGTATACTCAACATTAACCTATTTATTTTCATGTCGCTTTTAAGTCATATATCGTATTCCCACCCCTAGTGTTAGAGGGTCGATTATCCTTTTGGTATTTGTATGTTTGTATTTTGAGTTTGTAACAAGTCTAGTTTCCAGTATTAGACTAGACATAATAGGTGCAAATTGGACGTATTGTGAAGCACGGCCACGCGGGTGTGTTATTAACAAAAATGCCTCCTATGTTTTTGACCATTGATCAAGTCAAAAAAGCAAACGAAGACGTTGACTTTTCAAGAGTAACGTACCCAAACGCAACTGTTATTGTGATATGAATTCGGTCGACAAATTTGATGGTGAATTTTTCACTGCCGGATTGTTGGATCAACAAACGGACTGATCTGAAATACCAAAAGACACTGAATGGACCTATGACACAAAGGCAAACCTGGCTCCTTATGGCTCTGTGTACTATAGCTTACTTCGTGAGCTGCTGTTTGATATCCGCCTTTTTCCAAATCTGTTAAGCAGTTAACTAGTCATAATCTTACTTGTTCATTGCTCTTAAAAGGATGGCTACAATGAAAACTAAAAGTGTCCATATTTTTAAGGCTATGTAATGTCGTAACCTGCTAACATATTACAGTTTACTTCTTTCAAATGTTGAATCTGTTTGGTTTTCTTCTTTTTAAGGTAACATCCTCAAAGCAAGGGTTATATTCTACTTACTGCCTAATCATGTAGAGTCCTTAAACACGAGTGACGTGCATGATAATACTTAAACGGCTTCAAAAATAAATTAGACAGTGCAACTACTTAAAACAAGAGGTTTATAGCTGTTTTAATCGATGAGGTTAGCTGCCCACAAGCAAACTATTTTAGACCTATTATTTGGAAACAACCCCTCTGACCCCTCCAGTGAAACCCGTTGCCTGTTTTGACCCGTTATGCAATGACAGACCTTTGTATGTACACTCAACCTGGTGCTCGGATCTCTACTGAACCAATTAGTATGTGTCCGGCTATAACAATATGATTTCTATGATTAATAAAGGTGCATCCAACCCTCCCAAGTTGTGAGGGTTCTAAGAGCACCATAATCCATCATAGAATTTCAGCTGCACAACTTAATAAATTCTTAGATGCCAAACATATTTCTAGAAAAAAACAGGTAAATGCTATTTGCAATAACCTATTGTCCATAACTATATAGTGATTATCATAAATTGTACTACATTTCAGTATTTCACAATGTCAAATCATCCAAAAACCTCGTATCATATTTGCTCAAAAGAATTACATTTCTTGATAAAAAAATCTCTATAACATGATACAATATGCCTACTCGTACATCGTTGATCCCTAAAACCAATAAAAAAAATTGAGTGTTGTGTAGTTGTCTTTGACATGATGTTAGAACAAATTGATTGTTCTAATCTTTCCACTTCTTATTTAACCGCGGTTTGTCCATATCTCCAATACAAACAGGTTTTATCTTAAAACCAAATGATATAGAGATGTGCAAAATTCATCAACACTACATGTCTATACAACCCAAAAACAAGAATGAATTTTGCTGCACACACATGTAGTGTGAGGGATTTTGTACATCTCATAATCAGTTGGGTCTAAGATGGAACCAGTTTGTATAAGTGATACAGACGACTTGCACGGTCATGATATATTTCCCTGCTAGCAACCACCTTTCCTTTCTCCATGCCCTTTCCCTAACACCACCAGAGTTAGAAAGGTCTCACAACCAATGATATCCCCCATGCTACCAGCAACCATAACCGTATCTACCACTCTCCAATGGGCATTCATATCCCCTATAGGTCTTTTGGCCCTCCCTCCCCATAACGATGTAGAACAGTGTGAAGCAGATATTCTTGAGTGTGTGGCAAATTCTAGTCCCTCTCTCTCTGATTATTGTACTTGGTAAGGGAAGATAAATGCTACCACGTATATAAGCTCGGGGATATGGATAGACCATGTAGTGTAGATGAATATTGCAAAATTTCAGATCCGGTTTGTATTGGGGCAATGGACCAAGGTGGTCGGTAAAGAGTGATCATGGTTGAATGATGATATGGAGAAAGAAGATTATCACAAGGCATTGTTGAAGAAGTGTGTGAGGATGGAAAGTGTTTGTGCGTGCCTCTATATAGAGGATGAAATAGGTTGTGATTGGTGGGATTGGTGTGGTGTGGATTGATGACGTGGACACAGTTTGGATCATTGGATTAAAGTGGGGTGTGATATGGATGGTTTTGATTATAACAAAAAAACGTTAGCCTCCAAAGAAGCAGTGAATTTCAACTTTAAAGTTAGGTGTGAAATTTAAATCTTGGTGTAAACTTTGAAGTTAAACTTAAAATTAACAATGTGTGAATTTAAAATTTGACATATATACCAACCAGATTTGAATTTTGCAAAAGTCTTGTTGTGAGAGTAGCAAACTAGCAATTACACTAAGAGTACCGGAGTCGCTGGATTCCAGAGGTTTGTGTTTACGAAAAAGTAAATGTGACGTAGATTTAACACAAGAATTTTTTGTCACCATATTTTATAGATGTGGTAAACAAAAAAAAATGATGTCAAAAGGATAAAAAAAATAATACTGTGAGTCCATATATACCTCACTTTATTAACCAAAAAAAATTCAACAACTAACTTTGACGCGACTATTAAGTTTAGCGCCAAATACTTTGGCACCAGATCTAGCATGGTAAGCCAACAAATTTCTCGGCTTGTGGTACGACGCGAAGGCTTAAAAGCTCACCGTACCTTAGAATCTAAAAATATATGAGAAAATTGATTATGGTTAACATGTTATTGTTGTTTGACATTATTATTAAAATTATTCAAAAGTACGTTAATTAATTACTTATTTTCGTATAAAACTGTTATTCTACTTGGAAAATGAAAAAAAATGTTGAAGTAGTTATATGTTTTTATCAAACTGTGTTTATCTTGTTAGTAAACAACTAATGTGGGGCCTTGACAGCATTTGTAAAGGTGAGCTTGGTACGATTAGAACATGAGGAACGGTGGAGACGTAGGTTGGTTCCATAGTTTTAAAAATGGTGCCATGCCAGCAAAGTGGGTTATGTTACCGAAATTGCTATGACACCAGTTTTTAGGGGGAGTGGTGTGACATAGCTTTTCTGCTGTTATAAGAGTTTTTTTAACAAAAACATTTTAACTTAAAATAAATTTCATTAAAACTAAAAAACATTACATTAAAATTAAAATAAAAGACATTAACATAAAATAAAAAAAAACATAAACTTGGTGGCGCCGACTCGTTTCGAGGTTCATATATTGCCCGGACTCGTGCCTTTTGGGCCTCGACATAGCGGTGTCGCTTCCCGCACTCATACGGATCGTGTCAATTTGAAGCACCTGCATGTCCTGCGAATTTCTTTGAGATTGGATCAACCGCCTTCGGTCTTCACTCTTTATCTCAAGCACGAACAATTTGGCTTGTCAGTCTAACTTGTATTGTTCCGCCAAGAAGTCTTGGTACGCAGCTGATAAGGCTCAAATTATAGATGTTTGTGTGGGCGTTATTTGTATATATTTAGGTTAATTATATGAACTGTCGATACATAATGGAGTATATTTGATGTTACAGGTTCTAAGGACGTGTCGTGGAAGGAAAGGAAGAAAACACGAAGATATCAAGTTTTAACGAAGAATAAAGTCAAGCTAAACATCTCCCGAAACATGCTCACTACTTTGGCCATATCTTGAGCTCTGTTAGACTTGGTTCAGGCGCCCACGCGTGCGCAAGAAAATTATTTACAACGTTGCTTTTTGGTCCAAAAGGTGAAATTGATACAGAGAAAGATTATCAAAAGACATTATTGAAGAAGTGTGTGAGGATGGAATGTGTTTGGGTGTATCTCTTGAAACATTATGAGAGGAAAATTTTAGCCTCCACATCATTGAGTAAAAATTTAGGTGGTTGTGAAATTTAAGTCTTTATAAGGTGTGAATTTAAAATTTGAAATATGAAAAAGTTATAGAGGAAAATGACTATCTCGATTATTATACTTTAAAGTTACTTAAGAATACGATAATTAGTTAATTATTTACAGTTAAAACTGTTGTTCTACTTTTAAAAAAGAAGTTAAAGTAGTTTTATGTCTTTTAACATGGGTTTTTTTGGTTTTTCTATTAGAGCACAAGGAGTCATCATTCCGAGTGAGTGATTTTTTAGGTGCCACGTCAGCGAAACTCACACTCACATTCACTTGGAAAAAACAGGGAGTCATCACTCCGAGTGACTTTCAGTTTTTTCACAATTTTACAAAACACCCCTAAACAAACATAAACATTTCATTAAACTAAAGGGGGATAAAATGATTTTTTTATATAAAATAATGTTTCTGTCTTCACCCCCAACCCCCAACCCTACTTCTTCTTCTTCACCAGCCGCCACCCACCACTAGCCGCCACAACCACCACCAGCCGCCACTACCACCACTGCATCAACAACAAAAAAAAGAAAAAAAAGCCATTCTCAAACATCCAGGGGTAAAAAGAAATTTTTTTTTTTTTTATAAACAACCACTCACGCCCCGTGAGTTGATTCACGCCGGGGCTACACGCCGTTGGTTTTGTGGGTTAGGGGAGTCATCACACGAATCGCGCCGTGGGTTTGGCACCCCACGGCGCCATGGTTCCCAGCCCTCTTAGTAAACAATAACTATGGGGCTTTGGCGGTATTTGTAAAGGTGAGCACAACATCTGTACTCACTTTTCGTCATCTTGTACCAAAGCCACTTGTCGGACGACCAACTCTTTTGCTTGGCCAAGTGCAAGAAACAGCTCGTTACACAGTAACAAACACCGCCAAGGAACCACTCTAACATTCCAAGTATGTGGTGGTAATTCAGATAACTCGACCTGATGATCGCTAACAATATCTTCTTCTGTAAATGTCAAAAGAATCGCATTCCATACCAATGCAAACTTGATTCGCTTCAAGTTTCTTGAATGGCCTTCCAAACCCGTATCTTAACTTCAATATATGAACTGCATCTTTGAATTTAGTTTTCAAACTCCTTCTTTGATTCAACAGTTGTTCCTCAGGCATGAGATTGACTTGCATTGCACTAGCGAAAAACTGAAACCGCGACCTCAATTGTTGCATGTTTCGAATATGATCTAAATGGTTGAACAACGCAACTCCCATACCCACTAGGGATGAATAAATTGAGTACCATATCTACGAATCCGTTAAATAAATCAAGACCACTGGTTCCCAAGGAAGCCCGACAGCAAACCGGTTACTATCACCAAAGAAGTGACGCCACTCATAACTCACATCTCTTAGATCCAAAAGATCTTTAGTGGGTCGGATCATTGGTTTAATCAGTAAAAGTAACTGAAAGAAAACTTTGTTGTGAGAACCATGATCCAGAATAGAGAGTACTTGATGTTATCGACTAAACCTTCACAAAGTCCACGACCCACAAAACTTCAGCTTTGAAACCACCATGTAAACAATCAGCGAATTTGATTTTTCAAGGAAATTACGAATTCATGGTACAAAAAATAAAGCAACTGCCCCGTGCAAGAAAAACCAAACAAACCTCTAAAAACGTCAGCAAATTCCTATTAGCAGCTGCAGACATCTGACGATCATCATTCCTCTGATTCCAAATCTTCACATAAAACACTGTAACGGCCACAATCCAAATAGCTGACACAATAGCTTTCAACAAGAACCCTAAGCCTGAGTCGCAACGTCTCTCTCGAAACCAACTTAAACTGCATCACACCATCATCTAAAATCGCCTTCACAAACCTCAACACACTCCACGTTATAGAAACCGAGAATAACTTAGCTTGAATATCCCTATCCCTAACGCCTCCCACAGAAAATCCTCTTCACGCAACAAGAATCTCTGCTTGCAAAAACAAAACCAACAAAAAACCCACAACTTATAAAAACTCTTAAGCACATTGACAAACCACCTTTGCTCAACAAACCCCGTCTTCCCAGCCACCTCATCACTTGTAACGGAAAAAATTACTTCCTAAATGAAGAGGCCACTTTGACGTATCAAAACAGTTCCTCCTACTACCAAAATACTCTCATTCAAATCATCATAGTTTCTCCAAGTCGTATGCGGCATACTCCCATTCCTACTTTTGCCCACCTCTCCCCTAAGCGTCTCGTAATTGGGCGTAAACACATGTTTTAAGAAAGGGTTTTCGCCGTGAAAGAACGACGAAACAGACTAACATGTTTTCTCATCAATATAATCTCCCAATATCCTATTCATCTCACCACACATATAATCATTCCTTTCAGGAATCAACAAATACAACCCTACATACAAAAGCTCACTAACAGAGTTAACAAAATAAAAATGTAAAAACAAGCAACACCCCAAGGGAGAGATTGAAGAAACGATACAAATTAGTAAGTACTGGAGTTGAAACTACATAAAAATGTCATACGGTGCAGAACATTAGCCAACGTCAAGTGCGAGCTCAAAATAAATAAAAGAGTTAAAACTACATAGACAGGATGCTGTATGGTGCAAACCATTAGCCAGAGAACACTCAGATTGTCATAAAGTAGCTTGCTTAATCATATGTGAACAAAGTTTGTAAGTTCCACAGTAAATATAGCTGATGACTTCTCAAAGCTAGTTATGATCGTAGCATTTGAGTAATTGCCCCCAGGAGGTAATCTTTTAAAACCTGTGAGTTTTTGGAACTTCCCACGGAACACCCTATACCCATCAACCCTTAGTAGAGAATTTTCTGAAATAGAGTACTCTTTATGGTCATCATCTGCCACATTTGGCAGAAGAAATAAGTACTTCCGGCGATTTGAAAGAGATACACTCTCAACAGATGGCGGGACTGGTATGGCTCCGGAGTCAATCCGGGTCAGAATCCCCTTCACCCAAATAATCAACAATGGCTTCAAGTACTGTTGGAGGTATGTGAAAGTTAATTTGTACAGGGCTGCAACATCATAGTACATATAATCAGCAATATAAAACCAAATATTTGTAACAAATGTTCAATAATGACTCAAATACAATTCACATTTGACTATTTAACTGACAAACAATTGAATGGTTTTCCGGAATAAAACTGAACTGACAATCAAAACACCACATTTATGAACACAAAGTTACATACTGTATATAACTAGTAAGTATATCAAATCCACGTCTATTTGCTATGTCTTTGTAAAGAAAGTAAATACTACGTAGATATTTTACACGTAGTTTTTGTGTATAGTGATTTTTTGAGTCAAGAAATTAGTCTTTCATTGCACATTTGCACGTGATGAATACTAAACAATATAGCTATACCATCTCAGTCATTTTGTAACAAACTACATAACAAAAGTGTGGATTTGCCATATATCTAATTAAACAAGAGAGAAGATTATTCAACAAAAAGTGACTGTTATCAAAACCAAATTTTGACCTTAAAGGTGTACTAGTTCATATGTCGAACATTTATCTACGTATAACCATATGAAAATACAACTATACACAAAAGTCAGATACAGATTTTATATACAAGCCAAACTGATATTGTTTACCCACTATTATGATATACTAGATTATAATATAATAAACACATAACAAAAGTTTTTTAAAGATCAGCCATGCCACCATATTAATTGCATGTAGAAAACAGAAAGATTACATGCCGCCATCAAAGTGGATGGTAGTCGTTTAGGGCCCCTCCCACCACAACTCCACAAGCTCGGGGGTATGGATAGACAAGGTAGTGAAGATGAATATTGCAAAATTACAGATCCAGTTTGTATTGGGGTTATGGACCAAGGTGGTCGGTAAAGAGTCATTGTGGTTGAATGATATGAAGAAGTGTGTTAGAATGGAAAGGGTTTGTGTGTGTCTCTTATAGAGGATGAAACAGGTTGTGATTGGTGGGATTGGTGGGGTGCGGATTGGTGACGTGGACACAGTTTGGATCTTTGGATTAAAGTGGGGGTGGGATAGGATAATAATCGATGGTTTTGATTTTTAATTTCTGTAGCAGCATTGAATCTCAACTTTAAAGCTAGTGTGTTGTTGTGAAATTTAAGTCTAGTTGTGAGAGTAATAACTAATAAGGTGTGAATTTGAAATTTGAAATATCAAATAAGAAAAAGTTTTAAAGTAAAATGACAATCTTGGTTATTTTATTTAAAAAATATTTAAGAATACGATAATTAATTAATTATTTACAGTTAAAGCTGTTATTCTACCTTAAAAAAGTTAAAATAGTTTTATGTTTTTAACAAGCGTTTTTCTTTTTAGTAAACAATTATATGGAGCGTTGGCGGTATATGTAAAGGGGATCATGGTGCGATTATTAGTATTCAAGTTGCATCGGCGATTGCGGTTTCTAAATATATGAGAATCCACGAACACTCGGTTTTACCTTTTTTATGTCGAGCATTTTGTTTTATACATATTGACTTTTATGATTTTTAATGCCATATTTCTATCATATTTTTCAGTAAATATTTACGTAAAAAGATACTCCGTATATCATAAGATTACATTGATGGGTTGACTCATATGTGTTGAAAAATTACTTTGCAAAATGAGTTTTTTGCAATGTTTAGACATAATTTAATATATGTATATGTTATATATATTCGTAGTGTTTATTATCTTTGCGTTTTTTTCGAAGATAGATTCGCAACAAGTTAAAGTATGTCCAAAATTAAGTTAATATGAATGACATATCGTGTCTCAAAATGAGGCATGTGAAGCACAAAATTTAGGAAAATGAAATTGTCTCACATTCGCTCAAAATATGAAGTGAAAACATGTTTATAAAAAAACTTGGTTTCTACCTTCAATATTCATTTGTGGGTTTTTACTCCCATGCCTACACGCGCGCACGGGGGTTGCAGAAAATGAGATTTTTAGGCCAAAACGGGTTCAAAGCTATTAAATTGTGCATGGGCGCGCGACCTGCGGACACGAATGCAGCTCCGAAAACTGGATTGGGTGCGTGCAGATTCGGGTATCTTTTTTCTTGCGAATTCGAATTTTTTCTAGAAAATTTTGTACATCTATTTAAGGAATAAGTTTATATTTTTTTATTAAGTCATGACAGAATATGTTTGTGTATGTAGAATATATGCAAATCGTGTTTTATATTTAACATATTTGCATGTCAGATTATTTTAGGAGCATATATTATGTCTTGGTGACCACCAAGACATGAATTGGTTGTAAAATAAATTCTCCTCATTCAGTTTTAGAACACAAAAAAACGCAGCCTTTTCTAGTTCCACTACCAGACGGTTTTTCCAACAGTTTTCGATCAGAAACAGAGAAGACTTCCGTTATCTTTCAAGCAAGTTTTTCTAGTCCGGTTGTACAACAGCTTTGGACGTGGTACCTGGACAACAGGCAACGAATATGTTTTAAGGAAAACGTGTTAAACACGTGCCTCGTCTCTAGATATTTACTGCTTTTAGTTATAATTTATTATTTAATTCTGTTTTTTATTTTTAGTTAATTTTATTACTGATATTTATAAAAATATATACATCGTTTCCTACAATATGTACAAAATATTATCTTGTAGTTTGTTCTTAGTAGAGACAATCATTAAAGCCAAATTACCCCCTTAATACAATAAGGGGAAAGGGAAAAATACATTATTAAAAAACAATATAAATGTCTGTGAGGGGAAGGATATTTGGACTATATATCTGCTGTTCGATTTTCCAAAACCTTGTTCACCGATAAGGGTTTGACAAGAAAATCAACATCTCAACCGTGTGATGGTATTAATCGCTGTTCACCGGTATGACTTCTTTCCTACGAGGTATGGTTTTGTCCCAAAACCACTTTTATAGCCGTTGATTTACATCTCTTTCTTGCTATTTACATACACACATATATCACCAATTATTCATATTTGCTTCCATAAACCACACCACTGCGGGTAATTTTTTTTTCATCGTTAGATTTCCGATTTGATTTTACTCATTAGTCATTTGTTATTATAATTGCTATTTTCTAATGATGCTTTATAACTAGGCTATTTTGGTAAAAAAAAAATCGTCGTTGTTGGTGGTTTATAATTAGGATCCTGCTGATGATGATTTATAATTAGGCTATTTTGGTAAACTTTTGTTAATTTTTCTTGGTTTATAATAATTAGGCTGGCGGCTTTATAATTAGGCTAATTGGTAATTCTTTGGTCATTTTTGTTGGTTTAGCTGATGATGCTTTATAAATAGGCTTTTTGATAATCTTTTTTGTAATTTATGTTGGTTTTGGTCATTTTAGTTGGTTTATAATAATAATTAGGCTGCCTGTTTTGATAATTTTTTGCTAATTTATGTTAGTTTTGGTCATTTTTGTTGGTTTGTAATAATAATTAGGCTGCCTCCTACTGATCTTGCTTTATAATTAGGTTGTTTTGGTCATTTTGTTGGTCATTTATGTTTGTTTATAATAATGAGCATGTTATTAATTATAATTGGTACCTGCTGGTGATAATTTGTTGTTGTTAGTACCTGTTGTTCATGCTTTCTAATTAGGGTCTTTCAATATGCTTATACTGATTTAAAAAGGGGTGGTCATTGTTTGATGACAAACCGCTATTATGCTGGTTTAAAAAGGGCTAATCAATTAACCTCAGTTTAAAAGGGGGTAATTTTAAAAAGGAGTAATCTTTCCTTGATAAAAAAATTTTTATTCTGATGTCTACATGTTGAAGTGAAAATTGTGTTCTTTGTTGTAGCCAGTAATTTTGTGGTTTGGATTTCATTAGTTAGCTTGGTTAAAACCAATATTTTTTATTCGTGTGTATCTGCTTCTTATCTCTGTTGTACTATTATGTGTGCATGTAACAATGTTACATTACTTCTTGGCTTCATGTAGTTTTCTTACATGGTATTAAGCCGTTATGTAATTTTTGTTACATTACGCTTAGTCTTATTTCACAAATCATTATTCCTATGTGATCTAAAAAGTACTTATATTTACATACAAACCGATCCTAAATCTATACTGAATCTAAATCACTCTCCCTTCTACGAACTTGTCTCTTTTTATCTACACTCATTGGGTGTTTTTCAAAGGTTATTGTAAGGCTTAATTTAATAAAAATTTCATAAGATCGTAATCTCGTTTTTAGACTGAATATGTACGCTTAGTCTCATCGACTTTATAAGCTTGAGTGTGTATAGTATAAACCCCAAAACAATTATTAGATTCTCAACAAGTTTGTAAAACCGTCAATTACGACAAACACCTATCTTTTTGTTCTCTATTTGAAATGACACATCTTTTTCCTGCTACACATAATCCCCCACTACAACCTACGTGTCTTCGTCGATTACTACTACTTGCTTCAAAATCTTGACAATTTTGCTTAATATTTAAGAACATGAGCATTTTTTATCAAACATTTGTAAAAATAATATGTCTTTTGTGGCGATGTTTTCAAACCCCGTGTATTAGTCAGCTAAAAGGTCGAAAGTTATGACATAAAAAACAATATGTCTCTTTGAATTTTCTAGATGCTTTCAAAATACGAAAGGGACTAAACCATGTTGTATTTTCAAAGGACATAAATAATACAAGCCTTGGCTGAGCACAAGTAATTGCATGCATCAATAAAGTTCCAACCACCAACTTAATTGCATGCATGCATTATATAGTTCAATTTTTGTTAATCTTTTGTAAGAACAAATTAATAATATGTATTTTGTCACGATGGGATAAAACTAAGTGAATAAATCGACTAAAAGGTTGTAAATGATATTTAAGAAAAATAATATCTTTCTCTGAATTTTGTCTCTGCTTTCGAATACACGAAAGACTAAACCATGTTACCGTTTTAAAGGACATGGCACAACATAATCTTAGGCTGAAACATAAATGCTTGCATGCATCTATTAAGATCCAACCACTAACTTTATTTCATTAATTAAAGTTCTAGCCACTAATTAGGCTCGATGAAGTGGAGGCGGGTTTACTAGGTGAGTAGCAAACCTACACGAGAGTTAACCCCCCTCCTCCCGAAAAAGTCACGCATGAACTAGAGTCACTAGAGTGAAGATCTCACCTTGGTGAGTAAAATACACGTGGGCCCATTTTCTTTTCTTTAATTTATGTTATTATTTTGTTAGTGTGTTGGGTATTTAGTGAGATATGACATGACGATGAGTTTCTGACTGTCAGTAAGGTTGAAAGGTAGGTTGAGTGAGTGGATTAAAAAAAGCTGATGTGCCGCTAACGTGACAGTGGTAAACCTACCCACCGTTCCATATAGCCTTAATGAACTCAAGGTTACACTATATTCAAAAGAACTTTTAAGTTTTCAACCACCATAGCATGCATTTAAAGGACATGACACAACACAACTGAACCGTATTAATTGCATGCATCTATTATGAGCCAACTACCAACTTTATTGTATTCAATAAAGTTTTAGCCATTAGATTTACTCTACATTAAATAAAGTTTCAAGTTTTCAACAACCAGTTTATTACATGCATTTATAAAGTTAATTGAAAAAGAGCATACATTGAACATTTTACACCTTTACTACTTGTAAATGGTGTATGTGTATTATTTTTAAGTTATCAAGTACGTTGCTTAAATTAGCTCCAAGTATCTCTTAATTTAAGTTTGACCAATTTATACTCGGTAACTTTTCTAAAACATGCGATATTAAAATATTATAAGATTAATTGATTAATTGTATAATATCACTAATGATAAAAATAATTTTAATAAAACATATTAATTAAAATTATAATATAGTAATAATAATAACTCGAATATTTAAATAATAATTTTAAATCAATAAAAATAATTAATATCATAATAAAAAATAAAAAATATAATTACATAATAATACTAAAAAATAAATAAAATAATTAATATTTATATAATAAAATAAAAAAATGTTATATATTATTATAAAATAACATCATAAAAACTTAATTTAATAATAAATATTATTATTATATTTATATTTAATAAAAAAATAAAAAACTAAAAAATCAATAGATTTCATTATTTTAATATTACTAAATACCATGATATAATGATATTAATATATTATAATAATACTGTATTAATAAAAACTCATAATCATTATCATAATAATAATAATAATAATAATAATAATAATAATAATAATAATAATAATAATAATAATAATAATAATAATAATAATAATAATAATAATAATAATAATAATAATATATTGCACAACGTAAACGATGCAAGTATTTGGCTAAGTGTGCAGCTCTCGGATATGGGTTTCTTCCTTTCTCCTTTTCTTCTTTAGGTGCGTTACAGGATGATGCAGTTGCGTTGCTGAAGCGGATCCAGAGATTTTCTAAGGCTCAAGACATTGGAGCGCGCGCTGCTGTACATAATTTCCATAGAATAGGTTTTGCTATTGCTAAAGGGGTGGGAGCGCAGATAGTATCTTGACTCCCATCCAATTTGTTGTAAAATCCCTTTTTGTTTCTAATAAAGTGATGATTAAAAAAATAATAATAATAATAATAATAATAATAATAATAATAATAATAATAATAATAATAATAATAATAATTACTAAGTGTGCAGCTCTTGGTTATGAGTTTCTTCCTTTCTCTTTCTCTTCTCTAGGTGAATTACAGGAAGATACAATTGCGTTGCTGAAGCGGATTCAAAGATTTTCTAAGGCTCAAGACATTGGTGCGCGCGCTGCTGTACATATATTCCATAGAATATATTTTGTTATTGCTAAAGGGGTGGGAGCGCAGATAGTATCTCGACTCCCATCTAATTTGTTTGTAAATCTCTTTTTGTTTATAATAAAGTGATGGTTAAATAAATAAAATAAAAAATAAAATAATAATAATAATAATAATAATAATAATAATAATAATAATAATAATAATAATAATAATAATAATAGTTACTATTATTATTATAGTTAATACTAAATAAACTATTTGAACAATAAACAAATATTAAAATAATATTATGAAAAATTTACATTAATAATTAAATAGTTATTAAGAGAGTAATTAAAATATAATAATAATTATATCAAATTATTGTATATAATAATTAAAATACTAATAAAAATTAATAATAATAATCAAATGAAAATAATAAAAAATAAAATATAATGATAACAATAATAATAATAATAATATTAATATTTATTAGTAATGATAATTAAAACTGAGTAATCTTAAATTTCGATGTATTCAAACATTCTGTCAAATTATATTACCTTACAACGAATTAAACATGTACTACATGTAAAGAAATTTAAATTACAATTCCCTCATTTCTGGTAAATTATACAAAATTACAAAAAAAAAAATCAGATTACAGTTACGTCAAATTACATTGCCTTACAACGAATTAAACACCACATGTTCTAACAAGGATGATTAAGTTAAACACTAGACCACACACAATGAGCATGCGGATAAAAACATTGTAAAAATTAACTCATAAATCATAAAGTAATTTCACGTATGCCATCACATGAAAATGAAATGTATACATTATGAGAACGTTGCAAACCAAACACGTACTACATGTAAAGAAATTTAAATTACAATTCCCTCATTTTGGTGAATTATACAAAATTACAAAAAAAAATCAGATTATAATTACGTCAAATTACATTACCTTACAACGAATTAAACACCACATGACTTTTGTGATAAAACACCAACTTTGTACCCGATCAAGGTTTTGTGGTAAAACAATATAATCGTTCGATTCTTTAGAGTGTTTCGTTCTTCTTGTTTATATGTTTTCCAATAGGTATAGTTTGAATGTGCTACTTGTGCTCGATACATACCGGGATCTAGCATTCCGTGATCGAGATTCCGTTCGTTGTCTTTATCGTACAACACAATGTTATTCAAAGTAGTTTTGATTTATCTTTATTACGAAAAACGTACGTAATGCATTTTTGTCCATCAACGCACTTCTTTGACTCACACATACCACACATACACTCATACATAAAAGAGATTTAATTTAGCTAAAATAGTAGTACTTGCATAGCTTATAGCTAGAACACTCATCCTCACCAACTAATACACAAAAGTACTATCCTCGTAGTAAAAGCCATCAGAAAGAACGTGAGATAGCGTATACGCTATACCAAAGTCATAAATGCTTATACGGAAAAATGGCTTATAGCTTTAACTTACAAGTATTGTTTTGTTTGTTTTACTACATATATATTTCAGCTAGCAGCCTAAAACATTCATAATTTCATACACTTAGGTTTAGCAGTGGAGAGAAATCCACAACATTGAGAAATCCAAAACATTCATAATTTCAAGTGAAATAGCGAAAAACTGCGTTAATTAGTAAACTTACAAAATACTTATCAAGTTATCAATGGCCACTTTAGGTCTAAATCTCAAATCTTGCCGAGTAAGGCCACGTTTTTTTTAAAACAAGGTTCTATCTCGTAGAGTTCGTTTTGGGATAAACAACCTGGCACTAATCTTCGCATATGTGACATAAAGCCCGCGTTTGCATAAAAAAAGGGTTGTATACATTAAGTAGTAATGTTGAACTAACTTGAGAAATCAAATCAACAATTCCAGTACATGAACAAATCAATGCCCAAGATTCAAATGCACAACAAAATTATGTTAGACCCAATTTGTAGGTATAGTAATGGAAGAAGCCATTCCTAACAAGATCGCACTCACCAGCCTATCGTGACATTCGTGGTTACAGACACACACCATTCGCTATCTGGAGCGAGAGTGGCCTAGTGTGCCTCCCCAAGTACTGCCTCATCCGATTATGAGACCATATGTTCTACATGCCCACCATATCCAATGCAATATAATATAGTAGTATGTCACAACATTGTCATCACATTTTTCATGTCATATCGCCACCAACAAACAACACGCCGTTACCTGCATATCTTTGCTTCGCGTTAATCATAGGAGGACATATAGTTGTACACGATGTTCAACTAAGCAAAGCAGGACAGTTATATAACAGCACACACGTTGTTTAACATCGAATCGCTAATTACAAGTCTTTCAGGATTAGATATGCTTCGACCCATATCCAATATCTGTAAACCAAACCAAGAGGGTTTACATTACTTTGACTTCTTAAGTCAAATAAACCAAATTTCATTTCAACACAAATACTAAATTTCTAATTATACACAAGTTTCTATGGCATTAAAGTGATTCACATGGAAAGCTTTACATGTTATATTCACTGTAAAACATGTTTCAATTTAAATTTTCATATTCGAAGGTTTGACTAAGAAAAGTCGAAGTTAAGTTTTAGGAGCTAACCTGGTGGCCTCATTTGTACCAGTCAGTCACCAAAAAGAATGAATGGTTCCAAGAGCGCCAAAGGGGCCGCAAGGTTGTTTTGGATCAAGGTGTTTCACAGCAGGTCTAGTGACATAGACTCAATCCACAAGTCCAAAAATGTCATAAAGATTGGAGACGATTACCAAATGCTCCATCGAACGTGTTTGTCAACAAGTATTTGTCATCGCTAGAGAACTAATAATCTAAGAAGGGGAAATAACCATCATCGTATACTCAACATTAACCTATTTATTTTCACGCCGCTTTTAAGTCATACCTCGTATTACCACCCCTAGTGTTAGAGGGTCGATTATCCTTTTTTTGGTATTTGTATGTTTGTATTTTGAGTTTGTAACAAGTCTAGTTTCCAGTATTAGACTAGACATAATAGGTGCAAACTGGACGTATTGTGGAGCACGGCCACGCGGGGTGTGTTATTAACAAAAATGCCTCCTATGTTTTTGACCATTGATCAAGTTAAAAGAGCAAACAAATACGTTGACTTTTCAAGAGTAACATACCCAAATGCAACTGTTAAGGTGATATGAATTCGGACGAAAAATTGGATGGTGAATTTTTCACTGCCGGATTGTTGGATCAACAGTCGGACTGACCGAAAATACCAAAAGAAACTGAATGGACCTATGACACAAAGGCAAACCTGATGCTAACTGCAAACGGGAAATTGCAAAAACCCTTTAACAATTTTTGATCAGGTTTGCATGATTTATCAATGGATAATCTCTTTTAGAATCTAAATTTTTGCATAAAGTTTCACAGTGATGTCTGCTCAGTGAATCTTTTAGACGTGGCTTGTGAAGATAAACTCATAAACACTCCCTCAATCATTACTCCACGTGTCACACCTTTTCAAACATCAAAAATCAAAAAAGAAAAACTTAAGAAAAACCACAGAAAATGATGGAGCAAAGTCAGCAAACTAAAGTTTGTGAGAACTACGAGTGACTATGGCTGCTGACTGCAACTTATGTCAACCAGGTTTGAGGTGTGTGTATAAGGATGGTTGTATTGATTAAGGTGACGTAAGACTTTACATAATTCTTGATATTTGAATCCCTTGACCCTGACATCCTTCAACTTCCAAAACATACGAGACTATTTGTGCCTACCCTGCCTCTTTTCTTTCCTGTAGCAACCGTTATCCCACTGTGCATCCTCCCGAGAAAATTTAAGAAAAAATGACAAAATGAACTTACATCAAAACGATTATATAGTTTATAAAGGACCTAGACAAATCATAACAAAGAACAAAAGATGACACTAACTAACCTAATAATGTTAAAGATATGGCATAATCATAAAAAAGAGTACAATGAACTTACAAAATTAAAAGACTTCAGCATAATTAAAACAGAAACAAATAACTAAAAGCAGGGCAAACTCAAGTAAGTAGTGAAAAAAAAATCAAATTTCTTAGTTATCATTAGATAGTCATCTTCTTCAAATTACCAATTTTAGCAACATGTCTCGGTCAAGTTTTCAGGTTTTGATGCTTGAAGTAAACACAATACCTAACTGTTCTGCATAGATACTGGATGTTCCAAAATGAGAAGAAAAAACTAGAACTAAGTAATCACGTACAGGTCCTTAAAACTAAAGAAAAACACAAGACCTAACTGTTGCCACACAGAAAACATTAACCATAGCGTTAAATAACAATCACAATCAAGTTCAGCTCAATATGGCTCTGTGTACTATAGCTTACTTCGTGAGCAGGTTTTCTGTTTGATATGTGCCTTTTTTTATATATGTTAAGCACTTAACTAGTTATAATCTTACTGGTTGTTTGCTGTCAAAATGATGATTACAATGAAAACTAAAAGTCCATATTTTTAAGCTATTTAATGTCGTAACCTGCTAACATATTACAATTTACTTCTTTCAAGTGATGAATCTGTTTGGTTCTCTTGTTTTCAAGGTAACATATGATCCTCAAACACGAGTGATGTGCAAGATAATACTTCCTTAAACGGCTTCATAACCAAATTAGAGGGTGCAACTATTGAAAACAAGAGATACATAGTTGTTTTAATCAACGGGGTTAGCCCCCACAAGCCAACTATTTTAGACCTGTTATTGTGAAACAACCCTTTGACCCGTCCGCTAAAACCCGTTGCCTGTTTTGAACCATTATGCAATGACAGGCCTTTGTATGTACACTCAACCTAAACTGCTCGAATCTCTACTTAACTAATTAGTATTTGGCCGACTATAACTATAAGATTTCTATGATTAATCATGGTGTATCCAACCATCCCAAGTTCTGAGGGTTCTAATAGCACTAGATAGTGCAAGAGGAGGACCGGAATACATAGACGAGAACACCATAATCCCTCATAGAATTTTAGCTACACAACATTATGCATTCTCGTGAATTGTCTATAATATTTTTTTATCATGCCTAAAATCAACAAGTACAAAGTTTTATAGTATTGTCTGCAAATGTATCACCAAACATATTTCTAGGAAAAAACAAGTAAATGCTATTTGCAATATTGTCCATAACTATATAGTGATTATCAAAAATTGTAATACTTTCACAATGTCAAATTATCCAAAAACCTCATATCACATTTGCTTAAAAGAATTACATTTCTTGATAAAAAAATCTCTATAACATGATACAATATGACTATCCGTATATCATTGATCCCCAAGAAAACCAATAAAAACAAATCCAATGTTGGACTTGTGTTTGAAAAATCTCCAATACAAACAGGTTTTATCTTAAAACCAAATGATTCAAAGATGTGCAAAATTCATCAACACTACATGTCTGTACAACCCAAAAACTAGAATGAATTTTGCTGGACACACATGTAGTGTGAGGGATTTTGTACATCTCACAATCAGTTGGGTTTCAGATACAATCTGTTTGTATAGGTGATATGGACGACTTGTCCGATCGGATGACTATAGTTGATGTACTGGTGTCACCGTCCTCATGTAAACACATGTACTCGACTATTCTCCAGTCCCCAAAAGTATCTTTATTTCCTTGCTTGAATGCCAGACGAAAATGAGTTTCAGTGCCTATCTTCGGTGCCATGCTACCAGCTGGAACCAACTTAGGTTTCGCTTGAATTATCCAATGAGCATTTGTAGCACCTATATATCTTTTGGCTCTATCAATATCACCATCATAGGGATGTCGAACTGTGTGAAGCAAGTATTCTTGAGTGTGGGGCAGATTCCAATCCCTCTCTGATTATGCTGTCATCAGGAACAATATATCACTAAAAGAACCGATCGACAAAACTCCAATGTTTTGTTACTTCAAACTTTTAAAGTGCATCAGAAAAACATGTTAATTTGTAAAACATAGAGCATAGCTATAACACATCTTACAATTGAAAAACCACATATAAGAATTGCTCAAAAGAAGCACGATTCTTAATTAAAAATAAATAAATATAATAAACACATAACAACACTTTTTCACAGATATTAAACTATATTAATTGCATGTAAAAAACGAAAGATTACTTGCCAATTAAAGCTTCACCCTAGACGGACCTGTAACACAGTCGTGCCAATGGATAGAGCAGGTAGTGTAGATGAATTTTGCAAAAAACAGATCCGGTGGGCATTGGACCAAGGTGGTCGGTAAAGAGTGATTGTGGTTGAATGATATGGAGAAAGATTATCTGAAGGCATTTATGAGATAGCAAGCAATGAAAATGAAGAAGTCTTTGAGGATGGAAGATGTTTTTGCGTGCCTCTTATAGAGGATGAAACAGGTTGTGATTGGTGGGATTGGTGTGGTGCGGATCCATGATGTGGAAAGGATTCGGGCCATTGGATTAAAAGTGGGGTGTGATAGGTATAAATGGATGGTTCTGATTGTGCAAGGATGAAACATGTGTGTTCTAAGCAAATATTTAACCATTGGATTACGGTTTGGAAAGTTACTAAAGGAACTGTAAAGTACACACGATGCCTAGAAATGATAGTAACACCTGGGGCTTTCGAAATACCAAATCCCGGCTTAAGTCCAAAAGGCAAGACTTGCAACATCATTAATTGTGATCCTCCTTTTCCCGCTCACCAAATTTCATTTACTTTCAAAACCTTATAGTGTCGCTCATATTTTTTTTCTACATAATTGAAGACGCTTCAAAAGATATTACTAATACATAGGATGAGCAGCCGTTCAAAAAAAAAAAAACTAATACCTAGGATGAGCATGAGTCTCCAAAAAAATGTTACGGTAATAGACCTATGCATACATAATAACTTCCTACCTATATACACTTTGCATAGTGTTGCCTAATATATAGACAAATAAAAAAATAATACTTGTGAAGTTCAAAGTAAAAGACAATTGTAAGGTTTTTTTTTCAAACACATCATTGATATTCTTTAGCAGTAAAAGTAAGTAACATTAAAGTTGAAATATTCAAAATTGAATGAAGTGTATGTTTGGTTGTTGTAGATAAGTTCCTTATTTAAGTGTGTATTTATTTCTTTCTAACCACTACAAGAAGTAGTTGACCATAAAAGCTTTATGGGATTTTCTAATATGTGCCACCATGGCATATTTTTATATGTATTTATTAAACATGATAGTTTCTTAAATTATGTTAATTTCCATATATAAGAATATTAAACTTGGCAAATAAAAACAAATTAGGAAATTATTTATATCAAGTTACATTTAAAGATGGTAATTCATGTTCATTTAATGACACTAATCATGTACCACCATGACACATATTAGAAAAAGCCAAGGTTTATTCATTTATGAATAAACTAGCAGGGTACCCACGCAATGCGGCGGCGGGTACCCAGTAACTATATTTTACGACGACGTATTATCAATGGAGAGATTCTATGTTTCTTTTTTTTGTACGTTTGTGCGTGAAAATATATATGTCATTAGTTTTAGTGTTAGTTAATAGGTTGTTATAACAGTTAAAGTTGACTGGAATGTTACAAAATTGACTACACATTAACACATTTTAATTTTCAGTTACAACTATTAGTTATATGTGTATGGTTTTGTAGCAAATTAATACATATCTTTCCTAAAGAAGAAATGTTTAAGGCTTAAACTTTTTAAGACTTCTAAAAATAAAAAGGTTTAAATGCTTTATAAAGTATTAAGATAAGATAAGATTAGTTGGTGATAAATTTGATGGATCATTGATTAACAAAAAGATTAGACATTTGCGTGTATTTGTTTCGTGAATTTCACAAGCTCGACACTTTTATAACGACCACTGAAGTGGCCACGCCAACTTCCTGGGGAGAGAAGGTTTTGCCTAGTTTGAGTATGGGTTCAAATTTCATAGATTAATCGGCCAATGAATCAAATACCATGGTTAAAAAAAGGAAGACTAATTAAGCATAGTCATTACTCATCAAAACTATTCATGTGCTAGTATTTGAGTATATGTGACGATGGGTTCAAATTTCATAGATTAATCGGCCAATGAATCAAATACCATGGTTACAAAAAAAAAAGACTAATTAAGCATAGTCATTACTCATCAAAACTATTCATGTGCTAGTATTTGAGTGCTATATCATAAATTTTGGGTGTGTTTGACAACAATATAGTAGAGGTAAATAGTAGTACGAGTAACCAATAGAGTGAGTAGTTGTAGGCTGAAAAATGTTTGTTAACGTAACTATAAGCGTAATTTTAATGTATAAAACATTTCCTGAAAGTCCAACGCTCTTAAATATTATTTAGTTGAAGATTAGAAAATGAGCATTACAAAAATAACAAATAAAGCAAATTAATGCGAGAATTAAAGAATCGCTCCTAAATATTCCACGCCATACACAATTTTACTATTGTGCACACCTTTTTCCTGGTTCTTAGTTGTTTTCAAGAGGTCACATACACATGATGCTGCTTAACTTAAAGATTGATTTATAAATTATTTTAATTCAATTATGGTAGGTACAAAAATTCAACCATGTAATAAAAAATCTTATCTTTTTAAATATTTATTTTTCTTGCAAAACTAAATATTAATTAAGTTGAAATTATATTTTTCACTGAAATACCTTTTTATATAAAATGGTTAAGTTTATTGGTATTTATCAATGTTGCAAAAATCGTGAATCGCTAGTCGACCGATCGACTACCTTGTATCTTGTAATCGTTCTAGGCAGGATTATTTGGTGATTAATCGGGTCGGCATTTTTAGCAAATTTTTGATATTTCTGGCAAGTTTTGGGTAATTTTAACAAGTTTTAGGTATTTTCGACATTATTATTCTTAAAATCTAACTTATCATACTTATAAATAATTATTATGAGCGATAAACACAAGTTTATAGCGAGTTTTTGGTATATTCTGCAAGATTTGTAGGTTTTCGACAAGTTTGATCTTCATTGACCGACATCAACCCAAGTTGACCGCCATTAATCGTATTTACATTAATCGGCAAGGTTGATGGCTTTTAGCGGCGGCGATTAATCGGCCTTGTAAACCTTGTTTTGCAACATTAGTATTTATAAGGGTAAAGTATAAAGTTTTAAAATTAATTATTTTTTTGTTAAAAATAAAAATGTCAGAAAAAGAAAAAAAATGAGATTTACAAATAGGTCGTCTGAGTGACCAAGTTCGTACAGATGATCGATTCGACCGAAAAATAAACCCCACCGTTATAGTCTTGGTTGGACACCCTTTTGAAAATTTATTAAAATTTTTGTTATTTATTTCTCGTTGAAAGTCCTTTTTGACTTTTTTTATTTTAGTCAATTATATATTCTTCACGTGAAAGTAGGGTTGAGCATTGGGCACGAACCGATCAAAACCAGATTAAATCAAAAACCGAAATAATTCAAAATCTCGAATCAAATCGGATCGAGGATCGAACCGGACCAGACCAAAAACCGGAATGATCCAAAACCCCGAAAGAAAATTGTATGGTACGGTCCGACCCGAATCAGTCTGATCCGATCTGATTGACGATCTAAAATGCTCGCCCTAAGTGAAAGTTCTTTCGACTTTTTTTTATTAATGGTCGATTTTGTTCACTCCAAAGTAGCAAATATGTATTTTGACACTAATGTAGTCACTACCTACGTAAATACATATGCTCATCTATGAACTGATAGTATAATATGGTATAATCACAGAATATATTTTAAGATTTGGGCCCAAGGCCTTATTTTTGGGCCACAAAAAACAAATTGTCACATGATATGTTACGCGTTGTCAATCTCTTATACGGAGTAATTATACGGTGCGATAAAGAGAATAATTAGTTAAAAGTACACATGTATATAACAGAACATTTTTTGGTGGCCATGTGCTAATGCACCTACTGCACTTGTGGATAACCAGCGACAACCTTAATTTTATTCGTTTGGTACTTGTCCCTTCTAAAATTCACGTGTTGCTCTTTTATAGTTTTCTTAATATTCATTATTTTTCATCTAGTTTTTTTAAGTTTTGGCGATTCTAAGTATGTAACTACCTTGGCTTATATGAATGTGACATAAAAAATGAATGCAAATTAGGTATAATTTCTATAATTTTTTTCATACGACAAGGGTGTAATGTGATGCAAATGTATAATTTCAAAATGGTTTTTTCATAATTTGGACATAATTTAATATATGTATATATCTATATATATTTATAGTAGTTATTAGTTTTGCGTTCTTCTAGAAAAGAGGTTCGCAACGAGTTAAAGTATATCCGATATGGAGTTAATATAAATGAGTTATCTTGTTTCAAAGTGAGTCACGTAAAACACGAAATATGGAAAAAAAATAATGTCCACGTCGCCCAAAACATGAATTGAAAACATGTTTATAAGAAAATTATGCTTTCTACCTTTAAAATCGAGTTGGTTGGTTTCACTCCAAGGCATACGTGCGCGACACATGGGTGTAGAAAATGACATTTTCGGGCCAAGATGAGTTTGACGCTTCTGAACTTGTGCGAGCCTGCGCAACCTGTGGACACGAATGCAACTCCGGAACCTCGCCTATGGGCTATCTTTTTTGTTGCAGATTTGGATTTTTTGCAGAAAATTATGTATATCTCTTTTAGGAATAAATATAAATTTAGTAAATAAATTATTCAGAGAATTTTTTCGTGTGTTAAATATTTTTTTAGTTATAATATATTTATCTGACTATAGTGTATATTTTCCTTTTAGAACAAGTCAAGTTTTTAATATAAATATAACTTGTCTTATTCAATTTTCTGACACAAAAAAAAACAGCGCTCCATTACTACAATAGTTCTAGCAGTCCATGGATCATAAACACGCAAGGCTTCCGTGGTCTTTCAGACAAGTTTGTCTAGTCCGACTGTACAACAGCTATGGACGTTGTATCCTTAAAAACAAACGGCGAATATGTTTTAAGTGAATCGTGTTCAACACGGGCCTCATCCTAGATATTTACTCCTCTCGTTTTATTTTATTATTCAGTTTATGTCGATTATTTTTATGTTAATCTAGTCCTGTAAGTCGACTTATCTAGTAAAAGTGTACATTGTTTTCTACAATATATATAACTTATTATTTTAATCCTAATATGGTAACTGCGTCATGCGATGACGAATACTCGGTTACGATTTTGTAAAACATCGAATTAATAAACCCCTTAAAATGAAAAAAGTAAAAAGTTAAAAATAAAAATATATCAAAATGGATATTTAATTAAAAAGAACCATATTATAAAAATATATAGTGAATTAGATTATAAAAATAATAAAAAGATAAAAAGGTTTTTCATTTTAAAACTAAAAACGTTATTTTAATATGTTGTTATAAAAGTTTGTTACAAAAAGTTGTTACAAAGGGTCATAGTATATAATTGTGAGAAAAAGATCAACAACTTAATTTATTTAATATGAAAAAAGTCTAAAAATTTATCTTTGTTATTTTAAGAATGTACCAAATGCATTATAAAGTAATTATAGATAATTATAGATTACAAACACGTAAATATTCTAAAAGCAAAATCTGACTAAAAATTACATATGTTACGAGCAATAAAGCATATTGCGTAAGCGACATATTTTTTTTCACCGATGACATTTCGACTAGACCCTTTCTTGCAAGGTCAAAAAACTTGGTTTCTCAGAGCTCTTTTTCTCTTAGGTTGCTTGACCATCAACACTAGCCCTTAATGCTAACTTTTTTTTTCAACAAACTTTAACATTATCATATTCGATTTATTAAATATTAAACTATAGACCTACAGGTTTTACGGGTGGCAATCAAAATGTTTTTATTTGACCTTGTCGATAAGGTATTGAAACTTACAATATTTGTTCTAATACAATACTTGATGCTTGTTAAACAAACATTAAAAATCACGACGCTCAACGTTAATCACTCTTGAATATTCCTCACAAAACAACTTTGACTATCATTCAAACCTCTTCTCGATCCCCAACTATTTTCAAGAGGTTGCACCTCAAGGCGCTCTCAACTAAAGATTGATTTATAGGTTATAATATTACCAGTTCAATTAAGGTGGGTCAAACCAACTGAGCTAGCTCAGTTGGCTACCAAGGGTAACCTTTAGGAGGTTTTTTTGGAGAGGTCTCAAGTTCGAGTCTCACTTTCAGGGGCCCGAATTAAAAAGAAGACGGAGTGGAGTATATCCCCTAAGAAGAAGGTTCGAGACTTGCATACTACCCAATTGGATGTCACTGTAAGCTAAAATCACTAACTACTAACTCGGCGTTCAAAAGATTAAGGTGGGTGCAAAATGGTAAACATGTTATATAAATTTTATCTATTTTGTGTATCTATTTTTTCCAGCAAACTAAATATTAATTAAGTTGAAATTAACATACGAGTCCAAATATGTTGGGATAATGTATCACATATGTAACAAAAAGTAACTTAATAATTAAGTTTGTATAAAAGTTACTTACCGTTACACATTCAAACAAATTTTATGATTAACAAATCATCAAGAGGGTAGCTAATTTACTACTCGCGCGTGTTGTTAAAAAAACATTAAAACTAGGTTTTTGAGTACTTACTAATTTGGTTAAAAACAAGGAAGTATTAAATTACCAAATTTGCCTTTTAAGCCATCTACATGGTTTAGCAGCATCTACATAGTTCATCACCAAAACACACACATAAATAACAACACCACTTACACGAAAATCGTTAGTGTGCACTTACCAACATCACTCAATAAACCGACCACCGCACAAGTCATGGTGGTGGTAGATATCAATGGTAGCGGGGGGAGGGGGGAGGGAGAAGGGATATATCCCTTTATTACGCTTAGTCTTATTTCACAAACCATTATTCTTATGTGATCTAACAAATACTTATATTTACATACAAACCAATTCTAAATCTATACTGAATCTAAATCACTCTCCCTTCCACAAACTCGTCTCTTTTTATTACACTCATCGGGGTGTTTGTCAAAGGTTATTGTAAGGCTTAATTAATTAAAAATTTAATAAGATCGTAATCTCGTTTTTTAGACTGAATGTGTACGCTTGGTCTCATCGAATTTATAAGCTCGAGTGTATAAAGTATAAAACCCAAAACAATTATTAGATTCTAAACAAGTTTATAAAACCGTCAAATACGAAAAACACTATCTTTTTGTTCTCTATTTGAAATGACATATCGTTTTCCCGTTACACATAATCCCCCACTACAACCTACGTGTCTCTGTCGATTACTACTACTTGCTTCAAAATCTTGACAATTTTGCTTAATATTTAAGAACATGAGCACTTTCTATCAAACATTCGTAAAAACAATATGTCTTTTGTGGTGATGTTTTCAAACCCCGTGGATTAGTCAGCTAAAAGGTCAAAAGTTATGACATAAAGAAAACAATATGTCTCTTTGAATTTTCTAGGTGCTTTCAAAACGCGAAAGGGACTAAACCATGTTGTATTTTCAAAAGACATTAATCGTACAAACCTTGGTTGAGCACAAGTAATTGCATGCATCAATAAAGTTCCAACCACCAAATTAATTGCATGCATGCATTATATAGTTCAATTTTTGTTAATCCTTTGTAAGAACAAATTAATACTATGTATTTTGTGACGGTGGGATAAAACTAAGTGAATAAGTCGACTAACAGGTTGCAAATGATGTTTAAGAAAAACAATATCTTTCTCTGAATTTTGTCTCTGCTTTCGAATACACGAAAGACTAAACCATGTTATCGTTTTAAAGGACATGGCACAACACAATCTTAGGCTGAAACATAAATAATTGCATGCATCTATTAAGATTCAACCACCAACTTTATTTCATTAATTGAAGTTCTAGCCACTAACTTAGGCTCGATGGATTGGAGTTGGGTTTGCCAGGTGAGTAGCAAACCTACGCGGGAGTTACCCCCCCCCCCCTCCCCGAAAAAGGAACACATGACTTGGAGTCACTAGTGTAAAGATGTAACACCCCACTTGGATAAGTGGATCGTTACGTGTATTTATGGCGTGTCATCAAAGCATAAGGTAAATGTCCTAAAACATTAACTGACCATAAAGGATATACCGAAATCAAACATCGGCAATCCAAACATAAGCCTAAAACATGAAAAGTAAAATACTGAATGAAAGGACTAAACAATGTCCAAATACGCAGAATAATGTAAGAAATGCATAAGGTAAGAAGCCTGGATAGCTTCCATCCAATGCACATGCTCTCAGACTCCTAAGAGCGTCCTGGTGTACCTGCCGTTAGAACATGAAAGGAACTACGGCTGAGCATAACGCTCAGTGAACGGATATAAATCATGATAAGGAAATTACTGAAATGAAACATATGATAAAATACTGGAGCTGTAAGACTGATAAGTAAAGTTGCAGCGGAAATCCGTGTATAGTCTGTAAAGTCTGATCTATAAAATAATAAAGCTGAACAGTTATCTGTTAAATCTGAAAACATGCATTTACTGTATTTTAATTTGCCAGAGCTTATATAGGTCACGTGCTGTAACAACCGTGCATGAATAACTGGAGGGGTGACATCGTCATGCTGTAGAGGGGTGACCTCTAAATAACTGTGCTGGGTGGAGGGATCAGCTCCAATGTGAAGGATGTAGAGCACACACCACATTCACCCTGATAACTTGTAACACATATAAGCCTAGGATGCATCCATACGCCCCACTAAAAATACTGATAAAATGGCCAAGCTAAGCTGAGTGGGACGATGCAGGATATCACTCTCCTACATGTGAGTCACGACACCGGTGCCTCTAGTGCCGTGGTTACGGTACCTCCGTAACTAGTACATAAACTGGTTGTGCTTGTATATAATGCTCAGGCAATTTATTTAGTTATTAACATGATTACTGATAAACTTAAACATACACTGGGGAAAACATTTGGCTGAAGACGGGGAATCCTAATCATGCATAGAAAGGAAGTCCTTACCGAAAGGACGGAAAATCCGTACCTCGTGTCCAGTAACTGACTGAATGGAAGACTGAACGAATACTACTCGGGCTTCACGGAAGCTACAATAATAATAGACGCGAATAAGTTATCTGATCTTTATTTAATTTACTGATCCTATTCGCTTCTCATTTATTTATTTTATTTCTGAAAGTCTGTACGTATATTAACTGATGAATCTGAACTTATAATATTTCTTTCTAATATATTAACGACCTACTGATAATAACGATACAAACGTATTTTGACGTTATATTAATACTATATAATTAACTCGTTAAAATACGAGGTTTATCAAATTAGAAAGTTACCAAAATACTTTAATTCATTTAATAAAATTATACCCGTTTAAATATTATAAAACTATTTTAATTTAAAATACAATTTAAACATTTATAAAAATATAAGTAATAAAAGGTATAATTTAAGAATCTTTATTTTTATTATTTTAACTATGTTCCGAGCCTACCGAGATGCCCCTTTCTTAGTCGCACTAAAACAAAACAACAACAAATAATATTCTCACAGCCGTACTAAACCGGTTCATACTAAGTCCATGATTTAATTAACCGGTTCAATAACCCGAAATATTAATAAGTCAATAAACTAATTAGACCGATTTTAATCTAGTCCAAATCAATAAGCCGAACAATCAAAATAAGTCGTGACATTTTAGATGCTAGTAATTATGTTAAATTTGTAAATCATTAACCATGAACATTGATGATATTTACTTTCTAATATCATGCATTAACATGCATTTTTAAACCGTACATGTGGTCTTCATATTTTAACATGTATACTTGCATGTTTTTATGAATAACAAAAGTTAGGTTCATGGTTTACCTTTAGATGGACACGGCTGATCATAAGGAACAAGAATGTCGTGACAAATTCGAACGCCAATACAACCTTAAGACACTTTATATATTTGATCCAAGCCAAACCAAAACAAAACTGAAGGAGAAAACTGCCTTTCTCTTTTTGCTCCTTGAAGCCGGCGGCACCACACCCACTTTAGGGTTTCCTATGTTTTTTTATTGACTTGGTAAAATGAAAAGTAAATGTGTTTTGTTCCTGGTTGTTTTAATTCTTTGATGGGCTGGGTCTAAGCCCAATTCTTTTCTTTCTTTAGTTATTAAAACCGCGGCCCATAAAATATAACACATATGATTTTCGTTTCGTTTTTATTTTTAACATGTGTGTTCGTGTTTAAATTTTTGTGTTTACTCATGACGTAAAATATTTATTTCTTGAATAAATAATTATTACGTAATACTTGGATCGATAAGATTATTTATTATTCTGAATAAATAACTACTCATGTTTTAATTAAAGTTGTGACTGCGTAAAATTAATATTCACGGATTTTAAATGCGGGTTTTACAACTCTTCCCCTCTAAAAAAAATAATTCGTCCTCGAATTAGAGACACGATAATGCTGTGGTTTTACAATTCTTCCCTTCTAACAAGGAAAATTCGTCCTCGAATTAAAGGTAATAAGCTGATGAAGTTTATAAGAACTGAAAGAACACGTAAGCTGAAAGGACATGTAAGCTGAAAGGATAATTCGGCCTCAAATAGAACGTAATGCTGTTGAAGGGTATATTACATGGCTGAAGAGAACCTGGAACGTAACCTGACTGAAAGAACTTAACTGGATTTATTGAAGGAAAAGTGATGAGAGGTCCGGATGGACTCCTCCGTTTCAAGTAGCTTCCCACTTGAACCAATTCCTTCAAGGGTCTAAACATAATGAACATCTTGGTCCTGATGACCCTGTCCTGACGATGCTGAATAGTTTTTGGTTCCATATTTAAGATGGATTTTCTGAATCTGACAGACTGAATAAACTATAACATGTATGATACATGAAACGGTAGGTGTAAATATTCTGAAAAGATAACATTTATATCTCTGCGCAAGCTGCTGAAAATATATAGGGACGAACTACGTGAACAATTGTGAACGTGCTATGTTAGCAATTGTGAACATGGTTCACGATTATAAGAGGAACGATGTGCATGGAATATATTGTGCACGATAATACATGAAGCATTCTGTGAACATGATGTTAGGACATATCATGAACATATGCTGACTGCGGAAAAAAAATGCCAAACGATACGGCCTGAGACGTGAAACGTCTGCCTGGTTATGGAATAGTTGTGCTAAACTTGAGTCTGATTTCCCAAGCTTTCTGTAACCGTATTCGGTAATAAACTGCGAAACGTGTATCGTGAAATGGCACACTAACTTAAACGTGAACAATGTTATGAACACAAACGTGAGCTTAAATTATGAGATAGCATAACAGATGAACTGAAACAGCATCATACCGCGAATGAGACGTAAACGTGAAAGTGAAAATAAACATGAACTTAAAGTGGACGTAAACATACACTTGATCGTGAACATGAATTCTGTCTGATATGATGGTCAATGGAACGCCTTGAATTCGTACGATTTACTACTGAATTTCAAAGTTTTCTGCAGATCTGCTACTGCGTGATCCTTTCGGATGAAAGAAACACGCAGGCTGATTACATGGTTGACGATAACTTAGTTAGTATCATACTTTCTCTGAGCCTGTGGTAGCTGATAACAATTTCATGGACTTTCGTCTCATTTCTGTTCAGAATTTCCTAAGGGTTGTAGTAACTCACTAACATGACGGCGTTCTATCTTGAACCTGCAGTAGGTCAAGCCTCTAGATGTGAACACAGCTGCATTAATGTGTTATGCGGATTCTATCAAGGTGAACATTCTGGTGGAAATCTGGTTGAATAGTCATAAAACATTTTTAGTGAGAACTGTCGGCAATTTCTGTGGTAGTAGTCAATTGAGTTCTAGAAAATTGTACTTCGTTCACAGGCGTCAATCGGGACCAGCAGGTGATGGCCTTCACCTTCGCATGATTGTCTGAAATTTCTTTCTGTCGAAATGTGGTGGCTCAGAAATGCCACTTTGTTCAAGTGAGATTTATATCTGGAAAGTTGTGTATAAAATAACTCCTATTGAAGATTCGGTACAATTGTGAGAAGATGAGTCTCGTGTTCTTCTCTAGTATTAGACATATCAGAATGTGATCAATGAATATACTGATGATGTTGCATGAGAGTTATGAAAAAAAAATTTATTCATAATTTCATAATCTAACTGGAGCGTTAGGGAGCTCAGAAGTATAAAATCAAAAAAAAAATTTTAGAGAGACTGTAATATGTGCAACAGTAGTCTGGAAACGTCATGTTCTTCCTCTCACCACTGATGGTAGCATGATCGGAAATTTGTTTTGGAAAATGTTTAAGACATCATAGCAGGTCAGATAAACCTGCTATTTATGGAATGAACATGTAAAAAAAAATTCAGTGGTCGATACATGATCTCATGATATCGGTCTTCTTTCTGATAGGTAGAAATGACACACTTCCTGGTGGTACGCCAGGGCAAATAAAGCCTCATTCCGGTAATCCTTGCAGTAAATGATGCAACCCTTTTAACTTAGATGCAACTCTGGAATAAAGAGTTTTGGAAACAGGCACTATTCTTGAGAGAAGCTCGATGTTAAAGCATGTCTCGTAGTTAGGAAGGAATTTCTAGAATGACATCTGGAAATTTTGTTATAATCTGCTGATCATGGATTCGAGGAATTTAGGAGTGAATTTATAACTGGTAGCTAAAAGTCTTCGTAGCTATGGACTGATAAGTCACGCGCTTGTAAGGCAGAAATAATTGGTAAAGATTTTTTTGACAGAAAGTATAACGAATATATTTGGGATTTAGTGAGACGGATCTCGTCGTTAACTGAAAATAAGGCTTTAGTAAATACTAGTTGTAATCCCCGTGCACGCACGGGGCTTTTTTTAAAAACTTTGACATATCTAAGTATTGAATCTATTCCACATAATGAATTTTTGGCGTATAATGAAACGAAATATTGACAGAATACAACATGATGCAACCGACTACAACTACAACAAATAGCCAGTATGGGTATCAAGGTAAAGGGACTAATTCCATCAATTTGTAGCACACTGACTAACTGATTTATTTGATACATGTATAACTTAAAAGTGAAATCTATATATTGTGATGACACATAGCTATTACCGTTCACTCTTCGACTCTAGTTTATATAACCAATAGGCAATAGCTAATCTCAATCATTTCTTAGAAATAAAAAATGAGCACATCTGTTTATCTAATTCATGTCTTGGAAATATAAGTTGCTGAATGTGTTATAGTGTTCTATATGTCTTTCTTGTATTGCATAGAATTAAAATTACACATTTTTTTTACTTTATATAGCCTAACACATTTCCTTGACCTAAAAATTCAAGTGTTAACAGATGATTTACCATGTTTGCAGTTTGAAACAAAAATACTCTATGATCAAAACAACATTAAATTTGCTTCGGTCTCCTTACAAACTGTCTCGTCGTTGGTCTTTAGGAAGGCGATTCAGCGCACAGGGTTTTTTCTAATTATTTTTAGCTATGTATTTTTCTCGATTTAAAACAAAAAATTTAACATGCCTTGAATGGGTTTACTTGCTAGATTAAAACATAAGATTTTCTGGGTAGCTTGTTACTTATTAAAAATAAAAGAAGATACATACGTTTATATTTGTTTTTCTGGGTAGCTTGTGAATTAAAATGTATTATGCTTTTTTGCGTTACCTGCTTACTTTTAGCATATGTTTGATCTGAAATAAGCAGACAAACAGGTTCATCCATAACCGCAAACAATATGTATAAATCAGGTTGTTACATTTTCGAGACCATTATTGCAAAGATTTTTTCCAAGCTTGGCATATGCTTCAACTAAAATGTTGCTATAGACTTGTCAATCACATGTGCAATTTAAGTTCATAACAATATATCTGTATAATTTTAATATGCGAAGTCACTAAAAGTGTCATATTTGAACGTTCACTTTGGGTATTTGATAGTAGTATAATTTTAATTAGTCTCAACGGGTTGAAATAAAGACAGAACATTAAAAAAACATCAAATAAATAAGTCAAATGGGTTGAAAGTCCCTTCTAGACCTAAGTTATTTTCTTAAACATTTACATTAATACTTCAAAATTCAAATATGTAAAATGTAATATGGAGCATTTATTTATTTATATAATGGACAAAATGCTTATGGGTCATCCCAACCCGACAAACTATCAAATTAATGAGTAATATGGGTTGAAACTTGTAAGTACCTGCTAGTTCTAAGTTCTTTTTATAAATTTGTGTTAGTTGGAGAACATACCACCCATCCATGAAGAGAACGAATAAGAGGGGCATTGTAAAGAACGCGTCTATTGACCCCAATGTCAGCCGTAAGAATTAAGGAACACGCTTCTAGATTGATTCATGGAAGTAGTTCATTCCTGCTCTCATCTCATCTTGTGGAGTTGGATGAGTCCTCATGATCTCATTTGTACGGAAAGCAGCTTGAACCTACAAATAACATATCCCAAAAGAAGGCATAAAGGATATGAGTACTTGGTTATTGGTCAGATCATTAGTACTTACTTCTCTATGCAAAGCCTCATCAAGTCCGTGCTTATCATCGGGAGTGAGGTCTTTCGCATATAACTATGCCAAACAGTCCAGAATATGAAAAAAGGGCATTAAACATAAAAAATGGTCATATTTAAACTTACCTTCAAATGGTCAACGGATATACCTCCCATGTTTCTGAAGCAAAGATCTAAAACATACTGAGTTGACCAAATCAAAAATCTGATTCATGATGTTAAACACATGTTCAGGGGACTTCTTAAGCTGATGCATAGGCTTCTTCAAAGTCTCACTAATATAAGATTCAGTCGTTAATTTCCCTGCATCGGCAAAGTAACCCATCTTTAACTTAATCCTGCAACCATACGCAATCTGAACCTCTTCTATCAGATTGGCCAAGCAAAGCCTGTGAAACAAAGCTTTCACAACGATGATCGAATTCAAGGGATAAAAAACACTTCCAAGCTCCTCGAGCTTTTTACGGTCACGCTTGCCTTCATACTATATAGATAACTCATAGCATTCTTGAACCTGCACAATCAAACACACTATACATCTTAACAACTCATACCTTATTAGATCACTAAATTCAATGTGACATTTTATGAAAACATTTAAACAATATGTTATCAGTTCGATCAAAATAGTACTCACATTTCAATCTGCAACACTTAATTAGTAATTTACGCAAACTACGGATTCATATGGAAATCTTTTTCATGAAAGAGCGAGCTCATTAACAAACTAATTAGTGGGCCTTGTTAAACGTAGACTTATGAGCTTATAGATCCTGCTATATTTTCATAACCCCATTTTTCTCAGTTTTTTTTGTGGCTTTTGAGCTTACTATGACTTATAGATCGAAAATAAGAAAAAAAAAGAACTTATACACTTAAACAAATATCCCTTAGAAACAAAAGTAACCATTTTTCCCTAAGCCACTTTTCAGTACTCTATTATGAATACCAAGCTACCCTCATTAACAAATTAATCAGTAACTAAAGACACATAAGCGTTAATCAACTTTAAAACGCTTATGAGACAATATTGGAACAAAGAAAAGAAAAGTTGGTTTACCTGAACATAAGTTAAACTAATGGATTTGATTATTTTCGCACACACTTTGTCATCAACAAATACATGACCTTATATCAGCTAAATCATAACCAAACATTGATACAACTGCGCAAGCTCAAAAAGCGTAAATAACATAATTTATTACCTAAAAAATTAACCAACAACAAAAGTATTTAGAAAGAGACAATAAAATTAATCATACCTATGAAATCAATTACAAACTTGATACATCAAAATTAAGGTCTTTAGTTAAGCTTTTCTGGATCCATATAGAAAATATCAAAGTTACCTTCGGAAACACAATAATTAGAACTCAAACATATTTAGATCAATTTATTTTCAAAAACCCTAATTTTCGTTTTAAGGTTTATAGGAACAGCACGTGAATATAAATCGAATTTTTTTTAATCATTGTAATTGAAAATTAAATTAAATACATGGATCCGAAAATCTTACCGAGTTACAATATTAAATTGTATTTATCTCGTTGATTGATTGATTTTTGTTGTTATGAGTTTGTTGTGATTTTTGTTGTTTTTGATTTTATATCTGTTCATGGATAATTAATAGAAACGTCGAGTGAGGATTTAAGATTCAAAATGGCGAGATACATCCCTATAGTTTTATAAACGATAGTTTTAACCCTAAAGTTTTATACTTTTCAGCCCGCTTTTCTGTATTTTTTCTTCTTTTCGTTTTTGACACGTTTATTTTTTGTCCGAGTTTTTTACTTTCACTAAACATAAAAACGAAAATTACCCATTTGTTACCAAATTAAGGAACATTTACACTTCCTAAAGGAATAAATCAAATGATTATTTCCTACTAAGGAAAGAATCTCTTAAAAAAGTCCCTACTTTGGGTTTTGCTTTACAAAGAAAAAGATGGTAATATTGTTGAGTCCTTTCTGGGTGAGAGGCAGATAACTACCTGGTTTGAGATAAAGCTGACATAGGAACACGTGAAGTAAACATGGCGACTTTTCACTAAATGTGTTCGTCTCACATAATGATTACCGTGTGTTTAGTCTGAATAGTAATCTAGTGTGGTGACTGAATTTTAATGATCTGATTCATGTGTGGCATAATAGAACGGGTATACCCCTTTCTGAAGGGTACCCTGAATTTCTGAGGGCCTGGTTTAGAAACATACTTGAGTTATGAGTTGATACAAAGATTTTGTATGGGTTAATTTTCTCTCGATATCCTCTCGAATTGATCTCAGTCTTAAGTGGAATGATTGTTCTTGGTTACTAAACAAAAGGGTTTGGTTTTCTAGTCTAATAAAAAGTGGAAATGAAAGTTTAAACCAAAAACAATTACTTTAATTATAATTAACTAAGACTTGGTTTGAAATTAAAATCAAAATCAAAATTAAAATTAAAATTTAAAGTTCAAATTAAAATTGAAGTTAAAATATAAATTGTGAAATATGAGTAAAGAAACAGTAAAACAACAACAGTAAAACAGCAACTTTAAAATACCCAAAGATAACTGATTCGGAACTTTAACCTTGGTTCGGAACTTTCTGATTCGGAAGGTACTATTCACTCATCCGGAACTCAATGATTCGGAAGTCTTACAATTGATTCGGAAGTTTTTCTTGATTCGGAACCTTCCGGATGAAGAGGTTGATTCGGAAATTTTTTCTTGATTCGGAACCTTCCGGATGAAGAGGTTGATTCGGAAACTTCCGGATGAAGGCTTGGTTCGGAAGTTTTGGTTTGATCCGGAACTTAAAAACTTATTCGGAACTTAATGCTTGATTCGGAACCTTCCGAATGAAAGCTTCATTCGGAACTTTTAGCTGATTCGGAAGTCTGGAAACCCAGAACAGTAGCAGACATACGAAGAACACGGAACATGGATTTTAATCAAAATCAAACCAAATACTTAAAAAGGTTTTACCAAATTAAACACAAATCATTTAGACACCATAAGCAACGAATCCCACTAATAAAAACATAAATCCAAACAACTTTTGAAGATCAAATCAAGAATAATAAAAACTTAAGAACTTTAAGATAAAGATGAAGATGAACAAGATTAAATGGAAGGATTAAACAAAAGCTTTGTATTGAATGATTAATGTTTTGACAAGATAAACCAAAGATTAAAATTACAAGATTGGAAAGACAAAGATAAAAATCACCAATCACCCTAGTGGTGATGGTATTCTACGAACCAGGGAGAAGAAAGAGTGGGAAAAAAGAAAAAATGAAAGCTAGTCTAAAATGTGTGAGGGGAAGGCTATTTATAGCCTTGTCCTTTGGTTGGTGAGTGGGCTTTCTCCCGTTCTTCTTGTCTTTTCGTCTTTTCAGAAAAGTTTCCGTTTTCGATTCTGATTCGGGATTCGTTGTCGATTAAATTCAACTCGTCTTTTAATTTCTTCGTTTAATAGACTTGAGTTTCTTCAACTTTTATAAATCTTCCATCTTTGGTCCTTTTCTTCGATAAATCTTCGAATAGGCCCAGCGACTTCAAATCTCTTGCATCTCTTGGACAATAGACTTTATCTTGAGTCTTTTTCTTCAGTAAAACCCGTGCAATCCCATGTTTTCTTCAATATTCATCCGGTTGTCTCTGAAAACACAATAAACACAAAAACCACGCATAATTCCAAACAAATGATATTAAATACGTGTTTTGGTCTCGTTTTAGCCCGAATTAAGTGGTAAAAGGATGGGTGTTTACACACCTATCAAATCCCCTACACTTAACCATTGCCATGCCCTCATGCAATGCTTAGTGATAAAGCAAATTTACACTTTTCTCATAATTAATCAACCTTGGCCTTATTTAAATTACTACTAAACAAAAAAATAAAGAAATAAAACTTCAACGGTAACAAAGGGATAGAAAACCATTTTCACTTGAAAAATAGCTACATGGAAATAACTTGTAGAGAAATCGATGACTTACATTAGGGCTTTGGTGCTGCGAAGATTTATCACCCTCAAGTTTCACGTTCCCCAAACTAAGCTTAAAAACGAGATCATTGTTTATAAGTCAGCAATTCAAACACTTACACACATGGCTTAATTAAATGCTTAAACTCCCTTATTCCTAGGTGTATCTCTTATATTTTATTTTTGTCTTAGAATGATCATGAAGATGCATTTTTGGACTTATTTTGATAGTTTATTAGGGCTGAAAGCAAAGTAGGACGATTTGATCAATAGTTAGCTAAAGGACAAAATCTCTTAAAACTGCTTCTCGGGATATCAAAAAGTTCATATCTTGGCATAACTTGGTTCACGATTTGAGACCTTTCTCGGGCCGATATTTGGCATGTACTTCATACTTCATATCTTCGAGAGACGTTTTTGAGATAATGGTCTTCTCATCATAATAGAGTTTCTTCACTTGGAGACTTTTGAGGGGTACTCCAACTTTGTTGACCACGACTTCATGGTTATTCTTCAATCTCTAATTGGGATTTTGAGATACAACGATCCGCCTCCTTTTCGGACTTGGATCTATTTATCCTCATACCTTGTTAGGGTCTTTTCGGATAGACTTCTCCATGATCTTTATGGGAGTTGATTGCTTTTCGTCGTGAGTCTTGATCCTTCATATTGACTTTAGGAATAATGCTTTACACATCACTTTGGATCTTCAGCAATAAAATTGAATCCTCATGCCTTGTTAGGGCCTTTTCGGACTCGCCAATCTTCGCGCCCCGCTTCATAAGTTATGCCTTGGCTATGAACTCTTATCATTACCGAGCAACTTTTAAACGATCTTGGGCTAGAAGCTAAGTAACTTTTCAAATTGTACGACCTTACTTATTGCAGATAAATTATTAGCAAGTGATGGGAGAATAGGCAAATAATTACACCAAGTGAGCTTGCGCAAGAATACCGACTTATAATTGACTCTATCATTTCTCGTCCTCCACAATTTAAAATCTCAAGTAATGAGACTCGTGGACACTTAGCCTAATAAACCAGTTAAGGCCTATATGGTTAAGGATACTAGCTAGAATAAACTTGGATAAGTCTATTCGGGTTGAGTCAAAATAAACGCAACGGGCCTAATAGATCAAAGGCTTCTAAACTAGCTACACCACTTTATTAAAATTTGACTTTATTGTGGGATATATACATATGAAAGCAACGATAAAAATTTAAGAATTACAACTAAATGGCCAAAGTTAATAAAAAATTTGAAAAATGTTGAAAAATAGGATTTTCCGGTTAATTGAAGGCATTTTCATGGAAAAGTCCACTTAAAACATCGATAGAAGTCCCCCCTACACTGAAGATAAACATTGTCCTCAATGTTTAAGCATGTGGGAAAAGGTTCCCCTACACTTATGACATTGTGCACGTTGGTTAACTCAAGTTAAGGAAGAGACGACTAAAGTGATCAATTTCAAATGTGAGTATGAAGAAAATTGAATCACGATAGTTGAGAGATAGAACCGGATTTCGGATAAACACGGGAGCACGGTTCTTCAAAGATTCCAAGAGTGCACTTATCCCTGTAATCACACCATACAAAGACAAACGCATATACAAGTCCCCCTACACTTAGGGGATTAAAATATAAAAGGATAGATACTCGGGCTGCCTCCCGAGGAGCGCTTGTTTTTGATAACCGAGTCACGAGCCTGACTCGACCCAAAATTAGTTCATGGGGAACGTGGTGAGGGATGGAATCACCTCCTGAGAGGTGTCCTCACCAAAGTACAACTTCAGACGCTGGCCATTCACCTTGAAATTGGGCCCATTTGGCTGAGAAAGCTCAATGGTCCCATACGGAAAGACGTTGGCGACGGTGAATGGACCAGACCAGCGGCTCTTCAACTTGCCAGAGAAGATCTTCAACCGAGAGTTGAAAAGTAAGACTTGATCACCAACATGGAACTCTCGGTTCTTGATTTTTGCGTCATGGAGGATCTTCGTCTTCTCTTTGTAGATCAGCGAGTTCTCATAAGCTTCATTTCTCAGTTCGTTGAGCTCGTTGAGTTGAATCTTGCGATGATCACCGGCTTTGTTGATGTCGAAGTTAGCTCACTTTAAGGCCCAGTGCGCCTTATGCTCCAGCTCGATGGGAAGGTGGCATGCTTTCCCGTACACAAGACGATAAGGTGTACAACCGATCGGGGTCTTGTAAGCAGTACGGAAAGCCCATAGAGCATCATCTAACTTATCGGCCCACGCGGCACGATGCTCTCCCACAGTACGCTCCAAAATTCGCTTCAATCCACGGTTGGATATCTCGGCTTGCCCATTGGTTTGGGGATGATAAGCGGTGGAAAGACGGTGATTGACACCATACTTTGCCATGACTCTTGCAAATTGATCGTTGCAAAAATGAGTCCCGCGGTCACTGATAATAGCACGAGGAACGCCGAATCGAGCGAACAGCGATTTCAAAAAGTTACAAACCACCCTTGCATCATTAGTAGGTAAAGCTTTGGCTTCAACCCACTTGGAGACGTAGTCAACGGCAACAAGGATGTATTTGTTTCCTTTAGATGAAGGGAATGGCCCCATAAAGTCGATACCCCAAACATCAAAGATTTCACACTCTTGAATGAAATTCTGAGGCATCTCGTCTTTATGTCTGATCGTGCCTTGTTTCTGGCAAGCATCACATTTTTTAACCATATCGTGAGCGTCACGATAAATGGAGGGCCAATAAAATCCTGAATCAAACACTTTTTTGGCGGTGTAGTTGGGACCAAAGTGACCACCAGTGGGTCCTTTGTGGCAAGCATCAAGGATTTCGAAAGCTGCCGGTCCATCAACACATCGGCGAATAATCAAGTCGGCACATTGTTTGAAAAGATACGGGTCATCCCAAAAGTAAGTCTTGATGTCTTTGAAGAACTTTTTCTTTTGCTGGGATGTTAACCCGGCAACGAGGATTCCACTCGCCAAGTAGTTTGTAATGTCCGCAAACCACGGGGTTTCATCAGCAGTCGAGTTGATAGACATTAAGGTCTCCAGGGGAAAAGAATCATTGATTTCTTTGTTCGGATGAGCCCCCTGGTAAGGATCCTCAAGTCTACTGAGATGATCCGCGGCTAGGTTTTCTGCTCCTTTTTTATCGCGAATTTCGATTTTAAATTCCTGGAGCAGTAAAACCCAGCGAAGAAGTCTTGGTTTGGAATCTTGCTTTGTCAACAAGTACTTCAACGCGGAATGATCGGTGTACACAATGGTGGTGGAAAGGACAAGATAGGGGCGGAATTTTTCAAAAGCATAGACAACAGCTAAAAGCTCTTTTTCGGTTGTCGTATAATGCAATTGTGCCCCAGTCATTGTCTTGCTAGCGTAATGGATCGGTTGGAAGTGTTTGTTCACTCTTTGTCCAAGAACCGCTCCAATAGCAAAATCACTAGCATCGCGCATCAACTCAAAAGGAAGCTCCCAATTAGGGGTAACCAAGACGGGTGCCTTAGTTAGCTTATCCTTAAGCGAGTTGAAGGCTTCAAGGCACTCTTTGGAGAAGATAAAAGGAGTATCTTTTTCCAAGAGGTGGGTCATCGGGCGAGCGATTTGAGAAAAATCTTTGATGAATCGACGATAGAAGCCCGCATGACCCAAGAAACTTCTCACACCCTTCACTGTTGAAGGTGGAGGCAACTTTGCGATAACATCGACTTTAGCACGGTCAACTTCAAGACCGGCTTTCGAGATCTTATGACCAAGCACGACGCCTTCTTTTACCATAAAATGGCATTTTTCCCAATTTAGAACAAGGCGAGTGTCTTCGCACCGCTTTAGCATACGTTCTAAATTGGCAAGGCAAGCAGAGAAGGAATCCCCGAAGACCGAGAAATCATCCATGAAGACTTCCATGGTTTGTTCGACCATGTCATGGAAGATAGCTAACATGCACCATTGGAAATTCCCGGGCGCATTACATAAGCCAAAAGGCATTCTTTTGTAAGCGAAAGTGCCATAGGGACAAGTGAATGTAGTCTTCTCTTGATCTTGGGGATCGATGGGTATTTGAAAATAACCCGAAAAACCATCGAGAAAGCAGTAATATTCATTACCGGCTAATCGTTCAAGCATTTGGTCCATGAAAGGTAGAGGGAAATGATCCTTTCTCGTGGCATCATTGAGTTTGCGGTAGTATATACAAACTCTCCACCCAGTAACGAGACGAGTGGGAATCAACTCGTTGTGTTCATTGGGAACAACGGTTATTCCGCCCTTCTTGGGCACACAATGGATTGGACTAACCCACGGTGAATCCGAAATAGGGTAAATCATACCCGCATCAAGAAGTTTGATAACCTCTGTTTTGATGACTTCATGGATTTTTGGATTCACCCTTCGTTGGCTTTGAATAGTGGGCTTATAGTCGTCCTCCATGAGAATTTTGTGCGTGCAGAAGTGAGGATCAATTCCACGAATATCCGAGATTTTCCAAGCAATAGCCTTCTTATGAGCTTTCAGCACGGCAACGAGGCGAGTCTTCTCTTCATCTTTCAAATCTGTTGCAATAATGACGGGCGACTTCTTGTTGTCTTCAAGGAACACGTACTCGAGATGTGGCGGCAACTCCTTAAGTTCCAAATCCGGAGGATTTTCGACGGGAGGCGTTTTCAAAGTCGGAGTATCGATAGCAATGACCGTGGGAGATGGAGGCGAAGGATTGTCTTCGGTGAGAAGATTGTCAAAGAAACTCATATCTTCATCCCCCTCGGTGGGAGAGTCATTAGTAGCTAAATTCACATCTCCCATGGTATCTTCAAGATTGTTCCAGAATAAATCACTATCTCCAAATAGAGACAATGATGAATCAATGGAGGACACGGTCTCAACAGTGGGAAGAGAGGTAGGAATACTTTTGCAAGCATCATTAAAGTATTCTTCACAAGCCTCATCAAGAACGTCAATACAATTAACGCTCTCATATGAATAAGGCTGTTTAGACAACTTTCCCATGTTGAAGACTACTTTGTCGTCACCCACTCTCATGATAAGCTCTCCGGCTTCAACATCAATAAGAGTGCGACCGGTCCTAAGGAATGGACGACCAACAATCAGTGGTACACGAGGGTCCATCTCGTAGTCGACGACAACAAAATCAGCAGGGAAGGTGAATTTGTCGACTCCTACAATGACATCTTCGGCTATCCCCACTGGATAAGCAACCGTACGGTTGGCCAATTCCAAAGTCATTTTAGTGGGGACTAGCTCTGGGAGAGATAATTGCTTCCAAACACTTAGAGGCATGAGATTAATACTGGCACCTAGATCGGCTAGGGCCATGCAATTCTCTACTCCCGGGAAATTGCAAGGGATAAGAAAACGACCCGGATCACCAAGCTTGATTGGCAATTTCCTTAAGAGCACTGCAGAGCAGTTCTCATTAAGTTGGGTGTTGGCAATATCGAGGAGCTTTTCCTTGTCGCTCAGAAGGTCTTTAAACATTTTGGCGTATTTGGGCATGTGAGCGAGAGCCTCAGCGAAGGAGATATTGAAATTCAGTTGTTTAAACATTTTAAGAAAGTTAGAAACCTGAATATCATCCTTGCTCTTTTGCTTTTCTTTCCTCAACCTTGAAGGATAAGGTATATTGGAAGAAGAGGAAGGCTTTGGGAGTATAGGATCACTCACAACCACGGGTGGAGGAGGGGTAGAAAGAAGAGGTGGAGAAATTTGGGAAGGAGAAGGAGGAGGAATAGGAGTAGGCGACTCGTTCTCCTTAGTCACAACCACCGGTGGAGGTATAGGAAGCTCGGGTTCCTTGGTACCTTTACCACTTCGAGTAGTGATTGCTTTCATCTCCCCTCTTGGGTTCGCAACGGTGTTACTCGGAAGAGTACCCGAAGAAGAGGGTTGACTACTTTGGAAGAAACTAGCCATCATGTTCCTCAGATCATTGGTTTGGCTATCCAACGTAGTTCTCATATCGGCTCTCAAATCGTTTCCTTGCTTGACCAAGTCTGCCTTCAAATTGCGCACTTCCTCTTGGAGATTTCCCACTATCACATCATTGGTCCTCATATAGGTGGAAACCTCTTGGTGTAATGTAGTGTTGGTTTGGTTGGGAGGAGCATTGTATGCAGGTGGTTGGTAAGCAGGTGGTTGGTAGATTTGATTGTTACGTTGAGGTGGTTGTTGTTGCTTGTGAGGTGGGATGTACGGTTGTCGAGGTTGTTGTTGTTGTTGAGTAGGGCGGTTGAGGTTTTGTTGTTGATTTGGGTTGGTAGGAGGGGAACCAGGTGGTGAAAGATAGTTGTTGTTGCGGTAGCTGAGCAAGTTACGGTCACCTTGAGGTCTAGCTTGATAAGCAGGTTGTTGGTAGGTGCCATATGCCGCATTCACATTCTCAGCAGGGTAATCTTGGGTGGCAGTACAAGTTGTGTAAGAGTGGGGACCACCGCATATCTCACAAGGTTGGCTGACAGCGTTCACTTGTGCGTTTTTGGCGTTGTTGTTGTTGTTGTTGTTGCTGACGGTATGGGTGACGAGCGATTCAAGAAGCGTAGTGATTTTGTCTAATCGCTTGTCGCTGTCATTAGTGCTAGCACTAGCAACATTGGTCCTAACACTCTTGGTTTGCACACGAGATTTGTTCTCAATGATGTCCCAAGCAGCATTGGAAGTCTTAGCCAATAAATTACCCCCCGAGGCACTATTCAGTGAATCTTGGTCACTCATGCTTAAACCATTGTAAAAAGTATTGATTTGGTGTACTTTGGTAAAACCATGTTGTGGGCATTTTCTTAAAAGATCTTTAAAACGATCCCAAGATTCACTGAATGACTCATCGTACTTTTGTTCAAAGTTTATAATCTCATTCCGCAAAGCGGTAGTACGAGAGGGTGGAAAAAAGTAGTTGATAAACTTTGTTTCCAAATCCGTCCACGAGAGTATACTCTGTGGCGGTTCCTTAGCAAGCCAATGCCGGGCTTGTCCCTCTAAAGAAAAGGGAAAAAGTTGTAACCTTATCACTTCTTGTGGAACTCCATTGAACTTGACCGTGTTAGTGAGTTGTAGAAATCTCTTGATGTGGTCGTGTGGATCATCAATGGTTCGTCCCAAGAACGGTTGAGCTGAGACCATCTGGATAAAGCCTGACTTTAGCTCGAAATTGTTGGCGGCAATTGGTGGTATAACAATTGGATCCGTATTGCCATCAACATGAGCTTGCAGCAATTCAATCATTGGGCGATTATCCGGAAGGTGCTCATTGTTGTTGTTATTGTTCATGTTGTTGAAAGGCGGGTTGTTGTTGTTATTATTGTTGTTCGGAGGTGGTATGTTATTGTTGTTTTGTACACCAGCCATGTCTAAGTTATCGAGAGGCTCGGGCTCTTGATAAGACGTGGATCGAGTGCGCATACACCTGCAAAAGAACGAACAAAGAAAAATAAAGCAAAAATATTTTTGGTTTTTATTGTTTTTTAATTTTTAGGATTTTTGAAAATTTTATATTTTTTAGTTGTTTTTGAAGAGTTTCTTGAAAAAGTAACGTTCACGGGGAACGGATCCCAAAATCCAAGTTCTCACAAAAAACTTTTGATCTTAACGAGAAGAGCCGGCAGCGGCGCCATTTGATACAAAGATTTTGTATGGGTTAATTTTCTCTCGATATCCTCTCGAATTGATCTCAGTCTTAAGTGGAATGATTGTTCTTGGTTACTAAACAAAAGGGTTTGGTTTTCTAGTCTAATAAAAAGTGGAAATGAAAGTTTAAACCAAAAACAATTACTTTAATTATAATTAACTAAGACTTGGTTTGAAATTAAAATCAAAATCAAAATTAAAATTAAAATTTAAAGTTCAAATTAAAATTGAAGTTAAAATATAAATTGTGAAATATGAGTAAAGAAACAGTAAAACAACAACAGTAAAACAGCAACTTTAAAATACCCAAAGATAACTGATTCGGAACTTTAACCTTGGTTCGGAACTTTCTGATTCGGAAGGTACTATTCACTCATCCGGAACTCAATGATTCGGAAGTCTTACAATTGATTCGGAAGTTTTTCTTGATTCGGAACCTTCCGGATGAAGAGGTTGATTCGGAAATTTTTTCTTGATTCGGAACCTTCCGGATGAAGAGGTTGATTCGGAAACTTCCGGATGAAGGCTTGGTTCGGAAGTTTTGGTTTGATCCGGAACATAAAAACTTATTCGGAACTTAATGCTTGATTCGGAACCTTCCGAATGAAAGCTTCATTCGGAACTTTTAGCTGATTCGGAAGTCTGGAAACCCAGAACAGTAGCAGACATACGAAGAACACGGAACATGGATTTTAATCAAAATCAAACCAAATACTTAAAAAGGTTTTACCAAATTAAACACAAATCATTTAGACACCATAAGCAACGAATCCCACTAATAAAAACATAAATCCAAACAACTTTTGAAGATCAAATCAAGAAAAATAAAAACTTAAGAACTTTAAGATAAAGATGAAGATGAACAAGATTAAATGGAAGGATTAAACAAAAGCTTTGTATTGAATGATTAATGTTTTGACAAGATAAACCAAAGATTAAAATTACAAGATTGGAAAGACAAAGATAAAAATCACCAATCACCCTAGTGGTGATGGTATTCTACGAACCAGGGAGAAGAAAGAGTGGGAAAAAAGAAAAAATGAAAGCTAGTCTAAAATGTGTGAGGGGAAGGCTATTTATAGCCTTGTCCTTTGGTTGGTGAGTGGGCTTTCTCCCGTTCTTTTTGTCTTTTCGTCTTTTCAGAAAAGTTTCCGTTTTCGATTCTGATTCGGGATTCGTTGTCGATTAAATTCAACTCGTCTTTTAATTTCTTCGTTTAATAGACTTGAGTTTCTTCAACTTTTATAAATCTTCCATCTTTGGTCCTTTTCTTCGATAAATCTTCGAATAGGCCCAGCGACTTCAAATCTCTTGCATCTCTTGGACAATAGACTTTATCTTGAGTCTTTTTCTTCAGTAAAACCCGTGCAATCCCATGTTTTCTTCAATATTCATCCGGTTGTCTCTGAAAACACAATAAATACAAAAACCACGCATAATTCCAAACAAATGATATTAAATACGTGTTTTGGTCTCGTTTTAGCCCGAATTAAGTGGTAAAAGGATGGGTGTTTACACACCTATCATGAGTTATGACTCGTATTTTTATAAAAGATTCGTATGACGTGTATCGTAGCTGGGGTCCTGAAAGGTCTTCCGAAATGATACCCGAGACTTATGTCTTGACTGATTTCTTGACATGTGTTTTAGTGGATGAATCTGAACAAGGCTGAAAAATTTGGTAACTACTAGGATTGGCGGACCGGTTAGGCTACTGACCTTTGTATTTCTGGTCACGTCCGTTCTGGAGTTCCGATGGTACTGACTGATTAATTATGGGCACGGTGGTTGTCACTACTACTTTGTCTGTCAGTTTCCTGATGGTCGTTATCATGACCGTGATTCATGTAATTATTTTTGTTGAGTGGCCGGCTGGTTGCCAGTTCCCACTCTTCTGACAGAAAGATTAACTGAGTGAAGTGTGACATCTAACTAAGGAAGTAAAAGCATGGAATAGGATGGTAGTGTCTGATGGTTGAAATTTATTCTTGTCAGAAATTTCAAATTTATATTTTCGTCCTTGTTCTGCAGAGTCTTCATAGTATAAACAGCATCAGCATCTTGAGAGATTTCCAAAGTATCAGCAGCATCAGCATCTGTGTGGTCTTCAGAGTTTTAGCAGCATCAGCACCTGGTAAAATCTTCAACTCACGAGCAGCATCAGCACCTGGTAGAATATCGACAAGTGGAAACGCCTGAGATGATTAAGGATCGATTAGCAATATCCATGGAGTAGGGTACCTGGAGTACACCTGGACTACTGTACATGAAGTACAAAATGAATACTGCACAGGGAGCATATCTGAGACGCTGTACATGGGGTACATATGGAATACTGTACATGGAGCTGGTGGAAATTTTATGGGATGCTCGATACTGGTGTCGCTTGTTTGACATTATCAAAGAATTAAATTGATTTAAACGGTAGTAAACTGAACCGAAACGGTTAACATGATAGGCTGATAATTCTGCGTAGACTTAATGCTGGTTGTATAGAGGCTGAAAAGTATGATATAGTCGAAGTCCCAACAGTGGTCAGCATGAAGCATGATTAATGAAGGTCAGTCATGATTTATTAGGAAACGGGTTTTACTGAAGTTCTTGTGTATCTTAACATGAAAACATCATTACTTTGCTGAAAACATATTCCTCGTAAGGAGACATGAAATTGAAACATCATGTAGATGACATCAACGTGAGGGTATGAAAATTTGACTGTTACAAGGAACATAAAAAGTCAATTCAACTGAGGTGTAATATCAACTGATGTGGACGGCTATGGTTCAATCCACAGAATTCAAAGAAGAAAACATGAGACTAAGTATGGGCTATTCTGGTTCGATCTATACTGGTCAAAATTTTCTGAGAACTGTCATGTCTAGAAATTTATAATCTCGGACTAAATATGGATGGCTGTAGTCCAATTCATACTTGTCAAAATTTATGAAATGTCCTGATATGACAAAGGTGAACAACTGTGGATCGGTTCACAAACATCACTTGACTGAAAAGCATGAAATTTGACTTGAAAAATGGTGAACGTTTATGGCTGGTTCACCAAGTGATATTTGACTGAAAACCTGAATCTGTCTTGAGTAAGGGTAAACGCCTATGGTCGGTTTACCAATACAAAATATGAACGGCAAGGGTGAACGCCTATGGTCAGCTCACCAAAACGAAAATTCGCTAAAAAGCACATGCGACTAAATATGGCTAGTTATGTACCAACCTTTTACTTAGTCAAAACTTTAAGAAAACTGACTGATAAATGAAGAAAACTGACTGAATAATCCATGAGAAACATGAAGATAACAACGCCAAAATCTGGGAAGTTCCTGGTGACTACCCACTAGTCACAGGTCAAGTTTTAGAGCCTACAGGTCGAACCTTGCGTCTCTGATACCATAATTGTAACACCCCACTTGGATAAGTGGACCGTTACGTGTATTTATGGCGTGTCATCAAAGCATAAGGTAAATGTCCTAAAACATTAACTGACCATAAAGGATATACCGAAATCAAACATCGGCAATCCAAACATAAGCCCAAAACATGAAAAGTAAAATACTGAATGAAAGGACTAAACAATGTCCAAATAAGCAGAATAATGTAAGAAATGCATAAGGTAAGAAGTCTGGATAGCTTCCATCCAATGCACATGCTCTCAGACTCCTAAGAGCGTCCTGGTGTACCTGCCGTTAGAACATGAAAGGAACTACGGCTGAGCATAACGCTCAGTGAACGGATATAAATCATGATAAGGAAATTACTGAAATGAAACATATGATAAAATACTGGAGCTGTAAGACTGATAAGTAAAGTTACAGCGGAAATCCGTGTATAGTCTGTAAAGTCTGATCTATAAAATAATAAAGCTGAACAGTTATCTGTTAAATCTGAAAACATGCATTTACTGTATTTTAATTTGCCAGAGCTTATATAGGTCACGTGCTGTAACAACCGTGCATGAATAACTGGAGGGGTGACCTCGTCATGCTGTAGAGGAGTGACCTCTAAATAACTGTGCTGGGTGGAGGGATCAGCTCCAATGTGAAGGATGTAGAGCACACACCACATTCACCCTGATAACTTGTAACACATATAAGCCTAGGATGCATCCATATGCCCCACTAAAAATACTGATAAAATGGCCAAGCTGAGCTGAGTGGGACGATGCAGGATATCACTCTCCTGCATGTGAGTCACGACACCGGTGCCTCTAGTGCCGTGGTTACGGTACCTCCGTAACTAGTACATAAACTGGTCGTGCTTGTATATAATGCTCAGGCAATTTATTTAGTTATTAACATGATTACTGATAAACTTAAACATACACTGGGGAAAACATTTGGCTGAAGACGGGGAATCCTAATCATGCATAGAAAGGAAGTCCTTACCGAAAGGACGGAAAATCCGTACCTCGTGTCCAGTAACTGACTGAATGGAAGACTGAACGAATACTACTCGGGCTTCACGGAAGCTACAATAATAATAGACGCGAATAAGTTATCTGATCTTTATTTAATTTACTGATCCTATTCGCTTCTCATTTATTTATTTTATTTCTGAAAGTCTGTACGTATATTAACTGATGAATCTGAACTTATAATATTTCTTTCTAATATATTAACGACCTACTGATAATAACGATACAAACGTATTCTGACGTTATATTAATACTATATAATTAACTCGTTAAAATACGAGGTTTATCAAATTAGAAAGTTACCAAAATACTTTAATTCATTTAATAAAATTATACCCGTTTAAATATTATAAAACTATTTTAATTTAAAATACAATTTAAACATTTATAAAAATATAAGTAATAAAAGGTATAATTTAAGAATCTTTATTTTTATTATTTTAACTATGTTCCGAGCCTACCGAGATGCCCCTTTCTTCTGTCGCACTAAAACAAAGAAACAACAAATGATATTCTCACAGCCGTATTAAACCGATTCATACTAAGTCCATGATTTAATTAACCGGTTCAATAACCCGAAATATTAATAAGTCAATAAACTAATTAGACCGATTTTAATCTAGGCCAAATCAATAAGCCGAACAATCAAAATAAGCCGTGACATTTTAGATGCTAGTAATTATGTTAAATTTGTAAATCAATAACCATGAACATTGATGATATTTACTTTCTAATATCATGCATTAACATGCATTTTTAAACCGTACATGTGGTCTTCATATTTTAACATGTATACTTGCATGTTTTTATGAATAACAAAAGTTAGGTTCATGGTTTACCTTTAGATGGACACGGCTGATCATAAGGAACAAGAATGTCGTGACAAATTCGAACGCCAATACAACCTTAAGACACTTTATATATTTGATCCAAGCCAAACCAAAACAAAACTGGAGGAGAAAACTGCCTTTCTCTTTTTGCTCCTTGAAGCCGGCGGCACCACACCCACTTTAGGGTTTCCTATGTTTTTTTATTGACTTGGTAAAATGAAAAGTAAATGTGTTTTGTTCCTGGTTGTTTTAATTCTTTGATGGGCTGGGTCTAAGCCCAATTCTTTTCTTTCTTTAGTTATTAAAACCGCGGCCCATAAAATATAACACATATGATTTTCGTTTCGTTTTTATTTTTAACATGTGTGTTCGTGTTTAAATTTTTGTGTTTACTCATGACGTAAAATATTTATTTCCTGAATAAATAATTATTACGTAATACTTGGATCGATAAGATTATTTATTATTCTGAATAAATAATTACTCATGTTTTAATTAAAGTTGTGACTGCGTAAAATTAATATTCACGGATTTTAAATGCGGGGTTTACAACTCTTCCCCTCTAAAAAAAATAATTCGTCCTCGAATTAGAGACACGATAATGCTGTGGTTTTACAAAAGATCTCGCCTAGGTGAGTAAAATACATGTGGGCCAATTTTTTCTTTTTCTTTTCTTTTCTTTAATTTATGTTATTATTTTGTGAGTGTGTTGGATATTTAGTGAGATATGACATGACGATGAGTTTCTCACTGTTAGTAAGGTTGAAAGGTGGGTTGAGTGAGTGGATAGAGAAAGCTGATGCGACGCCGACATGACGGTGGTGAACTTACCCACCGTTCCATATAACCTTAATGAACTAAGCGTTACACCACATTCAAAAGAAATTTTAAGTTTTCAACTACCCACTTAATAGCATGCATTTAAAGGACATGAAACAACACAACTGAACTAAATTAATTTCATGCATCTATTATGAGTCAACTACCAACTTTATTGCATTCAATAAAGTTTTAGCCATCAACTTATTGAACTGAGATTTAGAGTACATTAAATAAAGTTTCAAGTTTTCAACGACCAATTTAATTGCATGTATTTATAAAGTTAATTGAAAAAGAGCATACATTAAATATTTTATATCTTTACTACTTGTAAATAGTGTATGTGTATTATTTTTTAGTTATCAAGCACGTTGCTTAAATTAGATGCAAGTATCTCTTAATTTAAGTTTGACCAATTTAGACTCGGTAACTTTTCTAAAACACGTGATATTAAAATATTACAAGATTAATTGATTTATAAGATTAATTGTATAATATCACTAATGATAAAAATAATTTTAATAAAATTTAATAGTAAAATTATAATATAGCAATAATAATAACACGAATTTTTATGTAATAATTTTAAATTAATAAAAGTAATTAATATCATAATTAAAAATAAAAAAATATAGTTATATAATAATATTAAAAATAAATAAAATAATTAATAGTTATATAATAAAATAAAACAAATATTATATTATTATAAAATAACATCATAAAAACTCAATTTAATAATAAATATTTTAATATATTTATATTTATAAAGAAAATAAAAACTCAATAAATTTCATTATTTTAATATTACTAAATACCATTGTATAATAATATTAATATATTATAATAATACTGTATTATAAAAATTCATAATCATTATCATAATAATAAAAATTATACTATTACAGTATTATTATTATAGTTAATAATAAGTAAACTATTTGAACAATAAATAAATATTAAAATAATATTATAAAAAATATACATTAATAATTAAATAATTATTAAGATAGTAATTAAAATATAATAATAATTATATTAAACTATTTGTATATAATAATTAATATTAATAAAAATTAATAATAATAGTCGAATTAAAATAAAAAAATAAAAAAAATATAATGATAATAATAATATTACTATTATTATTAATATTTATTAGTAATGACAATTAAAACTGGGTAATCTTAAATTCCGATGTATTTCAAACATTCCGTCAAATTACATTACTTTACAACGAACTAAACACATACTACATGTAAAGAAATTTAAATTACAATTCCCTCATTTTGGTGAATTATACAAAATTACAAAAAAAATCTGATTACAATTACGTCAAATTAAATTACCTAGCTTACAAAGAATTAAACACCACATGTTCTAACAAGGATGATTTAGTTAAAGAGTAGACCACACACAAGAAGCATGCGGATAAAAACATTGTGAAAATTAACTCATAAATCATAAAGTGATTTCAAGTATGCCATCACATGAAAATGAAATGTATTCATTATGAGTACGTTACAAACCAAACACATACTACATGTAAAAAAATTTAAATACAATTCCCTCATTTTGGTGAATTATACAAAATTACAAACAAATTCTGATTACAATTACGTCAAATTACATTACCTTACAACGAATTAAACACCACATGTTCTAACTAACAAGGATGATTTAATTAAAGACTAGACCACACACAATGAGCTTGCGGATAAAAACATTGTGAAAATTAACTCATAAATCATAAAGTGTTTTCAAATATGTCATCGCATGAAAAAATGATAAAAGATTGGCGGGAAAAGCAAAGAATTAAAGTTCGATAAGAAGTGGGACGAGAATTGAACGGTAGACCTTTTACTTTACCAACTATATACAATACTCCGTATTAAACATTAAGGCAGCATGACTTTTGTGATAAAACACCAACTTTGTACCCGATCAAGGTTTTGTGGTAAAACAATATAATCGTTCGATTTTTTAGAGTGTTTCGTTCTTCTCGTTTATTTGTTTTTCAATAGGTATAGTTTGAATGTGCTACTTGCGCTCGATACATACCGGGATCTAGCATTCCGTGATCGAGATTCCGTTTGTTGTCGTTATCGTACAACATATTGATTTATCTTTTTTACGAAAAACGTAATGCATTTTTGTCCATCAACCACTTCTTTGACTCACACATACCACACATACACTCATACATAAAAGAGATTTAATTTAGCTAAAATAGTAGTACTTGCATTTATAGCTAGAACTCTCATCCTCACCAACTAATACACAAAAGTACTATCCTCGTAGTAAAAGCCATCAGAAAAAAACGTGAGATAGCGTATACGCTCTACCAAAGTCATAAATGCTTATAAGGAAAAATGGCTTTTAGCTTTAACTTACAAGTATTGTTTTGTTTGTTTGAATACATATATATTTCAGCTAGCAGCCTAGCACACGTGGTACGCACTCCTAAGCACTATAGTACCTGCAAAATATCGTAAAGACCATCTGCAAAAACTAAACGTTCATAATTTCATACACTTTAAGAGGTTTAGCAGTGGAGACAAATCCACAACATTGAGAAATCCAAAACATTCATAATTTCAAGTGAAATAGCGAATAACTACTTTAATTAGTAAACTTACGAGACACTTATCAAGTTATCAATGGCCACTTTAGGTCTAAATCTCAAATCTTGCCGAGTTTATGAATTAAGGCCTCGTTATTTTTTAAACGTACAATATTAAAACACCAACTTTGTACCCGATCAAGGTGTCATGTCTCCACCAACAAACAACACACCCTTACCTGCATATCTTTGCTTCGCGTTAATCAAAGGAGGACATATAGTTGTACACCATGTTCATCTAAGCAAAGTAGGACAGTTATATAACAGCACACACGTTGTTTAACATCGAATCGCTAATTACAAGTCTTTCAGGATTAGATATGCTTCGACCCATATCCAATATCTGTCTTAGTCTCTACAAAAACCAAACCAAGTGGGTTTACATTACTTTGACTTTTTAAGTCAAAAAACCAGATTTCATTTCAACACAAATACTAAATTTCTAATTATACCAGTAAACTTTCTATACACACGTTTCTATGGCATTAAAGTGATCCACATGGAAAGATTTACATGTCATATTCACTGTAAAACATGTTTCAATTTAATTTTTATATTCGAAGTTTGACTAAGAAAAGCCGAAGTTAAGTTTTAGGAGCTAACCTGGTGGCCTCATTTGTACCAGTCAGTCACCAACAAGAACAAATGGTTCCCAGAGCGCCAAAGGGGCCCGCAAGGTTGTTTTGGATCAAGGTGTTTCACAGCAGGACCAGCGACATAGACTCAATCCACAGGTCCAAAAATGTCATAAAGATTGGAGACGATTACCAAATGCTCCATCGAACGTGTTTGTCAACAAGTTTTTGTCATCGCTAGAGAACTAATAATCTAAGAAGTGGAAATAACTATACCCAACATTAACCTATTTATTTTAATGCCGCTTTTAAGTCATATCTCGTATTGCGACTTAGAGGGTCGATTAGCCTTTTGGTATTTGTATGTTTGTATTTTGATATTGTAACAAGTCTAGTTTCCGGCATTAGACTAGACATAATAGTTGCAAATTGGATTGTGGAGCACGGCCACGCGGGGTGTGTTATTGACAAAAATGCCCCCTATGTTTTTGACCATTGATAAAGTTAAAAAATCAAACGAAGACGTTGACTTTTCAAGAGTAATGTACCCAAACGCAACTTTTATGGTGATATGAATTCGGACGACAAATTGGATGGTGAATTTTTCACTGCCGGATTGTTGGATCAAGAAACGGACTGATCTGAAATACCAAAAGACACTGAATGGACCTATGACACAAAGGCAAACCTGGCTCCATATGGCTCTGTGTACTATAGCTTACTTCGTGAGTTGCTGTTTGATATCCGCCTTTTTCCAAATCTGTTAAGCAGTTAACTAGTCATAATCTTACTTGTTCATTGCTCTTAAAAGGATGGCTACAATGAAAACTAAAGTGTCCATATTTTTAAGGCTATGTAATGTCGTAACCTGAACATATTACAGTTTACTTCTTTCAAATGTTGAATCTGTTTGGTTTTCTTCTTTTTAAGGTAACATCCTCAAAGCAAGGGTTATATTCTACTTACTGCCTAATCATGTAGAGTCCTTAAACACGAGTGACGTGCATGATAATACTTAAACGGCTTCAAAAATAAATTAGACGGTGCAACTACTTAAAACAAGAGATTTATAGCTGTTTTAATCGATGAGGTTAGCTGCCCACAAGCCAACTATTTTAGACCTATTATTTGGAAACAACCCCTCTGACCCGTCCAGTGAAACCCGTTGCCTGTTTTGACCCGTTATGCAATGACAGACCTTTGTATGTACACTCAACGTGGTGCTCGGATCTCTACTGAACCAATTAGTATGTGTCCGGCTATAACAATATGATTTCTATGATTAATCAAGGTGCATCCAACCCTCCCAAGTTGTGAGGGTTCTAAGAGCACCATGATCCATCATAGAATTTCAGCTGCACAACATTATCAATTCTTAGACGCCAAACATATTTCTAGAAAAAAACAGGTAAATGCTATTTGCAATAACCTATTGTCCATAACTATATAGTGATTATCATAAATTGTACTACATTTCAGTATTTCACAATGTCAAATCATCCAAAAACCTCATATCACATTTGCTCAAAAGAATTACATTTCTTGATAAAAAAATCTCTATAACATGATACAATATGCCTACTCGTACATCGTTGATCCCTAAAACCAATAAAAAATTGAGTGTTGTGTAGTTGTCTTTGACATGATGTTAGAACAAATTGATTGTTTTAATCTTTCCACTTCTTATTTAACTGCGGTTTGTCCATATGTCCAATACAAACATGTTTTATCTTAAAACCAAATGATATAGAGATGTGCAAAATTCATCAACACTACATGTCTATACAACCCAAAAACAAGAATGAATTTTGCTGGACACACATGTAGTGTGAGGGATTTTGTACATCTCATAATCAGTTGGGTCTAAGATGGAACCAGTTTGTATAAGTGATATGGACGACTTGCCCGGTCAGGATATATTTCCCTCTCTGCTAGCAACCACCTTTCCTTTCTCCATGCCCTTTCCCTAACACCAGAGTTAGAAAGGTCTCAGAACCAATGATCTCCCCCATGCTACCAGCAACCATAACCGTATCTACTGCTCTCCAATGGGCATTCATATCCCCTATAGGTCTTTTGGCCCTCCCTCCCCATAATGATGTCGAACAGTGTGAAGCAGATATTCTTTGAGTGTGTGGCAAATTCCAGTCCCTCTCTCTCTGATTATTGTACTTGGTAAGGGAAGATAAATGCTACCACGTATATAAGCTCGGGGATATGGATAGACCATGTAGTGTAGATGAATATTGCAAAATTTCAGATCCGGTTTGTATTGGGGTAATGGACCAAGGTGGTCGGTAAAGAGTGATCATGGTTGAATGATGATATGGAGAAAGAAGATTATCACAAGGCATTGTTGAAGAGGTGTGTGAGGATGGAAAGTGTTTGTGCGTGCCTCTATATAGAGGATGAAATAGGTTGTGATTGGTGGGATTGGTGTGGTGTGGATTGATGACGTGGACACAGTTTGGATCATTGGATTAAAGTGGGGTGTGATATGGATGGTTTTGATTATAACAAAAAAACGTTAGCCTCCAAAGAAGCATTGAATTTCAACTTTAAAGTTAGGTGTGAAATTTAAATCTTGGTGTAAACTTTAAAGTTAAACTTAAAATTAACAATGTGTGAATTTAAAATTTGACATATATACCAACCGGATTTGAATTTTGCAAAAGTCTTGTTGTGAGAGTAGCAAACTAGCAATTACACTAAGAGTACCGGAGTCGCTGGATTCCAGAGGCTTGTGTTTACGAAAAAGTAAATGTGACGTAGATTTAACACAAGAATTTTTTGTCACCATATTTTATAGATGTGGTAAACAAAAAAAATGATGTCAAAAGGATAAAAATAATAATATTGTGAGTCCATATATACCCCACTTTATTAACCAAAAAAAATTCAACAACTAACTTTGACGCGACTATTAAGTTTAGCGCCAAATACTTTGGCACCAGATCTAGCATGGTAAGCCAACAAATTTCTCGGCTTGTGGTACGGCGCGAAGGCTTAACAGCTCACTGTACCTTAGAATCTAAAAATATATGAGAAAATTTGATTATGGTTAACATGTTATTGTTGTTTGACATTATTATTAAAAATATTCAAAAGTACGTTAATTAATTACTTATTTTCGTATAAAACTGTTATTCTACTTAGAAAATGAAAAAAAATGTTGAAGTAGTTATATGTTTTTATCAAACTGTGTTTATCTTGTTAGTAAACAACTAATGTGGGGCCTTGTCAGCATTTGTAAAGGTGAGCTTTGTACGATTAGAACATGAGGAACGGTGGAGACGTAGGTTGGTTCCATAGTTCTAAAAATGGTGTCATGCCAGCAAAGCGGGTTATGATACCGAAATTGCTATGACACTAGTTTTTAGGGGGAGTGGTGTGACATAGCTTTTCTGCTTTTATAACAGTTTTTTTAACAAAAACATTTAAACTTAAAATAAATTTCATTAAAACTAAAAAACATTACATTAAAATTAAAATAAAAGACATAAACATAAAATAAAAAAAACATAAACTTGGTGGCGCCGACTCGTTTCGAGGTTCATATATTGCTCGGACTCGTGCCTATTGGGCCTCGACGATAGCGGTGTCGCTTCCCGCACTCATACGGATCGTGTCAATTTGAAGCACATGCATGTCCTGCGAATTTCTTTGAGATTGGATCAACCGCCTTCGGTCTTCACTCTTTATCTCAAGCACGAACAATTTGGCTTGTCAGTCTAACTTGTATTGTTCCGCCAAGAAGTCTTGGTACGCAGCTGATAAGGCTCAAATTATAGATGTTTGTGTGGGCGTTATTTGTATATATTTAGGTTAATTATATGAACTATCGATACATAATGGAGTATATTTGATGTTACAGGTTCTAAGGACGTGTCGTGGAAGGAAAGGAAGAAAACACGAAGATATCAAGTTTCAACGAAGAAATAAAGTCAAGCTAAACATCTCCCGAAACATGCTCACTACTTTGGCCATATCTTGAGCATATGTTGTCTGTTGGACTTGGTTCAAGCGCCCACGCGTGCGCAAGAAAATTATTTACAACGTTGCTTTTTGGTCCAAAAGGTGAAATTGATAGAGAGAAAGATTATCAAAAGACATTATTGAAGAAGTGTGTGAGGATGGAATGTGTTTGGGTGTATCTCTTGAAACATTATGAGAGGAAAATTTTAGTCTCCATATCATACCATCATTGAGTAAAAATTTAGGTGGTTGTGAAATTTAGGTCTTTATAAGGTGTGAATCTAAAATTTGAAATATGAAAAAGTTATAGAGGAAAATGACTATCTCGGTTATTATACTTTAAAGTTACTTAAGAATACGATAATTAGTTAATTATTTACAGTTAAAACTGTTGTTCTACTTTTAAAAAAGAAGTTAAAGTAGTTTTATGTCTTTTAACATGGGTTATTTTTGGTTTTTTATTAGTAAACAATAACTATGGGGCTTTGGCGGTATTTGTTAAGGTGAGCACAACATCTGTACTCATTTTTCGTCATCTTGTACCAAAGCCACTTGTCGGGCGACCAACTCTTTTGCTTGGCCAAGTGCAAGAAACAGCTCATTACACAGTAACAAACACCGCCAAGGAACCACTCTAACATTACAAGTATTTGGTGGTAATTCAGATAACTCAACCTGATGATCGCTAACAATATCTTCTTCTCTAAATGTCAAAATAATCGCATTCCATACCAATGCAAACTTGATTCGCTTCAAGTTTCTTGAATGGCCTTCCAAACCCGTATCTTAACTTCAATATATGAACTGCATCTTTGAATTTACTTTTCAAACTCCTTCTTTGATTCAACAGTTGTTCCTCAGGCATGAGATTGACTTGCATTGCACTAGCGAAAAACTGAAACCGCGACCTCAATTGTTGCATGTTTCGAATATGATCTAAATGGTTGAACAACGCAACTCCCATACCCACTAGGGATGAATAAATTGAGTACCATATCTACGAATCCGTTAAATAAATCAAGACCACTGGTTCCCAAGGAAGCCCGACAGCAAACCGGTTACTATCACCAAAGAAGTGACGCCACTCATAACTCACATCTCTTAGATCCAAAAGATCTTTAGTGGGTCGGATCATTGGTTTAATCAGTAAAAGTAACTGAAAGAAAACTTTGTTGTGAGAACCATGATCCAGAATAGAGAGTACTTGATGTTATCGACTAAACCTTCACAAAGTCCACGACCCACAAAACTTCAGCTTTGAAACCACCATGTAAACAATCAGGGAATTTGATTTTTCAAGGAAATTACGAATTCATGGTACAAAAAATAAAGCAACTGCCCCGTGCAAGAAAAACCAAACAAACCTCTAAAAACGTCAGCAAATTCCTATTAGCAGCTGCAGACATGTGACGATCATCATTCCTCTGATTCCAAATCTTCACATAAAACACTGTAACGGCCACAATCCAAATAGCTGACACAATAGCTTTCAACAAGAACCCTAAGCCTGAGTCGCAACGTCTCTCTCGAAACCAACTTAAACTGCATCACACCATCATCTAAAATAGCCTTCACAAACCTCAACACACTCCACGTCATAGAAACCGAGAATAACTTAGCTTGAATATCCCTATCCCTAACGCCTCCCACAGAAAATCCTCTTCATGCAACAAGAATATCTGCTTGCAAAAACAAAACCAACAAAACCCACAACTTATAAAAACTCTTAAGCACATTGACAAACCACCTTTGCTCAACAAACCCCGTCTTCCCAGCCACCTCATCACTTGTAACGGAAAAAATTACTTCCTAAATGAAGAGGCCACTTTGACGTATCAAAACACTTCCTCCTACTACCAAAATACTCTCATTCAAATCATCATAGTTTCTCCAAGTCGTATGCGGCATACTCCCATTCCTACTTTTGCCCACCTCTCCCCTAAGCGTCTCGTAATTGGGCGTAAACACATTTTTTAAGAAAGGGTTTTCGCCGTAAAAGAACGACGAAACCGACTAACATGTTTTCTCATCAATATAATCTCCCAATATCCTATTCATCTCACCACACATATAATCATTCCTTTCAGGAATCAACAAATACAACCCTACATACAAAAGCTCACTAACAGAGTATTAACAAAATAAAAATGTAAAAACAAGCAACACCCCAAGGGAGAGATTGAAGAAACGATACAAATTAGTAAGTACTGGAGTTGAAACTACATAAAAATGTCATACGGTGCAGAACATTAGCCAACGTCAAGTGCGAGCTCAAAATAAATAAAAGAGTTGAAACTACATAGACAGGATGCTGTATGGTGCAAACCATTAGCCAGAGAACACTCAGATTGTCATAAAGTAGCTTGCTTGATCATATGTGAACAAAGTTTGTAAGTTCCACAGTAAATATAGCTGATGACTTCTCAAAGCTAGTTCTGATCGTAGCATTTGAGTAATTGCCCCCAGGAGGTAATCTTTTAAAACCTGTGAGTTTTTGGAGCTTCCCACGGAACACCCTATACCCATCAACCCTTAGTAGAGAATTTTCTGAAATAGAGTACTCTTTATGGTCATCATCTGCCACATTTGGCAGAAGAAACAAGTACTTCCGGCGATTTGAAAGAGATACACTCTCAACAGATGGCGGGGCTGGTATGGCTCCGGAGTCAATCTGGGTCAGAATCCCCTTCACCCAAATAATCAACAATGGCTTCAAGTACTGTTGGAGGTATCTGAAAGTTAATTTGTACAGGGCTGCAACATCATAGTACATATAATCAGGAATATAAAACCAAATATTTGTAACAAATGTTCAATAATGACACAAATACAATTCACATTTGACTCTTTAACCTACAAACAATTGAATGGTTTTCCGGAATAAAACTGAACTGACAAACAAAACACTACATTTATGAAAACAAAGCGACATACTGTATATAACTAGTAATTAAGTATATCAAATCCACGTCTATTTGCTATGTCTTTGTAAAGAAAGTAAATACTACGTAGATATGTTACACGTAGTGTTTGTGTATAGTGATTTTTTGAGTCAAGAAATTATCTTCCATTGCACGTGATGAATACTAAACAATATAGCTATACCATCTCAGTCATTTGGTAACAAACTACATAACAAAAGTGTAGATTTGCCATATATCTAATTAAACAAGAGATAAGATTATTCAACAAAAAGTGACTGTTATCAAAACCAAATTTTGACCTTAAAGGTGTATTAGTTCATATGTTGAACATTTATCTACGTATAACCATATGAAAATATAACTATACACAAAAGTCAGATACAGATTTTATATACAAGCCAAACTGATATTGTTTACCCACTACTATGATGTACTAGATTATAATATAATAAACACATAACAAAAGTTTTTTTAAGGATCAGCCATGCCACCACCATATTAATTGCATGTAGAAAACATAAAGATTACTTGCGGCCATCAAAGTGGATGGTAGTCGTTTAGGGCCCCTCCCACCACAACTCCAAAAGCTCGGGGGTATGGATAGACCAGGTAGTGAAGATGAATATTGCAAAATTTCAGATCCAGTTTGTATTGGGGTTATGGACCAAGGTGGTCGGTAAAGAGTCATTGTGGTTTATTGATATGAAGAAGTGTGTGAGGATGGAAAGGATTTGTGTGTGTCTCTTATAGAGGATGAAACAGGTTGTGATTGGTGGGATTGGTGGGGTGCGGATTGGTGATGTGGACACAGTTTGGATCTTTGGATTAAAGTGGGGGTGGGATAGGATAATAATCGATGGTTTTGATTATAACAGGAAAATGTTCTAATTTCCGTAGCAGCATTGAATCTCAACTTTAAAGCTAGTGTGTTGTTCTGAAATTTAAGTCTAATTGTGAGAGTAATAACTAATAAGGTGTGAATTTGAAATTTGAAATATCAAATAAGAAAAAGTTTTAAAGTAAAATGACAATCTTGGTTATTTTATTTAAAAATTATTTAAGAATACGATAATTAATTAATTATTACAGTTAAAGCTGTTATTTCACCATAAAAAAGTTAAAATAGTTTTATGTTTTTGACAAGCGTTTTTCTTTTTAGTAAACAATTACATGGAGCGTTGGCGGTATTTGTAAAGGGGATCATGGTGCGATTATTAGTATTCAAGTTGCATCGACGATTGCGGTTTATAAATATATGAGAATCCACAAACACTCGGTTTTACCTTTTTTATGTCGAGCATTTTGTTTTATACATATTGACTTCTATGATTTTTAATGCCATATTTCAATCATATTTTTCAGTAAATATTTATATCATAAAAAGAAACTTCGTATATCATAAGATTACATTGATGGGTTGACTTATATGTGTTGGGAAAAATTACTTTGCAAAATGAGTTTTTTGCAAAGTTTAGACATACATTAATATATGTATATGTTAGAGTAAAGTGCAAAAATCATCCCTGTGGTTTGTCAAAAGTTTGAATTACATCCCTCGTTAATACTTCGCGCAACATACATCATTGTGGTTGTAAAATAGTACACCATACATCCCTGAGGACGGATGGTGCAAATATTTTTCCGTTAAGGGTTAAAAGTGTTTATTATCTTAGGGGTATTTTAGTCCTTTTACAACCTAGGGATGATTTTTGCACCAAACTATTAAAAAAAAAAATTTCCAAAAAAAATTTCAAAAAAATTTCAAATTTTTTTTAAAAAAGTTTCGAAAAATGTTTTCTTTTTTCGAAAAATGTTTTTTTTTTAAGTTTCGAAAATATATTTGAAAAAAGTTTTTTTCAAAAAAATTCAATTTTTTTTTAAAAAGGTTTTGAAAAATGTTTTTTTTAATGTTTCGAAAAATGTTTTATTTTTTAAATGTTCTCTTTTTTAAAATAAGTTTCAAAAAAAATTTGAAATTTTTTTTTTCAAAAAGTTTCAATTTTTTTTTTAAATTTTCGAAAAAAGTTTTTTTTTTAAAATTTTTTTTAAAAAAAGTTTTTTAAAAAAAGCTTTTTTTAAAAAAAGTTTTTTTTTCTTATGTGTGTGGTATGAGTCGATGGGATGATGCTCATAACTCATGCATGTATATTATTCTTTCTTTGTACTCGATCGAAGTTTTGTGGCAAAACAATATAATCGTTTGGTTCATTGTAGTATTTCGTTATTCGCGTTTATTTGTTCTTCAACGGGTATAGTTTAATTGTACGACTTATGCTCGATACATACCGCGATCTAGCATTACGTGATCGCGATTTTGTTTGTTGTTATTACAGTACAACATAATGATATTGAAAGTAATTTTTTTCCATCAACCACCAAGACCTCTTTGACTCACATATCATATACACTCATCCATAAAAGATATTCAATTTAGCTAAAATATTGCAGAGCGCTGGAACACTTATCCATATATGTGATAACAATAACTATACGCCTTTAAACCTCACCAACGAAAACACAAAAGTACTACACGCTACAACATTGTCATAAATGTTGGTTTGACTCATAATTTCTACCTGCAGGAACTAAAACAATCATAATTTCATACACTAGGTTTAGCAGTGGAGAGAAATCCACAACATTGAGAAAGCCATTTATTCAAGTGAAATAGCGAAAAACTGCGTTAATTAATAAACTTACAAGACACTTATCAAGTTATCAATGACCACTTTAAGGCTACTCTCAAATCTTGCCAAGTTTATGAATTAAGGCCACGTTTTTTTCTAAAACAAGGCTCTATCTCATCGAGTCCATTTTGGGGTAAACAACCTGGCACTAATCTTAGCATATATCGTGACATTCTTGGTTACAGACACACACCATTCGCTATATAGACCGTGAGAGCCGAAGAGGCCTGGTGCGCCTTCCCAAGTACTGCCTACTCCGATTTTGAGACCGTCTGTTCAACATGCCCACAATATCTAATGCAATATAGATACTAGTTCACACTTTTGTCTCAACATTATCATCACAATTTTTGTGTCATGTAAACCAGCCAGATGCATTGCTTGAACGTGCATTAACAATCTAAAGTTCTACGTGCATCTTCCCGAGAAAATTAAAGAAAAAAGGACAAAATGAGCTTACATCAAAACAATTGTAGAAATAAAAACTCAGCTAGTTTAGAAATTAAAGGACGCAAGACAAATCAAAAGGAAAAATAAAAGATGACACTAACTAACCTTATAATCTAAAACATGTGGATAATAACAAAAAAAGATTACTATGAACTTATAAAAAGACACCAGCATAACCAAAACAGAAACAAATAACTAACAGCAGGGAAACTCGAGTAACTAGCGAAAGAAAACAAATTTCCTAGTTAGGGTTAAATGGTCATCGTCTTCAAATTACCACTCTTGGTAACGTGTCTTGGTCATGTTTTCAGGTTTTGATGCTCGAAGTAAAACACAAGACCTAGTCATAATCTTACTGGTTCATTGCTGTCAAAAGGATGGCTACAATGAAAACCAAAAGAGCCATATTTTTACATAATTTACTTCTTTCAAGCGTTGAATCAGTTTGGTTTTCTTTTTTTCAAGGTAACTTATGATCCTCAAAGCAAGGGTAATATTCTACTTATTGCGAAATCCTGTACAGTCATGTGCAAAATAATACTTCCTTAAACGGCTTCATAATCAATTAGAGGGTGCAACTATTGAAATCAAGAGATGTTATTCTGGTGGTAGATAGACAACATTCAATGGTTAGTTGGCTTTTGCACATGGTAGATAGAAAACATTCAATAGCTATAACTTCCATAATAAGTTATCAACTGTTAAAGTGGGGGTGGGATAGGGGATAATAATCGATGGTTTTTATTATAACAGGAAAACGTTAGCCTCCAAAGAAGCATTGAATTTCAACTTTAAAGTTAGGTATTGTGTTCGGTGAGAAATTTAAGTCTTATTGCCAGACAAACAAGATGTGAGTTCAAAATTTGACATATCAACCGGATATGAATTTTGCAAAATTCTTGTTGTGAGAGTAGCAATTACACTAAGAAAAAGTTAATGTCACGTAGATTTAACACGCTAATTTTTTTGGGCACCATATATATTTCATAGATGTGGTAAGCAAAAAAAAAAAGTTAATGTCGCGTAGATGTAACACGATAGTTTTTCTAGCACCACATTTTACAGATGTGGTAAGAAAAAAGAAATGGTGTCAAAGGATAAAAAAATGATACTATGAGTCCATCATATATATATACCCCACTTTATTACCAAAAATAAATTAACAACTAACTTTGACGCGACTATTAAGTTTAGCGCCGAAGACTTTTGCACCAGATCTAGCATGGTAAACCAACAAATTTCTCGGCTTGTGGTACGACGCAAAGGGTAACATGTTATTTTTGTCTGACATTATTATTACAAATATTCAAAAGTACGTTAATTAATTACTTATGTTCGTAACAGTTATTCTACTTAGAAAATGAAAAAAAATGTTGAAGTAGTTATATATTTTTGTCAAACTGTGTTTATCTTGTTAGTAAATAATTAATGTGGGGCCTTGACAGTATTTGTAAAGGTGAGCTTGGTACGATTAGAATATAAGAAACGATGGAGACGTATGTTAGTTCCATAGTTTTAAAAACGATGTCACGCTAGCAAAGTGGGTTATCACAACAACTAGTTTTTAGGGGGAGTGGTGTGGCATAGTTTTTTTGGTGTTATAAGAAATTTTTTTTAACAAAAACATTTAAGCTTAAAATAAATTTCAAAAAAACTAAGAAAACAATACATTAAAATTAAAATAAAAGATATAAACATAAAAACATAAGATTGAAAAACATAAACTTGGTGGCGCCGACTAGTTTCGAGGTTCATATATTGCTCGGACTCGTGCCTTTTGGGCCTCGACGATAGCGGCGTCGCTCCCCGCACTCACAAGGATCGTGTCAATTTAGAGCACATGCATGTTAGCTAAATACTTTGAGATTGGATAAACCGCCTTCGGTCTTCACTCTTTATCTCAAGCACGAACAATTTGACTTGTCAGTCTAACTTGTATTGTTCCGCCATGACGTCTTCGTACGCAGCTCGTAACGCTCAAATTATACATGTTTGGGTGTGCATTATTTGTATATATTTAGGTTAATTATATGAACTATCGATACTTAATGGAGTATATTTGATGTTACAGGTTCCAAGGACATGTCGTGGAAGGAAAGGAAGAAAACACGAAGGTATCCCGCTTAAACGAAGAAATAAAGTCAAGCTAAACATCTCTCAATACATGCTTTCTACTTTGGTCATATCTTGAGCATATGATGTCTGTTGGACTTGGTTTAGGCGCCCACGCGTGCACAAGAGAATTATCTACAACTTTACTTTTTGGTCCAAAAGCTGAAATTGATACGGAAAAAGATTATCAAAAGACATTATTGAAGAAGTGTGTGAGGATGTAATGTATTTGGGTGTGTTTCTTATAGAGGATGAAACATTATTTCAGGAAAATGTTAGTCTCCATATCATACCAGCATTGAATCTAGCATTGAATCTCAACGGTAAAAGTTTAGGTTGTTGTGAAATTTAAGTCTTAATAAGGTGTGAATTTAAAATTTGAAATATGAAAAAGTTATAGAGGAAAATGAAAATCTCGGTTATTCTACTTTAAAGTTACTTAAGAATACCATAATTAGTTAATTATTTACAGTTAAAACTGTTGTTCTGTTTTAAAAAAAGCAGTTAAAGTAGTTTTATGTCTTTTAACAAGTGTTTTTTTGTTAGTAAACAATTACTATGCGGCGTTGGCGGTATTTGTAAAGGTGAGCATAGTGCTATTATTAGTATGGTTTTAAATAGCCCGCTAAAGCTCTTTTTTAAAATGCGCTAAAACTTGAGGTTCGATATTCACGTTATACAAAAAGTTAAGGCGCGCTACTACGTGAGGTGCGATGATTTTTTAAATTTAACTTCAAAAAACGAATTGTATCACATGTAAGAAGTGTTTTTTTTAATTTAATTATTATGTGCAACACGTATTTTGAACTCAATATAAATATACTATTGAAATATGATAAAACAAATTAGTATTTTTATATTTTGTGTCACCATAAGTTACGCTTTAAAAACGCTAAAATTTTGCTTTAACCGATAAAGCGTATAGCTTGGACATTCTGTTACGTATGCCTTACGCTATTTATAACTATGATTATTAGTAAAATCCAAATTGCATCCACAATTGCGGTTCCTAAAAATATGATAATCGACGAACACGCGGTTTTTACATTTTATGTCAAGCGTTTTGTTTTATACATGTTGATTTTTATGCTAGATTGATTTTTATGGTTTTTAATGGTTTTTAATGCTTTTTAAATTATATTTTCAGTAAATATTTTTATCATAAAAAAGATATACCCATGGGCGGAGGGATGCTGTTATAATATATATATCTGACGAAGCATAGTGAAAGAATGATGATATGGCATGTTTTGTAAGTCGTTGGATCAACTACACATTCAATATCAGTCACATAAATTCATATTAAGACCAAGTCAATGTTTTATGATACTTTGAAATGTTGTTGCTTTTAATTCAAGCAAACTCCTCTACAATTACAGAAATGTATGTGGACCTCTTTCCTTTTCAAAATTATTGACAGCTAAAAGATAAGATATGATATAACTTGAAACTTGATCACTTCTCTTGCTGCCTAATTCAGTAGTCATCCCAGGTTAGATGTAGTATATAAAATGAGTAGTCCGTTTCACTTTCAATAAACCTACAAAACAAAACAACAACTATCACATAATTGTCAGACCGTTTACAAGTAGAAATGTCAAACATTCAAGTTGGTGTTTTAAACAATCTAGAATTTTACTTTTATACTCATTGATTCTAATCTTCTTATTATAATTAAGAACTTGCTGAAATGATTCAAGCAATATTGACAAATGACCACAGTGAGGTGATATATTTAGAAATCATGCGTGTTATACTTCTTTAAATCGTATTTGTTTATCTTATTTTCTTTGTTGTGAATCAGGGCATTGCTCCGTAAATTTGTTAGTATAAGACTTACTAAAAGCGAGAAACATCGACATATGCTCCATTCAGACGCAACCACTAAACACGTACTGTATCTTTATATCTTAATAAGAAATCTTACATGTTGCGTAATTTGTCCATGCATGTTGAACAAAAGAAACCATTGTTCACACGCACGTTGTTGATGCATGGATCAAATTCTCAAAACATTCTCCGGTATGTGTTCTCAAGTTTTGATGTTTAAGTTTTTATATTTATCTAACGTATTAGCTAACAATTGTCCATCATTAATCATCAGTGTTCACAAGAAAAGTTGTAGTGTGTTTGCAGCGGTTGATTTGATCATTTTCGATAACATATGGAATGGGAAAGGGGCCGACACACTTTGTGTGACCACTCTTTTGCACAAAGTTAATGTCTGCCTCGCATTTATCGCGAATGCTACCGAACTTCTCTGTTTGACACTTTTGGCCTCATTTTTGTCATACTGGCAAACTGTTTGATGGGTTGATTATGTATTCAGGACTCAAACATGTTAGTAGGCGCGTTAAGCTTAGGTTATTCCACAATATAATTGTATAAAAATGCATGCAATTATGAGTTGAATATTTGATCATGTATTTAAGGTTGAATAATGTGAGGTATCTTTTGTGAATGTTTCTTTCCTGTTTCGTGATATTTGCAGATTGAAAAAACGTCGGGAAATGTGACACACGTCGTAAGAAATTAGTAATTGCAATTACATTTAATTTCATGGATTTAGGCCACAAACAATTTGATGTACTTTACATAATTTTGAGTTTTAATACATGGTGTGATTTATTAATTCTACTTACGAGGGTCGACCCACCTTACACCTAATTTTTACTCATGTATATCTTGGATGTGCGTCGCTGAGATTGTGCTCATATATGCGTCTATCACATCTAATTTATCTTAGTTTACACAACTACTATGGTTTTATATTCAGTGTTGATGTATATATTATAGTACAAGAATGATCTCTAATTATAATCTTTTCAAATTAATGTATATATAAACAAAACCATAAAAAATCTACACGTGTAACGCACGGGTATTGTACTTGTAAGTTGTGGGAGGCAGTGCCTTCAACAAATATTTTGACAACTTTATTTTATAAGTTAAACTTTTCACTGATTGGGATTGTATTTAATGTTGCCCTCAACCAAAATTTTAAGTTGCCCTCAACTAACTTTTTCACTACAAGAAAGTTGAGATCAGGTGACCGGGGTTTCCCCGGCGACTAAATGTCGCCAGGGATAAACCCTTTTCCCTGACGACTTTGTTGACGTGGCAAAACAAAACAGATAGTCTTTTTGCTCAAAGTTTGACCATGGTATCCCTGGCCACATGTCGTCGGGGAATCATCGTCCAAAATCAAATGCCAAAAGAAAAACCGGGAAATTTTCCCTCCCACTTATCCTTGGCGACATGTCGCCAGGGAAATATCGATAATTATAATTAACCTTAATCTTTCTTTGATAATAACCTGACAATCTTATCCATGGCGACATGTCGCCAGGGATACCCGGCCAGGTTTAATTAACTTCGAACTTTAGCATAAAAACTATGGTGGGCTTTTACCCGCCAAATCACCAAAGTTTCCCCGGTGACATGTCGCCGGGGAAACTCCCTCTCAAATATATATTATTATTTTTTGCTTATTATGAAAAATTATAAAACTATTATTTGTTTTTTTACTTATTTAAGATATAATTATTATTTAACAAAAAACTATATAATTATTTATTCCATATATAATTATTATTTTAACTATCGATCTGATGTCATTTTATTTTCTTGACGTTTATATAATAAAAAATGAGACATTTGTAAAACAAATATTTATTAATTCCAAATATTACATAAAACCCTTTGTGTAAACACATAGGAGACTTACAGACAGACAAGCCTAAACATGATTTTATTCGTCACAGACACTTAAGCACGCGCTTAATTAAACATGGATATTACAACGATATTAGACTCGTAAATACGAAAAAAGCACATCACAAACTAGTTCAAACTAATGTTCCCAATGTCATCGTAAAGGTCGTGAAGTAGTGCAGTTGAATCCACTGTGTGCCTATCGGCATGGGGGTACAACTCCACGGTACTCTCAAGTACCTTTATTTTTCGATTCAAGTGCACACAGTTTGCACACGTTGAAGAGCTTGGAGAAGAAATTGGAGTCCTTGGAAGTTTCGAAGAAGAGCTTGGTGGAGAAAAGCTCGTTGAAGGTCTCGAAGAAGAGTTTGGAGAAGATATTTTCGGCTTACATATCTCATGTAGTCGACTTCCGTGAATTTTTTTTTCTCTTTATGTGTCGTTTTTCTGGCTACACCACTAGAGATACCATAAGAATCGTTGAAAGTCTTTTTGACTTTTCTTATTAATGATCAATTATACACCCCTCATGTGAAACTAAATTTTGACTTTTTTATAATGGTCGATTTGGTTCACCCTAAGGTAGTAACCAGTTCTACCATAGTTAGTATTCATTTTTATTGTCGCATCAGAGTATCAGACTAATCATTAAATACTGATAATACCAACATTACAAATAATTAGCATGTAACATTCAAATTGATCTTTCATAGCGAAAAATATCATTATTTGACCTCCTTCTTTCACTTTTATGGTTGTCTTCCAATTCAAATAGCCCCATATTATGAAGGCTATTCAGCCACAATATTGGACAGGAATCCAAAAATATGTGTTCTAGTCACTATATACATGGTCGAAGGGAGATACGCAGATAGCCCTTAAGACCAACCATTATGATACGCCCTAGTGGAAATCATATATCAAAGTTCCGATTATGATTTAGAAACTAATCTGTGATAAATTTCAACTAGCATATATAATTCAAATAATTATGTAAGAAAGACATATAAAAGATACTAGAAACATAAAAATCCTAATAAATCCAAAGCTTACAAACGGCCTTGGGTCATTTACCGTCTAATAAATTATACCATGTAACTGAAGGTTTATATAGTTCATAACAATTATTAAAAACCCTAATATGGATCAAAGCACACATATAGCAGAAGCGAATTAACAAGATAATAATTAACACAATTATAATTAACCGAGTTAGGGTTACATACCTTTATCCTAGCAAGATCCACAAGACAACGGAACAATCACCGGTTAAGATAAATCACGAACACCACCAGGATATAGTCTAAAGTAAGACTATATCACGATCTTGTACACACGTAATATGGCGAGTTAATCGTGAGTCTAGCATGAACAAACCGAGCTTCCACGCTTATGGAGTATCTACCCAACAACCTTAGAGAGGGGCTAGGACTAGATAAAATAGGCTTAATCGAAACCAAACGAAACCCTAAGTTGGGTGTGTGTGGTCGGCGATCAAAGCAAGAAAAAGAGAGAGGGATAAAAATTATAAGGGCTAGGGGTTTGTTTATATAGGCTTAGCAATCCTTGGTCTCCAAGTTATAAACAAAAAGGAAACAAAATCTTTCCTTTTGCCCCCCCCCCCTGTAGCCACCGGTCGACAAACCCACAAGGGTGTTTGTGTAATTTTTGTCTTCTTCTTTTCCCTTCTATTTGATTCCATAACGGTCGTTTAATACTTAACTTTTAATTATTAACGATCGTTAGTTTAAGCTTTGGTTTGATTTAATAAATATAATAAATATATTTAATAAATAAATTAATCCTTTACGTAATGTGTGCAATCCCGTGATCCCGAGTTCGATCCTATCTCACGACTATTAATTTTAAGTCCATAAACTTTCAGCTCCCACTTGGATAAAATTCTAATATCGTGATCACATTGACTAGCGTCTTGTTACACTAGCAATGTCACTAGTAAAACTCGAGTAAGGTCTCCTGGACAAGAACCTTTTAATGATTTTATCATTATTATTATCCTTTCATTTCAAATACAGCGTTAATAAGGATATGGATCTCAGTCATTCCTTTCATTAACTATTCTGTTTCTCGTTTACGGATATAGCAAGATTACCAAAACACATTTGGGTGTGGCCACACAAACATCTTACTACTCCCCCGAGGGGCCCAACAGTATTTATACTTTAAAGTAATTTGAAGGAAACATATCCCATTTTGACTACAAGCAAAACACATGAACTTCGCAACACTTCTGAAAATACCCTTATAGCTACCAGTTACGTTTAGCGTTAGGTTACCTTACAGAAATGCACTACATTCAATGCAGTTTTCTGGTATCTTAGGTATAAAGATAACTATTTTTGATTTACTTAATGACAAAGATCCATAAAGTAAAATCATATAGTTAGGATAAGTCCAATATTTGATCCATCAAATATCATCCAAAATTGACCAATATACATTCAAGTATACTCTGTCACTATTTTGAATTGTCTTAGTTTAATAATACTCCCATATTATTAATCGACAACAGACATTTAGAAACATCATAATGCTCATGGATTAAAACATGTAAAATAGGATACAAAATCAAATAGCAGAAAAATAAACGAAATCGAATCTTTATTTCATCAATTCAATAATGTCTTACATCCTTTATCCAAATACTAATCAACATATTTATTGCATGAATTCGCTAGCTAGTTGCAGCCCAATAGCCTTGGCATGCTTAACTACCTTTGGCCTAGATAAAGCGTTAGTAAAAGGATCAAATACGTTATCATCTGTGTGAACTTTTATTAATTTTATTTCTCAAGCTTCCACTTGTTCTCGAACGTAGTGATATCTACGTTTAAAGTTCCTGGCTCCTTTCATAACTCCAGGTTCATTGGCGAATATTATTGCAGCAGAATTGTCGCAATACATATCAATAGGTTATTTAATTGAAGGCATCACTCCAAGATCTCCAATAAACTTCCTAATCCAAACAACTTCTATTGCAGCTTCTGAAGCGGCCATGTACTCTGATTGAGTTGCATGCATAGCAATGGTTTTCTGCTTACTGCTCTTCCAGTCAACTACCTCTCCATTGATGACAAACACGTAACCCGTCTGAGACTTCGTATCGTCTTTATCACATTGCCAGGACGCATCACAGAATCCTGTTACATTCAATTCTGTGTCTAGTTTACCCCTAAATACCAAAAACATATCTTTCGTACTCCTCAAATACTTTAGAATATGCTTAACAGCAGTCCAGTGGAACTTTCCTAGATTCTGTTGGTATTTACTGACCAAGTTCTGAGCAAACGCCACATCAGGCCTTGTGCATCTCACATCATACATAATAGATCCTACAGCCGAAGCATAAGGCACCTTTCGCATGTAAGACACCTCTTTGGGTGTTGATGCATCTTTCTCATGACTTAATTCATGCATAACCTCCATCGGTTGAAAACCTTTCTTAGAGTTATGCATGTTATACTTCTTTAATATCTTATCAATATAAGCATCTTGACTAAGACCAATTAATCGTCTACTCCTATCTCGATAGATTTTAATTCCCAGAATATATGCAGCATCTCCTAAATCCTTCATAGAAAAACATTTACCAAGATAATCCTTAACTTCCTTAAGTCTTGGAATGTTACTTCCCATGATTAATATGTCATCGACATATAAAATTAGGAACACTACATTACTCCCACTAGCTTCGCGATATACACATGGCTCATCATGATTTTGAATAAATCCGAACTTTTTTATTTCTTCATCAAATCGCTTATTCCATTGACGTGATGCTTGCTTCAAACCATAAATAGATCTTTGAAGTTTGCACACGCGCTCTTGATATATAGGATCAATGTACCCTTCTAGTTGTTGCATATAGATGTCTTCATCTAAGCGACCGTTCAATAAGGCAGTTTTAACATCCATTTGCCATATCTCATAGTCATAGTATGCTGCTATAGCTATGAGAATCCTAATAGCTCGTAAGTCTGCTACAGGAGAAAATGTCTCCTCGTAGTCTACGCCAAACGTTTGAGTAAAACCTTTAGCTACTAAACGCGCTTTATGGGATTGTATTTCACCATCCATGTTGGTTTTCTTCTTGAAGATCCACCTATTTTTCACTACTTTAGCATTTTTAGGTGCGTCTACAATTATCGAAACATCATTGATTTCCATGGATTTCATTTCCTCATTCATCGTAACTATCCATTTTGACTTTTCTGGATCAAGCATTGTGGATCGATAGTTAGCAGGTTCACCAAGATCCCCTACTTCCTTCTCATCATCCTCTATGTAAAGACATAGTTTGCTTGGTGCAGGTATGGTTCTTTTAGACCTACGTGGAGGAATTAATTCTGGTGGAACTCCCAGACTTTCTGGTTCTACAGGAATTTCTTCGCTAGTATTTTCCGAAGGCAATGTATCTTCTTGAATTTCTTCAAGATCATAATTTCTCCCACTGAATTCTTGATTTACAAGATCACTTTCAAGGAAGTCTCCATACCGAGCCACAACTACTTTGTTCTCAGCCGGATAATAAAAGTAGTAACCCATAGTTTCCTTAGGGTAACCTACAAAGATACATTTTACTGAGCGTTGTTAGAGTTTATCTCTAGAGTCACGTTTCACGTACGCCTCACAGCCCCATATTTTCAAATAAGACAAATATGGTTTCTTGCCATGCCATAGTTCATATGGTGTAAAACCTGAATTTTGAGAAATTATACCTTTTATTTCCTTTCATATAAACTGAGGTATGATTTTGAATTAATAAAGAATTTAAATAATGAAACCTTATGTTATAAATTTTGGAAAAAATAAAATAATATAAAAAAAGGGGTCGACAATAACTTTAAACTGAATTAGTAGTATTTACACTGCTCGTCGCAAAATTTGGGCCCTAGTAATACTAATATCTATTTGTCGATACGAAGATATACTAGTAAACAACTTAACAATTTTACATGTTCTAAATTTCAAAGATGTAATTCATTTTAAGTAAATACTTTAATGAAACGAAAATCTGATAGTCACCAATTAAGAGGATTGGACGAATCATTTTTTTATGTAAAGAACCGTGTATTTTTTTATACACATGCATGGTTGTACAAACTAAATTTACAAAAGATGAAACAATATTAAAAACCAAATAAATGATAATCATTACAATAATTATGGAGTTTGAATTGAAAAAAAAATAACGATGGAAACGTTTTAAATTGAAGGAGTCATTGAATGGTAATTTAATTCCATCATAATACATTCACAAATATTCCTTCCATGATCAATTTATAAACTATTCACACAGCCTAAAAACGCTTCATTACTCAAATCTAAAAACCTTGAAAAGTTCTTAACTTCAGACGCATATTCTGTTGATTGATCCGTCGGAGTTTATAGTTCGCGTTCGGTTCGAGTTTCGATCAATACTTGTGGCGTTTAAGAGTTTTGTTACACATAGTAGATTTTGGTGTCATCTTTTAAGGTAAACTATGTATTAAACTATACAAAGATTCTTGTTCTACATATTAATATAAGCTTGTGAATAATTATTTTACTTGACAACAACAGTTAACAAGTCTAGTACTATTGATCTTACATCATCTTTGTGATATTTAATTAGTTGATAAATAACATCATGTAATTTACTCACACAAAAAAAAATATATAAAATACGCCATATATAGGCATCGAACTAGTGTTATAAAATGTTAAAATATAGGTATGGCAAAGAAGTGGTTCTGGTCATAACTTTTTAATTCTCGTCACCTTGTTATAGTTAAATAAATATATTTTAATTATGAGATTTCATAAATCATAAAATTCTTAAAAATAAACTAAACCAAACAGAATTAGAAAAGTAAATTGTCATGCAGCATATTTTAATAAATAGGATTATTACAAATAAATACTAGATATTCTAGCTTTTAATTTAAATGGTTACACAAATATAATTTAGTCACATATATACCGTTTGAGAGTAGTAACGATTTTATATAGAAGAGATATAACAAAAATTGAGTATGGTGTGTTTTATTTCTATATAGATCGACTGAGATCCAATTAAGCTCAGACTCCTTATAATCTTGAGACGGTTTGCTTGTGATAGTGTATAAGGTACGGATATTCCGATCTTTCTACAACTTTTTGTCTCTTTCATTTATTCGATTGATTGTACGGACATTCGGTTCTTTCAGCAAGAACCCTTCTCTTACCCTTTTTGAATCATTTCTCTTTTGATCATCCCTAAGCCTTTCTATGTTCCCCATATGTTTATTTGTTGTTTGGATATAATTCACTAAGCCTTTTGATTCTTTATAACCCTTTGGATTTATTTTAGATCCATATACTTCTTTTGAACCAATTACGATATATGCTTTGTTATGACCTCTGATTTTGAACCCCTATGCCCGAGCCATATATTTTGGATTTCTAGTCATGGAGGTACCATGACCATGTCGATTGATGCACCAACGACATGACACTATCTAGGGCGGTGTGATTAGACCCTGGCGTTCCCTTTTGGATGGCCATTTATGCTATATATATTCTAAGTGCATATGCTAGTCATGAGCTAGTATATGTGCTATTTTGGATTTGCAGGGGGCGTATGGATGCATCCTAGGTTTCAGAAATGTTGGGTATTATTCGGGATATGAGAGCCATGTGCAATATACTCCATATCTTATCAAGGGTACATGGAAGTCGCGCTCCATGTGCACTTGGTGACTTTTAGATTTGGATATGATATATGATTTGTATTAGGAGCTCGTGGCATACCTTTACCTTTCACTTCTTGTTGACTCCTATAATCATTTGCCTCATTCATATAACCTTGTTAATGCAGTTTCCTATACTACTCTTTACTTTTAGCCTTTTGTTATATCCGTTCACTGGGCGTTTTGCTCAGCCGTTTTATTTTCTATGCGGCAGGTATTAAGCGAGAGTATGGGCATTGAGATTATGATGAGAGCACTTAGAGTCACTGATATGAGCTTAAACTCATATCCTTTTAATAACAAATAACCCTAAAACATGAAGCAAAATATCAATTTATTTGGCAAAAACAGTGTTATGTGGTATGTTTGTGTTTGTGTGCACTTGTGTAGGTAAAAAGATACATTTTCAAGCAAACAAGGAAAAATCAAGCTCAAATGGATGAAAAAGACAAAGAAGGATCAAAAGTGACAAGACTTTGAAGTACAAGGACCTATCTTGACAAGTTATCAAAGTTGAAGGACTAATAGTGCAAATATTGTGAAAGTCAAGATCATAAGTCAAACTTGGTCAACTCTCAAGTCAACTCAGTCAAAGGACCATTTTGTTCAAGAATGAAGTTCAAAGGACTAGTTTTGCCAAAGAATTGAAGATTAGAGATCAAATCATAAATCTGCCAAAGTATAGGGGCTGAAAGTGACAAGTTTACACCAAAATTAGGCTTAATCCGTGTGAAGTGTTAAATGACCAATGAGAATCAAGGAAATGATATACAAGGATCACCACATAAGCCCACTAGCGCCGCTTTTCATTTAATACAGGATCTAAACAGTAAAGCGCACTTTCTCTAATTCAACCAATAGAAATGTGCCACTCCATAATCATTTTATCCACTTTTGGATATTGATCCGTGTGACCGGATGAGAGCCAACCAGAAGAAGCCACGTGTCACTTTCAAACAAGAACGAGCCCAGAACCTATTTTGAGCTACAATGCATTTCAAGTAAAGTGTTAAACATGAAATTTGCTCCATTTTGAGAGACGAATCCATACCTCATAATCAATTGAGCTGAAAGTAATTGGATCAAAAACCCCCAAATATGTTCTTGAGCCAAATTATCCAATTAGCAAGAAGATGCCACGTGGAGCTCAGAGATTGGTTCTGACACGTCACCAACTCCAACAAACTCTTCCTTCATGTCTATAAATAGCTAGATTAGACCTCATTTTCAGTTGTAGCTTAATTTTGTAAAAACACCTAGTTCTACTTTTCCTTTCCCTTTTCCCTCAATCTTACCCTAGCTACTCAAGAGTCTGACAAACTCTTGAGTTAGTTAGTTAGTTACTATCCTTGTAACAACTTTGTAACCTTTTTCCATTAATGAAATTCAAATTTACTCTTTCCCGCCAAAACTGTTCTTATCATTCCAGTTCATTTCTTGCTGCATTTGGATACTAGTGTTGCTGATAAGTGTTTGTTATGATCATTGATGGATCATAACTAACATTGAAGGAGTTAGATTGCTGTTTGATCAGAATTCAGTCATTTCCATAGTTTTTGAAGAAGTTCAAGCAGAATGATGATTCCAGTTGATTAGTTTGTTGATTCTTGTTGTTTGATTGATTCCTAGTGATAAGGTGGTGGTTATCACTAGGGCAAGAGAGCTCAGTGCTCCTCTTCTTCTCAAAGGAATTCTACAATAGGTTTTAAGCTTCTTGATTTTTGTTCCACTCAACAGTTAATAGCATGCTTTGTTTCTTAGAATAAACTTGATGGCTGCTTGATAATAGTTGCTAGTTGTTGATGTTTGCTAGATTTTAGAGTGTTAGGAGCTTAATTCTTCTTACTTGTGCTTTGATTTGGGTTAAGTTCTAGTTTACTGCATTAATTCAGTAATTTTTGGCCTTTTACCTAGATTGTAGTTCTAGTAGTGATAAGTACTTGTTCACTTCTTTCAAACCTTTCATTTTGATCATTGAATCTAGTCTGCTATAGCTTTTAAGTCAGCTTAATTCAGAACTCTATAAGCATTTGAAAAAGTTTGTAAAAATCAGTAAAGGAGTGTTTGGGAATAGCTCAAAAATAGTTTTCAAGCATTGAGAATTGGATTTTTAAAGTTCATTTACAGTCACTGAGTGATAACAAGTTGTTTTAAGTCTTTTACAAGTCAAATACAAGGTCAAACAGGCAAATGGCATCTAAAAAGTTTGGGTTAGCCTTATGCATTTGAGTCATTCAGAAACTTACCATTTTCAATTAGCTAGAACTCACTCAAAACTGGATGAATATGGATCAAACTTGTTTCTATTTGTAGCTTATATCATAGAGTTTTAGATTCCAAGAGGATTTTATACAGTTTTCATTAAGCACTTAGTAATAAGCAAAAATCAGAAATGGAGACTTAACTCAAGTTTCTGTAACTTGACAACTGAAAATCTGTATCTCATTTTCCTCTTCATAAACTTAGCACTTTTTCTTCACAAATCCATTTAGGTAGTTGAGTTACTTGATTTTTGAGAAAATTTAGCTTTTTGAAAAAAGCTGGTCAACGCTTGGTCAACATAAGCTCTTTTTAGCTTAATTCAGATTTAGAGCTTATTACTTGATGAAATTCGTTCTGGTTTGATTTCCCATTCTTAAAATCAGTTGCTTAATCAGTTTTAATCATAAAATCAAGTTGTGGTTGATTAGATTTAGCTGTAGCTTATTTTGTGCTTATTAATAAGCACTCATTTGCTTATTTCTGATCCTTAGCTTAAATCCTTTGACACACGTAGCTTAATTGAGATTTGAAACGTTTTGCAATTGGTTTCATCAAATTTGGTTGAGTAATAAGCTAGAACGAGCTTATTTTGAAGCTTGTCCCGTTTTTAGTTAAAAAGTTTCCAAAATTGCACTTTGGTCCCTAAAGTTCTGTCAGCGTTTAAACTTAGCCTAATTTCCATGTTTTTAGGGTTTGCATTGTTTTAGTCCCTGGAATTTGGAAGTTGTTAAATTTCAGTTATTATTTTGTTAATTTGTTACACTTTTGGTTAGTTTGTTATAGAATTTGTATTTTTGATCCTTTTAGTTTACTGTTTTGCACTTTTAGTCCATATAATTGTTAGAATTTACATTTCAAGCATTTATTGTTCATAGAAATTACAATTTCAGTCCATTTAGTTTCAAATTTTGCATTTTAAATTTTTACTTGAATAAAAACGTGGTATTTGCAATTTGTTTTACATATACGTAGGTAATATTTTTCCGTTTTGCAAGCATTTGTTGAATTAGCAATAGAATAACCAAGCAAGCTTAACAACCAAGAACAATTAAAAACCCGATATTGGTTGGACTTTCTATTAGCAAGAACTGAGAAAAAACGAACTGCATTATACTCAATTTCAAATGGCGCCGCTGCCGGTTCTTTGACTACACGAGAGACTATCGATTGACGGTTTTCATTGGCTTTTGGGATCCGTTCACTTTGTGGACGTTATTTTTACGTATCATAAATCAAAAACAAATAAAAAAATCAAAAATATAAAAATATATAAAAACTAAAAAATTAACAAAACAATTCTTTTCCTAAAGAATTGACCAAAAAAATAAAAAAATCCAAAAAGCAATTTTTTTCCTAAGAGATTGCACCCAAAAATATATATTATTGGATTCTCTCGGTTTTTATGTACATATAGTATTTTCCTTTAAAAAACTCATAATTACAAAAATATTTTCCATATATTATTATAAGTAAATACGTATACGTATAAGAACAATCAATCTACATATCTTCCATAAGTATTGCCGAGGCAATACACCGTGTTGAGGGGCGTTCCGGTCCTTGACACGTGTATCGATCAAACAAAATAAAGCAAGAATAGATAAATACTCTCAATAAGCAACAATTCGAAGAATACGAACATTTAAGTGAATAGAAAGGCGATGTGCTATAAAATGCCATCTAAGGGTCAATAGGTACTTAAGTGCTTCGCGCCACCTAACCCCCCGTTCACTTGGGAGTATTCTAAGAAGGAAGGCTTCATTGGGGGTCTTGCACCCAAAGTAGTATATACATATATTGTTATTTTCTTGTGGATATTTAATATTGAAACTCGAAGAGGATAATCCATTTCTCTTCAAAGTCACACGAGAGCTTCTCTCTCATTCCTCGTATTGAGTTGCATGCTCACTCGCGGGCGTGCACAAATACCGATTGGTGTACAACCTCTTCCTCCGAAAAGGAAGAAAAAGAGAAAGAGTAAGACCACCATCGTCCACCAAGCCGATCACGAGAATCGTGCTTTGACTCCACCACAAGAAGCCATGGCTATTGATAATCGCACTTTGTATGAACGTATGCAATCCAATATTCATGGATATTCTAGTGCCATTAAGATTCCCGACTTTCCCGCTAACACATTAGAGCTACATACATCTATGATCAATATGGTTGCTTTATCACCTTTCCTTGGTAAACACAATGAGGATCCTCATGCTCACCTTAAGAGATTCCTTTCACTTTGCAATACCATTAAGCATAATGGGGTTCCACATGAGGTCATTAGGTTGATGTTAGTGTCATTTTCCTTAGAGGGGAGTGCTAAGCATTGGTTAGACACCCAACCACCCGATAGTATCACCACATGGGAGGGTTTTACCACTAAGTTTTTGAACAAGTTCTTTCCTCCACAAAAGACTATGGCTTTGAGGAATTTAATTATGGGCTTTCAACAAAAACCTAGCCAATCTTTTAGTGATGCTTGGGAAGAGTATAGTGAGTTTTTGAGGCGATGCCCTAATCATGGATTGGATCAAGTTCACCAAATAAGTCTCTTTTATGATGGCCTTAAAGCTCACCACCTAGATTCACTCAATGCTTCCGCGGGAGGGAGTATTCTTCTTAAGACTTATCAAGAGGCTTTGGACATCCTTGAGACTAAGGCAATGGTTCAAACAAACAATCCATTTGAAGAAAGGGTTCATGTTATCCAAAACACTTCTCAAACTCCTTGTGACACCCAACTTCTTAAAGAGATCCTTCAACAAGTCAAACAAGGACAAGAAATGACTCATGAGATAGTTCAAGCTTTTAAGACCGTTTCATTGAACAATTTCTCAAATAATGTGAATGCCATCACCATTTCTTGTGTTACTTGTGGAGGTCCCCATTCTTATGAACAATGTGATAAGGTGCAAGGGTATCAAGGGGAATGCTATGCTTACCAAGAGGAACATCGTGAACACTTCAAGCCTAATATCAATCCAAATAACCTTTCTTACAAATCCTAAAACTACCTTTCTCCACCCGGCTTCCCACCCCAACCACCCACCCAAATTCCACAAAATACTCCTCAAATTTTACCAAGGAATAAAGGGCAAAGACCACCATACCAAGGAAATAACTACAAGGCACCCAATCAATTTCAACCTCAAGCAAATACCTTTTATCCACCAAATCAAGGATTTAACTCCCAACCTTTACCTTTCCAACCTCAAGGTTTTCAAGGTTATGTGCCACAAGAGTTTAACACAATGGATCTCTTACAAAAAATGAATCAAGAGAATGAAAGGAAGTTCCAAGCTATGGAGAAGAAAATGAATGACCAATTCAATAAGGTTTTGGTGGTATTAAATCAAAGACCACAAGGGGCTTTACCTTCTAACACACAAACAAACCCACGGGCCAATGTCAATGCTATTACAACAAGGAGTGGAACAACAACAAAGGATCCTTCACCTCCTAAAACTTCTATTGTTCAACCCACTTGTGCTCCTACTTGTGATAAGACCTCTACCTCTACTTCACCACCTCAAAATGCTCCCATTGCTCCAATTTCAAAGCCTATTCATGAAACACTCAATAAGGAAAATTCTTCATCCACAACTCAACCACAACCAAAACCAAGTCTTCCTTATCCCTCAAGATTGAGAAAAGACAAGCTTAAGAACAAGGATGATATCCAAGTTTCTAATTTTTTGAGAATGTTCAAGCAACTTAACATCAATATTTCCTTTGCGGAAGCCTTAGCCAATATGCCAAAGTTTGCTAAGATGATTAAGGACTTGCTTTCTAACAAGGAAAGATTGGTGGATTTGCCTAATGCTTCATTGAATGAAAATTGCTCCGCGGTTTTGCTTAAGAAGTTGCCTACTAAGCTTGGAGATCCGGGCTGGTTTTTGATTCCTTGCAATTTTCCGGGGGTGTAAAATTGTATGGCTTTAGCGGATTTAGGAGCAAGCATAAATCTTATGCCATTATCGGTTTGGAAGAGACTTTCACTTCCCGAGCTCACTCCTACTAAGATGACTCTTGAGTTGGCCAACCGTACTATAGCTTATCCGGTGGGAATTGCAGAGGATGTTTTTGTGGGGGTTGATAGATTTACATTTCCCGCGGATTTTGTGGTGGTTGATTATGATGTGGATCCTAGAGTTCCTTTGATTGTTGGTAGGCCATTTTTGAGAACGGGTCGTACTTTAATCGATGTGGCGGAAGGAGAACTTACAATGCGGGTAGGAGATGAGAGAGTTGTGTTTAACATGGGAAAGTTGTCCAAAAAGTCTAATGAGCCCGAAGCGGTAAAACATATTGATGTTGTATATGAGGAGGAAACACAAGATGATCTTCTTGATGAAGTTTGTGATGAGTACTTTTATGAAGCTTGCTCAAGTGGAGACTATGATTACCCTCATATTGAGACCATTGCTTCCATTACTTCCTCCTTGGATTTTCATGAACCTCAAGAGCTAAACTTTAGTGAAATTCCATATGACACCCCACTTTTCCACCATACTAATCACTTTGATGAGGACTTAAGTAATGAGGGATCTTTTCTTTGTGATTCACCAACATATGATGACTATAGTGATGATGAGCTTTCTACTTGTGACTCTCCATTTGTTGATGATCATACTTCCTTTGGTTTTGAGGGATCACCCATCTTTGCTAGACCAATCTATGATGTTTATGGTGATGAGGAGGATTCTATCATTGATGAGAGTGATGAGTTTTTAGTGGAGGATATATCTTTCGAGTATACTCTTGGTTACCTTGATGAGGAGGGAGACATACTCTATCTAGAATCTTTATTGCTTGAAGATCCTTTACCTTCGTTGTCCACCCCAACCTTTTTACAACCAATCACTCTACAATCTTTCTCTCGCAATGTGATTTGCAAAGAAGAGTCTTCTAAGGCAACCAACACTTGTTGTTTTCCCATCAAAGAACGGATTTTTGATCCTGGCATAGAGCTTGCTAAACCATCTCAGTATCCACCTGATGCAACAAAAGGAAAACTTGTGAAAGATTTGAGAGTTTTACACTATCACCTTGGGAAGAACATATGGGAAACCATTTTAGAGAACTACGCCTCATTCTTTTCACCATTGCTTGGGAAGCTAGTTGTTGGCTTATGTTATAAGTGGGAGGGTAATTATGTATTTGATCCTGGGGGATATTTATGGAGTTTTGATAAAATGAACAATTGTTTTACCTCATCATGGAGATTTTTCTTTAAAAAGGGCAACATTTTTTTCTCCATGATAGGTTTTAGACACTTTTAAGTGTGGGACGAGTCGAGCTAGAGACTCATTAACTCAAGCATCGTATAACTAGGTTTAGAGTGTTATAGGTTAGAAATAAAAGCATAGACTTGGGGATAAGTGTAGGGGAGACCTTCTTTTGTCTTCATGCTTGTTTGTAGGGTTGCTCACTCATCTCATGCTTTGGAGTTTATGGAGGAGGCCCTTGTATCCGGTTCACTTCGTTACTTTAGTGAATTTTCATTGACACCTTGTGCTTAAACATGATTTCACTAATAGTTGTCCTTTCCTTAACTTGGGTTAAGCAAAGTCTATTCATTGTCATAAGTGTAGGGGAAGTTGTTATACTTCCATGCTCTTAAACATTGAGGACAATGTTTAGCTTAAGTGTTGGAGGGTCTTCTATCGAAGTGACCTTACCTAGAACTTGTCATTGTCTTGCATGATAACATGGAAAATTATTTTTTTTCAAACAATTTTCAAATTTTTGATCTACTTTGGCCAACAAAAATATGCATTCATAATTTTTGCATCAATCATTTTTCATTTTGCATAACACATTTGCATTGTATATATTTCTTCTTTTGTTTTTCATCAAAAATATATAAAAGGAAAAAATATAATAAAACATGGTTTTAACAACTTTAGATTTCTTTGACATATTAGGCCCGCCATGGATATTTTGACTCAACCCGAGTTTGCTTATCTTAGCACTCTCTAGCTAGTATCCTTAACCATGTAGTCCTTCATTGGTCTATTAGGCTAAGCATCCACCAATTTCATTATTTGAGATTTTAAATTTGTGGAGAATGGGAAATGATAGAGTTGAAGCAAGTGTAAAAGGGCTAGATAGACTTCATGGCAATTACTTGTGGCTAAACCCTTCTCTTCTTGACCTCTATTTTCTTCGCATGTATATAATTGTTAATAAATAATCAAGTACGGTTTTAATTGGTTCGTAATCTCTTATGCATTTTTGGCTAATCATTTATGGTTGATATGAGTACGTCTTAAGATTCTAAGTTAGCACGTTTTATGTGTACTAGACTTGTGTCATGCTCCATATTTAGCGGGTGTTTTTCCTTTTCTTCTTTTCAAATTTCTTTGTGAGGAATAAAGAAAAATAAGAGCGGCTTATGAAAAAAATGAGTGGCTAGAAAAAAAAAAGAGAAAAAAAAATAAAAAAATAATGCAAGACTCCCAAGAGGGGCAGTGTGGTGTTAATTATAGTGACTATTGAGTTCCAATATTACCTTGACGGGTTGCGGGGATTCAATAGATTGCTCCAATCCAATATTGCCTTGACGGGTTGCGGGATTGAAGATCCAAAGTCTCAAAAAGATGGCGGATGTAAATTATTGCGTGAGTTTTATTTTTCTTTCCTTAGCGAGTGTGTAGCTACTTATGAAAGCATGACATGAGGATTTTACACATAAGGCGAATGACTTATTACTCTTAATACGGACTTATATTAATTGTGAGCGGTTTTTCAAGTAATGGATGAGATGATTACTTAGGATTAAAACCGTGCTTCCTTATTTTTGGATTTTACAATTCTTATACTTCACACTTGAATAATGACAAATTTGTCCACAAGCAATTTGCTCAATTAATAACCGGTTCCATATTTAATTGTCATGAATAAGTTGATGCACTTTTTACTTGTGAATGCAATGATCCCATTTTTAAGCTTGGTATGGGGAAAGTGAAACTTGAGGATGATAAATGTCCATGGTACCCAAGCCCTAATCTAAGTCATTGAATTCTTTATGAGTTATTTCCATCAAAAACATTTCAAGAAAAAATCAAAAAAAAGATATAGATAGAATTGTATTTTGATTCATTGCATTATTAAAAGTCAAAATCATGCATCATCTAGTCTAGAGTAGCATAGATGCATCTCATATGGCCAAGGTGGATTAATTATGAGGGAAATGTAAAATTTTGAGCCTTAAAATATAATATTGCATGAGGACATGACAATGTTCAAGTGTAGGGGAATTTGATATGAGCTTAAACTCATATCCTTTTAATAACAAATAACCCTAAAACATGAAGCAAAATATCAATTTATTTGGCAAAAACAGTGTTATGTGGTATGTTTGTGTTTGTGTGCACTTGTGTAGGTAAAAAGATACATTTTCAAGCAAACAAGGAAAAATCAAGCTCAAATGGATGAAAAAGACAAAGAAGGATCAAAAGTGACAAGACTTTGAAGTACAAGGACCTATCTTGACAAGTTATCAAAGTTGAAGGACTAATAGTGCAAATATTGTGAAAGTCAAGATCATAAGTCAAACTTGGTCAACTCTCAAGTCAACTCAGTCAAAGGACCATTTTGTTCAAGAATGAAGTTCAAAGGACTAGTTTTGCCAAAGAATTGAAGATTAGAGATCAAATCATAAATCTGCCAAAGTATAGGGGCTGAAAGTGACAAGTTTACACCAAAATTGGGCTTAATCCGTGTGAAGTGTTAAATGACCAATGAGAATCAAGGAAATGATATACAAGGATCACCACATAAGCCCACTAGCGCCGCTTTTCATTTAATACAGGATCTAAACAGTAAAGCGCACTTTCTCTAATTCAACCAATAGAAATGTGCCACTCCATAATCATTTTATCCACTTTTTGATATTGATCCGTGTGACCGGATGAGAGCCAACCAGAAGAAGCCACGTGTCACTTTCAAACAAGAACGAGCCCAGAACCTATTTTGAGCTACAATGCATTTCAAGTAAAGTGTTAAACATGAAATTTGCTCCATTTTGAGAGACGAATCCATACCTCATAATCAATTGAGCTGAAAGTAATTGGATCAAAAACCCCCAAATATGTTCTTGAGCCAAATTATCCAATTAGCAAGAAGATTCCACGTGGAGCTCAGAGATTGGTTCTGACACGTCACCAACTCCAACAAACTCTTCCTTCATGTCTATAAATAGCTAGATTAGATCTCATTTTCAGTTGTAGCTTAATTTTGTAAAAACACCTAGTTCTACTTTTCCTTTCCCTTTTCCCTCAATCTTACCCTAGCTACTCAAGAGTCTGACAAACTCTTGAGTTAGTTAGTTAGTTACTATCCTTGTAACAACTTTGTAACTGTTTTCCATTAATGAAATTCAAATTTACTCTTTCCCGCCAAAACTGTTCTTATCATTCCAGTTCATTTCTTGCTGCATTTGGATACTAGTGTTGCTGATAAGTGTTTGTTATGATCATTGATGGATCATAACTAACATTGAAGGAGTTAGATTGCTGTTTGATCAGAATTCAGTCATTTCCATAGTTTTTGAAGAAGTTCAAGCAGAATGATGATTCCAGTTGATTAGTTTGTTGATTCTTGTTGTTTGATTGATTCCTAGTGATAAGGTGGTGGTTATCACTAGGGCAAGAGAGCTCAGTGCTCCTCTTCTTCTCAAAGGAATTCTACAATAGGTTTTAAGCTTCTTGATTTTTGTTCCACTCAACAGTTAATAGCATGCTTTCTTTCTTAGAATAAACTTGATGGCTGCTTGATAATAGTTGCTAGTTGTTGATGTTTGCTAGATTTTAGAGTGTTAGGAGCTTAATTCTGCTTACTTGTGCTTTGATTTGGGTTAAGTTCTAGTTTACTGCATTAATTCAGTAATTTTTGGCCTTTTACCTTGATTGTAGTTCTAGTAGTGATAAGTACTTGTTCACTTCTTTCAAACCTTTCATTTTGATCATTGAATCTAGTCTGCTATAGCTTTTAAGTCAGCTTAATTCAGAACTCTATAAGCATTTGAAAAAGTTTGTAAAAATCAGTAAAGGAGTGTTTGGGAATAGCTCAAAAATAGTTTTCAAGCATTGAGAATTGGATTTTTAAAGTTCATTTGAGTGATAACAAGTTGTTTTAAGTATTTTACAAGTCAAATACAAGGTCAAACAGGCAAATGGCATCTAAAAAGTTTGGGTTAGCCTTATGCATTTGAGTCATTCAGAAACTTACCATTTTCAATTAGCTAGAACTCACTCAAAACTGGATGAATATGGATCAAACTTGTTTCTATTTGTAGCTTATATCATAGAGTTTTAGATTCCAAGAGGATTTTATACAGTTTTCATTAAGCACTTAGTAATAAGCAAAAATCAGAAATGGAGACTTAACTCAAGTTTCTGTAACTTGACAACTGAAAATCTGTATCTCATTTTCCTCTTCATAAACTTAGCACTTTTTCTTCACAAATCCATTTAGGTAGTTGAGTTACTTGATTTTTGAGAAAATTTAGCTTTTTGAAAAAAGCTGGTCAACGCTTGGTCAACATAAGCTCTTTTTAGCTTAATTCAGATTTAGAGCTTATTACTTGATGAAATTCGTTCTGGTTTGATTTCCCATTCTTAAAATCAGTTGCTTAATCAGTTTTAATCATAAAATCAAGTTGTGGTTGATTAGATTTAGCTGTAGCTTATTTTGTGCTTATTAATAAGCACTCATTTGCTTATTTCTGATCCTTAGCTTAAATCCTTTGACACACGTAGCTTAATTGAGATTTGAAACGTTTTGCAATTGGTTTCATCAAATTTGGTTGAGTAATAAGCCAGAACGAGCTTATTTTGAAGCTTGTCCCGTTTTTAGTTAAAAAGTTTCCAAAATTGCACTTTGGTCCCTGAAGTTCTGTCAGCGTTTAAACTTAGCCTAATTTCCATGTTTTTAGGGTTTGCATTGTTTTAGTCCCTGGAATTTGGAAGTTGTTAAATTTCAGTTAGTATTTTGTTAATTTGTTACACTTTTGGTTAGTTTGTTATAGAATTTGTATTTTTGATCCTTTTAGTTTACTGTTTTGCACTTTTAGTCCCTATAATTGTTAGAATTTACATTTCAAGCATTTATTGTTCATAGAAATTACAATTTCAGTCCCTTTAGTTTCAAATTTTGCATTTTAAATTTTTACTTGAATAAAAACGTGGTATTTGCAATTTGTTTTACATATACGTAGGTAATATTTTTCCGTTTTGCAAGCATTTGTTGAATTAGCAATAGAATAACCAAGCAAGCTTAACAACCAAGAACAATTAAAAACCCGATATTGGTTGGACTTTCTATTAGCAAGAACTGAGAAAAAACGAACTGCATTATACTCAATTTCAGTCACCCGAGTCAATAACTACTGAATGACTTTTATGATTTTCAGTACTTTCATTTTGACCCCGTTGTTTTGGGGATTTGTTATTGTTGGAGTTTGTTTATGTTTTATTTTATAAGTTTTATTTTAGACCTTTATGTTTGGATGTATCTGATAAGACACCACAAATGTTACACTTTGGCTCTTTTCAGAGCGGGGTGTTACATATGGTGTCTTATCAACCTTATTCGTGGGAACCATATTCAGAATACGAACAGCAGATTCAAGAGCATAATCCCAAAAGGATAATGGTAAAGTTGTAAGATTAAACATAGATCGCACCATATCCAATAATGTACGATTTCTCCTTTCAGATACACCATTTTGTTATGGATTATATGGAGAAGTAAGTTTATGAACAATTCGGTTCTCACTTAAATAATCTTTAAACTCTTGACTTAAATATTCACCACCTCGATCAGAACGAAGAGCTTTAATCTTCTTTCCAAGTTGTAACTCTACTTCCGCTTTAATCATTTTTAATGTTTCAAATACCTCATGTTTATGCTTAAGTAAATAAACATAACCATAACGGCTATAATCATCCGTAAACGTTAGGAAGTAGCTAGCACCTTTCCTTGACACATGTCTAAGTGGTCCACACACATCAGTATGTATCAAACCAAGTAGTTCAGTAGCCCTTTCAATATTGCTATTAAAAGGTTTCTTGGTCATCTTTCCAGAGATACAAGATTCGCATTTATCAAATGATTCATCATTGATATTTTCCAAAAGACCATCATGTTGAAGCTTTTGAATGCGAGTCTTCCCAATATGGGCAAGTCTACAATGCCAAAGATAAGAAGAGTTCTTGTCTAACTTACTCTTCTTATTCATGCTAAAACAGAATTATTTTTCCTCTTGGAATTATTACATGTTAATTTCAAAAACACCATTCACAGAAATTGTATCAAAATAGAATAAACCATCTTTGAAAACAGAAATTATATTATTATCAATCGAGTGATTGAATCCAAGGTCCAACATACAAGAAAAGGAAATAACACCCCTAACAATTGTAGGTGCATAATGAAAATTATTTAAAAACAGTACTAAAGTCGAAGGTAAAACTAGTTTAAATATTCCTATAGCTTCAACCGCTGCTTGTGCGCCATTGCCCACTTGCAGAAATGGTTCCCCATAGGTAAGCTTCCTCTTCAACTCAAATCCCTGCAGGGTATTACTAATGTTAATACCACATCTCGTATCATATACCCAGGAGTTTGATTTGTATGTCAGATTAAATAACTCTATCATAAATAAGTTACCTGAAGATGCTGTAGCAGCTAGCTCAGCCTTCTTCTTATGTTCTTGCAACTCATGGAGGTAGAGAGCAATTCCTCTTCCAGTGTCCAATCATCTTGTAGTGGTGACAAGTCTCATCTTTCTGAGATTGACTCTTCTAGACAAAGTTCTTCTTTGGTTTTGATGGAGTCGCAACTTGTTTGCTCTTATCAACCTTGCCTTTGCCTTTCTGCTTCTTGTTCAATTGCGGTTTTGGTTTATTTACTCTACCCTTTTGCACATAAAGTACTTGAGGAGTAGCAGTGGATGCCTTATCTTTTAACCCCTTTTCAAAGTCAATGAGCATTGCATGTAGATCATTAACTGTCTTCCCCGTGCAATGCATATTATAGTTACGCACGAAATCATTGAAGTCCTTATTAAGGGACCTATTGATCAAGTTGATAGCCATATTATGATCATAGGGTTGTCCTAGTGCGATGATCTATTCCATATAACCCCTCATCTCCATATAATGTGCACTTACAGACTTTCCAGGAGCTTGCTTGCAACTATGTAGAGCATCAACCAAATCATAGATCTCTATAGCTTGCGGCATTTCATACACAGCCTTGAGTTCATCAAGCATTCGCTAAGGTGAAAATAGCTCATACTTCCTTTGAAGTGATGAAGCCATTCTCCCTAACATTACAGCAGCCACCTCAGGGTGCTTCTTAACATTAGCAGCGTGTTGAAGCCTTTGCGCATCAGATGCTCCTTCAGCAAGATCCTCTAGAAAAGGAGTAGTCAAGATATCAATAGTACCGGCTGCTCTCAGAACAATTCTTAGTGTGATACCAGTCATTGAAGTTAGGACCAGTAAGTTCAGGACGTTCATCGAAAGCTTTGAACGACGAACTTATTGTCAGATTGTTTTCGGGTTGAGCCATTTCTACAGAAATAAGTTCAAACATTAGTATTTTTGATAATACAATTCAAGAAAATAAAATTACCCCGGTAATAAAACCATAGTATTTTCCTTGAAACTAGAATCCATATTGACATAGATTCATCACATCAGTTGATCTGTTAGTGACAAATGTATTCAACACAGTAACTTGTCGAACAATAATTGACAAACAAATTTGCAATTTCTAGATATTTTAGGGATTTATAGTGCCAAAATCATTTGCATTGTAAACATGTTTGATCCCTACTTTACGCCTTAAGTTTCCAGTTCTTACTGAGTAACTTAATTAAGTCGATTAATCTAAAGAACGTAAAACCTTCATGTGCAGTCTTATTCGGTCATGAAGTTTTCTCTCCATTACAACATCATCCAAAATCTCATATGACGACAATTGTAACTTCAAGTGTTTGTCAATTAGATGGCATATGACTTAAATTTTTAGGGTATAGATTTTTGATGTCAAAATCATGTATGGAGAAGCATGCATACATCTCCATAACGTAAGTTTAATAAAACGTTTAGTAAAATTTTGGTGAGACTAAAATTTCATCATATATTTGCAAGTTGAGGTATTGGTTAAACCAATTAAATATTTGACACAAAACTAAATTCACACCGTACTTTTTCTAGAACTCAGCTAAAGCACAAAGCAATAACCTTATTCATTGTGTTTCAGATGTGAATTAATGCAGTTAAATCAACCTTAAAGAATTATACAAATAACAACCGTAAGTAATTCCAATTTTGACGCACAGGCGAGCCGGGAATTTGGTTAGCGCTGAAGCATAACACCTCCTTCCTTAACCGGGTACATGACCAGTGGCGCGTTATACCCACTTTATAGTTTGTCAAAATTGAGTAGGCCGTTAAGTTGTTATTTCAATTCTAATCAACGCAAATTATATGTAATTTAGATCTCAAAACAATTCATTAATTTTGATAAGATATAGTCCATATTATTTTTCTTGGAAAAAATTACCCTTGTTTACAACATACAATATATAAAAAAAACGCATGAAAACAAGTAGTACAAAAAACAACTAAATCAAATAGCCACATGCATAACAATTTATTTAAAGTACATCAAATCAAGGGTTTTTATAAACATAAAAAGTCTTCCCTAATTTTAAAACTTTGAATCAAATAAAGCAAATAGCATACAAAATTATATGATCCGTAAAAAACATGCATGTTGATTACGGATCTCCCACATTCTCTTAACAATTAAAAAACTACGGATCGTAACCACACATGACATAACAATTAATTCATGCAAACATCTAAAGATAATTACCATGTTATTTTAGGGTTTACAAAAAAAAATTTCTAATAAAATTCGGCATAGCCGATTTTAAAAAACAATAAAAACAAAACCCTATTTTTTTATAAAACCTAAAAAACAACATGTAATTTTTAACATAAATCAATATTAGTTAAAAAAACTTTAGATCTCGATAATTATAACATGTTAGAATGGCTCTCGATGCCACTGAATGTTTATATAGTTCATAACAATTATTAAAACCCTAATATGGATCAAAGCACACATATAGCGGAAGCGAATTAACAAGATCATAATTAACACAATTATAATTATCCGAGTTGAGTTTACATACCTATATCCTAGAAAAATACACAAGACAACGGAACAATCACCGGTTAAGATAAATCACGAACACCACCAGGATATAGTCTAAAGTAAGACTATATCACGATCTTGTATACACGTAATACGGAGAGTTAATCGTGAGTCTAGCACGAACAAACCGAGCTTCCACGCTTATGGAGTATCTACCCAACAACCCTAGAGAGGGGCTAGGACTAGATAAAATAGGCTTAATCGAAAACCAAACGAAACCCTAAGTTGGGTGTGTGTGGCCGGCGATCAAAGCAAGAAAAAGAGAGAGGGATAAGAATTATGAGGGCTAGGGGTTTGTTTATATAGGCTTGTCAATCCTTGGTCTCCTAGTTATAAACGAAAAAGGAAACAAAATCTTTCCTTTTGCCCCCCCCCCCCCTTGTAGCCGCCGGTCGACAAACCCCCAAGGGGTGTTTGTGTAATTTGGTCTTCTTCTTTTCTCTTCTATTTGATTCCATAACGGTCGTTTAATACCTAACTTTTAATTTTTAACGATCGTTAGTTTAAGCTTTGGTTTGATTTAATAAATATAATAAATATATTTAATAAATAAATTAACCCTTTACGTAATGTGTGCAATCCCGTGATCCCGAGTTCGATCCTATCTCACGACTATTAATTTTAAGTCCATAAACTTTCAGTAACATGGCTACCTATATGTAAATACATAGTACATTTTATGAACTGGTAGTATAATATGGTATAGTTACATACGGGGACACGATAAACATCTAGCACCAGTGGTCTAGTGGTAGAATAGTACCCTGCCACTATACAGACCCGGGTTCGAGGTTCTTCTAGTAATAAAATGCGCTTCTGAGCAATTATTTTTTTGCTTCTTTTTGAATAAGTAACCAAGTATTTTTGCAACATCTTAAACACGACTTCAGATTTTTTGTTACTTCTCCGTTTTCTTGAGGTGTCTTTTTGAATGGAGGATTGAGAACCTAAAAAGACGGGTGGTACCAGGACGCGGTGGTGGTGAGGCCAATGCTCTAGTACTTTTCGGTGGTATCCCTGCAGGCCATCGAGACAATGGGCTCACCATAATCGTAATCCATATACGTTCATATATGCCAACCATCTGACTATCAAGGTCAGCACGGTTGATACTACTATTCAAATTCAACACAAAATTTAATAGGTTCTAAAAAATTTTAATCAGCGACATTGAGTCTAAATTTTCTTTTCTATTGCCGACGGAGCATAAGAAAAAAAAGATGATGTCTCACAAATTCATAGCCATTCGATTGACATCAAATTAAATCTAAACCGTAAAAAATAGATTTGATCCTGATTTGTAGGCTATAGCATGTGATTGTCTTGAAAACGCAGGTTGCATATTTTAAAACGTTAGACTTATCCAAAGTACTACTGTATTATGAAACAAACTCACCTTTATGCAACTTTCACTTCAAGCTTTCAGGATATCTTAACAATATGTGAACATTATTTTGCTACTTTTGAGTACTAAAGTTCACGTCATTTTTCACTTTGTGTTTCTATATAAATTTGTGAAACATAGACTCAATGTATTGTCGCTCTCAATCTCATTAGTCACTATCACTCTTATAAAGTAGTTGTACTGGAAATTAGAATCAAGTTATTGTCGAGCTCCATTCTCCTTATTTCCTTCTATGTTTATATATTGTGAATGTAATATTTATTCTTTTAGCTTCTCAGGCACCACCTTTCCACCTTAATTCGCTTATGGTGATGAAACAACGCAAAAGTGAAAATAAGTATATAACCTCATGCACCGCAAGTGGGTTGTTGTCATTGTTGTCGAAGATTTAAGAGATGAGGTGGTACCAATAATAATTTCTAATATTTACTTTATATATTGACTTTCACTATGAATGTTTTGTTTTATATTTTTAGGTCGTTTTTAGTGGGCTGGGAGTGGTGGCGCCGTGGGGTGCCAAACCCACGGCGTTGGCCAAGTGATGACTCCGCGAAACGAAAAAACCCACGGCGTTGGCCTGTGGCATGGGTATTCCCACTTGGCGCGAGTCTAGGTTTGAGATTTTTTTTTTGTATTGTGTGTGTATTGGGGAAGAAGAAAGGGGTATTGTGTGTATTGTGGGACCCACATTCACTCATCACATGGAGTGATGACTCCCCAATTTTTTTCATGTGAGTGAGCGAGTGAGTTTTGATGACGTGACACCCAAAAAACCCATCACTTGGAGTGATGGTTCCTTCTGCTCTTAGTAGGAAGGTGTTTGTCTTTGGGAAGGAGATAACAACAAGAATGAAGTCATCTCAAATGCTGTTATTTTTTGTGAGAATGTTGTTGATGAAGGGCGGCTCCAACACGCCATGTTAATATAATATTGCCCCTTTATCTTTAATTCTATCAATTTTTTGACACTTAATATCTATTGGTAAATGTATTAATATCAAAGGTGAACCGGTTCATACTCTCATATACGAAAATTATGCATCTCTATGATTGATGACGAACAAATATAATATCTACAAAATTGGAACCAAAACAAGCACAAAAGAGTCGGCCGTAAGTGTCATGTAAAATGATATTTGTAAAACAAAACTGAGGATCACGGAGTACAAACTTTTACTGATTATATTATAAAGGGGGAGCAAAGCCCTTTTTTTTCTCCCTATATTGATAAATCAAGGGCCCTTCTGCCGTCGCTTCAGTGAGTCATAGGGCTTCCTCTCAGCTCAGTCTTTTTGGTTCTTGAGAATGGTCTTATCAGCTTATTTACACCGAAACTTTTTTAAGGCATTTTAAGACAGTTTAAGCTAATCCAATCACCCCATACCTATGAAAACATTTAGAGCATCTAACTTAATCAATTTCCTCATGGGCTGAAGTCAACTATCTAAGGTTCCTACATTTCAGCTATGCTAAACAAAAAACTTAAAATCATCCCAAAACCTCATATTACATTTGCTCAAAAGAATTATATTTCTTAATAAAAAAATAATCTATATATCAAATATGCCTACTAGTACATCATTGATCCATAAGAAAACCAATCAAATAAATAAACTATATTGCATGTTGAAGCGCATGATAACCAATGATAGCCGTCTCATCGCCATATCATTTACTGAAAGACATGAATGTGGTTAGTAGTATTCCCTTTACGAACACCAAGTAACCACGGGTTTCCGATGGTATGGTCACTAATGTTTATCTTCAAGCAATAAAGGTCAGTTTTTTTGGTGATGTAGATAGAGTGGAATACCATCGGAAGTCAGGTACATCATAGGGAGATCTGGTCCTGAGCGTTGATTGAAATGTTTTCTTAGGGTGAAAATATTTACAGGATATAAATCAATATTTTGAATATCAAAAGGGAAAACCATTTCCTATATACGTTTATTAAATGTATCTCGTCTAGTATTGGTGCAACTTCTGGTGGGGGTGGGGTGCAACAGCTCGTTCTGCCATTGTGATAGTGATGCTAGGATAGACCATGTAGTGTTTGTGGAATATTGCAAAATTCAGATCGGGTTTGTATCGGGGTAATGGGCCAAGGTGGTCGGTAAAGAATGATCGTGGTCAAATGATATGGAGGAAGATTATCCGGAGGCATTGTTGAAATGGAGTAACAAGTACCAAAAATGAAGAAGTTTGTGAGGATGGAAAGTGTTTGTTTGTGCATCTAATAGAGGATGAAACAGGTTGTGATTGGTGGGATTGGTGTGGTGTGGATCGGTGACGTGGAAACGATTTGGGCCATTGGATTAAACTGGGATGTAATAGATAATGGATGGTTTTGATTATGAGAAGAAAATGTTATAGTCTCCATAGCAGCATTGAATCTAAACTTTAAAGGTTAGGTAGTGTATTGTTATGAAACTTAAGTCTTACTGTGACTTATGAGAGTAATAAAGTATCAATTTGAAATTTGAAATATTAAATAAGAAAATGTTTTAGAGGAAAATGAAGACCTCGGTTATCAGTTACATAATTTTTTTTAAAGTAGTTCTATGTTTTATCAAATTGTGTTAAATTGTGTTTTTCTTCTTCGTAAAGATTTACTGTGAGGGATTGGCGGTAGGTGAGCATGGTGCGGTTATCGATTATCGGCAAAAATCAAGTTGCATCCGCAATTAAAAATATGAGAATCCCCAACCACATGGTTTTTACATTTTTGATGTTGAGCATTTTGTTTTTTTCATTGTTTTTACGGTTATTAATGTTTTTTTTAAAAGGGTTAAAAGCATAAAATAGCTACGTACTTTTTAAAGTGTATCGATATGGTACGTGTACTTTTTTTATTATCTATATGGTACGTGTACTTTCGCAAACTGATAATATGGTACGTGTAGTTGTTTTCTTACCGTTTTAAGTGCTAGTTGGCTTACGTGGCAAATTCTAACGAGTGTTTGCATCAAAAATTTACACTGTTAGTCCTTCATACTAACGGTCTTTATTTTTTTTAAACATATCAAATTGTTTTTTTATTTGAATCAAAGTTTTTTCAAAGAATAATTTTTTTCCAAAGAAAAAAAAATTTCACCGAAATAAACTTTTTTTTGAATTTTTTTTTTCAGCTACTAATTTTAATATGAAAAAATATCTTATGTTTGGAAAAAAAAGTTTAGAAAAAATGTGAAAAAGAAATCGAAAAAAATTGAAAAAAGAAATTATGAAAGGAAATTCGATAAAAACTTATGCTTTTTTTTGAAAATTTTTTTTCCAAAACAAAAATTCAATTGTTTTTCCAACAAAATAAATTTATTTTTACATAGTTTTTTTTGCAAAAAATATAAAGTTAGAAAACATTGAATTTTTGTTGGGTAATAATCTGAAAATATAATTCAAAAAAATATGAAATAAAATTTATGAAAAAAATTCAAAAAAGAATTATGATTTTTTTTTTTGAAAAGTTTTTGCCCAAAAGAAATTTTCAATTTTTTTCCAACAAATTACTTTTTTTAACTCTATTTTCATATTTTGTTTCAGCTACTATTTTAATTCAGAATAAAATTTTATGTTGGAAAAAAAATGAATTTTTATTGGTAAAGAAATCTAGAAAAAAAGTTTAGAAAAAAATTAGAAAAAAAAATGTTAAAATGAATTCGAAAAAAACAATTATAAAAAAATTTTCCAACAAAAAAATTATGAAAACAATTTTAAAAAAATCTAAAAATTTTATGAAAATGAATCTGAAAAAAATTTATGATATTTTTTTTATGAAATTACAATATCTTTAATCAAATTATTTTTTTATGAATTATAACTTTTTTTATAAATTTACAATTTTTTAAGAAATTACATTTAAGTATTTATTTTTAAGAATTTACATTTTTTAAGAAAATGCTTTTTTTTTGTTACAAATTGCAAATACCTTTTTTGCGACATAAATTTTGTCACAAACCATGAATATTGACTGTCGCTATTGATCTGTAGTGAATTGGTAACCGGTTTTACCGGTTGCCGGTTAAAAAGTGGCGACAGACACATTTGATAAAGTACACGTAACATATAGATAATAAAAAAATGTACACGTATTATATCGATACACTTTAAAAAGTACGTAGCTATTTTATGCTTTAAGCCCTTTTTAAAATGATATTTTTCGTTTCTATATTTTGTCATACATGTATTGCCTCTCATCTCCGTTTTATCGAGATGAGGTGATCATGCTCATAACACATGCATGTATAATTGTATATTATTCTTTTTTTACCCGATAGATGTTTTGTGGAAAAACAATATAATCATACTCTTTTTTATAGTGTTTCCTTCTTTTCGTTCATTTGTTTTCCAACGGGTAATGTGCAACTTGTGCTCGATACATACCGTGATCTATCATTTCGTGATTAGGCTTCTGTTTGTTATCGTTATAACAACACAATGTTAATGAAAATAATTTTGATTTATCTTTTTCTCCATTAAACCTCTTTTACTCACACTGAAATAACTATACGGATTTAACCCTCACCAACTACAACACAAAAGTACTATCCCTCGTAGTAAAAGCCATCAGAAAGCACATGAGATAGTGTACACGCTACAACAAATTCATAAATGCTTAGGGAAGGGCTTTTAGCTTTAATGTACAACTATTGTTTTGTTTGTTTGACTCATAATCTGTAAAATATTTCATCTAGAACATGTGGTTAGGGCATTTTTCGTATAGACAGACCATCTGCACAAACTAAAACATTCATAATTTCATACACTTACGAGGTTTTAGCAGTGGAGAGTAATCTACAACATTGAGAAAGCCATTTGTTCGAGTGAAATAGCGAAAAACTGCGTTAATTAGTAAACTTACAAAACACTTATCAAGTTATCAATGGCCACTTTAAGCCTACTCTCAAATCTTGCCGAGTTTTATGAATTAAGGCCACGTTTTTTTAAAAACAAGGCTCTATCTGAAATCTTGACATAAAGCCCGCGTTTGTATAAGAGAGGGCTTTATTCCACATTCTGTAGTAGTTTACTCATCCCTAATGCTAATATACCAATATTGAAGTAACTTGAGCAAATCAACTCAACAATTCCAACTTCCAAGATACATGAAAAAATCAATCCCCAATGTTCAAATGCACAACAACATTATGTTGCACCCTATATCAAAGAAAAGTAAATTTTCGGTATAAACATGGAAGAAGCCATTCCTAACAAGATCCCACTCACCACGTACCCTATCGTGGAATTCGTGGTTACAGACACATACCATTCGCTATCTGGACCGGGAGTGGCCTGGTGTGCCTCGCCAAGTACTGCCTCTTCCGATTCTGAGACTGTATATTCCACATGCCCACAATATCCAATGCAATATATTATAGTTAGCAGTTCACAGTCTAGGGTATCATCACATTTTTCATGTCATATAAACCGCCAGATGCATTGTTTGAACGTGCATTAACAAACTTGAACAACTGTGTCCATCAAATTGTAGCGAGACGTACTCATTTTGTGTCCATTGCCATTGCCCCCATCCATCATGTTCCATATAAATAAGGTTCAACTATATATGTATAATAACAGAAAAATACTTTAGATATCAACTCAAAGACATGAAAACGAAATTTTACTTACCCGACAGCAAAGAAGGAATAGCCCTCAATATCCCAGTTTTAGAACATGATCTCGGCTAAAGATTGGAAATCAGCATGCATAACACAGGTTGAAAGATAAATATTTTCATTGTTGGATGATGTTCTGTCCGGAATGCTTCCAAATTTATAGACTCCGCCAATGTTGAAGTAATCAGCTAGCATCAAAGGAGTGTCTCCACCAACAAACAACACACCATTGCCTGCATATCTTTGCTTACGTTAACCAAAAGAGGCGAATTCCATATCATGATGGTACGGCCAGGCTTGATCATCCCATAATGATATCAGCCTTGTCGGTTCGGTCTTGGTCCACTAGTGTTAGATTTAGCTAATTCAAGATTATAAAAAAGGTCATGTTTGTATGCGTGTATGGTGCAACTCGATAATGCGTATGATGTCAGGCTAGGATTTACCTAATGGTCCGGGCTTTTTTTTTGAACGGCGGATATATTAAAGCTAGCAAAAGCTAGAAAAGAAAATTACATAGTTTGCAAACTAGCTATAGGACATTGCAACCAACCTAGCCAACTAACATTACATTTTAGATTTCTAGAAGAAATCCATAAAAAAGATTAAGAAACAATGAAATCCCATAGAGGAGTCTTCCTATGAGGAGGATTAGCAAAAAGTAGATGATTCCGATGATTCCAAATAGCCCACATAAGCGTTCCCCCCACACATTTGAGAACCAAACGAATATAAGCATCAACTCGAGCATGATCAAGCCAATCAAACCAATCCTCAATCCGGGCTTGAATGACTGGCCAGGAAATCTGGGTGGTAGGACTACCAGGGGGAGGACCATGAGACACCGAACTTTGAGTTACAGTAGTGAAGTATGACAGTGGTCATTAGGACACGACGTGTGAACCGTGAAGACACGACAACATTGTTATCTCTCAAAACTTGGTTGGCGGTAACCAAGACTGAAAGCGACTATCCCACAAGGACATGAAGTGGAATTTGTAGGTGTTCTTTCTCAAGACATGTCCCTGAATACGGATGTTCAAGGAAGTCGTGAACCCTACATTTGATATTCTGAATCTGTATGTTTTCCTTGTGTACGGTATTCAACTAAGCAAATTAGGACAGTTATATCCAATATTTGGTTTAAGATGTTGTAGTTTATAAAAGTCATGTTTATGACATACTCTAATGGAATTTGTTGCTTAGTAAATCACATATGAAATCCTTTGCAATTCAGCTATTCTGAAATGGGAAGGGAGGTGTGTATTGCAGAAGTCTCAACCCATGGAGATAGTAAGGAACGTGCATGTCAAACAAGCAATCACAACCGAACCAATATTCACTAGTATTTCATCAATGAATACTCTCTTTTAGAATCTAAATTTTTGCCTAAAAGTTAACATATTGTCTTGAAAATTTGATATAAGGGTGTGTGATTATGGTCACTGATTGTTTGCATCATGCGTTTTTGGTTTGAACTCGATCTCTAAGTGATGAAGAATGGTCTTAAGATGCCGACCACCAAGATTGTACCTATTTAAGCTTCTAACCAACACCAACCCTAACTTTAGTGTTCAACATATCAGATGCGTTCGTTTTGAAATTAGGAAACATAGATGACTAAAAACCATTAAGGGGCCTAATCGGTTCATGTCTGGCATTTCCTATTCTAGGCAGCCAACCAAACAGCACCTTAGACTCACTACGCACAGACATGATCCCATTGACGATATTACAAAGTCTCGTTATTATACACTGCCTTTGAATAATCTAACTGAAGTTAATGACGTCCTAAATCCGGCTTTAGAGTTGAGAACGATGCCAGATAAATGTATACATAATAAGCTTACCTTTGCCCATCCTAGTACACGCTCCTAAGCACAACAGTACCTGCAAAACACCACATAGACCATCTGCAGAAACTAAAATAAACACACACTAAAAGACTGTTAATTAGTAAATGTTGGAATTTAGGAGTAAACTTAAATATAGTTTAGGGACTTAAGTGTACTTTGTAATATAGATTAGGAATAAACTTGTATTAGGAAGGTGCCTACCCCCTCATCTCTATAAATAGGGATGAGGGGGATCCTAGTTCATTGAATTCTTCTTCCCAATGTAATCTTTATTAGGGTTATTAATAAAGGGGTAGTTGGGGTATTCCGTGTGCATATACTATTGTCGGTTCTTTGTAGTCTCTCGTGTTCGCTACTTGTGCTCGATACAACTCACGATCTAGCGGTTCCGCGTTATCGAACTTCAGGTTTGTTGTCGATACTCAACACCCTTAACCGGTGTTGGAACCTCGAACCGGGAACCACCTTGTCGACCAGGCATTGTACTTCTGTAATTTTCCTAGATTAGCTTCCATAAACTCCTTCACGTTCTTCTTCTCAGCAACATTACCCTCCGCACCCTCTTGACCAGGTACTCCGGTTACCGTAATGTTTGCCCCCACCTTTATACCAAGGTGTACCTTTTCCTGCTCATTTACCAAGCAGCACGTGTTTGTCTTTTCTTCAGGTTGTTTGTCCTTCAACAATCTTTGAGCCACTGCAGCATGATCGTTACTCACCTGAAAAACCTCAGCTTCACGATCCCCTTGAGCTCCCTGCAGTTCTACCTCAAACCGTCTTTGAGCCACTACAGCATGATCGTTACTAACCTGAAAAACCTCAGCTTCACGATCCCCCTGAGCTCCCTGTAGTTCCACCTCAAACCAAACACGTTTATGAACATGTACTCTACGGACTCCTATTTTAACACCAGGACTAATTTGTTTGAACCCAACTTGTTTTGAACCTCCATGCTTATGTACATTAGACTCATCGAAAATTTCGATGTTAAACCTAGTTATAAAACTAGCCATTCTTCTTTATCTCTTTGTTGATTTGCTAAACCTTGTGAAAAACCTCACAATCACAAATCGACAAAGTCCCTTCGATAATTCGCTAAACCTTGTGATATATTAAACCTCACAATCACGAATTACGAAGTCCCCTGTATAAAGAACCCTTGCTTTATCGATATAACCCTAAGAGAAACTTAGAAATCAATCAAACCAAGTAACCCTTCAAAAGAACACCCTTTCTTACTCAAATATCGATCGCGCCTTGGAAATTAACCTATCCAACAAATCGACAACCCTTGAATCAAGAAAGTACCCGACTCCTTTTGAAGTAACCCTTGTCGTACTTTTAATTTTGCAAAATCGATCTCTAATGACCTAAGAAATCTTGCAACCTCGACAAGTCTTGAACCTTCTTTAACCTTGCTACAAACCTTGTCAAGTTGTTTCTTAACCAACTTTTCCGACAAGCCTCACAAGTCGTGTGCAATATACCCGTTGTTGCGTAAACCCTTTCTTGCAAATCGAATTAACTAGGATAACCCTAAACCCTCGATTAGAACAAGCAACCCGATCGTTAACTTGAAAACCCAAGCAAACCACGATCAAACTTGAACCACAAGAAAATACCTTTCTTGCAAATCGAATTTATTAGATACCCTAAACCCTCGATCATGAACAAGCAACCCGATCGTAAACTTAAATACCAGCGAACCACAATCGTAACTTGAACCGCAAAAACCCGCAACAACGACCTCCGTTTTAATCGAATTTTATACACCTAAAAGACGATAAAAACAAAGTCGAATTTAGCTATTGTATATTCGAACCCTATGGAACAAATTTCACGTCAACTTTGTAGTATTTATTTTTGCATGTGAGATTGAATACCATATATTGTATTCAAATATCATAAACTAGCCTCACGTTGCAAATATCTTTTCCACCTCTCGACAATCGATATATAGCAAAATCGATTTGCTACTTTCGACGATCGATTCAAAACCAGAAATCGAAACTCGATAATTCAACGAACTCGTATCCTCGACCTAGCACTCGAACTTCGATGACCACAATAACCGTGGCTCTGATACCACTTGTTGTACGATACCGACAACAGTAAACTTACAAGACACTCATCAGGTTATCAATGGACAATTTAAGCCTAAAGCCCACTCATCACCCTATCGTCACATTCGTGGTTAAAAAAACACACCATTCACTATCGAGACCAGGAGTGGCCTAGGTGCCTCATCCAATTCTGGGACTATATGTTGCACATGCCCACAATATCCAATCCAGTACACCTGCATGTCTCAACATTATCATCACATTTTCTATGTCATGTAAACCAGCCAGATGCATTGCTTGAACGTGCATTAATAAACTTAAGTTCTCTTGAACAGTGCTACGACCAACCATGTACCTCAAATTGTTGAGAGACCTACTCGCTTGTGTCCATTGCCCTTGCCCCCTATCCATCCTGCTCCATACAAAGATCCCACTTTTAGTAAATGACATTCAACTATATTAATAGAAAATGATTTTAGATATCAACTCAAAGACATGAAAACGAGATTTAACTTACCCATTAACAAAGAAGGAATAGCTATCAATATGCCAAGATTGACCAGTATCATTCCAATTTTGGAACACAATCCCGGACAGATTTTTAAGGCTATGTGATGTCGTAACCTGCTAACATATTATAGTTTACTTCTTTCAAATGTTGAATCTGTTTGGTTTTCTTCTTTTTTAGGTAACATCCTCAAAGCAAGGGTAATATTCTACTTACTGCCTAATCATGTAGAGTCCTTAAACACGAGTGACTTGCATGATAATACTTCCTTAAATGCCTTCAAAAATAAATTAGAGGGTGCAACTACTGAAAACAAGAGATATATAGCTGTTTTAATCGACGAGGTTAGCTACCCACAAGCCAACTATTTTAGACCTATTATTTGGAAATAACCCCTTTGACCCGTCCAGTGAAACCCGTTGCCTGTTTTGACCCGTTATGCAATGACAGACCTTTATATGTCCACACAACCTGGTGCTCGAATATCTATATAACCAATTAGTATTTGTTCGGCTCTAACTATATGATTTCTATAATTAATCAAGGTGTATCCAAACCTCCAAGTTGTGAGGGTTCTGAGCACTAGATACTTCGAGAGGAGGACCAGAATACAGACACGTAAACACCATAATCCATCATAGAATTTTAGCCGCACAACATTATCAATTCTTACACAGCAAACATATTTCTAGAAAAAAAATAGGTAAATGCTATTTGAATAACCGATTGTCCATAACTACATAGTGAATTAGTGATTATCAAAAATTGTAATACATTTCACAATGTCAAATCATCCCAAAACCTCATATCACATTTGCTCAAAAGAATTACATTTCTTGATAAAAAAAAATCTCAATAACATGATACAATATGCCTACTCGTACATCGTTGATCCCTAAGAAAACCAATAAAAAAATTGAGTGTTGTGTACTTGTCTTTGACATAATGTTAAACAAACTGATTGTTTATAATCTTTCCCCTTCTTATTTAACCGCAGTTTGTCCATATCTCCAATACAAACAGGTTTTATCTTAAAACCAAATGATATAGAGATGTGCAAAATTCATCAGCACTACATGTCTATACAACCCAAAAACAAGAATGAATTTTGCTGGACACACATGTAGTGTGAGGAATTTTGTACATCTCATAATCAGTTAGGTTTAAGATGGACCCAATTTGTATAAGTGATATGGACGACTTGCCCGATGAGGATATATTTCCCTCTCTGCTAGCAACCACCTTTTGTTTCTCAATGCCCTTTCCCTAATACCAGAGTTAGAAAGGTCTCAGAACCAATGATCTCCCCCATGCTACCAGCAACCATAACCGTATCTACCACTCTCCAATGGGCATTTGTATCCCCTCTAAGTCAATCTTCATCAGACTGAGCAGGGTTAGGATCATCTCTCACAGCTCCAGGCATGCTAAGCACTCCTGAACAACCACCTCTTCCTCCACCTCCAAATAGTCTGATGCTCTTCCTATAAGAAGACAAAGTCAGATACAGATTTTAAAATATAGTAAACTTAATTTTTCATATACAAGCCAAACTCATACTGTATTGTTTACCCAATATTATGATATACTAGATTATAATATAACCTATTTAAATTTAAAAAATTATTATTATTATTATTAACACCCAAATAAAGCTATACCTTGTGGACTCGGAACTTTCAGAACTAGCAGTCTTCCGTTTCCTACAAGAGATATTAAAATTAATAAAAATGCAAAATATAATAAGCTGAGTAACCAAACTTTAAGTGCTAAACTATAACAGTTTTGCAAAAAAAAGTTTGTTTGGATGTTTAAAAGTTTTTATAACTATAGCTATATACACACGATCTTGATATGAATAAGCCACAAACTCGCTAATTTCTAAAACATAACTATAACACACCTTACAGTTGTAAAACATCCCAAAACCTCGTATGTTAAAAAAGAATCACAAATTCGCATATTAAACCATATTAATGGCATGTAAAAACAGAAAGATTACTTGCCGCCATCAAAGTGGTTGATGGTAGTCGTTTAAGGCCCCTCCCACCACAACTCCACAAGCTCGGGGTATGGATAGACCAGGTAGTGTCGGTGAATTTTGCAAAATTTCAGATCCGGTTTGTATTGGGGTTATGGACCAAGGTGGTCGGTAAAGAGTCATTGTGGTTGTATGATGTGGATAAAGAATATTATCACAAGGCATTGTTGAAATAACAAGGAATGAAAATCAAATTGAAAATGAAAATGAAGAAGTGTGTGATGATGGAAGGTGTTTGTGCGTGTTCTTCTAGAGGATGAAACAGGTTGTGATTGGTAGGATTGGTGTGGTACAGATTGGTGACGTGGACACAATTTGGATCTTTGGATTAAAGTTGGGGAGTGATATGAGGATAATGGATGGTTTTGATTATAACAGGAAAGTTAGTCTCCAAAGAAGCATTGAGTTTCAACTTTAAAGTTAGGTAGTGTGTTTCGTGAGAAATTTAAGTTTAGTGTAAAGAGGGTTCTAATATGGTCTACTTTGGTAATTTCTTTAAAAAAATGTGGTGTCAAAGGATAAAAAAAGATACTATAAGTACATATATAACCCACTTTATTACCAAAAACAAATCAACAACTAACTTTGACACGACTATTAAGTTTAGCGCCAAAGACTTTGGCACCAGATCTAGCATGGTAAGCCAACAAATTTCTCGGCTTGTGGTACGACGCGAAGGCTTAACAGCTCACCGTACCTCACACTCTAAAAATATATGATAAAATTTGATTATGGTTAACATGTTATTTTTGTTTGACATTACTTTTACAAATATTTAAAAGTACGTTAATTAATTACTTATTTTCGTATAAAACTGTTATTCTACTTGTAAAATAAAAAAAATTGTTGAAGTAGTTATATGTTTTTATCAAACTGTGTTTATCTTGTTAGTAAACAATTAATGTGGGGCCTTGATGGTATTTGTAAAGGTGAGCTTGGTACGATTAGAACATAAGGAATGGTGGAGATGTAGGTTGCTTCCATAGTTTTAAATTTCATTAAAACTAAAAAACATTACATTAAAATTAAAATAACAGACATAAACATAAAAACATAAAAAAATAAAAACATAAAATTAAAAAAAACAGAAACTTGGTGGCGCCGACTAGTTTCGAGGTTCATATATTGCTCGGACTCGTGTCTTTTGGGCCTCGACGATAGCGGCGTCGCTCCCCGCACTCATAGGGATCGTGTCAATTTGTAGCACATGCATGGCTTAATGTTCTGGTTCCACCCCTGCTTATAGTCATTTCGGCCTCAATGATGTCATCCGAGTGCCAAAAATATCATCACGAAACCTCAAAATATAATATCTCTCACAACACACCTCAACTACTATTAATAATAAATGAAAAAATTTGATCTAATTTATCATATTATTTTTATATAAAATTATAATTGAAAACACTATAAAAGATACTGATAAAAACTATGTGGTAATTAGTTATAAGTAAAATTGTCATTATATTAAAACGATTTTTTTTATTAGTACTATGTTTGTTTTGTGCGTTTTTCCGAGTAACTACAATTACGAGTCTAATACAAATGAGTAATTAGTTACACTTTTATTGAATTGATAGAAAACAATCAAGCGACGTTAGTTTTTTTGTCAATCCTACATCTAAATCTGTATGGTTTCCTTGTTAGCAAAAGATATATGTCATCGTCAATGCAAAAGGAACATATAGTTGTACACGATGTTTAACTAAGCAAATTAGGACAGTTTTATAGCAACACACACATTGTTTATCATCGAAGAGCTAATTAGAAGTCTGTGAGGATAAGATATGCTGATCGACCCATATCCAATATCTGTTCTATTCCATATGGCTCTGTACTATATGGCTACTTAGTGAGCAAGTTTGGTGTTTTCCAAATTTTTTAAGCAGTTAGTCGGTCATAATAAGTTGCAGTCTAAAGGATGGCTGCAATGAAAACTACAATCCAATTTACTTAAGTCTATGTAAATGCCGTAACCAGTGACATGTTCCAATTTACTTATTTTATGTCTTGACTATGTTTGGTTTTCTTGTCAAGGTAATACATGATCCTCCAAGAAACGACAATATTCTACTTGCCGCACTCCTTAAACACGAGTCACGTGCATCAGAATACTTCCTAAACAGATTCATAAACACATTTGATCGTGGAAGATAAACTATTTTAATTTACCGGGAAAATAGACCCTTTGACATGTCAATTGTAACCCATTGCCTTTGACACATTACCCATGACAGGCCTTTGTATGTGGTAGACTTAATACTCAACTTCAAGTGCGCGAAGCTCTACTGAACTAATTAGTATTTGTCCCAACTATAATTATATGATTTCTATTATTAAGATATAGTGCCCTCGAAACTTATGAGGTTTCGAATAGCACACCATAACCCCTCACAGAATTTCAACTACACAACATTAAGCATCCCCATAAAATCTCGATAATACTTTTTAATCATGCCTAAGATCAATAGCTATAGATTTTTATAGTATTGTCTACAAAATGTATCCTGTGATAATATACTCTTAAACGTCATACATCCCGTTAAGAAAAACTCTTAAACATCAAACACATTTATATAAGAAAACGAGTAAATCAAAGCACACACAGAGCATAACTCGCTATTTGTTATAACCATTTTAAGTAGCTAGTTACCGAATATCATTTAACAATATTTTCAGTATCAACTACTCCTAACAATATAGTGATCAAAAAAATTTCTCTTGAATTGTAACACAATATGGCGAATATCACAAAATCTCATATCAAATTTGCTCAAAAGAATTACAGTACATTTCTTACTAAAAAAGATATATATCATTGATCACTAAGAAAACCAATCCAAAAAATTAAGTGTTCTAATTAACTGTGTTTGACATATTGTTAGTACAAATATATGTGATGATCTTTCCACTACTCATTCAAGCACGTTGCGGTGCCAACCACCATGGTCCATATCACAAATACAAACCGTTTCTACCTTAAAAACCAACCACACCCAAATGTGCAAAATTCATCAACACTACATGTCCGTCCAGCCAAAAGACGACAATGAATTTTGCTGGACACACATGTAGTGTGATGAATTTTTTCACATTTAAGTTTGGTGGGTTTTTGATGGGGAACAAGAATAATCTTTTATTTAGTTTTCTTATTTTATGGTATCTTTTATTTAATTTTTTTATTTTGTGTTTTTTTGGGAAGAATATTGTTTTCTTTCTTCCCAAGTTTATTTTTCCTATAAAGTTAGGAATTTGTTCATTGTATTAATTATGAAGTTATGAATAAAAAAAACAGACTTTTAGTCTTTGATAATTGACTTGAATCCAGGTTAGGGTTTATTGTTCAATTTTCTCTTAGTAATCGGGTATTCTTTGAATCAACGATTGTTGGAGTTTGCCTGATAATCGGTATTCTTTTGAATCAACGATAGTTGGAAGGATTGTATCTGGCATTCTTTGGAATCAACAGATTCAATTATCTATCTTTGTTACTTTGTTTTTTCACGCTACATCAGTTTTAAGATAAAACCAATGCATTAGTGATATGGACCACAATGAGGATCACTATAACTGATGTCACATCATCACCGCCCTCAGGTAAACACTTGTACTCTACTGTTTTTCCCTTCCTTAAATATAAGACGCATATGACTTTGTTTTTTCTTGCAATCTAAAATGAGCATTTGCACCCATATATATCTTTTTGCTTTACCCTTAACCCCATCATAAGGATATTCAATTGAGTGAATCAGATATTCTTGGTAAATAGCAGTGAAGCATTCATTAAATCTTCTTCTTTTGAGGGGCTTCTAAAGTTGGTGTTCTAGCCTGCAAAATTATAGAAAAAGTATAAGATTCCAATTAACTAAGATCCCAATAAAGTAAGATCCCAGCTAGTTAAGGAAAGAATTCTATTTCATTTTATAACCAGCTCATTTCTAGCACTATAACAAGTCAAACACTACATACATTCTATAAACCAATATGTGAATTGTCTTAGAATGATAATTAGATCAGCACAGTAACAAGTCTCAATATACAGAAGAGGAATCACACAACCAAATAGCCCGTATGCCAAGACTAAACAATGCACCGCACATGCCAATTATTACAACATATGTCCCAGTAACTGCTTACACATAAGCGAGAAAGCTGCTTTCAAGATTAAACTATATCTAGATGTCATATCTCATCCTATTTACAAGTTTAAGTAAATCAAATACCCAAATGGAAAACATAACACATCTTACAATTGAATCCCATCCCATCCCAAAACCTCATATAACAATAGCCTAATGGAAAAAATACATACCATGCGTTATGCAACCGAGTCGCACCAGGATCAAGATAAAATACAGGAGCCACCCCAGCCATACTCTCTTCCTTCTATCTGGCTTTATCCTTGACATCTCTTAAGCATTTCCATCTTTGTTATTTTTTACTCTAGACGGCCACACGTTGATGATGGAGACACAACAAGTCAAGATTAGCTCCCCTGACTTTTTTTTCTAGATTCAAGAGATCCTGGTCTGTACACATAAGGATCGCTATAGCTGATGTGCCATCATTACCGTCCTCAGGAACACACCTATACTTGACAGCCTTCCACATACCGGGTTCTTCATTCCTTTTCCCTAACATTAGAGTCAAAAAGTTTCGAAACCGGTAAGCACGTGGGTATGGATAGACCATGTAGTGTTGGTGAATATTGCAAAATGCAAATCTGGGGGTAATGGACCAAGGTGGTCGCTAAAGAGTGATTGTGGTTGAATAATATGGAGATAGATAATCGGGAGGCATTGTTGAAATAACAAGCAATGAAAATGAAGAAGTGTGTGATGATGGAAGGTGTTTCTGAGTTTTCTTATAAAGGATGAAATAGTTTGTGATTGGTGGGATTTGTGTGGTGCGGATTGGTGACGTAGACACAGTTTGGATCATTAGATTAAAGTTGGGATGTGATAGGGGAATAACAGATGGTTTTGATCATGAGGAACATGTTCTAGTTGATAGCAACATTGATCGTGAGAGTGAAAATGTGTGAATTTGAAATTTAAAATTTGAAATTTGAGATTTTAAATTTGAAATATGAAATATCAAATTAGAAAAGTTTTAAAGGAAAATGACAATCTTGGTTATTTTGTAGAGAAACTATAACACTTTTATTTATAAATCAAATAAATAAAATTAATCAAATTAATTAAATTAACATAAAACAAATAACATAATATAAATAACAAAAAAACAAATACAGACATAATCATAAACGATAATTAAATAAAACAATAAAATAATAAAAAGACTTACTAAATCACTAGCAAGTCAAGGCACGTGTAAGACACGCTTAGAACTAAAGAGCCAACACGCTTCCCTTAAAACAGATTCGTCGTCTGTTTCCCAGGGTACAACTGCCGAAACAGTAAGTTGTATTGTCGAACTTAACAAAACTGCCTGGAATTTCACCTTTTCAGATGCGTACTCCATATGTTGGAAATCAATAATAATACTTATTGATTTGATGTGTGAAAAAGCATGGATTTGGGGCCTCTATTTATAAACAATAGACTCCCTTTCAATTTACTCATCCCACCGATGTGGGACCAAAAATAAACTAGTTTTTTTATCTTTAAGCATGGTACCAAATGCCTAACTTTGAGACACGATTTCTCATTCACATCAGCTTTATTTTGGACACATAAAGGCTCGTTACGAAAAACTCTCTTCATGGAGAACGCGAACCTATAAAGTATGACTAATATATATGATACACATATATACATAATTGTGTCCAAAGTTGGTCAAAAGTCATTTTGCCAACAATATTTTCCAACAATCCCCCACATGAATAGAGATCGGTCGTAATACACAAAAGTTTTAATAAAATTCCAAAAGTTGAATCTTGCATAGGATAGGCAGGTGTGACTCTTTGAACCTTCCTTGTGAGATGCACTTAGTCTACATCTGAGTAGAGGCGATGTCTTTGAACTCAGCCTCTGTTTACATAGACAACAATACACACTCACATAAGACTCTCCCTGACATTGTCAAGTCCTCATAGTTGTGTTCGGTATGGTCATGAACACTAGCTAGCTGGTTCTGCAAGAGCTCTTAGGAATTGCGCCCCCCCCCCCCCCCCCCACATTTCCTTTCAAAGCGACCTCACTTATCTCTCACATAGGTGATTTCATCTTGAATCATTAAAAACATATGTTTGCGAGTTCATCTTGAATCATTATGCTATGATTTCATCTTGAATCATTAAGCCACATGTTTAACCTCTCAACAAGTCACATTGTTATTGGAATGGACTAGGAAAGTTACTATTTCAAGTAACTCCCCCATATTGATGATTTCTATGATTAGGTTGTCCTATTGAACCCAGATCTTGGGATCTCCAGTCAACTGGGTTAGGTTTTCCTTCATAGCAACTTATTCCTTCAAGGGCTTTAGTCTCATTCCATTAGACGAATCACTAACTCTCTGATTAAGCCTTCTGTAAGCAGATCCGTGATGTTATCCTTTGACTTTACTTAGTTAATGGCGATAACTCTAGTTGAGAGTAGTTTTTGCAACAATAACAATCTATGATGAATATGTCTTAACTTGACTTACCGTTTTAGATTGTGATATGAGCTCTGTCAAATTCTATTGACTATCACACTTTATAAACATGGTTGTTACCGATATACGCCATCTTGGTATGTCCTTTACGAATTAGCATAAAATTTCCCGCATATATAAATTTATCTCAAATAATAAATTCATATTTCATCATAGATTTGGCTATAACAGTCTCTTTAAAGTACTTTCAAGATATCTAAGACATAGCTTTCCACAGAGCATAAATACATCCGCTCTAGTGGATCTAGATTCTTATATGTAAGAATCCATATTTGCATTACTCTATCACTTGATAGTAGTCGAATATTCCATAATGCAACATACTTAGTATTATAGTACTCAAGAAATACTTATTCAAATGGTTCCCACTTAAATTACTAATATATTTGTTTAACGTGATTATAAGTTTTAAATCAGGTCACACACACGTCATTAGACATATAAGATGGCCAATATTCTTTGAGTATTTAAAATGGGCAACACCTTTACAAATAGGTTTAAAAGATGTCATTGGATTCTAGCTAGGCCAGAATCCCCCACATCGAACCTCTCAATAATATTGTTTTCCTAATGTTTGGCTTTAAAGCAAATCCAAATAGGTTCAATACAAACCAAACAACTAATAAAGTTCATGATAAATCTTGACTACAACATATCATTAGTGGATTTATTCTTCTTGTTATCACTTCTAGTGATAAATATACAATCTTTGTATAAACACAAGAGTACATATTTACTATTGATCACACATACATACATTACTTTTGAATCCACATTCTAACATGATGTGGTCAAAGATTTTGATGTCATTGTTTGAGAGATTGCCTTAAATCACATGATGACTTAATTAGCCTACAAACTTCTCTCTCTAGTATAGGAACCATGAAACCCTCAGGTAGGTTCATGTATAGTTCCTTTTCTAAATCCGTGTTTAGAAATATCATTTTCACATCCATATAAGAAACTTCCAAAATTTCTTAATGCAACAATGAAGTACCATCCGAATTAAGGTTATTCATGTAACATGTGAATAAGTATCAAATGAAGTTAGACCTTCTCGTTGTCTAAAGTCATTCATTACCAATCTTGCTTTGCACATGTCAATGGTGATGCCATCAAATTTCATCTTCTTCTTAAAGATCCATTAATAGCCTAGTGGTTTACAAACTTAAGGTAAATTCACGAGCTTGTAAGTTTACTTTTGTAAAATAGAATCTATTTCACTTTTAATGGATTATTTCTATTGATTCCCTTTAAAATAAGTTACAGTTTCTCAATAAGAAGTAGGTTCATTTTCTACCATAAAAAAACAAAACCGAATCCAAAAAATCTATCGGTCAAACTTGTCTCTCATCTAAGAGATCATATCATCTCATTGTCTCTAACCTTGGACAACCACTTCATCTATTCTAGATGATCTTCCAATTTCGTTCATAAACAAGGAAAAATATTTAAAAAGAAGGAATCATTCATTAATTCCATTACTGTGTCTATTTTCGATTCTATAGAATGAAACGATAAGCAATGCTTTATGAATTTCAAACAGATATCTTAGCTAGATATCCCCCACATTTGTAAGTACTTATAAGATAGTTTCTTCTCACCCACAGTTATTAAGAAGTATCTTATTTTATTTACAAGGGATCTTATCTAAAAGATAAGTGGTCGATTATATCGCTTTGCCCCACATGCCATGGCTTAAACATGGACTTAAAAACATGGCATAAACCATATTTTCTAAGGCACGATTCTTTTCTATATAAAGAGCAAGGATTTTGTATCTTATTCTAATTTTAGCATAAAAATTTAGAAATGAAGACACATATTCAACTCAAATGACTTTGAATCACCTTGTTATCGATAATAAGTTGGTTCTCAACTTACTTATATAGATCATCTTGTCTATATCCTTACTCTCAAGTAAGTGTAAATAGGAATATTTTTTACCACAGTCAGCCAATATGATAAAGTACCTTATATTTGCTACCTTAGTAGTTATCCATTCCAAATCACATAGAACCATGCGAATCATATCAAGGTTTTCGGTTATTTCTGTTGAACCAAGAGAAAAGACATGTCGATTTGGCTTCAACGCAATTTTTAATTTTGTAGTCCGTGTCAATATAAAAATGAGTATCCAATTTGGTTTAATTGGACAACATGTTCAGCAATATTTAAAACATGTCAAAGTAAGTCATACAATAAATTTTAAAAACCAACAAAAAGACGAATTCACCCACATTTCCTAAAATGACCATTTGAAAACATAATCAACTTAACCATTTAAAAAGCGTAACCGATATGCACTTAATTTATGTTATTTGTTAACTCGAATTTTATTTGATTCAAACACAAATGAAAGCCAAATTTCATTAAGCAACCATCCGGACACAATATTCATATGAATCTCCAGCACACACAACGTTGGTTAACTTATATCTTTTTCAGATGTGAATCACATCTTCTTTTTCCTTGATATCCGCAATTGGAGAGTTGCTAAAACTCGTTCTGTCCATTCTCAACTGCATTATAAGAGTTAATCAAACTCTTATCACCATATACATGACATGATACTGAAATGCTAATGCACCATTATATATGGTTGGATTCACTAATGGCCTTAGTTTTCATGTCATTCTAGCCATTTAACACATAGTTAGGGCACAAAAGGTTTCTGAATGCTTTAAAGTATCTACCGTACACATAAATCGAGTATCGGTCTCCCTTTTTACAAGTAAGGGAGCATATCCTTTAGATGTTACTCGTGACATTCCAAATAATTTGTTAATACGATGTCTCACAATTAGTTTGAAACTAATTTTTGTTACTATTAACAACGTTCTAAATCACATAATGTTTCTTATCCAAATCGAATTTTGTTTTAAACCACTAATGTTTTTTAAGATCCGTGTTACACAAAAGCACTTTAAAGAAAGTATTTTTTTTTGTAACCGTGATTTCCGACTCATTGGCCGACTAATCCACGGGGTTTGAGCCCACCGCCACACAGACTCAAACCAGGTAAAGTCCTCCCTTTTCAGGAGGTTGGCGTGGCCACTTATCCAAATCGAATTTTGTTTTAAAAGCACTTTAAAGAAAGTCTTTCGACTAAACGATTAAAGAATGTCTTCAGTAACATAATCTTTCTAATACAACAACATATGTTGTCAATCTTCAACACGAAGATCTTAATAGATCAATTTCATATGATTAATTTTTACAGTTAAACTCAACAAGGTTTCAGTAAATCCATTCTTCTAAAGAAACTCAACAAGGTTTCTATAGACATGCCTTTAAAATCAATAATGTATCTATATGTATATCTATAAACTCAACAAGGTTTCTATAGGTATATCTATAAACCCAACAAGGTTTCAAGAATATATATAGTTTATAATTAAACTCGGCCCAATTTGAAATAAATTACACAAGTCAAACAAACACTTCCACTTATTTAGTAAAATAGTGTATGTAATATGATATTTAATGATAACTCGTACCATTGTTAATATCTTGTTTCAAACAAAAATTCTTCTTGATTTCATTGAACACGTTCCAAAAACCTAATAAAATAACAACTTGCATTTTATGAGATTAATGAATACATTCTAATAATATCATAAAATAGCAACTTATATTTTACGAGATTTAGGTCAAAGAAACTCCACTTGGTTTCAATGAATCTAAATTCATCAAGATTTCAATCATGTTGTAATTGGCGCACCAATTACATTTACAAGATACACTAGGGTTACAATTGTGTTACCACAAGTTAAGAACTATTAAAACAATTTGGCATTCTAATAAACTCAACATGGTTTATATAAACTTGTACAAAATATGATTCAAAGAAACTCAATCGTGGCTTCAGTAAATCTAGGTTAAAACTATAACATATGTAATAAACAAACTAAACGATCAGTTTGTAAACAAACTCATCATGGTTTCAATACAAACTGATGCAATAAACCGGTTTTAAAAATCGTTTATAGATCTGTAGCACCAAATTTGTTAATTAAAATTATGTGTAATTAAAAACTGATTTTCCAAAGAAACACAATCTTGGTTTCGAGAGAATATAGTTTATATAAAAATCTGTTAATTAAATTAATATGAGTTTTGCAAAAAATGTTCAATGTTACACAGAATTTGTTTTAAGACTGTAGGAAAACTATAACACTTTTATTTAAAAATAAAATAAATCAAATTAATCAAATTAATTAAATTAACATAAAACAAATAACAGAATATAAATAACAGAAAAACAAATACAGACATAATTATAAACGATAATTAAATAAAATAATAAAATAATAAAAAGACTTACTAAATCACCAGCAAGTCGAGGCACACGTAAGACACGAGTAAGAAACGCTTAGAACTAAAGAGCCAAGGCACGTGTTTGACACGCTTCTCTTATAACAGATTCGTCGTCTGTTTCCCATGGTATAAAAGCTGAAACAATAAGATGTACTGTCGGACTTAAAAAAACTGCCTGGAATTTTACCTTTTCAGATGCGTACTCTATATGTTGGAAATCAATAATAATACTTATTGATTTGATGTGTGAAAAAACTATGGAATTGGGGCCTCTATTTATACACAACACACTCCCTTTCAATTTACTCATCCCACCAATGTGGGTTAAAAATAAACTAGTTTTTCTCTTTAAGCATGGTACCAAATGTCTAACTTTAAGACACGATATGTCATTCACATCAACTTCATGTTGGACACATTAAGGCTCATTGTGAAGCTCTCTTCAAGGAGAACGCAAACCTATAAAATATGACTAATATATATGATACATACATATACATAATTGTGTCCAAAGTTGGTCAAAAATCATTTTGCCTACAATATTTTCTAACATATTTTACCTTAAAAATATTAAGAATACGATAGTTAATTAATTATTTACGGTTAAAACTGTAATTCTACCTTTTTAGTAAAATATAAAGTAGTTTTATATTTTTAACAAGTGTTCTGCTTGTTAGTAAACAATTACTATGGGGCGTTGACGATATTTTTAAAGGTGAGCATAATGCGATTGTTAGTAAAATTCAAGTTCCATCCGCAATTGCATTTTCTAAAGATATGATAATCCATGAGCACACGATTTTTACTATTTTTATGTTGAGCCTCTTGTTTTATACAGATTGATTTTTTTGGTTTTTAATGCTTTTTTAGTTATATTTTTAAGTAAATATTTATATAATAAAAGGATATATTATAAAATTTTACTAGTTTTAATACCCGTACACGCATGAGACTTGAACAAAAAAATAAATTAAGTACGAATTGCATTATTGCGATTTATATATATTATATGTTTTTAATAACATATAATGTTTTGTATGTTTGATTATGTTGTTCTTTTACTATGCACTGTGAAATTAATATAACTCACCTCAATTTCTATTTTTCGAATTTCATATTTTTTTAGTTTCGATATTTTTATCTTAAGTAGTTATATCATAATTCTTAATTAACAAATATGTACATCAACCTTAGACATATACGATTTATAAATTCATAATTTTGTAATACTTAATATTATTTTTTAATATTTAAATAATTACGATACTCATTGACCCCAAGTTTTACATGATTTTTTATTATGTGATCATTTTAATTGATCTTTTGTATATATATTTGTTTCACAAAGGATTTTACTTTGCTTAACTGAAATGTTAGCTATCCTTTCATATACATTGTGTTAGTAATACATAACCACCTTGAAAAAATATATGTTGTTGTAATTTGTAAAATCTTATCTATGTTGATCCCAAACTTAGATCGATTAAGCTTTGTGTATACGAGATTAGATCAAGTAATACACGTAGAGAAACCTTTGCTTATGAATAAAGTAACTAAGTGTTATGCGGAATTAACACTTAATCTAAAACACAAAGATGTTAAACAAACTTTCACTTGTATTAGAATAATCGAACTTGATTACAATGAAAGAGGTTTAACTTGTGAAAACTTATTATAACTGATGATGAACATTAACCTAAAAGATCTTCTTTTATAGATTAAGAAGTCTTGTACAAGAAGCTACGAATCAACTATTCTAGGTAAAGATAATAATGGAAAATACAATGTCGAGTTTATCTTTACCATATACAAATAAAGAAACAAAAGATTCGTATAAGATAACTTCCATCAGTGCTTGTCTTCAAGGCTATCAGCGTTGACTTTCCTAACTGTCAACGCTTGTCTGTCAGCGTCCAATATCATCTTATCAGCGCTTGAACTCTTTTTATCAGCGTCTAGTGAATTGACCCATAATTTATTCCCAACAATCCTCCCCTAAACTTGATATCTATTCCAATGATCAAGTTTCTGAATAAATACTTAAGGCTTAGGAGGAATCTTGCAAAAACTTCTTATGTTGGTGATAAACATACCTAATCAAGTCTTTGGCCACGTCACTAGTATAATCAATCTCCAAGGGTGTCTCCTTCATCTTCTCCAATACTTCTTTGGACAAGAAATAGTCAGCATCCACAAGTAGATACTCTGAAAACTTTGTAGAGCTCAAATGAAACACACCACAAGTAGAATAAAGCCTCCAATGAAGACCACTGAGGTCATCTTCAAGATCCTTCCATATGGCAGGATCTGCTTCCCTTGGACCACACAAAGTCAAAAATGTGTGCCATAGTCTTATTCCATTTGCTGAAGTAGGTGCTTCAGCCGTATACTTGGCCTCTATCAATCTCCATAGATGCACCAAGTCTTCTCTGTCTATGCTTGCAAAGATAGAAATAATTGAAGTGAAAGTGTGTACCTCCTTCCCAAATCTGCCAATCTTCCAAAATCCACACTCATCTTCATCAAAACTTATGATTGGATTTCTGGCATCTAGAGATACTACATTAACCAAATCTGAAGCTTCCAATGGAGAAAGCTTGAGATGCTTCCTTATGACAGTTTCATTTGGATAATACACATCCATATCTTTGGGAAATTGGAGAGGATCTCCTTTCTTCACTGGTCTTTGAGCAATCCTCATCTCCTTTTGAATCTGCATTTCCTCAGCAAGCTCTTGTTTCCTTTCTTCTGAAAGAAACTGTAAGACATTATTTTCTTGCACATGCCTCCAAATAGGATGTGCCCTATACTCTAGCTCCTCAAAAGATAAAGCCAGCAACTTCTTGTATGTCCGTCCAGGTTGATGGCATCTAAGCAACTTGTAATACAATTGCCTTCTATCTCTTTTAAGCCAAGTCTTGACCTCTTGTGCATTATACCTCAAAATCACCTTTATATCATCTTGTACCCTGAGAAGAATTTCCAACCCCCAAATTTGATCTGACAAACTCATCCCTGGGTAGTCCATTACCTTATCTTCCCAAACATGGTACATTCTGGTGATTTCTGGAAGGTCAAAATCAACCTGCTTCTTCAAATCACTCAATCTTTCTTTTGCCAACTCATCCCCATATTCAAGTCTTTCTGGATCTTCAATGATTTGAACACTTGAATCTGAGCTAGCTCCTTCTTTTTCATCACCACTCTCTTCCTCACTCTCAGAAGTGGCAACAAATGGTGATCTACCACTCCTCTTCAAATCTTCTTCCAAAAGTTGTGCAGCCAACTGTTCATCAAATGCAATTTGTGTTGCATCTTTCTTTGGAACATCTTCTTCAACCATAATTCCTTTACCTTTGTCTTTTGGATCAATGATAGGTAAAGTAGATGAAGATACCTGTGTAGACACATCTTTGATGATTGTTGATGACTGGAATACATCAACACCACCTGCAACTTTGTCAGCGTTCAAGTTACCTTTATCAGCGCCCCGATTACCTTTGTCAGCGCTGGATGTGTCAGCGTTCAAACCTGTATCAGCGCCCATTGTTGCTGTGAAAGATCCTTCCAAGTTTAATGGAGATACCTTGGATGTATCAATGACAGAGTGCTTCTTCAAGTTGGTGAGAGCTTCAGCAACATTTAAAGATTCACTAAATTGTGAACTCTTCTCACTGGCTGTATGAATCAGCTCATCCTCTTCATCCTCCCCTTTGGAAGATTCCTCCATTCTACTCCTGCTACTAGGATTCTCCAAAACAGTTACCCGCTCCCTCAATACTTGGAGTTCACGGCCCTGATTATTGACAATTTGTACAAGGCTGACATTTTGCTTTTGCAAGCTAATGACAGCAGCCGTCAATTCATTCAATGTCATAGGTTCCAATCTGCCCTCAGTTAGAATGGGGATTTGACCTCCCAAAATAGAATCATGGGGCATGGATGAGGTCTTAATGATGTTGGGACTGTCTTGACCAGCATCTAAGCTTGTGTCAATAGCCCCAGCCTCATCCATGTCACCAGCCACACTTGTGGAGGTGGTTCTCTCTGCAACAAGGCTAGGACCACTAGAGGAGAACACTCCAGTAGTCCTTTGGCGTTTTCTCAACCTAGATTGTAAGGGGGTGGAAGATGATGTAGATTGTGTGGGTGTTGGTTGGTTAAGGGGTGTTTGGGATTGTTCAGGGATGTCATCAGCGTTGGGATTGGCTGTGTCAGCGCCAACATTTTGAGTGTCAGCGTTGACATTGGCTTGGTCAATGTCCATGTTTTCACGGGAAGGTAATGGTTCAAGGATAGGCTCAAGTTGAGGTGCAGGGTCTGGTTGTGGTTGGTCAGCCTGAATTACTTCAAGCATGGCTTGGGTGAGAGGTATAGGTCTGTTTGTGGAGATCATTTTGTCAAAAATGGTTTTCTTTTGCTTAGGGATCTCATAAAAAGTGTCATGATCCCTAGTACAATATTCTTGTAAATCAAACACCATTTGCAAAAATCTTGGGTAAGACAAAGTCATTTTACTTCCCTTATTTTTACACATTCCTTCAAAAATCATTTTTGAAAAATTATACCTAAGCCCACGTGACATACAAACCAAAGCACTTGCAATGGACCTGTTTATTTCATTAAAAGCAGTACATTTTGGACTTAAGCATTGAAGAAGGACATGTATCAAATATTTCCAATCCGAGGGAAATTCCTGCTTATGATATTTATTTAAAGTTTTACCAGCAGGAATAGGATAACCCAATTCCCTAAGACCTTGTTCTATTGTTGCAATGGCAAGAGTAGTCACACCATCAGCATCATGAAGACGCAAAGCTTGGCGAACCAAGGCTTCAGTGACCACCCATGTTCTTCCATGAACAGTAGATGTTAATGTAGTCACTCCATTAGCTGTTGTGGAACTTACATTATTCCAAAACTGTCTAATGTGTGCGACAGGAACTAGTGGCTCATGAGAAAGTGCATACCTTATGGAGGATGCATTTAAAAATGCCACCATTTGTGAATACTGAGGGAACAAATCATTATCAACGGCCAAGTAAGCTACCATATTATGTTGACTCTTGAACTCCAATGTCAGATTGTTTGAGTTGAACTTTGGTGCCATATTGAAAGCTGTTTAGGTTATGTGATATGGGAAAAATCTAGGAGAAAAATGTTAGACAAGAAAATATGAATACCCAGAAAGAAAAGTTAGCCAAATTTATAGGAGAGATGCATGATTTTGATTGGTCAAAAATGAGGCAGTTATATTCAAAGAATAATGATGAAAATATTGAATCAAATATAACTTATCTCATGCATTAATTAAAAGTAACAACTCCCAGAAATTACGGCCAAAGATTAGTCAAAAATAACAACTGGGTAGGGCCCACTAGGTGTCAACGGTCAAAAATAGCCCATCAATGCCCAACGGCTATATTTTCTTGTCAGCGTTTGCCTAAAGCCTTGTCAGCGTCACGATTGGACGTAACAGCGTTTGGAGAAAAACTTGTCAGCGTCTATAAATAAAAATATTTAAAAAGAAAAAGACCTTAACAAAGTAATTTATCCTAAGGGAAATATCTTGCAAGTTGATAATAATTACTGGGCGGCAAGCACTGTCCACTTATGCACACTTGCTTAAGCAAGATAGACACAAATATCCTCAAGTGTCCCTTGCTAACCAAAATACTTACCAACAAAGTTATTTCATAAAATCCTTTGTAACTCCCAGGGAAAATCCATAACAAAAATATTCCCAAGTCTCCCAACAGACCACAACCAATTCTAGGCCAAAAATGTCTTGGCAGCATGCATAGTTTGTCAACTTTGCATGCTGCAGTGCCTCATGGTTTAGTAAAACTAACCCATACTCACCTGTGGACACAATCTAGAATTGTGATAAGAGTATTATAAGAATACCCAAGAGTCCTAAAGGTTCCTTAAACCTCCCCTTAAACTATGATACATGAGTTTCTCAAAATATATATGAACATTAAAAATTTATGTCAAGATAGGAATATAAATATTCCAACCATCATCCATAAACAAAAACATGTCCAAATAGCTCTTCAAAGATCCATAAGCAACTCTGTATCCAATGGCATAAAGCTAACACCACCTACACATTTAGATTAAAAACCACAAAACTAACATTGTTGCTGACAGCGCCCCGACAACACTTATCAGCGTTGAAGAAACTCTTGTCAGCGTTAGACAATAATATCTCTAACAACGGCAAAATAACACTTGTCAGCGTTACATTTACCTTTTTCAGTGTTAGAAAAATAAAGTGGAAAAATCTAAATCATCACAAAGACCAATAACAATGCATTATCCTGTACATACTTTTACAAAAAGGTTCCAAAACACATATTAAGTGAGATTAACCATTCCAATATTTGTTACCAAATATTGAAATCTTCCAGTATCAAAAGGTTTAGTTAATAAATCAGCCACATTATCTTCTGTGTCTACCCTATCTGGTTGTATTAAACCTTTCTCAAAGCAATCTCTTATAAAATGATGCCTAATTTCTATGTGTTTGGTTTTAGAATGATGTACAGGATTTTTAATAATGCATAAAGTACTGTTATTGTCTACAAAAATCTTGGTATGCATGAAATTATACCCATAATCCAACAGCTGATTCTGAATCCATAAGACTTGTCCACAACAAGCAGCTGCAGCTACATATTCTGCTTCAGTTGCAGAGTTTGCCACCACTGTTTGTTTCTTGCATTGCCAAGATATCAATCTACTCCCAAGAAATTGACATCCACCAGTTGTGGATTTTCTATCAAACTTGTCACCACCATAGTCACTGTCTGAATATGCAATAAGCTCCAATGGAGAATCTTTTGGGTACCATAAGCCAAGATCTGGATAACATCTTAGATACCTAAAGATTCTTTTCACAGCAAAAAGGTGACATTCTTTGGGATTCACCTGATGGCGTGCACAAGCACACACAGCAAACATGATGTCAGGTCTTGAGGCTGTAAGATACATCAATGAGCCAATCATGGATCTATTGTGCCTAACATCCACATCTTTTCCAGCTCCAATTTTTCCCCAAGGGTGTTCCCTATCCATAGGAGTGGAAGCACTCTTTTCATGTGGAGAAAAACCAAATTTCTTCAAGATTTCAGCTACATATTTGTCTTGGGAGATGAAGATACCATCTTCTTTCTGCTGAACTTGTAATCCTAGAAAGAAGTTCATCTCACCCATTGCACTCATCTTGAACTTATCTGTCATAAGCTTGGAAAAGTCTTCACTCATCTTTGGATTGGTAGATCCAAAAATGATATCATCAACATAGACCTGAACAAGTAAGACATCCTTACCTTTCTTCTTTGTAAACAATGTCTGATCTATGGTGCCCCTTTTAAAACCATTTTCCACCAAGTAGGTGGACAATGTACCATACCATGCTCTTGGGGCCTGATGAAGTCCATACATAGCTTTCTTCACTCTATAAACCTTGTCTGGATTCTCAGGATCTTCAAAACCAGGAGGTTGCATGACATATACCTCCTCAACAATTGTTCCATAGAGGAAAGCACTCTTCACATCCATTTGATAAACAGTGAAGTTCATACAAGAGGCATAAGCTAGGAAAATTCTTATAGCTTCAATTCTTGCAACAGGAGCAAAGACCTCTTCATAATCTATCCCTTCCTCTTGTGTATATCCCTGAGCTACCAAACGTGCCTTGTTTCTGACCACAATACCCCTTTCATCTTTCTTGTTCCTTAGAACCCATCTTGTCCCAATTGGTCTCACATATCTAGGACAATCAACCAGCTCCCAAACATCCTGTATAGCAAATTGGTGAAGCTCATCCTGCATTGCTTCCACCCAACTAGGTTCTTTGAGAGCATCAAAAATCTTCTTGGGTTCCTGTTGTGACAGAAAACAGGCAAACAAACATGTTTGTACAAGAGGGGTATCAACCTTCTTGTGGATATTAGCAATGAAACTATCATGAGTCTGGTGAGATCTTCTAGTTTGAACAGGAGTCATGATATTCCCAATGATTTGAGAGGGAGGATGATTCTTCAAAGTAGATCTAGGAATTCCATTTTCAAGAATTCTGTTGTCTTCAATATCATCCTCCATGTTGCTAATATCTTCTTCAGACTCTCTTCCATCTTGAACCTCTTCTTTTATTCTTGAAGGTTCACCTTGTTCAAAATTGGAAGATACAAAATGCTCATAAGTGTTGTCAACGTTGGATTTTTGCTTGTCAGCGCTGGAATTACTTTTGTCAGCGCCAGAATCATTGTTGTCAACGTTCGAGCCATCAGTGTCTGAAGTGGTCTTGTCAGCGCCAGAATTGTTCTTGTCAGCGCCTGAATGACCATGCATGTTATCAATTGGTGGTATTGAAGAACCACCTTCATCCTTTCTAGCAGCAGCAGCAGCATAATACTCATCTGTCCATATAGGAAATGTAACATATTCTTGTGTGGGAGATGACTCAACTGCTGGTGGTCCATCCTTCTTAGCAACATGTGTACCTGAAACATTACCAATTCTCTTTTCCAAAACACTTGAAGTTACCTTCACAATGTCTGGATTAGTAACAGGCATATAATTTAAAGCTCTAGATAAAGGTTCCAAGTCAAACAACCAATTTGGACCACTTTCAGGATCACTAGGTTTACTCTCTAAAAACCTAACATGTACTTTTTCAAGTATACGTTTTTCCTTTTTAATGTAAACCCTATATCCTTTGCTCTGCACTGAGTAACCCATGAAATAGCCTTCATCACCTTTTGCATCAAATTTACCTAGGGCATCACTAGTTTCTAAAACAACTACATGACAACCAAAAGGCTTGAGAAAGCCAATATTTGGCTTCCTTCCCCAAAGTAACTCATAAGGTGTCTTATTGTGTATTTTGTTGACCAATGCCCTATTTTGAACATAACAAGTTGTGTTAACAGCATCAGCCCAAAAGGCTATAGGAAAGTGGGCATCAGCCAACATGGTTCTGGCTGCTTCAATTAGGGTTCTATTCTTTCTTTCAGCAACCCCATTTTGCTGTGGGGTTCTGGCTATGCTAAACTGCCTAGTAATCCCTTTCTTGGCACAAAAATCCTCTAGTAACTGATTTCTAAACTCACCCCCATTGTCACTTCTAAGAATTTTGACCTCATTACCACTCTTCTTTTCAATTTGGGTAATGAAATCAATCAAAATTTGGGCAGTTTCACTTTTCTTAACTAAAAAGAAAGTCCATGTAAACCTAGAGAAGTCATCAGTGATGACAAAGCAGTATGATTTACCCTTCAAGCTTTCTATATTAGTTGGACCAAAGAGGTCCATATGCAATAAGTGAAGTGGTTTAGAACTAGAGTGCACCTGTTTAGATTTGAATGAGACCTTGTGCTGCTTGCCCTTAAGACATGCAACACAAGTGTGGTCATTGTGGAAAGCCTTTTCAGGCAAACCATCAACTAAACCAAGTCTCACAAGTCTATTGATATTTTTAAAGTTTATGTGCCCTAATCTCCTGTGCCAAAGATTACTTTCATCTACTGAAGCTTTAGCATAAAAACATGACATCATTTTATTATTCATCTTAATTCCATTAAGATTCACATTATATATGTCTTTATGCCTTGGTGTTCTAAATTCTATGTATTTCTCCTCAGGGAGCTTGTAATCTTTGCTTAACACCAAGCACTCAGTATCTGTGAAAAGAACCTTATTTTTGTTATCACACACTTGTGATACACTAAACAAATTATAATCCAGTTCTTTTACCAGGAAGACATTCTCAAAACATAGATTATTGGTGATAAGGGTTCCTTTTCCTGTGATGGTGCCGTAGCCCCCTCCAAAGTATACCTTATCACCATCTTGAATAGGAGTGAAGTTCGTCAGATAGTCTTCCTTTCCTGTCATGTGCCTTGAGCATCCACTATCCCAATATCCATAATCATTGATCTTCTTTTGAATGCCCTGCACATAAAGAAAACACATTAGTTTTCTTTGGGAACCCAAGCCTTGGAAGACTTGGATTCATCTGGTTGTTCAACAAGAACAGACTTGGTTCTCATAACAACCCCATTTTCATCCCTTTTTGGATGAAATGCCCAGTTAACCCCAATTGGTCTTGACATGACCTTAGAAATATAATGAAACCTGTTGCATGTCATAGAAAGACCAGTAGAATTAGGGTTTTGGTCTTGTTTTGGTCTCCATGTTAAGCTAGTAGAAGCTTTAGACCCATTTCCCTGTGGTTGCAAATACCTAGGTTTGGCAGTGTGTTTGTCAGCGCTGAAATTGTTCTTGTCAGCGCCTCGATTGCCTTTATCAGCGTTAAACCTAGGGTTTGCTACAGGAACCCATTGCCTATTGGACCAAGTGTTTGACTTTTGGAAAGGTCTTAGGCCATGTGTGTTAGACCCTCTAGAAAAGAATGGGGCTGGTCTAACAACTTGTGAACTTTTGTTCACAAAGGTTTTGGGTCTGACAGTGTTTGACCTATGTTGACTTTTGTCAGCGCTGAAATGGTTCCTATCAGCGTTGACATTTGAAGCGTTGACACATTTGTATGCCAAATGTGAAAAGCTACCACAAGTGTAACAGGCTTTTCTAGACATAGTCTTAGGTCTAGAAGCAAAGAAGCCTGTTCCATGGTTACTAACTTGGCTTTTTGGTGACCTAGTATTCCTATACATCTCTGCATACTTAACACTAGGTTTTCTAACAGTTTGTGAGCCAAGGTCAACAGCTTTGCCAGTGGTTGGGTGTGTGATTTTAATAGGTGTAGGATCATGGCTCGTGATTGGTGTGGGCTCATTTGGACTTTCACACAACAAACCTCCCTTAACAAACAAAGTGTGGTTAGCTTTCTTCCACTAATCTAGGTCAGTCAGTTTTTGATTATACTCTTCAACTGGGGAAGTCACTCTAGGTGGAGGAATGAATTCCTTCTCTTGGAGTTCTGGCAAGCCAGTCCAAGATAAGTCCTTTGATTGGACACCATAGAAATCCCCAGCTGGTGGTGGAACACCAGTATAATCTTTCATCCCAATCCCACTCATGTCCTTAGAGTCTCTTTGTTTACTAACACACTCTCCTAGGGCTTGTGTGGCCTTATCAAATCTCTGGATTTTAAGACTCACATTATCTTTATTTTTGTTAGCCTCATCTAACTTAGCTATCAAATCAAGATTAACCCTGTTTGTGATATCTTGAATATCTTTACTTTGATGTAACTCATGATTTAAGATATTTATTTTATCCTTTAATTCAAACTCCATTTTCTTATACTCAGCTACTATCCTTTCTGTTTGGGTGAGAGCAATTTGATAATTAGATACTTTGCATCTTTCAGCACTTGCCTCATCTAATAATTTTACTATCTCTTGATTTAGTTTTTCAGTATTTAAACGACAACCCTTAGAACAGAAAGCATCATCATATACCTCATTATCTGATGAAGAGGAGGAGTGTGCCATGAGAGCATATTCAACATGATCTTCTTTAACTTCAGCAACCAATGCTTTGTCCTCTTCCTCATCCTTAGCCAAAAAGTTCCAGCTCCAGTCCCATCCTCCAACACCATCAATTTGTTGAACAGCTACCATGGCCTTGGAATCTTGGCTCTTAACCATTTGGCTTGAAGGCTTACCAGCATCAGATCTTCTTGGAGATCTACATTCCCTCATAAAGTGCCCCATACGATGACAATTGTAGCACTCAACTTTGGATTTGTCAAATCCAGCAACATCCTTAGCATCAAAGGTCATCTTCTTCTTGAACCTTTTATTAAACCTGTTTGCTCTTAAACTTACAAGAGCCATAGTCCACTTGATGTCCATCTCTTCCAATTGCTCATCACTTATTTGCTCAAGATCCTCATATGTAATCCTTGAATCACTGGGCAAAGAAGCAATGAATGCACACACAGTATCTAGATCTAAACCAGCAGGTTTAATTCTATCAGCGCCAGAGTTGTGAGTGTCAACGCTTGAGTATGAGGCGTTGACAGGATATGATCCAGCGCTGACAGGATGTGTTCCAACGCTGATAGGATGTGATCCAGCGTTGACACATGCAGATCCAGTGACTGGATGTCCATAGGAGTTCATGGAATCAAATTGACCTTCACTTTGTGAGAAGAAGGCCATGTTGCTACTGGAAGGTTTATTATCACTCTCCAAAAGCCATTCATTCTCCAACAGTCTTAGTTTGTTGAAGATGTCATCAAACCTAGAGGTTTTGTAGGTGTTATTGACAAGAATGGATCTTGCCTCAATCTTCCATACATCACCAAGGCTTTTGAGAAAAGTAGCATTCAAGTCAGGGTCATCAATCTGTGTTCCCATGAAGGAAAGTTGACTTGTAATGTCAAGCAGTCTACTTCTCACACTGCTGAGATTCTCATTGGGTTGAGCCTTAAAGACAGCATACTCATGCATGAGTTGCTTCTTCTTTTCTTCTTTTGTGTCAGCATTGCCACCATGTGCTACTTCAAGAGCTTCCCAAAGCTCTTTTGCAGGCTCAAAGCGTTTGTACTTGTGCTGATTCTCATGACCCAAGGCGTGTTTCATGATGTTCAAAATTTTCATGTCCACCCTTTTCTTGGCTATATCTTCAGCAGATACAGCTCTTCCATCTTCAGGCTTTTCCTTCTTATCAGCTTCAGGACAATTAGGAACAGCTATCCTTGTGGCAATAGCATTAGCAATCTTTTGAGCTTTGTTGAATGATTTCCCATATTCAACAATCTCCCAAAGAGTGTAGTCATGGATGGCTACATATTGCTCAAAATTGGACTTCCAAAGCTCGAAGTTCCTGGCATCAAACATGGGAATTTTGATACTAGGGTTTATGGTGTTGTTTTGTAGCAAAACAGGAGCAGGAGGTTGTTCTGAGCCAGACATGATGTTTTTAGGGTTTTGAGAATTTTAGGGTTTCGTTGTTTTAGGGTTTTTGCATTACTTAAAGATCAAAAGTTTCTCAACAAGCTCTGATACCACTTGTTGATCCCAAACTTAGATCGATTAAGCTTTGTGTATACGAGATTAGATCAAGTAATACACGTAGAGAAACCTTTGCTTATGAATAAAGTAACTAAGTGTTATGCGGAATTAACACTTAATCTAAAACACAAAGATGTTAAACAAACTTTCACTTGTATTAGAATAATCGAACTTGATTACAATGAAAGAGGTTTAACTTGTGAAAACTTATTATAACTGATGATGAACATTAACCTAAAAGATCTTCTTTTATAGATTAAGAAGTCTTGTACAAGAAGCTACGAATCAACTATTCTAGGTAAAGATAATAATGGAAAATACAATGTCGAGTTTATCTTTACCATATACAAATAAAGAAACAAAAGATTCGTATAAGATAACTTCCATCAGTGCTTGTCTTCAAGGCTATCAGCGTTGACTTTCCTAACTGTCAACGCTTGTCTGTCAGCATCCAATATCATCTTATCAGCGCTTGAACTCTTCTTATCAGCGTCTAGTGAACTGACCCATAATTTATTCCCAACAATCTATTTATTTTCATCTCACACTGATGTCTGAGGTCATGCGTTCATTTTGATATTTTTATTCATGTAAATAATAATTTACATAGACTGCATTACTTTACTTTGTTACGTGTCAAAATGAAAATAGTAAACAATTTATTTTTTTATTTGAATATTTATAATCTTGTGATTCGTTGATTTTTTTAACATAACATATATGTTGTATGTTTATAATATAAAGTCTAGATGGTTTAATATTTAAGAGGGTATTTTGTTTATTTTATCAAGTTACTAAAAAATATTGAAAAGTATAAGTTTACATTTAAGTCCATCTAATTTATTTAAAATTCAACCAATAAAGTTTTATCAATTATTTTTAAGTTTTTATTTCAAAAATTTGACACATATATATTTGCGTGTTTTCATCAAATTCCTCCACCAAAATTTTAATTGTGACTAAATTAAATTTAATTTTGACTTTTATCAACCAATCACATTGCTTGATTTTGCTTACATGTCAAAATCAATTCAACTGATTGGTCCAATTATTTTTATTTACAACCTCAACTTTTTACTAAAATTCATAAAAAATCTAATTTTTTTATTATATAAAAGATTGACTGGTTGACGCATATATACAAAATATTATCTACTAGTGTATGTAGTTATTAATAGAGACAATAGTTAAAGTCAAATAAAATAAAATAAAATGAACGATTTTAAATTTTTGAATGAAAAAACTGAAAGAAAAAACAATTTATATGGCCTAAAGCTTACTAAATAATTAACCAATAAAACGTGTTTGAAATAATCTATTGCAAAAGTATGAACAAGCCTATTTTCACAAAAAAAAAAAAATCTTTACAAGTTGCACCACCTATCTTGCAATTCTATCCCACATGTTTCGAGACTTTAACTCACAACCTTTAGATTGAAGGACCACTCATATCGCTTGACGAAGAGGCTTTTGGTTTTCCGATGAAAATTGAAACCGGAGCGCAAAATTTGATATTTCTATTCTTCGAAATCGCACTGATCTTGTTGTGGATTTGTTTTTTAGGTTTGAGTCTTGCGATTTTTTTGATTTAGCTGATATGGATCTTGCTAACCCGTAAGTATTTATTTAGTTAGCTTTGATGAAATTGTTAAAAAATAAGAGAGAGAAAGGTGTAATAAATGTAATTTTTTTAAATTGGAGGGAGTATCTCTAAACTCTAAAAATTTAATTTGGTAGAACGCTGAGAAGTTTTATACTTGTATATTAAATAGGGTCTATTATATCGTCTAGAGTTTTTTTTAGGGTAAAAGCTATAAAATACCATCTTACTTATTGATTTGTGACGACTTTAAACAATTACTATTTAATCTCATGACTTTACCAACGTACTTGTTTATTTTGTAATAATGTTACCAACATGACCGGATACATTTCCATGTCATTAATTTTATTTTTTATTATTTTAAATAATGACACATGTCTAATTAATTTAAGATATAAAATACCATCTTACTTATTGATGTGTGTCGACTTTAAACATTTACTATTTAATCTCGTGACTTTACCAACATACTTGTTTGTTTTGTAATAATGTTACCAATATGACCGGATACATTTCTATGTCATTAATTTTAATTTTTTATTATTTTAAATAATGACATATGTCTAATTAATTTTTTTATACTGGTCTAATTATTTTGATTGCACTAATGATTCCTCATCTTTTTCAACAATCTTAACTTTTCACCATTTTAGACTTGTGTAATTCGTCAAGTACTGAGAACACTCGCTTTAAATTTTATTTGCTAAGTTCAATAGAATCACAAAGATACGATTGAACTCTGAATCTTATGGGTTTTTGTTAGCAACCATTATTTTAACCATCTAAACCAAATTTTTTAATTAAACTGAAAATATTCAGCATATTGTTGTTTCAGATATGGGAAATACAAAAGGGTATATTAGTCATTTAAAAGGGTAATATAGTCATTTCAGGCTTATATTGGTGCAGTCGGAACAAATTTGAAAGTACAATGGTAAAGTCACGAGATTAATTAGTAAGTGTTTAAAGTCGGAACATTATAATATGTACGATGATATTGTATAGCTTTTACTAAAAAAGGGAAATCAGACGTGGCCATATTAAACGTAATAAAATAATGACGTGGAAATTACCCTGCCACGCTGTCGGTAACAAGTTACCAAATGGTAACTTCAAAACAATTTTGAAAGTAGAATGGTAAAGTCACGAGATTAAATAGTAAGTGTTTAAAGTCGACACAAATCAATAAGTAAGATGGTATTTTATATCTTTTACCCTTTTTTTTTAACATTTTTCAAACTTGGAAAAGATATAAGTGTGTAGGATGGGATAATGCTCATAACACATGCATGTATATTATTCTTTCTTTGTACCCGATCGTAGTTTTGTGGTAAAACGATATGATCGTTCGGCTCTTTGTAGCGTTTCGTTCTTCTCGTTTATTTGTTCTTCCACCCGTATAGTTTGAATGTGCACCACGAAGACCTCTTTGACTCACATACCACATACACTCATCCATAAAAGAGATTCAATTTAGCTAAGATAGGAGTACTTGCATAGCTAGAACACTTAGCTATATGGCTTTAAACCTCACCAAGACACCAACTAAAACACAAATGTACTATCCCGCGTAGTAAAAGCCGTCAGAAACCACATGACATAGCGTACACGCTACAACAATGTCATAAATGCTTATAAGGGAATGGCTTTTAGCTTTAACTTACAAGTATTGTTTTGTTTGTTTGACTCATAATTTGCATATACTCCGTATATATTACAGCTAGCAGCCTAGCACACATGGTACAGCTCCTAAGCATAAATGCACAATAGTACATGCAAAATAACGTATAGACTATAGACCATCTGCAGAAACTATAAAACATTCAAGTGAAATAGCGAAAAATACGTTAATTAGTGAACTTATAAGACACTCATCAAGTTATCAATGGCCACTTTAGGCCTAAATCTCAAATTTAGCCGAGTATATGAATTAAGGCGGCGTTTTTTTTAAACAAGGGTCTATCTCATAGAGTCCGTTTTGGGGTAAACAAACTGGCACTAATCTTCACATATATCGTGACATTCATGGTTAGACACACACCATCCGCTATGTGGACCGGGAGTGGGCTGGTGTGCCTCCGCAAGTACTGACTCCTCCGATTCTGAGACCGTATGTTCCACATGCCCACAATATCCAATGCAATATATTATAGTTAGCAATTCACGGTCTAGGGCCGGTACACCTGTATGTCACAACATTATCATCACATTTTTCGTGTCATGTAAACCACCTAGATGCATTGATTGAACGTGCATTAACAAACTCGAACAACCATGTCTCTCAAATTGTTGAGAGACCTACTGGCTTATGTCCATTGCCCTTGCCCCCTATCCATCCTGCTCCATACAAAGATCCCACTTTTAGTAAATGACATTCAACTATATTCACAGAAAATGATTTTAGATATCAACTCAAAGACATGAAAACGAGATTTAACTTACCCAATAACAAAGAAGGAATAGCTATCAATATGCCAGGATTGAACAGTATCATTCCAATTTTGGAACACAATCTTGGACAGAGATCGGAAACCAGCGTGCATATAACAGATGTCGAAAGATATGTCTTTCCATTGTTGGACGTTGTTCTCTCACGGCCTGGTTGGTGGTAACAAAGATTGAAAGTGACTGTCCCAAGTGGACATTAAGTGGAATTACGGGTGTTCTTCGACAAGACGTGTCCCTGAATCCTGAAGTTCAATGATGTCGTCAATCCTACATTTGATAAGTAGACTAAAGTTTGTGAGAACTACGACTGACTATGGCTGCTGACTGCAAGTTCCACATCCATGGCGGCGACTGGTGTTATGCTACCGCGTCGTCCGACGATATCCATCACCACCTTTTTGTTAGCTGTATGTTTTACACAGGATTAGCTGTATGATTGTATTTCCATAATTAGTTTATCATTATCTATTTCTAGCTGTACTCTAGTCATTTTGGGCTAAGCCCATAAAATTGTATCTACTATATATGTATGCGGATGATTGAGATGGAATAGACAATACAGATTATTCATCAGACATGGTATCACAGCCGCACTAAAACATCGATCCTAACAAAAACCCTAACCCTAAAACCTTCGATCCTTTTTTTCTTTCAGTTTTGGTGTTTGTTCTTCGGTAACAAACCAAGTATCTTGTTCTCAGGTAACAAGAAGGTATCAAATCGCTAAGCTATTATTGCCCACATACAGTACCCTACACTCCACTAAACCCTAACTCATCTCCATCATGGTTGGCTCAGACGCTCTTGTTACTCTCCTCTCTGATAAACTTTCGTTAGTTACCCATCATCATCTCCTCACACGGGTCCTGTGAAACTTGATCTCGACGACTGGAATTATGGCTCTTGGGAGTTCTTTTTTGAGCAGCTTTGTTCAAGCTATGACGTCACTAAGTTTATTCATGACTCTTCCACTACCGAAGGTTCAAGCACTGTAACTCCTCTCACACCCGACGAACTTAAAGTAGACAAGATCATTCTTTCTTGGATCTTTACGACCCTATCCGATGCACTTCAAAAACGGCTAGTGGTTGCACGACCTAAATCGGCTAAGGAAGCTTGGGCCCTTATTACCGATATAGTGAAGGATAACAAACGGACTCGTACTTCGGCTTTGAAGGCAGAATTACGATCCATTAAACTCGGAACTCAAACCATGGAGGCATACTTTCAAAAGATTGAGTCTCTTGTCACCATACTCACAAGCCTTGATTCTCATGTAAATGACGAAGATGTGGTTCACTATGCACTCGAAGGCCTACCCGAAAAATATAATCAAGTTTGTGGTTATATGTATTACAAAGACACCTTTCCCGATCTCAAAACAGCGCGTTCCTTGTTGATTACTGAAGAGATGCGTTTGAAATCGAAGGAACTTACTTTGCCCGTGGATTCTACTTCTTCTTCTCCTATGGTACTTACGGCTGAAACAGGTAACTCTCGTCGTTCTTCCACCACTCTAGAAAAGTCATGGAGGCCATGTTATAATTTTGCTAGAAATTCATGTCGGTTTGGTAACGAATGTCGTTTTGTGCATGATTCAACTCACTCTACCCGTGGTACTGGTGACACACGTGGGTCAAGGGATAACCGTGGGTCCAACATGTTGAGGAACACTCAATCTGATGAGATAATAACTACTTTGTTAAGAAAATTGGGGCTTAATTCTAGTGTGTCTCATGCGTATGTTAATTCCCCTACTCCTCCATCAGTCTCTGTAGTTGGTAATCCAGTGGCCTTGCAAGCTTCTCCTAGCCCATCATACAATGCATCGGGCCTAACTTATAGCCCATATACTTATCCCCCACCAGGTTTTGGGTATTCACCACATCATATGGGTGTACCACCAGCCCAGTTATCACCTTTGGCCCAACAGGTTGTACCTCCGGCCCAACAGGCTGCTCCAGCTCCTACCACAGCTACCACCGGACCAGCAGGCCCAACGATTACCTCGGGACACGCGACTACTCTACCACATGCTTTTACTGCTGGTACACTTCATGATCCGAATGCTGGAGCTTGGAACATGGACACAGGTACAAGTTCTCATATTAATAATTCGGTTACTAATCTTAGTGATGTTTTTAATATGTGTGTTTATCCATCTGTCTCGGTTGGTGACGGTCATTCCATCCCCGTGACCAATACGGGCCATAGCATTTTGCCAACTCCTTTTCGACCCCTTCACCTAAATAACGTCCTTATCACACCTCATATTGTTAAAAATTTAATTTATGTTCGGCAATTTGTTCGTGATAATAATTGCACTGTTGAATTTGACATGTTTGGTTTTTCTGTTAAGGATTTCATGACTCGTCAGGTGCTTCTCCGATGTGATAGCACGGGGGATCTTTACCCGATCACTGCTCCTTCTCCCATTCCTCAAGTTTTTCTTCTTAGTCAACATACGTGGCATCAACGTCTTGGACATCCAGGAAGTGAAGTGTTGCGTCGTCTTGTCTCTAATAATTTTATTTCGTGTAATAAAGAGAAACCTCCCGTTCTTTGTCATGCTTGGCAAACACGTGAGGCTTCCGTTCGTTAGTTCCAATACTATGGTTAAATCTTGTTTTGATATCATTCACTCGGATGTATGGACTTCACCTATTCCGAGTCTTTCAGGTTTTAAATACTATGTCTTGTTTCTGGATCATTATTCGCATTTTGTCTGGGTTTATCCTTTACATAATAAATCTGATGTTTTATCTAAATTTTTGTTGTTTCGTACATATATTCGTACTCAGTTTAAGCGTGAAATTCAGTCATTTCAGTGTGATCATGGTGGTGAATTCGACAACCACAACTTCCATAAACTTTTTGCAGCCAATGGCATTCAATTTCGTTTTTCGTGCCCCAAAACATCACAACAAAACGGTAAATCCGAACGCATGATTCGCACAATCAATAATCTCATTCGGACTTTACTTTTTCAAGCCAATTTACCACCAACATTTTGGGTTGAAGCTCTTAACATGGCCATCCATTTACTAAACATTTTGCCTACAACCGCCATTTCCAATGAAATCCCCTACACTCGTTTGTTTGGTCAAAACCCGAACTATAGCTTATTACGTACATTCGGGTGTTTATGTTACCCTCACCTTTATCCCAATCACAAGCTTGAGCCACGTGCCACGCCTGCCATCTTTTTGGGACACGCTTCCAATCATCGTGGATATCGTTGTCTAGAGTTAAACACAAATAAACTTATTATTTCCCGTCATGTTACCTTCGATGAAACCATTTTTCCCTATGGCTCCAGTTCACAAATATCGGTGCCAACCTACGCCTTTTTAGATGACTCGCCTGACATTAACCCACCACCCATTTAAACCACTACTATTACTCATCCTACTGATATACACCAAGACATGCCTCCTCCTACCAACACCTCTTTAAATTTGGAACCCACGTCTCCCGTTCCCACTACTTCCCGAACTCACCACTCCATGGAACACACCACTACACCAACCGAACCCACCCATCCAACATCTCAAACCCCACATCCTATGGACAACACTGCTACAACCCTCGGTTCAGTCCCTACTGACGCTACTTTTACTCAAACTAACACTCCGTCACTTATTATTCCTGACCCACCTCACAATCTAAACAGTGTATCAGTTCATCCCGTGGTCACACGTTTTCGTGTCGGGACTAATCATCCCAATCCTAAGTATCATTGTCATGTGTCCACTATCTCACCGTTACCAAAGTCTTATCGCGATGCGTTTAATGATCCAAATTGGCAAAATGCTATGCGTGATGAATATAATGCACTTATTAAGAATAGCACTTGGACTTTAGTACCTCGACCTGCGGACACCAACATTGTTCGTTGTATGTGGCTTTTTCGTCACAAGTATTTGGCAGATGGTACCCTTAGTCGCTACAAGGCTCGTCTTGTGGCAAATGGTAGTACTCAGATTGAGGGAGTTGATGTTGATGAGACTTTTAGTCCGGTGGTTAAACCGGGTACTATTCGGACTGTACTTAGCTTAGCTGCTTCTCGACATTGGCCGATTCATCAGCTTGATGTTAAGAATGCTTTTTTACATGGCGATTTATCTGAGACAGTGTATATGCATCAGCCTCCAGGATTTCGGGATTCTGTGCATCCTAATTATGTGTGTTTATTACAGCGGTCTCTCTATGGACTCAAGCAGGCCCCTAGAGCTTGGTTTCAGCGTTTTGCATCTTATATTACCCACAAGGGGTTTCATCATAGTCGTTGTGACTCATCGTTATTTATATATCGACAAGGGACGGATACTGCTTATTTATTATTGTATGTTGATGATATTGTACTCACAGCTTCGTCTGACACTTTGTTACAACACATTATTGCTTCATTAAATCAAGAGTTTGCTATGACAGATCTGGGTGCTCTTAATTATTTTCTGGGTATTTCTATTACACGGGACTCTTCCGGGGTGTTCTTATCTCAGAAGAAATATGCTGTTGAGATTCTTGAGAGGGCACACATGATTAATTGTAATCCTAGTCGGACTGCTGTTGATACCGAGTCTAAGCTGGGAGATGATGGTGATCCGATATCTGACCCGACTTTATATCGGAGTCTTGCAGGTTCTCTTCAGTACCTCACCTTTACTCGTCCGGACATTACTTACGCAGTACAACAGATTTGTCTTCATATGCATGATCCTCGAGAGCCTCATTTATCGGCTCTTAAAAGAATCTTGAGGTATGTTCAGGGTACTTTGGACTATGGGCTACAATTGTTTGCATCATCTACTACATCATTAGTTGCTTATTCGGATGCGGATTGGGCTGGTTGTCCTACTACTAGGAGATCTACTTCTGGTTACTGTGTATTTCTTGGCAACAACTTACTCTCTTGGTCCTCTAAGCGTCAACCGACGCTTTCTCGTTCTAGTGCAGAAGCAGAGTATCGTGGTGTTGCCAATGCTGTTGCTGAGACTTGTTGGTTGCGGAATTTACTTCGTGAGTTACATACACCGTTGTCTTCCGCTACGCTTGCATATTGTGATAATGTTAGTGCTGTCTATTTATCTTGTAATCTGGTCCAGCATCAGCGTACGAAACACATTGAGATTGATATACACTTTGTTCGTGATTTAGTTGCTGCTGGTCAGGTTCGAGTTCTACATGTTCTTTCCCGTTATCAGTATGCAGACATTTTCACTAAAGGTCTACCGTCTGCATTATTTGAGGAGTTTCGATCCAGTTTGAGTGTCCGGAGTCCTCCCGCTCAAACTGCGGGGGAGTGTTAGCTGTATGTTTTACACAGGATTAGTTGTATGATTGTATTTCCATAATTAGTTTATCATTATCTATTCCTAGCTGTACTCTAGTCATTTTGGGCTAAGCCCATAAAATTGTATCTACTATATATGTATGCGGATGATTGAGATGGAATAGACAATACAGATTATTCATCAGACACTTTTGCTCCGCTTACCGAAAGTTCATGCTCTTTTGTTATCTACTTTAGTCAGACAGGTTTGAGGTGTGTTTCGTGTGTGAGATGGTTGTATTGATTAAGGTGACAGAAGACTCTACATAATCCTTGACCTTGACCCTGACCACCTTCACTTCCATAACATACAAGACTGAGCCTGCCCTTCCCCTTTTCTCTCATGTAACAACCGTTGTCCTACCATGCATCCTCCCGAGAAAATTAAAGAAAAAAGGACAAAATGAGCTTACATCAAAACAATTGTAGATATAAAATCTCAGCTAGTTTAGAAAGGACCCCAGACAAATCAAAACAAAAAAACAAAAGATGACACCAACTAACCTAATAATCTAAAACATATGGCATAATCACAAAAAAGAGTATAATGAATTTATAAAAAGACACCAGATCAAAACAAATTTCCTATACACAAGACATAACTATTCTGCATAGATACTCGAAATTTCAGAATGAGAAGAAAAAAAACTAAAGATAAACACAATACCTAACTGTTGTGAAACAGAAAACATTAACAATATAGAACTGTTCTGGCTCCATATGGCTCTATGTACTATAGCTTACTTCGTGAGCAGGTTTGCTGTTTGATATGCGCCTTTTTCCAAATTTGTTTCGCAGTTAACTAGTCATAATCGTTCTTGTTCATTTCTCTTAAAAGGATGGCCACAATGAAAACTAAAAGTGTCCATATTTTTACGGCTATGTAATGTCGTACAGTTTACTTCTTTCAAATGTTGAATCTGTTTGCTTTTCTTCTTTTTAAGGTAACATCCTCAAAGCAAGGGTAATATTCTACTTACTGCCTAATCATGTAGTGTCCTTAAACACGAGTGACGTGCTGACGTGCATGATACTACTTCCTTAAACGGCTTCAAAAATAAATTAGAGGGTGTAACTACTGAAAACAAGAGATATATAGCTGTTTATATCGATGAGGTTAGCTGCCCACAAGCCAACTATTTTGGACCTATTATTTGGAAACAACCCCTTTGATCCGTCCAGTGAAACCTGTTGCCTGTTTTGACTCGTTATGCAATGACAGGCCTTTGTATGTACACTCAACCTCATGTGATCGAATCTCTACTGAACCAATTAGTATTTGTCCGACTATAACTGTTAGGATTAGGGGGCTCAAAATCAGCATCACAACAACATCAGCAAACAAACAACATAAGGCAGCAACCAATCAATCAGAACATATGATCAGAAAGCGGGTGTTTGGGACAAAAAATTGGGATTTCATTTATCAAAACAGGTCCAAGTACAAATACGAGTTTGGTACTCTTTATAACACTGAGATACCGACTCTTACATGTTTCTTAATACTAAAGTAACTACCAAAATGACTAAACTACCCTTACGACCAAAATTACATAAATACCCTTATGACAAAAGTCAAATATCTAACAATCTCCACCTTGACTTTAGCTCCTAAGTAGCACCATACTTCAAATCCCGTCGAAACTTCAAACCAAACGAATCATTCATCTTCAAATCAAATTTCCAATTTCCAAACGCTAGAGAACTAGCCAAATTCAAACAAATGACCGAATCTGAAAACGATCCAAAGCTAATCCAAATGATCGAATCGGAAAACGATCCAAAGCAAATACAAAATGGATCGAACCTGAAAACGATCCAAAGCAAACTAAACCAAAACAAACGCCGATGACTTCAAATGCGAACAACCAAATGTTAACCGACAAGTTCAAATTCGGTCAACCAAACAACCAAATCGGCACAAACGATCTTCACAATCAAATTCGGGCAACCAACTTCAAAGGACCGACAAACGAATATCCAAATTTCTAAATTCTAAACGATCGAACAAACTTCAAACGATCAAGTCTTCAAACATCAAATCGATCTTCAAATTCCAAATACCAAATTCAAATTCTAATGGTCCACTTATATAATAAGAATTACGACCCAAATTCAAACTTAATATCCGTACTAAACAAATTCAAATTAATAAATAATTTGACGAACGGGCTCAAATTCAAACGCCCCAAATATGATCCGGATAATAATTCAAACGACCCACTTATTCAATAAGGATTACGGTCCAAACATCAAATTTCAAACGAATAGCCCACGTATACGATACGGATTACGGCTCAAATTCAAATGAAATCATAAGTCTACCCAGGAGAACATATCAAACAACGAATACACAAATATCGAATCGATCGCTCCACCATGCCAAAGGAAGTACCAAGCCCTATATAGGCTATATGTAGGGAACAAACGTGTGTACTATGTAACAAACAACTTCCTTATCAAACTCCTATGAAGCAACCAACCATAGCTAATTCACAAAGCCTAATTCTAATTTGCTACCAAATCCTAATCAACAAAACCCTTTTCAAGCAAAACCTTTCAATCTATCAAATTAGCGGAAGCAACAAACAATTAAGCAAAAGAAAACCCAAAACCAAAAACAAACCTGATATTGTTTCAAATCAAATCACCAAGCCACTAAATCAAGAAACTAATTCTTGAAATCAACCAAAAAAACTGAAGCCATTCCACCATTCAAGAAACCCAAAACAAATTCCAAAAAACCCCAAACAAATTCAGCTTCAAATTGATCGAATGGCTCTTGATACCAATTTGTTAGGATTAGGGGGCTCAAAATCAGCAGCACAACAACATCAGCAAACAAACAACATAAGGCAGCAACCAATCAATCAGAACATATGATCAGAAAGCGGGTGTTTGGGACAAAAAATTGGGATTTCATTTATCAAAACAGGTCCAAGTACAAATACGAGTTTGGTACTCTTTATAACACTGAGATACCGACTCTTACATGTTTCTTAATACTAAAGTAACTACCAAAATGACTAAACTACCCTTACGACCAAAATTACATAAATACCCTTATGACAAAAGTCAAATATCTAACAATCTCCACCTTGACTTTAGCTCCTAAGTAGCACCATACTTCAACTCCCGTCGAAACTTCAAACCAAACGAATCATTCATCTTCAAATCAAATTTCCAATTTCCAAACGCTAGAGAACTAGCCAAATTCAAACAAATGACCGAATCTGAAAACGATCCAAAGCTAATCCAAATGATCGAATCGGAAAACGATCCAAAGCAAATACAAAATGGATCGAACCTGAAAACGATCCAAAGCAAACTAAACCAAAACAAACGCCGATGACTTCAAATGCGAACAACCAAATGTTAACCGACAAGTTCAAACTCGGTCAACCAAACAACCAAATCGGCACAAACGATCTTCACAATCAAATTCGGGCAACCAACTTCAAAGGACCGACAAACGAATATCCAAATTTCTAAATTCCAAACGATCGAACAAACTTCAAACGATCAAGTCTTCAAACATCAAATCGATCTTCAAATTCCAAATACCAAATTCAAATTCTAATGGTCCACTTATATAATAAGAATTACGACCCAAATTCAAACTTAATATCCGTACTAAACAAATTCAAATTAATAAATAATTTGACGAACGGGCTCAAATTCAAACGCCCCAAATATGATCCGGATAATAATTCAAACGACCCACTTATTCAATAAGGATTACGGTCCAAACATCAAATTTCAAACGAATAGCCCACGTATACGATACGGATTACGGCTCAAATTCAAATGAAATCATAAGTCTACCCAGGAGAACATATCAAACAACGAATACACAAATATCGAATCGATCGCTCCACCATGCCAAAGGAAGTACCAAGCCCTATATAGGCTATATGTAGGGAACAAACGTGTGTACTATGTAACAAACAACTTCCTTATCAAACTCCTATGAAGCAACCAACCATAGCTAATTCACAAAGCCTAATTCTAATTTGCTACCAAATCCTAATCAACAAAACCCTTTTCAAGCAAAACCTTTCAATCTATCAAATTAGCGGAAGCAACAAACAATTAAGCAAAAGAAAACCCAAAACCAAAAACAAACCTGATATTGTTTCAAATCAAATCACCAAGCCACTAAATCAAGAAACTAATTCTTGAAATCAACCAAAAAAACTGAAGCCATTCCACCATTCAAGAAACCCAAAACAAATTCCAAAAAACCCCAAACAAATTCAGCTTCAAATTGATCGAATGGCTCTTGATACCAATTTGTTAGGATTAGGGGGCTCAAAATCAGCAGCACAACAACATCAGCAAACAAACAACATAAGGCAGCAACCAATCAATCAGAACATATGATCAGAAAGCGGGTGTTTGGGACAAAAAATTGGGATTTCATTTATCAAAACAGGTCCAAGTACAAATACGAGTTTGGTACTCTTTATAACACTGAGATACCGACTCTTACATGTTTCTTAATACTAAAGTAACTACCAAAATGACTAAACTACCCTTACGACCAAAATTACATAAATACCCTTATGACAAAAGTCAAATATCTAACAATCTCCACCTTGACTTTAGCTCCTAAGTAGCACCATACTTCAACTCCCGTCGAAACTTCAAACCAAACGAATCATTCATCTTCAAATCAAATTTCCAATTTCCAAACGCTAGAGAACTAGCCAAATTCAAACAAATGACCGAATCTGAAAACGATCCAAAGCTAATCCAAATGATCGAATCGGAAAACGATCCAAAGCAAATACAAAATGGATCGAACCTGAAAACGATCCAAAGCAAACTAAACCAAAACAAACGCCGATGACTTCAAATGCGAACAACCAAATGTTAACCGACAAGTTCAAACTCGGTCAACCAAACAACCAAATCGGCACAAACGATCTTCACAATCAAATTCGGGCAACCAACTTCAAAGGACCGACAAACGAATATCCAAATTTCTAAATTCCAAACGATCGAACAAACTTCAAACGATCAAGTCTTCAAACATCAAATCGATCTTCAAATTCCAAATACCAAATTCAAATTCTAATGGTCCACTTATATAATAAGAATTACGACCCAAATTCAAACTTAATATCCGTACTAAACAAATTCAAATTAATAAATAATTTGACGAACGGGCTCAAATTCAAACGCCCCAAATATGATCCGGATAATAATTCAAACGACCCACTTATTCAATAAGGATTACGGTCCAAACATCAAATTTCAAACGAATAGCCCACGTATACGATACGGATTACGGCTCAAATTCAAATGAAATCATAAGTCTACCCAGGAGAACATATCAAACAACGAATACACAAATATCGAATCGATCGCTCCACCATGCCAAAGGAAGTACCAAGCCCTATATAGGCTATATGTAGGGAACAAACGTGTGTACTATGTAACAAACAACTTCCTTATCAAACTCCTATGAAACAACCAACCATAGCTAATTCACAAAGCCTAATTCTAATTTGCTACCAAATCCTAATCAACAAAACCCTTTTCAAGCAAAACCTTTCAATCTATCAAATTAGCGGAAGCAACAAACAATTAAGCAAAAGAAAACCCAAAACCACAAACAAACCTGATGTTGTTTCAAATCAAATCACCAAGCCACTAAATCAAGAAACTAATTCTTGAAATCAACCAAAAAAACTGAAGCCATTCCACCATTCAAGAAACCCAAAACAAATTCCAAAAAACCCCAAACAAATTCAGCTTCAAATTGATCGAATGGCTCTTGATACCAATTTGTTAGGATTAGGGGGCTCAAAATCAGCAGCACAACAACATCAGCAAACAAACAACATAAGGCAGCAACCAATCAACCATAACATATGATCAGAAAGCGGGTGTTTGGGACAAAAAATTGGGATTTCATTTATCAAAACAGGTCCAAGTACAAATACGAGTTTGGTACTCTTTATAACACTGAGATACCGACTCTTACATGTTTCTTAATACTAAAGTAACTACCAAAATGACTAAACTACCCTTACGACCAAAATTACATAAATACCCTTATGACAAAAGTCAAATATCTAACAATAACTATATGATTTCTATGATTAATCAAGGTGTATCCAACCCTCCAAAGTTGTGAGGGTTCTAATAGCACTAGATACTCAAAGGAGGACCCGAATACATACAGGAGAACACCATAATCCCTCATAGAATTTCAGCTACACAACATTATGCATTCCCGTAAAATTTCTATAATACTTTTTTAATCATGCCTAAAATCAACAACTACAGAGTTTTATAGTATTGTCTACAAAATGTATTACGTACATGATAATCAACTCTTAGACGCCAAACATATTTCTAGCAAAAAAACAAGTAAATGCTATTTGCAATAACGTATTGTCCTATAGTGATTATCAAACATTGTAATACATTTCACAATGTCAAATCATCCTAAAACCTCATATCACATTTGCTCAAAAGTATTACATTTCTTGATAAAAAAATCTCTATAACACTATACAATATGCCTACTCGTACATCATTGATCCCTACGAAAACCAATAAAAAATTGAGTGTTGTGTACTTGTCTTTGACATAATGTTAGAACAAATTCGATTGTTCTAATCTTTCCCCTTCTTATTCAACCATGGTTGGTCCGTATCTCCAATAGAAACAGGTTTGATCTTAAAACCAAATGATTCCAAGATGTGCAAAATTCATCAACACTACATGTCTATACAACCCAAAAACAAGAATGAATTTTGCTGAACACACATGTAGTGTGAGGGATTTTGTACATCTCATAATCAGTTGGGTTTAAGATGGAACCAGTTTGTATAGGTGATATGGACGACTTGCCCGGTCAGGATATATTTCCCTAACACCAGAGTTAGAAAGGTCTCAGAACCAATGATCTCCCCCATGCTACCAGCAACCATAACCGTATCTACCACTCTCCAATGGGCATTCATATCCCCTATAAGTCTTTTGGCCCTCCCCTCTCCATTACGATATCGAAGAGTGTGAAGCAAATATTCTTGAGTGTGTGGCAGATTCCGGTCCCTCTCTTTGATTATTGTACTTGGTAAGGGAAGATAAATGCTGTCATAAGGAACAATATATATAAAAAATATTGAAAAACATTTTATAAGGATCACATGATATAGTATGCTCACATTGATCACTAAAAGAACCAATCCACAAAAATTCAATGTTGTGTTACTTTAAACTTTTAAAGTGCATTTGACATGCTGTTAGAACAAAAATCAGTGTTGTAACACAATTATGACCAAGATATTAAAAAAGGGAATGTTGTGTAAAAACTATCACTCTATGTATCGTATCATTCATTGTTTGCAGGTCCCGAAAACTAAGTAAGCCATATAAAAAAGATAAAACAAATCTTACACTTTCAAAACATCCCAAAACCTCAAATAAAAATTTGAAATATTAACGTACCAGGCATCATTAACCATAGCCGCAACAGCGGCAGCGGCAGCTTCAGCACCTAAGCCTGGAGGAACCAAATGAATAATACCACTATACGAGTCATATTTTCCTCAATTTTTCTTGCTTGGTCTTTTGCTAGTCTTTAACATTTTCCATCTTTTCCGGTTGCTTGAATGCAAAACGAAGATGAGTTATCATTTGTAGCACCTATATAAGCTCGTGGGTATGTATATACCATGTAGTGAAGATGAATATTGCAAATTTGAGATCCGGTTTGTGTTTGGTTAATGGACCAAGGTGGACGGTAAAGAGTGACTGTGGTTGAGTGATATGGAGAAAGATTATGGGGAGGCATTGTTGAAATAACAAGCAATGAAAATGAAGAAGTGTGTGATGATGGAAGGTGTTTGTGCGTGTTCTTATAGAGGATGAAACAGGTTGTGATTGGTGAGATTGGTGTGGTGCGGATTGGTGATGTGGAAACAATTTGGACCATCGGATTAAAGTGGATGTGTGATAAGGAGGTAATGGGTGGTTTGATTATGAGAGGAAAACGTAGCAGCATTGAATCTAACTTTAAAGTTTAGGTAGTGGGTTGTTGTGAACTTTCCTACCGGAGTTGGCTATAATAACTAACTTAGGGCATGTTTGGTAAGAGAAATGGATGGAAATGAGTAAAAAAAAAAATTGTTTGTTATCAATACTAAGACAAGGGTCTCAATATCGTCACCAAGACTTGAGTATGTATTTGGCTACGTTGAACCCGCGGTCGACTTGTTATCTATGACACGTCAAGTGATTCATATACATTGGCGTCTATTTTGTAAGGCTTGAATGATATAAGTACAATACATGGTATCAAGTATAGTATGTACACGTGGAGTCTAGTTTCGGCTCTAATTATCCATAGTGTATTTTGCATAATTATCCATAGTGTATTTTGTAACACGTTTCATTTATTCTTCGGAACGAATCATATATGATTTTGAAAATCATATATGATTCGTGATATAAATCATATATGATTTTCTGAAAATCATATATGTTTCGTGACGAATCACGAATCATATATGATTCTCTCAGACTTGACTGAAGAAAAAAAGTCGAAAAAAGAGTTCGTCGAAAGTATATACATGTGCCCCTCGATAGATAGACGATTTAATTATCGTCGCGATGATATGTTTTATTTTACGTAAAGATGAACGGTATGTGAGATACTTAATTTTTAAAAAACGAGTTTTTTGTTATATGATAAAAATGGTTGGTTATGATTAGTTGATTAAATCTATGCTAAACTAAAGGTCTATGTTAAACTTTTTTCTAAATAGTTCATAAATTTGACAGATCATTGATTAACACAAAAATTTAGACATTTTCTTGACCTTGTATAACCTTAATGTGGTCACGTCAACCTCCTAAGTAGAGAAAGCTTTATCTGGTTTGAGTATATGTTGCGATGAATTCAATCCTCATGGATTAGATGACCAATAAATTGAAAACTACGGTTACCAAAGAAAGACTAATTAAGATAGTCATTACTCATCAAAACTACTCATGTGCTAGTATTTGAGTGTTTTATCATATATTTAGGGTGTGTTTGACAACAGTAGAGGAGAATGAATAGTAGTACCAGTAACCAATAGAGTGAGTAGTTGTCGTAAGGTAAAAATTGTTTGTTAACGTAACTTAAGTGTAATTATAATGTATAAACCATTTTCCTAATAGTCCAACGCTCTTAAATGTTATTTCATCGAACATTAGAAATGAGCATTATAAAAAAACAAATAGAGCTAATTAATTCTTATTAAACGGCCATTAAAATCACAACGCTTAACGCTCATCGTTTCTAAATATTCCACACCAAACAAACTTTTACTATTGTTCACAACCTCTTCCTCGTTCCTAGATGATTTTAATAGGTCAAACATGGTGGATGGTGGTGCTTAACTAAAAGATTGATTTATAGATTAAATACAAACACATTGTAAAAAATCTTATCTTTTTAAGTATCCACTTTTTCTTGTAAAACTAAATATTTATTTAGTTGAAATTAGGAGTGAGTAAAAGATGTTAGGCTATTAAGAACAAAACAAAAAGTAACTTAACATGCTTATAAAAAAAAATACTTACCCTTACATATTCAAACAACTTTTGTTATTAAGAAATTATCATGAGGATAGTTAATTTATTACTCGTAGTATTAAGCCATATCTACATGGTTTAGTAGCTTCTACGTAGTCCACCACCAAAACACACAAACAAATAACACCACGACCTTCTTGCGTGAAGGTAGTGTGGACTACCAACATATCTCAGAGTAACCACGTCACCACACACATCATGGTGATGGTAGATATCGTTGGCATGTGTGTGTCGTTGCAAGGACGCGTGGTTTCACCCTTTCTTCCGCGTATTTCACAAACCATTATTATTATGTGGTCCAACAAATGTCTATGTCTTGAGACCAACTTATTCTAAAACTAAATCGAATCGAAATCGCTCTCTTTTCCACAAACACGTTTCTTTTACTCGTTGGGCGTCTATGTACTTGTAAGGCTTATTAATTTATTGAAAACTTAATAAGATCGTAATCTCATTTTCCAGACTTATATGTACGCTTGAACTTCTTTTTTTATAAACTCAAGTGTATATAAAGCTAAAATTTATTATCATATTCCCAACAAGTTTGAAAAACCGTCAAATAGGAGAAACACTATATTTCTTATCTTTATTTGACATGGTAAATCTTCTAGTCGCGACACACAACCCCGAAATACAACCTACGGGCCTCCGACGACAAGTACTAATTGCTTGAAAATCTTGACCGTTTTGGTTTATTTTTAACAACATGGCCATTTTTTAATTAAAACTTCATAAAAACAATGTCTCTTATAGCAGTGTGTTCAAACATCGAAATTAGTTGACAACCGAAAAGCATGGTTAAAAAACAATATGTCTCTTTGAATTCTTTAGTTACTTTCAATACATGAAAACGACTAAACCATGTTGTAGTTTTAAAGGACATGACACAACATAAGCCTAAGGTGAACATAAGTAATTGGATAGTGATTTGCATATTTTACTTCTGATTTGCACACTCTAAGTTGTGCTTTAAGCGATTGTATATTTATCTTATGTTGTTTCACCAGATTGTACATATGAGTGTGTCAATAAAAATACAACGGAGTCCAATCAATCCTCTAAGTAATTGCATGCATAAATGAAGTTTCTACCACCAACTTAATTGCATTCATGTAATAATAAAATTCACTTTCTATTAAACCTTCGTAAAAACAATACGTTTGTTGTGACGGTCGACCAGAAGGTCAAAAATTATGTTTCTAAAAATACTATATATCTCTTTGAATTTTCTCTTTGTTTTTAAATACACGAAAGCGACTAAACCATGTTGCAGTTTTAAAAGACATGACACAACACAAGCCAAGACTCAACACAAGTAATTGCATTTCAACCACTAACGTAATTATATGCATGCATTAATAAACTTCCAACCACTAACTTAATAAACTCACCTACACTACATTAAATAAAATTTCAACCACCAACATAATGAACTGTGTCACACTATATTAAATAAAGTTTCAACCATCAACTAACTTGCGAGCATGCTTACTTTCACCTCAAAAAACTACATTACATATTTTATATGTTTAATATTTGGAAAGATATTTTTCACGATAGTGTGTGTGTTTTTTAAGAATCTTTAATCTTGAAAATCAACTTAATGTAGGTTTCTTAAATCAAATCTTTAATCTTCATCGTATGGTACAGTGAGCAGTGGATGACGTTTTGTTCATGACGCGAGCCCATGAGGCCAGCCACTGTATTGTGCGTCGTGTTTTGGGGTCTTGCGCCGAACTAGCCAACCCAAATGGCGGGCTTAAACGCGAGCTCACGACACTAGGCATTGTTTCGTGGTTGCGTTGTGGATGTTTTCTTTTTAAAACGCCACATTTATATTTAGTCACTTTTTGAAGTTATGAGAAAAATGGTAATGTGGCACCACTTTTTACCCACGGTTCAACCATATCCAAAAGTACTCATAGTAAAAAATGATCACAACCTTAGATCAAATTTAATCTGTTTTCTTATTACTATTTCGATTAAAAGGATAAAATAGTCACTTTCGGTTAAATGGGCAAAATGGTCACTTTACCTTTGATGTTATTTGTTTATTAAGAAGCTCTTGGTTTGACTCGTATATCTGAATCTGAAACGAAAATATATGAATTTGAATACAACAAGACTGTTTGTTTTTCTATCTAAAACGTCTCATGGTTAGGTGTTGTTTGTTTGTATTAACGACAACCGCACTCTTATACACTAAATGTTCGACGAAAATATATTTATCATAATCATGAAATTTTGGAACTAATTAAACTAATACACACTTCTAATTTCTCATACTAAAACACAAGGAGCGGTAAGCTCGTTTCCTAGCCCAAAAGTGGTGCCATATCTAAAAAAGCGTTTTCACGTAGGCTATGGCACGAGAATAACTACGCCATCATTTTTTTTAGAGTGGTAAACTATAAACAAATAATGTCAAAAAATCAAAAAGTGGTATATATACCATACTTTAATAATTAAAGACAATCACAACACAATCTTTATTTGGTTGGTCCTCACGACGCCACAACCTTGGCACCATGGTGCTGAGTGGCGCACCATAAATTTTTTGACCTAGTAAGCCATGGCTAAAGTCATGATACCACCTCTCCTTGAGCTCTAAATGACAAACTCTAATTATCCATGCACCTTCAAGCAAGAGCGTACAATATACTTACATTGCTAGAACACTCATCCATAAGAGAAGACAATAGCTATACGGTTTTAAACCCTCACCAACTAAAACACAAAAGTACCATCCCTCGTAATAAAAACCATATAAAGCACATAAGATAGTGTACATGCTACAACAAAGTTATACATACTTATGCTTATAGTCATTTCGACCTCAATGACGTCATCCTAGTGCCACAAAATTTTATCACGAAACCTCAAAAAATAATCTCTCACAACACACCTCAACTACTATTAATAATAGATGAAATTTTTTATCAATATCATATTATTTTTATATAAAGTTATAACTGCAAACATTATTGAAGATACTGATGATTACTACATGTTAATTAGTTATAAGTAAAATTGTCATTATATTAAAATAAAAAAAATATTACTATGTTTGTTTTGTGCGTTTTTTTCGAGTAACTACTGTTACGAGTAATTTACGTAGATTACATTACTTGACTTTGTTAGGTGTCCCTGTTATGATCAATAAAACATACCGCGTAATCGATACGAGTAATAAAACATACTTCGTAAGCGATACGAGCAATAAAACATACTTCGTAATCGACCTAACTTCTTTTTGTCACTAATGACATTTCGACTAGACCCTTTTCTTAGGGTGCTTATCAACGCTAGCCCTTAATGTCAACTTTGTTTTTCTACAAGCTTTAATATTATCATATTTAATTTCAGGGGCAGAGCTAGGGGGCTCCCGGGGATGCACAGGAACCCAAATTTTTTTTGTCACGTAGTGTATTTTTATGCTACAAGTCTTGATTTTTTCAAAATGAACCCGGTCTCAAATTAAGTGTTTTATAAATATTCGTATTAAAAATTTTGTGCACCTGATAATTTATTCTCTGGCTCTGCTCTGTTTGATTTATTGAGTATTTATAAGATGGTGCGAATCTTAAAAACCCTACCATCAAAAATCTTCTTAAACAAACATCATAATTAAGAAACGATAGAGTAAACAAAAAACAACAAAACCAGCGAATGTATGTTAGCATATACCTAAAAATAAAGTAGAAAATATATAAAACTTCTTATATATTTTTCAAAATCGGTTTTCAGTTTGTTTCGGTTTATTTTGGTTTGGTTCGGTTTTGAACCTGCTAACCTTTATAAACTTCCGGTATAATTGAACGTAGGTGGTTTTTGTAGTGTTTTGGGGATAAAGCACATCGATAGACAAGTTACATCTATAGGCAAATTTGAAAGAAGGCAATAACTATACAACTTTACCTCACCAACCAAATTAAACACAAGAAGCAATCATAACTTAGAAGAGATAGCGTACACGCTATAAGGTCATAAATGATAAAGGTATTTAATTTTTGAGCAGAGATTGCTATATGAATCTTTTGTGTTTGCTTATGTATTTTCATTTTCATGACTGAACTCTAGATGCATTGACATCGGCTTTGGTTCCTTAGTTTACATCCCTTTAAACGACTCTCGTAAGGGAAGGGCTTTGATGTAGTGCCTCAAAAATGTCACAGCTTATAAGGGAAGGGCTTTTAGCTTTAACTTACAACTATTTTTTAGTTGGTTTGACTCGTAATTTGTACGAAGTACATATTTTAGCTGGCACATGTCGTCAATCCTACATTAGTACATTTGATATTCCGAATCTGTATGTTTTCCTGGTTAACAAAAGATATATATAGAATAGTCAATGCTACTGGAACATATAGTTGTACACGATGTCCGACTAAGCGAAGTAGGACAGATAGCATGGTAAGAGGATTAAGCTTGAATACAAATGCGGAAGGCCAAACACGCCGTCTATGGTACAACTATATAAGAGCAACATCGAAGTTGGTCAGGATTAGAAACGCTTCGACTCATATCTGATATTTATCTTGGTCTTTACAAAAACCAAACAAGTAGGTTTACATTACTTTGACTTCTTAAGTTAAATAAACCAAAATAAATTCGTTAGTACTAAATTCCTACTTATACCAGAAAATTTTACATACACAAATTTCCATTGCATAAAAGTGCTACACATGGAAAGATTTACATGTTATATTTGTTGTAAAACACTTTCAGTTTACATTTTCATATTTCAAGGTTTGACTCGGATAATTCAAAGTTAAGTGTTTGGAGCTAACCTGGTGGCCTAATTTAATTTGTACCCGTCACCAACAAGAACAAATTGTTCCTAAAGCACCAAAGGGACTCCAAGGTTGATAGGGTCGGGATCAAGGTCTTTCACAGCATGACTCATGACATGGACTCAATCGTCCACGCGTTGTGGAGCACGACCATGCAGGGTGGGTTATTAACCAAAATGCCACATGTATTTTTTAGCATAGATCAAAACATCAAGTTAAAGTCAAACCGTAACGATTATTATGTTGTCTTACTCTTTTTTTTGGTTAAGATGTTATAGTGTAAATGGATTTTGCAGCTTAGTAAATCACATAGCTATTCGGCAATGGAGACAGTAAAGATCATGTCAAACAAGCGAAGCCGAACCAATATTAATTACTAGTATTTCATTAATAGATTATATCTCTTTTAGAATCTAAATTGTTGCCTATAAGTTAAACATATTTATCTTGAATTTTGGTCACTTGTAGTTTGCATCATGAATTATTGGTTTGAACTCGATCTCTATATCTATACCGGCAGCCAACCAGACAACACCTTTAATGTTGTACATGAATAAATTATGGTAACAGTTTCTAAATCCATAAAGTGATAACCATTAATTAATACTTACCACTTCATGAAATTAGGCAAAACAGAAATGTTGTGTGTTTGAACTCATACTCCCCCATCAAAGGATCATTAACCCCAACACAGATTGGAGCTTTGTTCCCTTGAGAAGAGCTTTAATCTGTATCAGTGTTAATATACTTTGATCAGGATGAGAAGAAAAACTAGAAGTTTGATTTTATTTTTTTTAGATTGTTGTGTGTGTGAGACAGCGGCGGCTAAGTGTGTGAGTGTGTTTTTTTAGGGTTTGGTTTTGAAGATTATGTGTGTCATGGTAGGGTCCGGGTTTAAGTTACAAAATAACTCGCTACTCATTTGACCCAAGTGGCAAACCACTAACTTGCAATGTTTTAAAACCCGGTTTTTTAGTTGACCCGGTCTATTGACCGGTTTACGGTTCAACCGGTTCAACCGGTTGAACCGCCGGGTCAACCCGGTTCTATATATATATACATTTATATATTTAATATGTAGTATTGTATCATCCAGAAATTTATCTTCCGTTCAATTAAACCGATGAAAAATATGTATTCTTTACTCATGGTTTTAGTTTTTACATTTACAACATTATAACAAATGTATGAAAAATAATTAATTTATTATTATAATATGTAATAGATTATAACAAAAATAATTTTAGTTAATGTTTTAAGTTAGTTTTGACTTTATTTTAACTAAAATTAATTACTATCACTTTATTTTATCCTTAAAACTTAAAATTGTTTAAGATAAAAAGTTTTTAAAATATTTTTTTATAAAAATTTGTGACCCGGCCGGGTTTATCAAACCGGGTCAACCCGGGTCAATGAAAAACTATCGGTTCAATCCGGTTCTTAAACAAGTAAAAACCGGACACATCCGGACCGGTCTTCGAGCCGGTTCACGGGTCAACCGGTTCAACCGGCCGAGTCAACCCGGTTTTTAAGACATTGCTAACTTGTATCCTATACTTTGTTAGACCATTTCGCAAGGACTCGCTTACATACTTGACCTAGTCGTGTGACTTGTGCATGTGAGTGTTCTTATTAAGCGATTTTTGTGAAATGTAGTTGCATTAAGTGTAGAATGTTTTTTTGTAGTGATTGTGATCGCTTTATTACATTAGTTTGATCACAAAAAATTATAAAGATATGGACAAGGGTGAAGCTAGTTGGGGAATAGTGGTGCGCTAAAATTCTTCTAATCAATCTATTTCCCTGATTATTTATGTGTATTTCAAATAATTTTTTTTACTATTTTATACATTAAGCATTTCTCATTATTATGACTTTTTATCTTAAGAATTAGTAGCCTCCTTTAACTAAAAATTTTGCTTCCGCCTCGCAAAGTTAATGTTAATGTGGTAATGGTCATTAAGGTCATGTGTGCTCACCATTACACTTTTCTTACAAGTTATATCGTTAAAATTGTGCTGGGGCCAGAATACATACACGAGCACGCTACAACCCCTCATATAATTTCAACTACGCAAACATTAAACACCCCTCATAAAATCTCTACAATACTTTCTTAATCATGCCCATGTCAACAGCTATAGAGTTGGTGATAAATGCCAAACACATTCCTATAAAAAATCATGTAAAGCAAAGCAATAAAATAATTGTTGCTAAACCCGGAGATAGTGCTGGAAATGAAGATAGATATTAAGATCACGAGAAGTGATTATAATTAAATGTTACATAAAATAATTTTTGTTTTTAAGAAATTATGAAAGAATTTTTCTATATATAATCTTTTATAGGCTTATACGCTATATTATTTTTTAAATAATGTATATTTTCAAAAAATAATTACAATGTTCCATAATTTTCTTGTCAAACGTACCCATAAAGCATAACTCACTATAACTTATCGTCAATAACTAGTTAACTATGGGTATGTTTGAAAGTAGAGATGAGCCGGAGATGAAGATGATGCTGAAAATTATGAAAAAAGATTATTATTATAAGATACATGACTTAACTTATAATTTTAAAATATTATGAAAGATTTGCTAAAAAAAATACATTTTTGAATAAATAAAATCTATAATCATTTATCCTGAAGAATACTAATCCCAAAAATCAAATGTTGTGCGTTAGCCATACTTACAACACTTTTATTAAAGAAAAGTGATTGGCATGCATAAAACTTATGCCTAAATATGTATGGCAAAAATTTATTGATTATATAAACCGGACGTACATCTTCACAATTCAATGAACTAATGACATATAATTAATCATAAATTTTAAGCCTCCCAATCTTTTTCATTTATCCTTTTATCAAAACAATCTAAAGTTTTGTTCAAAATGGTGTGTGGGTGGGATTTTTGGTTTAAATTTTAACAAGCCCACTATTTATTTGACCCACATCACTCCCACATCACTCACACAGACTCTGTCCCTGACTCGACTCCCTCACCAAAACTCAAACAACTCATCAACTCACCCAAGACTCGATCAAATCTCAACACTTAACCCCTCACACCAGAAAGACGCTACAGGAGAGAGGGACTCAACAAAAACATTAAAAAAAAAATAATACCTACCTGGGACCATTATTAAATGATCTTAACGCCGTGACACATCTTGCTATTAGTTTATCTTAAAAATCTATTCTGAATTAATGGTTCTGTGTGAAGATAATGGTTTGATGATTTGATAGAGGCTGAGTGGTTTGTATAAAGAAAATTAGGGGGCGGAGGTTTTCTAAAGTGAGTTTAGGCTGTGAGATTAGGTTTGAGAGAACTAGAGAGATTGAGAGAGATAGAGAGACGCAGTTTTTTTGGTTATCTGTGTGAGGAAGAGAGAGATTTTAGGCAAAGATATTGAGGCGGAAATAACTAGGCAAGTGGAGTAGGCGGTGGAGGCATTTGATTGGGCCACGTGTGTGGACACGTTTTTGGGACGGAGAAACCAACATTTGACTACCAACCATACACGTCTCCTCAGATTTTTTTTCTATATATAGTATTATTTTCCTCCTTTTTATTTTAGTTAAGTAGTTTGGTACACGTTTTTTTTCAAAATAAAACCTTACGTTTTTGTTGTTTTTTCAAGTAAGACGTTTTTATTATCTTTTATTTTTGTATTTTATTTTCTTAATTAAGTTAAAAGTTAAGCTAATTTTTTTTTTATATATTTATATATTTTAAAATTAATTTTTTAGTTAAGTTTATTTTCTGGCCGGATTTGAAGTCAAAACTACGAGTGAAAGTGACGGGATATATTTTTAGCAATTACGGATTTTTGAACGGGTTTTATTCATAATCGTTTGAGCCGATAACAATTTTTGAGCCGAGTCGTATTGTTCAAACCCGACAACAACAACATCCACATCATTTTTCTTTATCTTTCCTCGATTTTCAATGGCTTCGTTCAATTCGACACTTAAAGAGGGAGACTTGCATCGAATGCAAGACAAAGCTAGAGAAAGTGGTATAAATTCATTTCAAATGCTTCAGTGTCATCTAGTTACTCTTTCACGGATTCAAGGAGGGAGCGAATTTGTGACAATCTTTGGTCAAGATCGTCATATATTCATGGAATCAATGTTCACCATCTTGACCCAACTAGCAGAGCAACTCAACAATGAAAACTTTAATCACTCTGCATCGGCACTTGCCTATAAGGATCTTGTGACACAACTCACGCCTTTCCTCCAATTCAATATCATCAAGTCTGCAAGTTCAGTGATTTGCCAATCGTTTCTTCGAGATACACATACCGAGCTTCGAGTTTTCCGTGATACAATTTTGAAACTCATGTCATCGGTCTCGTCTTCGATTTATGAAAGATCTCGACTTCAGCAAACGTATGATAATGGAGTGCAAGAATCAATGCCGCAGATGCAAGAGGAGAATGGTCATACGGTTGAAAACTTGGAGCCTATCAATGCCAAGAGCACGGAATCAGGAGGACAACATGATACCAGTGGCACGTCAGGAACTGTTCACGAGATCTCTTTGCTGACACCGTACCCGTTTATGACGAAGAGCTGACAAACATGGTACAATGTAATGTTGTTTATGATGTATATGCTGATGATATGCCGCATATTGAGCACTCTGAACCTAATTATGACAAACATAGGATGGAAAAGAGTGATAGCAATACCACTTCCGATTCATCCGATGTAAGTCATAATGGGGGAGAGATTGTTCAGAATGCTAAACATCATGATAATTATTCTATAACTCCTTCATTGACTACTTCTGATTCCAAGATTAAAGAGCTCGAAACGATCGTAGCTCGGCAATCAAAAGATCTTGAGGATGCCAAACTTGAATTTTCTAAGAAAACGGACAAATTTGAAACATACTTTGAAAAACTTGAAAAGTCAAACGTTGTTCTTGAAAGAAAATTGGATCAAACTGTTCTAGATTCTAAAGCTGAAAAGGATAATTTTTTGAAACAAATTCAACTGCTTGAATCTAAGTTGGCATTCCAAGATAACATGCTCAAAGAAAATGAAACATTAAAGGCTCAAGTACAGGAAAAGGTCTTTGCTATAGCCGCGTTGAAAAACGAGTTAAGGAAAAATAGAGGATCTAGTGTGGACACTAAGCTTGAAAAACCATCAATCTTGGGGAAACCGCCTACAAATCAGTTCGTCAGACAACCGATTGTCAGACAACCTACTGCATTTAGATCCGAGCGACCACAATCCTCGAGACCGCGGTTTGCCTCCCAAGTTGATTTAGTTCACTTTCCTAGACCAGTCACTCCACCATCTAGGCCCTATGTGACCACAACAGCTTTAGCAAGACCAAATCATATGATTGCCTCTAGTTTCCCTAAAAATACCAAGACCACGTCTAGAACTAGTTCAAATGACGTTTGCCATGAATCTGATCTTAGGGAAGCTAAGCAAAAGACACATGTAAGAGATAGGAATTTCAAACCTAGTCAGATGCCTTCTAGTTTACCCAACACTGCTAACCGTAGCATGTCCAATCCTAGGAGCATCAATCAATCATCTAGGGATTCTAGATCTTACTCGGACATTAAATATGCTACTAGTAAAACATGTAGAAAATGTGTCTTTACGGCAAATCATGATTCCTGTATCAAAAAATTGCTTAATGAGGTGAACTCCCGTGCTAGACTTAAATCCCAGTGGGTTGCTAAAATCAAACCCGTTGGCAAAAAGTGGCACCCCACTGGTAGAACTTTCACTCTTGTAGGAAACGAGTGCCCTTTAACTAGGATAGTCTCTGATTCTACGAAGACTACTAGGGAGGAAATTGCAAAGGATGATACATCACTTAAGCCTGAACTTAAGGTTTTCTATAAAAGGAAACGTTTGCCAACTAAGACAAGTGAATCATCCCCTCAGGCCACCTCTGACACAAGTAAAGCCAACTGTGAACCCCCACGTGCTTCACAAATAGATATCTCTAACCCATGCAAAAGTATACAAACTCCTAATGAGAATGCAGGTACCAAAGTTGATGTTCCAAAAGAACGAAGCAGTCCAATCGTTGTATACCGTTCAACTAAGGACACTCTTAGAGTTTGGTTGCTGAAGAAGCAGATATCGGAGAAACTAGTATCTCAGGGGATTCATGGTTAAAGCTTGCACAAGGACTTACAGTCACATAACAGACTGTAACTCGATCTCCAAAGACAGGAAAGTTCATCCCGATGATGACTTATCCTAAAAACGAGAAATTCATTTTTCTCGGGCATGAGCTTATGTTAAAAACATTCCACGTTTTTAAGCTCATGCACAAGGACTTATAGTCACATCACAGACTATAACTCGCTCTTCAAAGAAAGGAAAGTTTATCGCCGATGATAAACTTATCCTAACAACGAGAAATTAAGTTTTCTCGGGCATGAGCTATAATTAAAAACATTCGAGGTTTTTAAGCTCATGCACAATGACTTACAGTTAAATGTCAGACTGTAACTCGAACTTAAAATAAAGGAATGATTATCTTTTATGATAACTTATCCTCTTAACGAGAAATTCACCTTTCTCGGTCATGAGCTTGTATTAAAACATTCGAAGTTTTAAGCTCAGAAAGGAAAGTGTATCTTTTAAATAAGAGAACTTTTCCTCGTAACGAGAAATTAGCCTTTCTCGGTCATGAGCTTTCCGTTAAAACAGTCAAAGTTTTCAAGCTCATGAAAAACGACTTCTAAGTATATGTCAGCTTAGAACTCGTCCTTCAGATAAAAGGAAAGTTTATCGCCGATGGTAACTTATCCTTAACAACGGGAAGTTCACAACTTCTCGGACTTGAGCTCGCTTTTCAGATATTCAACATCTTAAGCTCAAGTAATTGTTTTTTTTCAAAACTTTGAACACAATTTTTCAAGAATTTCTCAAAAGATTTTTCTAAATCTTTCAAAATTGTGTGTTCAAAAACGTTTTGATAAAACGAGCATGTCTTCTGGAATCGATAATATTTACGAACCTAGAAATGTCATTCAATAATGACACGGGGTTGTAAATAAAGTTCGAGCAGAAGTTTAAAAGATTTAAAACATGCTCTATATGGTTTGCTATTATTTCCGATAGTAACCCGCTTTTCACATTGAAGTCAAGCATTTCACCGGAAAGCTTTGACTTCAAAATCCGAAGTTATCAACTCCACAATCCAAAGTTATTTGCAATTGATATCTACATACTCGACGATGCGACTACTCAAACGGTGACTACAGCTCTTTCAATAGAACACGGGTCAACAATTGAGGGGGAGCAATTGTCCAGCATTCAGAATCCTTGATGCCGAAAGTGCCAAGTTCACATATTGGTGTTAAGACAACGATATCAATCATACACATAGAGTCAAGAGATAACTTCAGAAGTTACGAGGAAGACCAACATTCGTGAACAAGAACCATGTGCTTCTTTCATATGATGTTCTCCATCATTCAGGTCCAACCTCGTAAATTGCTAATCTTGTGAATTCATTATCATATATGATCTTTGCACGTGATAAATACCTTACACTTGTGTTTAAAAGGTATTTAATTTACGTTTCAAGTACACCCTCATTTATTTGAGGGGGAGCTTGTGTAATTCATGAAGATAATTGGACTTGCATTTTTCTTCCCAAATTTTCTTAAAATGCTATTAAATCAATTGATATTAAAAACATCGATTGGGTTAATATTTTTAATATGGGGGAGAAAATGTGATTTAATATGGGATATGATCAATCATAAATGGTTTGACTTAACGTGCTAGCTCATCCCGACATGTGCGAAATGTTTTCGGATATCGTGGCATATGTTAAGGGGGAGCAAAATGGATTTGCACTTCAAAATGGATTTCATGGTGACATACACTTACCCAAAACATCTCTATTCACACGGTGAAGATTGTGGTGACATAAGGATGGTAGGATAGGTTAAAGTCCAATGATTTCTCTAGAACCTGAGGAATCTTCCCAAGGACATTCCATAGCTAGAAATAGTAGTCCTTAGGAAAGATGGAGAAAGATTGTGAACGTAGCTGAATGCCGACCAAGTACTTAAGTTAGCACTGGAACAATCACAACAAGGTGCTAGTGATGACGTATTGGTAAGCACTGAAGGGGTTGAAGAATGAAAAAGAAACGTAAAGATAAAGGGTGTAAAGAAAGAAGCCCTCCTTACAAATTTAGGCAGAAACCGGATCAATACATATGCTATTGAGATCATTTTTGTTAATGATTCTCGATATTGAAGAAAGACATCATGGACCCAGTGATGCAATGCACAACCCTTCCCAGCTAACTCAAATATCTCTCAAAAGGTATTTGTTTTAATCACACGGAGATCAACACATTATCTATTGTTTTATTCACTCCGAATAAATTGGTATTGAAAAGGTGGCACTCCTCTCCAGCCTCCGATCACAAAAATCCAAAATGCACGATCGAGTCTAGAGCCATTTGAGATCATCAAATATCTCATTAGGACACACTTTCATTATTCCTTGCTTGTTCACACACTGTGAAAAGTAAGAAAGATCTTAAGAGTCCTACGCAAAATCTTCATGATCTTGCCTGAACATCGGAGTAATACGAAAGTATTTACAATGAAGATGGAAATCCTTCTTGAGCGAATATCAAAAAGCTCATGGTAGGTGACTTGTTCGATTCGTTATGAATCAAACTTGTGATAACTGGAAAGCAACAATGGTTTAATTCTTAAATGAATTTAAACACGTTCCAGGCCTCTACGCAATATCTTAATGATCTTGCCAGAACATTCAGAGTAATACTATTAAGTATTTACAGTGACGAATGGAAATCCTTCTAGTGTTAACATCAAACAGCACTTGGTAGGTAACTTGCAAGATTCTTTATGAATCAAGCTAGTGCTGGAAAGCAACGATGGTGCGGTTCTTAATTGAACTTCACTTGTTCCAGGAACATGAATTGACGGCTTCAAATCATGCGGATAATATTATCCAAATGATCCACTCTTTACGTTCGCAGTCAGCTTTGGACGGTCGAGTAAAGAGAACGGGTTTACCCGCGAAATCTTGTCAAGGAGGTTCTTTATTTGAAACTACCTGCCACAAGTACGATATTTAATATCGTCCAACGGTCTTCACCGACCGGAGGTAAATTGCTACCGAATTAGAATGAAATGTTCAAGGCCATTTCATCCGTGTATATTGTTTTGTTGCTAACTGTCTTATGCAGCGTAACAAGAAGGTGGCATTACGGTGTACAATCCAGAAGAAGTCGTCACCACATGCTTATACTACATACAATTAGTACTTCAACAAATTCAAGAAAGCCTGAAGGTCAAGTCTTCCGCTGTATCAAACTCTGAAGCTTTCAAGAATTTAAAAGTATAAGTATGTGGAACATGAAGTCACAAAGAGGCAAATATCACAAGTGAAGAATGCACAAGGTCAATGCAAGGAAACATGCTCAAGACTAAAGTCAAAGATCACATCAAGCATATTCACAAGAACAAGATCGAAGACTCAAGCATAGATGCTAGGTTTAAGATTTTGTAAAAAGATGTGACCTCCCTTAGGGGGAGATTGTTGGAAATACGTTTTTCCCAATAAAGTCTCGGTCACATCTTAGTTAGCATAGATCACGAGATATAGACTATTTAGAACTTTGTAACTTGGAGCGACCTCCCTTAGGGGGAGATTGTTGGAAATACGTTTTTACGTATTTATGAAGGATCGGTCGCTCCAACGATAATTATGTAATGGGCTCGTGATCTATTTACTTTATGTATAGTCCATATAGCCCACATGTAGGGTGGGCTATATATATCCCCTCCTAGCATGTTAGGAGGGGTTGTTGATTGTCATTTTCACTTAATCATTATTCCATTTTTACTTTCTCTCTCTAACTCTCTCCTTTCTCTCCTTTCTCTCTCTAATCCATCATCTCCTTTCTTCATCTCTTTTATATTTATCATCTAAATCAACCATCCAAATCCATCAAATCCATCAAATCCATCACATAGAATAGGCCAATGATTTCGTAGACCTTCAAGTATTCTACACTTTCTCTTTGATGAGTCGTTCTAGAAATCTTCTCCTTCATTAACCCCTAATTTCTTTTGGTCTCTTCGATAATTAAGTGCTCCAACAAGGCTGATTTAGTCAAAGACGACCAAACAATGAGCTTGCGGAAAAGAATATTGTGAAAATTAGCTTATAAAACATAAAGTGATTTCATGTATGTCATCACATGAAAAAATTGATAAAAGATTGGCGGAAAAAGAAGGATAAAGAAAGTTCGATGAGAGCTTGGAAGAGAATTGAACACTAGACCTTTTGCTTTACCGACTAGATACAATATTTCGATATTTTTGGTGAACACCGATGAACTTTTCATTAATAATACAAGACTTTTACAAGTAAAAAGGATTTAAACATGCCTAAATCCATTCACAAGAAAACATAACATAGATTCTTGAAGAAACACAAGAATAAAAACATCGATACAGAGGTTCTTGGACACCTCAGAAACATTTTCGGACATAACAACAGTTTTCCTCTCAGAAACCATTCTTCAAAGAAAAGGAAAGAGAAGTGTACTCTCTCTTTTAAGTTCACCAAAATTCACCACACATTACTTCCATAACTACAATTTTTGAGGAAGAGAACTATAACATACAATATTAGATATTAGGGCACCATGACCACCAATTCTTGTTCTATTTATTATAGTTTTGGTATTTTAATATTATAGCTGGGTACCCGCGTAATACGGCGGCGGGTACCCAGTGACTAATTTTGTGACGAGCAAATATTTTTCATGACTATTGTTTTTAAGGCGAATGATTTGTACCAACACCGATACTTACGCGCTTAGGGTTCCGCCTCCTTATGTATGCCCATCAATTTCAGTCACAATTATAGCTCCACCATCAACACTTTGTTTGAAAGCTTGAGCTTATTGAAATGCACCTCGACCGATACTACTATCCATACAAATATAAGAATATATGGTTTCTGCAGTTCTACTCTTATAAAGTTAGCAATAAAAGAAATAGTTATCATATGATGAGAAAATATAATTTGTGTATACTATACCGGTAGTGACGGAGCTTGGCGATTTTGTTTGGAGGGGCCAAAAACACCACCAATTTTTTGGTGTTTTTAGAGAAATTATATATGGTTTAGGCTTGGCCGTTTGTGCTCTTTTTATTCTGTGTGAAAAGTGGATGGTTGGAGGGAGTAAAGAAAGGAGAAAAACCGTTTCAAATGGTGATGTAAATGGACCATTAATTTCTATATAATGAGTTGTAAATGGTATTAATGAAACGTCATTTATTATTGTATATGTTACATTGCATTTGAAAATCATTGATGTATTTTGTATGGACGTTTTTAAGACTTTTAATTAGCAAAAGACTAATCATTCCCAAAAAAGAAATGTATAAGGCTTAATTTTTTAAGACTACTATTTTTAGAAAGGCATAAATCCTTTATTTTGGTATTTTAATATTATGTTATACTTGTGTTATAAGGTATTCATCTCAAAAGGGTTGGAAGAACTACTGGCATTTAAACCAATAAAGGTTGACGGATTCACAATAGAGTTATTAGCATGATCATGGGTTATGTTCAAATTAGCATTACCCAATGAAAGCATACTTGCAGGTGGTGGTTCATGGTGCTGTGGTTCAGGACAAGCCCTCATTAGAGAGGTTATACTTGTGTTATAAGGTATATCGGTCTCTTTTGGGACTCATAACCCATCAAAAACCATGTTTTTAAATTGCATGCTCATGAATGTTCACAAAAAATTGCATGCTCATGGTTTGCATTATATAATGGTTTACTGAATCATCCACCTTCACCCGTATGTGTCCATTCTTCTCCCTTCTGTCAACCACGAATATGGTAAACTTGTCATGAAGATGGCAACTTAACAAAGCCTCTCTGTCATCTTCGTTTCGACTCCATTATAAACCATGTTTAGATCACAAACTAGGCTAAGATCATGACTCGTAATCTCTTTCAAGATATTAAAAATCTTCACATTGCACACAAAATTAACTTTGATAGTAAAAAAGATTAGTAGCATTATTTTGTGTGATTTTCCCTTTGTAAAAAGTGTGTAGGAAGTAGGAGTATAAGTAATAAACTCAGTTATCATGACTTAGAATCACACTACTAAAAAAATTTCTTTTTAGAATGGCTTACTCATATCCACAAGGTATGAGTCCGGATTCTTTGTGTTTAGAAAACTATGGCAAAGTATTTTGCAACGCGATTAATATGATCATATGATCTTGTAATTCTTCGCTTTGTTAAATGATGAATTATCGTGAAAACGTGTAAACATGAAAACATGAAATCAGAAATGAATTTAAGACATTGAGACGATCAACACGAATTGAATATAGTTGAACAATTTCTGCTACATAGCTTATTCAATCATACAGAGTTTCGAGAGCAATATTCTATCAAAAAACGATATTTTCGTTCCATCTTTTTTGCTAATGGAAGTTATTCCATACCCCTTTGTTTTTCTTCGAAGACTATTTAAAATGGTACCTCCTAATTATATCTTTTCATTCTGCAACATTTCTGTTATCAGAAGAAGTCTTAAGAGCCGAATAACGAACAAGTTGAGCCCATTGCTTCAGTTTCATCTTCACCTGCTCAGGGTCATCACCTATACGTACATTCAAATCAGATATAGATTAATTAACCAAATTTCAAAGGAGGTGTCAGGATTGCTTATTCAAAATATAACCTGCTAACTAAATTCTGATATCTATAAATTTTCTATCTAAATTGTCTGTCGAAGTTGCTTATCTCAATAAGCAGCTTGAAATTTTAGTTATGCCACCTATGGAAACTGCTTATCTCGTTTTCCCGGATAACTTAAAGATGAAGAACTGTATAAACATAATGTTTTAAACTATCTTAAAAGACAAAATACTATGTATTTAAATAGTACCTTGGACATCATATATATCATCCATTATTTGAACTAGCATAATTATCTTATTTTATAGAAACAATTTGTCTAGTGTTATTAAGTTTTGTTACAAATGATTATTTGTTTTTTCTTACTAAACACGGATTTACTTAAGAAGTAAGAACTATAGAAAATATAAAAAAAATTCTTTACTTGGATCAACAATAGATGTTGCAACACTTGAAGAGCTTGAACAAGAGTCAGAGTCGTCAGAACTCATCGACGGCCACCGTGACAGCATCTCACCACTATTAATATATCCTTGTTTAATCGCAGCATACATATCGAATGCAGGAAAAACATGCTTAAGTCTCGGATCCAAATCATCCACCTTATCAAACCCAAAATCTAAATCAAAACAAGCTGTCAACTCCTTAACATCATCATCCGTAACTTCACGAATATGATCACTACTCTTGCTACGACAATATTTTTTATATTGACTTTGTTGTTTCATCCTAAGTTTCTGCCACTCTAAATCGCGGTTTACGCCTTGTGACCATGATTTTTGCTTTGATAGAACACGATGCGTATGCTGCGAGTCAGCCATTGCATACACATAGTCTAGACATGATGGCAAAAGGGAGTATTTATATGGTGGTACTTTTTTAGGGTTTTAGTTTTGTGCTTTTTATGATTTGGATATCAAAATCTAAAATAGAATATAACGAATTTGATCTTTGTTCCATGAAATATTTTACAATGTTACAAAATGTTATTACTTTATGGTTTTGCTAAGAAAATAAATGTAGAATTAGTGTAGATTGCTGTGTTCTGGTAAAACTGTTAAATTTTTTTTAGCAACTTTCATTCATACTATAGCAATATATGGTTTCCTTAAACTTGAAAGGTTTAGATAAGCATTAAAAACATGGAGCAAAGATTTACTATAATATCTAACTCAATAATAAAGAGTCTTATATTTGTCAAGTCTAAATGTGTTAGAGAAAGTATATATATTTTATGTACACTTAAAGATAGTTAAATTTATGGTTGATTCATTGCAAAATTAGAGTGTTTTTTTTTTATTATGGAGATGATAGGTTGTGTCAATTTTTTATATCATCTTCGTAGAGTTACTTAATTTCGTGATCTTTAGAGCATATACGGTCGTTATATAAAGATATAAGAAAAAATGAACGAGATTTATCATTTTAAATGTGTTTTATCTTTATGTGGAAACTAATAAATGTCTAATACTAGTATCTTAGATTTTTTCTAGATTTTAATGTTTTTGTGTATAATGATGTTTTATAAGAGCGTAATGAACACTAAGAGGAAAAACGTGGCGTTATAGCCAAAAAAAAAAATAAAAAAATGTTGCCACGTATGCTATGGCATCACATTTAGCTAGTTTTGTGGGGAGTGAAAGCCATGAAAAAAGTAGTGTTATAGATCCACATATACTCCACGTATTATATATATATAATATATGGCTATGACACGAGCTTTTATTGGGGAGTGGTAAGCTGTAGAAAAGTGGTGCCATAAGACGCAAAATTCTTGGCTGGTATCTAAGACGCTAGGAGCTATGACACCACTTAAGGAATGGTAAGCCATAGTATTCTTGGGCTGATAAGTCATGGCGACAACCCATGTACCACCACTCTATCTACTCTAAAGCTATAATAAATTTATGCATAGTGAAGAACGATTTATACTAATGGAAAGGTGTATGAACTTATAATTTAAGATGAATCTTCATTATTTTTAACATGTTCACCATAGTAGATGTCTAGATGCGGTAGTAAGTAGGTGAAATAAAAGGGATTTATTATTGTTTTATCTTACTACTTTATAACAGATTTAACCCCTTTCTATATTTAGTAATCTTAAAATTTTCAGCCTCAAACATTTCTATGTTAAGAAAGATTTATGATACATCGAAACTTAAATCAGTATTAATATGCACATATAATAAAATGTATGTTACATTCTAAAAATTAAAGCCAATTAATATTTATATTGTAACGGCTCTTTAAACACAATACATACAAGTTACGAAGTTTTAATGGTTGTTAATGTGTAATATTCAGTTATAATAGTACATGGAATATTAAATGAGCATTTATAGTAGGTCTCATATAACGTATTTTCAAACCTTTGTAATAACCAAACCTCAAATGGTATATAAAATAACACAAAATACACATACACATCCACTCTACACAGCATCACCGCTACGGGTTTCGCCTCGACCGTTCTCGGGAACTCCGCACTTAATGTTAAGATTCAACACCTCGCACTCTCTCCCCTAAAAAGACACTCATTTGCATATCACACAAAACAGACAAGAGATCTTGAAGCTTTAAAGAAGACATACGGATGATTATTCGTGTTTGTACTTAAGGTGTTCTGTGCTCGAAGTAATTAAAGAAACAATAGGCGAATGAAGTTGATCATGCTGATTAAAAATTATTTCTTAGTTTATGGAGAAATAAGACCAAAGTGTTGTGTCGTGTGATTTGAAGGAGCAAGAGATAAAAATAACGTGGGTTTGTCTTGTTTTGGTTAGAGAAGATTCTTGGTGGCTGCAAATATTTTGTGTATATTTTTAGGGTTAAAATAAGAAATAGCTATTTAGAATAGAGATATTGAAAACGGGCATATATTATGTGGACTATCCGAAAACTTTTTACGAGTTAGGACTTTTGTATGAAAGCTAAAAGTCTTCAACTCTTAACATGTATTTTTTTTCTCTCCAAAGGTAGTAAGGTGTGCTGCAATAGTATACGATACACTGATGCTACTAATATTTTGAGTTGTCGGTCAACGAGTTCAGCCAAAAACTGTTGTCGATATCAGTCACTATATAAAAAAAATTGTTGGTTTTTAGCAGCTCGAAAACGCATCAAAAAATCGGTCGGAGTCTATGGACACGAGAGTACCAAGTATGAATGGGATTATTTTATTTTTGTTTTTCTCGGATCGCCGTCGCAACACTGCAACCTATTTAAGTAGTACGTATAGCATTGATTCATTATCTCAATATGTGTTGCTTTTTGATTTCAGAAAAATGATATTTGGAATGTCTGTTGTAACTTGATGGTTTATGAGATTTGGAAATGTTGCATATTCATGTCTATTGCATCACTAAATTAATAAAAGTTGTATTGTTTGAATCGTTGTTACGATCATTTGTCATACGTAAAATCTTGAAGTTGTTCAGATTTTTGCATAGTTATTATTTGTATCAAGTTTTTGCTAAAAAGATGAAAATATAAAATTCAAAAATAATGTTTGCTGAAATTTATATTTACTAAAATCTAAAATTATCATTTCTTGTAAAGTCATTGAAAGAAAAACATAAAATTCAAAAACAATGTTCGTCTAAAATTATATTTTACATGGTACCCGCGACGACAGGTGGTACCTGAACTTATGATGACCCTTTATTATTTGTAACAATCTATTTAGTATAAATACTATAACAACCCATTTTACTACAAATATTATAACATCTCATCTAACATAAATTTTGTAACACCTCATTAGTTATAAAAGACGAAATCTTTTTATATCTAAAAAAATTATTCGCTATAGAAAATAGTCACCGGTTATCCGCAGCCGCATAGCGCGGGTATCCGGCTAGTAATGAATTAGTTACATATTACATGACAATAACATGTCATAGAAGGAAATAACAAGTGGAGCAAATGGAGCCAACGACCCACTAAGACTAACGTATCTACAACTACATCCCCGAACGGAAGTCAAACGGGGGTGTGAGGAAGAAAGCCTTACATAGGCGGGAAAAATCGTTAAAAGACTACAATGAACATTTAAACTATTTACATATTTAATCATTTTATTTTTTACTGTTACAGAATTGGTCTTTATACTTCTTATATTGTAGTAATCTTCATCCTCCCTTAAGTTGGATCATATGTGTTTCCTAACTTGTTAATCAAAAGACAATGTTACACATGGTTTAGAGCTTTAGTAATCACATCAACAAGTTGTTTTACGAATAAAGGCGGTTCGTAAGAAGCCATATTGAATATCTCTCTTAAAATGGCACTCGATATCAAAGTGTTTAGATCTGTCACGAAAACAAAGATTTACTGACAATTGTTGAGCTGATTTGTTGTCAGTAAACAAGTGTTAGCCTCAAAATATTGAGTCAAACAAGAATATTCGGTCATAGGTTATTATTGTAACATTAATTAGAACGTTGTAATAAGTAGTTTATTTGTCGTGGTTTACGGGCTTGGATTTAAACTAATTAAAGTCCAAAAGTCAAGCCCGGCCCAATATATAGTCCATTAAAGCCCGCATGTGGGTGGACTATATATACTATCCTCCTAGCATGTTAGGAGGGTGGGATGATCATTTGTAACTAATCTTTCTCTAATCTAATATTCACTAAGTTAATCTCTTTCTCTCACTACTTTCTCTCTCTAAAACTCATATCTTTTCCATCACATATCTTAATCTATCATCATATTATTTTGGGACAACAATTGGTATCAACCGCCATGGGGTAGATTTGTGTTTCAATTGTGGTTATCAACTTTTTGATTTCGTGTGATTTTTCATCTTAAAAGTCATCTCGTATTAAAAAGTTTTGTTTTTTATTGCTCAAAATCTTCATGCAAATTGCCTACAAAGTAGTGGTAGGAATTTGTGTTTATCATTGTTCTTGATTTTTTATAAAAAGTTGCTAAATTTGGTTTCATTTTCGGGAAAAGTTTGGTAAAATCACGTTTGTGGAGAGATTGATTCATTATCCATAATTTAAGGGTTTGTGGATTCCGGATAACAGAGCGAATTCACGTTTCAGGAAGAAGTCTTGATATCCGGAATAAGAGGGTTTCATTATTCCGGATAAGCTGAAGTTGTTGATTCCGGATAAGGTAGTGTTGCGAGGTATTCCGGATAAGCGAGTCGGGACAATTCCGGATAAGCACATTTTGCTGTGGATTCCGGATAAGCGGACCATCAGGTATTCCGGATAAACCTCAAAAGGTTAGGATTCCAGAAAAGCTGCTCCAGTTCATTCCGGATAACACGTCTTTTCTTCAACATTCCGGATAATCACTCGGATATATTCCGGATAAGAAACAAAAGGAAGGATTCCGGATAAGACGATAAATTGATTCCGGATAAAGGTCACTTCTCATATTCCGGATAAAGGACATGACACGTATTCAGGATAAGACGAACATCGAGGATTCCGGATAATAAACTATTCCGGATAAGATTAAGGAAAATATTCCGGATATACTTATAAAGATTTATTCCGGATAAGCACGTTTTTCAGTATTTCGGATAGGACGAAGATCCATCATTCCGGATAAGCAGAATAACATTTATTCCGGATAAGAAGAATTACAAAGATTCCGGATAAGCATCATTTTTGTGATTCCGGATAACTCATCTAACTATTTTCCGGATAAGTAACGGAATATCATTTTTTCCGGATAAGCCTAAGAAAACATTCCGGATACGAGAAAGTTGAAACATTCCGGATAAGCTACGCATTGAATTTTTCCGGATAAGGTATTATTGAAATATTCCGGATAAGAGAAAGACAATATTCCGGATACGTGCTTGTTTTTCTGGATAAAGTTTCTTCACAATTTCTTCAAGTTTCAACCACAATCTTTTCACAATTTCATCTACATAAGATCCTATTCACTTCACAACAATTTTGAGATGGATTCTACTCAAGAATATCGTGTCACAAACAACAATATCATGGTGGCGGGTAATAAAGAGAGACCACCAATGCTTGTATCTAGTAGGTATGCTCAATGGCAATCACGTTTCATACGATATCTTGATACAAGACCCAATGGTGATGCCTTGAGGAAATGTATTACTCATGGACCATATGTATTTAAGAAAATCTCAATTCCTCCAAGAGCAGCCACAGATACTACTGATTCAATACCTGCAAGTGAACGTGATGAAACAAGAGCCGATCTCACACCTGAAAATTGTGCTTGGCATGATGCTGAGAAGGAAGCCATCTATATGGTTCTAAGTGGGATTGGAGATGATATTTATTCCACGGTTGATGCATGCCCTACAGCACATGAAATGTGGACTGCTATTGAACGCTTGTAACAAGGAGAATCACTCAACAAACAAGATGTCAAAACAAATTTGTTTTGGAATTTTTGCAAGTTTACTTCAATGGATGGAGAATCAATTGACTCTTACTACTCCAGGTTTTATAAGTTGATGAATGACATGACAAGAAATAATCTGCAAGTCTCCACCATGCAAGTCAATGTCCAATTTCTTCAACAACTTCAACCCGAGTGGACACGGTTCGTCACTTTGGTGAAACAACAAGAAAAGTTAGACGAGGTCTCATATCATCGACTCTTTGACATCTTGAAGCAATTTCAGAATGAAGCAAATGAGATTCGAGCTGAACGTGTTGCCAAGACGGCTAATCCACTTGCTTTAGTGACTACAACTCAACATGTTCAAGGTCATAACTCTCGTGCTCCTAAGTCATATTCCACTACATCATCTTCACCATGATCTTCCACATCATCTAAGTCTTCATCATCCACAAGATCTCGAGGTAAAGTGCCTAGAGCACCATTACCACCATCTGAGTCATCATCTGAAGAAGATAGTGATGAAGACTAAGCTCAAAAGAACCGAGAGATGAAACAACAAATTGCTTTCATAATGAAGACTTACAAGAAAATCTACAAACCCACCAACAACAATCTTCGCACATCATCTAACACCAAGAACCGATATGTTGAGAGTCCTCCAAGGTATGACACATGTCGACGTGGTGAAAGTCCTTCTAGGTATGATCGACATAATCAAACGCATGTTGAGGGTTCTGCAAGATATGATTGACAAACTGCCAAATATGATACTCAGAGGATTGCTGCTGCTACTGGGAATAGGGAAACGGTTGGAAGTCAAGTGGTTCAGCAGAGTGGGATTCAATGTTCTAATTGCCAAGGTTATGGGCATATGGAAAAGGAATACAGGAAGCCGAAAAGGGTTAGAGACTCCAGCTATCACAAGGAAAAGATGTTGCTATGCAAGAAAATGGAAGCAGGGGTTAAATTGTCAGCTGAGGAAGGAGCAATGCTTGATGATACTGATGATGAAGATTCTGATCAAGAGCTCGATGCACATTACTTGTAAAACCCGCATGCTTTTACCATGCATAGTACCCTTAGGATCGTACGTACTAGTTAAAACTTTCCTAATATAGCATGATTACGATTACGTGTTAGGAGTTTACGTATTACGTACGTGTTAAAACACGATAAGTATTTACTATGCACGATCACGTAATAATTATTTAACAATAATTAATCACGAACATGCGATCATGAAATCATGAACGTAATTAAAACACGAACTATTATTAATTACGTATATATATTTATTACGAGCGTAATTAAAAATATTAGATCACGGTATTTACGTAACGAGAACAATTAAAACACGAACATAAATAAACACAAACGAGTAATTAATAACGAGACACGAAAAAAGGTACGGGAACCCCATGTGGGGTCCCTACCCGCGGCCAAACAAGGACAAATGGGCAAGGCCCATTTGTCAAATTTACTAAAGGGGTTATTTACTTTTTACACTACACAAATAAACTTACAAAAGATTTTTAAGAAAAACCTAAAAACCCTCCTTCCTCCTTCTCTTTGTGCCGCCACCCAAAGAACACCATACAAGGTGGTTCTTGATCTTGGATCTCAGAATTCTAGTGATTTATCGTGTTGGTTCTTCGTTCTCTTGATCCACGAATTCGGTAAAACCTTTTTAAACATTTTCTTTTGATTTAATCTTTTTATTAATTATGAACATGTGTTGTTTTTATAAAAACATAATGATTAATCATAGATCTAACATGTTTTGGTGTCAAATTAAATCAAAGGGTTGTTTTTAAGGGGTGTTTGTTTTGGCCGCAGGCTGCAACCGAACCCGAAGGGGTTTCGGTTTTCCAAGCCGACCACCACCAAGACCATATGGTCTTGGTTGGTGCGTATGGGTCCCACGGCAGCAAGGGGAAACACGGGGTACCCCGAGTTGGTTCGGGGTACGGTGTCGATTCATGTCCGGTTCATGTTTTAGCCTAGATCCGGTTCATGGTGTATGTTAGTTTTTATTATGTTATGAACTTATGTTAAAATTAAATTAATAAAAGATGTGATTAATTTAATAACATGACTTAGGTTATTTAATTATTAATGATCATGAAATTATTTTAACCTAAGTATTTATATATTTAAGACTTATAATTAATTAATTATTCTAAAACCATGGATATAATTAATTAATTAACATGACTTAGGTTATATTATTAATATATAATAATACATATTTTAACCTAAGTATTTAACTTATTTAATTAAAAACATGTTATACTTTAATTAAATATTATAACCTATAGTTTAATTAAATTACATGAAATAATTATTAAACTATACAATATACCATATGACTTAGAAATAATCATGAAAAACACTTAGGCTTATATACTTAGCTTATTTAACCAGCTTATTTCTAATTATGGAAACTTTCTATTTTTAGAAACTTAATAAAATAAGGCAGCTAATCTAGTTATGGAAACCAGCTATTTTTAGAAACTTAATTAAATAAGGCCGCTAATCTATTTATGGAAACCAGCTATTTTTAGAAACTTATTTATTTAAGGCAGCTAATCTATTTATGGAAACTTATTTAATTAAGGTAGCAAATCTATTTATGGAAACTTTCTATTTTTAGAAACTTATCTATTTTAAGCAGTAAATCTATTTTTGGAAACTTTCTATTTTTGGAAACTTTCTATTTTCGAAAACTTTCTATTTTTGGTAACTTTCTATTTTTGGAAACTTTCTATTTTTGGAAACTTTCTATTTTTGGAAACTTTCTATTTTTGGAAACTTTCTATTTTTGGAAACTTTCTATTTTAGGAAACCTGCTATTTTTGGAAAGTTACTTATTATTACACAGTAAGTATAATAACACATGAAATACCAGAAATACTTAATCAGAATAAACAGAATATAAGATTTAACACAGTTTAAGGCTTTAAAACAGTAAAACATAGTAAGAACACATAAAATAAGCTAAGACATGACATAAAACCAGTTATGTATTTAGTAAGCAGATACTTATTCATGTACGTAATTATGTAGCACTAGTGATTCGGAAGTAGGATTCTCGCAGTTCGTCTTTCTCGTTCACTGGACATAAGGTACGGATTCCCGTCCTTTCAGTATGGACATTCTTTCCTTATTAGGATTCCCCGTATGCAGCCAACTGTTTTCCCGTAGTATAAGTTATGAGTTTGATTGCTTATGTATCATTAAGATTACCTATAGCCATATACATGCATGACCAGTTTCACCTAGTTATGGAGGTACCATAACCATAACATTAGAGGCACTGATGTTATGACTTTACCACGGCGGAGTGATTGCTCGTGGCGTCCCTTCAGCTTTTGGCCATTTATTTATATTTATCATGTGGGGCATATGGGTGCATCCTAGTTACATGTTTTTATTCAGGATTTCATGGTGAATGTGGTGTGTGCCTTGCATCCTTCACAAGGAGCTGATCCCTCCTACCCAAAAACCAGTATATTAAATTAGAGGCAGCCCCTCTAATTTGCATGATGAGGTCACCCCTCCAATTATTCATGCACGGTGGATTTTCATGACCTATATTAGCTAATGGTAAAATATGACAAACAGTTTTTATAAGATAAACATAAGACTTTCAAACTATAAAACCAGTTTATTTAAGACTTAACCAGGTTACTCGGGATTTAGTTTCTTCCGCTGTTATTATGTTATATGCTTATCCTATTCATGCTTTATTGTACATCCGTGCACTGAGCGTATTTGCTCAGCCGTTTTCCTTTTCTATGTTCCCAAAACGGCAGGTACTCAGGGACGCTCGTAGACACTAAGAGTACGTACATATGGACTGGAAGCTGTCTAGCCTTCTTTACATTATGCATTTCTTTTCTTATGATACTTATGCTTTGGACATTGTTTAGTCCTTTCCTTTATTATACTATGTTTGTGTGTGATGAGCTCTACTTTTGGACTACCGATGTTTGATTCCGGTATTTTCCTTTTTATGGTCAAGTAATGTTTAGACATTTTACCTTGTATGCTTTGATGACACGCCATAATTACTATGATATTTCCATTTCCAAAATGGGGTGTTACAATTATGGTATCAGAGCCAAGGCTTCGACCTGTAGGCTCTCAAATATGACCTGTGATTAGTGGGTAGTCACTACGGTCTTCCTAGAACTGACAGTTGTTTTCATGCATTCATCATTTTTAAGCATACATATACATGTCATTGTTGCAGGGTTTTTGACTAAGTAATGGTTGGTACAGGACTGGCCCTATTTAGTCGCATGTGTTTTATCGAAACTTTTAGATTTGGGACCGACCCATAGGCGTCCCCTCGCTATGTCTTTTGTTTTGGGTGAACTGACCAGAGGCGTTCACTCTCGAGCATACAAAAGTTTTCATAAAACTGCATCATGCATTCATACACAAAATTTTCTTGCATAAAATTTTTCTCGTGAAATTTTAGTATAAATTTTTTTCATGTATATATTTATATTTTATGTTTTGAACTGTTTAATCATATGTTTTATGTTATACTGTCAGATGGTTCTCACACACGAACAGGAGCAGCTCAATGCTGCAATTCAGGCTGCCATGCAAGCCTTGCTTCCTCAACTGAGGAATGACATTCGGGCTGAAGTTCAAGCTGCCAACAATCAGCAACACAATCAACCACCTCCTCCTCCTCCTCCAGTGACATTAGCAGTATGGCTGGAGAGATTCAACAAGCTCCGCCCTCGAGCTTTTGAGAAGATAGATAGCCCCAGCGATGCTGAAAGCTGGTTGGCTCACATCGAGAAGATTTTCAACGCTATGGGCTGTGACCCCGCATACAAGGCGAGGTTGGCATGCTATCGGTTCGAAGGCGATGTACTCAACTGGTGGTTGGCATTGATGCAATCTGAAGGTGATGATGAGTGGGTTGCTGGTTTGACTTGGGCTCAGTTCAAGGACAGGGTGATGGAGCAGTTCTTTCCCAAGGCTGAGCAGGACAAGCTCAAGAGAGAGTACCATGGAATCCGACAGAGAGTTGGGGAGAATAGCAACGAGTTTATGCAACGCTTTCTTCACTTGGCTGGTTTCCTTGGTGCGGCAGCAGGTACTCCTGAAGAGCAGGCACATCACTTCAGATGGGCTCTTCACACATCGGTCGCAAACAATCTGGTGTGTGCTACGTTCAACACTGTAGCACAAGTGGCCGATGCAGCACGAAAACTGGAGATGCTGCAGGAGAGGGATGAGTTCGGGGAAGCTGAAAGACCCGACAAGAGGTAAACATTCGTATTCAAGCGGTGACCAATCTGTATACTTTCCATATGTCAATTATTCATCTCTTTAACGGTATCTTCCAGGCAGAAAACTGGGGACCGGTCTCAGCCGGCTACTCAGCAGCAGCCTCATCAGCCCAAGGGAAACGGTCAGACTAACGACCGTTCTGCTACGGATAGGCGTGGCGGTAATGACAATTACCGTAACAACGCTGGGCACTCCAACAACAGCAGGTCCAAATACTTACGAATTCCTTATGTTTTATGTTATAACTCATATTCTGACACTTTAGCAAACTTCTACCAGGAACCATGGAAACGGTAGGGACCAGAACCAGAGAGGTTCGCAGCCTAGCCGTCCAGCTATCACTGGTATTCAATCTTACGATTATCCGCTTCGTCCTTTGTACCCAACTATCATGTCTTATGTAAACTGTTTTTATCAGGTCCTCAGCCAGCCAGAGCACCTGCTGTAGGATACACTTATCCTCTTTGCTCTACTTGCCACCGTAGGCATCCAGGACCATGTCGCCGTAATACTGATGCGTGCTTCAAGTGTGGTCTTTCTGGCCATATTATGAAGGATTGCCGTAAGGGAGAGATGGAGGGTACATCAGGACATGCTGACACCAAGCCGCCTCCTACTGTCGGGCGTGTCTACACGACATCTCGAGACCAGGCCAACAAGTCTACATGTACCATCACTGGAATCTTGTATATGTATGGTCGCGCTGCATGTGTTCTTTTCGATACGGGTGCTACTCACTCGGTTATTTCTACTATTTATGCTAAGAACATTAGGATGCCTCCCTTGCCACTAGAAAATAGGCTTACTATTTCCACGCCTTTGAGGGACTCTGTATTAATCACCCATGTATACAAGAGTCTTCCCCTAGAATTTGATGATAAGGTTCGACCTGTCGACGCACTTCCGCTGGACATGAATGACTTCGACATAATTTTGGGCATGGATTGGCTATCCAAGTATCATGCTACCATAGACTGCCATTCATATCGAGTTATCTTCGGTGATGTCAATGCACCAGAGTACATTCATAATGGGTTCATACCCGGACGGTCTGTACAAGTCATATCCACCCTGCAAGCGCGTGCACTACTGTCACATGGCTGCGAGGGTTACCTAGTTACGGTTCACGACCTGGATGCTGAGTCTCCATCGATTCAGGATCAACCAATAGTGTCGGAATTCCAAGACGTGTTTCCATCAGAACTTCCGGGCATACCACCTGCACGAGAAGTGGAATTCAGTATCGAGCTGATTCCAGGAGCTGAACCAATCTCCAAGGCTCCTTATCGCATGGCTCCCATAGAGTTGAAGGAGCTGAAGGATCAACTACAAGAACTTCTTGGACGAGGTTTTATTTGACCGAGTGCATCTTCATGGGGTGCACCGGTTTTGTTTGTTAAGAAGAAGGACGGCAGTATGCGTCTTTGCATAGACTATCGCGAGCTCAACAAGATTACCATTCGAAATAGATATCCACTGCCACGCATTGACGATCTGTTTGACCAACTCCAAGGGGCCAAACACTTCTCCAAGATTGATCTTAGGTCAGGCTATCATCAGCTACGGGTCAAGGAGCAGGACATCGCTAAGACTGCCTTTCGTACCCGCTATGGCCACTACGAATTTGTAGTTATGCCATTTGGCCTGACAAATGCTCCAGCAGTGTTCATGGATTTGATGAACAGAATATTCCATGAATTTCTGGACAAGTTCGTCATTGTCTTCATCGATGACATCCTGATTTTCTCAAAGTCCAAGGAGGAACACGAAGACCATCTTCGTACAGTACTACAGATTCTTCGCCAGAAGCAGCTGTATGCTAAATTCTCCAAGTGTGAGTTCTGGTTAGACAAGGTGGCATTCTTAGGTCACATTGTATCAGCAGAAGGAATCACTATGGATCCAACGAAGGTTGAGGCCATTACAAAGTGGCCAAGGCCAACATCAGCGACGGAATTCCGCAGTTTCTTAGGCTTAGCTGGCTATTACCGTAGGTTCGTAGAGAACTTTTCCCGCCTAGCACTACCATTGACCAAACTGATGCGGAAAGGGGAGAAATTCGTCTGGACTGAAGATCGAGAGAAGAGCTTTGAAGACCTGAAGCAGAAGTTAGTATCTGCACCTATTCTTACTCTACCATCTGGTACGGGTGGATTTCAAATCTACAGCGATGCATCGGGGAAGGGACTTGGCTGTGTTCTCATGCAACATAAGAAAGTGATCGCGTACGCTTCACGGCAGCTTAAGCCTTATGAAGAAAATTACCCCACGCACGATCTGGAACTTGCTGCAGTCGTGTTTGCATTGAAGATATGGAGGCACTACTTATATGGAGAATCATGTGACATTTTCACGGACCACAAGAGCTTGAAGTATATCTTCACTCAGCGTGAATTGAACATGAGGCAGAGGAGATGGTTAGAGCTGTTGAAGGATTATGACATTAACCTTCAATATCATCCCGGAAAGGCAAATGTAGTAGCAGATGCCCTTAGCAGGAAGTCCGGAATGATCAACGGCATTAAAATCGAAGAGGAAATCATCAGAGACTTGGAGCGACTAGACATCGAGATCATGGTACGTGGACAACACGGTTACTGGGCTAATCTTAGAGTAGAACCCGAGTTACTATCTAAGATCAAGGAAGCTCAGAAGGATGATGGAGAAATCTGGGCGATAGTACAAAATTTGGAGAAGCAGACAGAATTCAAAGTAGATGCAGATGGTATCGTATGGCAGGGCACGAGACTTTGTGTCCCTGATGACCAAGAACTCCGGGAAGCTTTGTTAGCTGAAGCTCATAGCTCCCCATTCTCGATACATCCTGGTTCGACTAAGATGTACCATGACATCAAGCAGTACTTTTGGTGGAGTGGTATGAAACAGGATGTGGCCACTTACGTCTCCAAATGTCTTACCTGCCAGCAGGTTAAGATCGAGCATCAGCGATCTGGCGGTCTCCTTCAACCGTTAGATATTCGAGTGGAAGTGGGACAAAATCACCATGGATTTTGTTACCGGTCTTCCGCCTACTAAAAGGAAGCACGATGCAATTTGGTTATCGTTGATCGACTTACCAAATCAGCTCATTTCTTACCGATCCGCAAGGAAGATCCGGTAAGTAAACTCGCAGATACGTATAGACGAGAGATCATGAGACTCCACGGTGCACCATCCAGCATCGTCTCAGACAGAGATCCTCAATTCACTTCGCGCTTTTGGAAAAGTCTGCAGAAAGCTTGGGGTACACAACTTAAGCTTAGCACGGCTTTTTATCCTCAAACGGACGGACAGTCGGAGCGAACCATTCAGACATTGGAAGATATGTTGAGGTCATGTGCGTTGGAATGGACGGGTGATTGGGACGAATACATCTGTTTGGTGGAGTTTGCATACAACAACAGCTGGCACGCAAGCATTAAATGTGCTCCATTTGAGATGTTGTATGGCAGAAAGTGTCGTGCCCCAATCTGCTGGGATCAGGTTGGCGAGCGAACACTCGAAGGACCGGAAATCATAGAGATGACAAATGAGAAGATCACAGTAGCTAAGCAGAAGATTCAAGAGGCACGGTCACGTCAGAAGAGTTACGCCGATAAGCATCGTAGGGATATACACTTTAACATAGGAGATCACGTCTTCCTTAAGGTTTCGCCGGCACGTGGTGTTAGACGCTTCGGGATAAAAGGGAAGCTTAGTCCTCGTTTCATCGGACCGTTTGATATCATTGAACGAGTCGGTGAAGTATCTTACCGATTGGCGTTACCTCCGCATCTATCGCATGTGCACACTGTGTTTCATGTGTCCTTAATCAGAGGGTACAAGTATCATCCCCTTCGCATGGTTCAGTATCCACTGGAACAGATACGTGAAGATCTCACTTTTATAGAAGAACCCGAACAAGTTCTTGACAGACAAGAATGAGTCATGAGAAAGAAGACGATTCCATTCGTCAAAATTCTATGGAGGGATCATACCGAGCGGGAAGCCACTTGGGAAACGGAGGAGTCTATCCGGGCTTCTTACCCTCATTTCATATTTTGAATTCGGGTATGTTCTTTTTTTCCAGTTTACTTTATCTATAATTCGGGGACGAATTATTCTTTTTAGGGGGGAAGAGTTGTAAAACCCGCATGCTTTTACCATGCATAGTACCCTTAGGATCGTACGTACTAGTTAAAACTTTCCTAATATAGCATGATTACGATTACGTGTTAGGAGTTTACGTATTACGTACGTGCTAGAACACGATAAGTATTTACTATGCACGATCACGTAATAATTATTTAACAATAATTAATCACGAACATGTGATCATGAAATCATGAACGTAATTAAAACACGAGCTATTATTAAGTACGTATATATATTTATTACGAGCGTAATTAAAAATATTAGATCACGGTGTTTATGTAACGAGAACAATTAAAACACGAACATAAATAAACACAAACGAGTAACTAAATAACGAGACACGGAAAAAGGTACGGGAACCCCATGTGGGGTCCCTACCCGCGACCAAACAAGGACAAATGGGCCAAGCCCATTTGTCAAATTTACTAAAGGGGTTATTTACTTTTTACACTACACAAAATAAACTTACAGAAGATTTTTAAGAAAAACCTAAAAACCCTCATTCCTCCTTCTCTTTGTGCCGCCACCCTAAGAACACCATACAAGGTGGTTCTTGATCTTGGATCTCAGAATTCTAGTGATTTATCGTGTTGGTTCTTCGTTCTCTTTATCCACGAATTCGGTAAAACCTTTTTAAACCTTTTCTTTTGATTTAATCTTTTTATTAATTATGAACATGTGATGTTTTTATAAAAACATAATGATTAATCATAGATCTAACATGTTTTGGTGTCAAATTAAATCAAAGGGTTGTTTTTAAGGGGTGTTTGTTTTGGCCGCAGGCTGCAACCGAACCCGAAGGGGTTTCGATTTGCCAAGCCGACCACCACCAAGACCATATGGTCTTGGTTGGTGCGTATGGGTCCCACGGCAGCAAGGGGAAACACGGGGTACCCCGAGTTGGTTCGGGGTACGGTGTCGATTCATGTCCGGTTCATGTTTTAGCCTAGATCCGGTTCATGGTGTATGTTAGTTTTTTTTATGTTATGAACTTATGTTAAAATTAAATTAATAAAAGATGTGATTAATTTAATAACATGACTTAGGTTATTTAATTATTAATGATCATGAAATTATTTTAACCTAAGTATTTATATATTTAAGACTTATAATTAATTAATTATTTTAAAACCATGGATATAATTAATTAATTAACATGACTTAGGTTATATTATTAATATATAATAATACATATTTTAACCTAAGTATTTAACTTATTTAATAAAAACATGTTATACTTTAATTAAATATTATAACCTATAGTTTAATTAAATTACATGAAATAATTATTAAACTATACAATATACCATATGACTTAGAAATAATCATGAAAAACACTTAGGCTTATATACTTAGCTTATTTAACCAGCTTATTTCTAATTATGGAAACTTTCTATTTTTAGAAACTTAATTAAATAAGGCAGCTAATCTAGTTATGGAAACCAGCTATTTTTAGAAACTTAATTAAATAAGGCAACTAATCTATTTATGGAAACCAGCTATTTTTAGAAACTTATTTATTTAAGGCAGCTAATCTATTTATGGAAACTTATTTAATTAAGGTAGCAAATCTATTTATGGAAACTTTCTATTTTTAGAAACTTATCTATTTTAAGCAGTAAATCTATTTTTGGAAACTTTCTATTTTTGGAAACTTTCTATTTTTGGAAAATTTCTATTTTTGGTAACTTCCTATTTTTGGAAACTTTCTATTTTTGGAAACTTTCTATTTTTGGAAACTTTCTATTTTTGGAAACTTTCTATTTTAGGAAACCTGCTATTTTTGGAAAGTTACTTATTATTACACAGTAAGTATAATAACACATGAAATACCAGAAATACTTAATCAGAATAAACAGAATATAAGATTTAACACAGTTTAAGGATTTAAAACAGTAAAACATAGTAAGAACACATAAAATAAGCTAAGACATGACATAAAACCAGTTATTTATTTAGTAAGCAGATACTTATTCATGTACGTAATTATGTAGCACTAGTGATTCGGAAGTAGGATTCTCGCAGTTCGTCTTTCTCGTTCACTGGACATAAGGTACGGATTCCCGTCGTTTCAGTATGGACATTCTTTCCTTATTAGGATTCCCCGTATGCAGCCAACTGTTTTCTCGTAGTATAAGTTATGAGTTTGATTGCTTATGTATCATTAAGATTACCTATAGCCATATACATGCATGACCAGTTTCACCTAGTTATGGAGGTACCATAACCATAACATTAGAGGCACTGATGTTATGACTTCACCACGGCGGAGTGATTGCTCGTGGCGTCCCTTCAGCTTTTGGCCATTTATTTATATTTATCATGTGGGGCGTATGGGTGCATCCTAGTTACATGTTTTTATTCAGGATTTCATGGTGAATATGGTGTGTGCCTTGCATCCTTCACAAGGAGCTGATCCCTCCTACCCAAAAACCAGTATATTAAATTAGAGGCAGCCCCTCTAATTTGCATGATGAGGTCACCCCTCCAATTATTCATGCACGATGGATTTTCATGACCTATATTGGCTAATGGTAAAATATGACAAACAGTTTTTATAAGATAAACATAAGACTTTCAAACTATAAAACCAGTTTTTTTAAGACTTAACCAGGTTACTCGGGATTTAGTTTATTCCGCTGTTATTATGTTATATTCTTATCCTATTCATGCTTTATTGTACATCCGTGCACTGAGCGTATTTGCTCAGCCGTTTTCCTTTTCTATGTTCCCAAAATGGCAGGTACTCAGGGACGCTCGTAGACACTAAGAGTACGTGCATATGGACTGGAAGCTGTCTAGCCTTCTTTACATTATGCATTTCTTTTCTTATGATACTTATGCTTTGGACATTGTTTAGTCCTTTCCTTTATTATACTATGTTTGTGTGTGATGAGCTCTACTTTTAGACTACCGATGTTTGATTCCGGTATTTTCCTTTTTATGGTCAAGTAATGTTTAGACATTTTACCTTGTATGCTTTGATGACCGCCATAATTACTGTGATATTTCCATTTCCAAAATGGGGTGTTACATTACTCGTACATGGCAAAGGTTGAAGAAGTTCTCAAAGTCACTGAAGATGACAATGGCCCTATCTTTGACACTGAGCCAATCGATAAGGTACATACTACTGATGAATATAATGTGTTTGGTGATATTCCTGAGCATAGTGATCTACCCAATGCCATTAATGACACGTGTATGATGGAAACGGTTGATAGCAATACCACACCCGATTCATCAGACATGTGCAATAATGAGTCTGAGGATGATCAACATGCAAATGAATATGATGAAGAGGAACGTATTGCGCTTGCTAATTTAATTGCTACTTTACAAAAAGATGTCACTGAAAATAAAAAGAGTCAAAATCAATTAAAGAAGGAAAACGCTACGCTCAATCAAAGTTTTGAAGAATGCAAAGCTGCTCTTATCAAATCTACTGAGATGACTGAAAGCTATAGAGATGAGCTCCTTCAGAAAACCAAAGAGCTTGAGGGGTACAAGGGAAGTGCGTTAAAAAGTCAAAAGGAAGATTTTGAAAACAAATATAATACAACTCTTGAGTTATTAGCAAAAGAGAAGTGTCAATATAATGTTTTCTTAATGGATGAACGCCAAAAAACGTACCTTGCCAATACCAAAGTTAATGAACTTGAACAAAAGCTCTCTATGACCACTACTGATTCTGCTCAAATTCTTGAGGATAAGAAACAAGAGGTAGATGCGTTAAAACAAGACTTCAAAAGTAGATATGATAAAGAAACTGAAAAAGTAACAAAACTAGAAACACAAGTCGAATTTTTGAATAAAGTTGTTTATAAAACGCATGATTCTATTCAATCCGTAAGAATGTTGGCACCTCCTTCGATGTTTAAGGGTCAAGCTAGCTTTGCAAGTCCTGAGTACCTTGCCAAAGCTCAAGCTGCAGACCCGTGTCTTTATCTTGATGAGACTGAAAGAACCAATCTTGATTGCATGCCTGTTAGTGCCGATAGTGAAGAGACTGCCCTTTGGGATGATGATAGTCGACCTCTTGTCAATAAGGAATTTGTGAAACCATATAATTATGCTTACATGAATAGTCTTTATGGTCTTTTTAACAAACAAACTCAGAAAACCCGTGAGGAAGTGTTTTTAGAATGCAAGCAAAAGAGAATTCAATGGAAGAAAGCATTTGCCCCTAAGAAATCTAATGTTTATAAATACATAAACTACCTCCCTCTAGATGAATCTAAAAGCAAGAGTAGGAAAACATTAGGTATTCTTAAACACCACATAGATAATGTTAAATCTATTGTTGAAAGAGACTGGGCAAAACGTGAAAATGCTGAGTGGACACGTCCGATTCCTCATGATATTACCTTGCTTGTGAAAGAACTCTTAATTCCTAACACGGCGTTGATTAAAGAAACTGTTCTTCAACTTGAGGAGTTCATTCGGACTGAAATGTATGATGATTTAAAATATGTTGAAGCTCTTGAGAAACACATTGAAGATCTTCAAATGGAGAAGTCTGATTTTTTAGATGAATATGATTTACTATTGCAAGAATGTGTTTCTAGCTTATTTTACATCTTGTGCTGATATTGATGAATATTTTGATGTTGCATGCAAATATCTTGATAAGATCAAAGAATGTGAACGTCTTGAAATTGAGCTTTCGAAACGTAAAGAAACCGTTGATAAAAAGGCTTTTGAGTTACTTCAACACAAAACTGATTTCCTTCAAAAACATTGTCATTCTCTTGAACTTGCTTTGAAAAAGACGTTGGTAGTTTTCCACATGATAATAAATTGCAAGAAAAACTTTCCCAAACGTTTCGAGAAATGAATGAACAGAATTTGGAAATTAAAGGGTTGAAAGCTCAGTTACAAGACAGGGACAGAGCGATAGCAGAGTTGCAGAAACACGTTGCTAAAATGGGTGGGAAAGTCGTGGAACCTAGCATTAAGAAACCTGTTGTTAGACAACCCAATGCTTCTAAAGTGAATAGATCCTCTATCTTGGGAAAATCATCTGCTTTATCAAATTCCTCGTTTGCAAAACTTGTGTTTGCCCCCAAGATGGACGGAAAGGAAAGGTTACCACAAAATCAACCCATAAGGAATCCTATAGCACCAAGCGTTAAGCACAATAATGTGATTAAACCAGGGATGTATAGAATGACCACTAAGCCCACAAACAAACTTACTCAATCGCCTCAGACTTCTAGAAACACTAATATTCGTGTGTCTTCTACTACATGAATAGTCTCCACTACTAGTGTTAGCCGGCCTCAGCTTAAGAGCACTCAAGTGAATGATAAGGTCTGGAAACACAAGAATCAAGGGAAGATGAAGGAAGTAGAAGAACACCCTAGGAATTTGAATGTTTTTAAAAATAAAAAGTCTGTAATCGCATGTAATGACGATATGAATGATGTGAATGATTTGAATGCTATGGATGTGAAATTTGTTTGTCTCAAATGTGGCAAGTGTGCTAATGCTAATCATTATATGTGTGCTATGAATAAAGTCAAAGGCGTATATACTAGAACTAAGAAGCAAGTTGCGATGCCTATTAGAGCTAGTAAACCCAAACGCAAAGTGAACCATTCTGGTGCTACTCCCACTAAGAAAAGTAATGCATCAGACTCTACCACTAAGAATCCTAGAAGCAAAATTAAGGAATTATATGAGTCTGCTAGAAAGTCTTGGAAATGGTGGTTTGCTAAATGGATGCCGAGACCTAGGACAGAAAATGTGAAAACGAGTGTTAGTTTGCCTTTAAATGTTGATAAGGACACTAATGATTCTACTATCACAACTACTGTGGTATCCAACTTAGCAAATGCTCCATCGTGTTCTAACTCTTCTGCAGGTGATACAAATAATTCTCTTCATACTGGACTCCGGATGCACGAAGCACATGACGGGGAATCTCAAGCTTCTAATTAACTTCGTCGAGAAGTTCCTGGGTACGGTCCGATTCGGAAATGATCAATTTGCACTGATCCTAGGATATGGAGATTTGGTTCAGGGGAATATCACGATTAAAAGGGTATACTACGTCGAAGGGCTCAATCACAATCTTTTCTCGGTTGGTCAATTCTGTGATGCGGATTTGGAGGTTGCTTTCAGAAAGAAGACATGTTTTGTTCGTGATTATGATGGGAATGACTTACTTACCGGTACACGGGGTACTGATCTTTACACAATTTCACTTCAAGACACAACTTCATCAACTCCAATTTGCTTCATGGCTAAAGCTTCAACGACTCAGGCATGGTTATGGCATCAACGTTTATCTCATCTTAATTTTGATAACATCAACTTGCTTTCCAACAAAGATATTGTGAGAGGCCTTCCAAGTTTGAAATTCATCAAAGATCATCTTTGTTCTTCTTGTGAACTTTGTAAAGCTAAACGAAGTAGCTTCAAAACAAAGACCACACCAAGCTCTAAAGGACGGTTAGATCTTCTTCACATGGATTTGTGTGGTCCCATGCGTGTTCAGAGTATCAATGGAAAGAAATATATTCTGGTAATTGTCGATGATTACTCAAGGTACACATGGACTCACTTCTTGAGATCCAAGGATGAAACACCCGAAGTTCTCATCAGCTTCCTTAAACTGATTCAACGTGGTCTTCAAGCTCAAGTTAAAGTGGTTCGTACTGACAGAGGTACAGAATTTTTGAATTTAAATCTGAGAAAGTATTTTGAAGCCGAAGGGATTGAACATGAAACATCCATTGCTCGAACACCCGAACAAAACGGCGTTGTTGAAAGACGAAACCGTACTTTAGTTGAGGCTGCTCGAACTTTACTATCCGCTTCAAAACTTCTACAATACTTTTGGGCCGAAGTCGTGTCAACCGCATGCTACACACAAAACCGCTCCTTAATTATCCCAAGACACGAAAAGACACCATATCACATAATTCATGATCGAAAACCTTCACTCAAACACCTTCATGTCTTTGGATGTACTTGTTACACTATACGAGATGGTGAAAATTTGGATAAGATGAAAGAAAAAGGTGATGCATGTATTCTTGTGGGATATGCAACTCTGTCTAAGGGATATAGAGTATACAACAAGAGAACAAAATTGATTGTCGAGACTATTCACATCCTTTGATGAATTACAAGAGATGGCACTTGAACAAAACAGTTTAAGTCCCGATCCAAAAAGACAAACGACTTCCGTTCACAACCGCACGGAACTCGGAACTCAAGACCACATCAATGAACCGTCAAGTTCAACGCTGGTTCCAGAACATGTTCCTAGAGCTGATATGACAGTCGACACGACAATTGAAGAGTTGGAAATGTTATATGGACCAATGTATGATGAATATTTCACGGGGGAGAAACAAGTTGTATCGAAGCCTTCCGTTGTCACTCATGATAAGAATGATGATACCGATCATCGTCAAAAACCGGATTCAACTTCATCTACTTCAACACGGGTTGCTGAAGATTTACCTCCTCAGAATATCACATCAACAATCGCTTCTACAACATCCACAACTACTGTCATTGCTCCAGAGAACACAAATCAAGCAGACAATGCATTATCTGACGAAGACGAATTTATCAACCCATTCGGTACACCAGTACAAGAATCTGGAGAGTCTTCTACTCGCCATGTTGATCCGTCAAATATGCATACATTCTACCAACGACATCCTTCAACACATCATTAGACCCGAGATCATCCTTTGGTTTATGTAATTGGAAACCCTTCACAGCCCGTTCGTACAAGACGACAGCTTCACACCGATGGCGATGTTTGTATGTTCACACTCGTCGTGAGTTCAGCTGAACCGAAAAACATCAAAGAAGCCATGGCTGATCATGCTTGGATTGAATCGATGACGGATGAACTTCAACAATTTGAAAGACTTAAAGTCTGGGAACTTGTTGACAGACCATACGATGTAATTCCATTAAATCTTCGATGGATCTGGAAAAACAAGATGGATGAAGAGAACATGATCATCAAGAATAAATCTAGGCTAGTGGCTAAAGGGTACGGATAGAAAGAGGGTATTGATTTTGAAGAATCATTTGCACCAGTAGCTCGAATGGAAGCGGTCAGGATTTTTCTTGCTTATGCTTCACATAAGGGATTCATTGTCTATCAAATGGACGTAAAGACGGCGTTTCTTAATGGTACTTTGAAGGAAGAAGTCTATGTCACGCAGCCAGAAGGATTCGTCAATCCTCATTATCCTGACAAGGTGTATCGTCTCCACAAAGCACTTTATGGACTCAAGCAAGCTCCAAGGGCATGGTACGACGAGCTCTCGAAATTTCTGGTCTCCAAAGGTTTCTCAAAAGGTTCTATTGATTTAACTTGGTTCACTTATAAATATGGGGATGACATTTTGCTTGTGCAGATTTATGTTGATGACATCATTTTCGGGTCTACAAACCCAAAACTTTCAAAATGGTTTGAAAAAGTAATGCACATCAGATTTGAAATGTCTATGATGGGCGAACTAAAATTCTTTCTAGGAATTCAAGTTCACCAATCCCCAAGTGGTATCTTCATTAACCAATCTAAGTATTGTCAAGAGATAATCACAAAGCATGGTATGACATCATGTGACCCCATTGGGACACCATTATCAACTACATCCCTAGATGTTTATTTGGAGGGATTACTGAAGGCCTACGTAATCTAAGGATTTGTTAAATGATGGATTAGATCTATGGATTTGGTGGAAGAGATGGGGAAGATGGAGATTAGGTGTAGAGAGAGAAAGGAGAGGGAAGGAAAGTAGAGAGAGAAAGTAATTAGATAAAATGATTAAGTGTGTAAGAATGAATGACCAACCCCCTCCTAACATGCTAGGAGGGGTATATATATAGCCCACCCTACATGTGGGCTATATGGACTATATACTTACAAAGTGGATCACGAGCCCATTACATAATTATCGTTGGAGCGACCGATCCTTCACAAATACGTAAAACGTATTTCCAACAATCTCCCCCTAAGGGAGGTCGCTCCAAGTTACAAAGTTCTAAATATACTATGGCTCGTGATCTATGCTAATAATGATGTGACCGAGACTTTCTTTGGGAAAACACATTTCCAACAATCTCCCCCTAAGGGAGGTCACACCATTTTACAAAATCTTAAACCTAGCATCTATGCTTGAGTCTTCGATCTTGTTCTTGTGAATATGCTTGAAGTGATCTTTGACTTTAGTTCTTGAGCATGTTTCCTTGCCTTGACCTTGTGCATTCATCACTTGTGAAATTTGCCTAGTTGTGACTTCATGTTCCACATACTTATACCTTTAAATTCTTGAAAGCTTCAGAGTTTGATACAGCGGAAGACTTGACCTTCAGACTTTCTTGAATTTGTTGAAGTACTAATTGTATGTAGTATAAGCATGTGGTAACGACTTCTTCTGGATTGTACACCGCAATGCCACCTTTTTGTTACACTGCATAAGACAGTTAGCAACAAAACATATACACGGATGAAATGGCCTTGAACATTTCATTCTAATTTGGTAGCATTTTACCTCCGGCCGGTGAAGACCGTTGGACGATATTAAATATCGTACTTGTGGCAGGTAGTTTCAATTAAGAACCTCCTTGACAAGATTTCGCGGGTAAACCCGTTCTCTTTACTCGACCGTCCAAAGCTGACTGCGAACGTAAAGAGTGAATCATTTGGATAATATTATCCGCATGATTTGAAGCCGTCAATTCATGTTCCTGGAACAAGTGAAATTCAATTAAGAACCGCACCATCGTTGCTTTCCAGTTGTCACTAGCTTGATTCATATAGAATCTTGCAAGTTACCTACCAAGTGCTGTTTGATGTTAACACTAGAAGGATTTCCACTCGTCACTGTGATCAATAAAGAGTCACTCTGAGTGTTCTGGCAAGATCATATGATAATGCGTAGAGGCCTGGAACGTGTTTAAATTCATTTAAGAATTAAACCACTGTTGCTTTCCAGTTATCACAAGTTTGATTCATAAAGAATCGCACAAGTCACCTACCATGAGCTTTTTGATATTCGCTCAAGAAGGATTTCCATCTTCATTGTAAATACTTTCGTATTACTCAGATGTTCAGGCAAGATCATGAAGATTTTGCGTAGGACTCTTAAGAACTTTCTTACTTTTCACAGTGTGTGAAGAAGCAAGGAATAATGAAAGTGTGTCCTAATGAGATATTTGATGATCTCAAATGGCTCTAGACTCGATCGTGCATTTTGGATTTTTAGTGATCGGAGGCTGGAGAGGAGTGCCACCTTTTCAATACCAATTTATTCGGAGTGAATAAACCAGTAGATAATGTGTTGATCTCCGTGTGATTAAAACAAATACCTTTTGAGAGATATTTGAGTTAGCTGGGAAGGGTTGTGCATTGCATCACTGGGTCCATGATGTCTTTCTTCAATACCGAGAATCATTAGCAAAAATGATCTCAATAGCATATGAATTGACCCGGTTTCTGCCTAAGGTTGTAAGGAGGGCTTCTTTCTTTACACCCTTTATCTTTACAATTCTTTTTCATTCTTCAACCCCTTCAATGCTTACCAATACGTCATAACTAGCACCTTGTTGTGATTGTTCCAGTGCTAACTTAAGTACTTGGTCGGCATTCAGCTACGTTCACAATCTTTCTCCATCTTTCCTAAAGACTACTATTTCTAGCTATGGAATGTCCTTGGGAAGATTCCTCCGGTTCTAGAGAAATCATTGGACTTTAACCTATCCTACCATCCTTATGTCACCACAATCGTCACCGTCGTGAATAGAGATGTTTTGGGTAAGTATAAATCATCATGAAATCCATTCTGAAGTGCAAATCCATTTTGCTCCCCCTTAACATATGCTACGATATTCGAAAACATTTCGCACATGTCGGGATGAGCTAACACGTTAAGTCAAACCATTTGTGATTGATCATATCCCATATTAAATCACATTTTCTCCCCCATATTAAAAATATTAACCCAATCGATGTTTTTAATATCAATTGATTTAATAGTATTTTAAGAAAATTTGGGAAGAAAAATGCAAATCCAATTATCTTCATGATTTGAACAAGCTCCCCCTCAAATTAATGAGGGTGTACTTGAAACGTAAATTAAATACCTTTTAAACACAAGTGTAAGGTATTTATTACGTGCAAAGATCAGATATAATAATGAATTCACAAGATTAGCAATGTACGAGGTTGGACCTGAATAATGGAGAACAGCATATGAAAGAAGCACATGGTTCTTGTTCACGAATGTTGGTCGCCTCGTCACGTCCCCGAGAAAATTAATTCTCGTTGTTGAGTCAAAGCTTTCCGGTGAAATGCTTGACTTGATTATGAAAAGCGGGTTGCTATCTGAAATAATAGCAAACCATTTTGAGCATGTTTTAAATGTTTTAAACTTCTGCTCGAACTTTATTTACAACCCCGTGTCATTATTGAATGACATTTCTAGGTTCGTAAATATTATCGATTCCAGAAGACATGCTCTTTTTATCAAAACATTTTTGAACACACAATTTTGAAAGATTTAGAAAAATCTTTGAAAAATTCTTGAAAAATTGTGTTCAAAGTTTTGAAAACCAATTACTTGAGCTTAAGATTTGGAATATCTTAGGAACGAGCTCAAGTCCGAGAAGTTGTAAACTTCTCGTTGTTAAGGATAAGTTTATCATTGGCGATAAACTTTCCTTTTATCTGAAGAACGAGTCCTAAGCTGACATTTACTTAGAAGTCGTGTTCATGAGCTTGAAAACTTTGACTGTTTTAACGGAAAGCTCATGACCGAGAAAGGTGAATTTCTCGTTACGAGGAAAAGTTCTCTTATTTAAAAGATACACTTTCCTTTCTGAGCTTAAAACTTCGAATGTTTTAATACAAGCTCATGACCGAGAAAACTGAATTTCTCGTTATGAGGATAAGTTTATCATTAATGATAAACTTTCCTTTATTTGAAGTACGAGTTACAGTCTGACATTTAACTGTAAGTCATATACACGAGCTTAAAACCTTTGAATGGTTTTAATGTAAGCTCGTGTCCGAGAAAATTTAATTTCTCGTTGTAAGGATAAGTTTATCATCGGCGATAAACTTTCCTTTATTTGAAACACGGGTTACCATCTGATATTTAATGATAAACCATAATGCATGAGCTTAAAAAACTTGGAATGTTTTTGATATAAGCTCATGCCCGAGAAAAATGAATTTCTCGTTTTTAGGATAAGTTTATCATCGGCGATAAACTTTCCTTTCTTTGATGAGCGAGTTACAGTCTGTTATGTGACTGTAAGTCCTTGTGCAGCTTAACCATGAATCCCCTGAGACATTTGTTTCTCTGATATCTGCTTCTTCAGCAACCAAACTCTAAGAGTGTCCTTAGTTGAACGGTACACAACGATTGGACCGCTTCGTTCTTTTGGAACATCAACTTTGGTACCTGCAATCTCATTAGGACTTTGCATGCTTTGACGTGGGTTAGCGATATCGATTATAGAAGCACGTGGGGGTTCACAGTTTGCTTTACTTGTGTCAGAGGTGGCCTGAGGGGATGATTCACTTGTCTTCTTTGGCAAACGTTTCCTTTTATAGAAAATCTTAAGTTCAGGCTTAAATGATGTATCATCCTTTGCAATTTCCTCCCTAGTAGTCTTCGTAGAATCAGAGACTATCCTAGTTAAAGGGCACTCGTTTCCTACAATAGTAAAAGTTCTACCAGTGGGGCGCCAAACTTTACCAAAGGGTTTGATTTTAGCTATCCACTGGGACTTAATTCTAGCACGGGAGTTCACCTCATCAAGTAATTTCTTGACACAAGCATCATGATTTGCCGTAAAGACACATTTTCTACATGTTTTACAAGTAGCATATTTAATGTCTGAATAATTCCTAGATGATTGACCGATGCTCCTAGAAGATGGCATGCTACGGTTAGCAGTGTTGGGTAATCTAGAAGGCATCTGACTAGGTTGGACATTGCTATCTCTTACATGTGTCTTTTGAATAGCTTCCCTTTGACCAGATTTGTGGCAAACGTCATTTGAACTAGTTCTAGACGTGGTCTTGGTATTTTTAGGGAGACTAGAGGCAATCATATGATTTGGTCTTGCTAAAGCTGGAGTGATCACATTGGGCCTAGTTGCTGGAGTGACTGGTCTAATAAGATGAACCAAATCAACTTGGGAGGCAAACCGCGGTCTCGAGGATTGTGGTCGCTCGGATCTAAATGCAGTAGGTTGTCTGACAATCGGTTGTCTGACGAACTGATTTGTAGGCGGTTTCCCCAAGATTGATGGTTTTTCAAGCTTAGTGTCCACACTAGGTCCTTTACTTTTCCTTAACTCGTTTTTCAACGCAGCTATAGCAAAAACCTTTTCCTGTAATTGGGCCTTTAATGTTTCATTTTCTTTGAGCACGATATCTTGGGATGCCAACTTAGATTCAAGCAGTTGAATTTGTTTCAAAAGATTATCCTTTTCAGCTTTAGAATCTAGAACAGTTTGATCCAATTTTCTTTCAAGAACAACGTTTAACTTTTCAAGTTTTTCAAAGTATGTTTCAAATTTGACCGTTTTCTTAGAAAATTCAAGTTTAGCATCCTCAAGATCTTTTGATTGCCGAGCTACGATCGTTTCGAGCTCTTTAATCTTGGAATCAGAATCAGTTAACGAGGCAGTTATAAAGCATTTATCATGATGTTTAGCATTTTGAACACTTTCTCCCCCATTATGACTTACATCGGATGAATCAGAAGTGGTATTGCTATCACTCGTTTCCATCCCATGTTTGTCATAATTAGGTTTCGAATGCTCAATATGCGGTATGTCATCAGCATATACATCATAATTAACATCACATTGTACCATGTTTGCAGGCTCTTCGTCATAAATGGGTAAGGTGTCATCAAGAGAAATCTCGTGAACATTCCCCGACGTGCCACTGGCATCATGTTGTCCTCCTGATTCTGTGCTCGTGCCATCGTTAGGCTCCAAGTTGTCAACCTTATGACCATTATCCTCTTGCATCTGCGGCATTGATTCTTGCACTCCATTAACATACCCTTGCTGAAGTCGAGATCTTTCATAAATCGAAGATGAGACTGATGTCATGAGTTTCAGTATTGTATCACGAAAAACTCGAAGCTCGGTATTTGTATCTCGAAGAAAAGATTGGAAAATCATTGAACTTTCAGACTTGATGATATTAAATTGGAGAAAAGGCGTGAGTTGTGTCACAAGAGCCTTATAAGCAAGTGCCGATGCAGAGTGATTAAAGTTTTCATTGTTGAGTTGCTCTGCCAGTTGGGTCAAGATGGTAAAAATTGAGTCGATGAATATATGACGATCTTGTCCAAAGATTGTCACAAATTCGCTCCCTCCTTGAATCCTCGAAAGAGTGACAAGATGAGACTGAAGCATTTGAAATGAAGTGATGCCACTTTTGCTAACTTTGTTTTGCATTGAATGCGATACTCCCTCTTGAAATGTCGAACTCAACGAATCCATTGAATGTGGTTGCGTTAATCCCTATTCGGAATAACTCCTATTCGGAATAATCCCTATTCGGAACCCTATTCGGAATAATCCCTATTCTGAATAATCCCTATTCGGAATAATCCTTATTCAGAATAATCCCTATTCGGAATAATCCCTATTCGGAATAATCCCTATTCGGAATAATCCTTATTCGGAATAATCCTTATTCAGAATAATCCCTATTCGGAATAATCCTTATTCAGAATAATCCCTATTCGGAATAATCCCTATTCGGAATAATCCCTATTCGGAATAATCCCTATTCGGAATAATCCTTATTCGGAATAATCCTTATTCAGAATAATCCCTATTCGGAATAATCCTTATTCAGAATAATCCCTATTCGGAATAATCCCTATTCGGAATAATCCCTATTCGGAATAATCCTTATCCAGAATAATCCCTATTCGGAATAATCCCTATTCGGAATAATCCCTATTCGGAATAATCCTTATTCGGAATAATCCTTATTCAGAATAATCCCTATTCGGAATAATCCTTATTCAGAATAATCCCTATTCGGAATAATCCCTATTCGGAATAATCCCTATTCGGAATAATCCTTATTCGGAATAATCCTTATTCAGAATAATCCCTATTCGGAATAATCCCTATTCGGAATAATCCCTATTCGGAATAATCCCTATTCGGAATAATCCTTATTCGGAATAATCCTTATTCAGAATAATCCCTATTCGGAATAATCCTTATTCAGAATAATCCCTATTCGGAATAATCCCTATTCGGAATAATCCCTATTCGGAATAATCCCTATTCGGAATAATCCCTATTCGGAATAATCCTTATTCGGAATAATCCTTATTCAGAATAATCCCTATTCGGAATAATCCCTATTCGGAATAATCCCTATTCGGAATAATCCCTATTCGGAATAATCCCTATTCGGAATAATCCCTATTCGGAATAATCCCTATTCTGAATAATCCCTATTCTGAATAATCTGGAAAAATAGTTTCCGAGACTTAAAAAGAAGCTATTAACTCCGATTTTTGATCCAAAACCACAAAAAGTTTTATGATTTTTACCAAAATAAGCTAAACCCAATCCTTATCAATCAATCCCAATAACAAAAACACCAAAAATAACAAGATTCAAGAATGATTTTTTCTAAAGATCACTAATTGATTCAAAAACTAAAAAAGCAACACAATCAATTGAAGGGGTTTTTAATCAAATCAATAGATAAAAAAAAAACGCAAATCCTAAGATTTAACCATGGCTCTTGATACCAATTGAAGGCCTACGTAATCTAAGGATTTGTTAAATGATGGATTAGATCTATGGATTTGGTGGAAGAGATGGGGAAGATGGAGATTAGGTGTAGAGAGAGAAAGGAGAGGGAAGGAAAGTAGAGAGAGAAAGTAATTAGATAAAATGATTAAGTGTGTAAGAATGAATGACCAACCCCCTCCTAACATGCTAGGAGGGGTATATATATAGCCCACCCTACATGTGGGCTATATGGACTATATACTTACAAAGTGGATCACGAGCCCATTACATAATTATCGTTGGAGCGACCGATCCTTCACAAATACGTAAAACGTATTTCCAACAATTACCCATAGATCAAACGAGATATCGTTCCATGATCGGTTCCCTCATGTACTTGAAAGCAAGCAGACCTGATATTCATCATGCTACATGTTATTGTGTACGATATCAAGCACGACCCACTGAAAAGCACCTCAACGAGGTTAAACGAATCTTTCGGTACCTCAAGAATACCATTCACATGGTACTCTGGTATCCGAGGGAAACCGGTTTCTTTCTAACGGCCTATTCAGATTCTGATCATGTAGGGTGTCTTGATACACGTAAAAGTACTTCTGGTGGTTCACAATTTCTAGGTCAAGATAAGCTTGTGGGATGGTCTTCCAAGAAGCAGGATTGCACGTCACTTTCATCAGCCAAAGCGGAGTATGTGTCTCTATCTGCGTGTTGTGCTCAAGTTCTTTGGATGAGAACAGAACTCACGGATTATGGCTTCCACTTTGATAAAGTACCCTATGTACTGTGACTCAAAGTCTGCCATAGCCATCTCTCGCAATCCGGTACAGCATTCTCGCACGAAGCACATTGATGTCAGATATCACTTCATTAAGGAACAAGTTGAAAAGGGTATTGCTGAATTATACTTTGTTGGAACTGATTACCAATTAGCTTACTTGTTTACAAAAGCTCTTTCGAAAGAGAGGTTTGCGTATCTTGTTAGGCAAATTGGTATGAGATGTTTGACTCCAACAGAACTGGAGGTTCTGGCAAAGAAGCCTGCTTGATTCATCTATCAAACATCTATCTGTAAATATTAATGAAAAAGCAAAATACAAAATTAAAAAAATCTTTGAAAATCCAAAAGTATTCTTCTCGACATGTCTTTCAGTATCGATAATATGGACGTACCTAGAAATGTCGCTCAAAAATGACACCGGTGTGTACATAAAGCTCGAATGAAAGTTGTAAATATTTTTTCAAAACATGTCATTTCTATTTTTAATGGAAAATTTCTATTTTAGACAATTTTTCCAACAACGGGTAGAGCAATCTATCACGGGTTGAGCTTGTCACAAAACATTCAACGTTTTGAGCTCAACACAATGGCTTGTAATCACTCTCAGATTGCAACCCGGAACTATATTCACGGGGGAGTGTACGATTTCGTGCCCTTACCCTTAGCAAAAGAAGTTAAATCTTCTTACACTTGAGTGGACTCGTCAAGACATTCAAAGTCTATGAACTCAAGTTTATGCTTTCGAAAAACCTTTTCGTCAAAAAGAATTGATTTTTCAAGAATTTCTCATTGATATTCAAAATCTTTCAAAAATTGTGTGTTCAACAACTCCTATCCTCAAAAGTTTAATGTGGATCAAATCCTCGTAATGACAATTCCATTGGATCAATTTTTGAGGGGGATCGTTCCAAAATCATGTTAAGTTTGACACATTATTCTCCCGAAGTTTTTCAAGACTATTTTTCAAAATATATTTTAATCAAATTTGGTATCTCTAATATCAAAAGATTTTATATATTAGAGATAGGGAGAGAAAATGTGATTTAAATGTGATCTAAAGACTCAAGCACTCATGGTTACGATCAAAAATCCACAACATCTTTAATTCACGACGTTATTGGTGTCAAAAGGGTGGTTAGGTTTAAGTCCTATGATTCAACCAGAACCGGAGGGATCTTCCCAGGGACAATCCAATATATTATTAGAAGTCCTTAGGAAAGATGGAGTAGAATGTGAACGAAGCTGAATGCCGACTAAGTACTGATGATAACACTAGAACAATCACAACAAGGTGCTATTAATGATGTCTTGGTAAGCATTGAAGGGGTTGAAGAATGAAAAAGAAATGTAAGGATAAAGGGTCTAAAGAAAGAAGCCCTCCATACAACTTAGGCAGAAATCGGGTCAACACATCATGAAGACAAACTCATCATGGACCCAGTGATGTGAAGCATAACCCTTTCCTAGCTACTCAGGCTTCTCTCAAAAGAAGTTTGTTTTATTGTCACGGAGATCAACACGACTTCTATTGACTTTCTCACTTCGAGATAGTTGATATTGAATAGGTGGCATCTGCTCCAGCCTCCGACTACTAAAAATGCACAAATTGAGTCTAGAGCCAAGAGATCAATCAAATCTCGTTAAGACACACAGATGAAGATAAAGAGAGTCCTACGCTATATCCTTGAGATATTGCTAGAACACTCAGAGTGATACTACTTAGTATTCACAATGATGAGTGTAAATCCTTCCAGTGTTAACGTCAAACAACACTGCGGTAGGTCATATGCAAGATTCTTTATGAATTGTGTGTAAAACTGAAAAGCAACAGTAGTTTGATTCTGAATTGATTCAAACTCGTTTCAGGTTTCTACGCAATATCTTTATGGTGTTGCCAGAACATTTAGAGTGATATTTATTAATATTCACAGTGACGAATGGAAATCCTTCTAGCGTCAACATCAAACAGCGCTACGGTAGGTGACTTGTGAGATTCTTATGAATCAAACTTGTGTCAACTGGAAAGCAACAATGGTAAGATTCTTAATGAATCAAACTTGTTCCAGGAATTTGAATTGACGACTTTAATCAAGCGGATATTTATCCAATTGATTCACTCTTTATGTTCGCAGTCTTGCTTTGAGACGGTCGAGTAAAGAGAACGGCTAGTACTGCCGCGAAACCCTGTCAAGGAGATTCTTAATTGAATCTACCTAATCACATGTACGGTATTTAATATCGTATAATGGTCTTCACTGACCGGAGGTAAAACGCTACCGATTTAGGACGAATGTCAAAGCCATTAAGTCTGTGTCTATGTTTTGTCTCGAGAAGGTGGCATCACGGTGTACTAAGCAAAGTCAAAGATTCAAAAACCACATATTCATGCCCAAAGACTTATTCACAATTAATGGTGTGAGCATGTGGATAAAGACACAAGATCGCAATATGGCAAAGACAAGTCAAGAATGATTGGAAGATCTCAAGATAAAATACTAAGTCGAAAGACAATGACAAAGGCTCAAAGATCACAGCATGAAGGAACAAAACTACTGTTACACTTTCAAGACTCACTTATGACGAAATTCATAAATCTCCATTGGAATCCAAATAACAAAGAGGAATGACCTCACATTAGGGGAGATTGTTAGCCTCAAAATATTAAGTCAAACAAGAATGTTCGGTCATAGGTTATTGTAACATTAATTAGAATGTTGTAATAAGTAGTTTATATGTCGTGGTTTACGGGCTTGGATTTAAACTAATTAAAGTCCAAAAGTCAAGCCCGGCCCAATATATAGTCTCTTAAAGCCCGCATGTGGGTGGACTATATATACTACCCTCCTAGCATGTTAGGAGGGTGGGATGATCATTTGTAACTAATCTTTCTCTAATCTAATATTCACTAAGTTAATCTCTTCCTCTCACTACTCTCTCTCTAAAACTCATATCTTTTCCATCACATATCTTAATCTATCATCATATTATTTTGGGACAATAACAAGGTAATTGGCAACTTCACAGGAATATGCAAATATTTAAATAAAAAAACTCAACCATAGTATCTCACAAGTAGTTATAGCCATTCCTATATACCCAGCTTCAGTTAAAGACCTTGATACTATTGGTTGTTTTTTAGTCTTTTAAGAAACAACTAAGTGAATGAGAAAGATATGATATCTAGTTAGACACCTTCTAGTCATAAGACAAGCAGCCCAATATGCATATGAGAAGAAAATGATGTGCAAGTGAGGTTGTATTAGATAAAACAAACCTTTTCCAACACTAATTTTAAGGTACTTTAGCAAATGAAGGCATGCTTGCATATGTAAATCAGCAAGAGCACGTACAAATTGACTAAGATGTTGAACTACATAGGAAATATCAATTCTTGTCTGGTAAGATAAAGTAACTAATCTACCAATATTTGATGAACTTCAAGGTTAGATAAAAGAGTACCCTTACCCAAAGAAAACTTGAGATTTATTGGCATAAGAGATGCATCTGGTTTAGTAGCACTGACACCAACATCATCAACCAAATCCAATATGTAATTTCTTTGATTAAGATGAGTACCTTTTGAAGTCTAGCAAATTTCAATAACCAATAATTGTTGAGCCATTCCAAGATCTTTGATAGTGAATTTGTTGTCTCAGGCGTGTTCGATAGAAGAAATTATAGTTCCACAATTTCTGGTTATAATAATTTATCTATGTATAACAAAACAACAGTGAATTGTTGTTGTTCATTCTACAAATAAGGAATAATTATTCTTAGATTTCCCATTGCCTAAAGACTTTAAAATTTTGGATAAATCATGATTTCACTATCTAGAAGCATGTTTAAACCCATACAAAGACTTCTAGAGCTTGCACACTTGACGTGGTTTAGCTACATTGTTAACATCCGATTGATGAAGTGGTCAACCTTTTGTAGGTTACAAATCAATTAGGACCCTAATTGTAGCCATTTTAGCTATATGGGATAAAGTTTTCTTATAAGCAATATCTTATCTTTGATTAGAGCCCTTTCATGACAAGCTCAACCTTGTATTTATCAAGTGACCCATAAGCCTTAAGTTTCACTTTATAGACCTATTTTAAAGAAATTCCATTTTGCCCTGGTCATAGTAGTTAGCTCCCACGTATGATTTCTTTCCAAATAACTAAGCTCAAGTTGCATAGATTTTATCCATTGAAGGTGTTCATTAGCTTGAGTATAAGAAGTAAGTTATGTGATGCTAAACACATTAGCAAAGAAGGTTGTATGAGACTGAGGTATGCATACAAAATCTTTCCAGTGAAAAGTGGATACTTGAGGTGTTTGACATTACTACTAGTAGAACTCATATTAGTAGAATAATACTTGGCAGTTATAAAATCCTTCAACCAAGCTGGTTTGGTAAGATTTCTTGCAAACTTCCTTGTACGAACATGCTCAGTGGATGCAATGGGCTCATGTTAAGAAACATCCTCTTGAACAGTCCCCTGAGGCTTAATAACCATTTCAGATAGAGAGACTGCTTCAAAGACTGGTTCACTAGTAACAACCAGTTGAAAAGAAGGAAATTCACAATTGTATTTTAAAAATGAAAAACCTTGATTCTTGAAAAGAAATATTTTCTATTCAAAAGTGACATCTTTTCTATGAAAAACTTATTTGGTAGGAAGAACATATAAAGTATACCATTTGGAATTAAGAGGATACCCCAAAAGTACACATTTGAAGGCTTTTGGTTCTAACTTAAGAAAGAGTAACTGTTACATAACATAAGCACCAAATAACCCTTAAATGATCATAAAAAAGAGCGTTGTCTTGTAACTTTTAATAAAGTGTTTTCTACCCAATCACTTTCATAGGCATTATGTTGATCACATAGGTAGTTGCTAAAACACATTTATCACATTTCCACACTTGTGTGCTCATTCTTCCGTTTCCCTTTGCACCGCCTTCTGGAATAGCAAAGAATCACATTAAGTTACCTGAAATTACAATCCTTTAGCATACTAAAAACCAGTGTTTAAATAGAAAAGGGTGCACAACAGATGTCACAACATGAACATTACACATGGCATAAAAAAGCCTAAATCAATAAAATTGCTTCACCAAATAACTGAATCAATACGAAAAAACAGAACATATAATAACTAAATCAATACAAAATGACAGAACATAAATAAGTAAATCAATCTTTTTTTCAAATATCCTATAAACTAAACATATATGCTAATCCAAAGAGCCCCTAAAGTAATACGCCGCCCAAAAAAGTAGGTATATTTTTGTTGGAAAATGAGTTTTGCAAATTGTGGACATAGTTTAATATATGGTTTGGCGAAGATGAAACCGGTGGGTGGATATATATCTTTATACCTAATAAAAGAAAATGTTTTTGAATTACATAACTCTCATATCTGACGTCATAATGTGACGTCATAATTATATTTCCCACTTTTCCGTCCACATTCATTCCCGTGTTTTTCTACCTGCAAAATTAGAAATTGAAAAACCGTTTCCTAAACTTTTGAATCTTGGTTTATTTGGGATACGACTCTTTAATCGTTACTCTTATCTTCTTCCAGTTCTCAGTTTTATACTTATGGGGTCTGATTAAATTTACTAATGTTTGGAGATTCTTTTGCCTGCATCAAGTCGTAGCTGATCTTTTAATATACAAGTTGTAATTTTCTTATAGCAAGTACTACCAGGTTTAGATCTTATCTCTTATATAACCTATTTATCTATCTAAAGTTGAGGTTTCAAATAGGCCTATGTCATATCACGTGGTTATGATCTTATTTTAAGTTTCACTTATTTTGTTAGAAGTTTGTTTGTTCATTATGTTCCACGGTCGTTTGGTATGTGAATGTCATGATGTAGTGTTCTTTTTGTTGAATTCTACATTTCAGTTTGATCTTCTTAATCAGTTACCTGTCTTATTGAGCAATGTAATTTATGTTTTAATTAGTACTCATCAAGTTTTCGTAAAATTGTCTCACTCAATTAAACACTTTTTGTAAGAAGACCTACTAATTTGATTCATTACATTTTACACAAGTTCTGAATATCATCATATTTGCTAAATAAAATTCTTCACAAGCTTGCAATTTATCATCTATCAACTTGAACTGCGAATTGCCCACTCTCCTAAATACATTAATATAGTTTAAGTTTGAGTGAGTCCAGAAATGATAACCTTGGGTGTAGGATACGTACAGGCCTTCAAATGTAGATATATTGATAAATGTATGCATATGCAACTTTAATAGTTTATATATGACTTTCAACTGGGAGGACTGAGTTATGCACTATTTGCAGTTTAACTGCCATGCTCTTGGCTCTGAAACATGTTGTGTCCAACGTAGAGTTATTGTATTTTAGGTCTTATAATTGAAAGGAAAATTATAGAAAAGGATATTCTGGTACAGAACAGGCTAACATACTTAGATAACCATTAATATAGTCGAAAAGATTTGTAGTGTTTTTCGGTTTTTCTAAATGTTTTCAAGGTGCATCCCTCTTAAATGATTTTTAACACATTCCAATCGTACTTCTTTTTGTGTTGCCAACTCATTCATTATTTTCTTAAAACAGATTAAATTTGATTTCTGTCGTTCTTTAAGAATCGCTATTTATACATTCCCTCCTATTTTCATGTTTATTATTAGCACTCTTTCTCTGCACTTTCGGATCTCGTAAATTTTTTGCATATATATTAATTAGCTGACAGTCAGTTTGAAATGTCACGGGTTTAATAGTTATGTATCATCGATCAATACATCTAAGTTAGTTTGCTTCCAAGTATATGTTTATCGTTATTCAATATCTTTATATGACATGTTTTGATTCTACATTAAGTTGTTTTATTGCGAACAAAGTCTTTAATTGATGCGTCTTCTGTATAAATTATGAATGGTTATATCCGAAGTTTGAATCGTGCTAAAACAAACTATTTCATACTTTCTTTTCTAAAATATGATGCTATGGATGGAATGTCATCATCAAGACTACAGTAAATCAATGACAAATAGAATAATCCATACGAGAATGTGGTGTGCGGGCTACGGAAAAGCAAACATGATTTTGAATAGAGTGATTTCCCTCTATTCACTTATGTTTCTTCTTGGCATTTCCAAAGCTCTTCCTATCACTTACATTGTAAGCTTATGAATTATTGTACTTATTTTTATTTGGCAGTTACCGCATTTTTCAAAGATCAACTTCTTAATGGAATTTGCATTGCTCATATGAATGATAATTTTAATTTAAGATACACTTACAAGGTTTTAGTACGCAATGATCCACCGTGAACTGCATAATTTGAGTAGTTATTGTTAATGTACAATAGTTTTAAATCAATAGAGATTCATTGTAGTAATCAAGATGCACAAACAATAGTCCTAAGCACCATTTCATGGTACCATTTTATTTCTACAATTGTGTTTCAGTTAATTATTTTGGTGATTTGCTTGAAGATATTGTTGGGAATAAATCTATGCATACTTGTTACCCCTGCTAGTTGATTATCCGTACCCCTGCTAGAGTAAGTTCCCCCTGCCAAATAACAAAGGCAGGGGGATTGGTTCCCCTGCTGAAGTCAAAGGCCCTGCTGTCAGAGATAAACTTGGAATAGATTTTTACGCGTTTCTGTTACTACTCCTTAATACTTTCCAAGTTTGTTAGTAGTGATCTTGTACGTGAGTCCTTATGGCTATAAAAGGACTCACTAGGTTAGCATGCAAAGTGTGTCTTTCTCTATTGTCTTTCATTATCATACTTTAAGGTTTTGTAAACTCTAATACCATTTTAGGGTATTCATATATCATTGATATATTAAAGTTCAACGTTTGCTTCAATCATATTGTTCTTGTGCTAAACATTATATTCCGCATCTTGTTTAGTTACTTTGCTTTGCAAAGTTTCTCTAGTGTTAGATTGAATTCTTTCTTTCTATCACAACCCTTAAACAAGTTATTAAGGTTTAAGATCTGAGTTTGGGATCAACAAGTAGTATCAGAGCTTGTTGAGAAACTTTGTCTAAACCAAGAACAAAACCCTCATAACAACCATGTCTTCAGACTCTTCCTCAAATAGCAACAACCACAATAACCTCAAGTTACCCATGTTGGATCCTGAAAACTTTGAATTATGGGAATTCAGAATCCAACAATACCTGAAAATGGAACACTATGTTCTCTGGGAGATCATAGAGTTTGGTGATCAATTCAACAAAATGGTGGCAGTTGAAGAGGGCAAGGAAGAAGAGAAAGGTGAAAGTTCCAAAGGTAAGGACAAGATGAAATCTGCTGCTCTTTGTGATAAGGAAATACTGGCCAGAAGGCATGATGTCAGGGCTCACAGCTCATTACTGTTGGCTCTACCTGATAGACATAAACTAAGATTCAGAAAATACAAAACAGCTAAAGAACTATGGGAAGCCATAGGCACAACCTTTGGAGGAAATGAAGCCACAAAGAAGAAGAAGAATAATCAAATGCTTAATGATTTTCCTTCTTTCAAAGCAAATGGTGATGAATCAATTGGAGCTATTTACAATAGGCTTCAAGATATGGTGGCCCAGTTGGAGTTCTTTGATATTGAGGTGACAAGAGAGCAGGTGAATACCAGGTTCCTTAACAGCCTCCAGAAAGAATGGTTTATCTACAAGGCAATTTGGCAGAATAAGGACGACTTGGATAACAAGAACATTGATGACATATACAATAACTTGAAAGTTTTTGAACCTGTTGTCAATGAGATGAAGTCAAAAGGAACTATTCCCACCAACTCAAGTGGATCTACTAATTCCCCTGCCAACATGGCATTCATATCTCAAAGCAGTGGGATCACCAAAAACAGTGGAATTGAAGTAGGCCCTGCTACTTATTCCCCTACTACCAGGTCTGGATCATCTTATGATGAAGAAAGGCCTGCAACATTCAGTCTTGACACTGCTTGTGCTTTCATAGCATCCCAAGGGCCACAAGGATCTACTGTGCTGCATGAGGATCTAAGTCAAATCAGTAAGCAAGGACTGGAGGAGATGGATATCAAGTGGAACATGGCACTACTTAGCATGAGAGCCAACAAGTTCTACAAAAAGTATGTAAAGAAGATCTCAATCAATCCCTCTGATGTGGCTGGGTTTGACAAAACAAAGGTTGAATGCTACAACTGTGGCAAGAAGGGTCATTTTGCTAGGGAATGCAGAGGACCTAAGACTGGGAACAGCTATAGGAAGGAAACCAGATATGATGATTCTAGTGCTAAAGCCATGGTAGCTATGCAGGGGATAGATGGAGCAGGTGGATGGGATTGGAGTGTCATGACAGAGAATGTGGAAAGAAATCAAGCATTGGTTGCTGAGGAAAAAGGAGAAGATTTTGCACTTATGGCCATGTCAAGTTCCAACTCTGACAATGAGGTATATGATGATACATATTGTACTAAAGCTTGTAGGAAAAATACTGAGTCATTGAATGATCAAATCAGAAAAGTAAAAGCTGACTATATTAATTGTGACAATGACCTTGATAATTATAGACGTGCTTTAGAACAGTTAGAGTCCACCATAAGAGAGTTTAAACAAAGAGAAAGTGAATATAGAGATCACATTGTGATTCTAGAAAGAGATGCTAAGGAGAATAATAACTCCATTAAGGAGTTGACTGCTGAACTTGAAATTTTTTAAATCTAACAAAAATATTGATGATGAAACTGTTGAAAAATTTGGAAAAGATTCAAAAGATTTAACTAAAGCAGTTGAAATTGGTCAATCTCCTAGGGAAAAAACAGGGTTTGGGATTAAAAATGAGCATGCTACCATACCACCACCCCCTGGCAACATTCATGCACCTTTTCCTAGAAAAGACCTGTCTTGGACTGGTCTCCCCTGTTTTCAAAAACATGATGATATTGAGTTTGACTTGAGTGCTTACATACCTAATAGTCTTGATACTGAAGATCCTCTAGTGAAAACTAGTGTTATTAGGGATTTTGAAAAGGAACATGTTGCTTTAAAACAATGGAAAATTGATAACCCTGTTCTATTTTCAAGAGGAGGACTTTTTGGTAGTGATTCTAGTTCTAAGAGTAGCTCACCCAAATCTAAAACCAGATCACAGTCCCCTAAGTCCACCATTAAATATGCTGGTATGTACAGGACTGTCAGAGGTAATCAAAGAAATTGGAATGACCAAAAGTCTCATCAATTAGGAGAAGACTTTGTGATAAACACAAAGCCCTGCTTCACATGTGGCAGTTTTGAGCACACTTATCAAGAGTGTAAGGCACCAATGGAAGTGGTGGCTACAAATCCTTTAAAGGATATGCAACCTAAAACCATTCTTCTAAATGCAGGGGCAAAATCCTTTTCCCCTGCCAAGTATGTTGCCCCTTCCTTGAGAAACAGGGTGACTAACAAATATGTTGTTCCTGCACTTAGAAAGGAGAATGATGTTCACTACCAAGCCCAACACTTCTGTGACCACCCCAACACCTTATAATGTATATAGATCTGGCCCTAGACCTTACCAACACATGAATACAGGCCAAAACAAAAGATGGGTTCCCTCTGCTAAGCATAGGGATTCCCCTGCTAAAACTGGGGTATCCCCTGCTAACAAAGTTTTGCCTTCTAGGAACATGGGTAGATGGGGAAAAGCTGTGAAATCCTCAGCTCGTTGGGTTTGGGTACCCAAAAGGGGTAGTCAGTCTAATGGTGTATCTCTAGTTTTTGATAAGCTATCCTACATTGATACACGAGGTAGATACAAGTCTGTAATGGCTTGGGTCCCCAAGAAAAACTAATTTGTTTTTCTTTTTGTAGGTGACAAAGAAGACAAGGGATGATAGAGCACATTGGGATAGTGGATGCTCAAGAAGCATTACTGGACAAAAATCTTATATGTCTAACTTTGTGCCCCTGCATGACAATGATGGTGTTTCTTTTGGAGATGGGCATGGAACAATAACAGGAAAAGGAACTATTGTCACCAATGGGATGACCTTTGATAATGTCTACTTGGTGAAAGAACTCAAGTACAATCTCTTCAGTGTGTCACAGATGACTGATAACAAGAATTTTGTCTTGTTTACTGACACTGAATGTCTGGTGTTAGGAAATGAGTTTGTCTTACCACCAGACACTCCTATTGTACTCAGAACACCAAGACAAAAGAACATGTACACAATTGATCTCAATGACATCTCTCTCCAAGATAATGAAACCTGTTTCATTGCCAAAGCCTCCGTTGATGAGTGTAAGAAATGGCATAGAAGACTTGGTCATCTTAATTTCAAGAACATGAACAAACTGGTGAAATATAATCTGGTTCATGGTCTTCCTTCCAAGTCTTTTGTCAATGATCATACTTGTGCTGCCTGTCTGAAAGGGAAGCAACACAGAGCATCTTGCCAATCAAAAACAAGTATGTCCACCACCAAGCCATTGGAACTACTGCATATGGATCTTTTTGGTCCTACTTCTGTGGCAAGCATAAAGAAGAAATGGTACTGCCTAGTGATTACTAATGATTTTTCAAGGTTCACATGGACATTCTTTCTATTTGAGAAGAGTGACACAGCTGATGTACTAATTGGGTTCATCAATCAGATTGAACTATCAAAAAGCATGAAGGTAGTAACCATGAGATCAGATAATGGTGGTGAGTTCAGAAATCAGAAACTGGACTCTTTCTGCATAAACAAAGGAATCAAGAGGGAATTCAGCATTGCAAGAACACCTCAACAGAATGGAGTTGCAGAAAGAAGGAATAGGACACTCATTGAAGCTTCAAGAACTATGTTGTCTGATTCCAAACTTCTAGTTATCTTTTGGGCTGAAGCTGTATCTACTGCTTGTTATGTACAAAACAGGGCCTTGGTGGTTAAGGCACACAACAAGACCCCCTATCAGCTGTTCAAGGGAAGACATCCTTTAATTGACTTCTTCAGACCTTTTGGATGTCATGTGATCATCTTGAACACTATTGACAACCTGGGCAAGTTTAGTGAAAAGGGAGATGATGGATATTTTGTGGGTTATTCATTAAACAGCAAGGGATATAGGGTATTCAACAAGAAGACAAGCAAAATCACAGAAAATCTTCATGTGGACTTTCTTGAAGACAAGCCTGAAGACGTTCAAACAGGTCCTGATTGGTTCTTTGATATAAAAGTTCTTTCCAAATCTATGAATTATGTACCTGTTGCAGTGCAGAATACTAACATTTCAGGTACACAAGAACCAGCTGGTGCAGAGAAGTCACCCCTGAGGTACATGAATGTACCCTCACTATTTCCTATTGAAGCTGCTGGTGAAGAAGATAATCCTTCTCTAGGAAAAGAACAGGCAACCTTATCCCGTGCTATGTCACCTTCTGAAAGCAGCGGAATGGCTGAAGGCAGTGGAATCCAGGATTCCCCTGCTAGACCAACTGCTTCCCCTGCCACAAAGGATCCTGTTGCTAATGATACTAATGATGAAGAAAGAGAATCCCCACTCATTTCATCATCTACACCCATATCTGATGGTCCTATTATATCCAGCAGTGGAAGCAGAATAATCAAGAGTGGAGGCCCAAGTTACTCAGAGCTACATTCAGCTCATCAGCACCCATCTCTAGGTCATGTTATATCCTTTGGAAGTTCCTTTGAGGACTTCTTTCCCAATCAAAATAGTCCCATCAATTTTGATTTGGAAGAAGATGAAACAGAAGTAATCATGCAGCCTACCTACATAATCAATAAGGATCACCCTATCTCTCAAATCATTGGTGATCCTGAAGCCCCTAGACATACAAGGTATACAGCAAAGGAGCACAGCTTCATTGCTAACATCACCATGAAGTTTAATCATGACAACATGCAGTGTTGTTTGTTTACTGCATTTTTGTCACAAGAAGAGCCAAAGAAGATTTTTCAGGCTTTAAATGACCCAAGCTGGGTTGAAGCCATGCAAGAGGAGCTCTTACAGTTTGACATACAAGAGGTTTGGATTCTAGTAGATTGTCCCAAATGGGCAAGGCCTATTGGGACAAAGTGGGTACTCAGGAACAAAAAGGATGAAAGGGGGATAGTTGTCATGAACAAAGCAAGACTGGTGGCACAAGGGTATACACAGGAAGAAGGAATTGACTATGAGGAGGTATTTGTTCCAGTTGCCAGGATTGAAGCCATTAGATTATTCCTTGCTTATGCTTCATTTATGGATTTCACTGTTTTCCAAATGGATGTAAAAAGTGCATTTCTATATGGAACAATTGATGAAGAAGACTATGTTATGCAACCTCCAGGGTTTGAAGACCCAGAACATCCAGACAAAGTTTACAAGGTGAAAAAGGCTATGTATGGACTTCACCAAGCTCCCAGGGCCTGGTATGGTACTCTCTCTAAATAACTCTTAGATAATGGATTCAGCAGGGGGAAGATTGAGCAGACCCTGTTCACCAAGAAACAAAAGGGTGACCTTCTGCTAGTACAAGTCTATGTTGATGACATCATCTTTGGATCCACTAACTCTATGCTTAGCAAAGAGTTTGCCAAACTGATGCAGGATAAATTTCAAATGAGTGCCATGGGAGAGCTAAACTTCTTTTTGGGGTTACAAGTTCAGCAGCGGAAAGATGGGATATTTATCTCACAAGACAAATATGTGGCTGAGATTGTGAAGAAGTTTGGCATGTCTGATGGAAAGAAGGTGTCCACACCAATGGACAAGGATCATCCATGGGGTAGAGATGGTCCTGGAAAGCTTATAGATGTCAGGAACTATAGGTCTATGATTGGGTCTCTCATGTATCTCACAGCTTCAAGACCTGACATCATGTTTGTAGTTTGCTTATGTGCAAGATACCAGGTGGCACCAACAGAGTGTCACTTATTTGCTGTAAAAAGAATTTTTAGGTATCTAAAGTGCCATCCAACCTTAGGACTTTGGTATCCCAAAGAGTCACCATTTGAGTTGATATCTTACTCAGATAGTGACTATGCTGGTGACAACAATGATAGGAAGTCCACAACAGGGGGATGCCAATTTTTGGGAAGCAGACTTATATCTTGGCAATGTAAGAAGTAGACTATTATGGCCACATCCACAACTGAAGCTGAGTATGTAGCAGCTGCTGCATGCTGTGGTCAAGTACTTTGGGTTCAAAATCAACTGCTTGATTATGGGTATAACTTTCTTAAAACCAAGATATTCATTGACAACAACAGCACCATTTGCATTATTAAGAACCCTGTTTTTCATAGCAAAACTAAACATATTGAAATTAGACATCACTTTATCAGAGATTGTTTTGAGAAAGGACTGATTGTCCCTGTGAAAATTGATACAGAACTTAATGTTTCTGATCTTTTAACAAAAGCTTTTGAAGTGGGGAGGTTTCAGTACCTGGTTGCAGGTATTGGAATGGTTACTCCCTAAAAATTGATGTCTATTATGTCATGTATATTCAGGGTTGCTTTACTGCTGTTGTTGTATAGCTGTTAGTCAATTTTTCCATCACTTTTTATTCCACTGCTTTTGAACACAGATTCCCCTGCTAAGAGAGTTTTTCTCTTTAAACTGGGTTTGTTCTTTTTACAAAGTGGTTATATGTGGTTTTAGACTAACAATGCAGAGTTCCATGTGGTGCATACTATTCTCATTGGTGAATAAGGTATATGCTCTATGTTTAAGGGGAGGTTAGGTCACACCTTTAGGACTCAGGGTATCCTTAGGATGCTCATATATGATCTTAGATCATATCCATTGGTGAGTAAGGGTTCAGGGTGATGAGGACTTGCTGCAAAGCTTGTCAGAACTCTGAAACCTTGAGGCACTGTAATGGGTGCTTGCACTTCTCTATCAAAATAGCTTGCTGTTCAAGTACAGATGTGTGGTACATATTGCCAAGACTAACTGACCATAGGTAAAGGAAAAGGTAGGGACGGTGACTAGGGTATGCATATTTTCTTGGGCTGACCAGGTGCAGGGTGACTTATGTGTTGACTTTTTGTGCTTAGACCTTTGCTGAATAGAGGACTCTTGAGTTTCTATATATCTATCTTGTGTATTCAAGTGTGTGCATTAAAGCAGAGCTAGTTAGCATTGGTCTCTCCATGACTAGTCTAATACCCCTAGGAAAGTTTCCCCTGCTTTCACCTTTTGCTTCCCCTGCTTTCATAACATTCCCTTGTTTGACCGTTGACCGACAATACCGTTACCCTGTTCATAGCCGTTGGGCCTGCTTGCACAAATTTTGGTTAGGGAATATTTTATTGTTTTTATAAGATATTTAAGGCGCTTTCTTCGCTGATTGGTAATCTTTACTTTATTATTTCAAATAATATACTTTCTTATCAAGATTTATCTTTGATATTTTTGCAATTTGAAAATTTGGTCCACTCACAGCTCTCCAATTTGCCTATAAAAACTTAATTCCCTTCACCAGCAGGTCCATCTCTCCCTCTCGACTAAATCCCACCTACCTCTCACCTTTATAAACCTTCAAAATATTTTCAAAATCATGCCTCTCAAAATTGCTGCTAATCATAATCAAATCGCTTTATTACATGATGAACCAGTAGAGTTTGCTGATGCTGTGGCCTTTCTAAAGTCCTCGTATTTTAGAGTGGCCCTTCTCATCAACCCTAGAATTTATACCTCACACATTCAGCAGTTCTGGTCTAAATCCATGACCAAAACAGTGAATGGAGAGGTTACAATTCAAAGCACTATAGATGGTCATCCCAAGGTGATTACACTTGCCTCCATCAGGGACAATCTTCTTCTTGATGATGAGGATGGGATAACCAACCTATCTGAGGCTGAAATCTTTGAAGGTCTTGTTAAATTGGGGTACACTCTTTCTAAAGATCAAAAATGTAAGTTTGCTAAAGGTCAGTTTGCCCCACATTGGAAGTATTTGATTCATACTATTTTGCAATGTTTGTCACCAAAAACCACTGCTTTCAATGAATTTGGTAGTGATGGCTTCTGCCCTGATCTGCTTGGCAACAGGGAGGAAGTATTGTTTTTCTCAAATGATTTTCAAAGGAATGGTTAAAAATGTTTCAAGCAATTCAAAGTTTTGTATGTACCCAAGGTTTATAGAACTTCTGTTGAATATGAGTGATCATGGTCCAATCAAACACAAAAACTATTTTTCAGCAACCAAGCATACCACCAAACTATTCACCACACTTCTTGCACCATCACCATAGTTTTCTGGCAGGTCCATTCCACTCACTTCAATTATGATGAAACAAATCAGACAGGAAGAAGCCAAGACACAAACAGCTAAACACAAACCTTCTGATTCCCCTGCCAAGAACCTACACCCTGTCAGTCCTCTACCCCCTGCTGATCCACAACATGAAAGGCGATCTAAATCCAGGTTTGCCAGGTCTCCCTTGCCTGGTGAATCTTCACAAGCAGCAGAGAGGAGAGTCTCCAAGGGTTTGGAGCAAACTGAGGGTTTGGTTGCCACTACTGTCTCATCCTCAAGGGGTGAGCAGGATTGTGACACCATCAGTAAGTCCTCTCCCTCACTCCATGATATCCAAAAAGGGGAGTAATCCCCTTCTAGGTTTGAGAGCAGCATGAAACCTATGACTATTTTGGAATTGACGAAAATGTGCATGAGTCTGAAAAGGCAGAATGCACAACTGGTACAAAATGTCAAAAAGCAGGGTCTGGTTATCAATAACTTGGAAACCAGACTTGCTACTCTTGAGGGGAGGAGAAAGCCCAGACTTATCATATCCACAGATGAGGATGCTTCCAAAGGGGAGGAAGTTCCAAATACAGAAGAGTCTACTCAGTACTATTCATATCCTGGTGGTGTACATGGAAAGATAGCAAGTGTTGAGAAAGGGATTGAGAAAGGAAGCGCTGATAAGGGGAGTGATAAGGGGAGTGCAACCAAAGAGATTGCTCAAACATTGCTCACTATGGGCAATCAAGAAGAAGCCCCTGCCTCAAAAGTTTCCCCTGCTGTTGCTGATCCCACTGCTGTAAGTCGTTCCCCTGCTAAGAATATTACTCAAACTTTAGTTAGAAAGAACAGAAAGCAACCAGCTCAGAAGGGGATTACAATCAAAGAACCTGCATTTAAAGTTAAACCAGCACCAGCAGTGGATCCAAAAGACAAAGGAAAAGGAATCATGGTTGAACAGCCCAAGAGAAAGTACAAGCATAGAACTCCGGAACAGCAAAGGGCTCAAGAAGCACATGATGCACATGATGCACAAGTAGCTCTCAGGCTACAACAAGAGGAGATGGATATGCAGAATCAGAGAATGCATAAAATGAGGCCTAAAGATATGCTCAAGCAGGTTGAGATTATGCATAGAGAGCTGGATGACAGGGTGCCTCATGTTGGAGAATTTCTGGACCAATGGGAGAAGGAGTTAATAAATGCTCCTTTGGAAGACATGTATGAGTTGACTTGCCTTGTTTACAAATATCAAACTGAGTATCTAGAAAGAAGGGCAAATCAGATTCAGAGAGAGAAGTATTTAACTTCTGAGAAAGGGCAACTTGAACACTACAAAGTTTTGCTTAAGAGACATAAGAAGTAGAAGGATGGTGACTTCACAGATATGAGTTTTGAAGCCATAAAAAGAGCAGTCAGACCAGTCTTAAGAGAATATGATGTGGAAGATTGGATGACTATGAACTCTCCTGAGGAAGCTGAGTATCTTATGAGACAAAGTGAAATGCTACAGAAAGCTAGGGAATCCAAGAAAATAAAAGCTGAAGGAACAACTTTGGAAACTACACAAGCAGGTGCATCATCCCAAGCAGGTGCATCATCACAAGCAGGGGCATTACATCAAGCAGGTGAACGTTTTCCAGAGATTGAGAAGTCTGTACTTAATGTGCAAAGAGCAGCCAAAAGACTCAAGAGAATGGAGAAAGTTGGCACAGTTACTAAGGAGTCTCAACGGCCTTCAAATGATGAAATTGATAAACAGCTAATTCTGCAGGAAAATGATGATATCTCACCTAGTGAACTTGGAAAGAAGTTTGCTATCATAGAGTATGCTGTTTATGAACACAAAGGGAGGACTTGGTGGAAGCTTACAAGAGCTGACAATACAACACAGACATTTCTAAGTCTAGATGTCATGTTTCAAACCTTGGATAGTGAGGACTTAGAAGATCTGTGGAAAATTTTGAAAAAGACTTTTGCTGCAAAACCTCCTACCATAGATGATGTGGAGAAGGATTGGGTAATCTGGGAGTGTATGCATAGGATGTATGAGCATGAGTTACTTTGATCCTATATTTGATGCAGTGAATAAAGGTGATTTGTTGTATTGGAAGTTGTTTACCAATTCTGGGGTCTATGAGGTAGTAATGGAAGGAGTAAGTGTGTACTTAATTAATCATCGTTATTATCCCTTCACTCAGGAGACCTTGAAGAAAATAGCACAGGCTAATTTGATTGTAGATGCTAAAACGCCTGTTGCTTATGATCTGGTAAGGATGATGCATAGTCAGATTTGGCCATAAAGTTTGTAAGCATCCTCATCAACTAGGATTTATTCAGAAACTTGTCTTTAGGGGAAAGCACAAGTTTAGGGGAGGATTGTGGAATAAATCTAATACCATTTTAGGGTATTCGTATATCATTGATATATTAAAGTTCAACGTTTGCTTCAATCATATTGTTCTTGTGCTAAACATTATATTCCGCATCTTGTTTAGTTACTTTGCTTTGCAAAGTTTCTCTAGTGTTAGATTGAATTCTTTCTTTCTATCACAACCCTTAAACAAGCTATTAAGGTTTAAGATCTGAGTTTGGGATCACCAGATATATGTTTCAACTTTACTAATAAGAGCAACAAACAAATGCAAAACGCTTCATAGCCAAGGTGAAAACATTTATCTTTAAGGGTTCTGGTGAGTTGCTGATGCCAGATTAACCGTGCGTAAATTTGTTATGCACTTCCCATATGTGTGATTACTTAAATCGACATTGTTCGCACTGGGTTGTTTTGACTTGGCAAACTAAATTGTTACCATTAATTTCAGGTCATGTGTAGGTTTGGATGAAAAGAAAGGATTATCGGAGATTTTTCTGGAACAAATAGCTCAAGGTTTATGGCATTTGGACTGTTTCACTTTTGCATATGCTGATCTCTGTCATGATAATGGTTCGAAAACCTCCTTTCCTATGTCCATTCGAACACTATACTTAACCCTAACCGTGACACTATTTAACGGATATTTTTATTATTTGTGAGCATGCTGATCTTTATGTGGGAGTTGTGTGTGACATGAGGGTTGAGCTTCTAGCAGATAGTCTGTTATCCTCTCCAACCCTTTGCTCCGTGGCGAAAATTTACTATCCGAATATCGATTTCAAGTAAGCATTCACTTTTGTCATATCAAAGTTCATTAAAAGTGATTTTTTGAAAATGATTTTCCCGATTTATATGGGTGACATATTGTGCATAATTCTACTCTGTTCAAGTCTGATACGATGACATATTGGCTCTGCAAATCACAAAATTTTAAATTGAGATGGTGATCACACCTAATGAATAACTTCTCCTTGAAGATAATAATTTTGTTGTTACAAATTTCTTCTTTTATTCCTTATCTTATGCTCAGATTATTGTATCTTTTTTTAAAAGGACAATAGCTCAGTTGCGGTTGTACTTAGGTGCTTGGCGACAAATAATGAAGAATGCTCAAGAAAAATACTTATCAAGCGCTTTCCAAGGCAAGTTAAATGTGCAATAATATAACAGAAACTTGGCTTGAATATAGCTTGTCTGAGTGTATGTTGGGTTCTAAAGATGTATTATATGTATTGACTATTGACATTGAAACTTTTTAGCAGGTAGATGTGAAATCAATGGTATAATTTCAGAAGTTATAATATGGTGAAAGTAGCTCGAAGAAACGAACATAAAAGATACCACTAAAGCTGCCACGGAGAAACGATAAAGCTCTTATGATACACATTTTAGCTTCTCAGAAGAAACACATTTTAGCTTCGAAGAAGAATTTGCAACATGTGTAGGGAAATTGAACTTTGTGAATTTGGCAATTAGGAAGACAACATATTTTACAAGACATGTTTGTAGTATTTTTTTTTCTCTTGATGCCACTATTAGTCCAAATATTTTTTACAAAAATGGTGTAACACCAGTTAGAATAAAAAAAATTATCGGGTGCTAGATCAGAAGGTAAAAAAAAGAAACCTGCTAGATCGAGGTAAAATTTCATTCTTTTCCCTTTTTTAGTAAACGAATTTCTATGTAATAATTAAAATAAAAATTGTTTGGGCTTATATAAACTAACTTTTAATTGTATGCATGTATTATGCGACCCAGTTGTGAACTGGTGGTTCATGCTATCCATGGCCAAGTTGCACGTTTGGATGTAATGATAAGTAGGGTTGAAGCTTGGATGAAAAGAATCGAGGTTAGTGTTCTATACGTGCAAATGTGAATGTATATGTGTAATTGCAGACCTCTGCCTCCAATTCCTGATTTGGATATATCAGAGGAAAAGGCATGTCATTTATTTAGTTCTTTCATATATGGATTATTAGTAGAGACTTGATACTGGTGCCTTTTAAAAACAAGAAAAAGTAAAACCCTGAATGCATTATTTAAGAGTAATGATTTACACAGGCTATACTATTTTATTGCTTATATTTAAAAATAATCGCTTAAGCGCTTCAAAGCCGAATAGTCTTTGGTTTTGCTTAACAAGTTAGTCCTGTGGATTTCAGGCTTATCGATGACTAATATATCAGATTTCTTTTTAGGATCACTCTGATGTGACGCTTTGCCACTTAAAATGATCTCCCCTCATGGTTTAAGGAAGCTTCCTTTTTTAGCTTTTATATCAATTATTGTATTAGTTATCAAACTGTGTGCAAAGTTGTTCCTGGAGATGGGCCTCTATAAAGGATTCAAAGCCAAATGGCAGTTCCAAAAAGAGTTCCATATGATGCTCCTTCCCGGGTTTCAGCATCATGGTTTCTTTATAACCATTTGCACATCATTCTCAACAATAGACAGATTGTAGCAGCTGTCCTGGAGTTACGAGTAAAAGTGTGGGTGGTTCAATCGAGATAAAAAGTGGCATGCCATCATAGAGCTTCAAGTTAATGTATAATTTATTATTACTATTCTTTCAGGTTCTTAATAATTTGGAATGGAGAAATATGATCCTACAAATGAGGAGTTTGATCCGGACACTTTTGCGGCTGTGTTCAAGGTATGCTTCCAAAGAAAAATCCATAAGAACATTTATCCTATAAGCTAATAACCTGTATTGACTACGATTTGCACTTCGAATTTTTCTAACATGTACGACCAACAATCAGAAATTCACGAACTAAATAAGACAAGTCTTATATGGCTGGGAAAAATATCCTACACCGAAATGACGACTGCATCTTATGACATGGCTGCATTGGCACTTAAAGGTACAGATACAATACTAAAGTTTCCTTACTCTATTCTCTCTAATGTCACAAGTTTTGATATAAACGTTAACTTTAAGATTCAATTGTTACAAGGAAGTCTGTGGATTTGTAAGTTCAAGTATAATAGTTTTTCGATTCAGCTTATGTTATCAGTAGTATAAGCTTACGCTTTGTGTTTTCGTATTTCAGGTTTCTTTCTCAGATTTATTGGCCCAAAACTGTACTCTTTATATTCGAATCAAATATGCAAGAAAGGTACACATTATATGTTACGAACACATTTCTTTATACCTGCAAGCATATTACAGTTCCTAATGCTTAGCTTTGACACGCATCTCGGGAAGGCTATCATTTGCGGTTGTCGAGATTATCTGCAAAGGAGAATACTTTATGAAAGTCTTCTATGATTATATATTGAATTTTCTTTTTAAGCGGTGTTATTTTGGGGGTGAATTGGGTTACTCACTCGGAAAAGAAAGAATAATTTCAAGTTTCAACTATACAATTCTTTCGACATGTTCTTTAACCATAAAAATATTTTAAACATTTTTATGTATAATGCTAAAATTTGTACTCGGCTTACAAAATGACCCAAAGTAGATATAGAACCATCGTTCAATGAATCTTAATGGTGTGATCCAGATTTTTTCATGCTTGGTCACATCTTTATCCATGCGTTCATATGGTGCATGTCAAATTACTGTTCTAGATGTTTTTTTATGTTCTTTCATTCATTTATTGTTCTAGATGTTTTACTGTTCTAAAAATGCTCACTACTTGACATTGATAACGCTTAACTTGTGCCGATAATTAGTTTATCATGATCTTTTCGATAATATGTTTTGGTTCATCTTTTTCTATAGAGGTTTCAACAAGCGTGATACAAGCGTCTAATTTTACTTGCAACATATTTTTTTTAATTACCACCCGCGAAACCCGCGGGTCTATAGTCTAGTCTTATTATAAATAAGATTGTTTTTAATAAATTGGGTAAAAGATATATATACATTTACATTTAACGGTCAAAGTTAGTCAACTAACGTTCATGATCAAAAGTGTTACCGGTCGAGCAAAATAAGACTATATCTGTTATTTTTCAAATATTTTAACCAAAACCGTTATACTCAGAAAACTTTAAGGACTAAAAATGTAGTCAACTCTTGTTTTTTTGATGAATAGTTTGTTTTAAAAGTTAATTCGTATCTATCATCCAATATGTTTTCACATTGACGTTTTAATTTTCTGGAATTCTAAGCAGTGTTGAAGCATGACTTTAAAAAGCGGTGAATAGGTGTTACAAGACATTTTCTGCCCTATAGCATAACCAAATTGCATATAGGTGTTACGTGGCTTTCTTCTTCTTCTTCTTCTTTTTTAATAATGTAGCCTATAAATTTTTAAGACATCACTGATCACTGCGACGCGGACACTATCTATAAATATGTATGTATGTCACTTATTTTATTCCTTAACTAATTACAAGGAAAATTAATGTTAACAGTATAAAATAAAACTAATTTACTTTTTAAAAGTTTTATTTACAAACAAAATTAATAGTCATTTAGATTATTTTAACTTTTTCTTAAAATATATTGAATATAGTGGTGAAACAAAGTAAAATCACATCATTTGCCTACTAAGAAAAGTATTAATTATACTCTTTTGCTTACTAAATAATGCATATATTTTTTTATTAATTTTTATATCACTTATTTTTTATTAGGTAATTTTTAATATTTTTTTATTAAAAATTGAAGAAAATATATTTTTTATTATTTTTCTTAATATTTATTTGATTACAATTGATTTAGTGAGTAAATGTAATAAACTTTGTAGTGTGCAAATATAGCTAAAGATAACACAAAAAGTCCAGCAAAAAATACCAAAATAGTCCGTCCGCTAGAATCCGTTAAAACAAGAAAACCGCCAGGTTCACATTAAAAGAAAAAGTTACTTGAATTGTTGCTATTGACCCGCCTTTAAACTAGTGTTGAACTGAGTTTGACTCATTTGACCCCTCTTTATACTAGTGTTGAACTGAGTTTGACTTCTTTGACCCCTCTTTATACTAGTGTTGACCGGGGCTCTTTGACCCGCCAAATACTTTCTTAGAGATGTGGCCCAATCTAGTTACGGTTACTTTGGTTAAAATTAATTTCCAATTGATGATTTATACTCTTTTTTTTCTAAGTCATGGTATTAGCGTAATGCAACGAGAAGTATTTGGTGATTATTTTTTTACAATCAAATTTATGTTAAATTATAAAAAAAAATTGAATTAAAATAAATAAATTTATTAATTTTTTTTTTAAATATATCAAAATGGGGATGTTAAATGAAGAAAAGAAAAGTTTAGAAAATACGGTGAAATTAGATTTTTAAAAATACAAATGAATTAAAAGCTATTTTAATCTAAAAATAAAAATGGTTTTTAATAATTTGTTACAAAAGAAATGAATAGTTAATATTTGTATTTTTGGTTTAAAGTTAAGTTTTTAACCAAAAATAATCTAATAGTTAAAATTTGATATTTTTATCTTAATTTTCAGTTTTTAATTAAATATGAAATTAAGTTGTGCAAATTTTATATAGTAGCATAGATGAGAAAAGCCACGTAATTTTTGAGGTTTTCTCATATAATCTATTAACTAATTTTATTAAAGTAGCGTATAGACCATTAAACTATGCATTATCATCGTTTACATAAATTTCAGTCGAGTTTAATCAGGATTATTATCAAAGGCATGAATATACCTAATAGTTACATATTAAACTAATAGAAATAAAAAAGGTGAAAGATAAAAATACGCAATATAAATTTTCAGAAAAACCGAAATACGTAACTAACTTTATTTTGTACTAGTAGTCTCAGTATACTTTCAAATTTTGTTCAATATACGTAATATGACCGGTTAAGTGACTTATTTGACAGGTTTCACTTTCAAATTTTATAATTATGATCCTTTGACCTTTGGGGGACTTCCACTTTTAGTCCCTAAAAAATATGGGACTTTCACTTTCAAAATTTAACTTTTTTCAAAATTTTGTGAATTTTTTTTTTTGGAAAAATTAATTTTTTTTTTTTAAATAAGGCAGATTTCTATAAAAAAATTAAGGGAAAATTCCATATATACCCAAAATAAACATGATAGTTCCATATTTACCCAAATGACAAGTTTTCAATGCATATGTACAATGCTTTTTAAGCATGAATTGGAGAAATATGAAATTATGCTTTTTATTTTGGGTATATATGGAAATGCCCCAAAAACTAAAAACATAAATTTTTGAAAAAAAAAGATTTCTGAAAAATTAATTTTTAAGAAAAGCAAAATTTCTAAGAAAATGTTTTTATTTTGAAAAGATTTTTTTAGAAATGTAGTTTTTTCGAAAAAATTATGTAAAAAAACAAATTAAAAAAAAAGTCTTCTAAAAAATTAATACTTTTTTAGAAAAAAAATTTGATTAAAAAATAAATATTTCAAAAATATTTTTTTTTTGTCAAAAAATTTATATTTTTAAATTATATATTAGAAATCTGCTTTTTTTCAAAAAAAAATTTCTAATTTTTTTTGATAAAATTTTGAAAAAATAAATTTTCGGTTTTTTTCAAAAAAATTTTTTTGTAAATCTAAGATAATAAATATTATATTTTTTTTCAAAAAACTTTTTTTTTCTCAAAATTTCGAAAAAATAAATATTATGATTTTTTTAAAAATAGTATTTAACTTCTACGTTTATAAGTTTACACACAAAATTATCCAAAATATATGCTGAAAAAGTAAAGGGACAAAAAGTGGAAGTCCCCAAAAGTCAAGGGATCAAAATTATAAAATTTGAAGGTGAAACCTGTCGAACAAGTCATCTAGCCGGTTATATTACGTATATTGAACAAAATTTGAAAGTATACTAGGACTATTAGTACAAAATAAAGTTGGTTACGTATTTCGGTTTTTCTGAAAAAGTATATTGCGTATCTTTAGCTTTCACTCAAATAAAAAACCAATTACAATTTTAATTTTATCTTTCTAAAGTACTTTTAACAATAGAAATTCATGCTTAAATTAAGTTTATAGTCAGTATTTCACAACAAATAGTCGGTATTTCATTCGTAAATATTTGATAAGTTTGGCATGTAACCCAGGGCGGATGTAAGAGGGAATTAGTTGGTGCTAAACCTCTTCCAATTAGCCCAATAAATCTACTACAATATAGTCTATATCACATATATCTTAAAAATAATGTGGATCGACCCCTACCAATATCACACATTCAATTTTGTTTGATAAAAGAACTAACTTGTGAACTCATAACTTTTCCATGAGATGCTATGAGGGAAGAGATCCTTTACACCTCTTAATTTAACATAGTTTCAATGGACTCATCCACACCATTAATCTTATAATGATCTAATGGTTAGGATTAAACCAACATCCACCTATCTTCTTCATTTATTTTCACACACTCAGACAAAAAAAAAGATCGATATCTCCCAACCACCTCACCAAATACCACCACAACAAACTTATCAACAACCTTTTTCCCGTAACCACCACAATAAACCCACCTTCTTCTCGCAACCACCAGAATAATCCCACATTTTCCGGCGACCTCCATTCCAAACCACTCTTCTCCGGCGATCTCCACTCCAACCCACCTTTTCCATACATATATGAAGCTGATGCCAATGTTATTGAAGATGCATATAGCTGCTGTTTGTAATATAGGTAAAGTACATGTTATGATTGTTGATGCACACCATGTGTTTGATAAAATGATATAATGATAATCACATGTGATTTAGCAAGTTCTAAGTTATGAAACATTTAACTGTATACAGAAGAAGACAAAGAGATGATTGTACAAGAAGAAGACAAAGTAATAACCTACAAGGTTAGTGAAACATTTAACTGAGAATGACTCATACATGAGTCACTGTGACTCATGTATGAGTCACTATAACTCATACATGAGTCACTGTGACTCATGTATGAGTCAGTGTGACTCATGCATGAGTCAGTGTCTCATGCATGAGAGGGTCTGGAGAATGTATGAGTCAGTGTGACTCATGTATGAGAGGGTCTAGAGAATGTCAGTGTGACACTGTGACTCATATATGAGTCACTATGACTCATGCATGAGTTAGTGTGACTCATGCATGAGTCAGTGTGTCTCATACATGATTTATGCTCACTTATTAACTTGTTTCATGTTTATGTTCAAGGTTCTCCGTAATCCTGGAGATGTATCAGTTGAGTGTACGTGTAGGCATTTTATGCGTTATGGTTTTCTTTGTCGCCACATATTTTGTGTTTTGAAGAACCGTGATATTGAAGAGATTCCAGAGAAGTACATTTTAAGGCGTTGGAGAAGGGATTTGATACTTATTAAGAAGAAACACAAGCAGATACGGAGAGAAGAACAAAATAATTCAGAGACTAACAAATGAGGATAACTTCCACATAGACGAGTGCTTGTTTTGGTTGAGTAAAGATGTAGAAAAGTAGGAGAATCAAATACAACAACTACTTCAAGTGTTGAAAACATGTGTTGAATATATGATTTAATTTTTTGTTTTTCTTTTATTGAAGTGTTGAAAACATGTGTTGACTATTTGATTTAAATTTATGATTTCTTTTATTGAAGTGTTGAAAACATGTCTTGAATATGTGATTTGAATACTATGTATTGAATATCATGAGTCACATGACTCATGCATGAGTCGTCTGACTCATGAATGATTCATATAAATTTGCAAGTGTTTATAAACACGTGTACATTTGATTGTTGTCATTTCTACACTTAATACAGTTTTATAAATATGTGAAAGTGCTTTTAACAGTTAAAACATATTCTGAGTCATAATGACTCATGCACGAGTCATATAATTTTGAAAGTGTTTATAAACACTTGTACATTTGATTGTTGTCATTTCTACACTTAATACGTAAAAGTGTTTTTTACAGTTAATACATATTCTGAGTCATTATAATTCATATTCTGTCATTATGACTCATGTATGAGTCATACCGACTCATACATGAGTCACATGACTCATGTATGAGTCACCTGACTCATGTATGAGTCACATGACTCAAGTATGAGTCAAAGGCACTTATGATTCTCAGACACCTAAAAACATACTACTATGATTTTTAAAACATACTACTTAAGATCATAAGTATGATTCTCAAACACTGAAAAACTATCAATAGAATTAAGTACTACTATTAGTTCTGTTACAATATAACACTTTCCTTCTGCAGGCTCTGCTTGTTTTTTCTTGGCAGATGGTTTCTTGGCAGCTGCTTTCTCGGTTACTTCTTTCTCAGCTGATGGTTTTTCGGTTGATGCTATCTTGGCTACTTCTTTTGTATCAGTGACTCATGTATGAGTCATAGTGACTCATACATGAGTCAGAGTGACTCATGTATGAGTCAGTCTCAGTTAAATGTTTCACTAACCTTGTAGGTTTTTACTTTGTCTTCTTCTTGTACAATCATCTCTTTTCCTTCTTCTGTATACAGTTAAATGATTCATAACTTAGAACTTGCTAAATCACATGTGATTATCATTGTGTCATTTCATCAAACATATGGTGTGCATCAACAATCATAACATGTGTTTTACCTATAGTAGATATGAAATCTTCTAAGCAAAATCAAAATGAAACAAAAACATAAAAACAAGCATAATCAAAACAACTTACAATCATCGACATGAAACTTAGCGCTAAAAATTAAGGTTTTGTGGTGTGTATTTGATCGAGATAATGTGGTCTCCTTGTGGTTGTTGTTGGTAGTTGTTAGTGGTGGTGGTGTTGGTTGGTGGTGGGGGTGGTGGTGGTGGCGGTGGTGGCGGAGGTGGTGGGCGGCAGTGGTGGGTTGTGTTTTTTGTGTTCGTAGTTGAGCAGGGATGAGAGGATTTTGTTTATTTTTTTTATCTTGGACCGTAGGATGAAAGTGGATTGGATGATTTTGATGAGTCCATTGAGACTTTGATAAATCAAGGGACTGTATTGAACTTTTGGCGATGCTATGAAGATCTAAAAAATAAGTTATCTCACATAGAAAATGTGATAGACAAGCAAACAGAACAATAAATAATGGATAACGTATCTTCTTAAATTGGTTGATCTCGTCGATTTATATAACAAAGATGTTGCTAGAGTTGTGTAAAATGCTCTTAAAAATGCGGAGTATACTGTTAATGCAATGATGCCTAAAAACGTTACTTACATTTTTCGGTCTCGCTTTATTTTGATTACGACAATATGTAAAAACAAGCATTTATGAAAATAACGAAAAACGAATTCTTGAGTTCAAGTATTTTTCATTTCAACCATTATCACTTAAAATATGTACAAACAAGTACTCATCTTAATTAAGTGATCAAGGATTTAATCTTTTCTTAAAACTCACTTTTTATTAAGTGTGACAAGTTTTTATTAAACTTTCTTTTTAAGAAAATGTTTTATTAAATTAATTATTTGAAAATTTGAAAATGGTATATTCTATCTTGGTTTGGAATATCCTTTCAGGATATATTAATCACCAGATTCAAACCATACCACTAAAATACAAAAAGGAGCGGAGTCTACTCCGACGGTTCCGTAAGTGGATATGTGGTTCCTTATCGATAAGGAACCGCGGGCTGCAATAAGGAACCGCGGGAAGATATAGCCGTTGGAGCCTTGTCTTATAAATAATTGACCATTCTCAGATTTTCTCCTCTCCTCTTTTGCACATATAATTCCAGATTCTTTCATACTTTTAAAATCACTCAAATCCTTGGTCATTTGGTTGATTACTACTTGTTTAGAAGTGAATCTTTCTTCTCCCATCTCGTCCTCTCCAAGTGCAAAGAGAAGAACACTTTCATCCTTGAAGTGTTATGTCTACATCAAAGATCCATTGAAGATCAAATCTTATTTAGCCATTGTTGTGTCATAGTTGTGAAGATCCAATTAGTTGTGTCTACTTGGAAGTTGTGTATGTACTAAGGTTTATACTTGGTCCTTAAAGTATACTAGTGTAGATTGGTCCTAGCTAAGATTAGGGCTCGACTTCTAGCTTAGTGTCGGAAATTGGATAAGCGACGTTGTGTATGATTTCTCCACCTTAAGGAGCTTGTTGATTAGTGAACTCTCGAGTAAGTAGTACTCGAGGAGTGGAGTAGGGACGAGGAGTGAGCTTCATTACCGAACCACTATAAATCCTTGGTGTTTGGTTTGATCTTTCTTTCCCTTATCTCTTTACATTCATTATCCTTTATACTTGTAATTATTAGTTTAGTTGCACTATACCTTGTTCATATTGTGTATAAGAAGGTTTCACATAATCACTCAAGTCTAAGTTTTTGTAAAGGATTTTTGAAAACCATCTTTTGACAAGTAAATTTTAAGAAACTATTGAACCCCCCCCCCCCCCCCCCCCCTTCTAGTTTCTACAATTAGTATTAGAGCGTTGTTGCTCAAACCTTTTTAAAATATATTGTATTTTAAAACTTGAATCGATATATGGATTCCAACAAGTACCTAGAAGGGAAATCCATGCAAAGACCATCTCTTTTTGAATCTGATAGTTTTATTTATTGGAAAAATAGATTTAAGACTTATGTGAAATCAAAAGATTTAGATCTTTGGCAGGTTATTACCCATGGTGATTTTTTGTCTTATCAATATAATGAAGTTTCGAAAAGCAAAGAGATAGTCACTTTTGACAAAGCTAATGATGACACTAAAAGGAAACTTGCTAAAAATAATGAGGCTAAAATGGTTATTTAAATGCTTTACCAAAGAAAGAGTACGAAAGGATTTTTATGTGTGAAACCGCTGAAGGTATTTGGAACACCCTTTTAGTAACCCACCAAGGTAATAGCCAAGTCAAAAAAACTAAAATCGATCTTCTTGTTCAACAATATGAATAATTTGTCATCTTAGAAGATGAAACTATTGATAGTGCATTTGCTAGACTTAACAGTATTATTACTAGTCTAAAAGCACTTGATGAAGGATTTTCTAGCAAGAACAATGTTAGGAAGTTTCTTAGGACGTTGCATCCAAAGTGGAGAGCCAAAGTAACGGCGATTGAAAAATCAAAGGATCTCACCACATTATCACTCGATGAACTAATTGGCAACTTGAAAGTTCATGAGATGATAATTTTGAAGGACTCGGAATTGGTGAAAACCAAGAGTGAAAGAAAGTCTTTAACACTTAAAGCCAAGAAGGCACAAAGTGACCATGAAAGTTCCGCAGATAGTGATGATGAGGAATATGCCATGGCGGTTAGGGACTTCAAGAAGTTCTTCAAAAGACGAGGTTAACACGTGAGGCAACCAAGCAATGAAAAGAAATCCTTCTCCAAAAACCATTTTACCAAGGACGATAAAGGTGATAGGAAATGCTTTAGATGTGGTGATCCGAATCATTTCATTGGTGATTGTCCTAAGCCTTCACGCGACAAGAACCACACAGCATTCGTTGGAGGTTCATGGAGCGATAGAGGTGAAGATGTTGATGACATACCCAAATATGAGAAATGTCTCATGGCTCACACTTCTAAAGAGGTACATTCCAAAACCGATTATTATAGCAATAATAGTTCTTCTTAACATGATATAGAATTAGAAGGCCAATACAATAACTTACACAAACTTAGCCTTAAATTCATTAAAAAGAACAAAGTGCTAAAATAAACTAGAACTAAGCTTGAAAATGAGATTGGTGAGCTAAGAGAGAAATTAGCCAAGCTTGAGAAAAACAAAGAAGTTTATTTAAGTTGTCTAAAATGTGAAAACCTTAGACAAGAGAATGAAGATCTCAAGAGTACCTCCATTAAATTGGAAAAGTTCATGAAAGGTACTAGTGCTCTTGATGACATGTTAAACAAACAAATTCATTCTAACGAAAGACTTTGGTTGGGTTATAACACTAATGAAGCATCTACTAGTGAACCTAAACAAGTCAGGTTTTCAGAAAAACGAACCACTGTACGCGGTACGCCAGTATATGGCGCGGTTCCCTATTGCTATGGAACCGCGGGTACTGATAACGAACCGCGGACAGAGAATGTTTTTTTTGAAAATCCTGAACTTTCTGAAAAGTTTATTTTAGGTGAAGGGCCAAAACATATTCTTATTAACAAGGTCAAAGTACCTATAATTGAAAAGCCTACTCTAGATAAATTCTACAAGCCCTTGAGTAAACCTCTAATGGTAACTAGAAACTTATCTAGACAAACATCTACTCCTCCAAGAGTACGAAATGAATCAAAACTGTTAGTGCAAACATTACGATGTTTTGTCGATATTATCTCTTCGTGTTTTGTTGATGACAAACGTATAATTCGCAATACATTATGTAAAATGTTAAGGTACTCGTAATCACTCAAGAATACATTTGTATACTTCTCTCGACACCTCCAAGATCGCATTCGGCTTGAATCACTCAAGGTATGAATAAACATGTCATTAACCTAACTAAGTGATCAAGGATTAATATTTTCTTAAAACTCACATTTAATCAAATGTGACAACAGATTTTAATAAACATTATTTTAAAGAAAATGTTTTATTAAAAAGAAAATGGAAATTTGAATTTAGAATATTCTAAAGAATATTCTCTAAGGTATATTCCAAAGAATATTCTTTAATATGAATTTGGCATATTCCAAATGCCAAAGGAATATCCTTTGAGGGTACAAATGGTATTTCCCCTATAACACCCCATTTTGATAAATGAAATGTCACGCGTGATTATGGCGTGTCATCAAAGCATACAAGGATAAATGTCTAAACATTACATGACCATAAAAGGAAATACCAGAATCAAACATCGGTAGTCCAAAAGTAGAACTCATCACACACAAACATAAGTACTGTAAATGAAAGGAAACAATGTCCATGGAAAGAGTATCAAAGTATAGATAAATGCATAAAGTAAAGAAGGTTAGAAAGCTTCCAGTCCATATGCACGTACGCTTAAAGTCTACGAGCATCCCTGAGTACCTGTCGTTTTGGGAACATGAAAAGGAAAAAGGCTGAGCAATACGCTCAGTGCACGGATGTAAAAATAAAGCATGAATAATATAAGCATATAAGCATGAAACAGCGGAAGAAACTAAGTCATGAATAACCCGGTTAAGTCTTAGTAAAACTGGTTTTATAGTTTGAAAAGCCTTATGTTTATCTTGTAAAAACTGTTTAACATATTTTACCATTAGCCAATATAGGTTATGAAAATCAAAGTGCATAAATACCTGGAGGGGTGACCTCGTCATGTAAATTAGAAGGGTTGCCTCTAATTTAATATACTGGTTTTGGGTAGGAGGGATCAGCTCCTTGTGAAGGATGCAAGGCACACACCACATTCACACTAAGTAATCTGCTGAAAACATGTAACTAGGATGCACCCATACGCCCCACATGATAAATATAATAATATGACCAAAAGCTGAAGGGATACCACGAGCAACCACTCCGCTGTGGGGAAGTCATAACACCAGTGCCTCTAGTGTTATGGTTATGGAACCTCTATAACTAGGTGAAACTGGTCATGCATGTATATGGCTTTAGGTATTTCTAATTAAACATAAGCAATCAAAACATATAAAACATATACTATGGGAAAACAGTTGGCTGCATACGGGGAATCCTAATAAGGAAAGAATGTCCATACTGAAAGGACGGAGAATCTGTATCTTATGTCCAGTGAACGAAGAAGACGAACGGAAGAAGGTCCTACTTCGGTATCACTAATGTTACATAAATACATACATGTATAAGTATCTGATTACTGAATACGTAACTGATTTTATATCATGTCTTAGCTTGTTTTATATGTTCATGTCATGTTTTATTGTTTTAAGCTTTATACCATGTTTATCGTATATTCTGTCTATTCTGATTAAGTATTACTTGTATTTCATGTATTATTATACTTGTTGTTTAACAATAAGTAACTTTCTAAAAATAGCAGGTTTCCTAAAATAGAAGTTACCAAAAATAGAAAGTTTCCAAAAATAGAAAGTTTTCAAAAATAGAAAGTTTCCAAAAATAGAAAGTTTCCAAAAATAGAATTACTGCTTAAAATAGATAAGTTTCTAAAAACAGAAAGTTTCCATAAATAGATTAGCTGCCTTAATTAAATAAGTTTCTAAAAATAGAAAGTTTCCATAAATAGATATAAGCTAGTTAATTAAGCTAATTATATAAGCTTAAGTGTTTTCTGATTATTATTCTAAGTCATGTGATTATATAGTATAGTTTATTAATTATTACATGTAAATTAAATAAAGGGTAAAAGCCATAAAATACCATCTTACTTATTGATTTGTGCCGACTTTGAACATTTACTATTTTATCTCGTGACTTTACCATTGTACTTTCAAATTTGTTTCGACTCTACCAATATTAGCCTGAAATATGACTATATTACCCCTGTCTTCTTCAACATAATTACGTTTATTGCCATCGCATCTCATTCTCCTCCATTGCAATTTATCTCTTTGTGGGCCAATAATAGTCGTCATTATACAAACCAAACGGCTGACAAGATTCCTCATCATGAAATAAAAAGATGTCAATTGGATTCAGATTTCGTGCATCGGGCACTTTATATCATTTTACCTATTTTCCAAACAAACTTAATGGTTGCCCAACAAGGAGCTCCATCTCGTCCTTGGTTCCGCTCATTCACCCTTCGCCCACCCCCACCCCCATCAGCACCAGCACCCCCACCCCCACCCCCATCGGCACCAGCACCTTCACGTGATTGCATTCTTGGGCCACATATCATATCATTCTTCTAGGACCAATTGAACATAAACCACACGTCCATTCTTGTACTTTGCTTTTTCTTTGCAGCAAGTCACGGGAACACCTCACTTTTAGATGTCTTGCTAGTATCGTGACTGTATAAACAATAAAAAGCAACAGTACATACCACATCATTTTGGAGGAATTTACTTCCAGTGCATCCTTCTTTCTCGTTTGTACACCTTCTCTTCCAATACCATCATCTTCGTTGTCAGCTTCACGCCATATCTCCTTCACTGTCATAGATCTATTGAAAAATGAACTTGTGTTTTTATTGTACAGGCCTTGCAAGATTTGGCAACAGGTTTGTTCAAGAAAGTAAACGAAGCTGGGATGATGGAAGAAGGGTATGCTTGGATCACAACTGAGTTTCATAAGTAGTAAAAAAGAATGGATTTTTCAATCAATATAAAAGGAAAAAAGACAAAGGGTATATTAGTCATTTACAAGGGTAGTATAGTCATTTTAGGCTAATATTGGTATAGTCGAAACAAATTTGAAAGTACAATGTTAAAGTCACGAGATAAAATAGTAAGTGTTTAAAGTCGGCACAAATCAATAAGTAAGATGGTATTTTATAGCTTTTACCCTTAAATAAACTATAGGTTAAAATTATTTAATTAAGTATAACATGATTTTAATTAAATAAAGGTAAAATACTTAGGTTAAAACATGTATTATTAACTATTAGTAATATAACCTAAGTCATGTAAATTAATTAATTATAGTCATGGTTTTTAGTAATTAATTAATTATAAAGTCTAATTAAATAATAAAATAGTTAGGTTAAAATTCATGAATTAATAATTAAATTAATAACCTAAGTCATGTAAATTAAATTAATCATGTCATGCTTTTAATTAATTTAATTTAAGTCTAAAAAAATAACATAACTTGTAAAAATCATAAACCTTGAAAAAAATGATTCATGAACCGGACCCGTGACTAAAACCCATGAACCGGACCTGTAACCATCACCATACCCCGACCAAGGTCGGGTTTCCCCTTGGTTTTGCTGCTGCCGTGGGACCACCACCACCATACCGAGACCATATGGTCTCAGTGGTGTGTAATAAGCCAAGCCGAGACCCCTATGGGGCTCGGTTAGGCGTCGACTAGAAACAAAACACCCCTAAACCCTTGATTTGATTTAACCCATGATTATTAGCATGTTTAAAATACTTTGTTTTTAATTAGTTTAATTAAAAACATCATGATTTTATGTGATTCATTAAATCAAAACATAAAAGAAAAGGTTAAAAGGTTATACAAATTACGTGAAACAAATGAGGACGAACACACAACGATCCTTGTAAAAATTCCAAGATCAAAATCAACCCGAACACCCCTTTTTGGTGATCAAACCCGGCGGCCAAAAGAAAAAGGAAGAAGAATTAGGGTTTTTCTTATTTTCTTGATTTTGTGATAAATGAACATGTTTTTACCTTAACCCCCTAGTTAGTTAATTTTGCATGGGCTAAGCCCATGTTTTCTTGTATAGCCGCGGCATGGGAGGCCCACATGGGGTAACTCGTACCTTTCTCGTGTCTAAAATATTAGTGTGTTCTCGTGTGTTCTCGTGTTCGTGTTTTACGTGTTTTAAATAGTTATCGATCGTGACTTAATATATTTATTCGTGTTCGTAATAAATATATATATACATACGTAATATTAGCTCGTGATTAGTTTTCGTTCATGATTTCATGTTCGTATGTTCGTGATTATAATTATTATTGTAATAATTATCGTGTGTTCATACGTAATAAATACTTATCGTGTTATAACACGTACGTAATATTTGTAATTCTTATTCATGAAACGTAAACGTGCTATAAAAGGAAAGTTCTAATCATGTACGTACGATCTAAAGGGTACTATTCATGGTAAAAGCATGCGGGTTTTACAACTCTCCCCCCTAAAAAGAATAATTCGTCCCCGAATTATAGATAAAGTAAACTGGAAAAGAAGAACATACCCAAATTCAAATTATATGAAATGAGGGTAAGAAGCCCGGATAGACTCCTCCGTTTCCCAAGTGGCTTCCCGCTCGGTATGATCCCTCCAAAGGAATTTTTCGAATGGAATCGTCTTCCTTCTCATGACTCGTTCTTGTCTGTCAAGAACTCGTTCGGGTTCTTCTATAAAAGTGAAATCTTCACGAATCTGTTCCAGTGGATACTGATCCATGTGAAGGGGATGATACTGGTACCCTCTGAGTAAGGACACATGAAACACATTGTGTACGTGCGAAAGCTTCGGAGGTAACGCTAAACGGTAAGATACTTCACCGACTCGTTCAATGATATCAAACGGTCCAATGAATCGAGGACTGAGCTTCCCTTTAACTCCGAAGCGTCTAACACCACGTGCCGGCGAAACCTTAAGGAAAATGTGATCTCCTACGTTAAAATGTATGTCCCTACGATGCTTGTCTGCGTAGCTCTTCTGACGTGACCGTGCTTCCTGAAGTTTCTGCTTAGCTACTGCGACCCTCTCATTAGTCATCTCTATGATCTCTGGTCCTTCAAGTGTTCGCTCACCAACTTGATCCCAGCAGATTGGGGTGCGACACTTTCTGACATACAACATCTCGAAAGGAGCACATTTGATACTTTCATGCCAACTGTTGTTGTACGCAAACTCCACCAAACAGATATAATCGTCCCAATCACCCGTCCATTCCAACGCACATGACCTCAACATGTCTTCTAATGTCTGAATCATCCGCTCCGACTGCCCGTCTGTTTGAGGATGAAAAGCCGTGCTAAGCTTAAGTTGTGTACCCCGAGCTTTCTGCAGACTCTTCCAAAATCACGAAGTGAAACGAGGATCTCTGTCTGAGACGATGCTGGATGGAGCACCGTGGAGTCTCATGATCTCTCTTCTATACGTATCGGCGAGTTTACTGACCGAATCTTCCTTGCGGATCGGTAAGAAATGAGTTGATTTGGTAAGTCGATCTACGATAACCCAAATTGCATCGTGCTTCCTCTTAGTTGGCGGAAGACCAGTAACAAAGTCCACGGTGATTTTGTCCCACTTCCACTCTGGAATATCTAACGGTTGAAGGAGACCGCCAGATCGCTGATGCTCGATCTTAACCTGCTGGAAGGTAAGACATTTGGAGACGTAAGTGGAAACATCCTATTTCATACCACTCCACCAAAAGGACTGCTTGATGTCATGGTACATCTTGGTCGAACCAGGATGTATAGAGAATGGGGAGATATGAGCTTCAGCTAACAAGGCTTCCCGGAGTTCTTGATCATCAGGAACACAAAGTCTCGTGCCCTGCCATAAGATACCATCTGCATCTACTCTGAATTCTGTCTGCTTCTCCAAATTCTGAATTATCGCCCAAATTTCTCCATCATCTTTTTGAGCTTCCTTGATCCTAGAGAGTAACTCGATATCTACTCTAAGATTAGCCCAATAACCGTGTTGTCCACGTACCATGATCTCTATGTCTAGTCGCTCCAAGTCTCTTATGATTTCCCCCTCAATCTTAACACCGTTGATCATTCCGGACTTCCTGCTAAGTGCATCTGCCACTACATTCGCCTTGCCGGGATGATACTGCAGATTAATGTCATAATCCTTCAACAGATCTAACCTTATCCTCTGTCTCATGTTCAATTCACGTTGAGTGAAGATATACTTCAAGCTCTTGTGGTCTGTGAAAATATCACATGATTCTCCATACAAATAGTGCCTCCATATCTTCAATGCAAACACGACTGCAGCAAGTTCCAAGTCATGCGTAGGGTAATTTTCCTCATAAGGCTTAAGCTGCCGTGAAGCGTACGCGATCACTTTCCCATGTTGCATGAGAACACAGCCAAGTCCCTTCCCCGATGCATCAGTGTAGATTTGAAATCCACCCATACCAGATGGGAGAGTAAGAATAGGTGCAGATACTAACTTCTGCTTCAGGTCTTCAAAGCTCTTCTCTCGTTCTTCAGTCCAGACGAATTTCTCCCCTTTCCGCATCAGTTTGGTCAATGGTAGTGCTAGGCGGGAAAAGTTCTCCACGAACCTACGGTAATAGCCAGCTAAGCCTAGGAAACTACGGACTTCAGTCGCTGATGTCAGCCTCGGCCACTTAGTAATAGCGTCAACCTTCGCTGGATCCATAGTGATTCCTTCTGCTGATACAATGTGACCTAAGAATGCCACCTTGTCTAACAAGAACTCACACTTGGAAAATTTAGCATACAGCTGCTTCTGGCGAAGAATCTGTAGTATTGTACGAAGATGGTCTTCGTGTTCCTCCTTGGACTTTGAGAAAATCAAGATGTCATCGATGAAGACAATGATGAACTTGTCCAGAAATTTATGGAAGATTCTGTTCATCAAATCCATGAACACTGCTGGCGCATTGGTCAGGCCGAATGGCATGACTACAAATTCGTAGTGGCCATAGCGTGTACGGAAAGCAGTCTTGGCGATGTCCTGCTCCTTGACCCGTAGCTGATGATAGCCTGACCTAAGATCAATCTTGGAGAATTGTTTGGCCCCTTGGAGTTGGTCAAACAGATCGTCTATACGTGGGAGTGGATACCTATTCCTGATAGTAATCTTGTTGAGCTCGCGATAATCTATGCAAAGACGCATACTGCCGTCCTTCTTCTTAATAAATAAGACCGGTGCGCCCCATGGAGATGCGCTCGGTCGAATGAAACCTCGTTCTAGAAGTTCTTGCAGTTGATCCTTCAGCTCCTTTAACTCTATGGGAGCCATGCGATAAGGAGCCTTGTAAATCGGCTCAGATCCTAGGATGAGCTCGATATTGAATTCCACTTCACGTGCAGGTGGTATGCCCGGAATTTCTTCTGGAAATACATCTTGGAATTCTGACACTATCGGCTGATCCTGAATTGATGGGGATTCAGCATCCATGTCATGAACCGTAGCTAGATAACCCTCGCAGCCATGTGACAGTAGCGCACATGCTTGCAGGGTTGATATGATTTGTACAGACCTACCGGGTACGAACCCGTTATGAATGTACTCTGGTGCATTAACATCACCGAAGATCACTCGATATGAATGGCAGTCTATGGTAACATGATGCTTGGATAGCCAATCCATGCCCAAAATCATGTCAAAGTCATTCATGTCCAGCAGAAGTGCGTCAACAGGACGAACCTTGTCATCAAACTCTAAGGGAAGGCTCTTGTACACATGGGTTATAAGTATAGAGTCTCTCAAAGGCGTGGAAATACTGAGTCTATTCTTTAGTGGCATGGGGAGTATCCTAGCATTCTTGGCATAAGCAGTAGAAATGACCGAGTGAGTAGCACCTGTAACACTCTCATTTTTCGTATCGGTACAGCGGAAGGGTCTTTCAGAGTGTTACGGGATAGCACAATAACTCCAATCATAGACAACACATAAAAATGGTTGTACAAGGTTTAACAAACATTCATTCGATAAAAAGGTTTAAAAGTGTACAACAGGTCCCAAATTATACAGGTCATTAAGTTTACAAAACACAGATCGAATGAACATTTTTAATATTAAGTGTGGGCCATCAGAGTCGATCTCCATCCGGATTACCTTCAAGCACCTGAGATAGAAAACATGCAAAAATCATATCAGCGAATGCCGAGTGAATTCATAGAGTTTAATGAAAACCGTTATATAAAACAATCATTTACAATCATTAAAATCAGAACACAAGTATAATATCCGAAGTAAGTCCACATATTGCTAGTCAGGCAATATATATCAAGCATACATCTGAAAACCGTCCATGAGACCGCAGTCTCTATATTACCATGATAGGTAATATATTCATCGTAATAGCGTCGTTATCATTTATTATTTATGTCTTATATTGTATTAGGATTATTATTAGCCGCATGACATTGTTACCTTACTGTGAAAACAGCGGGCCGCGAACCCGACAAACAATTTGCCCATCTAAGTTAGCGTGTCGTCACAAAAATCACGCTATGGAATCTTCTCATACATAAATTCGCTTACCAATCAATGTGGTACGACGGGGATCAACCGTCAAGGCGCGAACTGGGGTGATCGTCCCCAAATAGTACTATAAAATGCATAAGCGTCTACCAAATCCCGGTAGTTCACAATTCATGCTAATGGGACTTTAAGTGACATAACCTAACTACTAATAATCCTTTTAGTCTCGAATATAGGGTCATAGCATCATTCGGGTCCATCTCATTAAGCATACAATCGGGACTACTTGTGTTCTATTTTTATAAAAATCTAGCATGTTATCTCCCTCGCGGGTTTACAAATCATTTTATAAAACATTTAAAAGAGTGCGAGGCTATGAACTCACGTTGTTAATGAAAGGCGGATTATCGGCTACGGGCGTGCTTCGGTCACGGAAACCTATATAAATAATAATCGGTCTTAGACTCGGTCCAATGACTTTTGTCAAAATAACAATATACATATATATGATTATTGTACATATGATGATGATCAAGTGGGTTTATAAATCCTCATTTACTCATTTTAGTGTTTACGTTTTAGTATCGTCTTACTAGTTCACTAGTTTTACCGATTTTACCTATTTTAAGTCCATTAAGTCTTTTATAAGTTATTTTACTTGTTTTTACCCATTATATACTTATATGATCAGTATATATATACTTTTCATGTTGGGTCCTATTGGGTTAAGCCCAAATAATTCTTTTTACAAGTATTTATCTTATTAAGTCCAATTATTAGTCTAATAGGTTTAGTTAGCTCGTAATTGTCCGTAATTCTTATAGTTCGGGTTTTACCGGTTTTTACTTGTCTTAGTTACTTATACATCAGTATATATCTTTTATAAGCTTTACATTAGACGGGTTTGGTCGTCTAAGTTTTATTTGATGAAAAACGTTAATTTCACGGCGATAGCCGAAAAAGTCGTAAAAATCAAGTTTATAGTTTTTATTACTTATAAATATTACTTTTACCACCATTTATATATTTTACACATTTAATTAACCTTTTATACATTTATATAATTAAGTTTTACAAGTTAGTGGGTTTATACTTTACATTTTATAAATTATAAAGTGAGTGCTTATATAATAATAATAAAAATTATTTCCAAAATCTGATTTTTAACTTCACTTTCACCATTTTTATCATATCTAGAGTTCTACAATGACTTAGAAGCTCATTTTTAAATGACAACTTCTTCATAATATGTGCTAAATATAACTTAGTTATAGCTACTGCCCATTTTGAGTTTAAGTTGCCTTAACAGTCCCTACAAAACTGCTTATTCAGATTGTACCACCTAACTTGTTTTGATCATATCTCACTCATTATTTTGATTCCATTGCATGGCCAACTCTCACATGTGTATAACATCATCTAATTTACTGTAAATAGATCAAACCATGCATTTTTATCAGTTCTTCATTTAGTTATCTACTGTTTTTATACAGCCAACTAATTAGACATGATTTTAGCTTCATTTCTTATGGTTATCATCATTTTTAAGCATGTTTATCAACACTTGATCCCCACACAACATTTTTATCATCATATATACATCATATACATATACAAAATGAAAGAAAATACATTTGTTCTTTACAAAATAATAAGAGAAAAATGTAGAGGATGATCTTCTTTACCAATCCAAGTGGATTTCTTGTTTTAGGAAGGCAAGAACTTGATGAACACAACAAGTATCTCCAAGACCATCAAATAGCAAGATCATATGTTGGAAAATCAGCCCTAGGACACAAGCAAATCACCTCCAAAGTTGGTTATATGGCCACCAAATGATCAAGGTTTCAAGGAAACACCTTAATAGGACTAGTAAACATGTGGTTTGTAGTTGGAAGAGATCAAAAATGGTGTTTATGGCTTGAGTTGGGACGGCACATATGGTGAAGTAGAGAGAGTTTGAGAGTAAATTGCATGTGTGAAATGGTTAAGTGAAAACCATTGTTGGTTTTGATAAGTTTGGTGGAAAGCTTAGCCTAAAGTGTAAGCTAAGGCTTACACTTGTTATTAAACAAGTTAAGCTTGTGCCACCTATGGTGGTGAGGTGTTTTTGGCCGTCCCATGTAAGCTAGTGGGATGGGGCAAAGTGTTTTGTCCCATCTCACTAGTTTACGGGTATTTCTCGATTCTAGTTTTCTCGATTTGCGTGCCCTCGGGTCGTTTTACGAAAAACGTTTTTATAAATTATGAATCACCGTCACAAAACGAATCCAATAAAAATTGTCTCATCAAAAACGGAGTTCAAAAACGTAAATACGTAATCCTAAGGTTTCCGGTTTAGTCGTAAAAGACGCCAAATTATGCACGTAAGCCCAAATTTAAATCCGTAAATTGTGAGTTCGTCAACCAACACAAAAATAAGTTTCAAAGTATTATACGAGAAAATATTTAACTACCTGAAAATGTTAGATTTGTCACAGCTTTTCCTCCTAAAAGGGATCAACGTCCTCGTGATCCATTTCATTTGGATGTCCGTTTCTTATTGAAATCGAAGAGGTGCGGATATTTCTTCCACATTTCATCCTCTCGTTCCCAAGTATACTCCGGTCCATGCTTTGAATTCCATCGGATCTTGACAATAGGTATCCGACTTTGTTTCAGTTGCTTTACCTCACGGTCCATAACTTCTACGGGCTCTTCGATAAAATGCAACTTCCCATCTATTCGAACCTTACCTAACGGAATTTTCTCATCACTCACTGCTAGACATTTCTTCAGATTAGATACATGGAATGTGTTGTGAACACCATGAAGTTCTGGGGGTAACTCTAGTTTGTAAGCCACCGGACCTACTCTAGATAGAATCTTAAAGGGTCCAATATAACGGGGATTCAATTTTCCTCGTTTTCCAAATCTGATAACGCCTTTCCATGGCGATACTTTCAACATTACTCGGTCACCCACTTCAAACTCCATTGGCTTCCGCCGCACATCCGCGTAACTTTTCTGTCTACTACGGGCAGTCAACAACCTCTTCTTAATCTGAACTATCATCTCCGTAGTCTCCCGGATCAATTCCGGTCCCGTGAGCTGGGTATCCCCAACTTCACTCCAACATACAGGAGATCTACACTTCCTACCATACAAAGCTTCAAACGGTGCAGCCTTAATACTAGAATGGTAACTATTGTTATATGAAAACTCTGCTAACGACAAATGTTTATCCCAATTCTTACCAAAGTCTAACACACAAGCTCTCAACATATCTTCCAGTGTTTGTATCGTCCTTTCACTCTGCCCATCAGTCTGGGGGTGATAAGCAGTGCTCATATCGAGATTCGTTCCCAAAGATCTTTGGAGGGATTTCCAAAAATTCGATGCGAATCTAGGATCTCGATCTGAAATGATCGATACAGGCACTCCATGCTTGCATACGACATTATCCAGGTATATTCGAGTCAGCTTCTCCAGTGAGAACTGCTCCTTAACCGGAATGAAGTGTGCTGATTTGGTCAGTCTATCGACAATAACCCAAATCGAATTGTTTCCAGATGATGTTCTAGGAAGCTTGGTGATAATGTAAAACCCGCATGCTTTTACCATGAATAGTTCTCTTAAGATCGTACGTTCTAGATTAAAACTTACCTCATGTAGTATTGATCACATTCATGTGCTAATAATCAAGCAAGTGCATACGTGTATGTCATGACAAGTATCGATTACGTACGACCCCATGATAAACAGTTAATAATATATCACGTGAACATAATTAAATCATGAACACCATTTAAAATATTAATTATAATAATTACGTAAATACTCAGAATATATTCACGAGCATGGAGTTTACGATAAACGACACGTTAAAAGAAACAGAAACACGTTAAACACGAGCACGTTTAACCACGAACGAACACGAAACATCGGGACACGAGAAAGGTACGGGTACCCCATGTGGGGCCCCCATACCCACGGCACACATGCATGAAATGGGCTTAGCCCATGGACTTTTCAAGTTAAGGGGGGTAAAGTGTTAAACATGTTTTCATTTTCATTTTTACAAGAAATAAGCTAAAAACCCTAAAAAGAGTTTTCTCCTCTCCTTTTTGCCTCCTTTGTGCCGCCACCTATACACCATCATAAGGGGGTGTTTGATTGATTTTGATCTTAAAAACAAGTGTTAGAATACGTGTTTGTTCATCCTTTTTCCAAGCTACATAGTGGTATACCTTTCTAACCCTTCTTTTTAATTCTTTTTAATTCTTTTGATCTTTGATTATTTTCATGAACATGTTATTATTTTTCTTATGAAAACAAGATAATTAATCATTGATCTAACATGTTTTGATATTAAATAAAATCAAGGAATGATTTAAAGGGGTGTTTGTTTCTAGCCGCCTAGCAAAACAAACCCGAGGGGGGTTTGGTTTGCTATTGCCGCCACCACCAAGACCACAATTGGTCTTGGTTGGCTCATGTGGGACCCACGGCAGCAAGGGGACACGTGTGCCCCGGGTTTGGCCCGGGGTACGGTGTCGAATTCATACCCGGTTCACGGTTCGTTGGTTAAAATCATGATCTATGTTACATGTAATTTTATGAATCATGAACTTAGGATATAATTAATTAATAACATGAAATATTAATTAAATCATGACTTAGGTTATTTTAATTATTAGTTTATCATGACATTAAATTAACCTAAGTATTTTATGTTATAAGTTATAATTAATTAATTATTAAAACATGCCTATAATTAATTAATTTAGACATGACTTAGGTTATATTATTATTAATAATAATACACATTTTAACCTAAGTATTTTCATTTCATTTTAATTATACATGTTATACTTTAATTAAAATGCTTAACCTATAGTTTAATTAAAATACATGAAATAATAATTAAACTATACACTATATCATATGACTTAAGTAGTAAGCTTATAACACTTAGACTTACATGTTAGCTTATGAAATCAGCTTAATTCTAATTATGGAAACTTCTATTTATAGAAACTTAATTAAATAAGGCAACTAATCTAATTATGGAAACCTTCTATATATGGAAATCAATCTATTTCAGGCAGCTAATCTAATTATGGAAACCTTCTATATATGGAAACTTATTTAATTAAGGCAGCTGATCTATTTTTGGAAACTTTCTATTTTTAGAAACTAATCTATTTTAGGCAGTAAATTCTATTTTTGGAAACTTTCTATTTTTGGAAACTTTCTATTTTTGGAAACTTTCTATTTTTGGAAACTTTCTATTTTTGGAAACTTTCTATTTTTGGTAACTTTCTATTTTTGGAAACTTTCTATTTTTGGAAACTTTCTATTTTTTGGAAACTTTCTATTTTTGGAAACCTGCTATTTTTGGAAAGTTACTTATTATTATACAGTAAGTATATTAATACATGAAACACCAGTAATACTTAATCAGATAAACCAGAAATACAAGATAAACACAGTTTAAGGCTTAAAACAGTGAACCATGACCTAAAACATACCAAATCAGCTATAACAAGACACAGAACCCAGTACGTAATCAGTGAATCGATACTTATACACGTGTGTATTCATGTAGCGTTAGTGATCCAGAAGTAGGAGTCTTTCTTCCGTTCATTTCACTGGACTTGAGGTACGGATTCCCGTCCTTTCAGTATGGACATTCCTTCCTTATTAGGATTTCCCCGTATGCAGCCAACTGTTTTTCCCCAGCATTTGTTTTATTGTTTTGAACTGCTTATGTTAATTTAGCATAAACTATAGCCATATACAAGCATGACCAGTTTCACCTAGTTATGGAGGTACCATAACCATAGCATTGGAGGCACCGATGTTATGACTTCCCCACGGCGGAGTGATTGCTCGTGGCGTCCCTTTTCAGTTTGGCCATATTATTATATCAGTCGGGGCGTATGGGTGCATCCTAGTTACATGTTTTATTCAGTTTATCATGGTGAATGTGGTGTGTGCCTTGCACCCTTCACAAGGAGCTGATCCCTCCTACCCAAATCAGTATATTGATTAGAGGCATCCCCTCTAATCAGCATGATGAGGTCACCCCTCCAAGTATTCATGCACGTGACCTTTTCATGACCTATATGGGCTATGGTATTTATATGTTAAAACAGTTTCTACAGGTTAAACATAAGGCTTTTCAAACTATAAAACCAGTTTTCATGATACTTAACCAGTTACTCAGAACTTAGTCTTCCGCTGTTATATGTTACATGCTTATCCTATTTCATGCTTTATTGTACATCCGTGCACTGAGCGTCTTGCTCAGCCGTTACTTTCCTTTCCATGTCCCAAAACGGCAGGTACCCAAGACTCGAGCATTTGGAGGACGCACATAGGATGGAAGCTGCCAGAGACTTCTTTTCCTTTTTGCCTTCATATAGTTATGCTTGTTTAGTCTTTATTCAGTTCATTTCCTTTATTTATGTTTTGGGCTTATGTTTGGGAACCGATGTTTGATTCCGGTTTTCCCTATGGTCATGTATGTTTTACTACATATCACCTTGCATGCTTTGATGACACGCCATAATCACGCGTGACATTCCATTTATCAAAATGGGGTGTTACAATTATGGTATCAGAGCCAAGGCTTCGACCTGTAGGCTCTAAAACTCGACCTGTGACTAGTGGGTAGTCACCAGGAGCTTCCTAAGCCAACGATTGTTATTCCACGTATTGATGTTTCAGCGCGTTGTTGTTTTAACCATTATGTTTTCAGCACCTTTTTGTTTTAGCCATGACGTTTTCAGCACCTTGTTGTTTTCACCATGATGTTTTCACCAGTATCGTCTTACTAATATGGAATGAACAACCGTCATCCATACTTAGTTATGTGTCAGTGTCTATGCATGATGTTCCTAGTGAACTGTGATTATGTGAACTGAACCGAAGTAGTTCATAATTTTCACATAAAATTTTTTCTGTTAAGTTTTGACAATGACTATTAATTATTATGTTCCATGCATTCATGCATTTATATCATATGTCATCTGTTGCAGGAATTTTGACTAAGTAATGGTTGGTACAGGACTGGCCCTATTTAGTCGCATGTGCTTTTATCGAAACTTTTAACTTTGGGACCGACCCATAGGCGTCCCCTCGCCATGTCTTTTGTTTTGGAACCGACCCATAGGCGTTCCCTCGAACATATAAAGGTTTTATAAACTACATTACGCATTCATGCACTGTTTTTCTTGCATAAAAATTTTCTCATGATTTAAATTGGCATAAATTTTTTTTTCATGTCCCATCATAAGTTATTATGTTTTATGTCAAGTATGCCTTCATACTGTCATGGTTAACTTCAGTTTCATGCTGATTATGTTATACACTTCTTCGTAATAGATGGTTTCATGTTTCCTCATGACAATTCCGTCTCGTTGTTGATTATGTTTCATGCCTCTTTTGTTATTTATGTTGTCCTGCAAGACATTGTTAGATTTCTCTAATCATGCTTTCATGATAGTCATGGTTGGTTTTCATTGATCATGCTGTCAGGCAAACCATCGTTGAATTTTGTGTAACCACACTTTAGCGTTTCTCTATGCAACCAGAATGATGTCTATGCTAATACTGCCAGGTTATCATGATGGTTTTCCTAACCGTTTAACCGGTTTACTTTCCTTAAATCAGGACAAATGATCGAGCCCATACTGATCATTTCATGTGTATTCCATGTGTACTCCACGTACCGTATTTCATGTGTATTACATGTACCTTAATCCATGTGTATTCCACTTGCAATACTTCACGAGTATTCGCTAGTCAATTCTAAATCATCTCAGGCGTAGGTTCACTTGCTGATATTCTACAAGATTGTCGATGCCGCTCATAGCTTGGAGATGTTACTGAAGGTTGACGCTGCTGATGTTGGGAGACGCTACGAGATGCTGATGCTGATGCTGTTCACAACCTGGAGATCCTAAAAGACGAAGACAAAGGCGTCGGAGCAAAGCAATTGGACGAGAAGATGCTTCACCATCAGACAATTCCCATCAATCATTGTCCTAAATTCATAGTTACATGTCACACGTCGTTCGGCTGTCATTTCAGCCATATGAGTACAAACCAGTACCAGCCAGCCACTCAGTTAAATAGTTACATGAGTCACGGTCATGAGAATGACCGTCATGGAACCTACAGACAAGACGATAGTAACCACTACCATGACAGAAAATATCCTAGAAATCGCAACCGAGGCTCTGGCCGCGGACGTGATCAGACATACAAATGATCAGTAGTCCAACCGATCCGCCAATTCTGGCATATTAACAAAATATTTGTAGTTCTAATTGTTTCACATCTCGAGACACATGTCAAGACATCAGTCGAGACACATGTCTCACGTATATTTTCTGAGGACACATGTCAAGATACCAGTCAAGGCATATGTCACGCTCACATTTCTCAAGACACGAGTCAAGACACATGACTCACGTCTAATTATGGAACATTTCTAAGAAATTCAGGGTACCCTCCAAGGGTATATCTATGTTGTTGTGCCATGTATTAATCAGGCCACAAGAATTTCAATACCATTATCAGCGCATCAGTGAGAACTGTCATGTTGCCGATGTCACTTTCATTTCTTTCACCATAGTTCATATATTCCTGACCATGAAGGACGCCGTTCGTATTCCCACGTATACGAAGATTTTCCGTCATCTTAATGATGAAATCCAAGCTGCTAACGCATTTTCCTCGGACAGACACGAGATGAATTTTTTTTTTATTTTATCTTAATTATGGACTATGAACACCACACCATGCTATGATTCATAATTATGTACAGTAATGTTCAGGCTCCTGAATACTTTCAGCTTGATTTTCCATCAGGAAAATCTGTACAAGTTATCTATGCTTTTCAAGCACGTGCTTTGTTAGCCATATTGCTAAAATTTTCTAGCTGTTAGTAACACACGACTACTAAGGTCCTTTTACGCATAACCAACGGATTATTCCAAAATTGTTCCTTACACTCCAGAAGAACCTTTAAGGAGAAGGATGGTACCATGAGATTATGCGTCGACTACCGTCGACTTAAACAAATCACCATTCATAACCGTTATTCTCCTCCACGTATTGACGACATGTCCAACCAACCGTATAGTGTTAATCACTTTTCCAAGATCGAACTCACAATCATGCTGCCAACAGTGACGAGTGAAAAAGCAGGACATGTCCATGACTGCTATTCGTGCACGACTCGGTCATGCCAGATTTATGATTTTGAATTAGTCTCATCAATGCTCCAACCGCATTATGAACTTAATAAATTGAGTTTCCATGAACTTATAGTAAATTCATCAGTGTTTTCATTAAGGATAACCTGATTTCCTTTAAGCCTAGAAGAAGAACAGGAAGACCATATCTGCACTATGTTGCAAATTCTATGACTAGAGAAATTTTACCCTGGAAATTTTTCCAATCTAACTTTTGGTTGATTTCAGTGACACGCTGAATCACATGGCATTCTACGGTTAATCTTACCATGACTCAGCTTATGAGTAAAGAAGAGAACCCGACACTACATTAGGTGTTCTATAAAATCCTACGCTAGGAGAAGTCTAGATTCAGAGACTCAGAGTTTCGCAACCTCCCATGTATCAAGTTTCTACGAAGCAGGATACAGTTACGTTCATATCTTCATACCTGTTATACAAACAGGCTAAGATAGGACACCAACAGACGGGTATGTTTTTATCATAGGAAATTGTGAATCGAAAAGGGACAAGATCTCCATGGATTTTAGTTACCAGATTTCAGAAAACTCAGAAGAAGCATGATGCTATCTGGGTTATTGTCAACAGTTTGATCAAGTCTGCAAAATCCTTACATCCGTACGGATTTCAGAACCAACAGATTGAACGAACATGTTCCAGCCAAGGCTCATCCGACCACTTGGTAATCCCGCAGCTATCGAGTCAGACAAAGATTCCCAATTGTACTCCTAAATTATTTCACGTCTTCATTCTAATTCCACGACTTGCTTTCGCGCTCACGTTCATGACACTATTCACGTTCATTATCGTATTTTGACTTACGATTTTACGTTCATTTCTTTTCTCATTCTGGGAAGTTTGCAAGAACTTGTGAGACCAGACCCAAGTTTAGTATAACCCTCCATCATCAGATAGACGTTTCACGTCATATTCCACGTCTCACCTTGTAGCGTTCGGCGTTACCGCCATTATATTCTATGATCACGATATGTCTCACATGTCATGTTCATTCCACGTTCCTCATATCATGATCAAAATATGTTACACGTATCATGGATCACGATATGTTTACTCATACTACACTCGCCATATCTCCACGTAGCACGTTCAAAATTTTTCACGTATCACGTTCAAAATTGTTCACGTACTACGTTTCTTTATGTCTCGCGCATCGTTTCTAATTATCAGTTAAGTCAGATGGTCTTGCATCGTAACGTTTCAGTACCCTTGCACGTTAACTCTTATTTCCTCGATCGAATTTAGGGGATCTACCTTCCGTTGATAACCAAGAATTTCTTCGTATTCCAAGTCAAGGTCAGGAGGACCAAGATTTATCATTAGTGTCAGGATCTTCTGAAGGAACCGTTCCAAGAGGGAGGCCACTTGGAAACGGACAAGTTCATCCGGATTTCTTATCCATTTTTCTCTTATCGATTAGATATGTTCTTTCAGTCACGTCACGTTCCATGTCTTTTCAAGACATGTCATGTCCCACGTTCCCTTCTACCATGTCACCTTCATTTCCGTTATTTTGCATACCTTTCCAGTTTGATTCGGGTATGTTTCGCTTTCAGTTACTTTATCTATAATTCGGGGACGAATTATTCTTTTTAGGGGGGAAGAATTGTAAAACCCGCATGCTTTTACCATGAATAGTTCTCTTAAGATCGTACGTTCTAGATTAAAACTTACCTCATGTAGTATTGATCACATTCATGTGCTAATAATCAAGCAAGTGCATACGTGTATGTCATGACAAGTATCGATTACGTACGACCCCATGATAAACAGTTAATAATATATCACGTGAACATAATTAAATCATGAACACCATTTAAAATATTAATTATAATAATTACGTAAATACTCAGAATATATTCACGAGCGTGGAGTTTACGATAAACGACACGTTAAAAGAAACAGAAACACGTTAAACACGAGCACGTTTAACCACGAACGAACACGAAACATCGGGACACGAGAAAGGTACGGGTACCCCATGTGGGGCCCCCATACCCACGGCACACATGCATGAAATGGGCTTAGCCCATGGACTTTTCAAGTTAAGGGGGGTAAAGTGTTAAACATGTTTTCATTTTCATTTTTACAAGAAATAAACTAAAAACCCTAAAAAGAGTTTTCTCCTCTCCTTTTTGCCTCCTTTGTGCCGCCACCTATACACCATCATAAGGGGGTGTTTGATTGATTTTGATCTTAAAAACAAGTGTTAGAATACGTGTTTGTTCATCCTTTTTCCAAGCTACATAGTGGTATACCTTTCTAACCCTTCTTTTTAATTCTTTTTAATTCTTTTGATCTTTGATTATTTTCATGAACATGTTATTATTTTTCTTATGAAAACAAGATAATTAATCATTGATCTAACATGTTTTGATATTAAATAAAATCAAGGAATGATTTAAAGGGGTGTTTGTTTCTAGCCGCCTAGCAAAACAAACCCGAGGGGGGGTTTGGTTTGCTATTGCCGCCACCACCAAGACCACAATTGGTCTTGGTTGGCTCATGTGGGACCCACGGCAGCAAGGGGACACGTGTGCCCCGGGTTTGGCCCGGGGTACGGTGTCGAATTCATACCCGGTTCACGGTTCGTTGGTTAAAATCATGATCTATGTTACATGTAATTTTATGAATCATGAACTTAGGATATAATTAATTAATAACATGAAATATTAATTAAATCATGACTTAGGTTATTTTAATTATTAGTTTATCATGACATTAAATTAACCTAAGTATTTTATGTTATAAGTTATAATTAATTAATTATTAAAACATGCCTATAATTAATTAATTTAGACATGACTTAGGTTATATTATTATTAATAATAATACACATTTTAACCTAAGTATTTTCATTTCATTTTAATTATACATGTTATACTTTAATTAAAATGCTTAACCTATAGTTTAATTAAAATACATGAAATAATAATTAAACTATACACTATATCATATGACTTAAGTAGTAAGCTTATAACACTTAGACTTACATGTTAGCTTATGAAATCAGCTTAATTCTAATTATGGAAACTTCTATTTATAGAAACTTAATTAAATAAGGCAACTAATCTAATTATGGAAACCTTCTATATATGGAAATCAATCTATTTCAGGCAGCTAATCTAATTATGGAAACCTTCTATATATGGAAACTTATTTAATTAAGGCAGCTGATCTATTTTTGGAAACTTTCTATTTTTAGAAACTAATCTATTTTAGGCAGTAAATTCTATTTTTGGAAACTTTCTATTTTTGGAAACTTTCTATTTTTGGAAACTTTCTATTTTTGGAAACTTTCTATTTTTGGAAACTTTCTATTTTTGGTAACTTTCTATTTTTGGAAACTTTCTATTTTTGGAAACTTTCTATTTTTTGGAAACTTTCTATTTTTGGAAACCTGCTATTTTTGGAAAGTTACTTATTATTATACAGTAAGTATATTAATACATGAAACACCAGTAATACTTAATCAGATAAACCAGAAATACAAGATAAACACAGTTTAAGGCTTAAAACAGTGAACCATGACCTAAAACATACCAAATCAGCTATAACAAGACACAGAACCCAGTACGTAATCAGTGAATCGATACTTATACACGTGTGTATTCATGTAGCGTTAGTGATCCAGAAGTAGGAGTCTTTCTTCCGTTCATTTCACTGGACTTGAGGTACGGATTCCCGTCCTTTCAGTATGGACATTCCTTCCTTATTAGGATTTCCCCGTATGCAGCCAACTGTTTTTCCCCAGCATTTGTTTTATTGTTTTGAACTGCTTATGTTAATTTAGCATAAACTATAGCCATATACAAGCATGACCAGTTTCACCTAGTTATGGAGGTACCATAACCATAGCATTGGAGGCACCGATGTTATGACTTCCCCACGGCGGAGTGATTGCTCGTGGCGTCCCTTTTCAGTTTGGCCATATTATTATATCAGTCGGGGCGTATGGGTGCATCCTAGTTACATGTTTTATTCAGTTTATCATGGTGAATGTGGTGTGTGCCTTGCACCCTTCACAAGGAGCTGATCCCTCCTACCCAAATCAGTATATTGATTAGAGGCATCCCCTCTAATCAGCATGATGAGGTCACCCCTCCAAGTATTCATGCACGTGACCTTTTCATGACCTATATGGGCTATGGTATTTATATGTTAAAACAGTTTCTACAGGTTAAACATAAGGCTTTTCAAACTATAAAACCAGTTTTCATGATACTTAACCAGTTACTCAGAACTTAGTCTTCCGCTGTTATATGTTACATGCTTATCCTATTTCATGCTTTATTGTACATCCGTGCACTGAGCGTCTTGCTCAGCCGTTACTTTCCTTTCCATGTCCCAAAACGGCAGGTACCCAAGACTCGAGCATTTGGAGGACGCACATAGGATGGAAGCTGCCAGAGACTTCTTTTCCTTTTTGCCTTCATATAGTTATGCTTGTTTAGTCTTTATTCAGTTCATTTCCTTTATTTATGTTTTGGGCTTATGTTTGGGAACCGATGTTTGATTCCGGTTTTCCCTATGGTCATGTATGTTTTACTACATATCACCTTGCATGCTTTGATGACACGCCATAATCACGCGTGACATTCCATTTATCAAAATGGGGTGTTACAGATAAAGTCCATCGTAATTCGCTCCCACTTCCATTCAGGAATCTTGGGTTGTTGAAGTAGTCCTGATGGCTTTTGATGTTCAGCTTTGACTCTAGCACAAGTCAAGCATTGAAGAGCATACATAGCTATGTCAGCTTTCATATTCGGCCACCAATACAACTTCTTCAAATCATGGTACATCTTATCAGATCCCGGATGAATGGAATACTTAGATTTATGGGATTCTAACATAACCAAATCTCTTAAGCCTCCAAACTTAGGTATCCACATACGACCTCTTAAACATTGCACTCCATCAGCTCTAACCTCTAAAGGATCTCCTTCTCTTCGGAACCCTTCATTAACAAAATTCTCCTTCTTACAAGCTTCTATTTGTGCATTTCTAATTTGCTCAGGCAAATTATTGTGCACGGTCAAGACTAGAGAACGCACCCTGATAGGCTCTCTATCTTTCCTACTCAACGCATTAGCAACAACATTGGCTTTTCCTGGGTGATATTTTATATCACAATCATAATCACTTAACAACTCTATCCATCTTCGTTGCCTCATGTTCAACTCTTTCTGGTCGAGAATATACTGTAGGCTTTTGTGATCGGTGAATACCGTACACTTGGTGCCATACAGATAATGTCTCCACAACCTAAGAGCAAAGACCACAGCTCCTAACTCAAGATCATGAGTAGTATAATTCTCCTCATTCTTCCTTAATTGCCTAGAAGCATAAGCTATCACTTTCTCTCTCTGCATCAACACAGCTCCATAACCTCTAAGAGATGCATCACAATACACTACAAAATCTTCACTCCCTTCGGGTAATGATAAGATTGGCGCACTACATAATTTTTGCTTCAATGTCTGAAATGCTCCATCTTCATCACTTCCCCAAACGAAAGGTTTATTCTTCTGAGTAAGCTTAGTCAAGGGTTTAGCTATTAAAGAAAATTCTTTGATGAATCGCCTATAATAGCCAGCTAATCCTAAGAACTGTCGCACTTCCGTTGGCGTTGTCGGTGCAGACCAATTCTTAATAGCTTCAACCTTTGCAGGATCAACATGAATTCCATCTCTGTTAATCACATGACCAAGAAATTGCACAGAATCCAACCAGAAATCACACTTCGAAAACTTAGCATACAACCTTTCATCCTTCAACAACTTCAAAACAATCCTCAAATGTTCTCTATGCTCATCTTCATTCTTAGAATAGATTAGAATATCGTCAATAAACACAATCACAAATTTATCCAAGTAGGGCTTGCACACTCGATTCATTAAATCCATGAAAACCGCAGGTGCGTTAGTTAACCCAAATGGCATTACTTGAAATTCATAGTGTCCATAACGAGTTCTAAATGCAGTTATAGGAATATCTTCTTCACGGACGCGAAGTTGGTGATATCCTGACCGCAAATCTATCTTAGAATACACACTAGATCCTTGCAGTTGATCAAACAAATCATCAATCCTAGGTAAAGGATATCGATTCTTAATTGTCAACTTATTCAGCTCCCTATAATCAATGCACATACGAAAAGATCCATCCTTCTTCTTAACGAACAAGACTGGAGCTCCCCAAGGTGATGAGCTCGGTCGAATAAAACCTTTATCAGACAACTCCTTAAGTTGCTCAGATAACTCATTTAATTCGGAAGGGGCTAATCGGTAAGGCGCACGTGCCACCGGTGCAGCACCAGGAATTAAATCGATTCGAAACTCTACTTGCCTTATCGGTGGAAGTCCCGGTAAATCTTTAGGAAATACCTCAGGAAATTCACAAATAATAGGTACATCTTCCAATCGTTTCTCCTTTGACTCATTCCCGGTAACTTGAGCTAAGAATAACTCACAACCGTTCCTGATGTACTTTTGGACTTTAATACATGAAACGATTTTCAAACGGGATTCACCTCGACTACCATCAATTACTAACGTCCTATTCCTAAGAGGAATCTTAACCTTCTTCTCTCCACATAAAATAGTAGCATTATTCAACGACAACCAATCCATACCAATAATAATATCGAAACTACCTAATTCTATCAACATCAAATCAATCGGAAAGGAATGGTTCAAGAGATTTAGAGAGCATCCTTCTAATAGCTTATTAGTTTTCACTAATTTACCATCAGCCAATTCCACCTCGTAACTGGTACTTATCTCAACAGGTTCAATATCAATAAGGGCACTAAATTTAGTGGATACAAAGCTCCTATCGGCACCCGAATCGAATAAAGCAACATCATAATGATTGTTGAGTAAAAACGTACCGGTAACGACATTCGGATCCTCTTTCTTCACCTCAATTGTTCCAAGTTGGTAGATACCACCCTGGGGATTTCTTCCAGGTACAATCGCTTTCAACTTGGGGCATTCCGATTTCCTATGACCTTCTTCATTACAGTTGAAGCAAATCGTTCCCTTCTTACACCTTTCAACCTTGTGTCCAAGCTTTCCGCAATTTCGGCACTTCCAGCAGTCGCCAGGATGCCTCTTGTTGCCACACTTAGGACATCTATCATCGTTGCGCGGTGCATTGTTGGTAATAGCATTTGCATTCCCCTTTCTCTGGTTCTGACGGCGATTGAAATTCTTCCTATAATCACCTCTATCTACACGATCACCGTCTCCCTTTCTCTTCTCACCTACACGGGCTTCATCTTCCTTATCCTGAATTATCTGTCCAATGAGTTGGTAAGCCATTCGAACAGCATCATCAATGGTCAGTGGTTTAGATGATGTCACGTCCCCCCGGATATTCTTGGTCAACCCTTTCACATATTGCTCAATTCGGATCTCTTCGGGTTCAACCAATCGAGGACATAGCAAGGCCAACTCATGGAATCGGTTCGTGTAACTATCAATGTCCACACCCTTCATTCTCAGATGAATCAACTCCTGTTCTAACCTAATGATCACACTACGAGGACAAAACTCCAAAGTCATCCACTTCTTGATTTCAGCCCAAGGAGTAGCATTAGCAGCATCAAGACCCATGAAAGCAATTCTCCCGTTCCACCAAGTCAACGCACGACCTTTAAGAGTAGCCATAGCAAAAGTCACCTTATCTTCCTCCTTACACTTACTAATCCTAAACACCGATTCAATCTTCTCGATCCACTGGCTTAGTCCTACAGCACCTTCAGTTCCATTAAAAGGTAGAGGTTCACACTTCATGAACGTCACATAAGTACAGCCACCAACTTCAGGTGCATTCGTTCCAAGTCCTCCTACATTTCCTCCAGCATTAGCATTCACATTATTAGCATTCACATTCACATTAGTACCGCCAATTCCACTACCGCCAGCTCCACTACCGCCAGCTCCACTACCGCCAGCTCCACTACCGCCAGCTTCATTTCTAGCATTTGCCATGAATTCAGTCATAGATGCGGTAACTTGCTCCGTAATAATCCTACGTACATCATCCTCAGTCACAGCCTTCTTGGGCGGCATAGTTCTATAATTCCACAATTTCAAAGCATTAAGCATTCATCCAACAAAGGATTCATATAATATGGATCGAATTCATAATCAAGATACAAATAAGGCACAATATGGAATTCAAGACAAGATACATATTTCATTCGATCTGAAACAAAAGTATTGTCTTAGTACATCCATATCAAAGTTCTAACACTATATACACTCAAAATTCGTGCCAAGTCTACAACTAACAAGTCGGTTCAGCCAAAGCTATAAACACAAAAGATCTAAAGGTCACTACTAAATACAGACTGGTCTACTGAGAACCGCCAGATGGTCCATCATCCATCGTCTTCTGGATCTTCGCCGGACGATCACTAGACACATCTTCAGCTGGGCGCTTACGGATTACTCCTCTTTCAACCATGTCAGCATAAAATCTACTGTTCCAACCCACGGATACATTCAACTCCTTTTCAGCTTTCTCACGCATCGCACGAGCCACACTCAACTGAATCTCCATAGAATTCACCTTTTTCTTCATAGCAGCATACTCACCACTTTCCAATACCGATAACCTCCTAAAAGCCTCATTCAAACCACGTTCTACATCACTCAAATCCAAACTAAGCAATTCTCGCTCTTTCTCTCCAATCTTAGTCTTCGACTCCAAATAAGCAACCTGAGTCTGAACAACACCTAATCCAACCTCTGTCACACAACTCCTAACACGGGAAGCATCTAGATCACGTCTCAAGGCCCATGGTGCAAGACCATCTATATGAGTAGCCTCTCGAGCACTAGACGACTCTCCTATCTCACGTCTACGAGTAGCAATACCATCGGTACCGTCAGGTGCATCGTCATCCTCATCCTCCTCTGATTCAGAATCAGATTCAGACGATTCAGACATTTCATCCCTAGGTAACTCATCCTCAGAATCAGACAAACAAACTGGTGGGGGCAAAGGCTCGCCCTCTGGAACATCATACGGATAAATAAGCTCGGCCTCCTCATCATCATCAATCTCAACATCTATACCTACGTCCTCCTCGACATCCTCGTCGTCAATCTCATCATCTAACTCATCTAACCCAATCTCATTCTCATTCTCAATATCAGCATTCTCAATCTCCACATTCTCATTACCCACATTCTCAATCTCATTCTCTACTAAGTCAACCTGAGGGGCAATCTGATCTCCTAGTCCTAACTCGGGCTCGGGATCCTCAAATGGTTCCTCCTCGTCATCAATATCAAAATCTACTAAGTCTAAATAAGGATCATCTTCTATATTAGGTTCGGGAATAGCATGGTTTTCTACAGGAATATTAGGGTCAGCCATGACAATCTGCATTTATATATATTTATCTCGTATTAGGATAACATACTAGTTAAACAATTACATAATGAAATCACGATATATACATATATATAAATTAAATTATATAAATCAAAATATATATCTTCTCAATAAGGCTTGTTGGTAACGTCGGAGATCTCTGGCACCGTTATAGTCAAAAGATTTTTCAAATATTTTCTCAAATGTTCATTGTCAAAAGATTTTGAAAAGTTTTGTTCAAAACCTTGGTTTTTAAAAATCTTTTGTTCTCTACAACGAGAGCTCTGGTACCAAACTGTAACACTCTCATTTTTCGTATCGGTACAGCGGAAGGGTCTTTCAGAGTGTTACGGGATAGCACAATAACTCCAATCATAGACAACACATAAAAATGGTTGTACAAGGTTTAACAAACATTCATTCGATAAAAAGGTTTAAAAGTGTACAACAGGTCCCAAATTATACAGGTCATTAAGTTTACAAAACACAGATCGAATGAACATTTTTAATATTAAGTGTGGGCCATCAGAGTCGATCTCCATCCGGATTACCTTCAAGCACCTGAGATAGAAAACATGCAAAAATCATATCAGCGAATGCCGAGTGAATTCATAGAGTTTAATGAAAACCGTTATATAAAACAATCATTTACAATCATTAAAATCAGAACACAAGTATAATATCGGAAGTAAGTCCACATATTGCTAGTCAGGCAATATATATCAAGCATACATCTGAAAACCGTCCATGAGACCGCAGTCTCTATATTACCATGATAGGTAATATATTCATCGTAATAGCGTCGTTATCATTTATTATTTATGTCTTATATTGTATTAGGATTATTATTAGCCGCATGACATTGTTACCTTACTGTGAAAACAGCGGGCCGCGAACCCGACAAACAATTTGCCCATCTAAGTTAGCGTGTCGTCACAAAAATCACGCTATGGAATCTTCTCATACATAAATTCGCTTACCAATCAATGTGGTACGACGGGGATCAACCGTCAAGGCGCGAACTGGGGTGATCGTCCCCAAATAGTACTATCAAATGCATAAGCGTCTACCAAATCCCGGTAGTTCACAATTCATGCTAATGGGACTTTAAGTGACATAACCTAACTACTAATAATCCTTTTAGTCTCGAATATAGGGTCATAGCATCATTCGGGTCCATCTCATTAAGCATACAATCGGGACTACTTGTGTTCTATTTTTATAAAAATCTAGCATGTTATCTCCCTCGCGGGTTTACAAATCATTTTATAAAACATTTAAAAGAGTGCGAGGCTATGAACTCACGTTGTTAATGAAAGGCGGATTATCGGCTACGGGCGTGCTTCGGTCACGGAAACCTATATAAATAATAATCGGTCTTAGACTCGGTCCAATGACTTTTGTCAAAATAACAATATACATATATATGATTATTGTACATATGATGATGATCAAGTGGGTTTATAAATCCTCATTTACTCATTTTAGTGTTTACGTTTTAGTATCGTCTTACTAGTTCACTAGTTTTACCGATTTTACCTATTTTAAGTCCATTAAGTCTTTTATAAGTTATTTTACTTGTTTTTACCCATTATATACTTATATGATCAGTATATATATACTTTTCATGTTGGGTCCTATTGGGTTAAGCCCAAATAATTCTTTTTACAAGTATTTATCTTATTAAGTCCAATTATTAGTCTAATAGGTTTAGTTAGCTCGTAATTGTCCGTAATTCTTATAGTTCGGGTTTTACCGGTTTTTACTTGTCTTAGTTACTTATACATCAGTATATATCTTTTATAAGCTTTACATTAGACGGGTTTGGTCGTCTAAGTTTTATTTGATGAAAAACGTTAATTTCACGGCGATAGCCGAAAAAGTCGTAAAAATCAAGTTTATAGTTTTTATTACTTATAAATATTACTTTTACCACCATTTATATATTTTACACATTTAATTAACCTTTTATACATTTATATAATTAAGTTTTACAAGTTAGTGGGTTTATACTTTACATTTTATAAATTATAAAGTGAGTGCTTATATAATAATAATAAAAATTATTTCCAAAATCTGATTTTTAACTTCACTTTCACCATTTTTATCATATCTAGAGTTCTACAATGACTTAGAAGCTCATTTTTAAATGACAACTTCTTCATAATATGTGCTAAATATAACTTAGTTATAGCTACTGCCCATTTTGAGTTTAAGTTGCCTTAACAGTCCCTACAAAACTGCTTATTCAGATTGTACCACCTAACTTGTTTTGATCATATCTCACTCATTATTTTGATTCCATTGCATGGCCAACTCTCACATGTGTATAACATCATCTACTTTACTGTAAATAGATCAAACTATGCATTTTTATCAGTTCTTCATTTAGTTATCTACTGTTTTTATACAGCCAACTAATTAGACATGATTTTAGCTTCATTTCTTATGGTTATCATCATTTTTAAGCATGTTTATCAACACTTGATCCCCACACAACATTTTTATCATCATATATACATCATATACATATACAAAATGAAAGAAAATACATTTGTTCTTTACAAAATAATAAGAGAAAAATGTAGAGGATGATCTTCTTTACCAATCCAAGTGGATTTCTTGTTTTAGGAAGGCAAGAACTTGATGAACACAACAAGTATCTCCAAGACCATCAAATAGCAAGATCATATGTTGGAAAATCAGCCCTAGGACACAAGCAAATCACCTCCAAAGTTGGTTATATGGCCACCAAATGATCAAGGTTTCAAGGAAACACCTTAATAGGACTAGTAAACATGTGGTTTGTAGTTGGAAGAGATCAAAAATGGTGTTTATGGCTTGAGTTAGGACGGCACATATGGTGAAGTAGAGAGAGTTTGAGAGTAAATTGCATGTGTGAAATGGTTAAGTGAAAACCGTTGTTGGTTTTGATAAGTTTGGTGGAAAGCTTAGCCTAAAGTGTAAGCTAAGGCTTACACTTGTTATTAAACAAGTTAAGCTTGTGCCACCTATGGTGGTGAGGTGTTTTTGGCCGTCCCATGTAAGCTAGTGGGATGGGGCAAAGTGTTTTGTCCCATCTCACTAGTTTACGGGTATTTCTCGATTCTAGTTTTCTCGATTTGCGTGCCCTCGGGTCGTTTTACGAAAAATGTTTTTATAAATTATGAATCACCGTCACAAAACGAATCCAATAAAAATTGTCTCATCAAAAACGGAGTTCAAAAACGTAAATACGTAATCCTAAGGTTTCCGGTTTAGTCGTAAAAGACGCCAAATTATGCACGTAAGCCCAAATTTAAATCCGTAAATTGTGAGTTCGTCAACCAACACAAAAATAAGTTTCAAAGTATTATACGAGAAAATATTTAACTACCTGAAAATGTTAGATTTGTCACAGCACCTGTATCAAATAGTCACATGCAACTTGACCATACATATACAAGATTCCAGTGATGGTACCTATAGACTTGTTGGCCTGATCGTGAGATGTCGTGTAGACGCGTCCAGTGGTAGGAGGCGGCTTGGTATCAGCATGTCCCGATGTGCCCTTCATCTCGCCCTTGCGATAGTCCTTCATGTGATGGCCAGGAAGACCACACTTGAAGCATGTGTCACTATCGCGGCGACATGGCCTGGGTGCCTACGGTGGCAAGTAGAGCAAAGAGGATGAGTATATCCTCCATCAGGTGCTCTGGCTGGCTGAGAACCTGATAAAACATTATACATGAGACATGATAATAGTGTACAAAAGACAATGCGGATAATCGTAAGATTGAATACCAGTAATAGCTGGACGGCTAGGCTGTGAACCTCTCTGGTTCTGGTCCCTACCGTTTCCATGGTTCCTGGTAGAAGATTTGCTAATGTGTCAGAATTAAGAGTTATAACATGAAATCATAAGAAAATGCGTAATTATAAGGACCTGCTGCCGTTGGAGTGTCCAGCGTTGTTACGGTAATTATCATTACCGCCACACTTGTCCGTAGCAGAACGGTCGTTAGTCTGACCGTTTCCCTTGGGCTGATTAGGCTGCTGCTGAGTAGCCGGCTGAGACCGGTCCCCAGTCTTCTGCCTGGAAGATACAATTTAAAGAGATGAAATATAGACATTGACATATACTGAAAGAATACGGATTGGTCACCACTTGAATACGAATGTTTACCTCTTCTCGGGTCTCTCTGCTACCCCGAACTCATCTCTCTCCTGCAGCATCTCCAGCTTACGTGCTGCATCGGCCACTTGTGCTACCGTGTCCAACGGAGCACCTTCTAAGTTATTGGCAATCATTGGATTAAGGGCCCAACAAAAATGGTGTGCCTGCTCTTTAGTGGTGCCCGCAGCTGCTCTCTGGACACCGGCAAATCGAAGGAAGCGCTGCATGAAGTCATTGTTGTCTTCCTCACGTCGCTATCTAATGGTGTAGTACTCTCTCACGAGTCGATTCCTTCCTTCCGTGGGAAAAATGCTAGGCGGGGGAGGATAGTTGTTGTTCTGATGAAGGATGTCTTGCAAATCTGCATTGGCAGCTGCAACCATCTCTCGGATATTATTTGTGTTTGCCATCTGACAGTATAACATAAAACACATGATTAAACTGATCAAAACATAAAATACATACATGAAAAAAAATTATACCACTAAATCATGAGAAAAAATTTATGCAGTAAAACTACTACATGAATGCATGATGCAGTTTTATGAAAACTTTTGTATGCTCGAGAGTGAACGCCTATGATCAGTTCACCCAAAATAAAAGACATGGCGAGGGGACGCCTATGGGTCGGTCCCAAATTTAAAAGTTTCGATAAAACACATGCCACTAAATAGGGCCAGTCCTGTACCAACCATTACTTAGTCATAAACCTGCGACAATGACATATATATGTATGCATGAAAATGATGAATGCATGAAAACCGACTGTCAGTTCTAGGAAGACCATAGTGACTACCCACTATCACAGGTCGTGTTTTGAGAGCCTACAGGTCGAAGCCTTGGCTCTGATACCATAATTGTAACACCCCATTTTGATAAATGGAATGTCACGCGTGATTATGGAGTGTCATCAAAGCATACAAGGATAAATGTCTAAACATTACATGACCATAAAAGGAAATACCGGAATCAAACATCGGTAGTCCAAAAGTAGAACTCATCACACACAAACATAAGTACTTTAAATGAAAGGACTAAACAATGTCCATGGAAAGAGTATCAAAGTATAGATAAATGCATAAGCTTCCAGTCCATATGCACGCACGCTTAAAGTCTACGAGCGTCCCTGAGTACCTGCCGTTTTGGGAACATGAAAAGGAAAACAGCTGAGCAATACGCTCACACGGATGTACAAATAAAGCATGAATAATATAAGCATATAAGCATGAAACAGCGGAAGAAATTAAGTCATGAATAACCCGGTTAAGTCTTAGTAAAACTGGTTTTATAGTTTGAAAAGCCTTATGTTTATCTTGTAAAAACTGTTTAACATATTTTACCATTAGCCAATATAGGTCAAGAAAATCAACGTGCATGAATACTTGTAGGGGTGACCTCGTCATGTAAATTAGAGGGGCTGCCTCTAATTTAATATACTGGTTTTGGGTAGGAGGGATCAGCTCCTTGTGAAGGATGCAAGGCACACACCACATTCACACTGAGTAATCTGCTGAAAACATGTATCTAGGATGCACCCATACGCCCCACATGTTAAATATAATAATATGGCCAAAAGCTGAAGGGACGCCACGAGGAATCACTCCGCCGTGGGGAAGTCATAACACCAGTGCCTCTAGTGTTATGGTTATGGTACCTCCATAACTAGGTGAAACTGGTCATGCATGTATATGGATTTAGGTATTTCTAATTAAACATAAGCAATCAAAACATATAAAACATATACTATGGGAAAACAGTTGGCTGCATACGGGAAATCCTAATAAGGAAAGAATGTCCATACTGAAAGGACGGAGAATCCGTACCTTATGTCCAATGAACGAAGAAGACGAACGGAAGAAGGTCCTACTTCGGTATCACTAATGCTACATAAATACATACATGTATAAGTATCTGATTACTAAATACATAACTGATTTTATATCATGTCTTAGCTTGTTTTATATGTTCATGTCGTGTTTTACTGTTTTAAGCTTTATACCGTATTTATCGTATATTCTGTCTGTTCTGATTAAGTATTACTTGTATTTCATGTATTATTATACTTGTTGTGTAATAATAAGTAACTTTCTAAAAATAGCAAGTTTCCTAAAAAGAAAGTTTCTAAAAATAGAAAGTTACCAAAAATAGAAAGTTTCCAAAAATAGAAAGTTTCCAAAAATAGAATTACTGCTTAAAATAGATAAGTTTCTAAAAATAGAAAGTTTCCATAAATAGATTACCTGCCTTAATTAAATAAGTTTCTAAAAATAGAAAGTTTCCACAAAATAGATATAAGCTGGTTAATTAAGCTAATTATATAAGCTTAAGTGTTTTCTGATTATTATTCTAAGTCATGTGATTATATAGTATAGTTTATTAATTATTACATGTAAATTAAATAAACTATTGGTTAAAAGTATTTAATTAAATATAACATGATTTTAATTAAATAAAGGTAAAATACTTAGGTTAAAACATGTATTATTAACTATTAATAATATAACCTAAGTCATGTAAATTAATTAATTATAGTCATGGTTTTTAGTAATTTATTAATTATAAAGTCTAATTAAATAATAAAATACTTAGGTTAAAATTCATGAATTAATAATTAAATTAATAACCTAAGTCATGTAAATTAAATTAATCATGTCATGCTTTTAATTAATTTAATTTAAGTCTAAAAAAAATAACATAACTTGTAAAAATCATAAACCTTGAAAAAAATGATTCATGAACCGGACCCGTGACTAAAACCCATGAACCGGACCTGTAACCATCACCATACCCCGACCAAGTTCGGGTTTCCCCTTGGTTTTGTTGCTGCTGTGGGACCACCACCACCATACCGAGACCATATGGTCTCGGTGGTGTGTAATAAGCCAAGCCGAGACCCCTATGGGGCTCGGTTAGGCGTCGACTAGAAACAAAACACCCCTAAACCCTTGATTTGATTTAACCCATGATTATTAACATGTTTAAAATACTTGTTTTTAAATAGTTTAATTAAAAACATCATGATTTTATGTGATTCATTAAATAAAAACATAAAAGAAAAGGTTAAAAGGTTATACCGATTACGTGAAACAAATGAGGACGAACACACACGATCCTTGTAAAAATTCCAAGATCAAAATCAGCCCGAAGACCCCTTTTGGTGATCAAACCCGGCGGCCAAAAGAACAAGGAAGAAGAATTAGGGTTTTTCTTATTTTCTTGATTTTGTGATAAATGAACATGTTTTACCTTAACCCCCTAATTAGTTAATTTTGCATGGGCTAAGCCCATGTTTTCTTGTATAGCCGCTGCATGGGGGCCCCACATGGGGTAACCCGTACCTTTCTCGTGTCTAAAATATTAGTGTGTTCTCGTGTGTTCTCGTGTTCGTGTTTTACGTGTTTTAATTAGTTATCAATCGTGACTTAATATATGTATTAGTGTTCGTAATAAATATATATACATACGTAATATTAGCTCGTGATTAATTTACGTTCATGATTTCATGTTTGTATGTTCGTGATTATAATTATTATTGGAATAATTATCGTGTGGTCATACGTAATAAATACTTATCGTGTTATAAAACGTACGTAATACTTGTAATTCTTATTCATGAAACGTAAACGTGCTATAAAAGGAAAGTTCTAATCATGTACGTACGATCTAAAGGGTACTATTCATGGTAAAATCATGCGGGTTTTACATCCCCACTAAAGGACAAAAATGCACGGTCTCCAAGCCGGAGGTTCCTTTAAGGAACCCGCGGTTCCTTATTGACGAGGAACCGCGGGGGAATTTAAGGAACGGCGGGTATTTATGACCGTTGCACTCTTGCCCTATAGTGGATCATTTCAAGCTTTTATTTTAATCCTTTTTGCACAGTTTCTTCAAAAATATCTTTAAACTCCTTGATTATTTAGTTTTGATTAATCTTGTTTAAGATGTGATTCTATCCTCCATCCTCTCATCCTCTCAAGTGCAAAGACAACAACACTTTCATTACCATGAAGTGTTGGGTTCATAACATGATGAAGATCTCTCCTTCTAGATCAAGTCTTTGTTTTCCTACTATGTATATGCAGAAGATCCAAGTGTTGGGTTCACTTGGATGTGTTTGTAAGGGTAGATTATCCAAATGATCGGTATCCTTGGATTAGGTGTTAGTTGCGTAAATCCAAGTTGTGTGAAACTTGGATATAGTGTTAGAGTTATAGATCGAAGTGTTGTGTGCTTAGATCTATATGGTTTATGTGTTTAGGCCATAAAACATAAGGTTTGTTATGTTGGGCCATAAAACATAACTAGTGTGAAGATTGGTGTAGATGGGTGTAAATTGGTCCTACCTAGGATTAGGACTCGGCATCTAGCCTTATGTCGGAAAATAGTGAAGTAGGTGACATGTGTAGATTCGTCCTACCTAAGATTAGGACTCGACTTTTAGCTTAGAGTCTGAAATTGGATAAGCGACGTTGTGTATGGTTTCTCCACTTTAAAGAGTTTGTTGACTAGTGAAGTAACTCTTGAGTAAGGTGTACTCGAGGAGTGGTGTAGGGAGAAGAGGAGGTTCGTGACCGAACCACTATAAATCATCGTGTCGGTACTTTCCTTTACATTTATGTCTTTACTCTTATTGATGCTTTTATATGTTGTTGTGTGTTGTGTGCATCTCATAATCTAAACATCTAAGTTGCGGAAAAGTTAAGGCTTAGTACGTGTGTGCTTCATGTTTAGATTATGGTCAAGTGTACATCACTTAGTCTAAGCATCTTAGTTGCGGAAAAGCTTATGCTTAGTACGTGTGTGCTTAGTGTTTAGACTATTGCTTGATGTACTTTTGATTTGATGTGTTTGTGTGTTTTCTTACTTGTAGTATTTATCTTTCAATCAAACACATCTCATATCTAGTCAAGCTTGATCGAGAATTTGATACCAAGGATTGTTTAAGATTAACATTCAATAAATGGTTTCGTCCTCTGTCGGCGGTTCCCTAAATGGAGTTCTTTATTGATAAAGAACCGCGGATACAATAAAGAACCGCGCACAGTGGATTAAGGCGAAATGTTTTGAAAATGAACTAGAAACTATTCAACCCCCCCCCCCCCCCTTCTAGTTTTTACAATTGGTATCAGAGCGTGGTTATTTAAGATCTTTGAAGTATATTGTACTTTAAAGCTTGGATCCATCTTTGCTCTCTTTTTCAAAACAAATGGTTTTTAAAAAATGAAAACGGTTCTTAAAAATAGAGACGATTTTTGTAACAAATTGTTCATGAAGAGTGATTACTTATGAAATGTGTTTTGTTGTTTCACTGGTACAAGTTTTAGTGTTAAATAAACGTTGTATAATAGCTTGAATTAAATCTTTTCATGTTTGGAAGTATAAAAATCTTTTGTGTCATAATTAACTCTTAAATACGAGTTCTATCTATGTGTAATGATTTTTTAGAGTCCTAAGTCCTTTCAAAAAGTTTCCAAATAATTTTGGCCAAAAACTCAATTTTTTCCTGTTGACCGTGGTTCTTTATCTACTCCCCGAGGTTCCTTATGAATAATGAACCGCAGTCAGCCCGACAAAGATTTTTGCAAACTTTGAAAAATCATATAAAATCAACCGTAAGTCCGTAGAAGTCGTGCCACCGGCCATTTCGAACGTAACTGAATTTTCTTTCTTTTAAGAATACTTCCAAACCTTTATTCAATCTTTAAATTTTGGATGTTTCTAAGTTCTATACTTTGTCCAAAGTATTGAACGTCGGTTTATCGTAAAACTTGTGTTTTACTCTTTTCTATTAAGTTGGACATCTCTTGTTGATATATCTTTGTAAATTGATATATTTATAAAGTGTTGAACTTAATTAATTTTTGAAATGGGTCGAAAACTATTTTCAAATAATCAAGCTATGTATACTTTGGTGTATCTAACACTCAAAACAAAGACGAATGCTTTTGTGCTTTTTTTGTGTTTTTGGACATTCTTAAGTGATCATTACTATTGGTAGTAGTGTTACTTAGTTGTCTATTTATGTGTGCATTGCATATAGGATTAACATCTCTTGGTTTACAAATATTACATAAACATCTTGTACACCTTGGCATGTTCATTAACACTCTTAGGTTTGAAAACTTTGGGAGCTTGTCAAATCTATTGATGTAGGTCGTCTTACTCGATCATTGTGTTATTAGTTCAAGTAGAATAATGTCTCACTATAAAATATGAAACACCCTTTGAAAATCTTAGCTATTTTCTCTTAAATGAGTGTTAGTGGGAATTAAGAAAGATTTCGAACATATATCAATCCATTATTCAAATTATGATTGGTATCATTAGCAAATCTAATTGACATGTTTTTTAGTGTAGACATGAATGTGGATTTTTAATAATATTCATCGGATCATAACTCACTCTTGTGTTGGTGATGGTATATTGAATCTACTTGTTTAAATTGTTAGACCATTTTTGTTCAATAATTGCTTATAATGCACAACAGAGTCGGTTTGACAACTTGGATGTTTCATCCGAAATACTCAAGTAATTTACATTGCAATGCAATTTTTAAATGTGTCATTTCCGAAAGACCAATCAAGAGTGTTCTTTTATTTTGTGTAAACGTTGTTTATACATTTCAAAGTTATTGGCCTCAAGTCCTATTAAGGTAAATAACTTTAACTAGACTTGTTTGACAAGATATGCAATGGTGCATTCTTAACCCTCATTAGGTTGTGCATTGTGTCGTCATACACTCTTCATCCTTGGTACACATTTTTAGACAAATGTAGGAATTACATTTTGTCTAACTTGAGAATGACTACTAGAGAACTTATGCACTAGAATCTTAATTTGACCTAACGGTTGAATTACTTCCATGTGGGAAGTCTAGTTATTATATAACTAAAAAAAACGGTCGTGTTTAGCCTTAATTGAGCACCTCTAGTGATAGTCTCATACTCATTCTCTAAATTGACTAAATGGTTCTTCCTAAATATGACTAATGATAGTTTACTTTGATGAACTTTTTATGTCATTAGGAGTCTTTTTCTTTTGTAGCCATTAGGTTTTTCTTAGCCTTCTTCCTACGTGCTAATTGAACCTATGTGTTTTTCCTTTGTGTGTGTTCTAGTTTTTGTTGCTCTTAAGCATGGCTTTATGATAAGTTAGACTAGAACATTAGGATTTTCCGCATTGGAAAAATTCCCTTATCCTCCAAAACACCATCTTCTGTGGGCGGTTCTTTAAATAACACACGGTTCTATATCACTATCGAACCGCAGGCAGAGATAAAGAGCCGCGGGAAGAAGCAACCAAAAACGGATTTTCTAAAACTTCCCAATTGTTCCAACACCCTTTGGAATCTTTGTTTCAAACCTTTGATCACTCCCAAAATATCTTGTTCTTTCTCTTTTTAACCCAAAGCATTTTTCCATCTCTTTCACACCAAAGCAAAATGTATTTTTCACAAAATGAAAGCCTTGATTATCCACAATTTTCTCAGATCTCTTTCAACCCAAATTAACCAAAGAACACACCAAATCAAATCTCTTCTCCTTCTAAGGAAATTGATTTTAGAAACTCTCCTTTTCCACCACTTCCCTTTTGTGTTCTTCCTCCATCACATGATTTTGTCATGCATCATGGAACGTATTTTCATTGTTGTCAATATGAACATCTTGTCATGTCTTATATCTATGATGTGTTGAATTACAAGATTATCACCAAGCCTTCTCCACCAAATTCCGCCACCACCTTGTCTTTTATTTAAGCATGTGGATTGCTTATTGCTAAGACATCCAATTTAAGCAAATCTTAGAATTCAATTCTAGTGTAACTATGATTAAAATTATGCTTAACTTTTAGGCTTGTGTTTTGATACATCTTTGTATGATCTTTATTTTCTTGTATTTCCTTTCATGTTTTTCAACATGATTTGTCTTTGGGTCTGGGATCTCGTTGTCCTTTTGATCTTTCTTTTCCTCTTTATTTTCTCACTCGGTTGTCAAGGAATGTTAGATTTAAATCTAATTCTTATCCTAGTAAGATTGACAACTTAAATATTTCTTTCGAAATATCCAAGTAATTTTAACTTGTAATTACAATTGTTAAAAGTCATATCCGAAGCATTGACTTTCATTCCATTTAGCATATTATGTTAAATTGTTTGACCTAGTGATTTTCTTTTGAGTCGATAATCATTTTTGGACATCCACTGTGCACGGTTCCTCAAATAACCTAGCGGCTCATTATTGATAATGAACCGCGGACCTATTTAATGAAACGCAGCCAGTGAGTCCCTTTTGTTCGTTTTGGTATTTTTCTCTTTTGTCGAGTTTTCTTGAAGATTCCTTCCTTTCTTCTCTTTTGAGTTTCTTCTCTCGTTTTCTTTCGCGACTTCACTATCACCTAATAAGGTATAGTATTCTTGAATTATTTTGTGAAATTATCCTTAACTTCCTTGTTGAGTCTCTCTCGATTTATTTTAATCATGCCTCTCTAAGTTGAGTCTCTCTCTTCTATCCTTTCTAAACTTTGAGCATGTAGTTTATCGTATGCTAAACACCATCCATCTTGGTTTTCCTATTCTTTGGCTTATTTGATCACTTTCTCTATATCACTGAGTCATATTTTGGTGTCGACATTCATAAGCATCCTTTCCCATAATGTCTTATATCTAGTAATTTTCCTAAGCGTCGATTTATCCTCGCTTTTGGTTTTTCTTTATTTGTGTACCTTGATTCCCGACTTAAAGCTTTTGGAGCTTTCTAAAGGAATTATTTTTAAGGTAAAAAATGACTTTGATTTGAGATCTTTTTGTCTCTCTCGTTGTTGAGAGTTGATTGGGGTTAAAATTTACAATTGGATTGGGTGATTCTAACAATTCTAAGTTTTTAACCTTTTGAGAGGATTTTGGTTAAATCTTAAATTTTCTTGGGTGATTCCAAAAATTCTAAGCTTTTTACCCTTTGATATATTATCATTACAATTGGTATGGATGTTTATTCTCTACCTCTATTCTAACAATTGTGAATTGATCTTGTCAAGATCCTCTCCTTCGACTTGTCTTTGGATTGATAACATCGCGTGCACATTTCTTTCTCCAATGCTTGTCATTGTTTGTGCAAACGACTTGTTTATCGTCCTCGTTTTCATTTTTCCTCATAGTCATTCTTCCTCTCTTTTCGACTATGTGGAATTGTTTTATTGTCCTTGTCATACTTTTTTTATTTCGATATTCGTGCCAATATATTAAAGTGAAGTATGTCCTCTCGACAATATTTTTCTTATAAATTAAAATCTCTTTTTTTATCTTAGTCCTTTTTATATATTTTTTGGTCTCACAAAAATAAGTTGGGTTCTCTTTTCTATCTAATAGCCCTCTTATTTTTCTTAACTTGTCATATTTTTGACACTTCTAAAAGTTAAGATTGTTTTAGCTTGCTCTTGAGTCCCTCTCTTTTTACTCAAGATGTTTAAAGCTAATTCCGCTTGGGTGACATTGCTATTCATATATGCTCTTGTCCACTAACTTTGTCTTGTAGGACTTTTCTAACCCTTCTTTGTACCTTGTCACTATCCTTTCTTCATTGGTTCCTCAAGAAAGGGGGAGCTCATATCAAGGGGGAGCATTTGCAAGATTTCTAGTCATTACATTTATGATCGTTGACTCACTTAAATTGAATTCATCGAACTTCTTGCAAGTAATGAATTTTGGAATCTCGAAGATAAGCATTTTATTATGCATGGAGTTGGTTAACCTATGTTGATTGAAGAATTCACTAGGATGACGCAAGCTCAATATCTATAGATGATGGGTATACGGTTTAGATTCTCGCTTCTCAACCGACAACCACAATGGATGATTAGCTTTTTGGATGTATGCTCTCTCGAAGTCAATCCCCCTCTTCTACAAATGAAGACTACCTTTCGGATGCAAGCTCTCATGACGTCAATTCTTCTCGTCTTCAAATGACGTGTTATCAATGACTACCACTTTGGATGCGTGCTCTCTCGACGTTGATTCTTCTCTTCTTCAAAGACGTTGACTACCTTTTTGATTCGACAAAAGGGGGAGAAGTAAGTGTAAACGAGTAACTTATACATTTTAATATGCGTTGCGGTTTACTTGTTTGTCATCATCAAAAAGGGGGAGATTGTTAGTGCAAACATTACGATGTTTTGTCGATATACTTTCTTCGTGTTTTGTTGATGACAAACGTATAATTCGCAATACATTATGTAAAATGTTAAGGTACTCGTAATCACTCAAGAATACATTTGTATACTTATCTCGACACCTCCAAGATCACATTCGGCATGAATCACTCAAGGTATGAATAAACATGTCATTAACCTAACTAAGTGATCAAGGATTAATATTTTCTTAAAACTCACATTTAATCAAATGTGACAAAAGATTTTAATAAACTTTATTTTTAAGAAAATATTTTATTAGAAAGAAAATGGAATTTGAATTTGGAATATTACAAAGAATATTCTCTAAGGTATATTCCAAAGAATATTCTTTAATTTGAATTTGGTATATTCTAAATGCCAAAGGAATATCCTTTGAGGGTATAAATGGTATTTCCCCACTAAAGGACAAAAATGCACGGTCTCCAGCCGGAGGTTCCATAAAGGAACCCGCGGTTCCTTATTGATAAGGAACCGATGGGGCATTTAGGGAACCGCGGGTATTTATGACCTTTGTACTCTTGCCCAATAAATAGTGGATCATTTCAAGCTTTTCTTTTAACCCTTTTTGCACAGTTTCTTCAAAAACATCCTTAAACTCCGTGATTAGCTAGTTTTGATTAATCTTGTTTAAGATGTGATTCTATCCTCCATCCTCTCATCCTCTCAAGTGCAAAGAGAAGAACACTTTCATTACCATGAAGTGATGGGTTCATAACATGATGAAGATCTCTCCTTCTAGATCAATTCATTGTTTTCCTACTATGTATATGTTGAAGATCCAAATGTTGAGTTCACTTGGATGTGTTTGTAAGGGTAGAATATCCAAGTGATGGATATCCTTGGATTAGGTGTTAGTTGTGTAGATCCAAGTTGAGTGAAACTTGGATATAGTGTTAGAGTCATAGATCTAAGTGTTGTGTACTTAGATCTATATGGTTTATGTGTTTAGGCCATAAAACACAAGGTTTGTTATGTTGGGCCAAAAAACATAACTAGTGTGAAGATTAGTGTAGATGGGTGTAGATTGGTCCTACCTAGGATTAAGACTCGACATTTAGCCTTGTGCCGAAAAATAGTGAAGTAGGCGACGTGTGTAGATTGGTCCTACCTAAGATTAGGACTCGACTTTTAGCTTAGAGTCGGAAATTGGATAAGCGACGTTGTGTATGGTTTCTCTACCTTAAGGAGTTTGTTGACTAGTGAAGTAACTCTCGAGTAAGGTGTACTCAAGGAGTGGAGTAGGGCGAAGAGGAGCTTCGTGACCGAACCACTATAAATTATCATGTCGGTACTTTTCTTTACATTTATGTATTTACTCTTATTGATGCTTTTATATGTTGTTGTGTGTTGTGTGCATCTCATAATCTAAACATCTAAGTTGCATAAAAGTTAAGGCTTAGTACGTGTGTGCTTCATGTTTAGATTATCGTCAAGTGTACATCACTTAGTCTAAACATCCTAGTTGCGGAAAAGCTTATGCTTAGTACTTGTGTTCTTAGTGTTTAGACTATTGCTTGATGTACTTTTGATTTGATGTATTTGTGTGTTTTCTTACTTGTAGTATTTATCTTTCAATCAAACACATCGCATATCTAGTCAAGCTTGATCGAGAATTTGATACCAAGGATTGTTTAATATTAACATTCAATAAATGGTTTCGTCCACTGTCGACGGTTCCCTAAATGGACCGGCGGTTCTTTATCGATAAAGAACCGATAAAGAACCGCATGTACAATAAAGAACCGCACACAGTGGATTAAGGCGAAATGTTTTGAAAATGAACTAGAGACTATTCAACCCCCCCCCCCCCTTCTAGTTTCTACTAAAACCTAGAAGTAGAACACCTACACCAAAAAGGAACGATCAAGCTAAGTCACGACCTAGAAGTAAAACTCCAACACCTAGAATAAAGAAAAATAATTCTAGATCAAGATCAAAGACACCTAGGAGAAACAATGGACAACAAAATGGCCATATGAATTGGAATAATTTTCAACCACAATACTTTTCCCCATGGGGAATGTCTCCTCCATTCTTGCATCCCAACCAAATTCAAGGGATGTTTAGAACTAATAACTTTGGACCCATGAGATATTGGGGAGCAAATGTTTGATCTTGTGTGTTGTTACCTAGATATGCTTGGGAATCGATTTAGAGCCCGACGAGTGGATTAAGGATAGTGGTTATTCTAAACACATGACGGGTAATCGAAGTTTGTTCTCTTACTACAAAGCATATGATGGAGGTAATGTTACATTCGCAAGTAATCGACGTGGTAATATCAGTGGCAAAGGTACGGTTTCTCTTGACTCTATGACCATAGAAAACGTAGAGCACGTAGATAACTTAGGTCTTAACCTTCTAAGTATAGGTCAAATTTGTGACAATAAGTGTAAGGTCGTCTTTTCGGAATATGACTGTGAAATCGTAAAAGATGGAAAGGTCATTGGAAAAGGTGTTAGAAAGCATGGACTTTATGTCATGAAGGTCAATAGGAAGTCAAAGGACAACTTATGTCTAGCGACTTTAGATGATAGTTCTACTCTTTGGCATAGTAGATTAGGTCACGCTAATATGTGTTTAATTCAATCTTTAGTCTCTAAGGAGTTGGTAAGACATCTCCCCAAGATGAAGTTTGATATTCACTTTTGCGATGCTTGCAAAGTTGGGAAGCAAGTTCACTTAAGTCACAGAGCCAAGAATTTGGTTTCGACCTCTCGGTGCTTAGAGCTCCTATATATGGATCTCTTTGGACCTTACGCCATACGGAGTTATGGAGGTAAACTTTATACCCTAGTCATAGTTGACGACTATTCTAGATTCACTTGGACTAGATTTTTGGCTTCTAAGAATGAGGCTTTCGATCACTTCAAATCTTTGCTCGAAGAATCCAAAATCAACTAGGATGCTCAATTGTCTCTATTAGGACGGATCATGGTAGGGAATTTGATAATGAAGTGCAATTCGGTGCTTTTTGTAAAGCTCATGTTATTACCTATAACTTCTCGGATCCTCGCACTTCTCGGATCCTCAATCAATTGTCTCTATTAGGACGGATCATGGTAGGGAATTTGATAATGAAGTGCAATTCGGTGCTTTTTGTAAAGCTCATGTTATTACCCATAACTTCTCGGATCCTCGCACTCCTCAATCAAATGGGGTAGTTGAAAGGAAGGATAGGACCTCCAAGAGATGAGTAGGACGATGATAAATGAGCAATCTTTGCCTCAAAATTTTTGGTGCAATGTCGTGGACGCATCGACCTATATTCTCAACCGAATTCTTATTCGACCTTTCCTAGGAATGACCCCTATGAGATTCTTATAGGTAAGAATCTTTCATTGGATTACTTTAGGGTGTTTGGAAGCAAGTGCTTCATTTTCAACACCAAAGATTACCTTACCAAGTTCGACCCAAATTCGTACGAAGGTATCTTTTTAGGTTATTTCCAAACTAGCAAAGCCTACATAGTCCTCAATAGAACCTGTGGTGTAATTGAAAAATCACTTAACGTGACATTCGATGAAACCCCTCCTTCATCTAAGACATCACCTTTGGTAGATGATGACTTGGACGAAATAGACATAGTCAAAGCCAAAGATGTTAGAAACATAGGAGTTGAAGACCTTAATGTTGAAAAGTGATTAAACATTAAGGAGTCAAAGGATCATGCTCTCGACAACGTCATTCGCGAATTAAATCAAAGGACCCTAAGATCTCAAGTCCATTGTCTACGCGGAAACCATTTTAGAATCCATTAACTTGAGATCTCAAGTCCATTGTCTACGCGGAAACCATCGCGAATTAAATCAAAGGACCCTAAGATCATTAACAAGAAGGTATTGATTATGACGAGACATACACACCCGTAGCAAGATTAGAATCCATTAGAATCCTTTTAGCCTACGCTTATTCCTTAGACTCTAAGCTTCAACAAATGGATGTAAAGAGTGCGTTTCTTAACGGTTTGATCAATGAGGAGGTATATGTGGCTCAACCTCCCGGTTTCATTGATTTTGAGAAACCAGATCATGTTTACAAGCTTAAGAAAACTCTTTACGATCTCAAACAAGCACCCAAAGCTTGGTATGATAGACTTAAGCATTTCTTGTAAAACATGATTATACCATGGGGATGGTAGACAATACACTCTTTACAAAGAAGAACGGTTCTCACCTCATTATCATACAAATATATGTTGATGACATTATATTTGGTTCAACTAGTCAATCATTGTGTGATGACTTTGCCAAAATCATGCATGACGAGTTTGAAATGCGTATGATGGGAGAACTTAACTTATTTTTAGGACTCCAAATTAAACAAATAGACGATGGTATTTTCTTTAATCAATTCAAGTATGTTAAAATAATGCTAAAGAAATTTGGATTAGAAGACTCTAGACCAATGAAGACCCCTATGGCCTCAGATACTAAACTCACCGTAGATGATGATTGTAAGTCGGTAGACAACACCAAATATAGAGGTATGATTGGTAGTTTGTTATACCTAACGGCAAGTCGACCAGATATCATGTTTAGTGTTTGCCTTTGTGCTCGCTTCCAAGAGGCTCCCAAAACCTCTCATCTTGAAGCGGTTAAGTGTATCTTCCGATACATTAAAGGTACTATGCATTTAGGATTGTGGTATCCTAAAGGGACCGGCGTAGAAACCATTGTCTACGCGGACTCGGATCATGCGGGAGACTAGGTGGTCCGGAAAAGCACTAGTGGAGTTTGTACCTTCATGGGATGTTGTTTAACTTCTTGGTTCTCCAAGAAACAAACCGCTCTTGCTATATCCACCATGGAAGCCGAGTATGTGAGTGCCGGTAAATCTTGTCAACAAGCTCTATGGATGAAGCAAGCGCTTGTTGATTACGTGATTTCTCTTGATGATGTTCTCATCATGTGCGACAATAAGGGTGCAATAGACCTTAGAAAGAATCCCGTACAACATTCGCGAACCAAGCACATAGAGATTCACCACCATTTCCTTAGGTATAATGTTAAAACGGGGAACATTTCGATTGAGATGGTGCCCTCGGTATAAAACTTAGTAGATATCTTCACTAAGCCACTAAAGAGTGAACCTTTTAATTATTTGTGTCTAGGTCTAGGTTTAATGGAACACATTCCTTAATTGCGCATTTTATTAATCGAGTCTTTTTCTCTTTTGAGTCTTTTCCTTCTTTGAGTCTTTGTGTCTTACAAACTCTTTTTGGAAAACCTCTCTTCTCTTTTTCAAAATTCTCAAAGTTCTTTCAAAATGGTCGAGAAATGTTTTTGCATTGTTAATTCAATCTAAAAACGTTTTTTATAGCTTCTTGCTATTAATCATGAGCTTACATAATTCATATGTATGTGTCTCTCAAATATAGCAAGAACAAAAGAGAAATATGGAGGATCATTGTGTCATGATTTATTGTCTCGTTCTACACACCTCCAATATCGATTTTCTTTAAAATCCATGTATTTTGGTCAAAACCTTGTTTGGTGAGTTCTTATGTCTTTTCTTTGTCTATCTTTGCTTTTAGCATATCTCTATGATTAGTTAAACTAGAAAAATAGGATTTGCTGAATTAGAAAATCCTCCCTCATCACCAAAATCAACCCACTGTGGGCGGTTCTTTATAGAAACCGCGACTCCATATCGATATGGAACCACCGGTGGAGCAAAGGAACCGCGTACAGTGCTTCCTATTTTGAATATTTCTGAAAGTCCATATTTGTTCCAACACTTTTTGGAATCTTTGTTTCAACCCTTTGACCACCCTCAAAATAACTTGAGCTTTCTCTATTTAACCCTAAGCATTTTGTATCCTTTCTCAAATCAAAATGTCTTATTCTCCAAATGAAAGCCTTGATTCTCCTCCATATTCTCTAATTCCTTTCAATCCCAATTCACCCAAGAACACTCAAAATCACATTTCTTCTCCTTCTAAGAATGTTGATCGTGGAACTTCTTTTCTTCCACCTCTACCCTTTAGTGTTCTTCCTCCTTCACATGATAATGTCATGCATCATGGAACATATTGTCATTGTTGTCAATATCAACATCTTGCTATGGCTCATATCTATGAGGAGCTGAATTACATCAAAAGTCTCTTAGTCAAATCTTCTCTTCACTATGACTATGAGATTACTACCAAGCCACCACCACCTGCTTCCGCCACTACCTTGTCTTTTATCTAAGCATTGGTTGCTTATCTTTAAGACATCTAGTTCAACCAAATCTTAGAGTTCTAGTTTAACTAGGATTAGATTTATGCTTTTGGCTTGTTTTATTTTATTTTACATACATCTTTGTATGCTTTGTTTCCTTTTATCTTTTATTCATGTTTTCCTTTTAACATGACTTATCTTGGATCTTGGTCTCGTCTCTTTTATTTTTTTTGTGACCTTTGCTATATCTTGTTGGGTGTTTCTTCTCTTCTACGAACCCTTCTATGTAGCTTGTCACCATATATCGATTCCTTGGTGCCCCAAGCAAGGGGGAGTAAGCACCTAAGGGGAGCATTTGTAAAGTCCGATTCTTCTCTTCTACCAACACTTTTGCAACCTTTTTGCTTCGACAAAGGGGGGAGAAGTGAAATAAACTCGTCTTCGAAAATCTTGTTTTCCTTGTGATTGAGTTTATGTATTTTCAAAATCAAAAAGGGGGAGATTGTTAATGCAATGATCCCTAAAAACGTTACTTGCATTTTTTGGTCTCGCTTTGTTTTGATTACGACAATATGTAAAAACAAGCATTTACAAAAACAATGAAAAACGAATTCTTGAGTTCAAGTATTTTTCATTTCAACCATGATCACTTAAGGTATGTACAAACAAGTAATCATCCTAATTATGATCAAGGATTTAATCTTTTCTTAAAACTTACTTTTTATTAAGTGTGACAAGTTTTTATTAAACTTTCTTTTTAAAAAAATATTTTATTAGATTAATTATTTGAAAATTTGACAATTTGAAAATGGCATATTCTATCTTGGTTTGGAATATCCTTTCAGGATATATTAATCACCAGATTCGAACCATACCACTAAAAGACAAAAAGGAGCGGAGTCTACTTTGGCGGTTCCTTAAGTTGTTATGCGGTTCCTTGTCGATAAGGAACTGCGGGCTGCAATAAAGAACCGCGAGAAGATATAGCCGTTGGAGCCTTGTCTTATAAATAGTGGACCATTCTCAGATTTTCTCCTCACCTCTTTTGCACATATAATTCCAGATTCTTTCATACTTCTAAAATCACTCAAATCCTTGGTCATTTGGTTGATTACTACTTGTTTAGAAGTGAATCTTTCTTCTCCCATCTCTTCCTCTCCAAGTGCAAAGAGAAGAACACTTTCATCCTTGAAGTGTTGTGTCTACATCAAAGATCCATTGAAGATAAAATTTTATTTAGTCATTGTTGTGTCATAGTTGTGAAGATCCAATTAGTTGTGTCTATTTGTAAGTTGCGTATGTACTAAGGTTTATAATTGGTCCTTAAAGTATACTAGTGTAGATTGGTCCTAGCTAAGATTAGAGCTCGACTTATAGCTTAGAGTCGGAAATTGGATACGACGTTGTGTACGGTTTCTCCACCTTAAGGAGCTTGTTGATTAGTGAACTCTCGAGTAAGGAGTACTCGATGAGTGGAGTAGGGACGAGGAGTGAGCTTTGTTGCCGAACTACTATAAATCTTTGGTGTTTGGTTTGATTTTTCTTTCCCTTATCTCTTTAAATTCATTATTTTTTATACTTGTGATTATTAGTTTAGTTTCACTATACATTGTTCATATCTATATTACTTTATAAAGGATTTATGCCCTCTAAAAATAGTAGCCTTAAAAAATTAAGCCTTATACATTTCTTTTTTAAGAATGATTAGTCTTTTGCTAATTAAAAGTCTTAAAAACATCCATACAAAATACATCAATGAATTCTTTAAATGCAATGTAACATATATATTTATAAATGACGGTTCATTAATACCATTTACAACTCATTATATATAAATTAATACAATTTTTAAATTACAAAATGGTCCATTTACATCACCATTTGAAACGGTTTTTCTCCTTTCTTTACTCTCTCCAACCATTTACTTTTTACATAGAACAAAAAGAGCTACAAACGGCCAAGCCTAAACCATATATAATTTCTCTAAAAACACAAAAAATCGGTGGTGTTTTTGGCCCCTCCAAACAAAATCGTCAAGCTCCGCCACTGCTAGTATACTATACACAAATTATATTTTTTTCATCATATAATAACTATTTTTTTATTGCTAACTTTATAATAGTAGAACTGCAGAAACCATATATTCTTATATTTGTATGGATAGTAGTATCGGTCGAGGTGCATTTCAATAAGCTCAAGCTTTCAAACAAAGTTTTGATGTTGGAGTCATAATTGTGATTGAAACTGATGGGCATGCCATAAGGAGGCGGAACCCTTAGCGCGTAAGTATCGGTGTTGGTACAAATCATTCGCCTTAAAAAATAGTCATGAAAAATATTTGCTCGCCACGAAATTAGTAATCGGGTACCCGCCGCCGCATTGCGCGGGTACCCGGCTGGTTGTGTATAAGATGGTTTCACATAATCACTAAAGTCTAAGTTTTTAAAAAGGATTTTTGAAAACCATCTTTTGACAAGTAAATTTTAAGAATCTATTCAATCCCCCCCGCCCCCCCCCCCCCTCTTCTAGTTTCTACATATACTTAACCTGATATTCGAAACGAAATATTGCAAATGTATGCAATATAGGTAAAACGCCATTCGAGATCGTATTGGAAAAGATAAGTTTTGCTTAATAGTAGACGAATTTCAAGATGAATTTAGGAAAGACAAATGGATATTTATATGAGATTTGTTGATCAAAATAGGTGTATTAAACAAATGTTTTAGACCTGGTTCATGTTAAAGTTACAAACGCTTTAACTTTAAAAAATGAGATATCTTCTTTGTCTCATCTTAAGCTTGATGTTCAAGATATTCGAGATCAAAGATATGATGGAGCTAGTAATATGCGTGGAGAGTGGAATGAGGTAAAAACTTTGATTTTGAATGAATGCCCTTGTGCTTATTATGTGCATTATTTTGCTCATCAGTTTCAACTAGCTCTTGTTGCAGTATCTAAAGATATGTCTTTTTAAGCACCTAAACTTCATTGTTAATGTCATTGGGTCTTCTACTAAGCGGAATGATCAATTACAAGATGCCCAAATTGATGAAATCTCACATCTTGCTGAAATTAGAGAACTTGAGGGTGGAAGAAGAGCTAATCAAATGCAAAACTTACAAAGGGCTGGAGATACAAGATGGAGTTCACACTTTAAATCAATTTGTAGTTTGTTCAGATTATTTGGTCCAACACGTGTGAAAACAAGATTTCATAGCACAATGAGCGATGGCTTTGTTAAAAGTAGTTTGATTCTTACCGTTGAAAGAGAGATTGTTCATACCTTTTGCACTAATACATAATTGATGATTTTTTACTACGGTTACTTATATTTTTTATAGTTTATTATATATCGCTAACATAAAGTTTGTGTTTTAATACCTCAATTTTTTATTTATTTACATATTAGTTCGTGAGCCAAATGATTAAGGCCAAATGCTAACCGTTAAGTTGCTAATCATCTTTGAGATTATTACAAACATTGATTATGTTGTATTAATGTAAGATACTAGTTTCTTTAATTTATTAGGCTTTGTCTCTTTATTTATTTTTTTAGATTTTATATTTTAATATATTGATTCGAACTATATCATTATCATTCTAAAATATTATTTCAGCCCCTCTTAACATGAAAGATGTAACCGAAAACAACCATATATAGTTGGACGACGTAAAATTTCATTACAATAGATAGATGGCATATATGTAAAAAGTTGAAAATTTATGTGCCCTTGTATACATTATCCTTTGATTAAAACATGTTTAAAAATCTTTTTACTGCATTTATTATGGTATTTTAAGTATATAGGATTAAATTAATCATGAAGAGTTTTGCTAACCAATGTCCATTGAACAAAGGTTAGTCTGTATTAAATGAACATAAACTTTGTAAATTCGTATTAAAATACATTAAATACATGAAAATATTAAATTAATTCAATTTTTAAACGCGACGCTTTTACAAAGCATTTTGGAATGCACGTGAAATTTGCGCATTTTTCTTATCGCACTTTCCAAAAAAACAAAACTTAGGTCTCATTTGTTTTTTCAAAAGTTTTACCTCTTTATCTGCAAATTATTTCTGTAGAAGAAGAGATCAAATCATTTATCTAAAAGAAAAGATGCATCTAAGGTTTCCATTTATACGAAAAAGGTCGTTTGCTTTTATACTATTTGAGTACTTCTTTCCTACTTTTTATCTCTTCTTCTTTTTCCACTAGTATTTTTTATATTTTTGTTCGTTTTGCCAAGTTTAACTTTTGATACAATTATGTCAGACTTGATGTTTTGTGCGTTTTATACGTATTTGTAGTTTTTTGTAGCGATGAAAACACATAATAACATTAAAAAAGTATTAAAATGTACAAATACATAAAAAATGAATGAAAATGTACGAATACGTCTATAACTTAGAAAAAGGTGTAAACGTATGAACACGTAAAAAATCGGACAAAGCGTAAAAAATGCACGAAAACATAAAAAACGTACAAAACGAGAAAAACGAAAAAAGAAAGAGAAAACGCATAAAAACGAAGAAACACATAAATTCTTCGATAAAAACGCATAAAAACTTGCAAAACATACGAAATAAATTCTTCGATATAAAAAGTATTAAAAACATAAAATGCAAACAAATATTAAAGATGACGGTGGAAAGTGAGAAAACAAAAAAGAAGTGAAAGTTTATATATTTAATGTTGAACAAATGATAAATGTTTTTTTATCATTTTTGTTTGAAAAAGAACAAACATAAAATCCTTTTATCATTACAGACAAAAAAGACAAAAAAAAAAAGTCAGAAAAAGTTATTTTGACAAAACAAACGAGTTCACTGTGATTGAGGTCTTCAGATGTGATCCAAATATCACTAAAACGGTAAAACCCTTTTATGTACTTTGAAGACCACTTCACAAACAATTGCATTTAGGGGTGTAATCGAGTCAAGTCGAGCTGAAGCTTTATAAGGCTTGAGTTTGGTTTGATAATATAATTGTACGCTTGAGCTTTACTTGATAACTTTTCAAGCTTTAACAATTTAGGCTTGAGCTTAGCTTGATAAGGGTTGATAAAAGCCTGAGATTGACTTAAAAAACTTAAATGTATATAAAATTATTTCTTTTTATAAAACAAAACTCATCAATAATAACATATGTATAAATTAAAATAAACATAAACTATAATTAGAAAGTAAATTCGATTTATTTACCATTAATAAAACAAAAAATAACATAATCGTACAACCTTGGTTTAAAAATGCGTTTTACAATCCAATGTGATTAAGGTTCCAGAAACATTGCGTGATGTGATTGCGAACGCAATTATGGCACCATCGTATTAAAAAGAGTAAAAAAAATATTTATACGTATTATATTTCACCAAGTACATGTAATAAATTTATAACTTAAATACATTATCCAAAATACGATAAACTAAATTATAAATTTAATCAAAAAATGTATTATTTATTTATAAAATAAGCTCTTATAATTAAGTTACTACTCAAATTAAGTATAAGTCGCTTATATGAATTAATCATAAAAAATATTTTAATAAAGTTTGATAAAAATTCAAGCCAAGCTATCAAAAGCTTAAGTTTGAGCTTGATATATATTACAAGCTAATTTTTTAGGCTTGAGTTTGATAAAAAAACTTAGCTTAATCGAGATAAACTCGAGCTCAAGTTACTTCATAAAAACTTGATTTGATTACAGTTCTAATTATATTTCATCTATCCATTGACCAAGATAAGAGTCTCTTTACCTCACCCCTTTCTAATTCAAACTATTTATTGGACACTGGTTGACCAAGATGGACATAGGTGATGATCTCAACACGCTTCGATCCACATAGACCACTTGTTATCAAATTTAATCTTCTTCCTGATGCAAGTCAGAAACCTTGAATACTCATACAAATAATCAGAAACGATCACACATAAAATCTACTTATATATGTGATAAATACTTTTTTTAACCGGTTCCAATTTGAAATTTTTTTTGAAAGACATTTTTTTACAACTCACACAAATTATCTCACAAATTCTATCTCACGTGTCTCCATCGAGACTTGAACCTACAACTTTTAGCTTAGAGGGCCACTCACATGCTCGTTTAATTTTTTTTACTAGTAAAACTTTATAATTTTTAGACTATATTTTCATTTTCCCAATTTTATAGCAAAAACTAAATTATAAAAATAAAAAAAATAAAAAGAATAAAAATGTCAAATTAAAGGAAGGGGTTAGGAATGGGAGATAAGATAGGGTATGTGTGTATCATGAATCTTATTTTAAATTATTATAATTTTTTCTTAAAACATATTGCATACAGAGGTGAAACAAAATAAGCTCACTTATTAAAAAAACGAGTTAATTGTACTTTTTTACTTACTAAATGGAGTATATATTTTTAATGCTATTTATATCACTTATTTCTTTTATTAGGTAAATTTTAATAATTTTTTAGTAAACAGCAATAAAAATAAAAAATTTATGATATTTTCAATTATTTATTTTATTACAATTAATTTAGTGAGTAAATATGTAATAAACCTTGAAATGTAATAAATATAGCTAAAGATGACCAAAAAGTCCAGCTAAACAAGTCCAAGAAATGCCAAAATGGTCGGTCCGCTAGAATCCGTTAAAACAAGAACACCATCCAGGTTCACATTGTATACCTTATAATAGAGGGGAATCACGTTCCCCTAGGAACAGTGATCCCCTCTCACACCCAATATTTTAAATAAACACACCACTCTCACACCTGACTCTCTCATCCTCACTCTTCCACCCACTACACCCACTGTTTTCTTTATTTCTCTCTCTCTCTGGATGTTTCTTGATCTCTTTCTAAAAATGGTCTGCTTTTCAGACGATGTTTGGGATGATTTTTGGATCATCTGCTCTATTTTGTGACGATCCTTGGAATGATTTTGGAGGATCATGTGGATGCTTTCTTTGGGACCGATGATCTTTGTAATGATCTTTGAGATGATCTTTGGGCTGATCATTTGACGCTGATATATAATTACCAATCTTAGTTGGTACCTTAAATTTAATTTTATAAATTTGTATTATTAGGGTTTCTGTTAATTTAGGTTTTGTGTTTGATATGTTAATTTGTGGTTAATTGGGGGTGGTTGAATCAGTTACTGTGGTGTTGATGTGTTATTTCATCTATCTCTTACCTAGCACAGATCTAAGATCTACGGCTGTTGATCTGTATGATCTGTAAGTTTGATCTGAAATGGATCTTTCTTGACTGGATGAGTTTGATCTAAAAATCAGATAGTTTGGTATATGTTTCTTCATCTGATGACTTTGATCTAGAACTTTTGAAAAAAGGGGAATCATGAAAACCAATGCACCCTTTGATGAAAGTTTTACCACTTTTGGTGCGTTGCCCCTACCTATTCGTTGCCGCCATCTGCGCCGTGCGACGTTGTTGGTAGGTTGGTGACGCTTTCATGGGCCTTTTTGATATCTTTGTAAGGAAAGAAACTCCTTATCTTATTCGGTTGCTGGAAAATTCAGGATTCGGTGCACTTTTTGTTTGTTTGGCAGACTATGTTGATGTCACGGGTACGTCTTGCTTCTTTTTCCAATATTGTCATTTTGATTTTTTTGCCTGATGTGGTTACCTATGCATAGAGCTATGCTGATATTATTAACCCTGTATTTGGGGTTTTAATTGTTGGGGTTTCAATGTATTATATTAAACAGGGTTGATAACCCTTTTGGTTGAAGATGGTTTAGATGGTTGTGTGCGATTTTTATATGTTCGAGCTTATACAGTGATAGACATCGGTGTTTTCCGGTCCATGGTCCGTGATTGCTAATACTTTCAGATTTCGCGAATTACATTCGCCGTTGGTTTCGTTGTCGATGTACAATGAGTGCGTCGAAACTGGCTGTGTGTGATGTTGGCTGTATAGGTTGTATATGATGCATAGATGTGATGATTTTCCTGTGGGAATGTGTGATTGTCCAGGCTATGATGATCTTGAACAGCCCGGGGTAAACCCGAGATCACACGGTTCTTGGCGGGGCAACCTTCTGAGGCTGCAGCCATGCCGGGTTTCTCCGGTTTTCCCTGAAAGGTGTCCTATCTGAGCCTACCATGCCCTTTTGTTGATGCTTTTTTGGCGGGCCATGTTGGGTCAAACCACCTGTATCTTGGCGAGGCAGCACAGCAGTAGTGCTTGCAGTCATGATAGGTTGCGTACCCATTTTCCTGTCCCGCAGTCACAAATCTGAGCCCAATTTTTTTTGGCGAATGCGTTTTTGTTGCTTATGATGACATGTAGTGATGAGATGCTTGATTTCATCTGCTTACATTTGCTTGGGTTATTTTATGGTAGCTTATTATGATGATACGATCATATTTATTTCCAGGTTGTGATTTATGTTTTGGAACATAAAAGTTGTTGCTTAATTTGAATATCTTATGTTCCTTCAATGTTGCTTCTTAACATTACGATATATGGTTTAGGTCGCCTTATATTTCGGCTTATGCTCATTTGATGCCACTTATTCTTTCGTTGCCGCTTTCTATTGCGTGCGACGATAGTGACGATGGTCATGAGCAAGAAAGATTACATATTGTTACGAACCAATTTCTTTCCTTTTGTAGGCGATGATGATAATTTCTTTTTTACTATGCAGTCTACCCAGGCCCGTATCTTGGCTCGGCAGACACGCCACGTGTGTGACTGCAGCCATGGTGAGTGCTCGGTTGTGTAACTGCAATCATAAATCTGAGCCTTATTGATATATGCCTTTTTGTGTTTGCATTCCTTTGTTTCTTTGTGCCATACTGCTTATGATTGTCTTTTTCGCCAACGTGGAAGTGTTGCGACCCAAGGTATGGAAATCGTTGTCTACTTTTGTGGTCTTCCATATTTTGGCGCTTTGACGGATTTTTACTGTTTTTTTTTGTTACAGGAAATTCTTCTTCATCCACCTATGGCAATGGAAAAGGCTTTTTCAGGTTGGTCATGCATCTTCTGATGCTGATGTAGGGGATTTGGGCTTATGATAACATAGAAACAATTGTTTGGGTTTTATACTTTGCTTCGTGGCTTTAGTAGTAGCTAGATAACACTTTTGTTTAAGGATCGATGTGGTGGGCGAACAACAATCATTAAAGTTTCAAGATTCAAGGTAAGAACCCAAAACCAAAAAACCATTTTACATAAAAAGTGTAACGATACTCAGTACATTCTAAATAACACGTTCTGGACATGCACAGGTTTGTCACTCGGTTGACACTTTCTAGATGTGCTGAGGTTTATGGTTGCAAAAGAATAAATGTCACATGAATCGTGTGATTGACATGAAAGAGCTTCCTGAGTGTTTTGTGTTCTGATGGTGAAAAACATATGAAGATTGATGTTGTTGCAAGTAACATGTGTGGAAAAGGTCGTATGCATCAGCTTCCTTCCTTGGCTTGGCAGCGTATGCGCAAGTTGCTATATTTAAACATTCAGGTACTCTTCATATTCGTGTATATCGTTTATGTTATAGGCCTAATTACCGTCTTTACCCACGACCACCATAATGTATCTCCCGTACCCAGAATACAACCCATGGGTAATGTTCAGAAATGTCACAAGGCGGCTTGCATTAATTCCCATAATGAAAATAATGATATACGGGAATTAAGCTCCAACCAAACTGAAGGTAATCAGCTTTCTGCATATACACAGGTCTTAAAGGACTCCCATAATGTCAACGCGAATTTCACGCGTCGGGTTTTAAATAGTCGTCCAGGTACATCTACTATGCAAACATCCACGCGTTATGAACGTGTACTTATGCCAATCCACTTCAAAAATAAATGAGTTTTTTTTTTCATTCCTTATTTTTTTTTGGTGCGAACATGGCTGCAATTCGATAATTGAAATATGTTGAAGCTGTTGACAGGGCCGATGACACTTATTGTGGTGGCTTCGTACTAAATGTGATATTGTTGTGCCGAAGAGCTTAAAAGGAAAGATATGTTCAACTAAAAAAAAGTTTCTCATTGACTTGCAAGCTAAACTCAGGTATGTTTTGTTTCATTGGATACATTATGAATTTATTAATTTCATATCAGCATATTCAATGATAAATGGCTTGCATTTCGTTCTATGTTCTGATATTTAACTCTTTAAATTGCGAAGTAGAGTTTGTAGTTATTCCAACAGCCTATAATGGGTAAACTAGAATCCCATCCCTTTACACTAACGTTGTGTTTATTCAAGTTATATGTTGCTTTTTGGGATTATTTAATTGGTGTTGATATTTTTAGCTCTAAAGGATACATTAATAATTGAGAATGTGCATTGATAGTGGTAAATCTAATCGGTAAATAGCAGTTTAGTCTTAAGCTACAAAAAAAACTAGCATATTCTAATATTTTTACCATAGACTAACTCTAAAGGCCTCAAATAACAAATTCCTTATTTAAGCCAGTCCTCAAACAATGGCAAGTTGTAATAATAATGTCAAATGTTAAATGATTGGCGCATGACAGAAATATGCGACTTCCATTAAATATTACGAGCCAGAAATATGCAACTTCTACCTGATGTCTTTCATCGTTTTTCCAGTAAGTGCTTAAAATTTCTTATCTGATAGTAATTGTGTTTGGTGTGTATATTTGAACACTACACCATTGCACAAGTGGGTTGGCTGTGTATGGTACATTTACGTGCTTTGTTGTTTGAACACCCCTTGAGTCTGTTGCACACTTCTTTGCCAAAATGATAACCTCCACTATTTTTTAGTCAATTGCGTTCTTGCCACGAGTTTTATGCCTCCTTCAAAAATACCATCAACCCAGATATGAGATTCAATTTAACACACAATTTTGATGCAGTGATTACAAGATATTTGGATATGATTTTAGACCAGACCAGACCGAGTGAAAGATCGGTTCAAGTGAAGCCCGGTTTTTGGGTTACGTTAGTGGCTTAGAAATGATAAAGTATCAGCCTTTTTAGGATTAGAAGGTTTAGTGACCTGTTTTGGGATTGAGTTTTCTCCGTATTTTTTATCGTATGTTACGAAACAAAGGTATGTTTAGGATTGCTCATATGAAGTGCCAAAAAAGTAAAGAGTGTAGCAACCCACAAACTACTTACTTTTTAAATGTAACAAACCTTATATGCATACTAATTTCGTTTTCAGTTTTACAAACAATTACAGCTGCAGAAAATCAATCTTGCGCCAGTTGACTGACCTTGCTGGAAGGAGGAAACTTGACGAGTCAACCATCTCTTCACTTCTTACTGTAAGTATCAACATTGTTCTCAAATACATTATATCTGGAAATAAGAAAGTGAAATAATGGGAAGGGATTAGATAACGGGTCAAAACAAATATTTTTGTTCCTTCGTGTAGAATAGTTAATAAATTTTATAGAAATACAAAAATTAATGATTCATCGGTTGTCTTTAATTTCCACACTAGCGTTTTTTTTCTTTGTGTTATCATAGATGCTATTTTTAAGGCACAAAACTTGACATTGAATGTATATTTTCATGTTGTTAGATGATCTAAAAAGTGGGGGCAAACAATGAATCTCAGGGGCCCAAATGAAGACCTGAAGGTATTGAGCTGCAGTGAACATCATTGTCGGTTTGATAAAAAACGCCCAAACCAAAGAAAACCAAAACATGTTTCTAAAGGGGTGTTTGGCTTCTCTTATAATAGTAGCCAAACACCCGTTTTGTTCAATCATTTTGATTAAAATGTTATTCAGTGTATTGTAGCTTTTTTCCTATAATAATGTGAAATGTCTAATTATTTGTGTACGTATCTCATGCGAGCGTGTGCCTTAAATAGTTCAAAACGTTCCGAGTTGTTTGTGTTGCAGGTGAGTTTTACTTATATTCTGCTGCATAAAAGAGGGAATGCTCTAAACATAGTGACTTCTTTATCGCCCCTAAAAATGTTACCAAACACAAACACAGCCTGCCGCGGCGAAGCGCGGGCATCATCCCTAGTGAAAAGAAAAAGCTGGTTCACGGCAAGAGATGAATTGTTGCTGTTGACCCGTCTTTAAACTAGTGTTGAACTGAGTTTGACTCCTTTGACCCCTCTTTATACTAGTGTTGACCGGGGCTCTTTGACCCACCAAATACTTTCCTAGAGATGTGGCCCAATCTAGTTACGGTTACTTTGGTTAAAATTAAGATTAAAAACTATAAAATATCATCTTACTTATTAATTTGTGTCGACTTTAAACACTTACTATTTTATCTCGTGACTTTATCATTTTACTTGTTTGTATTGTAACATATTACCATTATAACCGTTTACTTTTACATGTCATTAAATTCATTAATTAAAAAAATAAAAAAATCAATTATTATAACCTATGTGGAGTTAAGGAGCCTTCAATAGTTATCATCTTCTTTTTTAAAGTTGCAAGTGTTTTTTTCACTGAGTGAAACATAATCACAACTTTGGATCCACGTTCACTATATCATTTCAGATCATCTTTGCTATTCTCTAACAAGATCTAACATTCTTAATTTCCTATTCTAACAAACATCATGAAAATTCGACATCTCAACAGTCTTCATCCTCAGCTGCTTCGCTTTCTCTTCGGTAAAACAACCTGGAGCAAACTTACTATTATTAGATGATGATGACGTGTCAACCGCAATAGTAGTAGTGGTTTGAATAATGTAGTATGGATCCGATGGTACACCACCGAACAGTGGGCCCCACCATTTGTTGTTGTTGGAAGCTAATGGTGGTTTGATCATTATTTGACGGTTTGTTGTTGTTTTTGGGATTGTTGGGGTGAAGAGTATTAATGATGATGATGCCATTTATATTGTGGAAATGAAATTATGGAGATATTTTTGTGAGAGTGAGATTTGATGGTGAAGGAAAAAGGGAGGGGGTTAATAAGGACGTTGTTGATGGATAAGGTTTGGATTGTTATGTACACTTGGTGTCACGTACTTTTCAGGTCACCATGTATTAGTAGTGGAATTCAGATGTGGCTGTATTAAACAAAATAGAATAATGACGTGGATATTACCGTGCCACCGTGTCGGTAACAAGTTACTAAATTGATAACTTCGGAACGAATTTAAAAGTATAATGGTAAAGTAATGAGATAAAATAGTAAGTGTTTAAAATCGGCACAAATTAATAAGTAAGATGGTATTTTATATCTTTTACCCTAAAATTAATTTCCAATTGATGATTTATAGTCTCTTTTTTCTAAGTCAAAACTTTTATGTTTATTTAATACTAGCACGATATTCGCGTAATGTAATGAGAAGTATTTGGTGATTATTTTTTATAACCAAATTAAAGTTAAATTATAAAAAAAATTGAATTAAAATAAATAAAAATATTTTTTTTAAAATATATCAAAATGGGACTCTTTGACCCGCCAAATACTCTCTCTTAGAGACGTGGCCCAATCTAGTCACGGTTGCTTTTGTTAAAATTAATTCCAACTGATGATAATTTTATACTCTCTTTTTTCAGTCAAAAGTTTTATGTTTAATATGAGAAAAGCCACATAACTTTCGAGTTTTTCTCATATAGGCTATATTAACTCTTTTCAAATAGCGTATAAAATGGTTCAGTCGAATTTAATCAGGATTATTATCAAAGGCATGAATGTACCTGATAGTAACATATTAAACTAATAGAAATAAAAAATCAATTACAATTTTAAATTTATCTTTCTAAAGTACTTTTAACGATATAAATTCATGCTTAAATTAAGTTTATAGTCTGTATTTCACAACAAACTTTTCATTCGTAAACATTTGATAAGTTTGCCATGTAACCGGAAACAACCATATATAGTTAGTTGGACGACGTATAACTTCATTAGTACAATAAATGGAGGGCATATATGTAAAAATCTGAAATTTGTGTGCCTTTGTATATATTACTATGCAGGGATTAACAAAATAAAACAAAATAAAACAAAATAAGTAAATGATATAATGATACAGGGATTAACAAATAAAAAATATCATTTATTTATTTTGTTTCTAATTTTTGTTTAAGAAAATAGGAAAAATAGTGTCTAATCTTCCTATAAGTATAATTCTTTTTTTTTTCTGTATGAGGGATCTCTTAGTTTTGATAATGAAAGTTTTTGCTTAGTTATTGGCAGTTTGCTAAAATTATCTTAATAATCGGGTATTCGTTGAATCAACGATTGTTGGAGTTTTTCTGATTATCGGTATTCTTTTGAATCAACGATAGTTGGAAGGATTGTGTATGACATTCTTTGGAATCAACAGATTTAATTATTTATCTTGTTTTTTTCGCTACATCAGTTACGCATTTAATTATGGTAAAAGATTAATTAACTATGAACGGAAAGGAATACATGAAGGTAATCAAATTTTAAACCCGACACTTTTACAAAGCATTTTGGGATGCACGTGAAATTGGCGCATTTTTCTCATCGCACTCTCCAAGAGAAAACATAGGTCTCATTTGTTTTTTCAAAAGTTTTATCTCTCAATCCGCAAATCATCCCGTCGGAAAAAGATATGCATCAAGAGTTTCCATCAATACGAAAAAAAATTGTTTGTTTTTATACTAATACTTTTTCCCCACTTTTTATCTTTTCCTCTTTTTACGTTTTCGTCTGTTTATGTATGTTTTGCCAATTTTAACTTTTCGTACAATTTTGTATGATTTTACGTTTTTTGCGTTTTCATACATTCTTTATACGTTTTTTGTCGTTTTTTTTATTGATGAAAACACATAATAAGTTAAAAACGTATTAAAATGTAAAAATGTGAAAAATGAATGAAAATGTACGAACACGTATACAACATATAAAACGTATAAACCGTACGAACATGTAAAAAACAGGACAAAAGCGTAAAAAACGCACGAGAACATAAAAAACGTACAAAATGAGCGAAAAGTAAAATAGACAGAGGAAACACAAACAAACAAAGAAAACACATAAAACATATAAAAGCTTGTAAAAAATACGAAATGAATCACTTCGGTATAAAAATATAAAAACATAAAAATGCAAACAAATATTGAAGGTGGCGGTGGAATGTAATTGTTGAAGAAGTGAAAAAAAAGTAAAAATTTATGTATTTAAGGTTAAAAGATAATATATGTTTTTTTATCACTTTTATCGGGAAAAAAAACAAAAACCCTTTTTTCATTTCAAACAAAAAAAATAAAAAAAAGTTAAAAAATGTTTAGAAAAAAAAACAAGTTCACTATGATTGACATCTTCATATGTGATCCAAATATCCCTTACTAAAACGGTAAAACCCTCTAATGTACCTTGGAGACCACCACAAAGATGAGACGAAAGAGGATATGTGATGCCTCAATTTGTGACTTTATGTTGGTCACATGTTTTAAAAACAATCTTAAACATTTCTTAGGATATTTACATTTGGTTGTGTAATATGCCTTTGTTGGCATTTAGGATATTTTAAACATTGTGTGTGGATTTTTAGTTTTATTTGCTATGTGAAATATGTTTGTGTATATATTGTTTGTGTTAAACGTAGAAAATAGCGAGTCGGTGCCTAATAAAGACGAAGATTGAAGATTTCGGCTTCGTCCACGACTTGGAATAAAAGGGGAGTATTACTCTTATTTTCCTCTATTTTATTTTTACCTTATGTTTACCATTAGGGACAATGCTCATAATAAGTATGGGGTGATAAGCGGAAAATAAGTGCGTTTTAAGTTGAAAATTTTGGAGTATTCTGTGACCAGAAGTACGCCGCACTTTTCAACTGTGCGCCGCACTTTCTAACGGATTTTTTAAAATTTTATATGTTTGCTAAAAAAGAGTTTTGTTAGAAAGATTGATAATTCCAGTAATTAAAATGCCATTTGACTCAAAATTGATTACATTACTTGCACAAAATTCTAACCACATTTGTGAGGATTTCTAGCCTATATATCATATACATTTTTATGCTTTAAATCTATTTGTAAGTATGCCGATAATTAATTTTAATTCTAAAACTTGTGCTTGGTAATCTTTAGGAGACCACGGTGGGATCATATTTGTATGATAAAAGTATTTTAGATGATAAAGAGGCAAACATAAAAGAGAAAAAAGTGATAGTTTTGCCAATGTTTAAAGATTACGGTATGTTGTTAGAAACCATGTTACGAGGAAATGTAGTAGATCATAAGTATAGGGTAAAACACGTTACCCCATCGTTCATCATTTGTTTGTTGGTAAAAAAAAGAGAAAAGAAATAATAACGAATGAAGGCAAGATAGCCTAGAAGTATGCAGTTTGAGAAGTATGAAATAACAACATGGAGGATAATGATATATTGTATATTCTTTTGGCATGTTGTGGTAATAAAAAGTTTTTGAAAGACCTCTTTTAATATTTTACTTGGTGCCTTACGCCAAATTAGTTTAGTTTAGTTTCTTGTACAAGCTTATGGTAATTTTACTTTTTATGTCCGTGCTTTTAGGCGATAAATCTTACCTTACAATATGAGAGTGTGTGAACTCAAAATACCTACTTCGTGAGGTGTATTGTGGAGTTATCATTGCTTTTGATTATTCACATTATCTATTCTTTCGACACTTGTTAAAATTAAAATTTTACCTTGCTTGAGGGCAAGCAAGATGTTAAGTATGGTAATTTGATAATGCCTCATTTATACATGTTTGTAATGATGCATTTGTCATTGTTTGCTATGTAAATAAATAAAATATGTTTTGAATTATTACTAATTTAGTTTATCATTGTAGTAGGAGAAGAATAAAACTATGGAGAAGGAAATGGAAGGAAAGAGAAGAAAAGGACTAAAGAATAAATAAATCTAGGAAAGGACAGAAGTGTGGCGCACATTTGGATTGTGCGGCGCACATTTACCAAAGTACGAATTTTGGGAATTAGCCAAAGTACGGCGCACATTTGGATTGTGCGACGCACTTTGAAGTGCAGTTACAAAAATAAAGTGCAATTAGGCATGGCATTCATTGGGAAACCTTTGATATACCTTGATATAACACTACCTACGTTTTTTAGGCTATATATTGGATCATATGCCCTGGCTATCCATATACTACTCCATCTCCATTGTTACAAAAAGTTATAAGGAATCAAGAATTCTCCAATCCTTGGTCATTGTTATTAGTTATATTTGGTTCAAGGTGAACTTTATCTAGTTCATGCTTGTTATTTTTGTAGCAAGGAGAACTCAGAATATTAGTTGATTGCTTGTAATAGTTGGATCAAGACTTACACTCTCTGGAGTAATATATTGATTACAGTTATGGTACAATTCTCATCTTAATCTTGTTTGTTATGAATGTTCGATTTCCAACTTATTAAGATGTTTATTATTACTGTTATTATGGAGTAAAGACTTGTGTATTTGGTAAAGGTACCTACAACCTAATGATTAGATAGAAAATAGCTTCGCATGGGTGAAGTGCGGCACACAATTAGTTTTGTGCGGCGCACTTTCTCCCTAGTTCGTGATTATAAGCATGGTTGATTTGCTCTTGTACTTGACACTATTATGTTCGATCGTTGTTATGTATTTGGTTCACTCATGATTATAACTAGTACTTATATGATTGAATGGATTTCATGTCATCTAGTAAATGAATCTTCGTATTCGTCTTGTAGAAATTGGTGGAATAAAATACATAACAACTCTTAGGGGGCTCTTGGTTAACTTGAGGGGAATGCGAATGGGTAAGGGTAAGGGAATACAAAGGAATGTCATGACCATTCCTTAGTATTATCATTACCATTGTTGCTGCTTGGTTAATATAAGATGTGGTGGTGATTGGAGATGGTGGCAAAAACTGTTAGGGTGATAGTCACTAGCATCAGAGAGTGGTGGTGTCGAGATTCATGGTGGCGTTAGGAGGATGGTGGTAGAGACAATGGTGGTGGTGATGTCGAACAGTGGTGGTGTCAGAGAGTGGTGGTGGCGTTAGGAGGGTGGTGGTAGCGACAACGGTGGAGGTCAGTGGTGGTGGTGACGTTAGAGAGTGGTGGTGGTGGCGTTAGGAGGATGGTGGTAACAACAATGGTGGTGGTCAGTGGTGGTGGTGGCGTCGGAGAGTGGTGGTCTTAGAGTGAGATGGTGGCGTTAGGAGGATGGTGGTAACGACAATGGTGGTGGTCAATAGTGCTGGTGGTGTTATGGGGGTGGGGATGGCGACAATGGTGGTGGTGGTGGCGTCGGATAGTGATGGTGTCGGAGAGTGGTGGTGGTGTTAGGAGGGTGGTGGTAGCGACAATGGTGGTGGCGTTAGAGAGTGGTGGTGGCGTCAGTGAGTGGTGGTGGCGTTAAGACGGTGGTGGTAGCGACAATGGTGGTGGTCAGTGATGGTGGTCGCGTTGGAGAGTTGTGATGTCGGAGAGTGTTGGTGTGGGAGAGTGTTGGTGTCGGAGAGTGGTGGTGGCGTTAGGAGGATGGTGGTAGCGACAATGGTGGTGGTCAGTGGTGGTGGTGGCGTCAGAGAGTGGTGGTGTCGGAGACTGGTGGTGGTAGCGACAATGGTGGTGGTCAGTAGTGGTGGTGGCGTCGGAGAGTGGTGGTGTCGGAGACTAGAGACTGGTGGTGACGTTAGGAGGGTGGTGGTAGCGACAATAGTGGTGGTCAGTGATGGTGGTGGTGGTGGTAGGTGGAGACACACATATATATACGTCAATCTATTACCTTGAATCCATTACCCCCAGTTTACAGGGGAATGGTTCATTACCAAATTACTGGGTAATGATTACCTATATTTTCATTAACTAAGCAATATTAATCGTTCCCTTTCCCATTCCTTACCCCGTAATACCCTTAACCAAACACAGCCTTACATAATTTTGTTTAATGCTTTGTTATATGCTCGAGAGGGTTTAGCTCAACGAGTATTTGAATTATTGAGACCAACATAAACCATTCTTAATGCTTTTGGTATAACATCATATATAGGACGAAAGGATTTCTTGTTATGTTGAATAGATGTTGCATGTACGACCAGTAATCGGCATGTTGTCTTACATTGTTTATGTGCTTATATTCATCATATCAATCTATCTTTTCCATGTTTGTAGCCTTAACCAAACACACCTTTTTAACCATTTGATAAAGTATAATTTCTAGAACTTGTGGCACTCTAGAGATAATTGTTTTACATTTTAACACCAATCTCGTGGAACGATCTGGACTTACCTTAAGACTATACTATACATGAAAGGGTATACTTGCCCGTATTTGTGCTCTAGTTAATTGTTGGGTAATCTTTAGTATATAAATTTAAGACTTGCAAAACGAACATCAGTGACTTGGCTTACTCGTAGAGCATCTAAACGTAATTTGGTTAGTGTTGTTGGAAGACTTCTATTTGTTGCTGCTGCTTATTTCATTTGGAGCGAAAGCAACAATAGGCTATTTAAAGACACCAAGAGGAAACCGAAAGACATCAGAGATATGATCATGTCCGCTTAAAACTTATTACCTTTCTTTACAAGAACACTGTCAAGGTTCAGTCTCTTTTATCGAAGTGTAATATGCCAACTGGGTTTAGGGTTATGGAAGTGATCCGAATTAGTCCTTGTATAGGTTCTGTTTTTCGGGTTATTTTGCAGTTCATGTAATCCAATTATGGTATGTCACAATTGTTTGGTAGTTCAAGCTTAACTTGAGGTTAATGTGGCACCTTGTCACATTTGCCGTGGTAACCCTTTACCCAAAAAGTAGTTACTATAAGTGATTAATCGGTTTTCGACAAGTTTGGCATCCCTTATCCGTCGTTGATCACATTTGACCGCCATTAATTGTATTTTCATTAATCGGCAAGGTTGAGAGCCTTGTAGCGATTAATCGATATTGTAGATTTTTTTTACAACACTGAACCTAATATATCATGACAACATTTTGAAATAACCATTTAGGAGGTTGTATGAACTAAATGCAAAGTATCCAAATGTTTTCTCTTTTAGCTATACATCTTATATTTAACTCATTCAAGATACCAATTTATACATAAAATACAAGTTTCTTAAAATCAATTTGAGTTAATGGCTTTCGACTCGGCTTTTCTAGCAAGAAAACACTTGCTTTTGTCTTAAACCGATTTAAAGTAACTAATTGAGTTCTCCGATCCTAACCGTAATCGATCAGGTAATCCCAAAATTGATTTAATATGTACAAATTGAAGTGTTGATGTTGAAACTTAGAATTAAACTAGCAGGGTACCCGCGCGTTGCGGCTACCCTAAAACTAAAATTCTGCAAGCGTGATGTTTTATAATTATATTTATTAATAATGACGATGGCTTTAAATTGGGATAATTTTGAATAATAATAAACCATTTTATATAAAAATAGTATTACGAGATTGTGATGATTGATGGTGAAAAGTATTTGTGAATCGTGTAACATGTATCACAATATTATATAACATTATCTTTATTAATATATTATAATTTACATATTAAGTGAAGGCAAACGGGCAACAAGCTGCGCCGCTAGCTCTTTTTGTATAGCAAAACCAAGTCTATTAAATACAACGTTTGTGCATTTAGGAGTCAAAACATTACTATTCATAACACGTTGTATTCTGGCAAGTAACTCCACCGCCCCAGGTGCAAGGAAACCAAATGTATCAAACGCGAAAGGAATAAACACATGTTGATTTTCAACACATGCTTTCTCGTGTTTAGTCACTTTGCGCGAGGCGGCTTTTATAACAGCCTGACCTGCTGTAAAATCTCGACTGCCTAGCCCCGCGAGAGGAGAAACACCTATCAAATCAACGCACACATGTTTACCTCCAACTCATCCAAAAACCAAAACATCAGCGGGTTTGAGTGTGGATCTTCCATCTGACGGGTCGGTCAAGAAATTCACAGGTGTCTCTTTCTTGGCGGAGATCCCGGCACCCCTACATATGTCATAAAGAACGTCCCTAACAAAATCATGTCGGTATTTGAAGCTGATAGGTGTGTAAACACCCATCCTTTTACCACTTAATTCTGGCTAAAACAAGACCAAAACACGTATTTAATATCATTTGTTTGGAATTATGCGTGGTTTTTGTGTTTATTGTGTTTTCAGAGCTAACCGGATGAATATTAAAGAAAACATGGGATTGCACGGGTTTTATCAAGGAAAAAGACCAAAGACGAAGTCTATTGTCCAAGAGATGCAAAAGATTTGAAGTCACTGGGCCTATTCGAAGATTTATCGAAGAAAAGGACCAAAGATGGAAGATTTACATAAGTCGAAGAAACTCAAGTCTATTTAACGAAGAAATTAAAAGACGAGTTGAATTTAATCGACGACAAATCCCGAATCAGAATCGAAAACGTCAACTTTTCTGAAAAGACGAGAAGACAAGAGGATAGGGATAAAGCCCACTCACCAACCAACCATTAGGACTATAAAAGGATTTTCCTTCACACAATTAGGGAGTTAGATTTCATTTTTCTTTTTCCCAGTTTCTTAGGATCGGTTCATCACCAACACCATTAGGGTGTTTGGTGATTTTTAATTTTCTTTCAATCTTGTAAGTGTTTTAATCATACTCTTGTTACCTTTGCATTAATCTTTCAATCCAATCTTTCTTTCCATCTTGTTCTTCATCATCTTCTATTGCAAGTTCTTAAGTTTTCTTATTTGATTCAAGTTTGATCTTAAAAAGTTGTTGATTTAGTGTTTTTATTGGTGGGATTTATTTCTTATGGTATGTAAATGATTATTGGTTGATTTGGTAAAACCTTTTTGAGTATTTGAGTTGTTTTGGATTTAAATTCGTGGCCCCTGTTTTACTGCTACTGTTTCTGTTCTTCGCTTCCCAGTACTTTCCGAACAGAACCTTTTATTCCGAATAGACTATTTCCCATGTCCCTTATTCGGAATTCTGGATATTCCGAATAGGGCGTTTAATTTTCTCTTACTCGGAATATCTCATATATTCCGAACAGCCATATTTTTCCGAATTGGACAGATTTTCCGCATAAGGGTGTTTTTCCGAATAGCATCATTTTTCCGCATAAGCCGAATTTTCCGAATAAGCTTATTTTTCCGCATAGGCTTGAGATTTTCCGAATAGCATTCTCATTTCGCATAGGTGCTTACTTTCCGCATAAACCAGTTTTTCCGAATAGAGCAGATTTTCCGCATAACCTTAACTTTCCGAGTAGCCCAGTTTTCCGCATAAGGTATTATTTTCCGAATTGAGTATTTTATTCCGAATAGAACAATGCATTCCGCATAGTAATTGTTTTCCGAATAGGGAAATTTCTGTTAAGGTGTTTTTCATTGACTGTTTGATTTAAATTTTTAAGTCTAGCTTACTTATTAATGGAATAGAAAACCAAAACCCCTTTTTGTCACCAAGAACAAATCATTCCACTTTAAGCTGAGATCAATTCGAGAGGATTCCGAGAAAACGAACTTTTCAAACATAGAAAATTTCTTGTATCAAATGGCGCCGCTGCCGGCTCTTCTCGTTAAGATCAAAAGTTTTTTGTGAGAACTTGGATTTTGGGATCCGTTCCCCGTGAACGTTACTTTTTCACAAAAAAATTTTCAAAAACACTAAAAAATATAAAATTTTCAAAAATCCTAAAAAGTAAAAAACCATAAAAAACCAAAAATATTTTTGTATTGTTTTTGCCTTGTTAGTTCTTTTGCAGGTGTATGCGCACTCGATCCACGTCTTATCAAGAGCCCGAGCCTCTCGATAACTTAGACATGGCTGGTGTACAAAACAACAATAACATACCACCTCCGAACAACAATAATAACAACAACAACCCACCTTTTAATAACATGAATAATAATAACAACAATGAGCCCCTTCCGGATAACCGCCCGATGATTGAATTGCTGCAAGCTCATGTAGATGGCAATTGCCGCCAACAATTTCGAGCTAAAATCAGGCTTTATCCAGATGGTCTCCGCTCAACCATTCTTGGGACGCACCATTGATGATCCTCACGACCACATCAAGAGATTTCTACAACTCACAAACACGGTCAAATTCAATGGTGTTCCACAAGAGGTTATCAGGTTACAACTTTTTCCCTTTTCTTTAGAGGGACAAGCCCGACATTGGCTTGCTAAGGAACCACCACAGAGTATTCTCTCGTGGACGGATTTGGAAACAAAGTTTATCAATTACTTTTTTCCACCCTCTCGTACTACCGCTTTGCGGAATGAGATCATAAATTTTGAACAAAAGTACGATGAGTCGTTCAGTGAATCTTGGGATCGTTTCAAAGATCTTTTAAGAAAATGCCCACAACATGGTTTTACCAAAGTACATCAAATTAATACTTTTTACAATGGTTTAAGCATGAGTGACCAAGATTCACTGAACAGTGCCTCGGGGGGTAATCTATTGGCTAAGACTTCCAATGCTGCTTGGGACATCATTGAGAATAAATCTCGTGTGCAAACCAAGAGTGTTCGGACCAATGTCGCTAGTGCTAGCACTAGTGACAGCGACAAGCGATTAGACAAAATCACTACGCTTCTTGAATCGCTTGTCACCCACACCGTCAGCAACAACAACAGCAACAACGCCAAACACGCTCAAGTGAACGCTGTCAGCCAACCTTGTGAGATATGCGGTGGTCCTCACTCTTACACCACTTGTACCGCCACCCAAGATTACCCTACTGAGAATGTGAATGCGGCATATGGCACCTATCCTCAACCTGCTTATCAAGCTAGACCTCAAGGTGACCGTAACTTGCTTAGCTACCGCTCCAACAACTATCTTTCACCACCTGGTTTCCCTCCTACCAACTCAAACCAACAACAAAACCTTAATCGCCCTCCTCAACAACAACAAAAACCTCGACAACCATACATCCCTCCTCATAAGCAGCAACAACCACCTCAACGAAACAACCAAGTCTACCAGCAACCTGCTTACCAACCACCCGCATACAATACTCCTCCCAACCAACCCACCGCTCTTCACCAGGAAGTGGAAACTTATATGAGGACTAACGATGCGATAGTGGGAAACCTTCAGCGAGAGGTGCTCAACTTGAAAGCCGACTTGGTCAAGCAAGGAAATGATTTGAGAGCTGATATGAGAAACACGCTGGATAGCCAAACTAATGATCTGAGGAACATGATGGCTAGTTTCTTCCAAAGTAATCAACCCTCTTCTTCGGGTACTCTTCCGAGTAACACCGTTACGAATCCAAGAGGGGAGATGAAAGCAATCACCACTCGAAGTGGCAAAGGTACCAAGGAACCCGAGCTTCTTATACCTCCACCGGTGATTGTGACTAAGGAGAACGAGTCACCTGCTCCTATTCCTCATCCTTCTCCTTCCCCAATTTCTCCACCTCTTCCTTCTACCCCTCCTCCACCCGTGGTTGTGAGTGATCCTATTCTCCCAAAGCCTTCCTCTTCTTCCAATATACCTTATCCATCTAGCTTGAGGAAAGAGAAGCAAAAGAGCAAGGATGGATATTCAGGTTTCGAACTTCCTTAAAATGTTCAAACAATTGAATTTTAACATCTCCTTCGCTGAGGCTCTCGCTCACATGCCCAAATACGCGAAAATGTTTAAAGATCTTTTGAGCGACAAGGAAAAGCTCCTTGATATTGCCAACACCTAACTTAATGAGAATTGCTCTGCAGTACTCTTAAGGAAATTACCAACCAAGCTTGGTGATCCAGGTCGTTTTCTTATCCCTTCCAATTTCCCGGGAGTAGAGAATTGCATGGCCCTAGCCGATCTAGGCGCCAGTATTAATCTCATGCCTCTAAGTGTTTGGAAGCAATTATCTCTCCCCGAGCTAGTCCCCACCAAAATGACTTTGGAATTGGCCAACCGTACGGTTGCTTATCCAGTGGGGATAACTGAAGACGTCATTGTAGGAGTCGACAAATTCACCTTTCCTGCCGATTTTGTTGTCGTCGACTACGAGATGGACCCCCGTGTGCCACTTATTGTTGGTCGTCCATTCTTGAGGACCGGTCGCACTCTCATCGATGTTGAAGCCGGTGAGCTTATCATGAGAGCGGGTGACGATAAAGTAGTCTTCAACATGGGAAAGTTGTCTAAACAACCTTATTCATATGAGAGTGTTAATTGTATTGACGTTCTTGATGAGGCTTGTGAAGAACACTTTAATGATGCTTGCAAAAGTATTTCTACCTCTCTTCCCAATGTTGAGACCGTGTCCTCTATTGATTCTTCGTTGTCTCTATTTGGAGATAGTGATTTATTTTGGAACAATCTTGAAGATACCATGGGAGATGCGAATTTAGCTACTAATGATTCTCCTATCGATGGGGATGAAGACATGAATTTCTTTGACAATCTTCTCAACGAATACAATCCCTCGCCTCCATCTCCCACGGTCATTGCTATCGATACTCCGACGTGGAAAACGCCTCCCGTCGAAAATCCTCCGGATTTGGAACTTAAGGAGTTGCCGCCACATCTCGAGTACGTGTTCCTTGACGACAACAAGAAGTCGCCCGTCATCATTGCTAAGGATTTGAAGGATGAAGAGAAAACTCGACTTGTCGCCGTGTTGAAAGATCATAAGAAGGCTATCGCTTGGAAAATTTCGGATATTCGTGGAATTGATCCTCACTTCTGCACGCACAAAATTCTCATGGAGGACGACTATACGCCCACTATTCAAAGCCAACGAAGGGTGAATCCAAAAATCCATGAAGTCATCAAAACAGAGGTTATCAAACTTCTTGATGCGGGTATGATTTACCCTATTTCGGATTCACCTTGGGTTAGTCCAATCCATTGTGTGCCCAAGAAGGGCGGAATAACCGTTGTTCCCAACGAACACAACGAGTTGATTCCCACTCGTCTCGTTACTGGGTGGAGAGTTTGTATAGACTACCGCAAACTCAATGATGCCACGAGAAAGGATCATTTCCCTCTACCTTTTATGGACCAAATGCTTGAACCTTTAGCGGGTAATGAATATTACTGCTTTCTTGATGGTTTCTCGGGTTATTTCCAAATACCCAAGACTACATTCACTTGTCCCTATGGCACATTTGCTTACAAAAGAATGCCTTTTGGCTTATGTAATGCGCCCGGGACTTTCCAAAGGTGTATGTTAGCTATCTTCCATGACATGGTTGAACAAACCATGGAAGTCTTCATGGATGATTTCTCGGTCTTTGGGGATTCCTTCTCTTCTTGCCTTACCAATTTGGAACGTATGCTTAAGCGGTGCGAAGACACTCACCTTGTTCTGAATTGGGAAAAATGCCATTTTATGGTAAAAGAAGGCATCGTGCTTGGACATAAGATCTCGAAAGCCGGTCTTGAAGTAGACCGTGCTAAAGTTGATGTTATCGCAAAGTTGCCTCCACCTTCAACCGTGAAGGGTGTGAGAAGTTTCCTGGGTCATGCAGGCTTCTACCGTCGATTCATCAAAGATTTTTCTCAAATCGCTCGCCCGATGACCCACCTCTTGGAAAAAGATGCTCCTTTTATCTTTTCCAAAGAGTGCCTTGAAGCCTTCAACTCGCTTAAGGATAAGCTTACTAAGGCACCCGTCTTGGTTACCCCTAATTGGGAGCTGCCTTTCGAGTTGATGTGCGATGCTAGTGATTTTGCTATTGGAGCGGTTCTGGGACAAAGAGTGAACAAACACTTTCAACCAATCCATTATGCTAGCAAGACAATGAAGGGGGCACAATTGCATTATACGACAACCGAAAAAGAGCTTTTAGCTGTTGTCTATGCTTTTGAAAAATTCCGCCCCTATCTTGTCCTTTCCACCACCATCGTGTACACCGATCATTCCGCGCTGAAGTACTTGTTGACAAAGCAAGATTCCAAACCAAGACTTCTTCGCTGGGTTTTGCTGCTCCAGGAATTTAAAATCGAAATTCGCGATAAAAAAGGAGCTGAAAACCTAGCCACGGATCATCTCAGCAGACTTGAGGATCCATACCAAGGGGATCATCCGAACAAAGAAATCAATGATTCTTTTCCCTTGGAGACCTTAATGTCTATAAACTCGAAGTCGAATGAAACCCCATGGTTTGCGGACTTCGCAAACTACTTGGCGGGTGGAATTCTCAAGGAAGGGTTGACGTCTCAACAAAAGAAGAAGTTCTTCACCGACATTAAGACTTACTTTTGGGACGACCCTTACCTATTCAAACAATGTGCCGACCTGATTATCCGCCGATGTGTTGACGGACCGGCAGCGTCTGAAATCCTTGATGCTTGCCACAAAGGACCCACCGGTGGTCACTTTGGTCCCAACTACACCGCCAAAAAAGTGTTTGATTCGGGATTTTATTGGCCCTCCATATATCGTGACGCTTACGATATGGTTAAAAGATGTGATGTTTGCCAAAAACAAGGTAAAATCACACATAAAGACGAGATGCCTCAGAATTTCATTCAAGAATGTGAAATCTTTGATGTTTGGGGTATCGACTTTATGGGGCCATTCCCTTCTTCTAAAGGAAACAAATACATCCTTGTAGCCGTTGACTACGTTTCTAAGTGGGTTGAAGCCAAAGCTTTACCTACTAATGACGCAAGGGTGGTTTGTAACTTTTTGAAAGCTCTTTTCGCTAGATTCGGTGTGCCTCGCGCCATTATTAGTGATCGGGGGACTCATTTCTGCAATGACCAATTTGCTCGAGTCATGGCTAAGTACGGTGTAAATCATCGTCTTTCCACAGCCTACCACCCACAAACTAATGGCCAGGCTGAAATATCCAACCGAGGACTTAAGCGAATTCTCGAAAGAACCGTGGGAGAGCATCGTGCCGCATGGGCTGATAAACTTGATGATGCTTTGTGGGCTTTTCGTACCGCTTACAAGACCCCGATCGGCTGTACGCCTTATCGTCTTGTGTACGGGAAAGCGTTCCACCTCCCCATTGAGTTGGAGCACAAGGCTTATTGGGCCTTGAAGTGGGCTAATTTTGATATAAACAAAGCCGGTGACCTACGCAAGATCCAACTCAATGAGCTGAATGAACTTCGGAATGAGGCTTATGAAAATTCTTTGATCTATAAGGAACGAACTAAGCTCATTCACGACTCCAAGATTAAAAACCGAGAGTTCCATGTTGGAGACAAAGTCTTACTTTTTAACTCTCGGTTGAAAATCTTTTCGGGCAAGCTCAAATCTCGTTGGTCCGGCCCATTCACTATTGCCCAAATTTTTCCATATGGTACTCTCGAGCTCGCTCAACCTAATGGACCTAATTTTAAGGTGAATGGCCAACGAGTGAAGTTGTACTTTGGTGAGGACACCTCTCAGGAGGTGATTCCATCCCTCACCACGTTCCCCATGAACTAATTTTGGGTCGAGTCAGGCTCGTGACTCGGTTATCAAAAACAAGCGCTCCTCGGGAGGCAGCCCGAGTATCTATCCCTTTAACCCCCTAAGTGTAGGGGAGGACCTATTTTGGTCATTTGTGTTTGTGTGGTGATGTGATTACAGGGATAACTGCAATCTTGGAATTCTTTGAAGAACCGTGCTCCCGTGTTATCCGTAATCCGGTTCTATATCTCAACTATCGTGATTCAATTTTCTTCATACTCACATTTGAAATTGATCACTTTAGTCGTCTCTTCCTTAACTCGAGTTAACCAACGTGCACAATGTCATAAGTGTAGGGGAGACTTTTCCCACATGCTTAAACATTGAGGACAATGTTTATCTTAAGTGTAGGGGAGACTTCTATCGAAGTTTTAAGTGGACTTTTCCATGAAAATGCCTTCATTTAACCAGAAAATCCTATTTTTCAACATTTTTCAAATTTTTTATTAACTTTGGCCATTTAGTCGTAATTTTTAAATTTTTATCGTTGCTTTCATATGTATATATCCCGCAATAAAGTCAAAAATTTTAATAAAGTGGTGTAGCTAGTTTTGAAATCTTTGACATATTAGGCCCGTTGCGTTTATTTTGACTCAACCCGAATAGACTTATCCAAGTTTATTCTAGCTAGTATCCTTAACCATGTAGACCTTAATTGGTTTATTAGGCTAAGTGTCCACGAGTCTCATTACTTGAGATTTTAAATTGTGGAGGACGAGAAATGATAGAGTCAATTATAAGTCAGTATTCTTGCGCAAGCTCACTTGGTGTAATTATTTGCCTATTCTCCCATCACTTGCTAATAATTTATCTGCAATAAGTAAGGTCGTACGATTTGAAAAGTTACTTAGCTTCTAGCCCAAGATCGTTTAAAAGTTGCTCGGTAATGATAAGAGTTCATAGCCAAGGCATAACTTATGAAGCGGGGTGCGAAGATTGGCGAGTCCGAAAAGGCCCTAACAAGGCATGAGGATTCCATTTTATTGCTGAAGATCCAAAGTGATGTGAAAAGCATTATTCCTAAAGTCAATATTAAGGATCAAGACTCACGACGAAAAGCAATCAACTTCCATAAAGATCATGGAGAAGTCTATCCGAAAAGACCCTAACAAGGTATGAGGATAAATAGATCCAAGTCCGAAAAGGAGGCGGATCGTTGTATCTCAAAATCCCAATTAGAGATTGAAGAAATAATCATGAAGTCGTGGTCAACAAAGTTGGAGTACCCCTCAAAAGTCTCCAAGTGAAGAAACTCTATTATGATGAGAAGACCATTATCTCAAGAACGTCTCTCGAAGATATGAAGTATGAAGTACATGCCAAATATCGGCCCGAGAAAGGTCTCAAATCGTGAACCAAGTTATGCCAAGATATGAACTTTTTGATATCCCGAGAAGCAGTTTTAAGAGATTTTGTCCTTTAGCTAACTATTGATCAAATCGTCCTACTTTGCTTTCAGCCTAAATAAACTATCGAAATAAGTCCAAAAATGCATCTTCATGATCATTCTAAGACAAAAATAAAATATAAGAGATACACCTAGGAATAAGGGAGTTTAAGCATTTAATTATGCCATGTGTGTAAGTGTTTGAATTGCTAACTTATAATAACAATGATCTCGTTTTTAAGCTTAGTTTGGGGAACGTGAAACTTGAGGGTGATAAATCTTCGCAGCACCAAAGCCCTAATGTAAGTCATTGATTTCTTTACAAGTTATTTCCATGTAGCTATTTTCAAGTGAAAATGGTTTTCTATCCTTTTGTTTCCTTTAAATTCTAATTTCTTTTAAGTACTTTAATTTTTGTTGGTAGTATTTTAATAAGGCCAAGGTTGATTAATGATGAGAAAAGTGTAAAATTGCTTTATCACTAAGCATTGCATGAGGGCATGGCAATGGTTAAGTGTAGGGGATTTGATAGGTGTGTAAACACCCATCCTTTTACCACTTAATTCTGGCTAAAACAAGACCAAAACACGTATTTAATATCATTTGTTTGGAATTATGCGTGGTTTTTGTGTTTATTGTGTTTTCAGAGCTAACCGGATGAATATTAAAGAAAACATGGGATTGCACGGGTTTTATCAAGGAAAAAGACCAAAGACGAAGTCTATTGTCCAAGAGATGCAAAAGATTTGAAGTCACTGGGCCTATTCGAAGATTTATCGAAGAAAAGGACCAAAGATGGAAGATTTACATAAGTCGAAGAAACTCAAGTCTATTTAACGAAGAAATTAAAAGACGAGTTGAATTTAATCGACGACAAATCCCGAATCAGAATCGAAAACGTCAACTTTTCTGAAAAGACGAGAAGACAAAAGGAAAGGGATAAAGCCCACTCACCAACCAACCATTAGGACTATAAAAGGATTTTCCTTCACACAATTAGGGAGTTAGCTTTCATTTTTCTTTTTCCCAGTTTCTTAGGATCGGTTCATCACCAACACCATTAGGGTGTTTGGTGATTTTTAATTTTCTTTCAATCTTGTAAGTGTTTTAATCATACTCTTGTTACCTTTGCATTAATCTTTCAATCCAATCTTTCTTTCCATCTTGTTCTTCATCATCTTCTATTGCAAGTTCTTAAGTTTTCTTATTTGATTCAAGTTTGATCTTAAAAAGTTGTTGATTTAGTGTTTTTATTGGTGGGATTTATTTCTTATGGTATGTAAATGATTATTGGTTGATTTGGTAAAACCTTTTTGAGTATTTGAGTTGTTTTGGATTTAAATTCGTGGCCCCTGTTTTACTGCTACTGTTTCTGTTCTTCGCTTCCCAGTACTTTCCGAACAGAACCTTTTATTCCGAATAGACTATTTCCCATGTCCCTTATTCGGAATTCTGGATATTCCGAATAGGGCGTTTAATTTTCTCTTACTCGGAATATCTCATATATTCCGAACAGCCATATTTTTCCGAATTGGACAGATTTTCCGCATAAGGGTGTTTTTCCGAATAGCATCATTTTTCCGCATAAGCCAAATTTTCCGAATAAGCTTATTTTTCCGCATAGGCTTGAGATTTTCCGAATAACATTCTCATTCCGCATAGGTGCTTACTTTCCGCATAAACCAGTTTTTCCGAATAGAGCAGATTTTCCGCATAACCTTAACTTTCCGAGTAGCCCAGTTTTCCGCATAAGGTATTATTTTCCGAATTGAGTATTTTATTCCGAATAGAACAATGCATTCCGCATAGTAATTGTTTTCCGAATAGGGAAATTTCTGTTAAGGTGTTTTTCATTGACTGTTTGATTTAAATTTTTAAGTCTAGCTTACTTATTAATAGAATAGAAAACCAAAACCCCTTTTTGTCACCAAGAACAAATCATTCCACTTTAAGCTGAGATCAATTCGAGAGGATTCCGAGAAAACGAACTTTTCAAACATAGAAAATTTCTTGTATCAGAAGCCCGAAAGTTCTTTACAATGAACCGCATGTTCCCAATAAGAGTCCAAACATGCCTTGCAACAAATAGGGCATATAGCATCAACCAGAAATAATGGAATCATAAGGCGATACTTAAGGATAGTGCAATATTCCACCGGCGACATATGTTGACTGAGCCCATCTATGGGGATAGCTTGTAGAAAATCTTGAGCATGTGGTGCGCGCAGACACTCGAAAACTGCTTTCTGTCTAACCGTCATGTCAAAGTGGGCTTCCATATCTCTGACATATAAAACAGAAAATCTTCTTAATTTATATGTTTATAGGTTTTTATACATCATAGTGACCTTAAAATATTTTTACTTTGATGTGTACGATTTAATCGAATTCATTAGCAAAATGAAAAGTATTTCACTATATTTATACAAAAATGCATACATAGACGATATATGTCTTCAAAAATGCAAATTTATGAAGAAAAAATTGAATGGTTCAAAATCAAACATAAAAATTTGATATTAAACTTGCATTAGTGAACAATTTAAATAATTGTATAATTTATAGCAATAATCATTTGTAGATGTTTCATATTAAATTGTATTAATTTTGTCATTTAATGTTTATTGCCCACCAGTTAATACATAAATAAATTATTAAATTTTTGTGCTGTAAAGATTTGTACCAAAACTTTGTAACATTGTGCTAATTAAAATTTTGGAGAGAGAGATAGTAAAATCTCTTTTATAAGTAGTACAGATTTATTTGTTGTTAAAAAATAGTACAAATTAATTTTGTAGCGAGCATATATTTTTTGTTTATACATTTTAACGATGAATAATTATCTTTAGATAAACTCACTTGTACCGTTATAAAATCTTGCTCGAAAATCGTTTTTTATTCGTTTTATTCTTATTTTTGTGTATTTGACCTTCTTACAAGTACAAATTTTGGCCAACAGATCCGACATAAGTAAAATACGAACAAAACTTGCAAAATTTGATCTATATTGATAAATTAATAAAACAACAACCTTAACCAATTGATTTGTCGATATATTCTGACGTAAAATATATTTAGGTATACAATAAATTAACTATAATACAAGAAATCCTTTAAAACTTGCATAGAAAGAGAAAGACAATTTGTGTTTTTTAGTGCAAGTTCGGTTGGGGTGTAAAAAGCTATGACTTTGATAAATCATCAACCTTACGCCAGAATGTGGGCTCAGTTTTAAGATGTGGGATTTAGTGAAATGTGTGACAATGATTCATTGCTAAATACTCTAATCCGAGTGTCAAATATTGAATACCCCCAACCTTAGAAACTTAATTCACAACCTCCATCTCTCACTTTCATTTGTATACAAAAAATTATCCCATCTCCATCACAACTTCAAAAATAAAGCTACCACCATGACTAAAATAATGACATGCTAACAACAAAAGTTACGAGCCTCTATTATTAGGCCAAATGTGTGCCACCACTTCCAAAATGCGCCTAAGAATCCTCACAAAAGCCAAATCCCGCTGCAACCCATTCGAAACCCAAATATCTATGAAAGACTGCTAAAAACACAAGTGTACCAGATTATCGGTAAAAACACACAGATTTCAGTGTACCATAATCTACTGTTTCTAGTTAGATTTGTACATGGTGGAAACCACAGATTTTGATACACAATTATGTATGTATCAAATATATTTATGTATCACATTCTAGGTAAAACACGTGATTCCGGTGTAACCAGAATCTGCTGTTGTTTAGGATGGATAGTTTTTGGTACACATATTTGCTTATATAGTGTTTTTTTGAATGACGAGTTAGTAGTTAGTGATTCGAGTTACATTGACATCCAATTGGGCAGTATGCAAGCCTCAAACGTTCTCCTTAGGGGATAAAACCCACTCCTGCTTCTATTTAATTCGGGCCCCTGAACGTCATTTGTGGGACTCGAACTCAAGACCTCTCCAAGAATACCTCCCCAAGGTTACCCTTTGTGGCCAACTTTGGTTATTTGCTTATATAGTGTTACTTGGCTTAAAATCTAGAATGGTTATTTGACTGGTACAACTATGAAATTAATTGGTAGTATTCTAGATTTATGATACTAACAGTTTACAAAGATTATTTAACTTAGTTTTAATGATAGAGCCGGAAGTTGTTACAAAGTTATAAAATTAATAATAATATAGTATTAAATGAAAATCAGAAAAGCCGATTATTGGGTTTGGAAGGAAAATAAAAAGCTGGTGGTAAGGATTGTTGTACAATATGATGTATGTGTTGTAAAAGGAGGAGGTGTTTTTAATATAGTATTAATGTTTTTTAATATAGTATTAATGTTTTTAATATAATATTAATTGTGTATTAAGATATTTAATATTTCCATTTTCAATATTAAAGCTAAATGGATTTGTACATGATGCATTAGAATTAGTAAGTTAATTTTTGTAACATTATATAATTAGCAAGAGTTTTCTTTTAATATATAATAGAGATAGAGATATAAATGAGGAAAAGTATGATTATGTTTTATGATACCTTGAATGGACTTGTAGATACCTTTGGGTGAATAAGTCAATTGGAATAAGGGCTACTTCTTGAGCCCAATTAAACAATATATATCGAGCCCAAGTCACTTGTAACAATATTGGATGTAACTTATTATTTTAAGAACGACAACTCCGAGTTAAACCATCAAAATGGGGCTCGAAACTGGAACTACTAGGAGTGACCCGCAAAAGAAAACCCCTAGAACGCACGATAATTCCGGGAAAAATGGGTATAAGTCAATCGGATATAACTTATATGCATAGTATAATAAGAAAGGAGTATGTCCCCATTAACAACCCGTTTAGTAACTTTATGTCGGCGGTTAGAGCCTAAAGGGGTTAAGTTCGAGTTACGTACATGTATGTTTGATTTGTATGTGGTCGATACTTTAAAAATGTTAATTGGTTGAATGTGTTATGAGGGTTAAATGAGTTAGACGGGAAGACCTGCCAACCTATTTAACTATTTTAAGTGAAATGTTTGTGTTTGCCTCATGTTTAAAAAAGTTAAGGTTGACAACTTAATATATTTACTTGTCATGTTCGGGCTGAGGTGTGCTATCAACTCAAACCCGGCACGAGTTGTCGAGTTGACATTGCTTGTTAAGACTCGCTAAGCCATGATCAACCAAAGATTACAAGTTAAAAGATACAATAGACAGTCAATAGAATACCTTTTGCTTAACGATAAAGCTCTAGAAGAAGACAATCTTGGTGAGTTGAGCAAAAAAGTAGGCCTTATGTACCTCTCATATTTCATAAATCTTCTCAAAATACATTAAATTCCATGGCCGAATTTTGGCATGTGCGGGAGGTGCAACGGCACAGGGCCTCCATTTTTTTAGGGCCCCAATTTCTAATTCTGCTATTTTAGTCTAAACTTATTTTAGGTCATTTTGATCTAAGAAAATGATGTTTTATGATGGAATTAATACTTGTTACAATGTTATAAATTAATGATTTGAATCACAGTGGAGAAATAGAGCTCAGAATATGTTTTTAATGGAGTAAATATGTAGGAAGTTTGTCCAGCAAAGAAGATGACACATATCTTTTCAAAGTTTTGTTTTGCATCCGTGTTTAACCCCTATAGTTTACATTTTAAGCCATATCTTTATAGCATTTTGTTTAGCCATACATTTTTAGTTTTAATTTTAAAAAGTTATTTTAATAAATAATCCGGATGTAATGTATAAAAAAATATTTTTTATAACTATGCTTTAAGAAAATTAATCACATGTATCTCAAAAAAATATTACACTGTCGCATGATAATGGAGAATTAATCATTAAAGACTTTAAAGAGTTCTATTTTTATAATTTTGTAAAATTCAATGGATTATAATAAAAAGATGAGGTATATCGTAAAATAAAATGAAAAAAATACACACGTTACTATTGACTAGGTTACAGAACTTAATGTCTGTAACTAGTTAAAGTTATTGTTTTTATAGTAGGTAGTGTAAAAAGGCCTCCAACACAATACGACACAGGGCTCTTAAACTCATGAGACGGCCCTGTTAAATTCATATTATATTTCGTACCGGCTAAGCCTTCAATCCAAACTCACATCTGCAATTTTAACTTGAAAGCTTCTATTACCACCTTTCCTTCACCTAATCTCTAATGTAAACATATATATACTCATGGTCGTAAGTACATCTTCATCGACCTGCATCTTTCTCTCTTCGTACAACAGAAAGCACGCCGAGTGACAGATAAAATGTTGTCTCGTACTGGTCTCTTGCTCCATCTCATTTTCGGTTTTGTCTTGCTAGCGTCTCTCATGGCGGAAGCTGCCACGAAGAAGTATCAGTTTGATGTATGTCATGTTTAAATGAGTTTATAAAACGCTATTGTGTTCTTAACTTATTTTTTTGTGTTGTATTCATTTGTTGCAAATAAAAGATGAATGTAGGGTATTATATCAGAAAGAGAATCATTATTTTTGACACAATGTACTTTTTAAAAGGTCATAACTTGTTTAAGCTTTTCACATGCAACTTTTACGAACAGGTGCAAGTGAGCAATGTGAGCCGATTGTGCCATGCGAAACCGATTGTGACTGTAAATGGGATGTTTTCAGGGCGTACTATTTATGCTCGAGAAGGCGATAGAGTTATCATCAACGTTACAAATCATGCCCAATATAACATGTCTATTCATCGGTATATATATCACACTTACAGACCTTTTATATGTCTATTATCTGGTTTTCTACGCATTGGTTGAAGCAATACGCTAACGGATGGGCAGATGGACCAGCGTACATAACACAATGCCCGATCCAGACGGGAAGCAACTATGTTTATGACTTTAACATTACATGACAAAGAGGGACATTGTGGTGGCATGCTCATATCCTTTGGCTACTAGCTACAGTTTACGGTGCACTTGTCATCTTTCCCCAACAAGGAACTCCTTATCCGTTCCCAAAACCTGATAATGAACATGTCTTGGTGTTTGGTAAACACTCGCGCTATTTATGCAAACAGGGTCAAAATAGTACCTGAAATGTAACATTTACATTATAACATCTATTTTTTCTTAACATGAATATATGTTTATTAGGTGAATTGTGGCATAATGATGTTGAAGAGATTGTGAAGCAAGGGAATGCCATGGGCTTGCCTCCTAACATGTCTGATGCCCACACCATCAATGGAAAACCCGGCCCACTCTTTCCATGCTCCGAAAAACGTATGATTTGCATTCGTCGACCACCAATACACTGTAGCATAATTCATAGATAACTTTGTATTGAATGTTGTTTTCTTGCCTTTCAGATACATTTGCAATGGAAGTCGTTCAAGGGAAGAAATACCTTCTGAGAATTGCAAATGCTGCTCTGAACGATGAGCTCTTCTTTGCTATTGTGGGTCACAACATGACAGTAGTGGAGATTGATGCTGTCTACACCAAACCCTTTACAACCTCTGCTATACTAATCGCTCCTGGACAAACCACAAATGTTTTGGTTTATGCCAACGGCGCTCCAGGCCGCTACTTCATGGCAGTCCGTCCGTTCCAAGACGTACCAATTCCTGTTGACAACAAAACCGCCACAGCGATCTTCCAATACAAAGGGATCCCCGATACGGTTCTCCCATCACTCCCTCATTTACCATCACCGAATGACACCACATTTGCTTTAAGCTACAACAAAAAGCTCCGGAGCCTCAACACTCCTAACTTCCCATCAAATGTGCCCTTGAAAGTCGACCGTAAGCTATTGTTCACCGTTGGGCTAGGAAAGAGCGTGTGCCCAACATGCATAAACGGAACCCGACTTTCTGCTTCATTAAATAACATTACATTTGTTATGCCACAAACCGGACTTCTTGAAGCTCACTATAAGAACATGAAAGGGGTGTTTACGCCAGATTTCCCGGACAAGCCTCCTAAAGCTTTTAACTTCACGGGTGCACCCCTGACCGCGAACCTTTTCACTACTCACGGAACCAGACTGAGCAAAATTGCCTTCAATTCGACGGTTGAACTAGTTATCCAAGACACTAATTTACCAAGTGTTGAGTCCCACCCATTTCACCTTCATGGCTACAATTTCTTTGTCGTTGGAACAGGTATTGGGAATTTTGATCCTGCCAAAGATCCTGCCAAGTACAACTTGGTGGATCCACCTGAAAGAAATACAGTTGGTGTTCCAACAGGTGGTTGGTCTGCCATTCGTTTTAGAGCCGACAATCCTGGAGTTTGGTTTTTTCACTGTCATTTGGAGTTGCATACTGGTTGGGGACTGAAGACAGCGTTTGTTGTGGAAGATGGACCAGGAAAAGATCAGGCTGTCCGTCCTCCACCAAAGGACATTGACCCAACAGAAAGTATGAAAACGAGTAACAAACGACAATGACCGTAACCTTGAGATCCGGTCCTTTACTATGGTTTACAACTGGTATTACTTAGATTGCAAGGGTCCAACCCTTCGCGTATATTATATCCCTTTAGGACCACATATTTTAAATATATATCTCCGCCGTTTAAAGACAAACATATCTACTAATGGTCACACTAGCACAAAAGCAGTCCAATTTAGGTTGGTGCCATCTCCTGCCTTAAATATATAAAGTATACTTACGCACCTAAGCTACAGAAAAGAAAGAATAAAACACAAAAAACAAAAATGGGAACACCCAAAACGAGAGGTAGACGTCACTCAAAAATAGGACCAAGACACCCTCATCAGCCAACTCGGGTACTCCACACATGGACTAAAGATTAATTTCACTTTTTAGTACCCAACACAGACCCTGGACCTATATATACAATCAATACCTATCATAATATAAGACAGAGCACTTATAATCCTCACACTGGATACGATCGTAAAAAAGGTTTGGAAAAACCAGCAGATAGTGCTCATAATGATCGACACCACATAAACCAACACATGAAACATGCAAGCTTAACCAACAGAACAGTGGCAAAGAAAAATGACAGGTGGTAGACAGCAAAACAAGCAGCTTAATCACAGTCAATTATGTCATATAGAATGATCATGAAAACTAGAAGCAAACCATAATATGAGGCCAGGAAAAGTGTTAAAGCATACAACAAACCTAGATAGAATCAGAGTCCTCTCAAGAAGCCAAAAATACATTTGCTAATAAGTAAAGTTACACATCACAACTAAAAGATCTGCAACGGTCAAACCATCAGTCGTCTTTCTGAGAGAAATCTTTATTGAACCATTAGCAACATATGATGGACTGAAAACATGAGCAAGAGAGCGACAAATAATGATTCTAATGATGATATTTTTAAGAGAGAATAATTTTCCAAGAAGAAAAAGAATTGAATGTTATGTCAAGTGAAGAACCAGAACAGATAGTCTTAGAACAACATATAACAAACTTAAATATTGGATTTCAACGCTGTTAAGTTTCACACTGAAAGTGAAAAGTCTACAGCTGCCTCTTAAGTGATCTACACACCACTAAAACCCAAGATATGTGAGTGAAGAAAACCCAGCATCACAAACTAACCTTTTTTTTTTTTTTTGAACGGCAATTTTTTACAACTCACACATTATCTCACAAATTCTATCTCACATGTCTCCACCGAGACTTGAACCCACAACCTATAGGTTAGAGGGCCACTCACATACCGCTCGGCCAAGAGGCCTTTACTTGTAAGTGACTTAATCTAACCCTATATACACTATATGTTCAAGAGAGTACTGTCATCTTCAAGTAGCTAGGTGACCACAATCAAGCTTAACAAAGCTCACACGAGCATATGACATATGATAAACCAGCATAGTCGAAAGGATAAACATAATAAGCACAATCAAATCTTTCAACATGATTCCCAAGCAAGGGCATAGATGATAAGCAAAAACGTAAGATGAAAAATAAGATTTAGCACCGAACAACTTTAACACCAAGGGTTAATAAGCTTGTGACTAGGATTCTTAAAAGCGTGCCAATAACTAGCTTTTTACAGTTAACACAAGGATTGTTTAGAAGATAGTACAGAATTTTTAAGGTGCTATCAATCAACAAGAACTAAACTGATATCAATCAACTAACTTCATCACTTTTAGGACCATGATCAAGTAATTAATACTCTTTTGAGTCTCCACTTCAACCTGAAGCATTCTCACCAATAACCTTCAAATTCGACGGAATTATAAAACCTTTAGCTTTTAAACGAGTGAGAACCTGCCAAATAAAGGATAACGAAAAATGAGAATTGAAAACGGAATTCCTAGTAAGAAATTGTTACTCTATATCCAAAACACATATCCAAAAAACCACAATTTCCCAAAGTAAACAAAAAGAAGAAGAAAAAAAAGAGAGTTGTATGTACCTCTAAACATAATTGCCCAAGTTTAACCTCCTTGGCATGAACAAGCTTAAGTAGATGTCCTTTAAGAATCTCTTCAGCAACCTGCTCTTTATCTGTTTCTTGCACGTTGGAGCTCTGCTTACAAATATCTAGCTCAACCTTAATTAGCGAAGACACATTTAGCAACATGAAACAATTATACATCAAATCTTCTTTGATTGCTAGTGTCAAAATATAAGGAGCATTGATTTGGATAGGATCTTCAGATCCACATAAAGAGAGCCCCAGGTTCTTAACACTCTTGTTAATAGTAATATCAATCCGCGCAAAACCATAACAACCAGTCAACTCCAAAGTTTCCAAAAGAGGACTGCCAGATAAAATATTCTCAATCATATCTTTGTCTAATTCGGCTTCTTCAATATGCAAAGTCCTAAGGTTTTCCCAACTAACGACACCGGCTTGTTCAAATACGCAATGACACAAGCGGACACGGGTAAAACTTGAACATGTGAAAAAAAAATCAGGTAAAACAAACCCATCGTACCTATTACTACCCCAGTTACAATAGTAGTGAGGAATATCAAAATCAATCTCTTGAACATTACGAAGAATAGCAGAACGAATACAATCGGTGACTTGAGTGTGAGTCTCGTCAGTGTAATAGGTATGCAGTTTGAACTTGTTGATTTGAGGAGGAGTCAGAGTTTCTAGTAAGATTCGTTCAAGGGATGGATAATATTGGGGGAGATCATAATCAAACATATTTTTAATTAAAAGATTAGAAAGTTGAGGCCAGAGACGCGGCCATCGTTTCGAAAGGGTACCTGTTCTTATGGCGAACTTAGTTTCATCTAAACGAGACAGGATTTCAACAATTACATCATCCGGTAATGAACTAATTCTGTCTTCATCTGATTTGGTTTTGGAACGCATACATGTTCTTTTGGCGTAGTTTAAACTTATTCCATCTTGTTCTGAAGCCATCATGGTAAAACAAACACAGCCGTTCTTCTTGCTTCTAAAAAAATAAGTAAGAATGCGTAAAAATTTTCTCAAATCGAATCGTTCCTCTCCTAAGAGAGTCTCTCTTGTCGAATAAAAAGTGAGAGAGATTTTTGGGCTTTTTATTAAAAAAGGAATTGATATTTACACATAAGGGCATCAACTATAATAAACATTTCTTAAGGTTTATAATTGTGAAATGGCATTAATTTGTAGACCTTTTAGTTTTATAAATCAATCTCCACTATGTATGAACCTCTTCAAGCTTTCTAAATCTCCCACATTATTCAAAGGCATCAAATTATGAAAAGGTTCAAGATTTTAGACCTTTTCATGCCACACAAGCATAAAATAGATGCTCACTATGATTTACAAGTTTTTAGACTTCTTTATAAATTTATGAACCTCAACATAAACTACCATAGTAGTCAGCTCTAACAAAGTGATAAATGCACATGAGAGTTTTCTTACTTGACAGTTGTGACCTCGTTATATTTTATCATCTGACCTTTTGTTCTCAAAACTTATTGCGAGCCGTCCGTCCATTTTACTATTACTTGTCACTCTTTTTTCCAGTCACACAGTACTCTATATATATAACATCTTTTCTTCTCAAAACTTGAAATAAACCCTTTATTGCAGTTTGACAAAACATAAGCAGGTTCTCGTAATAAATTTTCTTGAATTGTGCAGCATGCTAGTATACAAATCCCCCTCAAATAAATTTATCACAATAATTCCATCTATTCTTACACAAAATTGCGTCTTTTTTTTTCATGACTTTGAAGTGAAGCTTTTTCATGACTTTGAAGTGAAGCAAACACTCCAACAGAACCAAGATCATCCGATGTGGCACAAAGTCCGGGCAAGTTAGTCAAATGTTGGCCAGAGTATCTCGGCGACACGTCGCCGGGGAAAAGCACAACTAAACGAAAAAAATACTACATCGGGGGAAAGGTGGACGTGTGGCAAGATTAATACGACTAAGTTAATTAACTTTGTTAATTCGCCCGTATAATTCTGACATATACGTTAACCGTGGCACATATTTGGTTGACTGAAAACGAGTGGGACCCACGTTTTCGCTAAGGAAAGTCGATGGGGAAAGAATCCTCTTCGAATGTTCCCCATCAATGTCGTCGGGGAATCCTATCCCGATAGACATGTCGTCGGGGAAAACCCGGTATTGTCGATGGGATAGTACCGATTGTTGTAGTGAAAATGCAAGTTTATAATTTGCATTTTTATCGTACAAACTTCTTTTATTTTTGTTGTAAGTTGTTGTTGGGATTTAATACCTAGTTAACCATGTAACTACGAGTGCGCAGCGGAATGGATCTAGTTTGAGCAATTATGATTAACACGTAATTAATAATAAACAATAAAGGAAACGCGAAAACTAACCTTCGTCCAAAAGCAATGAAACTTAAACGAGTGATAAAATATACCACCTCTATGGTTGCTCACACAAACATGTCAAACGAACACGTCCGGATTGCTAGCCGAACTCCACGTATACCCAAACACCAAGTGTCGTAGCCCAAAACGGATCAAAAACTAAAACAGCCTAAACTGTTGTTTTGTCCGATATCCTTCTCTGTCCAATAACCCGGATCTCAGTGTTTTCCAATATCGGACAACACTGTGCGACTATTAACGCTTGTTCTGTCCGAGAACGATCAGTAGAGACCAAAAAGCTTCAATAAGCTGTTGCACCTTTAACAGCTTATAAACCTTCGTTTAAGACTTTGTTTTAGCAAACTTAGAATTGATTCTAAGTTACTAAACCACCTTGGATTGAATATAATGCAAGTGTTTGGTTGTGATTTGAGATGTAATTCAAAAACTATAAACCCTAATATTAGGTTTATTGATTTGAATAAAGGAGGTGGGAAAACAGAAATTATAGTTGTGTTTTTGTGTTTTTAGTCGTGATTTATGAGCATGGGGTGAGGGGTTTATATACCCTTCAAACCCTAGTTGAGATAATGCTTAAACTTGAATTTTAAGCCTTATCCCAAACACTCCTTAACTTATCACAACTCCACTTTACTCCTTATCTCTCCTTATCTCTGCATACAAACGAATGTAGACACTTTTATAACCTTTCTAGAACCTTCTTGGCCAGCCAGGGACTTAAGGAACTCAATAGATTCATGTCTTAACCATTCATGTCCAAAACGGGTCAAAACGGGTCATTTTTTTTAGAAGCGTATACGTAAATATTGAAACGTATTCTAATGTTTAATGTGTGTGCCCCCAATAGGCTCACACACCCCTAGCCACATTTGGCTCATCCAACGAGCATGAACTAACAGCTCCCACTTGGTCGTTGGATTAGAACACAAATGTCAACGACGGAAACGTCTAGCAACGCTCACACTCGTTATTTAACTAGAGGTGTTTGAGATATAGTTTCATAGAACATTCTCAGTAGCATGGTCATTTATGTCTTGCTTTTATCATCCTTTGTTATAGATACCGTTAAACCATGGATATGGATCCTAACTCATTCCATATAGTTTAACCATTTAGATTCTCATTATTGAATTCAATTCAGATATACCAAATGTAACCAAGATTCAACTTGCATTACCATTTGGGTTCGGCCAAACAATTATCTGATTAATTCTAGAGAGGCGCCATGGTATCATTCTGCACATACTAAGTGGAGTAACAAATCCTTTATTGACTACAAGTGTTGTGGATGCTGCTTCACATCACTGCGAAAAATAGCTTTTATAACTACCTTATTCAGGACAGCGTTTTGCATATAATTACGAAAGTGATATCCACACATGCAGAACTTGTTTGCATCTCAAGTCTAAGGATAACTTAACAGACCATTTTCAACATCTTACTCATGACATGGATCCAAAAGTAAATGTTTGAAGTTGGGGAATCCAGTATGCATCCCTTATGAATACATATGAGTTTGGCTTAGAACAATTCTCATTCTCACAGAATATATCCAACACACACATTTGCCTTATGTAAACAATATTCCCATATTGCTAACCGACAATGGATATTTAGAATGATTAAATCATTCATGGATTAAACATGCAAATATAGAATAACAAATTTTATATGAATGAAATAACAAATACCTCGTATCTTTATTTATCAGAAAATAAAACTGTCTTACAATTCCAAATTATCCAAATACTAATTAACATACAGATTTACATGAGACTACTAGCTGGTATCACACCAATACCCTGAGTCAATTTAGAATGCTTAGGAAATGCTAACGCCTTCATAAATAGATCAGCTAGATTGTCATCTGTATGAACTTTTGCTATCTTGACATCACCCATCTCAATGGTCTCTCGAAGATAGTGAACCTGTGCGCGAAAATGTCTAGCACCCTTGGTGACTCCACTTTCATTAGCTATAGTAATGGCTCCAGTATTGTCACAATACATATCAATGGGATCTTCAATTGTGGGCATAATACCAAGCCCAGAAATGAATTTACGAATCCAAACAACCTCTTTAGCTGCATCAAAAGCAGCTATATACTCAGCTTCTGTAGATGAAGTTGCAAAAATACTTTGCTTTGTGCTCTTCCAGTCAACAGCACCTCCATTTAGAACGAAAACATATCCAGTCTGAGATTTTAGGTCATCAGCATCTGTCAGATATCCAGCATCAGTGTAGCAAGAAACCCTGAGCTCTCGTTTTTCGTCACCACCATAAACCAGAAACATATCCTTTGTATTCCGTAAATACTTAAGAATATTTTTAACAGCAGTCCAGTGAAGTTCACCAGTACTCTGTTGAAATCGGCTTGTTTTGTTCTGAGCGAACGCAACATCAGGACGAGTACATCTCACAGCATACATAATTGATCCTATAGCCGAGGCATAAGGAACATTCTGCATACGTTGCTTTTCATCTGGTGAAACAGCACATTGTGACTTACTCAATTTAGGGCTTTCATGCATTGGGATAGTTCCACGCTTGGAATTCTCCATATGAAATCTTTTCAAGATTTTCTCAATGTAAGCACTTTGACATAAACCAATTAACCGTCTCGATCTATCTCGGTAGATCTTGATTCCAAGAATATATGCAGCTTCTCCTAAATCTTTCATAGCAAAACATTTTCCAAGGTAGGATTTTACCCCTTTCAACATTGGAATATTGTTCCCCATGAGCAATATGTCATCAACATATAGAATTAGGAAAGTAACATTACTCCCACTGGCTTTGTGATATACACATGGCTCATCTTGATTCTGAGTGAAACCGAATTTCTTAATCTCATCATCAAAACGCTTATTCCATTGCCTAGATGCTTGCTTAAGTCCATAAATGGAACGCTTCAGCTTGCATACTCGGTTAGGATATTTAGGATCGACAAAACCCTCAGGTTGCACCATATAGACTTCTTCGGAAAGATGTCCATTGAGGAAAGCGGTTTTGACATCCATTTGCCAAATCTCATAGTCATAGAACGCGGCTATGGCTATAAGAATCCTTATAGCTCTAATGTCTGCTACAGGAGAAAAGGTCTCTTCATAATCAACCCCGTAGGTTTGAGTGAAGCCCTTTGCTACAAGACGAGCTTTAAAGGTGTGTACTTTGCCATCCATGTCAGTCTTTTTCTTGAATAGCCACTTGCTACCAACGGTTCTACCGTTAGGAGGAAGATCAACTAATACCCAGACATCATTATCTTTCATGGATTGCATCTCCACATTCATCGCATTAAGCCATTTTTCGAATTCAGGATCCAATAATGCATCTTTATAGTTAGCGGGTTCTCCAAGATCCCCTAACTCATGCTCCTCAGCATCGACGTATAAACACATTCGATCTGGGGCACGGCGTGTCCTAGAGGACTTACGAATGGGATTGATATCACTTTGAGGTTCTTCAATTTCTTGATCATCCTTATCATGATCTAAGCCAGTGTCATCAGAAGGATTTGTATCTTCATCTTGAATAATTTCAAGATCTTCCATACTCCCACTTGTTTCTTGATCTAAGAGATTACTCTCAAAGAACTCAGCATTCCGAGCAACAATAACTTTGTTCTCAGGTGGGTAGTAGAAGGAATATCCCATCGTTTCCTTTGGGTATCCTACAAAGATACACTTAATAGATCTGGGTTCCAATTTGTCAGGTTTGGTCATCGTATCACGTTTAACCAAAGCTTCACAACCCCAGACTCTTAAGTAAGACAACTTAGGGGCTTGCCCATGCCATACTTCGTACGGTGTCTTTTCAACCATCTTAGTTGGAACCATGTTGAGTATGCGTGCAGCAGACTCAAGGGCATAATCCCAAAAGGACTTTGGAAGAGTAGTTTGACTCATCATGGATCGAACCATGTCTAGCAGTGTTCGATTCCTCCTCTCAGACACCCCATTATGTTGAGGTGTGTAGGGAGGAGTTCGATGGGCAATAACCCATGCTCCTTAAGATGATCCAAAAACTCTTGACTCATATATTCACCTCCACGATCAGATCGTAGTGATTTTATGATCTTACCGAGTTGATTTTCTACTTCCTTTTGAAACACTTTAAATGTCTCAAACACTTCATGTTTATGCTTTAACAGGTAAACATAACCATACCGACTAAAGTCGTCAGTAAAAGTGACAAAGTAGTTAGCTCCTTGCCTTGACATGATTCTAAATGGGCCACAAACATCAGTATGTATTAGTCCAAGTAGATTTTTAGCCCTTTCCACTTGATGTGAATAGGGTTTTCTTGCCATCTTCCCAGACATACAAGAGACACACTTTTCAAATGACTTAATGTTAGTTGAGGTGAGAAGTCCATCATGTTGCAACTTCTCCATGCGTTTCTTGCTTATGTGTCCAATACGACAATGCCACAAGAGAGTAGAGTCCAAATTTAATTTGGCTCTTTTATTGCTAACAGCAAACATAGAACTATCATTGGTTTTAGAACAAGACATATCAATTTCATAAATGCCATCCCCTCGGGGAGTAGCAGTAAAATAAACAACGTTATTCCTAGAAACTGAAATTGCATTATTCGAATCAAAACAGTTTACAAAACCATCTTTAAACAAACCAGAAACTGAAATAATCCCTCTAGTGATAGAGGGAGCATAATGACAATTGTTCAAAACAATAACTAATCCACTAGGGAGACATAAATGATAATTTCCAATAGCTTCGACTCCTGCACGTTGACCATTGCCCATGTACATATTCAAAGCTCCTGGATTCAGCTTCTTACTTCCCTTTAAACCCTGAGTATTATTACAAATGTGAGTACCACAACCAGTGTCATATAGCCAAGAATTACTCGGAAGGGAATATAGTTCTATAGTGAAAATACCTGAAGTGTTGGCTTCTTGAGACAACCTCTTCTTTTTCTGCAACTCAGCTAAGTGCTCGGGACAGTTCTGTTTCCAATGACCCATCTGACCACATTTGTGACAGGGTTCGTCCTTAGCAGGATTATCCTTTTTGGGTGGTGGAGGATTTCGGTTCTTGGGAGCATAAGATGGTTTGTGCTCGGGAGCATAAGCCAGCTTATTCTTTCCATTTCCATAATTCCCCTTCGCAGCCTTAGGCGGTTTTCTACCTTGGTTTTTCTGGACCTTGCCTGCACGTACATTATGAAGTGCAGGTGAAACAAACTTCTTGGGAAGTGTCTGCTCATGTTGTTTAAGCATGGCATGCAGTTCATTCACCGAATTCACCGTCTTCCCCATGCCATGCATGTGGAAGTTTTGAACAAAACTGTCATACTCCTTGGAAAGGCCTATCAAGATCAGGCTTAATCCATAGCTGACAGTCACAGGGTGACAAAGACGCTCCAAGTTCTCAATGTAGCCCTTCATCTTAAGAACATATGAGCCTACATTTTGACCTTCCTCAAGCTTGCACGCGTGAAATTCACGCGCAGTTTGAAGAAGTTCTTGTTCTGCTTGTTGAGAAAACATGGTTTTCAGCTCCTGCAACATGTCATATGCTCCGAGATGGGTTAGATTTCGTTGGATCTCTAAGTCCATAGTCATGAGCATAAGGGCAGCAATTTCCTTTGACCCTTTGACCCAAGCAGCATGAGCTGCAAGAGCATCGGGAGGGACTTGGTGACCAGGAGTTGCACAGGTGCAACAGGAATTGGATGTTCCAAGTATTGTTCCTTGTCTTCAGCTGATAGGATAATGCGCAACTGGCGGTACCAATCAATGAAGTTAGGCCCAGTGAGTTTGTGTTTCTCGAAGAAACTACTGAGTACCGAATTGTTTCCGACATTGGTAGTCATCTACAATTAAAAAGTTCAAACAATTAGTATTTTCGATAATTACATTCTTAATAGAATTAACTACCCAATTAATTACTAATTAAGACTAAGATCCATCTTGTACTCCCAGTCATTACAAAAGGACTGTCCAATATGTAAACAAGTGGGGCAAGAGGTAAGCGACGAGCGTTAATTGCATAACATGTAACTCGTAGACTTTATGAGACCGTTCAAGACACTAGTAAAACGGTAGTAGTGTCATGAGCATGTTTAGTCTCATCTTATGCCTCGGGTCCAGGGTCTGACCGTGCATACTCGAGTTAAGTTAACCAAGCAAGAACATGCAAATATCACACAAGTTCTGACCGTCGTGAAAAATTTTCCATGGGTTTGACAAGCAGGGCCGGTCCTGAGTTTTCGGATGCCCTGGGCGACCTAATAAAACGATGCCCCTTCAAACAAATAACACGCCGTCTTTTACAGATTTAGATATTGATAATGCTTCGCGACTTATCCCCATGCTAATATTTATTCTATATGAGATAAACTAGTACAAAGTAAATGTTCAATATAAATTTTCTATGAAAATGCATGGTGCATTTTTCTAAAACTTAACAAGATATCCCTTTTCCCGCCGTAACGATTTATGAGAGATCCATCATCTTGTAGACAAATAATACTACAACTCAAACCCTTTAAGCAGTAGATTACTACCAGAAACAAATACTGACTATACCACTAATATTTATCATCATAATTTGATTTTCAGGCATTTTGAGATAAAGACAACAATTTTTAAAAAAGTTATGTGCTAAGTCAGTCTAAAACAATGTTTTAATTTGTACACCAAGTATTATAAACATGAGTTATTCTAATAGTAGTACATGTTTTCTAAAATAAAACTTAAAACCTAATGTCTAATATAAACAAACTAGTTTTAATACCCGTGCACGCACGAGACTTAAATATAAAAGATAAATGAGGTAATAATTTTGTTATTACGACTTTATGTACTTATATATGTTTTACCCTGATTTTCATTATGTGATAATATTAATTGATATTTTTTAGGTAAAATATATTTATTGCATAAAAGATTTGAATTTGTTTAAATGAAATTTTAGCTAACTTTTTTTAGACATTTTCTGTTTAATAACACATAACGACCTTGAAAAATATATGTTGTTGTAATTTGTAGAATCCCGTCTATTTATTTTTATCTAACACCGATGTATGAGGTCTTTCATTCATTTTTCTATTTATATTCATGTTTATAATAATTTACGTAGATTGCATTATTTGTTTTTGTTAAGTGTCAAAATATAAATAAACAATAACTCGTGTTTTTATCTGAATATTAATAATCATGTGATTTGTTAACTTTTTAATATTACATATATGTTGTATTTTTAAAATATAAAATCTAGATCGTATAATGTTTAAGGGGGTATTTTGTCTATTTTATAAACTTTTTTAAAAAATATGGAAAAATATAAATTTACACTAAGTCTATCTAATTTATTTAAAATTCAACCATTAAAGTTTTAATCAATCCTCTCCTCTTTTTATAAGTTTTTATTTTCACAAATTTGACACATATTTCTTTTTGTGTTTTCATCAAATTCTTCCACCAAAACATTTGATTTTGACTAAATTTCATTCAATTTTGACTTTTTTGAGCCAATCACATTGCTTGATTTTGCTTATGTGTAAAAATTAAGTCATTTGATTGGTCCAATTATTTTTTGTACAACCTCCACTTTTCACTAAAACTCTCTAAAAATCTAATTCTTTTATTATATAAAAGATACAGTAAGCCCATTAAACATATTAACACCCTACTAATAAAAAAATAAAAAGAAGAAAAAACTACTTAGGCCCACAGTTTGCTCATTAGTCCACAATTTGCCCATCAATCAATGAAATACAGTAACTATCTTGTCTTCTCCATCCAGATCTTTTGCATCTCATCCGCCATAGCTAAAAGCTTTAACTTTTCTAAACTTTTGTTTTAAAATCGATCCTTCACTATTTTTAATTAATACTATTGTAACAAAAACCTAAAATTTGATGCCCCAAAGTTTGTGATGCCTTGGGCGGTCGCCCACTTCGCGATCCGGCCCTGTTGACAAGGCCCTTAGGACTGTCCAGAGAAGCCAAATCAAATGCACGTGTTCTTAGTTGGCTGGCATACACTTAAATTTCACATAGGGTATAACACATAAATGTGGTAAAACATGTGTACAAAGAAGCATGTAAACAACTTTGTAGCACGATTTTTAAAAAAACTTTTAGTAATGACACTGTAGTGATCTACGATGGTTCACGGTAGCTCCAATCGAACTCGCAAGCAAGCGCAGGACCAGACCAGTGCAAGGCAATAGTCGGATATCCTTTAGGTGTGACTGTGCGCACCGGCTTATACCCGCCTTATAGTTTGTTCTAGTGGGTGACCCGTACATCCATGAGTCCATAGCGTCCAGTTTTTAATTTCATGAAAGCGTGTTTCAATAGTGTTTAGGTCCTTTTATTTTATAAAACACTTTTCCACGTAACACATAACCGGTCACAATGAGCATGTATTTAGGCGTGTAAAATATTGACCTATTTTAATGTCATGCTTCTCTATAAGTATTTATCCATATTGCATACAATTAGGTGTTTTGAAAAACATGTAACAATAATGCAATTAGGAAAACAAATGCAATAAACATAAGACATTAAATAAACACATAAATCCGAGACCCCGAAGAGTCTTCCCCAAACGAAGAACCATAAGACTCTCATTAGGTTTTCATCAAGTACCTAAATCGCCCCATGCATCACATTACGTGATTGTAGCGAGTCTTATAGCCGGATAACACATAAAATAATCATGGCAAAACAATTAACTATTAAATTTTTATTATTATTTTATGTATTCTAAATAACCATTTAATTTTGTTATATGTTTCTAATTAACAATTAATTTTAATAATTACCATCTTGTTATTTTTTATAATTAATGACAAGTACACAATTTAATTGTCAAATAAAAATAAAACAAATAACTAAATTAGGTTTCATGCATACGGTTTCGCGTGTTTATTTAAAACGTGTAACCCATAACCACCAAACGAGCATGACTCGTGATGCCACTATTGGGATTTAATACCTAGTTAACCATGTAACTACGAGTGTGCAGCGGAATGGATCTAGTTTGAGCAATTATGATTAACACATAATTAATAATAAACAATAAAGGAAACGCGAAAACTAACCTTCGTCCAAAAGCAATGAAACTTAAACGAGTGATAAAATATACCACCTCTACGGTTGCTCACACAAACACGTCAAACGAACACATCCAGATTGCTAGCCGAACTCCACGTATACCCAAACACCAAGTGTCGTAGCCCAAAACGGATCAAAAACTAAAACAGCCTAAACTGTTGTTTTGTCCGATATCCTTATCTGTCCAATAACCCGGATCTCAGTGTTGTCCAATATCGGAAAACACTGTGCGACAGAAAACGCTTGTTCTGTCCGAGAACGATCAGTAGAGACCAAAAAGCTTCAATAAGATGTTGCACCTTTAACAGCTTATAAACCTTCGTTTAAGACTTTGTTTTAGCAAACTTAGAATTGATTCTAAGTTACTAAACCACCTTGGATTGAATATAATGCAAGTATTTGGTTGTGATTTGAGATGTAATTTAAAAACTATAAACCCTAATATTAGGTTTATTGATTTAAATAAAGGAGAAGGGAAAACAGAGATTATAGCTGTGTTTTTGTGTTTTTAGTCGTGAGTTATGAGCATGGGGTGAGGGGTTTATATACCCTTCAAACCCTAGTTGAGATAATGCTTAAACTTGAATTTTAAGCCTTATCCCAAACACTCCTTAACTTATCACAACTCCACTTTACTCCTTATCTCTCCTTATCTCTGCATACAAACGAATGTAGACACTTTTATAACCTTTCTAGAACCTTCTTGGCCAGCCAGGGACTTAAGGAACTCAATAGATTCATGTCTTAACCATTCATGTCCAAAACGGGTCAAAACGGGTCATTTTTTTTAGAAGCGTATACGTAAATATTGAAACGTATTCTAATGTTTAATGTGTGTGCCCCCAATAGGCTCACACACTGATAGGTGTGAAAACACCCATCCTTTTACCACTTATTTCTAGCTAAAACAAGACCAAAACACGTATTTAATATCATTTGTTTGGAATTATGCGTGGTTTTTGTGTTATTGTGTTTTCAGAGTCAACCGGATGAATATTGAAGAAAACATGGGATTGCATGGGCTTTATCGAAGAAAAAGACTCAAGATGAAGTCTATTGTCCAAGAGATGCAAAAGATTTGAAGTCATTGTGCCTATTTGAAGATTTATCGAAGAATAGAGCCAAAGATGGAAGATTCATATATGTCGAAGAACTCGAGTCTATTAAACAAAAGATTATAAGACGAGTTGGAATTATTCACCGACACTTCTCAAATCCAGGTCGGAAACGTTTATTTAGAATAAACATAAAGACTAAAGAAGAAAGAAGAAAAGAAGCCCAAAACCAAGCCCATTCACAAAGCCCACAAGACATGCCTATAAATAGGACTTTACTTCACAAATTTGGAGCGCTTAGTTTTTTTTAGTTAGTTTTTAGATTTTCATTCTCTCTAGTTTTAGAGAGAGAAAGTTCTCAACTTTCTCTCACTAGTTTTCATCTTTCTTTCTTTCAAGATCAAACCTTTGTATTGTTTTTCATTAATCAAGTTTAATTTCAAGCTTTTAATCCTTAATCTCATTCCTCCTTTCTTGATTTTAATTAACTTTTGGCACGAATTACTTATGATCCGTGTTGTTCATCTATGTTTTCGTGCTTAAAAAGTTGATCTTTTTATGTTTCCTTAAGTTTCTATACTAATAAGCTTTAAGATCTTTGTGCTTATTGGCTTATTCGTATATTTAGCTTATTTACCTTTTAATATTTTTATAAAAAGTTCATCTTTTTGTTGATTCGATTTAAAAGTTGTTTATTGGAAGTTTAGTTAAGTTGTAATTTGAGCTTATTTAATCCGTTTCAGTATAGATTCGAGCTAGTTTGGGTAGTAGCTTATTGTGATAGCTTATTCACCTTGCTTATATTTCGGATCAAAGGGATATCAGAAAGGGTAAAACCCCTTTCCGATTGGGTTATTCCGACCAGAGCACCAGCACCCTATTCCGATCGCAGTGATCGGAAAAGGGTTTTCTTATTCCGATTGTAGCTTATTTTGGTGGATTACGATTGATGTTGCTTTTAGATATTCCGATTGTGCTTCTTTAGCGATATTCCGATCTGACTCAATTTATAAATATTCCGATTTGCCCTTTTATGTTTATTCCGATCAGCTTCATTTTCAAGTATTCCGATTGCACCATTTTAGTCCCTCATTCCGATCAGTGCACTCCTATACATTCCGATCATAAGATCGGAATATATTCCGATCTAGGACTTTTAGTGAAATTCCGATTTGGGTTAAATTGTTTGTTTAATTTCGTGTTTTTGCAAATCTTTCAAGTGTTAGTTTTATTCATTGTCCAAGTATTTTTCTAATCTTCCCTTTAAGTTTTCAAGCATTTATCTTTAAACTCGTCTTTTTAGTTTAATCTTTTAAAGCTTTAAGTTTACTCTTCGACACTTAATTACTTGTTATTAGTTTAAATTAGATAAACAAACCATCACCTTTTTATTAACCAAGAACAAATCAATCCACTTAGAGCCGTGATCAATTCGAGGAGATACCGAGAACTTAATCCGAACCATAGTGAAATTCAAGTATCAAATGGCGCCGCTGTCGGCTCTTCTCGTTAAGATCAACAGTTTTTTGTGAGAACTTGGATTTTGGGATCCGTTCCCCGTGAACGTTACTTTTTCATAAAAATGTTCAAAAACACAAAAAAATATAAAATTTTCAAAAATCCTAAAAATTAAAAAAACATAAAAACCAATAATATTTATGCTTTGTTTTTTGCCTTGTTAGTTCTTTTGCAGGTGCATGCGTACACGATCCACGTCTTATCAAGAGCCCGAGCCTCTCGAAGACTTAGACATGGCCGGTGTACAAAACAACAACAATAACCCACCTCAAAACAATAATAACAATAACAACCCACCTTTCAACAACAATAATAACAACAACAATGAGCCTCTACTGGATAATCGCCCGATGATTGAACTTCTGCAAGCACATGTAGATGGCAACAATGATCCAATTGTCATACCCGTGTTTGCAGCCAACAACTTTGAGCTCAAATCTGGTTTTATCCAGATGGTCTCTGCTCAACCATTCTTGGGGCGTACCATTGATGATCCACATGACCACATCAAGAGATTCCTACAACTCACGAATACGGTCAAATTCAATGGTGTTCCACAAGAGGTAATCCGTTTACAACTTTTTCCCTTTTCATTAGAGGGACAAGCCCGACATTGGCTTGCTAAGGAACCGCCACAATGTATTCTTACGTGGACGGATTTGGAGACCAAGTTTATCAACTACTTTTTCCCACCCTCTCGTACTACCGCTTTGCGGAATGAAATTATCAATTTTGAACAAAAGTACGATGAGTGTTTTAGTGAATCTTGGGATCGTTTCAAAGATCTTTTAAGAAAATGCCCACAACATGGTTTTACCAAAGTGCACCAAATTAACACTTTTTATAATGGTTTAAGCATGAATGACCAAGATTCACTAAACAGTGCCTCGGGGGGTAATCTTTTGGCTAAGACTTCCAATGCTGCTTGGGATATTATTGAAAATAAGTCTCGTGTGCAAACCAAGAGTGTGCGAACCAATGCCACTAGTGCTAGTACTAGTGACAGCGACAAGCGACTTGACAAAATCACTGCGCTTCTTGAATCGCTTGCTACCCAAACCGCTAGCAACACCAACAGCATCAACGCTAAAATGCTCAAGTCAATGCTGTTAGCCAACCATGTGAAATATGCGGGGGTCCTCGCTCTTACACCACTTGTACCGCCACCCAAGACTATCCTTCTGAGAATGTGAATGCAGCATACGATACCTATCCTCCGACCGCTTATCAAGCTCGTCCTCAAGGTGACCGCAACTTGCTTAGCTACCGCTCGAACAACTATCTCTCACCACCCAGTTTTCCTCCTAACAACCCAAACCAACAACAAAACCTCAATCGCCCTCCTCAACAACAACAACAAACTCGTGCACCATACATACCACCTCACAAACAACCATATCCACCTCAAAGAAACAACCAAGTTTACCAACAACCTGCTTATCAACCACCCGCATACCATGCTCCTCCTCCCAACCAACCCACCGCATTGCATCAAGATGTTGAAACCTACATGCGGACCAATGATGTGATTGTGGAAAATATCCAGCGGGAAGTGCTCAACTTGAAAGCAGACATGGTGAAACAAGGAAACGATCTGAGAGCTGATATGAGAAACACTTTGGCAAGTCAAACGAATGACTTAAATAACATGATGGCTGGTTTCTTCCAAGGTAATCATTCCTCTTCTTCGGGTACTCTTCCGAGTAACACCGTTGGGAATCCAAGAGGGGAGATGAAAGCAATCACCACTCGCAGTGGCAAAGGTACCAAGGAACCCGAGCTTCCTATACCTCCACAGGTGATTGTGACTAAGGAAAATGAGTCACCTGCTCCTATTCCTCATCCTTCTACTTCCCCAATTTCTCCACCTCTTACTTCTACCCCTCCTCCACCCAAGGATGTGAGTGATCCTACTATTCTAAAGCCTTCCTCTTGTTCCGATATACCTTATCCCTCAAGGTTGAGGACAGAGAAGCTCAAAAGCAAGGATGATATTCAGGTTTCGAACTTTCTTAAAATGTTCAAACAATTGAATTTCAACATCTCCTTCGCTGAGGCTCTCGCTCACATGCCTAAGTACGCGAAAATGTTCAAAGATCTTCTAGCGACAAGGAGAAGCTTCTTAATATTGCTAACACCCAACTTAATGAGAATTTCTCTACAGTACTCTTAAGGAAATTGCCAACCAAGCTTGGTGATCCGGGTCGTTTCTTAATCCCTTGCAACTTCCCGGGAGTAGAGAATTGCATGGCCCTAGCCGATCTAGGTGCCAGTATTAATCTAATGCCTCTAAGCGTTTGGAAGCAATTATCTCTCCCTGAGCTATTCCCCACCAAAATGACTCTGGAATTAGCTAACCGTACGGTTGCCTATCCAGTGGGGATAGCCGAAGACGTCTTTGTAGGAGTCGACAAATTCACTTTTCCTGCCGATTTCGTCGTCGTCGACTATGACATGGACCCTCGTGTGCCATTAATTGTTGGTCGTCCATTCTTGAGGACCGGTCACACTCTCATCGATGTTGAGGCCGGTGAGCTTATCATGAGAGTGGGTGACGATAAAATCGTCTTCAACATGGGAAAGTTGTCTAAACAGCCTTATTCTAACGAGAGTGTTAATTGTATTGACGTTCTTGATGAGGCTTGTGAAGAACACTTCAAAGATGCTTGCAAAAGTATTCCTACCTCTCTTCCCAATGTTGAGACCGTTTCCTCTATCGATTCATCACTATCTCTATTTGGAGAAAGTGATTTCCTTTGGAAAGATTTAGAAGCCACCATGGGAGATGTGAACTTAGCTAATGACGATTCTACCACCAATTGGGATGAAGATCTTCGCCTCATTGAAAACATTCTTAAAGAAGACAATCTTTCTCCACCATCTCCCACGGTTATTGCTATCGATGCTCTGACTTTGAAAACGCCTCCCATCGAAAATCCTCCGGATTTAGAACTTAAGGAGTTGCCGCCCCATCTCGAGTACGTGTTCCTTGAAGAAAACAAGAAGTCGCATGTCATCATCGCGAAGGACTTGAAAGAAGAAGAGAAATCTCGCCTCATCGCCGTGCTTAAAGATCATAAGAAGGCAATTGCTTGGAAAATTTCCGACATCCGCGGAATTGATCCGAACTTTTGTACTCACAAGATTCTCATGGAAGATGACTTTAAACCCGCAATCCAGAGCCAAAGAAGGGTTAATCCTCGCATTCATGACGTCATCAAACAAGAGGTTATCAAACTTCTCGATGCCGGCTTGATTTACCCTATTTCGGATTCGTCGTGGGTAAGTCCCGTCCATTGTGTGCCCAAGAAGGGCGGAATAACCGTTGTCCCCAATGAACACAACGAGTTGATTCCCACTCGTCTCGTTACTGGGTGGAGAGTTTGTATCGATTATCACAAGCTCAATGATGCCACGAGAAAAGATCACTTTCCTCTTCCCTTCATAGATCAAATGCTCGAGCGTCTAGCAGGTAATGACTATTACTGCTTCTTAGACGGTTTCTCCGGGTATTTTCAAATTCCCATCGATCCCAAGGACCAAGAAAAGACCACATTCACTTGTCCCTACGAAACATTTGCTTACAAACGCATGCCTTTTGGTTTATGCAATGCTCCTGGGACGTTCCAAAGGTGTATGATGGCTATCTTCCATGACATGGTGGAAGACACTATGGAAGTATTCATGGATGATTTCTCAGTTTATGACGATTCATTCTCAGCTTGCCTTGCCAATTTAGAACGTATGCTTAAGCGGTGTGAAGACACTCGCCTTGTTCTTAATTGGGAAAAATGCCATTTCATGGTAAAAGAGGGCATCGTGCTAGGACACAAGATCTCCAAAGCCGGTCTTGAAGTGGACCGTGCTAAAGTCGATGTTATTTCTAAATTCCCTCCACCTTCAACCATGAAGGGTGTGAGAAGTTTCCTTGGTCATGCGGGCTTCTACCGTCGATTCATCAAAGATTTTTCTAAAATCGCTCGCCCGATGACCCACCTCTTGGAAAAAGATACTCCTTTTATCTTTTCCAAAGAGTGTATTGAAGCCTTCAACTTGCTTAAGGATAAGCTAACTAAGGCACCCGTCTTGGTTACCCCTAATTGGGAGTTGCCTTTCGAGTTGATGTGCGATGCTAGCGACTTTGCTATTGGAGCGGTTTTGGGCCAAAGAGTGAACAAACACTTCCAACCGATCCATTACGCTAGCAAGACAATGACGGGGGCTCAATTGCATTACACGACAACCGAAAAAGAGCTTTTAGCTGTTGTCTATGCTTTTGAAAAATTTCGCCCCTATCTTGTCCTTTCCACCACAATTGTGTATACCGATCATTCCGCGTTGAAGTACTTGTTAACTAAACAAGATTCCAAACCAAGACTTCTTCGCTGGGTTTTGCTACTTCAAGAATTTAAAATCGACATTCGTGATAAGAAGGGAGCTGAAAACCTAGCCGCGGATCATCTCAGTAGACTTGAGGATCCTTACCAAGGGGATCATCCGAACAAAGAGATCAATGATTCTTTTCCCCTGGAGACCTTAATGTCTATCAACTCGACTTCTGATGAAACCCCGTGGTTTGCAGACATTGCAAACTACTTGGCGGGTGGAATTCTCGTTGACGGGTTAACATCCCAGCAAAAGAAAAAGTTCTTCAAAGATATTAAGACTTACTTTTGGGATGACCCGTATATCTTTAAACAATGTGCTGATTTGATTATTCGCTGATGTGTTGATGGACCGACAGCTTTAGAAATCCTTGACGCTTGCCACAAAGGACCCACCGGTGGTCACTTTGGTCCCAACTACACCGCCAAAAATGTGTTTGACTCGGTATTTTATTGGCCCACCATCTATCGTGACGCTCACAAGATGGTTAAACGTTGTGATGCTTGCCAAAAACAAGGCAAGATCACACATAAATACGAGATGCCTCAGAATTTCCTTCAAGAATGTGAAATCTTTGATGTTTGGGGTATCGACTTTATGGGGCCATTCCCTTCCTCTAAAGGAAACAAATACATCCTTGTAGCCGTTGACTACGTTTCAAAGTGGGTTGAAGCCAAAGCTTTACCCACTAATGACGCAAGGGTGGTTTGTAACTTTTTGAAATCGCTATTCGCTAGATTCGGTGTGCCTCGTGCCATTATTAGTGATCGCGGGACTCATTTTTGCAATGATCAATTTGCAAGAGTCATGGCTAAGTATGGTGTAAATCATCGTCTTTCCACCGCATACCACCCACAAACTAATGGCCAGGCTGAAATATCTAACCGAGGATTAAAGCGAATTCTTGAACGAACCGTGGGAGAGCATCGTGCCTCATGGGCTGATAAACTTGATGATGCTTTGTGGGCTTTTCGTACCGCTTACAAGAATCCGATTGGATGTACACCTTATCGTCTCGTGTACGGGAAAGCGTGCCACCTCCCCATTGAGTTGGAGCACAAGGCTTACTGGGCCTTGAAATGGGCTAATTTTGATATCAACAAAGCCGGTGACCTACGCAAGATCCAACTCAATGAGCTGAATGAACTCCGGAATGAGGCTTATGAAAATTCTTTGATCTATAAGGAAAAGACTAAGCTCATTCACGACTCTAAGATTAAAAACCGAGAGTTCCAAGTTGGAGACAAAGTTTTACTCTTTAACTCTCGGTTGAAAATCTTTTCGGGCAAGCTAAAATCTCGTTGGTCCGGCCCATTCACCATTGCCCAAATTTTTCCATATGGTACTCTCGAGCTCGCTCAACCTAATGGACCTAATTTTAAGGTGAATGGCCAACGAGTGAAGTTGTACTTTGGTGAGGACATCTCTCACGAGATGATTCCATCCCTCACCACGTTTCCCATGAACTAATTTTGGGTCGAGTCAGGCTCGTGACTCGGTTATAAAAAACAACCGCTCCTCGGGAGGCAGCCCGAGTATCTATCATTTCCTGTTTTAACCTCCTAAGTGTAGGGGGACCTATATAGGTGTTTGTATTTGTGTGGTGATGTGATTACAGGGATAAGTGCACTTTTGGAACCTTTGAAGAACTGTGCTCCCATGTTATCCGAAATCCGGTTCTATCTCTCAACTATCGTGATTCAAATTTCTTCATACTCACATTTCAAATTGATCACTTTAGTCGTCTCTTCCTTAGCTTGAGTTAACCAACGTGCACAATGTCATAAGTGTAGGGGAGATTTTTCCCACATGCTTAAACATTGAGGACAATGTTTATCTTAAGTGTAGGGGGACTTCTATCGAAGTTTTAAGTGGACTTTTCCATGAAAATGCCTTCATTTAACCGGAAAATCATCTTTTTCAACATTTTTCAAAATTTTAATTAACTTTGGCCATTTAGTCGTAATTTTTAAATTTTTATCGTTGCTTTCATATGTATATATTCCACAATAAAGTCAAAAATATTAATAAAGTGGTGTAGCTAGTTTAGAAGTCTTTGACATATTAGGCCCGTTGCGATTATTTTGACTCAACCCGAATAGACTTATCTAAGTTTATTCTAGCTAGTATCCTTAACCATGTAGACCTTAATTGGTTTATTAGGCTAAGCATCCACGAGTCTCATTACTTGAGATTTTAAATTGTGGAGAACGAGAAATGATAGAGTCAATTAAAAGTCGATATTCTTGCACAAGCTCACTTGGTGTAATTATTTGCCTATTCTCCCATCACTTGCTAATAAATTATCTGCAATAAGTAAGGTCGTACGATTTGAAAAGTTACTTAGCTTCTAGCCCAAGATCGTTTAAAAGTTGCTCGGTAATGATAGAGTTCATAGCCAAGGCATAACTTATGAAGCGGGGCGTGAAGATTGGCGAGTCCGAAAAGGCCCTAACAAGGCATGAGGATTCCATTTTATTGCTGAAGATCCAAAAGTGATGTGAAAAGCATTATTCCCAAAATCAATATGAAGGATCAAGACTCACGACGAAAAGCAATCAACTCCCATAAAGATCATGGAGAAGTCTATCCAAAAAGACCCTAACAAGGTATGAGGATAAATAGATCCAAGTCCGAAAAGGAGGCGGATCGTTGTATCTCAAAATCCTAATTAGTGATTGAAGAAATAATCATGAAGTCGTGGTCAACAAAGTTGGAGTACCCCTCAAAAGTCTCCAAGTGAAGAAACTCTATTAACGATGAGAAGACCATTATCTCAAGAACGTCTCTCAAGATATGAAGTATGAAGTACATGCCAAATATCGGCCCGAGAAAGGTCTCAAATCGTGAACCGAGTTATGCCAAGATATGAACTTTTTGATATCCCGAGAAGCAGTTTTAAGAGATTTTGTCCTTTAGCTAACTATTGATCAAATCGTCCTACTTTGCTTTCAGCCTAAATAAGCTATCGAAATAAGTCCAAAAATGCATCTTCATGATCATTCTAAGACAAAAATAAAATATAAGAGATACACCTAGGAATAAGGGAGTTTAAGCATCTAATTAAGCCATGTGTGTAAGTGTCTGCTATGCTCACTTATAATAACAATGATCTCGTTTTTAAGCTTAGTTTGGGGAACGTGAAACTTGAGGGTGATAAATCTTCGCAGCACTAAAGCCCTAATGTAAGTCCTCGATCTCTTTGCAAGTTATTTCCATATAAGCTATTTTCAAAGTGAAAATGGTTTTCTATCCTTTGTTTATTTTAAAGCTTTAATTTCTCTTAGTACTTTAACTTTTGTTTAGTAAGTATTTTAATAAGGCCAAGGTTGATTGATTATGAGAAAAGTGTAAATTTGCTTTATCACTAAGCATTGCATGAGGGCATGGCAATGGTTAAGTGTAGGGGATTTGATAGGTGTGAAAACACCCATCCTTTTACCACTTATTTCCTGCTAAAACAAGACAAAAACACGTATTTAATATCATTTGTTTGGAATTATGCGTGGTTTTGTGTTATTGTGTTTTTAGAGTCAACCGGATGAATATTGAAAAAAACATGGGATTGCATGGGCTTTATCGAAGAAAAAGACTCAAGATGAAGTCTATTGTACAAGAGATGCAAAAGATTTGAAGTCATTGTGCCTATTTGAAGATTTATCGAAGAATAGAGCCAAAGATGTAAGATTAATATATGTCGAAGAACTCGAGTCTATTAACAAAAGATTATAACACGAGTTGGAATTATTCACCGACACTTCTCAAATCCAGGTCGGAAACGTTTATTTAGAAGAAACGTAAACACTAAAGAAGAAAGAAGAAAAGAAGCCCAAAACCAAGCCCATTCACAAAGCCCACAAGACATGCCTATAAATAGGACTTTACTTCACAAATTTGGAGCGCTTAGTTTTTTTTAGTTAGTTTTTAGATTTTCATTCTCTCTAGTTTTAGAGAGAGAAAGTTCTCAACTTTCTCTCACTAGTTTTCATCTTTCTTTCTTTCAAGATCAAACCTTTTTATCGTTTTTCATTAATCAAGTTTAATTTCAAGCTTTTAATCCTTAATCTCATTCCTCCTTTCTTGATTTTAATTAACTTTTGGTACGAATTACTTATGATCCGTGTTGTTCATCTATGTTTTCATGCTTAAAAAGTTGATCTTTTTATGTTTCCTTAAGTTTCTATACTAATAAGCTTTAAGATCTTTGTGCTTATTGGCTTATTTGTATATTTAGATTATTTACCTTTTAATATTTTTATAAAAAGTTCATCTTTTTATTGATTCGATTTAAAAGTTGTTTATTGGAAGTTTAGTTAAGTTGTAATTTAAGCTTATTTAATCCGTTTCAGTATAGATTCGAGCTAGTTTGGGTAGTAGCTTATTGTGATAGCTTATTCACCTTGCTTATATTTCGGATCAAACGGATATCGGAATGGGTAAAACCCCTTTCCGATTGGGTTATTCCGACCAGAGCACCAGCACCCTATTCCGATCGCAGTGATCGGAAAAGGGTTTTCTTATTCCGATTGTAGCTTATTTTGGTGGATTCCGATTGATGTTGCTTTTAGATATTCTGATTGTGCTTCTTTAGCGATATTCCGATCTGACTCAATTTATAAATATTCCGATTTGCCCTTTTATGTTTATTCCGATCAGCTTCATTTTCAAGTATTCCGATTGCACCATTTTAGTCCCTCATTCCGATCAGTGCACTCCTATACATTCCGATCATAAGATCGGAATATATTCCGATCTAGGACTTTTAGTGATATTCCGATTTGGGTTAAATTGTTTGTTTAATTTCGTGTTTTTGCAAAGCTTTCAAATGTTAGTTTTATTCATTGTCCAAGTATTTTTCTAATCTTCCCTTTAAGTTTTCAAGCATTTATCTTTAAACTCGTCTTTTTAGTTTAATCTTTTAAAGCTTTAAGTTTACTCTTCGACACTTAATTACTTGTTATTAGTTTAAATTAGATAAACAAACCATCACCTTTTCATTAACCAAGAATAAATCAATCCACTTAGAGCCGTGATCAATTCGAGGAGATACCGAGAACTTAATCCGAACCATAGTAAAATTCAAGTATCACACACCCCTAGCCACATTTGGCTCATCCAACGAGCATGAACTAATAGTTGTAACACACGGAAAACTCTGAAACTTGCTTGTTGCTATCACATGACAAATAGGACAACTAATTCTATGTTTATATGTTCAATGTATTACAACGGTAGAGATCAATAATTAACAAGTACAACGGTAAAGATCAGTAATTAATAAGTCAGCTACATACAAACATGTGAGGTATTAGTGGGTGATAGTGGAGTAGATCAATGACGTTGCAACTAAAGAGGTAAAGGCATGAGGAATAATTCACGTTTGGATAGAATACAGTGGGGTTAATATTACGGGTATAATAGTCTTTGTAAGATTATTTTATGTGTACGAATCAATCTTTTATATAATAAAAGAATTAGGTTTTTTGAGAATTTTAGTGAAAAGTGGAGGTTGTAGAAAAAATAAATTGACCAATCAATGGGTTGATTTTGACACATAAGTAAAATCGAGCGATGTGATTGGTGGAAAAAAGTCAGAATTAAATTCAATTTAGTTAAAATTAAAATTTTTGGTGGAGAAATTTGATGAAACACACAAAGATATATGTGTCAAATTTGTGAAAATAAAAACTTAAAAAAAGAGGAGGGAATTGATAAAACTTTATTGGTTTAATTTTAAATAACTTAGATGGAATTAAAAGTAAACTTATAATTTTCCATATATTTTAATAACTTTATAAAATAAACAAAATACCTCCTTAAACTTTATACCTTCTAGACTTTTTATATTAAAAATACAACATACATGTTATATTAAAAAATCAACAAATCACATGATTATAAATATTTAAATAAAAACACAAATTATTGTCTATTTCTATTTTGACGCTGAACAAAGTTAAGCAATGCAATCTACGTATTAATATCAACATTAATATAAATATCAAAATGAGTGTCGGACCTCAGACATCGGTGTGAGATGGAAATAAATAGACGAGATTCTATATATTACAACAACATATATTTTTTCAACGTCGTTATGTGTTACTAAACAAACAATTTCTAGAAAATGCTAGCTAACATTTCAGTTAAACAAATTTAAATCCGTTGTGCAACAAATATTTATACAAAATATCAATTAATATGACATGTAAAACTTGTGGGTCCATGTGCTTATAGAATAATATTAAGCATTACAAAATCATGAATTTGTAAATTGTGTAAGTGTAAGGTTGATGTAAATGGTTTGTTTATTAATAATTAAGATATAACTATTTATAATAAAAATATTGAAAGTAAAAATTCGAAAAATAAAAATTGAGATGAGTTTATATTAATTCACACAAAGCACAGTAAACAAATAACATAATAAACCATATAAACATAATCAAACATATAAACATTAGATATTTTAAAAAATATATATAATATACATAAAATTGCAATAATAAAATTATTACTTAATTTATTCTTTATATTTTTAATCTAATGCATGCAAGGGAATTAAAACTAGTGTTGCAATATGTAAATATCATCTCCCATTTAAAAAACAACCGACTTCTAAATATTGATTTCCTTATATTTCCTTATAAAACTTTTATTTGTATCCATATTTACATAACATTCTCTTTCTTTCATATTTACCAAGTAACTTTCCAATTACCAAAATTATATGAGAGCTTCCATGTCCTATATGGTAATGCTTCAACTTTTATTGGTCAATATGATTGTGAAAAAACATGAAATCTTCAAAAGTTCTAAATTTAACAAAGTTGATGGCGTGTTTAATTGGGAAAAAATGATGCATAGACCTAATTGGTATGTCTAAAAAGAGGCTTAATCACATGATTGAGACAAGTGTCGCAATGAAAGACTGAGACAAAAAAAGAGAGAATATGAAATTATATGTCCCCTGCATTTCACCAATCATAACATGACACGTAAACTTAGGTCTGTTTTTAGGCCTTCTTATTAAGTCCATATATCAACACTCTTAATTGGGAATATCTTAAGAAATGTTGAAATAATGAAACACAAAAAAAGTTCAACGTATACTATCATTTTAATATAAAGAGTAAATTACACCGTTCGTCCTTGTGGTTTATGTTGACCGACAAGGTTCGTCCCTTGACCCAAAAAAATGCACCACTCGTCCTTAAGTGAGAAACCTAATATAGCGTCGATCCCTCTCATTTTATGACCCCACTAACTGATGTTTTGTTCCTATCCATTAAGGGTATTTTGGTATTTTCTCAAATTTCTTTCTTTTTATTATTTGTTCAACGTCATCTTCAACATCACCTTTATGTTTTATAAGTTATCTTTCTTTCTCTACTAAAATTCCTAATTGCATCAAAACCGTCATTGGAAATTTTCACATCCACAAATTTTTAAAAACAAGACAACCACAACAAACTCGTCATTAAGAAATATACATACCAAAACACAAAACTACTTTATATTATCAACATGTGAATAATTCTTGGATATTCAGTGAAAAGATATACAATTAAAAAATAAGTGGATGAAATTAACACTTATTGACAAAATTATAAAATGAATATTAATTGCTATATGTAATTTTGTAAATAGTGAAAGAAGTTAACATTTACCAACAACAACTCTAAAATAAAGAAGTTTAATAAGATGATTCTTTTTCCAATGTTCAAACATGAGCTTCTTATATGATCTGTTGGCATCATCGTGTAGATCTAACGTTAACACTTTCAGGCTTGCAACGACCGACTCATCACCACCATGTAGATATGTTGATGGTTGTTGTTGTTGTTGATATGTAAGAAATGCAACTCTACTTGTGATTTTAGGTCGGCTTATTCTCATTCTTGTTATACCCAGATCTAAAAACTGAGATATATGAGTTAAGGACTCGAGATGTTGGCCACAGTGGCCCATGGTCGTGGTTCTAGAGAAGCCCCGTTATTATTGTGACTGGTGGTCGCCCACAAGGATTCGCTGTTGGTAGTAAACAATGGGTTTGATTTGAAGTGTTGATGTTGTTATAGTTTAATTTAATATAATATATGATTTTTTATGTGTGCATGTGACATATAAGTTGGATTTGCATAAATCATTTTGGCGATGGTGGTCGATTTTTGTTGGTGGTGTGAGGCGCAGGTGGGAGAGTGGTGGATTGTGGGAGCAGTGGGGATGTTGATGATCTAAAAGACTGATGAACAAAGAATATAAAGAAGAGATGTTGGGAAAAGACCAAAATACCTCTAATGGATAGAAGAATAACATTGGTTAGTAGGGTCATAAAAAGGGAGGGACCAACACTACATTACGTTTCTCACTTAAGGACGAGTGGTGCATTTTTTGGTCAAGGGACGAACCTTGTCGGTCAACGTAAACCACAAGGACGAACGGTGTAATTTACTCTAGTATAAACTCAATCAACCAATCACACTCACTTATTTTTTTATCTAACAAAAAAACCCATTTTAAAAAAATACATATTTCACAAACTGTTAATCGTTACGCAAAACAAATCATATTATCGTGACGAGAATTAAATTATTAAGTTATCTTTCTATCAAGGGGCACATGTATATACACTTTGGACAAACTTTTTTTTTGAAAAATTCATATATGATTCGTAACACAAATCATATACGATTTTGGAGAATCATATATGATCCGTGATACGTATCATATATGATTTTCTCAAAAAAAGCGTCAAAATTATATACATGTGCCCTCGATAGAAAGATGATTTAATTCTCGTTGTAATGATGTATTTTTTGTCACTCGGCGATTTATCATTTGTGAGATATTTAATTTTTTATAAAAAGGTAGAAAGTTAGTTTGAATGAATGTGATTGGTTGATGTGATGTATGATATGATAAGATAAGAAAATAAGAATGATCCATAAAAAAATTACAAATAATTTTTACAAAATGACTTGTCATCAATGAGAATGATGTTAACAAATTATCTCTCTTACTTTTAAATCTTCATCTTCCAATAAATGCATGCCACATTTTTTTGTGAATTTTCATTGTGTAAATCTTTTGTGGATGTATCATACCTCGATAAGATAAGATAATATAAGATAAGATAAGATAAGATAAGATAAGATAAGATAGGATAGGATAAGATATGATAAGATAAGATAAAATATTATATGATATGATAGGATAAAATATGATAGGATAAGATAAGATAAAATAAAATAAGATAAGACAAGATATGATAGGATATGCTAGAATATGATATGATAAGATAAAATAAGATAAGATAAGATAAGATAAGATAGGATGAGATATGATAAGATATGATATGATAGGATATGATAGGATATGATAGAATAGGATAAGATAAAATATTTATAATAAAATGTTTGGATAAGATAAAATATTTATAAATAAAATGTTTGATTTTCTTAGCAGTTTCTTTACCAACCCTGTTTTTAGGCGGCTGATTATATATTATAAATTTTTTTTAACAAGGGTGCGTTTGGTTAAGATATACGGGAATGAGTGTATGGGTATCAAAGTGATACATAATGTTTGTTATGTGGTAATGATTGTATGAAATCCATAGAATCAATAGAATATGATAGGAGGGCATATGGATATCTATGGATTGGAACACCAAGAAACCCTTACCAGATCTCTTGTGATGCCAAACTTCGTAAGGGACTTAGTGATAAAATACTCAAAAATCATCTTTCTGATTGCATTGAAAAAGCAGCAAATGAAATATCAAGCTAAGCACAATTGAAACAAAGACTTGTTGAGTTTAGACTCTAAAGTTTGGAGGTGTGTAGTGCTAATCTATAGATAATGTCATCGATGTTAGACAATAAAATGGTCCAAGCCCGACTTGTGGGTTTAGGATTTTTAGAATGTTCTGTGTATTAGTATAAATACACATCAATAATGCAATACTTATTCATGTGGGTTTAATCATTCTAACCTGGTATCAGTAGGTTCGATCCTAACTTTGAAGGAGTCTTAATAGTCAGTAGTATTTTTTGAAGGAGTCTTAATAGTCAGTAGTATTTTTTCGAGAAGTTACGAAAGTTGTGGCTTAGCAATTTTTTCAATCCCATCAGTATATGTTAAGCAGTATAAGTTTAGTTATTATTTAGGAAAACTTGATAAATTATGACCCCTAAGTCTATATAATTGAATGGCAAATATACTCAAGATTTCTTTTATGTTTACTCCCAACATTGATATTTTTTAAAAATTCATTCAAAAACTCTACTATATAAGAGACCATATTACAACTTCGTTTATTCCTTTCTTAATTTATAGTTGATGAAATGAATAACCAAATTATCATAAGTATTTACTCAAAAAAAAATTATCGCAAGTACAATTGTTCGTCACAATAAAATCCCATTGCTATATACAAGTAATTGTCTATTATGTAATAGTATTTCAAATTATAAAATTTAACCATTTGTATATTTAATACTTTTATAATTATATTACATACACTGTAGTTATGTAAGTGTAACTTTGTATCCGTAATGTTCCATATATGTAATTATATTAAATACAATTAAATTTGACAATAATTTCTAGTACATATAAACAAAGAATCATTTACGTTAGCCATACTAAACCAAACAGATTGTTGACTACGTGCTTCCCTTATCCGGTGCAACGAGTAAGTGTTTTCTATAGAAACTCTCGTTACGTTGTACTGTTATACTGTTTTTTTAGCATATAATTTTTTTCATTTTCTTGCGTATATCATGCATGTATGTGTATCAGGGAGGAAATCAGATGAGTTTTCACGGGTGCCAAAAATTTTACAAAAAATTTCGATGTATTATTTAATTTTGAGATAAACGTCAATTTATTTAAATACATGTAAAAAAACACTTGATCCATTTAAATATGTTTTTAGTATTGCAGTTTTAAATAATCGTCGATTTTAGTCGTAGTTTCGGTCATGCCTAATATCATGTACCGTAAGAGCGGATCGAGTTGTTTGGAGTATGGGGTTGGTGTGATTGCTATTGAATTTTTTTTAATGTATTTTGCAATGGTAATTTATTACTAGCAAAGTGCTAGGATTTTAAGAAATTCTTAAATTCAAATGAGCTAAAAAATAAATCTTAAATTCATGTTGACTTCCTTCTATGTTTATTTTATTCTAAAAGAATAAATCTTAATTTCAAAGAATTTAAGTTAAAACTTAAAACTATTTGAATTGTTTGAAACAGAATATACATTGCCAACTAATGAGGCCAGGACCATGCCTTTAACATGCAAATTAAAGGTTAAATTATTCATGACCCTATATATTAGCATGCTATATAGATACTGAAGCAAGTACTAAGACACAAACACATATTTACAGAAACTACAAAGCAGCAACAAATTTGTAGGTTCTAAATGGCTCCAAGCTTCAACGATGAAAATTCACTCTTCAACTTCGTCGTGAAAGACGGAAATGGTGTTAAAGGTCTGGTGGACTCGGGCCTCACAGAGGTACCAGGTCAATACATCCAACCACCCCACCATCGCATCAACAAGCAAAATGCAACCGTGTCACTTGAAAACATGACCATTGATCTATCAGAGCTTGATGGTCCTAACCATGACCAAGTGGTCAAGTCCATTGCCCATGCTGCTGAGACTCTCGGCTTCTTCCAGGTGGTGAACCATGGTGTTCCAATAGAGCTCCTGGAGTCACTTAAAGCGTCGGCTCACAAGTTTTTCAACCAACCATCTGAAAAGAAGGCTGTGTATCTCAAGGGAGTGAGCCCTAGTCCTATGGTCAAGTATGGGACAAGCTTTGTTCCTGAGAAAGAGAAGGCTTTGGAGTGGAAAGACTATATTAGCATGATATACACCAATGATGCCGATGCTCTCGAGTTTTGGCCTAATGAATGCAAGTAAGAATCATAAACTGCTTATAAAATCTATAATCTGTTTGTGTTACAATAATTCCATTCCGTCATCCATTCAAATTTTGAGGATGACCAATTTACCCATTTACGTATAACATTCTTATGTTATGTATTTTTATAGGGAAGTGGCACTTGAGTACATAAAGACATCGACTGAGATGGTGAAAAGGCTACTGCACGCACTCATGGGTAACCTAGGAGTTAAACTAGACGACTCAAGGCTTGATGCACTTATGGGTTTAAGGATGGTCAACATGAACTTCTACCCAACCTGTCCTAACCCTGATTTGACCGTTGGTGTTGGTAGGCACTCTGATATGGGCACGCTAACGGTGCTTCTACAAGATGGCATTGGTGGATTATACGTGAAAAAAGGTGAAGACTCGTCATCAGGAAACGAAGATTGGATCGAGATTCCACCTGTCCATGGTGCTTTGGTTATCAACATTGGTGATGCACTACAGGTTAATAATATTTCATGCTTTAACTAAACTTATGTTGGCTGCGCAATAATAACTTCACACATACAAACATAGTTGTTAAAAAAATTGTTTTTGGTGTTAGATTATTAGCAATGGGAGGTACAAAAGCGCAGAACACAGAGTGCGAACCACCAGTGTTGAGTCAAGAGTGTCCGTCCCAATATTCAACACCCCACTGCCTACGGTGAAAATTGGACCATTGCCTGAGTTGGTGGCTCGAGATGGTGTGGCTCGTTACAGAGAACTCATGTTTGAAGAGTACATGAACAATTTCTTTGGGAAATCTCATGATGGAAAGAAGTCCCTTGATTTTGCGACTATATAATGAGACAGATGTGTGAATTTACATGATTTCAAGTTTACTGTTGTCACGACATCCATTAAAGGAGTTTCTTGATTGTAATAGACTTCTGCAATAATAAAATCGATTGGTTAAGTTCTTGAACATCATTTTTCTTTTCTTATTTTACAATTAGCCAATGAACAAAATAGAAGATACACTCACAAACATGGACGTCGTAATATCTATGAGTGCGACTCCACTAAACACCATCTTTGGATATTATCATTTCAGTTGCTAGCTAATAGAATACCAAAATGCATGTTCTTTTCACATTGTAGAATGATACACAAATTTTTTCAATATAATCTTGTCAAAAGTCAACTGTTAATACATTGAGCATTGTTCAAGTTAAGTTGCATTAGGCTTTTAGCGCATTAATTTCTAGACATAGTCTCTGGAGATTGATAGAGCCTTCAGTCTTTTTTAGGACTGAGACTCGTTCGCCCATAGGAGCTTAATACCTCAAATAGTAGCTGCAAGATGAGACCTTGATTATATTACCACTGCACAAGTAAAAGGTTCAACTAGGTCGTCGTCACGCGCCCTGGCTATAGCTTATTCAAATGTTATGGATAGTTGATTGCTTTGCTGGATTAGAGAGGCTAGTTCTAATACATTTGGGTATGATACACTGCTTATTTGGCCATGCTTATTAAAATGTTTCGCATCCTTTCAAGAACCACACAGTGACATGCTGCAAGAGACCTGATTCCTATTATCTGATTAGGATTCTCACTAACATAAACCTGTAACACCCGAGAACCTCATTACATAGATGTCCTTATTTTCTAGTTTCTAGCATACTACTGTAATTTCAAAGAATATGGAATTAAGTCATATATGAGACTCATGTAAGAAAGTCAAGTAGAAGTCTTTAAAAGATACTTCTTTAGCTTTAAAACGAATCTCTATTCGAATTTTAAACATATCCCATCTCTGAAATTAAAGCCTGAATTACAATTTTATATAAACTTTTCCTCACTCCACTTTTCAAACTTCTCATCATTGGATGGCTTCATCATTGCGATCTCATCATCTGCATTCGTTTCAACTTGTCAGTAAGCCTCCCCTTCCCCGCCGGGTCAATAAACTTCAGTCCCTCAGTCACATTCGTCACCGGTGAATAAGTCATTAGGTGATTGTGTTGTTTGGCTAAACTTTTTTGCTTAGAAATAACATTATTAACTACTACAATTTTAAACTTTTCATCGCTCCACTTTTCAAACCTGTGATCATTGGATGGCTTCATCTTTGCGATCTCATCATCAGTTAATGTAAAACCCGCATGCTTTTACTATGAATAGTACCCATAAAATCGTACGTACATGATTAGAACTTTCCTTGTATAGCACGTTTATGTTTCATGAACAAGAATTACAAGTATTACGTACGTGTTATAACACGATAAGTATTTATTATGTATGAACACACGCTAATTATATCAATATTAATTATATTCACGAATATACGAACATGAAATCATGAACGTAAATTAATCACGAACTAATATTACGTATGCATATATATTTATTACGAACACGAATAAATATATTAAGTAACGATCGATAACTAATTAGAACACGTAATTTACGAACACGAGAACACACTATTATTTTAGACACGGAAAAAGGTACGGGTTACCCCATGTGGGGCCTCCTACCCGCGGCTACACAAGAAACATGGGCTTAGCCCATGTAATTTTACGGGAATTTAGGAAAAACATGTTCATTATTTACAAAATTTAGAAAATAAGAAAAACCCTAGTTTTTCTTTTCTTTGCTCCTTGGCCGCCGGGTTTTAACATCACCAAAGGGTGATTCGGTTGATCTTGATCTTGGATTTATTACAAGGAATCGTGTGTGTTCATCCTTCTTGATTTCACGTAATCGGTATAACTTTTAGCCTTTTTCTTTTTATATTTTGATTTATTGACTCACATAAAATTGTGATGTTTTTAATTAAACTAATTAAACACAAGTATTTTAGACATGTTAATAATCATGGGGTTAAATCAATGAAGGGTTTAGGGGTGTTTTTGTTGTGGCCGACGCCTAACCGAGCCCCAAGGGGGTCTCGGCTTGGCTTATTTCGCACCACCGAGACCATATGGTCACGGTATGGTGGTGGTGGTCTCACGGCAGCAGCAAGGCAAGGGGAAACACCGACCTCGATCGGGGTATGGTGATGGTTACGGGTCCGGTTCATGGGTTTTAATCACGGGTCCGGTTCATGAATCATTTTTTTCAAGGTTTATGATTTTTACAAGTTATGTTATTTTTTTAGACTTAAATTAAATTAATTAAAAGCATGAACATGATTAATTTAATTTACATGACTTAGGTTATTAATTTAATTATTAATTCATGAATTTTAACCTAAGTATTTATCTTTAATTAAACTATATAACGAATTAATTATTAAAATCATGACTTATAATTAATTAATTAACATGACTTAGGTTATATTATTAATAGGTAATAATACATGTTTTAACCTAAGTATTTTACCTTATTTAATTAAAATCATGTTATTTTTAATTAAATACTTTAACCTATAGTTTATTTAATTTACATGTAATAATTAATAAACTATACTATATAATCACATGACTTAGAATAATAATCAGTAAACACTTAAGCTTATATAATTAGCTTAATTATCCAGCTTATATCTAATTATGGAAACTTTCTATTTTTAGAAACTTATCTATTTTAAGCAGTAATTCTATTTTTGGAAACTTTCTATTTTTGGAAACTTTCTATTTTTGGAAACTTTCTATTTTTGGAAAATTTCTATTTTTGGTAACTTCTATTTTTGGAAACTTTCTATTTTAGGAAACCTGCTATTTTTAGAAAGTTACTTATTATTACATAACAAGTATAATACTACATGAAATACAAGTAATACTTAATCAGAATAGGCAGAATATACGATAAACACAGTATAAAGCTTAAATCAGTAAAACATGACATGAACATATAAAACAAGCTAAGACATGATATAAAACCAGTTACGTACTCAGTAGTCAGATACTTATACACGTATGTATTTATGTAGCATTAGTGATATCGAAGTAGGAATCTCTTCCGTTCGTCTTCTTCGTTCACTGGACATAAGGTACGGATTCTCCGTCCTTTCAGTATGGACATTCTTTCCTTATTAGGATTCCCCGTATGCAGCCAACTGTTTTCCCTAGTATATATTTATATGTTTTGATTGCTTATGTTTAATTAGAATACCTAAAGCCATATACATGCATGACTAGTTTCACCTACTTATGGAGGTACCATAACCATAACACTGGAGGCACCAGTGTTATGACTTCACCACGGCGGAGTGATAGCTCGTGGCGTCCCTTTCAGCTTTTGGCCATTTATTATATTGTCAGGTGGGGCGTATGGGTGCATCCTAGTTACATGTTTTCAGCAGATTACTCAGTGTGAATGTGGTGTGTGCCTTGCATCCTTCACAAGGAGCTGATCCCTCCTACCCAAAACCAGTATATTAAATTAGAGGCAGCCCCTCTAATTTGCATGACGAGGTCACCCCTCCAAGTATTCATGCACGTTGATATTTCATGACCTATATTGGCTAACGGTAAAATATGTTAAACAGTTTTCACAAGATAAACATAAGGCTTTTCGAACTATAAAACCAGTTTTACTAAGATATAACCGGGTTATCAAGGACTTAGTTTCTTCTGCTGTTTCATGCTTATATGCTTATATTATTCATGCTTTACTTGTACATTCGTGCACTGAGCGTATTGCTCAGCCGTTTTCCTTTTCATGTCCCCAAAACGGCAGGTACTCAAGGACGCTCGTAGACTTTAAGCGTACGTGCATATGGACTAGAAGCTTTCTAACCTTCTTTACTTTATGCATTTATCTATACTTTGATACTCTTTCCATGGACATTGTTTAGTCCTTTCATTTACAGTACTTATGTTTGTGGTGAGTTCTACTTTTGGACTACCGATGTTTGATTCCGGTATTTCCTTTATGGTCATGTAATATTTAGACATTTATCCTTGTATGCTTTGATGACACGCCATAATCACGCGTGACATTCCATTTATCAAAATGGGGTGTTACAATTATGGTATCAGAGCCAAGGCTTCGACCTGTAGGCTCTCAAAACATGACCTGTGATTAGTGGGTAGTCACTATGGTCTTCCTAGAACTGACAGGCGGTTTTCATGCATTCATCATTTTCATGCATACATATATATGTCATTGTCACTGGTTTATGACTAAGTAATGGTTGGTACAGGACTGACCCTATTTAGTCGCATGTGTTTTATCGATACTTTTAAATTTGGGACTGACCCATAGGCGTCCCCTCGCCATTTATTTTGTTTTGAGTGAACTGACCATAGGCCACTCTCGAGCATACAAAAGTTTTCATAAAACTACATCATGCATTCATGTACTAGTTTTCCTGCATAAATTTTTCTCATGATTTATTGGTATAATTTTTTTTTCATGTATATATTTTATGTTTTGATCAGTTTAATCATGTATTTTATGTTATACCGTCAGATCGTTCTCACACGCGAGCAGGAACAACTCAATGCAGCAATCCAAGCTACAATGCAAGCTTTGCTTCCTCAGCTGAGGAACGACATCAGGGCTGAGGTTTAGGCTGCCAACAATCAGCAGCATTACCCAGCACCTCCTCCTCCTCCAGTGACAATTGCTACATGGCTAGAGAGATTCAACAAGCTCCGTCCTCGAGATTTCGAGAGAACAGATAGCCCCAGTGAAGCTGAAAGCTGGTTGGCTCACATCGAGAAGATCTTTGATGCTATGGGTTATGACCCCGTCTTCAAGTCGAGGTTGGCATATTACCGGTTCGAAGGGGATGTGTTAAATTGGTGGTTAGCATTGAAGCAGTCAGAGGGAGGTGATAATTGGGTGGCTGGTTTGACATGGGCTAAGTTCAGAGATAGGGTGATGGAGCAGTTCTTTCCCAAGGCTGAACAAGACAAGCTGAAGAGGGAGTACCATGGGATCTGACAGAGAGCTGGGGAGAATAGCAACGAGTTCATGCATCGCTTTCTTCGCTTAGCTGGTTTCCTTGGTGCAGCGGCAGGTACTCCTGAAGAGCAGGCACACCACTTTAGGTGGGCTCTTCGAACATCGGTCGAAAACATCTTGGTGTGTGCTACGTTTTACACGGTAGCACAAGTGGCCGATGCAGCACGTAAGCTGGAGATGCTACATGAGAGAGATGAGTTCGGGGAAGTAGAGAGACCCGATAAGAGGTAAACATTCGTATTCAAGCGGTGACCAATCCGTATTCTTTCAGTATATGTCAATTTTCATCCCTTTAAATTGTATCTTCCAGGCAGAAGACTGGGGACCGGTCTCAGCCGGCTACTCAGCAGCAGCCTAATCAGCCCAAAGGAAACGGTCAGACTAACGACCGTTCTGCTACGGATAAGCATGGCAGTAATGATAATTACCGTAACAATGCTGGACACTCCAACAGCAGCATGTCCTTATAATTACGTATTTTCTTTTGATTTCATGTTATAACTCATAATTCTGACACATTAGCAAATCTTCTACCAGGAACCATGGAAACGGTAGGGACCAGAACCAGAGGTTCACAGCCTAGCCATCCAGCTATCACTGGTATTCAATCTTACGATTATCCGCATTGTCCTTTGTACCCTATTATCATGTCTCATGTAAAATGTCTTATCAGGTTCTCAGCCAGTCAGGACACCTGCTGGAGGATATACTCATCCTCTTTGCTCTACTTGCCACCGTAGACACCCAGGGCCATGTCGCCGCGACAGTGACGCATGCTTCAAGTGTGGTCTTCCTGGCCATCGCATGAAGGACTGCCGCAAGGGCGAGATGGAGGGCACATCGGGACATGCTGATACCAAGCCGCCTCCTACCACTAGACGCGTCTACACGACATCTCGCGATCAGGCCAACAAGTCTACAGGTACCATCACTGGAATCTTGTATATGTATGGTCAAGCTGTATGTGTTCTGTTTGATATGGGTGCTACTCACTCGGTCATTTCTACTGCTTATGCCAAGAATGCTAGGATACTCCCCATGCCACTAGAGAATAGACTCAGTATTTCCACGCCTTTGAGACTCTGTACTTATAACCCATGTGTACAAGAGCCTTCCCCTAGAGTTTGACGATAAGGTTCGTCCTGTTGACGCACTTCCGCTGGACATGAATGACTTTGACATGATTTTGGGCATGGATTGGCTATCGAAGCATCATGCTACGATAGACTGCCATTAATATCGAGTCATCTTCGATGATGTTAATGCACCAGAGTACATTCATAACGGGTTCGTACCCGGCAGGTCTGTACAAATCATATCAACCCTGCAAGCACGTGCACTACTGTCACATGGCTGCGAGAGTTACCTAGCTACGGTTCATGACATGCATGCTGAATCCCCATCAATTCAGGATCAGCCGATAGTGTCAGAATTTCAAGATGTATTTCCAGAAGAACTTCCGGGCATACCACCTACACATGAAGTGTAATTCAATATCGATCTCATCCCAGGAGCTGAGCCGATTTCCAAGGCTCCTTATCGCATGGCTCCCATAGAGTTAAAGGAGCTGAAGGATCAACTGCAAGAACTTCTGGAACGAGGTTTCATTCGACCGAGCGCATCTCTATGGGGCGCACCGGTCTTATTTGTTAAGAAGAAGGACGACAGTATGCGTCTTTGCATAGACTATCGCGAGCTCAACAAGATTACCATCAGGAATAGGTATCCACTGCCACGTATAGATGATCTGTTTGACCAACTCCAAGGGGCCAAACACTTCTCCAAGATTGATCTTAGGTCAGGCTATCATCAGCTACGGGTTAAGGAGCAGGACATCGCCAAGACTGCTTTCCGTACACGCTATGGCCACTACGAATTTGTAGTCATGCCATTCGGCCTGACCAATGCTCCAGCAGTGTTCATGGATTTGATGAACAGAATCTTCCATGAATTTCTGGACAAGTTCGTCATTGTTTTCATCGATGACATCCTGATTTTCTCTAAGTCCAAGAAGGAACACGAAGACCATCTTCGTACAATACTACAGATTCTTCGCTAGAAGCAACTGTATGCTAAATTCTCCAAGTGTGAGTTCTGGTTAGACAAGGTGGCATTCTTAGGTCACATTGTATCAGCAGAAGGAATCACTATGGATCCAGCGAAGGTTGAGGCTATTACCAAATGGCCAAGGCCAACATCAGCGACTAAAGTCCGTAGTTTCTTAGGATTAGCTGGTTATTATCGTAGGTTCGTGGAGAACTTTTCCCGCCTAGCACTACCATTGACCAAACTGATGCGGAAAGGGGAGAAATTCGTTTGGACTGAAGAACGAGAGAAGAGCTTTGAAGACCTGAAGCAGAAGTTTGTATCTGCACCTATTCTTACTCTCCCATCTGGTACGGGTGGATTTCAAATCTATAGTGATGCATCGGGGAAGGGACTTGGCTATGTTCTCATGCAACATGGGAAAGTTATCGCGTACGCTTCATGACAGCTTAAGCCTTATGAGGAAAATTACCTTACGCATGACTTGAAACTTGCTGCAGTTGTGTTTGCATTGAAGATATGGAGGCACTACTTATACGGAGAATCATGTGACATTTTCACGGACCACAAGAGCTTGAAGTATATCTTCACTCAACGTGAATTGAACATGAGACAGAGGAGATGGTTAGAGCTGTTGAAGGATTTTGACATTAATATGCAGTATCATCCCGGCAAGGCGAATGTAGTAGCAGATGCACTTAGCAGAAAGTCCGGAATGATCAACGACATTGAGATTGAGGAAGAAATCATAAGAGACTTAGAGCGACTAGACATAGAAATCATGGTGCGTGGACAGCACGGTTACTGGGCTAATCTTAGAGTAGAACCCGAGTTACTCTCTAAGATCAAGGAAGCTCAGAAAGATGATGGAGAAATCTGGGCGATAATTTAGAATTTGGAGAAGCAGACAGAGTTCAGAGTAGATGAAGATGGTATCTTATGGCAGGACACGAGACTTTGTGTTTCTGATGATCAAGAACTCCGGGAAGCTTTGTTAGCTGAGGCTCATAGTTCCCCATTATCTATACATCCTGTTTCGACCAAGATGTACCATGACATCAAGCAGTAATTTTGGTGGAGTGGTATGAAACAGGATGTTGCCACTTACGTCTCCAAATGTCTTACCTGCCAGCAGGTTAAGATCGACCGTCAGTGATCTGGCGGTCTCCTTCAACCGTTAGATATTCCAGAGTGGAAGTGGGACAAAATCACCATGGATTTTGTTACTGGTCTTCCGCCAACCAAGAGGAAGCACGATGCAATTTGGGTTATCATAGATCGACTTACCAAATCAGCTCATTTCTTACCGATCCGCAAGGAAGATTCGGTCAGTAAACTCACCGATACGTATAGAAGAGAGATCATGAGACTCCGCGGTGGTCCATCCAGCATCGTCTCAGACAGAGATCCTCGATTCACTTCGCGATTTTAGAAAGGTCTGCAGAAAGCTTGGAGTACACAACTTAAGCTTAGCACGACTTTTCATCCTCAAACAGACGGGCAGTCGGAGCGAACGATTCAGACATTGGAAGACATGTTGAGGTCATGTGCGTTGGAATGAACGGGTGATTGGGACGATTATATCTGTTTGGTGGAGTTTGCATACAACAACAGTTGGCACGCAAGTATTAAGTGTGCTCCTTTCGAGATGTTGTATGGCAGAAAATGTCGCGCCCCAATCTACTGGGATCGGGTTGGTGAGCGAACACTTGAAGGAACATGATACAAAGATTTTGCTAGGTTCAATTAAGTTCTCGGTATCTTCTCGAATTGATCACGGTTCAAAGTGGAATAGTTGTTCTTGGTTACTAAAAAGGGAATTGGTTTCCTATTCTACTAAAAAGATTTAAATGCGCAAAGATATAAAATTAAACTAAAAGCAGTTAATAAAAACAATTAAAAATATAGCTTGAATTGAATTAAAATTAAACACTAAAACAGTAACTGTAAAATACCCTTGATGCGGAATAAATCTGCTCATTCGGAATACATTGAAATTCACTTCATTCAGAATAAACAATTGATCCGGAATATCTTGCTGAAAACCTTTCATTCGGAATATTTTTCTTATTCGGAATAATTAACAAAAACACTTCATCCGGAATAACTAACTTACTCGGAATAAATGAATTGAAAGCTTGATTCGGAATATTTGCTTCACCAGGAATAAAAACTCATCCGGAATATTTTCTTTGATTCGGAATATCTAAACTCATCCGGAATATTTTCTTTATCCGGAATATACCCTTGACTCGGAATAAATTAACTCATACGGAATAATTAACAAAAATGCTTCGTTCGGAATAAAATGCACTGACTCGGAATAATGAAAACAAAAGCTTCATCCGGAATTTATGGGCTTCATCCGGAATAAATAAATACAAATGCTTTGGTTCGGAATAATGGCTTCACCCGGAATAAAACTTGATCCGGAATAATAGGCTCATTCAGAATATAATGCTGGTTCGGAATAATTGATAAAAAGCTTTGAAAGTCCCTAATCAATGCTAGAAACCCTAAACTTAACTAATCAACACAAGGTATTACTTTTCAAACGTAATCTTATTATTGTATAATAAAGAATTACAAGTGTTATGGATAACACCGTTTGATGACAATGTGTTGTGCACACTTTGAACAACTATAAACCCTAACTTATGAATACTATCGCAGCTGTTTGATTCTATATGTTCTAAGCAATAATGTTATGAATATACTCAAAGTGTTAAACATTAAAGCATGGATACACATCCTATTTATAGTGATACGAGGTTGACCTAAATAGTACTTGATGGTGACTACACAAGACTTTCACTTTTCAGACATCAGTCACATGATGCTCTTCTATTCTTGGTAGTCTGCCATTATGCTTTAAAGAAACAGTTGTCGAAACAGTTTCCTTTTTCTTCATAGTCTCGAACACACAAATGGCATGTCCAAAGTGTGCTGAGTGTTAACAGGGTATTGCCACCCCTGTTAACCCTCAACCCCTCAGAGTCCCTGATACATCTTGGCTGTTATCCATCACAGCCAATGAGTATGTCTTCAAGTAATCTTTGACTTCCTTGACAATGTCTCTGACATGGACTCTTCTGAGGTTGCTCACAGAGACTTTGATCTCTGTAAGTCTTGCGATACTTGCCTGCCTCCTAGGCACAGGCAAGGGACTATCTAACAGCTTAATTATGTTTAAATCTATGATTAGGGAATCTAACAAGTTTAGATTCCCAACAATCTCCCCCTATTTAAACATAAATATTGATAGATCTATCTAAGTTAAGGTAAGTGAGTTAACATCTTCTTCTTACTCATAACAGATCTAAAGAAACATACCTCATGATTTTATTAATACTTAAAGGAAATTACAAGTACATTACAAAAGTAAAATAAAATGTAAAGGTAAAATTGGGCTGTGAATTTCTTCAATAGTCATCATTTTTAATCTTTTCTTCAGCTTCAGCTAAGTCTAATCTGTTATCCAACTCTTCCTGCAAAGTTTTTGCAAACCTTTTGGAATACTTTGTGTTGATCTTGAGTGACTTCTTCTGACAAAGCAGCTGAATTGTTGATGCTAAGCACAGCTCATCTTCTCCTTGAAATGCATACTGGCAAGCTCTATTCATGAATGCCATTCCTCTTTCAGGCTCTGTGTATGTCTGACCATCAACATGGCCAACTATACCATTTGGTAGGATCAAATCCCTGTGCATACCATCCACTTGAACATCATCTGTGACAAAAGTTTCCTTAACAAGTTGAGAAACTCTTCTTCTTTTGTTACCAGTCTTTGGGGGTTCTTGTTCAAAAAGCTGTGGTGGGGGATCTATCTTGAGTTTGGCAGCCGTTTCTTTGATCCAGGTAAACTTGGCCTTAATAGTCTTAAGCAGAAGAAAATTAGCCTATCCAATTCTTTTGGCAGCTAAGGCTTCAAGTTCGAACCATTCAGATAACCCAATTGTCTTTAGCCTGAAGTTGTCAAACACATTCATGTTTCCCTGTTGGTTATCTCTCCACAAGATCATCTGTGGGGTGTTGGTGGATTTGTGAATGGTGTATTTAACTTGGTTATCTTGCCAGGTGCATACCTGTTGTTAACGCAGGCATCATAATCAGCTTTGACTTTTCTTAGTGCCTCAGCGCGTTTAACTTCCATTTCCCTCAACCTTTATTTTTTCTTTTCTCTTTCAGGTGGAGTCATCTTCCTTTGAGTAGCTTCATTCAATTCTTTGGCTGTCTTGAGTTCATTTAATCTCTTGAATTCCTCAGCCCGTTTCTCTATTTCTTCAGGAGTTAAAGGAATCTCATTGGAAGGTGTAAAGGTTGAAAAATGGGAAAGGTCTGTGGTGGATCCTCCTGTCTCTAGCATCGCAGCTATTTTCTTTAGTTTGGTGTCTGTGTCAACCAAAACTATCTCCTTTCCTTTCTTCGAGACAGAGGATTCCACACTCATGTTTTTTAAAACTTCAGCTCTTCTGATAAATGTTGTCCGAGCCTGAGTTTGTATTGCTTTGGGAAGGGAGCTAACAGTGAACTTTAGCTTCTTGGCAGCTGGTTCACCATCATCCCCAGACTCGCTGGTGTTAACCAAAGCCAGGTACTTTGATGAATCAGCTCCATCTTGATTCTGTTGCTCCCCCTGAGTGTTATCCTCATCATCAGATATGTTAACAGGTGTGATGACTTGGAGGGGGACAGGTGTAATGGTGTTGTCAGCTGATGATGAGCCTTGTTTAGCAGATTCAAGGTTAAGTGTTGTTTCCTTCTCCCCCTCACGTTCATCCTGGCTACACAGACGTTTGGATGAACGTGTTTGAAAATGCCTTGCAATCTGTTCAACAGAGGCAGCCATAGCACGTTGCCTTTTCCTTGAAGCCCTGGCAATCTTCAGCAAAAGGTTGCTGTTTCCATTAGTATTAGCCTGAACTCGATTAACAATGAAGTTTGCATGACGGTATTGCCTGTTACGAATAGCTTCAAATTGTCTTTGCATAGTTAGCTAATGTTCATGGAATAAGGCAGGGACCTCTGAGTCAATTACATCCTTCATTCTTGTGGATAGGTGACTAAGTCCTTGTGCTACACCTTTTCGTGCACCATCCTTGATGGGTTCAGTAACCGCCTCAGCAACAACCTTTTGTATGATCCCTGGAAATGTGACAGTGAAGTTATGCATTTCAGACTTGATCACATCCAGCTTCCTTGATAAGCATTCAATGTCAGATTGATGATGAACAGGCTGAAGATTATGTATGTTGAGGCTTTGTTGAGCATAATCATCCCCCTTAGTAAAAGATCAAAGTTGGTTTGGGCAGGATGATCAAACATTAGAAACTCAGTTGTTGGATCATAGGTTGGGCGTTGGAAGACTGTTGTTGTGGAGGTAGCAGAGTTTGGAGTAACAACAGCGTCCTTAGGAGGAGGAGTATTATTTCCAGCTGGGGTGGACACAACTATTTCCTTGGGAGGAGAGACAGAATGTTGATCTTCCTCATCTTCTTCATCCTCCTCCTCAAACATCCCCTCAGGGATTTCATCTTTAGGCATTGACTCAAGATCAGAGACATCATCCACTAATGACAACATTTCTTCTTCAATATTCAGCAGAGGCTCATTGTCATTAGGTTGGTCTTGAGTAATTGTATCAGCCTCTTTCTCCTGTTGTACCTGGGATTCAGTGACTGGCTATACATATTCAGCCTGCAAATTGTTATAATTAGTAACAGGGAAAAAAGTAAGGGGAATGGTCGCCATTTCGCTGTCCTAGAGAGGTTGAGGGTTGTGACAAATCTAACATTTTCAGGTAGTTAAATATTTTCTCGTATAATACTTTGAAACTTATTTTTGTGTTGGTTGACGAACTCACAATTTACGGATTTAAATTTGGGCTTACGTGCATAATTTGGCGTCTTTTACGACTAAACCGGAAACCTTAGGATTACGTATTTACGTTTTTGAACTCCGTTTTTGATGAGACAATTTTTATTGGATTCGTTTTGTGACGGTGATTCATAATTTATAAAAACGTTTTTCGTAAAACGACCCGAGGGCACGCAAATCGAGAAAACTAGAATCGAGAAATACCCGTAAACTAGTGAGATGGGACAAAACACTTTGCCCCATCCCACTAGCTTACATGGGACGGCCAAAAACACCTCACCACCATAGGTGGCACAAGCTTAACTTGTTTAATAACAAGTGTAAGCCTTAGCTTACACTTTAGGCTAAGCTTTCCACCAAACTTATCAAAACCAACAATGGTTTTCACTTAACCATTTCACACATGCAATTTACTCTCAAACTCTCTCTACTTCACCATCTATGCCGTCCCATATCAAGCCATAAACACCATTTTTGATCTCTTCCAACTACAAACCACATGTTTACTAGTCCTATTAAGGTGTTTCCTTGAAACCTTGATCATTTGGTGGCCATATAACCAACTTTGGAGGTGATTTGCTTGTGTCCTAGGGCTGATTTTCCAACATATGATCTTGCTATTTGATGGTCTTGGAGATACTTGTTGTGTTCATCAAGTTCTTGCCTTCCTAAAACAAGAAATCCACTTGGATTGGTAAAGAAGATCATCCTCTACATTTTTCTCTTATTATTTTGTAAAGAACAAATGTATTTTCTTTCATTTTGTATATGTATATGATGTATATATGATGATAAAAATGTTGTGTGGGGATCAAGTGTTGATAAACATGCTTAAAAATGATGATAACCATAAAATGAAGCTAAAATCATGTCTAATTAGTTGGCTGTATAAAAACAGTAGATAACTAAATGAAGAACTGATAAAAATGCATGGTTTGATCTATTTACAGTAAAGTAGATGATGTTATACACATGTGAGAGTTGGCCATGCAATGGAATCAAAATAATGAGTGAGATATGATCAAAACAAGTTAGGTGGTACAATCTGAATAAGCAGTTTTGTAGGGACTGTTAAGGCAACTTAAACTTAAAATGGGCAGTAGCTATAACTAAGTTATATTTAGCACATATCATGAAGAAGTTGTCATTTAAAAATGAGCTTCTAAGTCATTGTAGAACTCTAGATATGATAAAAATGGTAAATGTGAAGTTAAAAATCAGATTTTGGAAATAATGTTTATTATTATTATATAAGCACTCACTTTATAATTTATAAAATGTAAAGTATAAACCCACTAACTTGTAAAACTTAATTATATAAATGTATAAAAGGTTAATTAAATGGGTAAAATATATAAATGGTGGTAAAAGTAATATTTATAAGTAATAAAAACTATAAACTTGATTTTTACGACTTTTTCGGCTATCGCCGTGAAATTAACGTTTTTCATCAAATAAAACTTAGACGACCAAACCCGTCTAATGTAAAGTTTATAAAAGATATATACTGATGTATAAGTAACTAAGACAAGTAAAAACCGGTAAAACCCGAACTATAAGAATTACGGACAATTACGAGCTAACTAAACCTATTAGACTAATAATTGGACTTAATAAGATAAATACTTGTAAAAAGAATTATTTGGGCTTAACCCAATAGGACCCAACATGAAAAGTATATATATACTGATCATATAAGTATATAATGGGTAAAAACAAGTAAAATAACTTATAAAAGACTTAATGGACTTAAAATAGGTAAAATCGGTAAAACTAGTGAACTAGTAAGACGATACTAAAACGTAAACACTAAAATGAGTAAATGAGAATTTATAAACCCACTTGATCATCATCATATGTACAATAATCATATATATGTATATTGTTATTTTGACAAAAGTCATTGGACCGAGTCTAAGACCGATTATTATTTATATAGGTTTCCGTGACCGAAGCACGCCCGTAGCCGATAATCCGCCTTTCATTAACAACGTGAGTTCATAGCCTCGCACTCTTTTAAATGTTTTATAAAATGATTTGTAAACCCGCGAGGGAGATAACATGCTAGATTTTTATAAAAATAGAACACAAGTAGTCCCGATTGTATGCTTAATGAGATGGACCCGAATGATGCTATGACCCTATATTCGAGACTAAAAGGATTATTAGTAGTTAGGTTATGTCACTTAAAGTCCCATTAGCATGAATTGTGAACTACCGGGATTTGGTAGACGCTTATGCATTTGATAGTACTATTTGGGGACGATCACCCCAGTTCGCGCCTTGACGGTTGATCCCCGTCGTACCACATTGACTGGTAAGCGAATTTATGTATGAGAAGATTCCATAGCGTGATTTTTGTGACGACACGCTAACTTAGATGGGCAAATTGTTTGTCGGGTTCGCGGCCCGCTGTTTTCACAGTAAGGTAACAATGTCATGCGGCTAATAATAATCCTAATACAATGTAAGACATAAATAATAAATGATAACGACGCTATTACGATGAATATATTACCTATCATGGTAATATAGAGACTGCGGTCTCATGGACGGTTTTCAGATGTATGCTTGATATATATTGCCTGACTAGCAATATGTGGACTTACTTCCGATATTATACTTGTGTTCTGATTTTAATGATTGTAAATGATTGTTTTATATAACGGTTTTCATTAAACTCTATGAATTCACTCGGCATTCGCTGATATGATTTTTGCATGTTTTCTATCTCAGGTGCTTGAAGGTAATCCGGATGGAGATCGACTCTGATGGCCCACACTTAATATTAAAAATGTTCATTCGATCTGTGTTTTGTAAACTTAATGACCTGTATAATTTGGGACCTGTTGTACACTTTTAAACCTTTTCATCGAATGAATGTTTGTTAAACCTTGTACAACCATTTTTATGTGTTGTCTATGATTGGAGTTATTGTGCTATCCCGTAACACTCTGAAAGACCCTTCCGCTGTACCGATACGAAAAATGAGAGTGTTACAGTTTGGTATCAGAGCTCTCGTTGTAGAGAACAAAAGATTTTTAAAAACCAAGGTTTTGAACAAAACTTTTCAAAATCTTTTGACAATGAACATTTGAGAAAATATTTGAAAAATCTTTTGACTATAACGGTGCCAGAGATCTCCGACGTTACCAACAAGCCTTATTGAGAAGATATATATTTTGATATATATAATTTAATTTATATATATGTATATATCGTGATTTCATTATGTAATTGTTTAACTAGTATGTTATCCTAATACGAGATAAATATATATAAATGCAGATTGTCATGGCTGACCCTAATATTCCTGTAGAAAACCATGCTATTCCCGAACCTAATATAGAAGATGATCCTTATTTAGACTTAGTAGATTTTGATATTGATGACGAGGAGGAACCATTTGAGGATCCCGAGCCCGAGTTAGGACTAGGAGATCAGATTGCCCCTCAGGTTGACTTAGTAGAGAATGAGATTGAGAATGTGGGTAATGAGAATGTGGAGATTGAGAATGCTGATATTGAGAATGAGAATGAGATTGGGTTAGATGAGTTAGATGATGAGATTGACGACGAGGATGTCGAGGAGGACGTAGGTATAGATGTTGAGATTGATGATGATGAGGAGGCCGAGCTTATTTATCCGTATGATGTTCCAGAGGGCGAGCCTTTGCCCCCACCAGTTTGTTTGTCTGATTCTGAGGATGAGTTACCTAGGGATGAAATGTCTGAATCGTCTGAATCTGATTCTGAATCAGAGGAGGATGAGGATGACGATGCACCTGACGGTACCGATGGTATTGCTACTCGTAGACATGAGATAGGAGAGTCGTCTAGTGCTCGAGAGGCTACTCATATAGATGGTCTTGCACCATGGGCCTTGAGACGTGATCTAGATGCTTCCCGTGTTAGGAGTTGTGTGACAGAGGTTGGATTAGGTGTTGTTCAGACTCAGGTTGCTTATTTGGAGTCGAAGACTAAGATTGGAGAGAAAGAGCGAGAATTGCTTAGTTTGGATTTGAGTGATGTAGAACGTGGTTTGAATGAGGCTTTTAGGAGGTTATCGGTATTGGAAAGTGGTGAGTATGCTGCTATGAAGAAAAAGGTGAATTCTTTGGAGATTCAGTTGAGTGTGGCTCGTGCGATGCGTGAGAAAGGTGAAAAGGAGTTGAATGTATCCGTGGGTTGGAACAGTAGATTTTATGCTGACATGGTTGAAAGAGGAGTAATCCGTAAGCGCCCAGCTGAAGATGTGTCTAGTGATCATCCGGCGAAGATCCAGAAGACGATGGATGATGGACCATCTGGCGGTTCTCAGTAGACCAATCTGTATTTAGTAGTGACCTTTAGATCTTTTGTGTTTATAGCTTTGGCTGAACCGACTTGTTAGTTGTAGACTTGGCACGAATTTTGAGTGTATATAGTGTTAGAACTTTGATATGGATGTACTAAGACAATACTTTTGTTTCAGATCGAATGAAATATGTATCTTGTCTTGAATTCCATATTGTGCCTTATTTGTATCTTGATTATGAATTCGATCCATATTATATGAATCCTTTGTTGGATGAATGCTTAATGCTTTGAAATTGTGGAATTATAGAACTATGCCGCCCAAGAAGGCTGTGACTGAGGATGATGTACGTAGGATTATTACGGAGCAAGTTACCGCATCTATGACTGAATTCATGGCAAATGCTAGAAATGAAGCTGGCGGTAGTGGAGCTGGCGGTAGTGGAGCTGGCGGTAGTGGAGCTGGCGGTAGTGGAGCTGGCGGTAGTGGAATTGGCGGTACTAATGTGAATGTGAATGCTAATAATGTGAATGCAAATGCTGGAGGAAATATAGGAGGACTTGGAACGAATGCACCTGAAGTTGGTGGCTGTACTTATGTGACGTTCATGAAGTGTGAACCTCTACCTTTTAATGGAACTGAAGGTGCTGTAGGACTAAGCCAGTGGATCGAGAAGATTGAATCGGTGTTTAGGATTAGTAAGTGTAAGGAGGAAGATAAGGTGACTTTTGCTATGGCTACTCTTAAAGGTCGTGCGTTGACTTGGTGGAACGGGAGAATTGCTTTCATGGGTCTTGATGCTGCTAATGCTACTCCTTGGGCTGAAATCAAGAAGTGGATGACTTTGGAGTTTTGTCCTCGTAGTGTGATCATTAGGTTAGAACAGGAGTTGATTCATCTGAGAATGAAGGGTGTGGACATTGATAGTTACACGAACCGATTCCATGAGTTGGCCTTGCTATGTCCTCGATTGGTTGAACCCGAAGAGATCCGAATTGAGCAATATGTGAAAGGGTTGACCAAGAATATCCGGGGGGACGTGACATCATCTAAACCACTGACCATTGATGATGCTGTTCGAATGGCTTACCAACTCATTGGACAGATAATTCAGGATAAGGAAGATGAAGCCCGTGTAGGTGAGAAGAGAAAGGGAGACGGTGATCGTATAGATAGAGGTGATAATAGGAAGAATTTCAATCGCCGTCAGAATCAGAGAAAGGGGAATGCAAATGCTATTACCAACAATGCACCGCGCAACGATGATAGATGTCCTAAGTGTGGCAACAAGAGGCATCCTGGCGACTGCTGGAAGTGCCGAAATTGCGGAAAGCTTGGACACAAGGTTGAAAGGTGTAAGAAGGGAACGATTTGCTTCAACTGTAATGAAGAAGGTCATAGGAAATCGGAATGCCCCAAGTTGAAAGCGATTGTACCTGGAAGAAACCCCCAGAGTGGTATCTACCAACTTGGAACAATTGAGGTGAAGAAAGAGGATCCGAATGTCGTTACCGGTACGTTTTTACTCAACAATCATTATGCTGTTGCTTTATTCGATTCGGGTGCCGATAGGAGCTTTGTATCCACTAAATTTAGTGCCCTTATTGATATAGAACCTGTTGAGATAAGTACCAGTTACGAGGTGGAATTGGCTGATGGTAAATTAGTGAAAACTAATAAGCTATTAGAAGGATGCTCTCTAAATCTCTTGAACCATTCCTTTCCGATTGATTTGATGTTGATAGAATTAGGTAGTTTCGATATTATTATTGGTATGGATTGGTTGTCGTTGAATAATGCTACTATTTTATGTGGAGAGAAGAAGGTTAAGATTCCTCTTAGGAATAGGACGTTAGTAATTGATGGTAGTCGAGGTGAATCCCGTTTGAAAATCGTTTCATGTATTAAAGTCCAAAAGTACATCAGGAACGGTTGTGAGTTATTCTTAGCTCAAGTTACCGGGAATGAGTCAAAGGAGAAACGATTGGAAGATGTACCTATTATTTGTGAATTTCCTGAGGTATTTCCTAAAGATTTACCGGGACTTCCACCGATAAGGCAAGTAGAGTTTCGAATCGATTTAATTCCTGGTGCTGCACCGGTGGCACGTGCGCCTTACCGATTAGCCCCTTCTGAATTAAAGGAGTTATCTGAGCAACTTAAGGAGTTGTCTGATAAAGGTTTTATTCGACCGAGCTCATCGCCTTGGGGAGCTCCAGTCTTGTTCGTTAAGAAGAAGGATGGATCTTTTCGTATGTGCATTGATTATAGGGAGCTGAATAAGTTGACAATTAAGAATCGATATCCTTTACCTAGGATTGATGATTTGTTTGATCAACTGCAAGGATCTAGTATGTATTCTAAGATAGATTTGCGGTCAGGATATCACCAACTTCGCGTCCGTGAAGAAGATATTCCTATAACTGCATTTAGAACTCGTTATGGACACTATGAATTTCAAGTAATGCCAATTGGGTTAACTAACGCACCTGCGGTTTTCATGGATTTAATGAATCGAGTGTGCAAGCCCTACTTGGATAAATTTGTGATTGTGTTTATTGACGATATTCTAATCTATTCTAAGAATGAAGATGAGCATAGAGAACATTTGAGGATTGTTTTGAAGTTGTTGAAGGATGAAAGGTTGTATGCTAAGTTTTCGAAGTGTGATTTCTGGTTGGATTCTGTGCAATTTCTTGGTCATGTGATTAACAGAGATGGAATTCATGTTGATCCTGCAAAGGTTGAAGCTATTAAGAATTGGTCTGCACCGACAACGCCAACGGAAGTGCGACAGTTCTTAGGATTAGCTGGCTATTATAGGCGATTCATCAAAGAATTTTCTTTAATAGCTAAACCCTTGACTAAGCTTACTCAGAAGAATAAACCTTTCGTTTGGGGAAGTGATGAAGATGGAGCATTTCAGACATTGAAGCAAAAATTATGTAGTGCGCCAATCTTATCATTACCCGAAGGGTGTGAAGATTTTGTAGTGTATTGTGATGCATCTCTTAGAGGTTATGGAGCTGTGTTGATGCAGAGAGAGAAAGTGATAGCTTATGCTTCTAGGCAATTAAGGAAGAATGAGGAGAATTATACTACTCATGATCTTGAGTTAGGAGCTGTGGTCTTTGCTCTTAGGTTGTGGAGACATTATCTGTATGGCACCAAGTGTACGGTATTCACCGATCACAAAAGCCTACAGTATATTCTCGACCAGAAAGAGTTGAACATGAGGCAACGAAGATGGATAGAGTTGTTAAGTGATTATGATTGTGATATAAAATATCACCCAGGAAAAGCCAATGTTGTTGCTGATGCGTTGAGTAGGAAAGATAGAGAGCCTATCAGGGTGCGTTCTCTAGTCTTGACCGTGCACAATAATTTGCCTGAGCAAATTAGAAATGCACAAATAGAAGCTTGTAAGAAGGAGAATTTTGTTAATGAAGGGTTCCGAGGAGAAGGAGATCCTTTAGAGGTTAGAGCTGATGGAGTGCAATGTTTAAGAGGTCGTATGTGGATACCTAAGTTTGGAGGCTTAAGAGATTTGGTTATGTTAGAATCCCATAAATCTAAGTATTCCATTCATCCGGGATCTGATAAGATGTACCATGATTTGAAGAAGTTGTATTGGTGGCCGAATATGAAAGCTGACATACCTATGTATGTTCTTCAATGCTTGACTTGTGCTAGAGTCAAAGCTGAACATCAAAAGCCATCAGGACTACTTCAACAACCCAAGATTCCTGAATGGAAGTGGGAGCGAATTACGATGGACTTTATCACCAAGCTTCCTAGAACATCATCTGGAAACAATTCGATTTGGGTTATTGTCGATAGACTGACCAAATCAGCACACTTCATTCCGGTTAAGGAGCAGTTCTCACTGGAGAAGCTGACTCGAATATACCTGGATAATGTCGTATGCAAGCATGGAGTGCCTGTATCGATCATTTCAGATCGAGATCCTAGATTCGCATCGAATTTTTGGAAATCCCTCCAAAGATCTTTGGGAACGAATCTCGATATGAGCACTGCTTATCACCCCCAGACTGATGGGCAGAGTGAAAGGACGATACAAACACTGGAAGATATGTTGAGAGCTTGTGTGTTAGACTTTGGTAAGAATTGGGATAAACATTTGTCGTTAGCAGAGTTTTCATATAACAATAGTTACCATTCTAGTATTAAGGCTGCACCGTTTGAAGCTTTGTATGGTAGGAAGTGTAGATCTCCTGTATGTTGGAGTGAAGTTGGGGATACCCAGCTCACGGGACCGGAATTGATCCGGGAGACTACGAAGATGATAGTTCAGATTAAGAAGAGGTTGTTGACTGCCCGTAGTAGACAGAAAAGTTACGCGGATGTGCGGCGGAAGCCAATGGAGTTTGAAGTGGGTGACCGAGTAATGTTGAAAGTATCGCCATGGAAAGGCGTTATAAGATTTGGAAAACGAGGAAAATTGAATCCCCGTTATATTGGACCCTTTAAGGTTTTATCTAGAGTAGGTCCGGTGGCTTACAAACTAGAGTTACCCCCAGAACTTCATGGTGTTCACAACACATTCCATGTATCTAATCTGAAGAAATGTCTAGCAGTGAGTGATGAGAAAATTCCGTTAGGTAAGGTTCGAATAGATGGGAAGTTGCATTTTATCGAAGAGCCCGTAGAAGTTATGGACCGTGAGGTAAAGCAACTGAAACAAAGTCGGATACCTATTGTCAAGATCCGATGGAATTCAAAGCATGGACCGGAGTATACTTGGGAACGAGAGGATGAAATGTGGAAGAAATATCCGCACCTCTTCGATTTCAATAAGAAACGGACATCCAAATGAAATGGATCACGAGGACGTTGATCCCTTTTAGGAGGAAAAGCTGTGACAAATCTAACATTTTCAGGTAGTTAAATATTTTCTCGTATAATACTTTGAAACTTATTTTTGTGTTGGTTGACGAACTCACAATTTACGGATTTAAATTTGGGCTTACGTGCATAATTTGGCGTCTTTTACGACTAAACCGGAAACCTTAGGATTACGTATTTACGTTTTTGAACTCCGTTTTTGATGAGACAATTTTTATTGGATTCGTTTTGTGACGGTGATTCATAATTTATAAAAACGTTTTTCGTAAAACGACCCGAGGGCACGCAAATCGAGAAAACTAGAATCGAGAAATACCCGTAAACTAGTGAGATGGGACAAAACACTTTGCCCCATCCCACTAGCTTACATGGGACGGCCAAAAACACCTCACCACCATAGGTGGCACAAGCTTAACTTGTTTAATAACAAGTGTAAGCCTTAGCTTACACTTTAGGCTAAGCTTTCCACCAAACTTATCAAAACCAACAATGGTTTTCACTTAACCATTTCACACATGAAATTTACTCTCAAACTCTCTCTACTTCCCCATCTATGTCGTCCCATATCAAGCCATAAACACCATTTTTGATCTCTTCCAACTACAAACCACATGTTTACTAGTCCTATTAAGGTGTTTCCTTGAAACCTTGATCATTTGGTGGCCATATAACCAACTTTGGAGGTCATTTGCTTGTGTCCTAGGGCTGATTTTCCAACATATGATCTTGCTATTTGATGGTCTTGGAGATACTTGTTGTGTTCATCAAGTTCTTGCCTTCCTAAAACAAGAAATCCACTTGGATTGGTAAAGAAGATCATCCTCTACATTTTTCTCTTATTATTTTGTAAAGAACAAATGTATTTTCTTTCATTTTGTATATGTATATGATGTATATATGATGATAAAAATGTTGTGTGGGGATCAAGTGTTGATAAACATGCTTAAAAATGATGATAACCATAAGAAATGAAGCTAAAATCATGTCTAATTAGTTGGCTGTATAAAAACAGTAGATAACTAAATGAAGAACTGATAAAAATGCATGGTTTGATCTATTTACAGTAAAGTAGATGATGTTATACACATATGAGAGTTGGCCATGCAATGGAATCAAAATAATGAGTGAGATATGATCAAAACAAGTTAGGTGGTACAATCTGAATAAGCAGTTTTGTAGGGACTGTTAAGGCAACTTAAACTTAAAATGGGCAGTAGCTATAACTAAGTTATATTTATCACATATCATGAAGAAGTTGTCATTTAAAAATGAGCTTCTAAGTCATTGTAGAACTCTAGATATGATAAAAATGGTAAATGTGAAGTTAAAAATCAGATTTTGGAAATAATGTTTATTATTATTATATAAGCACTCACTTTATAATTTATAAAATGTAAAGTATAAACCCACTAACTTGTAAAACTTAATTATATAAATGTATAAAAGGTTAATTAAATAGGTAAAATATATAAATGGTGGTAAAAGTAATATTTATAAGTAATAAAAACTATAAACTTGATTTTTACGACTTTTTCGGCTATCGCCGTGAAATTAACGTTTTTCATCAAATAAAACTTAGACGACCAAACCCGTCTAATGTAAAGTTTATAAAAGATATATACTGATGTATAAGTAACTAAGACAAGTAAAAACCGGTAAAACCCGAACTATAAGAATTACGGACAATTACGAGCTAACTAAACCTATTAGACTAATAATTGGACTTAATAAGATAAATACTTGTAAAAAGAATTATTTGGGCTTAACCCAATAGGACCCAACATGAAAAGTATATATATACTGATCATATAAGTATATAATGGGTAAAAACAAGTAAAATAACTTATAAAAGACTTAATGGACTTAAAATAGGTAAAATCGGTAAAACTAGTGAACTAGTAAGACGATACTAAAACGTAAACACTAAAATGAGTAAATGAGGATTTATAAACCCACTTGATCATCATCATATGTACAATAATCATATATATGTATATTGTTATTTTGACAAAAGTCATTGGACCGAGTCTAAGACCGATTATTATTTATATAGGTTTCCGTGACCGAAGCACGCCCGTAGCCGATAATCCGCCTTTCATTAACAACGTGAGTTCATAGCCTCGCACTCTTTTAAATGTTTTATAAAATGATTTGTAAACCCGCGAGGGAGATAACATGCTAGATTTTATAAAAATAGAACACAAGTAGTCCCGATTGTATGCTTAATGAGATGGACCCGGATGATGCTATGACCCTATATTCGAGACTAAAAGGATTATTAGTAGTTAGGTTATGTCACTTAAAGTCCCATTAGCATGAATTGTGAACTACCGGGATTTGGTAGACGCTTATGCATTTGATAGTACTATTTGGGGACGATCACCCCAGTTCGCGCCTTGACGGTTGATCCCCGTCGTACCACATTGACTGGTAAGCGAATTTATGTATGAGAAGATTCCATAGCGTGATTTTTGTGACGACACGCTAACTTAGATGGGCAAATTGTTTGTCGGGTTCGCGGCCCGCTGTTTTCACAGTAAGGTAACAATGTCATGCGGCTAATAATAATCCTAATACAATGTAAGACATAAATAATAAATGATAACGACGCTATTACGATGAATATATTACCTATCATGGTAATATAGAGACTGCGGTCTCATGGACGGTTTTCAGATGTATGCTTGATATATATTGCCTGACTAGCAATATGTGGACTTACTTCCGATATTATATTTGTGTTCTGATTTTAATGATTGTAAATGATTGTTTTATATAACGGTTTTCATTAAACTCTATGAATTCACTCGGCATTCGCTGATATGATTTTTGCATGTTTTCTATCTCAGGTGCTTGAAGGTAATCCGGATGGAGATCGACTCTGATGGCCCACACTTAATATTAAAAATGTTCATTCGATCTGTGTTTTGTAAACTTAATGACCTGTATAATTTGGGACCTGTTGTACACTTTTAAACCTTTTCATCGAATGAATGTTTGTTAAACCTTGTACAACCATTTTTATGTGTTGTCTATGATTGGAGTTATTGTGCTATCCCGTAACACTCTGAAAGACCCTTCCGCTGTACCGATACGAAAAATGAGAGTGTTACAAGGGTGATTACTCAGCCACTCCAAAGGATAAATCCTTGGGATTCTTTTAAGTGTGAAAAATAGATGGTTAATGATCGCCATTCGCTGCCCCTAGGAAAGCTGAGTGTGATTATTCAGCCCCCCCCCCCCCCCCCAAAAGGTTAAAACCTTTGGGACTCTTTTGATTGTGAAACATATGTTGTTTATGGATCGCCAATCGCTGCCCCTAGGAAGGCTGAGGGTGATCATTCAGCCCCCCCCCCCCCCCCCAAAAGGTTAAGAAACCTTTGGGACTCTTTTAAGACTGAAACATATGTGGGTTAAGGTCGCCTGTTACGCTGCCCCTGGGAAAGCTGAGGGTGATGATTCAGCTGCCCCTGAAAAGGATAAATCCTTTGGGATTCTTTTAAGGTGAAAAAGTTAAGGGTTAAGATCGTCTTATTACGCTGTCCCTAGAAGAGCTGAGGATGATGATTCAGCTCCCCTAAAAGTAAAACTTTTGGGATTCTTTTTCTGAGGGAACCAAGAGGCTGTGTGAAGTACAGCTGATCAAGGTTGAGACATATGTGTATCCAGGTTGTTGTTAGCCTGAATACTGTCTAGAGGGTGCAGGGTCATCGGGGTGCTTTATAAACACAAATGAATCATTCCCTGGTGCAAAGACAGGGTGTACAGAAGTCTTAAAGAGTTCTAAGTGCATAGACAGACTTCTATGGGTCGAGGATTACCCTAACTTCACCACTCTCTCCTACAGATAATTGAGAGTGGCTGCTTGTGAACCTCTAAAAATGTACACTGATTACCTGTGAGATATCAGCTGGATTAGGCTGGTTTCCTGTTTGTTGGGAATAAATTAAGGCCAGATCACTTGAGCGCTGACAAGAACAAAACAAGCGTTGACAGGAACAAAGCAAGCGCTGACAGCTCAAGCGTTGACAAGTTAAAGTCAAGCGTTGACAGATTGAAGACAAGCACTGATGGAAGATATAAGCTACACGTTTATTATATTCTAGAATACTTCTAGTAAGAATAGAAACGACAATGTATTTTCTATGTTTATCTTTACCTAGAATAGTTGATACGTAGCTTATTGTACAAGGCTTCTTAGTCTATAAAAGAAGGCCTTTAGGTTAATGTTTAATATCAAGTTTTATATAAGTTTTCATTCGTAAACATCTTTCATTGTAAGCAAGTTTGATATTCATAATCAAAGTGAAAGTTTTGTTTACATCTTGTGTTCTTGTTTAAGTGTTAAATTCCGCATAACACTTAGATTCACAAAGTATATAACAAAGGTTTCTCTACGTGTTATACTTGATCTAATCTCGTATACACAAAGCTAATCGATCTAAGTTTGGGATCAACAAGTGGTATCAGAGCTTGTTGAGGAACTTTTGATCTTTGAAGAACACCAGAACGATACACGAACACCAAAACCCTAATTTTCTCAGAAACCCTAAAAACACCAAAACCCTAACAACATCATGTCTGAAGCAATAACCACCTCCTCTTCACCCTTACCAAACATCAGGATTCCCATGCTTGATGCAACCAACTTTGACTTATGGAAGTTCAACTTTGAACAATATCTGGGGATCTTTGATTACACACTCTGGGAGATTATTGAATATGGAAACTCATTCAATAAGGCTCAAAAGATTCAGGATGCCATTACTCAAAGATCAGCTGTTGAAGGATGTCCTGATGAAGATAAGAAAGAAAAACCTAGAGATGGTAGAGCTGTAGGTGCTGAAGATATTGCAAAGAAAAGGGTTGACATGAAAGCCCTAAATATTCTAAAAGTTTCTTTGGGACAAGAAAACCAGCACAAATATAGAGGCTATAAATCTGCTAAGGATCTTTGGGAAGCACTTGAAGTTGCATATGGTGGCAATGCAGACACTAAGGAAGAAAAGAAAAAGCAACTTCTGCATGATTATGCTGTCTTCAAAGCTCAGCCCAATGAGAAACTGAGTAGTGTGAGAAGCAGATTGCTTGACATCACAAGCAAGTTTTCCTTCATGGGGACACAAGTTGGTGATGTTGACACCAATGCTACCTTTCTGAAAAGTCTTGGTGAGGCATGGAAGATTGAGGCAAGATCTATTCTTGCTAATAATACTTACAAGAGCTCCTCGTTTGATGACATCTACAACAAACTAAGACTATTGGAAGATGAATCCAAAGTTGAGTGCTACAACTATCATCGTATGGGGCACTTCATGAGGGAATGCAGATCTCCTAGAAGATCCGATGCTGGTAAACCCTCAAGTCAGGTTGTTAAAGCTCAAGATTCCAAAGCCATGGTTGCAGTTCAAGGAATTTATGGTACTGGATGGGATTGGAGCTATCTGGCTAAGAATGCTGAAGAGGACAAAGCTTTGGTTGCTGATATTGAAGAAGAAGAGCATGTTGAATATGCTCTCATGGCACACTCCTCCTCTTCATCTAATAATGAGGTATATGATGATGCTTTTTGTAGCAAAGGTTGTCGGTTAAACACTGATAGACTTAACAAAGAGGTGTTAAAACTAAAAAATGATATGAGCACTGAAAGGTGTAAATTGTCCAATTACCAACTAGCTCTTACTGAAACTGAGAAAACCGTTTCTGAATATAAGAAAATGGAATTTGATTTAAAAGATAAGATCAATATCTTAAAACATGAGCTAGAGGGTAGTATGGACATTAGAAATATCATGACAAAAGTCAATAGAGACCTACAGGCTAAGTTAGATGAGGCCATTAAGAATAAAGATAATGTTGACCTCAAGATTCAAAGATTTGATAGAGCCACCCAAACCCTAGGAGACTGTGTAGCTAAACAAAGGGATCCTAAGGACATGACTGGGATTGGGATGAATGATTACTCTCTGGTTCCACCACCAGCTGGTGACTTCTATGGTGTCCTTAGAAAGGATTTATCTTGGACTGGTATACCAGAATGCCAAGAAGAGGAATTCATTCCTCCACCAAGAGTTGTCACTCCAGTGGAAGAGTATCAACAAAAACTGACTGACCTAAATGAGTGGAAGAAAGCTAACCCTACTTTATTTGTTAAGGGAGGTTTGCTATGTGAAAGTACCAATGAATCACCACCCATTAAGGTTACTCACCCAGTCACTGGTAAAGCTGTTGACCTAGGCTCAAACACTGTTAGAAGACCTACCATTAAATATGCAGAGATGTATAGGAATAATAGGTCACCCAAGAGCCAAGTTAACAATCATGGAACAGGTTTCTTCTCTACTAGACCTAAGAGTGTGTCTAAGAAAGCCTGTTATACTTGTGGTAGCTTTTCACATTTGGCATACAAGTGTGTCAACGCTCCCAAATCCAGCGCTGATAGGAACAATTTCAGCGCTGATAGGAAGAAAGTCAACGTTGTTAGGAAGTCAAACGTTGTCAGACCCAAACCTTGTGTGCAGCAAAGTCCACAAGTGATTAGACCTGCCCCATTCTTCTCTAGAAGGTCTAACACTCATGGACAAAGACCTTTTCAAAAGACAAACACCTGGTCAAATAGGCAATGGGTTCCTGTAGCAAACCCTAGGTTCAACGCTGACAAGGGTAATTTCAGCGTTGACAGGACAAAATCAAACGCTGACAGAAACGTGACCAGACCTAAATATTTGCAGCCACAAGGTAAGGGGTCTAAAGCTTCTTCAAGCTTAACATGGAGACCCACGAAAGATCAAAACCCTAATAATAATGGAATTTCAATGACTTGCAATAGATTTAATTACATTTCAAAGGTCATTACAAAACCTACTGGGGTTAACTGGGTATTTCATCCTAAAAGGGATGAGAATGGGGTTGTTGTGAGAACTAAGTCTGTTCTTATTGAACAACCAGATGAATCCAAGTCGTCTGAGACTTGGGTTCCCAAAGAAAACTAATTTGTTTTCTTTATGTGCAGGGCATTCAAAGACAGATCAATGACTATGGATATTGGGATAGTGGATGCTCAAGGCACATGACAGGCAAGGAAGACTATCTGACGAACTTCACTCCTATTAAAGATGGTGATAAGGTATACTTTGGAGGGGGCTACGGCGCCATTACAGGCAAAGGAACCCTTCTCACCAATAATCTACGTTTTGAGAACGTCTTCCTGGTAAAAGAACTGGATTATAATCTGTTTAGTGTATCACAAGTTTGTGATAACAAAAATAAGGTTCTTTTCACTGATACTGAGTGTTTGGTGTTAAGCAAGGATTTTAAGATCCCTGATGAGAAGTATATTGAGTATAGAACACCTAGGCATAAGGACATATATAATGTGAATTTAAATGGGATTAAAGTGAATACAAATATGTCTTGTTTTTATGCTAAGGCCTCAGTAGATGAAAGTAATTTGTGGCAAAGGAGACTAGGGCACATAAATTTTAAAAATATAAATAGACTTGTGAGGCTTGGCTTAGTTGATGGTTTGCCTGAGAAGGCCTTCCACAATGACCACTCTTGTGTTGCATGTCTTAAAGGCAAGCAGCACAAGGTCTCATTCAAGTCCAAACAGGTGCATACTAGTTCCAGACCTCTTCATATGCTACACATGGACCTCTTTGGTCCAACAAATATAGAGAGTTTGAATGGCAAGTCATATTGTTTTGTTGTCACTGATGACTTTTCTAGGTTTACTTGGACATTCTTCTAGCTATGAAGAGTGACATAGCTGATGTTCTTATTGATTTTATCACTCAAATTGAGAAAAGGTCTGGCAATGAGGTTAAAATGCTTAGGAGTGATAATGGTGGAGAATTTAGGAACAAGAAGCTAGATGATTTTTGTGCCAGGAAAGGAATTACTAGGCAATTTAGCATTGCTAGAACCCCACAACAAAATGGGGTTGCTGAAAGAAAGAATAGAACCCTAATTGAAGCAGCTAGAACAATGTTGGCTGATGCTCACTTTCCTATAGCCTTTTGGGCTGAGGCTGTTAATACAACATGCTATGTGCAAAATAGAGCATTGGTTAACAAAATTCAGAACAAAACATCTTATGAGTTACTTTGGGGAAGAAAACCTAATATTGGTTTTCTCAGACCTTTTGGTTGTCATGTAGTAGTACTGGATACTAGTGATGCCTTAGGGAAATTTAGTGCAAAAGGTGATGAAGGTTACTTCATGGGGTATTCAGTCCAGAGTAAGGGTTATAGGGTTTATCTTAAAGAGGACAAATGTATTGTTAAAAGAGTACATGTTAGGTTCTTAGAGAATAAACCTAGTGATCCTGAGAGTGGTCCTAATTGGTTGTTTGATTTGGAACCCTTATCTAGAACTTTAATTTATATGCCTGTTACTAATCCAGACATTGTGAAGGTAACTTCAAATGTTGTGGAGGAACAAGTTGTTAATGTTTCAGATACACAGGTTCATGAGAAGGTTGGATCACAAGTAGAAAAGGCATCTCCTACATTTGAATATGTCACAATTCCCATTTGGACAGATGCTTTTGCTATTGCTGCTGCTGCTGGACAAGATAATGGTGGTTTCCAAATACCACCAAATACAAACATGCATGGTTCTTCAGGCGCTAACAAAGGCAAAACTAGCGCTGACAAGACCAATTCAGACGTTGATGGCTCAGACGTTGACAACAACAGTTCAAGCGTTGTTAGCCCAAGCGCTGACAAACAAGGTTCAGACGTTTACAACACCTTTGCACATCTGTTCTCTTCCACTTTTGAACAAGGAGAACCTTCCAATTCACATGAAGAAGGTCATCCTTATGTTGACATAAGAGAGTCTGATGAAGAAGACATTGGCAACATGGAGCATGAGGTTGAGGACACCAGACTTTTTGAAGGAGGGGTTCTCACTTCCACAATGAAAAATCACCCCCCATCTCAGATCATTGGTGATATTATGACTCCAGTTCAGACCAGAAGATCTCATCAAGGACTTGGTGGGTTTATTACCAATATACACAAGAAGGTTGATACCCCTCTTGTGCAAGCATGTTTGTTTGCATGTTTTCTGTCACAAGAAGAACCCAAGAAGATATTTGATGCTCTCAAAGAACCAAGTTGGGTGGAAGCAATGCAGGATGAGCTTCACCAATTTGCAATTCAGGATGTTTGGGAGCTGGTTGATTGTCCTAGATATGTCAAACCTATAGGTACAAGATGGGTTCTCAGGAACAAAAGAGATGAAAGAGGTATTGTGGTCAGAAACAAGGCAAGATTAGTGGCTCAAGGTTATACACAAGAGGAGGGGATAGACTATGAGGAGGTCTTTGCACCAGTTGCAAGGATTGAAGCTATTAGGATTTTTCTAGCCTAAGCATCTTGCATGGGCTTCACAGTCTATCAAATGGATGTCAAAAGTGCATTCTCGTATGGCACCATTGTTGAGGAAGTTTATGTCATGCAACCTCCTGGTTTTGAGGATCCAGAGCATCCAGATAAAGTGTATAGAGTCAAAAAGGCTATGTATGGCCTTCATCAAGCACCAAGAGCATGGTATGGTACCTTGTCTACATATTTAGTAGACAATGGATTCAAGAGGGGCACCATAGATCAGACACTATTTACAAAGAAGAAAGACAAAGATGTGTTGCTTGTGCAGGTCTATGTTGATGATATCATTTTTGGGTCTACTGATCCAAAGATGAGTGAGGATTTCTCCAAGCTTATGACAGACAAATTCAAGATGAGTGCTATGGGGGAGATGAACTTCTTTCTTGGTTTACAAGTTCAGCAGAAAGAAGATGGTATCTTCATCTCCCAGGACAAATATGTTGCTGAAATCTTGAAGAAGTTTGGCTTTTCTCCACATGAAAAGAGGGCTACTACTCCTATGGATAGAGAACACCCTTGGGGAAAGATTGGAGATGGGAAAGATGTTGATGTCAGGCATTATAGATCCATGATTGGATCCTTGATGTATCTTACTGCTTCCAGACCTGATATCATGTTTGCTGTGTGTGCTTGTGCACGCCATCAAGTGACTCCCAAAGAATGTCACCTTTATGCTGTGAAGAGGATCTTTAGGTACCTAAGATGCTTCCCAAGTCTTGGTTTGTGGTACCCAAAGGATTCACCATTGGAGCTGATTGCATATTCAGATAGTGATTATGGAGGTGATAAGTTTGATAGGAAATCCACAACTGGTGGATGTCAATTTCTTGGGAGCAGATTAATATCTTGGCAATGCAAGAAACAAACAGTGGTGGCTAATTCTACAACTGAAGCAGAGTATGTGGCTGCAGCAGCATGTTGTGGTCAAGTGTTGTGGATTCAGAACCAGCTGTTGGATTATGGGTATAATTTCATGCATACTAAGATATTTGTTGACAATAATAGCACTTTATGCATCATTAAGAATCCTGTACATCATTCTAAGACTAAACACATAGAAATTAGACACCATTTTATAAGAGATTGCTTTGAGAAAGGTTTAATACAACCAGATAGGGTTGACACTGAGGAAAATGTGTCAGATTTATTAACTAAACCTTTTGATGCTGGAAGATTTCAATACTTGGTAACAAGTATTGGAATGGTTAATCTCACTTAATATGTGTTTTGGATTCTTTTTGTAAAAGTATGTACAGGATGATGCATTATTATTATTGGTCTTATTGATGATTTAGATTTTCCACTATATTTTTCTAACACTGACAAAGGTTGTTTGAACACTGATAAGTGTTTTTGCAACGTTGTCAGCAATATAATTGTCTAACGCTGACAAAGCTTCCTTCAACGCTGTTATGCGTTATCGGGGCGTTGTCAGCAACAATGTTAGTTCTGTGGTTTTCAATCTAAATGTGCAGATGGTGTTAGCAGTATACCATTGGATACAGAGTTGCTTATGGATCAAAGGAGAAGCATTTGGACAAGTTTTTATTTATGGATGATGGTTGGAATGTTTCATTCCTATCTTGACATAAACTTTTTATGTTCATGCATGATTTTAGCAAACTTTTTGTATCATAGTTTAAGGGGAGGTTTTAGGAACCTTTAGGATTTTTGGGTATCCATATGATACTCTTATCACAATTCTAGATTGTGTCCACAGGTGAGTATGGGTTAGTTTTACTAAACCATGAGGCACTGTAGCATGCATAGTATATGAACTTTGCATGCTGCCAAGACATTTTTGGCCTAGAATTGGTTGTGGTCTGTTGGGAGACTTGGGAATGATTTTGATATGGGATTTACCTGGGAGTAACAAGGATTTTATAAGGTAACTTTGCTGTTAAGAATTTTGGTTAGCAAGGGACACTAGAGGACTGTTATGTCTATCTTGCATATGCAAGTGTGTATAACTGGACAGTGCTTGCCGCCCTATAATAATTATCAGCTTTTGGTTATCTTCTCTAGGATAAATTACTTATTAAGGTTATTTTTCACTTTTTAAAACAATTTTATTTTTGGACGCTGACAAGATTTTTCCAAGCGTTGTTGAGACCAAATTGGACGCTGACATGGCTTTAGGCGAACGTTGACAAGATTATAGCCGTTGGGCGTTGATAGGTTATTTTTGACCATTGACACTCAATGGGACCTACCCAGTTGCTACTTTTTGACATATTTTCAAGCCGTAATTTTAGGAGTTGTTACTTTCATTAAATGCATGAGATAACTTATAACTTTTTCAATATTTTCATGATTAGTTTTTGAAAATCTTTGCCTATTTTTGGGCCAATCACATGCATTCTTTATCTCCTATAAATTTGGCTCCTATTTTTAAACAGGGTATCTATAATTCTTGTCTAACACTTTTCTCTTATCAACTTCATCTTCTACACTTCAAATTAACAGCTTTCATCAATGGCACCAAAGTTTAACTCAGCAGAATTGGATTTGGGGTTCAAGTCTCAACACAACATGATTGCTTATCTTGTTGCTGATAATGATTTGTTTCCTCAATACACACAAATGGTGGCGTATTTGAACGCATCCCCATTAAGGTATGCTCTTTCTCATGCACCACTCATTCCAGTCACACACATTAAACAGTTTTGGAACACTGTCAGTTCCTCAACAGTTAATGGAGTGACCACATTAACTTCTATTGTTCATGGGAGGTCTTGGGTGGTTACTGAGGCCTTGGTACGCCAGGCCTTGCATCTTGATGATGCTGATGGTGTAGCCATTCTTCCCATAAATGAAATAGAACAAGGGCTTAGGGCTTTGGGATATCCTTTTCCTGATGAAGGTACTCTTAATAAGTATCATAAGCAGGAATTTCCCCCAGCCTGGAAGTATCTCATCCACATCCTCCTTCAATGTTTGAGTCCCAAATGTACTGCACACAATGAGATCAATAGATCCATTGCCAGTGCTATTGTGTGCATTGCAACAGGGCAAAAATATAACTACTCTAAAATGATTTTTGAAGGGATGTGTAAAAACAAGGGGACAAAAATGACTTTAGCTTATCCCCGTTTTCTGCAAATGATTTTTGATGCTCAAGGTTATTGTTCAAGGGATCACAATGATTTTTATAAGATCCCTGAACAAAAGAAATCTATTTTTACAAAGATGAATTCACCACCTCTTAGAGACTTACCTTTAACCCCAGCCATGCTTGCTGTTATTGCAGCAGCACAACCCCAACCAGATCCCCAACCTCAAATTGACCCTCAACCACAACTTGAACCCATTCCTAAACCTTTACCCTCACCTGAACAAATGCAAATTGACCAAGAACCCTTTGACGCTGACACATCAAATGTTGGCGTTGATGTGCCTATTTCCAACGCTGACACACAACCATCACAATCCCAAACACCCCTTCACCAACCCACATTTACCCAGTCTTCCACACCATCTTCCACACCACCTGAATATAGGTTGATAAAACGCCAAAGGACTACTGGAGTGTTCTCCTCTGGTGGTCCTAGCCATGAAGCAGAGAGAACCACCACCACAAGTGTGGCTGGTGACCTGGATGAGGCTGGGACTATTGGTTCTGGCTTAGATGCTGGCCAAGGCAGTTCCACCATCATTAAGTCCTCATCCTTGCCCAATGAACCTGACTTGGGAGGTCAAATTCCTATTTCAGAAGAGGGCAGTCTGGAACCAATGACTCTTTTGGAATTGACGGCAGTCTGCATTCGCTTGCAAAAGCAAAATGCAGACTTAGTACAAATTGTCATCTCACAAGGCCTTGAACTCAAGAAATTGAGGGAGAGTATTGTTGTTTTGGAGAGTGATCATGCTAGGAGGAGTATGGAGGAGTCTTCCAAAGGGGAGGAAGATCAAAGAAATCTGAGTGATAAGGGCAGCCAAGATGGTCAATCAATGGATGTTCCTGAAGCCCTTACAACTTTGAAGGAACAAACAGGTTTTGATACGTCCTTAATCTCTCCAACCAATCTAAATTTATCATTTACAGCTATGTTGAGAGAGGTTACACAAGGCGCTGAGGGAAAATATTTGAGCGTTGACAAGACAAATTTGGACGCTGATAGAAGTATTTTGGGCGCTGATAGAAGAAATTTGGGCGTTGACAGACCTGCACATGAAGGTGATGTATTCCAGTCATCATCTATCATCAAAGAAGTTTATACTCAGGTATTACCATCTACCTTACCAACCATTGCACCATCAGATAAGGGTAAGGGTAAATTGGTAGAAGAAATTGTTCCAAAGGATGCAGCCCAAGTTGAATTTGATAGAAGATTGGCTAAACAAATGATGGAACAAGGTGAAAAGGAAAAGTCACCATTTGTTGTGACTTCTGAAGAAGAAAGTGATGGAGCTAGCTCAGACTCAAGTGTGATGATTATAGAACCAGAAAGGCTTGAGTATGGTGATGAGCTTGCTAGGGAAAAGTTGAGAGACTTAAAATTGCAGGTTGACTTTGACATGCCAGAGGTGGTTCAGATGTACAATTCTTGGGAAGAAAGCTGCATGGATAATCCAGACTTGACCATTTCAGATCAAATATGGGGTTTGGAGCTTCTTCTTAGAGTTCAGAAGGATTGTAAGGTGATTTTGAAGCACAAGGCAAGCAATATTCTCTCAGAATTGAAAAGGGATAGAAGAGAGCTCTACTTTATGTTGCTCAGATGTCATGGAGTTGGATGGACACATCAGAAATTGAAGGCTTTGACATTTGATGAGTTGGAACATAGGGCTTATCCTATTTGGGTGAGAGTGCAGGAAGAAAACACTCTCATACTTCTTTCAGATGAAAGAAAGGAGCAACTTGCAGAAGAGATGGAAATCAAGAAAGCTATGATAGTTCCCAGGCCAGTGAAGAAGGGATTTAAACTTGAGTTTCCAAAAGATATGAATCCACTATATCCAAGTGAAGCAGTTATTAGAAAGAGCCTCAAGCTCTCCCCATTAGAAGCTTCAGATATGGTGCAAGTGTTACCATTAGATTCCAGGAATCCAATTGTGAGTTATGATGAGGATGAATGTGGATTCTGGAAGATTGGTAGATTTGGCAAGGAGGTACATACTTTTACCACTCTCATATCTTTATTTGCAAGTTGTGATAGAGAAGACTTGGTGGACCTTTGGAGGTTGCTGGAGACCAAGTATGAGGCTGAAGCACCAACTTCAGCTAATGGAATAAAACTTTGGACAACATTTAAAAGAATGTGTGGGACAAATGAGGAAGATCCTGAAATATGGAAGGATCTTGAAGATGACCTCAGTGGTCTTCAATGGAGGTTATATTCAGCTGCTGGTGTATACCATTTGAGTTCTACAAAGTTTGCTGAGTATCTACTTGTGGATGCTCAGTATTTTATATCCAATGCTGTTTTGGAAAAGATGAAAGACACCCAGGTAGAGATAGATTATTCAAGTGACGTGGCAAAGAATTTGATCAGATTTATTCATTACCAATATGAGAAGGTTTGTCAGACTCCTCCAAGTTCTTAATGCTTATTCAGAAACTTGATCATAAGAGTGGATATCAAGTTTAGGGGAGGATTGTTGGGAATAAATTAAGGCCAGATCACTTGAGCGCTGACAAGAACAAAACAAGCGTTGACAGGAACAAAGCAAGCGCTGACAGCTCAAGCGTTGACAAGTTAAAGTCAAGCGTTGACAGATTGAAGACAAGCACTGATGGAAGATATAAGCTACACGTTTATTATATTCTAGAATACTTCTAGTAAGGATAGAAACGACAATGTATTTTCTATGTTTATCTTTACCTAGAATAGTTGATACGTAGCTTATTGTACAAGGCTTCTTAGTCTATAAAAGAAGGCCTTTAGGTTAATGTTTAATATCAAGTTTTATATAAGTTTTCATTCGTAAACATCTTTCATTGTAAGCAAGTTTGATATTCATAATCAAAGTGAAAGTTTTGTTTACATCTTGTGTTCTTGTTTAAGTGTTAAATTCCGCATAACACTTAGATTCACAAAGTATATAACAAAGGTTTCTCTACGTGTTATACGTGATCTAATCTCGTATACACAAAGCTAATCGATCTAAGTTTGGGATCAACACTGTTGTCTCAGCTGACTTCGAGACACTAGACCCATGTTGTTGGTCAGCAGAAGTATCTGATTCCACATGAGTATCTGGAACAGAGGAGGTGTCTTGGTTCACAGTCTTCTTTCCCTTGGCCTTAGCAACAGATTTGGTTTGGGAGGAAGATGGGATTTTCTTCTTCTTAGGTTGTTGGCCAGAAGAAGCCTTGGACGTCGTAGTGTGCTGCCCAGAGGTCAAAGACTTAGACTTGCCAGACACACTAGAGGTAATCACCTTCTCAAAAGAAGGGAGCAAGGACTTCTCAGCTGTTGGTTGTTGGTTGGCAACGTTCATCATATGAGAGGTGATAGGGACATCTTCAGTTCCTATTTCTTTGTAGATGGCACATGTGATGCGGTAGGGCTTTAGAGCAGTCAACGCAGAGTTATGGTAGTTGTCTCCCAACAGGCTTTCAAAGATCAGCGACAAGAAGCGATCATAGCAGATATTCTTTTCCCTGACTTGATTTCTTCCCTTCAGCTGTTCAACAAGGTTGGAGAAGAGAATGCTTCCAACATCAACATCAGCTCCCCAGATCAGCCCATAAGCTATAGATTGATGGTTGAAGGACATCTGATCTTGGGATCCCTACATTCCTCCCAGGGATTTAACAATGTGGGTGAAGAGGACATGCCACATAGGTGTAAAGTACTTAATCTTCAGAGGAGATTTTGAGAGGACCTCAGCGGGTGTAAGGGCAGGGTTTACAACATGGAAGGGTTTGAGTGTGGCCAGGGCATCTTTAACAGCCTTTTTATCAAGAACCTTAAGGGAGAAAGCAAATGGGTGTTCATTGCATGAAAGGCTAAAGGTTATTGTGTCATCTACCACTTCAGCAGAGTACCAGAATTCCCTAAGGTATTCTTGGTAGAAGGTGGTTGGGGATTTGGTGAAGGCTTCACTTAAGTCACAGTTTTGCATGAAGTTTACCAGATCTGAGTAGGTGTCATTAGGAGCCTTGATCCATCCAATGGAGTTGTTTGAGGCGAGGATGCTTTCGTTGATGTCAAAGTTAACGTTTGCTGCCTTGGGAACGGAAAAAGCCATGGATTCAAGGTCGAAGGTGAAAGAAAATGGAGGATGGTTTAAGAGAGAGAAATAGATTTGTGAAATGAGAATAGTGTTGGGTGAGGAGAGACGAGAGATAATATATATATTCAAAATAAGTAAACAGTTATTCAACCGCATTTAATGCAAAGTGAGAAAATGACTGCTCATGTGGGTCCCTTGACCTTTCAAAACTTATTTGTCTCCTCGTTATTCGAAAAATAAATGATTAAATATTTGAGAATGTTTTTTGCATTTACTTGGAAAGTAACTACCTAGTTTCATGTGAAAAACATTTAATATAGAATCAATCATTTAATGAACACATTTAATATCAAGCCACAGGCTTTGAGATATTGAGCATCCCTAGCTCAGCAACTAGCCTGTTGAACAAAGGTTCAACCAAAGGCTTTGTGAAAATATCAGCTAGTTGCAGCGCAGTGGGAACAAAGTGCAGCTCAATATCTCCCTTCATTATGTGATCCCTGATAAAATGATACCTGATATCAATGTGTTTGGTACGAGAGTGAAGAACAGGGTTGTTGGAGATGGCAATGGCGCTGGTGTTGTCACAAAAGATTGGCACTTTGTCATATAAAATTTCATAGTCAGCCAATTGACTTTTCATCCAGAGCACCTGAGCACAACAGCTGGCTGCAGCGACATATTCTGCTTCAGCTGAAGACATAGCCACAGAGTTTTGCTTCTTAGCACTCCATCCAACCAATTTTCCTCCTAGGATTTGACAGCTGCCTGAAGTGCTTTTCCTGTCAATACAACATCCAGCATAGTCTAAATCTGAATAGGCCTTGAGATCGAATCCTGATTCCTTGGGATACCATAGACCTAGGGATGGTGTTCCTTTGAGATACCTGAAAATTTTCTTAACAACCACTAGATGGGATTCTTTTGGGTTAGCTTGGTACCTTGCACAGAGACATGTGGAGAATTGGATATCAGGATGACTAGCTGTCAGATACATGAGTGACCCAATCATGCCTCTATATAAAGTCTCATTAACAGAGACCCCTGACTCATCAGGGCCCAAGTTGTTGGGTGGAAGCATGGGGCATTTCACTGATGCACAATTAGCTAAGTCACATTTTTTAAGTAAATCCTTAACATACTTTTCTTGACAAATTGAAATTCCCTTAGGACATTGTTTAATTTGAAAACCCAAAAAGTAAGTTAATTCACCCATCATACTCATCTCATATTTCTTAGTCATTAATTTAGAAAAACGTTTACTAAGATTGACATTTGTTGACCCAAAGATGATATCATCCACATAAATCTACACAATGATGAAATCACTCTTATTCTTGAAGGTAAAGAGTGTTTTATCAATAGAACCCCTGACAAATTTATTTTCAGTTAAGAAATTAGAGAGAGTTTCATACCATGCTCTTGGAGCTTGTTTCAGCCCATACATGGCTTTGTGTAGTCTGTACACATGGTTGGGAAACTCGCTGTTCTCAAATCCTTCAGGTTGTTCAACATACACTTCCTCAACCAAATCACCATTGAGGAATGCACTCTTTACATCCATCTGATACACAATGAAGTTCATATAGGCAGCATAAGCCAGGAAGATTCTGATGGCTTCAAGTCTTGCAACTGGAATCAATTCCTTCAGTCTGAGTATACCCCTGTGCCACCAGCCTGGCCTTGTTTCTGATGATGTTCCCAATTTCATTCATCTTATTTCTATAGATACATCTAGTGCATGTGATATTATTTCCAGGTGGAGCTGGCACTAGTGTCCATACTTTGTTCCTTTTGAACTGACTGATTTCTTCTTGCATAACAGCTACCCACCCTTCTTCTACCAGAGCCTCAGCTACTCTCTTAGGTTCAATTTGTGAGAGAAATTCAGCAAAGAGACATTCATTGGTTGAGGCAGAATCTGAGTCATGAATTCGCTGTCTAGTAGTAACCCCTGCATTAGGTTCCCCAATAATGTTGACAAGAAGAATGTGTTGATCTCTTGACCACTTATTTTGAGGAGCTGGGGACTCAAGGACATGAACACTTGTGGGCACAGCTGGTACAATTTGAATTTCATCCTGCTGACTAGGAGGGCTTTCTTCAAAGACTACTTCAGTGTCTGAGTCTTCTTCAGCCATATCAAGAGGTACAACTTCATTAACAACAGGAGATTCTTCAGGGATTTGAAGAATTGGTGAGTCATCAATAGCAGTAGAAGAAGAAGGACTACCAGGGGTCTGTGGTTCTTCTTCATCAAGTTCCTGAGAGGTAGGAACTTCTATGTTGTGAGTAGACAGAGGGTCAAAGGCAGGAACATAAGGAGTGAGAGTGTTGTAGTGATGATGGTGATGACTGGAAGGTCTTGGTTCTGAGAATTCATCACTTGGGAAAGACACATTTTCATTAAAATCAATTTCATCACCCTCTGTTCATGTTCTCTGTATGACTTCATCATCTTCATTGAATCTGACATGAAAGGTTTCTTCTACTTCTTGTCTTCTGATGTTAAATACTCTTAAGGCTTTGGTTGTTGGAGAGTATCCCAAGAAGAAACCATCATCAAATTTTTCATCAAACTTTCCAAGTTTATCCTTATAGTTGTAAATGAACACAAGGCATCCAAACACATGAAAATAGCTGACATCTGGAGATCTTTTTCTAAAAACTTCATAGGAAGTTTTACCATGTCTTTTGACAATGATTGATCTGTTTTGTGTGTAGCAGGCAGTGTGAATAGCTTCTCCCCAAAATTGCTTTGGTAAGGCTGCACCATTCAACATAGTTCTGGCTGCTTCAATCAAAGTCCTGTTTCTTCTTTCAGCCACACCATTTTATTCAGGGGTGCCAGCTGAAGAGAAGTTATGTGAAATACCTTTTTCATCAAAAAAAGATTCAAGTTGATGATTCTTGAATTCAGTACCATTATCACTTCTTAGAGCTTTGACTCTAACATCATTCATATTTTCAACCTGTCTGATGAAGGACATGATGGTATCAGCTGCATCACTTTTCCTTCTGAGGAAGAACACCCATGTGTATCTTGAAAATTCATCAACTATGACCAAGGTGTATTTGTTGTGATTAATGGTCTGAGGTTTGACATGCCCAAACAAATCCATGTGAAGGAGATGTAAGCACTTGTCAATGGAGAATGATTGCCTAGTCTTGAATGAAGACCTGTGATGCTTTCCTTTGACACAGGCAGAACAAGTCTTGTATTTAGAAAACATCACAGAAGGTAGACCAGCAACCAGGTTTTGTGTGGCTATCTTGTTGATGTTCTTGAAGTTGAGATGAGACAGTCTTTTGTGCCACAGCCAATTGACACTTTCAGAGGATTTAGCAAGAAAACAATTTGAGCTGTCTTCAGAGCAAACAGCCATGTTGATGACATAGACATCTCTCCTTCTAGGTGCAATAAGCACAACATCATTGTTTTTGTTGAATATGGTTCCCTGAGTCTTAGTAAACAAAACCTTATAATCAGCATCACACAATTGGCTGATGCTAATAAGATTGTGTTTAAGACCATTCACATATGCAACCCTGGTAAACGTAATCCCATTGCAGTTCACTGAGCCATATCCTTATGTGTCACCTGAAGAGTTATCTCCAAACACCACTTTAGGACCTGGCTCCTTTGGGTATCTGTGTCGGTATTGTTGAATCCCTGTCATGTGTCTAGAACAACCACTGTCTAGATACCATACCGATTCCTTGAGATATTTCTGCACAGATACATAGAAACAGGTTAGTTCCTATGGTGAACCCACTTTCTAGTGGGTTCCTTGAATTGCTGATTAGCAACTCTTGTGTTCCTATAGAACTTTTGGCGTTGGGAGGGACAATTCACTGTTTCATGGGTAAAACTTCCACAGATATCACATCCAGGTAAGTCACCACACTCGTCTGAGTGATGGTCAGTGAATCCACAGAATTTACAGTGAGGATAAGGTCTGTAGTTTCCCTGTTGTCTTTTGGAACCCTGTGGTCTATCCCTAGAGGGTGTCTGAGCTCTCTTAGCTGCCATATGTTTGTCATGATCTAAGGTCATGTGGTGAGAGTTTTTACATACATTGCAATAAGGTTTGATTAACCTTTCCCCTTTGGGTTCACCTAGGACTGACTTAGGTTCATGAGAAGTAGAGCATTCAGTGGAAGGCTTAATGTGTTGTTTCAAGAGTTCTACTTCTTTCATTAGAGACAACAGGCGTTCTTCAGTGGTAGGGTCAACCTTATTTACAGATTTAGTAGAGACAGGCTTAAAAGCAACTTGTTTACCAGTTTGTTTAGCAGGCACATGAAAAACTTTAGCTGGAGGTTTCTCAATATCTGTTCTAAGTTCACCCTTAGCAGCTCGTGAGGAACTGCTAGGTTCAACTCTAGAGAGTTTGGGCAAAGGTGGTAACTCAGCCACATCTTCAGAGACAGGGTCATTAGTCAAAGTGGTATCTGACATATGAATAGTATCTGTAGATTTGAAGACAATGTCTTTGGGTTTGGTGAGAATTCTCAGCTTATTTTTCTTAGCAGATATGTCCCTTTTAATGTCAGCAGGCAATTCATCATTAAGCAATTGATCTATTGTGAACCTAGCACACAGTCATTTTTTAATAACCTTGTTTAATTCAGAAACTTGATCATTTAAAGCAATGTTTTTCAAGGTTAACCTAGTGACTTCATTTTGCAAGGATATTTTCTCTAAATTAACCCGTCTGAGAGTTTCACATTCAGATTTAGCATTTAGCAGTTCAGTTTTAACAGAGTGAAACTTATCAAGTAGGTTCTTTCTTTGTTCCTCAACAAAGTGTAAATCAACAATGGTGTAATCAAGGACATGCTTGCGTTCATCACTATCAGACATAGATAAAAGCCTGTGTACCTTTTTCATTGTGATGTCAACCCAGTGTCCTGATCTTGCATCACCTTTTCCAATAGCTGGTTCATCCTCAGTTATAGCCATGAAAGCCCTGACTCTAGTAGTATCTTCCTCATCTGAAGTCAGTGGCTCATCATTCCAATCATAAGCTTCAGCTACCAACCCTTTCTCTGTCTTTTTATCACCTCCCTTCTTCTTAGACAGAGCTTCAAGCTTCAAATTCATCTGTTCTAACTCAGCTTTAAGTGCCTTGTACTTGTTTTTGTAATCCTTCTTCTCAGTGTCTGATGAATTGTATTGGTGAGATGAGTTGGTGTGTTGTTTGAATTTGTAAGGTTTGGATGAAGATGATGGATAGGAGGGTGAGGATGTCTTGGTGGAAGGACAGTCTTTTTGGAAGTGTCCAAGCTTTCTACAGGCAAAGCAAGTTTCTTTTGACCTGTCAGTTGGTTTACTAGCTGATCCTATTCTCCCTGATCTTTTGAAGAATCTTCTTTGGTTGGCTAGTAAGGCTCTTTCATGAAACTCTGCATTAAGGTCTGTCAAGAACTCTTGGCTGCTTCGGGTGTCTTCTTCAACATCAGAGTCGCTGTCATGAGGATGTGGTGCAGAGATCAAGGCTTTGGAAGATGCTCCTTGAACTACAAATCTTTCAGTCTCTGACTTGTAAATAGTATCAATCAGCCCTTCTTCATAATTATACTTTCCATAAAGCTGAGCTAAGGTGTCATTCTTGATTGAGTTATTAGCTCTCTTAGTCTGATTCATACTCAGCCACTTTCTTGGAAGGCTGTTGACAAATGTGGCATTAATCTCAGCTTGACCAATGGTGACATCATTCATTGCTAGGTCATTGAGAAGAATCTTCAGCCTTGTATAGGTTTGTTGAACCTTTTCACCTTCAAGAGACTTGAAGGCATTGAACTGGAGTCTGAGTGCCTGAATCTTTGTCTCTCTTGTTTTAGAGGGTCCTTCATGGCCAAGGACGAGGTCTGTCCACATTTGCTTGGCTATGGGACACTGAATGACAGACTTCATGATATGTTTGGGAAGACAGGATATGATGATGCTTTTGAGACGTTTATCTTGTTTTTGCCAATTTTCTATCAGCTAGAGTCCATTGTTTGAGAGGTTTGGGAAGAGGGTTTTCTTCAGTGGAGGTAAGCGCCATAGGAATATAAGGACCATTTTCTAAAAATTCTAGAAGAAAAGGTTCAAGTCCATCGAGATACACAAGAAATTGACTCTTCCAACTGGCAAAATCTTCTTCATCAAAGACTGGTACACTTGTGACATGTGATCCACCTCTTGAGTCAAGAAGTTGGGGTAGATCATCGTCATTGGCAGGCGGGTTGAGTCTTGGTGAAGATGGTGTTGTAGAAGGTGAATGTGGTGGGTTAGAAGTTTCTGGCATGGTGGATCTTGATTATAAAACTGAGAACGATGTTTCTTAAAGGTTTTAATATCAAACACCGCTCTGATACCAATTGAAAGTCCCTAATCAATGCTAGAAACTCTAAACTTAACTAATCAACACAAGGTATTACTTTTCAAACGTAATCTTATTATTGTATAATAAAGAATTACAAGTGTTATGGATAACACCGTTTGATGACAATGTGTTGTGCACACTTTGAACAACTATAAACCCTAACTTATGAATACTATCGCAGCTGTTTGATTCTATAAGTTCTAAGCAATAATGTTATGAATATACTCAAAGTGTTAAACATTAATGCATGGATACACATCCTATTTATAGTGATATGAGGTTGAGCTAAATAGTACTTGATGGTGACTACACAAGACTTTCACTTTTCAGACATCAGTCACATGATTCTCTTCTATTCTTGGTAGTCTGCCATTATGCTTTAAGGAAACAGTTGTCGAAACAGTTTCCTTTTTCTTCATAGTCTCGAACACACAAATGGCATGTCCAAAGTGTGCTGAGTGTTAACAGGGTATTGCGGCCCCTGTTAACCCTCAACCCCTCAGAGTCCCTGATACATCTTGGCTGTTATCCATCACAGCCAATGAGTATGTCTTCAAGTAATCTTTGACTTCCTTGACAATGTCTCTGACATGGACTCTTCTGAGGTTTCTCACAGAGACTAGGATCTCTATAAGTCTTGCGATACTTGCCTGCCTCCTAGGCAAAGGCAAGGGACTATCTAACAGCTTAATTATGTTTAAATCTATGATCGGGGAATCTAACAAGTTTAGATTCCCAACAAGCTTCGTTCAGAATATTTTGCTGACGCGGAATATATGAAACTAAGCGTTCATCCGGAATATTTAGCTCATCCGGAATAAAGAGACAAAACCCTTGGTTCGGAATGTTTTTGCTAATTCGGAATCTGGGTAGACAAAGGGTGCGAAGAACAGGGAAACAATAAAGCAACGAATTTAACCAAAACTTAAACCAATTTAACCACTAATCATTTGCTAATCATAAACATCAAACCAAAACAACAAAAACACAAAACCCACTTACTTTTGAAGATAAAAATCAACCAAATAAAACTTTAAAACTTTGAATCAATAAGGAAAAGATGAACAAGATTAAATGAACGATTGTATTGAATGATTAATGTTAAACAAATAAAAGGGAAGATTAAAGCTTACAAGATCTTGGATTGAAAAATGAAAATCACCAAACACCTTAAGGGTGTTGGTTCCCTACGAATGAAAAAGAAAGAAACTGGAAAAAAATAAAAAACTTCCTCTAAAATGTGAAGGGTTCTTCTATTTATAGGCCTAGTGGTTGGTTGGTGAGTGGGCTTTCTTCCTTTCTTTTTGTCTTCTCGTCTTTTCAGTAAAGTTGACGTTTTCGATTCTGATTCGGGATTTGTCGATGAATAAATTCAACTCGTCTTTTAATTTCTTCGTTTAATAGACTTGAGTTCTTCGACATATTTAAATCTTCCATCTTTGGTCCTTTTCTTCGATAAATCTTCAAATAGGCCCATTGAATTCAAATCTTTTGCATCTCTTGGACTATAGACTTCGTCTTTTTGTCTTTTTCTTCGATAAAACCCGTGCAATCCCATGTTTTCTTCAATATTTATCCGGTTGACTCTGAAAACACAACAAACACACAAACCACGCATAATTCCAAACAAATGACATTAAATACGCGTTTTGGTCTTGTTTTAGCAAGAAATAAGTGGTAAAAGGATGGGTGTTTTCACACCTATCAATTCCCCTACACTTAACCATTGCCATGCCCTCATGCAATGCTTAGTGACAAAGCAAATTTACACTTTTCTTATAATCAATCAACCTTGGCCTTATTAATATACTACTAAAACAAAAATTTAAACTACTATGAAGAAATAAAGCTTTAAAGGAAACAAAAGGGATAGAAAACCATTTTCACTTGAAAATAGCTACATGGAAATAACTTGCAAAGAGATCTAATACTTACATTAGGGCTTTGGTTGCTGCGAAGATTTATCACCCTCAAGTTTCACGTTCCCCAAACCAAGCTTAAAAACGAGATCATTGTTATTATAAGTTAGCAAAACAAACACTTACACACATGGCTTAATTATATGCTTAAACTCCCTTATTCCTAGGTGTATCTCTTATTTTTTATTTTTGTCTTAGAATGATCATGAAGATGCATTTTTGGACTTATTTCGATAGTTTATTTAGGCTGAAAGCAAAGTAGGACGATTTGATTAATAGTTAGCTAAAGGACAAAATCTCTTAAAACTGCTTCTCGGGACCTCAAAAAGTTCATATCTTGGCATAACTCACTTCACGATTTGAGACCTTTCTCGGGCCGATATTTGGCATGTACTTCATACTTCATATCTTGAGAGACGTTCTTGAAATAATGGTCTTCTCTTCGTTAATAGAGTTTCTTCACTTGGAGACTTTTGAGGGATACTCCAACTTTGTTGACCACGACTTCATCATTATTTCTTCAATCGTTAATTGGGATTTTGAGATACAACGATCCGCCTCCTTTTCGGACTTGGATCTATTTATCCTCATACCTTGTTAGGGTCTTTTCGGATAGACTTCTCCATGATCTTTATGGGAGTTGATTGCTTTTCGTCGTGAGTCTTGATCCTTCATATTGATTTTGGGAATAATGCCTTTCACATCACCTTGGATCTTTAGCAATAAAATGGAATCCTCATGACTTGTTAGGGCCTTTTCGGACTCGCCAATCTTCGCACCCCGCTTCATTAGTTATGCCTTGGCTATGAACTCTTATCATTACCGAGCAACTTTTAAACGATCTTGGGCTAGAAACTAAGTTATTCAATAAAATCGTACGACCTTACTTATTGCAGATAAATTATTAGAAAGTGATGGGAGAATAGGCTTATAATCACACCAAGTGTGCTTGTGCAAGAATACCGACTTATAATTGACTCTATCATTTCTCGTTCTCCACAATTTAAAATCTCAAGTAATGAGACTCGTGGGCGCTTATCCTAATAAACCAATTAAGGTCTACATGGTTAAGGATACTTGCTAGAATAAACTTGGATAAGTCTATTCGGGTTGAGTCAAAATAATCGCAACGGGCCTAATATGTCGAAGACTTCTAAACTAGCTACACCACTTTATTAATATTTTTGACTTCATTGTGGGATATATACATATGAAAGCAACGATAAAAATTTAAAAATTTACGACTATATGGCCAAAGTTAATTAAAAATTTGAAAAATGCTGAAAAAGATGATTTTCAGGTTAAATGAAGGCATTTTAATGGAAAAGTCCACTTAAAACTTCGATAGAAGTCTCCCCTACACTTAATATAAACATTGTCCTCAATGTTTAAGCATGTGGGAAAAGTCTCCCCTACACTTATGACATTGTACACGTTGGTTAAATCAAGTTAAGGAAGAGACGACTAAAGTGATCAATTTCAAATGTGAGTATGAAGAAAATTGAATCACGATAGTTGAGAGATAGAACCGGATTTCGGATAACACGGGAGCACGGTTCTTCAAAGGTTCCAAAAGTGCATTCATCCCTGTAATCACATCACCACACAAACACAAACAACCTATATAGGTCCCCCTACACTTAGGAGGTAAAACGGAAAGGGATAGATACTCGGGTTGCCTCCCGAGGAGCGCTTGTTTTTTATAACCGAGTCACGAGCCTGACTCGGTCCCGAACTATATCAAAGGAAAGGTGGAGAGGGATGGAATCATCTCATGAGAGATGTCCTCTCCAAAGTACAACTTCACTCGTTGGCCATTCACCTTAAAATTAGGTCCATTAGGTTGAGCGAGCTCGAGAGTACCAAATGGAAAAATTTGGGCAATGGTGAATGGGCCGGACCAACGAGATTTCAGCTTGCCCGAAAAGATTTTCAACCGAGAGTTGAAGAGTAAAACTTTATCTCCAACTTGGAACTCTCGGTTTTTAATCATAGAGTCATGAATGAGCTTAGTCTTTTCCTTATAGATCAAAGAATTTTCATAAGCTTCATTCCTGAGTTCATTGAGCTCATTGAGTTGGATTTTGCGTAGGTCACCGGCTTTGTTGATGTCAAAGTTAGCCCACTTCAAGGCCCAGTAAGCCTTGTGCTCCAACTCAATGGGGAGGTGGCATGCTTTCCCGTACACGAGACGATATGGTGTACAACCAATCGGAGTCTTGTATGCGGTACGAAAAGCCCACAGAGCATCATCAAGTTTATCGGCCCATGAGGCACGATGCTCTCCCATGGTTTGTTCAAGAATTCGCTTTAACCCTCGGTTAGAGATTTCGGCCTGTCCATTAGTTTGTGGATGGTATGCGGTGGAAAGACGATGATTGACACCATACTTAGCCATGACTCTTGCGAATTGATTAATGCAAAAATGAGTCCCGCGATCACTAATAATGGCACGAGGCACACCGAATCTAGCGAATAGCGACTTCAAAAAGTTACAAACCACCCTTGCGTCGTTAGTGGGTAAAGCTTTGGCTTCAACCCATTTAGAAACGTAGTCAACGGCTAGAAGGATGTATTTGTTTCCTTTAGATGAAGGGAATGGCCCCATAAAGTCGATACCCCATACATCAAAGATTTCACATTCTTGTATGAAATTTTGAGGCATCTCATCTTTATGTGTGATCTTGCCTTGTCGTTGGCAAGCATCACAATTTTTCACCATTTCGTGAGCGTCACGATAAATGGAGGGCCAATAAAATCCCGAGTCAAACACTTTCTTTGCAGTGAAGTTGGGACCAAAGTGACCACCGGTGGGTCCTTTGTGGCAAGCTTCGAGAATGTCTAAAGTTGTCGGTCCATCAACACATCGGCGAATAATCAAATCAGCGCATTGTTTGAAGAGATACGGGTCATCCCAAAAGTAAGTCTTAATATCTTTAAAGAACTTTTTCTTTTGTTGGGATGTTAACCCGTCAATGAGAATTCCACCCGCCAAGTAGTTTGCAATGTCCGCAAACCACGGGGTTTCATCAAAATTCGAGTTGATAGACATTAAGGTCTCCAGGGGAAAAGAGTCATTGATCTCTTTGTTCGGATGATCCCCTTGATAAGGATCCTCAAGTCTACTGAGATGATCCACGGCTAGGTTTTCGGCTCCCTTCTTATCACGAATTTCGATTTTAAATTCTTGAAGTAGCAAAACCTAGCGAAGAAGTCTTGGTTTAGAATCTTGTTTAGTTAACAAGTACTTCAACGCGGAATGATCGGTGTACACGATGGTAGTGGAAAGGACAAGATAGGGGCGAAATTTTTCAAAAGCATAGACAACAGCTAAAAGCTCTTTTTCGGTTGTCGTGTAATGCAATTGAGCCCCTGTCATTGTCTTGCTAGCATAATGGATTGGTTGGAAGTGTTTATTCACTCTTTGGCCCAAAACCGCTCCAATAGTAAATTCGCTAGCATCGCACATCAACTCAAAAGGTAGCTCCCAATTAGGGGTAACCAAGACCGGTGCCTTAGTTAGCTTATCCTTAAGAAGGTTGAAGGCTTCAATACACTCTTTGGAAAAGATAAAAGGAGTATCTTTTTCCAAGAGGCGGGTCATCGGGCGAGTGATTTTAGAAAAATCTTTGATAAATCGACGGTAGAAGCCCGCATGACCGAGGAAACTTCTCACACCCTTCACGGTTGAAGGTGGAGGCAGTTTTGCAATAATATCGACTTTAGCACGGTCCACTTCAAGACCGGCTTTGGAGATTTTGTGTCCTAGCACGATGCCCTCTTTTACCGTGAAATGGCATTTTTCCTAGTTTAGAACAAGGCGAGTGTCTTCACACCGCTTAAGCATACGTTCTAAATTGGCAAGGCAAGCAGAGAAAGAATCGCCATAAACCGAGAAATCATCCATGAAGACTTCCATAGTTTCTTCAACCATGTCATGGAAGATAGCCATCATACACCTTTGGAACGTCCCAGGAGCATTGCATAAACCGAAAGGCATTCGTTTGTAAGCAAATGTTCCGTAGGGAAAAGTGAATGTGGTTTTCTCTTGGTCTTTGGGATCGATGGGAATTTGAAAATACCTGGAGAAACCGTCTAAGAAGCAATAGTAATCATTACCCGCTAGACGCTCGAGCATTTGATCCATGAAAGGAAGAGGAAAGTGATCTTTTCTCGTGGCATCATTGAGTTTGCGATAGTCGATACAAACTCTCCACTCAGTAACGAGACGAGTAGGAATCAACTCTTTGTGTTCATTGAGACCAACGGTTATTCCGCCTTTCTTTGGCACACAATGGACGGGACTTACCCATGGCGAATCCAAAATAGGGTAAATCAAGCCGGCATCAAGAAGTTTGATAACCTCTTGTTTGAAGACGTCGTGAATTCGAGGATTAACCCTTCTTTGGCTTTGGATTGCGGTTTTAAAGTCATCTTCCATGAGAATTTTGTGAGTACAAAAGTTTGGATCAATTCCGCGGATATCGGAAATTTTCCAAGCAATTGCCTTCTTATGATCTTTAAGCACGGCGATAAGGCGAGATTTTTCTTCTTTCAAGTCCTTAGCGATGATGACGGGTGACTTCCTCTTGTCTTCAAGGAACACGTACTCGAGATGGGACGGTAACTCCTTAAGCTCTAAATCCGGAGGATTTTCGATAGAAGGTGTATTCAAATTCGGTTCATCGATAGCAATATCCTTGGGAGATGGTAGAGAAATATGGTCCTCATTGAGAAGTTTCTCAATGGTATGAATGTCTTCATCCCAATCGGTAGGAGAATCGTCATATTGTAAGTTCAAATCTCCCAAAGTTGCTTCAAATTCAGTCAGAAGAAAATCACTTTCTCCAAATGGAGTTAGTGATGGAGCAATAGAGGCAACGGTCTCAACATTGAGAAGAGAGGTAAGACTACTTTTACAAGCATCTTTAAAGTGTTCTTCACAAGCCTCATCAAGAACGTCGATACAATTAACAATCTCGTATGAATAAGGCTGTTTAGAAATCTTACCCATGTTGAAGAAAATTTGATCGTCACCAACTCTCATGATAAGCTCACCCGCTTCTACATCGATGAGAGTGCGACCAGTCCTCAAGAATGGACGTCCAATGATTAATGGAACACGAGGGTCCATCTCGTAGTCAACGACAACAAAATCCGTCGGGAATGTGAATTTGTCAACGCCAACGAAAACGTCTTCGGCTATCCCCACTGGATAAGCAACCGTACGGTTAGCTAATTCCAAAGTCATTTTGGTGGGGACTAGCTCGGGGAGAGATAATTGCTTCCAAACACTTAAAGGCATTAAGTTTATACTAGCACCTAGATCGGCTAGGGCCATGCAATTCTCTACTCCCTGGAAGTTGCAAGGGATTAAGAAGCGACCCGGATCACCAAGTTTGGTTGACAATTTCCTTAAGAGAACCGCGGAGCAATTCTCATTAAGTTGGGTATTAGAAATATCAAGAAGCTTTTCCTTGTCACTAAGAAGATCTTTAAACATCTTCGCATATTTAGGCATGTGAGTGAGAGCCTCAGCGAAGGAAATGTTGAAATTCAATTGTTTAAACATTTTGAGAAAGTTTGAAACTTGAATATCGTCCTTGCTTTTGTCTCTTTCCTCAACCTTGAGGGATAAGGTATATCGGAAGAAGAGGAAAGCTTTGGGATTGTAGGATCACTCACATCCTTGGGTGGTGGAGGGGTAGAAGTAAGAGGTGGAGGAATAGGAATAGTGGACTCGTTTTCCTTTGTCACAATCACCAGTGTAGGTGTAGGAAGCTCGGGTTCCTTGGTACCTTTTCCACTGCGAGTGGTGATTGCTTTCATCTCCCCTCTTGGATTAGCAACGGTGTTACTCGGAAGAGTACCCGAAGAAGAGGGTTGATTACCTTGGAAGAAACCAGCCATCATGTCCCTTAGGTCATTCGTTTGACTACTCAAAGAGTTTCGCATATCGGCTCTAAGATCATTCCCTTGTTTCACCATGTCGCCATTCAAATTAATAATCTGGGTCTGCAGATTCTTCACCAACACATCATTCGTCCGCATGTACGTTTCGACCTCGTGGTTGAAAACGGTGGGTTGAGTAGGAGGAGGTGCTTGATAAGCAGGTGGTTGGTAAGGAGCGGGTTGGTAAACTTAAGTAGGATTTTGAGGTGGATATGGTTGTCTTTGAGGTGGTTGGTATGGTGCTCGAGGTTGGTTTTGATTGGTTCGATTAAGGTTTTGTTGTTGGTTTTGATTGGTTGGAGGAAAACCGGGCGGGGAAAGAAACTTGTTTGAGCGATAGCTGAGCAAGTTGCGGTCACCTTGAGGACGTGCTTGATAGCCTCCCGTGGAATAATTACCGTATGCTACGTTAACATTCTCACAAGGATAGTCTTGGGTGGAGGTACAAGTAGTGTAAGAGTGAGGACCCCCGCATATTTCACATGGTTGGCTTACAGCATTGACTTGAGCGTTTTGAGTGTTGATGCTTTTGGTATTGTTAGCAGTTTGGACAGCAAGTGATTCAATAAGCGAAGTAAGTTTATCAATTCTCTTGTCGTTGTCATTAGTGCTCGCACTAGCGGCATTGGTCCGAACACTCTTGGTTTGCACACTAGACTTATTCTCAATAATATCCCAAACGGCATTAGAAGACTTAACCAAAATATTACCCCTCGAGGCACTATTTAGTGAATCTTGGTCATTCATGCTTAAACCATTGTAAAAAGTATTAATTTGGTGCACTTTGGTAAAACCATGTTGTGGGCACTTTCTTAAAAGGTCTTTAAAACGGTCCCAAGATCCACTAAAAGACTCATCGTACTTTTGTTCAAAATTAATAATTTCATTCCGCAAAGCGGTAGTATGAGAGGGTGGGAAAAAGTAGTTTATGAATTTGGCCTCTAAGTCCGTCCACGTAAGAATACTTTGTGGCGGTTCCTTTGCAAGCCAATGTCGGGCTTGTCCCTCTAAGGAGAAAGGAAAAAGTTGTAAACGGATTACCTCTTGTGGAACCCCATTGAATTTGACCGTATTCGTGAGTTGAAGGAACCTTTTGATGTGGTCATGAGGATCATCAATGGTATGCCCCAAGAATGGTTGAGCAGAGACCATTTGAATAAAGCCGGATTTGAGCTCAAAGTTGTTGGCTGCAATCGCGCGTATGACAATAGGATCGTTGTTTCCCTCTACATGTGCTTGCAAAAGTTCGATCATAGGACGATTGTCCGGTAGAGGTTCATTGTTGTTATTATTCATGTTGTTTTGAGGTGGATTATTATTGTTGTTGTATACACCGGCCATGTCTAAGTTATCGAGAGTCTCGGGCTCTTGATAAGACGTTGATCGTGTACGCATGCACCTGCAAAAGAAATAACAAAGCAGAAACTTTTTGGTTTTTTATGTTTTTTATTTTTTTGTATTTTTGAAAATTTTATATTTTTTGGATTTTTGAAAATTTTTAATGATGAAAAAGTAACGTTCACGGTGAACTGATCCCAAAATCCAATTTTCTCACAAAAACCGTTTATCCTTACGAAAAGAGCCGGCAGCGGCGCCATTTGATACAAAGATTTTGCTAGGTTCAATTAAATTCTCGGTATCTTCTCGAATTGATCACGGTTCAAAGTGGAATAGTTGTTCTTGGTTACTAAAAAGGGAATTGGTTTTCTATTCTACTAAAAAGATTTAAATGCGCAAAGATATAAAATTAAACTAAAAGCAGTTAATAAAAACAATTAAAAATAAAGCTTGAATTGAATTAAAATTAAACACTAAAACAGTAACTGTAAAATACCCTTGATGCGGAATAAATCTGCTCATTCGGAATACATTGAAATTCACTTCATTCGGAATAAACAACTGATCCGGAATATCTTGCTGAAAACCTTTCGTTCGGAATATTTTGCTTATTCGGAATAATTAACAAAAACACTTCATCCGGAATAACTAACTTATTCGGAATAAATGAATTGAAAGCTTGATTCGGAATATTTGCTTCACCCGGAATAAAAACTCATCCGGAATATTTTCTTTGATTCGGAATATCTAAACTCATCCGGAATATTTTCTTTATCCGGAATATACCCTTGACTCGGAATAAATTAACTCATACGGAATAATTAACAAAAATGCTTCGTTCGGAATAAAATGCACTGACTCGGAATAATGAAAACAAAAGCTTCATCCGAAATTTATGGGCTTCATCCGGAACAAATAAATACAAATGCTTTGGTTCGGAATAATGGCTTCACCCGGAATAAAACTTGATCCGGAATAAAAGGCTCATTCGGAATATAATGCTGGTTCGGAATAATTGGTAAAAAGCTTCGTTCGGAATATTTTGCTGATGCGGAATATATGAAACTAAGCGTTCATCCGGAATATTTAGCTCATCCGGAATAAAGAGACAAAACCCTTGGTTCGGAATGTTTTTGTTGATTCGGAATCTGGGTAGACAAAGGGTGCGAAGAACAGGGAAACAATAAAGCAACGAATTTAACCAAAATCAACCAAGTTTTTAACCAAAACTTAAACCAATTTAACCACTAATCATTTGCTAATCATAAACATCAAACCAAAACAACAAAAACACAAAACCCACTTACTTTTGAAGATTAAAATCAACCAAATAAAACTTTAAAACTTTGAATCAATAAGGAAAATATGAACAAGATTAAATGAACGATTGTATTGAATGATTAATGTTAAACAAATAAAAGGGAAGATTAAAGCTTACAAGATCTTGGATTGAAAAATGAAAATCACCAAACACCTTAAGGTTGTTGGTTCCCTACGAATGAAAAAGAAAGAAACTGGAAAAAAAATAAAAAACTTCCTCTAAAATGTGAAGGGTTCTTCTATTTATAGGCCTAGTGGTTGGTTGGTGAGTGGGCTTTCTTCCTTTCTTTTTGTCTTCTCGTCTTTTCAGTAAAGTTGACATTTTCGATTCTAATTCGGGATTTGTCGACGAATAAATTCAACTCGTCTTTTAATTTCTTCGTTTAATAGACTTGATTTCTTCGACATATGTAAATCTTCCATCTTTGGTCCTTTTCTTCGATAAATCTTCAAATAGGCCCATTGACTTCAAATCTTTTGCATCTCTTGGACTATAGACTTCGTCTTTTTGTCTTTTACTTCGATAAAACCCGTGCAATCCCATGTTTTCTTCAATATTTATCCGGTTGACTCTGAAAACACAACAAACACACAAACCACGCATAATTCCAAACAAATGACATTAAATACGCGTTTTGGTCTTGTTTTAGCAAGAAATAAGTGGTAAAAGGATGGGTGTTTTCACACCTATCAGACCAGAGATCATAGAGTTGACTAATGAGAGGGTCGCAGTAGCTAAGCAGAAACTTCAAGAAGCATGGTCACGTCAAAAGAGTTACGCCGACAAGCATCGTAGGGACATACATTTTAACGTAGGAGATCACGTTTTCCTTAAGGTTTCGCCGGCACGTGGTGTTAGACGCTTTGGAGTTAAAGGGAAGCTTAGTCCTCGATTTATCGGACCGTTTGATATCATTGAACGAGTCGGTGAAGTATCTTACCGTTTAGCGTTACCTCCGCAGCTTTCTCATGTACACAATGTGTTTCATGTGTCCTTACTCAGAGGGTACCAGTATCATCCCCTTCACATGGTTCACTATCCACTGGAACAGATTCGTGAAGATCTCACTTTCATAGAAGAACCCGAACGAGTTCTTGACAGACAAGAACGAGTCATGAGAAGGAAGACGATTCCATTCGTCAAAATCCTTTGGAGGGATCATACCGAGAGGGAAGCCACTTGGGAAACAGAGTAGTCTATCCGGGCTTCTTACCCTCATTTCATATTTTGAATTCGGGTATGTTCTTCTTTTCCATTTTACCTTATCTATAATTCGGGGACGAATTATTCTTTTTAAGGGGAAGAGTTGTAAAACCCGCATGCTTTTACCATGAATAGTACCCTTAAGATCGTACGTACATGATTAGAACTTTCCTTTTATAGCACGTTTATGTTTCATGAACAAGAATTACAAGTATTACGTACGTGTTATAACACGATAAGTATTTATTATGTATGAACACACGATAATTAATTCAATAATAATTATATTCACAAATATACGAACATGAAATCATGAACGTAAATTATTCACGAACTAATTACGTATGTATATATATTTATTACGAACACGAATAAATATATTAAGTCACGATCGATAACTAATTAGAACACATAATTTACGAACACGAGAACACACTATTATTTTAGACACGGAAAAAGGTACGGGTTACCCCATGTGGGGCCCCCTACCCGCGGCTACACAAGAAACATGGGCTTAGCCCATGTAATTTTACTAACTAGGGAATTTAGGAAAAACATGTTCATTATTTACAAAATTTAGAAAATAAGAAAAACCCTAGTTTTTCTTTTCTTTGCTCCTTGGCCGCCGGGTTTTAACATCACCAAAGGGTGATTCGGTTGATCTTGATCTTGGATTTATTACAAGGAATCGCGTGTGTTCATCCTTCTTGATTTCACGTAATCGGTATAACTTTTAACCTTTTTCTTTTTATGTTTTGATTCATTGAATCACATAAAATCATGATGTTTTTAATTAAACTAATTAAAAACAAGTATTTTAAACATGTTAATAATCATGGGGTTAAATCAATGAAGGGTTTAGGGGTGTTTTTGTTGTGGCTGACGCCTAACCGGGGTATCGGCTTGGCTTATTTCGCACCACCGAGACCATATGGTCTCGGTATGGTGGTGGTGGTCTCACGGTAGCAGCAAGGCAAGGGGAAACCCCGACCTCGGTCGGGGTATGGTGATGGTTACGGGTCTGGTTCATGGGTTTTAATCACGGGTCCGGTTCATGAATCATTTTTTCAAGGTTTATGATTTTTACAAGTTATGTTTTTTTTAGACTTAAATTAAATTAAGAGTTAATTGCAAAAATGGTCTCTGTGGTCATCCGGGTTTAATATAAATAGTCCTTTTACTTTCTTTTTCTCGGGTTTAGTCCCCGTGGTTGTAACTTATAACGGGTTTGGTCCCTTGACCATATTTTCTATTAGTTTGACCGTTAGCCAATGGTTTGAATGGGTAAAATGACACAAATACCCTTTTATATATGGTCCTTCTGGTTTGAGGGATATAACAGATTTAGTCCCTAATTTTTTTAAATTTTAATTTATATGAGGGAGAGTAAAAAATTTCAAAAAAAATAATTTTAAAAAATAATTTTTGATTTGTAGAAAATTTCAGATCAAGAAATCTTGGCTAAATTTTTCAAACAAATAATTTTAAAATTCAAATTATCTTTTATAAAAATTTCGATTATTTTTTTTCAAAAATTTCGTGAGAAAAATAGAGTATTTTAAAAAAAATTAAATTTTGTTGAGAGTGAAAAAAATCTAGTATTTTTAAAAAATTCTAAATTTCGGAAAGGAAAATATTTCGAATAAATTTCGAGATTTTTATAGTTAAGGAATATTTGAAACTTTAAGAAGAAAAAAAATATTTCAATTTTTTTATAAATATTCGAATATTTAAAAAATTATTCAAAAATTGTATATCTTGGATTATGAAATTTTACCAAAAAAGTTTAAAAATAAAAAGCTACCACCCGTATTGATTAAAAGGCTAACAATAAAAAGTTTTAAAATTTTGAATGTTAGAAAAAATTACAAAAACGTTTATTAAAATATAAATTTCGAATGTTTTAAATTTATTTTAAATTCTCGAATGTCTTAAAAAGATTTATAATATTAAAAACTTTACAAAAGTACATTTCTTTAGAATATTAAAAAATTAGAAAGAAACTTTTATAATATAAATTTTGAATATTAATATTTTTTTTTTTGAAAATTCAAATGTTTTAAATTCTTTTAAAAAAATTTGATTGATTTAAAGAATTTTTTAAATATTTTAATTAAAAAATACCAATCTTATTAATTAAAAAGTTCAAAAAAAATTGGGACTAAATTTGTTACATCCTACAAACCATAGGGACTATTTATGAAAGGGTATTTATGTCATTTCAACTCTCTAAACCAACACTTAACAGTCAAACTAACAGAAAATTTGGTCAAGGGACCAATCCCGTTATAAGTCACAACCATAAGGACTAGAACCGAGAAAAAAAGTAAAGGACTATATCTGTTAAACCCGAATGACCACAGGGACCATGATTAATTTAATTTACATGACTTAGGTTATTAATTTAATTATTAATTCATGAATTTTAACCTAAGTATTTATATTTAATTAGACTATATAATGAATTAATTATTAAAACCATGACTTATAATTAATTAATTAACATGACTTAGGTTATATTATTAATAGATAATAATACATGTTTTAACCTAAGTATTTTACCTTATTTAATTAAAATCATGTTATTTTTAATTAAATACTTTAACCTATAGTTTATTTAATTTACATGTAATAATTAATAAATATACTATATAATCACATGACTTAGAATAATAATCAGTAAACACTTAAGCTTATATAATTAGCTTAATTATCCAGCTTATATCTAATTATGAAAACTTTCTATTTTTAGAAACTTATCTATTTTAAGCAGTAATTCTATTTTTGGAAACTTTCTATTTTTGGTAACTTTCTATTTTTGGTAACTTTCTATTTTTGGAAACTTTCTATTTTAGGAAACCTGCTATTTTTAGAAAGTTACTTATTATTATATAACAAGTATTAATACATGAAATACAAGTAATACTTAATCAGAATAGGCAGAATATACGATAAACACAGTATAAAGCATAAATCAGTAAAACATGACATGAACATATAAAACAAGCTAAGACATGATATAAAACCAGTTACGTACTCAGTAATCAGATACTTATACACGTATGTATTTATGTAGCATTAGTGATACTGAAGTAGGACTCTCTTTCGTTCGTCTTCTTCGTTCACTGGACATAAGGTACGGATTCTCCGTCCTTTCAGTATGGACATTCTTTCCTTATTAGGATTCCCCGTATGTAGCCAACTGTTTTCCCTAGTATATGTTTTATATGTTTTGATTGCTTATGTTTAATTAGAATACCTAAAGCCATATACATGCATGACCAGTTTCACCTAGTTATGGAGGTACCATAACCATAACACTGGAGGCACCAGTGTTATGACTTCACCACGGCGGAGTGATAGCTCGTGGTGTCCCTTTCAGCTTTTGGCCATTTATTATATTATCAGGTGGGGCGTATGGGTGCATCCTAGTTACATGTTTTCAGCAGATTACTCAGTGTGAATGTGGTGTGTGCCTTGCATCCTTCACAAGGAGCTGATCCCTCCTACCCAAAACCAGTATATTAAATTAGAGGCAGCCCCTCTAATTTGCATGACGAGGTCACCCCTCCAAGTATTCATGCACGTTGATATTTCATGACCTATATTGGCTAACGGTAAAATATGTTAAACAGTTTTCACAAGATAAACATAAGGCTTTTCAAACTATAAAACCAGTTTTACTAAGATATAACCGGGTTATCAAGGACTTAGTTTCTTCCGTGCACTGAGCGTATTGCTCAGCCGTTTTCCTTTTTATGTCCCCAAAACGGCAGGTACTCAGGGACGCTCATAGACTTTAAGCGTACGTGCATATGGACTGGAAGCTTTCTAGCCTTCTTTACTTTATGCATTTATCTATACTTTGATACTCTTTCCATGGACATTGTTTAGTCCTTTCATTTACAGTACTTATGTTTGTGTGTGGTGAGTTCTACTTTTGGACTACCGATGTTTGATTCCGGTATTTCTTTTATGGTCATGTAATGTTTAGACATTTATCCTTGTATGCTTTGATGACACGTCATAATCACGTGTGACATTCCATTTATCAAAATGGGGTGTTACAGTTAACTTTAACTTCTCCGACTGCATTCGTTTCAACTTGTCAGTTCGCCTCCCCTTCCCCACAGGTCAATAAACTGATTCACTCCCATTGTCACCGGTGGCTAAGTTACCGGTGAATCAGTCATTAGGTGATTCTTAACCAAAGTTTTAAACTCTTGATCGCTCAATTTATCAAACTTGTGATCATTGGATGGCCGCGTTCGTTTCAACTTGTCAGATCGCCTCCCCGCCTGGTTGTAAGATGAATCAGCCATCGATTGTGATTGCTAGAATTTATAACAAAATACTCGGCAAAACTACCCTCGATGTATGTTTAGGGTTTAATTAATGAAAAGTTTTGATAAAGAACAATCCATATATCTTGCACATGTAACAAGATTCTATATTATGACATAATTAAAATAAGACAATTATAATATATGGTAACTTAATAGGACAATTTTTAATCGTAAGGAAGTAAATTGAATGATTTAGGTGAGCTGCGTTGATGTTGCATGGGTGGTTCAAATATGTAAAGGACTTGTTGACATTCATAACGTAATATTGGCCTAGCTAACAGCTTCATGGATTGATAGCTCATACACATATTGCCTATTGGGTATAGTTTAGGCTTTGACATTTGCATACATGTCATAAACTCAGAATGCTTAAAATTTAAGTAATACTGATTATTTATGATACTTTTTTATTGAAACAACAGGAATTTTCGTTACTCAACAATAAATACGTACATACCTTTTAATTTTGAATGATTAATGTTTAAATAATAAGTTTTACTATTATATTTACTCACATTAAAATTCAAATAATGTTGCTTTAACAAATAATTTTCTTTTAACTAGTACTTCTCACAAAAAATTTCAAAAAGTAAATGAAAACTTTTGATAAGAACTTTTGAATGAACTTTTATAAAAATAAAATGAAAGACGGAAGATTTCTTTTATATTTACCCATAACTGTTTGTCACAATAAAATCTCGTTGCAATAACCATTCGTAGGCATAGGATATAATGAGAAGGGGTATTAAAATAAAAAGTTTAAGAATGATTATGAGAATGACATGTATCATTTTGTCATATCACAATACCACATAATTAATCATGACACCTCACCACATACAAAAAAAAATTGGAACTTTTATATTTCGAAAAAGATTGGAATTTTTTTTCGAAAAAAACTTTTGTAACTTTTTTTCCGAAAAAAATTTTTGTAATTTTTTTTTTATATTTCGAAAAAATATTACGAGTACATTAGACAAAAATATTCTACTACATCACAATTATATTTTTTTGACGTATTATGTTAATAAGTTAATGGATCACAGTAAATAAGTTATTGCATTATAGTCATCACCAAACTTATAATTAGGATGTTGTAACTTATAAAATGAAGTACCAAACTTAAAATTGTGATACAATACAATATTTTTTCAAAAATGTTTTTCTCGAAGAATAAAATTCGAAATAGTTTTTTTGTAAATATTATTTTGTGAACATAAACTTTTTTATTCTTTATAAGTTGTTATAGTGCATCATATTAAAAGTTCAGTGCATCATATTTATAAAATACTACATTACGATTATAAGTGTGATGCATCAAGGTTATTAAGTACTCCATCATTTTAAAAATTTGGTGCATTAATATTACAAGTAAATGGATCAATATTTTAGAGTAGGTGCATCATAGTAATATATTACGGCATGACAGTTACTTATGAGTCTTTTCCTATACATGTAACGCACATTTTGATAACATTAATGAATCACATATATTTTTATGCATTATATTTAAAATTTACCGCAGCATAATTGTATATCTTGTGCATGATGATTATAAGAATTGCATTGAATTTGTAAGTTTGATTATTTAGTTATAATCTAGTCATTTATATAAATTATGCACCAAACATAATAACCACGATGTATAAAAAATAAAATATTGATGCATTAGAACAACTTGTAGAGAAAAAAAAGTTTGTGTTCACGAAAAGATATTTACAAAAAAATTATTTCAATTTTTATTCTTAAAAAAATATTGTATTGCATCACAATTATAAGTTTAGTAAATCATGTTTATAAGTTACTACATGACACCGATAATTTTGATGCATCATTATATAAGTTATGACACCCTAACTATAAGTTTGGTGATTAATTATAATGGAGTAACTTATTACTGTGATGCATTAACTTATTAACATGATGCATCAAACATATAACTGTGATGCAGTAGATTATTTTTTTCGAAAAAATTCACGAAAAAAGGAATTTGAATTTTTTTTTTTAAACTAAATTTTCGACATAAAATTTTTTATAAAAAAATTCGAAAAAAATTTTTTGGAAAAAAAATTTCAAAAATTATTTTAGAAAAAAACTTTTCGAATTTTTTAGGTGGGTGTTGAGGTGTCATCATTATGTGGCATGGTGATGTGACAAAGTGACACATGTCACTCCCATAATCCTTCATATACTTTTTATTTTAAGACTCTTTTCATTGTATCTATTTAGTATATAATTTAATACTAGCAGGTACCGGCGCGTTGCGGCTACGGGTATCGTGAAACTAAAATTCCGTGAGCGTAATATTTTATGAGTATACATATTTTTCAATAATAACTTTACAAATAGTGATGATAGTTTTTAAATTGGAATAACTCTAAGCAATAATAAACTACTTCATATAAACCGTGAAAATTATTTGTTAATCTTTGTAATAGTCGTCATAACATTATATAGCGTGTAAATATAAAAAATTTTCGTAGTTTATATGTGTATGTATTTTCATATATTATAGTAACCTTAAAATCTTCTTATTTTGACATATACGATTTAATCGAATTAATTAGCAAAATTATTAATATTTCACTAAATTTGTACTAAAATACTTACATAAACGATATGTGTTTTCGAATATGCGAATTATTAAAAAAATTGAATGATTCGAAATCAAACGTACATTTAATATTAAACTTACATTTGTGAACAATTTAAATAATATTATGTAAAAAATTATAGTTTATAGCAATAATTATTTGTATATGTTGCATATAATTTGTATTAAATTTGTCTTGTAATATGTATTGCTCCCCATTTAATATAGACATAAATTTATAAAATTTTTGTGTTGTACAAGTTTGTACTAAAAGCTTGTAACGGGTGTAATACTTTAAATTTTGGAGAGATGGTGAAATCTCTTTTATAAGTAGTACATATTAATGTGTCGTTAAAAATATAGTACATATTTATGTAATGGGGTTGTTTTTATCACTTTCGATGTGGCTTATTCGGTTCTTATTCTGACAGTTTTTTTGCTGCCGAACCGATTGTGACTTCGGTTCCTAGTTGAACCCGTTGGTCCGGTTCGGTTTCAAAACTATGTACATTATTATTTCAGGTAGACAACATACGTACCATTTTGTAGATATATGTTTTGAAGGTATATAATGTATATATATAATTGTATTTTTAAGTAATGAGGTGAATTAATTATATTAATTAATTAGTATTAATTAATCTTATTCTTAAGTGTGTATTAATTATTATGTATTAATTAGTTTTAATATGAGTATTAATTAATTATTATGTATTAATTAGTTTTAATGTGTTTATATTTAAATTGTTTTTAATTATGTATTAATATTTATACCATGTGTTGTTTTAGTTGTAAAATAGGGTGAGGGAGTGTTTTAATTATAGTATTTAATGTAATATGTTATAATTACATGTTTCAAGTTTCTATATTTTACTATGTAAGCTTGTGTTGGTTGTACAAATAGCCTAACGATGTTGTAACTTGAAATGTCAAGTATTTTATAAATAACATGCTAAAATGCTTTATAAAGAAGTATGATTTCATAATCATGTTACACATACAGTGTATTATGTAAGTGTAAAATATTCCATATATGTAATTATATTAAATACAATTAAATTTGACAATAATTTCTAGTACATATAAACCACGAAGCATTTACATTAGCCATACAAAACCAAACAGATTGTTGACGACGTCCTTCCTTTATCCGCCCGGTACAACGAGTAAGTCTTTTATAAAGAAAGTTCGGTTGTGTTATACTGTTTTATTAGCATATAGTATTCTTTTTCGTGTGCATATCATGTATCATGTACCGTAGCATCCAAAATTCGATATGAGTGTCTATCTTATTATGCACAAGGTGTCATGATAGGATAAACATCATGCTTATCAATTGTTTAAGGTATGTATTAGATAAGTAAACTATCTGATACTATTTGAGAGGGTCGTATCAAAAAACCACAAGCGTATCAGTGTTGGTGGATGAAGGCCACGCATGTCGAAATTTGGATGCTATACAAGATTCGACTCTTGTTGGGAGTGTCGGGGTTGGTGGAATTAGTATTAACTTTTTAAATGTGATTTTAAAGGCAAATAAAGGGTTAGAATTAAAAAAATCAAAGTATTTAAAAATTAAATCTTAAATGAATTTAAAAACCTTTTTTATAATAGCAATTGTGGCTACATGGACTACCTCAGAAGACATAACGAGCCTACAGTTGGGTGCAACCCAAAAGGCAATGACACTATTCTACACGTAGAAAGAAACCTATCATTATACTATATATATTAAATTGTGAAGGATACAGCGTCGTTTAGAGCTTCCCAATGTCGTTTTATTCTTTCTATTTTGTCGTTTTAAAAACAGAAAGCATCCCCACCAAATGACCAAATCTTTTAAAAATATATATATTTTCAAACTACCCCTTACATTATGTAACATGTTACGAAAATGTTACATTTTTAATTATTTACGACTTTTTAGTGTAATAAATTTTATTTATCAAATATGAAATTTATAACTATCGATTCTTTCGAAAAAAATATTATTGAAAAGATCATCGAATTAAAAACCAAACAAGCCCAATATTTAAATGCTTGAAACATACATATGATCTAATAATATTTACACTTAATATATATATTTAAAAATTCTTATGACATTAGTTTTTGGAGTCGGTCATCAACCTATTTTTTTTTTTTACAAAACAGCCCCATACATAACCGCATGTTATAAAAACAACCTTAGATTTCGACTACCTACATTTTTTTATACAACAATGTTTATTTGTTAAATATAGAGCGTATATCTCTTGATTCTTTTGGGGAAAAAATATTGTTGAAAAGATCGTCTAATTTTGAAACAAATGAGCATAATGTTGCAATGCTTCGTACGTGCCTATGGTTTTATAAAAAATATTGAACCGCAATGCACATTTAAAATATTTTTTTTTATCAAAATATTCATTGAGTTTATTCGTTTCTTGCAAGGTCACTCATTGACGTGAGAAATCCTTCGTACTATCGGTTCACTGTAACCATGAGTCCTACAGTCTTCGCTGCGCAGCGCGAGGTCTATACCTCGTATATATCATACATGGATGGATACGACGTCGTTTTTCATTTTGTAAATGTCGTTTTTCATTTTGCTCTATGTCGTTTTGGTGGATACCCACCAAAATAAATGCAATCGTAATGATTACACAACCAGATTTGCATGTCACGATACTATTTGACGTATTAAAAAAAACAATTTCAACCTTTTAACTATTTATAAATTTTTAATATAACAAATTTTACTAACGTATAACAATTAATTTATTCGAAAAAAATAATATTAAAAAATCGTCAAATTACGAACCATATAAGCTCAATATTACAACGCTCTTAACATACATATGATTTTATAAAAAATATTAACTTAATAAATATTCTAAAAAATTCTTATGAAAAAAGTTCTTGCAATTTTTGTTCTTAGCAAGGTAAATCATTGATGCGAAACTCTTTTCATTACCGATCAACTGCAGCGTTAACTTTTACATATTTATATCTTTTTAATATAACAAATTTCATTTATCATATCTGTGGCAAAAATAACGATTCATTAACCAAAATATACCTACGAAACCATATTTTAATTACGAACAAAACAAGCTTAATATTGCAATACTTTTGATATATATGATTTATTAAAGAACGTTTACTCAAATATATGTTTGAAAAAATTTCAAAACGCACCCATAAACTATCTAGAACTTTAAAATAAACAACCAAAATAAAAAAGACATATTTTATATAGCAAACTCTCTTGACAAACATTTGACCGACATCAACAACTTCCTCGATAAAAAGTATATTGACGACTACAACCTCGGATTACAAACAAAACGAGACTAATATTGATATGCTTTTGACATGTGTACCGGTCTCTAAAAAGTTTTGCTATTTAACAAACATTAATAAAATATATTCACAAAACACACCCTTAATATATTTATTAGCTTTAAAAACTACCCACATTTTATTGAAATAAAAATACATATATAGATGGTCCAAGTGGTTAATTATGAATAAATTTATAAAATTTTAGTTCTTACAAAAATTATTACGAAAATACAGCTTTAAAAACAAAGAAAGATAACGCCCACACAGAGCACGACATTGACGCGAACAACATTTGCATTATCGATCTACTGCACCATTAATCCTGCATGCACCGCCGCAACGCGCGGGCTATAAATCTCGTATATATTATGCATTGCAGGAAACGACATCGTAAAGACATATGAAATGTCGTTTCATTTATATGTAAGTGTCGTTTAGAAACCTCAACAAAACGGATGGCACCAATAAGTGAATAAAAATATAACCTTATAAAACAACCCTTATATAATATGAAGTATTACAAAATGGCCTTTACACTTTTAAGAATTTACCTTTTTTAATAACAAAGTTTATTTATCACACATCAAACGTAAATGTATCAATTTTTTTAGAAAAAAATACTGCTAAAAAAAACTATCTAATTGTAAATAAAACGAGCTCACTATTGCAACACTTCGGACATATATATAAATTTTTTTAAAAAATTATTGAAACTACATATTTGAAATAAGGTTATTCGTTCCCAGTAAAACCAGTTATTGACACGGAAAAATATTTTATACTATCGGTCCATTGTAGCCGTTGGTCCTGCATCCGCTGCCGCGAAACATGAGTTGTATACCTCCTTAACAAGAAAAAAAATTTCTTCACAAATCACCCTTACGCTATGCGACATATTATAAAAACGACCTTCGATTCTTAACTAATTACATCTTTTGATATAACAAAGTTTATTTATCAAACGTGTAACACATATCTATCGATTCTTTTTGTAAATAAAATACTACTTAAGAGATCGTTAAATTGCGAACCAAACAATCCCAATATTGCATTATTTCTAACTTACGATTGATTATATAAAAACGTTGAAAATTAATACACATTTTAAATATTTTTTATATAAGAATAGTCTTTGAGGATATTTTTTTTTCTCACAACCAATAATTGAAGTGAACAATCTTTCATACTATCAGTCTACTGCCAGTCATTAGTCATGTCCTTTTCGCCGCGAAGCGCGAGCTGCATACCTCGTTTTAGACAAGACTCGAATTTAAGACCGTAAAACTTCCATACCACTAGAACGAGAAGACGTTTTGGTAATTTAAAAACTATTTGAATAGTTAGAACTGAGGGAGAATATAATAGGACCATGCCTTAAACATATGCATGACCCGTAACATTATATATTAGTAGCATGCTATATATATTATAGATACTCAAGCAAGTACTAAAGGCAGAAACACATATTTGCAGAAACTACAAAACAGCAAAGAAATTTGTAGGTTCCAAATGGCTCCCAGCTTCAACGACGAAAAATCACTCTTCAACTTTGTCGTGAAAGACGGAAATGGTGTTAAAGGTCTAGTGGACTCGGGCCTCACAGAGGTACCAGGTCAATACATCCAACCACCGAACCAGCGCATCAACAAGCAAAACGCAACCGTGTCACTTGAAAACATGACCATTGATCTATCAGAGCTTGATGGTCCTAACCATGACCAAGTGGTCAAGTCCATTGCCCATGCTGCTGAGACTCTCGGCTTCTTCCAGGTGGTGAACCATGGTGTTCCAATAGAGCTCCTGGAGTCACTTAAAGCGTCGGCTCACAAGTTTTTCAACCAACCATCTGAAAAGAAGGCTGTGTATCTCAAGGGAGTGAGCCCTAGTCCTATGGTCAAGTATGGGACAAGCTTTGTTCCTGAGAAAGAGAAGGCTTTGGAGTGGAAAGACTATATTAGCATGATATACACCAATGATGCCGATGCTCTCGAGTTTTGGCCTAATGAATGCAAGTAAGAATCATAAACTGCTTATAAAATCTATAATCTGTTTGTGTTACAATAATTCCATTCCGTCATCCATTCAAATTTTGAGGATGACCAATTTACCCATTTACGTATAACATTCTTATGTTATGTATTTTTATAGGGAAGTGGCACTTGAGTACATAAAGACATCGACTGAGATGGTGAAAAGGCTACTGCACGCACTCATGGGTAACCTAGGAGTTAAACTAGACGACTCAAGGCTTGATGCACTTATGGGTTTAAGGATGGTCAACATGAACTTCTACCCAACCTGTCCTAACCCTGATTTGACCGTTGGTGTTGGTAGGCACTCTGATATGGGCACGCTAACGGTGCTTCTACAAGATGGCATTGGTGGATTATACGTGAAAAAAGGTGAAGACTCGTCATCAGGAAACGAAGATTGGATCGAGATTCCACCTGTCCATGGTGCTTTGGTTATCAACATTGGTGATGCACTACAGGTTAATAATATTTCATGCTTTAACTAAACTTATGTTGGCTGCGCAATAATAACTTCACACATACAAACATAGTTGTTAAAAAAATTGTTTTTGGTGTTAGATTATTAGCAATGGGAGGTACAAAAGCGCAGAACACAGAGTGCGAACCACCAGTGTTGAGTCAAGAGTGTCCGTCCCAATATTCAACACCCCACTGCCTACGGTGAAAATTGGACCATTGCCTGAGTTGGTGGCTCGAGATGGTGTGGCTCGTTACAGAGAACTCATGTTTGAAGAGTACATGAACAATTTCTTTGGGAAATCTCATGATGGAAAGAAGTCCCTTGATTTTGCGACTATATAATGAGACAGATGTGTGAATTTACATGATTTCAAGTTTACTGTTGTCACGATATCCATTAAAGGAGTTTCTTGATTGTAATAGACTTCTGCAATAATAAAATCGATTGGTTAAGTTCTTGAACATCATTTTTCTTTTCTTATTTTACAATTAGCCAATGAACAAAATAGAAGATACACTCACAAACATGGACGTCGTAATATCTATGAGTGCGACTCCACTAAACACCATCTTTGGATATTATCATTTCAGTTGCTAGCTAATAGAATACCAAAATGCATGTTCTTTTCACATTGTAGAATGATACACAAATTTTTTCAATATAATCTTGTCAAAAGTCAACTGTTAATACATTGAGCATTGTTCAAGTTAAGTTGCATTAGGCTTTTAGCGCATTAATTTCTAGACATAGTCTCTGGAGATTGATAGAGCCTTCAGTCTTTTTTAGGACTGAGACTCGTTCGCCCATAGGAGCTTAATACCTCAAATAGTAGCTGCAAGATGAGACCTTGATTATATTACCACTGCACAAGTAAAAGGTTCAACTAGGTCGTCGTCACGCGCCCTGGCTATAGCTTATTCAAATGTTATGGATAGTTGATTGCTTTGCTGGATTAGAGAGGCTAGTTCTAATACATTTGGGTATGATACACTGCTTATTTGGCCATGCTTATTAAAATGTTTCGCATCCTTTCAAGAACCACACAGTGACATGCTGCAAGAGACCTGATTCCTATTATCTGATTAGGATTCTCACTAACATAAACCTGTAACACCCGAGAACCTCATTACATAGATGTCCTTATTTTCTAGTTTCTAGCATACTACTGTAATTTCAAAGAATATGGAATTAAGTCATATATGAGACTCATGTAAGAAAGTCAAGTAGAAGTCTTTAAAAGATACTTCTTTAGCTTTAAAACGAATCTCTATTCGAATTTTAAACATATCCCATCTCTGAAATTAAAGCCTGAATTACAATTTTATATAAACTTTTCCTCACTCCACTTTTCAAACTTCTCATCATTGGATGGCTTCATCATTGCGATCTCATCATCTGCATTCGTTTCAACTTGTCAGTAAGCCTCCCCTTCCCCGCCGGGTCAATAAACTTCAGTCCCTCAGTCACATTCGTCACCGGTGAATAAGTCATTAGGTGATTGTGTTGTTTGGCTAAACTTTTTTGCTTAGAAATAACATTATTAACTACTACAATTTTAAACTTTTCATCGCTCCACTTTTCAAACCTGTGATCATTGGATGGCTTCATCTTTGCGATCTCATCATCAGTTAATGTAAAACCCGCATGCTTTTACTATGAATAGTACCCATAAAATCGTACGTACATGATTAGAACTTTCCTTGTATAGCACGTTTATGTTTCATGAACAAGAATTACAAGTATTACGTACGTGTTATAACACGATAAGTATTTATTATGTATGAACACACGCTAATTATATCAATATTAATTATATTCACGAATATACGAACATGAAATCATGAACGTAAATTAATCACGAACTAATATTACGTATGCATATATATTTATTACGAACACGAATAAATATATTAAGTAACGATCGATAACTAATTAGAACACGTAATTTACGAACACGAGAACACACTATTATTTTAGACACGGAAAAAGGTACGGGTTATCCCATGTGGGGCCTCCTACCCGCGGCTACACAAGAAACATGGGCTTAGCCCATGTAATTTTACGGGAATTTAGGAAAAACATGTTCATTATTTACAAAATGTAGAAAATAAGAAAAACCCTAGTTTTTCTTTTCTTTGCTCCTTGGCCGCCGGGTTTTTACATCACCAAAGGGTGATTCGGTTGATCTTGATCTTGGATTTATTACAAGGAATCGTGTGTGTTCATCCTTCTTGATTTCACGTAATCGGTATAACTTTTAGCCTTTTTCTTTTTATATTTTGATTTATTGACTCACATAAAATCGTGATGTTTTTAATTAAACTAATTAAACACAAGTATTTTAAACATGTTAATAATCATGGGGTTAAATCAATGAAGGGTTTAGGGGTGTTTTTGTTGTGGCCGACGCCTAACCGAGCCCCAAGGGGGTCTCGGCTTGGCTTATTTCGCACCACCGAGACCATATGTTCACGGTATGGTGGTGGTGGTCTCACGGCAGCAGCTAGGCAAGGGGAAACACCGACCTCGATCGGGGTATGCTGATGGTTACGGGTCCGGTTCATGGGTTTTAATCACGGGTCCGGTTCATGAATCATTTTTTTCAAGGTTTATGATTTTTACAAGTTATGTTATTTTTTTAGACTTAAATTAAATTAATTAAAAGCATGAACATGATTAATTTAATTTACATGACTTAGGTTATTAATTTAATTATTAATTCATGAATTTTAACCTAAGTATTTATCTTTAATTAAACTATATAACGAATTAATTATTAAAATCATGACTTATAATTAATTAATTAACATGACTTAGGTTATATTATTAATAGGTAATAATACATGTTTTAACCTAAGTATTTTACCTTATTTAATTAAAATCATGTTATTTTTAATTAAATAATTTAACCTATAGTTTATTTAATTTACATGTAATAATTAATAAACTATACTATATAATCACATGACTTAGAATAATAATCAGTAAACACTTAAGCTTATATAATTAGCTTAATTATCCAGCTTATATCTAATTATGGAAACTTTCTATTTTTAGAAACTTATCTATTTTAAGCAGTAATTCTATTTTTGGAAACTTTCTATTTTTGGAGACTTTCTATTTTTGGAAACTTTCTATTTTTGGAAACTTTCTATTTTTGGAAAATTTCTATTTTTGGTAACTTCTATTTTTGGAAACTTTCTATTTTAGGAAACCTGCTATTTTTAGAAAGTTACTTATTATTACATAACAAGTATAATACTACATGAAATACAAGTAATACTTAATCAGAATAGGCAGAATATACGATAAACACAGTATAAAGCTTAAATCAGTAAAACATGACATGAACATATAAAACAAGCTAAGACATGATATAAAACCAGTTACGTACTCAGTAGTCAGATACTTATACACGTATGTATTTATGTAGCATTAGTGATACCGAAGTAGGAATCTCTTCCGTTCGTCTTCTTCGTTCACTGGACATAAGGTACGGATTCTCCGTCCTTTCAGTATGGACATTCTTTCCTTATTAGGATTCCCCGTATGCAGCCAACTGTTTTCCCTAGTATATATTTATATGTTTTGATTGCTTATGTTTAATTAGAATACCTAAAGCCATATACATGCATGACTAGTTTCACCTACTTATGGAGGTACCATAACCATAACACTGGAGGCACCAGTGTTATGACTTCACCACGGCGGAGTGATAGCTCGTGGCGTCCCTTTCAGCTTTTGGCCATTTATTATATTGTCAGGTGGGGCGTATGGGTGCATCCTAGTTACATGTTTTCAGCAGATTACTCAGTGTGAATGTGGTGTGTGCCTTGCATCCTTCACAAGGAGCTGATCCCTCCTACCCAAAACTAGTATATTAAATTAGAGGCAGCCCCTCTAATTTGCATGACGAGGTCACCCCTCCAAGTATTCATGCACGTTGATATTTCATGACCTATATTGGCTAACGGTAAAATATGTTAAACAGTTTTCACAAGATAAACATAAGGCTTTTCGAACTATAAAACCAGTTTTACTAAGATATAACCGGGTTATCAAGGACTTAGTTTCTTCTGCTGTTTCATGCTTATATGCTTATATTATTCATGCTTTACTTGTACATTCGTGCACTGAGCGTATTGCTCAGCCGTTTTCCTTTTCATGTCCCCAAAACGGCAGGTACTCAAGGACGCTCGTAGACTTTAAGCGTACGTGCATATGGACTAGAAGCTTTCTAACCTTCTTTACTTTATGCATTTATCTATACTTTGATACTCTTTCCATGGACATTGTTTAGTCCTTTCATTTACAGTACTTATGTTTGTGGTGAGTTCTACTTTTGGACTACCGATGTTTGATTCCGGTATTTCCTTTATGGTCATGTAATATTTAGACATTTATCCTTGTATGCTTTGATGACACGCCATAATCACGCGTGACATTCCATTTATCAAAATGGGGTGTTACAATTATGGTATCAGAGCCAAGGCTTCGACCTGTAGGCTCTCAAAACATGACCTGTGATTAGTGGGTAGTCACTATGGTCTTCCTAGAACTGACAGGCGGTTTTCATGCATTCATCATTTTCATGCATACATATATATGTCATTGTCACTGGTTTATGACTAAGTAATGGTTGGTACAGGACTGACCCTATTTAGTCGCATGTGTTTTATCGAAACTTTTAAATTTGGGACTGACCCATAGGCGTCCCCTCGCCATTTATTTTGTTTTGAGTGAACTGACCATAGGCCACTCTCGAGCATACAAAAGTTTTCATAAAACTGCATCATGCATTCATGTACTAGTTTTCCTGCATAAATTTTTCTCATGATTTATTGGTATAAATTTTTTTTTCATGTATATATTTTATGTTTTGATCAGTTTAGTCATGTATTTTATGTTATACCGTCAGATCGTTCTCACACGCGAGCAGGAACAACTCAATGAAGCAATCCAAGCTACAATGCAAGCTTTGCTTCCTCAGCTGAGGAACGACATCAGGGCTGAGGTTCAGGCTGCCAACAATCAGCAGCATTACCCAGCACCTCCTCCTCCTCCTCCAGTGACAATTGCTACATGGCTAGAGAGATTCAACAAGCTCCGTCCTCGAGATTTCGAGAGAACAGATAGCCCCAGTGAAGCTGAAAGCTGGTTGGCTCACATCGAGAAGATCTTCGATGCTATGGGTTGTGACCCCGTCTTCAAGTCGAGGTTGGCATATTACCGGTTCGAAGGGGATGTGTTAAATTGGTGGTTAGCATTGAAGCAGTCAGAGGGAGGTGATAATTGGGTGGCTGGTTTGACATGGGCTAAGTTCAGAGATAGGGTGATGGAGCAGTTCTTTCCCAAGGCTGAACAAGACAAGCTGAAGATGGAGTACCATGGGATCCGACAGAGAGCTGGGGAGAATAGCAACGAGTTCATGCATCGCTTTCTTCGCTTAGCTGGTTTCCTTGGTGCAGCGGCAGGTACTCCTGAAGAGCAGGCACACCACTTTAGGTGGGCTCTTCGAACATCGGTCGAAAACATCTTGGTGTGTGCTACGTTTTACACGGTAGCACAAGTGGCCGATGCAGCACGTAAGCTGGAGATGCTACAGGAGAGAGATGAGTTCGGGGAAGTAGAGAGACCCGATAAGAGGTAAACATTCGTATTCAAGCGGTGACCAATCCGTATTCTTTCAGTATATGTCAATTTTCATCTCTTTAAATTGTATCTTCCAGGCAGAAGACTGGGGACTGGTCTCAGCCGGCTACTCAGCAGCAGCCTAATCAGCCCAAAGGAAACGGTCAGACTAACGACCGTTCTGCTACGGATAAGCGTGGCAGTAATGATAATTACCGTAACAATGCTGGACACTCCAACAGCAGCATGTCCTTATAATTACGTATTTTCTTTTGATTTCATGTTATAACTCATAATTCTGACACATTAGCAAATCTTCTACCAGGAACCATGGAAACGGTAGGGACCAGAACCAGAGGTTCACAGCCTAGCCATCCAGCTATCACTGGTATTCAATCTTACGATTATCCGCATTGTCCTTTGTACCCTATTATCATGTCTCATGTAAAATGTCTTATCAGGTTCTCAGCCAGTCAGGACACCTGCTGGAGGATATACTCATCCTCTTTGCTCTACTTGCCACCGTAGACACCCAGGGCCATGTCGCCGCGACAGTGACGCATGCTTCAAGTGTGGTCTTCCTGGCCATCGCATGAAGGACTGCCGCAAGGGCGAGATGGAGGGCACATCGGGACATGCTGATACCAAGCCGCCTCCTACCACTAGACGCGTCTACACGACATCTCACGATCAGGCCAACAAGTCTACAAGTACCATCACTGGAATCTTGTATATGTATGGTCAAGCTGTATGTGTTCTGTTTGATATGGGTGCTACTCACTCGGTCATTTCTACTGCTTATGCCAAGAATGCTAGGATACTCCCCATGCCACTAGAGAATAAACTCAGTATTTCCACGCCTTTGAGACTCTGTACTTATAACCCATGTGTACTAGAGCCTTCCCCTAGAGTTTGACGATAAGGTTCGTCCTGTTGACGCACTTCCGCTGGACATGAATGACTTTGACATGATTTTGGGCATGGATTGGCTATCGAAGCATCATGCTACGATAGACTGCCATTAATATCGAGTCATCTTCGATGATGTTAATGCACCAGAGTACATTCATAACGGGTTCGTACCCGGCATGTCTGTACAAATCATATCAACCCTGCAAGCACGTGCACTACTGTCACATGGCTGCGAGAGTTATCTAGCTATGGTTCATGACATGCATGCTGAATCCCCATCAATTCAGGATCAGCCGATAGTGTCAGAATTTCAAGATGTATTTCCAGAAGAACTTCCGGGCATACCACCTACACATGAAGTGTAATTCAATATCGAGCTCATCCCAGGAGCTGAGCCGATTTCCAAGGCTCCTTATCGCATGGCTCCCATAGAGTTAAAGGAGCTGAAGGATCAACTGCAAGAACTTCTGAAACGAGGTTTCATTCGACCGAGCGCATCTCTATGGGGCGCACCGGTCATATTTGTTAAGAAGAAGGACGGCAGTATGCGTCTTTGCATAGACTATCGCGAGCTCAACAAGATTACCATCAGGAATAGGTATCTACTGCCACGTATAGATGATCTGTTTGACCAACTCCAAGGGGCCAAACACTTCTCCAAGATTGATCTTAGGTCAGGCTATCATCAGCTACGGGTTAAGGAGCAGGACATCGCCAAGACTGCTTTCCGTACACGCTATGGCCACTACGAATTTGTAGTCATGCCATTCGGCCTGACCAATGCTCCAGCAGTGTTCATGGATTTGATGAACAGAATCTTCCATGAATTTCTGGACAAGTTCGTCATTGTTTTCATCGATGACATCCTGATTTTCTCTAAGTCCAAGAAGGAACACGAAGACCATCTTCGTACAATACTACAGATTCTTCGCTAGAAGCAGCTGTATGCTAAATTCTCCAAGTGTGAGTTCTGGTTAGACAAGGTGGCATTCTTAGGTCACATTGTATCAGCAGAAGGAATCACTATGGATCCAGCGAAGGTTGAGGCTATTACCAAATGGCCAAGGCCAACATCAGCGACTAAAGTCCGCAGTTTCTTAGGATTAGCTGGTTATTATCGTAGGTTCGTGGAGAACTTTTCCCGCCTAGCACTACCATTGACCAAACTGATGCGGAAAGGGGAGAAATTCGTTTGGACTGAAGAACGAGAGAAGAGCTTTGAAGACCTGAAGCAGAAGTTAGTATCTGCACCTATTCTTACTCTCCCATCTGGTACGGGTGGATTTCAAATCTATAGTGATGCATCGGGGAAGGGACTTGGCTATGTTCTCATGCAACATGGGAAAGTTATCGCGTACGCTTCATGACAGCTTAAGCCTTATGAGGAAAATTACCTTACGCGTGACTTGAAACTTGCTGCAGTTGTGTTTGCATTGAAGATATGGAGGCACTACTTATACGGAGAATCATGTGACATTTTCACGGACCACAAGAGCTTGAAGTATATCTTCACTCAACGTGAATTGAACATGAGACAGAGGAGATGGTTAGAGCTGTTGAAGGATTTTGACATTAATATGTAGTATCATCCCGGCAAGGCGAATGTAGTAGCAGATGCACTTAGCAGAAAGTCCGGAATGATCAACGGCATTGAGATTGAGGAAGAAATCATAAGAGACTTAGAGCGACTAGACATAGAAATCATGGTGCGTGGACAGCACGGTTACTGGGCTAATCTTAGAGTAGAACCCGAGTTACTCTCTAAGATCAAGGAAGCTCAGAAAGATGATGGAGAAATCTGGGCGATAATTTAGAATTTGGAGAAGCAGACAGAGTTCAGAGTAGATGAAGATGGTATCTTATGGCAGGACACGAGACTTTGTGTTCCTGATGATCAAGAACTCCGGGAAGCTTTGTTAGCTGAGGCTCATAGTTCCCCATTCTCTATACATCATGTTTCGACCAAGATGTACCATGACATCAAGCAGTACTTTTGGTGGAGTGGTATGAAACAGGATGTTGCCACTTACGTCTCCAAATGTCTTACCTGCCAGCAGGTTAAGATCGACCGTCAGTGATCTGGCGGTCTCCTTCAACCGTTAGATATTCCAGAGTGGAAGTGGGACAAAATCACCATGGATTTTGTTACTGGTCTTCCGCCAACCAAGAGGAAGCACGATGCAATTTGGGTTATCATAGATCAACTTACCAAATCAGCTCATTTCTTACCGATCCGCAAGGAAGATTCGGTCAGTAAACTCACCGATACGTATAGAAGAGAGATCATGAGACTCCGCGGTGGTCCATCCAGCATCGTCTCAGACAGAGATCCTCGATTCACTTCGCGATTTTAGAAAGGTCTGCAGAAAGCTTGGAGTACACAACTTAAGCTTAGCACGACTTTTCATCCTCAAACAGACGGGCAGTCGGAGCGAACGATTCAGACATTGGAAGACATGTTGAGGTCATGTGCGTTGGAATGGACGGGTGATTGGGACGATTATATCTGTTTGGTGGAGTTTGCATACAATAACAGTTGGCACGCAAGTATTAAGTGTGCTCCTTTCGAGATGTTGTATGGCAGAAAATGTCGTGCCCCAATCTGCTGGGATCAGGTTGGCGAGCGAACACTTGAAGGAACATGATACAAAGATTTTGCTAGGTTCAATTAAGTTCTCGGTATCTTCTCGAATTGATCACGGTTCAAAGTGGAATAGTTGTTCTTGGTTACTAAAAAGGGAATTGGTTTCCTATTCTACTAAAAAGATTTAAATGCGCAAAGATATAAAATTAAACTAAAAGCATTTAATAAAAACAATTAAAAATATAGCTTGAATTGAATTAAAATTAAACACTAAAACAGTAACTGTAAAATACCCTTGATGCGGAATAAATCTGCTCATTCGGAATACATTGAAATTCACTTCATTCAGAATAAACAACTGATCCGGAATATCTTGCTGAAAACCTTTCATTCGGAATATTTTTCTTATTCGGAATAATTAACAAAAACACTTCATCCGGAATAACTAACTTACTCGGAATAAATGAATTGAAAGCTTGATTCGGAATATTTGCTTCACCAGGAATAAAAACTCATCCGGAATATTTTCTTTGATTCGGAATATCTAAACTCATCCGGAATATTTTCTTTATCCGGAATATACCCTTGACTCGGAATAAATTAACTCATACGGAATAATTAACAAAAATGCTTCGTTCGGAATAAAATGCACTGACTCGGAATAATGAAAACAAAAGCTTCATCCGGAATTTATGGGCTTCATCCGGAATAAATAAATACAAATGCTTTGGTTCGGAATAATGGCTTCACCCGGAATAAAACTTGATCCGGAATAATAGGCTCATTCAGAATATAATGCTGGTTCGGAATAATTGATAAAAAGCTTTGAAAGTCCCTAATCAATGCTAGAAACCCTAAACTTAACTAATCAACACAAGGTATTACTTTTCAAACGTAATCTTATTATTGTATAATAAAGAATTACAAGTGTTATGGATAACACCGTTTGATGACAATGTGTTGTGCACACTTTGAACAACTATAAACCCTAACTTATGAATACTATCGCAGCTGTTTGATTCTATAAGTTCTAAGCAATAATGTTATGAATATACTCAAAGTGTTAAACATTAATGCATGGATACACATCCTATTTATAGTGATACGAGGTTGACCTAAATAGTACTTGATGGTGACTACACAAGACTTTCACTTTTCAGACATCAGTCACATGATGCTCTTCTATTCTTGGTAGTCTGCCATTATGCTTTAAAGAAATAGTTGTCGAAACAGTTTCCTTTTTCTTCATAGTCTCGAACACACAAATGGCATGTCCAAAGTGTGCTGAGTGTTAACAGGGTATTGCCACCCCTGTTAACCCTCAACCCCTCAGAGTCCCTGATACATCTTGGCTGTTATCCATCACAGCCAATGAGTATGTCTTCAAGTAATCTTTGACTTCCTTGACAATGTCTCTGACATGGACTCTTCTGAGGTTGCTCACAGAGACTTTGATCTCTGTAAGTCTTGCGATACTTGCCTGCCTCCTAGGCACAGGCAAGGGACTATCTTACAGCTTAATTATGTTTAAATCTATGATTAGGGAATCTAACAAGTTTAGATTCCCAACAATCTCCCCCTATTTAAACATAAATATTGCTAGATCTATCTAAGTTAAGGTAAGTGAGTTAACAGCTTCTTCTTACTCATAACAGATCTAAAGAAACATACCTCATGATTTTATTAATACTTAAAGGAAATTACAAGTACATTACAAAAGTAAAATAAAATGTAAAGGTAAAATTGGGCTGTGAATTTCTTCAATAGTCATCATTTTTAATCTTTTCTTCAGCTTCAGCTAAGTCTAATCTGTTATCCAACTCTTCCTGCAAAGTTTTTGCAAACCTTTTGGAATACTCTGTGTTGATCTTGAGTGACTTCTTCTGACAAAGCAGCTGAATTGTTGATGCTAAGCACAGCTCATCTTCTCCTTGAAATGCATACTGGCAAGCTCTATTCATGAATGACATTCCTCTTTCAGGCTCTGTGTATGTCTGACCATCAACATGGCCAACTATACCATTTGGTAGGATCAAATCCCTGTGCATACCATCCACTTGAACATCATCTGTGACAAAAGTTTCCTTAACAAGTTGAGAAACTCTTCTTCTTTTGTTACCAGTCTTTGGGGGTTCTTGTTCAAAAAGCTGTGGTGGGGGATCTATCTTGAGTTTGGCAGCCGTTTCTTTGATCCAGGTAAACTTGGCCTTAATAGTCTTAAGCAGAAGAAAATTAGCCTATCCAATTCTTTTGGCAGCTAAGGCTTCAAGTTCGAACCATTCAGATAACCCAATTGTCTTTAGCCTGAAGTTGTCAAACACATTCATGTTTCCCTGTTGGTTATCTCTCCACAAGATCATCTGTGGGGTGTTGGTGGATTTGTGAATGGTGTATTTAACTTGGTTATCTTGCCAGGTACATACCTGTTCTTAACGCAGGCATCATAATCAGCTTTGACTTTTCTTAGTGCCTCAGCGCGTTTAACTTCCATTTCCCTCAACCTTTGTTTTTGCTTTTCTCTTTCAGGTGGAGTCATCTTCCTTTGAGTAGCTTCATTCAATTCTTTGGCTGTCTTGAGTTCATTTAATCTCTTGAATTCCTCAGCCTGTTTCTCTATTTCTTCAGGAGTTAAAGGAATCTCATTGGAAGGTGTAAAGGTTGAAAAATGGGAAAGGTCTGTGGTGGATCCTCCTGTTTCTAGCATCGCAGCTATTTTCTTTAGTTTGGTGTCTGTGTCAACCAAAACTATCTCCTTTCCTTTCTTCGAGACAGAGGATTCCACACTCATGTTTTTTAAAACTTCAGCTCTTCTGATAAATGTTGTCCGAGCCTGAGTTTGTATTGCTTTGGAAGGGAGCTAACAGTGAACTTTAGCTTCTTGGCAGCTGGTTCACCATCATCCCCAGACTCGCTGGTGTTAACCCAAGCCATGTACTTTGATGAATCAGCTCCATCTTGATTCTGTTGCTCCCCCTGAGTGTTATCCTCATCATCAGATATGTTAACAGGTGTGATGACTTGGAGGGGGACAGGTGTAATGGTGTTGTCAGCTGATGATGAGCCTTGTTTAGCAGATTCAAGGTTAAGTGTTGTTTCCTTCTCCCCCTCACGTTCATCCAGGCTACGCAGACGTTTGGATGAACGTGTTTGAAAATGCCTTGCAATCTGTTCAACAGAGGCAGTCATAGCACGTTGCCTTTTCCTTGAAGCCCTGGCAATCTTCAGCAAAAGGTTGCTGTTTCCATTAGTATTAGCCTGAACTCGATTAACAATGAAGTTTGCATGACGGTATTGCCTGTTACGAATAGCTTCAAACTGTCTTTGCATAGTTAGCTAATGTTCATGGAATAAGGCAGGGACCTCTGAGTCAATTACATCCTTCATTCTTGTGGATAGGTGACTAAGTCCTTGTGCTACACCTTTTCGTGCACCATCCTTGATGGGTTCAGTAACCGCCTCTGCAACAACCTTTTGTATGATCCCTGGAAATGTGACAGTTAAGTTATGCATTTCAGACTTGATCACATCCAGCTTCCTTGATAAGCATTCAATGTCAGATTGATGATGAACAGGCTGAAGATTATGTATGTTGAGGCTTTGTTGAGCATAATCATCCCCCTTAGTAAAAGATCAAAGTTGGTTTGGGCAGGATGATCAAACATTAGAAACTCAGTTGTTGGATCATAGGTTGGGCGTTGGAAGACTGTTGTTGTCGAGGTAGCAGAGTTTGGAGTAACAACAGCGTCCTTGGGAGGAGGAGTATTATTTCCAGCTGGGGTGGACACAACTATTTCCTTGGGAGAAGAGACAGAATGTTGATCTTCCTCATCTTCTTCATCCTCCTCCTCAAACATCCCCTCAGGGATTTCATCTTTAGGCATTGACTCAAGATCAGAGACATCATCCACTAATGACAACATTTCTTCTTCAATATTCAGCAGAGGCTCATTGTCATTAGGTTGGTCTTGAGTAATTGTATCAGCCTCTTTCTCCTGTTGTACCTGGGATTCAGTGACTGGCTGTACAATTTCAGCCTGCAAATTGTTATAATTAGTAACAGGGAAAAAAGTAAGGGGAATGGTCGCCATTTCGCTGTCCTAGAGAGGTTGAGGGTGATTACTCAGCCACTCCAAAGGATAAATCCTTAGGATTCTTTTAAGTGTGAAAAATATATGGTTAATGATCGCCATTCGCTGCCCCTAGGAAAGCTGAGTGTGATTATTCAGCCCCCCCCCCCCCCCAAAAGGTTAAAACCTTTGGGACTCTTTTGATTGTGAAACATATGTTGTTTATGGATCGCCATTCGCTGCCCCTAGGAAGGCTGAGGGTGATCATTCAGCCCCCCCAAAAGGTTAAGAAACCTTTGGGACTCTTTTAAGACTGAAACATATGTGGGTTAAGGTCGCCTGTTACGCTGCCCCTGGGAAAGCTGAGGGTGATGATTCAGCTACCCCTAAAAAGGATAAATCCTTTGGGATTCTTTTAAGGTGAAAAAGTTAAGGGTTAAGATCGTCTTATTACGCTGTCCCTAGAAGAGCTGAGGATGATGATTCAGCTCCCCTAAAAGTAAAACTTTTGGGATTCTTTTTCTGAGGGAACCAAGAGGCTGTGTGAAGTACAGCTGATCAAGGTTGAGACATATGTGTATCAAGGTTGTTGTTAGCCTGAATACTGTCTAGAGGGTGCAGGGTCATCGGGGTGCTTTATAAACACAAATGAATCATTCCCTGGTGCAAAGACAGGGTGTACAGAAGTCTTAAAGAGTTCTAAGTGCATAGACAGACTTCTATGGGTCGAGGATTACCCTAACTTCACCACTCTCTCCTACAGATAATTGAGAGTGGCTGCTTGTGAACCTCTAAAAATGTACACTGATTACCTGTGAGATATCAGCTGGATTAGGCTGGTTTCCTGTTTGTTGGGAATAAATTAAGGCCAGATCACTTGAGCGCTGACAAGAACAAAACAAGCGTTGACAGGAACAAAGCAAGCGCTGACAGCTCAAGCGTTGACAAGTTAAAGTCAAGCGTTGACAGATTGAAGACAAGCACTGATGGAAGATATAAGCTACACGTTTATTATATTCTAGAATACTTCTAGTAAGGATAGAAACGACAATGTATTTTCTATGTTTATCTTTACCTAGAATAGTTGATACGTAGCTTATTGTACAAGGCTTCTTAGTCTATAAAAGAAGGCCTTTAGGTTAATGTTTAATATCAAGTTTTATATAAGTTTTCATTCGTAAACATCTTTCATTGTAAGCAAGTTTGATATTCATAATCAAAGTGAAAGTTTTGTTTACATCTTGTGTTCTTGTTTAAGTGTTAAATTCCGCATAACACTTAGATTCACAAAGTATATAACAAAGGTTTCTCTACGTGTTATACTTGATCTAATCTCGTATACACAAATCTAATCGATCTAAGTTTGGGATCAACAAGTGGTATCAGAGCTTGTTGAGGAACTTTTGATCTTTGAAGAACACCAGAACGATACACGAACACCAAAACCCTAATTTTCTCAGAAACCCTAAAAACACCAAAACCCTAACAACATCATGTCTGAAGCAATAACCACCTCCTCTTCACCCTTACCAAACATCAGGATTCCCATGCTTGATGCAACCAACTTTGACTTATGGAAGTTCAACTTTGAACAATATCTGGGGATCTTTGATTACACACTCTGGGAGATTATTGAATATGGAAACTCATTCAATAAGGCTCAAAAGATTCAGGATGCCATTACTCAAAGATCAGCTGTTGAAGGATGTCCTGATGAAGATAAGAAAGAAAAACCTGGAGATGGTAGAGCTGTAGGTGCTGAAGATATTGCAAAGAAAAGGGTTGACATGAAAGCCCTAAATATTCTGAAAGTTTCTTTGGGACAAGAAAACCAGCACAAATATAGAGGCTATAAATCTGCTAAAGATCTTTGGGAAGCACTTGAAGTTGCATATGGTGGCAATGCAGACACTAAGGAAGAAAAGAAAAAGCAACTTCTGCATGATTATGCTGTCTTCAAAGCTCAGCCCAATGAGAAACTGAGTAGTGTGAGAAGCAGATTGCTTGACATCACAAGCAAGTTGTCCTTCATGGGGACACAAGTTGGTGATGTTGACACCAATGCTACCTTTCTGAAAAGTCTTGGTGAGGCATGGAAGATTGAGGCAAGATCTATTCTTGCTAATAATACTTACAAGAGCTCCTCGTTTGATGACATCTACAACAAACTAAGACTATTGGAAGATGAATCCAAAGTTGAGTGCTACAACTATCATCGTATGGGGCACTTCATGAGGGAATGCAGATCTCCTAGAAGATCTGATGCTGGTAAACCCTCAAGTCAGGTTGTTAAAGCTCAAGATTCCAAAGCCATGGTTGCAGTTCAAGGAATTGATGGTACTGGATGGGATTGGAGCTATCTGGCTAAGAATGCTGAAGAGGACAAAGCTTTGGTTGCTGATATTGAAGAAGAAGAGCATGTTGAATATGCTCTCATGGCACACTCCTCCTCTTCATCTGATAATGAGGTATATGATGATGCTTTTTGTAGCAAAGGTTGTCGGTTAAACACTGATAGACTTAACAAAGAGGTGTTTAAACTAAAAATTGATATGAGCACTGAAAGGTGTAAATTGTCCAATTACCAACTAGCTCTTACTGAAACTGAGAAAACCGTTTTTGAATATAAGAAAATGGAATTTGATTTAAAAGATAAGATCAATATCTTAAAACATGAGCTAGAGGGTAGTATGGACATTAGAAATATCATGACAAAAGTCAATAGAGACCTACAGGCTAAGTTAGATGAGGCCATTAAGAATAAAGATAATGTTGACCTCAAGATTCAAAGATTTGATAGAGCCACCCAAACCCTAGGAGACTGTGTAGCTAAACAAAGGGATCCTAAGGACATGACTGGGATTGGGATGAATGATTACTCTCTGGTTCCACCACCAGCTGGTGACTTCTATGGTGTCCTTAGAAAGGATTTATCTTGGACTGGTATACCAGAATGCCAAGAAGAGGAATTCATTCCTCCACCAAGAGTTGTCACTCCAGTGGAAGAGTATCAACAAAAACTGACTGACCTAAATAAGTGGAAGAAAGCTAACCCTACTTTATTTGTTAAGGGAGGTTTGCTATGTGAAAGTACCAATGAATCACCACCCATTAAGGTTACTCACCCAGTCACTGGTAAAGCTGTTGACCTAGGCTCAAACACTGTTAGAAGACCTACCATTAAATATGCAGAGATGTATAGGAATAATAGGTCACCCAAGAGCCAAGTTAACAATCATGGAACAGGTTTCTTCTCTACTAGACCTAAGAGTGTGTCTAAGAAAGCATGTTATACTTGTGGTAGCTTTTCACATTTGGCATACAAGTGTGTCAACGCTCCCAAAGCCAGTGCTGATAGGAACAATTTCAGCGCTGATAGGAAGAAAGTCAACGTTGTTAGGAAGTCAAACGTTGTCAGACCCAAACCTTGTGTGCAGCAAAGTCCACAAGTGATTAGACCTGCCCCATTCTTCTCTAGAAGGTCTAACACTCATGGACAAAGACCTTTTCAAAAGACAAACACCTGGTCAAATAGGCAATGGGTTCCTGTAGCAAACCCTAGGTTCAACGCTGACAAGGGTAATTTCAGCGTTGACAGGACAAAATCAAACGCTGACAGAAACGTGACCAGACCTAAATATTTGCAGCCACAAGGTAAGGGGTCTAAAGCTTCTTCAAGCTTAACATGGAGACCCACGAAAGATCAAAACCCTAATAATAATGGAATTTCAATGACTTGCAATAGATTTAATTACATTTCAAAGGTCATTACAAAACCTACTGGGGTTAACTGGGTATTTCATCCTAAAAGGGATGAGAATGGGGTTGTTGTGAGAACTAAGTCTGTTCTTATTGAACAACCAGATGAATCCAAGTCGTCTGAGACTTGGGTTCCCAAAGAAAACTAATTTGTTTTCTTTATGTGCAGGGCATTCAAAGACAGATCAATGACTATGGATATTGGGATAGTGGATGCTCAAGGCACATGACAGGCAAGGAAGACTATCTGACGAACTTCACTCCTATTAAAGATGGTGATAAGGTATACTTTGGAGGGGGCTACGGCGCCATTACAGGCAAAGGAACCCTTCTCACCAATAATCTACGTTTTGAGAACGTCTTCCTGGTAAAAGAACTGGATTATAATCTGTTTAGTGTATCACAAGTTTGTGATAACAAAAATAAGGTTCTTTTCACTGATACTGAGTGTTTGGTGTTAAGCAAGGATTTTAAGATCCCTGATGAGAAGTATATTGAGTATAGAACACCTAGGCATAAGGACATATATAATGTGAATTTAAATGGGATTAAAGTGAATACAAATATGTCTTGTTTTTATGCTAAGGCCTCAGTAGATGAAAGTAATTTGTGGCACAGGAGACTAGGGCACATAAATTTTAAAAATATAAATAGACTTGTGAGGCTTGGTTTAGTTGATGGTTTGCCTGAGAAGGCCTTCCACAATGACCACTCTTGTGTTGCATGTCTTAAAGGCAAGCAGCACAAGGTCTCATTCAAGTCCAAACAGGTGCATACTAGTTCTAGACCTCTTCATATGCTACACATGAACCTCTTTGGTCCAACAAATATAGAGAGTTTGAATGGCAAGTCATATTGTTTTGTTGTCACTGATGACTTTTCTAGGTTTACTTGGACATTCTTCTAGCTATGAAGAGTGACATAGCTGATGTTCTTATTGATTTTATCACTCAAATTGAGAAAAGGTCTGGCAATGAGGTTAAAATGCTTAGGAGTGATAATGGTGGAGAATTTAGGAACAAGAAGCTAGATGATTTTTGTGCCAGGAAAGGAATTACTAGGCAATTTAGCATTGCTAGAACCCCACAACAAAATGGGGTTGCTGAAAGAAAGAATAGAACCCTAATTGAAGCAGCTAGAACAATGTTGGCTGATGCTCACTTTCCTATAGCCTTTTGGGCTGAGGCTGTTAATACAACATGCTATGTGCAAAATAGAGCATTGGTTAACAAAATTCAGAACAAAACATCTTATGAGTTACTTTGGGGAAGAAAACCTAATATTGGTTTTCTCAGACCTTTTGGTTGTCATGTAGTAGTACTGGATACTAGTGATGCCTTAGGGAAATTTAGTGCAAAAGGTGATGAAGGTTACTTCATGGGGTATTCAGTCCAGAGTAAGGGTTATAGGGTTTATCTTAAAGAGGACAAACGTATTGTTGAAAGAGTACATGTTAGGTTCTTAGAGAATAAACCTAGTGATCCTGAGAGTGGTCCTAATTGGTTGTTTGATTTGGAACCCTTATCTAGAACTTTAAATTATATGCCTGTTACTAATCCAGACATTGTGAAGGTAACTTCAAATGTTGTGGAGGAACAAGTTGTTAATGTTTCAGATACACAGGTTCATGAGAAGGTTGGATCACAAGTAGAAAAGGCATCTCCTACATTTGAATATGTCACAATTCCCATTTGGACAAATGCTTTTGCTACTGCTGCTGCTGCTGGACAAGATAATGGTGGTTTCCAAATACCACCAAATACAAACATGCATGGTTCTTCAGGCGCTAACAAAGGCAAAACTAGCGCTGACAAGACCAATTCAGACGTTGATGGCTCAGACGTTGACAACAACAGTTCAAGCGTTGTTAGCCCAAGCGCTGACAAACAAGGTTCAGACGTTGACAACACCTTTGCACATCTGTTCTCTTCCACTTTTGAACAAGGAGAACCTTCCAATTCACATGAAGAAGGTCATCCTTATGTTGACATAAGAGAGTCTGATGAAGAAGACATTGGCAACATGGAGCATGAGGTTGAGGACACCAAACTTTTTGAAGGAGGGGTTCTCACTTCCACAATGAAAAATCACCCCCCATCTCAGATCATTGGTGATATTATGACTCCAGTTCAGACCAGAAGATCTCATCAAGGACTTGGTGGGTTTATTGCCAATATACACAAGAAGGTTGATACCCCTCTTGTGCAAGCATGTTTGTTTGCATGTTTTCTGTCACAAGAAGAACCCAAGAAGATATTTGATGCTCTCAAAGAACCAAGTTGGGTGGAAGCAATGCAGGATGAGCTTCACCAATTTGCAATTCAGGATGTTTGGGAGCTGGTTGATTGTCCTAGATATGTCAAACCTATAGGTACAAGATGGGTTCTCAGGAACAAAAGAGATGAAAGAGGTATTGTGGTCAGAAACAAGGCAAGATTAGTGGCTCAAGGTTATACACAAGAGGAGGGGATAGACTATGAGGAGGTCTTTGCACCAGTTGCAAGGATTGAAGCTATTAGGATTTTTCTAGCCTATGCATCTTGCATGGGCTTCACAGTCTATCAAATGGATGTCAAAAGTGCATTCTTGTATGGAACCATTGTTAAGGAAGTTTATGTCATGCAACCTCCTGGTTTTGAGGATCCAGAGCATCCAGATAAAGTGTATAGAGTCAAAAAGGCTATGTATGGCCTTCATCAAGCACCAAGAGCATGGTATGGTACCTTGTCTACATATTTAGTAGACAATGGATTCAAGAGGGGCACCATAGATCAGACACTATTTACAAAGAAGAAAGGCAAAGATGTGTTGCTTGTGCAGGTCTATGTTGATGATATCATTTTTGGGTCTACTGATCCAAAGATGAGTGAGGATTTCTCCAAGCTTATGACAGACAAATTCAAGATGAGTGCTATGGGGGAGATGAACTTCTTTCTTGGTTTACAAGTTCAGCAGAAAGAAGATGGTATCTTCATCTCCCAGGACAAATATGTTGCTGAAATCTTGAAGAAGTTTGGCTTTTCTCCACATGAAAAGAGGGCTACTACTCCTATGGATAGAGAACACCCTTGGGGAAAGATTGGAGATGGGAAAGATGTTGATGTCAGGCATTATAGATCCATGATTGGATCCTTGATGTATCTTACTGCTTCCAGACCTGATATCATGTTTGCTGTGTGTGCTTGTGCACGCCATCAAGTGACTCCCAAAGAATGTCACCTTTATGCTGTGAAGAGGATCTTTAGGTACCTAAGATGCTTCCCAAGTCTTGGTTTGTGGTACCCAAAGGATTCACCATTGGAGCTGATTGCATATTCAGATAGTGATTATGGAGGTGATAAGTTTGATAGGAAATCCACAACTGGTGGATGTCAATTTCTTGGGAGCAGATTAATATCTTGGCAATGCAAGAAACAAACAGTGGTGGCTAATTCTACAACTGAAGTAGAGTATGTGGCTGCAGCAGCATGTTGTGGTCAAGTGTTGTGGATTCAGAACCAGCTGTTGGATTATGGGTATAATTTCATGCATACTAAGATATTTGTTGACAATAATAGCACTTTATGCATCATTAAGAATCCTGTACATCATTCTAAGACTAAACACATAGAAATTAGACACCATTTTATAAGAGATTGCTTTGAGAAAGGTTTAATACAACCAGATAGGGTTGACACTAAGGAAAATGTGTCAGATTTATTAACTAAACCTTTTGATGCTGGAAGATTTCAATACTTGGTAACAAGTATTGGAATGGTTAATCTCACTTAATATGTGTTTTGGATTCTTTTTGTAAAAGTATGTACAGGATGATGCATTATTATTATTGGTCTTATTGATGATTTAGATTTTCCACTATATTTTTCTAACACTGACAAAGGTTGTTTGAACACTGATAAGTGTTTTTGCAACGTTGTCAGCAATATAATTGTCTAACGCTGACAAAGCTTCCTTCAACGCTGTTATGCGTTATCGGGGCGTTGTCAGCAACAATGTTAGTTCTGTGGTTTTCAATCTAAATGTGCAGATGGTGTTAGCAGTATACCATTGGATACAGAGTTGCTTATGGATCAAAGGAGAAGCATTTGGACAAGTTTTTATTTATGGATGATGGTTGGAATGTTTCATTCCTATCTTGACATAAAATTTTTATGTTCATGCATGATTTTAGCAAACTTTTTGTATCATAGTTTAAGGGGAGGTTTTAGGAACCTTTAGGATTTTTGGGTATCCATATGATACTCTTATCACAATTCTAGATTGTGTCCACAGGTGAGTATGGGTTAGTTTTACTAAACCATGAGGCACTGTAGCATGCATAGTATATGAACTTTGCATGCTGCCAAGACATTTTTGGCCTAAAATTGGTTGTGGTCTGTTGGGAGACTTGGGAATGATTTTGATATGGGATTTACCTGGGAGTAACAAGGATTTTATAAGGTAACTTTGCTGTTAAGAATTTTGGTTAGCAAGGGACACTAGAGGACTGTTATGTCTATCTTGCATATGCAAGTGTGTATAACTGGACAGTGCTTGCCGCCCTATAATAATTATCAGCTTTTGGTTATCTTCTCTAGGATAAATTACTTGTTAAGGTCATTTTTCACTTTTTAAAACAATTTTATTTTTGGACGCTGACAAGATTTTTCCAAGCGTTGTTGAGACCAAATTGGACGCTGACATGGCTTTAGGCGAACGTTGACAAGATTATAGCCGTTGGGCGTTGATAGGTTATTTTTGACCATTGACACTCAATGGGACCTACCCAGTTGTTACTTTTTGACATATTTTCAAGCCGTAATTTTAGGAGTTGTTACTTTCATTAAATGCATGAGATAACTTATAACTTTTTCAATATTTTCATGATTAGTTTTTGAAAATCTTTGCCTATTTTTGGGCCAATCACATGCATTCTTTATCTCCAATAAATTTGGCTCCTATTTTTAAACAGGGTATCTATAATTCTTGTCTAACACTTTTCTCTTATCAACTTCATCTTCTACACTTCAAATTAACAGCTTTCATCAATGGCACCAAAGTTTAACTCAGCAGAATTGGATTTGGGGTTCAAGTCTCAACACAACATGATTGCTTATCTTGTTGCTGATAATGATTTGTTTCCTCAATACACACAAATGGTGGCGTATTTGAACGCATCCCTATTAAGGTATGCTCTTTCTCATGCACCACTCATTCCAGTCACACACATTAAACAGTTTTGGAACACTGTCAGTTCCTCAACAGTTAATGGAGTGACCACATTAACTTCTATTGTTCATGGGAGGTCTTGGGTGGTTACTGAGGCCTTGGTACGCCAGGCCTTGCATCTTGATGATGCTGATGGTGTAGCCATTCTTCCCATAAATGAAATAGAACAAGGGCTTAGGGCTTTGGGATATCCTTTTCCTGATGAAGGTACTCTTAATAAGTATCATAAGCAGGAATTTCCCCCAGCCTGGAAGTACCTCATCCACATCCTCCTTCAATGTTTGAGTCCCAAATGTACTGCACACAATGAGATCAATAGATCCATTGCCAGTGCTATTGTGTGCATTGCAACAGGGCAAAAATATAACTACTCTAAAACGATTTTTGAAGGGATGTGTAAAAACAAGGGGACAAAAATGACTTTAGCTTATCCCCGTTTTCTGCAAATGATTTTTGATGCTCAAGGTTATTGTTCAAGGGATCACAATGATTTTTATAAGATCCCTGAACAAAAGAAAGCTATTTTTACAAAGATGAATTCACCACCTCTTAGAGACTTACCTTTAACCCCAGCCATGCGTGCTGTTATTGCAGCAGCACAACCCCAACCAGATCCCCAACCTCAAATTGACCCTCAACCACAACTTGAACCCATTCCTAAACCTTTACCCTCACCTGAACAAATGCAAATTGACCAAGAACCCTTTGACGCTGACACATCAAATGTTGGCGTTGATGTGCCTATTTCCAACGCTGACACACAACCATCACAATCCCAAACACCCCTTCACCAACCCACATTTACCCAGTCTTCCACACCATCTTCCACACCACCTGAATATAGGTTGATAAAACGCCAAAGGACTACTGGAGTGTTCTCCTCTGGTGGTCCTAGCCATGAAGCAGAGAGAACCACCACCACAAGTGTGGCTGGTGACCTGGATGAGGCTGGGACTATTGGTTCTGGCTTAGATGCTGGCCAAGGCAGTCCCACCATCATTAAGTCCTCATCCTTGCCCAATGAACCTGACTTGGGAGGTCAAATTCCTATTTCAGAATAGGGCAGTCTGGAACCAATGACTCTTTTGGAATTGACGGCAGTCTGCATTCGCTTGCAAAAGCAAAATGCAGACTTAGTACAAATTGTCAGCTCACAAGGCCTTGAACTCAAGCAATTGAGGGAGAGGATTGTTGTTTTGGAGAGTGATCATGCTAGGAGGAGTATGGAGGAGTCTTCCAAAGGGGAGGAAGATCAAAGAAATCTGAGTGATAAGGGCAGCCAAGATGGTCAATCAATGGATGTTGCTGAAGCCCTTACAACTTTGAAGGAACAAACAGGTTTTGATACGTCCTTAATCTCTCCAACCAATCTAAATTTATCATTTACAGCTATGTTGAGAGAGGTTACACAAGGCGCTGAGGGAAAATATTTGAGCGTTGACAAGACAAATTTGGACGCTGATAGAAGTATTTTGGGCGCTGATAGAAGAAATTTGGGCGTTGACAGACCTGCACATGAAGGTGATGTATTCTAGTCATCATCTATCATCAAAGAAGTTTCTACTCAGGTATTACCATCTACCTTACCAACCATTGCACCATCAGATAAGGGTAAGGGTAAATTGGTAGAAGAAATTGTTCCAAAGGATGCAGCCCAAGTTGAATTTGATAGAAGATTGGCTAAACAAATGATGGAACAAGGTGAAAAGGAAAAGTCACCATTTGTTGTGACTTCTGAAGAAGAAAGTGATGGAGCTAGCTCAGACTCAAGTGTGATGATTATAGAACCAGAAAGGCTTGAGTATGGTGATGAGCTTGCTAGGGAAAAGTTGAGAGACTTAAAATTGCAGGTTGACTTTGACATGCCAGAGGTGGTTCAGATGTACAATTCTTGGGAAGAAAGCTGCATGGATAATCCAGACTTGACCATTTCAGATCAAATATGGGGTTTGGAGCTTCTTCTTAGAGTTCAGAAGGATTGTAAGGTGATTTTGAAGCACAAGGCAAGCAATATTCTCTCAGAATTGAAAAGGGATAGAAGAGAGCTCTACTTTATGTTGCTCAGATGTCATGGAGTTGGATGGACACATCAGAAATTGAAGGCTTTGACATTTGATGAGTTGGAACATAGGGCTTATCCTATTTGGGTGAGAGTGCAGGAAGAAAACACTCTCATACTTCTTTCAGATGAAAGAAAGGAGCAACTTGCAGAAGAGATGGAAATCAAGAAAGCTATGATAGTTCCCAGGCCAGTGAAGAAGGGATTTAAACTTGAGTTTCCAAAAGATATGAATCCACTATATCCAAGTGAAGCAGTTATTAGAAAGAGCCTCAAGCTCTCCCCATTAGAAGCTTCAGATATGGTGCAAGTGTTACCATTAGATTCCAGGAATCCAATTGTGAGTTATGATGAGGATGAATGTGGATTCTGGAAGATTGGCAGATTTGGCAAGGAGGTACACACTTTTACCACTCTCATATCTTTATTTACAAGTTGTGATATAGAAGACTTGGTGGACCTTTGGAGGTTGCTGGAGACCAAGTATGAGGCTGAAGCACCAACTTCAGCTAATGGAATAAAACTTTGGACAACATTTAAAAGAATGTGTGGGACAAATGAGGAAGATCCTGAAATATGGAAGGATCTTGAAGATGACCTCAGTGGTCTTCAATGGAGGTTATATTCAGCTGCTGGTGTATACCATTTGAGTTCTACAAAGTTTGCTGAGTATCTACTTGTGGATGCTCAGTATTTTATATCCAAGGCTGTTTTGGAAAAGATGAAAGACACCCAGCTAGAGATAGATTATTCAAGTGACGTGGCAAAGAATTTGATCAGATTTATTCATTACCAATATGAGAAGGTTTGTCAGACTCCTCCAAGTTCTTAATGCTTATTCAGAAACTTGATCATAAGAGTGGATATCAAGTTTAGGGGAGGATTGTTGGGAATAAATTAAGGCCAGATCACTTGAGCGCTGACAAGAACAAAACAAGCGTTGACAGGAACAAAGCAAGCGCTGACAGCTCAAGCGTTGACAAGTTAAAGTCAAGCGTTGACAGATTGAAGACAAGCACTGATGGAAGATATAAGCTACACGTTTATTATATTCTAGAATACTTCTAGTAAGGATAGAAACGACAATGTATTTTCTATGTTTATCTTTACCTAGAATAGTTGATACGTAGCTTATTGTACAAGGCTTCTTAGTCTATAAAAGAAGGCCTTTAGGTTAATGTTTAATATCAAGTTTTATATAAGTTTTCATTCGTAAACATCTTTCATTGTAAGCAAGTTTGATATTCATAATCAAAGTGAAAGTTTTGTTTACATCTTGTGTTCTTGTTTAAGTGTTAAATTCCGCATAACACTTAGATTCACAAAGTATATAACAAAGGTTTCTCTACGTGTTATACTTGATCTAATCTCGTATACACAAAGCTAATCGATCTAAGTTTGGGATCAACACTGTTGTCTCAGCTGACTTCGAGACACTAGACCCATGTTGTTGGTCAGCAGAAGTATCTGATTCCACATGAGTATCTGGAACAGAGGAGGTGTCTTGGTTCACAGTCTTCTTTCCCTTGGCCTTAGCAACAGATTTGGTTTGGGAGGAAGATGGGATTTTCTTCTTCTTAGGTTGTTGGCCAGAAGAAGCCTTGGACGTCGTAGTGTGCTGCCCAGAGGTCAAAGACTTAGACTTGCCAGACACACTAGAGGTAATCACCTTCTCAAAAGAAGGGAGCAAGGACTTCTCAGCTGTTGGTTGTTGGTTGGCAACGTTCATCATATGAGAGGTGATAGGGACATCTTCAGTTCCTATTTCTTTGTAGATGGCACATGTGATGCGGTAGGGCTTTAGAGCAGTCAACGCAGAGTTATGGTAGTTGTCTCCCAACAGGCTTTCAAAGATCAGCGACAAGAAGCGATCATAGCAGATATTCTTTTCCCTGACTTGATTTCTTCCCTTCAGCTGTTCAACATGGTTGGAGAAGAGAATGCTTCCAACATCAACATCAGCTCCCCAGATCAGCCCATAAGCTATAGATTGATGGTTGAAGGACATCTGATCTTGGGATCCCTACATTCCTCCCAGGGATTTAACAATGTGGGTGAAGAGGACATGCCACATAGGTGTAAAGTACTTAATCTTAAGAGGAGATTTTGAGAGGACCTCAGCGGGTGTAAGGGCAGGGTTTACATCATGGAAGGGTTTGAGTGTGGCCAGGGCATCTTTAACAGCCTTTTTATCAAGAACCTTAAGGGAGAAAGCAAATGGGTGTTCATTGCATGAAAGGCTAAAGGTTATTGTGTCATCTACCACTTCAGCAGAGTACCAGAATTCCCTAAGGTATTCTTGGTAGAAGGTGGTTGGGGATTTGGTGAAGGCTTCACTTAAGTCACAGTTTTGCATGAAGTTTACCAGATCTGAGTAGGTGTCACTAGGAGCCTTGATCCATCCAATGGAGTTGTTTGAGGCGAGGATGCTTTCGTTGATCTCAAAGTTAACGTTTGCTGCCTTGGGAACGGAAAAAGCCATGGATTCAAGGTCGAAGGTGAAAGAAAATGGAGGATGGTTTAAGAGAGAGAAATAGATTTGTGAAATGAGAATTGTGTTGGGTGAGGAGAGACGAGAGATAATATATATATTCAAAATAAGTAAACAGTTATTCAACCGCATTTAATGCAAAGTGAGAAAATGACTGCTCATGTGGGTCCCTTGACCTTTCAAAACTTATTTGTCTCCTCGTTATTCGAAAAATAAATGATTAAATATTTGAGAATGTTTTTTGCATTTACTTGGAAAGTAACTACCTAGTTTCATGTGAAAAACATTTAATATATAATCAATCATTTAATGAACACATTTAATATCAAGCCACAGGCTTTGAGATATTGAGCATCCCTAGCTCAGCAACTAGCCTGTTGAACGAAGGTGCAACCAAAGGCTTTGTGAAAATATCAGCTAGTTGCAGCGCAGTGGGAACAAAGTGCAGCTCAATATCTCCATTCATTATGTGATCCCTGATAAAATGATACCTGATATCAATGTGTTTGGTACGAGAGTGAAGAACAGGGTTGTTGGAGATGGCAATGGCGCTGGTGTTGTCACAAAAGATTGGCACTTTGTCATATAAAATTTCATAGTCAGCCAATTGACTTTTCATCCAGAGCACCTGAGCACAACAGCTGGCTGCAGCGACATATTCTGCTTCAGCTAAAGACATAGCCACAGAGTTTTGCTTCTTAGCACTCCATCCAACCAATTTTCCTCCTAGGATTTGACAGCTGCCTGAAGTGCTTTTCCTGTCAATACAGCATCCAGCATAGTCTAAATCTGAATAGGCCTTGAGATCGAATCCTGATTCCTTGGGATACCATAGACCTAGGGATGGTGTTCCTTTGAGATACATGAAAATTTTCTTAACAACCACTAGATGGGATTCTTTTGGGTTAGCTTGGTACCTTGCACAGAGACATGTGGAGAATTGGATATCAGGATGACTAGCTGTCAGATACATGAGTGACCCAATCATGCCTCTATATAAAGTCTCATTAACAGAGACCCCTGACTCATCAGGGCCCAAGTTGTTGGGTGGAAGCATGGGGCATTTCACTGATGCACAATCAGCTAAGTCACATTTTTTAAGTAAATCCTTAACATACTTTTCTTGACAAATTGAAATTCCCTTAGGACATTGTTTAATTTGAAAACCCAAAAAGTAAGTTAATTCACCCATCATACTCATCTCATAATTCTTAGTCATTAATTTAGAAAAACGTTTACTAAGATTGACATTTGTTGACCCAAAGATGATATCATCCACATAAATCTACACAATGATGAAATCACTCTTATCCTTGAAGGTAAAGAGTGTTTTATCAATAGAACCCCTGACAAATTTATTTTCAGTTAAGAAATTAGAGAGAGTTTCATACCATGCTCTTGGAGCTTGTTTCAGCCCATACATGGCTTTGTGTAGTCTGTACACATGGTTGGGAAACTCGCTGTTCTCAAATCCTTCAGGTTGTTCAACATACACTTCCTCAACCAAATCACCATTGAGGAATGCACTCTTTACATCCATCTGATACACAGTGAAGTTCATATAGGCAGCATAAGCCAGGAAGATTCTGATGGCTTCAAGTCTTGCAACTGGAATCAATTCCTTCAGTCTGAGTATACCCCTGTGCCACCAGCCTGGCCTTGTTTCTGATGATGTTCCCAATTTCATTCATCTTATTTCTATAGATACATCTAGTGCATGTGATATTCTTTCCAGGTGGAGCTGGCACTAGTGTCCATACTTTGTTCCTTTTGAACTGATTGATTTCTTCTTGCATAGCAGCTACCCACCCTTCTTCTACCAGAGCCTCAGCTACTCTCTTAGGTTCAATTTGTGAGAGAAATTCAGCAAAGAGACATTCATTGGCTGAGGCAGAATCTGAGTCATGAATTCGCTGTCTAGTAGTAACCCCTGCATTAGGTTCCCCAATAATGTTGACAAGAAGAATGTGTTGATCTCTTGACCACTTATTTTGAGGAGCTGGGGACTCAAGGACATGAACACTTGTGGGCACAGCTGGTACAATTTGAATTTCATCCTGCTGACTAGGAGGGCTTTCTTCAAAGACTACTTCAGTGTCTGAGTCTTCTTCAGCCATATCAAGAGGTACAACTTCATTAACAGCAGGAGATTCTTCAGGGATTTGAAGAATTGGTGAGTCATCAATAGCAGTAGAAGAAGAAGGACTACCAGAGGTCTGTGGTTCTTCTTCATCAAGTTCCTGAGAGGTAGGAACTTCTATGTTGTGAGTAGACAGAGGGTCAAAGGCAGGAACATAAGGAGTGAGAGTGTTGTAGTGATGATGGTGATGACTGGAAGGTCTTGGTTCTGAGAATTCATCACTTGGGAAAGACACATTTTCATTAAAATCAATTTCATCACCCTCTGTTCATGTTCTCTGTATGACTTCATCATCTTCATTGAATCTGACATGAAAGGTTTCTTCTACTTCTTGTCTTCTGATGTTAAATACTCTGAAGGCTTTGGTTGTTGGAGAGTATCCCAAGAAGAAACCATCATCAGCTTTTTCATCAAACTTTCCAAGTTTATCCTTATAGTTGTAAATGAACACAAGGCATCCAAACACATGAAAATAGCTGACATCTGGAGATCTTTTTCTAAAAACTTCATAGGAAGTTTTACCATGTCTTTTGACAATGATTGATCTGTTTTGTGTGTAGCAGGCAGTGTGAATAGCTTCTCCCCAAAATTGCTTTGGTAAGGCTGCACCATTCAACATAGTTCTGGCTGCTTCAATCAAAGTCCTGTTTCTTCTTTCAGCCACACCATTTTATTCAGGGGTGCCAGCTGAAGAGAAGTTATGTGAAATACCTTTTTCATCAAAAAAAGATTCAAGTTGATGATTCTTGAATTCAGTACCATTATCACTTCTTAGAGCTTTGACTCTAACATCATTCATATTTTCAACCTGTCTGATGAAGGACATGATGGTATCAGCTGCATCACTTTTCCTTCTGAGGAAGAACACCCATGTGTATCTTGAAAATTCATCAACTATGACCAAGGTGTATTTGTTGTGATTAATGGTCTGAGGTTTGACATGCCCAAACAAATCCATGTGAAGGAGATGTAAGCACTTGTCAATGGAGAATGATTGCCTAGTCTTGAATGAAGACCTGTGATGCTTTCCTTTGACACAGGCAGAACAAGTCTTGTCTTTAGAAAACATCACAGAAGGTAGACCAGCAACCAGGTTTTGTGTGGCTATCTTGTTGATGTTCTTGAAGTTGAGATGAGACAGTCTTTTGTGCCACAGCCAATTGACACTTTCAGAGGCTTTAGCAAGAAAACAATTTGAGCTGTCTTCAGAGCAAACAGCCATGTTGATGACTTAGACATCTCTCCTTCTAGGTGCAATAAGCACAACATCATTGTTTTTGTTGAATATGGTTCCCTGAGTCTTAGTAAACAAAACCTTATAATCAGCATCACACAATTGGCTAATGCTAATAAGATTGTGTTTAAGACCATTCACATATGCAACCCTGGTAAACGTAATCCCATTGCAGTTCACTGAGCCATATCCTTATGTGTCACCTGAAGAGTTATCTCCAAACACCACTTTAGGACCTGGCTCCTTTGGGTATCTGTGTCGGTATTGTTGAATCCCTGTCATGTGTCTAGAACAACCACTGTCTAGATACCATACCGATTCCTTGAGATATTTCTGCACAGATACATAGAAACAGGTTAGTTCCTATGGTGAACCCACTTTCTAGTGGGTTCCTTGAATTGCTGATTAGCAACTCTTTTGTTCCTATAGAACTTTTAGCGTTGGGAGGGACAATTCACTGTTTCATGGGTAAAACTTCCACAGATATCACATCCAGGTAAGTCACCACACTCGTCTGAGTGATGGTCAATGAATCCACAGAATTTACAGGGAGGATAAGGTCTGTAGTTTCCCTGTTGTCTTTTGGAACCCTGTGGTCTATCCCTAGAGGGTGTCTGAGCTCTCTTAGCTGCCATATGTTTGTCATGATCTAAGGTCATGTGGTGAGAGTTTTTACATACATTGCAATAAGGTTTGATTAACCTTTCCCCTTTGGGTTCACCTAGGACTGACTTAGGTTCATGAGAAGTAGAGCATTCAGTGGAAGGCTTAATGTGTTGTTTCAAGAGTTCTACTTCTTTCATTAGAGACAACAGGCATTCTTCAGTGGTAGGGTCAACCTTATTTACAGATTTAGTAGAGACAGGCTTAAAAGCAACTTGTTTACCAGTTTGTTTAGCAGGCACATGAAAAACTTTAGCTGGAGGTTTCTCAATATCTGTTCTAAGTTCACCCTTAGCAGCTCGTGAGGAACTGCTAGGTTCAACTCTAGAGAGTTTGGGCAAAGGTGGTAACTCAGCCACATCTTCAGAGACAGGGTCATTAGTCAAAGTGGTATCTGACATATGAATAGTATCTGTAGATTTGAAGACAATGTCTTTGGGTTTGGTGAGAATTCTCAGCTTATTTTTCTTAGCAGATATATCCCTTTTAATGTCAGCAGGCAATTCATCATTAAGCAATTGATCTATTGTGAACCTAGCACACAGCCATTTTTTAATAACCTTGTTTAATTCAGAAACTTGATCATTTAAAGCAATGTTTTTCAAGGTTAACCTAGTGACTTCATTTTGCAAGGATATTTTCTCTAAATTAACCCGTCTGAGAGTTTCACATTCAGATTTAGCATTTAGCAGTTCAGTTTTAACAGAGTGAAACTTATCAAGTAGGTTCTTTCTTTGTTCCTCAACAAAGTGTAAATCAACAATGGTGTAATCAAGGACATGCTTGCGTTCATCACTATCAGACATAGATAAAAGCCTGTGTACCTTTTTCATTGTGATGTCAACCCAGTGTCCTGATCTTGCATCACCTTTTCCAATAGCTGGTTCATCCTCAGTTATAGCCATGAAAGCCCTGACTCTAGTAGTATCTTCCTCATCTGAAGTCAGTGGCTCATCATTCCAATCATAAGCTTCAGCTACCAACCCTTTCTCTGTCTTTTTATCACCTCCCTTCTTCTTAGACAGAGCTTCAAGCTTCAAATTCATCTGTTCTAACTCAGCTTTAAGTGCCTTGTACTTGTTTTTGTAATCCTTCTTCTCAGTGTCTGATGAATTGTATTGGTGAGATGAGTTGGTGTGTTGTTTGAATTTGTAAGGTTTGGATGAAGATGATGGATAGGAGGGTGAGGATGTCTTGGTGGAAGGACAGTCTTTTTGGAAGTGTCCAAGCTTTCCACAGGCAAAGCAAGTTTCTTTTGACCTGTCAGTTGGTTTACTAGCTAATCCTATTCTCCCTGATCTTTTGAAGAATCTTCTTTGGTTGGCTAGTAAGGCTCTTTCATGAAACTCTGCATTAAGGTCTGTCAAGAACTCTTGGCTGCTTCGGGTGTCTTCTTCAACATCAGAGTCGCTGTCATGAGGATGTGGTGCAGAGATCAAGGCTTTGGAAGATGCTCCTTGAACTACAAATCTTTCAGTCTCTGACTTGTAAATAGTATCAATCAGCCCTTCTTCATAATTATACTTTCCATAAAGCTGAGCTAAGGTGTCATTCTTGATTGAGTTATTAGCTCTCTGAGTCTGATTCATACTCAGCCACTTTCTTGGAAGGCTGTTGACAAATGTGGCATTAATCTCAGCTTGACCAATGGTGACATCATTCATTGCTAGGTCATTGAGAAGAATCTTCAGCCTTGTATAGGTTTGTTGAACCTTTTCACCTTCAAGAGACTTGAAGGCATTGAACTGGAGTCTGAGTGCCTGAATCTTTGTCTCTCTTGTTTCAGAGGGTCCTTCATGGCCAAGGACGAGGTCTGTCCACATTTGCTTGGCTATGGGACACTGAATGACAGACTTCATGATATGTTTGGGAAGACAGGATATGATGATGCTTTTGAGACGTTTATCTTGTTTTTGCCAATTTTCTATCAGCTAGAGTCCATTGTTTGAGAGGTTTGGGAAGAGGGTTTTCTTCAGTGGAGGTAAGCGCCATAGGAATATAAGGACCATTTTCTAAAATTTCTAGAAGAAAAGGTTCAAGTCCATCGAGATACACAAGAAATTGACTCTTCCAACTGGCAAAATCTTCTTCATCAAAGACTGGTACACTTGTGACATGTGATCCACCTCTTGAGTCAAGAAGTTGGGGTAGATCATCGTCATTGGCAGGCGGGTTGAGTCTTGGTGAAGATGGTGTTGTAGAAGGTGAATGTGGTGGGTTAGAAGTTTCTGGCATGGTGGATCTTGATTATAAAACTGAGAACGATGTTTCTTAAAGGTTTTAATATCAAACACCGCTCTGATACCAATTGAAAGTCCCTAATCAATGCTAGAAACTCTAAACTTAACTAATCAACACAAGGTATTACTTTTCAAACGTAATCTTATTATTGTATAATAAAGAATTACAAGTGTTATGGATAACACCGTTTGATGACAATGTGTTGTGCACACTTTGAACAATTATAAACCCTAACTTATGAATACTATCGCAGCTGTTTGATTCTATAAGTTCTAAGCAATAATGTTATGAATATACTCAAAGTGTTAAACATTAATGCATGGATACACATCCTATTTATAGTGATATGAGGTTGACCTAAATAGTACTTGATGGTGACTACACAAGACTTTCACTTTTCAGACATCAGTCACATGATGCTCTTCTATTCTTGGTAGTCTGCCATTATGCTTTAAGGAAACAATTGTCGAAACAGTTTCCTTTTTCTTCATAGTCTCGAACACACAAATGGCATGTCCAAAGTGTGCTGAGTGTTAACAGGGTATTGCGGCCCCTGTTAACCCTCAACCCCTCAGAGTCCCTGATACATCTTGGCTGTTATCCATCACAGCCAATGAGTATGTCTTCAAGTAATCTTTGACTTCCTTGACAATGTATCTGACATGGACTCTTCTGAGGTTTCTCACAGAGACTTGGATCTCTATAAGTCTTGCGATACTTGCCTGCCTCCTAGGCACAGGCAAGGGACTATCTAACAGCTTAATTATGTTTAAATCTATGATCGGGGAATCTAACAAGTTTAGATTCCCAACAAGCTTCGTTCAGAATATTTTGTTGACGCGGAATATATGAAACTAAGCGTTCATCCGGAATATTTAGCTCATCCGGAATAAAGAGACAAAACCCTTGGTTCGGAATGTTTTTGCTGATTCGGAATCTGGGTAGACAAAGGGTGCGAAGAACAGGGAAACAATAAAGCAACGAATTTAACCAAAATCAACCAAGTTTTTAACCAAAACTTAAACCAATTTAACCACTAATCATTTGCTAATCATAAACATCAAACCAAAACAACAAAAACACAAAACCCACTTACTTTTGAAGATAAAAATCAACCAAATAAAACTTTAAAACTTTGAATCAATAAGGAAAAGATGAACAAGATTAAATGAACGATTGTATTGAATGATTAATGTTAAACAAATAAAAGGGAAGATTAAAGCTTACAAGATCTTGGATTGAAAAATGAAAATCACCAAACACCTTAAGGGTGTTGGTTCCCTACGAATGAAAAAGAAAGAAACTGGAAAAAAATAAAAAACTTCCTCTAAAATGTGAAGGGTTCTTCTATTTATAGGCCTAGTGGTTTGTTGGTGAGTGGGCTTTCTTCCTTTCTTTTTGTCTTCTCGTCTTTTCAGTAAAGTTGACGTTTTCGATTCTGATTCGGGATTTGTCGGTGAATAAATTCAACTCGTCTTTTAATTTCTTCGTTTAATAGACTTAAGTTCTTCGACATATTTAAATCTTCCATCTTTGGTCCTTTTCTTCGATAAATCTTCAAATAGGCCCATTGAATTCAAATCTTTTGCATCTCTTGGACTATAGACTTCGTCTTTTTGTCTTTTTCTTCGATAAAACCCGTGCAATCCCATGTTTTCTTCAATATTTATCCGGTTGACTCTGGAAACACAACAAACACACAAACCACGCATAATTCCAAACAAATGACATTAAATACGCGTTTTGGTCTTGTTTTAGCAAGAAATAAGTGGTAAAAGGATGGGTGTTTTCACACCTATCAAATCCCCTACACTTAACCATTGCCATGCCCTCATGCAATGCTTAGTGACAAAGCAAATTTACACTTTTCTTATAATCAATCAACCTTGGCCTTATTAATATACTACTAAAACAAAAATTTAAACTACTATGAAGAAATAAAGCTTTAAAGGAAACAAAAGGGATAGAAAACCATTTTCACTTGAAAATAGCTACATGGAAATAACTTGCAAAGAGATCTAATACTTACATTAGGGCTTTGGTTGCTGTGAAGATTTATCACCCTCAAGTTTCACGTTCCCCAAACCAAGCTTAAAAACGAGATCATTGTTATTATAAGTTAGCAAAACAAACACTTACACACATGGCTTAATTATATGCTTAAACTCCCTTATTCCTAGGTGTATCTCTTATATTTTATTTTTGTCTTAGAATGATCATGAAGATGCATTTTTGGACTTATTTCGATAGTTTATTTAGGCTGAAAGCTAAGTAGGACGATTTGATTAATAGTTAGCTAAAGGACAAAATCTCTTAAAACTGCTTCTCGGGACCTCAAAAAGTTCATATCTTGGCATAACTCGCTTCACGATTTGAGACCTTTCTCGGGCCGATATTTGGCATGTACTTCATACTTCATATCTTGAGAGACGTTCTTGAAATAATGGTCTTCTCTTCGTTAATAGAGTTTCTTCACTTAGAGACTTTTGAGGGATACTCCAACTTTGTTGACCACGACTTCATCATTATTTCTTCAATCGTTAATTGGGATTTTGAGATACAACGATCCGCCTCCTTTTCGGACTTGGATCTATTTATCCTCATACCTTGTTAGGGTCTTTTCGGATAGACTTCTCCATGATCTTTATGGGAGTTGATTGCTTTTCGTCGTGAGTCTTGATCCTTCATATTGATTTTGGGAATAATGCCTTTCACATCACCTTGGATCTTTAGCAATAAAATGGAATCCTCATGCCTTGTTAGGGCCTTTTCGGACTCGCCAATCTTCGCACCCCGCTTCATTAGTTATGCCTTGGCTATGAACTCTTATTATTACCGAGCAACTTTTAAACGATCTTGGGCTAGAAACTAAGTTATTCAATAAAATCGTACGACCTTACTTATTGCAGATAAATTATTAGAAAGCGATGGGAGAATAGGCTTATAATCACACCAAGTGTGCTTGTGCAAGAATACCGACTTATAATTGACTCTATCATTTCTCGTTCTCCACAATTTAAAATCTCAAGTAATGAGACTCGTGGGCGCTTATCCTAATAAACCAATTAAGGTCTACATGGTTAAGGATACTTGCTAGAATAAACTTGGATAAGTCTATTCGGGTTGAGTCAAAATAATCGCAACGGGCCTAATATGTCGAAGACTTCTAAACTAGCTACACCACTTTATTAATATTTTGGACTTCATTGTGGGATATATACATATGAAAGCAACGATAAAAATTTAAAAATTTACGACTATATGGCCAAAGTTAATTAAAAATTTGAAAAATGCTGAAAAAGATGATTTTCAGGTTAAATGAAGGCATTTTAATGGAAAAGTCCACTTAAAACTTCGATAGAAGTCTCCCCTACACTTAATATAAACATTGTCCTCAATGTTTAAGCATGTGGGAAAAGTCTCCCCTACACTTATGACATTGTGCACGTTGGTTAAATCAAGTTAAGGAAGAGACGACTAAAGTGATCAATTTCAAATGTGAGTATGAAGAAAATTGAATCACGATAGTTGAGAGATAGAACCGGATTTCGGATAACACGGGAGCACGGTTCTTCAAAGGTTCCAAAAGTGCATTCATCCCTGTAATCACATCACCACACAAACACAAACAACCTATATAGGTCCCCCTACACTTAGGAGGTAAAACGGAAAGGGATAGATACTCGGGTTGCCTCCCGAGGAGCGCTTGTTTTTTATAACCGAGTCACGAGCCTGACTCGGTCCCGAACTATATCAAAGGAAAGGTGGAGAGGGATGGAATCATCTCATGAGAGATGTCCTCTCCAAAGTACAACTTCACTCGTTGGCCATTCACCTTAAAATTAGGTCCATTAGGTTGAGCGAGCTCGAGAGTACCAAATGGAAAAATTTGGGCAATGGTGAATGGGCCGGACCAACGAGATTTCAGCTTGCCCGAAAAGATTTTCAACCGAGAGTTGAAGAGTAAAACTTTATCTCCAACTTGGAACTCTCGGTTTTTAATCTTAGAGTCATGAATGAGCTTAGTCTTTTCCTTATAGATCAAAGAATTTTCATAAGCTTCATTCCTGAGTTCATTGAGCTCATTGAGTTGGATTTTGCGTAGGTCACCGGCTTTGTTGATGTCAAAGTTAGCCCACTTCAAGGCCTAGTAAGCCTTGTGCTCCAACTCAATGGGGAGGTGGCATGCTTTCCCGTACACGAGACGATATGGTGTACAACCAATCGGAGTCTTGTATGCGGTACGAAAAGCCCACAGAGCATCATCAAGTTTATCGGCCCATGAGGCACGATGCTCTCCCACGGTTCGTTCAAGAATTCGCTTTAACCCTCATTTAGAGATTTCGGCCTGTCCATTAGTTTGTGGATGGTATGCGGTGGAAAGACGATGATTGACACCATACTTAGCCATGACTCTTGCGAATTGATTATTGCAAAAATGAGTCCCGCGATCACTAATAATGGCACGAGGCACACCAAATCTAGCGAATAGCGACTTCAAAAAGTTACAAACCACCCTTGCGTCGTTAGTGGGTAAAGCTTTGGCTTCAACCCATTTAGAAACGTAGTCAACGGCTAGAAGGATGTATTTGTTTCCTTTAGATGAAGGGAATGGCCCCATAAAGTCGATACCCCATACATCAAAGATTTCACATTCTTGTATGAAATTTTGAGGCATCTCATCTTTATGTGTGATCTTGCCTTGTCGTTGGCAAGCATCACAATTTTTCACCATTTCGTGAGCGTCACGATAAATGGAGGGCCAATAAAATCCCGAGTCAAACACTTTCTTTGCAGTGAAGTTGGGACCAAAGTGACCACCGGTGGGTCCTTTGTGGCAAGCTTCGAGAATGTCTAAAGTTGTCGGTCCATCAACACATCGGCGAATAATCAAATCAGCGCATTGTTTGAAGAGATACGGGTCATCCCAAAAGTAAGTCTTAATATCTTTAAAGAACTTTTTTTTTGTTGGGATGTTAACCCGTCAATGAGAATTCCACCCGCCAAGTAGTTTGCAATGTCCGCAAACCACGGGGTTTCATCAAAATTCGAGTTGATAGACATTAAGGTCTCCAGGGGAAAAGAGTCATTGATCTCTTTGTTCGGATGATCCCCTTGATAAGGATCCTCAAGTCTACTGAGATGATCCGCGGCTAGGTTTTCGGCTCCCTTCTTATCACGAATTTCGATTTTAAATTCTTGAAGTAGCAAAACCCAGCGAAGAAGTCTTGGTTTAGAATCTTGTTTAGTTAACAAGTACTTCAACGCGGAATGATCGGTGTACACGATGGTAGTGGAAAGGACAAGATAGGGGCGAAATTTTTCAAAAGCATAGACAACAGCTAAAAGCTCTTTTTCGGTTGTCGTGTAATGCAATTGAGCCCCTGTCATTGTCTTGCTAGCATAATGGATTGGTTGGAAGTGTTTATTCACTCTTTGGCCCAAAACCGCTCCAATAGTAAATTCGCTAGCATCGCACATCAACTCAAAAGGTAGCTCCCAATTAGGGTAACCAAGACCGGTGCCTTAGTTAGCTTATCCTTAAGAAGGTTGAAGGCTTCAATACACTCTTTGGAAAAGATAAAAGGAGTATCTTTTTCTAAGAGGCGGGTCATCGGGCGAGTGATTTTAGAAAAATCTTTGATAAATCGACGGTAGAAGCCCGCATGACCGAGGAAACTTCTCACACCCTTCACGGTTGAAGGTGGAGGCAATTTTGCAATAATATCGACTTTAGCATGGTCCACTTCAAGACCGGCTTTGGAGATTTTGTGTCCTAGCACGATGCCCTCTTTTACCGTGAAATGGCATTTTTCCTAGTTTAGAACAAGGCGAGTGTCTTCACACCGCTTAAGCATACGTTCTAAATTGGCAAGGCAAGCAAAGAAAGAATCGCCATAAACCGAGAAATCATCCATGAAGACTTCCATAGTTTCTTCAACCATGTCATGGAAGATAGCCATCATACACCTTTGGAACGTCCCAGGAGCATTGCATAAACCGAAAGGCATTCGTTTGTAAGCAAATGTTCCGTAGGGACAAGTGAATGTGGTTTTCTCTTGGTCTTTGGGATCGATGGGAATTTGAAAATACCTGGAGAAACCGTCTAAGAAGCAATAGTAATCATTACCCGCTAGACGCTCGAGCATTTGATCCATGAAAGGAAGAGGAAAGTGATCTTTTCTCGTGGCATCATTGAGTTTGCGATAGTCGATACAAACTCTCCACCCAGTAACGAGACGAGTAGGAATCAACTCTTTGTGTTCATTGAGACCAACGGTTATTCCGCCTTTCTTTGGCACACAATGGACGGGACTTACCCATGGCGAATCCGAAATAGGGTAAATCAAGCCGGCATCAAGAAGTTTGATAACCTCTTGTTTGAAGACGTCGTGAATTCGAGGATTAACCCTTCTTTGGCTTTGGATTGCGGTTTTAAAGTCATCTTCCATGAGAATTTTGTGAGTACAAAAGTTTGGATCAATTCCGCTGATATCGGAAATTTTCCAAGCAATTGCCTTCTTATGATCTTTAAGCACGGCGATAAGGCGAGATTTTTCTTCTTTCAAGTCCTTAGCGATGATGACGGGTGACTTCTTCTTGTCTTCAAGGAACACGTACTCGAGATGGGATGGTAACTCCTTAAGCTCTAAATCCGGAGGATTTTCGATAGAAGGTGTATTCAAATTCGGTTCATCGATAGCAATATCCTTGGGAGATGGTAGAGAAATATGGTCCTCATTGAGAAGTTTCTCAATGGTATGAATGTCTTCATCCCAATCGGTAGGAGAATCGTCATATTGTAAGTTCAAATCTCCCAAAGTTGCTTCAAATTCAGTCAGAAGAAAATCACTTTCTCCAAATGGAGTTAGTGATGGAGCAATAGAGGCAACGGTCTCAACATTGAGAAGAGAGGTAAGACTACTTTTACAAGCATCTTTAAAGTGTTCTTCACAAGCCTCATCAAGAACGTCGATACAATTAACACTCTCGTATGAATAAGGCTGTTTAGAAATCTTACCCATGTTGAAGAAAATTTGATCGTCACCAACTCTCATGATAAGCTCACCCGCTTCTACATCGATGAGAGTGCGACCAGTCCTCAAGAATGGACGTCCAATGATTAATGGAACACGAGGGTCCATCTCGTAGTCAACGACAACAAAATCCGTCGGGAATGTGAATTTGTCAACGCCAACGAAAACGTCTTCGGCTATCCCCACTGGATAAGCAACCGTACGGTTAGCTAATTCCAAAGTCATTTTGGTGGGGACTAGCTCGGGGAGAGATAATTGCTTCCAAACACTTAAAGGCATTAAGTTTATACTAGCACCTAGATCGGCTAGGGCCATGCAATTCTCTACTCCCTGGAAGTTGCAAGGGATTAAGAAGCGACCCGGATCACCAAGTTTGGTTGACAATTTCCTTAAGAGAACCGCGGAGCAATTCTCATTAAGTTGGGTATTAGAAATATCAAGAAGCTTTTCCTTGTCACTAAGAAGATCTTTAAACATCTTCGCATATTTAGGCATGTGAGTGAGAGCCTCAGCGAAGGAAATGTTGAAATTCAATTGTTTAAACATTTTGAGAAAGTTTGAAACTTGAATATCGTCCTTGCTTTTGTCTCTTTCCTCAACCTTGAGGGATAAGGTATATCGGAAGAAGAGGAAAGCTTTGGGATTGTAGGATCACTCACATCCTTGGGTGGTGGAGGGGTAGAAGTAAGAGGTGGAGGAATAGGAATAGTGGACTCGTTTTCCTTTGTCACAATCACCAGTGTAGGTGTAGGAAGATCGGGTTCCTTGGTACCTTTTCCACTGCGAGTGGTGATTGCTTTCATCTCCCCTCTTGGATTAGCAACGGTGTTACTCGGAAGAGTACCCGAAGAAGAGGGTTGATTACCTTGGAAGAAACCAGACATCATGTCCCTTAGGTCATTCGTTTGACTACTCAAAGAGTTTCGCATATCGGCTCTAAGATCATTCCCTTGTTTCACCATGTCGCCCTTCAAATTAATAATCTGGGTCTGCAGATTCTTCACCAACACATCATTCGTCCGCATGTACGTTTCGACCTCGTGGTTGAAAACGGTGGGTTGAGTAGGAGGAGGTGCTTGATAAGCAGGTGGTTGGTAAGGAGCGGGTTGGTAAACTTAAGTAGTATTTTGAGGTGGATATGGTTGTCTTTGAGGTGGTTGGTATGGTGCTCGAGGTTGGTTTTGATTGGTTCGATTAAGGTTTTGTTGTTGGTTTTGATTGGTTGGAGGAAAACCGGGCGGGGAAAGAAACTTGTTTGAGCGATAGCTGAGCAAGTTGCGGTCACCTTGAGGACGTGCTTGATAGCCTCCCGTGGAATAATTACCGTATGCTACGTTAACATTCTCACAAGGATAGTCTTGGGTGGAGGTACAAGTAGTGTAAGAGTGAGGACCCCCGCATATTTCACATGGTTGGCTTACAGCATTGACTTGAGCGTTTTGAGTGTTGATGCTTTTGGTATTGTTAGCAGTTTGGACAACAAGTGATTCAATAAGCGAAGTAAGTTTATCAATTCTCTTGTCGTTTTCATTAGTGCTCGCACTAGCGGCATTGGTCCGAACACTCTTGGTTTGTACACTAGACTTATTCTCAATAATATCCCAAACGGCATTAGAAGACTTAACCAAAATATTACCCCTCGAGGCACTATTTAGTGAATCTTGGTCATTCATGCTTAAACCATTGTAAAAAGTATTAATTTGGTGCACTTTGGTAAAACCATCTTGTGGGCACTTTCTTAAAAGGTCTTTAAAACGGTCCCAAGATCCACTAAAAGACTCATCGTACTTTTGTTCAAAATTAATAATTTCATTCCGCAAAGCGGTAGTATGAGAGGGTGGGAAAAAGTAGTTTATGAATTTGGCCTCTAAGTCCGTCCACGTAAGAATACTTTGTGGCGGTTCCTTTGCAAGCCAATGTCGGGCTTGTCCCTCTAAGGAGAAAGGAAAAAGTTGTAAACGGATTACCTCATGTGGAACCCCATTGAATTTGACCGTATTCGTGAGTTGAAGGAACCTTTTGATGTGGTCATGAGGATCATCAATGGTATGCCCCAAGAATGGTTGAGCAGAGACCATTTGAATAAAGCCGGATTTGAGCTCAAAGTTGTTGGCTGCAATCGCGGGTATGACAATAGGATCATTGTTTCCCTCTACATGTGCTTGCAAAAGTTCGATCATAGGACGATTGTCCGGTAGAGGTTCATTGTTGTTATTATTCATGTTGTTTTGAGGTGGATTATTATTGTTGTTGTATACACCGGCCATGTCTAAGTTATCGAGAGTCTCGTGCTCTTGATAAGACGTTGATCGTGTACGCATGCACCTGCAAAAGAAATAACAAAGCAGAAACTTTTTGGTTTTTTATGTTTTTTATTTTTTTGTATTTTTGAAAATTTTATATTTTTTGGATTTTTGAAAATTTTTAATGATGAAAAAGTAACGTTCACGGTGAACTGATCCCAAAATCCAATTTTCTCACAAAAACCGTTTATCCTTACGAAAAGAGCCGGCAGCGGCGCCATTTGATACAAAGATTTTGCTAGGTTCAATTAAATTCTCGGTATCTTCTCGAATTGATCACGGTTCAAAGTGGAATAGTTGTTCTTGGTTACTAAAAAGGGAATTGGTTTTCTATTCTACTAAAAAGATTTAAATGCGCAAAGATATAAAATTAAACTAAAAGCAGTTAATAAAAACAATTAAAAATAAAGCTTGAATTGAATTAAAATTAAACACTAAAACAGTAACTGTAAAATACCCTTGATGCGGAATAAATCTGCTCATTCGGAATACATTGAAATTCACTTCATTCGGAATAAACAACTGATCCGGAATATCTTGCTGAAAACCTTTCGTTCGGAATATTTTGCTTATTCCGAATAATTAACAAAAACACTTCATCCGGAATAACTAACTTATTCGGAATAAATGAATTGAAAGCTTGATTCGGAATATTTGCTTCACCCGGAATAAAAACTCATCCGGAATATTTTCTTTGATTCGGAATATCTAAACTCATCCGGAATATTTTCTTTATCCGGAATATACCCTTGACTCGGAATAAATTAACTCATACGGAATAATTAACAAAAATGCTTCGTTCGGAATAAAATGCACTGACTCGGAATAATGAAAACAAAAGCTTCATCCGAAATTTATGGGCTTCATCCGGAACAAATAAATACAAATGCTTTGGTTCGGAATAATGGCTTCACCCGGAATAAAACTTGATCCGGAATAATAGGCTCATTCGGAATATAATGCTGGTTCGGAATAATTGGTAAAAAGATTCGTTCGGAATATTTTGCTGATGCGGAATATATGAAACTAAGCGTTCATCCGGAATATTTAGCTCATCCGGAATAAAGAGACAAAACCCTTGGTTCGGAATGTTTTTGTTGATTCGGAATCTGGGTAGACAAAGGGTGCGAAGAACAGGGAAACAATAAAGCAACGAATTTAACCAAAATCAACCAAGTTTTTAACCAAAACTTAAACCAATTTAACCACTAATCATTTGCTAATCATAAACATCAAACCAAAACAACAAAAACACAAAACCCACTTACTTTTGAAGATTAAAATCAACCAAATAAAACTTTAAAACTTTGAATCAATAAGGAAAAGATGAACAAGATTAAATGAACGATTGTATTGAATGATTAATGTTAAACAAATAAAAGGGAAGATTAAAGCTTACAAGATCTTGGATTGAAAAATGAAAATCACCAAACACCTTAAGGGTGTTGGTTCCCTACGAATGAAAAAGAAAGAAACTGGAAAAAAAATAAAAAACTTCCTCTAAAATGTGAAGGGTTCTTCTATTTATAGGCCTAGTGGTTGGTTGGTGAGTGGGCTTTCTTCCTTTCTTTTTGTCTTCTCGTCTTTTCAGTAAAGTTGACGTTTTCGATTCTAATTCGGGATTTGTCGATGAATAAATTCAACTCGTCTTTTAATTTCTTCGTTTAATAGACTTGATTTCTTCGACATATGTAAATCTTCCATCTTTGGTCCTTTTCTTCGATAAATCTTCAAATAGGCCCATTGACTTCAAATCTTTTGCATCTCTTGGACTATAGACTTCGTCTTTTTGTCTTTTACTTCGATAAAACCCGTGAAATCCCATGTTTTCTTCAATATTTATCCGGTTGACTCTGAAAACACAACAAACACACAAACCACGCATAATTCCAAACAAATGACATTAAATACGCGTTTTGGTCTTGTTTTAGCAAGAAATAAGTGGTAAAAGGATGGGTGTTTTCACACCTATCAGACCAGAGATCATAGAGTTGACTAATGAGAGGGTCGCAGTAGCTAAGCAGAAACTTCAAGAAGCATGGTCACGTCAAAAGAGTTACGCCGACAAGCATCGTAGGGACATACATTTTAACGTAGGAGATCACGTTTTCCTTAAGGTTTCGCCGGCACGTGGTGTTAGACGCTTTGGAGTTAAAGGGAAGCTTAGTCCTCGATTTATCGGACCGTTTGATATCATTGAACGAGTCGGTGAAGTATCTTACCGTTTAGCGTTCCCTCCGCAGCTTTCTCATGTACACAATGTGTTTCATGTGTCCTTACTCAGAGGGTACCAGTATCATCCCCTTCACATGGTTCACTATCCACTGGAACAGATTCGTGAAGATCTCACTTTCATAGAAGAACCCGAACGAGTTCTTGACAGACAAGAACGAGTCATGAGAAGGAAGACGATTCCATTCGTCAAAATCCTTTGGAGGGATCATACCGAGAGGGAAGCCACTTGGGAAACAGAGTAGTCTATCCGGGCTTCTTACCCTCATTTCATATTTTGAATTCGGGTATGTTCTTCTTTTCCATTTTACCTTATCTATAATTCGGGGACGAATTATTCTTTTTAGGGGGAAGAGTTGTAAAACCCGCATGCTTTTACCATGAATAGTACCCTTAAGATCGTACGTACATGATTAGAACTTTCCTTTTATAGCACGTTTATGTTTCATGAACAAGAATTACAAGTATTACGTACGTGTTATAACACGATAAGTATTTATTATGTATGAACACACGATAATTAATTCAATAATAATTATATTCACGAATATACGAACATGAAATCATGAACGTAAATTATTCACGAACTAATTACGTATGTATATATATTTATTACGAACACGAATAAATATATTAAGTCACGATCGATAACTAATTAGAACACGTAATTTACGAACACGAGAACACACTATTATTTTAGACACGGAAAAAGGTACGGGTTACCCCATGTGGGGCCCCCTACCCGCGGCTACACAAGAAACATGGGCTTAGCCCATGTAATTTTACTAACTAGGGAATTTAGGAAAAACATGTTCATTATTTACAAAATTTAGAAAATAAGAAAAACCCTAGTTTTTCTTTTCTTTGCTCCTAGGCCGCCGGGTTTTAACATCACCAAAGGGTGATTCGGTTGATCTTGATCTTGGATTTATTACAAGGAATCGCGTGTGTTCATCCTTCTTGATTTCACGTAATCGGTATAACTTTTAACCTTTTTCTTTTTATGTTTTGATTCATTGAATCACATAAAATCATGATGTTTTTAATTAAACTAATTAAAAACAAGTATTTTAAACATGTTAATAATCATGGGGTTAAATCAATGAAGGGTTTAGGGGTGTTTTTGTTGTGGCTGACGCCTAACCGAGCCCCAAGGGGGTCTCGGCTTGGCTTATTTCGCACCACCGAGACCATATGGTCTCGGTATGGTGGTGGTGGTCTCACGGCAGCAGCAAGGCAAGGGGAAACCCCGACCTCGGTCGGGGTATGGTGATGGTTACGGGTCTGGTTCATGGGTTTTAATCACGGGTCCGGTTCATGAATCATTTTTTCAAGGTTTATGATTTTTACAAGTTATGTTCTTTTTAGACTTAAATTAAATTAAGAGTTAATTGCAAAAATGGTCTCTGTGGTCATCCGGGTTTAACATAAATAGTCCTTTTACTTTCTTTTTCTCGGGTTTAGTCCCCGTGGTTGTAACTTATAACGGGTTTGGTCCCTTGACCATATTTTCTATTAGTTTGACCGTTAGCCAATGGTTTGGATGGGTAAAATGACACAAATACCCTTTTATATATGGTCCTTGTGGTTTGAGGGATATAACAGATTTAGTCCCTAATTTTTTTAAATTTTAATTTATATGAGGGAGAGTAAAAAATTTCAAAAAAAATAATTTTAAAAAATAATTTTTGATTTGTAGAAAATTTCAGATCAAGAAATCTTGGCTAAATTTTTCAAACAAATAATTTTAAAATTAAAATTATCTTTTATAAAAATTTCGATTATTTTTTTTCAAAAATTTCGTAAGAAAAATAGAGTATTTTAAAAAAAAAAAAATTTTGTTGAGAGTGAAAAAAATCTAGTATTTTTAAAAAATTCTAAATTTCGGAAAGGAAAATATTTCGAATAAATTTCGAGATTTTTATAGTTAAGGAATATTTGAAACTTTAAGAAGAAAAAAAATATTTCAATTCTTTTATAAATATTCGAATATTTAAAAAATTATTCAAAAATTGTATATCTTGGATTATGAAATTTTACCAAAAAAGTTTAAAAATAAAAAGCTACCACCCGTATTGATTAAAAGGCTAACAATAAAAAGTTTTGAAATTTTGAATGTTAGAAAAAATTACAAAAACGTTTATTAAAATATAAATTTCGAATGTTTTAAATTTATTTTAAATTCTCGAATGTCTTAAAAAGATTTATAATATTAAAAACTTTACAAAAGTACATTTCTTTAGAATATTAAAAAATTAGAAAGAAACTTTTATAATATAAATTTTGAATGTTTAATATTTTTTTCTTTGAAAATTCAAATGTTTTAAATTCTTTTAAAAAAATTTGATTGATTTAAAGAATTTTTTAAATATTTTAATTAAAAAATACCAATCTTATTAATTAAAAAGTTCAAAAAAAATTGGGACTAAATTTGTTACATCCTACAAACCATAGGGACTATTTATGAAAAGGTATTTATGTCATTTCAACTCTCTAAACCAACACTTAACAGTCAAACTAACAGAAAATTTGGTCAAGGGACCAATCCCGTTATAAGTCACAACCATAAGGACTAGAACCGAGAAAAAAAAGTAAAGGACTATATCTGTTAAACCCGAATGACCACAGGGACCATGATTAATTTAATTTACATGACTTAGGTTATTAATTTAATTATTAATTCATGAATTTTAACCTAAGTATTAATATTTAATTAGACTATATAATGAATTAATTATTAAAACCATGACTTATAATTAATTAATTAACATGACTTAGGTTATATTATTAATAGATAATAATACATGTTTTAACCTAAGTATTTTACCTTATTTAATTAAAATCATGTTATTTTTAATTAAATACTTTAACCTATAGTTTATTTAATTTACATGTAATAATTAATAAATATACTATATAATCACATGACTTAGAATAATAATCAGTAAACTCTTAAGCTTATATAATTAGCTTAATTATCCAGCTTATATCTAATTATGAAAACTTTCTATTTTTAGAAACTTATCTATTTTAAGCAGTAATTCTATTTTTGGAAACTTTCTATTTTTGGTAACTTTCTATTTTTGGAAACTTTCTATTTTAGGAAACCTGCTATTTTTAGAAAGTTACTTATTATTACATAACAAGTATTAATACATGAAATACAAGTAATACTTAATCAGAATAGGCAGAATATACGATAAACACAGTATAAAGCATAAATCAGTAAAAAATGACATGAACATATAAAACAAGCTAAGACATGATATAAAACCAGTTACGTACTCAGTAATCAGATACTTATACACGTATGTATTTATGTAGCATTAGTGATACTGAAGTAGGACTCTCTTTCGTTCGTCTTCTTCGTTCACTGGACATAAGGTACGGATTCTCCGTCCTTTCAGTATGGACATTCTTTCCTTATTAGGATTCCCCGTATGTAGCCAATTGTTTTCCCTAGTATATGTTTTATATGTTTTGATTGCTTATGTTTAATTAGAATACCTAAAGCCATATACATGCATGACCAGTTTCACCTAGTTATGGAGGTACCATAACCATAACACTGGAGGCACCAGTGTTATGACTTCACCACGGCGGAGTGATAGCTCGTGGTGTCCCTTTCAGCTTTTGGCCATTTATTATATTATCAGGTGGGGCGTATGGGTGCATCCTAGTTACATGTTTTCAGCAGATTACTCAGTGTGAATGTGGTGTGTGCCTTGCATCCTTCACAAGGAGCTGATCCCTCCTACCCAAAACCAGTATATTAAATAAGAGGCAGCCCCTCTAATTTGCATGACGAGGTCACCCCTCCAAGTATTCATGCACGTTGATATTTCATGACCTATATTGGCTAACGGTAAAATATGTTAAACAGTTTTCACAAGATAAACATAAGGCTTTTCAAACTATAAAACCAGTTTTACTAAGATATAACCGGGTTATCAAGGACTTAGTTTCTTCCGTGCACTGAGCGTATTGCTCAGCCGTTTTCCTTTTTATGTTCCCAAAACGGCAGGTACTCAGGGACGCTCATAGACTTTAAGCGTACGTGCATATGGACTGGAAGCTTTCTAGCCTTCTTTACTTTATGCATTTATCTATACTTTGATACTCTTTCCATGGACATTGTTTAGTCCTTTCATTTACAGTACTTATGTTTGTGTGTGGTGAGTTCTACTTTTGGACTACCGATGTTTGATTCCGGTATTTCTTTTATGGTCATGTAATGTTTAGACATTTATCCTTGTATGCTTTGATGACACGTCATAATCACGTGTGACATTCCATTTATCAAAATGGGGTGTTACAGTTAACTTTAACTTCTCCGACTGCATTCGTTTCAACTTGTCAGTTCGCCTCCCCTTCCCCACAGGTCAATAAACTGATTCACTCCCACTGTCACCGGTGGCTAAGTTACCGGTGAATCAGTCATTAGGTGATTCTTAACCAAAGTTTTAAACTCTTGATCGCTCAATTTATCAAACTTGTGATCATTGGATGGCCGCGTTCGTTTCAACTTGTCAGATCGCCTCCCCGCCTGGTTGTAAGATGAATCAGCCATCGATTGTGATTGCTAGAATTTATAACAAAATACTCGGCAAAACTACCCTCGATGTATGTTTAGGGTTTAATTAATGAAAAGTTTTGATAAAGAACAATCCATATATCTTGCACATGTAACAAGATTCTATATTATGACATAATTAAAATAAGACAATTATAATATATGGTAACTTAATAGGACATTTTTTAATCGTAAGGAAGTAAATTGAATGATTTAGGTGAGCTGCGTTGATGTTGCATGGGTGGTTCAAATATGTAAAGGACTTGTTGACATTCATAACGTAATATTGGCCTAGCTAACAGCTTCATGGATTGATAGCTCATACACATATTGCCTATTGGGTATAGTTTAGGCTTTGACATTTGCATACATGTCATAAACTCAGAATGCTTAAAATTTAAGTAATACTGATTATTTATGATACTTTTTTATTGAAACAACAGGAATTTTCGTTACTCAACAATAAATACGTACATACCTTTTAATTTTGAATGATTAATGTTTAAATAATAAGTTTTACTATTATATTTACTCACATTAAAATTCAAATAATGTTGCTTTAACAAATAATTTTCTTTTAACTAGTACTTCTCACAAAAAATTTCAAAAAGTAAATGAAAACTTTTGATAAGAACTTTTGAATGAACTTTTATAAAAATAAAATGAAAGACGGAAGATTTCTTTTATATTTACCCATAACTGTTTGTCACAATAAAATCTCGTTGCAATAACCATTCGTAGGCATAGGATATAATGAGAAGGGGTATTAAAATAAAAAGTTTAAGAATGATTATGAGAATGACATGTATCATTTTGTCATATCACAATACCACATAATTAATCATGACACCTCACCACATACAAAAAAAAATTGGAACTTTTATATTTCGAAAAAGATTGGAATTTTTTTTCGAAAAAAACTTTTGTAACTTTTTTTCCGAAAAAAATTTTTGTAATTTTTTTTTTATGTTTCGAAAAAAATATTACGAGTACATTAGACAAAAATATTCTACTACATCACAATTATATTTTTTTGACGTATTATGTTAATAAGTTAATGGATCACAGTAAATAAGTTATTGCATTATAGTCATCACCAAACTTATAATTAGGATGTTGTAACTTATAAAATGAAGTACCAAACTTAAAATTGTGATACAATACAATATTTTTTCAAAAATGTTTTTCTCGAAGAATAAAATTCGAAATAGTTTTTTTGTAAATATTATTTTGTGAACATAAACTTTTTTATTCTTTATAAGTTGTTATAGTGCATCATATTAAAAGTTCAGTGCATCATATTTATAAAATACTACATTACGATTATAAGTGTGATGCATCAAGGTTATTAAGTACTCCATCATTTTAAAAATTTGGTGCATTAATATTACAAGTAAATGGATCAATATTTTAGAGTAGGTGCATCATAGTAATATATTACGGCATGACAGTTACTTATGAGTCTTTTCCTATACATGTAACACACATTTTGATAACATTAATGAATCACATATATTTTTATGCATTATATTTAAAATTTACCGCAGCATAATTGTATATCTTGTGCATGATGATTATAAGAATTGCATTGAATTTGTAAGTTTGATTATTTAGTTATAATCTAGTCATTTATATAAATTATGCACCAAACATAATAACCACGATGTATAAAAAATAAAATATTGATGCATTAGAACAACTTGTAGAGGAAAAAAAAGTTTGTGTTCACGAAAAGATATTTACAAAAAAATTATTTCAATTTTTATTCTTAAAAAAATATTGTATTGCATCACAATTATAAGTTTAGTAAATCATGTTTATAAGTTACTACATGACACCGATAATTTTGATGCATCATTATATAAGTTATGACACCCTAACTATAAGTTTGGTGATTAATTATAATGGAGTAACTTATTACTGTGATGCATTAACTTATTAACATGATGCATCAAACATATAACTGTGATGCAGTAGATTATTTTTTTCGAAAAAATTCACGAAAAAAGGAATTTGAATTTTTTTTTTAAAACTAAATTTTCGACATAAAAATTTTTATAAAAAAATTCGAAAAAAATTTTTTGGAAAAAAAATTTCAAAAATTATTTTAGAAAAAAACTTTTCGAATTTTTTAGGTGGGTGTTGAGGTGTCATCATTATGTGGCATGGTGATGTGACAAAGTGACACATGTCACTCCCATAATCCTTCATATACTTTTTATTTTAAGACTCTTTTCATTGTATCTATTTAGTATATAATTTAATACTAGCAGGTACCGGCGCGTTGCGGCTACGGGTATCGTGAAACTAAAATTCCGTGAGCGTAATATTTTATGAGTATACATATTTTTCAATAATAACTTTACAAATAGTGATGATAGTTTTTAAATTGGAATAACTCTAAGAAATAATAAACTACTTCATATAAACCGTGAAAATTATTTGTTAATCTTTGTAATAGTCGTCATAACATTATATAGCGTGTAAATATAGAAATTTTTCGTAGTTTATATGTGTATGTATTTTCATATATTATAGTAACCTTAAAATCTTCTTATTTTGACATATACGATTTAATCGAATTAATTAGCAAAATTATTAATATTTCACTAAATTTGTACTAAAATACTTACATAAACGATATGTGTTTTCGAATATGCGAATTATTAAAAAAATTGAATGATTCGAAATCAAACGTACATTTAATATTAAACTTACATTTGTGAACAATTTAAATAATATTATGTAAAAAATTATAGTTTATAGCAATAATTATTTGTATATGTTGCATATAATTTGTATTAAATTTGTCTTGTAATATGTATTGCTCCCCATTTAATATAGACATAAATTTATAAAATTTTTGTGTTGTACAAGTTTGTACTAAAAGCTTGTAACGGGTGTAATACTTTAAATTTTGGAGAGATGGTGAAATCTCTTTTATAAGTAGTACATATTAATGTGTCGTTAAAAATATAGTACATATTTATGTAATGGGGTTGTTTTTATCACTTTCGATGTGGCTTATTCGGTTCTTATTCTGACAGTTTTTTTGCTGCCGAACCGATTGTGACTTCGGTTCCTAGTTGAACCCGTTGGTCCGGTTCGGTTTCAAAACTATGTACATTATTATTTCAGGTAGACAACATACGTACCATTTTGTAGATATATGTTTTGAAGGTATATAATGTATATATATAATTGTATTTTTAAGTAATGAGGTGAATTAATTATGTTAATTAATTAGTATTAATTAATCTTATTCTTAATTGTGTATTAATTATTATGTATTAATTAGTTTTAATATGAGTATTATTAATTATTATGTATTAATTAGTTTTAATGTGTTTATATTTAAATTGTTTTTAATTATGTATTAATATTTATACCATGTGTTGTTTTAGTTGTAAAATAGGATGAGGGAGTGTTTTAATTATAGTATTTAATGTAATATGTTATAATTACATGTTTCAAGTTTCTATATTTTACTATGTAAGCTTGTGTTGGTTGTACAAATAGCCTAACGATGTTGTAACTTGAAATGTCAAGTATTTTATAAATAGCATGCTAAAATGCTTTATAAAGAAGTATGATTTCATAATCATGTTACACATACAGTGTATTATGTATGTGTAAAATATTCCATATATGTAATTATATTAAATACAATTAAATTTGACAATAATTTCTAGTACATATAAACCACGAAGCATTTACATTAGCCATACAAAACCAAACAGATTGTTGACGACGTCCTTCCTTTATCCGCCCGGTACAACGAGTAAGTCTTTTATAAAGAAAGTTCGGTTGTGTTATACTGTTTTATTAGCATATAGTATTCTTTTTCGTGTGCATATCATGTATCATGTACCGTAGCATCCAAAATTCGATATGAGTGTCTATCTTATTATGCACAAGGTGTCATGATAGGATAAACATCATGCTTATCAATTATTTAAGGTATGTATTAGATAAGTAAACTATCTGATACTATTTGAGAGGGTCGTATCAAAAACCCACAAGCGTATCAGTGTTGGTGGATGAAGGCCACGCATGTCGAAATTTGGATGCTATACAAGATTCGACTCTTGTTGGGAGTGTCGGGGTTGGTGGGATTAGTATTAACTTTCTAAATGTGATTTTAAAGGCAAATAAAGGGTTAGAATTAAAAAAATCAAAGTATTTAAAAATTAAATCTTAAATGAATTTAAAAACCTTTTTTATAATAGCAATTGTGGCTACATGGACTACCTCAGAAGACATAACGAGCCTACAGTTGGGTGCAACCCAAAAGGCAATGACACTATTCTACACGTAGAAAGAAACCTATCATTATACTATATATATTAAATTGTGAAGGATACAGCGTCGTTTAGAGCTTCCCAATGTCGTTTTACTCTTTCTATTTTGTCGTTTTAAAAACAGAAAGCATCCCCACCAAATGACCAAATCTTTTAAAAATATATATATTTTCAAACTACCCCTTACATTATGTAACATGTTACGAAAATGTTACATTTTTAATTATTTACGACTTTTTAGTGTAATAAATTTTATTTATCAAATATGAAATTTATAACTATCGATTCTTTCGAAAAAAATATTATTGAAAAGATCATCGAATTAAAAACCAAACAAGCCCAATATTTAAATGCTTGAAACATACATATGATCTAATAATATTTACACTTAATATATATATTTAAAAATTCTTATGACATTAGTTTTTGGAGTCGGTCATCAACCTTTTTTTTTTTACAAAACAGCCCCATACATAACCGCATGTTATAAAAACAACCTTAGATTTCGACTACCTACATTTTTTTATACAACAATGTTTATTTGTTAAATATAGAGCGTATATCTCTTGATTCTTTTGGGGAAAAAATATTGTTGAAAAGATCGTCTAATTGTGAAACAAATGAGCATAATGTTGCAATGCTTCGTACGTGCCTATGGTTTTATAAAAAATATTGAACCGCAATGCACGTTTAAAATATTTTTTTTATCAAAATATTCATTGAGTTTATTCGTTTCTTGCAAGGTCACTCATTGACGTGAGAAATCCTTCGTACTATCGGTTCACTGTAACCATGAGTCCTACAGTCTTCGCTGCGCAGCGCGAGGTCTATACCTCGTATATATCATACATGGATGGATACGACGTCGTTTTTCATTTTGTAAATGTCGTTTTTCATTTTGCTCTATGTCGTTTTGGTGGATACCCACCAAAATAAATGCAATCGTAATGATTACACAACCAGATTTGCATGTCACGATACTATTTGACGTATTAAAAAAAACAATTTCAACCTTTTAACTATTTATAAATTTTTAATATAACAAATTTTACTAACGTATAACAATTAATTTATTCGAAAAAAATAATATAAAAAAATCGTCAAATTACGAACCATATAAGCTCAATATTACAACGCTCTTAACATACATATGATTTTATAAAAAATATTAACTTAATAAATATTCTAAAAAATTCTTATGAAAACAGTTCTTGCAATTTTTGTTCTTAGCAAGGTAAATCATTGATGCGAAACTCTTTTCATTACCGATCAACTGCAGCGTTAACTTTTACTTATTTATATCTTTTTAATATAACAAATTTCATTTATCATATCTGTGGCAAAAATAACGATTCATTAACCAAAATATACCTACGAAACCATATTTTAATTACGAACAAAACAAGCTTAATATTGCAATACTTTTGATATATATGATTTATTAAAGAACGTTTACTCAAATATATGTTTGAAAAAATTTCAAAACGCACCCATAAACTATCTAGAACTTTAAAATAAACAACCAAAATAAAAAAGACATATTTTATATAGCAAACTCTCTTGACAAACATTTGACCGACATCAACAACTTCCTCGATAAAAAGTATATTGACGACTACAACCTCGGATTACAAACAAAACGAGACTAATATTGACATGCTTTTGACATGTGTACCTGTCTCTAAAAAGTTTCGCTATTTAACAAACATTAATAAAATATATTCACAAAACACACCCTTAATATATTTATTAGCTTTAAAAACTACCCACATTTTATTGAAATAAAAATACATATATAGATGGTCCAAGTGGTTAATTATGAATAAATTTATAAAATTTTAGTTCTTACAAAAATTATTACGAAAATACAGCTTTAAAAACAAAGAAAGATAACGCCCACACAGAGCACGACATTGACGCGAACAACATTTGCATTATCGATCTACTGCACCATTAATCCTGCATGCACCGCCGCAACGCGCGGGCTATAAATCTCGTATATATTATGCATTGCAGGAAACGACGTCGTAAAGACATATGAAATGTCGTTTCATTTATATGTAAGTGTCGTTTAGAAACCTCAACAAAACGGATGGCACCAATAAGTGAATAAAAATATAACCTTATAAAACAGCCCTTATATAATATGAAGTATTACAAAATGGCCTTTACACTTTTAAGAATTTACCTTTTTTAATAACAAAGTTTATTTATCACACACCAAACGTAAATGTATCAATTTTTTTAGAAAAAAATACTGCTAAAAAAAACTATCTAATTGTAAATAAAACGAGCTCACTATTGCAACACTTCGGACATATATATAAATTTTTTTAAAAAATTATTGAAACTACATATTTGAAATAAGGTTATTCGTTCCCAGTAAAACCAGTTATTGACACGGAAAAATATTTTATACTATCCGTCCATTGTAGCCGTTGGTCCTGCATCCGCTGCCGCGAAACATGAGTTGTATACCTCCTTAACAAGAAAAAAAATTTCTTCACAAATCACCCTTACGCTATGCGACATATTATAAAAACGACCTTCGATTCTTAACTAATTACATCTTTTGATATAACAAAGTTTATTTATCAAACGTGTAACACATATCTATCGATTCTTTTTGTAAATAAAATACTACTTAAGAGATCGTTAAATTGCGAACCAAACAATCCCAATATTGCATTATTTCTAACTTACGATTGATTATATAAAAACGTTGAAAATTAATACACATTTTAAATATTTTTTATATAAGAATAGTCTTTGAGGATATTTTTTTTTCTCACAACCAATAATTGAAGTGAACAATCTTTCATACTATCAGTCTACTGCCAGTCATTAGTCATGTCCTTTTCGCCGCGAAGCGCGAGCTGCATATCTCGTTTTAGACAAGACTCGAATTTAAGACCGTAAAACTTCCATACCACTAGAACGAGAAGACGTTTTGGTAATTTAAAAACTATTTGAATAGTTAGAACTGAGGGAGAATATAATAGGACCATGCCTTAAACATATGCATGACCCGTAACATTATATATTAGTAGCATGCTATATATATATTATAGATACTCAAACAAGTACTAAAGGCAGAAACACATATTTGCAGAAACTACAAAACAGCAAAGAAATTTGTAGGTTCCAAATGGCTCCCAGCTTCAACGACGAAAAATCACTCTTCAACTTTGTCGTGAAAGACGGAAATGGTGTTAAAGGTCTAGTGGACTCGGGCCTCACAGAGGTACCAGGTCAATACATCCAACCACCGAACCAGCGCATCAACAAGCAAAACGCAACCGTGTCACTTGAAAACATGACCATTGATCTATCAGAGCTTGATGGTCCTAACCATGACCAAGTGGTCAAGTCCATTGCCCATGCTGCTGAGACTCTCGGCTTCTTCCAGGTGGTGAACCATGGTGTTCCAATAGAGCTCCTAGAGTCACTTAAAGCGTCGGCTCACCAGTTTTTCAACCAACCATCTGAAAAGAAGGCTGTGTATCTCAAGGGAGTGAGCCCTAGTCCTATGGTCACGTATGGGACGAGCTTTGTTCCTGAGAAAGAGAAGGCTTTGGAGTGGAAAGACTATATTAGCATGATATACACCAATGATGCCGATGCTCTCGAGTTTTGGCCTAATGAATGCAAGTAAGAATCATAAACTACTTGCATAATCTATGATTTGTTTTGTTACATATTGTTGTTTTTCCATTCCCGGCCTCATCTATTAAAATTTTGAGAATGGTCAATTTACACATATGTGTATAACATTTTTATGTTTGTATTTTACAGGGAAGTAGCACTTGAGTACATAAAGACATCGACACAGATTGTGAAAAGTCTACTGCACGCACTCATGGGTAACTTAGGGGTTAAACTAGACGACTCAAGGCTTGATGCACTAATGGGTGTAAGGGTGTTCAACATGAACTTCTACCCAACCTGTCCTAACCCTGATTTGACCGTTGGTATCGGGAGGCACACAGATATGGGCACACTAACGGTGCTTCTACAAGATGGCATTGGTGGATTATACGTGAAAAAAGGTGAAGACTCGTCATCAGGAAACGAAGATTGGATTGAGATTCCACCTGTCCATGGTGCTTTGGTTATCAACATTGGTGATGCACTACAGGTTAATTATATTTCATGCTTTAACTAAACTTGGCACACACGTTGGCTGCGTAATAATAACTTCACACATACAAACATAGTTGTTCAAAAAATTGTTTTTGGTGTTAATTTTATAGATTATTAGCAATGGGAGGTACAAAAGCGCAGTACACAGAGTGCGGACCACCCGTGTTAAGTCAAGAGTATCCGTCCCAATATTCAACGTCCCACTGCCTACGTTGAAAATTGGACCATTGCCTGAGTTAGTGGCTCGAGATGGTGTGGCTCGTTACAGAGAACTCATATTTGAAGAGTACATGAATAATTTATTTGAGAACTCTCATGATGGAAAGGAGTCCCTTGATTTTGCGACTATATAATGTTGTACGAAACTGACAACAACCCGAAGATCGATATCGCGGAACCGCTAGATCGCGAGTTGTATCGAGCACAAGTAGTGAACACGAGAGACTACAAAGAACCGACAATATGCACACGGAATACCCCCAACTACCCCTTTATTAATAACCCTAATAAAGATTACATTGGGAAGAAGAATTCAATGAACTAGGATTCCCCCTCATCCCTATTTATAGAGATGAGGGGGTAGGCACCTTCCTAATACAAGTTTATTCCTAATCTATATTACAAAGTACACTTAAGTCCCTAACCTATGTTTAATATTACTCCTAATATTCTAACAATTTCCACCTTAGGAGTAACACTTAAACATAACCGATACTCAACACCCTTTACTGGTGTTGGAACCTCGAACCGGGAACCACCTTGTCGATCAGGCATTGTACTTCTGTAATTTCCCTAGATTAGCTTCCATAAACTCCTTCACATTCTTCTTCTCAGCAACATTACCCTCCGCACCCTCTTGATCAGGTACTCCGGTTACCGTAATGTTTGCCCCCACCTTTATACCAAGGTGTACCTCTTCCTGCTCATTTACCAAGCAGCCCGTGTTTGTCTTTTCTTCAGGTTGTTTATCCTCTAACCGTCTTTGAGCCACTGCAGCATGATCGTTATTAACCTGAAAAACCTCAGCTTCACGATCCCCTTGAGCTCCCTGCATTTCTACCTCAAACCGTCTTTGAGCCACTACAACATGATCGTTACTAACCTGAAAAACCTCAGCTTCACGATCCCCCTGAGCTCCCTGCAGTTCCACCTCAAACCAAACACGTTTATGAACATGTACTCCATGGACTCCTGATTTAACACCAGGACTAAGTTGTTTGAACCCAACTTGTTTTGAACCTCCATGCTTATGTACATTAAATCCATCGAATTTCTCGATGTTAAACCTAGTTATAGAACTAGCCATTTTTTTTTCTTTATCCCTTTGTTGTTTGCTAAACCTTGTGAATAACCTCACAATCACAAACCGACAAAGTGCCTTCGATAATTCGCTAAACCTTGTGATATATTAAACCTCACAATCACGAATACGAAGTCCTCGTTTATAAAGAAAAACCCTTGCTTTATCGATATAACCCTAAGAGAAACCTTCTTAGAAATCGATCAAACCAAGTAACCCTTCAAAAGAACACCCTTTCTTACTCAAATATCGATTGAGCCTTGGAAATTAACCTATCCAACAAATCGACAACCCTTGAATCAAGAAAGTACCTGACTCCTTTTGAAGTAACCCTTGTCGTACTTTGAATTTTGCAAAGCCGATTTCTAATAACCTAAGAAATCTTGCAACCCCGACAAGTCTTGAATCTTCTTTAAACTTGCTACAAACCTTGTCAAGCTGTTTCTTAACCAACTTTATCGACAAGCCTCACAAGCCGTGTGCAATATACCCGTTGTTGCTAAAACCTTTTCTTGCAAATCGAATTAACTAGGATAACCCTAAACCCTCGATCAGAACAAGCAACCCGATCGCTAACTTGAAAACCCAAGAAAACCACGATCAAACTTGAACCACAAGAAAATACCCTTCTTGCAAATCGAATTTATTAGATACCCTAAACCCTCGATCACGAACAAACAACCCGATCATAAACTTGAATACCCCAAACGAACCACGATCAAAACTTGTCCCACAAGAAAATAAAACCGCAACAAGTGTCACTTTAATCTTTCTCTTAAATCTAAAAGCAATGAACAATACTAGACCTTTTAGAAATTGAAAAATACCTTTGTAAATTGACAGCAATCCCACGTAGTATCAATAGTTAGAAGTCAAACCTTCTTTTATTTTCGTCAACTACGAATACTAAGAGAAAAGGATAATAACCGACATCCACTATTGATAGTCAAATCTCTTGATGAAATCAAGAATTTAATATCAATACCACGTGATTTAATAACTTTGCTTCACCTCTCCTCGTCGACAACCGATCGTAACTATAACGATCGAAACGCTACTTCACGATTGAGTTCGATAACCCGAACTTCGAAACATCGATACTTCGCTCTAGCTCTTGATCTTCGGAGATCACAAAAACCGTAGCTCTGATACCACTTGTTGTACGAAACTGACAACAACCCGAAGATCGATATCGCGGAACCGCTAGATCGCGGGTTGTATCGAGCACAAGTAGTGAACACGAGAGACTACAAAGAACCGACAATATGCACACGGAATACCCCCAACTACCCCTTTATTAATAACCCTAATAAAGATTACATTGGGAAGAAGAATTCAATGAACTAGGATCCCCTCATCCCTATTTATAGAGATGAGGGGTAGGCACCTTCCTAATACAAGTTTATTCCTAATCTATATTACAAAGTACACTTAAGTCCCTAACCTATGTTTAATATTACTCCTAATATTCTAACATATAATGAGACAGATGTGTGAATTTAGCATATGATTTCATGTTTACCGTTTCCTCTCCATTAAAGGAGTTTCTTGATTGTAAGACGACTTCTGCAATAATAAAATCGAGTGGTTAAGTTCTTGAACATCGATCATTTTTCTTTTCTTATTTTATAATTAGCCAATGACCAAAATAAAAAATACACTCACAACGCAGTAATATCTATGAGCGTGACTCCATTAAGCACATCTTTGGAATAGTAACCTCAAATGTCCAATTTTCTGGTTTTTATGTTTATGTAAATCAGATTATTAGCAATGGGAAGTACAAAAGTGTAACACAGAGTGCAGACAACCAGTACTGAGTCAAGAGTGTCGGGCCCAATATTCAACTGACCACTGCTTGTGGCGAAAATTGGCGCGTTGCCTGAAATGGTGGCTCGAGACGGGGTGGCTCGATATAGAGAAGTCACATTTGGTGCGTACATGTACCATTTCTTCGCCAAATCTCCTGATGGAAAAAAATCCCTTGATTTTGTGATCATTCGGGATGAACACATTGCCATATGATTAAAAGTTCCCCTTGATGGTTCCTCTTCACATATGTAAAAAAGATTTCTGCAATAATGAAATGGTTAAATAAGTTCTTGAACATGTTTCAATATTTTTACAATACATACGATATGTGATCTCAAACATTGCCGCCATAACCTTGGTTAAAGACAGTGAATAAAACATTGAAACCTTTTGGATGTTTTTAAAATATCGATCATTAGGAAAAGTATGGTTTAGAAAACTGTGTAGTTACTATTGTAGAAGTGTAAGTTATATAAGAAAAAAATTACACACAAATGATCAAAAGCAAATTTGCAGCCCTGAAGTGGCTCTTCAAGCTTCCGTGATAAGAATGTGTTATACAACTTCGTCGTGAAAAAAGGAATTGGTGTCAAAGTTCTGGTGGACTCGGGCCTCTCGGAGGTACCAACTACAAAGTTGGTACATCCAATTACCACAACAGTACCGAATCAACAAGCAACAAGCATCCACGAGATCCATGTCACCTGATCATAGCATAAGCATTGATCTATCAGAATTCAGACCTAAATTGTCCTAATAAGTGATTTTCTCAAAATCATTTGAGTCTAGGACAGAACTGGCATAAAGATAAAGCCACAAAACAACCGTGTTATGATTGTTGTCTTATCATTTTTATTTGCAACTTATTGAATGTTTCATTTTCGGTAGTCACAGTCTTAAATTTATTAAGACTTTACAAGTCATGCACGCTCCTTTTTCGTGTAATAGTTTCCAGTAACATCATACTATCATTTATTGGAGTAGGACGATGCCAATCACATGTTTCTGCTTTCTTGTGTAATACGTAGTATATAGTTTTCCAAACCGGTATTTGTAAAACAGTAACAAGTATTTTTGATAGAATTTGTGTTCTCAAAAGTTAAAATGTTCCATGTACCTTAATCTATTGCAACATACAATATCAATGTATTTACCTACATCCTGCCGACTTTTGGGGTAAACTAAGGTAGATACATTGATATTCTATGTTGCAATAGATTAAGGTACATGGACCATTTTAACTTTTGAGAACTATAAAAAGAGTTCATTACGAAACCAAACAGCTAAACAGTCTTCAATCTCTTTCAGCTCATCGTCTTGTCGCATGTTTTTATTGGTGAGAACTATAAAAAGACTCGTCATCAGGAAACAAAGATTGGATTGAGATTCCACCAATCTATGGTGATGCACTACAGGTTAATCATATTTCATGCTTTAACTAAACTTGGCACACACGTTGGCTGCGTAATAATAACTTCACACATACAAACATAGTTGTTAGAAAAATTGTTTTTGGTGTTAATTTTATAGATTATTAGCAATGGGAGGTACAAAAGCGCAGTACACAGAGTGCAGACCACCAGTGTTGAGTCAAGAGTGTCCGTCCCAATATTCAACACCCCACTGCCTACGGTGAAAATTGGACCATTGCCTGAGTTGGTGGCTCGAGATGGTGTGGCTCGTTACAGGGAACTCATATTTGAAGAGTACATGAATAATTTCTTTGGGAATTCTCACGATGGAAAGAAGTCCCTTGATTTTGCGACTATAATGAGACTGATGTGTGAATCTACCATATGATTTCATGTTTACCGTTTCTCCCCTCCATTAAAGGAGTTCCTGGATTGTAACAGACTTCTGCAATAATAAAATCGACTGGTTGTGTTCCTGAACATCGTTTTTTAATCATTCTTTAGTAGTTATTTGATGACCAAAATACAAAATATAATCTCAAACATGGGCACCGTGATTTTAGCTGATAAATAAATAAAATGCATGAAATCTTTTAGCTGATTAATGAATAACTCTGATGATTGCTTTTTATTACCACAAGCTAAGGTTAAACTACGCGGTTGTGGCTTTCCGGTTCAAATGTTTTGGATAGTTTGTTATTCCTTTGCTGGATTAGAGAGGTTAGTTCTAATACTGTTATGTTTAGTCATTATATTCGCCTAAGTCGTGTCTAGGGAGAGTGTCGATTAACCTAGTTTCCTAATAGCTAAGAATAAAGGTCGGTTGGCAATGTCTAAGCCCAACCCGACCCGTAGGACTTGTATAGTCGGTTCCCCCTCATCTCTATAAAAGGAGGTGAGGGGGAACGAACCAAATACGTCATTCTTTCAATAACTAATCGAGATTCGGTTAGGGTTTACCTTGTGGGCGTCGATTACTTTTCTGTCGATTCTTGTGTCGTGTGTGTTCTTCGATCAATATTCCGCATCTAGTAATCAGGGTTGTAGGGATTAAACCCTACAAGTGGTATCAGAGCTTGGTTCGCGAGGCTGGTTACTAGGATCGATCGATCGAAGAGGGTTTCTTGGTGATCGTGGTTAGGTCGTCAAGGTGGCAGCAGTAGCGTCGACATAAAAGGGTTTTCTTTTTCTTCAGATCGAAAAAGATCACTTGGTTTGGTGATTTTTTTTTTCTCTTGTTTCTGTCGCAGGAGTGAAGGGAGGAAGAAGAAGAGATAGTTGGTTTTTTCCTTAAAAGTCAACTAATAAAATATTACGAGGGTTTTTTTTTGTTGGTGGGCCAAGTTATTGGGTCATTGGACCTAGCAAGTTTTTTGTTGCCAAAAAATTATTTTTAGGCTTAAAAATTTATTGGTCCAAGGTTTATAAAACAAAAATTGTTACTTTGTAGTATTACACAAGGGACTTCGTAATTCGTGATTGTGAGGTTTAACGTATCACAAGGTTTAGCGAGTTACCGAAGGGACTTTGTCGGTTTGTGATTGTGAGGTTTTCACAAGGTTTAGCAAATCAACAAAAGGGATAAAGAATGACGGGAGCCAAGTTTGACATCGAGAAATTCGATGGAACTGGTGATTTCGGGTTATGGAGAATCAAGATGCGTGCTTTATTAATCCAGAACGGATGCGAAGCAGCTCTGGAGGTTTTCCCCGCGAATATGGAAGCTGAAGAGAAATCTAAGCTTGACAAGAATGCTCACAGTGCCATGATTTTGTGTTTAGGTAACAAGGTCCTGAGAGAGGTTACCGGGGAGACGACTGCAGCGGGGGTTTGGTCAAAGCTCGAGTCTTTGTACATGACAAAGTCATTGGCCAACAAGTTGTACCTGGAGAAGAAGTTGTATACATTCTACATGCCGTCTGGACGAAAGATTTCCGAGCATATAGATGAGTTCAACAAAATCGTTCTTGATTTAGCAAATATTGAGGTAAAATTCGAAGATGAAGATCTTGCTTTATTGTTACTCACGTCTTTACCAGCATCATACGAACACTTTGTGGATACCTTGCTTTATGGACGGGAAGATTTGACTTTGGAGGACGTGATGGACACACTAAATTCAAAGGAAATCAAAGAAAGGGTCAAGGCGAAGGGGGATGATGGTGAAGGGTTATATGTGAGGGGAAGAACTGATCGTAGGAATTCGCATCAGTTAAAGGGAAAGTCAAGATCGAAATCTCGAGGTGGAAGACTCAAATGCTTTATTTGCCAATCTGAGGAGCACTTGAGAAGAGACTGTCCGAAGAATAATCGCAAGAAGTCAAAAGATTACGTCAAGAAAGATAATCAACCAAGCTCCAGTGGTTCGATTTACGACGATTCTGAGGTGATGATGGTGATGAGTGCAGAAAGACTGCAAGATTGGATCATGGATTCAGGAGGTTCATATCACATGTCACCCAGGTTAGATGTATTTTTTGATTTTCTGGAATGCGATGGGGGCAGCGTACTGTTGGGCGACAACAGGGAGTGCAAGATCAGGGGTATTGGCAAGGTAAAGGTACAACTGAAAGATGGGTCAAGTTTTGTGTTACACAATGTCAGGTACATTCCTGAATTGAAAAGAAACTTGATATCACTGGGAACTCTTGAAAAAGAGGGATATACCGTAAAATTGCAGTCAGGCAAAGTCAAGGTGATTAATGGTTCTAGGGTTATTATATCTGGAACCCGAAGGGAGAACTGCGTGTACTCTTTGGATGGCCATGCATTGGCCGGTGAGCTTAATGCTAGTGTTGAAGAAAAAGACAGTCTTGTGCATGTTTGGCATAAAAGACTGGGACATATCAGTGAGGCGGGACTACACGTGCTGGAAAAGCAGGGTTTGTTTGGCAAGAATAGTCTAGGTAAGCTTGATTTTTGTGAGAATTGTGTTCTTGGAAAGTCACATCGAGTCCGTTTCGGTGTAGGAAGGCACACTACTCAGGGAGTGATTGACTATGTTCATTCAGACTTATGGGGTCCGTCTGAGGTGGAATCATTGGGAGGTAAGAGGTATTTCTTATCTATAGTTGATGATTATTCCAGAAGGGTATGGGTTTATGTTCTCAGGTTTAAACACGAAGCATTTGGGAAGTTCAAAGAGTGGAAGCAGTTAGTAGAAAATCAGACTGGGAGGACGGTTAAGAAGCTTAGGACGGATAATGGTCTTCAGTTCTGTAACCGGGAATTTAATCAGCTATGTACTGAGAGTGGGATTGCTAGACATTTGACGGTTGTCGGGACGCCGCAGCAGAATGGGTTAGCAGAACGGATGAACAGAACTCTCATGGACAAGGTACGTTGTTTATTAATACAGTCTGGATTGCCCAAGACCTTCTGGGCGGAAGCGACATGTACGGCCGCATATCTTATAAATAGGTCACCATCGACAGCGATTGAGAAGAAGACACCTATGGAGATGTGGTCGGGACATCCTAGTGATTATGGGATGTTGAGGGTTTTCGGCTGTGTCGCGTATTCACACGTTAAACAAGGTAAGCTCGAGCCGAGAGCGGTAAAATGCGTTCTTTTGGGGTATCCTGAATGTGTGAAGGGGTACAGACTATATAGGCTTGATAATGAATCGCCTAAAATAGTCACAAGCAGGAACGTGGTCTTCAATGAAAGTGTCATGTACAAAGACACGTTGAAGGATACTGGTGCAGGAAAAGATAAGTCTGTTGAGGAATTACAAGTTGAGGTGGAACCGCAGAGGTTAAATAATCATACGCCTGAGGAAGACCATCTAGGTCAGGAAGATCAAACAGGTCATGAAGATCAGTCAGATCAGGAAGACCAGACAGATCAGGAAGATGGCGATGATGAAGATGCAGGGGTTCAAGAAATTGATCATCCACCAGATCTCACAGATTATCAATTGGTTCGGGATAGAGAACCAAGGACAAGAACGAAACCGGCAAGGTTTCGGGATGAGAGTAATATGGTTGCTTACGCGTTCGCTGCAGCAGAGGAAGAAGATACTCATGAACCATTGACATACCAGGAAGCAGTTGCTTGTGAAGACAGTTCTAAGTGGAAAGCTGCTATGAAAGAAGAGATGGATTCTCTGAGGAAGAACAGGACCTGGGTGTTGGTAGATCATCCAGCTGGGCAAAAGCTGGTGAGCTGCAAATGGCTGTACAAAATAAAGGAAGGGATTGAAGGTGTTCAAAAGCCTAGGTACAAGGCAAGGTTGGTAGCTCGTGGATTCACACAAAGGGCAGGTATTGGTTACAATGAAGTATTTTCGCCGGTAGTTCGACACACATCTATTCGGGTTATACTTGCATTGACTGCGTGTAAAGATTATGAGCTGGAGCAGCTTGATGTAAAAACGGCGTTTTTACATGGAAATCTTGAAGAAGTGATCTACATGAGGCAGCCACCGGGATTTGAACAAGGTAACAAGGTATGTTTGTTAAAGAAATCTCTTTATGGTTTGAAGCAGTCACCTAGGCAATGGTACAAGAGGTTCGATGAGTATATGCTGAGCAACGGGTTTAAGCGTAGCAGTTACGACAGCTGCGTATATTACAGGAGTTATGCACCAGGGGAGTATATCTATCTATTGTTATATGTAGACGATATGCTGATTGCTTGTAAAAGCAAGACTGAGATCGCGGCTACCAAGTCTTTGCTTAAAAGGGAGTTCGACATGAAAGAGCTCGGGGAAGCAAAGAAGATTCTTGGTATGGAGATCTTCAGGGATCGGAGTCGCAAGATTCTGAGGGTGTCACAATCCGGGTACATTTCTAAAGTTTTAAAAAGGTTTAGAATGGACAATGGGAAGTCGGTTCAGACACCATTGAGTGGGCACTTCAAGCTGTCGTTGAAGGATTGCCCGGTTAGGGATTGTGATGTTGAAAGAATGAGTAGGGTGCCGTATGCAAATGCGGTTGGGAGCTTGATGTACTTGATGGTATGCACGAGGCCAGACATAGCGTATGCAGTAAGTGTAGTTAGCAGATATTTGGCGAATCCGGGTAAACTCCATTGGAAAGCAGTGAAGTGGATTATGAAATATTTGTGGGGCACTGTAAACGTGGGTTTGGTGTATGGGACAAATCGTGGCAATCATGTGGACGTAACAGGTTTTGTTGATTCAGACTACGCTAAGGATCCGGATAAAGGTAGGTCTCTCACTGGTTACGCATTTTTAGTACAGGGATGTGTTGTAAGCTGGAAAGCAACGCTACAACACGTGGTGGCTCTTTCAACTACAGAGGCGGAGTATATGGCCCTTACGGAGGCTGTGAAGGAAGCTATTTGGCTAAGGGGACTCTTGGAAGAGTTGGGCGTGAAGCTCAACAATGTTGCAGTTAATTGTGATAATCAGGGCGCGATTCACTTATCGCGGAATAATGTTTTTCATGAAAGGACTAAGCACATCAATGTGCGCTATCACTTTATCAGAGAAGTCTTGGAAGCAAAGACGGTTAAAGTTCTGAAGGTGGGTACTGAACACAATGCTGCGGATGCCTTGACGAAGGTGGTACCTGGACGCAAGTTACAACACTGCTTGGAGTTGCTGAGTGTTGGGATAGGCTAATATATGCCTAAGGTGGAAATTGTTATGTTTAGTCATTATATTCGCCTAAGTCGTGTCTAGGGAGAGTGTCGATTAACCTAGTTTCCTAATAGCTAAGAATAAAGGTCGGTTGGCAATGTCTAAGCCCAACCCGACCCGTAGGACTTGTATAGTCGGTTCCCCCTCATCTCCATAAAAGGAGGTGAGGGGGAACGAACCAAATACGTCATTCTTTCAATAACTAATCGAGATTCGGTTAGGGTTTACCTTGTGGGCGTCGATTACTTTTCTGTCGATTCTTGTGTCGTGTGTGTTCTTCGATCAATATTCCGCATCTAGTAATCGGGGTCTACAAATACATTTTGGTATGACATTCTGCAAGAGACCTGATTCCTGTATTAAGTGATCAGGAGGCTCACTCATGTGATGATTACTAACTTAAACCTGTAACACGCGAGAACCTTCTTACAGCATAGCGTCTAAATACATAATTTAGAAGTAAGTAACTCTCATCTTAAAAGGCATCCAAGCACCCGTGTGGCCATGTCCCGTGAAGGCTGCTAGGGGCCTTGTTGATTATAAAAGGCAGTATGGACTATCGGCTTCGAGGTTTTGACTTCTTACAACTAACTATTTTTGTAAATTTAATTATGTTCAGTGAATTTTTATGTTTATACTTAACATGCTAAGTTGCTAACCCAAATTTTAGACACTTTACGGCTTGGCATTTTAATCTCAATGTTTACGTTGAAATCAAATTGTCAAATATGTTAAGGTCTATGATGCAATTTAAATAAGTGTTTAATTTGGACAATTGGACGGTATAATTTAATTATGTAGGAGTAAGCATTTGGACTCTTGATTCGGACCGAACTGGCAAATCGAAACAGACCAAAACGAGCCTACCATTTGGACTTCACCATACTCAACACTCGCACATAAAATCCAATAAAGAGATAAATTTCGCGAACGCTGTTTTGGACTGAGATTTGACAAAAGGGGGTGGTATGGTCGCATGCCATTAACGGCGTCAAAATCCATTTCACATAAGACTTGGCGTGTTTATGTTACAAAACCAATGTTGTACATTAATATAGCGCTAATCACGGTCCCTAAATCAACTGGATCGTAAACAATTTCGTCCAAAACACGAGACTAGTGACCGGACCGAAATATAATCTCCATTTTCGAGATAGTCCAGTTTGGTTCGGTCTCTGGGCCGGTATGGTCCAGCAAAGCATAATGGCTGGTTTGGTTCTGGTGAAGATCGGACCTGGCTGAACAGGCCGAGAGACCGAATGTGAGAGAAATGACGGACCATAGACTGGACAAAGTATGTTTAATATGGTTCGGTCCAACAAAGCATAATAGCCAGTGCGGTTTTGGTAAAGACCCAATGAGACTCACCATGTTCGAAAACCGAATATGATAGCCTTAAAAAGATTAACCTTAAAAGGAGTAGAGATCAAGTAAGACCCAATTAGACTCACCATGATCGAAAACCGAATATGATTACACATTGCTTTTTTGTCCCTAAAAATCTCTGGCTCCCTTTACCCTCCTACCTTAAGAAGGAAAAAGAAAAAGCGGAAAGGCCCCATGGATTTCTCTTAACCACACACTATTAAGGCTAATCACGGTTCGAAAAGCGAACCAGATAAAAACCCTATGTGGTCCAAAACAACGGCCCAAAGATAGAACGAAAATGTTCACTCCATTTCCGGGTCAGTTAGGTTCGCCGGTCCAGTTCGGTTCAACAAAACATAATGACCAGTTTTGCACAAGACCAAACAAACCAAATACCAAATGCGAGGAAAAATATGGCCCAGGGATCGGGCTGCAATATATTTGGTTCAGTTCGATCTGGTGTCCGGGCACTATAACTAAGAGTGTCCTTAACATAAACATTTGTAAACATTTAAGGGCCTAAGTAAAACAATCAAAGTTCCATTTGTAGCAATCTTTATCACTTGACCAAAAAAACGTAGCAGTAATTGTTAATTGTGTTCCATGGAAATGGTGGATCAAGATCATATGTATTCTCAGGATTGGGATGATCAACGCCTCTCCGATTTCGTTTCGTTTGTTGACAAAACCCTAACTCAATGTCGCCAATTTAGCCTCACCAGATTCACTCTTTCTCTCAGCTATGATACTCAGTTTGAGTCACAAGTGAATAACTGGATTCGTTACGCTTTTAGTTGTAATGTTCAAGAACTTGACCTATTTATACGCCATAAGTTTTTCGAAGTTCAGTTTGTGTTACATGACTTCTTTTTCATCAACTCGAGTTTTACGCGTTTGAGGTTGCATGACTGTGTGTTTAATCCAACTGGGGTCATTAGTTGGACTAACCTTAACAGTTTGTATATTTCAAAAGGGAAATTAGACGAGGGTTTGATTAAGAATATATTATCCGGTAGTCCTCTTTTGGAAACTTTGGAGCTGTACCGTTGCTATGGTTTTGGTCAGATCAATATTACTTCAAGGAGTGTTAAGAAGTTGGTACTTGGTGGATATACTTATCCTGCATTAGCATATAATTGGGATTGTACAGATATTGTCAAAATAAATGCGCCTCATATCGTTTCACTTCAAATCACAGAGTTTTGTACTTTATGGAAGGTTGTGTTGCTAAATGTGTCTTCGTTAGTCGAAGCTGAATTAAATTATTATAAGGGTGGCCATTATGAGACAACAAGGAAGGAAGGCGCAGAAGAAATGCTTAGAGGTCTTATACTAAGCCTTCATCATGTCAAAAAGCTTCTAATCGGAAAGAGATGTCTAACGGTAAATTTTTCTTCAATTTTTTTACTAGTTGCAGTCTGTGTGTTTATTGTACTTGCCGATTGTTAGCTCTAAGAGAACTTTATTACATGTTGAAAGTGAGGATTGTGAACAACAACCTGGATAATATAAATCGGCTAATCAACTTTTTGAAGCTGGTCTCATTTTTCCGTAATAGAAATTAACTCATACAAGTATTAAACGATCTTCATTGCTATGTTCTCTTTGTAGACTCTCGCTCGTTTGGCAGATAAAGGTTTCACTTTTCCATCAAACATGGAGCATCCTGATTTGCCTGACTATGATTCAGCTTGTGATTCATCTGAAAGTGAAGATTGATAGGAAGTAGGAACTAAACGTGGGTGAGGTTAGTAGATCTGTAGATGTTTGAATTCATGTTTAGTCTATAAATGGTTATTTCATTCCGAATGCACACAAATTAGTTGCTCCCAAAGTATTAACTATTGTTGCTAAGGATCTTTGTTTTTACTGCTTATGTTCAGCTTTTTATGGTGCTGATTTTATCACATATCTATGCTTGTAAGAAGCTTGTTAGGCTTAGTTGTGGTTTTGCACTTGAAGATGACGGTCCTTTCTTAAACATTAGTTTAATGCTCAAAAGAAACCCATCTTATCCTTTTTTTAAAGAGAATTGATTTGCACACTCATGAAATTGATTGGGATACTCAAAGTTGTGCATTACAGAGTTGTACTGTGTTTTATAATGTGCTTTATGTGCGTGTATTGTGAGTGTCCCAATAACTTTTTTGAGTGTACAAATCATCTCCCTTTTTTAAACATCTAGATACAGGTTAGTGTGAGATACTCGGTCTTGGATGAGTTCTTTTTCTTATGATAAGAGATTACTTATTTACTTTTGTATGCCTAATGGAATGGCGGAGGCCTGTGGCTTGGGTCACTAGAGAGATACTTTGACTTTTTATTTTGACTGTCAAACATACATTTTTATAAATTTTACCTTTAGATTCTGGATACCATTTTGCACAAACTTATAGGGCTTAAATCTTTGATACTGCTTGAAGTGATTAGATGTTTTTTACAAAGGCCGGATAAGTTTTAACTAAGATGTGCTGTTTTCGTTTATTCTTTGCTCAACGTGCATTAGCTACTCCTTAGTAGTTGCATTAGAAAAGAAAGTAGTGTAGTTGATGTCCACTTTTTACGATGACTCGAATATTTCAAGATGATTAAGATTGTCCATTTTACATATCAAAGCTGTACTCCTTAACCTTTGATATCAATCTTGCACATTGATGTGCATATGCTGCAGTTCAGAAACTCGTGTAATGCAGCAAATGAAACCATGCACCTTATCATTATCTTTAGCAAAATAACCAAATGGTTGTTAGTGTGATAAGAAAATGCCAAATGTGCAGTCTAAGGTCTTCAACTTAAGTTTGCCATAAGGTAAAAATCTTGATTTACTAGCCTGTCTACGCTTTGATGATGGTGATTAGACGATGAATGTTTGATGGTTGGACTGTTTACATGTGTTGGCGTGTTGCTGATAAGAGGTCATGACTGCACGACATTCAGTCGATGGGCAGTCACGTACTAACAGCTAAGCTTTATTATGAAACCATATTCAGTATACTAGTACAGTGCCCGCGCAAAGCGGCGGCGAGTACTTAATGACGGTTTTTGAAGCAAACAAATGTTACTATTTTACCTATCAAGTTCGTATTTACATTAATTTAAAATGGTAAAAAAGTTAAAGCAAAATAAACCCGCTAAAAAAGGAAATAAAAAAAGTTAATAAAATTTAACGAAATTGATATTGAATTAAAAAGCACAAAATTTTAGAAAATATGATGAATTTAGATTATGAAAATAATATTTTATCTCAAAATTAAAGATGTTATTTTAATATATTGTTACAAAAGTTTGTTACAAAAAGTTGTTACAAAAGGTTGTTAAGAGGAATATATATATTTAACAACTTGATTCATATATTAAGTGAAAAAGTCTTAAAATTCAGCCAAAAAAAGTTTGTTACAAAAGTCACAAATGCTTTATAATATAATAAGATTGAGTAAATTCATATTTTTATGAATATAAAAGTTATAAAGTTATGTAAACCAAATTCCATGTTTTTTTAATAATAAGACAAAATATATAATAAATAAAGCTCATGAATCACCAGGGGCGGATGTACTTGTTGGGTTGGGGTGGCGGCGCCCCCATAGCTCGACCAAAAAGACGAGATTACAGTGTATCTTTTATTCAATTTCGACAATTTTTTTAAATGCCCCCCACTAGAAACACAAATTGCCCCCCACTCACACATTAAAGTCCAACATTTAACACTCTAAAACCTAAAATTCTTCCGTTAAAGTTAAAATACTCGATTTTTTATTCGAATTTTTGTTTTTTTCGCTTTGCTATTGTCAAAAAAAAATTTGCCCCCCACACTTCAATATCCTGCGTCCGCCACTGTGAATCACTTATATTTTGTTATTAAAATAACGTTAAGCGTGTAAAAAATCTAATACAGTTCCGCGTTGGGGTGAGCATCAGTTTAAACCTGGCTGTATCGGACCAAAATGATCCAAAAAGCCGGGCCGAGGATCGGACTAAGGGTGTCCTTCGGTTCGGTTCTCGGGTTGTTCAGTTTATTCGGTTCGGGTTATTCGGTTAATTTTTTTTCTGGGTCAACCCGAAAACCGAACCGAACCGAACTAGATTTCAACCGAACCAAAAACCGAATTTGAATTCGGTTCGGTTCTCGGGTTGACCAGAATAACCCGAATTAGTTGAATTTTCTAAGAAAAATACATAATTATTTAAATATTTAACAAAAAAAAATTATTTCAAGTATAAAAAGTGTATTTTTATATTAAGATGTAATTTTAATAATTATTTAATATATAAAAATATATATAAAAACATATATATTTGTACAATTTCGGTTTTCGGTTCGGTTTTCGGGTCCGATTGCTAAACCCATACCCAACCCGAAAACCAAATTAGTATTTCGGTTCGGTTCGGTTATGACCCATAACCCGAATTCTATTTTCGGTTCGGTTGTAATTCGGGTTCGGTTCGGTTCGGTTTTTTATTTTCGTGGGTTAAATCCAAATAATGGACACCCCTAGATCGGACCGAAATGGTCCGGTCCAAGTCGAATCGGTCTTTGGTCTCGTCCAGTCTTATTAAGCATAATTGATGAGTTTTTGGTAAGATCGAAGTGGACTGGACCGAAGACCGAATTTAACGAAAACCATGCACTGAGGACAGGATCAAAATACGTTCGGTCCGATGTGGCCGGTCTAGTTCAGTCCAATTTTTTGGTTCGATCGGGTTTATGCTCCAAAATGCTCATCCTAGTCGCACATTCATCAAGTCGTATCGATCTATTTTGCATTTTGTGCTATTTAAGGAATTTGCTCACCTACGAGAGCATCATTACTTTTAACATTTACACAGCAAAATACCACTTCCGTTATAAATTTTTCTATCTTATACTCGAGGAGCACATGATAAGAAGGTAAAAAATACACATGGTCCTACAGAAAAGTAAATAGGGATCCATATTTTACGGATCCATGTGTATTATTCTGTGGGACGCTGTGTACTTTTTATGTACTTTATATCTTCTTAACATGTGCCCTTAAGGCACAAGATAGAAAAAACCTTCACTTATAACACTCATTTCATGAGTCATTTGTGTCTCACCATACTCGGTTAACAGCGTCAAAATCCATTTTACATAAGATTTGACGTGGTTGTTTTACAACGCTGATCACTGTATGCAAATCAAACCAGACCGAAAATTAAACCTATCTCATCCAAAACACATGACCGATGACTAGACTGAAATATACATCCCATTTCCAAGTCGGTTTAGTTTGCTTCGGTCATCGGGTCAATTCAGTCCAACAAAGCTTGATGACCAAGCATGATGACCAATTTAGTTTCGATGAAGATCAAACCGTATCAAACAAGCTCGAAAACCGAATATAAGAAAAATGACTGCTAACCAACTGTGCCAGCAGAAATGACTACCAAGGTTCTACTGAGTGGTTCTTTTTGGGAGGTTGTTTCTTTAGAAGTGTTGGGTTCTAGTCTTGTCAAGGGGATTTTCTCTCAAACGAAGCGTATGAGGAGCTAACCATAACTACGCGAAAATTCAAGGAAAACATATTGCTCGCTTAGATGTTAGTGCACAACTCGACCCATTAACCATTAGTGTAAAAAATAAAAAAATACTGCCGAAAACCAAACCAATATATCAAACTCCTTTATAAAACATTTTGATAGGTTATTAATAAAATACTTGAATTTTCAACATACAACATTAATAACACATGGTACAAGCAAAATAAGCTTACCTAACCAAAATAGAAACTTGAATAATAAAATTGTACTATATTTAAAATACTTCATCACCCTTTTTTATAATAAATATAACATATAGTACAAGCAAACGAAGCTTACGTAGTAAAGTAACAATTTCAAACATTTAATTATAACATATTTACATTAAATTCTACAATTAAATTACCCCATCACCCTATTTTATAATTAAAATAACACATGGTACTAGTAATTTATACTCATCTTAATACTAATTAATACATAATAATCAATCCACACTTAAAAATAAATATAATTAATATAACTTAATATATAATTAAAACAACAATTACTTTAAAATACAAGTATATACATTTAAGTTGTACAACAATTAAAATCATATTTTTACAAAAAAAAAACGTGCCTATTATGGCTACTTAAAATGACAGTGTATATAGTTATGAAAATCGAACTGGACAAACGGGTTCAACCGGCAACTGGAGTCGCCATCAATTCAGCTAGACAGTTACATAAAGATATCCAAACCTCCTCGTAATATCGTTTTTCGTGTTGTCGTCGTAAAGAAAACATAAAAATTTACCAAAAACTATGTTACAAGGTACCCGTCGCAACGCGAGTATCCTGCTAGTTTATATAAAAAAAAGATTAACCTTAAAAAGAGGCGGGAAAAGTAACATTTATAAACCATTTAGACTTCATCTCACTCCCACCGACCACCGTATGGCTACCGGAGACAAATATGATCCGTTAATCATACCCTACTGCAAACCCACATCTTCTCATGTCTTAATATTACAATCTTGCCCTTTGTTATCCCTCGAATCAGAACATGAACAAGAACAACAACTTTTTCCTGATGATTACCAAACACCCCCTGAAAATGTGGTTGATTTGGATCACGATACGGAGGAGATACTTGATGAAATTGATGCTGAAAACATAGTTATTCCAGAACCTTCTTCCGATACGGAGTTGGTCGAATCGCAGTCGCCCCAAAAAGATGCACACCACGTGCTTGATGAAATGCCACAGAGAGAAAAAGATGAGGGGAGTAAAATTGATGCGGGTGGGAAGCGTAAGTTGCCAGTTTCGTTGGAGAATAGCAGGGAGGAGGGTGAATGTTCTTCTTCTAGGCATCTTGTGTTTAAAGAGACAATTAATCGTGTATTCACGATGTTGGTTGCCGAGGGAAACGGAAAGGGCGATGATGATGGAAAGGGCGTTGATTTTCTTGAGACGGCGAAGAAAAAGGGTATGACTTTCCCTCGTCCTCGATGGAGGTCGGCTCAAACTTGGAAAGGTTTATAATTATGTACGTTTTAAGGGATGATAATATAATATCTTTTGGATGCTAGGTTTTTTACATCAAGTTAAAGTCCAAATTTAAATCTGTTTATGGTCAACTTTTGTTGTTTGGATCACCATAGTTTAACACTTCAAGTTCGTCGAATTTGAATGAAATCATCTTTTGAGTAAAAAATCATGACTTTGTCATTTGGTCCTTTTGTATGTTTGACAACAGTACTCTTTTAGATTTAAATTAGTCACGCCAACCTCGTGAAAAGGGGCGACTTTACTTGGTTTGAGTATGTGGCTGTGGGTTTAAACCCCGAGGTCGGCCAAAAGATCGGAAACCATGGTTAACCAAAAAAATAGTACTGTTATAGATGGAATTTGTATTTCTGTATACTCCATCCAAAGTTGTCATATGAATGCTTCATGCGTGTATCTGCTGGTAATCGATTAGATTGTGCTAAACACTAATGGTAAACTTAAATCTTATATAGATTAACACTGCTTAATATGTCTTTAATTTGCGAGTCTGATGCAACTATTATCGATTGTTTAAAGAAAACTACTCCCACGAGCCTACAATGCAGTTAAGGGCCATATGTATGTCACCCATTTTTAATCTGATACAATCATCTAATCACATTATTAGGTATCTATCAGACCTTAATGAGTTAATGGTCCTAATAAGTGATTAACATTGGTGAAATTATTACCATCTCCGAAATCCATACCATGGGGCTCTTTGGTTATAACATTGGTAATACATTAGACTATTAGAGGTAGAGACGTCTAGGTGAGATGAGCGACACAGGGCCCCAAAATCAGTCTACACAACTTCTATTTCTATTATTAGTAGCGCTATTCTAAAAAAGAGATTGGTGGGATAATAAAGCCTCGTGAGAGCTAGGCTTTATTATCAAACCAATATTCATCATATGGACTAGTCCATCAACTACATATTTCAGCTTTGAGATTTATCTTTCATCAATGTGGTATACAGTTTGCACCCTAGACAATGAGATAGCATAGTTGTTGTCACTTTAGGACCATGAGTTCAGCCTAAGATCAACTCAAGAGGTGAAATATGGAACCATTGCTGAAGACTACAGAACATTTTAATAATAACTTGTATCAAAAGGCAATCAAACATACGGTCGAATATGAGTAGAATACACCGTTGGAACTTGGAAGCGTAATTACCCATTGAGCTTTTGCACATTTTTGTGAATCCGAAAGAATAATCGAAAAAGCCGTCGAGCATAATGGTTAATCCATCTTTAAGATTATATGGAGCTTCTAGCATATAATTTCACATTTGCTATCTTGTTTGTGAATTATTAAGCTTCTCATATTTAACTGATCAGTAACTTAAAAGTAGAGAAAATCTTCAATGTACAACTTCTATAAAAGAATCAAATTCTATGAATAAATAGACAATTACACATAATGCAAATCATGGATCTGTGGCGCAATGGTAGCGCGTCTGACTCCAGATCAGAAGGTTGCGTGTTCGATTCACGTCAGGTTCATCTTTTTATTTCTATTTTTCGCTTGTTTTTTGTTTTCGCTGCAACAACTTCAGTTATCGCAAGTGTTTTCGTGGCTGCCCAATCCCATCTTTTTATTTGGTGCTTATTGAAATCTCAGAGTCGTAAAAATACGTATTAAGACCTCACAAGGATGCCAAATTACATGCTTCTGCTTTCTTGTGTTATAGTACTGTACTAGTGTATATAGTTTTCCGAAGTGACATTGTATACAAGTATGCCAAATTACATGATAAATAACTCAAGAGACAACGACCTCGGAGGTAATGACCTCCTCACAGGTCAAAGGTACAATTGGTCGTTCCGCAAGAACTTTTGGGAACGACGGTGATAAAATATTTCTCAAAAAAGGGATACTAATCCTTTAACATAGATTTTTTACAACATTGAAGGACCTGAATAGAAAAGATAGAAGTAACTGTCCTGTCATCGTCCTAGCTTAACGAATTTGTAAATTTTCGACTTTAGAAGGCAACTGTTGGCTTCGAGGTTTTACCACCAACCTGCATTTTACATTTATTAACTGATCAATGCATTTATTGTATATGCTTTACAGCTTGCCGTGTTAATCTCAACGACCAATCAAAACCAAATGTACCCTGTGTGATTTGTGTTTCTATCATACAGACTTCAACGGATCGATATGCTCAAGAAAGAAAAGACTAGTAGATGGTAACTACTACTACCCCTTGATACCCATATATACCACCTAATTTACTCTAAGATATTAAAGCATATCGCGTACGTATCATCATAAACCTAAGTGGCAGCTGGCTAAACATCCGTGATCACGCCTGCACGTAAGGTTTGCGTATTTTGCTTATTTTTTATGGTATTTGTAAGGAACTTGGCGATAAAGTTTATTTTTATGACAGCGTTTAATTTGCAGTATGATAAAAATGTAGAAGTAACAGTCATCCTAATTTAAAAACATTGAGAATTAAGAAATATGAAACTAAGCTCAAGTGAAGCAATGTGATGATCTTAATTCTTGATTAAGAGAGTATTATTACTATTAAAATATGAGACTACGATCTTGCCTTTACTAAACATATATTCATTGACGAGCGTGCTACACATTTTCAGTTCTCAAATGGCTCATCAAGGCTTCAATGATGAGAATTCACTCTTCAACTTTGTCGTGAAAGACGGTAATGGTGTCAAGGGTCTAGTGGACTTAACCACCCAACCACCGAATCATCAAGCAACAATTAGCATCCACATTACCCAAAAACGTGATCATTGATCTATCACAGCTTGACGGTCCCAACCATGACCAAGTGGTCAAGTCCATTGCCAGTGCTGCTGAAACTCTAGGGTTTTTTCAGGTAGTGAACCATGGTGTCCCATTGGAGCTTCTCGAGTCACTTAATGTTTCAGCCCACCAATTTTTCAATCAACCATCTGAAAAGAAGGCTGTGTATCTTAAGGGGTCAAGTCCTAGTCCCATGATCACGTATGGGACAAGCTTTGTTCCTAAGAAAGAAAGGGCTTTGGAGTGGAAAGACTATGTGAGCATGTCACAAAAATATTTGAGTACATTACATAAATGGTCCATATAATGGATTCAGTCCCTCGTCGATATCTTTCAGGGAATCAGTTCCCTTACTAAGCATTTTTTTTAACGGATATCCTCACTCGCCTATTCAGTATTTTTGAAAATGACAATTTTACCCTTATGCGTATCAGGTTTTTAGTCTCCAAAGTTTGTATACTTGATTGTTTGTAGGGAAGTAGTACTCAACTACATAAAGATCTCAAAGGAGATGGTGAAAAGGCTTTTACAAGCCCTTATCCGGAACCTTGGTGTTCAACTAGATGACTCAAGGCTCGATGAACTTATAGGTTTACGGAGTGTCAACATGAACTTCTACCCAACGTGTCCTAATCCTGATCTAACCGTAGGTGTCGGGAGGCACTCAGATATCAGCACACTAACAGTGCTTTACAAAGATAATATTGGTGGATTATACGTGAAAAAAGGTGAAGACTTGTTACAAAGAAATGAAGAGTGGGGTGAAATTCCACCCATCCATGGTGCTTTGGTCGTCAACGTTGGTGATGCACTACAGGTCATCTAAATTACATGCTTTAACTAAACTTATTCGCGCACACGTTGCCTGGAATAGTAACCTCAAAAGTCCAAACAAAATTTATATAATTTATGGTTTTTGTGTTTATGTTAATCAGATTGTTAGCAATGGGAAGTAGAAAAGTGCAGAACACAGAGTGCAAACCACCAGTACCGAGTCAAGAGTGCCGGTCCCAGTATTCAACTCCCCACTGCTTAAAGAGAAGCTCACATACAATATTTGTCATATACCTTATTCGGTAAAATAAACCTAGTAATTTTTTGATCCACTTCCGATAACAACTTACATGTTAAAGAAAACCTTTGTTTTTTACTTTACATTTTTACGTATTGTTTTGCCAAGCAAAGCAATATTTCTAGCAAATACCGGTACTAAATTACCATCAAGCTTAACAACATTAATACACGATCACTAAGGGACCAAGTAAGTTATCAGTAAATACCGAAAACAAACTAATATTACATTTGCATAACTCACAAGTCTCGGCCCTCCGCAACCTCCAGTTCCAACCTAAGCTGCTTTACCTGCATCATAAAAAAATTAGGAGCAAGAGAGTTAATAAAGTAAGGCCCTTTGAACAATTAAATGACATAGAAAACTGAAGAAATAATAGATAAGGGCAAAGTAGAAGATATGAACACTGAATCAAACACTTAAATTAATAAAAACAAGTTCGAATCAAAAGATTAAACAGTCACCACAGCTACACTGGTGTGACTCTATTATCTAAATGATAATAGTCTTACAAGAACAAGAACAAAAAGTAAATAAACATGATCTAGGTTACATTTTTGAAGAGAGAGTATTTTTATCAAAAACACACACACATAAAAAACCCAGATAAGATGACAAAATGAGGAGCGTCTCCTCTTTAACCCCAAAAGCCAAAAATGAGACGTTGCGTCTCATGTACGCTTGGCTTAATTGCCAAGTAGTGCTCCAAGAATCCAAATAGCCATCTTTAGTCCTCCACCTCACCAAGTATCCATCAACACATGTCCAAGTGATAACTGATACAAACAAAAGATACATAATTAGTCCCTCAAGATAGAAAGTGGTATCTGATTAGGTCCAACTATTTTAACATCCCCCCTTAATCAGATACCCAATACTGATTACACATGCCAAGTTTTTTAACAAGAGCATTGTGTTGCAATGTATCCAGTCCCTTTGTGAGGATATCTGCTATTTGATTAGCAGAATCCACCTTACAAGTTTTAACAACACCACTCAGAATTTTTTCCCTCACAAAATGTAAGTCAATTTCTAAGTGCTTGGTTCTTTCATGGAATACTAGATTAGCAGCTATCTTGATAGCTGAGTTACTGTCATAGTACAAAGTAACAGGCAAAAGATTTTCACATTTTAAGTCCTTTAAAATCTTTAAAATCCAGATGACTTCACTGGTTACTGAAGCAAGAGCTCTATACTCTGCTTCAGTAGAGGATTTGGAGAGAGTGTTTTACTTTTTACTCTTCCAAGAAACAAGATTGTTATTAACAAAAACACAATAGCCAGTAACAGATCTCCTAGTAACAACACACTTAGCCCAATCAGCATCAGAATAAGCATTTAGAGACATACCAGAAGTCTTCTTAATGTGAATGCCCAAACCTGGAGAACCTTTAAGATATCTTAATATCTTGAAGGTTGTTTTGAGATGAGATCTCAAAGGAGAGTGCATGAATTGACTCAAGCAGTGAACTACATAAGATATGTCAGGCCTGGTATTGGTTAAGTAAATAAGCTTACCCATCAGCTTTTGAAAGTCAACAATATTATCAAGTAAAGGGTCATCAATGGTTGCCTCATTAGAAACAACAAGTTTAGTAACCAAAGGAGTGCTAGCAGGTTTGCAAGCCAACATACCATACTCAGAAAGAAGGTCCAAAACATACTTCCTTTGATTTAAGCAAATGCCACAATTAGTATCAGTAACCTCAATACCCAAGAAATATTTCAACTTGCCTAAGTCCTTAATCATAAACTTAGTTTTCAGAAACATCTTAAATTTTTCAATCTCATCAACATACACAAGCAAGGCAAGAAAAATGTTACCAAGAGACTTAGTGTATAAAGAATAGTCAGATTTACTTTGAACAAAACCATTTTCACTTAACACAACTGTAAGCTTAGCATTCCATTGTCTAGGAGCTTGTTTAAGCCCATACAATGACTTTTTTAGTCTACAGACCATGTTATCACCACTAGCAAGATAGCCTTGAGGTGGTTTCATGTAAACAGTCTCATCAAGGTCACCATAAAGAAAAGCATTATTAATATCAAGTTGGAAAACAGGCCAAGAATGCACAATAGCAATGTTAAGTAAGCATCTAACAGTAACCATCTTAACAACAGGAGCAAAAGTTTCATCAAAGTCAATTCCTTCTTTTTAACCAAAGCCTTGGGCAACAACCCTAGCCTTGTATCTCTCAATTTCACCACTAGATTTAAACTTAAGTTTCCAAACCCATTTACTACCTAAGGCCTTTCTACCTTTTGGTAATTCAACAATGTCCCAAGTATCATTCTCAAGAAGGGCTGCAAGTTCAGTGTTCATAGCATTGACCCAATCAGGATTTTGAGAAGCTTCAAAAAAACTCTTTGGCTCACTGTTTTTGTTAAGTTGGGTGACAAAACAGAAGTTTTCATGATTAAGTTTAGAATACCCTACAAATTTTTCAAGACCATATTTAACCTTGGAATTAACAACAAAATCATTATAGTTTTTTGGAAAAACAGAAGGTCTGGTAGACCTTCTAACACCCTGAGTAGAAGCACTTGGATTTTGATTCAAGTGGCCTTCAGACTCATTATTTCCATCAAGTGTTGCAGCCTCCTCTCCCAACCTAGCTTCAATATCCTCACTGTTATGAGCATCATCTCCAATATTTGGAGAATCAACAGTGTCCATATTGTTCCCAAGGTTGGGAGAGTGGCTACCCTCACTTTGTGACTCATGGTCACTATTATGACTACCTGTTACTCTCTCATCATCATTAGGTAGCTCAGGGTTATCTAAATCAAAGAAGTTTAACAAATTTTTATCTTGACCAAGACTAAGGACATTAGACTCATTATGCTTGTCTTTTGAGACAGAATCCTTAAAAGGAAATATAGACTCAAAAAAACTCACATCTCTAGAGACAAAAAACTGATTCCTATCAAGACTAAAAAGCCTGTAACCCTTCTGAAAATTAGAATAACCCATCATAACACATTTTTCAGACCTATTAGACAATTTATCATGACTATTCAAGATAGTAGCAAAGCATAAACAGCCAAACATTCTGATAAGAGAGAGATTAGGACAAGTATTGTAAATCATTTCATAGGGGGACTTTCCATTTAACACAGAAGAGGGTAATCTGTTAATGAGAAAGGTAGCAGTTAGAATGCATTCAGACCAAAATTTCAAAGGAATTCCCCCCTGAAACATAAGACACCTAGCCACATTTAACAGGTGTCTATGTTTCCTTTCAGCCATCCCATTTGTTGTGGGGTATAGGCACATGAAGTTTGATGAAGTATGCCATTGTTATTACAAAACTTATTGAAAGTTTGGTTAACAAATTCAGTACCATTATCACTTCTAAAGATCTTAATGTTTCTTTTAAACTGATTTTTAATCATTTTATAAAACACATCAATAAAAGTGACAACTTCATCTTTAGACTTAATGAGATATACCCAAACAGCTCTAGTAAAGTCACCAACAATGGTCAGAAAGTATCTATGGCCAGTATGACTAGTCACCTTATAAGGACCCCATAAATCAAGGTGAACAATGTCCCCCAAACACTTGGTATTATGATCACTTAAAGGAAAGGGCTTTCTGGATTGCTTAGCCCTTTGACAAACTTCACAATAGTCATACTTATCATGTTTATCAAGTTTCAAAGTGGCTTTTAAGATATCTAAATCAGGGTCACCAGGATGCCCAAGTCTACAATGCCAATCATAATAAGATAGAGAACAAACAGGGACAGTTTGACTAGCATTACACTTAATACCTTTAGTATCTAAGTAGTATAAACCACCACATTGATTACCAATCCCTAGAATGTTTTTCAGATTCAAATCCTGATTCAAAAAAAGGCATTTATTTTCATCAAAAACCACAAATATCTTGTTATCCTTGGCTAATTTATGCACAGATATTAAAGTAACACAATACTCAGGAATAACCAACACATCAAACAAGACAAGACCATTTCCCAGTTTCAGATTTCCAATCTTAGATATGAAAGCTTCAGTCCCATTAGGATGACTGACTTTAATTTTTAAGTGAGAAATATCAAACACATTGTCCAGTTCTTTTTCATCATTAGTCATATGTTGGTTAGCCCCAGAGTCAACCACTTTCCCATGTTGAGTAACTTTAGAATGAATATTAGAACAAAAAAAGTTACTAAAGTTATCATTGAAGGCTTTACTGGAATTTAGATAAGTACCTGCCATATTGGCTTGCACACCCTTCTCACTCCCATTGTTCTCTTTGATAAGAGAGAGTAAAGCAGAAAGTTGTTCATCAGAAAAAACAGAGTTGGGATTAGTCCCCACAGAATTATTAGAAACATTTTTTCCTTTAGAGTTTTGGCCAGGTCTCCTTTTTCCAAAATCAGCAGGGTACCCAATGAGTCTAAAACATCTATCAATAGTATGCCCATTGTACCCACAATTTTCACAAATCACTTCAGAATTCCCATTAGGTCTGTAGGTGTTCCCATTGGGCCTATAGGTATTCCCATTGGGCACATTAGGTCTAGGGTTACTATTGTAGTTGGGGTAGCATTGAAGTTAGGTCTAAAGCCACCAGAGTTATTACTCTGATTTCTTTGAACCACATTTCTGGTGGGCCCATTTGCAAAGAAAGCAGATGTCTGATTCCTTTGGGAGGAACTAGACACATTGCCAGAGGCAACTCTGTGAGACTCCTCACTAGAGATAATAGCATAAGCCCCTTTGACATCAGGTAAAGATTCCCTAGAAAGAATAGAACTTCTAATAGTCATGTAAGAGTCATCAAGACCCATTAAGAATTGCATTAATTTCAACAGACTATTATGGTTCTTAAATTCACTAGTAGCAGAACACACACAATTAGGAAGCTCAACCATAGCATCATATTGTTTCCACAAAGCATTCAAGGTATGATAATAATCAGACAAATTTGAGCCATTTTGTTTCAAAGTATTTATCTTATGATGCAAATTAAATATCACAGACCCATCAACTTTATGATAGGTTTCTTTCAAATTATTCCAAACATGCTCAGCTTTCTTAGAAAAAATTTGACCAAGAAACAATTCATCAGAAATAGAATTAAGAATCCATCCTAACACAACAGCATTGACTCTGTCCCATTGTCTTCCTAACACATCATTAGTTAGGGATCTTTTACAAGATCCATTTATGAAACCAGTTTTATTTTTTCCTTCCAATGCCAGAAGCATAGCATTAGACCAGATTTGATAATTCTCAGTTCCTTTAAGTTTAATAGAAATCACAGTCAATGTGGCAGAGTCATTTGGGTGAAGATGCAAAGGGTCACTAATATCAAGCTTACTGATCAAGGTGACAACAGATTCTTCCCCAATCTGGTCATCTTGATGTTCAGTGTCTGTGTCACCATGAACACTAGTCATAGTGAAGAATCATAGAAACTAAACTCCCAAAAAAAGTGAACTTAATCAAAGTCAACAAAGTTCCCAGGCTTCCAAACAACTCAAGGGTGGCAGGTCAAGGGCAAGACAGTGATTAAGGGTCCAAATAAATAAAATACCCCAACAATCAAAAACAAGATCAGCAAAAAAGAGAGTATCAAAATATGAGAGAGTATAAACACAGATAACACCCAAAGAACAAGTATGAACGAATAAATAAGCAAGTAACCAAATAATCAAATAAGAAGAGAGAGCAGAGGTGTTACAATGCATAAACCAAAAGCTCAATCGATCTGTTTCTTCTAGATTCACTTAGTCTAGAGGAAACAGAACCTCCTCACCAAACCCTAATTTAAGAAAAATTAGGGAAAAGTGCAACCACCAACAGATCTATGAAATAGATCTAATATATAACGTCCCTGCACCACGAACAAAGTTAAAACATATATAATATAAAAAACCCCCAAATATTTTGAAACCCTAAAATTAAAAAATCGATTTTAGGATGAATAAAAAACAATGAGAACAAAATCTTTTTTAAATCTGACTATCTCAATAGCAGATCTATCCAAAAAAACGTTTCAATTTTAAAAACCCCCAAAAATATTTTGAAACCCTAAAAATATATTTCCAACAATTTCAAAGAACCATGTCTCTGATACCATGAAGAAATAATAGATAAGGGCAAAGTAGAAGATATGAACACTGAATCAAACACTTAAATTAATAAAAACAAGTTCGAATCAAAAGATTAAACAGTCACCACAGCTACACTGGTGTGACTCTATTATCTAAATGATAATAGTCTTACAAGAACAAGAACAAAAAGTAAATAAACATGATATGGGTTACATTTTTGAAGAGAGAGTATTTTTATCAAAAACACACACACATAAAAAACCCAGATAAGATGAAAAAATGAGGAGCGTCTCCTCTTTATCCCCAAAAGCCAAAAATGAGACGTTGCGTCTCATGTACGCTTGGCTTAATTGCCAAGTAGTGCTCCAAGAATCCAAATAGCCTTCTTTAGTCCTCCACCTCACCAAGTATCCATAAACTCATGTCCAAGTGATAACTGATACAAACAAAAGATACATAATTAGTCCCTCAAGATAGAAAGTGGTATCTGATTAGGTCCAAATATTTTAACAAAAACATTTGAAAAACCATACCTCTAGCATAGAACACTCATTTCCCGATAAATATATATCTTCTCTTGTTACGAGCTAAGATCATGTGCTCGCCTGCATCAGTAAACACATTGAACCACTTCAATTTTCTTGTTGAAATCATGACATATCCCATAGCCAATCCAATTAGGGCTCCGCATCCATATCCTAACGTCACTACTTCCCAGGTAAATCCGTTCTCCTGCTCATGCGATTCAAGCTCTTGTGTGTGTGTGCCCTCGCTGCACTTATTTGTTAGGGGAAGCCCACATAGGCCTGGATTCCCTTCAAATGATTTCTCTTCAAATGTGTTGAATTGTGTTCCATGTGGAATATGGCCAACGAGACGGTTGTGCGAGAGATTTAACACTTCAAGCGTGTTGATGCGTGCAAGACTTTGTGGGATCTCTCCTGATAGTTGGTTCCAAGATAAGTCTAACGACTCAATCTCTATGAGATTTCCTAGAGCATGTGGAATTGGACCAATGAGATTGTTATGGGACAAGTTGAGCACTATTAGCGAATTAAGACCACCGACGACATTTGGAATTTGTCCTTCAAATGTGTTGTTTGACAGATCAATAATTGTGTATTCAACCGAAATTTGTGGAAACTCTTGATCCACTCCTTTCAATGCAACAACAAATGAGTAATACTTTCCACCCATGTATAAATATTCTGGTGTTGTGCGGTTTTTAACAACATTCTTCATGAAATTGAAATTTTGAAAATATTTTACAGGGAGTTGCCCCACAAACCCGTTATGAGACAAGTCAAGAACTTGAAGACTTGAAAAGGGGGATTCAACACTTGAAGAGGGTTGAATGTGTCCATAAAAGTTGTTTGATTTGAGGACAAGAGCTTGCAAAGTTGGAAGATCTCCTAACCATCCGGGAAATGTACCATTCAAATAATTGTTTCCGAAATCAACTACTTTCAATAATTTACATTTGGACAAAGAACTTGGCACCTCTCCTCTCAATTGATTTCCATTCAAACTAAGCCCTTGTAAACTTTCACAATCCCCGTGTATGTTTGGAATTGTTCCTTGAAAGCTATTATTTCCCATATCTATCGTTTCAAGAGATGAAGTGATATTTCCAAAGCATTGTGGAATCAATCCTCCAAAGCGATTATTGGAAATATCCAAATAGTATAGAATACTCATGTTGCAAATTGATGTAGGGAATGGCCCCTCAATCAAGTTGGACTGCGGATATAGTTCAGAAAGTCCATACCATCGAAATTGTGGCAAGCTTGTAATGAAATTATGTGAGAGATCCAAGCGATACAACTCATTTTCTCCTATCTCCCCTGCCCAATGTGGAATTTTGCCATGGATTTCGTTCCTAGAAAGATCTAACCATTTAATTTGTTTCATTGCTCTAAATGACTTCGGAAACACCTTTAGCCTACAAGAGGCCAAACATAAGTATCTAAACCGAGGGTTGACATAATGATTGGCATTCTTAGTTGTAACATAGAAACCACTGTATGATAGATCGAGATATTTAAGTTTTGTGAGGCTTGATAACAATGTATCCAACTCCCATTCACCACTAAAACTATTTGATGAAAGGTACACGTCAGTGAGGTTAGTAAGTTTTCGAAATGTTTGCACATCAATATGGCCAGCTAATTGATTTTTATTGAGGTATAACTCTTTTAATGATGGAAGATCAAATGAGTCAAACGGTACATTCCCACTGAACATGTTATCATATAGAAAGATATGTTCTAAAGAGGGAGAAGCAAACGACCAAGATGGCAACGTCCCATTAAGTCTGTTAACTGATAATTGTAGAGAAATAAGGTGAGTTGCATTAAGTGAGATTTTCGAAGGGATGTTTCCGGTGAAATCGTTACTTGACAAGTCGAGTATTGCTAAATATTGAAGATTGAAAATGTAATGAGGTAAATTTCCATACAATCCAGTCTGGTAAAGACTTAGTAATTTTAAAGAAGAAGATACGTTAAGACTAGTAGGTAAACCCGAAGAGATAGTAACATCATCAAGTGAAAGTTCTTCCAAATTAGTAAAATTTCGAAACATATTTATGAAAACATTTGGTTTAAGCATCAAATAAGAGTTATAAGAGAGATCAAGAGAGACTAGTTTTCGAAGGAGTGTGATGTTCATCGGGACTTGACCAGAAAACCAACAATTTGAGAGGTTTAGATGTGTGAGACTATTTGAAAATTTTCCTATTTCACTTGGAATTTGTGGACCATCGAAATAATTGAAAGCGAGGTTAAGTCTCTGGAGGTGAGGAAGGTTAAAGTGGGAGCTGTTAGGATGGATGGTACCTTTCAGCATCCCGCAACTGAGATCAAGATAGATAACGTCACCAGTGGAGTAGTCGCAAGTAACTCCATCCCAGCTACAACAATCTGTACTTGTGTTCCAATTCATTATCATATGACGATAATCAGAACCAAGCCAACTATAGCAACGGACATCCACGTAATAATAAAATTCATTATTATTGTGATTGACGAAAGAAAGGTTATGTTTAAAGGGAAGCAAATCTTCACTTTGTTTTACATTTATGAATATTATTCAAAGAAGAAGCAAACCTAGCAGTGTTAAGAAAGAAAAGAAAAAAGACACTCAACAGTTTTGAATCACTCATTGTGTTTTTCATTTCAGTTGCTTTGACATTTAACAACTGCTACAAATATATAACACTAGAATTACAAGAAAGCATATCACTTGGGTTGTAGACTTGTGGTGGCGTACAAATCTAGTTATTTATATTAAAATACTTCACTTTAATTAGGTGTTGAATTAAGTTTATCAATATAAAAAGGCTTGATCACCATTGAAGACTACATTTTAATAAAAAGCTGTACGAAACGGCAATCAAACATAGGGTCGAATATGAATAGAATAAACCGTTGGAACTTGGAAGCGTAACAATGATATATAATAACCCATTGAGCTTTTGCACATTTTGCTGAATCCAAAAGAATAATAGAAAAAACCCGTCGGAAACGTAATGGTGATGTTACAATTGGGTCTTCTGAGGTAAGGTTGGCTCATGGCTTGAAGCCATCCCACCAGCCCAGAAATTTTCGTGCCAACCAAACCAGGCTTCGTGCCATGAAGTTTGGCTGGTAATCTTCATGAGTGTCGGGTGTAGCACATGTTACACTCTTTTTAAGGTCACGAAGTGCAAAAAAATCCCAGAACAACCATTTTTGGTATGTGCAACACCCAAACTTTTTTGTACAGCCTTAATTTCTTACAGTGTAACTTTAGTTGACCTAACATTTTTTTTTCAACACTCTTTTTTAAATAATGGGTCCGGACCTGCTTATGGCGCCAGCTTTTGTGGTCCCAACCACACCAGCTTTTATGGAGTTTACTAGACTCAAGGCCCGCCCCGCGGGCGGGTTGTTTCACAAAATATTGCACGAGAAATTATGGAAATTAAAAATAAATAGAAGAAATAATTGTGAAAAAAAAAAACTATAATGATAATTAATGGAAAAAAAACTTAAAAAATAAATTGTGGAAACACGGCCTTAGTCTTGATACTTGTCAAATTCAGTTATGCATAATTTAGAATAAACCCATGTAATTAACATGAAGATAGAACTCTAATCAAAACTTAAAACTTTGTTGTCTCTAATAATCTTTGTCATCCACGTAATCTTCTAACTCGCGAACTCATTTACTCAACATTATAATTCATCACTTATATTCCATACCAAACTTCTTTACATATATCAAGGATTTTCTTGTGCCAGTCATCATTATGCTTCCACAATAATTCTATAGCTGGAAAATAGCAGCAAGTTGGTTCATGATATTTTATTCAAGCTACATACCAAATAGGTACACACAAAGTCGTAGGTTGCTCACAGTTCCATTCCAATTGGTCCCAGGGGATGCAAGAAAGTGTGATATTGATTTTGTAGCATGTTCAAATTTCCTTTTATACACATCAAACATTCTTGATCAATCTAAATTCTAAAGCATTTATACATAAAAAAAATACTCTTTGTGTTTTTGACTTACTGATTTGATCACTTTGCTGCACATATGGAGGCTATTGCCATCCAAGTCTATACACTTAACCTGAAACAATTGTGTTGGTGACATTATGTATGTGAAAAGAAACTTAAGGAACAAATATTCCTATTTTGATAATAGAAAAACGTAAACGATCAAAACTAAAATTCTAATAAACAACTTTGGATATGGAAGCTATGCTTTTCTACACGAGACTGAATTCTGCAAGCAACTTATGTCGCAATTCTTAGTCATATGTGCTTTTAGGGGAAATTAATTTTACGTGGCACTACTTATAAGGTTCTACAAACATGTAAATCATCCTATATGCACTAACTCTTCGGCAGAAAAAAGGCACACACTGGACTAAATGCAGTGCTTGCTTTCTGATAAATTAAAACCACTAAATATCACCTAATGAATTCAGAGTAGTTACAATTCAACACCTGCTGATAAAATTAACCTTATAATTCAATACAAATCATACAGAAATACATGGCCATTAGTTATCTGGTAGTTTCAACTTCCAACAACAATGTGGTGTTTAATCCCCAAACCTAATGCAATTCAGAAAAAATACTTTATCTCTAAACAATCGTTTCTCACATTGATAGTGTTTCTCATCTTTTCTATTAAGAGCTCCATTGAGAAACATTATGTTGGAGTTTAAGGTTGGAAACAGGGTAGTATAATGTATAAAACCTTATATCTAAAGTTGTTACACATTACCCATCAAATATGTGATTTCATAATGACTTTAATAAGAAACACCACCGAGTGTGTTAAACATGTGTGGTCTCGATAAGGCCTTTGACCTAAAGCTAAAATCGGTGAATTGCTACAAAATAGACGGGTTGATAGGGTTTAGCGGGTTTTTAGGTAGACGTTGGGAGAGTTTCAACCGTATGTAGACTTTGGTATGGGTATGTTTAAAATTACATGGATATTGCATTCAATATTGCATTCAACTTGTAAAATTTTTGAAAACAATGAATAGCTATAAATGGGTACATAAATATTACCTAGATGCAAAGTAAATGTGTGCATACATTCTATATAGAATCAGATGCTTGATTTTAAGTAATAGTCCTCAATTGCAAAAACGTAAGTAGTGTTAGAAGAAGCAAGGTTCCATAATTATATAGTTGCAATGTAAAAAAAGGTGCACGTTGTGTCATCGATTCAGCAAATTCTATAACCGAATTACTATCAAGAGCTTTTGGAATATTGTAATCGCCCCCTAAATCTTCAAATAATAAAGCTGTCTACAATAAAATGTTGTATGTTACTCATGTTGATTGGGGACATAAATGATAAAAAAAGACTAACGCTCGCAAATGTGTGCATATATCTAAAATGACCGTGTAAATCTACTTTGAGAAGATTTCTTATACTAAAGCATTAAGAACTTTATCATGAACTGTGTTATAGTCTTTGTCGAAGTCAGTGCTTACATTTCATGATTGTGTATGTTGTTAATTCCATCCTCTTTATGGTCAATTGACCCAACTTTGAAATCCTTTGCATGAAACACTATATTTTTGTATTCCAAACTGAGCTAGTACGTTCCAATATATAAATCATGAACTAAAGAATGTACAAATTGCCAGTTTGAAATATGAAGATCGTTACTTTTATACCTTAAAGAATGGTATCAATTTAGACTTTTTACTAACAGAACTCCTAAACAACTTCTTAGTATATATAGCCATATGTAATTATTTATAAATAAAATCTCGCTCTTTTTGCCGCTTATGCATAGACAAAGCATGCAATTATGGCGCCTAATGCCATCTATATGTGAAATAATGATAGTGTTAAAAATTGTGACAAAGATCATGCTTACCTAGACGAAGAGGACCAAAACCAAAGTCACTGGCTAGACTGCAAGTAACATATAATACTAAATCATTAGTATCACAAAGACACAAATGTAGAAGCTTTACAGGCATGTTAATTTCATGCAAATGTAGATTTTATGATTCTATCGAACCTGCCATTGAGCATTTCTAATGGGGTGCTACCAAAAAAAATAGATCTATCGGACGGTTCCAAAGGATCGTTAACTCGATGATGCATCGACGAACTTTCTAAATCTAACTTTTTTTCCCACCAACAAATGAAGCCTTTGCAGATCCAACAATAGATCCACTCTTTCTGAACTACAAAATAAAGTTGATCATATCATATTGCTTTTTATACTCCAAAAAGTATAACACGTATACATTCATGTTCCATAATGGCAGAGTTGAACATAATGTGTAGATTTACCTTTATATCTGTATTATGTCCAGTGATGACTTCAAAACGATTACCATAACTGACCAAACATCTAAGCTGTGTTTCCATCAATCCAACGACTCTTTTAGCTACAAGTCTGAGTTGAAATCAACTCTGCCATTTCAAGAACATTAAAAACAATTTGTGAGTTAAAATTCCTTAAAGGGTTGCATGTAAATAATCGATTGTATAATCAACATTTGTACAGATTTTACCACGAATTAAATATTTTCTTAAACCCAGAAAACCATATTTCCAAGAGCCAACGTTTAAATAATTCAAATAGATCATTCAAGTATCACGAGTTTTGATAAAGAATCTATACTGCTGAATAAAGATCATGACAATAGAGTTTCACGTGTTCAAGCTATCAAAATAACAAAAATCAATAAAATTAAACAAAATTACAAACACAAAATCTTACAGTAAGGGTCTTTTTCTTCTTTTTTTTCACTATAGCAGATAACCAAACTTTAACACGTATATACGTTTACAAATTGGAATAATGGAGTTGTGACATGTAGTTTGAATTTCATGAGCCTGGTCTTGTACAGGTAGTTGCAACTCTGCATATATAAGCAGCAAAGAACAGTTAGATTGCTGCAAATCTAACACGTGTTTGAAACAGATTTGGAAAAAAGGGATTAGTAGGAGGAGGCAAGTCAATTTGAGTTTGTCATGAACTTAAAGTCACCATGACGATCTCGCATTATATAGAGATGTATGGACATCACTACAATGTGTGATTCTTTTTCATTTTATTGATATCCATTGTCGAGGCATATATTATAGAGTTTGACTACATGTATCATCCACTTTCATTACACAAAATACTTGAAGTCAATAGCTACGAACCCGAATGAGGCCAAATACAATAGGCATATTAAGAGTGGCGAATAAGAGCATGCCCATAAACTGAAGTCATAGCCTCTCGTTTCATCCCAAGCCCAAAGTGTGAACATAGTAAGGCTCAAAGCCACCACCATAGGTAAAATGGCAGCCTCTAAGTCCACCTAAAATGAGTCAACTCATAAATAGAGAATATCATATTTATTCATAGCTACAATTATCTTATGTGTATTCCTGGAGACCGAAATAAAGTACATAAACGCTTTTTGTTTTGTTTTTCATTTTTTTCAAACTTAACTAAATTATCTGAAGTTAAAAGAATTGATAAAAATATATCACAACATAAAACCCAAAACTAAGCAGACCTCAAAGTTTAACTTTTATCAACTATATTATATTAAGTGATAATATAATAATTAAGCATAAAATTCATTGAAAGCACAAAATCGAAAATTAACCTGGAAACTTGAAAAGTCGAGAAGTATACCATGGATTCGCATGTTGTTCTATTGTTTTGGTTATGAACTGATTACTTTCTGGTGATGTTTCTTAGAATACATTCAGAGGTGATTGTTTCGGGGTTTGATTCTTACGAAGATTATTCAATAGCTGACTTGATTTGGGATTCAAATTGACACAATTAATTCATAAAAATTGTGTCTTGGTTTAATCGATTTGGGGAAAAAAAGTTCTAAGGTTTCGATTTGGGGAAAAAGGTGGGTTTTTGATTTGATTAATATATATGATAGGTGTTTTAGCAGTATTTTTTGGGGAACATATGAGTGTGATAGACATAGATCCGAAAATAGGTAGATGAATTTGTGTAGAGGCTTTATTGATTAAGAGGTTATTGTAGCAGTTTGTTTTGGGAAAATATGAGAGTGAAAGACATAGATCTAAAATAGGTATTGGGAGTTTGTGTAGAGGTGTTTTTTAATCGTACGGTTCCAAAAATGAAGCTGACAGGTGTCATTTTTAAAGGGTTTTGAGAGGAGATTAAAACAAAAAACCTTACTTTATATACGAGGTAGATAGCATATACTCCATAATTACATTACATGATTTGGTATCCTGGTTGTGGATTATTATATATTTAACTGATCAGTAACTCACTCACAAGCTAAAAATAAAAAATGTACAGCTTCTATAAAAGACTCGAATTATACAATATATAAAAACATATGGAGAAAAGAGATAAGAGGATCTGTGGCGCAATGGTAGCGCGTCTGACTCCAGATCAGAAGGTTGCGTGTTCGATTCACGTCAGGTTCAATTTCTTTTTGAATTCGATGATCCTTGTTTTTTGTTTTACCTTAGGATTTTACGATTTTTGGATATCGGAAAGTAAAACCGATGATGATCTTACGTAGGATTTACCATTTTCACAACATATATAGGACGATGATCATGTTAATTTTCGTAAACATTTCATAATAATAATTTAGGATAACGATTTTATCAAACATTGTTATCTATGATATATATAATTTGGAGATTTGTATAATACTACAAATAACATAAAAAAAATGATCGACATTACAGTAGGATTAAGATTTCAATTTGATATTACGGTCTCGATCTTCCAAAGACGAAACCGGTGCACGAGACTTTTGGCGTAGTGATAATGCGTGATCTATCTAACTTAGTTCACCCCAAAAGTCGGCAGGATGTAGGTACTACATTGATATTGTATGTTACATTAGATTAAGGTACATGGAACATTTTAAGTTTTGAGAACTATAAAGAGAGTTCATTACGAAACCAAACAGTTAAACAGTCTTCAATCTCTTTCAGCTCATCGATCGTCTTGTCGCATGTTATTATTAGAGATGTTTTACACCAAATTCCGAAACCATTTTGTAGTAATTCTCAACATGTGTACTTTTTTCTGGTGTAATAGGTTTTACAGATGATGGTTCTTCCTACTGCATTAACTTGTGACTCGGTATTTCGTAGGCAAGGGTGTGGTCTGTCGTTGCACTGTTTGAACGATATCCACGTTGCAATGACGTGATTTTCAACGTGATGATATCGAACTCCTCTTATAGCAACCGGTTCTAAACCCGTGAATGTATATAAATGAAATTCTACGAGTATACGGTCTTCATACTTAATGAAGAAATCGGAAACTTATATGTAAACTGCAAGTCAGAATACAACGACCTCGGAGGTCAATACGGTCTTCATACTAAATGAAGACATCGAAAACTTACATGTAAACTGCAAGTCAAGATACAAGGACCTCGGAGGTCAAGACCTCCTCCCAGCTCAAAGTTACAATTGGTCGTTCTGCCTGAACTTTTGGGAGCAACGTTGTTTAGTTGTGATTTTCGTTCGATGACACCTTATGATATATGCTTCAAGAATAGATCTTTCAATGTTTTTAGTTATTGTTGGAATTTATAAAAACTTTTATCCATATTAACCATATTAATATACACGAGTACGCAGCGGAATATAGGATCACGTATAGACAAGTAATTAACATAAACGATAAAGAAACGCGTACCTTTTAGCGATGGATTAAACACCTTTATCGAACCACCAATATAAACGAAAACCCAAAGATCAAACAATGATCTCTCTAAGATTACGCACACAATACGTTGTAGCAAACAATTAAATATGCTAGTACTAATAGTGATAAAGCTAATAAGTCTTGATTTCTTAAACAAAAAAAAAAAGAATAAACCAAACGAACTTTGGTATAATTGATCGCACAATAAATTGTAGATTGCAATTAGCCTATAGTTTCTATCGCAGGGAAGTATTTATATTAATGATGACCAAATCATTCAATATATACCATACCAATGACGGTGTGTAGTCATAACCCACATAGAAACTATATCGAATTGCTATCTATCCATATTGCCTTTTATTGTTTTATCTTAACTTTTAACTATCGTTAATAAAAATCCGTTAATCAACTAATTAATTAACGCTCGTAATAACTTATCACTAATGAATATATTACGAATAATATATTAACGTATAATTGTTTTACGTATTAACGCGTGCGTCTCCTTAGGGTCGGGATGACTTCCGGACATATATTATTTACGTGTACATATTCCTTCAGCTCCCACTTGGACATGTACAATAATATAATATAATAACATTGGTTAGCCTCTAGCAACACGCCAATGCTCCCGGAAACTCTCGAGTGTAGTTTTCCATAAAGTACATTTAAATGACTTAAACATTTACAATCCCTCTGTTTCTTAAATGCCATGTTAATAATGGATATGGATCAATGTCATTCCATTTTAGCTATTATGTTTCTCGCATTACATAATTAATATGGATTACCAATCTAATCGAGACAAATCTAGATTACCATTGGGTATGGCCATACAAACATCTAATTAATTAACGAGGGGCCCAGTAGCATTATTCCTCAATCCTAGTTGAATGAACAAATTATATCTTGACTACACGTGCCTCTTACATGCTTCAAGATACAAATGATTATAATCTTTATTACTACCTTATTCAGGATAGCGTTAGAACTATAGCAAAAAGTACCATCCACATATATAAGACCTGCTTGCATCTCAAGTCAAAGGATTTAGTAATGTAAATCATTTACAAGTTTCACTTAAAGACGCCGATCCATAAAGTGATTGACTTGTTGGTAGGAGATGTCCAATATACAACTTTTGGATATCGTATGAGTTGATGAACCGTTCTTGCATATTCTACGAATATTACCATCTCTCATATATGTCTTAATTTAATTATATTCCCATATAACCAATCGACATAGACAATTTAGAATAACATATTATTCAAGGATTTAAACATGCAAAAATAGGACCAATAAATATTAAAGATAACGAATATATCCAATACTTCAATTCATAAAATAAATATTGTTTAACAATATCCTTTATCCAAATACTAAAACAGATTACATGAAACTACTAGCAGGACGAAGTCCCATGCTCCTAGCATGTTGAGTAAGCTTTTTACCAGGTAAAGCTTTCGTAAAAGGATCTGCTAGATTATTATCTGTATGAACTTTAACTAGATCAATCTCACCCAGTTCGATACATTCTCGAACATAGTGATATCTCCTTTGATAGTGTATGGCGCCTCTCAGAACTCCCGGTTCGTTAGCTATGATGATTGCACTTGAATTGTCACAATACATCTTTATAGGTTCTTCATTGGTAGGAATTACACCCAGTTCTCCAATAAACTTCCTCATCCAAACAGCTTCCTTTGCAGCTTCAGAAGCAGCTATGTATTCAGCTTCTGTGGCAGACTGTGCAGTAGTACTTTGTTTGGAGCTCTTCCATACTACCGCGCCTCCGTTCAAAACGAAAACATACCCAGTTTGAGATTTAGTGTCATCTCTATCGGTTTCAAATCCAGCATCACAATAACAATTAACTTGTAGCTCAGTAGCTTCAGGATTTCCACCATAAACCAAAAACGTATCCTTAGTATGTCTTAAATACTTAAGAATATTTTTCACAGCAGTCCAATGACTTTCACCTGGATTTTGCTGAAATCGGCTTGTAATATTTTGCGCAAACGCAACATCAGGTCTAGTGCACCTCACAGCATACATAATAGATCCTACAGCCAAATAAGGAACATTCTGCATACGCTTCATCTCTGCAGATGTAGTAGCACCTTGTGTTTTATTTAAGTCGGTGTGCACTTGCATAGGAATGAGACCACGCTTAGAATTATCCATTCTATACTTCTTCAAGATCTTATCAAGATATGCAGTTTGACTTAGTCTAACTAATCGCTTTGATCTATCTCTATAGATTTTGATTCCAAGGATAAATGCCGCTTCTCCTAAATCTTTCATAGAAAAACACTTCCCAAGATAGTTCTTTACCTCTTGTAAACTTGGAATATGATTTCCCATAATGATTATGTCATCAACATACAAGATTAGGAAAACAACATTACTCCCACTAGCTTTTTGATATACACATGGCTCATCAAGATTTTGATCAAAACCAAACTTTTTGATTTCTTCATCAAATCTTTTATTCCAACTTCTTGATGCTTGCTTAAGTCCATAAATGGATGTTTGAAGCCTACATACTTTTCTGGGATGCTTAGGATCAACAAAACCTTCCGGTTGTTCCATATAGATTTCTTCTTCTAAGAAACCATTCAAGAACGTGGTTTTTACATCCATTTGCCATATCTCATAGTCATAGTACGCCGCTATAGCTATGAGAATCCTAATAGCTCTCAAATCTGCAACAGGAGAAAAGGTTTCTTCATAGTCAACACCATAAGTTTGTGTAAACCCTTTTGCTACAAATCGAGCTTTATAGGTGTGTACAATGCCATCCATGTCCGTCTTCTTCTTGTAAATCCATTTACCCTTTACGACCTTCGCATTGGGTGGTAAATCTACAAGTCTCCAGACTTGATTATCATACATAGATTGCATTTCCGCATTCATAGCAACAATCCACTTATCGGATTCAGAATCCAATATTGCATCTCTGTAGTTAGTGGGTTCATTAAGATCCCCTAAACTATATTCCTCGACTTCTATATTTAGACATAGTCGTTCAGGTGCTTTGATTGTTCTTTTTGATTTACGAATGGGGACAACATCCTCTTCTTGAGTTACATCAGGTGCAAGACTTTCTTCCTTAATTTAATGTTCGCTAGTAGTTTCAGAAGGTAAAATATCTTCATCCTCTAGTTCTACAATCCTCCCACTCTCTTTTTGATATGAGATTCTTTTCAAAGGAATCTGCATACCTCTCAACAACTATTTTGTTTTCAGGTGGGTAGTAGAAATAGTAACCCATAGTTTCCTTAGGGTAACCTATGAAGACACACTTAACCGATCTTGATTGAAGTTTGTCAGGCGTGTGACGTTTCACATGTGCCTCACAACCCCAGACCTTTAAGTAAGACAAGTTAGGGACTTTTCCATGCCATAGTTCATATAGAGTCTTGTCAACCTTCTTGGTTGGAACCATATTGAGAATGCGTATAGCAGTCTCCAGAGCATAATCCCAAAAAGATGGTGGCAAAGTAGAAAGACTCATCATTGATCGAACCATGTTTAGCAAAGTTCGATTTCTCCTCTCAGAAACACCATTGTGTTGTGGTGTGTAAGGAGGAGTCAGCTGTTGGACAATTCCACTAGCCTTTAGATAATCTTTAAATTCTTGACTAATATATTCACCACCATGATCTGATCGAATGGCTTTAATAGTCTTCCCGGGTTGATTTTCTACTTCATTTTTGAATACCTTGAATATTTCAAAGACTTCATGTTTATGTTTAAGCAAATAAACATAACCATAACGACTATAATCATCAGTAAAGGTAATGAAGTATGTAGCACCTTGCTTTGACACATGTCTAAGTGGACCACATACATCGGTATGGATTAATCCAAGTAGATCTTTCACCTTTTCTGTTTTATGCGAAAAAGATTTCATTGTCATCTTGCCCGATATACAAGAAACGCATTGATCAAACAGTTCACTATCCGTTGAGTTTAAAAGTCCATCATGTTGCAACTTTTCAATTCGCTTCTTGCTAATATGGGCAAGTCGACAATACCAAAGATAAGTTGAATCTAAACTTGCTTTAGATTTCTTATTGCTAACCGAATACATTGAATTCACAATTTGCAAAGTAGGATCATGCATATCAATTTCATAAATACCATTAACACGAATACAATTAAAATAAATCATATCATTAAAAGAAACGGACATACCAGAATCCGTAAATTATGAATAAATCCTTTATCATGCAAACAAGAAACTGAAACAACACCTCTAGTTATAGTAGGTGCATAATGACAATCATCCAAAACAAGAATTAAACCATTAGGTAAAACTAAGTCAAAACTTCCAATAGCTTCTACTTCAGCACGTACGCTGTTTCCAACATACAAGTAGACAGCACCCTGCTTCAGCTTCTTTGCTCCTCTAAGTCCCTGTTTTGTGTTACAAATGTTAGTACCACAACCAGTGTCATACACCCAGGAATTTTTAGAACAAGCAAATAATTCAATAGTATAAATACCTGAAGAAGTGGACGATCCAACTTGCTTCTTCTTTTTCATCAACTCAGCTAGATAAACAGGACAATTCCTCTTCCAATGTCCAACCTCTTTGCAGTGGTGACATATGGAATCTTTTGCCGGATGCTCTTTCTTATAAGGTTGAGGCTTTTTAGGTTTAGGAGGATAAGAATTTTTAGGACCCTTATCCTTCCTTTTACCTTTAGCCTTACCTCCTTGCGGTTTGTACTTCTGGATCCTACCACCTTGGATCGCCATCACTTGTGGTGTAGAAGAAGATGCAACATTTGACTTCTTGTTCTTCTTAACTCCTTTCTCAAATTCAATAAGCAAAGAATGAACTTCACTAATTGTCTTCCCCATGCTTTGCATATTGTAATTTTTCACACAGCCCTCAAAATCACTTGAAAGTGAATTGAGGATCAAGCTGACAGAGACAGCTTCTGGAAGAACATAGTTGAGAGTTGCCAAATGATCCAAATAGCTTTTCATCAATAGAACATAATCGCTAACGGATTGACCCTCTTCCAGCTTGCATGAATGGAAAGTGTGTACTAACTCTTGTAGTTCGACACCAGGAGGCTTTCCATACATCTTTTGGAGCTCAGTTATCATGTCCTTAGGACTTTTGTGTTCAAATTGCTGATAAAGCGATGGAGACATAGTTCCAAGCATTAAACAAGCAACTTCATTATGACGATCATAAAGAGCATTCCATTCTACTAATTGTTCATTAGTAGCAGTAGCACCAGGATGGTCAGGCAAAGGATTGTCATACACATCTTGTAGTTTCTCCACACGCACAACTAGTTTGAGCGCGCGTAACCATTCACTGAAGTTAGGACCAGTAAGATGTTGCTTCTCAAGCATCGACCTCAAAGCCGAACTGTTTTGTTTGGTTTGGGCATTGTTCGTTGCCATCTACAAATAAACAAAGTTCAATAATTTAGTATTTTTGATAATACTTCCTTTATAGAAAATTAAATACCCATGTTTATAAATAAACAATTAATTTTCTAAAAGATAGAATTCACCAAGACATACCACCACCGCATTAGTTGATCTGCTAGTGATGATGATATTCAAGGGGTAATTAACGTTCAATAATTGCATCCAATACAACTTCTAGAATTATGGGACTCAACTTTATATCTATCACTTGTGACAATTCAAAAGTGAAAAAGTGAGCATGTTTATCCCATCTATTGCCACGAGTTAAGGTCTCACCTATCTTAACTTGCTTAAGTCGTCCAACTAAAAAGTGTGATTATATAGCACCGACGTCTCACAATCGAGTGTATTATATCACCTTGGGTTACAAAATCACCACAGTCTCACGTTTGGTGAAAGAGTAAGTGAAAGTGCTTTTACACGTTGGATGGCAAATAAACTTATTTCAAAGGGTATAAATTTTGATAATTCAAAAACATGTACAAAGAAGCATGCAACATCTTTGTATCATGTTAATTTATAAAATTTACTCAATTCGTTAACTATAAACATCACTTATTTAACTTATAATTCAATTGTATAAATAGTGATATCATAAAAATTGACGATTCAACATGTATTCTATTTAAAGAAGTTTAATTTTATCACGGGAAAAGATTAAAGAATGATTAAAATCATTCAAACCCTATACCATTTGCGGCTTCCTAAATAGTATGCAAGATAAGGAGACTACAAGTAGTCAGGCATTATAGGGCAATGGTATCTACAAGACCGAAGTCTTGATGAGTCTTCCCGAACCTTAGCCTTGCAACTAGATAGTACTTTTGCAAATTACGTCATTAATAAAATTTTACAACTTTAAAGTAGAAAACAAATTATAAACTTGATTCTTGCTAATCACGGCATGAGTTAGATTTAAAACCATGTAAGGGCGACTCATTTGTTGCCACATATGATCGTGCAAGAACAAGATTATAATAAATCAAATTTCATATAGTGTTAGTCCAGTTTATTTTTTATTTTTCCGAAAAACCCTTTGCTTGAACCTTGATATACAACAATTATAATCAAAAGCAAAACAAATAAACATTAACCTAAAACATATACCCAATTAACAATTAATCACATACTTCATGCTTACCACATCTATCATGACTTCAATTAAATCAATTAATTAAGAACACATGATCCATGGTAAACTTGCATGATTCCCATGGATCGAACCATAAATTTAACAATTAACAACGTGATAAATAACGACTAATTAACAATTAACAACATATTTATCAACAAAAATTGCATACAACTTAGGGTTTGTCTAATTAATTTTATTAACCCTAATTAGGGTTTATGAAAACTAATCATCAAATAAAATAATTCAAACGCCATCATAGTAAGTTTACACAATTTTATCTCTTTTGTTATTTTTAATGTAATTAAAAGCTATACGAACGGCTCGTGATGCCACTGTTGGAATTTATAAAAACTTTTATCCATATTAACCATATTAATATACACGAGTACGCAGCGGAATATAGGATCACGTATAGACAAGTTATTAACATAAACGATAAAGAAACGCGTACCTTTTAGCGATGGATTAAACACCTTTATCGAACCACCAATATAAACGAAAACCCAAAGATCAAACAATGATCTCTCTAAGATTACGCACACTGCTTGTCTTAAGTTCCCACTGTTAGTGCAGCGGTTACCACTGCTAATGCAGTGGTTCCCACTGCTCGCAGTCCCAAACACCCCCTTTGGCTGTGAGTAGACCCAAACACCCCTGATGTGGTAAAACTAAACCCCAAATACCCCCTGGTCGTGTTTGATTCAGGCCTGGGCAACAAAACCCCCTGCTGGTTCTCACGTGATGTTAAACAAACACCCCTGGTCGTGTTTTGTTTGTGGTCGTCCAACCCAAACCACCCTCGTCTCACAGCTTAGACAGAAATCCACACCGAGACACTTTGTGTGTCCCAGTTTTCGTGAACCGAACAGAAACACAACACTCTCTTTTGATGTATTCGTTTGTATTAATCTTAAATACAATTTTGAGATAAGAAGTGCAATTAAAAATAAGAGAATGATTACCGTTGCAAGATTTGCTAAAAAGACTGACGAGCACACACACACGAATCAAATGGAATATAAATCCCGAATCCCTCTTTGTCCTTTAGCAGGCGGCCATTTTTTTTGTCGGCAGGAAGAAGGAGCAACAACCCTAATTTATTTGTTTTTTATTTTTTACTGTTTGTTTGAGAAAAAGGAACCCCCGTATATTTTGTGTTTACTAGTGGTAGTGGGCTCAAAGCCCAAACTCTTTCCTTTTTCTTTTACTTAGTTGCGGCCCAAACGTATACTTAAATTTCGTTTCGTTTCGTTTAATAATCTTTTGATTTGCGTGCTCGTGTTTTACATCCTTCACGTATCTATTGATTTTCCCGAACTGATTAATTACGTAACGTCTTAAATAAACCTGAGGCTGCGTATTATTTACTGTTTACATTTAATTAAAGTTAAAGCTGAGATTACGTGTAGTTAATATTTGGAGATTTTAAATACGGGTTTTACACATGTCCTATATGGTAATGCTTCAACTTTTATTGGTCAATATGATTGTGAAAAAACATGAAATCTTCAAAAGTTCTAAATTTAACAAAGTTGATGGCGTGTTTAATTGGGAAAAAATGATGCATAGACCTAATTGGTATGTCTAAAAAGAGGCTTAATGACAAGTGTCGCAATGAAAGATTGAGATAAAAAAGAGAAAATATGAAATTATATGCCCCTGCATTTCACCAATCACAACACGACACGTAAACTTAGGTCTGTTTTTAGGCCTTCTTATTAAGTCCATATATCAACACTCTTAATTGGGAATATCCTAAGAAATGTTGAAATAATGAAAGACAAAAAAATTTCAACGTATACTATCATTTTAGTATAAAGAGTAAATTACACCGTTCGTCCTTGTGGTTTACGTTGACCGACAAAGTTCGTCCCTTGACCAAAAAAAATGCACCACTCGTCCTTAAGTGAGAAACCTAATATAGCGTCGATCCCTCTCATTTTATGACCCCACTAACTGATGTTTTGTTCCTATCCATTAAGGGTATTTTGGTATTTTTTCAAATTTCTTTCTTTTTATTATTTGTTCAACGTCGTCTTCAACATCACCTTTATGTTTTATAAGTTATCTTTCTTTCTCTACTAAAATTTCTAATTGCATCAAAACCGTCATTGGAAATTTTCACCTCCACAAATTTTTAAAAACAAGACAACCACAACAAACTCGTCATAAAGAAATATACATACCAAAACACAAAACTACTTTATATTATCAACATGTGAATAATTCTTGGATATTTAGTGAAAAGATATACAATTAAAAAATAAGTGGATGAAATTAACACTTATTGACAAAATTATAAAATGAATATTAGTTGCTATATGTAATTTTGTAAATAGTTAAATAAGTTAACATTTACCAACAATAACTCTAAAATAAAGAAGTTTAATAAGTTGATTCTTTTTCCAATGTTCAAACAGGAGCTTCTTATATGATCTGTCGGCATCATCGTGTAGATCTAACGCTAACACTTTCAGGCTTGCAACGACCGACTCATCACCACCATGTAGATCTGCTGATGGTTGTTGTTTTTGTTGAATATGTAAGAAATGCAACTCTACTTCTGATTTTAGGTCGGCTTATTCTCATTCTTGTTATACCCAGATCTAAAAACTGAGATATATGAGTTAAGGACTCGAGATGTTGGCCACGGTGGCCCATGGTCGTGGTTCTTGAGAAGCCCCGTTATTATGGTGACTGGTGACCGCCCACAAGGATTCGCTGTTGGTAGTAAACAATGGGTTTGATTTGAACTGTTGATGTTGATATAGTTTAGTCTAATATAATATGTGATTTTTATGTGTGCATGTGACATATAAGTTGGATTTGCATAAATCATTTTGGCGATGGTCGTCGATTTTTGTTGCTGGTGTGAGGCGCAGGTGGGAGAGTGGTGGATTGTGGGAGCAGTGGGGATGTTGATGGTCTAAAAGATTGATGAACAAAGAATATAAAGAAGAGGTGTGTGGAAAAGACCAAAATACCTCTAATGGATACTCTAATGGATACTCTAATGGATAGGAGAATAACATCGGTTAGTGGGGTCATAAAAAGGGAGGGACCAACACTACATTATGTTTCTCACTTAAGGACGACTGGTGCATTTTTTGGTCAAGGGACGAAACTTGTCGGTCAACGTAAACTACAAGGACAAACGGTGTAATTTACTCTACTATAAACTCAATCAACCAGTCACACTCACTTATTTTTTTATCTAACAAAAAAAACCCATTTCAAAAAAAATACATATTTCACAAACCGTTAATCGTTACGCAAAACAAAACATATTATCGTGACGAGAATTAAATTATTAAATTATCTTTCTATCGAGGGGCACATGTATATACACTTTGGACGAACTTTTTTTTAAGAAAATCATATATGATTCGCAACACGAATCATATACGATTTTTAAGAATCATATATGATCCGTGATACGTATCATATATGATTTTCTCAAAAAAGCGTCAAAAGTATATACATGTGCCCTCGATAGAAAGATGATTTAATTCTCGTTGTAATGGTGTATTTTTTGTCACTCAGCGATTTACCATTTGTGAGATATTTAATTTTTAATAAAAAGGTATAAGATAAGAAATTGAGAATGATCCATAAAAAATTTACAAAGAATTTTTACAAAATAACTTGTCATCAATGAGAATGATATTAACAAATTATCTCTTTACTTTTAAATCTTCATCTTCCAATAAATGCATGCCATATTTTTTTGTGAATTTTCTTTGTGTAAATCTTTTGTAGATGTAGCATACCGATAAGAACCGATAAAATAAGATAAAATAAGATATTATATGATAAGATAGGATAAGATAAGATATGATAGGATAAGATAAGATATGATAGAATATGATAAGATAAAATAAAAAAAGATAAGGTAAGAAAAGATATGATATGCTAGGATATGATAGGATATGATAAGATAAAATAAAATAAAATAAGATATGATGAGAAATGAAAAGATAGGATATGATAGGATATGATAAGATTAATATTTATAATAAAATGTTTGGATAAGATAAAATATTTATAAATAAAATGTTTGATTTGCTTAGCAGTTTCTTTACCAACCCTGTTTTTACGGCTGATTATATATTATAAATTTTTTTTTACGAAACTTAAACTTGGAACACCAAGAAAGCCCTTACCAGATCTCTTGATGTGATGTCAAACTTTGTAAGGAACTTAGTGATAAAATACTCAAAAATCATCTTTCTGATTGCATTGAAAGAGCAGCAAATGAAATATGAAGCTAAGCACAATTGAAACAAAGACTTGTTGAGTTTAGACTCTAAAGTTTAGAGGTGTGTAGTGCTAATCTATAGATAATGTCATCGACGTTAGACAATAAAATGGCCCAAGCCCGACTTGTGGGTTTAGGGTTTCTAAAATGTTATGTGTATTAGTATAAATACACATCAATAATACAATACCTATTCATGGGGTTTAATCATTCTAACATGGTATCAGTAGGTTCGATCCTAACTTTGAAGGAGTCTTAATAGTCAGTAGTATTTTTTGAAGGAGTCTTAATAGTCAGTAGTATTTTTTCGAGAAGTTACGAAAGTTGTGGCTTAGCAATTTTTTCAATCCCATCAGTATATGTTAAGCAGTATAAGTTTAGTTATTATTTAGGAAAACTTGATAAATTATGACCCATAAGTCTATATAATTGAATGGCAAAGATACTCAAGATTTCTTTTATGTTTACTCCTAACATTGATATTTTTTAAAAATTCATTCAAAAACTCTACTATATAAGAGACTATATTACAACTTCGTTTATTCTTTTCTTAATTTATAGTTGATGAAATGAATAACCAAATTATCGTAAGTATTTGCTCAAAAAAAAAATTATCGCAAGTACAATTGTTCGTCACAATAAAATCCCATTGCTATATACAAGTAATTTGTCTATTATGTAATAGTATTTCAAATTATAAAATTTAACCATTTTTATATTTAATACTTTTATAATTATATTACATACACTCTAGTTATGTAAGTGTAACTTTGTATCCGTAATATTCCATATGTAATTATATTAAATACAATTAAATTTGACAATAATTTCTAGTACATATAAAGAAAGAATCATTTACGTTAGCCATACTAAACCAAACAGATTGTTGACTACGTGCTTCCCTTATCCGGTGCAACGAGTAAGTCTTTTCTTTAGAAACTCTCGTTACGTTGTACTATTATACTGTTTTTTTAGCATATAATTTTTTTCATTTTCTTGCGTATATCATGCATGTATGTGGTATCAGAGACGAAACCAGATGAGTTTTCACGGGTGCCGAAAATTTTACAAAAAATTTCGATGTATTATTTAATTTTCAGATAAACGTCGATTTATTTAAATTCATGTAAAAAAACACTTGATCCATTTAAATATGTTTTTAGTATTACAATTTTAAATAATCGTCGATTTTAGTCGTAGTTTCGGTCATGCCTAATATCATGTACCGTAAGAGCGGATCGAGTTGTTTGGAGTATGGGGTTGGTGGGATTGCTATTGATTTTTTTTAATGTATTTTGCAATGGTAATTTATTACTAGCAAAGTGCTAGGATTTTAAGAAATTCTTAAATTCAAATGAGCTAAAAAATAAATCTTAAATTCAAGTTGACTTCCTTCTATGTTTATTTTATTCTAAAAGAATAAATCTTAATTTCAAAGAATTTAAGTTAAAACTTAAAACTATTTGAATTGTTTGAAACAGAATATAACAATTGCCAACTAATGAGGCCAGGACCATGCCTTTAACATGCAAATTAAAGGTTAAATTATTCATGACCCTATATATTAGCATGCTATATAGATATGAAGCAATTGCTAAGACACAAACACATATTTACAGAAACTACAAAGCAGCAACAAATTTGTAGGTTCTAAATGGCTCCAAGCTTCAACGATGAAAATTCACTCTTCAACTTCGTCGTGAAAGACGGAAATGGTGTTAAAGGTCTGGTGGACTCGGGCCTCACAGAGGTACCAGGTCAATACATCCAACCACCCCACCATCGCATCAACAAGCAAAACGCAACCGTGTCACTTGAAAACATGACCATTGATCTATCAGAGCTTGATGGCCCTAACCATGACCAAGTGGTCAAGTCCATTGCCCATGCTGCTGAAAATCTTGGCTTCTTCCAGGTGGTGAACCATGGTGTTCGAATAGAGCTCCTAGAGTCACTTAAAGCGTCGGCTCACCAGTTTTTCAACCAACCATCTGAAAAGAAGGCTGTGTATCTCAAGGGAGTGAGCCCTAGTCCTATGGTCACGTATGGGACAAGCTTTGTTCCTGAGAAAGAGAAGGCTTTGGAGTGGAAAGACTATATTAGCATGATATACACCAATGATGCCGACGCTATCGAGTTTTGGCCAAATGAATGCAAGTAAGAATCATAAACTACTTGCATAATCTATGATTTGTTTTGTTACATATTTGACCCATATGCGTATAACATTTTTATGTTCTTATTTTATAGGGAAGTGGCACTTGAGTACATAAAAACATCGACTGATATGGTGAAAAGGCTACTGCACGCACTCATGGGTAACCTAGGAGTTAAACTAGACGACACAAGGCTTGATGCACTTATGGGTTTAAGGATGGTCAACATGAACTTCTACCCAACCTGTCCTAACCCTGATTTGACCGTTGGTGTTGGGAGGCACTCTGATATGGGCACGCTAACGGTGCTTCTACAAGATGGCATTGGTGGATTATACGTGAAAAAAGGTGAAGACTCGTCATCAGGAAACGAAGATTGGATTGAGATTCCACCTGTCCATGGTGCTTTGGTCATCAACATTGGTGATGCACTACAGGTTAATTATAGTTCATGCTTTAACAAAACTAGGTCACCGTTCGTGTATAATAACTTTATAACTCCAAACATAATATGTTAAAAAATTGTTTTTGGTGTTTATTTTATAGATTATTAGCAATGGGAGGTACAAAAGTGAAAAACACAGAGTGCGGACCACCAGTGTTGAGGCAAGAGTGTCCGTCCCAATATTCAACGCCCCACTGCCTATGGTGAAAATTGGACCATTGCCCGAGTTGGTGGCTCGAGATGGGGTGGCACGTTACAGAGAACTCATATTTGAAGAGTATATGAACAATTTCTTTGGGAAATCTCATGATGGAAAGAAGTCCCTTGATTTTGCGACTATATAATGACACAGAGTGTGAATCTACCATATGATTTCAAGTTTGCTGTTTTCCCCTCAATTAAAGGTGTTTCTTGATTGTAATAGACTTCTGCAATAATAAAATCGACTGGTTAAGTTCTTGAACATCATTTTTCTTTTCTTATTTTACAATTAGCCAATGAACAAAATAAAAGATACACTCACAAACATGGAGTAATATCTATGAACGCGACTTCATTAAACACCATCTTTTGATATTATAATTTCAGTTACTAATGCATATTTCATATCAGTTTAGGAATACCAAAATACATGTTCTTTTCTCATTGTAGTATGGTATACAAAATTTTTCAATCTTGTCAAAAGTTAACTGTTAAAAAATTGAGCATTGTCCAAGTTAAGTTGTTTTTAGGCTTTTAGCGCGTTTTCTGGACATAGTCTCTAGAGACTGATAGAGCCTTCAGTCTTTTTGAGGACTGAGACTCGTTCGCCATATGAGCCCAGTACCTCAAATAGTATGAGACCTTTGATTATATTACCACAAGTTAAGGTTCAACTAGGCCACTGTCACGAGCTCTGGCTAGCTTATTCAAATGTTATGGATAGTTGATTGTGTTTCTGGATTAGAGAGGTTAGTTCTAATACATTTGAGTACGATACTCCTTATTTGGTCATGCTTATTAAAATGTTACGCATCCTTTCAAGAACCACACAGTGATATGCTGCAAGAGACCTGATTAGTATGCTCACTAACTGTAACACCCGAGAACCTCCATACATAAATGTCCTTATTTTCTACTCCCAAAATTATAGTCACCACAGGAATCCCATACACCTTTATCTTTTTGTAGAATGATAGTTTTTTCCTTAACTAATTAATTTATTTATTATTTGTAATAACAACAACAAGTGAGGCTGTGAGGATAACATGTAAACTTGAACTAAATTCTTTATCTATTTTTAGAAGTGAACAAAAAATTTGGGACAATAAGAAAAAGAAAGGTGGACAATAATTTTGGAACGGAGGGAGTAATTTCAAAGGATATGGCAAATATGTAAATGCCTTACCGTCGACCAGACAAACTTGTAGCTTTTCACATCGATTCAACCTGAATCAAACCTGTTTTTTTAGAAAAAAAATAAAAGAGATATATATTTGTAACGATTAAAATATGACTCCGGTTATTGTGGATCCCTTGTATCCTTTGGATACAAGGGGACACATCCCCACCTTCCATCTAATCTTGATCAAAGGCTCACATTAATTCATGTTTTCTAATTAAAAAAAATGGAGGGGTATTTTCGTCATTTTACCCCTCCCACCTAACACCAAATAACAATTCCACATCTCAGATCTGGATCGAGGTTTCCTTTTTTCTTCTTCTCTCTAAAACACACACAAAAACACACACACGTACACATATTCATGTCGTAATCAATCATCACAAACATCAAATCCGTTGATCATCACCTCGTAAATCGATCATCCACTTCATAAATAAGGTAAAGTTCATTTGATTTATTTTGATTCATCTTTTTTTAGCTTATTCGATGTGAATAAGCTTATTATTCATCTTATTCTTTTATAACTTATTTGAGAAACTACGTGAATTGAAAGCTAACTAATGTGAATAAGCTTATAGATTATCATCATCTTTATTATGATGAATTATAAGCTAACTTATTAGCTTATTTTCATAAATTATAAGGTTTTATGGCTTAATCTCGCTGAAAAGATTTAGTATGACCTGTTTGTGAAGTATCATATATGATATACTATATCATATATGATATAAGCTAAAGTATCATATATGATAAATATATCATATATGATTATGTGGTTGAAAACTGAATTAACTCTTATTTTTTATAGCTTAATCTCGTTGAACATATTTAGTATGACTTGCTAGTGACATATCATATATGATATACTATATCATATATGATATAAGCTAAAATATCATATATGATAAAATATATCATATATGATTAGTGCTTGAAAATTTAATTAAATCTTCTTTTTTTGTGTAGAGGAAGCTGTTTACAAGGCATGTTGAATATCACAAGCATCCAAAAGGCCAAGAAGCTTAGTGAAGAAGCTCATGAATTTTTTACGTTTATTGTTTGTTTTTTCTTTGTAATCTCCTAATGGAGTTTTGAAGTATATGGACGATTTTATAATCCATTGGTATCTGGTACAGCGTCTTGTTAATATGATTAACTTTCTTGGTATTATGTCATGATGGTTTGATAAATTAAGCCATATATGATAATACACTATCATATATGATAAGGCATTATCATATATGATACTCAAAGAAAACTTGGATATATTAAACAAAGAATCTGATGAACTCATGATTACAACAAAAAGTATGCACAATTAATAACTAAACACTTGTTCATAACATAAAATAATGTGCGTTTGAACATAATCATATATGATAATTCAAACAGAACATAACCTAATGTAAAATTATATATGATATACATCTGAATGATAACCATTTATACAAAATCAAAAGGTGCTAACAACATTATTATTGAAACTACTCTTCTTTTTCAATAATACACTATCTTAAAACAAATTATCAAATGATGAATTCATGAACAACGCATACTTCGTCTTGATCCTTAAAACACATCCGTGCACATCCTCTTGTTATAATCAACATCCCTCTCTCCTTTGCTCCAAATAGGACAATCACACCATCTCTGTTTGACTGCATTTATAAAAGAAAAAACAACATATTATGCAAAATTTTAATACCAAAATGAATTACTCATATATATATGATAGAAGGCAGGTTTCAAGAGTTTATACAGATTTTCTGAAAGATACTCATACAAAATCTGTTTTTTCATATGATTTATTTGATATATCATATATGATATATCATCAGTTATCATATATGATATATCTATCATATATGATAAGAAATGTACATCATATATGATAACATCAGAAAGTAAAAAAAAAATCATAATAATACAGCTTATTAACATAAAAATAAGCTTATTCATAACTATCTTATTCACAAAAACGTATAACTCATTGAAATAATCTAATAAGCTATCTTATAATGCAACACAATGAATTCAAATCATTTAATTTACAAAGCTTATTCATAACTCTACTCTTATTAAAAAAAAGGTTATTCATAAGCTTATTCAAACTAACTAGCTTATTAATCCAACTTTATAACTTATTCATAACTTCTCATCTAAGAACTTAGCTTATAATTAAGAACAATCAATCCAAAAAGATTCATTCATAATAATCCAGTTAAAAGCTAATGATAATACATTAATAAGATTATTTAAACCAAATAAGCTAAAAAAACATATTAATCAAACCTGGTGATTGATAAATCAATTCGTGATTATAGATGTTCGTGATGAATTCGTCATGGATTCATCATGATCGCGTTTCGATGGATTCATGATATAGTAGATCGTGATTATAGATCGGGGTAGAGAGATAAAGTAAATCAGGGGTAGAGAGAGAAAGAGAGATCCGATGTGTGTTTTTTGTGAGAGAAGAAAGAAGAAAAACATTATATAGTAGATGGTGAAATGACTGAAATACCCTTGCAGTGTAAATTAAAGATTTAATCTTAGTCATTGGATGAAAAAGAGATGAAGGGTGGGGATGAGTCCCCCCATATCTTAGATAAGTTTGGTATCCAAATGAACTTAAATCATAAAATATATATATACAAAAATCTTAAAACCTTCCATATATTAAGCATATATACTATTATCAACAAATATAATATATAAAAATATAATTACGTCGTAAATATAAATAAATAATATGTTTTATATGCAAAAAAACATGAAAAAATCGAAACGCGACCGGATCTCTAGAACCGGATGACCGGGTCCATCTCAAACCCGCCAAATATTGCCGACTTTCAAAAATATAAAAACCAGTTTAATTTGACTCCACCGGTTCAACCGGTCGTGGATAACCGGTTTCGGAACATTAACATTAAAAGAGGCGGGAAAAAGTCACATTTATTTTACAATATTTTTAGTCTATCTCAATCTGACTGCCCACCGACCACCGTATGGCCACCGATCCAGTAATCATACCCTACTGCAAACCCACACCATCTCATGTGTTGATCTTACAATCTTGCCCTTTTTTTATTATCCCCCCAATCAGAAGATGAACAAGAGCAAGAAACTAATGTGGTTGATTTGGATCATGATACGGAGGGGATACTTGATGAAATTGATGTTGAAAACATAGTTGCCGAAGAACCTTCTTCTGATACGGAGTTGATCGAATCGCAGTCGCCCCAAAGAGATGCACACCACGTGGTTGATGAAATGCCTCAGAGAGAAAAAGAAGAGGGGAGTAAAATTGATGCGGGGGGGAAGCGTAAGTTGCCAGTTTCGTTGGATAATAGCAGGGAGGAGGGTGAATGTTCTTCTTCTAGGCATCTTGTGTTTAAAGAGACTATTCATCGTGTATTCAAGATGTTGGCTGCGGAGGGAAAAGGTAAGGGTGATTATGATGGAAAGGGCGTTGATTTTCTTGACACGGCTAAGAAAAAGGGTATGACTTTCCCTCGTCCTCGATGGAGGTCGGCTCAAACCTGGAAAGGTTTATAATTATGTACGTTTACATCAAGTTAAAGTCCAAATTTACATCTGTTTATGGTCGAGTTTTGTTGTTTGGATCACCATAGTTTAACACTGCAAGTTTGTCAAATTTGAATGAAATCATCATCTTTTGAGTAAAAAATTCATGACTTTGTAATTTGTTCCTTTTATGTATGTTTGACAACAGTACTCTTAGGTGTTCCGGTCTCTTTACACTCGGGTTTTTTTTTCAAGGGTAGCAGGGGCTGTCTATTTCACATCTTCTGTATGACTGTATACTCCAACCAAAATTGTCATATGGATGGTGATGGAATCAGTCCCTTACGACCTCGGACTCACACCCACGACCACACCTATCAAAACGGCAGTACGGGGTTTCAATGCTTCTGTATATTATTAAGGGAAAACTGATTACATTAAACAAGAAATACATGAGGCTTTATATAGCCTTTACAAGAATGTGGGAAGCACAAAACCAGGAACAAACTAATACTGAGTAACCCACTCTCCTAGTTCCCCTAATACTCGGTCCTAGTACAAACCCATTCAAACTATTTTTATTCAATTTAAATACTACCTAAAATAGTGATAATTATCAACTAACTAATAACGTGCCCATCAAGATTAACCAACAATCACCCCCTTAATCTTGATGATCTTCAAGAACTTGAACTCAGCCTCTTCCACAGATTCTCTGTCTCGTTCATAACACATGTAACATATAAGGTGGGTTTTATTCGGAAGAGTGTTTAAGTCTCGGTCTGCTGGAAAATAAACCAAATAAAAAAACCGTCTGATGTACGTGCTCCTTATACGACGTCATTGCTCTTGCCTTATGTTGTTTTTTTCTTTAGCCTGCTTTAAGAAACCCATTCTTGTTTCTCCTCTTTTCCAAAAACACTTCTTGCTATATCATTTTTGCTTTCTGCTGCTTTCATTTTTTCTCTTGAGAAAAACTGTTTTCGGTCTTTTGTGACTCTTCGGTCATTGATTCAACAGTATCTTTCGGTCTTGTGCTGTTGAAACTTCGGTCTTTCTTTCTTGGACAACCAGCGGTCATGGTCATCTCTTTCGGTCTACTCTTCGGTCGCCTTTCGGTCTAGATGCCACCCGGTCCTTTTGCGGCTATCTCGGTCTTCCCCGGTCTAGGTGCAAACCTCCGGTCTTGGTTTACAAGTTCTCGGTCTTTTCGGTCTTCGACGGAACTCACTTTCTGGTCACAATCTTCTTTGATGTAAACTTTCGGTCTCTAGCTTACACGGTCTAGATCTCTTTCTTTCTTTTGAGACCTTTTTTCTTGCTTTCTTTCTTTCTTTCTTGTGGCCTGCTACTTTTTTCTTTCTTGCAGTACCACCGGTCTCTTTTTTTCTTTCTTTCGAGGCCTTCTTTCTTACGAAGCGACACTGGCCTCTTTCATTCTTTCTTTCTTTTTGTGACGCCTCTTCTTCCTTTTTTGCTGATCTTGATCAACTTACTTTCTTGTTCTTTCTTTGTTGATTTTAATCAACACTTCTTTCTTCTCTTGCTGCTGCTTTCTTTCTTCCACTGCCTTGGTACATAGAAGGCATTTTGTCCTTTCTTTCTTGACTATAATATGTGATCATAACATCACAACCCCTTCGACACTACACCCGGTTCCTACTGCGTCAGCCCCGCAGCGAAGGGCTGCACCGTTTCTTGAACCGACTCTCAAACCCGTTGATCGAACTCCGCTCTGATACCAAATGATGGAATCAGTCCCTTACGACCTCGGACTCACACCCACGACCACACCTATCAAAACGGCAGTACGGGGTTTCAATGCTTCTGTATATTATTAAGGGAAAACTGATTACATTAAACAAGAAATACATGAGGCTTTATATAGCCTTTACAAGAATGTGGGAAGCACAAAACCAGGAACAAACTAATACTGAGTAACCCACTCTCCTAGTTCCCCTAATACTCGGTCCTAGTACAAACCCATTCAAACTATTTTTATTCAATTTAAATACTACCTAAAATAGTGATAATTATCAACTAACTAATAACCTGCCCATCAAGATTAACCAACAGATGGTAATCGAATGGATTCTGCCAACACTTCTAATAAAATATGTCTCTGTAAGAGTAACTATTAGCGATCGTTTAAAGATAACTGCTCACATGAGCCCACAATATCACCCATGTTATTACTGTTACGTATCTATCCAATTTAACAGGTTAGCTATAATCGGGTTAACACGCATCCGCGTCCCCTGATCATAGTATAACCATTGATCTATCAGACCTTAATGAGTTAATGATCCTAATAAGTGATTTTTTCAAAATCAAACGAGTCATCCATATAGGACACAAATTGGTATAAATACAAAGCCACAAACAACGATGTTGTCATATTACTTTTATTTGCTACTTATTGAAATCTTCACTTTCGGTAGTCACAGTCGTAAAAGTATTAAGACCTGATCACAAGTCATGCGGGCACACTCCTTTTTGTGTAATAGTTTCCAATAACATCATGGGGCTTTGGTTATCAACATTGGCGATACATAAGAGGCAGAGCCATCTAGGTGAGATGAGCGACACAGGGCCCCAAAAACAGTCTACACAACTTCTATTTCTATTATTAGTAGCGCTATTCTAAAAAAGAGATTGGTGGGATAATAAAGCCTTGATCGTGAGGGCTAGGCTTTATTATCAAACCAATATTCATCATATGGACTAGTCCATCAACATTATATTTCAGCTTTGAGATTTATCTTTCACCAATGTGGGATAGAGTTTGCACCCCGAGACAATGAGATGGCATAGTTGTTGTCACTTTAGGACCATGAGATCAGCCTAAGATCAACTCAAGAGGTGAATAATGGCGCAATTGCTGAAGACTACATTTTAATAAAAACCTGCTCGAAAAGGAAATCAAACATAAGGTCGAATATGAGTAGAATACACCGTTGGGACTTGGAAGCATAATGGTGATGTAATTACCCATTGAGCTTTTGCACATTTTTGTGAATCAGAAAGAATAATAGAAAAAAACGTCGAGCATAATGGTTAATCCATCTTTAAGATTATATAGAGCTTCTAGGATATAATTACATCATTTGCAATCTTGTTTGTGAATTATTATGCTTCTCATATTTAACCGATCAGTAACTCAAAAGTAGAGAAAATCTGTAATGTACATGTACACATAATAATAATAATAATGGATCTGTGGCGCAATGGTAGCGCGTCTGACTCCAGATCAGATGGTTGCGTGTTTCAATTCACGTCAGGTTCATATTTTTTTCTTCTTTTTTTCCGCTTGTTTTTTGTTTTTGTTGCAACAACCTTCAGTTATCGTAGTGTTTGCGTGGCTGCCAAATTACATGCTTCATACAAAATGACGACATTGATAAATAAGTCAAGAGACAACGACCTAGGAGGTCATGACCTCCTCCCAGATCAAAGGTACAATTGGTCGTTCAACATACTTTTGGGAACGAGAATGACGTTGATAAATTTCACAAAGAAAGGGATACTAATCCTGTAACATAGATTTTTTACAACATTAATGGATCTGAATCGAGAAGATAGAAGTAGTTGTCCTGTTATCGTCCTAGCTTATAGAATTCCTAAATTGTCGACTTTAGAAGGCAACAGTTGGCTTTGAGGTTTTACCACCAACCTGCATTTTACATTTAATCACTGATCAATGCATTTACGGTTATAGTTATGCTTTACAGCTTAACATATTAATCTCAACGACCAATCAAAACCAAATGGACCCAGTGATTTGTGTTTCTAGCATACAGACTTCAACGGATAGATATGCTCATGAAAGAAAAGACTAGTAGATGGTAGGCTGGTAGCTACTACCACCCCTTGTTACCTATATATACTACGTTTACTCTAAGATATTACGGAGTAGAATATATTGAAAGTTTATGGACTTTAAAATCGATAGTCGTGTGATAGGATCGAACTCGAGATCACGGGATTGCACACATTACGTGAAGAGTTAATTTATTTATTAAATATATTTATTATATTTATTAAATCAAACTGCAGCTAACGACCGTTAAGTAATTAAAGGTTAAGTTTTAAACGATCGTTATAGAATATTAAAGAAGCTAAAAGAAGGTGTCAGAAAGTTCTGGAAACCCCCTTTAGCACATAATATATCCGGCCTAAATAGAGGAGACAAGAGAGAAGGGAAAAGATTTTCTTGCTGTATCTTGTTTAACCTTGGAAGAGAAGTTTTCCAAGGTGTATATAAACAAACCTAAAGCCTCATAATTTTTCACTCCATTCTCTCTTTTCTTTCTCTTAACCGCCGGCCAAACACACCCTTATTAGGGTTTACCTTTGATTTTCTATAAGCTATTTTAGATCTAGTCCTAGCCCATCTCTAGGGTTGTTGGGTAGATCTTCCATAGGCTTGGAAGGCTCGGTTCTGTTCGTGCTAGACTCATGATTAGCTCATCGTATCACGTGTGTACAAGATCGTGGTGTGATCTTATTTTAGATTACATCCTGGTGGTGTTCTTGATCTATTTTTACCGGTGATCATTCTGCTAAGGAAAAGGTATGTAACCCTAGCCTTGATTAATTATAATTGTGTTATTTAAAGATCTTGTTAATCTGCTTCCGCTGTATGCTCTTTGATCTATGTTAGGGTTTTTATAATTGTTATGATAATCATAAACCTTCAGTGGCATCGAGAGCCGTTTTAACATGATTATAATTATCAAGATCTAAAGTTTTTTTTTTTAACTAATATTGATTTGTGTTAAAATTACATGTTGTTTTTAGGTTTTATAAAAATTAGGGGTTTTGTTTTTATTGTTTAAAAATGGCTTTGCCGTTTTTTTATATAAAAAAAAAATTATTTTGTAAACCCTAAAATTACATGGTAATTAACTTTAGATTTATGCATGAATTAATTGTTATGTCATGTGTGGTTACGATCCGTAGTAGTTTTTTAATTGTTAAGAGAATATGGAAGATCCGTAATAAACATGCATGTCTTTACGGATCATATAATTTTGATTGCTATTTGCTTTATTTGATTCAAAGTTTTAAAATTAGGGAAGACCTTTTATGTTAATAAAAACCCTAGATTTGATGTTCTTTGAATAAATTGTTATGCACGTGGCTATTTGATTTAGTTTTTTTTTGTACTACTTGTTTTCATGCGTTTTTAACATTGTATGTTGTAACAAGGGTAATTTTTTTTAAGAAAAAATAATATGGACTAAATCCTATCAAAATTAATGAATTGTTTTGAGATCTAAATTACATATGATTTGTGTTGATTAGAATTGCAATAGCAACTTAACGGCCTACTCAATTTTGACAAACTATAAAGTGGGTATAACGCACCGCTGGTCAAGTACCCGGTTAAGGAAGGAGGTGCTATGCTTTTACGCTGACCAAATTCCCGGCTCGCCTGTGCGTCAAAATTGGAATTACCTACGGTTGTTATTGGTATAATTCTTTAAGGTTGTTTGGTTTAACCAATACCTCAACTTGCAAATATATGATGAACTTTTAGTCTCACCAAAAAGTTTACTAAACGTTTTATTAAACTTATGCTATGGAGATGTATGCATGCTTCTCCATACATGATTTTGACACCAAAATCTATACCCTAAAAAATTTAAGTCATATGCCCTCTAATTGACGAACACTTGAAGTTACAATTGTCGTCATATAAGATATCGGACGATGTTGTAATGGAGAGAAAACTTCATGACTGAATAAGATTGCACATGAAGGTTTTACGTTCTTTAGATTAGTCGACTTAATTGAGTTACTCAGTGAGAACTGGAAACTTAAGGCATAAAGAAGGGATAAAACATGTTTACAATGCAAAAGGTTTTGGCAATGTAAATCCCTGACATATCTAGAAATTGCAATATGATTTGGCAATTATTGTTCGACAAGTTACTATGTTGAATACATTTGTCACTAGCAGATCAACTGATGTGATAAATCTATGTCAATATGGATTCTAGTTTTTCAAGGAAATACTATGGTTTTATTACCGGGGTAATTTTATTTTCTTGAATTTTATTATCGAAAATACTAATGTTTGAACTTATTTCTGTAGAAATGGCTCAACCCGAAAACAATCTGACAATAAGCTCGGCGTTCAAAGCATTTTTTGAACGACCTGAACTTACTGGCCCTAATTTCAATGATTGGTACCGCTCACTAAGAATTGTTCTGAGAGCAGCGGGTACCATCAATATCTTGGAAACTCCTTTTCCGGAGGATCTTGCTGAAGGAGCAACTGATGCGGAAAGGCTTCAACACGCTGTTAACGTTAAGAAGCACCATGAGGTGGCTGCTGTAATATTAGGGAGAATGGCTCCATCACTTCAAAGGAAGTATGAGCTATTTCATCCTAAGCAGATGCTTGATGAACTCAAGGCAGTGTATGAAACGCCACAAGCTGTAGAGATCTATGATCTGGTTGATGCTCTACATAGTTGCAAGCAAGCTCCTGGAAAGTCCGTAAGTGCACATTACATGGAGATAAGGGGTTATATGGAACAACTCATCGCACTAGGACAACCCTTCGATCATAATATGGCTATTAACATGATCAATAGGTCCCTTAATAAGGACTTCGGTGATTTTGTTCGTAACTATAATATGCATTGCACGGGGAAGACAGTGAATGATTTGCATGCAATGCTCATTGACTTCGAAAAGGGTTTGAAAGATAAGGCACCCACTGCTACTCCTCAAGTACTTTATGTACAAAAGGGTAGAGTGTCGAAACCAAAACCGCAAGGGAATAAGAAGCAGAAAGGCAAAGGCAAGGTTGATAAGAGCAAGCAAGTTGCGACTACATCAAAACCAAAGCATAACTTTGCTAAGAAATCTCTGAAAGATGAGACTTGTCACCACTGCAAGATGACTGGACACTGGAAGAGGAATTGCTCTCTCTATCTCCATGAAATGGCAGAACATAAGAAGAAGGCTGAGCAAGTTGCTGCAGCACCATCTTCAGGTAACTTATTTATGATAGAGTTATTTAATCTTTCATACAAATCAAACTCCTGGGTATATGATACGGGATGTGGTATTAACATTTGTAATACCCTGCAGGGATTTGAGTTGAAGAGGAGACTATCCTATGGGGAACAATCTCTGCAAGTGGGCAATGGCGCACAAGCACCGGTTGAAGCTATAGGAATATTTAAATTAGTTTTACCTTCGGGTTTAGTACTGTTTTTAAATAATTGTCATTATGCACCTACAATTGTTAGGGGTGTTATTTCCTTTTCTTGTATGTTGGATCTTGGATTTACTCACACGATTGATAATAATAGAATTTCTGTTTTCAAAGATGGTATATTCTATTTTGATGCAATTTCTGTGAATGGTGTTTTTGAAATTAACATGCATGATAAAAATTCCAAGAGAAAAAATAATTCTGTTTTTAGCATGAATAAGAAGAGAAAGTTAGACAAGAACTCTTCTTATCTTTGGCATTGTAGGCTTGCCCATATTGGGAAGACTCGCATACAAAAGCTTCAACGTGATGGGCTTTTGGAAAGTATCAATGATGAATCATTTGATAAATGTGAATCTTGTATCTCTGGGAAGATGACCAAGAAACCTTTTAATAGCAATATTGAAAGGGCTACTGAACTACTTGGTTTGAGACATACTGATGTGTGTGGTCCACTTAGACATGTGTCGAGGAAAGGTGCTAGCTACTTCTTGACGTTTACGGATGATTATAGCCGTTATGGTTATGTTTATTTACTTAAGCATAAACATGAGGTATTTGAAACATTCAAAACGTTTAAAGCCGAAGTAGAGTTACAACTGGGAAAGAAGATTAAAGCTCTTCGTTCTGACCGTGGTGGTGAATATTTAAGTCAAGAGTTTAAAGATTATTTAAGTGAGAATGGAATTGTTCAGAAACTTACTTCTCCGTATACTCCACAACAAAATGGTGTATCTGAAAGGAGAAATCGTACATTATTGGATATGGTACGATCTATGTTTAATCTTACAACTTTACCATTATCTTTTTGGGATTATGCTCTTGAAACTGCTGTTCGTATTCTGAATATGGTTCCCACAAAGAAGGTTGATAAGACACCATATGAACTATGGCATGGCAAGAAGCCATATTTGTCTTATTTGAAAGTCTGGGGTTGTGAGGCGTATGTGAAACGTGACTCTGGAGATAAACTCCAACAACGCTCAGTAAAATGTATCTTTGTAGGTTACCCTAAGGAAACTATGGGTTACTACTTTTATTATCCGGCTGAGAACAAGATAGTTGTGGCTCGGTATGGAGACTTCCTTGAAAATGATCTTGTAAATCAAGAATTCCGTGGGAGAAATTATGATCTTGAAGAAATTCAAGAAGATACATTGCCTTCTGAAAATACTAGCGATGAAATTCCTGTAGAACCAGAAAGTCTGAGTGTTCCACCGGAATTAATTCCTCCACGTAGGTCACAAAGGACTATACGTGCGCCGTATAAACTATGTCTTTACATAGAGGATGATGAGGAGGAAGTAGGGGATCTTGGTGAACCTGCTAACTATCGATCCGCAATGTCTGATCCAGAAAAGTCAAAATGGATAATTGCGATGAATGAGGAAATGAAATCCATGGAAATCAATGATGTTTGGATTCTTGTGGACGCACCTAAAAATGCTAAAGTAGTGAAAAATAGGTGGATCTATAAGAAGAAAACTGACATGGATGGTGATGTACAATCCTATAAAGCACGTTTAGTGGCTAAAGGTTTTATTCAAACTTTTGGCATAGACTACGAGGAGACATTTTCTCCTGTAGCAGACTTACGAGCTATTAGGATTCTCATAGCTATAGCAGCATACTATGACTATGAGATATGGCAAATGGATGTTAAAACTGCCTTCTTAAACGGTCGCTTAGATGAAGACATCTATATGCAAGAACCGGAAGGGTATGTTGATCCTAAATTTCCAAAGCGCGTGTGCAAACTTCAAAGATCTATTTATGGTTTGAAGCAAGCATCACGTCAATGGAATAAGCGATTTGATGAAGAAATCAAAAAGTTCGGATTTATTCAAAATCGTGATGAGCCATGTGTATACCGCAAAGCTAGTGGGAGTAATGTAGTGTTCCTAATTCTATATGTCGATGACATATTGATCATGGGAAGTAACATTCCAAGACTTAAGGAAGTTAAGGATTATCTTGGTAAATGCTTCTCTATGAAAGATTTGGGAGATGCTGCATATATTCTGGGAATTAAGATCTATCGAGATAGGAGTAGACGGTTAATTGGTCTTAGCCAAGATGCTTATATTGATAAGATATTGAAGAAATATAACATGCATAACTCTAAGAAAGGTTTCTTACCGATGGAGGTTAAGCATGAGTTAAGTCATGAGAAAGATGCATCATCACCTGAAGAGGTGGCTTACATGAAGAAGGTGCCTTATGCTTCGGCTGTAGGATCTATTATGTATGCTGTAAGATGCACAAGGCCCGATGTGGCGTTTGCTCAGAACTTGGTCAGTAGATACCAACAGAATCCAGGGAAGTCCCACTGGACTGCTGTTAAGCATATTTTGAAGTATTTGAGAAGTACGAAAGATATGTTTTTGGTATTCGGGGGTAAACCAGACACAGAATTGAATGTAACAGGATTCTGTGATGCGTCCTGGCAATGTGATAAAGACGATACGAAGTCTCAGACGGGTTACGTGTTTGTCATCAATGGAGGAGCAGTTGACTGGAAGAGCAGTAAGCAGAAAACCATTGCTATGCATGCGACTCAATCTGAGTACATGGCCGCTTCAGAAGCTGCAATGGAAGCTGTTTGGATTAGGAAGTTTATTGGAGATCTTGGAGTGATGCCTTCAATTAAAGAACCTATTGATATATATTGCGACAACTCTGCGGCAATAATATTCGCCAATGACCCTGGAGTCATGAAGGGCGCCAGACACTTTAAACGTAGATATCACTACGTTCGAGAACAAGTGGAAGCTCGAGAAATAAAATTAATAAAAGTTCACACAGATGATAACGTAGCTGATCCTTTTACTAAGGCTTTGTCTAGGCCAAAGGTAGTTAAGCATGCCAAGGCTATTGGGCTGCAACTAGCTAGCGAATTCATGCAATAAATCTGTTGATTAGTATTTGGATAAAGGATGTAAGACATTATTGAATTGATGAAATAAAGATTGGATTTTGTTTATTTGTCTGTTATTTGATTTTGTATCCTATTTTACATGTTTTAATCCATGAGCATTTTGATGTTTCTAAATGTCCGTTGTCAATTAATAATATGGGAGTATTATTAAATTAAGACAATTCAAAATAGTGACAGAGTATACTTGAAAGTATATTGGTCAATTTTGGATGATATTTGATGGATCAAATATTGGACTTATCCCAACTATGTGATTTTACTTTATGGATCTTTGTCATTAAATAAATCATGAATAGTTATCCTTAGACCTGAGATGCCAGAAAACTGCATTGAATATAGTGCATTTCTGTAAGGTAACCTAACGCTAAACGTAACTGGTAGTCATAAGGGTTATTTTCAGAAGTGTTGCGAAGTTCATGTGTTTTGCTTGTAGTCGAAATGGGATTCGTTTCCTTCAAATTATTATTTGAAGTATAAATACAACTGGGCCCCTCGGGGGAATAGTAAGATGTTTGTGTGGCCACACCCAAATGTGTTTTGGTAATCTTGCTATATCCGTAAACGAGAAACAGAATAGTTAATGAAGGAATGACTAAGATCCATATCCTTATTAACAATGTATTTGAAATGAGAGGATAATAATAATGATTATATATCATTAAAAGGTTTTGTCCAGGAAGCCTTACTCGAGTTTTACTAGTGACATTGTTAGTGTAACTAGACGCTAATCAATGTGATCACGACATTCGAATTTTGTCCAAGTGGGAGCTGAAAGTTTATGGACTTTAAAATCGATAGTCGTGTGATAGGATCGAACTCGAGATCACGGGATTGCACACATTACGTGAAGAGTTAATTTATTTATTAAATATATTTATTATATTTATTAAATCAAACTGCAGCTAACGACCGTTAAGTAATTAAAGGTTAAGTTTTAAACGATCGTTATAGAATATTAAAGAAGCTAAAAGAAGGTGTCAGAAAGTTCTGGAAACCCCCTTTAGCACATAATATATCCGGCCTAAATAGAGGAGACAAGAGAGAAGGGAAAAGATTTTCTTGCTGTATCTTGTTTAACCTTGGAAGAGAAGTTTTCCAAGGTGTATATAAACAAACCTAAAGCCTCATAATTTTTCACTCCATTCTCTCTTTTCTTTCTCTTAACCGCCGGCCAAACACACCCTTATTAGGGTTTACCTTTGATTTTCTATAAGCTATTTTAGATCTAGTCCTAGCCCCTCTCTAGGGTTGTTGGGTAGATCTTCCATAGGCTTGGAAGGCTCGGTTCTGTTCGTGCTAGACTCATGATTAGCTCATCGTATCACGTGTGTACAAGATCGTGGTGTGATCTTATTTTAGATTACATCCTGGTGGTGTTCTTGATCTATTTTTACCGGTGATCATTCTGCTAAGGAAAAGGTATGTAACCCTAGCCTTGATTAATTATAATTGTGTTATTTAAAGATCTTGTTAATCTGCTTCCGCTGTATGCTCTTTGATCTATGTTAGGGTTTTTATAATTGTTATGATAATCATAAACCTTCATATATCGCGGACCTATCATCAACAACCTCAGTGGCAGCTGGTTAAACATCCATGGTCAAGACTGCACGTAAGGTTTGCGTATTTAGCTTATTTAGCTCACAACCCTCTTATCAATAGCTTTGCACCCTAGTTTCTATGCATACTCATACAATTACGATCAATACTGACTTGATCGTCGGAGGGGGTTCCTTTGGGCTCAGCCCGGGGACCTCTCTAACGATGTTTCTATGTCTTTTCACCAATGTTACCGAAGACCCGAAGTCAAGGTCAAAGCTAGTCAGACGGCCAAGTCATCACCTTGACGACCATGCGGATTTTGATAGCATCAAATGGCGCCATCCGTGGGACCCGAGCAAAATACTTTGCTTGCGTGCTCATCTTGTGTTGTTACCAACCTACGGCCGACAATCGTCACAAATTAGCTTATAACTCACGTAAGTAGACATCATTTTATCAAATATAACCAAGGGTCCATTAGAAGTCATAAATAAACTATACAAATGGATGATATATATAGTCAAGTACCCTCTGGGAAGATTTGTAAATCTTGTTACTATTAGTTTGGTTGATTATATCCCAAAATCAGATGGGCGGGGGGGTATAATTGTTAAAACTATTGGAAAATAGAAAGAGGGATGCTAGGGTCAAAATAGTACCTGAAATGTAACATTTACATTATAACATCTTTTTTTCTTAACATGAATATATGTTTATTAGGTGAATGGTGGCATAATGATGTTGAAGAGATTGTGAAGCAAGGGAATGCCATGGGCTTGCCTCCTAACATGTCCGATGCCCACACCATCAATGGAAAACACGGCCCACTCTTTCCATGCTCCGAAAAACGTATGATTGCATTCGTCGACCACCAATATACTGTAGCATAATTCATAGATAACTTTGTATTGAATGTTGTTTTCTTGCCTTTCAGATACATTTGCAATGGAAGTCGTTCAAGGGAAGAAATACCTTCTGAGAATTGCAAATGATGCGCTGAACGATGAGCTCTTCTTTGTTATTGCGGGTCACAACATGACAGTAGTGGAGATTGATGCTGTCTACACCAAACCCTTTACAACCTCTGCTATACTAATCGCTCCTGGACAAACTACAAATGTTTTGGTTTATGCCAACAGTGCTACTTCATAGCAGTCCGTCCGTTCCAAGACGTACCAATTCCTGTTGACAACAAAACCGCCACAGCGATCTTCCAATACAAAGGGATTCCCGATATGGTTCTCCCATCACTCCCTCATTTACCATCACCAAATGACTCCACATTTGCCTTAAGCTACAACAAAAAGCTCCGGAGCCTCAACACTCCTAAGTTCCCAGCAAATGTCCCCTTGAAAGTCGACCGTAAGCTATTGTTCACCGTTGGGCTAGGAAAGAGCGTGTGCCCAACATGCATAAACGGAACCCGACTTTCTGCTTCATTAAACAACATTACATTTGTTATGCCACAAACCGGACTTCTTGAAGCTCACTATAAGAATATAAAAGGGGTGTTTACGCCAGATTTCCCGGACAAGCCTCCTAAAGCTTTTAACTACACGGGTGCACCCCTGACCGCGAACCTTTTTACTACTCACGGAACCAGACTGAGCAAAATGGCCTTCAATTCGACGGTTGAACTAGTCATCCAAGACACTAATTTACTAAGTGTTGAGTCCCACCCATTTCACCTTCATGGCTACAATTTCTTTGTCGTTGGAACAGGTGTTGGGAATTTTGATCCTGCCAAAGATCCTGCCAAGTACAACTTGGCGGATCCACCTGAAAGAAATACAGTTGGTGTTCCAACAGGTGGTTGGTCTGCCATTCGTTTTAGAGCCGACAATCCTGGAGTTTGGTTTTTTCACTGTCATTTGGAGTTGCATACTGGTTGGGGACTGAAGACAGCGTTTGTTGTGGAAGATGGACCAGGAAAAGATCAGGCTGTCCGTCCTCCACCAAAGGATCTTCCACCTTGCTGATTAGACATGTACCTGATGTAATTGTACATTTGCAAGTGTTTCTCTAACTGAAAATGCATTTGTTTATTCTTTCATTTTCGAGCTAGTGTGCTTTTGGTAATTCATAAACTCCGACTTCCAAACCCAACCAAACGCAGTATCACTAAGGACAATGACCATAACCTTGAGATCCGGTCTTTTACTATGGTTTACAACTGGTATTACTTATTGCAAGAGTCCACATATTTTAAATATATATCTCCGCCGTTTAAAAACAAACATATCTACTAATGGTCACACTAGCACAAAAGCAGTCCAATTTAGGTTGGTGCCATCTCCTGCCGTAAATATATAAAGTATACTTACGCACCTAAGCTACAGAAAAGAAAGAATAAAACACAAAAAACAAAAATGGGAACACCCAAAACGAGAGGTAGACTCCAGAAAAGAAAGAATAAAACACAAAAAACAAAAATGGGAACACCAAAAACGAGAGGTAGACGTCACTCAAAAATAGGACCAAGACACCCTCATCAGCCAACTCGGGTAGTCCACACATGGACTAAAGATTAATTTCACTTTTTAGTACCCAACACAGACTCTGGACCTATCAGCAAAAGAGATATATACAATGAATACTATCATAATATAAGACAGAGCACTTATAATCCTCACACTGGATACGATCGTAAAAAAGGTTTGGAAAAACCAGTGCTCATAATGATCGACACCACATAAACCAACACATGAAACATGCAATCTTAACCAACAGAACAGTGGCAAAGAAAAATGACAGGTGGTAGACAGCAAAACAAGCAGCTTAATCACATTCAATTATGTCATATAGAATGATCATGAAAACTAGAAGCAAACCATAATATGAGGCCAGGAACAGTGTTCAGCATACGACAAACCTATATAGAATCACAGTCCTCTCAAGAAGCCAAAAATACATTTGCTAATAAGCAAACTAAAAATAAGTAAAGTTACACATCACAACTAAAAGATCTGCAATGGTCAAACCATCAGTCGTCTTTCTGAGATAAATCTTTATCGAACCATTAGCAACATATGATGGACTGAAAACATGAGCAAGAGAGCGAAAAATAATGATTCTAATGATGATATTGTTAAGAGAGATTAATTTTCCAAGAAGAAAAAGATTTGAATGTTATGTCGAGTGAAGAACCAGAACAGATAGTCTTAGAACAACATATAACAAACTTAAATATTGGATTTCAACGCTGTTAAGTTTCACAATGAAAGTGAAAAGTCAACAGCTGCCTCTAAGTGATCTACACACCACTAAAACCCAAGATATGTGAGTGAAGAAAACCGAGCATCACAAACTAACCTATACTTGTGACATAATCTAACCCTATATACACTATATGTTCAAGAGAGTACTTTCATCTTCAAGTAGGTGACCACAATCAAGCTTAACAAAGCTCACACGAGCATATGACATATGATAAACCAGCATAGTCGAAAGGATAAACATAATAAGCACAATCAAATCTGTCAACATGATTCCCAAGCAAGGGCATACATGATAAGAAAAAACGTAAGATGAAAAATAAGATTTAGCACCGAACAACTTTAACACCAAGGGTTAATAAGCTTGTGACTAGGATTCTTAATAGCGTGCCAATAACTAGCTTTTGACAGTGAACACAAGGATTGTTTAGAAGACAGTACAGAATACCTAAGGTGCTATCAATCAACAAGAACTAAACTGATATCAATCAACTAACTTCATCACGTTAAGGATCATGATCAAGTAATACTCTTTTGAGTCTCCACTTCAACCTAAAGCAATGTCACCAATAACCCTCAAATTCGACGGAATTATAAAACCTTTAGCTTTTAAACGAGCAAGAGCCTGCCAAATAAAGGATAACGAAAAATGAGAATTGAAAACGGAATTCCAAGTTACTCTATATCCAAAACACATATCCAAAGGACCACAATTTCCCAAAGTAAACAAAAAGAAGTAAAAAAGAGAGTTGTATGTACCTCTAAACATAATTGCCCAAGTTTAACCTCCTTAGCATGGGCAATGTTAAGCAGATGTCCTTTAAGTATCTCTTCAGCAATTACCCGCTCTTTATCTGTTTCTTGCACGTCGAATTTCTCCTTACAAATATCTAGCTCAATGTTAATTAGCGAAGACACATTTAGCAACATGAAATGATTATACATCAAATCTTCTTTGATTGCTAGTGTCAAAATATAAGGAGCACTGATTTGGATAGGCTGTTTAGACCCACATAAAGAGAGCCCCAGGTTCTTAACACTCTTGTTAGTAGTAATATCAATCCGTTCAAAACCATAACAAGAATCCAACTCCAAAGTTTCCAAAAGAGGACTTCCGGATAAAATATTCTCAATCATATCTTGGTCTAATTCCGCTTCTTCAATATGCAAAGTCCTAAGTTTTTCCCAACTAACGACACCGGCTTGTTTAAATAAGCACTGACATAAGCGGACACGGGTAAAACTTGAACATGTGAAAAAAAAATCAGGTAAAACAAACCCCCCACGGTACCTATTACCACCCAAGTTACGAGAGTAGTGAGGAATAACAAAATCAATCTCTTGAACATTACGACGAATTGCAGAACGAATACAATCGCTGACTCGAGTGTGAGTATCGTTAGTGTAAAAGGTATGCAGTTTGAACTTGTTGATTTCAGGAGGAGTCAGAGTTTTTGATAAGATTCGTTCAAGGGATGCATAGAATTTGGGGAAATAACAATCAAACGTATCTTTAATTAAAAGATTAGAAAGTTGAGGCCAGAGACGCGACCATTGTTTCGAAAGGGTACCTGTTCTTATGGCGAATTTAGTTTCATCTAAACGAGACAGGATTTCAACAATTACATCATCTGGTAATGAACTTATTCTGTCTTCTTCTGGTTTGTGCGTTTTGGAAAGCATACGTCTTCTTTTGGCGTGGTTTAAACTTATTCCATCTTGTTCTGAAGCCATGGTAAAACAAACACAGCTGTTAGCTCCTTGTAAAAAATAAGTAAGAATGCGTAAAAAATTTCTCAAATCGAATCGTTCCTCTCCTAAGAGAGTCTCTCTTGTCGAATAAAAAGTGAGAGAGATTTTTGGGGTTTTTATTAAAAAAACAACCGACTTTTAAATATTGATTTCCTTATATTTTCTTATAAAACTTTTATTTGTATCAATATTTACATAACGATCTCTTTCTTTCATATTTACCAAGTAACTTTCCAATTACACAAATTATATCAGAGCATGTCCTATATGGTAATGCTTTAACTTTTCTTTGGTCAATATATGATTGTGAAAAAACAAGAAATTTTCAAAAGTTCTAAATTTAACGAAGTTGATGGCGTGTTTAATTGAGAATATCTATATATATATATATATATATATATATATACTTCTATATCTATATCTATATCCCTACTTATAAAGGATATAGGACTATTTTTTTAAGTACACTTATCCAAGGAAACTAAGAATTTATAAAGGAAAGTATAGGAATCTTTTTCCTATATTTCTATTTTTAAGTTATGACTTTTTTGAAACTTAATGATATAACTGAAAAACACACCAGCCTCATCTTTCACTCCCTCTAAACCCTAAAAATGAAATACACAGCTTCATCTTTCTCTGCAGCCGCCGCCACATCTACCACCACAGATCATCACGCGAAAGTTTATGATATCTCATTTCATCTGCCACCACAACCTACTTCGTTGCCGTCGGCTTCTTCGTTGCCGCCGTTCATGGTGTGCGGCGTTGATGGTCGACAGGCGACGTCGGCGAGGTTATGTGGTTGTTTTCTTTGCGGGTGATCTGGATATGTTGAAATTTTATTGTCATAATCCATGTCTATAATAAGGTAAATGCATTAATTTTGTAGCGCACATATGATTTTGTGTATGAATGTGATGAATTAGGTTCAGATTTTTCGATTTTGTATGTTTAAGACCTTATTTGATTTAGGCTTATATTTTATGATTTATGTAGATTAAACTCTAGGTTTAATTTGAGATTCAATTAGGTTGTTTGAGATGGTGATTTGTTTATCAGATAAATTTAGAATATAGGATCTGGATTTAATATGAATTTGATTGCTGATAAAAAAATGAGTTAGTTTTCATATTTGTGATTATCACCGCTTGAAGGAACCAAAATGGTTATGATGTTGTTTAATAGTTCTGTAGATATTGATCCTGCTATTCGAACGCATTAATGGTTCCAAATTAGATGTAACAAATCCTTCATCAGGGACAATAAAGGTAAGTTTTGTATTACAGTTGCAAAGACAAAAATGCTATGATTGTATTCAACAGTACGATTCTTTGAGGCTTTTAGACAATGAATTGTCTTTTTGCAAGTGTAGATCTGTGTTAATAACAAAAAATTAGATATATGAGAGAAATCATAATTTGATGATCAATTGATTTTCATCGTTTTGTAGCACCCTGCTATCATTCCACGATATACGTTCATCTCTTCTCATTCTGTTTGTTTTTTCCATCAACAGTCATATATATTATTTGGAGATGAAGAGTATCTATATATCTTCCAAGAAGCTTGCGGGGCAACTATGCATTATCTTTTTCATGATCCTTGGTATTCAAATAAAATAGTGGAGATGCAATCGTCATTTTAGTCATGTTTATGGTATAACTTATCACAATCGTCATTTTTGTTTTATTTATTTGATGCAATGGATTGTCCGACTATAGTGGACGAAGTTTGTTGCCACGCCACAACTGATCTAAACCTACATCAGCCATTGGAAATGCTAATTATGCACTTTCTTAACAAGTACTAAAGCTAAAGATAAAGGAGAATCTATCAGAAAGTGACCACACCAGGATCTGTTCTTGGCAACTACAGTGAAGCTTTTACTAATAATCTTAAACATTCTACATATTCATGCATTGCTGCTCGTGGTAACATCTTCACTCTTTCTCTCTCGCACACAATTATACACCTTATATGAGCTTGAACCGGATGCCGTTGATGAAATCTACGCTGACAAAAATTCTAAACAAAAGCTACATTGAAACTTATATGTTCTGTGATATCTGTAATCACATCCTCATACTTTTCAGACCAGCAAGAACAAACTATACTGAACCCAAGAACTCCACGCAAAATTGCAAATTGAAAGGAGTAAAAATGGCATCCTTTTATCTAAAAACAAAACTGAGTAAAGTGTCGAGCCACAAATTAATTGGTCTCTACATGCCTAAATATCTCTCTAAAATGGTTGCATAAAGACCGACACATAGGTTATCCTGCAGAGGAAGTAGGTCATGGTGAATTATAAAAATGTGATATTAGTATGAAGTTTGAAATAGAAACTCTATGTTTGAAAAGTTTGGTGTCGAAAGATTATCTTATGCTGTTATGTTATGTGAATCTTATAATATTCTTATTAGGTTGGTTATATTTAGCTCCAAGGAATGCTCCCGTCATTGGCTCGATTATGTTGGGGAATGTGGCACACTCTCACTTCATTTTTAGCTTTGACTTGAATGACTTGAAGGTACAAATACTAATTTCTAATTTTTGTGTATACTGTATGTTAATTAGCATGTTCACTTTCGGTTTTTTTGGCCTCATTTATCTGATTAGAGAGAACTTAATTAAGCTAAGATGTATCTGCAACGTGAGCCACTCTGCCACAAAATGAAGTATAGAAAGTGAGTAATTTAGTTTTGATAAATTGATAATATGGGAATTTTTTTCCTATGATAGCGAGCGGCATACAACATTAAGAACTTATATGTACCTTCAGGCCTGCTCAAATCGACCCATCACAAGTAATCATGTCAAGATTTTCAATGATCACATGCCTGATGGTGAGATGATATACTAATCATATTTTATCTTCGTCTTTTTTTTATTAAACCTGAGATCTTGAAACATAATTTTCGCTTCATCAAAAATTGAATAATGATAAAAGCAATCTTAAGATGTGTCAGTAAATAGAACTTCTGATAGAAAGTTAAGCTCTTAAAGCATTGCAACTCATTAAAGTTAGTATTCAACTAGAACCTGGATACCATGAATATCTCAATGTATTCAATGTATTATGGATACCATGCATATCTCGGTGTACCTTTATTTACTCAGGCTATCGTAAAGCTGGAAATAAATGGATCATTCAGTCTCAAATACCATGGGGCGTGTTCAATTTAATTAAATGGAAAAGAAGTTGCTCATGGTCAAGCACTCAATCCAATAATTTCTATTTTTAGTAGGACCTTTTGTAGAATGAATTGTTTTCTTGAGTTATAGTCGTGCTTGATATCATATTCATCAGTTACTTGTGCTTAAGTTTACACATAACACATGCATGTTGATTCATTGTCATTCTGTAAATAATTTGCTGTTATGGCTTTAAAAGGAAAAGCATTAGATGGTAAGACGAAAAGTAGAGTCTATGTAATACTTCAACTATTACATGAATCTGATAAATGTACAGGTGCCCACATCAGGAGTGTGTTCACGAAAGCGGAAATAGTGTTTGCTTCGTAACTATTACATGAATCTGATAAATGTGCAGGTGACCACATCAGGAGTGTGTTCAGGAAAGCGGAAGTAGAGTCTAAGGAACAGGTTAGTACTAATACTCTAATTTTTTAAGCTTAATACTATAAAGTAAATTCCTGCATACAGAATGACAAAATTTTACAAGGTGTGAAGGTATGTAGAAGTAAACATGAATTTTGTTCCTGGTTTGGCCATTATTTAATAGTCTGCAGGCATTCTGGCCAGGTCTTCAGGTAATACTATTTATTCATCTTTATTATTTTTTAATTAGATAAAAGGTAGTAATATAATAATTTTTACGTACTTGAAACTAATTAAACTAGCACATGGGAAGGGAAGGTTCTAGCTGGAGATATTGATCCTGCTATTCGAATGAATACTGCTTTCTTGTGTCTGGAAAAGATATGGCTTCACTCCTGAAGGCTTCAATCTTGCCTCATTTTCAGTTCAGGTAACTTATAAGTGCCATTTTATGATGTTGACATTAATTCACAATATGTTGTGCTTGACTTCATAATTCATTGAGATTATTAACAGGGAGACGTTTTGGTGTTTAAAATTAATGTGCAGCATGGTCAAAAGAGCTACCGACTCCGTCTGGAACTGTTAGAGAGCACCTACTGGCTCTACAAAGCTACCCAGGATCCTAGGTTGCCTCTTTCATATGATTTCGTTTCATATCACACATTCAATTTCTCTCTCTTTTTACCTTTTTCATGATAATACTAAAGGCATGATAGTAGCACATTGTTGTTTAACATATATCGTGACTGATTTATACGCAGGTATCCTGATGTAGGACGAGACATTATTAGCAGCTTGCAGTATGGAGCCCGTTGCACTTGTGGATATTCCCACATTTCAGATGTTGAGTTTCACAAGTAGGAAGATGATCATAGGAGAGCTTCTTTTTAGCTGATGAGATGGTATGAATTGAATTTTGCTAATTTATATTCTGAATACAACAACGATACACATATCTTTGGGGATGTTGCTGTTGCATAAAGCGGATGTTTGGATGCGTGTTTGAAAGTGATTTTCTGACTCTAAAACACCTGAATTTGATTATATCTGATAATAAAATGTGTTGTAAAAGATAGTTATTCAATGTACCTTTGCTGTCTGAAGTTGTTAGAGTGTTTGACATATTCTGTTTATCTGTAAAATTTAATGGGTAAAAGGACATCCTTTGAAATAAAAGGAGATAACGTGTTGTGAAATGTACGTAAAAGTCTTTATGGGCAGTTATGTAATTCTATTTTACCCTCTGATGACAAGTTTTATTACAAGTGTTGTGAATAGGTTATCCAAAACTGATCATTAGACTCCAGTAGTTTAAACATAATCAGAGGCGTGTGGCGAAACATCAAGAACTCATTATAAGCTTATCAGTTATCAGTATTAATTTGGAAATCAAATCACCTTGCATTCTCTTTAGTGTATTCATTACTGTTTAGATCCCAAATTTTTTTGATGATGTAACTTGTTGGTATCAATTAGGTGAAACATTTGTGGCTTCTTTTTTATTTGGCTGCTGGACCTGATAATATAGTCGAGAACGGGCCATACAAGTAAGTTTTTTGTAGATTTTTTTAACTGAGCTTTAGCTTTAGTATATGTACATTCTTTTTTTTTAATTACTGGTATTATCAGTTTTTATATATATGAGAACAGTTTTTGTGGGGAAGGTATATTTTCAACACGGAAGGCCACCTATTGCCCATGACTCCTAAATTATTTGCGTCAAGCGATTTCGTCGCTATGTGCGGGTAGTAATTTTAGTAATATCGTATGGGTTAAAAGTTGTACTTTGTTATTATTTGAATACTAACCTGTTTTTGCTAAAAAAAAAAAAAGAATACTAACCTGTTTTTAGTATATCTACATCTCATGGGTAAAAAACGATATATGGTAAGCAAAAGCCTTAAATTCACTTGTAAGGTTACATTATATATGACGAGGAAGTAATTTGTTTGAGTTTTTGGATGATGTATTTAACAATTTATGTATGTCCTCCAATATCAATTCTACGATGTTGCAACACTCTTGACAACCCAATTTGCAATATATGTTTTTTAATATTAGTTATATAGTGGAAGTAGGTTCAATGAATATAAAAGTACTTATAAGATCTAAAATATAAAAGCTTCGATGTTTTTTGAATGAATTAAAATGTCATTGCAGGCTTATTACTTTTGTTGCCAAAAAAATGTCTTGATGATAATTATTGTGAGAGACGTGAAATACTTGCCACAATATCGTGTATCCTTATATATCTACCGCTAGAAATTCCCGCCGCTTGGCGCGGCTATTCGTCTAGTACCCTATAAAGGGTGTATGTCAAATGTTAAAGTTGAAAGTTGAAAGTTTTTCAACCAAACTTCTCATATAAGTTTCATTCTTATGTTATTTATGGTATTACTGAAAATTAATTTCATCATTAAATCACACGTTATTTCTTGTATTGGTTTTTGGTTCACATATGAGGCACCATCACAGAATCCATTATCACACACCACCATTACTCCTTCCTGTCAAACCCCTTCATCACCATACCTCCACCACCAAACATCACTAGCATCGAATCGAAACAATCACAGAAATCCATCCCTCCTCTGAAAAGGGTTTTCTCATTTTAAGGTATTTTTTTTAGTTTTGTTATCCGGTCTCTGATTATTAATCAAGGTTTTAAGGTCTTCTTATATAGACCTACGATTTATTTGTAGATCCAGGTTTTCCATATGTATATGGTTTATAAATGGAAAACCAAATTTACAAGTGCAAGTGTTTATCTATGTACTCTGGGAAATGTCAGAGAACGATGATGGTAATGACACTTATGTATCATCTTAATTTTCGTTTATATAATAGCTTGCATCTATCATTGTATGTATGATGCAGAGATACAGTGACAACATTTTCTCCGCTCGCAATTCAGTTCGGATTCTGCATAAACATTGGTTTTAAAATAAATGAGGTTAATGGGTTAATCATTATTCTTTTAAATCATGATATATGTTCATTAATCTTAATGTGCATCAGGTGTTTGTTAATAGGTTGGGCTTCATTTTTTTCCGTCCTCATGTTTCTTTTTGTATATTCAGCTAGGAGAATACCAAAGTTTAAGTTTGATGCTTCTCTTAAACGGATGTGGTTTTCATTGTTAGAGGAGGGCGGTCCCTTTTGACTCAAGTGTATGATGCCTCACCGGGTTAATCTCGAAACCGTTTTCGATGCTTCTCTAACCACCCCAAATATACACACTTAGCGAGGTATGAACTCTTTCTTTGAAAGCCAAAAACCTTACCATTAGATCATTTTGTGGTGGATTTAACGCTTCTCTTGGATTTTACAAAGCAAATAAAATATATCTTCTGAGTGATTGGTCTCATAACGGTTACTTTTACTATATTTTTTTTCAAATAACCAAAGAATTATTGGACAAATATGGTTGATAAAGTTATCCTAAATAACTTATCATACAGATCAGAATATGTAACATTGATCAGAATATGTAACATTGATGGTTATAGATTGCCGTGTACCCATGTAACATTGACCCTTAATGTATTTATTTGATAAAATTGCATTTTCTTTTGGACTTTGACAAAATTAATACTCATTTTCATTTATATTTCTGTAGTTATTAATATGACAACTTTTTGCTAGGCTTAACTTCAATAAAGATCCTATATCCTCACTTTTGAACCTCTTTATGAAAAGCATTCCAAATATGCTTACTATTTCATCAGTGACCTACCATATTATGTGTGATAATATACGCGTGTATGATGTTTTTAATGGTTGATTCAGATGAAGGAGTCTGATATATGGAAAAAAATGGTATTAATTTGAATCCTTTTGCAGGATTCCAAGATGAAAGCTTGCAAATTGTGTTTGGAGATATATTAGTGAATATGGATTTTATCGGTGCACTGGCATCCATGGTATGTGAAGTATAAATCAAGTATCTATGGGCCACATTAGCAAGTGAACACAACTATCAACCGGTGCATTGCAGACGGTTACGTTATTTTTAAAAGAGGTGACGAAGATTCACTGATCAAGGTTATTTCTACCATTCAGTCGACATGAAAGATAAAAAGTCTCCTTATCCATGTGGTTTCATCCCGCTTAAAGCAAGAAATAGCTACGCACGTGGTTACCTCATTTCTAAAAGAGGTATGTGTTGGATGTTTTTACTACAACTGTATGGGATTGACCCAGATACATTTTGTCTAGATTTTAATTAAATAGTTACTGTGTTGATTCTTTTCAATAAAACGATGTTCTTGTTGAGGCCATTAAGGATGTATGTTTAGGTATTGACATTCAGGTGCTCTTAAGTCTCAAGTTAATTAAGTATTGGTAGGCTCGTAATTTGTTTTGCAATAACTTTCTCTACTTTTGGTATAAACATTGTGATATCACTAAGATACTACAACTTTGAGTAGCTGGACCATGTCTGTGAGGGTGGGCTTGAGTATCATTGGACTTATTTTAACTGTTTAACCCGTCTCCTTTTAGTAAATTTCTAATTTTACCCATTACCTGTTGGTAATAATATAAGCTCAATAACAATATGTAAGGGAGTTTGGTGTTTATGTGCAGTTTGCATTTTTAGAAAGTAGATAAGTAGTTAAGAGTGTTTGAATGTTAATAGATTAGAGGCGCGACAATAAACATACACAAAAAGCAGATGAGTCGTTTAAAGTGTTTGATAGATCATCATACACAAAAAGTTTATTGGTCGACGTTTTAACGATTTAATTAGTAACATTCTTGATGATTATAAAAAAACTTTGGTACGATAGAACTGTTTTTTTATGCAACTATCTTAAAATATTACTCATTTTGTTTTAAACAACCTGTTACACGTCATCCAGGTTGGTGTGCAATGCCATTTAGAGAATACGAGCGAGGTTTAATTGTCTGGCTACAAGGTTAGTTTGTTTCATATGCAAAGTTCGTTGTTATTGTTAGCAAGTTTTTCAGATTAAAATCGTAGTATGGGTCATTAATTATGATGAGAAACTCATTTATGTTGTATCATGACTTAACACTGTGGCAATTCTAATGAAAGAAAGCACCAGTTCTATATTACTGATAAAATGGTTACAAGCTCAAATTTAAATATTTTGCACGTCCAATTACTATTGAACATTTCATACGTGTTATTATTATTGCAATAAAGTTATAAAAGCAATAAATAGTAATAGGGTATATAATATTGAACATGTGAAATGATTGGATTATAATTATAGTATAACCAAAACTGGGTAATAGTGTTTGTTTGAACTTGACTAGATCTAAACTCAATTTGACCCATTACACCAGGTGACCCAGGCTGCTCATTTTGACAGATTACCCAACCCTCATTTATATACAAAGAGTGTCTGATTGTATTAAAATGGCTTTATGTTGTATACATTTCACAAGAAATCGCCTTATAAATAGAGTATATAAAGTGAAATATTAGATTTGAACCCGACTTATGGCTCCAGTGGCACCTTATATTTACCATGAACAATATAATATTTATTACGTGTCATTTTCTGAAAGTGAAATTGAAATTTAGAAAATGGTCATGTTAAGAAAAAAACCTTGCAATTTATTTAACCATGATTTGACTGCATATATTATACTCATATCAGTTTCTTGAAATATTTTGAACCCAAGGTATGTCTCCAATGGCACCTTATATTCACCATGAATAGTGACTTAATATTAACTACATGCCTCATTTTCTTAAAATGAAATTGCAATTTAGAAAAAGAACATTTTACGCGTAATTCAGTATATCTCGTATTTCTAAGGCATATAAACAGCCACTTAAATAAAAGGTAAAAAGTTTGTGTGAAGCCAAAACGGATCTTTGAACAACGCATTATAGGCAATAGTGTGCAACTGTGCATCTTTAAATAGAAAGAAGTTATTGCTTACCCTTCATGTGTTAGGTCTTACTTGGATGCTGTGTATTTGATAAATGGCTATTGAAATGCGATTGTTCTTGAACTGTAGATATTAGGGACAAAACACCTGCTGCTTGTACACTAAGGTCACTGATAAGTTTGACATATGGGCAGTCCAGCTTAAAACTCGACCTTTTACCTTAACGAAAAATCTGATCTCAGCGAATCTGTGAATATTGTTCGAGAACAAGAACGGTTCTTGCCAATTGGGTATATCACCCCGGATCATGAAGCACCCTTCTATTAATATTTGTACTCAATTGAAAAAGTTGAACCTTAGTTATAATCATTATATTTTCTTTATTGTTTAATATTCACTTTTTTAACTAACACTCCATCTCATTTTCACCCATTTCCAAGTCATCTGATATGCCTTTTTGGTATAATTAATTTATGCATCACTTTATTAACCATTTGCTCACCTATCGAACACAACACAAAAGAAAGATGTATACTCGTTTGTAACAATGAGTGGGAATGCATAAATCTCCTTTAACGTTCCTGCATGAATATGTTGTGCTCAATATTATAAAGAAACATTGAATTAAAGTTGATGACTATTTGGACTAAAAACTTAGATGTTATATTATTTACTTTGTTACTGCTCACCACAAGATCTTATTAATTTTGCAATGTTTGTTATATATGTTTGTTTTATTGTAAAGCAAAAAGTGATCCCATTGATAATGAGTAGGCCGACGAGAACTATTATCTCTTTCTGCATGTCTTCTGAAGTTTAAAGTAGGTGGAATTCGTTAAATATCCCGAGACGAGACAATATATGATATACACGAAGCATCCCAATGATCAAACCAAGCTTATATACCTGATCCAGATTTAACTTTGTACCAAAAGATGTCACGAACCACCGGCCCTCCAACCCCACATCATGTTGCCACAAAGCGGAGCATCCCAATTTTTGATTTATTTTTCTATTTGATAAACCATAAATAGATAGGTAACTAGCTAATTTCAACTTGATAATTTAGAGCAAAATTTTCAAATACTTAAATATTATTTACCGGTTGAAAATGATTAAATTTATAATCTTTATTCGTTCAGTGAGATTATTTTCTTGAACTTTCAAGACTTTCTTCTATTTTGCGAAGGTTATCTAAAGGACCCATTTTGCATTTTGGATATTATTTGAATCAATGATTTGACCAATCACAAATACAGTTTATACTATACTTAGCTGAGGATCAATCAAGAATACCCACAGAATTTCAAAAATTCTTGTTATTCAACTCTTGTGTATTCGTTAAACTGATTTGATTTTTTTTCGAACTTTACATGAAACACCTACAACAATATCGCATCTCGTTAATTATTTGTCGTTATTATTTCCCGCTGCTATGCGCGGGTACTCGCCTAGTACCCTATAAAGGGTGTATGATGATTGTTGAAAAAGTTGAAAAAATTCAACAATTGAATATATATGGAAATAGTGAATACAATGAAAGCAATTCATGTTAGTGAACATTGCTAAAGATCGTTTTTAATCTATTTTAAGTAGCTTTAAATGGGAAAAAAATACACACTATTCCAAATATTTACTACATTAAATATAACGAGACTAACTTAAGAAACTTGATATGGTTATCCTTTTTTTTGAGGTATCTTTAAAATAAATGTTAAAAGATATTGGCTGGAACATATTGCATTCTTAAAAAAAAGCTGGACATGGAACTTAAAAATGGAACATATTGCATTCACGAATGAAAACGGATTTTATGATAGGAAATACAATAAATTGTAATAAACACAAAAACGTAAACATTTTGACTATCAATTGATTGCCAATCAAAACTATAGGAAAGACAACTATTTCCCAGTCACTTGAATCTCCCATGAACACTATAAAAGAAAAACAAACCGCACATAACATAAAACTCAGAAACTCACAGAACCTCACTTCTCTCTACAAACAAAAAACGGTAGTTGCCACCATATCCAGCGGTGCCACGATTTTCACCATCTTAGCTTCGCCATCACTGATGGTTCGAATGATGTCTCGGTTGATGGTTTAAGGTTTTTAGAGGTTTTGATATGTGTTAACGTGTTGGAGTTTTTATCCCTAGACACCCTTTCTTAATGGTTTTTGTTTGTGATGTTTGACTAAAAACCGCTCGACACACCCCTCCATCACTACTTCGGCTTCCATCATCTCTGCCTCCACTAGCTTTGACTTGGTTCATATAAACCATCAAAGATTTATTGTGCTTTCGGTTGTATGTAGTCTTAGAGGTAGATCTTTCAGTTTTGGTAGTCGTTTTGTGATCGTAAAAATATATGGGTTTGTTGTTTCTTTGAATCTGCTAAAAAGGTTCGTGTATTGCCATTGGTGGTATAAGTGGTTGCTTTGTTTATAGTTCAAAAAGTGGTTGACGATAAAGATGGCTAGGATTTGTTGATTTATTGTGAGTATGTGAATGTTTGTTCACTACAAGAATTCAGGCAAATACCCACGAAAATTACCCACGCTCATCATTTGGAGGAAATTTATCCACCTAATACCCACATGTTACCCACGATTAGTGACTTTCATAGTCGATTTTATATTCCCTCAAACTTCCCACGAACTTACCCACACAAATAGCCACGTAATTATATTTGGTATGCAATATGTGGGTAAATAACTTGGCGCCAAAACAATCCCCACGGATTACCCACGTCATGAACTGTCGTGGCTATATTTGCGGGTAATTTAGTGGGTAATGTTATTTACCCACGAGATACATATATCCATTGTATTGGTGGGTGAATTAACATGGGTGTTTTGTGGGTGAATATGCACACACATGATTTACCAATTTTATTGTTTGTGTGGGTATTTTTTTATGAGTAATTGCCACTTTTAACAAGACAATTAAAAAAATGATCCAAGGAAATATATACTTACAAATTAGTTTTTTTTTTTAAGTCAATATGAATTAAAAAGAACCAAACAAAAGTACAAGAAACAAAGAGAAAGAATGCACCACTTGACAGTTAAGGGGGATGGATCCCATAAGAAATAAATATACCAAAAACTAAGTATGGATCGAGAACCGAACCGGAACTGAGAATCGAAGTGAAACCGAGAATCAAATCAGAACCGACCCAACCCGAACCGAATTTTAGAATCGCGGTTTGATTGTCGGTTCCTAAATATTTCAAATTTCGATTCTCAGTTCCGAAACCAATAAATTGCCAAAATCCCAATATACTAGATTTTATACAATGTTTGGCCAATAAAGTTAAGAAACTTGAAAACTTTGTGTGATTCTTTCTTTTATCAAAATATGAAACAAAAAGATTGAGAAAGTAGCGTAAGTTAGGACACTGGTGGGATGGTGGCACATAATACCTAGATAAATATAAAAGATACAACTGAAATTTATCCGTCACTTTCTAATCCTAGCTATGATCGATATAACCATAAGAAACAATAAAAGACTGGCCATATGACGCTAGCTAGTTGCCTATCTATCTGGGATCCATTTTATTTCATCAATATAGGTCATTTAATAAGGAAAAATTCCGTTTTAATCGGGTAGAACCCGAAATACCCGAACCGAACCTGAGAACCGAAGCGGAACCAAACATGCACTTTCGTTTGGTTCTCGGTTCTTAAAATATGCGTTTTTTGTTCATGATTCTTTCCGTTCCGGTTCGGTTTTTGCGGTTCCAGAACCGTGCGGACCCTACTCAAAACTACTACCACTAGGAGCGCCTAGCTGTTCAAAAGAAAAAAACATACTATTTAAATATTTGCAATAAGGAAAACAAGGTGCAATATTTGGAAATCACTACAAAAGGATATCTTATAATGGATGCTTTTCCTTAGTAGCTTTATTCATAGGAATAAAGCCGATATAGAATAATATACAGCTTTTTTCGCGCTTAATTACATGGTACTTGAAGGTTTAGAAAAAAGAAAGATTTACATAAACTCGTCATCCGAACAAACCCGCAAACGTCCTGAAACTTTATTTGTGTCTCATATACACTAACGCTAGTCCACAGCCGTTAGTTTCGTTAAGATAACGGGTCGGGCCAATGGTGTCGAAGAGAGAATTACATAAATTAGTTGGAATCATATTCACCTTTAGTCAGTAGTGACTTCATCCTCTTTCAAAGAAGCCAATGAATGCATGGACAACTAAGTGTGGTACTGCTGGACAACCAAGACCGGTGCCAAACTGTTGAACTCGGGTGAGATCAAAAGGTTTCCAACCGGTCCCATTTCAGGACACTCGCTTCTTCTTCTCAGTGATGCGACCAACTCAACTTCAGGCATCCTCTAACCAAAAACAGAATACACTTTCTATATTCATGAATCACCTCAATGGCCTCAGTAGAGCTCTTGACCACTCTCTCAACGTATGTAGTCATGCTGTGTTTCATGAAATTTTCCTTAAACTCCCTCTACGGAAAAAGAAAAAACTAAAAGTACAAAAGCAAGAACAAAGGACATGGACCAATGACCTGGTATATAGTGAAACAAAGGACATGGAACAAAGACCATACTTATGATGGGAAATAGGGCAAAGAACCATAGCAACTCCATAAAACAATCCGATTAAACCTATCTAAGTTAATTTTGTTTGTGAAAAGGTTTATTAGGGTTATCGGGAAAACTCGAGTAACCCGTATACTAAATAGGGTCTAGTAATAGGTAACATGTAACAGGTTGAAAACGTGTCGTTAACTGGAGTTCGGATCGACTCGGTTGACCAAATAAGGAGTTTTTTTAATAAATTATATAGATGTTTTATTTAAAAGATTATAAAAGTTAACTTTATTATATTTGACCTATATACCTGTTAGCTTATATCTAAACAGACTTTGATCAAAGTTGATCCGATTCGAGTTTGAGTAACCAATATTCAAAAGTCCAACAAGAATAAAAAAATTTTAAGCTTGCGTTACTTTGATCCGACTCAAGTTGATCTAAAATCCGACTAAATCTACTCGACAACACTCCAAAAATCTAAATAACAATATTAGTAATATTTAGGGATGAGCACGGTACTCGTCCTATACCGAATTAGTGGAACATATTTTTTTTCTGAGCATAAATTAGTGGTACCGGTGCCGTACGGTATCGAACGAGATTCGGATATCAGTATCGATGCAGATGTCGGTACCGGTATCGGGAAATCAGTTTTTCCCTTTTTTAAAGAATTTCTCGATTTGGTACTCGTCTCGTACCGAACTTTACAAAGATTCGAATCGAAATGCTCGTTCCTAATAATATTGTTAATATATAGCAAGTATAACTTATAATGTAATTTTTTTAGCAAGAACTTATAATATAATAAAGTTATTATCATACCATATTATAAAGCATTTGGGACTTTTTATTTTTAGAAAGTCTGAAAAATTCAGACAAACTCATTTCCTGAAAATAGAAATTAAATTGAAAACCACTACAAACCACCATAAAACCACTAGGATCCGATGGATGACTGTCACCATCGATGGCACCACTATTATCGCCGGAACCACCACCGTCGCAGGAACCACTACCATCTCCGGAACCACAACCTTCGCCGGAACCACGACCGTCGCCAATTAAACCACGATCTGAACTCGAACACGTCGAACTCGAACTTCTACAGATTTGATTTCTCCAGTACGGGATCTGTGTTTTCCGGTACCAGATCTAATATGTCTTGTAGATCTAACAGTATTTAGGATGATGATGTTATTTTGCGGCGGCTTGAATTGAACTGATGTAATAGTGAAATGGTAAGAGAGAGTATAAAGATAGATGGGAGATAAAGTGTGACTTTGCTACAGTCTAATTTGTCCTCGTTTGTTTCTCATGGATAAAGTGTGACTTTGTTTCATGGATATATAAGTTCATTTTTTTTACCGTATACATTAGCATTATTATGTACTCCCGTACCGAATTAGTATTGTACTGATCCCATACCGAATTATTGGTACTAATTTTTTCTCAAGTATAAATTAATGGTATCGGTATCGTACTGAACGGGATTCGGATATCGTTACCGGTACCGAGAAATCGGGATTTTTTTCGTTTTTTTCATGGAATTTCCCGATTTGGTACCGGTCCCGTACCGAATTAGTGGTACCGAATTTTTTCCTCCTTATTTCGTAGTACCGGTACCGTACCGAACGGGATTCAGATACCAGGAATCGGTACGGTTCCGGTTCGGTTTCGAAATTCGAGACAAAATCCTCATCCCTATTGTAATCATACATTTTTTTATTCTTTTTAAATATATTTTAGTTGCTATTTTAACTTTTATAGTTTTGATAACTTGTTTATTTTTTTAGTAAAATATAAATAGATGAAGTAAAATGATGAAAAAAAAATGTGAAAAAGAAACCTTTGACGAGTATATTCACTTGAAACTCGACTTGATCCGTTAAATCGACGAGAGATTGACCGAACCGATCTTATTCAGTTTGATTTTTAGTTTTGTAAATTTATTTCGGTTTGATTCCGATACAACGACATTTATTCTGATCAAACGACACTTATTTGGTTCGAAATAATAACTTTTTGTCAAAATGTATTAAAAAATCATCATCATATCATATTTAAATTTAATTATATTTCCGTCTATTTATTTTTTTTAAATAAATTTCACTATATTTTTAAAATTTTTGTGTTTTCCATTTTAACATCAATTTGATTTTTTAACATTTTTTCAGTACGTTTATTATATTTTGATTCAAATTTTCTACGACTTAAAACTTAATTGATCGTTATAGAGATAGTCATCGAGTATCGGCCGCCGCATTGCGCGGGTACCATACTAGTAATATATGTAAAATACAAACAACTTACTCATACCTATACCAGTAATATACCACTCAACTCTTTAGATCATGATGCTGTTATCCAGAAAAAATTGGCGCCATTGTGTGAATTAATTTGGCGCCCCTAAATATGTGAGAATCGTGGAGATTTTTCACAGAAGGTTTATATTACAGTTTATCAGATGCAAGGGATTTTCAGAAAGCAGATGATAAGGTATCTTCACACACCATTCATTATATTTATCATGATTTGTTGTAATTAGTTTTAATTAACACTTTAATTTAGTGTTGGGTGCTTGATTTATAGTGTTTGATTGCATGATTATAGTTAATTAGGTAATTTTTAACTTTTCAATTTTATGTTAGTAACCTAGGGTTCTTTGTACTACCATTAATAACTGTAATTACGTGAGTAATTGAATCAACCATTCGATTGTCTTTACCGCTAATTTCAATAGTAAACCCACTATTTTGATTTATAAACTCTAATATAACTGGAATTGGGTAAATTATAAAAAAATAAATTTGATTCTTTTATTTCTTATTCAGTAAGTTTATGAATGATATATGCTCTTTGTTCAAGAGGGTGTTTGTTTCGGCTTATGGCTTATTTGGTTTTGGGCTTAGGTTTCATAACCTCACTTTTTGTGGTTTAATTTCAAACTTTTCGGCCTATATAACTGCATTGTGGCATAATAAACTTATATAAGCAGAAACAAATATCCATAAGAAAGCTACTTGATGTTAAAGGTCTAATATTTGCTTTAAAGTAAATATAATATAGGGGTGTTGTCATGGTCGTCTCTTAGATTCTGGGTGTCCTGTTCGGCTAAGCAAAAAAGGCCCTTTAGACACGCAAAATCGAAATACTTGTAACAATTTGTTAGAAGACACATATTTTTTGAAGACATTTAAGAAAAAGATATAAGGTAACTAAGTTACTAATTCTAATGGTTTAAAGTTTAAATTTATAGTCATCACACATAAGAATATGGGGTTATATTGCCTGCATTTACATACATCCAATTAGCTGCATCAAATTCTAATACGACCTTGTTTTTATTGCAAAAGTTCGATAAATATGACTTGGAGCCCATTTGACTTTTGTCCTTGTTAAATTTTATAGTACATACAAAACTATCAGCATCATAGATAAAAGACTAATTTTCTTTTATTCTGCCCAAAAGTTGCTTTAACATCCAATCACTTGCTACTGAAAGTGTTAGGCCCTGTTTGATATCCTTTGAATTGAACCATTAAGAGTAAAATGTTTGAATTGGTCAGCGGATATCTTGTTTGTTAAAAACATTGCTAGTTACCGACTTAACATCATGTATCCCAACCCATAACTGGTAGTGAAGTTCATAACTAAGGGTAACGTACACTATGTAACTTGTAATCATTCCACAGCCTAAACATCAGCGAGATAATACGACAATAAGCGCGAACATTAGCCTCTACACTACTTGTTCTAGATTACCTACCACTACTACAAAACCTAGCTTTTAAACCGGTTGCAAACAGCTTTTAGACCGGTGACTCGGGGTGTCTATATTAGGGGAGGTCCAAAAGGTTACCGGGCATTAAAACCGGTGGATGCACCGGTCTAAAAAACTGTTTATTTAGACCGGTGTTACAACTGGTCTAAAAGACGTGTTTTAGCAGGTCCAAAAGACGTAGTTGCTGAAATATTAGTGGTTTAGACCTGCACACTAACCGGTCTAAAAGAATTGTTTTTAGAAGGTCTAAAAGTTATAAATACTGTAAGAACCATTTTTTCCAGAATAAGCAGTTATTGGTACCTTAATAAGCAATATTCAGAATGCTGCTGATTTAAATAGAAACCCATACATAGTCTTTTTCAAAGAGAAATCTAAACATCATTTAAACTAAGCAAACGAAAGAATCCAAACATGTTTAAACTAAACAATTCAAACATCATCTGAATTAACAACACTGCAAGCTCATTATCTGCACCTATTCTAGTTCCTAAAACAATCACTTCATCTATAATCAGATAGGACACATGCTATTCCACTGCTCCACGCTTCTGCCAATTTGTCATTATCCAAGAAAATACCCAAAGAATCCTACAATAATTAGACCAAAGAATAAGTATGCATATAGTAGCAAAAAGAATAGATTATTGAAATTCTGGAAAGAAATATTTAAGGATGGAAACATACCTCATATGGAGCTCATCGCGTGCTAACATCATACTCAGTAATTTTTATTAAATACCGGAATAACCTTGTAAGACAATCCACTGTTTCAGTAAGCTGTATCCTAAAATATGAGGGGTACTTCAGCTCGATTTGTGGTTTTTGGAGGTCGACAAAACTACGAAACATAAATATTTATTAGTCACCCATATAACTGACCGAGTGAAAACTAGAGAAGCACTTCATGTATGACTAAGGTCAACTAATCACTCGCTTAGAGTAACGTCTTTGTATTGATTTAGGATGTATCGATGTATTTATCTAGCAATTAAGTCATTTTCATGCCTAATCTTTGGTTATAGATCGTGATATTACATAAGTTAAATATTAACTATATATTTCACCAATCCTACAACTTAATATATTGGATACTATTTCTCTTCCCAGAGAAAGTGTATATATATATACTCGTGTTTCAAATTCATTGATAAGATAATCAAATTTGCATACATCCATGACTTTCGTCTCTCGGTATAAAAGAACTAATGATTATACTCTTGTTATATAATTACTAATACAAATCTTCTAGTGGTTCCTGATAAATTTACATTTAATAAAACACTTAAATTAGTAATCACTTGTTCTTTTTATGTAAAGGCATAACATAACTTGATACATGTACATCTACCAAGACTTACATATAAGATGACAAATTTGAGGATACCTGTTTGTAAATAACTAGTTCACGAGACCATTGTTGTAGTTTACCATCAGCACGCTTCAACTTCAGATTCTGCTTATCCGATGAAAAACACCATTTGGCGATCACACAAGTCCTATACATATGCGCATGTTTATAAATAACTACTTTACAATACCCAAATCACATTTCATTTTTCTAAGACGCTATGCATACAACTTAAGAGTATAGTGATCATAGTCGATATTAAAAAGGTCATACATGTCATACCTCCACAAAACCATCCCCAAAATTGACACCATTTCCAAAATAACTACGTGAAATGTAATGGTAACTTTTTGTACTTACCCGCAGTTCTAGGGAAATTTCCTTAGAGTTGATTTTCAAGTATTAGAACATAGTTATGGCTTCTCGATACCCTTCTATTGTTATGTCCTCGGCATAAAGATTTCTATCAACATCAGCAACTTTCGAAAGACAAATAACCAATTCTAAAACTTGGATACAACAAGCGGCATAGAGCATTCTGGTTTTAAAGATCAATCATTTAGATCATATATAATACAAAATACTAAGCTCAATAGCAATATCAAGTGATGTTGTAAGACATTACTTTTTTGGGTGTAAAGTTTATGTTTATTATAAATGCTCCATACAAAACGATTATCTAACGTCTTCTTTTAATTAATATATCTTTTAAATAAAGCCTAAAACATTTAATACTACTATCACTCAATATTCAAAATACCTTAAATCGTGTAAACTCCTCATGAATTGTTGAATTATGTAAAAGTCTTCTTCCTGCAAGATATTTCAAGAACCCAAAATGGAAGTCAAAAATCAAGAAAGGCCACAATTCATTTAAAAATACTCCATAATAAATTTGCAGAAATATAATAAAAAGCAAGTCACAATTCATTTGAATATACTTGTACACTTCATATTCAATTTTTTATATTTATATAACAAGTTTTGTAAACTGTTTATATGAACACTAACAATAAAGGTCTTCACTTATATCATTTGAAGAAAAAGATAAACAAAATCTCTATAAGACATGGATCTATCAAAACATGTAAAAAAGGATTAGAATATCAAAAGTTTAAATCAAATAAAAAATAGCCAAACCAAAAAGCCCCAATTCTCTTCACCCAGCCCTAACAAAGCTATTCACCCTACATATCTTGAATCATAACGTTTACATGGTAAGATTAGGAAACCAAGAAGCATAAATAAGAATAAACCCACATGATTTAAGAGCTAATTTAACCAAATCCAAGATTATTAAGACCAGTCCATTTGATGTCAGCCGGTCTAAATAAATATTATACTTTTTGGACCGGTGTTCATTAAGTCAACCTGTCTATATAATATATAGACCTGTGTATTTGGGAAGGGTCTAAATAATGAGGTCTAAAAAGCCATATTTGTAGTAGTGTACCCTAGTAGCTTGTAAAAAAACTTATTGGCATTTCCATGTGCTCAAATTTCATTAAGTACCTTGTTGTCGAAATATTTGTTGTCAATTCTTTTACGATGAAAACCCATTGATAAAATAGCCGTATGTAATATGATGAATCCAGTTGAATCCTAGAAGTTTATTAGTTTTATTGTAGTACTTTTTTTGATAGGTTATTGTAGTACTTAGATATATATGATTTGATTTTCTTTGATTGAATCTCCTTTTAGTTCGTTTTATTCAAATCTGTTTGAGGTGCTTCTAGGATAGCATCCTTTTTAATTTCATAAGTCTATTTCAATCTGTTGTGGTTCAAGCTCTTTGTTGTCTCAATTGCTATATATGTTACAAAAGAAATCAAAAAGGTTGCTGCATTTAACAATTTCCTAGTCTATCAATAGTCCATTGATCACATCAATTAGAATTAGTAAGGTCTAATATCTAAATAACAAAAACGTAAATAAATAAATAGTTAATTTAAAATATACTTGTATTGCTTTTTTTTAAGATGAATGCTCTTTGTTGTTTGCTAATTGCTACTGTGAATGTCACTTTGGGTTATGAATCATCTTTGTTGTTTTGGGTTATGAGTGGTCTAAATTATATACTATGTAACACAAGATATCTGGTCGGTTCAGTTCGTTTTTTACCAAAGCCGAGTCCTACATAGGATATCATTTAGAATTTACCCAAGATAAGTTATTGATGTTTTGTTAGGATTTACTTATGATAAGGTAATAAGGAGATATATCTTATGTTAGTTACTCATGTTTAAAAGAACATATATCTTGCTTTAGTTTTTCACATCTTTAAAAAATTCAAAACTTTAACCTTGTAGACATGGCTAGACGAAGGAAAAGGCTTGTAGCAGCGGAGAGTAGGCCATCAGAGACTAGGCCAACGGAGAGTATGCTAGTGGAGACTAGGCCAGTGGAGACTATACCAGAGGAGACTAGGCCAAAGGAGACTAGGGCGATGGAGCATAGGCTAGTGCAGACTAGGACGACTATGCCATCAGAGACTAGGCCATCAGAGAGTAGGCCAACGGAGACTAAGAATCGTGTCGGTGAAGGACAATCAAATGATATCCCTTCTAATTTAGCTGTCAATGACAATACGAATGAAACGACAACTGAAAACGTCATTGAGAACTCAAATAATTCATCAAATGGAAGAAAACAAGTGAAAGTTGTGAATGGATTGTAAGTACTTCAAATTTTATAATTTAACCATCACAATATTCTTATTCTGTTACTTTATTCCATTTTCATCATTTTTACAGATTAGACAAATCAAGTGAGTGTTCGCGAGAGATTACAAAGATATTCAAAGAAAGAATTGATGATACCGGGTACACTTGGATAAAGGTGTCTCAATCTACAAAAAAACTTCTATTTTCGAGAATTTAAGGTATTATTTACATTTTAATTGATACATAAATTTATATTTCTTTTATAAAAAACTAATTATTTCGTAAAAAATAGAAACATTTCTTTTGGGACCCGGAAACTGAGAAAACAGTAAGGAAAGCATGGGATGCAAACGCTTCTGGACGTTATGCTGATTTCTTTAGAGACATAAGAGCTAGAATGGTGAAACCTGTATTCATGAGTGATATCGCATGGACAAATTTCACAACTCACTGGAACACATCAAAGTATAAGGATATTCAAGAAAAAAATACGCAAAATCGTCTAAAAGGAGAAGGTTCCTCAACTCATACTGGAGGCTCAATCTCATTTCACGAGCATGCAAAAAATCTGGTAAGTATCTTATAACAATAATTATTGGAATCAATGGGAATTTGCAATACATACCACACTAGTATATAACTGTATCAAGTTACTTATATGTGTAGAAAGTCAAGAATCCATGATCTAATCACCCCTTTTTTGTTAGGTCTTAAATTTTTAACCCTATCTACATTTAATCCAAATTAAAAAGGTGGTCCTTGGACTATGAGTAAGGGTCGGGGGAGAAATAATTTCACGAATAGGTCGGACATGTAGAGGCATAATAGTAACATGATTAGTGAGGTTTGTAGAAGAGTAACATAATTAGTAACAATACCACATACATATACATTGATTCTTTTGCAGAATTTTTTAATTTGGATTATATTAGTTTACTGTAGGAAGCTAATTAAACATATTTCCTACACACGAATAATCATTTAAACTCAAATATGTAAAAAAGTGACATTCACAAACTGCATCAGTTGGAGTTTAAGGCTCTCTTTTATTATCTACTTCTTTAGTCAGGGGAGTAATATGTGTAATTGACTATGATGTTTGAGTTTACTATCATAGTTGTGATACATCGTTACTTGAAGCCTAGATTACACTTTAAGTGGCATCCTGTTTTGCATGAATTGTAATAAATCATTATTACGAGTGTTATATGTTTCCAAAGATTTTATTAATCTCTTCTTTATTCATATGTGATGTAGGAATCTAAATACAATCGTCCACCTACGGGGTTTGAGGTTTTTTTGCATACTCATACCAGTGGCAATGACAAGAAAACATTTATTAATGAGAAGTAAAAAAAATTCATGTAAGTTCCGAGTTCCTCATTCTTCATTTTGTTCTTAGTTCTATCATTACCCATGATCAATTGGACACACTTACAGGATAACGTGTTGCATCTAAGGCAAGAAAGGAATGCAAATTCACCTTCTTCACAAAGTAATGTCGATGAAACAACACTTTACATCGAGGCAGCAGGTGGTGAAAAGAAAACACAACTGTATGGTGTTGGGTCAAAAGCAGCTGATTATATTAAAGATATAAGTTATGGAAATGAAACTACTGGAATTACCAAGGTAAATGAGGGGTTGGTGAAAAAGAAAATGGAGAGAAAGATCAAGAAGTTAAATAAAACTCTTGAGATTGTGTGCAACCGATTCAATATAACACTTCCAGATAGTGATTATGATACTGACGAAGGTGATGCTCAACAAGCTCCTGGTAATAGTCACTCCCCAACAGGCGAAGGAGAGGAAGTTGACCATGATATCGCATGATCGTGAGTTGATGGTCCGTATTTATCTTTATGTTATTTGTTTCAAAACATCTTTATGATGGTTACTGTTTGTTCGTTTCTTTCAGTTTACTTTATTTGTTTGAGACATCACTAGAATGATGGTTTGTTTTAACTGTGAGGCTATCTATTTATTTCCATGTTCTTTATATTACGAAAATATTTTTGTGTTATTGTGTGATTTTTATATAATTTTCCCGATTAACATGACGTTTATATTTAGCCACAATTTAGTCACTAAACAATAGTGGGTAAGCTAGCTACGAATATACCCACAAAATATTCGTGGTCGCAAATATATCGTGTTCCATGACATTTACACACGGCCATACGTGTTGGGTAATATTACCCACCGATTATTCGTGGTAAAATTTCCCACGATTTTTACACGATAATATGCGTGGTTAAGTTTGTTCAAGGATTTTTTGAGGAGTTGACTTTTACACACTAATATTTTTCTGGGTAATGTTACCCACACAATACCCACGAGAGTATCTATGGGTTTTTTATGGTGAGCTATAAAATCCCACAAACAATTTACCCATGAAGGCAACACAATCACCCACCCACAATGACGTGGGTAAACTTACCCACAATATGAAAATATCGTGGGCAAAAAATTAGCCTCGGAGGTTTTACCCATCAATAGCGAATCGTGGGTCATTTGTGGGTATTACCCTGTTACCCACGAAGATATGGCTTTTACCCACAAATTGTGTCCGTGAGTACTCGCCTGAATTTTTGTAGCGGTTGCGCATAAATTTATGTGTTTCATGTTTTGTTAAAATACTGTTTGTGACTTATTTTTGTTTCTTTGGCAATGATGACTGATCTTTTATATGATAAATTCATATAAACAAATTAAATTACACACCCCCAAATGGTAACTTTATTTCTTAATTGTTTATTACAAAGTTTATGATTATAGATAGCTTCATTGATATACTTATATTCATATTTGCTATTTCCTTCTACAGCACCAATATTACAAGGGATACGATCACATGTTCAAGATTCCTCGTCTCAGTTTGTAACATATACTGTCTTGTCACAAATATATTATGATACTTCTAATGCCAAAATGTACAAGTTTCAAATATAATAGTTAAATGTCTATATATCAAGCTGCAACGATTTTTTGGTCCAATTTCACAAACATATTTGAATATTTATGTTTCATTTATGACTTATTACAAATTTTTACTATAAAGCATTTACATAAAATTCTTAAAAGTGAAAAAAAATAATGAAATAGTTAAAAACTTAAATTCCTGAAATGCAATCATTATGAATTGAAATATTTAAAACATGGTCATGTGTTGAGACATAGTGTCAATCCGGTTTAATTATCGGGTCATGACTTTGATCACCGGGTTTACCTTCGGTCAAATCATCGGTCCACAGGTTCGATCACCAATCAATCCGGGCCATGTCACCGAGTTACCAGTTCGATAACCTAGCGTATGGTTAATTATATGTCGTTAAGCAATTTTCGTATCACGGTTTCAACCATCATATGAATTAGTATATCGTTAATCATATGTCGCTATGTAATTCCGCCGCTATGCGCGGGTAATCGTCTAGTATCTTATAAAGAGCCTATGTCAAAAGTTGAAAAAACTTAATTTTCAACAATTTCATATATAGAATTATTGAATTGAAAAATAATACAAAAGGAAATAATTGAATACATTGAACTAGAAAAATACAAGGCAACATTTAAAAACACAGTTGTGCAATGAAACGCATGGCAACATACAAATTAAATAGGCGACCTAAAATCTCACCTATGCAATCAAACGAATCTCACCTATGCAAAATTTCAACATTCGCCTATGCAATACAGAAATTGATCAAACAATACACGTATGGAAATGTTAAAAAAATTAATGCTAAAAATCATGTCTGTTTGAAAACATAAATTCCTAGAATAATCAAGTGTTAATACTCATAATGAAGAAAACCTCTAAACTTGGAATGTATATATATATATATATTATAAAGCCAAAAATGACATGACTCCAATGTTATTGAATCTTCTTTTAGAGATGAGATCCTAGTAGAATGGTCATTGATAAAAAAAAAATAAAGGAACACATCATGATCATTCATATTTTTTTAATCTAATGGCTAATATCAAAAGCCCAACCATATATATAACCTTAACAACACCTCTTATCCCTTATTTACTAAAAAAACTTTCTCTCTCTCTCTAGAAAACACACACAACCCATCTCCCACCAAACTCTAGCCGGAAATAAAAACCATCACCGTAATCATAAAAAATCTCGCCGAAAATCAAGAAACAATGATGGAGACCTTAACCACCATCACGACTCATTTTAAAACAACATACGTCGTTGGAATCACATCAAAACGTGTCGGGATCACAAGAAAACTCGCCAGAAAATATCAACCTCGCCGGAAAATAATAAATCTCGTCAAAAAATGATATTGAGCAAAGAAGTTGTTAAAAGCATTAATAATGATGATTTGTACGTGGTAGATCTGAAGAAAAGAAGTTATTGGACATGATAATGGACTTGAATGAACAAAGAAGATGTTTCTTAAAAAAATTGCAGATCTAGAGGCTAAGAATATAAATCACATGTGATTCTAACTGAATCACATGTGATTCTCACTATGATTGTAATGTTGTTTGTATGGTATTATATTTTGTTTTGTTTTTTTATGGAAAAATATAAATCAAATATAATTTTTTCTTTGTTGTTGTAAACTAAATAACTTGTGATTCAATTTTGATCTATAAATGATAATTTAGATTATTGAGTTTGTTACATGATATTATAAATTATAAATTTGTTGTGAGATTATTTATCAAAATCACATGTAATTCTTATGTGAATCACATGTGATTCGTAAATGACTCACATGTGATCCATGTACATGGTAAATAAAACGTAGTACGAGTCACATGTGATTCTTATCAATCAAGTGCGATTTGTACAACATTTGATCATTCACAAAACTATTACTTTACAAATCACATGTTATTCAAAAGGCATTTTCTTTAATACATTTTACATAAATGACAACAAAACATTTGATATATTGACAGAATTACATGTGATTCAGAAAAAATCACATGTGATTCATCTAAAGTGGATTTGTTAGAAGAAGTTAAGGTTGCGAAATGCTTGAATCAATTGTAATGCAAGTAAAATCACATGTAATGCAAGCAAAATCACATGTAATTATCAACGAATCATATGTAATTCAAGCAAAATTACATGTGATTCGAACAAAATCGCATGTAATTCAAAAGGCAAATTGTTTTCTATATTTTACATAAGTGACAACAAAACATTTTTATATATTAACAAAATTACAAGTGTTTCAAACAAAATCACATGTGATTCATCTAAAGTAGGTTTGTTAGAAGAAGTTAAGGTTTCGAAATACTTGAATCACATGTAATGCAATCAAAATCACATGTAATTATCAGCGAATCACATATAATTCAAACAAAATTACATGTGGTTCAGACAAAATCACATGTAATTCGTAATGTAATTTGCTTTCTGTATTTACATGAATGACAACAAAACTTTTTTATATATTGACAATTTTTACATATGATTCAAACAAAATCACATGTGATTCATCTAAAGTGGATTTGTTAGAAGAAGTTAAGGTTCTAAAATGCTTGAATCACATGCTTGAATCAAATCTCATGTGATTCGTATGTAAATCACATCTGATTTTGTGTAAATCACATGTGATTTTGTGTAAATTACATTTGATTTACACATAAAATAAAACTAAAAACAAAACTAAATCACATTTGAAAAAACAAGTTAATCACATGTAATTCAGACATAATCACATGTGATTCAGAGGGAATTACATGTTAAAAAGGGTAAATCACATTTGAAAAAACATTTTGTTTTAGAAGTTTTATTGTATATGTAAATCAGATGTAATTTACACAAAATCACATGTGACTTGCACATGAATCCCATGTGATTTGTAAATGAATAAAATTTATCATTCAACCTCCCATTTGTAAATTGTAAAATATATTTTACACATAATTATTTTAGTTTTATTGTATGTAATAATCACTTGCGATTTACACAAAATCACATGTGATCTGCACGAATGATGACATGACAACAGACGAGTACTTTGAAGGATGATCACATGAGAACAGACAAGTACTTTGAAGAATGACGCTTGTGCGATAATGGATCCTCCAAATTAGTGTCAACCAAGTTTTGCTTTGCCTACATAATTATGAAATATAAGCGCCGTAACTTAGTATTTTTTTTATGTTTAGACGAGTACTTTGAAGTTTAATCTTAATTTTTATGTAAGTCTGAGTTATGTATTCAAACATAAAAACATGATATTGATGAATTTGCCTTTATTAGAACTTGATGTAGTCTTGAAAGTAACGTATCTTTCAAAGTAACATGACTTTGAAAGTGACATGTCTTCTTTTATTGATAAGAAATAACATACTTTATATTAAAAAAAATACAATCCTATCTTAAGCATGGATACATAAATGGCAGATCTTAATCATTTTGATTAAACGTAAGCATACAAATGATCACAAGTAACATATCTATGTAACGGAAGTATTGAGATGGTGGTAGTTTGGTGGTTGACGATGGTGTAGCAGATCTTGGTGGTTAGTGCTTGGTGATAGTGTAGCAAATCTAGTGTCATTTCTGGCGATGGGCGTATTAATATGGCAGTGATGGATGGTTGACGACGATTAGCAGATCAAGGCGCTATGGTGGAACGTGAATGTTGATAAGTGAGAGAAAAAAAATAAAAAAAGTAAATGTTATGTATTTAAGGTTGAAGAGATAATAAATGGTTTTTATCACTTTTGTCGAGAAAAAAAAGCAAAAATTCTCACTTCAACAAGAGATAAAAAAAAGTTCGATGAGTTTTCTTTGAAAAAACAAACGAGTTCAATGTGATTGACATTTTTAAGATGTGATCCAAGGTATCGGTTACTAAAACCCTCTTATGTACGTACCTTGGAGACGACTTCACAAACAATTGCATTTTATCCATCCATTGACCAAGATGGACATAAGCAGTGACGAAGCTAGAAAATTAGGTGGTGAGGGGCAAAAAAAATATTCACGCGATTCCAATCGCATAAAAAAACGATAAAACTAGTGATGATCTCACGCCTCGTGATCGGCGTCGAAGTACCGGTCAAAAATAACCTAATTACCTTATACTAGATAGGGTAAGCGGGTATCGATCCACGAGGACTATGTGGTCTTAGTTTAAGTTTTGGGGTGATCACTGATCAATAAAAGTTTTGCTTTTGGAATCTAACGACTAAAATACTTTTGATAATAAAAATGCTGATTAAAAATTAAAATAATTATTAAGCTAATAATAAAGCTAGAAAAATAAAATAAAGATGTAAACAATTAAAAGAAAAATGCAATCTCTTCCAGCTCCTAATATTTGTGGTTGATCACACTTATGGATTATTGGAACTTTTTAGAACCGATTACAAAGATTATTTTGACTTAATATGAATGAAGTAATGTTGGTATTTATTATGTTTATCAATGACTCGCGATAATAAATCTTATATTAATCCAACCAATAATTATGTTTTAACAATTTATTTAGGTACAATTTATATCGATTATACGACCATCTTTTTCTTTAACTAAATAGAATAAGAATGAACCGTTAACTAATAATAAATTGTCTCGCACAAATAATTAAACATAATATTAAGTCAATAAAAATAATTTATAAATAAATCATAAACCAATGTAGTAAAAATATGATAATCCAAAAGTAATGATCAAACCATAAATAAAGTTACCGGAAGGAATTACAAAAAAATTAGTCGGACATCGCGGTGCACCCGACCCGCGATCTACTGTTTATCATAATGAAACAAAGAAGAATACTTTTCTTCTTTTCTTGTGTCGACCACATGCAAATCTCAATGTGTTGCTTCCAATTTGTTTGTTAATCGGGCCCCACCTTTCGTACCTTGTGTGATTTTTTTTTATAATGTTCGGACCCCACCTGACAACACCTTCAATCCAATATTCAGCCCCACTTTTTTTTTTCTAATCGACTGTTTGTATTGCGGCCAAAACACGACTTCTCAATCGTCTCTCTTTTTTTCTTTTTATAGTGTCCACCAGTGGGTTATTGGGTATTGGGCCCAAAAATTATTATTATTTATTTATTTCTTCTTTTATTCTTTTGGCATATAATAATTTTGGCCCAATAAAAAATAACCCAACATTAATAATTGCTCGAACGAACCGGGACAAATAAAAGATGACCGAAAATATTGCGACGCGCTCAAATCTTTTTCTTCAATATTTTTTCTTCATTTATCGGCGCTCACAATGTCTTTTATCCAAAAAATTAATTAAGCGGCCATATTATTACATTTTGCTCGTAACCTACATAATCACAAAACACACTCAAAGTACATATATAACGACAAATAAATATACAATTATGCTAAATTAACATGCTATGAGGTGTATACAAAATACACCAATCAAATCCCCTCGCACTTAACCTTTACTTGTCCCAAGTAAAAATAGAATAAAAATACACAAGAATGTTAATTTCATAATTTTAAATAATATCATTGAAATTCAATCAGGAAAGTCAAATTCAACCTCGTACACTAACAACTATTCTACATGAAAAATAATCCAAAATGATTACCAATATTTTTGTCCTTCTTAAACACTTAGCATAACCATTCCCATTGATTCCATTTACTTTATATTTCATATAATTAACCATGTGTCCAACGTACCTAATGCACACCTATAATCAATCTAAACATTAATCTAGAACAAGAGGTGAGACTATCGTACACCTTTTATAACATTGGAGTTTTTATACCATAAGAGCACATCATAGTTTAGCTTACATACTTCTACTTCCTTTCTTCTTTCTTTTTTTTCACAAAATTATTTTTTTTTCCTTTCACATCACACATAAGCTCTTTTTTTAGCCATTCGGGACCGTTTCTTATACAAGTCATCCCGAACGCTTTATACACTCCTTTCAAGGTTGATATAAAGACCAATTATTCAGAAAAATGAATATCTATCCTATAGGTGCATACTAAGACACATTGACACATGAGAACCGGTTAATTTATCCGTTTTAATTAAATGGGAATAACTATGCTTCGTGCCTACTGGTACATCATATGATGGAGTTACCTACCACATAGTCTAATTAATCAATGCACTAAATTAAACTAATCTTCCTAATTTCATTACAACAATACAAGGATTGGGTTATTTCACATAAAATTTTCTCAGCTAAGTGCAATGCTATCCATCATAAAAATTGGCGTCTGACCCATGCTAACAACTAAAGTATCACCTTGCGCGGGTGACGAATCAGATAGGCAAGCCCAGCATATGACTACCACCAATAATTATGACAGTTCTCCAACTCTTTTCTAAGGCCACCGTGCGCGGGTGGCGAGCCGAATAAGATCAATTTCAAATGTCTTAACCCAATAATTATATTACCATATTGCATATTATTTATTCAAACTTTCTACTCGATCTATGAAAAGGTAAGTAGAGGAAATTCAACCGGCGTGGTTTGATCATCTAAATTATACATATGCCTAACTACATGCAAACAATCAAATCAATTCAATAACCAAATTATACAATGGAATCGGGTGCACCTGATAATTATAGACAAATCCTATAGCTTGCTCCAATAAATCATCCACAAGCTAATCTTCAGAATCTGCAAATACTCAACATACATATATGTAGAAGAAACTTCCACATCTAATTAGCACAAGACTCTTATAATGTGATTTAAAATTTTAAAAATTTTCAATTTTTCCCAAAAATCACATTTTAACCCTTTTTGACCAAAATTTCACACAAAAACATGTAACACATGTGCCACCCCCTCAACTTAGAGCATTGCATTGTCCCTAATGCAAAAACTTTAAATTGAAATTTTGGTTAAAAATCAGTTTGAAAAACTAACACAAAAACAAAACCCTAACTCACTTTCGTAGGAATCACGGTTGCATTTAGCATATGCAACAAGCCTTTAAACCACTCGGTAGCCCGACTTGACGAGTTTTGTCTCGTGAGGGTTTGTAGTGAACACACCCACAAAGTTTCACAAACCACAGGTTGCCTCCCGCGAAGCGCTAAGTTTACCGTCTTCTGCCAGACATAACTCGTATGAGCTATTGAGACGGTTGGGGTGGTTCCAAGTAAACCACATCCACCGTTTCCATTTGATCACTCTCCAACTCAACATACGGCTTCAAACGGTGTCCATTAACTTTAAACGGCTCTCCACCCACAATATTTTTTATTTCAATGGCTCCGTGTGGAGAGACTTGAGTCACAACGTATGGACCCGTCCATTTACTTCTCAACTTTCCAGGAAAAAGCTTAAGTCTAGCATTGAATAACCAAACTTTTTGACCAACCAAGAAGGACTTCTTGGTGATGTGTCGATCATGAAAAGCTTTGGTTTTCTCCTTATAAATCCTAGAACTCTCATAAGCATCACGTCTAATCTCATTTAGTTCAGATAATTGAAGTTTCCTAGAACTACCCGCTTTCTCTAAATCCAGATTAACGGTCTTAATCGCCCATTCAGCCCTATGCTCTATCTCAACCGGTAAATGACACGCCTTGCCATATACCAACTTATACGATGACATACCAATAGGAGTCTTAAAAGCCGTCCTATATTCCCACAAAGCATCATCTAACCTCAAGGACCAATCTTTCCTATCACTACGAACGGTCTTTTCTAAAATTCGCTTAATCTCCTTATTAGATACTTCCACCTGTCCACTAGTCTGTGGGTGATAAGGGGTAGCTATCTTATGATTAACTCCATAGTGTTTCAATAATTTCCCAAATCTAAAGTTCTTAAAGTGGGAACCCCAATCACTAATGATAGCCTTAGGAATTCCATGCCTAGCAAAGATATTCTTCTTAACAAACTTAAGAACTACACTATGGTCATTGGTTCTAGTTGCCTCAGCCTCTACCCACTTAGACACGTAATCAACTGCCACTAAAATGTACACATTGCAATGGGAAGTGGGGAATGGTCCCATAAAGTCAATACCCCACACGTCAAAGATCTCAACAACAAGTATGGGATTCATAGGCATTTGATCACGCCTTGAAATCCCACCAACTTGTTGGCAACGAATACATGCTTTTACAAAAGACTGGGCATCCTTGAAGATAGTCGGCCAAAAGAAACCGCTTTGTAGGACTTTATGCACAGTTTTCGTAGCACCAAAGTGAACACCACATGCATAAGAATGGCAGTGAGCCAATATGTCCATATGCTCATGATCAGGAACACATCTCCTAACGACTTGGTCAGCACACACCTTATAGAGCTCCGGATCCTCCCAAAAATAATGCTTCAACTAGGAGAAGAAGTATTTTCTTTGTTGCTTGGACCAAAACTCCGGAAGTTTTTTAACTAAAAGATAATTAACTATGTTTGCGTACCAAGGAACCTTAGAAACCTCAAATAGGCTTTCATCCGGAAAGCTTTCCTTAATCACATTAGAAGGGTTGAACGGCGGAGGGATAATTCTTGACAAATGGTCGGCAACTACATTTTCTGACCCCTTTTTATCCTGATTTCTAGATTAAATTCCTGTAAAAGCAAAATCCACCTAAGAAACCTCGGTTTTGTCTCTTTCTTAGTCAACAAATGTCTTAAGGCACTATGATCTGAAAATACTATCACCTTAGAATGCCCCCAAATATATGACCTAAACTTATTAAGAGCAAAAACCACGGCTAACAACTCTTTTTCAGTAGTGGTGTAATTCATTTGAGCTTCTGAAAAAGTCTTACTAGCATAAAAGATCACAACGGGTTTCTTATCGACCCGCTGTCCTCGAACCGCCCCAACGGCAAAATAACTCGCATCACACATGATCTCGAAAGGCTTCGACCAATCAGGTGCTTGCAGAATAGGGGCTTCTACAAGCTTTTGCTTAAGCATGTTGAATGCTTTAAGACACGATTCATTAAAGTCAAACCGTGCATCTTTTAAGAGTAGATTGCAAAGAGGCTTTGATATAGCACTAAAATCTTTAATAAATCGCCTATAGAACCCGGCATGACCAAGAAAAGATCGCACACCTTTGACGGTAGTGGGAGGAGGAAGGGTTGAAATTACTTGAACTTTGGCACGGTCAACCTCAAATCCTTTTTCAGACACAACATGCCCTAATACAATTCCCTCTAGAACCATGAAATGGCTCTTCTCCCAACTAAGCACCAGATTTGTTTCGGTGCATCTTTTTAACACACTTTCAAGCTGATCAAGGCAACTTTCAAAGGACTGACCAAAGATGGAGAAATCATCCATAAATATCTCTACAGATTCTCCAACCATGTCAGAAAAGATACTCATCATGCACCGCTGAAAGGTAGCGGGTGCATTACACAGACCAAAAGGCATTCTTCGAAATGCAAACGTTCCATAAGGACATGTAAACGTAGTTTTGGCCTGGTCATCAGGATGGATGGGTATTTGATTATAACCGGAGTACCCATCCAAGAAGCAATAGAATTTCTTACCAGAAAGCTTCTCAATTATTTGATCAATGAAGGGTAGTGGGAAGTGATCTTTAGATGTGACATTATTCAACTTACGGTAATCTATACACACTCTCCACCCAGTGACTGGTCGGGTTGTGACTTTTTCCCCATTTTCGGTTTCAACAACGGTGATTCCGGCCTTTTTAGGCACCGTTTGAGTAGGACTTACCCATTTACTATCCGAGATGGGATAGATGATACCGGAATCTAACCATTTAAGAACTTCCGTCTTGACTACCTCTTTCATATTAGGATTCAGACGTCTTTGCGCATCTCTTGCTGGCTTAACATCCGGGTCCGTAACAATTTGATGCATACATAATGAAGGGTTGATCCCCTTCAAATATGCAATCGTCCATCCTACTGTTGCTTTGTAGTTGGAAAGCACTTTTAGAAGTGCTTCCTCTTGTGATTCAGAAAGATCAGAAGCAACAATTACGGGTAAAGTATTGTTAGGACCTAGAAAAGCATATTTGAGATTAGATGGCAAAGGTTTTAGTTCAAGAGTTGGAGGCACCTCTAGAGACGGCTTCGTGGTCGTGTCAAAAGTAGAAGGAAAGGGCTCCACTTTATAAGACCAAGGTGGTTTTTGATGGTCCAAAGAACTGACCAAACACTCGTGAATCTCTTGAACTTCAGCAACATCAAGAATCTCCTCATTCTCACCAGTTAGATATAATTCCAAAGGATCATCCTTAAGCATACGGGATGCATGCTTTTGGACTTCCTCATCAATTACATCTACTTGGTAACATTCATTCATCGTAGGAGAATTCATAAAATTAAACACATTCAATCTTAGCTTCTTATTACCGAATGCAATATCCATGGCGCCAGTCCGACAATTAATCCTAGCATCTATTATGGCTAAGAATGGGCGCCCAAGGATAATAGTTGGTTGAACATCTTTGTATTGTGACTCGGTGTCCATAACAAAGAAGTCAACTGGGTAATAGAAATCATCAACTTTCACAATAACATCCTCTAAGATACCTCTAGGAATTTTGGTAGATCGATCGGCTAAGGAAATAATGGTGTCTGTCTTACGAAGAGTTCCTAAGTCATACTTATCAACCAAACTAGCAGGAAGGATGTTGATACTAGAACCAAGATCAAGGAGCGCCTTCTTAATGGCAATATTTCCGACCACAACTGAAATCAACGGTGCTCCAGGATCTTTAAATTTAGGAGGAAGGGAGCTAGATAAGACTGCACTAACATGCTCAGTTAGGCCAATCTTTTTAGGCAACGACACCTTCAGCTTCCTCTTCTGGGTACACAAGTCCTTTAAAAACTTGGCATATGCAGGAATTTGCTTGATAGCATCAATAAGGGGGAGATTGATCTTAACTTGTTTGAAAGTCTCCCACATATCCTCAGCGTGAGGACCCTTTTTAGCTAACCTTGCAGATGTCGATTTCTCCAAAGCCGTAGGGTAAGGTGTGCTGGACACACCACCCTTCCCAACTTCGGGAGATTCAGTAGCTTTAGGATTCGATGTTGTTTGTTTAGGAAAATCATTTAACAAATCATTCACCAACTCAGAATCGGACTTAACATTATCAGAATTTTTACCTTCAACAATGATTTCGTCATCAGTAACGAAATCCTCGACATCAGGAGAATTTAGAATTCCCTTGTCATTGTTGTAGATTTTACCGTTTCGAAGAGATGTCACCATATTCACATGCTTATTTCCATTTCCATTCGGTAGCCTTCCCTCATCTCTTTTGCTTAATTGATCCGCCAATTGACCAACTTGTCTCTCAAGAGCTGCAATAGATTTAGTAGTGGTCTCGTGTCTTTGATTAGTGACCTCAAATTTTCTATTAATCTCTTGATTGTTGGTAGACAATGAATCCATAAGCCTATCAAACTTTCGGTCAAGATTCAAGAGACGGTTGTCATCTTGCCCTTGGCCCTGATTTGGATATTGTTGTTGTGGCGTATGATTGTAAGAATTTTGTTGGAAGTTAGATGAATCGCCACCCTCGTACCTTGGTTTGTAACCATAGTGTTGTTGTTGGGTATTATTAGGGCGATTGTCTTCATCTTTCCAACGGAAGTTGGGGTGATTGCGCCATCCAGGATTGTAACTTTTGGAGAATGGGTCATTTCGTGGACGACCACCATAGACTCCATTTACCACCTCATTTGGTGGCGCCCCCTAACTTTGACAATTATCGACAGAGTGACTTGGATCACCACACATTGAACACCCACTATGCGACACATTAGACACATTTGGTCCACCTTTTCCTAGATTTTTCAACAAAAGATCAACTTTCTTACTTAACTCGCTAATTTCAGAATTTGTGCCACGTTGGTTAGACAAAAAATTGGCGGAAGATGGGTGGTTGTTTCGATCCACTGAAGCTTGGGTCTTGGAACCTTTGATTAGTTTTTCAAAAAACTCCCATTCTTCCTCCATAGGTCGCGAGAAAAACATACCCCCACTAGTGGCCATCACAAATTGTTGGTTGTTATAATCCAACCCATCATAGAATACTTTCACAAGCTCCTATTTTGGAACATCGTGATGAGGGCAAGTTCTTAATAACTCCTTAAGTCTACTAAATGCTTCATGAAACTGCTCGCCTGGGGTTTGACGAAAGGATTTAATCTTATTCCTAATGGCAGCAGTTTTACTTATAGAGTAAAATTCCTCAAAAAAAGCAGACTGCATTTCAGACCATGAGTTAATACTACCTGGCTCAAGAGATGAGAACCAGTCCTTAGCTTGATCTTTAAGAGAAAAAGGAAAAAGGCGAAGTCTTACCTCATCCTTAGTAATGTTATTAACCTGATGTGTGTCAGCAATTGAGAAGAATCCTCGCAGATGTGCGTATGGCTCCTCACGACCTCTAAACACTGGCAAGATTGCTATGAGGTTCGGCTGGATCTTGAAGTTACTTGTAACCCCTCTAACCGGATTCGGATAAATGATAGGCGAAGGATCCTCGAAGATCCCTGGCCTGTAATAAGAATCAACACCCCGTGGTGGGGATTCTTCTCCGCTACTACTTCTGCTAGCACCTCCGCCAACATCTTCGTCACCTGGCATTTTAGCGAAAAGCTCTGCTAAACCTGAAAAATCAAGATTAGTAGAAAACTGTCGAAACGTCTTCCTTCTTAACCTTGCACTTTTCTCAACCTAAGGATCGTAAGCTAACGGTGATGTACGTCCCGATCTTCGTGTGCGCATACACTAACCTGCACACTCACAAGAAACAAAACAAACAAACAAACAAAACAAAACAAAACAAGAAAAATAAAATCTTTTTGTATTTTTGTATTTTATTAAAGAAAAATATTAACAAAAACTTAAACAAAAAGCTCACTGAGTCCCCGGCAACGGCGCCAAAATTTGATCAGCGTCGAAGTACCGGTAAAAAATAACCTAATTACCTTATACTAGATAGGGTAAGCGGGTATCGATCCACGAGGACTATGTGGTCTTAGTTTAAGTTTTGTGGTGATCACTGATCAATAAAAGTTTTGCTTTTGGAATCTAACGACTAAAATACTTTTGATAATAAAAATGCTGATTAAAAATTAAAATAATTATTAAGCTAATAATAAAGCTAGAAAAATAAAATAAAGATGTAAACAATTAAAAGAAAAATGCAATCCCTTCCAGCTCCTAATATTTGTGGTTGATCACACTTATGGATTGTTGTAACTTTTTAGAACCGATTACAAAGATTATTTTGACTTAATATGAATGAAGTAATGTTGGTATTTATTATGTTTATAAATGACTCGCGATAATAAATCTTATATTAATCCAACCAATAATTATGTTTTAACAATTTATTTAGGTACAATTTATATCGATTATACGACCAACTTTTTCTTTAACTAAATAGAATAAGAATGAACCGTTAACTAATAATAAATTGTCTCGCACAAATAATTAAACATTAAGTCAATAAAAATAATTTATAAATAAATCATAAACCAATGTAGTAAAAATATGATAACCCAAAAGTAATGATCAAACCATGAATAAAGTTACCAGAAGGAATTACAAAAAAATTAGCCGGACATCACGGTGCACCCGACCCGCGATCTACTGTTTATCATAATGAAACAAAGAAGAATACTTTTCTTCTTTTCTTGTGTCGACCACATGCAAATCTCAATGTGTTGCTTCCAATTTTTTTGTTAATCGGGCCCCACCTTTTGTACCTTGTGTGAATCTTTTTTTTATAATGTTCGGACCCCACCTGACAACACCTTCAATCCAATATTCAGCCCCACTTTTTTTTTTCTAATCGACTGTTTGTATTGCGGCCAAAACACGACTTATCAATCGTCTCTTTTTTTTTCTTTTTATAGTGTCCACCAGTGGGTTATTGGGTATTGGGCCCAAAAATTATTATTATTTATTTTTTTTATTTATTTTTTTCTTCTTTTATTCTTTTGGCATATAATAATTTTGGCCCAATAAAAAATAACCCAACATTAATAATTGCTCGAACGAACCCGGACAAATAAAAGATGACCGAAAATATTGCGACGCGCTCAAATCTTTTTCTTCAATATTTTTTCTTCATTTATCAGCGCTCACAATGTCTTTTCTCCAAAAAATTAATTAAGCGGTCATATTATTCCATTTCGCTCGTAACCTACATAATCACAAAACACACTCAAAGTACATATATAACGACAAATAAATATACAATTATGCTAAATTAATATGTTATGAGGTGTATACAAAATACACCAATCATCTCGGTCCACATAGACCACTTGTTATCGAATTTAATCTTTTTCGTGATGTAACTTACACGATAGTTAACAGTAATCTACCATTTGTTGAAGGAAAGAATAAAACGTAAAACAACAATCAAAAAATATAAATACAACATGATTAATCAAATGATAGATCACTGTTAACTATCAAATAATAGATCACTGTTAAGTATCAAATGATAGATCACTGTGAACCATTCAACATACTATAAAACGGTCTATTTGTTGATAAAAATGTATAAAAACTATACGTAAACGATGGGTCACTATTTTTGAATTATTGTACATTCCGTATACTATCTAAGAAAAGGACCAAGTGCCCTACTTGTTTGGCTACTGATATGTTTACAAAATGTGGATAATTCAAACTTTACATATACATATTTAGAAATATCTAAATTTATTTGGATATTAAATTTTATTTAGACACCAAAGGTTAATTTTCATTTTTTTATCCGTTTTAATCCAATTCTCAAATTAAACACAAAATTTATTTTTACTTTTTTTTTAAACATGAATATCACTTAAACCGTTAATCGTTATGCGAAAAAAATATACCGCTGCGAAGAGGAATAAGTAAAATTTTACCAATCGACTTTTGGAAGGGATTAAGGAAGTTGCTAGTGAGAATCAATCGGCGTTTATACCGGGAAGGCGCATCTCGGGTAATATCCTTATTACTCAAGAATTAATGCGTAGTTATCATTGGAATATAGGCCCCCTCAGTGTGCATTTAAGGTTGACATCCAAAAAGCATATGACATGGTAGATTTGCAATTTTCAGAGCTCATCATTAATCACTTTGGGTTTCCAGCTCAAATGATCAAATGGATTATGATATGTGTAACGTCAACCACTTTCTCTCTTAGAACTAATGAGGAGATTCATGGGTTCTTAAGGGTAAGAGAGGGTTAAGGCAGGGTGATCCGATCTCGCCATATCTCTTTACTTTAGTAATGGAGGTGCTCACCCTTATGTTTCATAGGAAAGCTCGTAATTCGGATGGTTTTCGATATCACAAGCAGGGTGAAGAGATTATTATGCTTTGCAGATGACCTTCTTATTTTTGCTAGAGGGGATGTTGTTTCGGCCAAGGTTATTTTGGATTCTCTTGATGAGTTTAAAGGTGTTTCGGGGTTGATTCCTAGAATTCCAAAAAGCACGGCTTTCTTTTGCAATGTGCTAAATCATGTCAAATTGAAGATTCTTAGTTTAATGTTTGTTGAAGGGTCGTTACCGACTAAATATCCTAGAGCCCCTCTCATTTTGTCAAGGCTTCTCAATAGGGATTGCAAGATCCTTGTTGACAAAGTAAGAGTCGTACGAGAGATTGGAAGAATAAGTCCCTCTCGTTTGCGGGTCGTCTTCAGTTGTGTAAGTCCGTTTTGTCTTCTATGCATGTGCATTCGGCCTCCGTTATAGTTATTCCAAAAGGCATTATTGATGATATTCATCAAGCGATACGGGGGTTCCTTTGGTATAATGGAGATTATCGTTGTGGCAAAGCTAAAGTAGCATGGAAGGATATTTGTCTTCCTCTAAGTGAGGGAGGGCTAGGGCTGCGGAGTCTTGATATATTTAATATAGCCTTAATGACAACTCATATATGGAATATCGTTTCGAACAAGGAGTCGCTTTGAGTCCGGTGGATTCACATGTACAAGTTGAAGGGTCGATCATTTTGGGATGTTTCAATCAAACCGTATGCAAGCTCAAGTTGGTTAAAATTTCTTCAAATGCGTGAAACTGTTCATCCTTTCTTTTGGAAGAAAGTGGGTAATGGACAAACCATGACTTTTTGGCATGATCATTTGTGTAATCTCAGTCCGCTCCACCAATATTTATCGCCTCGAGATATTAATAGAGAGGGTTTATTTCTTAATGATTTGGTAGCTGCCATGGTCAATCAAGGTGCGTAGAGGTTACCGCAAAGCTGGTTACTTAAAGCTCCTAACTTGTCACTTCTTCCAGTCCTTGCTGTATGTGACGCTATGGAGGATTCTCTTCGTTGGAGGGATACTAATGGCAAGACTTCTGATTTTTCTGTTAGTATCGTTTGGGATATGCTTCGGCTAGAGAGCCAACTGTTAGTTGGTATCGTGTGGTATGGTTTTCGCATGGTATTCCTAGACATGCCTTTCATGTATGGTTGATAATGCGTTGGTGCCTTAAAACGCAAGAAAGGCTCCATCAATGGGATGTCGGACCCACTGTAGATATTACGCAACTTGTATGCCCTTTGTGTGAGTCTCACCCGGATTCGCACGACCATCTATTTTTTAAGTGCATGTTTGCTTCGCAAGTGTGGGTTATGGTTCGAGGTTTGGCTGGGATGGATTATGTCCCTCCTCGGTTGGAAGACATTGTGACTTGGATTACTCATAGAGCATCTAATCATAATGTGGTTAGTGTTGTTGGAAGACTTCTATTTGTTGTTGCTGCTTATTTCATTTGGAGCGAAAGAAACAATAGGCTATTTAAAGACACCAAGAGGAAGCCGGAAGACATCAGAGATATGATCATGGCAACAATTCGCTTAAAACTTATTACTTTCGTTACAGAAACATTTCCATGGTTCAGTCTCTTTTATCGAAGTGGGATACGCCAACTGGGTTTAGGGTTTATGGAAGTGAACCGAATTAGTCCTTGTATACGTTCTGTTTTTCGGGTTATTTTGTAGTTCATGTAATCCAATTATGGTATGTCACAATTGTTCGGTAGTTCAAGCTTAGCTTGAGGTTAATGTGGCACCTTGCCACACTCCATTGTACTTAAACTTTTCTCTTTGATTAATACATTTATCGGGGTAACCCTTTACCTAAAAAAATAAATAGTTATTATAAGTGATAAACACAAGTTTATAACGAGTTCTCAGTATTTTCGATCAAATTTGCAGGTTTTCGACAAGTTTGGCATCCCTTGACCGTCGTTAATCATAATTGACCGCCATTAATCGTCTTTTCATTAATCGGCAAGGTTGAGGGCCTTGTAGCGATTAATCGGCCTTGTATATTTTTTTTTGCAACACTGAACCTAATATATCATGACAATGTTTTGAAATAACCATTTAGGACTTGTATGAACTAAATTCAACCTATCCAACTGTTTTCTCTTTTAGCTATACATCTTATATTTATCTCATTCCAGATACCAATTCATACATAAAATACAAGTTTCTTAAAATCAATTTGAGTTAATGGCTTTCAACTCGGTTTTTCTAGCAAGAAAACATTTGCTTTTGTCTTAAACCGGTTTAAAGTAACTAATTGACTTCCCCGATCCTAACCTTAATCGATCAGGCCAATCCCAAAAATTATTTAATATGTACAAATTGAAGTGTTGATATTGAAACTTATGGTTTATAAGAATTAAATATAAATGAGGAAAAGTATGATTATGTTTTATGAGACCTTGAATGGACTTCTAGATACCTTTGGCCGAATAAGTCAATTGAAATAAGGGCTACTTCTTGAGCCCAATTAAATAATATATTGAGCCCAAGTCACTTGTAACATTATTGGATGTAACTTATTATTTTAAGAACGACAATTCTGAGTTAAACAATCCAAACGGGGAGGTCTCGGAACTCGAACTACTAGAAGAGACTCGTAAAAAAAGACCCATAGAACTCACGATGATTCCGGGAAAAATGGGTATAAGTCAATCGAATATAACTTATAAGCATAGTATAATAAGAAAGGAGTATGTCCCCATTAACAACACGTTTAGTAACTTTATGTCGGGGGTTAGAGCCTAAAGGGGTTAAGTTTGAGTTACGTACATATATGTTTGATTTGTATGTGGTCGATGCGTTAAAAATGCTAATCGGTTGCAGTGGCGGAGGTAGGGAGGGGTCAAGGGGTCGTCCGACCCCCTAACGAAAAATTATAGTGTAAATTTTCTAAAATTGATATGAGCAAAATCTCATATCAATTAATCAACAAATCACCCTAAAACACATAGCAAATACCTAACTTTTGTGCTATAAAGCAGTATTATGTGGTATGTTTTGTGTTTGTACTTTAATAGGTAACAAGGATAAAATTTCAAGCAAACAAGTGGAAATCAAGCTCATTTATGATGAAAAGACAAGAGAAGGATCAAAGATGACAAGCCTTTGAAGATGAAGGACCTATTTTGACAATATTCAAAAGTTAAAGGACTTAAATGCAAATTTTGGAAAAGTCAAGATTAAAGTTAAACTTGGTCAACCTTCAAGTCAACTAAGTCAATGGACTTAAATAGTCAAGAATACAAGTCAAAGGACCTAAATTGCCAAAAGAATGAAAAAAGGAGCTCAATTGAATATTCTGCCAAAGAGAGGGACTGAAAATGCCAATTCTACTTAAAGTTCGGATCAATCCATGTGTATACTCTCTCATCCAATCAGAATGCAAGGAAAATGGGTTTTGGATTGCCAAACAAGCTGACAACTGGCCTGATTTTAGTATTTTTACACTTGATTAGGGAATCAAGGTAATTAGGGTAAGTATTAAACACGTGATTTAGCAAAACCACAAGTAAATGACCGTAAGTGTAAGAAACGAGTTCGTTCTCAAGGAGGCTAGTGTGTTATGTGTGTAATGATTTGGATTAATGGTTTGTGATTAATATTACCAAAGAAGAGAAGAAAAGTGAATACGGATAATGGAAAATTACACTAAGACGTGAAAGACGTAAAACCGTAAAAAGGGTAAAATTAAAAATTTATTCTAAAAAATTACCAAAAATCCCTAAAAATGCACTAAAATATTCTAAGGGTTTACAAAAAAATCAAAACTTGCTAAAACCATTTATTTAATTAGTTATTAATTTTTTAATGCTAACTAAAGCCCTAAAAATCAAAATTAACTAATAAAAAGTCCAATGGTCTTAAACTTTGTAAACCTCTAAAATAACCTAATTAAACTAAAAAGTAGTTTTCAAAATTTTTAAACCACTAAAAACTATTTTTAAATAACTAAAAACTATTAAAAACTATAAAAACCTAAAATAATTCTAGAAAATAACTGAAAGATGCTAAAACTATTTGGAAAGTTGCAAAAATCCTAATTAAGTGTCTAGAACCTAGGAAAAATATAAAAACTTGAAAAATCAGACTTTTAATTTTTAATAATAAAATAATAATAAAAATCCAAAAATCTTAAAAAATTCTAAAAAGTTGCAAACTAGCTTATTTTAACCTAAATAATACAAAAATGAACTTGAAATTACCTAAATACCCCTAATGGGCCTTCAAATGGGCCAAAGTCCAAAACAGACCCCTTATTGGGCCAAATTAAGCCCAATAAGAAAAATGCTTATAAAACGGCCCAAAAGCTCCTACTTGACTCAAAATTCGATTCTAAACAACTTTTTTCAAAGGCCCAAGAGCTAAAAATGCCTTTAAGCTAGCTTATTTCACCACATCTTATTCTTAATGGGCTTTTTGGCCATTAAGCCATAAGTTGATGCCATAAGCTGAAATTAAACACAAAACCTACTCTTGACCTAATTAAGCTATTTGCAAAAAGAAATTTTAAAAAATTCCAAGAAATAAGCCTGAATAAGCTAAAAGCTATCTTCACAAAACGACAAAATAGTCGTTTTCGAGTTCTAGGTTATTTCAAGAGCTGATTCAAGTTGCTTTACATTTCAAATAGCTTAACTAAGCTTATGAACCAAAAAACTTTCAAAAATATACACTCAATAAGCTGGAATAAGTCAATAAGCAGTTTGCTGAAAGTCAACTTAATTCGTTTTCTAGTCAAAAGTCAAAGTCAAACCCTAGTAAGCTCCAGTTCAAACAAATGGGTCAAATGAGGAAGACCTATCACAAAAGATAAGTTGTTGCACGTTTGGATAAGCTAAAATAGCTTATTAATAAGCTGAATGCAAATTAACACTAACAAGGGTAACTTTTGATTGTTGAGCAGTGGGAACTTTTCCCCCTGCTTGACTTTCTTGACTTTTTGTCTTTAGTGAATTTTTGTTGGATTCAAGTTACACAAAGGCACCCAAATGATCAGTTAATCATAAGGAGTCAATTACAACAAGAAAAACACAAATTCACACAGCCAATTGATACAGTTAATTCAATTAAGCACCAGATCTAGCCCAGATATGAACAAGTTAAGCAAATTTGGTCAAAAAGCACTTAGAGCAGGAATAAGCTATCCAAACTTCACCAAAAGCATACACAAGCTATATCTAACTCAAATGAACATAAATTAACAGGTTTCATGCAATGGTTACAAGATTTGAGCAAGATTCAAGCACTTAAAACTCACTGATAAACAACACTTGCAGGTTAAGTCCACTTGCTGATATACTTGACCAATAAGCCAGATTCAAACACTCAAATCTCTTTGATAGGTTATGAAAACTTTGATTTAACAGCTTATATCCCTAAACATGCATATACTATAAGTACTCCCACATTTTTTTGTCAAAACAGTCCAATTCCAAGTTTTTATAGCACAATATTTGATTCTAGGTTTTAAACACAATAACTTGCAGGTTTTAAGTCTCAACCAAGTAAATAACAAATACAAAGCACAAACAACAAATTCCAACAACACAATAGCAATCTATGATCCTAAACAGATAATCCCAAACACCCCCTTATTTTTTTCAAATCAAATTTAACAAAGTATAAGTGTATTCCAAGACTACCCAAGCACAATCAAACACATAAACACATGTAATATGCAGATTTGAGCAAGATTAGAGCATAAATTCCACAAGAACACAAGTCACACACCAAATCACCAAAAATCAAAATTTTTGACAGATTTTCAAGGTTTTAAGACAAACCTCATGGATTTACATCAACACCCACGGATTTTAGAGCTTATGTGCTAGCAAGAACAAGCACAAGCTTCAACAAACAACCCTGCTAAGATTCAACAAGGTTAGAAGCAAAAATATGAAAAACAGAAAGTGACCTTTTGGAAAATAAACTTGATTAATGCAACTTCTTGTACCCACTCTTGATTATCCCCAAGTTATAAGCTTCATCACACCTTGATATCACAATATCAGGGTGCTATGATCAGATTATAGCCTAAAAACTCCAAGGTGTACCAAGAAACTTAGCAAAATATCAAATTTTAGTCCAATATGCAATTTCTTACACAAGGTTTAAAAACACGTTTTAGGATTCAATATTAGTTAACATTAAACATAAACAAGCATAGAATTAAATGGCACTTGGTCTTTCTTCATTAAACTCAAACACAATTTCATAAAACTAAAAATAGGATTTACAGGTTTGTGAACAAGGAAAAACCAAAAAGCAAAAAGAAAATGCAGGGTCCTAAGGCCTTTATATAGGCTTACAAATGATCTAGGAAAACTAAAAACGTAACCCTAATTGCTGTAGAATCCCAGAATTGCCCTTGGAGCCTTTTGAAAAGCTTGGAGTCTTGTGAGGTGTTCTTGGAGGTTGTATGAGGTGGCAAGGTGGAAATGTGATCAATGGCTCACATTGATGCTTAAAATGAAAGCAAAAACAAGGATGGTTGGATGGCTGTCAAAATTTTGGCATTTTGCTCAAAGGTGAAAAGCAGGGGAATCTTGTGAGCTGGGTGGTGATGTGGCAGACTTTTTGAAAGTTGGGATGTGATTAAGGTCACCTTAATCATAAATTTGGACAATATCAAAGCCTAATTACAACAGGATTAAGAAAACCCAATTGTGTTCTTAGAGTAAATAGTTGTGTGTTTGATCTGGATTTATGTTTAAAAGTGGTGTTTAGCACCACTTAATTAACTAATCTGAATTAGTTATAAGTGGGAAGTGAGGTGGCACAATAGGGAGCTGGGATTGGAGGATGTTGTGAGTGGGACACGTGGGAGGTTCTGGTTGGTCTAGGTTTCTTTTATGTTTGGCCAGCTTTAGCCCTCCTTCTTTCTCCCTTCTTTCATTTCCATTTTAATTATATGAAATCCGTTTTCCTTTGTAAGTGAAGTTTCTAACTTCACACTTTTGCCCCAAATACTTTTCCAAAGTATTTTCAGGGGTATTTCTTGCCATTTTGTGATTCTTGAATGACTGATTTTGCATTTTCTTGATTGATTATGGTCTTGACTTGTATGATTGATATTTTGGAGGACTAAAATTGCCAAGTCTTCATTTTTAGGGACCATTCTTGCCAAATGTTGAAAGTTTAGGGTCCTTTTTGCAAATTAACATATTTCAAGGACCAAACTTGTTCTTTCTTGTTCTTTGTAGGACTTTATGATATATTTGACTTTGAGGATGATAATGGTTGACAATTTAGCTTTGTTGAGGGACTAAATTTGCCAATTCTTCAAAGTAGAGGGCCTTTTTGGTAATTATGACAAACTTTAAGGACCAAACTTGTAATTATGAATATACAAGGGTTTAAAGTGTCAATTAATCAATATTGGAGGACCTTCTTTGCATAAACTTCAAATCTTCAAGGGTTTCTCTTGGGAAATCTTCATTAGGGCTTGGTTCATTATGCGGCTTCGTTTCCCGTGTTCGTTTTTGTATGATTCTTGTGATCTTTTGTTGTTTTCTCAATATCCGTACCTAAAATACACATGAAGCAAATACAAGCATATATATGGTCTATTTGATGATGTTTTATGCATTTAAAGCCCAAAAAGAACGATGAGACCATGTATAAAACCAGTCTCATCATGGCCACTAACTCTTAATAAACAAATCTGATAGTGGGCGCATTTATTTCCCTTTTGAGCAATCACAAGCTGCCAACCAATAATTCATTTATCCAAAAGTGGATAAGAATCCGTGTGATAAGCTGAAAGCCAATAAGAACATGCCACGTTTCATCTTCAACAAGCAATAGACCCAAGATCGAATTTGAGCTACAAGGCATTTCAGGAAAAATTCTCTATATGAAAAAGACTCCAAATGAGAAGACGAATCCAACTACACAACTCAATTAGACTGACAATCAACAAAATCAAAAACCCCCTTTGGTGTTCTTGGAGACAAATTTTCAATCAAGAAGAAGAGTACACCTGACACTCTCTCATTGGAGGAGACACGTCACACTCCCCAACAACTTCTCATCCCCACTCTATAAATAGTAGTTAGGACCTTCATTTGTACTGTGTAGTTAAAGTGTGAAAAAACACACACTTGTATTTTTTTCTCTCCTATTTCTAGTTCACATTTCATAGTTAGCTTCTCTCAAGTGTTTGACACACACTTGAGAGGTAGTTATTCAGTTAGCATTTGTAACCTCTTTTCCCTCCAAATAAATAAAATACAAAACACACTCAGTTCAAACTCTTCTTTTATCTTACTTCACTCAAATCCGAATTCTGTTTGATACATTGTGTTTCTGTTGATCATTCAATGATCAATGGAGTTTGTTATGTGATTTGGAAGCTTATTCAGTTTGATTCAGCAATATCAGTTCAATTCCAGTACCTGAGTAGAAGATTGTAGCAGTTTTGTTGATTTGATTCAGAAATGGCTGTTGGAGGTGATAAGGTTGTTGATTTTAGTTGAATTGGGTTGAGGGAAGTGTTTTCTAGAGAGCTCAGCGCTCCTCTACTCCTACAACGGAGGCTTCAAGCTAAAAGGTCTTACAATTCTGTTTTTTTTGTTCCACTAAACATTTGTTTGCATGCTAAATTCCTCGTGTAAACATTACTTGCTGAATTGATCATGTGTTTAGTTTGATTGTAGTGTAATTGTGATAGCTTGATAGAATTTGAGTGCTATTGCAGCTTGATTTTAGTCTACTTGATTTCAGCTTAGAATTTCATCAGACTTTAGCTTTTGAGTCCATTTTGAGTGAAAGTATGTTTACTTGCCTGATTTCAGCTTAAACTTACTTCATTTGATCATTCAAACAAGTCTTGATAGGAGTCATAACTTGATTCACATTTGTACTCAAAATTTCTTTGTAAAAGTTTAAAACAACTTTTTAAAGCAATGTTTGGATTTGCATAGCATTTGTGATTAAAGTTTGTTAAAACCTGTGATACTTGCTCATTCACGCTTAGTAAACTTGTGTCATCACTTGTAGTTCATTTTGTAGTAAAAAATCCAGTTAAAAAGGCAACTGGCATTAAAAAGGTATGACTCAAGTGTTTTAGTCAGTTTATTTAGAAAACTAGCATAATTCAATCACCTAGCATTGATTCATTTCTTGATCATTTTGCTTGAAACCTTTTTCTAGTTGTAGCATAACATCCAAAGAACAAGTTTGTAAAAGGAAATTATATAGTATCCAGTTTTCACTGTGAAATCAGCTTTTTAATAAGCTCAATAGCATTTGCAAGTTTCTGATGTAAAGTCCAATCTGTTTTCTTGAATCTCCATTTCTACTTCATAAATGTGTCAATTTTCTTTCACAATTCTTGTTACAAACATGTTTTGAGATTTTCAGATTTTTGAAAAATATGGTCAACGTTTGGTCAAATAAGCTCTTTTCAGCTTAATTTTAGATTTTAGCTTAACCAGTGGACCATTTTCAATTTGGAAAGACATTCCATACTCCTTGTCAGCTTACTAATCAGATTTTTCAAGAAAATCAAGTTGTGGAAGTCTGGATTTTCAGTTTGCTTAACTTTGGCTTATTAGAATAAGCTATCTTGTGATTCTTGAGCTTTTAAGCTTATTCCTTTTGCATGTCTAGCTAAATTTGGATTATAAGCTCTTTGAAACAAACCAGAACTGATTTGGTCCATTAATAAGCCCATTCCAGCTTATTGAAGTTGATGTGCCCGTTTTTGTTAAACCTTTCATAATAATTGCATTTTGGTCCTTATAGTGTGTAAATGTTTTCATTCATGGCTAATCTTTCTTGTTTTTAGGGGTTTGCTAGATTCCAGTCCCTAGACTTTTAGTTTTTTGTCAAATTTAGTTAGATAGTTTGTTAAATTGGTTTAAGTAGTTACTAGTTTGTTGAATTTTACACTTTTGGTCCTTATAGTTTCTAAACTTTACATTTTAACCCTTGTACTTTCATTTAGCTTACATTTTTAGCACTTTTACTTTCATGTATTTACATTTTGGACTATTGTGAATATTACTTGGTATTTGCAAAGTGTTTTACGGATACGTAGCCTAATATTTTCCATTTTTCTCATGTTGATTGAATTAGACATAGATTTCCAAAAAACCCTTAAAAACCAAGAACAATTAAAGGGTTGATATTTTTAGGACTTTCAATTTGTAAAGAGTCGAGAATAAGCGAACTTCAAAATACTCAATTTCAAATGGTGCCGCTGCCAGTTCATAACATTACGAGAGACTATTTATTGACGGTTTTGATTGGATTTTGGGATTCGTTCACATTTTGGACGTTCCTTTTACGTATTGTAAATAAAAAACATAATAAAAATCAAAAAGATAAAATATAAAAAAAACTAAAAAATCACAAAATCAATTATTTTTCTAAAGAATTGAACTAAAAAAATAAAAATCACAAAAGTAATATTTTTCCTAAAAGGTTACACCAAAAATATATTGTATATATTGGTTTTCATCGGTTTTTACGTACATACTATATTTTCTTTAAAAAATCAATAAATCCAAAAATATTTTCTCTATATTATTATATGTAAATACGTATACGTAGATAAGAACCTGAACATACCTACTTCCATAAGTATTGCTTTTGCAATACCCCGTTATTAGGGGCGTTCCGGTCCTAAGTTCGTGTATCGATCAAAGTAAATTAAAGGCAAGAATAGATATATACTTCCAAAGGCAAGAATTCGAAGAATACAAACTATCCAAGTGAATAGATAGGCAACGTGCTATAAAATGCTGTCTAAGGGTTAATAGGTACTTAAGTGCTTCACGCCACCTAACCCCCCATTCACTAGTGCGTATTTTAAGAAGGAAAGCTTGTTGGGGGTCTTGCCACCCAAGTATTACTTACGTATATTATACTTTCTTGTGGATATTTCATATTGAACCTCGAAAAGGATAATCCCTTCTTTTCCAAAGTCGAACGAGAGCTCCTCTCTCACTCCTTGCTTTTAGTTGCATGCTCACACGAGGGCGTACACTAATACCGATTGGTGTACAACCCCTTCCTCCAAAAAGGAATTAAAAGAGAAAGAGTAAAAACAACACCGTCCATCAAGCCGATCCCGAGAATCGTGCTTTGATCATCACATAAGAAGTCATGGCCGCCGTTGACAGTCGACCTTTGATGGAGCACTTGCAATCCAATGTGCAAGGATACGCCGATGCTATTGTGATACCCGAGATTCTTGCAAATACCTTTGAGCTTAAGACATCTATGATTAACTTGGTTTCAAACACACCAATTTTTGGGAGACCTAGTGATAATCCGCATGATCACCTTAAGAAGTTTCTATCTCTTTGCAACACCATTAAGTACAATGGAGTTCCCCATGAGGCCATTAAGTTGATCTTGGTCCAATTTCACTAGAGGGCAATGCCAAGTATTGGCTAGATACACAACCACCTATGAGCATTACTACTTGGGATGATTTTACTAAGAAGTTTTTGAACAAGTTCTTTCCCCCATCTAAGACCGCGGCTTTGAGGAACCTCATCATAGGATTTCAACAAAAACCTAGCCAAACCTTTAGTGATGCTTGGGAAGAGTTCAAAGAGTTATTGAGAAAATGCCCCAATCATGGATTCAATGAAGTTCACCAAATCAATACCTTCTACAATGGATTAAGACCAGATCATCAAGATTCCCTCAACTCCTCCGCGGGAGGGAATATTATTTCCAAATCCATTCAAAAGGCATGGGACATTATTGAGACTAAACCCTTGATGCAAACAAATACCCAAAATGAGGACAGGGTCCATGTTGTGCCAGATAGTTCTCACACATCCATTGATAATATATTCCTTAAGAGTCAACAAGAGATACTTAAAGCCATGGAAAGGAACCAAGAGAAGAATCATAAGATGACCCAAGATATGATTCAAGCCATTATGAAAGTTTCTTTGGGAAATTCTTCCAATGATGTGCATGCCATTACTACTTCATGTTAGACTTGTGGAGGTCCCCATTCTTACTTACAATGTGACAAGGTTCAAGGTTACCAAGGAGAATGTTATGTTATCAAGAAGAACATAGAGAGCATTTCAAACCAAACATCAGTAAAAAAATCTCTCTTACAAGTCAAATAACTACCTTGCTCCACCCGGCTTTCCACCCCAACCACCCACCCAAACTCAAAACAATCCTCCTCAATTTCTACGAAGAAATCAAGGGCCTAGGACAAGTTACCAAGGACAAAACAACTTTAGAGCACCCAATAACTTTCACAATCAAGGAAATAACTTTCAAGGAAATAACCAAGGGTTTTACAATCAACCTCCACCTTTCCAACCCCAAGGTTTTCAAGGGAATGTGCCACATGATTTTAACACCATTGAGCTTCTTCACAAAATGAATCAAGAGAATGAAAGGGGGTTCCAAGATAATGAGAAAAGAATGAGGGAAATGCATGAGGAAACAAACAAAAAGTTTATGATGCTTCTTAATTAAAGGCCACAAGGGGCTCTACCTTCAAACACACAAACAAACCCAAGGGCTAATGTCAATGGTATCACAACAAGAAGTGTAAAGAAAACACATGATCCTTCACCACCCAAACCTCCTATGGTTAAGCCTACTACGGTTCCACCTTGTGATGAGCCGTCTACATCTTCTTCACCACCTTCATGTTCTACAACCTCAACACCTACACCTCCTACTCCTTTAACTTCCACACCTACCAATGAAGAAACCAATAAAGAGAACACTTCAACCACACCTACTCAACCTACACCTAAACCAAGTCTTCCTTACCCTTCAAGATTGAGAAAGGAGAAGCTTAAAAACAAGGATGATATTCAAGTCCCTAACTTTTTGAGGATGTTCAAGCAACTTAACATAAATATCTCCTTTGCGGAAGCTCTTGCCTATATGCCAAAGTTTGCAAAAATGTTCAAAGATCTCCTCTCAAACAAGGAGAGACTGGTAGATTTGCCCAATGCTTCCTTAAATGAAAATTGCTCCGCGGTCTTGCTTAAGAAGTTGCCTACTAAGCTTGGAGACCCAGGGAGGTTTTTAATTCCTTGCAATTTCCCGAGGGTGGAAAATTGCATGGCATTAGCGGATTTAGGGGCAAGCATAAATCTCATGCCATTATCGGTTTGGAAAAGACTTTCACTTCCCGAGCTCACTCCTACGAGGATGACTCTTGAGTTAGCCAACCATACCATAGCTTATCCGGTGGGAATTGCGGAGGATGTTTTTGTTGGGGTTGATAGATTTACCTTTCCCGCGGATTTTGTGGTGGTTGATTATGATATGGATCCGAGAGTTCCTCTAATTGTTGGTAGGCATTTTTGAGAACGGGTCGGACTCTTATAGATGTGGCGAAAGGTGAACTTACAATGAGGGTAGGCGATGAAAGAGTTGTTTTTAACATGGGAAAGTTGTCAAATAAATCTAATGAGCCCGAAACGGTGAAGCATATTGATGTTGTTAATAAGGAGGAAAATCAAGATGATATCCTTGATGAAGTTTGTGATAAATATTTTTATGAAGCTTGCTCAAGTGGAGAGTATGATCTACCTTATGTTGAGACCATTGCCTCCATTACCTCATCCTTGGATTTTCATGAACCTCAAGAGCTTAACTTTGGTGATTTTGTGATTCATTCCAATCCTCTCTTTGAAACATCATTTGATAACCCACTTTTCCACCATGATGAAGACACTAATGATGATTTTAGTGATGATGAACCTCTTCTTTATGATACACCAACATATGATGATTATAGTGATGATGAGCTCTCCACTTGTGACTCTCCATTCATTGATGATCACACTTCCTCGAGTTTTGAGGAGTCACCAATTTTTGATATACCAATGTATGATGTTTATGGTGATGAGGAGGATTCTATCATGGATGAGAGTGATGAGTTTTTAGAGGTTGATATACCTTTTGGGTACACTTTTGGTTATATTGATGAGGAGGGGGACATACTCTTTCTAGATTCTCTATTGCATGAAGATCCTTTACCTTCTTACTTGTCCACCTCAACCTTTCAAAGTGATAAAGGAAAACAAGTCATGATGGTTCCTTCAAAGAGCTTGTTGTTACCCATTTCTCCACAACCTTTCTCTCACCATGTGACATATAAGGGAGAATCTTTTAAGGCAACCACCACTTGTTGTTTTCCCATCAAGGAACGGATTTTTGATCCTGGTATAGAGCTTGTGATACCATCTCAGTATCCGCCTGATGCAATAAAAGGAAAACTTGTGAGAGATATAAGAGTATCACCTTATCACCTTTAGAAGAACATATGGGCAACCATTTTGGAGAACAACACCTCACTCTTTTCACCATTGCTTGGGAAGTTAGATGTTGGATTGTGTTATAAGTGGGATGGTAATTATGTATTTGATCCAGGGGGGATATATATGGAGTTTTGATAATTGAAAACTTGCTTTACCTCATCGTGGAGATTTTTCTTAAAAAGGGTAAATCTTTTATTCTCCATGATAGGTTTTAGACACTTTTAAGTGTGGGATGAGTCGAGCTAGAGACTCCATAACTTAAGCATCGTATAACTAAGCTTAGAAGTTTTTAGACTTAGAGTGTGGTAGGATAGAAATAAGGTTATAGAGTTTTTAGGATAAGTGTAAAGGAGACCTTCCTTTTGTCTTCATGTTGCTTGACTGGTTGCTCTCTCATTCAAGTGCATTGGAGCTTATAGAGGAGGCCCTTGTATCCGGTTCACTTTGTTACTATTGTGATTTTTCATTACCACCTTGTGCTTATTCATGAATTCACTATAGTTGATCTTTCCTTAACAAGAGTTAAACAAAGTCTAGTCATTGTCATAAGTGTACAGGAGTTTATACTCCCATGCTCTTAAACATTGAAGACAATGTTTATCTCAAGTGTAGGGGGTCTTCTATCGAAGTGACCTTACCTAGACCTTTGTCATTGACCTTTATGATAACTTGGAAATTATTTTTAACACTTTTCAAATCTTTGATCTACTTTGGCCACCAAAAAAAAGCATTTATAATTTTTGCATTAATCATTTTTCTTTTGCATAACACATTTGCATTGTATATATTTCTTCTTTTATTTTGCATCAAAAACATATAAAAAGGAAAAAAAATTAATAAAGGACATGGTTTAACAAATTTAGATCTCTTTGTCATATTAGGCCCGCCATGAATCTTTTGACGCAACCCGAGTTTGCTTATCTAAGCTTACTCTAGCTAGTATCCTTAACCATATAGTCCTTCATTGGTCTATTAGGCTAAGCATCCACGGGTCTCATTATTTGAGATTTTAAATTTGTGGAGAATGGGAGATGATAGAGTTGAAGCAAGTATAAAAGGGCTAGATAATCTTCATGACAATTAATTGTGGCTAAACCCTTCTCTTTCTTTGCCTCTATTTTCTTCGCATGTATATATTGTTAATAAATAATCAAGAACGGTTTTAATCGGTTTGTAGTATTTTATGCATTTTTGACTAATCATTCATGGTTGGTATAAGTACGTCTTAAGAATCTAAGTTAGAACGTTTTATGTGTACTAGACTTATGTCATGCTTAGTACTTAGCGGGTGTTTTTCCTTTTATTCTTTTCAATTTTCTTTGTGAGGAATAAAGAAAAATAAGAGCAGCTTATAAAAAAATGAGTGGCTAGAAAAAAAAATTATACAAGACTCCCAATAGGGGCAGTGTGGTGTTAATTATAGTGACTATTGAATTCCAATATTACTCTCACAAGGGTTGCGGGGATTTGATAGTTGCTTCAATCCAATATTACCTTGACGTGTTCAGGGTTGAAGAGGTCTCAAAAAGGCGGTGGATGTAAATTATTGCGTGAGTTTTCTTTTTCTTTCCTTAGCGAGTGTGTAGCTACTTATTAATGCATGACATGAGGATTTTACACATAAAACGAATGACTTATTATTCTTGAGTCGGACTTATATTAACCATGGGTGGTTTTAAGTAATGGATGAGATGACTACTTAGGGTTAAAACCGTGCTTCCTTATTTTTGGATTTTGCATTTCTTATACTTCACACTTGAATAATGACAAATTTGCCTTCAAGCAATTTGATCAAATAATAACCGGTTCCACAATTAATTGTTATGAATAAATTTATGCACTTTTTACTTGTGAATGCAATGATCTCATTATTAAGCTTGGTTTGGGGAAAGTGAAACTTGAGGGTTATAAAAATTCATGGTACAAAAACCCTAATCCAAATCATTGAGTCTTTATGAGTTATTTCAATCAAAACCATTTCAAGAAAATCCAAAAAGATGTATATAGAATTGTTTCCCTTTGTATTGCATTGTATAAATTCAAATCATGCATCATATAGTGTAGAGTAGTGTAGATGCATTCCATATTGGCTAAGATGGGTTAATTATGAGAAAAGTGTAACTTGGTGCTTTGAAATACTGCATTGCATGAGGTCATGCCAATGGTCAAGTGTAGGGGATTTGATATGAGCAAAATCTCATATCAATAAATCAACAAATCACCCTAAAACACATAGCAAATACCTAACTTTTGTGCTATAAAGCAGTATTATGTGGTATGTTTTGTGTTTGTGCTTTAATAGATAACAAGGATACAATTTCAAGCAAACAAGTGGAAATCAAGCTCATTTATAATGAAAAGACAAGAGAAGGATCAAAGATGACAAGCCATTTGAAGATGAAAGACCTATTTTGACAATATTTAAAAGTTGAAGGACTTAAATGCAAACTTTGGAAAAGTCAAGATTAAAGTCAAACTTGGTCGACCTTCAAGTCAACTAAGTCAATGGACTTAAATAGTCAAGAATACAAGTCAAAGGACCTAAATTGCCAAAAGAATGAAGAAAGGAGCTCAATTGAATATTCTGCCAAAGAGAGGGACTAAAAATGCCAATTCTACATAAACTTTGGATCAATCCGTGCGTATACTCTCTCATCCAATCATAATGCAAGAAAAATGCGTTTTGGATTGCCAAACAAGCTGACAGCTGGCCACTAACTCTTAATAAACAAATCTGACAGTGGGCGCATTTATTTCCCTTTTGATCAATCACAACCTGGCAACCAATAATTCATTTATCCAAAAGTGGATAATAATCCATGTGATAAGCTGAAAGCCAATAAGAACGTGCCACGTTTCATCTTCAACAAGCAATAAAGCCAGGATCGAATTTGAGCTACAAGGCAGTTCAGGAAAAGCTCTCTATATGAAAAAGACTCCAAATGAGAAGACGAATCCAACTACACAACTCAATTAGATTGAGAATCAACATAATCAAAAACCCCCTTTGGTGTTCTTGGAGACAAATTTGCAATCAAGAAGAAGAGTACACCTGGCACTCTCTCATTGGAGGAGACACGTCACACTCCCCAACAACTTCTCATCCCCACTCTATAAATAGCAGTTAGGACCTTCATTTGTACTGTGTAGTTAAAGTGTGAAAAAACACACACTTGTATTTTTTTCTCTCCCATTTCTAGTTCACATTTCATAGTTAGCTTCTCTCAAGTGTTTGACACACACTTGAGAGGTAGTTATTCAGTTAGCATTTGTAACCTCTTTTCCCTCCAAATAAATAAAACACAAAAAAACATTCAGTTCAAACTCTTCTTTTATCTTACTTCACTCAAATCCGAATTCTGTTTGATACATTGTGTTTCTGTTGATCATTCATTGATCAATGGAGTTTGTTATGTGATTTGGAAGCTTATTTAGTTTGATTCAGCAATATCAGTTCAATTCCAGTACCTGAGTAGAAGATTGTAGCAGTTTTGTTGATTTGATTCAGAAATGGCTGTTGGAGGTGATAAGGTTGCTGATTTTAGTAGAATTGGGTTGAAGGAAGCGTTTTCTAGAGAGCTCAGCGCTCCTCTACTCCTACAACAGAGGCTTCAAGCTAAAAGGTCTCACAATTCTGTTTTTTTGTTCCACTAAACTGTTGTTTGCATGCTAAATTCCTAGTGTAAACATTACTTGCTGAATTGATCATGTGTTTAGTGTGATTGTAGTGTAATTGTGATAGCTTGATAGAATTTGAGTGCTATTGCAGCTTTGATTTTAGTCTACTTGATTTCAGCTTAGAATTTCATCAGACTTTAGCTTTTGAGTCCATTTTGAGTGAAAGTAGGTTTACTTGCCTGATTTCAGCTTAAACTTATTTCATTTGGTTATTCAAAAAAGTCTTGATAGGAGTCATAACTTGATTCACATATGTACTCAAAATTTCTTTGTAAAAGTTTAAAATAACTTTTTAAAGCAGTGTTTGGATTTGCATAGCATTTGTGATTTATGTTTGTTAAAACCTGTGATACTTGCTCATTCACGCTTAGTAAACTTGTGTCATCACTTGTAGTTCATTTTGTAGTAAAAAATCCAGTTAAAAAGGCAATTGGCATTAAAAAGGTATGGCTCAAGTGTTTTAGTCAGTTTATTCAGAAAACTAGCATAATTCAATCACCTAGCATTGATTCATTTCTTGATCATTTTGCTTGAAACCTGTTTCTAGTTGTAGCATAACATCCAAAGAACAAGTTTGTAAAATGAAATTATACAGTATCCAGTTTTCACTGTGAAATCAGCTTTTTAATAAGCTCAATAGCATTTGCAAGTTTCTGATGTAAAGTCCAATCTGTTTTCTTGAATCTCCATTTCTACTTCATGAATGTGTCAATTTTCTTTCACAATTCTTGTTACAAACATGTCTTGAGTGAGTTTTGAGATTTTCAGCTTTTTGAAAAATCTGGTCAACGTTTGGTCAAATAAGCTCTTTTCAGCTTAATTTCAGATTTTAGCTTAACCAGTGGACTATTTTCAATTTGGAAAGACATTCCATACTCCTTGTCAGCTTATTAATCAAATTTTCAAGAAAATCAAGTTGTGGAAGTCTAGATTTTCAGTTTACTTAATTTTGGCTTATTAGAATAAGCTATCTTGTGATTCTTGAGATTTTAAGATGATTCCTTTTGCATGTCTAAATAAATTTGGGTTATAAGCTCTTTGAAACAAACCATAACTGATTTGGTCCATTAATAAGCCCATTCCAGCTTATTGAAGTTGTTGTGCCCGTTTTTGTTAAACCTTTCATAATAATTGCATTTTGGTCCTTATAGTGTGTAAATGTTTTCATTCATGGCTAATCTTTCTTGTTTTTAGGGGTTTGCTAGATTCCAGTCCCTCGACTTTCAGTTTTTTTGTCAAATTCAGTTAGATAGTTTGTTAAATTGGTTTAAGTAGTTACTAGTTTGTTGAATTTTACACTTTTGGTCCTTATAGTTTCTGAACTTTACATTTTAATCCTTGTACTTTCATTTAGCTTACATGTTTAGCACTTTTAATTTCATGCATTTACATTTTGGACTATTGTGAATATTACTTGGTATTTGCAAAGTGTTTTACGGATACGTAGCCTAATATTTTCCATTTTTCACGTGTTGATTGAATTAGACATAGATTTCCAAAAAACCCTTAACAACCAAGAACAATTAAAGGCTTGATATTTTTAGGACTTTCAATTTGTCAAGAGAGTCGAGAATAAACGAACTTCAAAATACTCAACTTCAAAAATAATCCCGATTTTCTTATAATTTGACCCCCTAAAAACTATTTTTTTGTGTAATTTATAAAATATATCAAAGTTTGACCCCTTAACAAAATTTTCTGGCTCCGCCCCTGATTGGTTGAATGTGAAGGTTTATATAGTTCATAACAATTATTCAAAACCCTAAATAAGATCAAAGCACACATAGCGAAAGCGATTTAACAAGATCATAATAATAACACAATTATAATTAATCGAATTAGGGTTACATACCTTTATCCTAGCGAAGATCCACAAGATCACCAACGAATCACCAATTAGGGTTTATGACGAACACTACCAAGATATAGTCTAAAGTAAGACTATATTACGTTCTTGTACACACGTAATACAACGAGCTCACCGTGATTCTAGCACGTGTAAACCGAGCTCCTACGCTTGTGGAATATCTACCCAACAACCCTAGAGAGGGGCTAGGACTAGATTATTGCTAAACCAAAACCAAAGGATAAAAGGAACCCTAAAAAAGGTGTTTTTCCTTTGGAGTTGATTTGCAATAGAAACCTAAAAAACAAACCAAAACCAAACGAATCCCTTAGGTTATTCGTGGGAGTTGATCGGCCAAAGGAGAGAAAGAAAAGAGAATGGGATGGAAAATAATGAAGGCCATGGGGTGTTTATATAGGCTTTGGCAAATCTTATTCTCCAAGTAATAAACCAATTAGGAAAGAAAATATTTCCTTTCCCTTTTTCTTCCTTGTAGCTGTCGGCTATGGCCCACCCACAAGGGGTTTCTAGAACTTTTCCTTTTCTTCTTTTCTCTTCTATTTAATTCCATAACGGTCGTTTATACTTAACTCTTGATTATTAACGATCGTTAGTTAAGCTTCGGTTTAATTTAATAAATATAATAAATATATTTAATAAATAAAATAACTCTTTACGTAATGTGTCTAATCCCGTAATCCCGAGTCCGATCCTATCACACGACTTTTAATTTTATGTCCATAAATTTTCAGCTTCCACTTGGACAAAATTCGAATATCGTGATTACATTGACTAGCGTCTAGTTACACTAGCAATGTCCCTAGTACAACTCGGGTAAGGTCTCCTGGACAAGAACCTTTTTATGATTCATCATTATTATTATCTTTTCATTTCAAATACAACGTTAATAGGATATGGATCTCAGTCATTCCTTACATTGACCATTCTGTTTCTCGTTTACGGATATAGCAAGATCACCAAAACAAATTTGGGTGAGGTCGCACAAATATCTTACTACTCCCCCGAGGGGCCCAACTGTATTATTCTTCAAAATAAATTTACGAAGGAAACGAATCCCATTTTGACTACAAGAAAAACTTATGAACTTTGCAACACTTCTGAAAATAACCCTTATAGCTACCAATTACGTTTAACGTTAGATTATTCCACAGAAATGCACTAGATCCATGACAGTTTCCTGGCATCTCAGGTCTAAGGATAACTATTTATGATTTACTTGATGACAAAGATCCATAAAGTAAAATCACATAGTTTCGATAAGTCCAATATTCAGTTCTTCGAATATCATCCAAAATTGATCAATATACTTTCAAGTACACTCTATCGCAATTTCGAATTGTCTTAGTTTAATAATACACCCATATTATTAATTGACAACGGAAATTTAGCATAACAATTTATTCATGGATTAAAACATGTAAAATAGGATACAAAATTAAATAACAAGAACAAACGAAATCCAATCTTTATTCCATCAAATTAATAATGTCTTAACATCCTTTATCCAAATACTAAAATAGATCAATGCATGAAAAACACGGTTGATGCTTCATGCCTCTAGTAATGACATTCATACTTGTTTGGCAAAGCATAAAGCAACCAATCTTGACCTATTGTAATTTTGAGAATACTTTCTTCAAGAATTCAATTTATTGAAGCTCTTGCATATGTGCATTCAAACAATTTGATATTGCCACATAGTATCAAAATCGTGAAACATCCTTGATCACCAATTTACTAAACTTCCAAAACAACACATTTGTAGTTCAAAGTATTCTAATTCTTTAATGTATAATGCAACTTTAATCAATCATGTCATCTCCATAGATCCCATGACTAATAATGAGTCTTACCTCAATTGTATCTTTTCAATTTTGACAACTTGTCATAAAAGATATAAATATGTTACTTTTAATATCTATTTGTAATGTTTGATTCCAACCAAACCTCCAAGTTTGTTGGTTATGATAATTTGCACAACTATTGACAAATTACTCATCCATAGAATATAGAAGCTGATCCAAGATTTAGGATGTTATTCTATATCAAACATATTCCTTCAGAATATTCATTACACAAGTTATTTAATAACTTTCAAATAGATATATTCAAATCATCTTGCATTTTAAGCATGATATAAATACAACTCGATACACATGAAAATTTCTCAAACCAGATGTAGATTTCTTCATGTCCCAAATATACATCTAAACTTACTACATGGCATATTACGTTGTATTTCCACCGCATAAATAAACAAATTTATTTGTTCCAAGGTTATGTATATATCTTATTTTCTAAATCCCTAAAGCAAAGTTTCACTTCAAATCTAAACCAAATCAACATTTAATTTGAATGAAAACTTACTTTCCTACATGTCTATTCGACACATATAATTTAAGAAAATAAACATAATACTCCCACTAGCTTTCAGGAATACTCAGAAATTATCATATTTCAAAATTTAAATATAATCTTAGATTTAAAATTAAACATAAGAATAATCTCCAAGATGCATGCTTTTATCCATTCATGAATAATTGCACTTTGTACTTTTCCAAAGATTTATTTTGAATTAATAAACTCCCTTCGATTACATAAGTCCTTGCTCAAGTAGTCATTCAAGAAATAGTTCATACATATCCAAATTTGTCAATTAAAATATGACAATCAAAATCTTTATATTTTTAATGCATTTAGGAAATAATACCTAATCACAATTAATTACTTAAGTGTGATTAATAATCTATTCATAATACATACATTAAATATGTGTACAATGTTGTCCATATAATTTCGACACAAAGATTAAACCACCACAATTGGCGTTTTTCTTCCTTTGACAGAAGCTCATCTCCAATTTCTAGTCAAACTATTTAAGATAAAACAAATCTAAACTTGATTATCTTATTTGGACAACATCTACAACATTCATAGTATGAGTCGTTTACCCACAACAATATTTGGTAACAAATCATAACGATTATTTGTAACTCATAATTCTCAACATATAAATCGCATATCCGAGATATCCTTGCGGACCTATGACTTAAATTCCTTTATCTTGAGAGTTAGCATTTACATGTCTACCTCATGATAATTACTAGTGTATTTCAGAAGATTATGTATCTTGTAATTTTATCTTTCAAGATCAAAACTCCCACTTGCTTTTAGTAACTTAAAGTTAATCTTTTAAGTACATAGCATATAGATCAACACTCCAACATTATCTATTGGGACATTACAAAAAAAAACAATGAAAGTTCTTAACTCTTTATTTTCTAAACAACCCACTTCATAAGTAGTTTAGAAACTAGAAGGGGGGGGGGGGGGTTGAATAGTTTCTCTTCAATTGGCTACCTAATTAAAATTACTTTCAATTAGGTTTGTATCAAAACTATCTTTTACTTGAAGATAAGTTGCATAATGATTAAGTTCAATTCAAATGCATTAGCAATGATAATTGGTAAGTGTAATGATAATGAAATAAGTAAAGAGTAAGGAAAGAGACAACTTAGTGGGAAGACACCAAGATTTATAGTGGTTCGACAACAAGGCTCTATCCTCGTTTCTACTCCACTCCTCGAGTACACCTACTCGAGATTTCGACTATATCCACAAGCTCCCTTCTTGGCGGAGAAAACCTTACATCGTCGCTTACATTATTTTCTGACACTAAGCTAAATGTCGAGACCAAATCTTTAGCTAGGACCAATCTACACAACGTTGCCTACTTCAAAATTTAGTGACACAAGGCTAGATGTCGAGTTCTAATCTCAAGGTAGAACCAATCTTCACGACGTTGCCCACTACACCATTTTACGACACAAGGCTAGATGTCGAGTTCTAATCCAAAGCTAGAACCAATCTTCACGACTCTTCACTTTGAATCTAAGTGAGAACTTCACACAACACAACTACTAATCACTTTCATGTTAAGTTAGAACTCACAAGATACAACCACATCACTTTATAGTTTAGTGAGAACTACTAATCAATCTATTACAACTCAACTAAACATATCCAAGTACACACATGTAGCTTGGATCTACACAACATAAATCCAAGCAAACACATATGCAATGGATGTACACAACAAATCCAAGTATTCACAAATAGCTTGGATGAACACAACTAGTCCAAGTATTCATATATACAATGGATTAACATAAAACAAAAAGGGTATCATGATGAACATGACTAGCTCATGGATTCATCTTTATCACAACACTAGTGAGTGAGTGATCTTCTCTTTGGACAAGGTAAAGGAGGGGATCAAGAAGATGATCATATGTAAACATACTTAACACATTAAGTGATCATTTACTAATGATTATGCTATAGAAAAGAGAAAGGGGCTGAGGAAAACGTCTAGAGAGGCTTGTTGGAAAATGAGATTTGATCCACTATTTAAAGGAGACAAAGTGCAACGGCTATCTGGGCATGGTACCTTATCTAGCCCGGCGGTTCCTTATCGCTAGAGAACCGCCTAGCTACTTAAGGTTCGGCCCGTAGACTACGCTATGTTTTTTCTCTGTCAGTGAGGTAGGAATATCTGAGGTATTTTAAACCTTCAAAGCATATTCTAATGGCATATGGAATATGCTATTTTCAAATTTACATTTTCCATTTTAATAAAACATTTTCTTAAAAAGAAAGTTTATTAAAAAATATTTTGTCATATTAATAAAAGTGAGTTTTAAGGATAATCACTTTGATGATCACTAAGTATGATTAAGAAAAGTTAGTGATATGATTATTACCTTGATGATAGTGTTAGTTAAATAATTCGTTTTATGTTTTACACTAAATGTGTTGTATAGTTTGTTGTGATCAAAACTAAGAAAGATTAGTTAACACTAATAATGTTTTTAGGCATCACTTGCATTAACAATCTCCCCCTTTTTGATTACGACAAACTATAAACTCATTTATGTAGAAACACAAAATATTGAATTATTAACGAGTTTATCACTATCATTTCTCCCCTTTGTCGTAGCAAAAAGGTTAACACAAGTCTTTGAAGAAAACCGGACTTTTCTAGTAGCTCCCCCTTGGTGGTTGCTCCCCCTTCCTTGGGGCACCAAGTATATGAGCTAAGGTGACATGCTACACAAAGGTTAGTAGAAAGAAAAGAAACACCAATGTATATATGATCACTACCTACTAAGTAACTTGAGAGGGAGAGAGAGAGGAAATCTCAAATTAGAAGCAAGTACTTTGCTAAGTATGTCCAAAGAGGTAATTGACAAAATCAAACTTCAATACAATGAAGATGATAAATTTGTCAAGGGGTTAAAGTCTAGAATTTATGGAATCACCCATAATCAATTGTAAAAAAATAACCATGATCAACTACAAAGAGAACTAAAGAAATAAAACACAAACAACACAAAGGTTACATATTAGAAGAAAGACACAACAAGGTAGATAGTCATACACACAATATGAGTATCTAAAGCAAAAGATATGGAAAATAAACCACAAAGCATAAGCTATTCTAATAGTGATAATTTTCCTAGATTGCTTAAAATGTAATAGATTCTAAAACAACTAAAGTATTAAAGACTCCAAGAGTGCTTAGTCCTTTAGTTGGAAAAATAATACGACGATGCATCATTCAAAGTTTTGTCCACCAGAACGAAAACTTAGAGAGGAGGTCGAGTGAGGAGGAATTCAAGGAAATTTAACTTCCCATACACATGAGCAAGTTCAATTTGTTGAAATCGACAACAAGCACACGAGGATCCATGATGCAACACAAAATAGGTTGATGAGGGAAGGCCATCGAACCTAGGGTTTGGTGGTGGTAGGGTGATAGGGTAGGAAATGTTTTCACAATGCCTTGTGAGGTTTGGGAAGGTTGAAAAGTCATTAAGTTGGGGGGTGTTGAAGGATTGTGGTGGTGGGGGAACATTTTCCTTTGCTCCGGTGATGGGGTTTATGCTATATGTCTCATTCCAATACTTGATTGGAGAGAAGGTGGGGTTTTTGGTTGGTTTGGAAGAAGAAGGTTCATTTTTCTTGATCCAAATAGGTCGAACCGAGATTTTCGGTTTCTTTGAAAGCCTGGATGAGGAAGCTTTGGGTGTGGAGGGTTGTGACAATGAAATGTCAAGGTTATGAATGGAGGAGTTAGGCATTGTTGAGGTGTGAGAATGAAATCTCAAGGTTGGGGGTATAAGAAGAATGTAGTCAAGGATTTGAACACAAAATGTGAAGTGTCAAGGAATGTTTAGCCAAATTGAGTAAACATGGAATCTTGACAGGGTATATGGTTAAATTTTTTTTGACCAAAAACGAGTCAAAAGATGGCTGTCCGCGGTACCTTATAGGGACCGGAGCTTCCTTATAACTTAAGGAACCGCGCGACTTTAATGAGCCGCGTGCAGTGGACTAGAAACCATGTTTTTCCAGGATTTTGAGAAAAACTAAGACTTTTTCAAAAAGTTGCAAATCTTGGAATTTTACCTCTATTAGCAATAAATTATGATAGGGTTGCATAAAAGCAACACATTCTCAAAGAATGTCTTGACAAAGGGTGACAAAATATTTAGATAACGTTTTGAACCAATTTTAGTCAAGTTTTAGAGGTTGTGATAGATTTAGGTTCAATTTTAATTTCAAATTAAAGTTGATTAATGTGCACATAAGGATAGAAACACACAATGCTAAATCCATTGACCAACTTCATGAAAAACTCATGAAGGAAGAAAGTACAATAATAAAAGAAAAAGAAAAACAACTAACTAATACAAAGTTAGCTTAACACTAGGTCTAGATGAGTAGTCTTCTTTGGCTTGGTTTTGTTGAAAAACACTTATTAAGAATACTCATCATTCATCTCCTAGGAGGAGGCATGGAGAACAAGGCAAGCAAGAACTCTTGCAACCTCCTATGTAGTCCAAACATCTCCATCCTAAGGTTATAGATGATGTAGTGGTTGTAGAGGCAACATGAACAATTAGGACCATGAGTCTCTTGGAACCCATAGTAAGGATCACCCATGAGGAGGGAGAGTGGGACACCCAAAATTGGAGTGTTTGAGGGAGGTGGAGGTGGAGGAGGCATGTTCTGCAAGGGTGGAGGTGGAGGAGGCATGTTCTCCAAGGGTGATGTGGGTGGGTGTGGAGGCAAGCTCTCCAATGGTGAGATGGGTGAGTGTGGAGGAATGTTATCCAAGGGTGGTGATGTGGGTGAGTTTGGAGGGGTAAATGGTGAAGTCACCAAGGTATCATCAAAGTCATTCACAAAAGGAATGCTTTGGATTGGTTGGGGTTGGGTAGTCACATCCAAGGGTGCACTTGGAGTGAAGGGTGAAGATAGCTCATTCATTCTTGAGTGGAATGAAGAGGAGGTAGAACCATGAGAATGGTTAGTACCATGGGTGGAGGTTGTCTTGCATGGTGCAAGAGATGGTGAGGGTGGAAGAAATGAGAATTGGAACAATCTCATTTTTGGGTGTGTGAAAGGGTGAGGAGCTAAGCTTGGGTACCTTAATCCTAATCTTAAGGATTTTCTTTGGGGTGGAGGTTTTGGAAGAGTTTGAGGTTTTTGTAGAAACCATGGTTGTAAAGGGTGGTTTAAGGGTTAGGGATGAATGGTTTGATGTGTGAAGAACATGGCTAACAAGGTGGGTTTAAATGGGCAAGGGGATGATCCAAACTAGTAATGGGTTAAAATCATTTTAGGTGAATAATGAATTTAGGTAACCTAGTTTAGGAAATGTGCAGGTTTTTGAAAAGAATCATGCAAGGTTTACACAGATTGAAGAAAATAGTGTAAAGCAAAGATTCTGTCGGACACAGTAGCCGACGGTTCCTTATCTAGGACTGGCGGTTCCTTATCGATAAGGAACCGCTGGTCGATATGGAACCGCGACTAGAGGTGTTCAAAAATCACACATCCTCAAATTTTGGTTAACCCAGATTTTTACCAAAGGATTCACAAGCCAAAGTTAACTACTGACCAAAATCTAGGAAGCTAAATAACATATAGGATGCACAAAGCTATGCAAATCACAAACATGATGGCATAGACAACATTTAGGATGAAAATAATTAGTAATCCAAACAAGTAGCATTAGTTAATACACAACCAAACCAAAGTAAAAACAAGCAAATGTTTAAACATCACATGACAAGTATACTTTGAAACAATTCAAAGTCTTCACCTCCTTTTCTTGCCCAATCCCTTGATCATGTTTCCCAAGAACTTGAATCCCTTCCTTGACTCAACCCGATGTTAATGCAATTCACCTCGAGTCCTAAGATTTTCACAGTAGAGATGCTCCATATTGAGATCTTCCGGTACTTCACTAGAATAATGAGGTGGAGGAGCTAAGTCTTCAAGTCCATCCTCAAATGGGTTTGAGGATGGGTGGGAATTACTCGAAGAGTTGAAATGAGAACTAGTACCAATGCCATCACCATCACTTGTTGGCATATGGGTGTCCTCATCATCCGGCTCTTGATGATCGGATTTTCGCGAACCTCGATCACTTCTAGGCTTTCTTTCATATACCTCTTGAATAGGTAACATAACCCGATGAACCGGGTGAAAGCGAGAAAGGTCGAGTTGAGGAAAATCATGAGCAACCCTTTTGAAAAGGCGAGTAAGAAGCATAGCATAGGGAAGGTTTGTATTGGGCTTTGAAAAGGCATAATTTATTCGCCGAGCGATATAGAATGCCAAATTGTACTTGGTTGATGTAAAGATGCAAAATAACATATGCACCATACAAGCCGGGATATGATCTCGGTTTCCACCAAGACAAAATACATTCTCCCTAAGGATATTTTCCCATTGGACCATAAAATCCTTAAGGTCGCTTGAGATCACTACATAGCGATTCACATGCCGCACATTAGTATGAAGGCTTCTCACAACGTTTCCATCACGCTCTTTAGAAATGATATCAAGGATGAATTGTAGATCAATTTCAGCGTGGTCATTTGGAGGTTTGTCGTTGGATTCCAAGAGAGCATCAAGTCTCCATTTGTCCGTGAAACGACAAGTGCCTTCATATGGCACACCAAGAATATCACCAAAATCATCGAGAGAATATTGAAGATTTGATCATTCAAAAAGAATCGAATGAATATTTCGCCATTGAATTCAAGCATGGTGTAAGAGCTAAAGAGTTCAAGAAGGAACAAGGGATATATATCTTCGTCTATGAAGAGCAAGCAATCAAACCCAATATGCCCAAACATAGATTTGATATAATAATACCCCGTTATTCCTTCATCTACAACTCTACCCTCATGGAAATTTTGAGTTGAAAGAGATGAAAAGGAGTTTTGAAGTTGAGTGGAAGCAAAGGTTTGGGAAATGTTTGGCATATATTGTCTAGTGAGTTGATGATCCTTTTGGTATTGTGAAGGCATGATTAGTACCTAAATACAAACAAGAAAATATATTTCCAATCACTCATATGAAAAATTAAAATTAAAAATCAAAATATGAGAATGTGTTATATCAATTTCTTGACAAACAAAGGAGTGAATCCATATCATTCTCATGTTCACAATGTAACTATTCCATTATTTACCAAGAACATATGAACTATGTTGGATCAACAATGGACTAGAACATTGGTCTTTCAAAACAAGATTTTTAGGTAAGCATTAACAATGTCATTACCTATTTGTTCATTGGTTCATCTCAAATCCATCTTTTAACCAAAATTATTTAACCAAAATTCGGATTTGTTCTACAAGTGGGTTTTAGTGAAATCTCAATGAATATGAACCTAAGGAATCATAGTAAAATAACCATGTCAACCCACATTCCTATTAAGGTTCTAATTCAATTTCAATTTTAAAAATCCTCAATTATGAAAGGATGAACCCTAGAACAAAATAGATGAAATTAAAAGAAAATACTTACAATTAATTGATGTTAGATGAAGGATGAGTGAAACCCAAAACTTGGAATCAATTAATTTGAGTGATTGAAGGTTTTTGAAGCTTCAACAATGGTGGAAGGAGGATAACCCGTCGGCAGTGTGTTTTTGGGAGAGAGAGAGATAATGGTTTGAAAAAGAATAAAATAATAAAACTGGCGCTCTGATAAGTTTTACTGCCCGCTGTTCCTTATCGGTAGAGAACCGCGGGTTTGAACCGCCAGAGATAAAGAACCGCCTACAGAGGCAGGTTTTTATCAATGAAATACGCCAAATTTTAAAAACCAAGTTTTTCTAAAATACTTAACAATATGTCTTAAACTTATTAGAATACCATTGGATCATCATAACACTAAGCAATATGCCTTAATGAAGGATTACGAGTTGAATTGAGATCGAAAAGAATAAACGGACAAACGACTACTCGTAGCGAGACAGCAAAGTAGATATAAGTCAAGGGAAGTGAATAAAGACTAAGACCAATGCTCAATGGATTAATGACAATCCTCAAATCATGGAGACGAAGAGCTTGTGTCATATATAGTGGTTTAAGACTTGCCTTTCTGGCGTAGTGTTAAACGGCTTTGGTAATGAATAAACACAAAGCAAATATTGATGCATAGACTAAGATCACTTTCAATAATAGTCTTACTCTAAACCAAAGTATGAGCAAGGTATTAATTCACTTTCTCTCCCACAAAGGGCCTACTAACCGTATGGGTGCAAACCATGGATATCATGCTTGATACTTTAAGCTACTACTAACTCACTCTACATAACCATAGTGAGTCAAGTATCCAAGCAATGAAGGTTTGAGAGGATAAAAGAAAGGAATCACAAACCACAAACAAATGTCAAGGCAAGGATGCCAAGAACAAGCACATAGTCAAGTAATGATCAAAAGAATGATCAAAGGGCGTGTGGAAGAACAAAAACGTACCTTGGCCACAAAGAGCATTCCAATCCATCAAGGAATCAATGAAAGCCCCAAGAATGACTATGATGAATACTAAGTCTTCAAAGGCTAGTATCATTCCCAATCATCTTGATGTCATCATTCAAGGATGTTGAAGATCGATGAAGATGAATCTTCTACAAGTGCAAGTGACTCAATTCACGACCAATTTAATGATTGATCTTCATGAGTACGTACATAAAACAAGATTCTAAACTAGTAGATACATTTCAAGAGTAGATCTACAATGTATAAATGCTACTAATCTAAGAGTGATGTAATATTACCAATTAAGAGACCTATTTTCTAAGAAGAAATAGTTTTGACCAAAGAGAAACTTTAGTACAACTTAACCTTCTAATTTGAGGAGACAATGGATCGATCCAAGTTTTTAAGTACAATATACTTCAAAGATCTTGAGTGACCATCTCTCTGATACCAATTGTAGAAACTAGAAGGGGGGGGGGGGGGGTTGAATAGTGTCTCTTTGATTGGATACCTAATTAAAATTACTTTCAATTAGGTTTGTATCAAAACTATCTTTTACTTGAAGCTAAGTTGCATAATGATTAAGTTCAATTCAAATGCATTAGCAATGATAATAGGTAAGTGTAATGATAATGAAATAAGTAAAGAGTAAGGAAAGAGACAACCTAGTGGGAAGACACCAAGATTTATAGTGGTTCGACAACGAGGCTCTATCCTCGTTTCTACTCCACTCCTCGAGTACACCTACTCGAGATTTTGACTATATCCACAAGCTCCCTTCTTGACGGAGAAAACCTTACATCGTCGCTTACATTATTTTCCGACACTAAGCTAAATGTCGAGACCTAATCTTTATCTAGGACCAATCTACACAACGTTGCCTACTTCAAAATTTAACGACACACGGCTAGATGTTGAGTTATAATCTCAAGGTAGAACCAATCTTCACGACGTTTCCTACTTCACCAGTTTACGACACAAGGCTAGATATCGAGTTCTAATCCAAAGCTAGAACCAATCTTCACGACTCTTCACTTTGAAGCTAAGTGAGAACTTCACACAACACAACTACTAATCACTTTCAAGTTAAGTGAGAACTCACAAGACACAACCACATCACTTTATAGTTTAGTGAGAACTACTAATCAATCTATTACAACTCAACTAAACATATCCAAGTACACACATGTAGCTTGGATCTACACAACATAAATCCAAGCAAACACATATGTAACGGATGTACACAACAAATCCAAGTATTCACAAATAGCTTGGATGAACACAACTAGTCCGAGTATTCATAAATACAATGGATTAACATAAAACAAAAAGGGTATCATGATGAACATGACTAGCTCATGGATTCATCTTTATCACAACACTAGTGAGTGAGTGATCTTCTCTTTGGACAAGGTAAAGGAGGGGATCAAGAGGATAATCATATGTAAACATACTTAACACATTAAGTGATCATTTACTAATGATTATGCTATAGAAAAGAGAAAGGGGCTGAGGAAAACGTCTAGAGAGGCTTGTTGGAAAATGAGATTTGATCCACTATTTAAAGGAGACAAAGTGCAACGGCTATCTGGGCGCGGTACCTTATCTAGCCCGGCGGTTCCTTATCGCTAGAGAACCGCCTAGCTACTTAAGGTTCCGCCCGTAGACTACGCTCCGTTTTTTTGTCTGTTAGTGGGGTAGGAATATCTGAGGTATTTTAAACCTTCAAAGGATATTCTAATGGCATATGGAATATGATATTTTCAAATTTACATTTTCCATTTTAATAAAACATTTTCTTAAAAAGAAAGTTTATTAAAAAATCTTTTGTCATATTAACAAAAGTGAGTTTTAAGGATAATCACTTTGATGATCACTAAGTATGATTAAGAAAAGTTAGTGATATGATTATTACCTTGATGATAGTGTTAGTTAAATAATTCGTTTTATGTTTTACACTAAATGTGTTGTATAGTTTGTTGTGATCAAAACTAAGAAATATTAGTTAACACTAATAATGTTTTTAGGCATCACTTGCATTAACAAGTAGTTTAGCAAAATCTGAACTTCATTTTTAAGATAAAACGTGATTCATCACATTCCATATATAATGGTATCTTATTAATCTTCTTAGCTCAAGTCATACTCGACCTTCTAACCTTGATATCTTTTGGAAGAAATGAAGATATTGTTATCTTGAATCAATCATCATATTGATTCTCCTAATGAACATACCACAACAATGTTGTATTTATTTAGGGTTAATATTGTAAGTCAATCTAACATCATTTAAGATAAATATATATCTTTTAGTTTACCTATATACCAAATAAATCATTTTCATGGTATAATAGATTTCCTAACCATTTGCATGCTTTATAACTCAAGTACTTCTAACATAAGTCACTTCATTTTATGTTTTAAAAAAAATAAAAGTTATAATTTCATTATACGTTTTAAGTCATTTTGAAAATGACTCCATATATATGTCTTAGCGAAAAGAGATCATACATTAACGTCTTACTTTATTTTATACGTCTATCAAGACTTTTATGTTTGTGACTTTATATAATAAATCATAAACATGTATAACTAAAGTAATCATGAACACCACTAGGTTTCATTAATCTTTCAAGTTAATTCACTACTATGTCTATTTATGTAATTCCAAGAATACACAAATATTTTAGTATAAGATTACTCTATGTATTTATGTCATTCAAGGAATTGTCCATTTTAAGAAATCACAAAATAATCCACGCCCGATCTCACGACATGTGGATATTTTACCCTTGTGTTTACAATTTAGTCCAAGCTCTCACATGACTAAATCAAAACAACAAGTGTTTCTTAATGTGAATGATATATATATACTTTTAAGTAGTCTTCTAATCATATCCACACATAATCTAACTTTCATCTAATAAATATTAGATTGTTAGTCTCTTATCTTAAAGACAAGAGAATCATATCTTTATGAGTTGTTTCTTGCACACAATGTTCATTTCTCCCACTTGTGCATGGACCAACCTCATATATTAGATAAACATCACGTCTAACGTTCGTCTATACAAATATGATTGTGTCATATATACTAGCTTTTTACAAGTAGATGTAGAACCACTTAATCAATAAGAGTCAGTACATAACTATCCTTGAAGATAACATGGATTATTACCAAAGATAACATGGATTATTACCAAGATGACAAAACTTGTAACTCCCACTGAATTAGAGAATGTATTAATAGACTCAAATTCAGAAATACAACACAATTCTCCCACTGAATTTGACAACATTGAAAATGTTTCATAATCAGCAAAATAAATTAGTGTTGTGTTTACTTTCTTACACTTTTGAAAAACACATTCGTAACAATTACTTGTAGTGTTAAAGAGTGTACTCTACTTCGTAAATGACGACTTACCCATCAAATGCTTTTAACTTGAAAATTTTGGCATGCAATTTCTTCCTTAATAGGTCTACCAACCCCACAATGGTATGTAGTGCCTATGAATGGTCAAAGCACAACTACTAGACAAAAATGACTAGTTTGCCTTATAACCAATTAGCGGTAACTTTTAATAACTCAAAAAATGCATTTTCCTTAACTATTAAAGTTTGCTATGAGTTATGTATTTGAATTTTACATTTCTAAAATCCTTATTACTCCTTCTTCACTCATGGAATATAGTTTAGGTTTATCTTTTCATTTTAAATTGACTTTATCCTCAACCATACGGTTTTAGATCAATAAATGAACAGACCACGTTTATGGTGTAATGTTGCATTAATACATTTGTAAAAGAATTTACAAAATTCAATCTTAGTACTTTTGGTAATACCATTCAAGAAAATAAAATTACCCCAGTAATAATAACCATAATATTTTCCTTAAAAACTAGAATCCAAATTGATATAATTTTATCACATCAGTTGATCTGCTAGCAATAAAAGTATTCAAGATGGTAACTTATCGAACAAAGATTGACAAAAAATTTGTAATTTCTAGATTCTTTAAGGGATTTACATTGCCAAAAGTCATTCTGCATTGTAAACATGTTTCATCCCTTTGATAGGTGTGAAAACACCCATCCTTTTACCACTTATTGCTTGCTAAAACGAGACAAAAACGCGTATTTAATGTCATTTGTTTGGAATTATGCGTGGTATTGTGTTTTTATTGTGTTTCAGAGCCAAACGTATAAATATTGAAGAAAACATGGGATTGCACGGGTTTTATCGAAGAAAAAGACGAAAGACGAAGTCTAAAGTCCAAGAGTGCAAAAGATTTGAAGTCAATGGGCCTATTTGAAGATTTATCGAAGAAAAGGACCAAAGATGGAAGATTTATATATGTCGAAGAATTCAAGTCTATTAAATGAAGAAATGAAAAGACGAGTTGAATTTATTCATCGACAAATCCCGAATCAAAGTCGAAAACGTCAACTTTATTAAAGAGACGAGAAGACAAAAAGAAAGGAGAAAAGCCCACTCACCAACCCACTCACAAGGCCTATAAATAGAACCTCCTCACCAAAAAAATAGACTAGTTTTTATTCTTCCTTTTTTTTGGTTCGTTTAAGCCAACACCATTAGGGTGTTTGGCACTTTTTTCATCCTTCAATCCATATTTATGTAAGTTTAATCTTTACCTTTATTTGTTTGAATCCTAATCTTTAATATAAGCTTTACTTTAATCTCGTTCTTCTTTCTTTTTGATTCTAAGTTTTTTAAGTTTTGATTTGGTTTCCTAAAATCATGTGGGTTTTGTGTTTTTATTGATTTTGATTCGAGAAAACTTGTTGTTTTAGATGTTTAGGTGTTTAATAAATCTTGTTTGATTGATTTGGTTGTGTTCTTGAGTTTTTATAGTTTTTATTAAGTGGGTTTCGATTAATCTAGTTTTAATTTCAAGATTTGTTGATTGGGTTTGATTGATTATTGTTAGTTGATGTTTAATGGTTAGTTTGGTTTAGTCTTTAGATTTAACTTGGTTTATTTGGATTAAATTCGTATTTACAAAGTATTTATTTTCCCATGTTTTTCGTGACTGTTAGTTTTCCCAGTCTTTACCGAACAAGTCAATTCTCCTGAACGAGCAAGTTTTACCGAACCAATCATTTTTTCGAACAAGTCTATTTTTCCGAACGAAGCTATTTTTCCGAACGAACCAATTATTTTTCCCGAACCAATAAATTTTCCCGAATGAGCATTTTTTTCTGAACCAACAATTTTTACCGAACGAGCATTTTTCCCGAACCAGTGAATTTTTCCGAATGAGCCATTTATTCCGAATCAAGCTTTTTCCCGAATGAGCTAATTTTCCTGAACGAATAGATTTTTTCGAACTAAGCTATTTTTCCGAACGAACAAATTATTTTTCCCGAAGCAATAAATTTTCCCGAACGAGTTGATTTTTCCCGAACGAGCATTTTTTACCAAACCAAGCTTTTTCCTGAACGAATCAATTTTACCGAATGAGTAGTTTTACTTAGATTTGTAATTTTTATTTTTCCGAAAAATAGCACGTTTCCCGAAATCTCTGTTTTTTCCAAGTAGTTATCTAATTTTACAGAAAAAGTGTCAGTTTCTCTTGATATTGTTTCTAGCTTATTTTTAATTCATTTATTCGTTTCGCTTTTACCCTTTAAGTAGAAATAGAATACCAAACTTTCTTTTATTCACCAAAAACGATTAAGTCTAATTTAAAACCGGAAGTCAAGTCGAATTGAATCGAAAAAGAACTTACTAAAAATTGAATATTAAAATGGCGTCGTTGTCGGCTTTGCTAATTGCATTATATGACAACCGAAAAAGAGCTTTTAGCTATTGTCTATGCCTTTGAAAAATTTCACCCCTATCTTGTTTTATCCACCACCATCGTATACACGGACCATTCCGCGTTGAAGTACTTGTTGACCAAACAAGATTCTAAGCCAAGACTTCTTCGTTGGGTTTTGCTCCTTCAAGAATTTAAAACCGAAATTCGTGATAAGAAGGGCGCTAAAAACCTAGCAGCGGATCATCTTAGTAGACTCGAGGATCCGTATCAAGGGGAGCACCCAAATAAAGAGATTAATGAATCTTTTCCCCTGGAGACCTTGATGTCTATTAATTCGAATCTTGATGAGACCCCGTGGTTTGCGGACATTGCAAACTACTTGGCGGGTGGAATTCTCATCCACAGGTTAACATCCTAACAAAAGAAGAAGTTCTTTAAAGATGTTAAGACTCACTTTTGGGATGACCCGTATCTCTTCAAACAATGCGATGATCTGATTATTCGCCGGTGTGTTGACGGACCCGCAGCTCTAGATATTCTAGAAGCTTGCCATAAAGGACCCACCGGTAGTCACTTTGGTCCCAACTACACCGCGAAGAAAGTGTTTGATTCAGGATTTTATAGGCCCACCATTTATCGTGACGCTCACGAAATGGTTAAAAATTGTGATGCTTGCCAACGACAAGGAAAGATCACACATAAAGATGAGATGCCTCAAAATATTATACAAGAATGTGAAATCTTTGATCTATGGGGTATCGACTTTATGGGGCCATTTCCATCATCTAAAGGGAACAAGTACATCCTCGTAGCCGTTGACTACGTTTCTAAATGGGTTGAAGCTAAAGCCTTACCCACTAACGATGCGAGGGTGGTTGTGATCTTTTTGAAACAACTATTTGCTAGATTCGGTGTGCCTCGTGCTATTATTATTGATCGCGAGACTCATTTTTGCAATGATCAATTCGCAAGAGTCATGGCTAAGTATGGTGTCAATCACCGACTTTCCACCGCGTATCATCCACAAACTAATGGCCAAGTCGAGGTGTCCAACCGTGGACTCAAACGAATCTTAGAACGTACCGCGGGAGAGCATCGTGCCTCGTGGGCCGATAAGTTAGATGATGCTTTGTGGGCTTTTCGTACTGCATATAAGACCCCGATTGGTTGTACACCTTATCGTCTTGTGTACGGGAAAGCATGCCACCTCCCAATTGAGTTGGAGCACAAGGCTTATTGGGCCTTGAAATGGGCTAACTTCGACATCAACAAAGCTGGTGACTTGAGAAAAAGCCAACTCAATGAACTTAACAAATTGAGGAATGAAGCTTATGAGAACTCACTGATCTATAAAGAGAAGACCAAGCTCATTCATGATTCCAAGATTAAGAACCGAGAGTTCCAAGTTGGAGATAAAGTTTTACTCTTTAACTCTCGGTTGAAAATCTTTTCCGGAAAACTGAAATCTCGTTGGTCCGGCCCATTCACCGTTGCTAATATTTTTCCATATGGTACTATTGAGCTAGCTCATCCTAATGGACCTAATTTTAAGGTGAATGGCCAACGAGTGAAGATGTACTTTGGAGAGGACATCTCTCATGAGATGATTCCATACCTTTCCACCTTTCCTTTGAATTAATTCGGGACCGAGTCAGGCTCGTGACTTAGTTAACAAAAACAAGCGCTCTTCGGGAGGCAACCCGAGTATCTATCCTCCCCTTTCCGTTTTTCATCATAAGTGTAGGGGGAGCTATACAGGTTGTTTGTGTTTGTGTGGTGATGTGATTGCAGGGATAAGTGCACTTTTGGAATCTTTGAAGAACCGTGCTCCCGTGTTATCCGCAAATCCGGTTCTATCTCTCAACTATCGTGATTCAATTTTGTACATACATAAAACTTGCAATTGATCACTTTAGTTGTCTCTTCCTTAGCTTGATTTAACCAACGTACACAATGTCATAAGTGTAGGGGAGCCCTTTCCCACATACTTAAACATTGAGGACAATGTTTATATTAAGGTAGGGGAGACTTATATCGAAGTAATAAGTGGGCTTTTCCATTAAAGTGTCCTCATTTAACCGGAAAATCGTCTTTTTTGGCATTTTTCAAATTTTTAAATAATTTTGGCCAAGTAGTGGTAATTTTTAAATTTTTATGTCTTTTATTTCCTTCCTTTTATCATTTCTATCATATGTATATATCCTGAAATAAAGTCAAAAATAAAAGAAAAATAAAAAATATTAATGAAGTGGTTTAGCTAGTTTAGAAGTCTTTGATATATTAGGCCCGTTGTGATTATTTTGACTCAACTCGAATTTACTTATCTAAGTTTATTCTAGCTAGTATCCTTAACCATGTAGACCTTAACTGGTTTATTAGACTAAGCATCCACGAGTCTCATTACTTGAGATTTTAAATTGTGGAGAACGAGAAATGATACAAGTCAATTATAAGTCGGTATTCTTGCATAAGCACACTTGGTGTAAGTATACGCTTTTTCTCCCATCGCCTTAAATAATAAATTCAATAAGTAAGGTCTTACGGTTTGAAAAGTTACTTAGCTTCTAGCCCAAAATCGTTTAGAAGTTGCTCGGTAATGATAAGAGTTCATAGCCAAGGAATAACTTATTGAAGCGGGGCGCGAAGATTGGCGAGTCCGAAAAGGCCCTAACAAGGCATGACGATTCCATTTTATTGCTAAAGATCCAAGATGATGTGAAAAGCATTATTCCCAAAATCAATATGAAGGATCAAGACGCACGACGAAAAGCAATCAACTCCCATAAAGATCATGGAGAAGTCTATCCGAAAAGACCCTAACAAGGTACGAGGATAAATAGATCCAAGTCCGAAAAGGAGGCGGATCGTTGTATTTCAAAATCCCAAATAAAGATTGAAGTAATAATGATGAAGTCGTGGTCAACAAAGTTGAAGTATCTCTCAAAATACTCCAAGTGAAGAAATTCTATAAATGAAGAGAAGACCATAATTTCAAGAACGTCTCTCAAGATTCTAAGTATGAAGTACATGCCAAATATCGGTCCAAGAAAGGTCTCAAATCGTGAAGCGAGTTATGCCAAGATATGAACTTTTTGAGGTCTCGAGAAGCAGTTTTAAGAGATTTTGTCCTTTAGCTAATTATTGATTAAATCGTCCTACTTTATTTTCGGCCTAATAAATTATCGAAATAAGTCTAAAAATGTATCTTCATGATCATTCTAAGATAAAAATAAAATATAAGAGATACACCTAGGAATAAGGGAGTTTAAGTGTATACTTAAGCCAAATTGACATAATTTTATCACATTAGTTGATCTGCTAGCAATAAAAGTATTCAAGATGGTAACTTGTCGAACAAAGATTGACAAACAATTTGCAATTTCTAGATTCTTTAAGGGATTTACATTGCCAAAAGTCATTTTTCATTGTAAACATGTTTCATCCCTTTGATAGGTGTGGAAACACCCATCCTTTTACCACTTATTGCTTGCTAAAACGAGACCAAAACGCGTATTTAATGTCATTTGTTTGGAATTATGCGTGGTATTGTGTTTTTGTTGTGTTTCAGAGCCAAACGGATAAATGTTGAAGAAAACATGGGATTGCACGGGTTTTATCGAAGAAAAAGACGAAAGACGAAGTCTAAAGTCCAAGAGTGCAAAAGATTTGAAGTCAATGGGCCTATTTGAAGATTTATCGAAGAAAAGGACCAAAGATGGAAGATTTATATATGTAGAAGAACTCAAGTCTATTAAATGAAGAAATGAAAAGACGAGTTGAATTTATTCATCGACAAATCCCGAATCGAAGTCGAAAACGTCAACTTTATTAAAGAGACGAGAAGACAAAAAGAAAGGAGAAAAACCCACTCACCCACCCACTCACAAGGCCTATAAATAGAACCTCCTCACCAAAAAAATAGACTAGTTTTTATTCTTCCTTCTTTTGGTTCGTTTCAGCCAACACCATTAGGGTGTTTGGCACTCTTTTCATCCTTCAATCCATATTCATGTAAGTTTAATCTTTACCTTTATTTGTTTGAATCCTAATCTTTAATATAAGCTTTCCTTTAATCTCGTTCTTCTTTTCTTTTTTGATTCTAAGTTTTTTAAGTTTTGATTTGGTTTCCTAAAATCATGTGGGTTTTGTGTTTTTATTGATTTTGATTCGAGAAAACTTGTTGTTTTGGATGTTTAGGTGTTTAATAAATCTTGTTTGATTGATTTGGTTGTGTTCTTGAGTTTTTATAGTTTTTATTAAGTGGGTTTTGATTAATCTAGTTTTAATTTCAAGATTTGTTGATTGGGTTTGATTGATTATTGTTAGTTGATGTTTAATGGTTAGTTTGGTTTAATCTTTAAATTTAAATTGGTTGATTTTGGATTAAATTCGTGTTTACAAAGTATTTGTTTTCCCCTGTTTTTCGTGACTGTTAGTTTTCCCAGTTTTTACCGAACAAGTCAATTTTCCCGAACGAGCAAGTTTTACCGAACCAATCATTTTTCCCGAACGAGTCAATTTTTCCGAACGAAGCTATTTTTCCGAAAGAACCAATTATTTTTCCCGAACCAATAAATTTTCCCGAATGAGCATTTTTCCTGAACCAGTGAATTTTCCCGAATGAGCCATTTATTCCGAATCAAGCTTTTTCCCGAATGATCTAATTTTCCCGAACGAATAGTTTTTTTCCGAACGAAGCTATTTTTCCGAACGAACCAATTATTTTTCCCGAACCAATAAATTTTCCCGAACGAGTTGATTTTTCCCGAACGAGCATTTTTTACCAAACCAAGCTTTTTCCTGAACGAATCAATTTTACCAAACGAGTAGTTTTACTTAGATTTGTAATTTTTATTTTTCCGAAAAATAGCACGTTTCCCGATATCTCTGTTTTTACCAAGTGGTTTTCTAATTTTATAGAAAAAGTGTCAGTTTCTCTGGATATTGTTTCTAGCTTATTTTTAATTCGTTTATTCGTTTTGCTTTTACCCTTTAAGTAGAAATAGAATACCAAACTTTCTTTTATTCACCAAAAACGATTAAGTCTAATTTAAAACCGGAAGTCAATTCGAATTGAATCGAAAAGGAACTTACTAAAAATTGAATATTACCCTTCTTTATGCCTTAAGTTTCCAGATCTCACTGAGTAACTTAATTAAGTCTACTAATCTAAAGAACGTAAAACATTCATGCGAATTCTCATTCTATGATCGTTTTTTTTCCATCACAACATCGCCCCGAATCTCATATGACGATAATTGTAACTTCAAGTGTTCGTCAATTAGATGTCATAAGACTTAAATCTTAGGGTATAGATTTTGGTGTCAAAATCATGTATGGAGAAGCATGCATACATCTCCATAACATAAGTTTAATAAAATATTTATTAAACTTTTTGGTGAGACTAAACGATTTCGCCACATATTCACAAGTTGAGGTATTGGTTAAACCAATTAACGATTTTACCCACAACTAAATTCACACATTACGTTCCTAGAACTTGGCTAAAGCACAAAGCAATAACCTTATTCATTGTGTTTCGTATGTTAATTAATGCGGTTAAATCAACCTTAAGGAATTATGCAAATAACAACCGTAGGTAATTCCAACTTTGACGCATAGGCGAGCCAGGAATTTGGTCAGCGCTGAAGCATAACACCTCCTTCCTTAACAGGGTACATGACCAGCAGTGCGTTATACCCACTTTATAGTTTGTCAAAATTGAGTAGGCCGTTAAGTTATTATTGCAATTTCGATCAACGCAAATCATATGTAATTTAGATCTCAAAACAATTCATTAATTTTGATATGATTTAGTCCATATTATTTTTCTTGAAAAAATTACCCTTGTTTACAACATACAAAATAAACGCATGAAAACAATAAGGTACAAAAAAAACTAAATCATAAACACATAATAACAATTTATATGTGCAATAAATAAATCAAATAGCAACATGCATACGATTTATTCAATAAATTCATCAAATCTAGGTTTTTATATCCATATAAATTTTACCCTAATTTTAGATTTATTGAATCAAATAAAACAAGTAGCAAAACACGTAACAATTACCACATAAAATCATATGATCCATGAAAAACATGCACGTTCATCACGGATCTCCCACATTCTCTTAACAATTAAATACTACGGATCGTAACCATACATGACATAACAATTAATTCATGCAAACATCTAAAGATCATTACCATGTAATTTTAGGGTTTACAAAAAAAACTTTTTTTTATAAAAAATTTGGCCAAAGCCGATTTTTAAAAAACAATAAAAATCAAAACCCTAATTTTTTATAAAACCTAAAAAACAACATGTAATTTTAACACAAATCATTATTAGTTAAAAAAACCTTTAGATCTCGATAATTATAACATGTTAAAACGGCTCGCGATGCCACTGAAGGTTTATATAGTTCATAACAATTATTCAAAACCCTAAATAAGATCAAAGCACACATAGCGGAATCGATTTAACAAGATCATAATAATAACACAATTATAATTAATCGAATTAGGGTTACATACCTTTATCCTAGCGAAGATCCACAAGATCACCAACGAATCACCAATTAGGGTTTATGACGAACACTAACAAGATATAGTCTAAAGTAAGACTATATTACGTTCTTGTACACACGTAATACAACGAGCTAACCGTGATTCTAGCACGTGTAAACCGAGCTTCTACGCTTGTGGAATATCTACCCAACAACCCTAGAGAGGGGCTAGGACTAGATTATTGCTAAACCAAAACCAAAGGATAAAAGGAACCCTAAAAAAGGTGTTTTCCCTTTGGAGTTGATTTGCAATAGCAACCTAAAAAATTAACCAAAACTAAACGAATCCCTTAGGGCATTCGTGGGAGTTGATCGGCCAAAGGAGAGAAAGAAAAGAGAATGGGATGGAAAATAAAGAAGGTCATGGGGTGTTTATATAGGCTTTGGCAAATCTTATTCTCCAAGTAATAAACCAATTAGGAAAGTAAATCTTTCCTTTCCCTTTTTCTTCCTTGTAGCCGTCGGCTATGGCCCACCCACAAGGGGTTTCCGGAACTTTTCCTTTTCTTCTTTTCTCTTCTATTTAATTCCATAACGGTCGTTTATACTTAACTCTTAATTATTAACAATCGTTAGTTAAGCTTCGGTTTAATTTAATAAATATAATAAATATATTTAATAAATAAATTAAATCTTTACTTAATGTGTGCAATCCCGTAATCCCAAGTTCGATCCTATCACACGACTATTAATTTTATGTCCATAAACTTTCAGAATGTGTTATGAGGGTTAAATGAGTTAGACGGGAAGACCTGCCAACCTATTTAACTATTTTAAGTGAAAGGTTCGTGTTTGCCTCATGTTTAAAAAAGTTAAGGTTGACAACTTGTCATATTTACTTGTCATGTTCGGATTGAGGTGTGCTATCAACTCAAACCTGGCACGAGTTGTCGAGTTGACATCTCTTGTTAAGAGTCGCTAAGCCAAGATCAACCAAAGATAACAAGTTAAAAGATACAATAGAGAGTCAATACCTTTTGCTTAACGATTAAGCACTAGAAGAAGACAATCTTGGCGAGTTGAGCAAAAAAGTAGGCCTTATGTGATATAACCAAGATATCTTTTATTTATTTAAGATATATGTTTATGTTTTATGTTTTATGTTTATCTGTTTAGTATCTTTTATGTTTTATGTTTATCTCATAACTAGTATTTAAGGTCTCCGAATGTAATCATTTATCAATCAATCAAAGTTAAAGTTAAACAAAATATCTAGTTTTCTCATCTCTATTTCTTAAGGAGCTAGCATCACGCTTGAAGGGGTGCCCTATCCCAATATTATCCGAGAGGGTCGTATCAATTAGTGCTTTCATCGAGAGCTCTCAATTCGTTGAGGGATTTTGATCAAGGTTTCCAAAAAAAAAAGTTACTGTTCATCGGAAAACATTGTTCATCCAAGGCTACTGTTCACCGCGGCTACTGTTCATCTGGCTGTTCATCAATTGCATTGTTCATCCGTTACTATTCACGGGTATTGTTCCCCAGTAAAAAAAAGTTTATATATTTTTTTAATTTTTTTCTTCCGATTTATTTTTCATGGCATCAAGCACTAGCGATCGAGATGCATTATCTAAGCTATTGCAAATGGGTACCGTGATCGAATACGAGAGTGAGTTTTTGATACTTGCAAGTCGAGTAACAGGAATTTCTGAATCTTTACTTACATGTTATTATATCACTGGACTTAAACCATCTCTACAATATTTACTCTTGAGGTCAAAGCCCACAAGTTTAGGCGAAGCATTTTCATTAGCCTGGGTAGCAGAATGCCGGTTCACGAACCTAGAACTCTCAGAACTATTGAGGTCGAATCCTGCAACTTTAGGAGAAACATTCTTTCGTGCTCGTATAATGGAAGCTCGTTTTAAGGAAATTGAAGAGAATGTACATGCCATTAAGGAGGAAGAATCCGTTAACATTGTTTGTCATCAAGAAGTTATGAAAAATCATAATGTGAATGATGACGATGAGAATGGGACAAAAGGGTTTAGTGTGTTTGATGAGTCAGAGACATAATCAAATGTTAAGGAGGTTGTTAACAATGTTGATTTTCACGAACCCATGGATAATGGAGAATAAACTTGGGTGGAGAACAAACTGAGTTGGAGAACAATGTATGTGGGAGTACTACATTTGTATCTAGGCTGGACAACTATACGGGTGGAGAATTGCGGAAGTACAAGACTAGAGTGCGATACGTTTTAAAGAAGATTATGGGATCCCGGAATCACGAGCTTTTATATCACCTTGAGGGCAAGGTGAATTCGAAGGAATGAGGAATGATACAACCAATATATCTTTTATTTATTTAGGATATATGTTTATGTTTTATGTTTATCTGTTTAGTATCTTTTATGTTTTATGTTTATCTCATAACTAGTATTTAAGGTTTCCCAATGTAATCATTTATCAATCAATCAAAGTTAAAGTTAAACAAAATATATTTTATTTATTTAGGATATATGTTTATGTTTTATGTTTATCTATTTAGTATCTTTTATGTTTTATGTTTATCTCATAACTAGTATTCCCCAATGTAATCATTTATCAATCAATCAAAGTTAAAGTTAAACAAAATGTCTAGTTTTCTCATCTCTATTTCTTAAGGAGCTAGCATCACGCTTGAAGGGGTGCCCTATCCCGATATTATCCGAGAGGGTCTTATCATTATGTACCTCTCACATTTCGTAAATCTTCCTCAAAATACATTAAATTCATACTAGTATTATATTTCGTACCTAAGCCTTCAATCCAAACTCACATCTGCAAAAAACACAGTTTTTTTTTTCATCCCTCTAATAAAGTTTTTATAGAAATAACTGTTATTCTTAAGCTGCCATGTGGAATTTTTAACAAAGCACATTTTAAACTGCCAAAACAATATAACCTTTGACAAAAGTCTGATAGTACTTCTTCTCAATATTCGGTTTTTATATCTTCATATCTTCCCCCAAATAAGTTGATTGACAATAATGTTTCTGATCTACCTCCCAAAATTAAACCATATTCAAACTTGACGAAAATTAAAAAACGCTCCCTCAAATCATATATTTACCATTTATAGAATTTAAAACCTACCATTTGCATTATAATTTTTTTCAAATTGCTTTCATTTAACCTTCTAAAGCAAGAAATATACTAAAATGTGAGAAACAAATTAGTGTCAATAATTACATAGTAACCTGGGTTGACTCTAAATTTGCTAAGGTTAGCGTATTTATGATTATACGCAAGAAATTACGGTAATATTCAATCATATTCCGAATAAATTAAAAACTCTTTCCTTAATAGTGAGTAACTGATTAGGAACAATTATTTGTACAAATCTTTACTAAAATTGTATGATCCTCTTTATAAGTTTTCCTGAATTATAAATAATGCAGCCTTCCATAGTCTCACATAATCACCACTCGCTTCTCGTGATGGTGTGTCGCTATGAAGACATAATTGTTTCCCTTGGATTGAAATACATTTTCCCATATGTCTTGAAGGAAATCTTCTTCAAGCAAGCTATCTGATCCTGTTACCGGAGATTCTTCTATGTTATGTCCAACACAACCTTAGCATATGAACATCCTTTGTTTGGTCTTGATATATTTATACCCTCCAGTATCCCAACCATCAATGTTGTATCATGTTGCACAACTTTCTCCGCAGTCTCATCACCAAAATGTAAAGTGACCACATTTTGATGGCCACTCTCAATTAAGAAACGAATCCACTTTTCACCAAAAGTTGCCACTGATTATTTGTGCGTCTTCTTAGACCAAACAGTACCTGCCTTATCATTTGGTTTTTGATACTGTTTTTTCGTGTTAAAATGTCACTCCTTTTGCAACAAATAGAAGTTTTTGTTATAAAAAAGGTGTTCAAGGATAGTTTCAATTAATACCTATGCGATGGTACTTGGTATGCGCATAGCAAAGAAATTAATCAACTTATACTTATGTAATTGCGTATATGTTGGGTGTCACGTTGAAGATAAATTGAGATGACATGTTTCTACTTGTGTCTTCAACATTTATATTTTAAGTGCAAATCTTCCAACCTTTGCAACGTTTCGTGAAGAGTGTGATTAAATCTCTATGTAATTAAATTTTAAACAATATATACCACCTGAACATGTCTTACATTTTGTAGTCTGCTTCAAAAATTAAAATAAACAAAAAAAAATAGTCCTACCTGTTGTGGTTAACAATACATGCTATCTATAAATTTTATTATCGATACAAAATTCATCCACCAATAGACTAAAAACTAAGAAGGTACACAACATATGTTTTCATCACATCTGTCATGATGAATCCAAAGTTTCAAATCATTATTGAAATATTTAAAGTAGTTTACTTATTTGACATATTGGAGTTTTGTTCCATCTTTAAAACCGACCTCCAACCTTTTACTTGATTTTCTAATGAGCAGTTTCAAGAGATTATCAGATCATCAAATTTAACTTGGCTTTTTAAAGGTCTCTCCAGGTCATTATTTTCTCGCTTTGGACTGAGATTTTCATATTTCATATAGACATACAGTGTTTGATAACTGTTTGTGCACCGCGCTCAACCTATATGCCACATGAAATGAGACGAGGATCCCTAAGACGAAAGTGACTAAAAGTCACGTCTCGCTTTTGTGTGTTGTTAAGTTAAGGTTGCTATTACTTCTATAATTAAGTCAAAAAGAAGGCTTATTGATCATAAAAATGGTATGTACAAGCTAATGGCCGACTATGCTGTTAGTAACAATGTTTTTTTGGTGTGTGACGTACACACTTTGTTGGAGTAAAAGCGTATATACAACCTCAAAATTCTAACGCTACACCCAGTGAAACAAGTTATATGTGATCCATATCCGTGCTTGACCTTTAACATAAACGAACCATTTGCACATCTTACCTTTAAATAATAGCCAACAAAAAAAATTATTTTAGCGACATCGTTCTTGTTGTCCAACCCTGCCAACCACCCATGTTTTTCTATCATTAATAGTTGATTAAATATCGCAGAACAAAAGCATATATTGAAATCATGCGCAAGAAAAAAAACTCACCGTGTCGTAAAATAAACATTATATACATGTTCTACAATAAATAAATCGGACAATCATTCATTTTTATTTCGTTTGGCAAAAGCCAAAATATTTCCATAACAATATAAAAGAAGTTCTTTAGTCCATAATGTTGACTCAGACATCAAACAAAATTTCGAGAAACCCAAATATTAGAAACAAATCGATCTTTCAAGAACTTCAAAAGATAGCAAACATATCCGTAACATGAACAAACTAAATTGAAAAACATCCCAAGCAACAATTTCGTATTTCAACAACCTCAACAAATATCAAACATGGGCATCATGACCAGAAAGTCAACGTTTGTCACTTCATCCTTATCTTCTACGCAAGCTACATACTTGAACCTAACCATTTTATTTTGCGCAAACCCACACTCCCTGGATATAATTTTCCATTTATCCTTCATGATCACATTACCCTTCACATGTGGTTTCTTTGGGTGTCACAAGGTAACAGATGTGTTTTTTGTGTATGGATATAGTGGTACCGGAAAGACTTTCTTGTGGAAAGTGGCATGAGTGGCATAGCATCTTTATTAATGACTGGTCGGAGAACTACACACTCACGATCCAAAACTCACATCAACATTGATGAATTATCTACATGTTCCATTAATCCTTAAAATGATATTGCTGCATGAGTTAGAAAAACCAAGCTAATTATATGGGATGAAGCACCAGTGACTCACAAACATTGCTTCAAGGCATTAGATAGATCATTTAGGGAAATTTTGCGTAATTCAAAGCACAAAGGGGTGGACACTCCGTTTGGAAACATGACTATGGTTTTGGTGGCGATTTCAGATAAGTCTTGCCCGTCATTCCAAAAGGGTCTGTTGGAGCCTCTTTGGAAGAGTCTTCTTGTGGGACCATTGTAAAGTGTTACGGTTAATTGCAAATATGCGTTTGGTTCTCGTCCTGAAGATGTCAATGAGATTAAAGAATTTTCTGAATGGCTTCTAAAGGTCGGGGATGGTAAGCTTGGATATGTAAACGATGACGAGGTTAACACTGAAATACATGATGAAATGCTCATTAAAGACTACAGTGACCCGCAGGCTCAATTATAAACTTTACTTACCCGAATATGTTGGATAACCTTGACGACAATAAATATTTCATAGAAAAGCCATTCTTGCACCCACGTACTACAATTGCGACAATGTTTGCAAGTCAGGAAAAGGCACAAATATAAACGAATACGTATTCTCTATAGAGTTTGTGAATAGTCTGAAATTCTCCGGCGTACCCAACCACGAACTTAAGTTGAAAGTCGGTGTTCCGATCATGTTGTTATGAAATATTGATCAATCGGATGGGTTGTGCAACGGAACACGACTTCGTATAGGTCGGTTGCTGAAAAGTGCCTTCCATGCCACTATAATCAAGGGAAACCATTTTGGTAAGCAAGCGATTATGAGACTAATAAGAGTATAACCTTGTGATAAACGTTTACTGATAAAGAGAGTAAGGAAGCAGTTCGTCATGTCGGTCTCTTTCGCGATGACGAACAACAAAAGTCAAGGACAATCTCTCGAGCAAGTCGCTTTGTATTTGTCAAGACCTGATTTTACACATGGCCAACTATATGTGGCCATAACTCTTGTTAGGAGCACAAAGGAATTCAAGATGGTTATTCATGATAAAGACAATAATCTCACTTATACCACAACTAATGTTGTCTACAAAGAAGTGCTACATAATTTTTGATCACGTCTTACTGTACACATATGTCACTTTCGTATAATAAAGAAATGATATTTTTTATGATTTTCCTATTGTGATTCGTATAAAAAGGATTTTTTTTTGTGATTTTCCTATTTTGTTTAGTATGACGTTAGTTTGATAATTGCTATATACTTTAGGTTTCCTTATCAAGATGTGGTTGTTTTTAACTAATACCTTTGTAATAAGTATTGTAATTCTCTAACTTTTTCGACGTTTCCTTTATAATACCCGTGAATTTCACGGGTCTTTTAGTTATTTTACCATACAGTACACCTTTCCTCAAGGACGGAGCCAGGGGGTGTCCCGTGGGTGCCCGTGACCCCTATGAATTTTTTTGAGTAGTGTTAATTTTTGAAAAAAAATGCCGATATTTCTCATATTCATCTTAAATGCACCCGGTCCTTCGAAATGTATTCTAGTCTTGTTTGGTAGAAAGATGAGGTTTTTATCATACAAGCATCACTAGTTTGATAAAAATGTTTCCGAAGGTTCTTAAGGTACTTCACTATGTTGAGGAAGAAGATGATAATATATCTAGCCATGGAATAACTTTTAGCCTTATAAAGTATTTCAAAACACTTGATTTTGTGTTTTTATTGTACTTGTTCGAGCTCACTAATACATTGTCATGACATTTTTAGATTGACAATCAAACTATCTTATAAGTCTTTTCATTGGAAAAAGAAACCAAAAGAGCATTGCAAGAGTATATGACAACAACTTTTACTTCACTTTCAAAGAATATAAATTCATTTTGTGATAAACATGGTATTGAGATGGTGAATATGGATGACTTTCATTTAAAAGACTGAATAGATATAATAACAAATCAATATCATTGATATATTAAACATTTTTATGTATATGAAAATTAAAGAGTTGGGAGATCGTTTAATGAGGGAAGCACCAAAAAACTTGATTGTACGACGATGTTAAGTTCACATGCTTCAAATTCAAAATTTAGTGTATCAAAATTACTGAAACTTAGTTGGATGTATTAGTGTTAGTTTACTTATGAGGAAATCTTAAATCTTTCTACGGGACTAGAATTCTATTACTCCCTCCGGCTCATAATTATTGTCCACTATTGACTTTTTAAGTCTTTATACTAAAACTTTGATCTTAAAGATTTGATTTTGTGTTATATATTATTTGATAAAAATTATACCAATGAAAATACACTTAAAATCTAATCCATTTATATATTTTGCATCGAGTTTTATTTAACACAATGGATAATAACTAAGGTCAAAGTTGTAGAATAAAGACTTTAAAATTCAACACTGGACAATAATTTTGAGACGAGGTAGTATTATATTATATTTAATGATAAAGATTTTGCTAGTGGATAAAAAAGCACAATATAATGTTTAGGTATATCGGTTGTTATAGTTTGCTTTAGTCTTGCATGTTGCTACCACCACGGTTGGATATTTTTTTCTAAAAAGAAACTCATTAAAACCGATTTGCGTAATCTGATGGGTGATGATTAGTTTAACGACGCTTCAACTTGTGTTATAAAGAAGAATAACTTATTAATGCTAAAAATGATGGGTGATGATTAGTTTAACGACGCTTCAACTTGTGTTATAAAGAAGAATAACTTATTAATGCTAAAAATGATGGTGTATCTAAGTGTTTTTTTGTTACAGAAAATCGTAAAATCACTAACCAGAATGTATGGTTCAAAAAAAATGTGTGCCCCCGGTAAGTTTTGGTACTGGCTTCGTCCCTGCCTTTCCTTCACCTATGTAAACATATATATACTCATGGTCGAAAGTACATCTTCATCGACCTAGTTGCATCTTTCTCTCTTCGTACAACTGAAAGCACGCCGAGTGACAGATAAAATGTTGCCTCGTACTGCTCTCTTGTTCCATCTTTTTTTCGATTTTCTGTTGCTAGCGTCTCTCAAGGCGGAAGCTGCCACGAAGAAGTATCAGTTTGATGTATGTCATGTTTAAATGAGTTTATACAACGCTATTGAGTTCTTAACTTATTTTTTGTATCGTATTCATTTGTTGCAAATAAAAGATCAAAATGTTAAATTGTAAGGGTATTATATCAGAAAGAGAATCATTATTTTTGACACAATGTACTTTTTAAAAGGTCATAACTTGTTTAAGCTTTTCACATGCAACTTTTACGAACAGGTGCAAGTGAGCAATGTGAGCCGATTGTGCCATGCGAAACCGATTGTGACTGTAAATGGGATGTTTTCAGGGCGTAATATTTATGCTCGAGAAGGCGATAGAGTTATCATCAACGTTACAAATCATGCCCAATATAACATGTCTATTCATCGGTATATATATCACACTTACAGACCTTTTATATGTCTATTATCTGGTTTTCTACGCATTGGTTGAAGCAATACGCTAACGGATGGGCAGATGGACCAGCGTACATAACACAATGCCCGATCCAGACGGGAAGCAACTATGTTTATGACTTTAACATTACAGGACAAAGAGGGACATTGTGGTGGCATGCTCATATCCTTTGGCTACAAGCTACACTTTACGGAAGGAACTCCTTATCCGTTCCCAAAACCTGATAATGAACATGTCTTGGTGTTTGGTAAACACTCGCTCTATTTATGCAAACAGGGTCAAAATGGTACCTGAAATGTAACATTTACGTTTTAACATCTATTTTTTCTTAACATGAATATATAAGGGAATGCCATGGGCTTGCCTCCTAACATGTCCGATGCCCACACCATCAATGGAAAACCCGCCCCACTCTTTCCATGCTCCAAAAAACATATGATTTGCATTCGTCGGCCACCAATATACTGTAGCATAATGATCGGCACCACATAAACCAACACATGGAACACGCAAGCTTAACCAACAGAACAGTGGCAAAGAAAAATGACAGGTGGTAGACAGCAAAACAAGCAGCTTAATCACATTCAATTATGTCATATAGAATGATCATGAAAACTAGAAGCGAACCATAATATGAGGCCAGGAATAGTGTTCAGCATACGACAAACCTAGATAGAATCACAGTCCTCACAAGAAGCCAACCATAAATTTGCTAATAAGCAAACTAAAAATAAGTAAAGTTACACATCACAACTAAAAGATATGCAACGGTCAAACCATCAGTCGTCTTTCTGAGAGAAAACTTTATCGAACCATTAGCCACATATGATGGACTGAAAACATGAGCAAGAGAGCGACACATAATGATTCTAATGATGATATTGTTAAGAGAGAATAATTTTCCAAGAAGAAAAGAATTGAATGTTATGTCAAGTGAAGAACCAGAACAGATAGTCTTAGAACAACATATAACAAACTGCCTCTTAAGTGAATGTAAAAAGTCAGCAGTTGCCTCTTAAGTGACCTACACACCACTAAAACCCGAGATCTGTAAGTGAAGAAAACCGAGCATCACACACTAACCTATACTTGTAAGTGACTTAATCTAACCCTATATACACTATATGTTCAAGAGAGTACTTTCATCTTCAAATACATGACCACAATCAAGCTTAACAAAACTCACACGAGCATATGACATATGATAAACCAGCATAGTCGAAAGGATAAACATAATAAGCACAATCAAATCTGTCAACATGATTCCCAAGCAAGGGCATACATGATAAGCAAAAACGTAAGATGAAAAATAAGATTTAGCACCGAACAACTTTAACACCAAGGGTTAATAAGCTTGTGACTGGGATTCTTAATAGCGTGCACAGTTAACACAAGGATTGTTTAGAAGACAGTACAGAATACCTAAGGTGCTATCAATCAACAAGAACTAAACTGATATCAATCAACTAACTTGATCACTTTTAGGATCATGATCAAGTAATACTCTTTTGAGTCTCCACTTCAACCTGAAGCAATCTCACCAATAACCTTCAAATTCGACGGAATTATAAAACCTTTAGCTTTTAAACGAGTGAGAGCCTGCCAAATAAAGGATAACGAAAAATGAGAATTGAAAACGGAATTTCTAATAAGAAATTGTTACTCTATATCCAAAACACATATCCAAAAAACGACAATTTCCCAAAGTAAACAAAAAGAAGAAAAAAAGAGAATTGTATGTACCTCTAAACATGATTGCCCAAGTTTAACCTCCTTGGCATGGGCAATGTTAAGCAGATGTCCTTTAAGAAACTCTTCAGCAATTACCTGCTCTTTATCTCTTTATCTGTTTCTTGCACGCCAATATCTAGCTCAACCTTAATTAGCGAAGACACATTTAGCAACATGAAATGATTATACATCAAATCTTCTTTGATTGCTAGTGTCAAAATATAAGGAGCATTGATTTGGATAGGATCTTCAGATCCACATAAAGAGAGCCCCAGGTTCTTAACACTCTTGTTAGTAGTTATATCAATCCGCGCAAAACCATAACAACGAGTCAACTCCAAAGTTTCCAAAAGAGGACTTCCGGATAAAATATTCTCAATCATATCTTTGTCTAATTCGGCTTCTTCAATATGCAAAGTCCTAAGGTTTTCCCAACTAACGACACCGGCTTGTTCAAATAAGCACCGACACAAGCGGACACGGGTAAAACTTGAACATATGAAAAAAAAAATCAGGTAAAACAAACCCATCGTACCTATTACTACCAAAGTTACGATAGTAGTGAGGAATATCAAAATCAATCTCTTGAACATTACGAAGAATAGCAGAACGAATACAATCGGTGACTTGAGTGTGAGTCTTGTTAGTGTAAAAGGTATGCAGTTTGAACTTGTTGATTTGAGGAGGAGTCAGAGTTTCTAGTAAGATTCGTTCAAGGGATGCATAGAATCGGGGGAAATAATAATCAAACGTATCTTTAATTAAAAGATTAGAAAGTTGAGGCCAGAGACGCGGCCATCGTTTCGAAAGGGTACCTGTTCTTATGGCGAATTTAGTTTCATCTAAACGAGACAGGATTTCAACAATTACATCATCTGGTAATGAACTTATTCTGTCTTCTTCTGGTTTGTGCGTTATGGAAAGCATACGTCTTCTTTTGGCGTGGTTTAAACTTATTCCATCTTGTTCTGAAGCCATGGTAAAACAAACACAGCTGTTCTCCTTGTAAAAAATAAGTAAGAATGCGTAAAAATTATCTCAAATCGAATAAAAAGTGAGAGATTTTTGGGTTTTTTATTAAAAAAACAACCGACTTTTAAATATTGATTTCCTTATGTTTTCCTTATAAAACTTTTATTTGTATCCATATTTACATAACGATCTCTTTCTTTCATATTTACCAAGTAACTTTCCAATTACCAAAATTATATCAGAGCTTTCTTTCATATGGTAATGGTTTAACTTTTCTTGGTCATATGATTGTGAAAAAACATGAAATATGATACCATATTAACTCATATCATGTTATACGATACCATATTGACTCATATCATGTTATACGATACCCTATTGACTCATATCATGCAATATGATACCATATTGACTCATATCATGTTATACGATACCATATTGACTCATATAAATAAAATAACTTGTTAATATTTTATATAAATAATTTAGTAATTATAAACTCTATTTATTAATATTTTAAAACATTTTAAAATTAAAATTATTCTCGTTTCGAAATTTATTATTTTAAAACGTAATTATTATAATTTATAAAATAAATTTACATAAATAAAATATATTAGTGATACTTATTAATATTTTATATAAATAAAATAACTTGTTAATATTTTATATAAATAATTTAGTAATTTAAAAACTCTATTTATTAATATTTTAAAACATTTTAAAATTAAAATTATTTTCGTTTCGAAATTTACTATTTTAAAACGTAATTATTGTAATTTATAAAATAAATTTACATAAATAAAATATATTAATGATACTTATTAATATTTTATATAAATAAAATAATTTGTTAATATTTTATATAAATAATTTAGTAATTTAAAAACTCTATTTATTAATTTTTTAAAACATTTTAAATTTAAAACTATTCTAGTTTCGAAATTTAGGGTCGAAATTTCGACCCTAAATTTGGCACTAAAACTTTTACCTTTCAAAAAATTTCACGAAAATTTTAAAATTCCATACCAAAATTAAAAAATTCGCGGTTTATATTTAGGGTCGAAAATTAGGGTCGAAATTTTCGACCCTAATTTTCGACCCCAAATTCTATCCACAATCTAACCCACAACAGACATCATTCATTCTCTTCATCTTTATTAAAAAAAATGGGAGCACTCCTTCGCACCACCACCACTCTCTTCATCTCGATCCGTCCTTCCCACCACCACCACTCCTTCGCACCACCACCACTCCTTCCCACCACCACCACTCCTTCGCACCACCACCATTCCCATCACCACCACTCCTTCGCACCACCACTCCTTCCCACCACCACCACCACTCCTTCGCACCACCACTCCTTACGAGGACCTTATACAAACTTGGAAGAGGGCACGCACAAACAAGAATGGCATTATGTCCGAGGAAAATCAAGACAGATATGTAAGTAATTTAATTTATACATGCTTTAATAACATATTTTTATTTGTTTTTAACTTCCTTTTTTCTCTTTCTTTTTAACAGTCGAAAATGATGGCCATAAAAGAAGCGATTTCTTGCGGTGCTGAGCAGTACAAAAGTGATCAAGAAATAATTGATCTAGTAAATCCGAGCCGCAACACTCAAAATATCGTCGGCAAGGGCAAGAAGTTGCCGGGTGGTGGTACCTCATATGGATGCGGGAGTAGTTCTTATAGTGAGGGAGTGACTCGAGAACAACTCTCGGAGGTACTTAGGATTCATGAGCAAGAAAAAGAGCTGTTGAGGAAGCAAACCGAGGAGGCGCAACAACGGGCTAATTTGGCCCATATGTATGCTAGTGTGGCGCAACAAAATGCTGAGGTAAACAACGCCCGCCTAAGTCATTTAATTTCTCATTATACTTCACATGTGGGTCGAGGGTATACCGGACCTAATAACCCTTTTGTACCGCCACCCCAATTCTCAGTTCCCTGGTATGCCTCAGTTCCCTGGTATGCCTCAGGTCCCTGTTATGCCCCAGTTCCGTGGTATTCCTCCCCCTCCCGGATTTCCATATAATGCTCCACTCAACCCACTCCAACCTCCATTTACCCAAAATAATAATTTCAACAACTGTAATAGACCCGTTGTCAACACCACTGGCCCCTCGAGTTCTAACTCTCGGGAAAGTCCCAACTATACCGTCAGCCTAAATCCTCATCAAAATGATACTCGGACCGTCGACGAGTTGGCTCAAGATCTTGAGAATGCCAACAACATGTCCGATAATGAGCTAGTTAACTCGGATGCTGATGTGGGGGATGATGATCAGGCCGGGGACTATTCAGATTAGGAGTTGTTGTTGGTTTTAGACTTTTTATTATGTGTAATAACTTAAGACTTGTTAAATTTTGAAACATGGATTTATTGTGATGTGTAATAATTTTAGACTTGTTACATTTGTGAAATAAGGATTTGGTGAAATGTATTCTAACGTTTTGGCTATTTAACGTATTGTAAATTATTAGTATTGTACTGTTTAGTGATTTGTAATATTGTGGATTTGTTAAAATATAGATTTTTTCGGGAAAAAATACCGGAAAAAAATCTGGAAACAAGCTGCTCAATGCAGTTTTTTTTTTTGCCCAGGCACCATTTAGGGTCGAAATTTCGACCATAAACTTATAGTTAGGGTCGAAATTTTGACCCTAAACTTATAGTTAGGGTCGAAATTTCGACCCTAAGTCTTAGGGTCGAAATTTTCGACCCTAAATTTTGACCCTAATTTTTACCTGCACACATGATTCTGTAATTAAAATTAATATAAAATGTTTAGGGTCGAAATTTTCGACCCTAAACTTGAAAAATGTTTCGACCCTAATTTAATAAATTAAAAAAAAACGTTTTCACAATGTTTTTTTAATTTACACGTGGATAATATTTAGGGTCGAAATTGTCGACCCTAAATTTGAAAGAGGGTTTCGACCCTAATTTAATAAATTAAAACGAATAAAAACGTTTCCACAATTTTTTTTTATTTACACGTGGATAATATTTAGGGTCGAAATTTTCGACCCTAAATTACAAAGGGTTTCGACCCTAAATGTTGGTTTAAAACTTTGCTGAAAAGTGGTGGGCCCCATTTTTTGATCCTAAAATACATAGGGTATTTCGACCCTAATTTTTAGGGTCAAAATTTTTGGGTCGAACGTTTAGGGTCGAATATATCGACCCAAAAATTTAGGGTCGAATACCCTTTATATTTAGGGTCAAAATTTTCGACCCTAAACCTTGATTTTGTTGTAGTGAAACATATGATGATGGACTGAAAACATGAGCAAGAGAGCGACAAATAATGATTCTAATGATGATATTGTTAAGAGAGAATAATTTTCCAAGAAAAAAAAGAATTAGTCTTAGAACAACGTATAACAAACTTAAATATTGGATTTCAACGCTGTTAAGTTTGACACTGAAAGTGAAAGTTAACAGCTGCCTCTTAAGTGACACCACTAAAATCCAAGATATGTGAGTAAAGAAAACCGAGCATCACAAACTAACCTATACTTGTAAGTGACTTAATCTAACCCTATATACACTATATGTTCAAGAGAGTACTTTCATCTTCAAGTAGGTGACCGCAATCAAGCTTAACAAAGCTCACACGAGCATATGACATATGATAAACCAGCATATTCGAAAGGATAAACATAATAAGCACAATCAAATCTGTCAACATGATTCCCAAGCAAGGGCATACATGATAAGAAAAAACGTAAGATGAAAAATAAGATTTAGCACCAAATAACTTTAACACCAAGGGTTAATAAGCTTGTGACTAGGATTCTTAATAGCGTGCCAATAACTAGCTTTTTACAGTTAACACAAGGATTGTTTAGAAGACAGTACAGAATACCTAAGGTGCTATCAATCAACAAGAACTAAATTGATATCAATCAACTAACTTGATCACTTTTAGGATCATGATCAAGTAATACTCTTTTGAGTCTCCACTTCAACCTGAAGCAATCTCACCAATAACCTTCAAATTCGACGGAATTATAAAATCTTTAGCTTTTAAACGAGTGAGAGCCTGCCAAATAAAGGATAACGAAAAATGAGAATTGAAAACGGAATTCCTAATTAATAAGAAATTTTTACTCTATATCCAAAAAACCACAATTTCCCAAAGTAAACAAAAAGAAGAAGAAAAAAAAGAGAGTTGTATGTACCTCTAAACATAATTGCCCAAGTTTAACCTCCTTGGCATGAACAAGCTTAAGTAGATGTCCTTTAAGAATCTCTTCAGCAATTACCTGCTCTTTATCTGTTTCTTGCACGTTGGAGCTCTGCTTACAAATATCTAGCTCAACCTTAATTAGCGAAGACACATTTAGCAACATGAAACGATTATACATCAAATCTTCTTTGATTGCTAGTGTCAAAATATAAGGAGCATTGATTTGGATAGGATCTTCAGATCCACATAAAGAGAGCCCCAGGTTCTTAACACTCTTGTTAGTAGTAATATCAATCCGTCCAAAACCATAACAAGAATCCAACTCCAAAGTTTCCAAAAGAGGACTTCCGGATAAAATATTCTCAATCATATCTTGGTCTAATTCCGCTTCTTCAATATGCAAAGTCCTAAGTTTTTCCCAACTAACGACACCGGCTTGTTTAAATAAGCACTGACACAAGTGGACACGGGTAAAACTTGAACATGTGAAAAAAAAATCAGGTAAAACAAAGCCATGGTACCTATTACCACCCCAGTTACAACAGTAGTGAGGAATATCAAAATCAATCTCTTGAACATTACGAAGAATAGCAGAACGAATACAATCGGTGACTTGAGTGTGAGTCTCGTCAGTGTAATAGGTATGCAGTTTGAACTTGTTGATTTGAGGAGGAGTCAGAGTTTCTAGTAAGATTCGTTCAAGGGATGCATAATATTGGGGGAGATCATAATCAAACATATTTTTAATTAAAAGATTAGAAAGTTGAGGCCAGAGACGCGGCCATCGTTTCGAAAGAGTACCTGTTCGTATGGCGAACTTAGTTTCATCTAAACGAGACAGGATTTCAACAATTACATCATCCGGTAATGAACTAATTCTGTCTTCATCTGATTTGGTTTTGGAACGCATACATGTTCTTTTGGCGTAGTTTAAACTTATTCCATCTTGTTCTGAAGCCATCATGGTAAAACAAACACAGCCGTTCTTCTTGCTTCTAAAAAAATAAGTAAGAATGCGTAAAAATTTTCTCAAATCGAATGTTCCTCTCCTAAGAGAGTCTCTCTTGTCGAATAAAAAGTGAGAGAGATTTTTGGGCTTTTTATTAAAAAAGGAGTTGATATTTACACATAACAAAGTGATAAATGCACATAAGAGTATTCTTACTTGACAGTTGTGATCTCGTTATATTTTATCATCTGACCTTTTGTTCCGTCCGTCCATTTTACTATTACTTGTCACTCTTTTTTCCAGTCACACAGTACTCTATATCTATTATGCGTTTCAATCCCCTGTATGTATATATATAACATCTTTTCTTCTCAAAACTTGAAATAAACCCTTTATTGCAGTTTGACAAAACATAAGCAGGTTCTCGTAATAAATTTTCTTGAATTGTGCAGCATGCTAGTATACAAATACGCCTCATACGAATTTATCTCAATAATTCCATCTATTCTTACACAAAATTGCGTCTTTTTTTTGCATGACTTTGAAGTGAAGCAAACACTGCAACAGAACCAAGATCATCCGATGTGGCACAAAGTCCGGGCAAGTTAGTCAAACGTTGGCCAGAGTATCTCGGCGACACATCGGCGGGGAAAAGTGTTGAAATGTGTGGTTCCCTTCATTAACAAGTTTATAAGTGTGAGGGTTGGTTTGTAACTTTTCTTGGGTATTATTTTACCGTTGGTGTTTGTTTGTGTTTTCTGCCTTTGTGTTTATTTTGCAGGGACTGAAGATGCACATTTTTTGGAACTCAATGAAGACTGGTCAAAGTGACGTTAATATCAAGACAAGGAGCGTTCATTTGAAGCTTGAGAAACACACACTTCACCTTATCACTTTCTCTCCCAACAAAATCCAAATACATGTTTTCTCCATCAAACATTTGATTATTTAAACGTTTGATTTATAGTTTTATTAGTTGTATTGAACTTTGTATTTCTTGGGTTGCACTCATTTGAGGACAACTCTTTTTGTTTGTAAGTTGATAGCACCCATTTGGGGACTATCCTTGGATTCTTTGATTAATAGCACAAGGGGTGGTTGGTTGAGTGCTTAATACTGGTGTTTGATACTATTTTACATGGTATCAGAGCGAAGGTTGCTCTAGATCTAGTTGGATCTTGCTTCTTTGCTCTTGTTTTGGTGGTTCTTGACGTTCTTGGTGGTGGATATTGTTGGCCGTCATCAGATCTAACTGTTACTGAAAAATCAAAATTAGGGTTTCTCAAACCCTAATTTTTATTTTTTTGGGGTTTTGATTCTGGTGACTTCCATTGATCATTGGTGACTTGGAATTAAGGTTTATTGTTACCAGATCTTTCTATTTCAAAAAATTAAAAATTAGGGTTTCTCAAACCCTAATTTTATTTTTTTGGGGTTTTTGATTCTGGTGACTTGTGTTGATACCTGGTGGCTTGATTTAGGGTTGTAAACCCTTAATCTATTGTTTGGGGCTTCTTGTGCTTCTGGTGGTTCTTATGTTGACTTTTGTGTCTCTTGACTAAGTGAATCAAGAGCACAAAGTTTTCTTGCTTCCTATATTGCACTGTAAGTGATTCGTTTTTACTTTTGCATTGACCTTACTTGGTGGGTGCAAACAGGTTGGTTAACACCTTGACCCTCCAACCTAGATTGGTGTGGATACCTGCTCTGGCCAACCCCAATTCACCAAGTATTGTGTTGGTGTGCTTGTAGTTCGAATATGTTCTCCTTTATCTTTTTATTTATTATTTGCCTTCTTATTTGTGCTACTTGGAGCTTTCTGTTTGCTTTGTTTATTTGTTTAAACTTGTGTTATCATGTCTGGACCTTCTCCTAGTGGTGGTCGTAGTGGTGTTCCTTCACTTACTAGTACTTCCACTAGCAATTCTGAATTAATTAGTTCTCTTGATGCTGGGAACCCTCTTCATTTGCAGACTAATGATAGTAATATTGGTGCTTTGGTTAGTATTAAACTTACTGGTTGTGAAAATTATAGGGTTTGGGCTAATGCCATGAAAATTGCTCTTCAAGCTAGGAACAAAATGGCTTTTGTTGATGGAACTTGTTTGAAATCTGATTATGCTAGTAGTATAACTTTGTCTAATCAGTGGGATAGATGTAATGCCGTTGTTTTGTCTTGGTTGTTGAGTAGTATTTCTGAGGACTTGTATCTTAGTCAGGTCTATTCTGAAAATGCTTCTCAAGTTTGGAATGAACTTAGGGAAACTTATGATAAACTTAATGGTTCTATTCTGTTTAATCTAATTCAAAAGAATAATAACTTTAAGCAAAGTGGCTTGTCTGTTTCTGAATACTACCATAAGTTGAACTCTCTTTGGAGGGAATTTGATATTCTTACCAAATTCTCTCCTTGTACTTGCACTGCTAGGACTGAGGCTGGTAAACATCAATAGTTGATGAAGTTGATGCAATTTTTGATGGGTTTAGATGATGTTTATCAGCCAATTAGAAGTTCTTTGTTGACTCAACCTGCTTTACCTGATGTTAAAGATGCTTTTATGATTGTCTGTAGGGAAGAATCCCATAGGGGGCTTGGTTCCAACTTTGGGGCTTCAAAACCCCAGGTTAGTGCCTTTGTTGCTAAGACTGGTGATCAATTTAAAAATCAAAATAGAAACAGTTTTAACAACAACACTAATAGAAACCAAAATCAACCTTTTTCTCCTAACAACAATAGAAATCAGTCTTCTAACAACAACAATGGAAATGTGAGGCCTTCTTATAATTCATTCAGTTGCACTAAATGTGGGTTGAAAGGACATACTGTTGAGAGGTGTTATGAAATCATTGGCTACCCTCCTGGGTACAAGAAAAATCCTAATGTTGTTAATAATAACAACAGAATTTTTCAAAACAACAACAGATCATCTGGTTCTAGCAACAATGTTGATGCTTCTAATCCTAATGTGCTTTTACCTTTTTCTAATGAACAAATTGCCAAGATTATGTCTTTAATTGGGGAAAAGGAGAACTCTGTTGCTCAAACTAATATGGCAGGTATAAACTTCAGTTTCTTTAATGCAAACATTTTTTTAATAATCATTTTCACAGATTTTTTATTGCCAATATCCGTTGTAATGGGTTGAATGTCAATCTGGGGTGGATTATTGATTCAGGAGCAAACCAACACATCACTAATTCCACTAAAAATATGACCAACATTTTGGACATTTCTGAACTTAAAATTACCGTTGGACATCCCAATGGTACTATTGCTAAAATAACTCATGTTGGTAATCTTAGACTTACTAGCAATGTCATTTTGTTTGATGTGTTGGTTATACCTGAATACAAAGTTAGCTTGTTATCTGTGAACAAAATGATTAAAGATAGTAAATTACATGTTGGTTTCAATGAACATGATTGTGTGATTCAGGATTCAAAAAAAGAGATTGTTCTGGGGATTGGTAGAGAACTTGATGGTCTTTATATGTTTGATTTTGATCGTAAGATACCTTCTGTTAAAATGCAGTTTGTCTATTCTTTGTTGTCATGTTTCCAAATCTGTGTGGCACAATAGGCTTGGTCATCCCTCAAACCATGTTCTCAAGGTTTTAAAAACTAGTTTAAATCTGACCAAACCTGAACATTTTTATCCTTGTGAAATCTGTCATTTTTCAAAACAAACAAGGGAACCATTTCCGCTTAGTAACCATAAGTCCACCAAATTAGGTGATCTCATTCATCTTGATGTATGGGGTCCTTACAGAGTTACCTCTAGAGAAGGGTTTCGATATTTTTTAACTATTGTTGATGATTTTTCAAGAGTTGTGTGGGTTTATTTGCTTAAGTCCAAAGATGAAGTGTTTGAATATTTTTGTATGTTTTGTAACCTCATCCTTAACCAGTTTCATAAGAAAGTTAAAATTATAAGATCTGACAATGGGACCGAGTTTGTTAACAATAAAATGGGAACGTTTTTTAGGGATAAGGGTATTATGCACCAAACTACCTATGCTTATACTCCTCAGCAAAATGGAATTGCTGAGAGAAAGCACATGCATCTTCTTAATGTTGCTAGGAGTCTTTTGTTTCAAGGGGGTATCCCTTTATGTTTTTGGACTGAATGCATATTAACTGCTACTTACTTAATTAACAGGCTTCCGTCTTCTGTTCTTGCTGGAAAATCTCCTTTTTGTATGCTATATGGTAGTGAACCTTCTCTTTCCCATTTGCGATGTTTTGGTTGCCTCTGTTTTTGTAGTGTGTTAAATGTGTCTGATAAATTCTCTCCAAAATCTGAAAAATGCATTCTTATTGGTTATTCATCTTCAAAAAAGGCATATAAACTTTTGAGTCTTGAAAAAAGAAATTTTATTTTTTCAAGAGACGTAAAATTCTATGAAACTATATTTCCATATAAAATGAAGTCTAATAAAGACAATTTTGATAATGTTGAGTTGAATAAGGAAAATCTTTTTGGGTCTGATGAAGTTAATCATAAAAACTTTTTTGATTTTTTTGAGTCGGGGCATCATAACATTGTAAGACCCAATGATGAAGGAGAGAGTACTCCTGATGATGATGGAGGTCATTCGGATGACTCCTCAAATGACATTGCAAGGCTGCAGTCAATTGAGGAGGATGTCGATACCACATCATCAACAGATGAAAACCACATCTCTGAGGGCAATTTTTTTCAACAACAAAATGTTCCTACTTTTGATACCAGCAATCAAACAGAAGATGAAGGTCAACCTCCTTTGCCTGAACCCAAAAAATCTAATAGAATATCTAGGTTACCTAAAAAGTTGAATGATTTTATCCTTGATGGTAAAGGGAGGTATGGTCTTAATAAGTATGCTAATCACACTAAACTTGCTCCTGATTTATGCTGTTTTATTGCTAATTTGAATAAAACTGCTGAGCCTAGTTGTTTTGAGGATGCTATCAAAGATCCTAACTGGGTCCAAGCTATGAACAATGAAATGGAATCCCTTTACCTTAATCATACTTGGACCCTTACTGATTTGCCTGTTCATAGAAAAGCTATTAAGTCTAAATGGGTTTACAAAATCAAATACAAATCTGATGGGGAAGTTGAGCGCTATAAAGCTAGGCTTGTTGCCAAAGGCTGTAGCCAAAAGAGGGGCATTGATTATGATGAAATATTCAGCCCTGTCGTTAAAATGACAACTGTTAGATGTGTTATTAATATGGCTGTTCAAAACTCTTGGGGCATATTTCAATTGGACGTTAACAATGCTTTTCTCTATGGAGACCTTACTGAGGACATCTACATGATTCCTCCACCCGGTTTCTTTGATAAAAATGAAACAAGGGTTTGTAAGCTTTCCAAGTCCTTATATGGTCTTAAACAAGCTCCTAGGCAATGGAACAAGAAATTAGTTGAGACTTTGACCAATGCTGGTTTTATCCAAAGCATAAATGATCACTCTTTGTTCGTTAAGAACAAAGATGACATTTTTTTGGTTCTTTTAGTCTATGTTGATGATATTATCATCACTGGAAACAACAAAGATGAAATTGCTATGTTTAAGAGCTTTCTGAATCAGAAGTTCAAAATCAAGGACTTAGGAGAACTCAAATTTTTTCTGGGTATTGAAGTGCTTAAAGTTAATGATGGTTTATGCTTAAACCAGCGAAAGTATTGTATTGAGCTCTTATATGAGTATGGTCTTTTAGCTTGTAAACCTATCTCTACTCCTATGCCTGAGAATGGTATACTGCCTCATAAAGAATCTTTGGATGATAAATATTTGAAAAATATTACGGCATACCAAAAAATTGTGGGAAAGCTCATTTACCTATGTAACACTAGACCTGATATTGCCTATTCTGTTCACTGCTTGAGTCAGCATATGCATGCTCCTCTTCAATCTCATCTTGATGCTGCATTTAGAGTTCTTAAGTACCTTAAGAATGCTCCAGGTGTTGGTATCCTGTTTAAGAGATCTGCTAATCAAAGCATTTGCTCTTATGATGATTCTGACTGGGCAAAATGCAAAGTGACCAGAAGGTCTGTATCTGGCTATTGTGTTTATGTTTGTGGTAACTTAGTCTCTTGGAAGAGTAAAAAGCAAGCCACCTTGTCTAGATCTTCTGCTGAAGCAGAATATAGATCCATGGCCTCTGCTGTTTGTGAGATAATGTGGATTGTTAAGATCCTGAAGGATCTTGGTATGACTGGTAAAATTCCTGCTTTCCTCTATTGCGATAACAGCTCTGCTATACAGATTGCTGCTAATCCTGTTATGCATGAGAAAACCAAGCACTTTGATATCGATGTTCATCTCATTAGAGAAAAGGTTGCATCTGGGCTTATTCGTACTGTGAAAGTGCAATCTGAGAAACAGATTGCTGATATCTTGACCAAAGGGTTAGGAAGTGCTCAACATACTGATCTTTGCTCCCAACTTACTTTGTACAACGTCTTTGGCTTATAAACTTGTGGGGGGGTGTTGAAATGTGTGGTTCCCTTCATTAACAAGTTTATAAGTGTGAGGGTTGGTTTGTAACTTTTCTTGGGTATTATTTTATCGTTGGTGTTTGTTTGTGTTTTCTGCCTTTGTGTTTATTTTGCAGGGACTGAAGATGCACATTTTTTGGAACTCAATGAAGACTGGTCAAAGTGACGTTAATATCAAGACAAGGAGCGTTCATTTGAAGCTTGAGAAACACACACTTCACCTTATCACTTTCTCTCCCAACAAAATCCAAATACATGTTTTCTCCATCAAACGTTTGATTGTTTAAACGTTTGATTTATAGTTTTATTAGTTGTATTGAACTTTGTATTTCCTGGGTTGCACTCATTTGAGGACAACTCTTTCTGTTTGTAAGTTGATAGCACCCATTTGGGGACTATCCTTGGATTCTTTGATTAATAGCACAAGGGGTGGTTGGTTGAGTGCTTAATACTGGTGTTTGATACTATTTTACAAAAAGCACAGCTAAACGAAAAAAATACTACATCGGGGGAAAGGTGGACGTGTGGCAAGATTAATACTAAGTTAATTAACTTTGTTAATTCGCCGGTATAATTCTGACATATACGTTAACCGTGGCACATATTTGGTTGACTGAAAACGAGTGGGACCCACGTTTTCGCTAAGGAAAGTCGATGGGGAAAGCATCCTCTTCGAATGTTCCCCATCAATGTCGGCGGGGAATCCTATCCCGATAGACATGTCGCCGGGGAAAACCCGATATTGTCGATAGGATAGTACCGATTGTTGTAGTGAAATTGCAAGTTTATAATTTGCGTTTTTATCGTACAAACTTCTTTTATTTTTGTTGTAAGTTGTAACACACGGAAAACTCTGAAACTTGCTTGTTGCTATCACATGACAAATAGGAATACTAATTCTATGTTTATATGTTCTATGTATTACAACTGTAGAGATCAATAATTAACAAGTACAACGGTAAAGATCAGTAATTAATAAGTCAGCTACATACAAACATGTGAGGTATTAGTGGGTGATAGTGGAGTAGATCAATGACGTTGCAACTAAAGAGGTAGAGGCATGAGGAATAATTCGCGTTTGGATAGAATACAGTGGGGTTAATATTACGGGTATAATAGTCTTTGTAAGATTATTTTATGTGTACGAATCAATCTTTTTATTATATAAAAGAATTAGGTTTTTTGAGAATTTTAGTGAAAAGTGGAGGTTGTAGAAAAAACAAATTGACCAATCAATGGGTTGATTTTGACACATAAGTAAAATCGAGCGATGTGATTGGTGGAAAAAAGTCAAAATTAAATTCAGTTTAGTTAAAATTAAAAATTTTGGTGGAGAAATTTGATGAAACACACAAAGATATATGTGTCAAATTTGTGAAAATAAAAACTTAAAAAAAAGAGGAGGGAATTGATAAAACTTTATTGGTATAATTTTAAATAACTTAGATGGAATTAAAAGTAAACTTATAATTTTCCATATATTTTAATAACTTTATAAAATAAACAAAATACCCCCTTAAGTTTTGTATCTTCTAGACTTTTTATATTAAAAATACAACATATATGTTATATTAAAAAATCAACAAATCACATGATTATAAATATTTAAATAAAAACACAAATTATTGTCTATTTCTATTTTGACGCTTAACAAAGTCAAGCAATGCAATCTACGTATTAATATTAACATTAATATAAATATCAAAATGAGTGTCGGACCTCAGACATCGGTGTGAGATGAAAATAAATAGACGAGATTCTACATATTACAACATATATTTTTTCAACGTCGTTATGTGTTACTAAACAAACAATTTCTAGAAAATGCTAGCTAACATTTCATTTAAACAAATCTAAATCCGTTGTGCAACAAATATTTATACAAAATATCAATTAATATGACATGTAAAACTTATGGGTCCATGTGCTTAAAGAATAATATTAAGTATTACAAAATCATGAATTTGTAAATTGTGTAAGTGTAAGGTTGATGTAAATGGTTTGTTGATTAATAATTAAGATATAACTATTTATAATAAAAATATTGAAAGTAAAAATTCGAAAATACAAATTGAGATGAGTTTATATTAATTCACACAAAGCACAGTAAACAAATAACATAATAAACTATATAAATATAATCAAACATATAAACATTAGATATTTTAAAAAATATATATATAATTGATAGGTGTGTAAACACCCATCCTTTTTACCACTTAATTACAATAATAACTGAGGCAAAACGTGTATTTTATGTCATTTATGTCGGAATTATGCGTGGTTTGTGTTTTTGTTGTGATTTAGGACGAAAAGGTGAAAAATGGAGAAAACACGGGCATTCACGGGCTTTTATCGAAGAAAAAGACGAAAGACGAAGTCAAGAAATCAAGAGTACAAAAAGAACGGAAGTCCAAGACCAATTCTGAAGATTTATCGAAGAAAAAGTCAAAAGACGGAAGTTTACTAAAAGCCGAAGAACTCAAGTCTAATTTATTGAAGAATTACAAGACGAGTTTGAAGAAATCCCGAGACAAAGTCATTAAAGTCAAAAGATTAAGAAGATTAAGGACTTAATGACGCAATTAAAGAAAGAAGAAAGAGGGGAGGAAGCTTCCTAAGCACCTCCCTAATCCTCCTATAAATAGAATAGATTTTCCTTCATTTGTTCTTGTTGGGTAGCTTGACAAACTACCTCTTCGACCATTTTCATATTTTGCACCTTAAATTCTTGTACTTTAATTTCTTGTATCGCACCTTTTAATTCCTTTTAATTCCAAGTAAGTTTTATTTAATTGTTGTTGAATCTTTACTTTTCTTGTTTAATCTCTCATCTACCTTTCTTATTTGTGTTTAATCTTTATGTTTATGTTCTTGAGTGTTATGGTTTTCAATCAAGTGGGTTTTGATTGATTTGGCTTTATTGTTAGTTTTATTGATTTGGTTTGTTTGATTATCATTAGTTGATCATTTGTGGTTAGTTTGATTTAATCTTTTGGTTTATCTTGATTAGATTTGGTTAGATTCGTGTTCGGTTTTCATCTCCCTGTTCTTCGTTTATGCTTACTGTTTCTTTTCCCATATTATTCCGAACCAGCATGTTGTTCCGAATGAAGGTATTTTTAGTATTATTCCGGATCAGTTGTTCATTCGGAATATATTCCGGATCAAGGAAATGTTTCGAATGAGCTTATCTTTTTAATTATTCCGAACCAAGACCTTTTATCTATTTTATTCCGGATTAGTGAATTCATTCGGAATAATCAATATTCCGGATGAAGACAATGTTCCAAATCAAGCTTTCATTTTAGTTATTCCGAATAAAGCTTTTTGGTTTATTATTCCGAATCAATTTGTTTTCAAATATTCCGAATCAGTCCGCCCATCCGGAATAATCAATGTTCTGGATGAGTTGAATTATTCCGAACCAAGGAAATTATTCCGGATGAGTTCAACATCCCGAATGAGCTAGTTTATTCCGGATGAACCAACATTCCGGATAAAGCACTATATTCCGGACGAAGCATTTATTCCGCATGAGTGATTATTCCGGATGAACCCACTTATTCCGGATGAGCAATTATTCCGAACGAGGGGGAATATTCCGGATGAAGCTTATATTCCGGATGAATGACTTATTCCGCATAAGCTGTTTTATTCCGGATGAGGAACTTATTCCGAATGAACTTGTTCGTTCCGAATGAAGGATTTATTCCGAATGAGTTATTTTTCTAGTTTTTGTAATTTTATGCACTTAGTTTTTAGACTTTATTTTTCCCGCCTTTTTACTTAGTAACACTTTTAATTTACTTGCATTTAATTTTAGTTTACCTTATTTACTTTTAAGTTGTCTTTTTATTTCTCGTCACGTTTTTAATTTCTCGTCATTAATTTCCCGTCAAGTTTTTATCTTTCAGTATTTCTTTTTACATACTTTATTTTTATTTGTTTCAAGTCTTTATTTTTAATTAGTGTAGAAAACGACAACCATTCTATTTCTTTTCCACCAAGAACAACTGAGTCGCACTTTGAACCGGAAATCAATTCGGGAAGATACCGAGAAACGAACTTTCAACCCATGCAAAACCTTTGTATCAAATGGCGCCGCTGCCGGCTCTTTTCGTAAAGATTAACGGTTTTTTGTGAGAGACGCGTTGGCTTTTGGGATCCGTTCACTCGTGAACGTTATTTTTCGTGTAAAAAATTTTCAAAAAATCCAAAAACATTTGAAAAATCATAAAAAGCATTTCTTTTTTAAAGTTTTGCACCAAAAAATTCTTCTTGCTTATCTATTTTTCTTTATGGATTCTTATGTCCATTGCGTCGGGTGTGGGAGACGGTTATACGGGAACGACTCATGTCAATGGTGTACATGTGAGCGGTGCGGAAACGATATCGACAACACACAATTCGGATTTTGTCCATGGTGCAACTCGACTAATTTGTCCTTTTCTAATCCACCTCATGTTCCCCCGTGCATCTATTGTGGAAGAGATTCTCATTGGCATGTTTTGTGCCCGGTTCGATACCCGTATGATCACGGGCAAGAACCGGGTTACAATTATGACAATGGTAATAGCTTTCCACATGACACACCCGGTTTTTCTCCATACCCGTGGTGCTATATTTGTGGGGGCCCTCATGATGCTTCTTCTTGTGATCCGTCGCAGGTCTTTGAGAAAGTTCCGTGCTATCATCCCAGTGTTTATAACTTTGAGCCCCCACATCATACCTTCACTCATCAATCCTCTCAGCAAATTAGTCTTGACCAACAACTCACTTCTTTGAACCATGTTCTAGAAAGTTTAGCTCAAATCCGAGTTGACTTGCATCAGGAAAGGCAACCTTTGCTGGATGTGGACGAAATCTTGAAACCACCAACACCTTTTTGAGCTAATTTGGTCGTTTTCCCTTCTTTTCTACACCAAAATGTTTAATTACAGTGTGAGATAGAATTGGTTTAATTGAACATACTCGGGGAGATGAACAACAAAATTTGCTTCATGAGCTTCTTAAAGATATGGAGGTTATCAAGGAAGAGTTAGCCGACTATGTCACTCCTAATTGGAATGGTCCCGTCTATTACGATGATGATGACGACGATGATGTCTACGCTCTCGACACATCAGTTGAAGTTGCTACTCCTACTCTCGATATTCCTAATGCATCTAAGGATGATGATTTACTGAGTGCGATTAGTGATTTTGGTCTCGACAAATTCTTCGATGATGAGGTTTGTGACATGCCTACTGCTATGGAGTCTGAGGACGACGTTGCTCTTACGGAAGAGGTCGATCCTAATGATGACTATTTTTCTCCACGCTATGAGAATTTCACTTTTGAAATTTCTCAATCTCCACCGGGAGATGCGGGCAATGACGATTTATTCTCTCCGGCTTACGAGAAGTTCACCGATGAACTTGCTCTTGTAGATGAGGTGGAAGACGTGATTCTCCACGACAGATTACGGAAAGTGCATCTTCTTATTGCTCAAATCGAAGAGTTGACTTCTCCTCCTCTCTCCGAGTCTTTACCTCCATCTATTCCTCCCGTTGAAAATAATGACCCATTGCGAGAAGAAATCGACATTCACTAAATACCTCCGGGTATTGATGATGATGACATGGAGGGGGATATTATTTTTGATAATTTGCTGCAGGAAGGTATTGTCCCAAGTCCCCCTCCCGAGCACCTAACATCCTCCCCTTTAGCCACTATTATGGAGGATGAGTGCTTTGACCCGGGAGGTGACATGCCCTATTTCATGATTGATAACATTACGGCTTTGCCGCTTGCTCAGCATCCATTGTCTTTGGGGGATGACAATGTGCTTACTTTACCCACCCCACCTCCCGTGGATCTTGATTTCACATACTTTCGTATGTTGAAAGAACCTTTCTCCCATTCAAGACTTATCCCCCCGCCTCTCCTTTGTTGATGTCAACCGGGAACGAGGACAAGGTCTTTGATCCCGGTATTACATTAGAGGCTTCCCCATGGACTATTTAATTCGGGGATGAGTCAGGCTCGTGACTCGGCTAACAAAAACAAGCGCTCTTCGGGAGGCAACCCGATTATCTATCTTTACCTGTTTTCACCATAAGTGTAGGGGGAGCCCCGTTGGTGTTTCTTGTCTTCTTTCTTATCATGTGCAGGGATTCGAGCTTCAAAGACACACTCTTGATGACTTTTGACGAACCGTGATTCCGTGTTCCCTTCTTCCCGGTTCTATCCTAAACTCTTTTCGATTCACTATTTTATAATTCTCAATATTAAAATAGGAATCTCGTTAGTTGTCTTTTCCTTAGCAAGATTTAAAACAAAGTGCACAATGTCCTAAGTGTAGGGGAGTTTACTCCCACATGATTAAACATTGAGGATAATGTTTATATTAAGTGTAGGGGGGACTTCTATCGAAGTTAAGTGGCCTTTTCCTTGTATTTGTCCTCATTTTAACCGAAAAATTGATTTTCGACATTTTTCAAAATTTTTGATCTATTTTGGCCTATTAGTTTTTACCTTTGTATATGTAACACCCCAAATTTCACAAAGCATATAATCAGCCATCTTACATTCATTTACAACAGCATGTATTCGTTCAAATCATATAGCAATCCACATGTTTATTCATAAACATGTATTCTCTCAAAACCATATATATAAACATTATATTTTTATACCAAGAGCATGTATTCCCCCTCGCGGGTTTATAAACACATATAAAGCAGTTAAAGCGAGGCTATGAACACACCTGATATAGCTATCAACGTTTATCGAGGAACAAACATCCAATAGTCGATACACGACTTCACGAGATAACAATCAATCGTTGATCGAGAGCGAGATGCCCAACGGTCGTCATATGACCGAACGAGACCTATAATGACGAGACGCGTCTTAGGCTCGAAACTATCCATAAGTCATATATATATATGTAAATAGTTCACTTTAGTAGGTTTGGACATTGTCTAAGTTTTATAAAACTTTTCATAAGACTTTGATAACAATCTATCATGTATTCATTATGACCTTTAAGCTCATTAAGGCCCATTATTGGGCCATTACACTTGGATATGACTTTAGTCCATTTCAATCTCAATATTGACTTCTAAATTATTATAAATCTCAGGTTCAATAATGGCCCAAAAGCCATTATAAGTGTATGTTGGGCTTTTGTGGCCCAAATCCACTTTATATGCATGACGGGTTCTAAAAATGCTTCAAAGCGACATCAACTTAATATTTTTCGATGGTCAAGTCTCAAATTTTCTAAAAATCAGTTTATAAATGACTCACGTCTCCCCGATAAGTGGTTCCTACAACCTCGTTTTTTATAAAAATAAGCAAGTTTGACGTTATATCAATACGGTTCAATTTTGTCAATTTCCCGACATGTCCCGCTAATTAGTCCGTCTCTCCTAAATCACAAGTAGTCTAAATGTGTCCTTTAGATATAAATTACCATAACCTTATTTAATCTAATGTTCATAAGTTTATTTGACTTTAACAATCATTTATCATATCCTAATTACCCAATTTCACATTAGAAACGTTGGCTGTTTTAGGCAGCCGACTTCGTTTCTACCGTTTCGACCGCTATTTTCAAACCGTAATGATTTGATAAACTATCCAACTGACTTTAACTCTTTATGATTTTATCTACAACTTTTAGTTTTACCTTTTTCATTGGTTCTCTAAGAATCTGTATGTTTTTAGACGATTTATACAGTATGTTCAGAATTTACACTTTTTATCGTTTCGACCATATCTAATTCAGCGGGTATCGTCACGAGACGAGCGACCCGGTCAAATCGCCACAAAACACAGGCCTATCACTCTATATTATTTCCCACTGTTCAAAACCAACTGATGTTATCAAGATTACACGAATTAGCTATTGCCCAAAATTCTAGCTATTACAACTTAACCCAAAGTTTGTCTAGCTCGCATATTTTTGTTTAAAATTCATATACAATGTCCAAACATCCAAACAACTATTAAATCAATGAATTCAATAATAAAGTGATAATTACATATAAAAAGAATATTATACAATCACAAATTACAAAAGAAAATAATGAAAAGAAAATCCTTACAAGAGATGATGGTAAACAAGGACAAATGCACCAAGATTTTAACCAATTTTTAACAATGGTATTAACCTACTTTATAGATCTTCAACCCTTTTGTTCATCTTTGAAAAACCAGCCCACGACTTCAAATAACTGATATAGTGATGTATTTTTGTTGTAAAAAAAATAAAACAAAAATCAAGACTATATATTAAGACCTTCCAATTTTGATCATTCAAAATAGTTAGAAGAAAATAAAACGTGTATTTGTGAGGATAAGTAATTTCGCCAAAATGAGGCGTACGAGTTATCCTTGTGAAAATGATATGGTTGTGAGATATCCATTTTGAAAAGGCATGACACATTTATCATTTGTCCTAAACAAACAACACGTGTATTGGAAACTTTTATATGCTGGTGACGCAAACTTTGCACACAAAATGTGTTTCTTAATTAAATTTTTATCCTATTATATAATATAGCGGGTATTATCAAAGTCCGATATTTATAAGTTACACGATTTAAAAGATAAGCGTAAAACACGAAAAATAAGCGCTCAATATAAAATAAAAATTTTGACATTCGGAGAAGGTTATTATTTTGATAAATAAATGAGGGTTTATTATTTAATAAACTTTAATGCGTCGAATAAACGAATGACGCCTAAAGACTTAACGTAAATTATCAAGAATTCTTATAAAATGAGAAATTAAAATGACGACAATAGAACATATTTCTATGTCATAATGAAAATGTTCACGGTCGATGATGAACATAAACTTTGTCGATAAATAATAAATGACACATATTCGATATGTTAAAGCCTTAACCTTGTCGGTTAGCCGATTAATCAATATTATTCGTAGAACAAACATGACAAATGAAAGTCAGGTAATAAATATTGATCCGACTACTAGGAATAAGATTAGATCTCAGTCTAAATGTTGATTTTAAAGTTCGGGTTATTACATCATCTAACCCTTTAGGAAGCGACGTCCCGGCGCTTAATTTGTCTCAATAGCCTTCGGTTAAAAGGTGAAGATGTGAGGAATAGAAAAATCATTGCCGAGATTCCTAACGAGTGCTGGATGAACAAAAGCCAAAGCAACGAGTATACATAATGGGAACAAATGGATGGCTTGAATGTAGCTTCAATCCTTATAATGAAAGAATTATACATAACTCGAAGGAGAAGCCATTGAAAGTGAAAAATTGAAAAGTCGCCAATTTTTGGAAGTGGTTCAAGGTACAATACTACTAGCTTATCAAACTTGCGGCAGTCGATATAGGTTCGAAAAAAAAAATCCACATGACAATTTATGAGTCGAAAGAAGTGGGCGCATTTGGAAAATCTCCAATGCGACAATCAATTCAAAACAATCGGTGATCACGTCGATCAAATTAAAGCACATATCGTCCACGTGTCTCATAAAAACAATTACATCGTAAAAAAAATTGCATGGATCACACATAAGTCCATTAAAACGTTACAAAGTAATCAAGGTGAGGTAATTAATACTAGTCATAGAAAATCACCTAATTGCATGATCTCGAACATGCAAACTTATTTCATCAAAAGCGAATTCATCGACACGAAAATCATTCGGAGTATACGTTACTCGATCGAAAGAACTACGATCCAAATCAAACACAAAAGTCATCACTAAGCACATATAATCACATTACGACATGCTTGCAAAATAGCCAAGCCATGCCAAATCAATAAGCTGAATCAAGTTAACTCATGTTGGCTAGATAGCCAACCCATGATAAATAAAAATATTTGATATTATGTTTCGGATAAGTCCAGTCAAAGAAAAATTTTCAAGTTAAAGGACGTTCACGGGCCTGATAGCCATGGATGTATATCCAAAAATATGTTGGCCATCACAGGGTGCTCACAGATGGATCCATACCCAAATGATATTACATGGTGCTCACAAACGGATCCATACCCAAAAGATATTACAGGGTGCTCACAAACGGATCCATACCCAAAATATTTTCTCGTTATGTTTGAAAAGTTCTTCGATGAACCATCCATAATAACATGAAAGAATCTCAAGATCTTTTCAATAACGATGAGTTGTGTTGATAACTTAATCCTCAGTCAATCCACAAGTACACAACTAGTGTCGATTAAACAAGTCATCTGTTCTCGGAACAGGTAATGGTTCTTAACGATTAGCTTATTATCCTCGCGATAGTTAGGACACATTAGAAAAGGTCCATAGAAACAAATTATAACTCGAGAGAAGACACACGGGTTACTCGTACATAGACGATAATCAATAATAACTACTATGACGATCGTAATGAACGATTCATACCGACGAAATACGACTCGAAGAAATACTTTCGTATACAAAATAATCAAAAACCAAGTTAGGCACACTTGAGCCCACTCGTTTATAATTCTTGTTTACATCCAAAGGCGTCCCACTCCATGTAAACAGGAATTATAAATTTATGGTTAGAGAACTTATAAATTTCTTGTTAAAATAAAAAGGCGTCCCAATTTATTTCAATAAGACGATTATAAATCATCCTACTCAGGTAATACCATCTCAAAACACAATATAATAATCAAATACATGCCATGACAAGTACAAGGTGTCAATAAACTTACTTCATGATTTCTGTATTCAAACGTCCCATTCTATCTGAATAAAAAAAATCATAAATAATCTAAGGTCCAGTGGTTTAAAACTTTCTTATTCAAATGTCCCAATCTATTTCAATAAGAGAACCTTAAACAACACATAGTTGGGCGAGTTAAAATCTCTATATCTAAATGTCCCATTCTATTTAGATACAAGGTATTAAGTAACTCAACTGAATGACTAGTACGAGCATATCTTTGTTGTACCCAAACTATATATAGTTGATTTGGGTATATATATATATATATATATTTTAGGTCCAACATTGGCATCCTCCTTTTCGCCACAAAACGTAATCAAACACAATTAAATTAAACGTTACATTAAGTAGAAGATGTCTCCTTGGAAAAATGATTTTTCAAAATCATAAGGAGTATAAGAATAAAATAATATGTTTATCAATTACGTTTCAAAAGGAGATGTCCTAAAATAGTACATCACGACGCGATAACAACAATCAAGTTCAAATTAGTAGATATGTGATCGATTACGAAACGATATATACGTACCCAAAATATCAAACGAGTTCCACATTCGTATTCGAAAAATAAATTAATTATCGAAATCGGAGATTGGCAGCGCGGCCAAACTCTGTACAAAAATCGCATTGTAAAATGTACGATAATTAGGCAAAGACCATTGCTTCACGCGCAATGCCTTTAACTACCATAGTATGTACATACATATACATACAATCATTTCTACATACACATGCTCAACCAATCATTGGTTTCGAGGAGGCATGAGCGCGTAGATACTTTGTAAGGCAATCAAACAATTTTACGAAAGAGCAGTTATAGTCTAGGTTTTAAAAACGACCTAGTTCGCTATAACTAGTGCTCTGATACCAATCTGTAACACCCCAAATTTCACAAAGCATATAATCAGCCATCTTACATTCATTTACAACAACATGTATTCGTTCAAATCATATAGCAATCCACATGTTTATTCATAAACATGTATTCTCTCAAAACCATATATATAAACATCATATTTTTATACCAAGAGCATGTATTCCCCCTCGCGGGTTTACAAACACATATAAAGCAGTTAAAGCGAGGCTATGAACTCACCTGATATAGCTATCAATGTTTATCGAGGAACAAACATCCAATAGTCGATACACGACTTCACGAGATAACAATCAATCGTTGATCGAGAGCGAGATGCCCAACGGTCGTCATATGACCGAACGAGACCTATAATGACGAGACGCGTCTTAGGCTCGAAACTATCCATAAGTCATATATATATGTAAATAGTTCACTTTAGTAGGTTTGGACATTGTCTAAGTTTTATAAAACTTTTCATAAGACTTTGATAGCAATCTATCATGTATTCATTATGACCTTTAAGCTCATTAAGGCCCATTATTGGGCCATTACACTTGGATATGACTTTAGTCCATTTCAATCTCAATATTGACTTCTAAATTATTATAAATCTCAGGTTCAATAATGGCCCAAAAGCCATTATAAGTGTATGTTGGGCTTTTGTGGCCCAAATCCACTTTATATGCATGACGGGTTCTAAAAATGCTTCAAAGCGACATCAACTTAATATTTTTCGATGGTCAAGTCTCAAATTTTCTAAAAATCAGTTTATAAATGACTCACGTCTCCCCGATAAGTGGTTCCTACAACCTCGGTTTTTATAAAAATAAGCAAGTTTGACGTTATATCAATACGGTTCAATTTTGTCAATTTCCCGACATGTCCCGCTAATTAGTCCGTCTCTCCTAAATCACAAGTAGTCTAAATGTGTCCTTTAGATATAAATTACCATAACCTTATTTAATCTAATGTTCATAAGTTTATTTGACTTTAACAATCATTTATCATATCCTAATTACCCAATTTCACATTAGAAACGTTGGTTGTTTTAGGCAGCCGACTTCGTTTCTACCGTTTCGACCGCTATTTTCAAACCGTAACGATTTGATAAACTATCCAACTGACTTTAACTCTTTATGATTTTATCTACAACTTTTAGTTTTACCTTTTTCATTGGTTCTCTAAGAATCTGTATGCTTTTAGACGATTTATACAGTATGTTCAGATTTTACACTTTTTATCGTTTCGACCATATCTAATTCAGCGGGTATCGTCACGAGACGAGCGACCCGGTCAAATCGCCACAAAACACGGGCCTATCACTCTATATTATTTCCCACTATTCAAAACCAACTGATGTTAACAAGATTACACGAATTAGCTATTGCCCAAAATTCTAGCTATTACAACTTAACCCAAAGTTTGTCTAGCTCGCATATTTTTGTTTAAAATTCATATACAATGTCCAAACATCCAAACAACTATTAAATCAATGAATTCAATAATAAAGTGATAATTACATATAAAAAGAATATTATACAATCACAAATTACAAAAGAAAATAATGAAAAGAAAATCCTTACAAGAGATGATGGTAAACAAGGACAAATGCACCAAGATTTTAACCAATTTTTAACAATGGTATTAACCTACTTTATAGATCTTCAACCCTTTTGTTCATCTTTGAAAAACCAGCCCACGACTTCAAATAACTAATATAGTGATGTATTTTTGTTGTAAAAAAAATAAAACAAAAATCAAGACTATATATTAAGACCTTCCAATTTTGATCATTCAAAATAGTTAGAAGAAAATAAAACGTGTATTTGTGAGGATAAGTAATTTCGCCAAAATGAGACGTACGAGTTATCCTTGTGAAAATGATATGGTTGTGAGATATCCATTTTGAAAAGGCATGACACATTTATCATTTGTCCTTGATACTTAATTTTTGTATGGGTTCAATTTTTGTCTCTCGGTATCCTCTCGAATTGATCTCGGCCTTAAGTGGAATGATTGTCTTTGGTTACTAAAAAGGGGGTTTAATTTTCTAATCTACTAAAAAGTTTAAATGCACGAAAATGTAAACTTAACAATTAATACAAACTTGTATTAAATAACTGGAATTAAAATTAAACTTAGAATGTAAAATGAAAAGAATTGAGCAATATTAAGACGGATGCAAAAAGAAACAGTAAGTAGGATTAAAAGAAAATTGATTCGGAAATTTGACCTTGATTCGGAACTATTGATCCGGAACTTTTCACCCGGAAGTCTTCATTCGGAACTTTTGAAAAATCCTTCATTCGGAACTTTACTCGGAAGTTAATTCGGAAGTTCACCCGGAACTTTATCCGGAACTTGGTTCGGAACTATTGGTTCGGAAGTTTATTCGGAAGATTTGGATAAAACATTCATTCGGAACCTTTTTTAGCTTGACTCGGAACTTTTTAACAAAAACTCATTCGGAACTTTAAAACTCATCCGGAACTTTCGGTTCATTCGGAAGATTTGTTCATCCGGAACTTTCTGCTCATTCGGAACTTTCTAAAAGGAAACTCATTCGGAACTATCAACTCATGCGGAACTTTGTTCATCCGGAAGTTTTTAGCTCATTCGGAAGTTTTTGGTTCATCCGGAACCTGGGAAACTCAGATACAGTAACTAACACCGAAGAACAAGGAAATCGACTTTAATCCAAAAATCACCAAGTTTTTCACCAAAAACTTAAATAAACTAATCACTAAGCATCTACTAACCATAAACTACAAATCCCATCAACAAAAACACAAAACTCAACAACTTTTAAAGATCAAATCAATAAAATAAGAACTTAAGAACTTGAAGAGAAAGATGATGATGAACAAGATTAAATGGAAAGATTAAACAAGAACTTGTATTGATGATTAATGTTTTAACAATCACAAAACAAGGATTAAGATTACAAGATTGAAAAAAAAACAAAGATCAAGATCACCAAACACCCTAGTGGTGTTGGTGATGCTACGAACTAAAAGGGAGAAAAAAAAGAGGAATGAAAAAAACAAAAACTAACTGGCACTATTGTGTGAGGGTGTGGGCTTTATATAGCCTTGTATTTTGGTTGGTGAGTGGGCTTTCTCCCGTTCTTCTTGTCTTCTCGTCTTTTCAGAAAAGTTGACGTTTTCGATTTTGATTCAGGATTTGTTGTCGATTAAATTCAACTCGTCTTTTAATTTCTTCGTTTAATAGACTTGAGTTTCTTCGACTTATGTAAATCTTCCATCTTTGGTCCTTTTCTTCGATAAATCGTCAAATAGGCCCAGTGACTTCAAATCTTTTGCATCTCTTGGACAATAGACTTTGTCTTGAGTCTTTTTCTTCCATAAATCCCGTGCAATCCCATGTTTTCTCCATTATCCATCCGGTTGGCTCTGAAAACACAATAAACACAAAAACCACGCATAATTCCAAACAAATGATATTAAATACGTGTTTTGGTATCGTTTTACTCAGAATTAAGTGGTAAAAGGATGGGTGTTTACACACCTATCAAATCCCCTACACTTAACCATTGCCATGCCCTCATGCAATGCTTAGTGATAAAGCAATTTTACACTTTTCTCATAATTAATCAACCTTGGCCTTATTCAAACACTACTAAACAAAAATTAGAGTACTAAAAGAAATTAAGACTTTAAAGGAAACAAAAGGATAGAAAACTATTTTCACTTGAAAATAGCTACATGGAAATAACTTGCAAAGAGATCAAGGACTTACATTAGGGCTTTGGTGCTGCGAAGATTTTTCACCCTCAAGTTTCACGTTCCCCAAACTAAGCTTTAAAACGAGATCATTGTTATTATAAGTTAGCAATTCAAACACTTACACACATGGCTTAATTAAATGCTTAAACTCCCTTATTCTTAGGTGTATCTCTTATATTTTATTTTTGTCTTAGAATGATCATGAAGATGCATTTTTAGACTTATTTCGATAGTTTATTTAGGCTGAAAGCAAAGTAGGACGATTTGATCAATAGTTAGCTAAAGGACAAAATCTCTTAAAACTGCTTCTCGGGATATCAAAAAGTTCATATCTTGGCATAACTCGATTCACGATTTGAGACCTTTCTCGGGCCGATATTTGGCATGTACTTCATACTTCATATCTTGAGAGACGTGCTTGAGATAATGGTCTTCTCATCGTTCATAGAGTTTCTTCACTTGGAGACTTTTGAGAGGTACTCCAACTTTGTTGACCACGACTTCATGATTATTTCTTCAATCTCTATTTGGGATTTTGAGATACAACGATCCGCCTCCTTTTCGGACTTGGATCTATTTATCCTCATACCTTGTTAGGGTCTTTTCGGATAGACTTCTCCATCATCTTTATGGGAGTTGATTGCTTTTCGTCGTGAGTCTTGATCCTTCATATTGACTTTGGGAATAATGCTTTTCACGTTACTTTGGATCTTTAGCAATAAAATGGAATCCTCATGCCTTGTTAGGGCCTTTTCGGACTCGCCAATCTTCGCGCCCCGCTTCATAAGTTATGCCTTGGCTATGAACTCTTATCATTACCGAGCAACTTTTAAACGATCTTGGGCTAGAAGCAAAGTAAGTTTTCAATTCGTACGACCTTACTTATTGCAAATAAATTATTAGCAAGTGATGGGAGAATAGGCAAATAATTACACCAAGTGAGCTTGTGCAAGAATACCGACTTATAATTGACTCTATCATTTCTCGTCCTCCACAATTTAAAATCTCAAGTAATGAGATTCGTGGATACTTAGCCTAATAAACCAATTAAGGTCTACATGGTTAAGGATACTAGCTAGAATAAACTTGGATAAGTCTATTCGGGTTGAGTCAAAATAAACGCAACGGGCCTAATATGTCAAAGACTTCTCAACTAGCTACACCACTTTATTAAAAAAAATTACTTTATTGCGGGATATATACATATGAAAGCAACGATAAAAATTTAAAAATTACAACTAAATGGCCAAAGTTAATAAAAAATTTGAAAAATGTTGAAAACTGAAGGCATTTTCATGGAAAAGTCCACTTAAAACTTCGATAGAAGTCCCCCCTACACTTAAGATAAACATTGTCCTCAATGTTTAAGCATGTGGGAAAAGTTTCCCCTACACTTATGACATTGTGTACGTTGGTTAAATCAAGTTAAGGAATAGACGACTAAAGTGATCAATTTCAAATGTGAGTATGAAGAAAATTGAATCACGATAGTTGAGAGATAGAACCGGATTTCGGATAACACGGGAGCACGGTTCTTCAGAGATTCCAAGAGTGCACTTATCCCTGTAATCACATCACCACACAAAAACAAACACGTATAGAGGTCCCCCCTACACTTAGGAGGTTAAAACATAAAAGGATAGATACTCGGGCTGCCTCCCGAGGAGCGCTTGTTTTTGATAACCGAGTCACGAGCCTGACTCGACCCAAAATTAGTTCATGGGGAACGTGGTGAGGGATGGAATCACCTCCTGAGAGGTGTCCTCACCAAAGTACAACTTCACTCGTTGGCCATTCACCTTAAAATTAGGTCCATTAGGTTGAGCGAGCTCGAGAGTACCATATGGAAAAATTTGGGCAATGGTGAATGGGCCGGACCAACGAGATTTGAGCTTGCCCGAAAAGATTTTCAACCGAGAGTTAAAAAGTAAGACTTTGTCTCTAACATGGAACTCTCGGTTTTTGATCTTGGAGTCGTGAATGAGCTTAGTTCTTTCCTTATAGATCAAAGAATTTTCATAAGCCTCATTCCGAAGTTCATTGAGCTCATTGAGTTGGATCTTGCGTAGTTCACCGGCTTTGTTAATATCAAAATTAGCCCACTTCAAGGCCCAGTAAGCCTTGTGCTCCAACTCAATGGGGAGGTGGCACGCTTTCCCGTACACGAGACGATATGGTGTACAACCAATCGGGGTCTTGTATGCGGTACGGAAAGCCCACAAAGCATCATCAAGTTTATCAGCCCATGAGGCACGATGCTCTCCCACGGTCCTTTCAAGAATTCGCTTCAGTCCTCGGTTGGATATTTCAGCCTGGCCATTAGTTTGTGGGTGGTAGGCTGTGGAAAGACGATGATTTACACCGTACTTAGCCATGACTCTAGCAAATTGGTCATTGCAAAAATGAGTCCCACGGTCACTAATAATGGCACGAGGCACACCGAATCTAGCGAATAGAGCTTTCAAAAAGTTACAAACCACCCTTGCGTCATTAGTAGGTAAAGCTTTGGCTTCAACCCACTTTGAAACGTAGTCAACGGCTACAAGGATGTATTTGTTTCCTTTAGAAGAAGGGAATGGCCCCAAAAAGTCAATACCCCAAACATCAAAGATTTCACACTCTTGAATGAAATTCTGAGGCATCTCGTCTTTATGTGTGATCGTGCCTTGTTTTTGGCAAACATCACATCTTTTAACCATATTGTGAGCGTCACGATATATGGAGGGCCAATAAAATCCCGAATCAAACACTTTTTTGGCGGTGTAGTTGGGACCAAAGTGACCACCGGTGGGTCCTTTGTGGCAAGCATCAAGGATTTCTGAAGCTGCCGGTCCGTCAACACATCGGCGGATAATCATGTCGGCACATTGTTTGAATAGGTACGGGTCGTCCCAAAAGTAAGTCTTAATGTCGGTGAAGAACTTTTTCTTTTGTTGAGATGTCAACCCTTCCTTGAGAATTCCACCCGCCAAGTAGTTTGCAAAGTCCGCAAACCACGGGGTTTCATCAGAATTCGAATTTATAGACATTAAGGTCTCCAAGGGAAAAGAATCATTGATTTCTTTGTTCGGATGATCCCCTTGGTAAGGATCCTCAAGTCTGCTGAGATGATCCGCGGCTAAGTTTTCTACTCCTTTTTTATCGCGAATGTCGATTTTAAATTCTTGGAGCAGCAAAACCCAGCGAAGAAGTCTTGGTTTGGAATCTTGCTTTGTCAACAAGTACTTCAACGCGGAATGATCGGTATACACAATTGTTGTAGAAAGGAAAAGATAGGGGCGGAATTTTTCAAAAGCATAGACAACAGCTAAAAGCTGTTTTTCGGTTGTCGTATAATGCAATTGTGCCCCCGTCATTGTCTTGCTAGCGTAATGGATTGGTTGGAAGTGTTTGTTCACTCTTTGTCCCAGAACCGCACCAATAGCAAAGTCACTAGCATCGCACATCAACTCAAAGGGAAGCTCCCAATTAGGGGTAACCAAGACGGGTGCCTTAGTTAGCTTATCCTTAAGCGAGTTGAAGGCTTCAAAACACTCTTTGGAAAAGATAAAAGGAGTATCTTTTTCCAAGAGGTGGGTCATCGGGCGAGCGATTTGAGAAAAATCTTTGATGAATCAACGGTAGAAGCCCGCATGACCCAGAAAACTTCTCACACCCTTCACGGTTGAAGGTGGAGGCAACTTGGCGATAACATCGACTTTAGCACGGTCTACTTCAAGACCGGCTTTGGAAATCTTGTGTCCCAGCACGATGCCTTCTTTTACCATAAAATGGCATTTTTCCCAATTCAGAACAAGGCGAGTGTCTTCGCACCGCTTAAGCATACGTTCCAAATTGGCAAGGCAAGAAGAGAAGGAATCCCCGAAGACCGAGAAATCATCCATGAAGACTTCCATGGTTTGTTCAACCATGTCATGGAAGATAGCTAACATGCACCTTTGGAAAGTCTCGGGGGCATTACATAAGCCAAAAGGCATCCTTTTGTACGCAAATGTGCCATAGGGACAAGTGAATGTTGTCTTCTCTTGATCTTGGGGATCGATGGGTATTTGGAAATAACCAGAGAAACCATCAAGAAAGCAGTAATATTCATTACCTGCTAAACGTTCAAGCATTTGGTCCATAAAAGGTAGAGGGAAATGATCCTTTCTCGTGGCATCATTGAGTTTGCGGTAGTCTATACAAACTCTCCACCCAGTAACGAGACGAGTGGGAATCAACTCGTTGTGTTCATTGGGAACAACGGTTATTCCGCTCTTCTTGGGCACACAATGGATTGGACTAACCCATGGTGAATCCGAAATAGGGTAAATCATACCCGCATCAAGAAGTTTGATAACCTCTGTTTTGATGACTTTATGGATTTTTGGATTCACCCTTCGTTGGCTTTGAATTGTGGGCTTAAAGTCGTCCTCCATGAGAATTTTGTGTGTGCAGAAGTGAGGATCAATTCCAAGAATATCAAAAATTTTCCAAGCAATAGCTTTCTTATGATCTTTCAACACGGTGATAAGTCGGGCTTTTTCTTCTTCCTTTAGGTCCTTAGCAATGATGACTGGCGACTTCTTTTCTTCCTCAAGGAATACATACTCGAGATGGGGCGGCAACTCCTTAAGTTCTAAAGCCGGTGGATTTTCGACGGGAGGCGTATTCAAAGTCGGAGTATCGATAGCAATGACCGTGGGAGATGGAGGCGAAGGATTGTCTTCGTTGAGAAGAGTGTCAAAGAAATTCATGTCTTCATCCCCATCGGTGGGAGAATCATTAGTAGCTAAATTCACATCTCCCATGGTGTCTTCAAGATTGTTCCAAAACAAATCACTATCTCCAAATAGAGACAATGATGAATCGATAGAGGCAACGGTTTCAACATTGGGAAGAGAGGTAGGAATACTTTTGCAAGCATCTTTGAAGTGTTCTTCACAAGCCTCATCCAGAACGTCAATACAATTAACACTCTCGTTGGAATAAGGTTGTTTAGACAACTTTTCCATGTTGAAGACGATTTTATCGTCACCCACTCGCATGATAAGCTCACCGGCTTCCACATCGATAATAGTGCGACCGGTCCTCAGGAATGGACGACCCACGATCAATGGAACACGAGGGTCCATCTCGTAGTCGACGACGACGAAATCGGCAGGAAAAGTGAATTTGTCGACTCCTACAAAGACGTCTTCGGCTATCCCCACTGGATAAGCAACCATACGGTTAGCTAATTCCAAAGTCATTTTGGTGGGGACTAGCTCTGGGAGAGATAATTGCTTCCAAACGCTTAGAGGCATAAGATTAATACTGGCACCTAGATCGGCTAGGGCCATGCAATTCTCTACTCCCGGGAAATTGCAAGGGATTAAGAAACAACCCGGATCACCAAGCTTGGTTGGCAATTTCCTTAAGAGCACTGCAGAGCAATTCTAATTAAGTTGGGTGTTGGCAATATCGAGGAGCTTTTCCTTGTCGCTCAGAAGATCTTTAAACATTTTCGCATATTTAGGCATGTGAGCGAGAGCCTCAGCGAAGGAGATATTGAAATTCAGTTGTTTAAACATTTTAAGGAAGTTCGAAACCTGAATATCATCCTTGCTTTTGAGCTTCTCTTTCCTCAACCTAGATGGATAAGGTATATTAGAAGAAGAGGAGGGCTTTGGAAGAATAGGATCACTCACATCCTCGGGTGGAGGAGGGGTAGAAGTAGGAGGTGGGGAAATTAGGGAAGGAGAAGGATGAGGAATAGGAGCAGGTGACTCGTTCTCCTTAGTCACAACCACCGGTGGAGGTATAGGAAGCTCGGGTTCCTTGGTACCTTTGCCACTGCGAGTAGTGATTGCTTTCATCTCCCCTCTTGGATTCGCAACGGTGTTACTCGGAAGAGTACCCGAAGAAGAGGGTTGATTACCTTGGAAGAAACTAGCCATCATGTTCTTCAAATCATTAGTTTGGCTATCCAACGTGTTTCTCATGTCGGCTCTCAAATCGTTCCCTTGTTTGACCAAGTCTGCTTTCAAGTTGCGCACTTCTCGTTGGAGATTTTCCACGATCACATCATTGGTCCTCATGTAGGTTGCAACCTCTTGGTGTAATGCAGTGGGTTGGTTTGGTGGAGCATTGTATGCGGGTGGTTGATAAGCAGGTTGCTGGTAAACTTGGTTGTTACGTTGAGGTGGTTGTTGTTGCTTGTGAGGAGGGATGTATGGTGTACGAGGTTGTTGTTGTTGTTGAGGAGGGCGGTTGAGGTTTTGTTGTTGGTTTGGGTTGTTTGGAGGAAAACCGGGTGGTGAGAGGTAGTTGTTGGAGCGGTAGCTAAGCAAATTACGGTCACCTTGAGGACGGGCTTGATAAGCAGGTTGAGGATAGGTGCCATATGCTGCATTCACATTCTCAGCAGAGTAGTCTTGGGTGGCAGTACAAGTGGTGTAAGAGTGAGGACCACCGCATATCTCACAAGGTTGGCTAACAGCATTGACTTGAGCGTTTTAGCGTTGTTGCTGTTGTTGTTGCTGACGGTGTGGGTGACAAGCGATTCAAGAAGCACAGTGATTTTGTCCAATCGCTTGTCACTGTCACTAGTGCTAGCACTAGCGACATTGGTCCGAACACTCTTGGTTTTCACACGAGACTTATTCTCAATGATATCCCAAGCAGCATTGGAAGTCTTAGCCAAAAGATTACCCCCCGAGGCACTGTTTAGTGAATCTTGGTCACTCATGCTTAAACCATTGTAAAAAGTATTAATTTGATGTACTTTGGTAAAACCATGTTGTGGGCATTTTCTCAAAAGATCTTTAAAACGATCCCAAGATTCACTGAACGACTCATCGTACTTTTGTTCAAAATTTATGATTTCATTCCGCAAAGCGGTAGTACGAGAGGGTGGGAAAAAGTAATTGATAAACTTGGTTTCCAAATCCGTCCACGAGAGAATACTCTGTGGCGGTTCCTTAGCAAGCCAATGCCGGGCTTGTCCCTCTAAAGAAAAGGGAAAAAGTTGTAACCTGATAACCTCTTGTGGAACACCATTGAACTTGACCGTGTTAGTGAGTTGCAAGAATCTCTTGATGTGGTCGTGTGGATCATCAATGGTACGTCCCAAGAATGGTTGAGCAGAGACCATCTGGATAAAGCCTGATTTTAGCTCAAAGTTGTTGGCGGCAATTGGAGGTATGACAATTGGATCAGTGTTGCCATCTACATGAGCTTGCAGCAGTTCAATCATCGGGCGATTATCCAGAAGAGGCTCATTGTTGTTGTTATTATTCATGTTGTTGAAAGGTGGGTTGTTGTTGTTATTATTGTTGTTTGGAGGTGGTATGTTGTTGTTGTTTTGTACACCGGCCATGTCTAAGTTATCGAGAGGCTCGGGCTCTTGATAAGACGTGGAACGAGTGCGCATACACCTGCAAAAGAACGAACAAAGAAAAGCAAAGCAAAAATATTTTTGGTTTTTATGTTTTTTAATTTTTTTGTATTTTTGAAAAATTAATATTTTTTTAGGATTTTTTTTTTTTTGAAAATTTTTTATGAAAAAGTAACGTTCACGGGGAACGGATCCCAAAATCCAAGTTCTCACAAAAAAACTTTTGATCTTAACGAGAAGAGCCGGCAGTGGCGCCATTTGATACTCAGGTTTTCAATGGGTTCAATTTTCTCTCGATATCCTCTCGAATTGATCTCGGCCTTAAGTGGAATGATTGTCTTTGGTTACTAAAAAGGGGGTTTAATTTTCTAATCTACTAAAAAGTTTAAATGCACGAAAATGTAAACTTAACAATTAATAAAAACTTGTATTAAATAACTGGAATTAAAATTAAACTTAGAATATAAAATGAAAAGAATTGAGCAATATTAAGACGGATGCAAAAAGAAACAGTAAGTAGGATTAAAAGAAAATTGATTCGGAAATTTGACCTTGATTCGGAACTATTGATCCGGAACTTTTCACCCGGAAGTCTTCATTCGGAACTTTTGAAAAATCCTTCATTCGGAACTTTACTCGGAAGTTAATTCGGAAGTTCACCCGGAACTTTATCCGGAACTTGGTTCGGAACTATTGGTTCGGAAGTTTATTCGGAAGATTTGGATAAAACATTCATTCGGAACTTTTTAGCTTGACTCGGAACTTTTTAACAAAAACTCATTCGGAACTTTAAAACTCATCCGGAACTTTCGGTTCATTCGGAAGATTTGTTCATCCGGAACTTTCAGCTCATTCGGAACTTTCTAAAAGGAAACTCATTCGGAACTATCAACTCATGCGGAACTTTGTTCATCCGGAAGTTTTTAGCTCATTCGGAAGTTTTTTGTTCATCCGGAACCTGGGAAACTCAGATACAGTAACTAACACCGAAGAAAAAGGAAATCGACTTTAATCCAAAAATCACCAAGTTTTTCACCAAAAACTTAAATAAACTAATCACTAAGCATCTACTAACCATAAACTACAAATCCCATCAGCAAAAACACAAAACCCAACAACTTTTAAAGATCAAATCAATAAAATAAGAACTTAAGAACTTGAAGAGAAAGATGATGATGAACAAGATGAAATGGAAAGATTAAACAAGAACTTGTATTGATGATTAATGTTTTAACAATCACAAAACAAGGATTAAGATTACAAGATTGAAAAAAAAACAAAGATCAAGATCACCAAACACCCTAGTGGTGTTGGTGATGCTACGAACTAAAAGGGAGAAAAAAGAGGAATGAAAAAAACAAAAACTAACTGGCACTATTGTGTGAGGGTGTGGGCTTTATATAGCCTTGTCTTTTGGTTGGTGAGTGGGCTTTCTCCCGTTCTTCTTTTCTTCTCGTCTTTTCAGAAAAGTTGACGTTTTCGATTCTGATTCGGGATTTGTTGTCGATTAAATTCAACTCGTCTTTAATTTCTTCGTTTAATAGACTTGAGTTTCTTCGACTTATGTAAATCTTCCACTTGGTCCTTTTCTTCGATAAATCGTCAAATAGGCCCAGTGACTTCAAATCTTTTGCATCTCTTGGACAATAGACTTTGTCTTGAGTCTTTTTCTTCCATAAATCCCGTGCAATCCCATGTTTTCTCCATTATCCATCCGGTTGGCTCTGAAAACACAATAAACACAAAAACCACGCATAATTCCAAACAAATGATATTAAATACGTGTTTTGGTATCGTTTTACTCAGAATTAATTGGTAAAAGGATGGGTGTTTACACACCTATCAGTCCTAAACAAACAACACGTGTATTGGAAACTTTTATATGCTGGTGACGCAAACTTTGCACACAAAATGTGTTTCTTAATTAAATTTTTATCCTATTATATAATATAGCGGGTATTATCAAAGTCCGATATTTATAAGTTACACGATTTAAAAGATAAGCGTAAAACACGAAAAATAAAAGCTCAATATAAAATAAAAATTTTGACATTCGGAGAAGGTTATTATTTTGATAAATAAATGAGGGTTTATTATTTATTAAACTTTAATGCGTCGTATAAATGAATGACGCCTGAAGACTTAACGTAAATTATCAAGAATTCTTATAAAATGAGAAATTAAAATGACGACAATAGAACATATTTCTATGTCATAATGAAAATGTTCACGGTCGATGACGAACATAAACTTTGTCGATAAATAATAAATGACACATATTCGATATGTTAAAGCCTTAACCTTGTCGGTTAGCCGATTAATCAATATTATTCGTAGAACAAACATGACAAATGAAAGTCGGGTAATAAATATTGATCCGACTACTAGGAATAAGATTAGATCTCAGTCTAAATGTTGATTTTAAAGTTCGGGTTATTACAGTATAGTTATTTTCTTTCTTTGCTAAGAATAAATTTTAATAAAGTGGTTTTAATTTTCAAACGTTATGAATCTTTTGACTCAACCCGAGTTTACTTATCTAAGTTTACTCTAGCTAGTATCCTTAACGTGTTTAAGTCAAGTTTTGCTAGGCTTTTATATAGGGAGCTATAAAACGCGAAAGTCTTAACTCTCACGGGTTAAGAACAAGAACTTTTCGCAAGTTCCTATAATTGATCCTAGAGAGTTGTTTATCAAGGGAACTTTAAAATGAGATTTCTAAACTAGAAAAGGTCTAAGAGTTTTCAAGATCCTATAGATGACTCGAAAACCCAAAACTTTGATTTAATAGGCTAAGCATCCACGAGTCTCATTACTTGAGATTTTAAACTGTGGAGGACGAGAGATGATAGAGTCAATTATAAGTTTGGTATTCTTTCGTGAATTTATGTGAGTTAATTATAAGCCTATTCTCCCATCGCTTGCTAATAAATTTATCTGCAATAAATAAGGTTGTACGATTTGAAAAGTTACTTAGCTTCTAGCCCAAGATCGTTTAAAAGTTGCTCGGTATGGATTAGAGTTCATAGCCAAGGCATAACTTATTGAAGCGGGATGCGAAGATTGGCGAGTCCGAAAAGGCCCTAACAAGGCATGAGGGATACATTTTGTTGCTAAAGATCCCAAGTGACGTGAAGAATCATTTATCAAAAGTCAATATGAAGGATCGAGACACACGACGAAAAGCAAATACTCCTGTAAAGATCATGGAGAAGTCTATCCAAAAAGGCCCTAACAAGGTATGAGGATAAATAGATCCAAGTCCAAAAAGGAGGCGGATCGTTGTATATCAAAGTCCAAATTAAAGATTGGAGAAAGATGAAGAAGTCGTGGTCCAAGTATGAAGAATCTCTCAAAACTTCAAGTGAAGAAATTCCTATTATGAAGAGAAGACCATTATTTCATGAACGTCTCTAAAGATTTGAAGTATGAAGTCGCTGCCAAATATCGGTCGGAGAAAGGTCTCAAATCGCGAAGCGAGTTATGCCAAGATATGAACTTTATGAGGTCCCGAGAAGCAGTTTTAAAAGATTTTGTCCTTTAGCTAACTATTGATTAAATCGTCCCACTTTATTTTCAGACTTAATAACTATCAAAATAAGTCAACAATGCATCCTCGTGACCATTCAAGACAACAATAAAATATAAGAGATACACCTAGGAATAAGGGAGTCTAAGTGAATAATTGGCCCACATGAGTTCATGTTAGTTTGCTAACTTATAATAACAATGATCTCGTTTTTAAGCTTGGTTTGGAGAATGTGAAAACTTGAGGATGATGATCATTCATGACATTTTCAAAACCCCAAGGTATGATTTTGATTTCTTTACTTGTGTTGTTATTTTCTATCTCTTTAATAAAGGCCAACGTGGATTGATTATGATGAAAAGTGTAATCGTGCTTTGTAACTAATGCATTGCATAAGGACATTGCAATGGTCAAGTGTAGGGGATTTGATAGGTGTGTAAACACCCATCCTTTTTACCACTTAATTACAATAATAACCGAGCTAAAACGTGTATTTTATGTCATTTATGTCGGAATTATGCGTGGTTTGTGTTTTTGTTGTGATTTAGGACGAAAAGGTGAGAAGTGGAGAAAACACGGGCATTCACGGGCTTTTATCGAAGAAAAAGACGAAAGACGAAGTCAAGAAATCAAGAGTGAAAAAAGAACGGAAGTCCAAGACCAATTCTGAAGATTTATCGAAGAAAAAGTCAAAAGATGGAAGTTTACTAAAAGCTGAAGAACTCAAGTCTAATTTATTGAAGAATTACAAGACGAGTTTGAAGAAATCCTGAGACAAAGTCATTAAAGTCAAAAGATTAAGAAGATTAAGGACTTAATGACGCAATTAAAGAAAGAAGAAAGAGGGGAGGAAGCTTCCTAAGCACCTCCCCAATCCTCCTATAAATAGATTAGATTTTCCTTCATTTGTTCTTGTTGGGTAGCTTGACAAACTACCTCTTCCACCACTTTCATATTTTGCACCTTAAATTCTTGTACTTTAATTTCTTGTATCGCACCTTTTAATTCCTTTTAATTCCAAGTAAGTTTTATTTAATTTTTGTTGAATCTTTACTTTTCTTGTTTAATCTCTCGTCTACCTTTCTTATTTGTGTTTAATCTTTATGTTCATGTTCTTGAGTGTTATGGTTTTCAATCAAGTGGGTTTTGATTGATTTGGCTTTATTGTTAGTTTTATTGATTTGGTTTGTTTGATTATCATTAGTTGATCATTTGTGGTTAGTTTGATTTAATCTTTTGGTTTATCTTGATTATATTTGGTTAGATTCGTGTTCGGTTTTCATCTCCCTGTTCCTCGTTTATGCTTACTGTTTCTTTTCCCAGATTATTCCGAACCAGCATGTTGTTCCGAATGAAGGGATTTTTAGTATTATTCCGGATCAGTTGTTCATTCGGAATATATTCCGGATCAAGGAAATCTTCCGAATGAGCTTATCTTTTTAATTATTCCGAACCAAGACCTTTTATCTATTTTATTCCGGATCAGTGAATTCATTCAGAATAATCAATATTCCGGATGAAGACAATGTTCCAAATCAAGCTTTCATTTTAGTTATTCCGAATAAAGCTTTTTGGTTTATTATTCCGAATCAGTTTGTTTTCAAATATTCCGAATCAGTCCGTTCATCCGGAATAATCAATATTCCGGATGAGTTAAATTATTCTGAACCAAGGAAATTATTCCGAATGAGTTCAACATCCCGAATGAGCTAGTTTATTCCGGATGAACCAACATTCCGGATAAAGCACTATATTCCGGACGAAGCATTTATTCCGCATGAGAGATTATTCCGGATGAACCCACTTATTCCGGATGAGCAATTATTCCGAATGAGGGGGAATATTCCGGATGAAGCTTATATTCCGGATGAATGACTTATTCCGCATAAGCTGTTTTATTCTGGATGAGGAACTTATTCCGAATGTACTTGTTCGTTCCGAATGAAGGATTTATTCCGAATGAGTTATTTTTCTAGTTTTTGTAATTTTATGCACTTAGTTTTTAGACTTTATTTTTCCCGTCTTTTTACTTAGTAGCACTTTTAATTTACTTGCATTTAATTTTAGTTTGCCTTATTTACTTTTAAGTTGTCTTTTTATTTCTCGTCACGTTTTTAATTTCTCGTCATTAATTTCCCGTCAAGTTTTTATCTTTCAGTATTTCTTTTTACTTACTTTATTTTTATTTGTTTCAAGTGTTTATTTTTAATTAGTGTAGAAAACGACAACCATTCTATTTCTTTTCCACCAAGAACAACTGAGTCGCACTTTGAATCGGAAATCAATTCGAGAAGATACCGAGAAACGAACTTTCAACCCATGCAAAACCTTTGTATCAATAATATACATAAAATTGCAATAATAAAATTATTACTTAATTTATTCTTTATATTTTTTAATCTAAGTGCGTGTAAAGGAATTAAAACTAGTGTTACAATATTTAAATATCATCTCCCGTAGACTTTTAAATATTGATTTCCATATATTTCCTTATAAAACTTTATTTGTATCCATATTTACATAACATTCTCTTTCTTTCATATTTACCAAGTAACTTTCCAATTACCAAAATTATATCAGAGCTTCCATGTCTTATATGGTAATGCTTCAACTTTTATTGGTCAATATGATTGTGAAAAAACATGAAATCTTCAAAAGTTCTAAATTTAACAAAGTTGATGGCGTGTTTAATTGGGAAAAATTGATGCATAGACCTAATTGGTATGTCTAAAAAGAGGCTTAATCACATGATTGAGACAAGTGTCGCAATGAAAGACTGAGATAAAAAAAAAGAGAAAATATGAAATTATATGCCCCTGCATTTCATCAATCACAACACGACACGTAAACTTAGGTCTGTTTTTAGGCCTTCTTATTAAGTCCATATATCAACACTCTTAATTGGGAATATCTTAAGAAATGTTGAAATAATAAAACACAAAAAAAGTTCAATGTATACTATCATTTTAGTATAAAGAGTAAATTACACCGTTCGTCCTTGTGGTTTACGTTGACCGACAAGGTTCGTCCCTTGACAAAAAAAAATGCACCACTCGTCCTTAAGTGAGAAACTTAATATAGCGTTGGTCCCTCTCATTTTATGACCTCACTAACTGATGTTTTGTTCATATCCATTAAGGGTATTTTGGTATTTTCTCAAATTTCTTTCTTTTTATTATTTGTTCAACGTCATATTCAACATCACCTTTATGTTTTATAAGTTATCTTTCTTTCTCTACTAAAATTTCTAATTGCATCAAAACCGTCATTGGAAATTTTCACATCCACAAATTTTTAAAAACAAGACAACCAAAACAAACTCGTCATAAAGAAATATACATACCAAAACACAAAACTACTTTATATTATCAACATGTGAATAATTCTTGGATATTCAGTGAAAAGATATACAATTGAAAAATAAGTGGATGAAATTAACACTTATTGACAAAATTATAAAATGAATATTAATTGCTATATGTAATTTTGTAAATAGTGAAAGAAGTTAACATTTACCAACAACAGCTCTAAAATAAAGAAGTTTAATAAGTTGATTCTTTTTCCAATGTTCAAACAGAAGCTTCTTATATGATCTGTCGGCATCATCGTGTAGATCTAACGCTAACACTTTCAGGCTTGTAACGACCGACTCATCACCACCATGTAGATCTGCTGATGGTTGTTGTTGTTGTTGAATATGTAAGAAATGCAACTCTACTTCTGATTTAGGTCGGCTTATTCTCATTCTTGTTATACCCAGATCTAAAAACTGAGATATATGAGTTAAGGACTCGAGATGTTGGCCATGATGGCCCATGGTCGTGGTTCTAGAGAAGCCCCGTTATTATGGTGACTGGTGGCCGCCCACAAGGAGTCGCTGTTGGTAGTAAACAATGGGTTTGATTTGAACTGTTTATGTTGATATAGTTTAATTTAATATAATATGTGATTTTTATGTGTGCATGTGACATATAAGTTGGATTTGCATAAATCATTTGGGCGATGGTGGTCGATTTTTGTTGGTGGTGTGAGGCGCAGGTGGGAGAGTGGTGGATTGTGGGAGCAGTGGGGATGTTGATGATCTAAAAGACCGAGGAACAAAGAATATAAAGAAGAGATGTTGGGAAAAGACCAAAATACCTCTAATGGATAGGAGAATAACATCAGTTAGTCGGGTCATAAAAAGGGAGGGACCAACACTACATTACGTTTCTCACATAAGGACGAGTGGTGCATTTTTTGGTCAAGGGACGAACCTTGTCGGTCAACGTAAACCACAAGGACGTACGGTGTAATTTACTCTAGTATAAACTCAATCAACCAATCACACTCACTTATTTTTTTTATCTAACAAAAAACCCCATTTTAAAAAAAATACATATTTCACAAACTGTTAATCGTTACGCAAAACAAATCATATTATCGTGACGAGAATTAAATTATTAAATTATCTTTCTATCAAGGGGCACATGTATATACACTTTGGACGAACTTTTTTTTAGAAATTCATATATGATTCGTAACACGAATCATATACGATTTTGGAGAATCATATATGATCCGTGATACGTATCATATATGATTTTCTCAAAAAAAACGTCAAAATTATATACATGTGCCCACGATAGAAAGATGATTTAATTCTCGTTGTAATGGTGTATTTTTTGTCACTCGGCGATTTATCATTTGTGAGATATTTAATTTTTTATAAAAAGATAGAAAGTTAGTTTGAATGAATGTGATTGGTTGATGTGATGTATGATATGATAAGATAAGAAAATGAGAATGATCCATAAAAAAATTACAAAGAATTTTTACAAAATGACTTGTCATCAATGAGAATGATGTTAACAAATTATCTCTCTTACTTTTAAATCTTCATCTTCCAATAAATGCATGCCACATTTTTTTGTGAATTTTATTTGTGTAAATATTTTGTGGATGTAGCATACCTCGATAAGATAAGATAATATAAGATAAGATAAGATAAGATAAGATAAGATAAGATAAGATATGATATGATAAGATAAGATATGATAGGATAAGATAAGATAAAATAAAATAAGATAAGATAAGACAAGATATGATAGGATATGCTAGGATATGATATGATAGCATAAGATAAAATAAGATAAGATAAGATAGGATGAGAGATGATAAGATAGGATATGATAAGATATGATAGAATAAGATAAGATAAAATATTTATAATAAAATGTTTGGATAAGATAAAATATTTATAAATAAAATGTTTGATTTTCTTAGCAGTTTCTTTACCAACCCTGTTTTTAGGCGGCTGATTATATATTATAAATTTTTTTTAACGAAACTTAAACCTGGAACACCAAGAAACCCTTACCAGATCTCTTGATGTGATGCCAAACTTTGTAAGGGACTTAGTGATAAAATACTCAAAAATCATCTTTCTGATTGCATTGAAAGAGCAGCAAATGAAATATGAAGCTAAGCACAATTGAAACAAAGACTTGTTGAGTTTAGACTCTAAAGTTTAGAGGTGTGTAGTGCTAATCTATAGATAATGTCATTGATGTTAGACAATAAAATGGCCCAAGTCCGACTTGTGGGTTTAGAATTTTTAGAATGTTCTGTGTATTAATATAAATACACATTAATAATACAATACCTATTCATGGGGGGTTTAATCATTTTAACATGGTATCAGTAGGTTCGATCCTAACTTTGAAGGAGTCTTAATAGTCAGTAGTATTTTTTGAAGGAGTCTTAATAGTCAGTAGTATTTTTTCGAGAATCAGTATATGTTAAGCAGTATATGTTTAGTTATTATTTAGGAAAACTTGATAAATTATGACCCCTAAGTCTATATAATTGAATGGCAAAGATACTCAAGATTTCTTTTATGTTTACTCCCAACATTGATATTTTTTAATAATTCATTCAAAAACTCTACTATATAAGAGACCATATTACAACTTCGTTTATTTCTTTCTTAATTTATAGTTGGTGAAATGAATAACCAAATTATCGTAAGTATTTACTCAAAAAAAAATTATCGCAAGTACAATTGTTCGTCACAATAAAATCCCATTGCTATATACAAGTAATTGTCTATTATGTAATAGTATTTCAAATTATAAAATTTAACCATTTGTATATTTAATACTTTTATAATTATATTACATACACTGTAGTTATGTAAGTGTAACTTTGTATCCGTAATGTTCCATATATGTAATTATATTAAATACAATTAAATTTGACAATAATTTCTAGTACATATAAACAAAGAATCATTTACGTTAGCCATACTAAACCAAACAGATTGTTGACTACGTGCTTCCTTTATCCGGTGCAACGAGTAAGTGTTTTCTATAGAAACTCTCGTTACGTTGTACTATTATACTGTTTTTTTAGCATATAATTTTTTTTCATTTTCTTGCGTATATCATGCATGTACGTGGTATCAGGGAGGAAATCAGATGAGTTTTCACGGGTGCCAAAAATTTTACAAAAAATTTCGATGTATTATTTAATTTTGAGATAAACGTCAATTTATTTAAATACATGTAAAAAACACTTGATCCATTTAAATATGTTTTTAGTATTACAGTTTTAAATAATCGTCGATTTTAGTCGTAGTTTCGTCATGCCTAATATCATGTACCGTAAGAGCGGATCGAGTTGTTTGGAGTATGGGGTTGGTGGGATTGCTATTGATTTTTTTTAATGTATTTTGCAATGGTAATTTATTACTAGCAAAGTGCTAGGATTTTAAGAAATTCTTAAATTCAAATGAGTTAAAAAAATAAATCTTAAATTCAAGTTGACTTCCTTCTATGTTTATTTTATTCTAAAAGAATAAATCTTAATTTCAAAGAATTTAAGTTAAAACTTAAAACTATTTGAATTGTTTGAAACAGAATATAATAATTGCCAACTAATGAGGCCAGGACCATGCCTTTAACATGCAAATTAAAGGTTAAATTATTCATGACCCTATATAGATATGAAGCAAGTACTAAGACACAAACACATATTTACAGAAACTACAAAGCAGCAACAAATTTGTAGGTTCTAAATGGCTCCAAGCTTCAACAATGAAAATTCACTCTTCAACTTCGTCGTGAAAGACGGAAATGGTGTTAAAGGTCTGGTGGACTCGGGCCTCACAGAGGTACCAGGTCAATACATCCAACCACCCCACCATCGCATCAACAAGCAAAACGCAGCCGTGTCACTTGAAAACATGACCATTGATCTATCAGAGCTTGATGGCCCTAACCACGACCAAGTGGTCAAGTCCATTGCCCATGCTGCTGAAAATCTTGGCTTCTTCCAGGTGGCGAACCATGGTGTTCGAATAGAGCTCCTAGAGTCACTTAAAGCGTCGGCTCACCAGTTTTTCAACCAACCATCTGAAAAGAAGGCTGTGTATCTCAAGGGAGTGAGCCCTAGTCCTATGGTCAAGTATGGGACAAGCTTTGTTCCTGAGAAAGAGAAGGCTTTGGAGTGGAAAGACTATATTAGCATGATATACACCAATGATGCCGATGCTCTCGAGTTTTGGCCTAATGAATGCAAGTAAGAATCATAAACTACTTGCATAATCTATGATTTGTTTTGTTACATATTTGACCCATATGCGTATAACATTTTTATGTTCTTATTTTATAGGGAAGTGGCACTTGAGTACATAAAAACATCGACTGAGATGGTGAAAAGGCTACTGCACGCACTCATGGGTAACCTAGGAGTTAAACTAGACGACACAAGGCTTGATGCACTTATGGGTTTAAGGATGGTCAACATGAACTTCTACCCAACCTGTCCTAACCCTGATTTGACCGTTGGTGTTGGGAGGCACTCTGATATGGGCACACTAACGGTGCTTCTACAAGATGGCATTGGTGGATTATACGTGAAAAAAGGTGAAGACTCGTCATCAGGAAACGAAGATTGGATTGAGATTCCACCTGTCCATGGTGCTTTGGTTATCAACATTGGTGATGCACTACAGGTTAATTATATTTCATGCTTTAACTAAACTTGGCACACACGTTGGCTGCGTAATAATAACTTCACACATACAAACATAGTTGTTAAAAAAATTGTTTTTGGTGTTAATTTTATAGATTATTAGCAATGGGAGGTACAAAAGCGCAGTACACAGAGTGCGGACCACCAGTGTTAAGTCAAGAGTGTCCGTCCCAATATTCAACGTCCCACTGCCTACGTTGAAAATTGGACCATTGCCTGAGTTAGTGGCTCGAGATGGTGTGGCTCGTTACAGAGAACTCATATTTGAAGAGTACATGAATAATTTCTTTGAGAACTCTCATGATGGAAAGGAGTCCCTTGATTTTGCGACTATATAATGAGACAGATGTGTGAATTTTGCGACTATATAATGAGACAGATGTGTGAATTTAGCATATGATTTCATGTTTACCGTTTCCTCTCCATTAAAGGAGTTTCTTGATTGTAAGACCACTTCTGCAATAATAAAATCGAGTGGTTAAGTTCTTGAACATCATCTTCTTTTCTTATTTTATAATTAGCCAATGACCAAAATAAAAAATACACTCACAAACATGGACGCAGTGATATCTATGAGCGTGACTCCATTAAGCACATCTTTGGAATAGTAACCTCAAAAGTCCAATTTTCTGGTTTTTATGTTTATGTAAATCAGATTATTAGCAATGGGAAGTACAAAAGTGTAACACAGAGTGCAGACAACCAGTACTGAGTCAAGAGTGTCGGACCCAATATTCAACTGACCACTGCTTGTGGCGAAAATTGGCGCATTGCCTGAAATGGTGGCTCGAGACGGGGTTGCTCGATATAGAGAGGTCACATTTGGTGAGTACATGGACCATTTCTTTGCGAAATCTCATGATGGAAAAAAATCCCTTGATTTTGTGATCATTTGAGATCCTTGATGGTTCCTCTTCACATAGTGTTTCATATGTAAAAAAGATTTCTGCAATAATGAAATGGAGTGGTTAAATAAGTTCTTGAAGATGTTTCAATATTTTTGCAATACATACAATATGTGATCTCAAACATTGCCGACATAATTTTGGTTAATGACAGTGAATAAAATATTGAAACCTTTTGGATGTTTTAAAAATATCGATCATTAGGAAAAGTATGGTTTAGAAAACTGTGTAGTTACTATTGTAGAAGTGTAAGTTATATAAGAAAAAAATTACACACAAATGATCAAAAGCAAATTTGCAGCCCTAAAGTGGCTCTTCAAGCTTCCCTGATAAGAATGTGTTATACAACTTCGTCGTGAAAAAAGGAATTGGTGTCAAAGTTCTGGTGGACTCGGGCCTCTCGGAGGTACCAACTACAAAGTTGGTACATTCCAATTACCACAACAGTACCGAACCAACAAGCAACAAGCATCCACGAGATCCATGTCACCTGATCATAACATAACCATTGATCTATCAGAATTCAGACCTAAATTGTCCAAATAAGTGATTTTCTCAAAATCATTTGAGTTTAGGACAGAATTGGCATAAAGATAAAGCCACAAAACAACCGTGTTATGATTGTTGTCTTATCATTTTTATTTGCAACTTATTGAATGTTTCATTTTCGGTAGTCACAGACTCACAGTCGTAAATTTATTAAGACCTCACAAGTCATGCACGCTCCTTTTTCGTGTATTAGTTTCCAGTAACATCATACTATCATTTATTGGAGTAGGACGATGCCAATCACATGTTTCTGCTTTCTTGTGTAATACGTAGTATATAGTTTTCCAAACCGGCATTTGTAAAACAGTAACAGGTATTTTTGATAGAATTTGTTTGTGATTAACATTGGTGAAAATTATTAAGATCTTGGAAACCCATGGCGCTTTGGTTATCAACATTGCCGTTACATTAGAGGCAGAGCCGTCTTTAAGGGTCGGTGAGATGAGCGATCACCCAATGATTGGTGAGATAATTTTTCTTTTCTCATGTTATAATTAGCCAATGCCCAAAATAAGAAAACACTCCCAAACATGGACGCCGTAATATCTACGAGCGCGACTCCATTAAACACCATCTTTGGATATTATCATTTCAGTTATCTTTCATACGGAGTATCAGTTTAGGAGCTAATAGAATACCAAAATACATGTTCTTTTCTCATTGTAGTATGATACATAAAAAATTTCAATCTTGTCCAAAGTCAACTGTTAAAACATTGAGCATTGTTGAAGTTAAGTTGTTTTAAGGCTTTTAGCGCGTTTTCTGGAGACAGTCCCTAGAGATTGATAGAGCCTTCAGTCTTTTTGAGGATTGAAACTCGTTCGCCCATAAAAGCTCAATACCTCAAATAGTAGCTGCAAGATGAGAAATCGCTGTCACGAGCCCTGGCTTGCCGGTTCAAATGTTTTGGATAGTTTGATTATTGCTTTGCTGGATTAGAGCGGTTAGTTCTAATATACATTACTACTTATTTGGCCATGCTCATTCAAATGTTTTGCATCCTTTCAGAGAACCACACAATTCTGACATGCTACAAGAGACCTGATTCCTATTAAGTGATCAGGATGCTCACTCAATCATATTGTGTTAATGTTGTTATGAACCAGCTCACTCAATCATATTGTGTTAATGTTGTTATGAACCAGAACCAGAAAAATGAAGAACATATGACCAAATAACGTCCGTATGGTTGTAACTGCCAAAAGCAGTTATAATGCCCAAAACCGACACTTTTAACAACGGGCAGAAATGAGTCCAAATTCCCGGGAATTTTATTTTCAAGTGCGTTTTCGACAAAGCACTTTATACCAAATAAAATTTCCCCAGCCAGGGGCGCTGCCCCTTGGACCCTGCCAGGGGCTGCCGCCCCTTGGACCCTGCCCAGGGGCGCTGCCCCCGGACCCCCGTCGTACGGGGGCTTCGCCCCCGTATGATAACCGTAATAATTTCATACAAGCGTGCACTCCGCACAACCCCGACTTGATGAACGTTTATCACGATTACACATTGGTCAACAAAGTAAATCCATTACACTTAAATCATTATTGGTAACACAAAATCACCAACAATCCTCCCCCCATTTAAGTGTAATCTTGATTAACTTAAAGAAATCATAACACAATCAAACTGATGTATAAATGAAATATCGACATGATTGAATTTCACATTAGTATATTAGCATTCCAAATATTCGAATATTAGAGTGTCACTAAGGATTGAACTCTTCTATCCATAAAGAATACCTGAAGATAATATACACAACAGTTTACACATTTACATGTTCTACTTGACACTATTTTTTACTAGCTTGTGTCATATCCTTCAATAAGCATATCAAAGCCAAGTCCCAAACTTCTTGAAGCAGCTAAACTTCATGCTTATATAGGTGATCTTTTCTTCTTGCACCTGCACATGCAATTTGTCAAAAGATCATTAAGAAATATAATTTCAACCTCCTTTACTTGCAGTTCTGAACACATACCGTGGGATGATGTAATTATACGTTCCAAATCAAAATATCAAGCTTTCCACATTGAATTCAGCACCTAACATTGCGTTAGGTGGGAATTGGGTATCTTGATACAAGGATTTTATTAGGCGGACTTTAAACCCATCCCAATAGCCGCCTTGCGCACGAGATCTCTAACTAATCCTTTGGTTAAATGGTCGGCTAAATTCAACTGAGTTTTCACAAACTCCACAGATATCACACCATTCATGATAAGGTCACGAATCATACTATGTCTAACACCTAAGTGTCTAGACTTTCCATTGTACACATGACTATAAGCCCTAGCCAAGGTAGCAGCACTATGACATCTGATAGAAATGGTAGATACCGGTTTAGGCCATAAAGGAATTTCATAAACCAAATTCCTTAGCCATTCAGCTTCTTTACCAGCAACAGCCAAAGCCACAAACTCAGACTCCATAGTTGAGCTTGTAATACAAGTCTGTTTCTTAGAAGCCCAAGAAATAGCACCTCCTCCAAGTAGGAATACCCAGCCACTCGTAGACGAGTGATCCTCCATGTTGTTAATCCAACTGGCATCTGAGTAACCTTCTATCACAGAAGGATAACCGCTATAAGTCAAACCAAAATTCATGGTTCCTTTCAAGTATTGAAATACTCGAGTAAGAGCTTGCCAATGTAAAGCACTAGGATTGCTAGTATACTTACTAAGCTGTCTTACAGCAAACGCTATATCCGGCCTAGTAGTTATGTGCTTCCCCCTTCAAGGGCTGGGCTACTACCCTAATCAAGTTCTTCCTAGCGTATAGTAGCTAATCATGGCATACATAAGACATCCAACAGCACTAGAGTATTCTAGCTGAGACACTACAATTCCCTTATTAGGAATCAGTTTCACAGTAGAATCAAATGGAGTATGAGCAGAAATACAATCAGCAAAGTTAAACTTTGCTAGTATCTTCTCAATATAATGAGATTGAGAAATCGAGATACCATTGTTTCCTCGTTTAATTCTAATACCAAGAATCACCTCAGCCTCCCCCAGATCTTTAATATCAAACTTAGATGACAAAAATTCCTTTGTCTTATCAACTTGATCTTGGTCAGTGCCAAAGATCAACATGTCATATACATATAAGGAAATGATTACTCCCTTACTAGAAGCATCAAATCTGCTATACACACATTTGTCAGATTGGTTTAAACAAAAACCATTAGACAACACCACATCATCAAACTTTTGATGCCATTATTTTGGTGCTTGTTTTAGACCATACAATGATTTCTTCAATTTACATACCTTGTTTTCATGTCCAGGCATCACAAACCCTTCAGGTTGTTTCATGTAAATTTCTTCATCCAAATCACCATTTAAGAATGTAGTTTTCACATCCATTTGGTGAATAACAAGATTGTTTATAGCAGCAATAGCTAATAACAATCTAATAGTGAATATCCTAGAAACAGGAGCATATGTATCAAAGAAGTCAATTCTCTCCTTTTGTCTAAAGCCTTGGATTACCAATCTGGATTTAAACTTATCTATGCTTCCATCCACTTTCATTTTCCTTTTGAGGATCCATTTACCTCCTAATGCCTTGAGAAAGAGTAACTGTTACATATCATAAGCACCAAATAACCCTTAAATGATCATAATAAAGAGCGTTGTCTTGTAACTTTTAATAAAGTGTTTTCTACCCAATCACTTTCATAGGCATTATGTTGATCACATAGGTAGTTGCTAAAACACATTTATCACATTTCCACACTTGTGTGCTCATTCTTCCATTTCCCTTTGCTCTGCCTTCTGGAATAGCAAAGAATCACATTACGTTACCTGAAATTACAATCCTTTAGCATACTAAAAACCAGTGTTTAAATAGAAAAGGGTGCACAACAGATGTCACAACATGAACATTACACATGGCATAAAAAAAGCCTAAATCAATAAGATTGCTTCACCAAATAACTGAATCAATACAAAAAAGCAGAACATATAATAACTAAATCAATACAAAATGACATAACATAAATAGGTAAATCAATCTTTTTTTCAAATATCCTATAAACTAAACATATATGCTAATCCAAAGAGCCCCTAAAGTAATACGCCGCCCAAAAAAGTAGGTATATTTTTGTTGGAAAATGAGTATTGCAAATTGTGGACGTAGTTTTATATATGGTTTGGCGAAGATGAAACCGGTGGGTGGATATATATCTTTATACCTAATAAAAGAAAATGTTTTTTAATTACATAACCTCTCATATCTGACGTCATATTTATATTTCCCACTTTTCCGTCCACATTCATTCCCGTGTTTTACTACCTGCAAAATTAGAAATTGAAAAACCGTTTCCTAAACTTTTGAATCTTAGTTTATTTGGGATACGACTCTTTAATCGTTACTCTTATCTTCTTCTAGTTCTCAGTTTTATACTTATGGGGTCTGATTAAATTTACTAATGTTTGGAGATTCTTTTGCCTGCATCAAGTCGTAGCTGATCTTTTAATATGCAAGTTGTAATTTTCTTAAAGCAAGTACTACCAAGTTTAGATCTTATCTCTTATATAACCTATTTATCTATCTAAAGTTGAGGTTTCAAATAGGCCTATGTCATATCACGTGGTTATGATCTTATTTTAAGTTTCACTGATTTTGTTAGAAGTTTGTTTGTTCATTATGTTCCACGGTCGTTTGGTATGTGAATGTCATGATGTAGTGTTCTTTTTGTTGAATTATACATTTCAGTTTGATCTTCTTAATCAGTTACTTGTCTTATTGAGCAATGTAATTTATGTTTTAATTAGTACTCATTAAGTGTTCGTAAAATTGTCTCACTCAATTAAACACTTTTTGTAAGAAGACCTACTAATTTGATGCATTACATTTTACACAAGTTCTGAATATCATCATATTTGCTTAATAAAATTCTTCACAAGCTTGCAATTTATCGTCTATCAACTTGAACTGCGAATTGCCCACTCTCCTAAATACATTAATATAGTTTAAGTTTGAGTGAGTCCAGAAATGATAACCTTGGGTGTAGGATACGTACAGGCCTTCAAATGTAGATATATTGATAAATGTATGCATATGCAACTTTAATAGTTTATATATGACTTTCAACTGGGAGGACTGAGTTATGCACTATTTGCAGTTTAACTGCCATGCTCTTGGCTCTGAAACATGTTGTGTCCAACGTAGAGTTATTGTATTTTAGGTCTTATAATTGAAAGGAAAATTATAGAAAAGGATATTCTGGTACAGAAAAGGCTAACATACTTAGATAACCATTAATATAGTCGAAAAGATTTGTAGTGTTTTTCAGTTTTTCTAAATGTTTTCAAGGTGCATCCCTCTTAAATGATTTTTTAACACATTCCAATCGTACTTCTTTTTGTGTTGCCAACTCATTCATTATTTTCTTAAAACAGATTAAATTTGATTTCTGTCGTTCTTTAAGAATCGCTATTTATACATTCCCTCCTATTTTCATGTTTATTATTAGCACTCTTTCTCTGCACTTTCGGATCTCGCTAATTTTTTGCATATATATTAATTAGCTGACAGTCAGTTTGAAATGTCACGGGTTTAATAGTTATGTATCATCGATCAATACATCTAAGTTAGTTTGCTTCCAAGTATATGTTTATCGTTATTCAATATCTTTATATGACATGTTTTGATTCTACATTAAGTTGTTTTATTGCGAACAAAGTCTTTAATTGATGCGTCTTCTGTATAAATTATGAATGGTTATATCCGAAGTTTGAATCGTGCTAAAACAAACTATTTCATACTTTCTTTTCTAAAATATGATGCTATGGATGGAATGACATCATCAAGACTACAGTAAATCAATGACAAATAGAATAATCCATACGGGAATGTGGTGTGCGGGCTACGGAAAAGCAAACATGATTTTGAATAAAGTGATTTCCCTCTATTCACTTATGTTTCTTCTTGGCATTTCCAAAGCTCTTCCTATCACTTACATTGTAAGCTTATGAATTATTGTACTTATTTTTATTTGGAAATTACCTCATTCTTCAAAGATCAACTTCTTAATGAAATTTGCATTGCTCATATGAATGATAATTTTAATTTAAGATACACTTACAAGGTTTTAGTACGCAATGATCCACCGTGAACTGCATAATTTGAGCAGTTATTGTTAATGTACAATAGTTTTACATCAATAGAGATTCATTGTAGTAATCAAGCTGCACAAACAATAGTCCTAAGCACCATTTCATGGTACCATTTTATTTCTACAATTGTGTTTCAGTTAATTAATTTGGTGATTTTCTTGAAGATATATGTTGCAACTTTACTAATAAGATGGGGCAGTAGCAACAAACAAATGCAAAACGCTTCATAGCCAAGGTGAAAACATTTATCTTTAAGGGTTCTAGTCAGTTGCTGATGCCAGATTAACCGTGCGTAAATTTGTTATGCACTTCCCATATGTGTGATTACTTAAATCGGCATTGTTCGCACTGGGTTGTTTTGACTTGGCAAACTAAATTGTTACCATTAATTTCAGTTCATGTGTAGGTTTGGGTGAAAAGAAAGGATTATTGGAGATTTTTTTGGAACAAATAGCTCAAGGTTTATGGCATTTGGACTGTTTCACTTTTGCATATGCTGATCTCTGTCATGATAATGGTTCGAAAACCTCCTTTCCTATGTCCATTCAACCACTATACTTAACCCTAACCGTGACACTATTTAACGGATATTTTTATTATTTGTGAGCATGCTGATCTTTATGTGGGAGTTGTGTGTGACATGAGGGTTGAGCTTCTAGCAGATAGTCTGTTATCCTCTCCAACCCTTTGCTCCGTGGCGAAAATTTAGTATCCGAATATCGATTTCAAGTAAGCATTCACTTTTGTCATATCAAAGTTCATTAAAAGTGATTTTTTGAAAATGATTTTCCCGATTTATATGGGTGACATATTGTGCATAATTCTACTCTGTTCAAGTCTGATACGATGACATATTGGCTCTGCAAATCACAAAATTTTAAATTGAGATGGTGATCACACCTAATGAATAACTTTTCCTTGCAGATAATAATTTTGTTGTTACAAATTTCTTCTTTTATTCCTTATCTTATGCTCAGATTATTGTATCTTTTTTTGAAAGGACAATAGCTCAGTTGCGGTTGTACTTAGGTGCTTGGCGACAAATAATGAAGAATGCTCAAGAAAAATACTTATCAAGCGCTTTCCAAGGCAAGTTAAATGTGCAATAATATAACAGAAACTTGGATTGAATATAGCTTGTCTGAGTGTATGTTGGGTTCTAAAGATGTATTAGATGTATTGACTATTGACATTGAAACTTTTTAGCAGGTAGATGTGAAATCAATGGTAGAATTTCAGAAGTTATAATATGGTGAAAGTAGCTCGAAGAAACCAACATAAAAGATACCACTAAAGCTGCCACGAAGAAACCATAAAGCTCTTATGATACACATTTTAGCTTCTCAGAAGAAACACATTTTAGCTTCGAAGAAGAATTTGCAACATGTGTAGGGAAATTGAACTTTGTGAATTTGGCAATTAGGAAGACCACATATTTTACAAGACATGTTTGTAGTATTTTTTTTTCTCTTGATGCCACTATTAGTCCAAATATTTTTTACAAAAATGGTGCAACACCAGTTAGAATAAAAAAAATTATCGGGTGCTAGATCAGAAGGTGAAAAAAAAGAAACCTGCTAGATCGAGGTAAAATTTCATTCTTTTCCCTTTTTTAGTAAACGAATTTCTATGTAATAATTAAAATAAAAATTGTTTGGGCTTATATAAACTAACTTTTAATTGTATGCATGTATTATGCAACCCAATTATGAACTGATGGTTCATGCTATCCATGCCCAAGTTGCACGTTTGGATGCAATGATAAGTAGGGTTGAAGCTTGGATGAAAAGAATCGAGGTTAGTGTTCTATACGTGCAAATGTGAATGTATATGTGTAATTGCAGACCTCTGCCTCCAATTCCTGATTTGGATATATTAGAGGAAAAGGCATGTCATTTATTTAGTTCTTTCATATATGGATTATTAGTAGAGACTTGATACTGGTGCCTTTTAAAAACAAGAAAAAGTAAAACCCTGAATGCATTATTTAAGAGTAATGATTTACACAGGTTATACTATTTTATTGCTTATATTTAAAAATAATCGCTTAAGCGCTTCACAGCCGAATATTCTTTGGGTTTGCTTAACAAGTTAGTCATGTGGATTTCAGGCTTATCGATGACTAATATATCAGATTTCTTTTTAGGATCACTCTGATGTGACGCTTTGCCACTTAAAATGATCCCCCCCACCTCATGGTTTAAGGAAGCTTCCTTTTTTAGCTTTTATACCAATTATTGTATTAGTTATCAAACTGTGTGCAAAGTTGTTCCTGGAGATGGGCCTCTATAAAGGATTCAAAGCCAAAGGGCAGTTCCAAAAAGAGTTCCATATGATGCTCCTTCCCGGGTTTCAGCATCATGGTTTCTTTATAACCATTTGCACATCATTCTCAACAACAGACAGATTGTAGCAGCTGTCCTGGAGTTACGAGTAAAAGTGTGGGTGGTTCAATCGAGATAAAAAGTGGCATGCCATCATAGAGCTTCAAGTTAATGTATAATTTATTATTACTATTCTTTCAGGTTCTTAATAATTTGGAATGGAGAAATATGATCCTACAAATGAGGAGTTTGATCCTGACACTTTTGCGGCTGTGTTCAAGGTATGCTTCCAAAGAAAAATCCATAAGAACATTTATCCTATAAGCTAATAACCTGTATTGACTACGATTTGCACTTCGAATTTTTCTAACATGTACGACCAACAATCAGAATTTCACGAACTAAATAAGCTAAGTCTTATATGGCTGGGACAAATATCCTACACCGAAATGACGACTGCATCTTATGACATGGCTGCATTGGCACTTAAAGGTACAATACAATACTAAAGTTTCCTTACTCTATTCTCTCTAATGTCACAAGTTTTGATATAAACGTTAACTTTAAGATTCAATTGTTACAAGGAATTCTGTGGATTTGTAAGTTCAAGTATAATAGTTTTTCGATTCAGCTTATGTTATCAGTAGTATAAGCTTACGCTTTGTGTTTTCGTATTTCGGGTTTCTTTCTCGGATTTATTGGCCCAAAACTGTACTCTTTATATTCGAATCAAATATGCAAGAAAGGTACACATTATATGATACGAACACATTTCTTTATACCTGCAAGCATATTACAGTTCCTAATGCTTAGCTTTGACACACATCTCGGGAAGGCTATCATTTGCGGTTGTCGAGATTATCTGCAAAGGAGAATACTTTATGAAAGTCTTCTATGATTATATATTGAATTTTCTTTTTAAGCGGTGTTATTTTGGGGGTGAATTGGGTTACTCACTCGGAAAAGAAAGAATAATTTCAAGTTTCAACTATACAATTCTTTCGACATGTTCTTTAACCATAAAAATATTTTAAACATTTTTATGTATAATGCTAAAATTTGTACTCGGCTTACAAAATGACCCAAAGTAGATATAGAACCATCGTTCAATGAATCTTAATGGTGTGATCCAGATTTTTTCATGCTTGGTCACATCTTTATCCATGCGTTCATATGGTGCATGTCAAATTACTGTTCTAGATGTTTTTTATGTTCTTTCATTCATTTATTGTTCTAGATGTTTTACTGTTCTAAAAATGCTCACTACTTGACATTGATAACGCTTAACTTGTGCCGATAATTAGTTTATCATGATCTTTTCGATAATATGTTTTGGTTCATCTTTTTCTATAGAGGTTTCAACAAGCGTGATACAAGCGTCTAATTTTACTTGCAACACATTTTTTTTAATTACCACCCGCGAAACCCGCGGGTCTATAGTCTAGTCTTATTATAAATAAGATTGTTTTCAATAAATTGGGTAAAAGATATATATACATTTACATTTAACGGTCAAAGTTAGTCAACTAACGTTCATGATCAAAAGTGTTACCGGTCGAGCAAAATAAGACTATATCTGTTATTTTTCAAATATTTTAACCAAAACCGTTATACTCAGAAAACTTTAAGGACTAAAAATGTAGTCAACTCTTGTTTTTTTGATGAATAGTTTGTTTTAAAAGTTAATTCGTATCTATCATCCAATATGTTTTCACATTGCCGTTTTATATTTTCTGGAATTTTAAGCAGTGTTGAAGCATGACTTTAAAAAGCGGTGAATAGGTGTTACAAGACATTTTCTGCCCTATAGCATAACCAAATTGCATATAGTTGTCAATGGCATCTCGCAATCCCCATCGTCATTCAAGTTACGTGGCTTTCTTCTTCTTCTTCTTTTTTGATAATGTAGCCTATAAATTTTTAAGACATCACTGATCACTGCGACGCAAACACTATCTATAAATATATATGTATGTATGTCACTTATTTTATTCCTTAACTAAGTTGAAGGAAAATTAATGTTAACAGTATAAAATAAAACTAATTTACTTTTTAAAAGTTTTATTTACAAACAAAATAAATAGTCATTTAGATTATTTTAAATTTTTCTTAAAACATATTGAATATAGAGGTGAAACAAAATAAAATCACATCATTTGCATACTAAGAAAAGTATTAATTATACTCTTTTGCTTATTAAATACTGCATATATTTTTTTATTAATTTTTATATCACTTATTTTTTATTAGGTAATTTTTAATAATTTTTATTAAAAATTGATAAAAATATATTTTTTATCATTTTTCTTAATATTAATTTCATTACAATTGATTCAGTGAGTAAAAGTAATAAACTTTGTAGTGTACAAATATAACTAAAGATAACATAAAAAGTCCGGCAAAAAAGGAGAAGGATTCTCTTAAGTTAGAGTTAAATTGATAGGTAAAGTTAGATAATTACAATAGAGATAAATACAAGTGGCCCTCCTGAATTTCATTAAAGAAAAAACTTTTATACATTTATCTAAATTCTCATTGGCCAACATTACCTATCAAGTTGTCTTCAACTTGAGAGGATTTTGATCCAGCAAAAAATACCAAAATAGTCCGTCCGCTAGAATCTGTTAAAACAAGAAAACCGCCAGGTTCACATTAAAAGAAAAAGTTGGTTCACTTGAATTGTTGCTATTGACCCGCCTTTAAACTAGTGTTGAACTGAGTTTCACTCCTTTGACCCGCCTTAATGCTAGTGTTGAAATGAGTTTGACTCTTTGACCCGCCTTTCAAACTAGTGTTGAACTGAGTGTGACTCATTTGACCCGCCTTTAAACTAGTGTTGAACTGAGTTTGACTCCTTTGACCCGCCTTTAAACTAGTGTTGAACTGAGTTTGACTCCTTTGACCCGCCTTTAAACTAGTGTTGAACTGAGTTTGACTACTTTGGTTAAAATTAATTTCCAATTGATGATTTATACTTTTTTTTTCTAAGTCAAAAAATTTATGTTTATTTAATACTAGCATGGTATTTTGGTAATACAACGAGAAGTATTCGGTGATTATTTTTTTATAATTAAATTAAAGTTAAATTTAAAAAAATTAAATTAAAATAAACAAAATCACTAAACTTTTTTAAATATATCAAATTGGGGGTGTTAAATTAAAGAGAAGAAAATCTTAGAAAATATGGTAAAATTAGATTTGGAAAAAAATAAATGAATTAAAATATTAATTTAAAAATAAAAATGATTTTTAATAAGTTGTTACAAATGTTTGTTACAACCTTGAAGTGACCATTAGGTGCAAACAATAAAATGATTTTCAATTTCCACTAGGTGCAAACAACCTTGAAATGGCCACGCCAACCTCCTGTAAAGGGAGGGCTTTACCTGGTTTGAGTCTGTGTGGCGGTGGACTCAAACCCCGTGGATTAGTCGGTCAATGAGTCGGAAATCATGGTTACCAAAAAAAAAACCAAATGTTTGTTACAAAAGAAATGAACGGTTAAGATTGTATCTTTGGTTCAGAGTTAAGTTTTTAACTACAAATAATCTAATGATTGAGATTTGATATGTTTACGTTAATTTTTTGTTTTAGTTAAATTTGAAATTAGGCTGTGCACTTTTTATATATTAGTATACGAGGAAAGTCACGTAATTTTTGAGGTTTTCTCATATAGGCTATTAACTAATTTTATTAAAGTAGCGTATAGACGATCAAACTATGCATTATCGTCGTTTACATAAATTTCAGTCGTATTTAATCAGGATTATTATCAAAGGCATGAATATACGTAATAGTTACATATCTTTTATATAATAAAAGAATTAGATTTTTAGAGAGTTTTAGTGAAAAGTGGAGGTTGTAGAAAAAATAATTGGACCAATCAAATGGCTTGATTTTGACACATAAGCAAAATCAAGCAATGTGATTGGCTCAAAAAAGTCAAAATTGAATGAAATTTAGTCAAAATTAAATGTTTTGGTGGAAGAATTTGATGAAAACACAAAAAGATATATGTGTCAAATTTGTGAAAATAAAAACTTATAAAAAGAGGAGGGAATTAATTAATACTTTAATGTTGAATTTTAAATAAATCAGATAGACTTAGTGAAATTTATATTTTTCTATATTTTTTAAGAAGTTTATAAAATAAACAAAATACCCCTTAACTTTATACCATCTAGATTTTTTATTTTAAAAATACAACATATATGTAATATTAAAAAGTTAACAAATCACATGATTATTAATATTCAAATAAAAACACGAGTTATTGTTTATTTATATTTTGACACTTAACAAAAACAAACAATGCAATCTACGTAAATTATTATAAACATGAATATAAATAGTAAAATGAATGAAAGACCTCATACATCGGTGTTAGATAAAAATAAATAGACGGGATTCTACATATTACAACAACATATTTTTTCAAGGTCGTTATGTGTTATTAAACAGAAAATGTCTAGAAAAAGTTAGCTCAAATTTCATTTAGACAAATTCAAATCTTTTAAGCAATAAATATTTATACAAAATATCAATTAATATTTACCCAAAAAATATCAATTAATATTATCACATAATGAAAAATCAGGTAAAAACATATATAAGTACATGAAGTCGCAATAACAAAATTATTACCTCACTTATCTTTTATGTTCAAGTCCCGCGCGTGCACGGGTATTAAAACTAGTTAAACTAATAGAAATAAAAAAACCCAATTACAATTTTAATTTTATCTTTCAAAAGTACTTTTAACAATATAATTTATGCTTAAATTAAGTTTATAGTCAGTATTTCACAACAAACTTTTCATTCGTAAATACTTGATAAGTTAGGCATGTAACCGGAAAATTTATGTAAAAAAGTTGAGAAATATTATTTTGAATACTTTGTATCCTTTGGATACAAGTGGACTAATCCGCACTTTTCATCCAACAAAAATTAAGAGCCCAAATTATCCTTTTTTATTAATAAAAAAAACGGAGGGGTGTTTTGGTCAATTAACACCCACCCACCCCACCTCCCAAAACACATCCACCTCTCGTCTCTTTTATCTTATCTTAACACACACACACACAAAACACACACAATACCTTATTCAATCCATCATCTCGATCTAAAAAACACAATTAAAACACATATAAATAAAAAATCGTCGACGAATCATCAATCATCCATTCGAGTTCATCATCATCGGGTAAGTTGTCCCGATTTGTTTTTATTTATACATTTTTTTAGCTTATTTGATATATATAAACTTATGAATTAATCCTTTTTAGCTTATTTAATGTGAATTTATCAACGAATTTTTAGTTTTGATGTGAGTATGATGATAACTTTTATCCTTTTATAGCTTATTTGATGTGATTAAGTGTATGAATTTGTCATTATTTGGATTTATAAGCTTATAATCCATCTTATTCAACGAATTATAGGAATCTACCCCTGTTGAATGATAAGCTAACTTACTAGGTGATAGATTCGAATAATGTGAAATGTTAGTGAATTATAAGTTAACTTATTATGGGCTTATAAGCTTATGTTATTTTGGAATATGTTTTATAAGCAGTTTACACAGATTATCATATATGATACTATTTGATGTTTGTCGTAAATGTGTAGTATTAGATGTAACATAACTAGAATATTAGTTTGAGTAACATAACTATAGTGTATGAGCATGGATAAGCATTTGTTGAAGTTGTGAGATAAGCGTTAGTCAAAGTTGAAGGTTCAACTTATGTTGTACAGATGTATCATATATGATACATCCACTTATCATATATGATACATATATCATATATGATATATAGATGTATCATAAATGATAATCTGCTTGCAAGTTAATTTAACACTATAATATATGATAATGTGATTGAAAACAAAATAAAAGTAAGTCTGTCATCTTTTGGTGAGTAATTCAAATTTGGTTGTGCGTAAATTATCATATATGATAATGTACTTGAATTATAACTTCTGTAATGTATCATATTTGATAATGTGCTTGAAACTAAAACCAAATCTTTTTACTTGTGTAGTGAAAGCTATTTTCAATGCATTTTGAAGAACATAATCATCTCAAGGCCAAGAAGTGGAGCACCCGATTCCTGACTAAAAATAAAAAGATCAAGTGCATGAAAATGACAAACAAGAGCGTCAAGTTTGCAACAAAAATATTGATGACTGAGATCAACATCCATTGTTTTAAACATTTAAATAATTTATCTTTTAGCAATTTTTGTATGGTGATGTATTGGTTTAACTTCGCAATGCTACTCAGTCATTATAATTTTTTTTAATATGAAGATGGCGAAACATCTGCATATGTGTTTTAGATAATATGGCTACTTTGTTAAAGTTTTTATCATATTCATGAAGCATAGTTTTTACCTTTTTTGAATATCATATATGGTAATACTTGTAACTCTTAAGTTCAGCATATATGATGTTGTATTATCATATATGATAATGCAGTATCATATATGATACTCAAGAAACAAATCTGGCAGATTAAACAAAGAGTGTTATAATCATTATTAAACACATTTCAGAAAATTGAAAAAAAAACTTTTTATGAGTATCATATATGATAACACATTATCATATATGATACTAAAAAAATGTTTGGCATATTAAACAAAGGTTATGCTAAATTCATGATTAAAAAAAGCAGCCTATTGAATGTTTAAACATCTGTTCTGAAAATAAGAAAGAGTGCTAGTTAAGAGCATATAAATAATGATTAAACACTCGTTCAAATAAAATAGTAACAAGTTATGATTAAAACACTTATTCATAATCAAAAGATACAAAATAAAAGAGTATCGATTTTATAATTAAAACCAAAGCATCTTATTATTGAAACTACTATTCTTCTTATTCGATCAATTCTTCTTCATTTTCAACAAAATATACTATTCTCATGTAAGACATCCTCATGGGCCACGTTGGCGACTTCAATGTATCCTTACACATACGCGCTCACGTCCTCATGCTTTGCTCTAACCGAGCAATTGCAACATCCATACCTGCTCTTTGTTATGTTTACACAATATGTATTTACAAAAGAGAGGAAATAACATATTCGACATCATTTTATCTACAAATAAATTATGTAGCTGACAATATAAAAATGCACAATATATCAAAAGTGTAAAAAGTCATGTCCAATATCAAATCTGATTTTTTCTTGTGGTTTGTCAGAAACATCATATATGATGCATCATGTATCATATATGATAGACCTATCATATATAAAATCTCATATAACTATCATGTATGATAACTATGGTATATATGATACGGGTTAATACATACGGAGGTTACTAACGTTTCTAAAAAAGTGTTCCTAAGTTACTAAACATTCATTTTGTTCACTTAGGTTACTAAAGTTATGAAACATAAATTTTAGGTTACTGAATATTAGTTAACTTGTAAAAATATGATATTTATGTTACTTAACTTGTAAAAACATGTCATTTAGGTTACTTAACTTATCAAAAAATATTCGTTCAGGTTACTCGAATTAACACTAAATTATAGTGGTGTATAGTTTAGTAAAGTTTAGTAACTTGAGTGAACGAATTGAAACGTTATTACTTTAGGCGCACTTTTTTGGAAACGTTAGTTACCTACGTATGTATTCACCCTATATGATACATCCAACTTATTTCAACTTACATCAGCAAGTTAATTAAGATACCTTACACTAACATAAGCTTATTCATAAACATCATATATGATACATCATCTATCATATTTGATATGCCTAGCATATATGATAAATGAAGTATCATATATGATACATCAAGCTTAATTTAGCCTAAATCAACAACTTAAAAATTCCCAATAATACAGCTTATTCACAAAAAAATAAGCTTATTCACAACTCTCTTACTCAAATAATCTGATAATTCATTAAAAAAGCAAATAAGTTAGCTTATAATTCAACACAATAAATTCTAATTATCTAATTAACAAGTCTTACATAACTCTCATCTAAATCAAAATCGTATTCATAACTTTCATCTAAACTAAAAACTTATCCAAACAAATCAACTTATCCATATAAATCCCTAATAAGCTTGCTTATTTATTAAGAACAATGAATTCAATATAAGCTTATTAAAAGCTTATAATTATAATGATGATAGATTAATAAGAAGATTCAAATCAAATAAGCTAAAATTAAAAAAAGACCTCTAACCTGATGATGGATCGTGATGGATTCATGTTGATGGATTTGTGATGGATTCGTGATGGCTTCATAATCATCCCTTCGAATTCGTAATGGATTCCTGACGATGGATCGATGATTTTAGAGAATTTTTAGAAAGATAAAGAAGATCGGGGGTAGAGAGAGAATTAGCGGACGGTGTATGTGTTTTTTATGAGAATGAAAGAAGAAAAAAGGTTTATATAGTGAGCATGCGAAATGACAAAATACCCCTGCAGTGTAAAATAAGGATTTGATCTCAGCCATTGGATGGGAGGGAGATGGAGGGTGGGGATGAGTCCCTCCATATATTTGATAAGTTTGGTATCCAAATGAATTTAAATATAAAAAGTTTTTACTGCATTTATTATGGTATTCTAAGTTAAAAATTTATATGCCCTTGTATACATTATCTCTTTATTAAAAATTGTTTAAAAAACTTTTACTGCATTTATTATGGTATCTAAGTATATAAGATTAAATTAATTATGAAGAATTTTGTTAACCAATGCCCGGGAAAGTTAGTTTGTATTAAATGAACATAAACTTTCTAAATCACATTAAAATGCATTAAATACCTGAAAATATGAAATTAATTTAATTTTTAAACCCGACGCTTTTACAAAGCATTTTGGAATGCACGTGAAATTTGCGCATTTTTCTCATCGCACTTTTCAAAAAACAAAATTTAGGTCTCATTTGTTTTTTCAAAAGTTTTACCTTTTCATCGGCAAATCATTTATGTAGAAGAAGAGATCAAATCATTTATGTAAAAGAAAAGATGCATCTTAGGTTTCCATCTATACGAAAAAGATCATTTGCTTTTATACTATTTGAGTACTTCTTCTTTCCTACTTTTTATCTCGTTGTCTTTTTCACTAGTGTTTTTTACATTTTCGTTCGTTTTGCCAATTTTAACTTTTGATACAATTTTGTCAAACTTGATGTTTTATGCGTTTTTATACGTACTTGTCCTTTTTTGTAGCGATGAAAACACATAATAACATTAAAAACGTATTAAAATGTACAAATACGTAAAAAAGAATGAAAATGTACGAATACGTCTATAAATTAGAAACACGTATAAACGTAGGAATACGTAAAAAACCGGACAAAGCGTAAAAAAATGCACGAAAACATTAAAAACGTACAAAACGAGAAAATCGGAAAAAAACAGAGAAAACAAATAAAAACAAAGAAAACACATAAAACGTCTAAAAACTTTCAAAACATACGAAATAAATTCTTCGGTATAAAAAATATAAAAACATAAAATGCAAAAAATAATGAAGATGACGGTGGAAAGTGAGAAAAAAAAAGAAATGAAAGTTTATATATTTAATGTTAATGATAAATGCTTTTTATCATTTTTGTTTGAAAAAGAACAAACATAAAATCCTTTAGTGAAAATTTCCTACATGGCCACAATTTATTGGGGTTGTCTTGCAGAGGCCACCTTTTCATCACTTTACGAAAATGGCCATGATTCTCTTTATTCTTTTTCAAAGATTATCCGATTGACACGTGTTGTTCATTCACTGGTTCACGAAAAAAAAACATTTAGCTCATAATCTTGATTACCTTTTCACGACTATGTTAGTCGGTCTCACCACTACATAGCTTAATTTAACTCTACCCTACTACATAGCTTAATTTATTATATGTCTGTTGATAGGTGTGAAAACACCCATCCTTTTACCACTTATTTCTGGCTAAAACGAGACCAAAACGCGTATTTAATATCATTTGTTTAGAATTATGTGTGGTTTTTGTGTTTATTGTGTTTTCAGAGCCAACCGGATGGATATTGGAGAAAACATGGGATTGCACGGGTTTTATCGAAGAAAAAGACTCAAGACGAAGTCTATTGTCCAAGAGATGCAAAAGATTTGAAATCAATGGGCCTATTTGAAGATTTATCGAAGAAAAGGACCAAAGATGGAAGATTTACATATGTCGAAAGAACTCAAGTCTATTAAACAAAGAAATTAAAAGAGAGTTGAATTTAATCGTCGACAAATCCCGAATCAGAATCGAAAACGTCAACTTTTCTGAAAAGACGAGAAGACAAGAAGAAAGGGAGAAAGCACACTCACCAACCAACCACTAGGCCTATAAATAGGATTCACCTTCACACTTTTTGAGCTAGTTTTCTTTCCAGTCTTTTCTTTTTCTTTCGTAGGAAGCCAACACCATTAAGGTGTTGGTGATTTTTCTTTGTTGTTGAATCTTTAATCTTGTAAGTTTTTAATCTTGTCTTTTTTTTACTCTACCTGAATCAATCAATATCATCTTCCATTTTAATCTTGTTCATCTTTCTTTTTGATTCAAAGTCTTAAGTTCTTGTTCGGTTGATTTTAATCTTTAAAAGTAAGTGGGTTTTGTGTTTTTATTGTTTTGATTTGATGTTTATGGTTAGTAGATGATTAGTGTTTAGTTTGGTTTAAATCTTTTGGTTAAATTTGGCTTGATTTGATAAAAATCGTATTACCCTGTTTTTTCTGTTTACCGTTCTTCATTCCCAGATTCCGAATCAAACTCAACATTCCGGATCAACCGGATATTCCGGATCAATTACTTATTCCGAATCAAGCACTGTTTACATTTATTCCGAATCAAGATTGTTCATCCGGAATATTTTACAATTCCGGATCAAAACCTTTCATCCGGAATAATCAATTATTCTGGATCAACTCATTTATTCCGGATCAATCACTTTCATTTTTTTATTCCGGATCAAATTAATTATTCAGTATCAAAGCCTTTCATCCGGAATAATCAATTATTCCGGATCAACCTCAGTATTCCGGATCAATCGGATATTCCGGATCAATCATTTTCTTCAAACATTCCGAACCAACCTTCTTTCTAATTATTCCGCATCAAGCTCCACATTCCGAATCAAGTTGTTTTACAATATTATTCCGGATCAAATCCATTGTTCCGACTCAAGGTTTTAAGTTTCATTTATTCCGAATGAACATCTTTTTCAGCTTTTCTTATTTTAAGTTTTTCTTAAGTTTTCTAAGTCAAGTTTTTAAATTCAGTTTTATTTACTATTTTGATTAATCGTTTTTAATTAATTGTCTTAGCTTATTTTTCACGACTTTGCTCTTTTATTCCTTTTTCGTAGAATAGAAAACCAAACCCCCTATTTGTCACCAAGAAGGACTATTCCACTTTAAACCGTGATCAATTCGAGAAGATTCCGAGAATTAATCTGAACCCCATGCAAAATCATTGTATCAAATGGCGCCGCTGCCGGCTCTTCTTGTAAAGATTAACAGTTTTTTGTGAGAACTTGGATTTTGGGATCCGTTCACCGTGAACGTTACTTTTTCATAAAAATTTTCAAAAACCCTAAAAAATATAAAATTTTCAAAAAATCCTAAAAATTAAAAAACCATAAAAACCAAAAATATTTCTTGTTTGCTTTGTTAGTTTTTTTTGCAGGTGTATGCGCACTCGATCAACGTCCTATCAAGAGCCCGAGACTCTCGATAACTTAGACATGGCCGGTGTACACAACAACAATAACAATCCACCTCAAAACAACATGAATAATAACAACAATGAACCTCTACCGGACAATCGCCCGATGATTGAACTTTTGCAAGCACATGTAGAGGGCAACAACGGTCCAATTGTCATACCCGCGATTGCAGCCAACAACTTTGAGCTCAAATCCGGCTTTATTCAGATGGTCTCTGTTCAACCATTCTTGGGGCGTACCATTGATGATCCTCATGACCACATCAAAAGGTTCCTGCAACTCACGAATACGGTCAAATTCAATGGTGTTCCACAAGAGGTAATCCGTTTACAACTCTTTCCTTTCTCCTTAGAGGGACAAGCCCGATATTGGCTTGCAAAGGAACCACCACAAAGTATTCTGACGTGGACGGATTTGGAGACCAAATTCATAAACTACTTTTTTCCCACCCTCTCGTACTACCGCTTTGCGGAATGAAATTATTAATTTTGAACAAAAGTACGATGAGACTTTTAGTGAATCTTGGGATCGTTTTAAAGAACTCTTAAGAAAGTGCCCACAACATGGTTTTACCAAAGTGCACCAAATTAATACTTTTTATAATGGTTTAAGCATGAATGACCAAGATTCACTAAACAGTGCCTCGGGGGGTAATATTTTGGTTAAGAGTTCTAATGCCGCTTGGGATATTATTGAAAATAAGTCTCGTGTGCAAACCAAGAGTGTTCGGACCAATGCCGCTAGTGCTAGTACTAGTGACAACGACAAGCGACTTGACAAAATTACTACGCTTCTTGAATCGCTTGCTACCCAAACCGCTAGCAACACCAACAGCATCAACGCTAAAAACGCTCAAGTCAATGCCGTAAGCCAACCATGTGAAATATGCGGGGGTCCTCACTCTTACACTACTTGTACCTCCACCCAAGACTATCCTTCTGAGAATGTTAACGCAGCATACGGTTCCTATCCTTCGGTCGCTTATCAAGCTCGTCCTCAAGGAGACCGCAACTTGCTCAGCTATCGCTCAAACAACTTTCTTTCCCCGCCCGGTTTTCCTCCTAACAACCCAAACTAACAACAAAACCTCAATCACCCTCCTCAACAACAACCTCGTGCACCATACCAACCACCTCAAAGACAACCATATCCACCTCAAAGAAACAACCAAGTTTACCAACAACCTGCTTATCAACCACCCGCCTACCATGCTCCTCCTCCAAACCAACCCACCGCATTACACCAAGATGTTGAAACCTACATGAGGACCAATGATGTGATCGTGAAAAATCTCCAGCGGGAAGTGCTCAACTTGAAAGCAGATATGGTGAAACAAGGAAACGATCTTAGAGCTGATATGCGAAACACTTTGGCAAGTCAAACGAATGACTTAAGGAACATGATGGCTGGTTTCTTCCAAGGTAATCAATCCTCTTCTTCGGGTACTCTTCCGAGTAACACCGTTGCGAATCCAAGAGGGGAGATGAAAGCAATCACCACTCGCAGTGGCAAAGGTACCAAGGAACCCGAGCTTCCTATACCTCCACCGGTGATTGTGACTAAGGAAAACGAGTCACCTACTCATATTCCTCATCCTTCTACTTCCCCAATTTCTCCACCTCTTACTTCTACCCCTCCTCCACCCAAGGATGTGAGTGATCCTACTCTTCCAAAGCCTTCCTCTTCTTCCGACATACCTTATCCCTCAAGGTTGAGGAAAGAGAAGCTCAAAAGCAAGGATGATATTCAAGTTTCGAACTTTCTCAAAATGTTTAAACAATTGAATTTCAACATCTCCTTCGCTGAGGCTCTCGCTCACATGCCTAAATACGCGAAGATGTTTAAGGATCTTCTTAGTGACAAGGAGAAGCTTATTGATATTGCTAATACCCAACTTAACGAGAATTGCTCTGAGGTTCTCTTAAGGAAATTGCCAACCAAACTTGGTGATCCGGGTCGCTTCTTAATCCCTTACAACTTCCCGGGAGTAGAGAATTGCATGGCCCTAGCCGATCTAGGTGCCAGTATTAACTTAATTCCTTTAAGTGTTTGGAAGCAATTATCTCTCCCTGAGCTAGTCCCCACCAAAATGACTTTGGAATTAGCTAACCGTACGGTTGCTTATCCAGTGGGGATAGCCGAAGACGTTTTTGTAGGAGTCGACAAATTCACTTTTCCTGCCGATTTCGTCGTGGTCGACTACGATATGGACCCTCGTGTTCCATTAATCGTGGGACGTCCATTCCTGAGGACCGGTCGCACTCTCATCGATGTTGAAGCCGGTGAGCTTATCATGAGAGTTGGTGACGATCAAATTGTCTTCATAATGGGTAAGATTTCTAAACAACCTTATTCATACGAGAATGTTAATTGTATCGACGTTCTTGATGAGGCTTGTGAAGAACACTTTAAAGATGCTTGTAAAAGTATTCCTACCTCTCCTCCCAATGTTGAGACCGTTTCCTCTATTGATTCATCACTTACTCTATTTGGAGAAAGTGATTTCCTTTGGAAAGATTTTGAAGCCACCATGGGAGATGTGAACTTAGAATATGACGATTCTCCCACCGATTGGGATGAAGACATTCGTCTCATTGAGAAACTTCTCAAAGAGGACCATATTTCTTCACCATCTCCCAAGGCTATTGCTATCGATGAACCAAATTCGACTACGCCTACCATCGAAAATCCTCCGGATATAGAGCTTAAAGAGTTACCATCTCACCTCGAGTACGTGTTCCTTGAAGATAAGAAGAAGTCGCCCGTGATCATTGCTAAGGACTTGAACGAAGAAGAAAAATCTCGCCTCATCGTCGTGCTTAAAGATCATAAGAAGGCAATTGCTTGGAAAATTTCCGATATCCGCGGAATTGATCCAAACTTTTGTACTCACAAAATTCTCATGGAAGATGACTTTAAACCCGCAATCCAGAGCCAAAGAAGGGTTAATCCTCGCATTCATGACGTCATCAAACAAGAGGTTATCAAACTTCTAGATGCCGACTTGATTTACCCTATTTCGGATTCGCCATGGGTAAGTCCCGTCCATTGTGTCCCCAAGAAGGGCGGAATAACCGTTGTTCCCAATGAACACAACGAGTTGATTCCTACTCGTCTCGTTACTGGGTGGAGAGTTTGTATCGACTATCGCAAGCTCAATGATGCCACGAGAAAAGATCACTTTCCTCTTCCTTTCATGGATCAAATGCTCGAGCGTCTAGCTGGTAATGACTATTACTGCTTCTTAGACGGTTTCTCTGGGTATTTTCAAATTCCCATCGATCCCAAAGACCAAGAAAAAACCACATTCACTTGTCCCTATGGAACATTTGCTTACAAACGCATGCCTTTCGGTTTATGCAATGCTCCTGGGACGTTCTAAAGGTGTATGATGGCTATCTTCCATGACATGGTTGAAGAAACTATGGAAGTCTTCATGGATGATTTCTAGGTTTATGGCGATTCTTTCTCTGCTTGCCTTGCCAATTTAGAACGTATGCTTAAGTGGTGTGAAGACACTCGCCTTGTTCTTAATTGGGAAAAATGCCATTTCACGGTAAAAGAGGGCATCATGCTAGGACACAAAATCTCCAAAGCCGGTCTTGAAGTGGACCGTGCTAAAGTCGATGTTATTGCAAAATTGCCTCCACCTTCAACCGTGAAGGGTGTGAGAAGTTTCCTGGGTCATGCGGGCTTCTACCGTCGCTTTATCAAAGATTTTTCTAAAATCGCTCGCCCGATGACCCACCTCTTGGAAAAAGATACTCCTTTTATCTTTTTCAAAGAGTGTATTGAAGCCTTCAACCTTCTTAAGGATAAGCTAACTAAGGCACCGGTCTTGGTTACCCCTAATTGGGAGCTTCCTTTCGAGTTGATGTGCGATGCTAGCGACTTTACTATTGGAGCGGTTTTGGGCCAAAGAGTGAATAAACACTTCCAACCGATCCATTACGCTAGCAAGACAATGACAGGGGCTCAATTGCATTACACGACAACCGAAAAGGAGCTTTTAGCTGTTGTCTATGCTTTTGAAAAGTTCTGCCCCTATCTTGTCCTTTCTACCACCATCGTGTATACCGATCATTCCGCGTTGAAGTACTTGTTAACTAAACAAGATTCCAAACCAAGACTTCTTCGCTGGGTTTTGCTACTTCAAGAATTTAAAATCGAAATTCGTGATAAGAAGGGAGCTGAAAACCTAGTCGCGGATCATCTTAGTAGACTTGAGGATCCTTATCAAGGGGATCATCCGAACAAAGAGATCAATGACTCTTTTCCCCTTGAGACCTTAATGTCTATCAATTCGAATCAAGATGAGATCCCGTGGTTTGCGGACATTGCAAACTACTTGGCGGGTGGAATTCTCATTGACGGGTTAACATCCCAGCAAAAGAAAAAGTTCTTCAAAGACATTAAGACTTACTTTTGGGATGACCCGTATCTCTTCAAACAATGCGCTGATTTGATTATTCGCCGATGTGTTGATGGACCGACAGCTTTTGACATTCTCGAAGCTTGCCACAAAGGACCCACCGGTGGTCACTTTGGTCCCAACTACACCGCCAAAAAAGTGTTTGACTCAGGATTTTATTGGCCCACCATTTATCGTGATGCTCACGAGATGGTTAAACATTGTGATGCTTGCCAAAAGCAAGACAAGATCATACATAAAGATGAGATGCCTCAAAATTTCATACAAGAATGTGAAATCTTTGATGTATGGGGCATCGACTTTATGGGGCCATTCCCTTCATCTAAAGGAAACAAATACATCCTTGTAGCCGTTGACTACGTTTCTAAATGGGTGGAAGCCAAAACTTTACCCACTAATGACGCAAGGGTGGTTTGTAACTTTTTGAAGTCGCTGTTCGCTAGATTCGGTGTGCCTCGTGCCATTATTAGTGATCGCGGGAATCCTTTTTGAAATGATCAATTTGCTAGAGTCATGGCTAAGTATGGTGTAAATCATCGTCTTTCCACCGCATACCACCCACAAACTAATGGGCAGGCTGAAATATCTAACCGAGGGTTAAAGCGAATTCTTGAACGAACCGTGGGAGAGCATCGTGCCTCATGGGCCGATAAACTTGATGATGCTCTGTGGGCTTTTCGTACCGCATACAAGACTCCGATTGGTTGTACACCATATCGTCTCGTGTACGGGAAAGCATGCCACCTCCCCATTGAGTTGGAGCACAAGGCTTACTGGGCCTTGAAGTGGGCTAATTTCGATATCAACAAAGCCGGTGACCTACGCAAAATCCAACTCAATGAGCTGAATGAACTCCGGAATGAGGCTTATGAAAATTCGTTGATCTATAAGGAAAAGACTAAGCTCATTCACGACTTTAAGATTAAAAACCGAGAGTTCCAAGTTGGAGAAAAAGTTTTACTCTTTAACTCTCGGTTGAAAATCTTTTCGGGCAAGCTGAAGTCTCGTTGGTCCGGCCCATTCACCATTGCCCAAATTTTTCCATATGGTACTCTCGAGCTCGCTCAACCTAATGGACCTAATTTTAAGGTGAATGGCCAACGAGTGAAGTTGTACTTTGGTGAGGACATCTCTCATGAGATGATTCCATCCCTCACCACGTTTCCCATGAACTAATTTTGGGTCGAGTCAGGCTCGTGACTCGGTTATCAAAAACAAGCGCTCATCGGGAGGCAACCCGAGTATCTATCCTTTTCCGTTTTAACCTCCTAAGTGTAGGGGGACCTCTATAGGTTGTTTGTGTTTGTGTGGTGAGGTGATTACAAGGATGAATGCACTTTTGGAACCTTTGAAGAACCGTGCTCCCGTGTTATCCGCAATCCGGTTCTATCTCTCAACTATCGTGATTCAATTTTCTTCATACTCACATTTGAAATTGATCACTTTAGTCGTCTCTTCCTTAACTTGATTTAACCAACGTGCACAATGTCATGAGTGTAAGGGAGACTTTTCCCACATGCTTAAACATTGAGGACAATGTTTATCTTAAGTGTAGGGGGGACTTCTATCGAAGTTTTAAGTGGACTTTTCCATTAAAATGCCTTCATTTAACCAGAAAATCAGCTTTTTTAGCATTTTTCAAATTTTTATTTAACTTTGGCCATTTAGTCGTAAATTTTAAATTCTTATCGTTGTTTTCATATGTATATATCCCGCAATAAAGTCAAAAATATTAATAAAGTGGTGTAGCTAGTTTTGAAATCTTTGACATATTAGGCCCGTTGCGATTATTTTGACTCAACCCGAATAGACTTATCCAAGTTTATTCTAGCAAGTATCCTTAACCATGTAGACCTTAATTGGTTTATTAGGCTAAGCATCCACGAGTCTCATTACTTGAGATTTTAAATTGTGGAGAACGAGAAATGATAGAGTCAATTATAAGTCGGTATTCTTGCACAAGCACACTTGGTGTGATTATTTGCCTATTCTCCCATCACTTGCTAATAATTTATCTGCAATAAGTAAGATCGTACGATTTGAAAAGTTACTTAGCTTCTAGCCCAAGATCGTTTAAAAGTTGCTCGGCAATGATAAGATTTTATAGCCAAGGTATAACTTATGAAGCGGGGCGTGAAGATTGGCGAGTCCGAAAAGGCCCTAACAAGGCATGAGGATTCCATTTTATTGTTAAAGATCCAAGGTGATGTGAAAAGCATTATTCCCAAAATCAATATGAAGGATCAAGATTCACGATGAAAAGCTATCAACTCCCATAAAGATCATGGAGAAGTCTATCTGAAAAGACCCTAACAAGGTATGAGGATAAATATATCCAAGTCCGAAAAGGAGGCGGATCGTTGTATCTCAAAATCCCAATTAGCGATTGAAGAAATAATGATGAAGTCGTGGTCAACAAAGTTGGAGTACCCCTCAAAAGTCTCCAAGTGAAGAAACTCTATTAACGAAGAGAAGACCATTATCTCAAGAACGTCTCTCAAAGATATGAAGTATGAAGTACATGCCAAATATCGGCCCGAGAAAGGTCTCAAATCGTGAAGCGAGTTATGCCAAGATATGAACTTTTTGATATCCCGAGAAGCAGTTTTAAGAGATTTTGTCCTTTAGCTAACTATTAATCAAATCGTCCTACTTTGCTTTCAGCCTAAATAAACTATCGAAATAAGTCCGAAAATGCATCTTCATGATCATTCTAAGACAAAAATAAAATATAAGAGATACAACTTGGAATAAGGGAGTTTAAGCATATAATTAAGCCATGTGTGTAAGTGTTTGATTTGCTAACTTATAATAACAATGATCTCGTTTTTAAGCTTAGTTTGGGGAACGTGAAACTTGAGGGTGATAAATCTTCGCAGCACCGAAGCCCTAATGTAAGTCTTAGATCTCTTTGCAAGTTATTTCCATATAGCTATTTTCAAGTGAAAATTGTTTTCTATCCTTTTGTTTACTTTAAAGTTTTAATTTCTCTTAGTACTTTAATTTTTTTTAGTATGTTAATAAGGCCAAGGTTGATTGATTATGAGAAAAGTGTAAAATTGCTTTATCACTAAGCATCGCATGAGGGCATGGCAATGGTTAAGTGTAGGGGATTTGATAGGTGTGAAAACACCCATCCTTTTACCACTTATTTCTGGCTAAAACTAGACCAAAACGCGCATTTAATATCATTTGTTTGGAATTATGCGTGGTTTTTGTGTTTATTGTGTTTTCAGAGCCAACCGGATGGATATTGGAGAAAACATGGGATTGCACGGGTTTTATCAAAGAAAAAGACTCAAGACGAAGTCTATTGTCCAAGAGATGCAAAAGATTTGAAGTCAATGGGCCTAGTTGAAGATTTATCGAAGAAAAGGACCAAAGATGGAAGATTTACATATGTCGAAAGAACTCAAGTCTATTAAACGAAGAAATTAAAAGACGAGTTGAATTTAATCGTCGACAAATCTCGAATCAGAATCGAAAACGTCAACTTTTCTGAAAAGACGAGAAGACAAGAAGAAAGGGAGAAAGCCCACTCACCAACCAACCACTATGCCTATAAATAGGATTCACCTTCACACTTTCTGAGCTAGTTTTCTTTCCAGTCTTTTCTTTTTCTTTCGTAGGAAGCCAACACCATTAAGGTGTTGGTGATTTTTCTTTGTTGTTGAATCTTTAATCTTGTAAGTTTTTAATCTTGCCTTTTGTTTACTCTACCTGAATCAATCAATATCATCTTCCATTTTAATCTTGTTCATCTTTCTTTTTGATTCAAAGTCTTAAGTTCTTGTTCGGTTGATTTTAATCTTTAAAAGTAAGTGGGTTTTGTGTTTTTATTGTTTTGATTTGATGTTTATGGTTAGTAGATGATTAGTGTTTAGTTTGGTTTAAATCTTTTGGTTAAATTTGGCTTGATTTGATAAAAATCGTATTACCCTGTTTTTTCTGTTTACCGTTCTTCATTCCCAGATTCCGAATCAAACTCAACATTCCGGATCAACCGGATATTCCGGATCAACCGGATATTCCGGATCAATTACTTATTCCGAATCAAGCACTGTTTACATTTATTCCGAATCAAGATTGTTCATCCGGAATATTTTATATTCCGGATCAAAACCTTTCATCCGGAATAATCAATTATTCCGGATCAACTCATTTATTCCGGATCAATCACTTTCATTTTTTTATTCCGGATCAAATTAATTATTCATTATCAAAGCCTTTCATCCGGAATAATCAATTATTCCGGATCAACCTCAGTATTCCGGATCAATCGGATATTCCGGATCAATCATTTTCTTCAAACATTCCGAACCAACCTTCTTTCCAATTATTCCGCATCAAGCTCCACATTCCGAATCAAGTTGTTTTACAATATTATTCCGGATCAAATCCATTATTCCGACTCAAGGTTTTAAGTTTCATTTATTCGAATGAACATCTTTTTCAGCTTTTCTTATTTTAAGTTTTTCTTAAGTTTTCTAAGTCGAGTTTTTAAATTCAGTTTTATTTACTATTTTGATTAATCGTTTTTAATTAATTGTCTTAGCTTATTTTTCACGACTTTGCTCTTTTTGGAAAAAGAATCAAGAGCATCATGACCATTTTCGTAAACTGATGAGAAAGTGGCTTCCGCAAGACAACCACAACGAATCGTGACCCTATAAGAAACTTTCACAATCTTTTTTTCATTTCAGACAAAAGAGACAAAAAAAAGTCTAGAAAAAGTTATTTTGACAAAACAAACGAGTTCACTATGATTGAGGTCTTAATCCAAATATCACTTACTAAAACGGTAAAACCGTTTTATGTATTTGGAGACATAGGTGATGATCTCAACACGCCAAATTTAATCTTCTCCTGATGCAAGTCAAAAAACCTTCAATACTCATACAAATAATCAGAAACGATCACACATAAAATCTAGAGAAAGTATCCACATAATGATATGTCTTGTAAACTATTGGTTACACATATGAGTGAGAATTAAAAAGTGAATATGATATACCACTAATCATAAGACATATCATTTTGTAAAACTTTTTGTATGAATTTCTTTGTGGCTCTAGCATTGCTCTAAAATCTATCATGTATATATGTAATAAATACTTTTTTTGGACCGGATTCAATTTGAAAATTTTTAATTTGCAGTTTTCTTTTATTGTAATTTAGTTTTTGTTTTGCATTTTTGCCCGTTTAGTTTTTTGACTAGTAAAACTTTATAATTTTTATACTATATTTTCATATTCTCAAGTTTATAACAAAAATCAAAATAAAAAAATAGAAAAAATAAAAAATGTCAAAATAAAGGAACGGGTTAGGAATGGGAGATAATATAGGTTATGTGTATCATGAATCTTATTTTAAATTATTATATTTTTTTCTTAAAACATATTGTATATAGAGGTGAAACAAAATAAGCTCAGATTATCTGCTTAATAAAAAAACGAGTTAATTGTACTTTTTTACTTACTAAATGCAGTATATATTTTTATGATCTTTATATCACTTATTTCTTTTATTAAGTAAATTTTAGTAATTTTTTAGTAAACAATGATAAAAATAAAAAATTTATGATCTTTTTAATTATTTATTTTATTACAATTAATTTAGTGAGTAAATGTAATAAACCTTGAAATGTAATAAATATAGCTAAAGATGACCAAAAAGTCCAGCGACACAAGTCCAAGAAAGGCCAAAATGGTCGGTCCGCTAGAATCCGTTAAAACAAGAACACCATCCAGGTTCACATGAAAAGAAAAAGCTGGTTCACGGCAAGAGATGAATTGTTGCTGTTGACCTGCCTTTAAACTAGTGTTGAACTGAGTTTGACTCCCTTGACCCGCCTTCAAATTAGTTTTGAACTGAGTTTGACTCCTTTGACCCCTCTTTATACTAGTGTTGAACTAAGTTTGACTCCCTCTGACCCGCCTTTAAACTAGCGTTGAACTGAGTTTGACTCCTTTGACCCCTCTTTATACTAGTGTTGAACTGAGTTTGACTTCTTTGACCCCTCTTTATACTAGTGTTGACCGGAGCTCTTTGACCCGCCAAATACTTTCATAGAGATGTGGCCCAATCTAGTTACGGTTACTTTGGTTAAAATTAATTTCCAATTGATGATTTATACTCTCTTTTTTCTAAGTTAAAATTTTTATGTTTATTTAATACTAGCATGGTATTCGCGTAATGTAATGAGAAGTATTTGGTGATTATTTTTTGATAGCCAAATTAAAGTTAAATTATAAAAAAAATTGAATTAACATAAATAAAAATATATTTTTTTTTTAAATATATCAAAATGGGACTCTTTGACCCGCCAAATACTCTCTCTTAGGCTGGTGGGAGTGGCACCAAAGCCACTCGTGGGTTCACTTAACCCACTCGCAGCCACCACCCCACCTACAAAAACTCGCGCGCGACTTGTTCACTGGGCAAAAAAAAACTAGGCAAACTCACCCAGGTGAGTTTTTGTGGGTGTTTTTTGTGAGTGGGGTGTGTTTAAATAATAAAAAAATAGGTATGAAAGGTGAGTGTGAGTGAGTTTGAGTGAGTGTCATTATCTCCGTAGGTGAGTTTGGTGAGTTTGGTTAAAAGCTGACGTGACGCTGAGATGGAAGTGAGTGGATTTCACCCCACTCCCACTAGTCTTAGAGACGTGGCCCAATCTAGTCACGGTTGCTTTTGTTAAAATTAATTCCAACTGATGATAATTTTATACTCTCTTTTTTCAGTCAAAAGTTTTATGTTTAATATGAGAAAAGCCACATAACTTTCGAGTTTTTCTCATATAGGCTATATTAACTCTTTTAAAATAGCGTATAAAATCGTTCAGTCGAATTTAATCAGGAGTATTATCAAAGGCATGAATGTACCTGATAGTAACATATTAAACTAGAAGAAATAAAAAATCAATTACAGTTTTAAATTTATCTTTCTAAAGTACTTTTAACAATATAAATTCACGCTTAAATTAAGTTTATAGATCTGTATTTCACAACAAACTTTTCATTCGTAAACATTTGATATGTAAAATACATGGAGGGCATATATGTAAAAATCTGAAATTTGTGTGCCTTTGTATATATTACTATGCAGGGATTAACAAAATAAAACAAAATAAGTAAATGATATAATGATACATGGATTAACAAATAAAAAATATTATTTATTTATTTTGTTTTTATTTTGTTTCTAATTTTTGTTTAAGAAAATAGGAAAAATAGTGTCTAATCTTTATATAAGTATAATTTTTTTTTTCTGTATGAGGGATCTTTTAGTTTTGATAATGAAAGCTTTTGTTTAGTTATTGGCAGTTTGCTAAAATTATCTTAATAATCGGGTATTCGTTGAATCAACGATTGTTGGAGTTTTTCTGATTATCGGTATTCTTTTGAATAAACGATAGTTGGAAGGATTGTGTATGGCATTATTTGGTATCAACAGATTTAATTATTATCTTGTTTTTTTCGCTACATCAATTACGCATTTAATTATGGTAAAAGATTAATTAACTATGAACGAAAAGGAATACATGAAGGTAGGGGTGTAATTGAGTCGAGCCGAGCTCAAGCTTAATAGGGCTTGAGCTTGGCTTGATACTAAAATTATATGCTTGAGCTTGACTTGATAGCTTGTCAAGCTTTACCAATTCAGGCTTGAGCTTGGCTTGATAAGACTTGATAAAAGCTTGAGCTTGGCTTAAAAAGCTTGATTGTGCGTAATTTAATTTTTTTATAATAATACTCATCAATAAACATATGTATAAAATATAAAAAAACAAAAATCAATACTTAAAACAAATTTGATTTGTTTAACATTAATAAAACCAATAATAAAATCATCGTACAATCTTGGTTTCAAAATGTGTTTTGCGCTCCAAAACGATTAAGGTCTCAAAGACCATTGCATGATGCGAATGCGAGCGCAATTTAGACACATTGCGTTTAGTATTATGAAGAGTACAAAAAATATTTATACACATATTGTATTCCACCAAATACCGAGTTAATGCAATAATTAAATTTACAAAAATAAAGAATCAGTTAAAATTATTTTACCGGGGAAAGTCCCCTTTACCCAAAAAAGAATCAGTTAAAATACAATGAACTAAAATATAAATGTAATCAGAGTTAAAAGTTCTTGTAAAATATATTATTTGCTTATGAAATTAGCCCTTAAAATTAGGTTAGTACTCAAATTAACAATTAGTTGCTTATATAAATTCATCATAAAAACATATTTTTGATCAAGCTTGAAAAAGCTTGATAAGAACTTGAGCCGAGCTATCAAAAGCTTGAGCTTGAGCTTGATATAGTTTTGAGCTATTTTTTGGGCTTGAGCTTGATAAAAGCTTGGCTTGATCGAGCCAAGCTCGAACTCGAGCTCGAGTTACTTGATAAAAGTTTGGCTTGATTACAGCCCTACATGAAGGTAATCAAATTTTAAACCCGACACTTTTACAAATCATTTTGGGATGCACGTGAAATTGGCGCATTTTTCTCATCGCACTCTCCAATAGAAAACATAGGTCTCATTTGTTTTCTCAAAAAAATTTTCTCTCAGTCAGCAAATCACCCCGTCGGAAAAAAATATGCATCAAGAGTTTCCATCAATACGAAAAAAAATTGTTTGTTTTTATACTAATACTTTTTCCCCACTTTTTATCTTTTCGTCTTTTTACGTTTTCGTCTGTTTATGTATGTTTTGCCAATTTTAACTTTTCGTACAATTTTGTATGATTATACTTTTTTTTTGCGTTTTCATACATTCTTTATACGGTTTTTTGTCGTTTTTTATTGATGAGAACACATAATAAGTTAAAAACGTATTAAAATGTAAAAATGCGAAAAATGAATGAAAATGTACGAACACGTATACAACATATAAAACGTATAAACCGTATGAACATGTAAAAAACAGGACAAAAGCGTAAAAACGCACGAAAACATAAAAAACGTACAAAATGAGCGAAAACGTAAAATAGACAGAGAAAACACAAAAAAACAAAGAAAACACATAAAACATATAAAACTTGTAAAAAACACGAAATGAATCACTTCGGTATAAGAAATATAAAAACATAAAAATGCAAACAAATATTGAAGGTGGCGGTTGAATGTAATTGTTGAAGAAGTGAAAAAAAAGTAAAAATTTATGTATTTACGGTTAAAAGATAATATATGTTTTTTATCACTTTTATCGGGAAAAAAAAACAAAAACCCTTTTTTCATTTCAAACAAAAAAAATAAAAAAAAGTTAAAAATGTTAAAAAAAAAACAAGTTCAGTGTGATTGACATCTTCAGATGTGATCCAAATATCCCTTACTAAAACGGTAAAACCCTCTAATGTACCTTGGAGACCACCACAAAGATGAGACGGAAGAGGATATGTGATGCCTCAATTTGTGACTTTATGTTGGTCACATGTTTTAAAAACAATCTTAAACATGTCTTAGGATATTTACATTTGGTTGTGTAATATGCCTTTGTTGGCATTTAGGATATTTTAAACATTGTATGTGGATTTTTAGTTTTATTTGCTATGTGAAATATGTTTGTGTATATATTGTTTGTGTTAAACATAGAAAATAGCGAGTCGATCCCTAATAAAGACGAAGATTGAAGATTTCGGCTTCGTCCATGACTTGGAATAAAAGGGGAGTATTACTCTTATTTTCCTCTATTTTATTTTTACCTTATGTTTAGCATTAGGGACAACGCTCATAATAAGTATGGGGGTGATAAGCGGAAAATAAGTTCGTTTTAAGTTGAAAATTTTGGATTATTCTGTGACCAGAAGTACGCCGCACTTTTCAAATGTGCGCCGCACTTTCTAACGCATTTTTTAAAGTTTTAAATGTTTGCTAAAAAAAGAGTTTTGTTAGAAAGATTGATAATTCCAGTAATTAAAATGTCATTTGACTCAAAATTGATTACATTACTTGCACAAAATTCTAAGCACATTTGTGAGGATTTCTAGCCTATATATCATATACATTTTTATGCTTTAAATCTATTTGTGAGTATGCCGATAATTAATTTTAATTCTAAAAATTGTGCTTGGTAATCTTTTGGAGACCACAGTGGGATCATACTTGTATGATAAAAAATATTTTAGATGATTAAGAGGCAAACATAAAAGAGAAAAAAGTGATAGTTTTGCGAATGTTTAAAGATTACGGTATGTTGTTAGAAACCATGTTACGAGGAAATGTAGTAGACCGTAAGTATAGGGGAAAACACGTTACCCCATCGTTCATCATTTGTTTGTTGGTAAAAAAAGAGAAACGAAATAATAACAAATGAAGGCAAGAAAGCCTAGAAGTATGCAGTTTGAGAAGTATGAAATAACAACATGGAGGATAATGATATATTGTATATTCTTTTGGCATGTGGTGGTAATAATTTTTTTTTGAAAGACCTCTTTTAATATTTTACTTGGTGCTTACGCCAAATTAGTTTAGTTTAGTTTCTTGTACAAGCTTATGGTAATTTTACTTTTTATGTCCGTGCTTTTAGGCGATAAATCTTACCTTACAATATGAGAGTGTGTGAACTCAAAATACCTACTTCGTGAGGTGTATTGTGGCGTTATCTTTGCTTTTGATTATTCACATTATCTATTCTTTCGACGCTTGTTAGATTTAAAATTTTACCTTGCTTGAGGGCAAGCAAGATGTTAAGTATGGGAATTTGATAACGCCTCATTTATACATGTTTGTAATGATGCATTTGTCCTTGTTTGCTATGTAAATAAATAAAATATGTTTTAAATTATTATTAATTTAGTGTATCATTGGGAAACCTTTGATATACCTTGCCATAACACTACCTACGTTTTTTGGGCTATATGTTGGATCATATGCCCTGGCTATCCATATACTACATACTCCATCTCTATTGTTACAAAAAGTTATAAGGAATCAAGGATTCTCCAATCCTTGGTCATTGTTATTAGTTATATTTGGTTCAAGGTGAACTTTAGCTAGTTCATGCTTGTTATTTTTGTAGCAAGGAGAACTCGGAATATTAGTTGATTGCTTGTAATAGTTGGATCAAGACTTACACTTTCTGGAGTAATATATTGATTACACTTATGGTACAATTCTCATTTTAATCTTGTTTGTTATGAATTTCGATTTCCAACTTATTAAGATGTTTATTATTACTGTTATTATGGAGTAAAGACTTGTGTATTTGGTTAAGGTACCTACAACCTAATGATTAGATAGAAAATAGCTTCGCATGGGTGAAGTGTGGCACACAATTAGTTTTGTGCGGCGCACTTTCTCCCTAGTTCGTGATTATAAGCATGTTTTATTTGCTCTTGTACTTGATACTATTATGTTTGATCATTGTTATGTATTTGGTTCACTCATGATTATAACTAGTACTTATATGATTGAATGGATTTCATGTCATTTAGTAAATAAATCTTTGTATTCGCCTTGTAGAAATTGGTGGAATAAAATACATAACAACTCTTAGGGGGCGCTTGGTTAACTTGAGGGGAATGTGAATGGGTAAGGGTAAGGGAATACAAAGGGATGTCATGACCATTCCTTAGTATTATCATTACCATTGTTGCTGCTTGGTTAATATAAGATGTGGTGGTGATTGGAGATGGTGGCAAAAACAGTTAGGGTGATAGTCACTAGCATCAGAGAGTGGTGGTGTCGAGAGTCATGGTGGCGTTAGGAGGATGGTCGTAGCGACAATGGTGGTGGTGATGTCGAAGAGTGGTGGTGTCGGAGAGTGGTGGTGGCGTTAGGAGGGTGGTGGTAGCGACAATGGTGGAGGTCAGTGGTGGTGGTGGTGTTAGAGAGTGGTGGTGGTGGCGTTAGGAGGATGGTGGTAGCGTCAGTGGTGGTGGTGGCGTCGGAGAGTGGTGGTCTCATAGTGAGATGGTGACGTTAGGAGGGTGGTGGTAACGACAATGGTGGTGGTCAGTAGTGCTGGTGGTGTTATGAGGGTGGGGATGGCGACAATGGTGGTGGTGGTGGCGTCCGATAGTAGTGGTGTCAGAGAGTGGTGGTGGTGTTAGGAGGATGGTGGTAGTAACAATGGTGGTGGCGTCAGAGAGTGGTGGTGGCGTTAAGACGATGGTGGTAGCGACAATGGTGGTGGTTAGTGATGGTGGTCGCGTTGGAGAGTGGTGGTGTCGGAGAGTGTTGGTGTGGGAGAGTGTTGGTGTCAGAGAGTGGTGGTGGCGTTAGGAGGATGGTGGTAGCGACAATGGTGGTGTTCAGTGGTGGTGGTGGCGTCAGAGAGTGGTGGTGTCGGAGACTGGTGGTGGTAGCGACAATGGTGGTGGTCAGTGGTGGTGGTGGCGTCGGAGAGTGGTGGTGTCGGAGACTGGAGACTAGTGGTGACATTAGGAGGGTGGTGGTAGCGACAATAATGGTGGTCAGTGATGGTGGTGGTGGTGGTAGGTGGAGACACACATATATATACGTCAATCTATTACCTTGAATCCATTACCCCCAGTTTACAGGGGAATGGTTCATTACCAAATTACTGGGTAATGATTACCTATATTTTCATTAACCAAGCAATATTAATCATTCTCTTTCCCATTCCTTACCCCGTAATACCCTTAACCAAGCACATCCTTACATAATTTTGTTTCATGCTTTGTTATATGCTCGAGAGGGTTTAGCTCAACGAGTATTTTAATTATTGAGACCAACATAAACCATTCTTAATGCTTTTGGTATAACATGATATATAGGTCGAAAGTATTTCTTGTTATATTGAATAGATGTTGCATGTGCGACCAGTAATCGGCATGTTGTCTTACATTGTTTATGTGCTTATATTCATCTTATCAATCTATATTTTCCATGTTTGTGGCCTTAACCAAACACACCTTTTTAACCATTTGATAAAGTATAATTTCTAGAACTTGTGGCACTCTAGAGATAATTGTTTTACATTTTAACACCAATCTCGTGGAACGATCTGGACTTACCTTAAGACTATACTATATATGAAAGGGTATACTTGCCCGTGTTTGTGCTCTAGTCAATTGTTGGGTAATCTTTAGTAATATAAATTTAAGACTTGCAAAACGAACATCAGTGACTTGGCTTACTCGTAGATCATCTAAACGTAATGTGGTTAGTGTTGTTGGAAGACTTCTATTTGCTGCTGCTGCTTATTTCATTTGGAGCGAAAGCAACAATAGGCCATTTAAAGACACCAAGAGGAAGCCGGAAGACATCAGAGATATAATCATGTTCGCTTAAAACTTATTACCTTTCGTTACAAGAACAGTTCAGTCTCTTTTATCGAAGTGGAATATTCCAACTGGGTTTAGGGTTATGGAAGTGATCCGAATTAGTCCTTGTATAGGTTCTGTTTTTCGGGTTATTTTGCAGTTCATGTAATCCAATTATGGTATGTCACAATTGTTTGGTAGTTCAAGCTTAACTTGAGGTTAATGTGGCACCTTGTCACATTTACCGTGGTAACCTTTTACCCAAAAAAAAATAGTTACTATAAGTGATTAATCGGTTTTCGACAAGTTTGGCATCCCTTATCCGTCGTTGATCACATTTGACCGCCATTAATCGTATTTTCATTAATCGGCAAGGTTGAGAGCCTTGTAGCGATTAATCGACATTGTAGATTTTTTTTACAACACTGAACCTAATATATCATGACAACGTTTTGAAATAACCATTTAGGAGGTTGTATGAACTAAATGCAACCTATACAACTGTTTTCTCTTTTAGCTATACATCTTATATTTAACTCATTCAAGATACCAATTTATACATAAAATACAAGTTTCTTAAAATCAGTTTGAGTTAATGGCTTTCGACTCGGCTTTTCTAGCAAGAAAACACTTGCTTTTGTCTTAAACCGATTTAATGTAACTATTTGAGTTCTCCGATCCTAACCTTAATCGATCAGGTAATCCCAAAATTGATTTAATATGTACAAATTGAAGTGTTGATGTTGAAACTTAGAATTAAACCAGCAGGGTACCCGCGCGTTGCGGCTACCCTAAAACTAAAATTCTGCAAACGTGGTGTTTTATAATTATATTTTTTAATAATGACGATGGCTTTAAATTAGGATAAATAATAAACCATTTTATATAAAACTAGTATTACGGGATTGTGATGATTAATGGTGAAAAGTATTTGTGAATCGTGTAACATTTATCGCAATATTATATAACATTATCTTTATTAATATATTATAATTTACATATTAAGAGAAGGCAAACGGGCAACAAGCTGCGCGCCGCTAGCTCTTTTTGTATATCTATTAAATACAACGTTTGTGCATTTAGGAGTCAAAACATTACTATTAATAACACGTTATATTCTGGCAAGTAACTCCACTGCCCCAGGTGCAAGAAAACCAAATGTATCAAACGCGAAAGGAATAAACACATGTTGATTTTCAACACATGCTTTCTCGTGTTTAGTCACTTTGCACGAGGCGGCTTTTATAGCAGCCCGACCTGCTGTAAAATCTCGACTGCCTAGCCCCGCGAGAGGAGAAACCCCTGTCAAATCAACGCACACATGTTTACCTCCAACTCATCCAAAAACCAAAACATCAGCGGGTTTGAGTGTGGATCTTCCGTCTGACGGGTCGGTCAAGAAATTCACAGGTGCCTCTTTCTTGGCGGAGATCTCGACACGCCTACATATGTCGTAAAGAACGTCCCTAACAAAATCATGTTGGTATTTGAAGCCCGAAAGTTCTATACAATGAACCGCATGTTCCCCAAAAGAGTCCAAACATGTCTTGCAACAAATAGGGCATATAGCATCAACCAGAAATAATGGAATCATAAGGCGATACTTAAGGATAGTGCGATATTCCACCGACGACATATGTTGACCGAGCCCGTCTATGGGGATAGCTTGTAGAAAATCTTGAGCATGTGGTGCGCGCAGACACTCGAAATCTGCTTTCTTTCTAACCGTCATGTCAAAGTGGGCTTCTATATCTTAGACATATAAAATAGAAAATCTTTTTAATTTATATGTTTATACGTTTTCATACATCATAATGACCTTAAAATATTTTTACTTTGATGTGTACGATTTAATCGAATTCATTAGCAAAATGAAAAGTATTTCACTAAATTTATACAAAAATGCATACATAGACGATATATGTATTCAAAAATGCAAATTTATGAAGAAAAAATTGAATGGTTCAAAATCAAACATAAAAATTTGATATTAAACTTGCATTAGTGAACAATTTAAATAATTGTATAATTTATAGCAATAATCATTTGTAGATGTTTCAAATTAAATTGTATTAATTTTGTCATTTAATGTTTATTGCCCACCAATTAATACATAAATAAATTATTAAAATTTTGTGCTGTAAAGATTTGTACCAAAACTCTGTAACATTGTGCTAATTAAAATTTTGGAGAGAGAGATAGTACAATCTCTTTTATAAGTAGTACAGATTTATTTGTTGTTAAAAAAATAGTACAAATTAATTTTGTAGCGAGCATATATTTTACGTCTATATTTTGTAGCGAGCATATATTTTTTGTTTATACATCTTAACGATGAATAATTTTCTTTAGATAAACTCACTTGTACCGTTATAAAATCTTGCTCGAAAATCGTTTTTTATTCGTTTTATTCTTATTTTTTTGTATTTGACCTTCTTACAAGTACAAATTTTGGCCAACAGATTCGACATAAATAAAATACGAACAATACTTGCAAAATTTGATCTATATTGATAAATTAATAAAACAACAACCTTAACAGATTGATTTGTCGATATATTCTGACGTAAAATATATTTAGGTATACAATAAATTAACTATAATACAAGAAATCCTTTAAAACTTGCATAGAAAGAGAAAGACAATTTGTGTTCTTTTTAGTGCAAGTTCGGTTGGGGTGTAAAAAGCTATGACTTTGATAAATCATCAACCTTACGCCAGAATGTGGGCTCAGTTTTAAGATTTGGGATTTAGTGAAATGTTTGACAATGATTCATTGCTAAATACTCTAATCCAAGTGTCAAATATTGAATACCCCCAACCTTAAAAACTTAATTCACAACCTCCATCTCTCACTTTCATTTGTATACAAAAAATTATCCCATCTCCATCACAACTTCAAAAATAAAGCTACCACCATGACTAAAATAATGACATGCTAACAACAAAAGTTACGAGCCTCTATTATTAGACCAAATGTGTGCCACCACTTCTAAAATGCGCCTAAGAATCCTCACAAAAACCAAATCCCGCTGCAACCCATTCGAAACCCAAATATCTATGAAAGACAGCTAAAAACACAAGTGTACCAGATTATCGGTAAAAACACACAGATTTCAGTGTACCATAATCTACTGTTTCTAGTTAGATTTGTACATGGTGGAAACCACAGATTTTGATACACAATTATGTATGTATCAAATATATTTATGTATCACATTCTAGGTAAAACACGTGATTCCGATGTAACCAGAATCTGCTGTTGTTTAGGATGGATAGTTTTTGATACACATATTTGCTTATATAGTGTTTTTTTGAACGGCGAGTTAGTAGTTAATGATTCGAGTTACATTGACATCCAATTGGGCAGAATGCAAACCTCGAACGTTCTCCTTAGGGGATAAAACCCACTCCTGCTTCTATTTAATTCGGGCCCCTGAACGTCATTAGTGGGACTCGAACTCGAGACCTCTCCAAGAATACGTCCTTAAGGTTACCCTTTGTGGCCAACTTTGGTTATTTGCTTAAATAGTGTTACTTGGCTTAAAATCTTGAGTGGTTATTTGACTGGTACAACTATGAAATTAATTGGTAGTATTCTAGATTTATGATACTAACAGTTTACAAAGATTATTTAACTTAGTTTTAATGTTAGAGCCGGAAGTTGTTACAAAGTTATAAAATTAATAGTAATATAGTATTAATATAGTATTAAATGAAAATCAGAAAAGCTGGGTTTGGAAGGAAAATAAAAAGCTGGTGGTAAGGATTGTTGTACAACATGATGTATGTGTTGTAAAAGGGGGAGGTGTTTTTAATATAGTATTAATGTTTTTTAATATAGTATTAATGTTTTTAATATAATATTAATTGTGTATTAAAATATTTAATATTTCCATTTTCAATATTAAAGCTAAATGGATTTGTACATGATGCATTAGAATTAGTAAGTTAATTTTTGTAACATAATATAATTAGCAAGAGTTTTCTTTTAATATATAATAGAGATAGAGATATAAATGAGGAAAAGTATGATTATGTTTTATGATACCTTGAATGGACTTATAGATACCTTTGGGTGAATAAGTCAATTGGAATAAGGGCTACTTCTTGAGCCCAATTAAACAATATATATCAAGCCCAAGTCACTTGTAACAATATTGGATGTAACTTATTATTTTAAGAACGACAACTCCGAGTTAAACCATCAAAATGGGGCTCGGAACTCGAACTACTAGGAGAGACCCGTAAAAGAAAACCCCTAGAACTCACGATAATTCCGGGAAAAATGGGTATAAGTCAATCGGATATAACTTATAAGCATAGTATAATAAGAAAGGAGTATCCATTAACAACCCGTTTAGTAACTTTATGTCGGCGGTTAGAGCCTAAAGGGGTTAAGTTCGAGTTACGTACATGTATGTTTGATTTGTATGTGGTCGATACGTTAAAAATGTTAATTGGTTGAATGTGTTATGAGGGTTAAATGAGTTAGACGGGAAGACCTGCCAACCTATTTAACTATTTTAAGTGAAATGTTTGTGTTTGCCTCATGTTTAAAAAAGTTAAGGTTGACAACTTAATATATTTACTTGTCATGTTCGGGCTGAGGTGTGCTATCAACTCAAACCCGGCACGAGTTGTCGAGTTGACTTGCTTGTTAAGACTCGCTAAGCCATGATCAACCAAAGATTACAAGTTAAAAGATACAATAGACAGTCAATAGAATACCTTTTGCTTAACGATAAAGCTCTAGAAGAAGACAATCTTGGTGAGTTGAGCAAAAAAGTAGGCCTTATGTACCTCTCATATTTCATAAATCTTCTCAAAATACATTAAATTCCATGGCCGAATTTTGGCATGTGCGGGAGGTGCAACGGCACAGGGCCTCCATTTTTTTAGGGCCCCAATTTCTAATTCTGCTATTTTAGTCTAAACTTATTTTAGGTCATTTTGATCTAAGAAAATGATGTTTTATGATGGAATTAATACTTGTTACAATGTTATAAATTAATGATTTGAATCACAGTGGAGAAATAGAGCTCAGAATATGTTTTTAATGGAGTAAATATGTAGGAAGTTTGTCCAGCGAAGAAGATGACATATCTTTTCAAAGTTTTGTTTTGCATCCGTGTTTAACCCCTATAGTTTACATCCATATCTTTATAGCATTTTGTTTAGCCATAACCTACATATGGAATATCTATCTATACATTTTTAGTTTTAATTTTAAAAAGTTATTTTAATAAATAATCCGGATGTAATGTATAAAAAAAATATTTTTATAACTATGTTTTAAGAAAATTAATCACATGTATCTCAAAAAAATATTACATTGTCGCATGATAATGGAGAGTTAATCATTAAAGACTTTAAAGAGTTCTGTTTTTATAATTTTGTAAAATTCAATGGATTATAATATAAAGATGAGGTATATCGTAAAATAAAATGAAAAAAATACACACGTTACTATTGACTAGGTTACAGAACTTAATGTGTGTAACTAGTTAAAGTTATTGTTTTTATAGTAGGTAGTGTAAAAAGGCCTCCAACACAGTACGACAGAGGGCCTCTTAAACTCATGAGACGGCCCTGTTAAATTCATATTATATTTCGTACCGGCTAAGCCTTCAATCCAAACTCACATCTGCAATTTTAACTTGAAAGCTTCTATTACCACCTTTCCTTCACCTAATCTCTAATGTAAACATATATATACTCATGGTCGTAACTACATCTTCATCGACCTGCATCTTTCTCTCTTCGTACAACAGAAAGCACGCCGAGTGACAGATAAAATGTTGTCTCGTACTGGTCTCTTGCTCCATCTCATTTTCGGTTTTGTGTTGCTAGCGTCTCTCAAGGCGGAAGCTGCCACGAAGAAGTATCGGTTTGATGTATGTCATGTTTAAATGAGTTCTTAACTTAGTATTCATTTGTTGCAAATAAAATATCAATGTAGGGTATTATATGACTTGTTTACGCTTTTCACATGCAACTTTTACGAACAGGTGCAAGTGAGCAATGTGAGCCGATTGTGCCATGCGAAACCGATTGTGACTGTAAATGGGATGTTTCCAGGGCCTACTATTTATGCTCAAGAAGGCGAACGTTAAAAATCATGCCCAATATAACATGTCTATTCATTGGTATTACTATTTAGCCATGGATATAATTTATAGACCTTTTATATGTCTATTATCTGGTTTTCTAGGCATGGGTAATGGGTTGAAGCAATACGCTAATGGATGGGCAGATGGACCAGCGTATATATTATATAACACAATGCCCGATCCAGACGGGAAGCAACTATGTTTACGACTTTAACATTACAGGACAAAGAGGGACATTGTGGTGGCATGCTCATATCCTTTGGCTACGAGCTACAGTTTACGGTGCAATTGTCATCTTGCCCCAACAAGGAACTCCTTATCCGTTCCCAAAACCTGATAATGAACATGTCTTGGTGTTTGGTAAACACTCTTTCTATTTATGCAAACAGGGTCAAAATAGTACCTGAAATGTAACATTTACATTATAACATCTTTTTTTTCTTAACATGAATATATGTTTATTAGGTGAATTGTGGCATAATGATGTTGAAGAGATTGTGAAGCAAGGGAATGCCATGGGCTTGCCTCCTAACATGTCTGATGCCCACACCATCAATGGAAAACCCGGCCCACTCTTTCCATGCTCCGAAAAACGTATGATTTGCATTCGTCGACCACCAATACACTGTAGCATAATTCATAGATAACTTTGTATTGAATGTTGTTTTCTTGCCTTTCAGATACATTTGCAATGGAAGTCGTTCAAGGGAAGAAATACCTTCTGAGAATTGCAAATGCTGCTCTGAACGATGAGCTCTTCTTTGCTATTGCGGGTCACAACATGACAGTAGTGGAGATTGATGCTGTCTACACCAAACCCTTTACAACCTCTGCTATACTAATCGCTCCTGGACAAACTACAAATGTTTTGGTTTATGCCAACAGTGCTACTTCATGGCAGTCCGTCCGTTCCAAGACGTACCAATTCCTGTTGACAACAAAACCGCCACAGCGATCTTCCAATACAAAGGGATTCCCGATATGGTTCTCCCATCACTCCCTCATTTACCATCACCAAATGACTCCACATTTGCCTTAAGCTACAACAAAAAGCTCCGGAGCCTCAACACTCCTAACTTCCCAGCAAATGTCCCCTTGAAAGTCGACCGTAAGCTATTGTTCACCGTTGGGCTAGGAAAGAGCGTGTGCCCAACATGCATAAACGGAACCCGACTTTCTGCTTCATTAAACAACATTACATTTGTTATGCCACAAACCGGACTTCTTGAAGCTCACTATAAGAACATGAAAGGGGTGTTTACGCCAGATTTCCCGGACAAGCCTCCTAAAGCTTTTAACTTCACGGGTGCACCCCTGACCGCGAACCTTTTAACTATTCACGGAACCAGACTGAGCAAAATTGCCTTCAATTCGACGGTTGAACTAGTTATCCAAGACACTAATTTACAAAGTGTTGAGTCCCACCCATTTCACCTTCATGGCTACAATTTCATTGTCGTTGGAACAGGTGTTGGGAATTTTGATCCTGCCAAAGATCCTGCCAAGTACAACTTGGTGGATCCACCAGAAAGAAATACAGTTGGTGTTCCAACAGGTGGTTGGTCTGCCATTCGTTTTAGAGCCGACAATCCCGGAGTTTGGTTTTTTCACTGTCATTTGGAGTTGCATACTGGTTGGGGACTGAAGACAGCGTTTGTTGTGGAAGATGGACCAGGAAAAGATCAGGCTGTCCGTCCTCCACCAAAGGATCTTCCACCTTGCTGATTAGACATGTACCTGATGTAATTGTACATTTGCAAGTGTTTCTCTAACTGAAAATGCATTTGTTTATTCTTTCATTTTCGAGCGTGTGCTTTTGGTAATTCATAAACTCCGACTTCCAAACCCAACCAAACGCAGTATCACTAAGGACATTGACCCAACAGAAAGTATGAAAACGAGTAACAAACGACAATGACCATAACCTTGAGATCCGGTCCTTTACTATGGTTTACAACTGGTATTACTTAGATTGCAAGGGTCCAACCCTTCGCGTATATTATATTCCTTTAGGACCACATATTTTAAATATATATCTCCGCCGTTTAAAGACAAACATATCTACTAATGGTCACACTAGCAAAAAGGCAGTCCAATTTAGGTTGGTGCCATCTCCTGCCGTAAATATATAAAGTATACTTACGCACCTAAGCTACAGAAAAGAAAGAATAAAACACAAAAAACAAAAATGGGAACACCCAAAAAGAGAGGTAGACGTCACTCAAAAATAGGATCAAGACACCCTCATCAGCCAACTCGGGTACTCCACACATGGACTAAAGATTAATTTTACTTTTTAGTACCCAACACAGACCCTGGACCTATCAGCAAAAGAGATATATACAATGAGTACCTATCATAATATAAGACAGAGCACTTATAATCCTCACACTGGATACGATCGTAAAAAAGGTTTGGAAAAACCAGCAGATAGTGCTCATAATGATCGACACCACATAAACCAACACATGGAACACGCAAGCTTTGGCAAAGAAAAATGACAGGTGATAGACAGCAAAACAAGCAGCTTAATCACATTCAATTATGTCATATAGAATGATCATGAAGACTAGAAGGAAACCATAATATGAGGTGAGGAACAGTGTTCAGCATACGACAAACCTAGATAGAATTACAGTCCTCTCAAGAAGCCAAAAATACATTTGCTAATAAGTAAACTAAAAATAAGTAAAGTTACACATCACAACTAAAAGATCTGCAATGGTCAAACCATCAGTCGTCTTTCTGAGAGAAATCTTTATCAAACCATTAGCAACATATGATGGACTGAAAACATGAGCAAGAGAGCGACAAATAATGATTCTAATGATGATATTGTTAAGAGAGAATAATTTTCCAAGAAGAAAAAGAATTTAGAACAACATATAACAAACTTAAATATTGGATTTTAACGCTGTTAAGTTTGACACTGAAAGTGAAAAGTCAACAGCTGCCTCTTAAGTGACACCACTAAAACCCAAGATATGTGAGTGAAGAAAACCGAGCATCACAAACTAACCTATACTTGTAAGTGACTTAATCTAACCCTATATACACTATATGTTCAAGAGAGTACTGTCATCTTCAAGTAGCTAGGTGACCACAATCAAGCTTAACAAAGCTCACACGAGCATATGACATATGATAAACCAGCATAGTCGAAAGGATAAACATAATAAGCACAATCAAATCTTTCAACATGATTCCCAAGCAAGGGAATAGATGATAAGCAAAAACGTAAGATGAAAAATAAGATTCAGCACGGAACAACTTTAACACCAAGGGTTAATAAGCTTGTGACTAGGATTCTTAAAAGCGTGCCAATAACTATATCCAAAACACCAAGGGTTAATAAGCAAGTAATTAATACTCTTTTGAGTCTCCACTTCAACCTGAAGCATTCTCACCAATAACCTTCAAATTCGACGGAATTATAAAACCTTTAGCTTTTAAACGAGTGAGAGCCTGCCAAATAAAGGATAACGAAAAATGAGAATTGAAAACGGAATTCCTAGTAAGAAATTGTTACTCTATATCCAAAACAAATATCCAAAAAACCACAATTTCCCAAAGTAAACAAAAAGAAGAAGAAAAAAAAGAGAGTTGTATGTACCTCTAAACATAATTGCCCAAGTTTAACCTCCTTGGCATGAACAAGCTTAAGTAGATGTCCTTTAAGAATCTCTTTTACCTGCTCTTTATCTGTTTCTTGCACGTTGGAGCTCTGCTTACAAATATCTAGCTCAACCTTAATTAGCGAAGACACATTTAGCAACATGAAACGATTATACATCAAATCTTCTTTGATTGCTAGTGTCAAAATATAAGGAGCATTGATTTGGATAGGATCTTCAGATCCACATAAAGAGAGCCCCAGGTTCTTAACACTCTTGTTAGTAGTAATATCAATCCGTCCAAAACCATAACAAGAATCCAACTCCAAAGTTTCCAAAAGAGGACTTCCGGATAAAATATTCTCAATCATATCTTGGTCTAATTCCGCTTCTTCAATATGCAAAGTCCTAAGTTTTTCCCAACTAACGACACCGGCTTGTTTAAATAAGCACTGACATAAGCGGACACGGGTAAAACTTGAACATGTGAAAAAAAAATCAGGTAAAACAAACCCCCCACGGTACCTATTACCACCCAAGTTACGAGAGTAGTGAGGAATAACAAAATCAATCTCTTGAACATTACGACGAATTGCAGAACGAATACAATCGCTGACTCGAGTGTGAGTATCGTTAGTGTAAAAGGTATGCAGTTTGAACTTGTTGATTTCAGGAGGAGTCAGAGTTTTTGATAAGATTCGTTCAAGGGATGCATAGAATTTGGGGAAATAACAATCAAACGTATCTTTAATTAAAAGATTAGAAAGTTGAGGCCAGAGACGCGACCATCGTTTCGAAAGGGTACCTGTTCTTATGGCGAATTTAGTTTCATCTAAACGAGACAGGATTTCAACAATTACATCATCTGGTAATGAACTTATTCTGTCTTCTTCTGGTTTGTGCGTTTTGGAAAGCATACGTCTTCTTTTGGCGTGGTTTAAACTTATTCCATCTTGTTCTGAAGCCATGGTAAAACAAACACAGCTGTTAGCTCCTTGTAAAAAATAAGTAAGAATGCGTAAAAAATTTCTCAAATCGAATCGTTCCTCTCCTAAGAGAGTCTCTCAATAAAAAGTGAGAGAGATTTTTGGGCTTTTTATTAAAAAAACAACCGACTTTTAAATATTGATTTCCTTATATTTTCTTATAAAACTTTTATTTGTATCAATATTTACATAACGATCTCTTTCTTTCATATTTACCAAGTAACTTTCCAATTACACAAATTATATCAGAGCATGTCCTATATGGTAATGCTTTAACTTTTCTTTGGTCAATATATGATTGTGAAAAAACAAGAAATTTTCAAAAGTTCTAAATTTAACGAAGTTGATGGCGTGTTTAATTGAGAATATCTATATATATATACTTATCTTATCTTTTTCTTTGTAAAGCAAAACCTAAAGTGGGGACTTTTTTGAGAGATTCTTTCCTTAGTAGGAAATAATCTCTTTATTTATTCTTTTAAAAACATTAATTCTTCCTTAATTTAGTAAAAAATTCTAATTTTCGTTCTTTTTTTATATGAAAGTAAAAAAAATGGTAAAAAATATATGTGTTAAAAACAAAAGATAAAAAACTTGGGAAAACCAGATGGAACATTATAAAACTTTAGGGCTGAGACAGTCATTTTTAAATATTCAAGGTCAAAAATAGAAAACATAAACACCCCTCCGATACAGGATAACAACCCTCACTCCCATTGTTGATTCAGAGAAGCCAGACCTTAACAAAAACTTGCCGACATACATCAAAACCCTAATTTCTATGACCCAGTTCATTTAAACAAAGGAATCGATCCGAATCTGTTTATATAATTTTGGATTCGTTTGGAGGCTTTTCAAAGTGAGGGTTTTGCTGTCAAATTTACAATGGTTTAGCTTGTCTTAGATTGTCTTGTGATTATTTGTTGTTTCTTATACTTTTTAATTTTACAGAACTGGAGATACATTAATAGTATTGTTAATCTTCTGACTGAATGTTTAATGTTTGCTGTTGTCGATACCCAGGGGAAGAGATTGTAAGTTTCTTCAGTGTTGTATCCTTTAGTTGTTTTTCTTTTATATCAGGAAACACACTAACCTTTTGTTGTTTCTATGTCTTCTAAATTTTCAGGAGATCAAAGACATCGATAATTACGATCTTATACAGGTTCAATCAATTAGCAAGGTATAGTATGTGCCAATTCAATCAACAGTCAGTATTCAGATTCAATAGTACTTTTTTTTAGTTATTCACATACTTTTACCGATTTTTAGGTTATTATGGGTTTTTTGAATGGGGCTTTTATCTCTTTGTAGGACAATGAATTTGCTAATGATATAAACTCATTACGATTTCAGGTCATAATATTTCCATCTTATTCTTTGTGAAATCCTAGCGCTAATTTGGCCCTTGAAAGCAAATATTATTTGAATGGGTCTTGATTTTGTACCACTCATTGTGTTATGTTGGGCCAACATGAGGGGATAAGGTATGGGCGTGAATAACAATCCCTGTAATTTTTTATTTTTATGCCCCATTATAAACTGAATGTCTAATGGTTTTGTTTTTTTTGTATATATATCATGGTTTATTATCACGGGTCAATAAGTTTAATGGTAAGTCAGCTATAAGGAAAGATTTAGTTTTTATGGCTTGATTGCTTTTTTTTTTTGGGGGGGGGGGGGGGTATATTTAATATTTTGCATTATAGTCTGTTTATGTTTAATAGTGTTTGTTGGTACGTAAATGATTATGGATTGAATACCTGACATAGATATCGTGAATGTTCGTGGCTTAAAGCTGTTGTACCAATAGGTCCTTGTGTATTGACCATGAGTGTGTGAGTACATGTCTTGATCGAGACATGTTATCTTTTAAAGAACTGCTGATGATGATATTCACATCGCACATCCATCTGAAATGTTGGATGATGATGATCCATGGATCCAGACCACAGACCACTGATTTCACTCCACGTGGCGTTATCAGGAGACACAACACCTACCGGGTGTCGATCTGGATACCAGATGTCACTAAAGGTAACGAAACTTTAGCTCTTCTGAAAGAACAACGGGTGAATATTGAGAATCCTACGACAAAACTCAGAGTAGAAGAAGAACCAAGGTTGGGAATATTGATGCATGATCTTCTATTCTCAATTCTTTATGAACGAGACATTAGCTTTAAAATACTGTTTTTAGTCACCTCCGTTCTGCATAAACACATCATTAATCAGCATCAATTTACAGAAAAGGTCTTTGATTTACTTAGAAGTCAATGTGGCAGCTTTAAAGCACATATGTTCATACCCCCAACCGTCATATAATAATTTACACGTATAAAAGAAGTTCAAGAGTGGTTGTTAACGTTTCCTCAGGTAATTGAGAAACCTTTAGAAAAAAATGATTCAGTTGATGTTTGGAGGTTGGTTATCACTTCATAAAAAGTCTACTGTCTACCACCCGAAGTCGAGTTATCAAACCGAGTCCTACGCCACTATCAGGAAGTGTCCAATCAGTTTTTACGGGTAACATTCATGGATGAAGGTATGAAAAGGCTCAATAACCATGTCCTTAACTTTTACCTTACCCCGATAAGGAATGTTTTAACTTCAAGTCCTATAGCAGAAAACAACCATGTTTAGACGAGTCAATAATATATTAAGCAAAGGGTTTTATGTATCCGGTTGTAAGTATTCATTTTTATCATTTTCGACTAATCAATATGTCAACAAATACTTTCGTAGATGGAGAAGTTTAGAAATAGAAACATTGCTACAGTCAGTGTTTCTTGTCTACATACGCTACAGTCGAGGTCCCGAAAAATGAGGTTGATTTGGAACTCAAAGACTTAAAAAAACAATCACATTATTTCTGTTGGTATCGGGAAGATGTCGCCCGAACTTGCTCTTGAAGTTGCTAAGAAGCTTCAGTTGACAGATAATCAAACTTGTGCTTATCAGATTAGATACGCGAGTTGTAAAGGAGTTGTCGTGTGGTAGCCTGATAAAAAAGAGGGGTAGTGTTAAGCTATCTTTAAGGCCGAGCATGAACAAGTTCGACTCTGAACACACTCAGATATGTTCATGGGCACGTTTACAGCCCGGGTTTTTAAGAAGACAGATTATTACTTTACTATCAGGATTAGGGGTTAAAGATGACATCTTTTTGGATATGCAGTCGAAGATGGTGATGAAACTGGACCAAATGCTTCTCAATACTGATGCGGCATATGATCTAATAACCGCTTCGTGTACTGAGAGTGAGAACACAACATTTATCATGCTGGGTGCAGGTTTCAAACCGCAAACCCAGCCACACCTCATGGACTGTTAAACAGCATACGATTTGCACAACTCAAAGACTTACGTGAAAAATCTTCGATATTTGTGCAGGATGGAAGATGGTTGATGGGCTGTTTGGATGAGCTCGCTTTACTCGAGGAGGGTGAATGTTTTATTCAACTATCAAACTCATCCGTTGAGAGATGTTTTGCCAAACCTGGGTCGATATTTGTAGATACAAAGAGGAATTTGAAAGTGATTTGAGGGTTGCGTTGTGGTTGCTAAGAACCCGTGTCTTCATCCAGGTGATGTTTGGGTTCTAAAGGCGGTTAATGTGCCGGGTCTCGAGCATTTGGTTGATTGTTTGGTATTTCCTCAGAAGGGATACCAACCACACACATATCAAGCTTCGGGAATTGATATCGATGGTGATCTTTATTTTGCTACATGGGATGAGCGTCTTATACCGCCTAACATAGGAAGCTGGCACCCACAAAAGAAAACTAAATGTGCGATGTTCGTTGATTGAGATGCACTATTTGTTACAGTTAAGTGTTTATTAATTATATAGGTCAAATGAGATTTAAATGACATGGTTATAATGACATTTCAAATATGCAGCAGCAGACATTTCAAATGTGCAGAAGCATAATCTCTGACTCGTGTTGTTTGTCGTAAGAAAAATACTTACAAGAATAAAGTAAGAATGGTTGAACTGTAACTTACCTTGAGGCTTTAGATGTGTACTTAACATAGAAGATAGTAGTGTGGCACTACAGATCAATTCTTCAATGCTTACTTATTTGGAGGGTCTCTACAGCTCGATAATGAAGTGAATATACAAAAGTACCATTTAACTCATGAAAGGGTGATGCTTCAGCTTTGCGTGAATTGGGCAACGGAAATAGATCTCTTGAACTTCTTAAAATCATTGAATTTTAAATGGCATTTTTTTAAACCTTATGAGTGTATCTGATAAAAGAACCCATGTTTTTTTATTACGTCTAGCTTCTATTGGTAGTAACCAAACTTACCTAGAAACGGCATACCTATTGGTGCGCCGGTAAGCCTATTTATCGTTCTTCAAACATGCTACGTAACAAACTTACTTAAAGTTCATAAATACTCATATTTTTTGGCGACAATTTAACAAATGAACTACAACGTATGGAAATGAAACTATTGCTACTACTGCATATAAACACAACAAGTTTGCATTATTATTATTATATCTTTGGGCATGTTACTATATCCAAAGATGGTAAGCCAAATTAAAGTAGATTTTGGATATGACCATCAGTCTGTGTAAAAAGTTAGTCTCACAAATAACATACTGTTGCTACTTGCTTGGCCTTAATTTTTATCGTATGAAAATTACAGGATGTTTGGTCTCTTTACAATGAAAATGGTCGAATCAGAATCATTCCGACCTTTGCTAAGTAGAATGTGTAATACTCGGTCCAATCAAAGTAAAAGTAAACAACTAATGATTTCCTCTTGAATTCAGAATTCACAGAAAACCATTTAGAACAATTTAGGTTGTTTGTTTATAACCTAACAATAATAATACTTTAACTAAGATTTTTCTTTTAAAAAAACCCGTGCGTGCACGGGTATTATAACTAGTAAAGAGCCTATGTCAAAAGTTGAAAAAACTTAATTTTCAACAATTTCATATATAGAATTATTGAATTGAAAAATAATACAAAAGGAAATAATTGAATACATTGAACTAGAAAATACAAGGCAACATTTAAAAACACAGTTGTGCAATGAAACGCATGGCAACATACAAATTAAATAGGCGACCTAAAATCTCACCTATGCAATCAAACGAATCTCACCTATGCAAAATTTCAACATTCGCCTATGCAATACAGAAATTGATCAAACAATACACGTATGGAAATGTTAAAAAAATTAATGCTAAAAATCATGTCTGTTTGAAAACATAAATTCCTAGAATAATCAAGTGTTAATACTCATAATGAAGAAAACCTCTAAACTTGGAATGTATATATATATATTATAAAGCCAAAAATGACATGACTCCAATGTTATTGAATCTTCTTTTAGAGAAGAGATCCTAGTAGAATGGTCATTGATAAAAAAAAATAAAGGAACACATCATGATCATTCATATTTTTTTAATCTAATGGCTAATATCAAAAGCCCAACCATATATAAAACCTTAACAACACCTCTTATCCCTTATTTACTAAAAAAACTTTCTCTCTCTCTAGAAAACACACACAACCCATCTCCCACCAAACTCTAGCCGGAAATAAAAACCATCACCGTAATCATAAAAAATCTCGCCGAAAATCAAGAAACAATGATGGAGACCTTAACCACCATCACGACTCATTTTAAAACAACATACGTCGTTGGAATCACATCAAAATGTGTCGGGATCACAAGAAAACTCGCCAGAAAATATCAACCTCGCCGGAAAATAATAAATCTCGTCAAAAAATGATATTGAGCAAAGAAGTTGTTAAAAGCATTAATAATGATGATTTGTACGTGGTAGATCTGAAGAAAAGAAGTTATTGGACATGATAATGGACTTGAATGAACAAAGAAGATGTTTCTTAAAAAAATTGCAGATCTAGAGGCTAAGAATATAAATCACATGTGATTCTAACTGAATCACATGTGATTCTCACTATGATTGTAATGTTGTTTGTATGGTATTATATTTTGTTTTGTTTTTTATGGAAAAATATAAATCAATATAATTTTTTCTTTGTTGTTGTAAACTAAATAACTTGTGATTCAATTTTGATCTATAAATGATAATTTAGATTATTGAGTTTGTTACATGATATTATAAATTATAAATTTGTTGTGAGATTATTTATCAAAATCACATGTAATTATTGTGTGAATCACATGTGATTCGTAAATGACTCACATGTGATCCATGTACATGGTAAATAAAACGTAGTACGAGTCACATGTGATTCTTATCAATCAAGTGCGATTTGTACAACATTTGATCATTCACAAAACTATTACTTTACAAATCACATGTTATTCAAAAGGCATTTTCTTTAATACATTTTACATAAATGACAACAAAACATTTGATATACTGACAGAATTACATGTGATTCAGAAAAAATCACATGTGATTCATCTAAAGTGGATTTGTTAGAAGAAGTTAAGGTTGCGAAATGCTTGAATCAATTGTAATGCAAGTAAAATCACATGTAATGCAAGCAAAATCACATGTAATTATCAACGAATCATATGTAATTCAAGCAAAATTACATGTGATTCGAACAAAATCGCATGTAATTCAAAAGGCAAATTGTTTTCTATATTTTACATAAGTGACAACAAAACATTTTTATATATTAACAAAATTACATGTGTTTTAAACAAAATCACATGTGATTCATCTAAAGTAGGTTTGTTAGAAGAAGTTAAGGTTTCGAAATACTTGAATCACATGTAATGCAATCAAAATCACATGTAATTATCAGCGAATCACATATAATTCAAACAAAATTACATGTGGTTCAGACAAAATCACATGTAATTCGTAATGTAATTTGCTTTCTGTATTTACATGAATGACAACAAAACTTTTTTATATATTGACAATTTTTACATATGATTCAAACAAAATCACATGTGATTCATCTAAAGTGGGTTTGTTAGAAGAAGTTAAGGTTCTAAAATGCTTGAATCACATGCTTGAATCAAATCTCATGTGATTCGTATGTAAATCACATCTGATTTTGTGTAAATCACATGTGATTTTGTGTAAATTACATTTGATTTACACATAAAATAAAACTAAAAACAAAACTAAATCACATTTGAAAAAACAAGTTAATCACATGTAATTCAGACATAATCACATGTGATTCAGAGGGAATTACATGTTAAAAAGGGTAAATCATATTTGAAAAAACATTTTGTTTTAGAAGTTTTATTGTATATGTAAATCAGATGTAAATTACACAAAATCACATGTGACTTGCACATGAATCCCATGTGATTTGTAAATGAATAAAATTTATCATTCAACCTCCCATTTGTAAATTGTAAAATATATTTTACACATAATTATTTTAGTTTTATTGTATGTAATAATCACTTGCGATTTACACAAAATCACATGTGATCTGCACGAATGATGACATGACAACAGACGAGTACTTTGAAGGATGATCACATGAGAACAGACAAGTACTTTGAAGAATGACGCTTGTGCGATAATGGATCCTCCAAATTAGTGTCAACCAAGTTTTGCTTTGCCTACATAATTATGAAATATAAGCGCCGTAACTTAGTATTTTTTTATGTTTAGACGAGTACTTTGAAGTTTAATCTTAATTTTTATGTAAGTCTGAGTTATGTATTCAAACATAAAAACATGATATTGATGAATTTGCCTTTATTAGAACTTGATGTAGTCTTGAAAGTAACGTATCTTTCAAAGTAACATGACTTTGAAAGTGACATGTCTTCTTTTATTGATAAGAAATAACATACTTTATATTAAAAAAAATACAATCCTATCTTAAGCATGGATACATAAATGGCAGATCTTAATCATTTTGATTAAACGTAAGCATACAAATGATCACAAGTAACATATCTATGTAACGGAAGTATTGAGATTGTGGTAGTTTGGTGGTTGACGATGGTGTAGCAGATCTTGGTGGTTAGTGCTTGGTGATAGTGTAGCAAATCTAGTGTCATTTCTGGCGATGGGCGTATTAAGATGGCAGTGATGGATGGTTGACGACGATTAGCAGATCTAAGGCGCTATGGTGGAACGTGAATGTTGATAAGTGAGAGAAAAAAAATAAAAAAATTAAATGTTATGTATTTAATGTTGAAGAGATAATAAATGGTTTTTATCACTTTTGTCGAGAAAAAAAAGCAAAAATTCTCACTTCAACACGAGATAAAAAAAAGTTCGATGAGTTTTCTTTGAAAAAACAAACGAGTTCAATGTGATTGACATTTTTAAGATGTGATCCAAGGTATCGGTTACTAAAACCCTCTTATGTACGTACCTTGGAGACGACTTCAAAAACAATTGCATTTTATCCATCCATTGACCAAGATGGACATAAGCAGTGACGAAGCTAGAAAATTAGGTGGTGAGGGGCAAAAAAAATATTCACGCGATTCCAATCGCATAAAAAAACGATAAAACTAGTGATGATCTCACGCCTCGTGATCAGCGTCGAAGTACCGGTCAAAAATAACCTAATTACCTTATACTAGATAGGGTAAGCGGGTATCGATCCACGAGGACTATGTGGTCTTAGTTTAAGTTTTGGGGTGATCACTGATCAATAAAAGTTTTGCTTTTGGAATCTAACGACTAAAATACTTTTGATAATAAAAATGCTGATTAAAAATTAAAATAATTATTAAGCTAATAATAAAGCTAGAAAAATAAAATAAAGATGTAAACAATTAAAAGAAAAATGCAATCTCTTCCAGCTCCTAATATTTGTGGTTGATCACACTTATGGATTATTGGAACTTTTTAGAACCGATTACAAAGATTATTTTGACTTAATATGAATGAAGTAATGTTGGTATTTATTATGTTTATCAATGACTCGCGATAATAAATCTTATATTAATCCAACCAATAATTATGTTTTAACAATTTATTTAGGTACAATTTATATCGATTATACGACCATCTTTTTCTTTAACTAAATAGAATAAGAATGAACCGTTAACTAATAATAAATTGTCTCGCACAAATAATTAAACATAATATTAAGTCAATAAAAATAATTTATAAATAAATCATAAACCAATGTAGTAAAAATATGATAACCCAAAAGTAATGATCAAACCATAAATAAAGTTACCGGAAGGAATTACAAAAAAATTAGCCGGAAATCGCGGTGCACCCGACCCGCGATCTACTGTTTATCATAATGAAACAAAGAAGAATACTTTTCTTCTTTTCTTGTGTCGACCACATGCAAATCTCAATGTGTTGCTTCCAATTTTTTTGTTAATCGGGCCCCACCTTTAGTACCTTGTGTGATTTTTTTTTATAATGTTCGGACCCCACCTGACAACACCTTCAATCCAATATTCAGCCCCACTTTTTTTTTTCTAATCGACTGTTTGTATTGCGGCCAAAACATGACTTCTCAATCGTCTCTCTTTTTTTCTTTTTATAGTGTCCACCAGTGGGTTATTGGGTATTGGGCCCAAAAATTATTATTATTTATTTATTTCTTCTTTTATTCTTTTGGCATATAATAATTTTGGCCCAATAAAAAATAACCCAACATTAATAATTGCTCGAACGAACCGGGACAAATAAAAGATGACCGAAAATATTGCGACGCACTCAAATCTTTTTCTTCAATATTTTTTCTTCATTTATCGGCGCTCACAATGTCTTTTCTCTAAAAAATTAATTAAGCGGCCATATTATTCCATTTTGCTCGTAACCTACATAATCACAAAACACACTCAAAGTTCATATATAACGACAAATAAATATACAATTATGCTAAATTAACATGCTATGAGGTGTATACAAAATACACCAATCAAATCCCCTCGCACTTAACCTTTACTTGTCCCAAGTAAAAATAGAATAAAAATACACAAGAATGTTAATTTCATAATTTTAAATAATATCATTGAAATTCAATCAGGAAAGTCAAATTCAACCTCGTACACTAACAACTATTCTACATGAAAAATAATCCAAAATGATTACCAATATTTTTGTCCTTCTTAAACACTTAGCATAACTATTCCCATTGATTCCATTTACTTTATATTTCATATAACTAACCATGTGTCCAACGTACCTAATGCACACCTATAATCAATCTAAACATTAATCTAGAACAAGAGGTGAGACTATCGTACACCTTTTATAACATTGGAGTTTTTATACCATAAGAGCACATCATAGTTTAGCTTACATACTTCTACTTCCTTTCTTCTTTCTTTTTTTCACAAAATTATTTTTTTTTTCCTTTCACATCACACATAAGCTCTTTTTTTTAGCCATTCGGGACCGTTTCTTATACAAGTCATCCCGAACGCTTTATACACTCCTTTCAAGGTTGATATAAAGACCAATTATTCAGAAAAATGAATATCTATCCTATAGGTGCATACTAAGACACATTGACACATGAGAACCGGTTAATTTATCCGTTTTAACTAAATGGGAATAACTATGCTTTGTGCCTACTGGTACATCATATGATGGAGTTACCTACCACATAGTCTAATTAATCAATGCACTAAATTAAACTAATCTTCCTAATTTCATTACAACAATACAAGGATTGGGTTATTTCACATAAAATTTTCTCAGCTAAGTGCAATGCTATCCATCATAAAAATTGGCGTCTGACCCATTCTAACAACTAAAGTATCACCTTGCGCGGGTGACGAATCAGATAGGCAAGCCCAGCATATGACTACCACCAATAATTATGACAGTTCTCCAACTCTTTTCTAAGGCCACCGTGCGCGGGTGGCGAGCCGAATAAAATCAATTTCAAATGTCTTAACCCAATAATTATATTACCATATTGCATATTATTTATTCAAACTTTCTACTCGATCTAAGAAAAGGTAAGTAGAGGAAATTCAACCGGCGTGGTTTGATCATCTAAATTATACATATGCCTAACTACATGCAAATAATCAAATCAATTCAATAACCAAATTATACAATGGAATCGGGTGCACCTGATAATTATAGCCAAATCCTCTAGCTTGCTCCAATAAATCATCCACAAGCTAATCTTCAGAATCTGCAAATACTCAACATACACATATGTAGAAGAAACTTCCACATCTAATTAGCACAAGACTCTTATAATGTGATTTAAAATTTTAAAAATTTTCAATTTTTCCCAAAAATCACATTTTAACCCTTTTTGACCAAAATTTCACACAAAAACATGTAACACATGTGCCACCCCCTCAACTTAAAGCATTGCATTGTCCCTAATGCAAAAACTTTAAATTGAAATTTTGGTTAAAAATCAGTTTGAAAAACTAACACAAAACAAAACCCTAACTCACTTTCGTAGGAATCACGGTTGCATTTAGCATATGCAACAAGCCTTTAAACCACTCGGTAGCCCGACTGGACGAGTTTTGTCTCGTGAGGGTTTGTAGTGAACACACCCACAAAGTTTCACAAACCAAAGGTTGCCTCCCGCGAAGCGCTAAGTTTACCGTCTTCAGCCAGACATAACTCGTATGAGCTATTGAGACGGTTGGGGTGGTTCCAAGTAAACCACATCTACCGTTTCCATTTGATCACTCTCCAACTCAACATACGGCTTCAAACGGTGTCCATTAACTTTAAACGGCTCTCCACCCACAATATTTTTTATTTCAATGGCTCCGTGTGGAGAGACTTGAGTCACAACGTATGGACCCGTCCATTTACTTCTCAACTTTCCAGGAAAAAGGTTAAGTCTAGCATTGAATAACCAAACTTTTTGACCAACCAAGAAGGACTTCTTGGTGATGTGTCGATCATGAAAAGCTTTGGTTTTCTCCTTATAAATCCTAGAACTCTCATAAGCATCACGTCTAATCTCATTTAGTTCAGATAATTGAAGTTTCCTAGAACTACCCGCTTTCTCTAAATCCAGATTAACGGTCTTAATCGCCCATTCAGCCCTATGCTCTATCTCAACCGGTAAATGACACGCCTTTCCATATACCAACTTATACGATGACATACCAATAGGAGTCTTAAAAGCCGTCCTATATTCCCACAAAGCATCATCTAACCTCAAGGACCAATCTTTCCTATCACTACGAACGGTCTTTTCTAAAATTCGCTTAATCTCCCTATTAGATACTTCCACCTGTCCACTAGTATGTGGGTGATAAGGGGTAGCTATCTTATGATTAACTCCATAGTGTTTCAATAATTTCCCAAATCTAAAGTTCTTAAAGTGGGAACCCCAATCACTAATGATAGCCTTAGGAATTCCATGCCTAGCAAAGATATTCTTCTTAACAAACTTAAGAACTACACTATGGTCATTGGTTCTAGTTGCCTCAGCCTCTACCCACTTAGACACGTAATCAACTGCCACTAAAATGTACACATTGCCATGGGAAGTGGGGAATGGTCCCATAAAGTCAATACCCCACACGTCAAAGATCTCAACAACAAGTATGGGATTCATAGGCATTTGATCACGCCTTGAAATCCCACCAACTTGTTGGCAACGAATACATGCTTTTACAAAAGACTGGGCATCCTTGAAGATAGTCGGCCAAAAGAAACCGCTTTGTAGGACTTTATGCCCAGTTTTCGTAGCACCAAAGTGAACACCACATGCATAAGAATGGCAGTGAGCCAATATGTCCATATGCTCATGGTCAGGAACACATCTCCTAACGACTTGGTCAGCACACACCTTATAGAGCTCCGGATCCTCCCAAAAATAATGCTTCAACTAGGAGAAGAAGTATTTTCTTTGTTGCTTGGACCAAAACTCCGGAAGTTTTTTAACTACAAGATAATTAACTATGTTTGCGTACCAAGGAACCTTAGAAACCTCAAATAGGCTTTCATCCGGAAAGCTTTCCTTAATCACATTAGAAGGGTTGAACGGCGGAGGGATAATTCTAGATAAATGGTCGGCAACTACATTTTCTGACCCCTTTTTATCCCGATTTCTAGATTAAATTCCTGTAAAAGCAAAATCCACCTAAGAAACCTCGGTTTTGTCTCTTTCTTAGTCAACAAATGTCTTAAGGCACTATGATCTGAAAATACTATCACCTTAGAATGCCCCCAAATATATGACCTAAACTTATCAAGAGCAAAAACCACGGCTAACAACTCTTTTTCAGTAGTGGTGTAATTCATTTGAGCTTCTGAAAAAGTCTTACTAGCATAAAAGATCACAACGGGTTTCTTATCGACCCGCTGTCCTCGAACCGCCCCAGTGGCATAATCACTCGCATCACACATGATCTCGAAAGGCTTCGACCAATCAGGTGATTGCAGAATAGGGGCTTCTACAAGCTTTTGCTTAAGCATGTTGAATGCTTTAAGACACGATTCATTAAAGTCAAAGCGTGCATATTTTAAGAGTAGATTGCAAAGAGGCTTTGATATAGCACTAAAATCTTTAATAAATCGCCTATAGAACCCGGCATGACCAAGAAAAGATCGCACACCTTTGACGGTAGTGGGCGGAGGAAGGGTTGAAATTACTTGAACTTTGGCACGGTCAAACTCAAATCCTTTTTCAGACACAACATGCCCTAATACAATTCCCTCTAGAACCATGAAATGGCTCTTCTCCCAACTAAGCACCAGATTTGTTTCGGTGCATCTTTTTAACACACTTTCAAGTTGATCAAGGCAGCTTTCAAAGGACTGACCAAAGATGGAGAAATCATCCATAAATATCTCTACAGATTCTCCAACCATGTCAGAAAAGATACTCATCATGCACCGCTGAAAGGTAGCGGGTGCATTACACAGACCAAAAGGCATTCTTCGAAATGCAAACGTTCCATAAGGACATGTAAACGTAGTTTTGGCCTGGTCATCAGGATGGATGGGTATTTGATTATAACCGGAGTACCCATCCAAGAAGCAATAGAATTTCTTACCAGAAAGCTTCTCAACTATTTGATCAATGAAGGGTAGTAGGAAGTGATCTTTAGATGTGGCATTATTCAACTTACGGTAATCTATACACACTCTCCACCCAGTGACTGGTCGGGTTGTGAGTTTTTCCCCATTTTCGGTTTCAACAACGGTGATTCAGGCCTTTTTAGGCACCGTTTGAGTAGGACTTACCCATTTACTATCCGAGATGGGATAGATGATACCGGAATCTAACCATTTAAGAACTTCCGTCTTGACTACCTCTTTCATATTAGGATTCAGACGTCTTTGCGCATCTCTTGCTGGCTTAACATCCGGGTCCTTAACAATTCGATGCATACATAATGAAGGGTTGATCCCCTTCAAATCTGCAATCGTCCATCCTACTGTTGCTTTGTACTTGGAAAGCACTTTTAGAAGTGCTTCCTCTTGTGATTCAGAAAGATCAGAAGCAACAATTACGGGTAAAGTATTGTTAGGACCTAGAAAAGCATATTTGAGATTAGATGGCAAAGGTTTTAGTTCAAGAGTTGGAGGCACCTCTAGAGACGGCTTCGTGGTCGTGTCAAAAGTAGAAGGAAAGGGCTCCACTTTATAAGACCAAGGTGGTTTTTGATGGTCCAAAAAACTGACCAAACACTCGTGAATCTCTTGAACTTCAGCAACATCAAGAATCTCCTCATTCTCACCAGTTAGATATAATTCCAAAGGATCATCCTTAAGCATACGGGATGCATGCTTTTGGACTTCCTCATCAATTACATCTACTTGGTAACATTCATTCATCGTAGGAGAATTCATAGAATTAAACACATTCAATCTTAGCTTCTTATTACCGAATGCAATATCCATGGCGCCAGTCCGACAATTAATCCTAGCATCTATTATGGCTAAGAATGGGCGCCCAAGGATAATAGTTGGTTGAACATCTTTGTATTGTGACTCGGTGTCCATAACAAAGAAGTCAATTGGGTAATAGAAATCATCAACTTTCACAATAACATCCTCTAAGATACCTCTAGGAATTTTGGTAGATCGATCGGCTAAGGAAATAATGATGTCTGTCTTACGAAGAGTTCCTAAGTCATACTTATCAACCAAACTAGAAGGAAGGATGTTGATACTAGAACCAAGATCAAGGAGCGCCTTCTTAATGGCAATATTTCCGACCACAACTGAAATCAACGGTGCTCCAGGATCTTTAAATTTAGGAGGAAGGGAGCTAGATAAGACTGCACTAACATGCTCAGTTAGGCCAATCTTTTTAGGCAACGACGCCTTCAGCTTCCTCTTTTGGGTACACAAGTCCTTTAAAAACTTGGCATATGCAGGAATTTGCTTGATAGCATCAATAAGAAGGAGATTGATCTTAACTTGTTTGAAAGTCTCCCACATATCCTCAGCGTGAGGACCCTTTTTAGCTAACCTTGCAGATGTCGATTTCTCCAAAGCCGTAGGGTAAGGTGTGCTGGACACACCACCCTTCCCAACTTCGGGAGATTCAGTAGCTTTAGGATTCGATGTTGTTTGTTTAGGAAAATCATTTAACAAATCATTCACCAACTCAGAATCGGACTTAACATTATCAGAATTTTTACCTTCAACAATGATTTCGTCATCAGTAACGAAATCCTCGACATCAGGAGAATTTAGAATTCCCTTGTCATTGTTGTAGATTTTACCGTTTCGAAGAGATGTCACCATATTCACATGCTTATTTCCATTTCCATTCGGTAGCCTTCCCTCATCTCTTTTGCTTAATTGATCCGCCAATTGACCAACTTGTCTCTCAAGAGCTGCAATAGATTTAGTAGTGGTCTCGTGTCTTTGATTAGTGACCTCAAATTTTCTATTAATCTCTTGATTGTTGGTAGACAATGAATCCATAAGCCTATCAAACTTTCAGTCAAGATTCAAGAGACGGTTGTCATCTTGCCCTTGGCCCTGATGATATTGTTGTTGTGGCGTATGATTGTAAGAATTTTGTTGGAAGTTAGATGAATCACCACCCTCGTACCTTGGTTTGTAACCATAGTGTTGTTGTTGGGTATTATTAGGGCGATTGTCTTCATCTTTCCAACGGAAGTTGGGGTGATTGCGCCATCCAGGATTGTAACTTTCGGAGAATGGGTCATTTCGTGGACGACCACCATAGACTCCATTTACCACCTCATTTGGTGGCGCCCCCCAACTTTGACAATTATCGACAGAGTGACTTGGATCACCACACATTGAACACCCAATATGCGACACATTAGACACATTTGGTCCACCTTTTCCTAGATTTTTCAACAAAAGATCAACTTTCTTACTTAACTCGCTAATTTCAGAATTTGTGCCACGTTGGTTAGACACAAAATTGGTGGAAGATGGGTGGTTGTTTCGATCCACTGAAGCTTGGGTCTTGGAACCTTTGATTAGTTTTTCAAAAAACTCCCATTCTTCCTCCATAGGTCGCGAGAAAAACATACCCCCACTAGTGGCCATCACAAATTGTTGGTTGTTATAATCCAACCTATCATAGAAGACTTTCACAAGCTCCTATTTTGGAACATCGTGATGAGGGCAAGTTCTTAATAACTCCTTAAGTCTACTAAATGCTTCATGAAACTGCTCGCCTGGGGTTTGACGAAAGGATTTAATCTTATTCCTAATGGCAGCAGTTTTACTTATAGAGTAAAATTCCTCAAAAAAAGCAGACTGCATTTCAGACCATGAGTTAATACTACCTGGCTCAAGAGATGAGAACCAGTCCTTTGCTTGATCTTTAAGAGAAAAAGGAAAAAGGCGAAGTCTTACCTCATCCTTAGTAATGTTATTAACCTGATGTGTGTCAGCAATTGAGAAGAATTCTCGCAGATGTGCGTATGGCTCCTCACGACCTCTAAACACTGGCAAGATTGCTATGAGGTTCGGCTGGATCTTGAAGTTACTTGTAACCCCTCTAACCGGATTCGGATAAATGATAGGCGAAGGATCCTCGAAGATCCCTGGCCTGTAATAAGAATCAACACCCCGTGGTGGGGATTCTTCTCCGCTACTACTTCCGCTAGCACCTCCGCCAACATCTTCGTCACCTGGCATTTTAGCGAAAAGCTCTGCTAAACCTGAAAAATCAAGATTAGTAGAAAATTGTCGAAACGTCTTCCTTCTTAACCTTGCACTTTTCTCAACCTAAGGATCGTAAGCTAACGGTGATGTACGTCCCGATCTTCGTGTGCGCATACACTAACCTGCACACTCACAAGAAACAAAACAAACAAACAAAACAAAACAAAACAAGAAAAATAAAATCTTTTTGTATTTTTGTATTTTATTAAAGAAAAATATTAACAAAAACTTAAACAAAAAGCTCACTGAGTCCCCGGCAACGGCGCCAAAATTTGATCGGCGTCGAAGTACCGGTCAAAAATAACCTAATTACCTTATACTAGATAGGGTAAGCGGGTATCGATCCACGAGGACTATGTGGTCTTAGTTTAAGTTTTGGGGTGATCACTGATCAATAAAAGTTTTGCTTTTGGAATCTAACGACTAAAATACTTTTGATAATAAAAATGCTGATTAAAAATTAAAATAATTATTAAGCTAATAATAAAGCTAGAAAAATAAAATAAAGATGTAAACAATTAAAAGAAAAATGCAATCCCTTCCAGCTCCTAATATTTGTGGTTGATCACACTTATGGATTGTTGGAACTTTTTAGAACCGATTACAAAAATTATTTTGACTTAATATGAATGAAGTAATGTTGGTATTTATTATGTTTATCAATGACTCGCGATAATAAATCTTATATTAATCCAACCAATAATTATGTTTTAACAATTTATTTAGGTACAATTTATATCGATTATACGACCAACTTTTTCTTTAACTAAATAGAATAAGAATGAACCGTTAACTAATAATAAATTGTCTCGCACAAATAATTAAACATAATATTAAGTCAATAATTTATAAATAAATCATAAACCAATGTAGTAAAAATATGATAACCCAAAAGTAATGATCAAACCATGAATAAAGTTACCGGAAGGAATTACAAAAAAATTAGCCGGACATCGCGGTGCACCCGACCCGCGATCTACTGTTTATCATAATGAAACAAAGAAGAATACTTTTCTTCTTTTCTTGTGTCGACCACATGCAAATCTCAATGTGTTGCTTCCAATTTTTTTGTTAATCGGGCCCCACCTTTTGTACCTTGTGTGAATCTTTTTTTTATAATGTTCGGACCCCACCTGACAACACCTTCAATCCAATATTCAGCCTTTTTTTTTCTAATCGACTGTTTGTATTGCGGCCAAAACACGACTTATCAATCGTCTCTTTTTTTTTCTTTTTATAGTGTCCACCAGTGGGTTATTGGGTATTGGGCCCAAAAATTATTATTATTTATTTATTTATTTATTTTTTTCTTCTTTTATTCTTTTGGCATATAATAATTTTGGCCCAATAAAAAATAACCCAACATTAATAATTGCTCGAACGAACCCGGACAAATAAAAGATGACCGAAAATATTGCGACGCGCTCAAATCTTTTTCTTCAATATTTTTTCTTCATTTATCGGCGCTCACAATGTCTTTTCTCCAAAAAATTAATTAAGCGGCCATATTATTCCATTTCGCTCGTAACCTACATAATCACAAAATACACTCAAAGTACATATATAACGACAAATAAATATACAATTATGCTAAATTAATATGTTATGAGGTGTATACAAAATACACCAATCATCTCGGTCCACATAGACCACTTGTTATTGAATTTAATCTTTTTCGTGATGTAACTTACACGATAGTTAACAGTAATCTACCATTTGTTAAAGGAAAGAATAAAACGTAAAACAACAATCAAAAAATATAAATACAACATGATTAATCAAATGATAGATCACTGTTAACTATCAAATAATAGATCACTGTTAAGTATCAAATGATAGATCACTGTGAACCATTCAACATACTATAAAACGGTCTATTTGTTGATAAAAATGTATAAAAACTATACGTAAACGATGGGTCACTATTTTTGAATTATTGTACATTCCGTATACTATCTAAGAAAAGGACCAAGTGCCCTACTTGTTTGGCTACTGATATGTTTACAAAATGTAGATAATTCAAACTTTACATATACACATTTAGAAATATCTAAATTTATTTGGATATTAAATTTTATTTAGACACCAAAGGTTAATTTTCATTTTTTTATCCGTTTTAATCCAATTCTCAAATTAAACACAAAATTTATTTTTACTTTTTTTTAAACATGAATATCACTTAAACCGTTAATCGTTATGCGAAAAAAATATACCGCTGCGAAGAGGAATAAGTAAAATTTTACCAATCGACTTTTGGAAGGGATTAAGGAAGTTGCTAGTGAGAATCAATCGGCGTTTATACCGGGAAGGCGCATCTCGGGTAATATCCTTATTACTCAAGAATTAATGCGTAGTTATCATTGGAATATAGGCCCCCTCGGTGTGCATTTAAGGTTGACATCCAAAAAGCATATGACACGGTAGATTTGCAATTTTCAGAGCTCATCGTTAATCACTTTGGGTTTCCAGCTCAAATGATCAACTGGATTATGATATGTGTAACGTCAACCACTTTCTCTCTTAGCACTAATGAGGAGATTCATGGGTTCTTAAGGGTAAGAGAGGGTTAAGGCAGGGTGATCCGATCTCGCCATATCTCTTTACTTTAGTAATGGAGGTGCTCACCCTTATGTTTCATAGGAAAGCTCGTAATTTGGATGGTTTTCGATATCACAAGCAGGGTGAAGAGATTATTATGCTTTGCGGATGACCTTTTTATTTTTGCTAGAGGGGATGTTGTTTCGACCAATGTTATTTTGGATTCTCTTGATGAGTTTAAAGGTGTTTCGGGGTTGATTCCTAGAATTCCAAAAAGCACGGCTTTCTTTTGCAATGTGCTAAATCATGTCAAATTGAAGATTCTTAGTTTAATGTTTGTTGAAGGGTCGTTACCGACTAAATATCCTAGAGCCCCTCTCATTTCGTCAAGGCTTCTCAATAGGGATTGCAAGATCCTTGTTGACAAAGTAAGAGTCGTACGAGAGATTGGAAGAATAAGTCCCTCTCGTTTGCGGGTCGTCTTCAGTTGTGTAAGTCCGTTTTGTCTTCTATGCATGTGCATTCGGCCTCCGTTATAGTTATTCCAAAAGGAATTATTGATGATATTCATCAAGCGATACGGGGGTTCCTTTGGTATAATGGAGATTATCGTTGTGGCAAAGCTAAAGTAGCATGGAAGGATATTTGTCTTCCTCTAAGTGAGGGAGGGCTAGGGCTGCGGAGTCTTGATATATTTAATATAGCCTTAATGACAACTCATATATGGAATATCGTTTCGAACAAGGAGTCGCTTTGAGTCCGGTGGATTCACATGTACAAGTTGAAGGGTCGATCATTTTGGGATGTTTCAATCAAACCGTATGCAAGCTCAGGTTGGTTAAAATTTCTTCAAATGCGTGAAACTGTTCATCCTTTCTTTTGGAAGAAAGTGGGTAATGGACAAACCATGACTTTTTGGCATGATCATTTGTGTAATCTCAGTCCACTCCACCAATATTTATCGCCTCGAGATATTAATAGAGAGGGTTTATTTCTTAATGATTTGGTAGCTGCCATGGTCAATCAAGGTGCGTAGAGGTTACCGCAAAGCTGGTTACTTAAAGCTCCTAACTTGTCACTTCTTCCAGTCCTTGCTGTATGTGACGCTATGGAGGATTCTCTTCGTTGGAGGGATACTAATGGCAAGACTTCTGATTTTTCTGTTAGTATCGTTTGGGATATGCTTCGGCTAGAGAGCCAACTGTTAGTTGGTATCGTGTGGTATGGTTTTCGCATGGTATTCCTAGACATGCCTTTCATGTATGGTTGATAATGCGTTGGTGCCTTAAAACGCAAGATAGGCTCCATCAATGGGATGTCGGACCCACTGTAGATATTACGCAACTTGTATGCCCTTTGTGTGAGTCTCACCCGGATTCGCACGACCATCTATTTTTTAAGTGCATGTTTGCTTCGCAAGTGTGGGTTATGGTTCGAGGTTTGGCTGGGATGGATTATGTCCCTCCTCGGTTGGAAGACATTGTGACTTGGATTACTCATAGAGCATCTAATCATAATGTGGTTAGTGTTGTTGGAAGACTTCTATTTGTTGTTGCTGCTTATTTCATTTGGAGCGAAAGAAACAATAGGCTATTTAAAGACACCAAGAGGAAGCCGGAAGACATCAGAGATATGATCATGGCAACAATTCGCTTAAAACTTATTACCTTTCGTTACAAAAACATTTCCATGGTTCAGTCTCTTTTATCGAAGTGGGATACGCCAACTGGGTTTAGGGTTTATGGAAGTGATCCGAATTAGTCCTTGTATACGTTCTGTTTTTCGGGTTATTTTGTAGTTCATGTAATCCAATTATGGTATGTCACAATTGTTCGGTAGTTCAAGCTTAGCTTGAGGTTAATGTGGCACCTTGCCACATTCCATTGTACTTAAACTTTTCTCTTTGATTAATACATTTATCGGGGTAACCCTTTACCTAAAAAAATAAATAGTTATTATAAGTGATAAACACAAGTTTATAACGAGTTCTTAGTATTTTCGATCAAATTTGCAGGTTTTCGACAAGTTTGGCATCCCTTGACCGTCGTTAATCATAATTGACCGCCATTAATCGTCTTTTCATTAATCGGCAAGGTTAAGGGCCTTGTAGCGATTAATCGGCCTTGTATATTTTTTTTTGCAACACTGAACCTAATATATCATGACAATGCTTTGAAATAACCATTTAGGAGTTGTATGAACTAAATTCAACCTATCCAACTGTTTTCTCTTTTAGCTATACATCTTATATTTATCTCATTCCAGATACCAATTCATACATAAAATACAAGTTTCTTAAAATCAATTTGAGTTAATGGCTTTCAACTCGGTTTTTCTAGCAAGAAAACATTTGCTTTTGTCTTAAACCGGTTTAAAGTAACTAATTGACTTCTCCGATCCTAACCTTAATCGATCAGGCCAATCCCAAAAATTATTTAATATGTACAAATTGAAGTGTTGATATTGAAACTTATGGTTTATAAGAATTAAATATAAATGAGGAAAAGTATGATTATGTTTTATGAGACCTTGAATGGACTTCTAGATACCTTTGGCCGAATAAGTCAATTAAAATAAGGGCTACTTCTTGAGCCCAATTAAATAATATATTGAGCCCAAGTCACTTGTAACATTATTGGATGTAACTTATTATTTTAAGAACGACAACTCCGAGTTAAACAATCCAAACGGGGAGGTCCCGGAACTCGAACTACTAGAAGAGACTCGTAAAAAAAGACCCATAGAACTCACGATGATTCCGGGAAAAATGGGTATAAGTCAATCGAATATAAATTATAAGCATAGTATAATAAGAAAGGAGTATGTCCCCATTAACAACACGTTTAGTAACTTTATGTCGGGGGTTAGAGCCTAAAGGGGTTAAGTTTGAGTTACGTACATATATGTTTGATTTGTATGTGGTCGATGCGTTAAAAATGCTAATCGGTTGCAGTGGCGGAGGTAGGGAGGGGTCAAGGGGTCGTCCGACCCCCTAACGAAAAATTATAGTGTAAATTTTCTAAAATTGATATGAGCAAAATCTCATATCAATTAATCAACAAATCACCCTAAAACACATAGCAAATACCTAACTTTTGTGCTATAAAGCAGTATTATGTGGTATGTTTTGTGTTTGTGCTTTAATAGGTAACAAGGATAAAATTTCAAGCAAACAAGTGGAAATCAAGCTCATTTATGATGAAAAGACAAGAGAAGGATCAAAGATGACAAGCCTTTGAAGATGAAGGACCTATTTTGACAATATTCAAAAGTTGAAGGACTTAAATGCAAATTTTGGAAAAGTCAAGATTAAAGTTAAACTTGGTCAACCTTCAAGTCAACTAAGTCAATGGACTTAAATAGTCAAGAATACAAGTCAAAGGACCTAAATTGCCAAAAGAATGAAAAAAGAAGCTCAATTGAATATTCTGCCAAATAGAGGGACTGAAAATGCCAATTCTACACAAAGTTTGGATCAATCCATGTGTATACTCTCTCATCCAATCAGAATGCAAGGAAAATGGGTTTTGGATTGCCAAACAAGCTGACAACTGGCCTGATTTTAGTATTTTTACACTTGATTGGGGAATCAAGGTAATTAGGGTAAGTATTAAACACGTGACTTAGCAAAACCACAAGTAAATGACCGTAAGTGTAAGAAACGAGTTCGTTCTCAAGGAGGCTAGTGTGTTATGTGTGTAATGATTTGGATTAATGGTTTGTGATTAATATTACCAAAGAAGAGAAGAAAAATGAAGACGGATAATGGAAAATTACACTAAGACGTGAAAGACGTAAAACCGTAAAAAGGGTAAAATTAAAAATTTATTCTAAAAAATTACCAAAAATCCCTAAAAATGCACTAAAATATTCTAAGGGTTTACAAAAAAATCAAAACTTGCTAAAACCATTTATTTAATTAATTATTAATTTTTTTAATGCTAATTAAAGCCCTAAAAATCAAAATTAACTAATAAAAAGTCCAATGGTCTTAAACTTTGTAAACCTCTAAAATAACCTAATTAAACTAAAAAGTAGTTTTCAAAATTTTTAAACCACTAAAAACTATTTTTAAGTAACTAAAAACTATTAAAAACTATAAAAACCTAAAATAATTCTAGAAAATAACTGAAAGATGCTAAAACTATTTGGAAAGTTGCAAAAATCCTAATTAAGTGTCTAGAACCTAGGAAAAATATAAAAACTTGAAAAATCAGACTTTTAATTTTTAATAATAAAATAATAATAAAAATCCAAAAATCTTAAAAAATTCTAAAAAGTTACAAACTAGCTTATTTTAACCTAAATAATACAAAAATGAACTTGAAATGACCTAAATACCCCTAATGGGCCTTCAAATGGGCCAAAGTCCAAAACAGACCCCTTATTGGGCCAAATTAAGCCCAATAAGAAAAATGCTTATAAAATGGCCCAAAAGCTCCTACTTGACTCAAAATTCGATTCTAAACAACTTTTTTCAAAGGCCCAAGAGCTGAAAATGCCTTTAAGCTAGCTTATTTCACCACATCTTATTCTTAATGGGCTTTTTGGCCATTAAGCCATAAGTTGATGCCATAAGCTGAAATTAAACACACAACCTACTCTTGACCTAATTAAGCTATTTTCAAAAAGAAATTTTAAAAAATTCCAAGAAATAAGCCTGAATAAGCTAAAAGCTATCTTCACAAAACGACAAAATAGTCGTTTTCGAGTTCTAGGTTATTTCAAGAGCTGATTCAAGTTGCTTTAGATTTCAAATAGCTTAACTAAGCTTATGAACCAAAAAACTTTCAAAAATATACACTCAATAAGCTGGAATAAGTCAATAAGTAGTTTGCTGAAAGTCAACTTAATTCGTTTTCTAGTCAAAAGTCAAAGTTAAACCCTAGTAAGCTCCAGTTCAAACAAATGGGTCAAATGAGGAAGACCTATCACAAAAGATAAGTTGTTGCACGTTTGGATAAGCTAAAATAGCTTATTAATAAGCTGAATGAAAATTAACACTAACAAGGGTAACTTTTGATTGTTGAGCAGTGGGAACTTTTCCCCCTGCTTGACTTTCTTGACTTTTTGTCTTTAGTGAATTTTTGTTGGATTCAAGTTACACAAAGGCACCCAAATGATCAGTTAATCATAAGGAGTCAATTACAACAAGAAAAACACAAATTCACACAGCCAATTGATACAGTTAATTCAATTAAGCACCAGACCTAGCCCAGATATGAACAAGTTAAGCAAATTTGGTCAAAAAGCACTTAGAGCAGGAATAAGCTATCCAAACTTCACCAAAAGCATACACAAGCTATATCTAACTCAAATGAACATAGATTAACAGGTTTCATGCAATGGTTACAAGATTTGAGCAATATTCAAGCACTTAAAACTCACTGATAAACAACACTTGCAGGTTAAGTCTACTTGCTGATATACTTGACCAATAAGCCAAATTCAAACACTCAAATCTCTTTGATAGGTTATGAAAACTTTGATTTAACAGCTTATATCCCTAAACATGCATATACTATAAGTACTCCCAAAATTTTATGTCAAAACAGTCCAATTCCAAGTTTCTATAGCACAATATTTGATTCTAGGTTTTAAACACAATAACTTGCAGGTTTTAAGTCTCAACCAAGTAAATAACAAATACAAAGCACAAACAACAACTTCCAACAACACAATAGCAATCTATGATCCTAAATAGATAATCCCAAACACCCCCTTATTTTTTTCAAATCAAATTTAACAAAGTATAAGTGTATTCCAAGACTACCCAAGCACAATCAAACACATAAACACATGTAATATGCAGATTTGAGCAAGATTAGAGCATAAATTCCACAAGAACACAAGTCACACACCAAATCACCAAAAATCAAGATTTTTGACAGATTTTCAAGGTTTTAAGACAAACCTCATGGATGTACATCAACACCCACGGATTTTAGAGCTTATGTGCTAGCAAGAACAAGCACAAGCTTCCACAAACAACCCTGCTAAGATTCAACAAGGTTAGAAGCAAAAATATGAAAAACAGAAAGTGACCTTTTGGAAAATAAACTTGATTAATGCAACTTCTTGTACCCACTCTTGATTATCCCCAAGTTATAAGCTTCATCACACCTTGATATCACAATATCAGGGTGCTATGATCAGATTATAGCCTAAAAACTCCAAGGTGTACCAAGAAACTTAGCAAAATATCAAATTTTAGTCCAATATGCAATTTCTTACACAAGGTTTAAAAACACGTTTTAGGATTCAATATTAGTTAACATTAAACATAAACAAGCATAGAATTAAATGGCACTTGGTTTTTCTTCATTAAACTCAAACACAATTTCATAAAACTAAAAATAGGATTTACAGGTTTGTGAACAAGGAAAAACCAAAAAGCAAAAAGAAAATGCAGGGTCCTAAGGCCTTTATATAGGCTTACAAATGATTTAGGAAAACTAAAAACGTAACCCTAATTGCTGTAGAATCCCAGAATTGCCCTTGGAGCCTTTTGAAAAGCTTGGAGTCTTGTGAGGTGTTCTTGGAGGTTGTATGAGGTGGCAAGGTGGAAATGAGATCAATGGCTCACATTGATGCTTATAATGAAAGCAGAAACAAGGATGGTTGGATGGCTGTCAAAATTTTGGCATTTTGCTCAAAGGTGAAAAGCAGGGGAATCTTGTGAGCTGGGTGGTGATGTGGCAGACTTTTTGAAAGTTGGGATGTGATTAAGGTCACCTTAATCATAAATTTGGACAATATCAAAGCCTAATTACAACAGGATTAAGAAAACCTAATTGTGTTCTTAGAGTAAATAGTTATGTGTTTGATCTGGATTTATGTTTAAAAGTGGTGTTTAGCACCACTTAATTAACTAATCTGAATTAGTTATAAGTGGGAAGTGAGGTGGCACAATAGGGAGCTGGGATTGGAGGATATTGTGAGTGGGACACGTGGGAGGTTCTGGTTGGTCTAGGTTTCTTTTATGTTTGGCCAGCTTTAGCCCTCCTTCTTTCTCCCTTCTTTCATTTCCATTTTAATTATATGAAATCCGTTTTCCTTTGTAAGTGAAGTTTCTAACTTCACACTTTTGCCCCAAATACTTTTCCAAAGTATTTTCAGGGGTATTTCTTGCCATTTTGTGATTCTTGAATGACTGATTCGGCATTTTCTTGATTGATTATGGTCTTGACTTGTATGATTGATATTTTGGAGGACTAAAATTGCCAAGTCTTCATTTTTAGGGACCATTCTTGCCAAATTTTGAAAGTTTAGGGTCCTTTTTGCAAATTAACATATTTCAAGGACCAAACTTGTTCTTTCTTGTTCTTTGTAGGACTTTATGATATATTTGACTTTGAGGATGATAATGGTTGACAATTTAGCTTTGTTGAGGGACTAAATTTGCCAATTCTTCAAAGTAGAGGGCCTTTTTGGTAATTATGACAAACTTTAAGGACTAAACTTGTAATTATGAATATACAAGGGTTTAAAGTGTCAATTAATCAATATTGGAGGACCCTCTTTGCATAAACTTCAAATCTTCAAGGGTTTCTCTTGGGAAATCTTCATTAGGGCTTGGTTCATTATGCGGCTTCGTTTCCCGTGTTCGTTTTTGTATGATTCTTGTGATCTTTTGTTGTTTTCTCAATATCCGTACCTAAAATACACATGAAGCAAATACAAGCATATATATGGTCTATTTGATGATGTTTTATGCATTTAAAGCCCAAAAAGAACGATGAGACCATGTATAAAAGCAGTCTCATCATGGCCACTAACTCTTAATAAACAAATCTGATAGTGGGCGCATTTATTTCCCTTTTGACCAATCACAAGCTGCCAACCAATAATTCATTTATCCAAAAGTGGATAAGAATCCGTGTGATAAGCTGAAAGCCAATAAGAACATGCCACGTTTCATCTTCAACAAGCAATAGACCCAAGATCGAATTTGAGCTACAAAGCATTTCAGGAAAAATTCTCTATATGAAAAAGACTCCAAATGAGAAGACGAATCCAACTACACAACTTAATTAGACTGATAATCAACAAAATCAAAAACCCCCTTTGGTGTTCTTGGAGACAAATTTTCAATCAAGAAGAAGAGTACACCTGGCACTCTCTCATTGGAGGAGACACGTCACACTCCCCAACAAATTCTCATCCCCACTCTATAAATAGTAGTTAGGACCTTCATTTGTACTGTGTAGTTAAAGTGTGAAAAAACACACACTTGTATTTTTTTCTCTCCCATTTCTAGTTCACATTTCATAGTTAGCTTCTCTCAAGTGTTTGACACACACTTGAGAGGTAGTTATTCAGTTAGCATTTGTAACCTCTTTTCCCTCCAAATAAATAAAATACAAAACACACTCAGTTCAAACTCTTCTTTTATCTTACTTCACTCAAATCCGAATTCTGTTTGATACATTGTGTTTCTGTTGATCATTCAATGATCAATGGAGTTTGTTATGTGATTTGGAAGCTTATTCAGTTTGATTCAGCAATATTAGTTCAATTCCAGTACCTGAGTAGAAGATTGTAGCAGTTTTGTTGATTTGATTCAGAAATGGCTGTTGGAGGTGATAAGGTTGTTGATTTTAGTTGAATTGGGTTGAGGGAAGTGTTTTCTAGAGAGCTCAACGCTCCTCTACTCCTACAACGGAGGCTTCAAGCTAAAAGGTCTTACAATTCTGTTTTTTTTGGTTCCACTAAACATTTGTTTGCATGCTAAATTCCTCGTGTAAACATTACTTGCTGAATTGATCATGTGTTAGTTTGATTGTAGTGTAATTGTGATAGCTTGATAGAATTTGAGTGCTATTGCAGCTTGATTTTAGTCTACTTGATTTCAGCTTAGAATTTCATCAGACTTTAGCTTTTGAATCCATTTTGAGTGAAAGTATGTTTACTTGCCTGATTTCAGCTTAAACTTACTTCATTTGGTCATTCAAACAAGTCTTGATAGGAGTCATAACTTGATTCACATTTGTACTCAAAATTTCTTTGTAAAAGTTTAAAACAACTTTTTAAAGCAATGTTTGGATTTGCATAGCATTTGTGATTAAAGTTTGTTAAAACCTGTGATACTTGCTCATTCACGCTTAGTAAACTTGTGTCATCACTTGTAGTTCATTTTGTAGTAAAAAATCCAGTTAAAAAGGCAACTGGCATTAAAAAGGTATGACTCAAGTGTTCTAGTCAGTTTATTCAGAAAACTAGCATAATTCAATCACCTAGCATTGATTCATTTCTTGATCATTTTGCTTGAAACCTTTTTCTAGTTGTAGCATAACATCCAAAGAACAAGTTTGTAAAAGGAAATTATATAGTATCCAGTTTTCACTGTGAAATCAGCTTTTTAATAAGCTCAATAGCATTTGCAAGTTTCTGATGTAAAGTCCAATCTGTTTTCTTGAATCTCCATTTCTACTTCATAAATGTGTCATTTTTCTTTCACAATTCTTGTTACAAACATGTCTTGAGTGAGTTTTGAGATTTTCAGATTTTTGAAAAATCTGGTCAACGTTTGGTCAAATAAGCTCTTTTCAGCTTAATTTCAGATTTTAGCTTAACCAGTGGACCATTTTCAATTTGGAAAGACATTCCATACTCCTTGTTAGCTTACTAATCAGATTTTTCAAGAAAATCAAGTTGTGGAAGTCTGGATTTTCAGTTTGCTTAACTTTAGCTTATTAGAATAAGCTATCTTGTGATTCTTGAGCTTTTAAGCTTATTCCTTTTGCATGTCTAGCTAAATTTGGATTATAAGCTCTTTGAAACAAACCAGAACTGATTTGGTCCATTAATAAGCCCATTCCAGCTTATTGAAGTTGTTGTGCCCGTTTTTGTTAAACCTTTCATAATAATTGCATTTTGGTCCTTATAGTGTGTAAATGTTTTCATTCATGGCTAATCTTTCTTGTTTTTAGGGGTTTGCTAGATTCCAGTCCCTAGACTTTTAGTTTTTTGTCAAATTCAGTTAGATAGTTTGTTAAATTGGTTTAAGTAGTTACTAGTTTGTTGAATTTTACACTTTTGGTCCTTATAGTTTTTAAACTTTACATTTTAACCCTTGTACTTTCATTTAGCTTACATTTTTTAGCACTTTTACTTTCATGTATTTACATTTTGGACTATTGTGGATATTACTTGGTATTTGCAAAGTGTTTTACGGATACGTAGCCTAATATTTTCCATTTTTCTCATGTTGATTGAATTAGACATAGATTTCCAAAAAACCCTTAAAAACCAAGAACAATTAAAGGCTTGATATTTTTAGGACTTTCAATTTGTAAAGAGTCGAGAATAAACGAACTTCAAAATACTCAATTTCAAATGGTGCCGCTGCCAGTTCATAACATTACGAGAGACTATTTATTGACGGTTTTGATTGGATTTTGGGATCCGTTCACATTTTGGACGTTCCTTTTACGTATTGTAAATAAAAAACATAATAAAAATCAAAAAGATAAAATATAAAAAAACTAAAAAATCACAAAATCAATTATTTTCCTAAAGAATTGAACTAAAAAAATAAAAATCACAAAAGTAATCTTTTTCCTAAAAGGTTACACCAAAAATATATTGTATATATTGGTTTTCATCGGTTTTTACGTACATACTATATTTTCTTTAAAAAATCAATAAATCCAAAAATATTTTCTCTATATTATTATATGTAAATACGTATACGTAGATAAGAACCTTAACATACCTACTTCCATAAGTATTGCTTTTGCAATACCCCGTTATTAGGGGCGTTCCGGTCCTAAGTTCGTGTATCGATCAAAGTAAATTAAAGGCAAGAATAGATAAATACTTCCAAAGGCAAGAATTCGAAGAATACAAACTATCCAAGTGAATAGATAGGCAACGTGCTATAAAATGCTGTCTAAGGGTTAATAGGTACTTAAGTGCTTCACGCCACCTAACCCCCATTCACTAGTGCGTATTTTAAGAAGGAAAGCTTGTTGGGGGTCTTGCCACCCAAGTATTACTTACGTATATTATACTTTCTTGTGGATATTTCATATTGAACCTCGAAAAGGATAATCCATTCTTTTCCAAAGTCGAACGAGAGCTCCTCTCTCACTCCTTGCTTTTAGTTGCATGCTCACACGAGGGTGTACACAAATACCGATTGGTGTACAACCCCTTCCTCCAAAAAGGAATTAAAAGAGAAAGAGTAAAAACAACACCGTCCATCAAGCCGATCCTGAGAATCGTGCTTTGATCATCACATAAGAAGTCATGGCCGCCGTTGACAGTCGACCTTTGATGGAGCACTTGCAATCCAATGTGCAAGGATACGCCGATGCTATTGTGATACCCGAGATTCCTGCAAATACCTTTGAGCTTAAGACATCTATGATTAACTTGGTTTCAAACACACCAATTTTTGGGAGACCTAGTGATAATCCGCATGATCACCTTAAGAAGTTTCTATCTCTTTGCAACACCATTAAGTACAATGGAGTTCCCCATGAGGCCATTAAGTTGATCTTGGTCCAATTTCACTAGAGGGCAATGCCAAGTATTGGCTAGATACACAACCACCTATGAGCATTACTACTTGGGATGATTTTACTAAGAAGTTTTTGAACAAGTTCTTTCCCCATCTAAGACCGCGGCTTTGAGGAACCTCATCATAGGATTTCAACAAAAACCTAGCCAAACCTTTAGTGATGCTTGGGAAGAGTTCAAAGAGTTATTGAGAAAATGCCCCAATCATGGATTCAATGAAGTTCACCAAATCAATACCTTCTACAATGGATTAAGACCACATCATCAAGATTCCCTCAACTCCTCCGCGGGAGGGAATATTATTTCCAAATCCATTCAAGAGGCATGGGACATTATTGAGACTAAATCCATGATGCAAACAAATACCTAAAATGAGGAGAGGGTCCATGTTGTGCCAGATAGTTCTCACACATCCATTGATAATATATTCCTTAAGAGTCAACAAGAGATACTTAAAGCCATGGAAAGGAACCAAGAGAAGAATCATAAGATGACCCAAGATATGATTCAAGCCATTATGAAAGTTTCTTTGGGAAATTCTTCCAATGATGTGCATGCCATTACTACTTCATGTGAGACTTGTGGAGGTCCCCATTCTTACTTACAATGTGACAAGGTTCAAGGTTACTAAGGAGAATGTTATGTTATCAAGAAGAACATAGAGAGCATTTCAAACCAAACATCAGTAAAAAAAATCTCTCTTACAAGTCAAATAACTACCTTGCTCCACCCGGCTTTTCACCCCAACCACCCACCCAAACTCAAAACAATCCTCCTCAATTTCTACAAAGAAATCAAGGGCCTAGGCCAAGTTACTAAGGACAAAACAACTTTAGAGCACCCAATAACTTTCACAATCAAGGAAATAACTTTCAAGGAAATAACCAAGGGTTTTACAATCAACCTCCACCTTTCCAACCCCAAGGTTTTCAAGGGAATGTGCCACATGATTTTAACACCATTGAGCTTCTTCACAAAATGAATCAAGAGAATGAAAGGAGGTTCCAAGATAATGAGAAAAGAATGAGGGAAATGCATGAGGAAACAAACAAAAAGTTTATGATGCTTCTTAATCAAAGGCCACAAGGGGCTCTACCTTCAAACACACAAACAAACCCAAGGGCTAATGTCAATGGTATCACAACAAGAAGTGTAAAGAAAACACATGATCCTTCACCACCCAAACCTCCTATGGTTAAGCCTACTACGGTTCCACCTTGTGATGAGCCGTCTACATCTTCTTCACCACCTTCATGTTCTACAACCTCAACACCTACACCTCCTACTCCTTTAACTTCCACACCTACCAATGAAGAAACCAATAAAGAGAACACTTCAACCAAACCTACTCAACCTACACCTAAACCAAGTCTTCCTTGCCCTTCAAGATTGAGAAAGGAGAAGCTTAAAAACAAGGATGATATTCAAGTCCCTAACTTTTTGAGGATGTTCAAGCAACTTAACATAAATATCTCCTTTGCGGAAGCTCTTGCCTATATGCCAAAGTTTGCAAAAATGTTCAAAGATCTCCTCTCAAACAAGGAGAGACTGGTAGATTTGCCCAATGCTTCCTTAAATGAAAATTGCTCCGCGGTCTTGCTTAAGAAGTTGCCTACTAAGCTTGGAGACCCGGGGAGGTTTTTAATTCCTTGCAATTTCCCGAGGGTGGAAAATTGCATGGCATTAGCGGATTTAGGGGCAAGCATAAATCTCATGCCATTATCGGTTTGGAAAAGACTTTCACTTCCCGAGCTCACTCCTACGAGGATGACTCTTGAGTTAGCCAACCATACCATAGCTTATCCGGTGGGAATAGCGGAGGATGTTTTTGTTGGGGTTGATAGATTTACCTTTCTCGCGGATTTTGTGGTGGTTGATTATGATATGGATCCGAGAGTTCCTCTAATTGTTGGTAGGCATTTTTGAGAACGGGTCGGACTCTTATAGATGTGGCGAAAGGTGAACTTACAATGAGGGTAGGCGATGAAAGAGTTGTTTTTAACATGGGAAAGTTGTCAAATAAATCTAATGAGCCCGAAACGGTGAAGCATATTGATGTTGTTAATAAGGAGGAAAATCAAGATGATATCCTTGATGAAGTTTGTGATGAATATTTTTATGAAGCTTGCTCAAGTGGAGAGTATGATCTACCTTATGTTGAGACCATTGCCTCCATTACCTCATCCTTGGATTTTCATGAACCTCAAGAGCTTAACTTTGGTGATTTTGTGATTCATTCCAATCCTCTCTTTGAAACATCATTTGATAACCCACTTTTCCACCATGATGAAGACACTAATGATGATTTTAGTGATGATGAACCTCTTCTTTGTGATACACCAACATATGATGATTATAGTGATGATGAGCTCTCCACTTGTGACTCTCCATTCATTGATGATCACACTTCCTCGAGTTTTGAGGAGTCACCAATTTTTGATATACCAATGTATGATGTTTATGGTGATGAGGAGGATTCTATCATGGATGAGAGTGATGAGTTTTTAGAGGTTGATATACCTTTTGGGTACACTTTTGGTTATATTGATGAGGAGGAGGACATACTCTTTCTAGATTCTCTATTGCATGAAGATCCTTTACCTTCTTACTTGTCCACCTCAACCTTTCAAAGTGATAAAGGAAAACAAGTCATGATGGTTCCTTCAAAGAGCTTGTTGTTACCCATTTCTCCACAACCTTTCTCTCACCATGTGACATATAAGGGAGAATCTTTTAAGGCAACCACCACTTATTGTTTTCCCATCAAGGAACGGATTTTTGATCCTGGTATAGAGCTTGTGATACCATCTCAGTATCCGCCTGATGCAATAAAAGGAAAACTTGTGAGAGATATAAGAGTATCACCTTATCACCTTTAGAAGAACATATGGGCAACCATTTTGGAGAACAACACCTCACTCTTTTCACCATTGATTGGGAAGTTAGATGTTGGATTATGTTATAAGTGGGATGGTAATTATGTATTTGATCCGGGGGGATATGTATGGAGTTTTGATAATTGAAAATTTGCTTTACCTCATCGTGGAGATTTTTCTTAAAAAGGGTAAATCTTTTATTCTCCATGATAGGTTTTAGACACTTTTAAGTGTGGGATGAGTCGAGCTAGAGACTCCATAACTTAAGCATCGTATAACTAGGCTTAGAAGTTTTTAGACTTAGAGTGTGGTAGGATAGAAATAAGGTTATAGAGTTTTTAGGATAAGTGTAAAGGAGACCTTCCTTTTGTCTTCATGTTGCTTGACTGGTTGCTCTCTCATTCAAGTGCATTGGAGCTTATAGAGGAGGCCCTTTTATCCGGTTCACTTTGTTACTATTGTGATTTTTCATTACCACCTTGTGCTTATTCATGAATTCACTGTAGTTGATCTTTCCTTAACAAGAGTTAAACAAAGTCTAGTCATTGTCATAAGTGTACGGGAGTTTATACTCCCATGCTCTTAAACATTGAAGACAATGTTTATCTCAAGTGTAGGGGGTCTTCTATCGAAGTGACCTTACCTAGACCTTTGTCATTGACCTTTATGATAACTTGGAAATTATTTTTAACACTTTTCAAATCTTTGATCTACTTTGGCCACCAAAAAAAAGCATTCATAATTTTGGCATTAATCATTTTTCTTTTGCATAACACATTTGCATTGTATATATTTCTTCTTTTATTTTGCATCAAAAACATATAAAAAGGAAAAAAAATTAATAAAGGACATGGTTTAACAAATTTAGATCTCTTTGACATATTAGGCCCGCCATGAATCTTTTGACTCAACCCGAGTTTGCTTATCTAAGCTTACTCTAGCTAGTATCCTTAACCATGTAGTCCTTCATTGGTCTATTAGGCTAAGCATCCACGAGTCTCATTATTTGAGATTTTAAATTTGTGGAGAATGGGAGATGATAGAGTTGAAGCAAGTATAAAAGGGCTAGATAATCTTCATGACAATTAATTGTGGCTAAACCCTTCTCTTTCTTTGCCTCTATTTTCTTCGCATGTATATATTGTTAATAAATAATCAAGAACGATTTTAATCGGTTTGTAGTCTTTTATGCATTTTTGACTAATCATTCATGGTTGGTATAAGTACGTCTTAAGACTCTAAGTTAGAACGTTTTATGTGTACTAGACTTATGTCATGCTTAGTACTTAGCGGGTGTTTTTCCTTTTATTCTTTTCAATTTTCTTTGTGAGGAATAAAGAAAAATAAGAGCGGCTTATAAAAAAATGAGTGGCTAGAAAAAAAAATTATACAAGACTCCCAAGAGGGGCAGTGTGGTGTTAATTATAGTGACTATTGAATTCCAATATTACTCTCACAAGGGTTGCGGGGATTGATAGTTGCTTCAATCCAATATTACCTTGACGTGTTCAGGGTTGAAGATCCAAGGTCTCAAAAAGGCGGCGGATGTAAATTATTGCGTGAGTTTTCTTTTTCTTTCCTTAGCGAGTGTGTAGCTACTTATTAATGCATGACATGAGGATTTTACACATAAAACGAATGACTTATTATTCTTGAGTCGGACTTATATTAACCATGGGCGGTTTTAAGTAATGGATGAGATGACTACTTAGGGTTAAAACCGTGCTTCCTTATTTTTGGATTTTGCATTTCTTATACTTCACACTTGAATAATGACAAATTTGCCTTCAAGCAATTTGATCAAATAATAACCGGTTCCACAATTAATTGTTATGAATAAATTGATGCACTTTTTACTTGTGAATGCAATGATCTCATTATTAAGCTTGGTTTGGGGAAAGTGAAACTTGAGGGTGATAAAAATTCATGGTACAAAAACGCTAATCCAAATCATTGAGTCTTTATGAGTTATTTCTATCAAAACCATTTCAAGAAAATCCAAAAAGATGTATATAGAATTGTTTCCCTTTGTATTGCATTGTATAAATTCAAATCATGCATCATATAGTGTAGAGTAGTGTAGATGCATTCCATATTGGCTAAGGTGGGTTAATTATGAGAAAAGTGTAACTTGGTGCTTTGAAATACTACATTGCATGAGGTCATGCCAATGGTCAAGTGTAGGGGATTTGATATGAGCAAAATCTCATATCAATTAATCAACAAATCACCCTAAAACACATAGCAAATACCTAACTTTTGTGCTATAAAGCAGTATTATGTGGTATGTTTTGTGTTTGTGCTTTAATAGATAACAAGGATACAATTTCAAGCAAACAAGAGGAAATTAAGCTCATTTATGATGAAAAGACAAGAGAAGGATCAAAGATGACAAGCCATTTGAAGATGAAAGACCTATTTTGACAATATTTAAAAGTTGAAGGACTTAAATGCAAACTTTAGAAAAGTCAAGATTAAAGTCAAACTTGGTCAACCTTCAAGTCAACTAAGTCAATGGACTTAAATAGTCAATAATACAAGTCAAAGGACCTAAATTGCCAAAAGAATGAAGAAAGGAGCTCAATTGAATATTCTGCCAAAGAGAGGGACTAAAAATGCCAATTCTACACAAACTTTGGATCAATCCGTGCGGGGCCAAACAAGCTGACAGCTGGCCACTAACTCTTAATAAACAAATCTGACAGTGGGCGCATTTATTTCCCTTTTGATCAATCACAAGCTGGCAACCAATAATTCATTTATCCAAAAGTGGATAATAATCTGTGTGATAAGCTGAAAGCCAATAAGAACGTGCCACGTTTCATCTTCAACAAGCAATAAAGCCAGGATCGAATTTGAGCTACAAGGCAGTTCAGGAAAAGCTCTCTATATGAAAAAGACTCCAAATGAGAAGACGAATCCAACTACACAACTCAATTAGATTGAGAATCAACAGAATCAAAAACCCCCTTTGGTGTTCTTGGAGACAAATTTTCAATCAAGAAGAAGAGTACACCTGGCACTCTCTCATTGGAGGAGACACGTCACACTCCCCAACAACTTCTCATCCCCACTCTATAAATAGCAGTTAGGACCTTCATTTGTACTGTGTAGTTAAAGTGTGAAAAAACACACACTTGTATTTTTTTCTCTCCCATTTCTAGTTCACATTTCATAGTTAGCTTCTCTCAAGTGTTTGACACACACTTGAGAGGTAGTTATTCAGTTAGCATTTGTAACCTCTTTTCCCTCCAAATAAATAAAACACAAAAAAACATTCAGTTCAAACTCTTCTTTTATCTTACTTCACTTAAATCCGAATTCTGTTTGATACATTATGTTTCTGTTGATCATTCATTGATCAATGGAGTTTGTTATGTGATTTGGAAGCTTATTTAGTTTGATTCAGCAATATCAGTTCAATTCCAGTACCTGAGTAGAAGATTGTAGCAGTTTTGTTGATTTGATTCAGAAATGGCTGTTGGAGGTGATAAGGTTGTTGATTTTAGTTGAATTGGGTTGACAGAAGCGTTTTCTAGAGAGCTCAGCGCTCCTCTACTCCTACAACAGAGGCTTCAAGCTAAAAGGTCTCACAATTCTGTTTTTTTTGTTCCACTAAACTGTTGTTTGCATGCTAAATTCCTAGTGTAAACATTACTTGCTGAATTGATCATGTGTTTAGTGTGATTGTAGTATAATTGTGATAGCTTGATAGAATTTGAGTGCTATTGCAGCTTTGATTTTAGTCTACTTGATTTCAGCTTAGAATTTCATCAGACTTTAGCTTTTGAGTCCATTTTGAGTGAAATTATGTTTACTTGCCTGATTTCAGCTTAAACTTATTTCATTTGGTTATTCAAAAAAGTCTTGATAGGAGTCATAACTTGATTCACATATGTACTCAAAATTTCTTTGTAAAAGTTTAAAATAACTTTTTAAAGCAGTGTTTGGATTTGCATAGCATTTGTGATTTATGTTTGTTAAAACCTGTGATACTTGCTCATTCACGCTTAGTAAACTTGTGTCATCACTTGTAGTTCATTTTGTAGTAAAAAATCCAGTTAAAAAGGCAATTGGCATTAAAAAGGTATGGCTCAAGTGTTTTAGTCAGTTTATTCAGAAAACTAGCATAATTCAATCACCTAGCATTGATTCATTTCTTGATCATTTTGCTTGAAACCTGTTTCTAGTTGTAGCATAACATCCAAAGAACAAGTTTGTAAAATGAAATTATACAGTATCCAGTTTTCACTGTGAAATCAGCTTTTTAATAAGCTCAATAGCATTTGCAAGTTTCTGATGTAAAGTCCAATCTGTTTTCTTGAATCTCCATTTCTACTTCATAAATGTGTCAATTTTCTTTCACAATTCTTGTTACAAACATGTCTTGAGTGAGTTTTGAGATTTTCAGCTTTTTGAAAAATCTGGTCAACGTTTGGTCAAATAAGCTCTTTTCAGCTTAATTTCAGATTTTAGCTTAACCAGTGGACTATTTTCAATTTGGAAAGACATTCCATACTCCTTGTCAGCTTATTAATCAGATTTTCAAGAAAATCAAGTTGTGGAAGTCTAGATTTTCAGTTTACTTAATTTTGTCTTATTAGAATAAGCTATCTTGTGATTCTTGAGATTTTAAGATGATTCCTTTTGCATGTCTAAATAAATTTGGATTATAAGCTCTTTGAAACAAACCATAACTGATTTGGTCCATTAATAAGCCCATTCCAGCTTATTGAAGTTGTTGTGCCCGTTTTTGTTAAACCTTTCATAATAATTGCATTTTGGTCCTTATAGTGTGTAAATGTTTTCATTCATGGCTAATCTTTCTTGTTTTTAGGGGTTTGCTAGATTCCAGTCCCTCGACTTTCAGTTTTTTTGTCAAATTCAGTTAGATAGTTTGTTAAATTGGTTTAAGTAGTTACTAGTTTGTTGAATTTTACACTTTTGGTCCTTATAGTTTCTGAACTTTACATTTTAATCCTTGTACTTTCATTTAGCTTACATGTTTAGCACTTTTAATTTCATGCATTTACATTTTGGACTATTGTGAATATTACTTGGTATTTGCAAAGTGTTTTACGGATACGTAGCCTAATATTTTCCATTTTTCACGTGTTGATTGAATTAGACATAGATTTCCAAAAAACCCTTAACAACCAAGAACAATTAAAGGCTTGATATTTTTAGGACTTTCAATTTGTCAAGAGAGTCGAGAATAAACGAACTTCAAAATACTCAACTTCAAAAATAATCCCGATTTTCTTATAATTTGACCCCCTAAAAACTATTTTTTTGTGTAATTTATAAAATATATCAAAGTTTGAACCCTTAACAAAATTTTCTGGCTCCGCCCCTGATCGGTTGAATGTGAAGGTTTATATAGTTCATAACAATTATTCAAAACCCTAAATAAGATCAAAGCACAGATAGCGAAAGCGATTTAACAAGATCATAATAGTAACACAATTATAATTAATCGAATTAGGGTTACATAACTTTATCCTAGCGAAGATCCATAAGATCACCAACGAATCACCAATTAGGGTTTATGACGAACACTACCAAGATATAGTCTAAAGTAAGACTATATTACGTTCTTGTACACACGTAATACAACGAGCTAACCGTGATTCTAGCACGTGTAAACCGAGCTCCTACGCTTGTGGAATATCTACCCAACAACCCTAGAGAGGGGCTAGGACTAGATTATTGCTAAACCAAAACCAAAGGATAAAAGGAACCCTAAAAAAGGTGTTTTTCCTTTGGAGTTGATTTGCAATAGAAACCTAAAAAACAAACCAAAACCAAACGAATCCCTTAGGTTATTCGTGGGAGTTGATCGGCCAAAGGAGAGAAAGAAAAGAGAATGGGATGGAAAATAATGAAGGCCATGGGGTGTTTATATAGGCTTTGGCAAATCTTATTCTCCAAGTAATAAACCAATTAGGAAAGAAAATATTTCCTTTCCCTTTTTCTTCCTTGTAGCTGTCGGCTATGGCCCACCCACAAGGGGTTTCTAGAACTTTTCCTTTTCTTCTTTTCTCTTCTTTTTAATTCGATAACGGTCGTTTATACTTAACTCTTGATTATTAACGATCGTTAGTTAAGATTCGGTTTAATTTAATAAATATAATAAATATATTTAATAAATAAATTAACTCTTTACGTAATGTGTTCAATCCCGTAATCCCGAGTCCGATCCTATCACACGACTTTTAATTTTATGTCCATAAACTTTCAGCTTCCACTTGGACAAAATTCGAATATCGTGATTACATTGACTAGCGTCTAGTTACACTAGCAATGTCCCTAGTACAACTCGGGTAAGGTCTCCTGGATAAGAACCTTTTTATGATTCATCATTATTATTATCCTTTCATTTCAAATACAACGTTAATAGGATATGGATCTCAGTCATTCCTTACATTGACCATTCTGTTTCTCGGTTTACGGATATAGCAAGATCACCAAAACAAATTTGGGTGAGGTCGCACAAATATCTTACTACTCCCCCGAGGGGCCCAACTTTATTATTCTTCAAAATAAATTTACGAAGGAAATGAATCCCATTTTGACTACAAGAAAAACTTATGAACTTTGCAACACTTCTGAAAATAACCCTTATAGCTACCAATTACGTTTAACGTTAGATTATTCCACAGAAATGCACTAGATCCATGACAGTTTCCTGGCATCTCAGGTCTAAGGATAACTATCTATGATTTACTTGATGACAAAGATCCATAAAGTAAAATCACATAGTTGAGATAAGTCCAATATTCAGTTCTTCGAATATCATCCAAAATTGATCAATATACTTTCAAGTACACTCTATCGCAATTTCGAATTGTCTTAGTTTAATAATACACCCATATTATTAATTGACAACGGAAATTTAGCATAACAATTTATTCATGGATTAAAACATGTAAAATAGGATACAAAATTAAATAACAAGAATATACGAAATCCAATCTTTATTCCATCAAATTAATAATGTCTTAACATCCTTTATCCAAATACTAAAATAGATGAATGCATGAAAAACACGGTTGATGCTTCATGCCTCTAGTAATGACATTCATACTTGTTTGGCAAAGCATAAAGCAACCAATCTTGACCTATTGTAATTTTGAGAATACTTTCTTCAAGAATTCAATTTATTGAAGCTCTTGCATATGTGCATTCAAACAATTTGATATTGCCACATAGTATCAAAATCGTGAAACATCCTTGATCACCAATTTACTAAACTTCCAAAACAACACATTTGTAGTTTAAAGTATTCTAATTCTTTAATGTATAATGCAACTTTAATCAATCATGTCATCTCCATAGATCCCATGACTAATAGTGAGTGTTACCTCAATTGTATCTTTTCAATTTTGACAACTTGTCATAAAAGATATAAATATGTTACTTTTAATATCTATTTGTAATGTTTGATTCCAACCAAACCTCCAAGTTTGTTGGTTATGATAATTTGCACAACTATTGACAAATTACTCATCCATAGAATATAGAAGCTGATCCAAGATTTAGGATGTTATTCTATATCAAACATATTCCTTCAGAATATTCATTACACAAGTTATTTAATAACTTTCAAATAGATATATTCAAATCATCTTGCATTTTAAACATGATATAAATACAACTCGATACACATGAAAATTTCTCAAACCAGATGTAGATTTCTTCATGTCCTAAATATACATCTAAACTTACTACATGGCATATTACGTTGTATTTCCACCGCATAAATAAACAAATTTATTTGTTCCAAGGTTATGTATATATCTTATTTTCTAAATCCCCAAAGCAAAGTTTCACTTCAAATCTAAACCAAATCAACATTTAATTTGAATGAAAACTTACTTTCCTACATGTCTATTCGACACATATAATTTAAGAAAATAAACATAATACTCCCACTAGCTTTCAGGAATACTCAGAAATTATCATATTTCAAAATTTAAATATAATCTTAGATTTAAAATTAAACATAAGAATAATCTCCTAGATGCATGCTTTTATCCATTCATGAATAATTGCACTTTGTACTTTTCCAAAGATTTATTTTGAATTAATAAACTCCCTTCGATTACATAAGTCCTTGCTCAAGTAGTCATTCAAGAAATAGTTCATACATATCCAAATTTGTCAATTAAAATATGACCATCAAAATCTTTATATTTTTAATGCATTTAGGAAATAATACCTAATCACAATTAACTACTTAAGTGTGATTAATAATCTATTCATAATACATACATTAAATATGTGTACAATTTTGTCCATATAATTTCGACACAAAGATTAATCCACCACAATTGGCGTTTTTCTTCCTTTGACAGAAGCTCATCTCCAATTTCTAGTCAAACTATTTAAGATAAAACAAATCTAAACTTGATTATCTTATTTGGACAACATCTACAACATTCATAGTATGAGTAGTTTACCCACAACAATATTTGGTAACAAATCATAACGATTATTTGTAACTCATAATTCTCAACATATAAATCGCATATCCGAGATATCCTTGCGGACCTATGACTTAAATTCCTTTATCTTGAGAGTTAGCATTTACATGCCTACCTCATGATAATTACTAGTGTATTTCAGAAGATTATGTATCTTGTAATTTTATCTTTCAAGATCAAAACTCCCACTTGCTTTTAGTAACTTAAAGTTAATCTTTTAAGCGCATAGCATATAGATCAACACTCCAACATTATCTATTGGGACATTACAAAAAAAACAATGAAAGTTCTTAACTCTTTATTTTCTAAACAACCCACTTCATAAGTAGTTTAGAAACTAGAAGGGGGGGGGGGGGGGGTTGAATACTTTCTCTTCGATTGGCTACCTAATTAAAATTACTTTCAATTAGGTTTGTATCAAAACTATCTTTTACTTGAAGATAAGTTGCATAATGATTAAGTTCAATTCAAATGCATTAGCAATGATAATAGGTAAGTGTAATGATAATGAAAGAGATAACTTAGTGGGAAGACACCAAGATTTATAGTGGTTCGACAACAAGGCTCTATCCTCGTTTCTACTCCACTCCTCGAGTACACCTACTCGAGATTTCGACTATATCCACAAGCTCCCTTCTTGGCGGAGAAAACCTTACATCGTCGCTTACATTATTTTCTGACACTAAGCTAAATGTCGAGACCTAATCTTTAGCTAGGACCAATCTACACAACGTTGCCTACTTCACAATTTAGTGACACAAGGCTAGATGTCGAGTTCTAATCTCAAGGTAGAACCAATCTTCACGACGTTGCCCACTACACCATTTTACGACACAAGGCTAGATGTCGAGTTCTAATCCAAAGCTAGAACCAATCTTCACGACTCTTCACTTTGAAGCTAAGTGAGAACTTCACACAACACAACTACTAATCACTTTCAAGTTAAGTTAGAACTCACAAGACACAACCACATCACTTTATAGTTTAGTGAGAACTACTAATCAATCTATTACAACTCAACTAAACATATCCAAGTACACACATGTAGCTTGGATCTACACAACATAAATCCAAGCAAACACATATGCAATGGATGTACACAACAAATCTAAGTATTCACAAATAGCTTGGATGAACACAACTAGTCCAAGTATTCATATATACAATGGATTAACATAAAACAAAAAGGGTATCATGATGAACATGACTAGCTCATGGATTCATCTTTATCACAACACTACTGAGTGAGTGATCTTCTCTTTGGACAAGGTAAAGGAGGGGATCAAGAAGATGATCATATGTAAACATACTTAACACATTAAGTGATCATTTACTAATGATTATGCTATAGAAAAGAGAAAGGGGTTGAGGAAAACGTCCAGAGAGGCTTGTTGGAAAATGAGATTTGATCCACTATTTAAAGGAGACAAAGTGCAACGGCTATCTGGGCGTGGTACCTTATCTAGCCCGGCGGTTCCTTATCGCTAGAGAACCACCTAGCTACTTAAGGTTCTGCCCGTAGACTACGCTATGTTTTTTCTCTGTCAGTGAGGTAGGAATATCTGAGGTATTTTAAACCTTCAAAGCATATTCTAATGGCATATGGAATATGCTATTTTCAAATTTACATTTTACATTTTAATAAAACATTTTCTTAAAAAGAAAGTTTATTAAAAAATCTTTTGTCATATTAATAAAAGTGAGTTTTAAGGATAATCACTTTGATGATCACTAAGTATGATTAAGAAAAGTTAGTGATATGATTATTACCTTGATGATAGTGTTAGTTAAATAATTCGTTTTATGTTTTACACTAAATGTGTTGTATAGTTTGTTGTGATCAAAACTAAGAAAGATTAGTTAACACTAATAATGTTTTTAGGCATCACTTGCATTAACAATCTCCCCCTTTTTGATTACGACAAACTATAAACTCATTTACATAGAAACACAAAATATTGAATTATTAACGAGTTTATCACTATCATTTCTCCCCTTTGTCGTAGCAAAAAGGTTAGCACAAGTCTTTGAAGAAAACCGGACTTTTCTAGTAGCTCCCCCTTGGTGGTTGCTCCCCCTTCCTTGGGGCACCAAGTATATGAGCTAAGGTGACATGCTACAGAAAGGTTAGTAGAAAGAAAAGAAACACCAATGTATATATGATCACTACCTACTAAGTAACTTGAGAGGGAGAGAGAGAGGAAATCTCAAATTAGAAGCAAGTACTTTGCTAAGTATGTCCAAAGAGGTAATTGACAAAATCAAACTTCAATACAATGAAGATGATAAATTTGTCAAGGGGTTAAAGTCTAGAATTTATGGAATCACCCATAATCATTTGTAAAAAAATAACCATGATCAACTACAAAGATAACTAAAGAAATAAAACACAAACAACACAAAGGTTACATGTAAAACCCGCATGCTTTTACCATGAATAGTGCCCTTAAGATCGTACGTCCTAGATTAAAACGTACATCATTTAGTATTGATCACATTCATGTGCTAATAATCAAGCAAGTGCATACGTGTGTGACATGACAAGTATCGATTACGTACGAACTCATGATAAACAAGTTAATAAATATATCACGTGAACATAATTAAATCATGATCACCATTTAAAATACATATTAGAATACTTACGTAAATACATATAATATAATTACGAGTGTTAAGATTACGGTAACTACATGATTAAATAAACAGAAACACTTCAGACACGAACACGTTTAACCACGAACGAACACGAAACATCGGGACACGAGAAAGGTACGGGTACCCCATGTGGGGCCCCCATACCCACGGCACAACCACAAGGAAATGGGCTAAGCCCATGGACTTTTACAAGTAAAGGGGGGTTATGTAACTTTTCATTTCATTTCACTTTTACAAGAAAATAAACAAAAACCCTAAAAAGAGTTTTTCTCCTCCTCCTTTTCTCCTCTTGTGCCGCCACCTTAACATCACCATAGGAGGGTGATTAGTTGATTTTGATCTCAAAAACTATTGTTATAATCAGTGTTTGTTCATCCTTTTTCCAAGCTACATAGTGGTATACCTTTCTAACCCTTCTTTTTAATTCTTTTAATCTTTGATTATTTTCATGAACATGTTATTATTTTCTTATTAAAACATGGTAATTAATCATTGATCTAACATGTTTTGGGGTTAATTAAAATCAAAGATTGATTTAAAGGGGTGTTTGTTTTTAGCCGCCTAGCAAAACAAACCCGAGGGGGGTTTGGTTTGCTATTGCCGCCACCACCAAGACCATTTTTGGTCTTGGTTGGCTCATGTGGGACCCACGGCAGCAAGGAGGCACACGTGCCCCGAGTTTGGCTCGGGGTACGGTGTCGAATTCATGCCCGTTTCATGGTTCGTTGGTTAAATCATGATTTATGCTTCATGTTAATTTTATGAATTATGAACTTAGGATATAATTAATTAATAACATGAAATATTAATTAAATCATGACTTAGGTTATTTTAATTATTAGTTTAACATGACATTAATTTAACCTAAGTATTTTATGTTATAAGTTATAATTAATTAATTATTAAAACATGCCTATAATTAATTAATTTAGACATGACTTAGGTTATATTATTAATAATAATAATACACATTTTAACCTAAGTAATTCATTTCATTTTAATTAAAACATGTTATACTTTAATTAAAATGCTTAACCTATAGTTTAATTAAAATACATGAAATAATAATTAAACTATATACTATATCATATGACTTAAGAAACAAGCTTATAAACACTTAGACTTATATGTTAGCTTATGTAACCAGCTTAATCTATTAATGGAAACCTTCTATATATGGAAATCTATCTATTTCAGGCAGCTAATCTAATCATGGAAACCTTCTATATATGGAAACTTATTTAATTAAGGCAGCTGATCTATTTTTGGAAACTTTCTATTTTTAGAAACTAATCTATTTTAAGCAGTAAATTCTATTTTAGGAAACTTTCTATTTTTGGAAACTTTCTATTTTTGGAAACTTTCTATTTTTGGTAACTTTCTATTTTTGGAAACTTTCTATTTTTGGAAACTTTCTATTTTTGGAAACTTTCTATTTTTGGAAACCTGCTATTTTTGGAAAGTTACTTATTATTACACAGTAAGTATAATAATACATGAAACGCCAGTAATACTTAATCAGATTAATCAGAATACTAGATAAACACAGTTTAAGGCTTTAAACAGTGAACCATGACCTAAAACATACCAAATCAGCTAAAATGAGACACAAAACCCAGTACGTAATCAGTGAATCGATACTTATACACGTGTGTATTCATGTAGCGTTAGTGATCCAGAAGTAGGAGTCTTTCTTCCGTTCATTCACTGGACTTGAGGTACGGATTCCCGTCCTTTCAGTATGGACATTCTTTCCTTATTAGGATTTCCCCGTATGCAGCCAACTGTTTTCCCCAGCATTTGTTTTATTGTTTTGAACTGCTTATGTTTAATTAGCATAATCTATAGCCATATACAAGCATGACCAGTTTCACCTAGTTATGGAGGTACCATAACCATAGCGTTGGAGGCACCGATGTTATGACTTCCCCACGGCGGAGTGATTGCTCGTGGCGTCCCTTTTCAGTTTTGGACATATTATTATATCAGGTGGGGCGTATGGGTGCATCCTAGTTACATGTTTTATTCAGTTTATCATGGTGAATGTGGTGTGTGCCTTGCACCCTTCACAAGGAGTTGATCCCTCCTACCCAAATCAGTATATTGATTAGAGGCATCCCCTCTAATCAGCATGATGAGGTCACCCCTCCAAGTATTCATGCACGTGACCTTTTCATGACCTATATGGGCTATGGTATATACATGTTAAAACAGTTTTCACAAGATAAACATAAGGCTTTTCAAACTATAAAACCAGTTTTCTTGATACTTAACCAGTTTACTCAGTACTTAGTCTTCCGCTGTTATATGTTACATGCTTATCCTATTTCATGCTATACTGTACATCCGTGCACTGAGCGTCTTGCTCAGCCGTTTTCCTTTCCATGTTCCCAAAACGGCAGGTACTCAGGGACGCTCGTAGATCTCAAACGTACGTGCATATGGATTGGAAGCTTTACTGTCTTTCTTTACTTTATGCATTTCCTTTACTTTGATACAGTTGCTATGGACATTGTTTCGTCCTTTCCTTTTACAGTATTTATGTTTGTGTGTGATGAGCTTTACTTTGGGGTACCGATGTTTGATTCCGGTATTTCCCTTTTATGGTTGAATAATGCTTAGACATTTATCCTTGTATGCTTTGATGACACGCCATGATTATGCGTAATATTCCATTTCCAAAATGGGGTGTTACAATTATGGTATCAGAGCCAAGGTTTCGACCTGTAGGCTCTCAAATATGACCTGTGATTAGTGGGTAGTCACTACGGTCTTCCTAGAACTGACAGTTGTTTTCATGCATTCATCATTTTTAAGCATACATATACATGTCATTGTTACAGGGTTTTTGACTAAGTAATGGTTGGTACAGGACTGGCCCTATTTAGTCGCATGTGTTTTATCGAAACTTTTAGATTTGGGACCGACCCATAGGCGTCCCCTCGATATGTCTTTTATTTTGAGTGAACTGACCAGAGGCGTTCACTATCGAGCATCAAAAGTTTTCATAAAACCGCATCATGCATTCATACAAAGATTTTCTTGCATAAAAATTTTCTCGTGAAATTTTTGGTATAAATTTTTTTTCATGTATATATATAATATATATTTTATGTTTGAACTGTCGGTCATATGTTTTATGTTATACTGTCAGATGGCAAACATAGACAAACTCTGGGAGTTATTTGAAAACATGGAGGCAGAAAGGCAAGACGCCATTCTTCATGACGACGAATATCCTCCCCCACCTATCATTTTTCCCATGGAAGGAAGGAATCGACTCATGAGGGAATACTACGCCATGAGACAGAGACCCGACGAGAATTGTGGACAGTTCATGCAGAGGTTCCTCGGGTACACAGCTGTACTGAGGGCATCCGCAGGCACCACTGAAGAGCAAGCACTACATTTTCGTTGGGGCCTTAACCCAAGGATTGCCAATGATTTATCGGGTGCCCCATTGGATACTGTGGCACAGGTGGCTTACGCAGCAAGGAAGCTAGAGATGTTGCAGGAACGCGATGAGTTCGGGGAAGCTGAAAGACCCGACAAGAGGTAAAACATTTCGTGTTCTAGCGTTAACCAGACCGCATCCTATCATTATATGTTCTATAATCATCTCTTAAACTGTATCTTCCAGGCAGAAAACTGGGGACCGGTCTCAGCCGGCTACTCAGCAGCAGCCTAATCAGCCCAAAGGAAACGGTCACACTAACGACCGTTCTGTTGTGGAAAGGCGCAACGGTAATGATAATTACCGTAACAATGCGGGACACTACAACAACAGCAGGTCCTACTATTACGCATCTTCTTATGATTTCATGTTATATTTCCCATGCTGACACTATATTAATCTCTACCAGGAACTACGGTAACGGAAGGGACCAGAACCACAGGGGTTCTCAGCCTAACCGTTCAGCTAACACTGGTAAGCATCTTATGACGCTTACGTCCTATACTCGTGCATATACTTTATTCTTAACACGTTTTGTCATCAGCAGGCCCTCAGCAAGCAAGGACTCCTGCTGGAGGATTCACTCATCCTCTTTGCAGCACTTGCCATCGCAGACACCCTGGCCCATGTCGTCGTGATTCCGACGCGTGCTACAAGTGTGGCCTCCCTGGCCATCGTATGAGAGATTGCCGTAAGGGTGAAATGGAGGGTACTTCGGGTCATGCTGATACTAAACCGCCTCCTACCACTGGGCGTGTCTACACGACATTGCGCGATCAGGCAAACAAATCTACAGGTACCATTACTGGAATTTTGTATATGTACGGCCAGGCTGCATGTGTTCTTTTCGACACGGGTGCCACTCATTCAGTTATTTCCACTACTTATGCTAAGAACATCAGGACACTTCCCTTGCCATTAGAAAATAAGCTTACCATTTCCACGCCTCTGAGGGACTCTGTATTAATAACTCATGTATACAAGAGTCTTCCTCTAGAGTTTGACGATAGAGTTCGTGCAGTAGATGCACTTCCCCTGGACATGATTGAGTTCAATATGATTCTTGGCATGGACTGGCTATCCAGGCACCATGCTACCATAGACTGCCACTCATATCGGGTGATCTTCGGCGACATTAATGCACCAGAGTACATCCATAACAGGTTCATACCCGGGCTGTCTGTACAAGTCATATCTACCTTGCAAGCACGTGCATTACTGTCACATGGCTGCGAAGGTTATCTAGCTACGGTTCATGACATGGATGCTGAATCCCCATCGATTCAGGATCAACCAGTAGTTTCGGAATTTCAAGACGTCTTCCCAGATGAACTTCCAGGCATACCACCTGCAAGAGAAGTGGAGTTCAACATCGACCTTGTCCCAGGAGCTGAGCCAATCTCTAAGGCTCCGTATCGTATGGCTCCCAGAGAGCTAAAAGAACTGAAGGACCAACTGCAGGAACTTCTTGAACGAGGGTTCATTAGACCAAGCGCATCTCCATGGGGCGCACCGGTCTTGTTCGTTAAGAAGAAGGACGGCAGCATGCGACTTTGCATTGACTACCGTGAACTTAATAAGATTACCATCCGCAATAGATATCCACTGCCACGTATAGACGATCTGTTTGACCAACTTCAAGGAGCCAAACACTTCTCAAAGATCGATCTAAGGTCAGGCTACCATCAGCTAAGGGTTAAAGAGCAGGATATTGCCAAGACTGCTTTTCGTACCCGCTATGGCCATTATGAGTTTGTGGTCATGCCATTCGGCCTGACTAACGCTCCAGCAGTATTCATGGATCGGATGAACAGAATCTTCCATGAATTCCTTGATAAATTTGTCATTGTATTCATCGATGACATCTTGATTTTCTCAAAGTCCACGGAGGAACACGAAGACCATCTTCGTACGGTACTACAGATTCTTCGTCAGAAACAGCTGTATGCGAAATTCTCCAAGTGTGAGTTCTGGTTAAACAAGGTGGCATTCCTAGGTCACATCGTATCAGCTGAAGGGATCACTATGGACCCAGCGAAGGTTGAGGCTATCACTAAATGGCCAAGACCAACGTCAGCGACAGAAGTCCGCAGTTTCTTAGGCTTAGCTGGATATTATCGAAGATTCGTGGAGAACTTTTCCCGCCTGGCATTGCCTCTCGCCAAACTGATGCGAAAAGGAGAGAAATTCGTCTGGACGGAAGAACGAGAGAAGAGCTTCGAAGACCTAAAGCAGAAGTTAGTATCTGCACCTATTCTTACTCTCCCATCTGGTACAGGTGGATTTCAGATCTATAGCGATGCATCGGGGAAGGGACTGGGCTGTGTTCTCATGCAACATGGGAAAGTGATCGCGTATGCTTCACGGCAGCTTAAGCCCTATGAAGAAAACTACCCTACGCATGACCTGGAACTTGCTGCAGTGGTGTTCGCATTGAAGATATGGAGGCATTACTTATACGGAGAATCATGCGACATTTTCACGGATCACAAGAGCTTGAAGTATATCTTCACACAGCGAGAATTGAACATGAGACAAAGGAGATGGTTGGAACTGTTGAAGGATTATGATATTAACCTACAGTATCATCCCGGGAAAGCTAATGTAGTAGCAGATGCACTCAGCAGAAAGTCCGGAATGATCAACGGCATTGAGATCAAGGAACAAAACATAAGGGACTTGGAGCGGCTAGACGTCGAAATCATGGTACGTGGGCAGCACGGATACTGGGCGAATCTTAGAGTAGAACCTGAGTTACTGACTAGGATTAAGGAAGCGCAGAAGGATGATGGAGAGATTTGGGCGATAATTCAGAATTTGGAGAAGCAGACAGAATTCAGAATGGACGCAGACGGTATCGTTTGGCAGGGCACGAGACTTTGTGTTCCTGACAATCCAGAACTCCGGGAAGCATTGTTAGCTGAAGCTCACAGCTCCCCATTTTCCATACATCCTGGGTCGACAAAAATGTACCATGACATCAGACAGCACTTTTGGTGGAGTGGTATGAAACAGGATGTAGCCACGTATGTCTCCAAATGTCTTACCTGCCAGCAGGTTAAGATTGAACATCAGCGATCAGGCGGTCTCCTTCAACCGTTGGATATTCCAGAGTGGAAGTGGGACAAAATCACCATGGATTTTGTTACCGGTCTTCCGCCTACCAAGAAGAAGCACGATGCTATTTGGGTCATTGTTGATCGACTCACCAAATCAGCTCATTTCTTACCGATACGCAAGGAAGATCCGGTAAGTAAACTCGCAGATACTTACAGAAGGGAGATCATGAGACTCCACGGCACTCCCTCCAGCATCGTCTCAGACAGAGATCCTCGTTTCACGTCGCGATTCTGGAAAGGTCTGCAAAAAGCTTGGGGTACACAACTTAAGCTGAGTACGGCCTTTCATCCTCAAACGGACGGACAATCGGAGAGAACAATTCAGACATTGGAAGATATGTTAAGGTCGTGTGCGTTGGAATGGACAGGTGATTGGGACGATTACATCTGTTTAGTCGAGTTTGCATACAACAACAACTGGCACGCAAGTATCAAATGTGCTCCTTTTGAAATGTTGTATGGCAGAAAGTGTCGCGCTCCAACTTGCTGGGATCAAGTGGGAGAGCGAACACTCGAAGGACCAGAGATTATAGAAATGACCAACGAGAAGATTGAGGTAGCTAAACAGAAGTTGCAAGAAGCACGGTCACGTCAGAAGAGTTACGCCGATAAGCATCGTAGGGACATACATTTTAATGTGGGAGATCACGTCTTCCTCAAGGTTTCGCCGGCTCGTGGTGTTAAACGCTTCGGGATCAAAGGAAAACTCAGTCCTCGTTTCATCGGACCTTTTGATATCATTGAACGAATCGGTGAAGTATCTTACCGATTGGCGTTACCTCCTCAGCTTTCGCACGTCCATAACGTGTTCCATGTGTCCTTACTCAGAGGGTACAATTACCATCCCCTTCACATGGTTCAGTATCCACTGGAACAGATACGTGAAGATCTCACTTTTATAGAAGAACCCGAACGAGTACTCGACAGGCAAGAACGAGTCATGAGAAGGAAGACGATTCCATTCGTCAAAATTCTTTGGAGGGACCATACCGAGCGGGAAGCCACTTGGGAAACAGAGGAGTCTATCCGGGCTTCTTACCCTCACTTCATATTTTGAGTTCGGGTATGTCACTTCTTTTCAGCTTACTTTATCTATAATTCGGGGACGAATTATTCTTTTTAGGGGGGAAGAATTGTAAAACCCGCATGCTTTTACCATGAATAGTGCCCTTAAGATCGTACGTCCTAGATTAAAACGTACATCATTTAGTATTGATCACATTCATGTGCTAATAATCAAGCAAGTGCATACGTGTGTGACATGACAAGTATCGATTACGTACGAACTCATGATAAACAAGTTAATAAATATATCACGTGAACATAATTAAATCATGATCACCATTTAAAATACATATTAGAATACTTACGTAAATACATATAATATAATTACGAGTGTTAAGATTACGGTAACTACATGATTAAATAAACAGAAACACTTCAGACACGAACACGTTTAACCACGAACGAACACGAAACACCGGGACACGAGAAAGGTACGGGTACCCCATGTGGGGCCCCCATACCCACGGCACAACCACAAGGAAATGGGCTAAGCCCATGGACTTTTACAAGTAAAGGTGGGTTATGTAACTTTTCATTTCATTTCACTTTTACAAGAAAATAAACAAAAACCCTAAAAAGAGTTTTTCTCCTCCTCCTTTTCTCCTCTTGTGCCGCCACCTTAACATCACCATAGGAGGGTGATTAGTTGATTTTGATCTCAAAAACTATTGTTATAATCAGTGTTTGTTCATCCTTTTTCCAAGCTACATAGTGGTATACCTTTCTAACCATTCTTTTTAATTCTTTTTAATTCTTTTAATCTTTGATTATTTTCATGAACATGTTATTATTTTCTTATTAAAACATGGTAATTAATCATTGATCTAACATGTTTTGGGGTTAATTAAAATCAAAGATTGATTTAAAGGGGTGTTTGTTTTTAGCCGCCTAGCAAAACAAACCCGAGGGGGGTTTGGTTTGCTATTGCCGCCACCACCAAGACCATTTTTGGTCTTGGTTGGCTCATGTGGGACCCACGGCAGCAAGGAGGCACACGTGCCTTGAGTTTGGCTCGGGGTACGGTGTCGAATTCATGCCCGATTCATGGTTCGTTGGTTAAATCATGATTTATGCTTCATGTTAATTTTATGAATTATGAACTTAGGATATAATTAATTAATAACATGAAATATTAATTAAATCATGACTTAGGTTATTTTAATTATTAGTTTAACATGACATTAATTTAACCTAAGTATTTTATGTTATAAGTTATAATTAATTAATTATTAAAACATGCCTATAATTAATTAATTTAGACATGACTTAGGTTATATTATTAATAATAATAATACAAATTTTAACCTAAGTAATTCATTTCATTTTAATTAAAACATGTTATACTTTAATTAAAATGCTTAACCTATAGTTTAATTAAAATACATGAAATAATAATTAAACTATATACTATATCATATGACTTAAGAAACAAGCTTATAAACACTTAGACTTATATGTTAGCTTATGTAACCAGCTTAATCTATTAATGGAAACCTTCTATATATGGAAATCTATCTATTTCAGGCAGCTAATCTAATCATGGAAACCTTCTATATATGGAAACTTATTTAATTAAGGCAGCTGATCTATTTTTGGAAACTTTCTATTTTTAGAAACTAATCTATTTTGAAGCAGTAAATTCTATTTTAGGAAACTTTCTATTTTTGGAAACTTTCTATTTTTGGAAACTTTCTATTTTTGGTAACTTTCTATTTTTGGAAACTTTCTATTTTTGGAAACTTTCTATTTTGGAAACTTTCTATTTTTGGAAACCTGCTATTTTTGGAAAGTTACTTATTATTACACAGTAAGTATAATAATACATGAAACGCCAGTAATACTTAATCAGATTAATCAGAATACTAGATAAACACAGTTTAAGGCTTTAAACAGTGAACCATGACCTAAAACATACCAAATCAGCTAAAATGAGACACAAAACCCAGTACGTAATCAGTGAATCGATACTTATACATGTGTGTATTCATGTAGCGTTAGTGATCCAGAAGTAGGAGTCTTTCTTCCGTTCATTCACTGGACTTGAGGTACGGATTCCCGTCCTTTCAGTATGGACATTCTTTCCTTATTAGGATTTCCCCGTATGCAGCCAACTGTTTTCCCCAGCATTTGTTTTATTGTTTTGAACTGCTTATGTTTAATTAGCATAATCTATAGCCATATACAAGCATGACCAGTTTCACCTAGTTATGGAGGTACCATAACCATAGCGTTGGAGGCACCGATGTTATGACTTCCTCACGGCGGAGTGATTGCTCGTGGCGTCCCTTTTCAGTTTTGGACATATTATTATATCAGGTGGGGCGTATGGGTGCATCCTAGTTACATGTTTTATTCAGTTTATCATGGTGAATGTGGTGTGTGCCTTGCACCCTTCACAAGGAGTTGATCCCTCCTACCCAAATCAGTATATTGATTAGAGGCATCCCCTCTAATCAGCATGATGAGGTCACCCCTCCAAGTATTCATGCACGTGACCTTTTCATGACCTATATGGGCTATGGTATATACATGTTAAAACAGTTTTCACAAGATAAACATAAGGCTTTTCAAACTATAAAACCAGTTTTCTTGATACTTAACCAGTTTACTCAGTACTTAGTCTTCCGCTGTTATATGTTACATGCTTATCCTATTTCATGCTATACTGTACATCCGTGCACTGAGCGTCTTGCTCAGCCGTTTTCCTTTCCATGTTCCCAAAACGGCAGGTACTCAGGGACGCTCGTAGATCTCAAACGTACGTGCATATGGATTGGAAGCTTTACTGTCTTTCTTTACTTTATGCATTTCCTTTACTTTGATACAGTTGCTATGGACATTGTTTCGTCCTTTCCTTTTACAGTATTTATGTTTGTGTGTGATGAGCTTTACTTTGGGGTACCGATGTTTGATTCCGGTATTTCCCTTTTATGGTTGAATAATGCTTAGACATTTATCCTTGTATGCTTTGATGACACGCCATGATTATGCGTAATATTCCATTTCCAAAATGGGGTGTTACAATTATGGTATCAGAGCCAAGGTTTCGACCTGTAGGCTCTCAAATATGACCTGTGATTAGTGGGTAGTCACTACGGTCTTCCTAGAACTGACAGTTGTTTTCATGCATTCATCATTTTTAAGCATACATATACATGTCATTGTTACAGGGTTTTTGACTAAGTAATGGTTGGTACAGGACTGGCCCTATTTAGTCGCATGTGTTTTATCGAAACTTTTAGATTTGGGACCGACCCATAGGCGTCCCCTCGATATGTCTTTTATTTTGAGTGAACTGACCAGAGGCGTTCACTCTCGAGCATCAAAAGTTTTCATAAAACCGCATCATGCATTCATACAAAGATTTTCTTGCATAAAAATTTTCTCGTGAAATTTTTGGTATAAATTTTTTTCATGTATATATATAATATATATTTTATGTTTGAACTGTCGGTCATATGTTTTATGTTATACTGTCAGATGGCAAACACAGACAAACTCTGGGAGTTATTTGAAAACATGGAGGCAGAAAGGCAAGACGCCATTCTTCATGACGACGAATATCCTCCCCCACCTATCATTTTTCCGATGGAAGGAAGGAATCGACTCATGAGGGAATACTACGCCATGAGACAGAGACCCGACGAGAATTGTGGACAGTTCATGCAGAGGTTCCTCGGGTACACAGCTGTACTGAGGGCATCCGCAGGCACCACTGAAGAGCAAGCACTACATTTTCGTTGGGGCCTTAACCCAAGGATTGCCAATGATTTATCGGGTGCCCCATTGGATACTGTGGCACAGGTGGCTTACGCAGCAAGGAAGCTAGAGATGTTGCAGGAACGCGATGAGTTCGGGGAAGCTGAAAGACCCGACAAGAGGTAAAACATTTCGTGTTCTAGCGTTAACCAGACCGCATCCTATCATTATATGTTCTATAATCATCTCTTAAACTGTATCTTCCAGGCAGAAAACTGGGGACCGGTCTCAGCCGGCTACTCAGCAGCAGCCTAATCAGCCCAAAGGAAACGGTCACACTAACGACCGTTCTGTTGTGGAAAGGCGCAACGGTAATGATAATTACCGTAACAATGCGGGACACTCCAACAACAGCAGGTCCTACTATTTACGCATCTTCTTATGATTTCATGTTATATTTCCCATGCTGACACTATATTAATCTCTACCAGGAACCACGGTAACGGAAGGGACCAGAACCACAGGGGTTCTCAGCCTAACCGTTCAGCTAACACTGGTAAGCATCTTATGACGCTTACGTCCTATACTCGTGCATATACTTTATTCTTAACACGTTTTGTCATCAGCAGGCCCTCAGCAAGCAAGGACTCCTGCTGGAGGATTCACTCATCCTCTTTGCAGCACTTGCCATCGCAGACACCCTGGCCCATGTCGTCGTGATTCCGTTGCGTGCTACAAGTGCGGCCTCCCTGGCCATCGTATGAGAGATTGCCGTAAGGGTGAAATGGAGGGTACTTCGGGTCATGCTGATACTAAACCGCCTCCTACCACTGGGCGTGTCTACACGACATCGCGCGATCAGGCAAACAAATCTACAGGTAACATTACTGGAATTTTGTATATGTACGGCCAGGCTGCATGTGTTCTTTTCGACACGGGTGCCACTCATTCAGTTATTTCCACTACTTATGCTAAGAACATCAGGACACTTCCCTTGCCATTAGAAAATAAGCTTACCATTTCCACGCCTCTGAGGGACTCTGTATTAATAACTCATGTATACAAGAGTCTTCCTCTAGAGTTTGACGATAGAGTTCGTGCAGTAGATGCACTTCCCCTGGACATGATTGAGTTCGATATGATTCTTGGCATGGACTGGCTATCCAGGCACCATGCTACCATAGACTGCCACTCATATCGGGTGATCTTCGGCGACATTAATGCACCAGAGTACATCCATAACAGGTTCATACCCGGGCTGTCTGTACAAGTCATATCTACCTTGCAAGCACGTGCATTACTGTCACATGGCTGCGAAGGTTATCTAGCTACGGTTCATGACATGGATGCTGAATCCCCATCGATTCAGGATCAACCAGTAGTTTCGGAATTTCAAGACGTCTTCCCAGATGAACTTCCAGGCATACCACCTGCAAGAGAAGTGGAGTTCAACATCGACCTTGTCCCAGGAGCTGAGCCAATCTCTAAGGCTCCGTATCGTATGGCTCCCATAGAGCTAAAAGAACTGAAGGACCAACTGCAGGAACTTCTTGAACGAGGGTTCATTAGACCAAGCGCATCTCCATGGGGCGCACCGGTCTTGTTCGTTAAGAAGAAGGATGGCAGCATGCGACTTTGCATTGACTACCGTGAACTTAATAAGATTACCATCTGCAATAGATATCCACTGCCACGTATAGACGATCTGTTTGACCAACTTCAAGGAGCCAAACACTTCTCAAAGATCGATCTAAGGTCAGGCTACCATCAGCTAAGGGTTAAAGAGCAGGATATTGCCAAGACTGCTTTTCGTACCCGCTATGGCCATTATGAGTTTGTGGTCATGCCATTCGGCCTGACTAACGCTCCAGCAGTATTCATGGATCTGATGAACAGAATCTTCCATGAATTCCTTGATAAATTTGTCATTGTATTCATCGATGACATCTTGATTTTCTCAAAGTCCACGGAGGAACACGAAGACCATCTTCGTACGGTACTACAGATTCTTCGTCAGAAACAGCTGTATGCGAAATTCTCCAAGTGTGAGTTCTGGTTAAACAAGGTGGCATTCCTAGGTCACATCGTATCAGCTGAAGGGATCACTATGGACCCAGTGAAGGTTGAGGCTATCACTAAATGGCCAAGACCAACGTCAGCGACAGAAGTCCGCAGTTTCTTAGGCTTAGCTGGATATTATCGAAGATTCGTGGAGAACTTTTCCCGCCTGGCATTGCCTCTCACCAAACTGATGCGAAAAGGAGAGAAATTCGTCTGGACGGAAGAACGAGAGAAGAGCTTCGAAGACCTAAAGCAGAAGTTAGTATCTGCACCTATTCTTACTCTCCCATCTGGTACAGGTGGATTTCAGATCTATAGCGATGCATCGGGGAAGGGACTGGGCTGTGTTCTCATGCAACATGGGAAAGTGATCGCGTATGCTTCACGGCAGCTTAAGTCCTATGAAGAAAACTACCCTACGCATGACCTGGAACTTGCTGCAGTGGTGTTCGCATTGAAGATATGGAGGCATTACTTATACGGAGAATCATGCGACATTTTCACGGATCACAAGAGCTTGAAGTATATCTTCACACAGCGAGAATTGAACATGAGACAAAGGAGATGGTTGGAACTGTTGAAGGGTTATGATATTAACCTACAGTATCATCCCGGGAAAGCTAATGTAGTAGCAGATGCACTCAGCAGAAAGTCCGGAATGATCAACGGCATTGAGATCAAGGAACAAAACATAAGGGACTTGGAGCGGCTAGACGTCGAAATCATGGTACGTGGGCAGCACGGATACTGGGCGAATCTTAGAGTAGAACCTGAGTTACTGACTAGGATTAAGGAAGCGCAGAAGGATGATGGAGAGATTTGGGCGATAATTCAGAATTTGGAGAAGCAGACAGAATTCAGAATGGACGCAGACGGTATCGTTTGGCAGGGCACGAGACTTTGTGTTCCTAACAATCCAGAACTCCGGGAAGCATTGTTAGCTGAAGCTCACAGCTCCCCATTTTCCATACATCCTGGGTCGACAAAAATGTACCATGACATCAGACAGCACTTTTGGTGGAGTGGTATGAAACAGGATGTAGCCACGTATGTCTCCAAATGTCTTACCTGCCAGCAGGTTAAGATTGAACATCAGCGATCAGGCGGTCTCCTTCAACCGTTGGATATTCCAGAGTGGAAGTGGGACAAAATCACCATGGATTTTGTTACCGGTCTTCCGCCTACCAAGAAGAAGCACGATGCTATTTGGGTCATTGTTGATCGACTCACCAAATCAGCTCATTTCTTACCGATACGCAAGGAAGATCCGGTAAGTAAACTCGCAGATACTTACAGAAGGGAGATCATGAGACTCCACGGCACTCCCTCCAGCATCGTCTCAGACAGAGATCCTCGTTTCACGTCGCGATTCTGGAAAGGTCTGCAAAAAGCTTGGGGTACACAACTTAAGCTGAGTACGGCCTTTCATCCTCAAACGGACGGACAATCGGAGCGAACAATTCAGACATTGGAAGATATGTTAAGGTCGTGTGCGTTGGAATGGACAGGTGATTGGGACGATTACATCTGTTTAGTCGAGTTTGCATACAACAACAGCTGGCACGCAAGTATCAAATGTGCTCCTTTTGAAATGTTGTATGGCAGAAAGTGTCGCGCTCCAACTTGCTGGGATCAAGTGGGAGAGCGAACACTCGAAGGACCAGAGATTATAGAAATGACCAACGAGAAGATTGAGGTAGCTAAACAGAAGTTGCAAGAAGCACGGTCACGTCAGAAGAGTTACGCCGATAAGCATCGTAGGGACATACATTTTAATGTGGGAGATCACGTCTTCCTCAAGGTTTCGCCGGCTCGTGGTGTTAAACGCTTCGGGATCAAAGGAAAACTCAGTCCTCGTTTCATCGGACCTTTTGATATCATTGAACGAATCGGTGAAGTATCTTACCGATTGGCGTTACCTCCTCAGCTTTCGCACGTCCATAACGTGTTCCATGTGTCCTTAATCAGAGGGTACAATTACCATCCCCTTCACATGGTTCAGTATCCACTGGAACAGATACGTGAAGATCTCACTTTTATAGAAGAACCCGAACGAGTACTCGACAGGCAAGAACGAGTCATGAGAAGGAAGACGATTCCATTCGTCAAAATTCTTTGGAGGGACCATACCGAGCGGGAAGCCACTTGGGAAACAGAGGAGTCTATCCGGGCTTCTTACCCTCACTTCATATTTTGAGTTCGGGTATGTCACTTCTTTTCAGCTTACTTTATCTATAATTCAGGGACGAATTATTCTTTTTAGGGGGGAAGAATTGTAAAACCCGCATGCTTTTACCATGAATAGTGCCCTTAAGCTCGTACGTCCTAGATTAAAACGTACATCATTTAGTATTGATCACATTCATGTGCTAATAATCAAGCAAGTGCATACGTGTGTGACATGACAAGTATCGATTACGTACGAACTCATGATAAACAAGTTAATAAATATATCACGTGAACATAATTAAATCATGATCACCATTTAAAATACATATTAGAATACTTACGTAAATACATATAATATAATTACGAGTGTTAAGATTACGGTAACTACATGATTAAATAAACAGAAACACTTCAGACACGAACACGTTTAACCACGAACGAACACGAAACATCGGGACACGAGAAAGGTACGGGTACCCCATGTGGGGCCCCCATACCCACGGCACAACCACAAGGAAATGGGCTAAGCCCATGGACTTTTACAAGTAAAGGGGGGTTATGTAACTTTTCATTTCATTTCACTTTTACAAGAAAATAAACAAAAACCCTAAAAAGAGTTTTTCTCCTCCTCCTTTTCTCCTCTTGTGCCGCCACCTTAACATCACCATAGGAGGGTGATTAGTTGATTTTGATCTCAAAAACTATTGTTATAATCAGTGTTTGTTCATCCTTTTTCCAAGCTACATAGTGGTATACCTTTCTAACCCTTCTTTTTAATTCTTTTTAATTCTTTTAATCTTTGATTATTTTCATGAACATGTTATTATTTTCTTATTAAAACATGGTAATTAATCATTGATCTAACATGTTTTGGGGTTAATTAAAATCAAAGATTGATTTAAAGGGGTGTTTGTTTTTAGCCGCCTAGCAAAACAAACCCGAGGGGGGTTTGGTTTGCTATTGCCGCCACCACCAAGACCATTTTTGGTCTTGGTTGGCTCATGTGGGACCCACGGCAGTAAGGAGGCACACGTGCCCCGAGTTTGGCTCGGGGTACGGTGTCGAATTCATGCCCGATTCATGGTTCGTTGGTTAAATCATGATTTATGCTTCATGTTAATTTTATGAATTATGAACTTAGGATATAATTAATTAATAACATGAAATATTAATTAAATCATGACTTAGGTTATTTTAATTATTAGTTTAACATGACATTAATTTAACCTAAGTATTTTATGTTATAAGTTATAATTAATTAATTATTAAAACATGCCTATAATTAATTAATTTAGACATGACTTAGGTTATATTATTAATAATAATAATACACATTTTAACCTAAGTAATTCATTTCATTTTAATTAAAACATGTTATACTTTAATTAAAATGCTTAACCTATAGTTTAATTAAAATACATGAAATAATAATTAAACTATATACTATATCATATGACTTAAGAAACAAGCTTATAAACACTTAGACTTATATGTTAGCTTATGTAACCAGCTTAATCTATTAATGGAAACCTTCTATATATGGAAATCTATCTATTTCAGGCAGCTAATCTAATCATGGAAACCTTCTATATATGGAAACTTATTTAATTAAGGCAGCTGATCTATTTTTGGAAACTTTCTATTTTTAGAAACTAATCTATTTTAAGCAGTAAATTCTATTTTAGGAAACTTTCTATTTTTGGAAACTTTCTATTTTTGGAAACTTTCTATTTTTGGAAACTTTCTATTTTTGGTAACTTTCTATTTTTGGAAACTTTCTATTTTTGGAAACTTTCTATTTTTGGAAACTTTCTATTTTTGGAAACCTGCTATTTTTGGAAAGTTACTTATTATTACACAGTAAGTATAATAATACATGAAACGCCAGTAATACTTAATCAGATTAATCAGAATACTAGATAAACACAGTTTAAGGCTTTAAACAGTGAACCATGACCTAAAACATACCAAATCAGCTAAAATGAGACACAAAACCCAGTACGTAATCAGTGAATCGATACTTATACACGTGTGTATTCATGTAGCGTTAGTGATCCAGAAGTAGGAGTCTTTCTTCCGTTCATTCACTGGACTTGAGGTACGGATTCCCGTCCTTTCAGTATGGACATTCTTTCCTTATTAGGATTTCCCCGTATGCAGCCAACTGTTTTCCCCAGCATTTGTTTTATTGTTTTGAACTGCTTATGTTTAATTAGCATAATCTATAGCCATATACAAGCATGACCAGTTTCACCTAGTTATGGAGGTACCATAACCATAGCGTTGGAGGCACCGATGTTATGACTTCCCCACGGCGGAGTGATTGCTCGTGGCGTCCCTTTTCAGTTTTGGCCATATTATTATATCAGGTGGGGCGTATGGGTGCATCCTAGTTACATGTTTTATTCAGTTTATCATGGTGAATGTGGTGTGTGCCTTGCACCCTTCACAAGGAGTTGATCCCTCCTACCCAAATCCGTATATTGATTAGAGGCATCCCCTCTAATCAGCATGATGAGGTCACCCCTCCAAGTATTCATGCACGTGACCTTTTCATGACCTATATGGGCTATGGTATATACATGTTAAAACAGTTTTCACAAGATAAACATAAGGCTTTTCAAACTATAAAACCAGTTTTCTTGATACTTAACCAGTTTACTCAGTACTTAGTCTTCCGCTGTTATATGTTACATGCTTATCCTGTTTCATGCTATACTGTACATCCGTGCACTGAGCGTCTTGCTCAGCCGTTTTCCTTTCCATGTTCCCAAAACGGCAGGTACTCAGGGACGCTCGTAGATCTCAAACGTACGTGCATATGGATTGGAAGCTTTACTGTCTTTCTTTACTTTATGCATTTCCTTTACTTTGATACAGTTGCTATGGACATTGTTTCGTCCTTTCCTTTTACAATATTTATGTTTGTGTGTGATGAGCTTTACTTTGGGGTACCGATGTTTGATTCCGGTATTTCCCTTTTATGGTTGAATAATGCTTAGACATTTATCCTTGTATGCTTTGATGACACGCCATGATTATGCGTAATATTCCATTTCCAAAATGGGGTGTTACATTACATATTAGAAGAAAGACACAACAAGGTAGATAGTCATACACACAATATGAGTATCTAAAGCAAAAGATATGGAAAATAAACCACAAAGCATAAGCTATTCTAATAGTGATAATTTTCCAAGATTGCTTAAAATGTAATAGATTCTAAAACAACTAATGTATTAAAGACTCCAAGAGTGCTTAGTCCTTTAGTTGGAAAAATAATACGACGATGCATCATTCGAAGTTTTGTCCACCAGAACGAAAACTTAGAGAGGAGGTCGAGTGAGGAGGAATTCAAGGAAATTTAACTTCCCATACACATGAGCAAGTTCAATTTGTTGAAATCGACAACAAGCACACGAGGATCCATGATGCAACACAAAATCGGTTGATGAGGGAAGGCCATCGAACCTAGGGTTTGGTGGTGGTAGGGTGATAGGGTAGGAAATGTTTTAACAATGCCTTGTGAGGTTTGGGAAGGTTGAAAAGTCATTAAGTTGGGGGGTGTTGAAGGATTGTGGTGGTGGGGGAACATTTTCCTTTGCTCTGGTGATGGGGTTTATGGTATATGTCTCATTCCAATACTTGATTGGAGAGAAGGTGGGGTTTTGGGGTGGTTTGGAAGAAGAAGGTTCATTTTTCTTGATCCAAATAGGTCGAACCGAGATTTTCGGTTTCTTTGAAAGCTTGGATGAGGAAGCTTTGGGTGTGGAGGGTTGTGACAATGAAATGTCAAGGTTATGAATGGAGGAGTTAGGCATTGTTGAGGTGTGAGAATGAAATCTCAAGGTTGGGGGTATAAGAAGAATGTAGTCAAGGATTTGAACACAAAATGTGAAGTGTCAAGGAATGTTTAGCCAAATTGAGTAAACATGGAATCTTGACAGGGTATATGGTTAAAATTTTTTTGACCAAAAACGAGTCAAAAGATGGCTGTCCGCGGTACCTTATAGGGACCGGAGCTTCCTTATCACTTAAGGAACCGCGCGACTTTAATGAGCCGCGTGCAGTGGACTAGAAACCATGTTTTTCCAGGATTTTGAGAAAAACTAAGACTTTTTCAAAAAGTTGCAAATCTTGGAATTTTACCTCTATTAGCAATAAATTATGATAGGGTTGCATAAAAGCAACACATTCACAAAGAATGTCTTGACAAAGGGTGACAAAATATTTAGATAACGTTTTGAACCAATTTTAGTCAAGTTTTAGAGGTTGTGATAGATTTAGGTTCAATTTTAATTTCAAATTAAAGTTGATTAATGTGCACATAAGTATAGAAACACACAATGCTAAATCCATTGACCAACTTCATGAAAAACTCATGAAGGAAGAAAGTACAATAATAAAAGAAAAAGAAAAACAACTAACTAATACAAAGTTAGCTTAACACTAGGTCTAGATGAGTAGTCTTCTTTGGCTTGGTTTTGTTGAAAAACACTTATTAAGAAAACTCATCATTCATCTCCTAGGAGGAGGCATGGAGAACAAGGCAATCAAGAACTCTTGCAACCTCCTATGTAGTCCAAACATCTCCATCCTAAGGTTATAGATGATGTAGTGGTTGTAGAGGCAACATGAACAATTAGGACCATGAGTCTCTTGGAACCCATAGTAAGGATCACCCATGAGGAGGGAGAGTGGGACACCCAAAATTGGAGTGTTTGAGGGAGGTGGAGGTGGAGGAGGCATGTTCTACAAGGGTGGAGGTGGAGGAGGCATGTTCTCCAAGGGTGATGTGGGTGGGTGTGGAGGCAAGCTCTCCAATGGTGAGATGGGTGAGTGTGGAGGAATGTTATCCAAGGGTGGTGATGTGGGTGAGTTTGGAGGGGTAAATGGTGAAGTCACCAAGGTATCATCAAAGTCATTCACAAAAGGAATGCTTTGGATTGGTAGGGGTTGGGTAGTCACATCCAAGGGTGCACTTGGAGTGAAGGGTGAAGATAGCTCATTCATTCTTGAGTGGAATGAAGAGGAGGTAGAACCATGAGAATGGTTAGTACCATGGGTGGAGGTTGTCTTGCATGGTGCAAGAGGTGGTGAGGGTGATGAAGAAATGAGAATTGGAACAATCTCATTTTTGGGTGTGTGAAAGGGTGAGGAGCTAAGCTTGGGTACCTTAATCCTAATCTTAAGGATTTTCTTTGGGGTGGAGGTTTTGGAAGAGTTTGAGGTTTTTGTAGAAAGCATGGTTGTAAAGGGTGGTTTAAGGGTTAGGTATGAATGGTTTGATGTGTGAAGAACATGGCTAACAAGGTGGGTTTAAATGGGCAAGGGGATGATCCAAACTAGTAATGGGTTAAAATCATTTTAGGTGAATAATGAATTTAGGTAACCTAGTTTAGGAAATGTGCAGGTTTTTGAAAAGAATCATGCAAGGTTTACACAGATTGAAGAAAATAGTGTAAAGCAAAGATTCTGTCAGACACAGTAGCCGACGGTTCCTTATCTAGGACTGACGGTTCCTTATCGATAAGGAACCGCTGGTCGATATGGAACCGCGACTAGAGGTGTTCAAAAATCACACATCCTCAAATTTTGGTTAACCCAGATTTTTACCAAAGGATTCACAAGCCAAAGATAACTACTGACCAAAATCTAGGAAGCTAAATAACATATAGGATGCACAAAGCTATGCTAATCACAAACATGATGGCATAGACAACATTTAGGATGAAAATAATTAGTAATCCAAACAAGTAGCATTAGTTAATACACAACCAAACCAAAGTAAAAACAAGCAAATGTTTAAACATCACATGACATGTATACTTTGAAACAATTCAAAGTCTTCACCTCCTTTTCTTGCCCAATCCCTTGATCATGTTTCCCAAGAACTTGAATCCCTTCCTTGACTCAACCCAATGTTAATGCAATTCACCTCGAGTCCTAAGATTTTCACGGTAGAGATGCTCCATATTGAGATCTTCCGGTACTTCACTAGAATAATGAGGTGGAGGAGCTAAGTCTTCAAGTCCATCCTCAAATGGGTTTGAGGATGGGTGGGAATTACTCGAAGAGTTGAAATGAGAACTAGTACCAATGCCATCACCATCACTTGTTGGCATATGGGTGTCCTTATCATCCGGCTCTTGATGATCGGATTTTCGCGAACCTCGATCACTTCTAGGCTTTCTTTCATATACCTCTTGAATAGGTAACATAACCTGATGAACCGGGTGAAAGCGAGAAAGGTCGAGTTGAGGAAAATCATGAGCAACCCTTTTGAAAAGGCGAGTAAGAAGCATAGCATAGGGAAGGTTTGTTTTGGGCTTTGAAAGGGCATAATTTATTCGTCGAGCGATATAGAATGCCAAATTGTACTTGGTTGATGTAAAGATGCAAAATAACATATGCACCATACAAGCCGGGATATGATCTCGGTTTCCACCAAGACAAAATACATTCTCCCTAAGGATATTTTCCCATTGGACCATAAAATCCTTAAGGTCGCTTGAGATCACTACATAGCGATTCACATGCCGCACATTAGTATGAAGGCTTCTCACAACGTTTCCATCACGCTCTTTAGAAATGATATCAAGGATGAATTGTAGATCAATTTCGGCGTGGTCATTTGGAGGTTTGTCGTTGGATTCCAAGAGAGCATCAAGTCTCCATTTGTCCGTGAAACGACAAGTGCCTTCATATGGCACACCAAGAATATCACCAAAATCATCGAGAGAATATTGAATGATTTGATCATTCAACAAGAATCGAATGAATATTTCGCCATTGAATTCAAGCATGGTGTAAGAGCTAAAGAATTCAAGAAGGAACAAGGAATATATATCTTCGTCTATGAAGAGCAAGCAATCAAACCCAATATGCCCAAACATAGATTTGATATAATCATACCCCGTTATTCCTTCATCTACAACTCTACCCTCATGGAAATTTTGAGTTGAAAGAGATGAAAAGGAGTTTTGAAGTTGAGTGGAAGTAAAGGTTTGGGAAATGTTTGGCATATATTGTCTAGTGAGTTGATGATCCTTTTGGTATTGTGAAGGCATGATTAGTACCTAAATACAAACAAGAAAATATATTTCCAATCACTCATATGAAAAGTTAAAATTAAAAATCAAAATATGAGAATGTGTTATATCAATTTCTTGACAAACAAAGGAGTGAATCCATATCATTCTCATGTTCACAATGTAACTATTCCATTATTTACCAAGAACATATGAACTATGTTGGATCAACAATGGACTAGAACATTGGTCTTTCAAAACAAGATTTTTAGGTAAGCATTAACAATGTCATTACCTATTTGTTCATGGGTTCATCTCAAATCCATCTTTTAACCAAAATTATTTAACCAAAATTAAGATTTGTTCTACAAGTGGGTTTTAGTGAAATCTCAATGAATATGAACCTAAGGAATCATAGTAAAATAACCATGTCAACCCACATTCCTATTAAGGTTCTAATTCAATTTCAATTTTAAAAATCCCCAATTATGAAAGGATGAACCCTAGAACAAAATAGATGAAATTAAAAGAAAATACTTACAATTAATTGATGTTAGATGAAGTATGAGTGAAACCCAAAACTTGGAATCAATTAATTTGAGTGATTGAAGGTTTTTGAAGCTTCAACAATGGTGGAAGGAGGATAACCCGTCGACAGTGTCTTTTTGGGAGAGAGAGAGATAATGGTTTGAAAAAGAATAAAATAATAAAACTGGCGCTCTGATAAGTTTTACTGCCCGCTGTTCCTTATCGATAGAGAACCGCGGGTTTGAACCGCCAGAGATAAAGAACCGCCTACAGAGGCAGGTTTTTATCAATGAAATACGCCAAATTTTAAAAACCAAGTTTTTCTAAAATACTTAACAATATGTCTTAAACTTATTAGAATACCATTGGATCATCATAACACTAAGCAATATGCCTTAATGAAGGATTACGAGTTGAATTGAGATCGAAAAGAATAAACGGACAAACGACTACTCGTAGCGAAACAACAAAGTGGATATAAGTCAAGGGAAGTGAATCAAGACTAAGACCAATGCTCAATGGATTAATGACAATCCTCAAATCATGGAGACGAAGAGCTTGTGTCATATATAGTGGTTTAAGACGTGCCTTTCTGGCGTAGTGTTAAACGGCTTTGGTAATGAACAAACACAAAGCAAATATTGATGCATAGACTAAGATCACTTTCAATAATAGTCTTACTCTAAACCAAAGTATGAGCAAGGTATTAATTCACTTTCTCTCCCACAAAGGGCCTACTAACCGTATGGGTGCAAACCATGGATATCATGCTTGATACTTTAAGCTACTACTAACTCACTCTACATAACCATAGTGAGTCAAGTATCCAAGCAATGAAGGTTTGAGAGGATAAAAGAAAGGAATCACAAACCACAAACAAATGTCAAGGCAAGGATGCCAAGAACAAGCACATAGTCAAGTAATGATCAAAAGAATGATCAAAGGGCGTGTGGAAGAACGAAAACGTACCTTGGCCACAAAGAGCATTCCAATCCATCAAGGAATCAATGCAAGCCCCAAGAATGACTATGATGAATACTAAGTCTTCAAAGGCTAGTATCATTCCAATCATCTTGATGTCATCATTCAAGGATGTTGAAGATCGATGAAGATGAATCTTCTACAAGTGCAAGTGACTCAATTCACAACCAATTTAATGATTGATCTTCATGAGTACGTACATAAAACAAGATTCTAAACTAGTATATACATTTCAAGAGTAGATCTACAATGCATAAATGCTACTAATCTAAGAGTGTTGCAAAATTACCAATTAAGAGACCTATTTTCTAAGAAGAAATAGTTTTGACCAAAGAGAAACTTTAGTACAACTTAACCTTCTAATTTGAGGAGACAATGAATCGATCCAAGTTTTTAAGTACAATATACTTCAAAGATCTTGAGTGACCATCTCTCTGATACCAATTGTAGAAACTAGAAGGGGGGGGGGGGGGGTTGAATAGTGTCTCTTTGATTGGATACCTAATTAAAATTACTTTCAATTAGGTTTGTATCAAAACTATCTTTTACTTGAAGCTAAGTTGCATAATGATTAAGTTCAATTCAAATGCATTAGCAATGATAATAGGTAAGTGTAATGATAATGAAATAAGTAAAGAGTAAGGAAAGAGACAACCTAGGTGGGAAGACACCAAGATTTATAGTGGTTCGACAACGAGGCTCTATCCTCGTTTCTACTCCACTCCTCGAGTACACCTACTCGAGATTTTGACTATATCCACAAGCTCCCTTCTTGATGGAGAAAACCTTACATCGTCGCTTACATTATTTTCCGACACTAAGCTAAATGTCGAGACCTAATCTTTATCTAGGACCAATCTACACAATGTTGCCTACTTCAAAATTTAACGACACACGGCTAGATGTTGAGTTATAATCTCAAGGTAGAACCAATCTTCACGACGTTTCCTAATTCACCATTTTACGACACAAGGCTAGATATCGAGTTCTAATCCAAAGCTAGAACCAATCTTTACGACTCTTCACTTTGAAGCTAAGTGAGAACTTCACACAACACAACTACTAATCACTTTCAAGTTAAGTGAGAACTCACAAGACACAACCACATCACTTTATAGTTTAGTGAGAACTACTAATCAATCTATTACAACTCAACTAAACATATCCAAGTACACACGTGTAGCTTGGATCTACACAACATAAATCCAAGCAAACACATATGTAACGGATGTACACAACAAATCCAAGTATTCACAAATAGCTTGGATGAACACAACTAGTCCAAGTATTCATAAATACAATGGATTAACATAAAACAAAAAGGGTATCATGATGAACATGACTAGCTCATGGATTCATCTTTATCACAACACTAGTGAGTGAGTGATCTTCTCTTTGGACAAGGTAAAGGAGGGGATCAAGAGGATAATCATATGTAAACATACTTAACACATTAAGTGATCATTTAATAATGATTATGCTATAGAAAAGAGAAAGGGGCTGAGGAAAACGTCTAGAGAGGCTTGTTGGAAAATGAGATTTGATCCACTATTTAAAGGAGACAAAGTGCAACGGCTATCTGGGCGCGGTACCTTATCTAGCCCGGCGGTTCCTTATCGCTAGAGAACCGCCTAGCTACTTAAGGTTCCGCCCGTAGACTACGCTCCGTTTTTTTGTCTGTTAGTGGGGTAGGAATATCTGAGGTATTTTAAACCTTCAAAGGATATTCTAATGGCATATGGAATATGATATTTTCAAATTTACATTTTCCATTTTAATAAAACATTTTCTTAAAAAGAAAGTTTATTAAAAAATCTTTTGTCATATTAACAAAAGTGAGTTTTAAGGATAATCACTTTGATGATCACTAAGTATGATTAAGAAAAGTTAGTGATATGATTATTACCTTGATGATAGTGTTAGTTAAATAATTCGTTTTATGTTTTACACTAAATGTGTTGTATAGTTTGTTGTGATCAAAACTAAGAAATATTAGTTAACACTAATAATGTTTTTAGGCATCACTTGCATTAACAAGTAGTTTAGCAAAATCTGAACTTCATTTTTAAGATAAAACGTGATTCATCACATTCCATATATAATGGTATCTTATTAATCTTCTTAGCTCAAGTCATACGCGACCTTCTAACCTTGATATCTTTTGGAAGAAAGGAAGATATTGTTATCTTGAATCAATCATCATATTGATTCTCCTAATGAACATACCACAACAATGTTGTATTTATTTAGGGTTAATATTGTAAGTAATCTAACAACATTTAAGATAAATATATATCTTTTAGTTTACCTATATACCAAATAAATCATTTTCATGGTATAATAGATTTCCTAACCATTTGCATGCTTTATAACTCAAGTACTTCTAACATAAGTCACTTCATTTTATGTTTTAAAAAACATAAAAGTTATAATTTCATTATACGTTTTAAGTCATTTTGAAAATGACTCCATATATATGTCTTAGCGAAAAGAGATCATACATTAACGTCTTACTTTATTTTATACGTCTATCAAGACTTTTATGTTTGTGACTTTATATAATAAATCATAAACATGTATAACTAAAGTAATCATGAACACCACTAGGTTTCATTAATCTTTCAAGTTAATTCACTACTATGTCTATTTATGTAATTCCAAGAATACACAAATATTTTACTTTAGTAGTATAAGATTACTCTATGTATTTATGTCATTCAAGGAATTGTCCATTTTAAGAAATCGCAAAATAATCCACGCCGGATCTCACGACATGTGGATATTTTACCCTTGTGTTTACAATTTAGTCCAAGCTCTCACATGACTAAATCAAAACAACAAGTGTTTCTTAATGTGAATGATATATATACTTTTAAGTAGTCTTCTAATCATATCCACACATAATCTAACTTTCATCTAATAAATATTAGATTGTTAGTCTCTTATCTTAAAGACAAGAGAATCATATCTTTATGAGTTGTTTCTTGCACACAATGTTCATTTCTCCCACTTGTGCATGGACCAACCTCATATATTAGATAAACATCACGTCTAACGTTCGTTTATACAAATATGATTGTGTCATATATACTAGCTTTTTACAAGTAGATGTAGAACCACTTAATCAATAAGAGTCAGTACATAACTATCCTTGAAGATAACATGGATTATTACCAAAGATAACATGGATTATTACCAAGATGACAAAACTTGTAACTCCCACTGAATTAGAGAAGGTTTTAATAGACTCAAATTCAGAAATACAACACAATTCTCCCACTGAATTTGACAACATTGAAAATGTTTCATAATCAGCAAAATAAATTAGTGTTGTGTTTACTTTCTTACACTTTTGAAAAACACATTCGTAACAATTACTTGTAGTGTTAAAGAGTGTACTCTACTTCGTAAATGACGACTTACCCATCAAATGCTTATAACTTGAAAATTTTGGCATGCAATTTCTTCCTTAATAGGTCTACCAACCCCATAATGGTATGTAGTGCCTATGAATGGTCAAAGCACAACTACTAGACAAAAATGACTAGTTTGCCTTATAACCAATTAGCGATAACTTTTAATAACTCAAAAAATGCATTTTCCTTAACTATTAAAGTTTGCTATGAGTTATGTATTTGAATTTTACATTTCTAAAATCCTTATTACTCCTTCTTCACTCATGGAATATAGTTTAGGTTTATCTTTTCATTTTAAATTGACTTTATCCTCAACCATACGGTTTTAGATCAATAAATGAACAGACCACGTTTATGGTGTAATGTTGCATTAATACATTTGTAAAAGAATTTACAAAATTCAATCTTAGTATTTTTGGTAATACCATTCAAGAAAATAAAATTACCCTAGTAATAATAACCATAATATTTTCCTTAAAAACTAGAATCCAAATTGATATAATTTTATCACATCAGTTGATCTGCTAGCAATAAAAGTATTCAAGATGGTAACTTATCGAACAAAGATTGACAAACAATTTGTAATTTCTAGATTCTTTAAGGGATTTACATTGCCAAAAGTCATTCTGCATTGTAAACATGTTTCATCCCTTTGATAGGTGTGAAAACACCCATCCTTTTACCACTTATTGCTTGCTAAAACGAGACCAAAACGTGTATTAATGTCATTTGTTTGGAATAATGCGTGGTATCGTGTTTTTGTTGTGTTTCAGAGCCAAACGTATAAATATTGAAGAAAACATGGGATTGCACGGGTTTTATCGAAGAAAAAGACGAAAGACGAAGTCTAAAGTCCAAGAGTGCAAAAGATTTGAAGTCAATGGGCCTATTTGAAGATTTATCGAAGAAAAGGACCAAAGATGGAAGATTTATATATGTCGAAGAATTCAAGTCTATTAAATGAAGAAATGAAAAGACGAGTTGAATTTATTCATCGACAAATCCCGAATCAAAGTCGAAAACGTCAACTTTATTAAAGAGACGAGAAGACAAAAAGAAAGGAGAAAAGCCCACTCACCAACCCACTCACAAGGCCTATAAATAGAACCTCCTCACCAAAAAAATAGACTAGTTTTTATTCTTCCTTTTTTTTGGTTCGTTTAAGCCAACACCATTAGGGTGTTTGGCACTTTTTTCATCCTTCAATCCATATTTATGTAAGTTTAATCTTTACCTTTATTTGTTTGAATCCTAATCTTTAATATAAGCTTTACTTTAATCTCGTTCTTCTTTCTTTTTGATTCTAAGTTTTTTAAGTTTTGATTTGGTTTCCTAAAATCATGTGGGTTTTGTGTTTTTATTGATTTTGATTCGAGAAAACTTGTTGTTTTGGATGTTTAGGTGTTTAATAAATCTTATTTGATTGATTTGGTTGTGTTCTTGAGTTTTTATAGTTTTTATTAAGTGGGTTTTGATTAATCTAGTTTTAATTTCAAGATTTGTTGGTTGGGTTTGATTGATTATTGTTAGTTGATGTTTAATGGTTAGTTTGGTTTAGTCTTTAGATTTAACTTGGTTTATTTGGATTAAATTCGTGTTTACAAAGTATTTGTTTTCCCATGTTTTTCGTGACTGTTAGTTTTCCCAGTTTTTACCGAACAAGTCAATTCTCCTGAACGATTAAGTTTTACCGAACCAATCATTTTTTCGAACAAGTCTATTTTTCCGAACGAAGCTATTTTTCCGAACGAACCAATTATTTTTCCCGAACCAATAAATTTTCCCGAATGAGCATTTTTTTCCGAACCAACAATTTTTACCAAACGAGCATTTTTCCCGAACCAGTGAATTTTTCCGAATGAGCCATTTATTCCGAATCAAGCTTTTTCCCGAATGAGCTAATTTTCCAGAACGAATAGATTTTTCCGAACTAAGCTATTTTTCCGAGCGAACAAATTATTTTTCCCGAAGCAATAAATTTTCCCGAACGAGTTGATTTTTCCCGAACGAGCATTTTTTACCAAACCAAGCTTTTTCCTGAACGAATCAATTTTACCGAATGAGTAGTTTTACTTAGATTTGTAATTTTTATTTTTCCGAAAAATAGCACGTTTCCCGAAATCTCTGTTTTTTCCAAGTAGTTTTCTAATTTTACAGAAAAAGTGTCAGTTTCTCTTGATATTGTTTCTAGCTTATTTTTAATTCGTTTATTCGTTTCGCTTTACCCTTTAAGTAGAAATAGAATACCAAACTTTCTTTTATTCACCAAAAATGATTAAGTCTAATTTAAAACCGGAAGTCAAGTCGAATTGAATCGAAAAAGAACTTACTAAAAATTGAATATTAAAATGGCGTCGTTGTCGGCTCTTTTCGTAAAGATTAATGGTTTTTTTGTGAGAAAAATTGGATTTTGTGATCCGTTCCCCGTGAACGTTACTTTCTAAGCATCAAAAAATTTCAAAAAATTTCAAAAATCCTAAAAAATATAAAATGTTCAAAAAAATCCAAAAAATAGAAAAACATAAAAAACCAAAAATATTTTTGCTCTATTTTTCTTTTGTAGGTGTATGCGTACCCGATCACGCAAGAAGAAATCCATTCAAGCTACTATCATTCAACCTCCGGTTGTCGAGCCTCCTGTTGTTAACACAATGGATAACCGTCCAATGATCGAGCTTTTGCAAGCGCACGTAGAGGGCAACACCGATGCTATTGTCATACCCGAGATTGGAGCCAACAACTTTGAGCTCAAATCCGGCTTCATTCAAATGGTCTCTGCTCAACCATTCTTGGGGCGTACATTTGATGATCCTCATGACCATATCAAAGGGTTCCTTCAACTCGCTAATACGGTCAAATAAAATGGGGTTTCAGAAGAGGTAATTCGCTTGCAACTTTTTCCTTTCTCTTTAGAGGGAAAGCCCGTCATTGGCTTGCAAAGGAACGGCCACAAAGTATTCTTACGTGGGCGGATTTAGAGACCAAATTCATCAACTAATTTTTCCCACCCTCACGTACTACCGCTTTGCGGAATGAAATCATTAACTTTGAACAAAAGTACGGTGAGACTTTTAGTGAATCTTGGGACCGTTTTAAAGAACTTTTAAGAAAGTGCTCACAACATGGTTTTACAAAAGTGCATCAAATTCACACTTTTTACAATGGTTTAAGCATGAATGACCAAGATTAACTAAATAGTGCCTCGAGGGGTAACATTTTGGTTAAGTCTTCTAATGCCGCGTGGGATATTAATGAGAATAAGTCTATAGTGCAAACTAAGAGTGTTCGGGCTAATGTGGCTAGTCCTAGTACTAGTGAGAACGACAAGAGAATTGATAAGCTTACTTCGATTGTTGAAGCACTTGCTTTACAAACCGCTAACAATGCCAAAAACAACAATGCGCAAATTAATGCTTTGAGTCAGTCATGCGAAATATGCGGGGGTTCTCATTCATACACCGATTGTCCTTCTACTCATGACAATCCGGAAAATGTGTATGCCGCTAACGGTAACTTTTCTACGGGAGGCTGTCAAGCCCGCCCTCAAGGAGACCGTAACTTGCTAAGTTATCGTTCCACCAACTTTCTTTCCCCACGCGGTTTTCCTCCTACAAACCAAAACCAACAACAAAACCTTAACCGAAACAATCAAAGCCAACCTCGAGCTCCCAACCAATTTCAACCCCAAAGACACCCATATCCACCTCAAAATCAAGTTTACCAACCCGCTCCATACCAACCACCTGCTTATCAAGCACCCCTCCTACGCAACCCACCACATTTAATCACGAGGTTGAAACTTACATGAGGACGAATGACGCGCTGGTGCAGAATCTTCAGCGTCAAATCATCAACTTGAAAGGAGATATGGCGAAACAAGGGAATGATCTTCGAGCCGATATGCGAACCTATTTGAGCAGTCAAACGAATGATTTACGTGATATGATGGCTTCGTTTTTCCAAAGTAATCAACCCTCTTCTTCGGGTTCTCTTCCGAGTAACACCGTTGCTAATCCAAGAGGGGAGATGAAAGCAATCACTACTCGTAGCGGAAAAGGTTATAAGGAATACGAGATTCCTACACCTACCCCCGTGATTGTGACTAAGGAAAACGAACAACTTGCCCCAACTCCTTTACCTTCCAACCCCACTCCCCCACCACCCAAGGCTGTGAGTGACTCTTCTATTCCAAAGCCTTCCTCTCAATCCGATATACCTTACCCTTCAAGGTTGAGGAAAGAGAAGCTCAAAAAGTAAGGATGATATTCAAGTTTCGAACTTTCAAAAATGTTTAAACAATTGAATTTCAAAATCTCCTTTGCTGAGGCTCTCGCTCACATGCCCAAATATGCGAAGATGTTTAAAGATCTTCTAAGTGACAAGGAGAAGCTTCTTGAAATTGCTCAGACCCAACTCAATGAGAATTTCTCTGCGGTTCTTTTAAGGAAATTACCAACAAAACTTGGTGGTCCGGGTCGCTTCTTAATTCCTTGCAACTTTCCGGGAGTAGAAAATTGTATGGTCCTAGCCGATCTAGGTGCTAGTATAAAATTAATGCCTTTAAGTGTCTGGAAACAATTATCTCTCCCTGAGCTAGTCCCCACCAAAATGACATTGGAATTAGCTAACCGTACGGTTGCTTATCCAGTGGGGATAACCGAAGACGTCTTTGTTGGCGTTGACAAATTCATCTTTCCGACGGATTTTGTTATCGTTGAATAGGAAATGGATCCACGTGTTCCATTGATTGTAGGACGTCCATTCTTGAGGACCGGTCGCACTCTCATCGATGTAGACGCAGGCGAACTTATCATGAGAGTTGGTGACGATCAAATTGTCTTCAACATGGGAAAGATTCCTAAACAGCCTTATTCATACGAGAGTGTTACTTGTATTGACGTTCTTAATGAAGCTTGTGAAGAACACTTTAATGATGCTTGCAAAAGTAGTCTTTCTTGTCTTCCCAATGTTGAGACCGTTGCCTCAATTGCTCCGTCATTAACTCCTTTTGGAGAAAGTGACTTTTTTTGATGATTTTGAAGCTAGCTTAGGTACAATTGATCTAAAATATGACGATTCTCCCACCGATTGGGAAGAAGATATTCGTACCCTTGAGAAACTTCTCAATGAGGAATCTTTCTCTCCTCCTTCTCCTAAAGAGGTGACTAATGATGATCCATCGTTAGTTACACCATCTATTGAGGACCCTCCTACTCTCGAGCTTAAGGACTTACCTCCTCATCTCGAATATGTTTTCTTAGAGGGGATTGATCAACTACCTGTTATCATTGCTAAGTACTTAAGATCCGATAAGAAAACTCGTCTCATTGAAGTTCTCAAGAAGCATAAAAAAGCTATTGCTTGGAAAATCTCTGATATTCGTGGAATTGATCCTCACTTTTGCACACATAAAATTCTCATGGAGGACGAATTTAAACCCATTATTCAAAACCAAAGAAAGGTGAATCCCAAGGTCCATGACATTATCAAAACAGAGGTTATTAAACTTCTTGATGCGGGAATGATCTACCCAATCTCGGATTCACCTTGGGTTAGTTCGGTCCATTGTGTGTCTAAGAAAGGCGGAATCACTGTTGTACCCAATGAAAACAACAAGTTGATTCCTACTCGTCTCGTTACAGGGTGGAGAGTTTATATAGACTATCGCAAACTCAATGATGCTACGAGAAAGGATCATTTCCCCCTTCCTTTTATGGAGCAAATGCTTGAACGTCTAGCGGGTAATGAATATTACTGCTTTTTAGATGGTTTCTCGAGGTATTTTCAAATACCCATCGATCCCCAAGATCAAGAGAAGACAACATTCACTTGTCCCTACGGAACATTTGCCTATAAAAGAATGCCTTTTGGCCTATGCAATGCTCCCGGGACTTTCCAAAGGTGCATGTTGGCTATCTTCCATGACATAGTTGAGCAAACCATGGAAGTCTTCATGGATGATTTCTCGGTCTTTGGGGACTCCTTATCTTCTTTCCTTGCCAACTTGGAACGCATGCTTAAGCGGTGTGAAGACAGGCGCCTTGTTCTAAATTGGGAAAAATGCCATTTCATGGAAAAAGAAGGCATTGTGCTTGGACATAAAATCTCAAAGCCGGTCTTGAAGTGGACCATGCTAAAGTTGATGTCATAGCCAAATTATCTCCACCTTCAACCGTGAAGGGTGTGAGAAGTTTTCTCGGGCATGCGGGCTTCTATCGTCGATTCATACAAGATTTTTCTAAAATCGCTCGCCCGATGACCCACCTCTTGGAAAAAGATACTCCCTTTATCTTTTCTAAAGAGTGTATTGAATCCTTCAATCTTCTTAAGGAAAAGCTAACTAAGGCAGCGGTCTTGGTTACCCCTAATTGGGAGCTACCTTTTGAATTGATGTGTGATGCTAGCGACTTTGCTATTGGAGCGGTTTTGGGACAAAGGATAAACAAACATTTCCAACCGATCTATTACGCTAGCAAAACAATGACAGGGGCTCAATTGCATTATATGACAACCGAAAAAGAGCTTTTAGCTATTGTCTATGCCTTTGAAAAATTTCACCCCTATCTTGTTTTATCCACCACCATCGTATATACGGACCATTCCGCGTTGAAGTACTTGTTGACCAAACAAGATTCTAAGCCAAGACTTCTTCGTTGGGTTTTGCTCCTTCAAGAATTTAAAACCGAAATTCGTGATAAGAAGGGCGCTGAAAACCTAGCAGCGGATCATCTTAGTAGACTCGAGGATCCATATCAAGGGGAGCACCCAAATAAAGAGATTAATGAATCTTTTCCCCTGGAGACCTTGATGTCTATTAATTCGAATCTTGATGAGACCCCGTGGTTTGCGGACACTGCAAACTACTTGGCGGGTGGAATTCTCATCGACGGGTTAACATCCTAACAAAAGAAGAAGTTCTTTAAAGATGTTAAGACTTACTTTTGGGATGACCCGTATCTCTTCAAACAATGCGATGATCTGATTATTCGCCGGTGTGTTGACGGACCCGCAGCTCTAGATATTCTAGAAGCTTGCCATAAAGGACCCACCGGTAGTCACTTTGGTCCCAACTACACCGCGAAGAAAGTGTTTGATTCGGGATTTTATAGGCCCACCATTTATCATGACGCTCACGAAATGGTTAAAAATTGTGATGCTTGCCAACGACAAGGAAAGATCACACATAAAGATGAGATGCCTCAAAATTTCATACAAGAATGTGAAATCTTTGATGTATGGGGTATCGACTTTATGGGGCCATTTCCATCATCTAAAGGGAACAAGTACATCCTCGTAGCCGTTGACTACGTTTCTAAATGGGTTGAAGCTAAAGCCTTACCCACTAACGATGCGAGGGTGGTTGTGATCTTTTTGAAACAACTATTTGCTAGATTCGGTGTGCCTCGTGCTATTATTATTGATCGCGAGACTCATTTTTGCAATGATCAATTCGCAAGAGTCATGGCTAAGTATGGTGTCAATCACCGACTTTCCACCGCGTATCATCCACAAACTAATGGCCAAGTCGAGGTGTCCAACCGTGGACTCAAACGAATCTTAGAACGTACCGCGGGAGAGCATCGTGCCTCGTGGGCCGATAAGTTAGATGATGCTTTGTGGGCTTTTCGTACTGCATATAAGACCCCGATTGGTTGTACACCTTATCGTCTTGTGTACGGGAAAGCATGCCACCTCCCAATTGAGTTGGAGCACAAGGCTTATTGGGCCTTGAAATGGGCTAACTTCGACATCAACAAAGCTGGTGACTTGAGAAAAATCCAACTCAATGAACTTAACGAATTGAGGAATGAAGCTTATGAGAACTCACTGATCTATAAAGAGAAGATCAAGCTCATTCATGATTCCAAGATTAAGAACCGAGAGTTCCAAGTTGGAGATAAAGTTTTACTCTTTAACTCTCGGTTGAAAATCTTTTCCGGAAAACTGAAATCTCGTTGGTCCGGCCCATTCACCGTTGCTAATATTTTTCCATATGGTACTATTGAGCTAGCTCAGCCTAATGGACCTAATTTTAAGGTGAATGGCCAACGAGTGAAGATGTACTTTGGAGAGGACATCTCGCATGAGATGATTCCATATCTTTCCACCTTTCCTTTGAATTAATTCGGGACCGAGTCAGGCTCGTGACTTAGTTAACAAAAACAAGCGCTCTTCGGGAGGCAACCCGAGTATCTATCCTCCCCTTTCCGTTTTTCATCATAAGTGTAGGGGGAGCTATACAGGTTGTTTGTGTTTGTGTGGTGATGTGATTGCAAGGATAAGTGCACTTTTGGAATCTTTGAAGAACCGTGCTCCCGTGTTATCCGCAAATCCGGTTCTATCTCTCAACTATCGTGATTCAATTTTGTACATACATAAAACTTGCAATTGATCACTTTAGTTGTCTCTTCCTTAGCTTGATTTAACCAACATACACAATGTCATAAGTGTAGGGGAGCCCTTTCCCACATACTTAAACATTGAGGACAATGTTTATATTAAGTGTAGGGGAGACTTATATCGAAGTAATAAGTGGGCTTTTCCATTAAAGTGTCCTCATTTAACCGGAAAATCGTCTTTTTTGGCATTTTTCAAATTTTTAATTAATTTTGGCCAAGTAGTGGTAATTTTTAAATTTTATGTCTTTTATTTCCTTCCTTTTATCATTGCTATCATATGTATATATCCTGAAATAAAGTCAAAAATAAAAGAAAAATCAAAAATATTAATGAAGTGGTTTAGCTAGTTTAGAAGTCTTTGATATATTAGGCCCGTTGTGATTATTTTGACTCAACTCGAATTTACTTATCTAAGTTTATTCTAGCTAGTATCCTTAACCATGTAGACCTTAACTGGTTTATTATGCTAAGCATCCACGAGTCTCATTACTTGAGATTTTAAATTGTGGAGAACGAGAAATGATAGAAGTCAATTATAAGTCGGTATTCTTGCATAATCACACTTGGTGTAAGTATAAGCTTTTTCTCCCATCGCCTTAAATAATAAATGCAATAAGTAAGGTCTTACGGTTTGAAAAGTTACTTAGCTTCTAGCCCAAAATCGTTTAGAAGTTGCTCGGTAATGATAAGAGTTCATAGCCAAGGCATAACTTATTGAAGCGGGACGCGAAGATTGGCGAGTCCGAAAAGGCCCTAACAAGGCATGAGGATTCCATTTTATTGCTAAAGATCCAAGATGATGTGAAAAGCATTATTCCCAAAATCAATATGAAGGATCAAGACGCACGACGAAAAGCAATCAACTCCCATAAAGATCATGGAGAAGTCTATCCGAAAAGACCCTAACAAGGTACGAGGATAAATAGATCCAAGTCCGAAAAGGAGGCGGATCGTTGTATTTCAAAATCTCAAATAAAGATTGAAGAAATAATGATGAAGTCGTGGTCAACAAAGTTGAAGTATCTCTCAAAATACTCCAAGTGAAGAAATTCTATAAATGAAGAGAAGACCATAATTTCAAGAACGTCTCTCAAGATTCTAAGTATGAAGTACATGCCAAATATCGGTCCAAGAAAGGTCTCAAATCGTGAAGCGAGTTATGCCAAGATATGAACTTTTTGAGGTCTCGAGAAGCAGTTTTAAGAGATTTTGTCCTTTAGCAAATTATTGATTAAATCGTCCTACTTTATTTTCGGCCTAATAAATTATCGAAATAAGTATAAAAATGTATCTTCATGATCATTCTAAGACAAAAATAAAATATAAGAGATACACCTAGGAATAAGGGAGTTTAAGTGTATACTTAAGCCAAATTGACATAATTTTATCACATCAGTTGATCTGCTAGCAATAAAAGTATTCAAGATGGTAACTTGTCGAACAAAGATTAACAAACAATTTGCAATTTCTAGATTCTTTAAGGGATTTACATTGCCAAAAGTCATTTTGCATTGTAAACATGTTTCATCCCTTTGATAGGTGTGGAAACACCCATCCTTTTACCACTTATTGTTTGCTAAAACGAGACCAAAACGCGTATTTAATGTCATTTGTTTGGAATTATGCATGGTATTGTGTTTTTGTTGTGTTTCAGAGCCAAACGGATAAATATTGAAGAAAACATGGGATTGCACGGGTTTTATCGAAGAAAAAGACGAAAGACAAAGTCTAAAGTCCAAGAGTGCAAAAGATTTGAAGTCAATGGGCCTATTTGAAGATTTATCGAAGAAAAGGACCAAAGATGGAAGATTTATATATGTCGAAGAACTCAAGTCTATTAAATGAAGAAATGAAAAGACGAGTTGAATTTATTCATCGACAAATCCCGAATCGAAGTCGAAAACGTCAACTTTATTAAAGAGACGAGAAGACAAAAAGAAAGGAGAAAAACCCACTCACCCACCCACTCACAAGGCCTATAAATAGAACCTCCTCACCAAAAAAATAGACTAGTTTTTATTCTTCCTTCTTTTGGTTCGTTTCAGCCAACACCATTAGGGTGTTTGGCACTTTTTTCATCCTTCAATCCATATTCATGTAAGTTTAATCTTTACCTTTATTTGTTTGAATCCTGATCTTTAATATAAGCTTTCCTTTAATCTCGTTCTTCTTTTCTTTTTTGATTCTAAGTTTTTTAAGTTTTGATTTGGTTTCCTAAAATCATGTGGGTTTTGTGTTTTTATTGATTTTGATTCGAGAAAACTTGTTGTTTTGGATGTTTAGGTGTTTAATAAATCTTGTTTGATTGATTTGGTTGTGTTCTTGAGTTTTTATAGTTTTTATTAAGTGGGTTTTGATTAATCTAGTTTTAATATCAAGATTTGTTGATTGGGTTTGATTGATTATTGTTAGTTGATGTTTAATGGTTAGTTTGGTTTAATCTTTAAATTTAAATTGGTTGATTTTGGATTAAATTCGTGTTTACAAAGTATTTGTTTTCCCCTGTTTTTCGTGACTGTTAGTTTTCCCAGTTTTTACCGAACAAGTCAATTTTCCCGAACGAGCAAGTTTTACCGAACCAATCATTTTTCCCGAACGAGTCAATTTTTACGAACGAAGCTATTTTTCCGAAAGAACCAATTATTTTTCCCGAACCAATAAATTTTCCCGAATGAGCATTTTTCCTGAACCAGTGAATTTTCCCGAATGAGCCATTTATTCTGAATCAAGCTTTTTCCCGAATGATCTAATTTTCCCGAACGAATAGTTTTTTCCGAACGAAGCTATTTTTCCGAACGAACCAATTATTTTTCCCGAACCAATAAATTTTCCCGAACGAGTTGATTTTTCCCGAACGAGCATTTTTTACCAAACCAAGCTTTTTCCTGAACGAATCAATTTTACCAAACGAGTAGTTTTACTTAGATTTGTAATTTTTATTTTTCCGAAAAATAGCACGTTTCCCGATATCTCTATTTTTACCAAGTGGTTTTCTAATTTTACAGAAAAAGTGTCAGTTTCTTTTGATATTGTTTCTATCTTATTTTTAATTCGTTTATTCGTTTCGCTTTTACCCTTTAAGTAGAAATAGAATACCAAACTTTCTTTTATTCACCAAAAACGATTAAGTCTAATTTAAAACAGGAAGTCAATTCGAATTGAATCGAAAAGGAACTTACTAAAAATTGAATATTACCCTTCTTTACGCCTTAAGTTTCCAGATCTCACTGAGTAACTTAATTAAGTCTACTAATCTAAAGAACGTAAAACATTCATGCGAATTCTCATTCTATGATCGTTTTTTTTTCATCACAACATCGCCCCGAATCTCATATGACGATAATTGTAACTTCAAGTGTTCGTCAATTAGATGTCATAAGACTTAAATCTTAGGGTATAAATTTTGGTGTCAAAATCATGTATGGAGAAGCATGCATACATCTCCATAACATAAGTTTAATAAAATATTTATTAAACTTTTTGGTGAGACTAAACGATTTCGCCACATATTCACAAGTTGAGGTATTGGTTAAACCAATTAAAGATTTTACCCACAACTAAATTCACACATTACGTTCCTAGAACTTGGCTAAAGCACAAAGCAATAACCTTATTCATTGTGTTTCGTATGTTAATTAATGCGGTTAAATCAACCTTAAGGAATTATGCAAATAACAACCGTAGGTAATTCCAACTTTGACGCATAGGCGAGCCGGGAATTTGGTCAGCGCTGAAGCATAACACCTCCTTCCTTAACAGGGTACATGAGCAGCAGTGCGTTATACCCACTTTATAGTTTGTCAAAATTGAGTAGGCCGTTAAGTTATTATTGCAATTTCAATCAACGCAAATCATATGTAATTTAGATCTCAAAACAATTCATTAATTTTGATATGATTTAGTCCATATTATTTTTCTTGAAAAAATTACCCTTGTTTACAACATACAAATAAAACGCATGAAAACAATAAGGTACAAAAAAAACTAAATCATAAACACATAATAACAATTTATATGTGCAATAAATAAATCATATAGCAACATGCATACGATTTATTCAATAAATTCATCAAATCTAGGTTTTTATATCCATATAAATTTTACCCTAATTTTAGATTTATTGAATCAAATAAAACAAGTAGCAAAACACGTAACAATTACCACATAAAATCATATGATCCATGAAAAACATGCACGTTCATCACGGATCTCCCACATTCTCTTAACAATTAAATACTACGGATCGTAACCATGCATGACATAACAATTAATTCATGCAAACATCTAAAGATCATTACCATGTAATTTTAGGGTTTACAAAAAAAAACTTTTTTTTATAAAAAATTCGGCCAAAGACGATTTTTAAAAAACAATAAAAATCAAAACCCTAATTTTTTATAAAACCTAAAAAACAACATGTAATTTTAACACAAACCATTATTAGTTAAAAAAACCTTTAGATCTCGATAATTATAACATGTTAAAACGGCTCGTGATGCCACTGAAGGTTTATATAGTTCATAACAATTATTCAAAACCCTAAATAAGATCAAAGCACACATAGCGGAATCGATTTAACAAGATCATAATAATAACACAATTATAATTAATCGAATTAGGGTTACATACCTTTATCCTAGCGAAGATCCACAAGATCACCAACGAATCACCAATTAGGGTTTATGACGAACACTAACAAGATATAGTCTAAAGTAAGACTATATTACGTTCTTGTACACACGTAATACAACGAGCTAACCGTGATTCTAGCACGTGTAAACCGAGCTTCTACGCTTGTGCAATATCTACCCAACAACCCTAGAGAGGGGCTAGGACTAGATTATTGCTAAACCAAAACCAAAGGATAAAAGGAACCCTAAAAAAGGTGTTTTCCCTTTGGAGTTGATTTGCAATAGCAACCTAAAAAATTAACCAAAACTAAACGAATCCCTTAGGGCATTCGTGGGAGTTGATCGGCCAAAGGAGAGAAAGAAAAGAGAATGGGATGGAAAATAATGAAGGTCATGGGGTGTTTATATAGGCTTTGGCAAATCTTATTCTCCAAGTAATAAACCAATTAGGAAAGTAAATCTTTCCTTTCCCTTTTTCTTCCTTGTAGCCGTCGGCTATGGCCCACCCACAAGGGGTTTCCGGAACTTTTCCTTTTCTTCTTTTCTCTTCAATTTAATTCCATAACGGTCGTTTATACTTAACTCTTAATTATTAACAATCGTTAGTTAAGCTTCGGTTTAATTTAATAAATATAATAAATATATTTAATAAATAAATTAAATCTTTACGTAATGTGTGCAATCCCGTAATCCCAAGTTCAAACCTATCACACGACTATTAATTTTATGTCCATAAACTTTCAGAATGTGTTATGAGGGTTAAATGAGTTAGACGGGAAGACCTGCCAACCTATTTAACTATTTTAAGTGAAATGTTCGTGTTTGCCTCATGTTTAAAAAAGTTAAGGTTGACAACTTGTCATATTTACTTGTCATGTTCGGATTGAGGTGTGCTATCAACTCAAACCTGGCACGAGTTGTCGAGTTGACATCTCTTGTTAAGATTTGCTAAGGCAAGATCAACCAAAGATAACAAGTTAAAAGATACAATAGAGAGTCAATACCTTTTGCTTAACGATTAAGCACTAGAAGAAGACAATCTTGGCTAGCTGAGCAAAAAAGTAGGCCTTATGTGATATAACCAATATATCTTTTATTTATTTAGGATATATGTTTATGTTTTATGTTTATCTGTTTAGTATCTTTTATGTTTTATGTTTATCTCATAACTAGTATTTAAGGTCTCCGAATGTAATCATTTATCAATCAATCAAAGTTAAAGTTAAACAAAATATCTAGTTTTCTCATCTCTATTTCTTAAGGAGATAGCATCACGCTTGAAGGGGTGCCCTATCCTAATATTATCCGAGAGGGTCGTATCAATTAGTGCTTTCATCGAGAGCCCTCAATTCGTTGAGGGATTTTGATCAAGGTTTCCAAAAAAAAAGTTACTGTTCATCAGAAAACATTGTTCATCCAAGGCTACTGTTCACCGCGGCTACTGTTCATCCGGCTGTTCATCAATTGCACTGTTCATCCGTTACTATTCACGGGTATTGTTCCCCAGTAAAAAAAAAGTTTATATATTTTTTAATTTTTTTCTTCCGATTTATTTTTCATGGCATCAAGCACTAGCGATCGAGATGCATTATCTAAGCTATTGCAAATGGGTACCGTGATCGAATACGAGAGTGAGTTTGTGATACTTGCAAGTCGAGTAACATGAATTTCTGAATCTTTACTTACATGTTATTATATCACTGGACTTAAACCATCTCTACAATGTTTACTCTTGAGGTCAAAGCCCACAAGTTTAGGCGAAGCATTTTCATTAGCCTGGGTAGCAGAAAGCCGGTTCACGAACCTAGAACTCTCAGAACTATTGAGGTCGAATCCTGCAACTTTAGGAGAAACATTCTTTCGTGCTCGTATAATGGAAGCTCGTTTTAAGGCAATTGAAGAGAATGTACATGCCATTAAGGAGGAAGAATCCGTTAACATTGTTTGTCATCAAGAAGTTATGAAAAATCATAATGTGAATGATGACGATGAGAATGGGACAAAAGGGTTTAGTGTGTTTGATGAGTCAGAGACATAATCAAATGTTAAGGAGGTTGTTAACAAAGTTGATTTTCACGAACCCATGGATAATGGAGAAAAAACTTGGGTGGAGAACAAAGTGAGTTGGAGAACAATGTATGTGGGAGTACTACATTTGTATCTAGGCTGGACAACTATACGGGTGGAGAATTGCGGAAGTACAAGACTAGAGTGCGATACGTTTCAAAGAAGATTATGGGATCCCGGAATCACGAGCTTTTATATCACCTTGAGGGCAAGGTGAATTCGAAGGAATAAGGAATGATACAACCAATATATCTTTTATTTATTTAGGATATATGTTTATGTTTTATGTTTATCTGTTTAGTATCTTTTATGTTTTATGTTTATCTCATAACTAGTATTTAAGGTTTCCCAATGTAATCATTTATCAATCAATCAAAGTTAAAGTTAAACAAAATATATTTTATTTATTTAGGATATATGTTTATGTTTTATGTTTATCTATTTAGTATCTTTTATGTTTTATGTTTATCTCATAACTAGTATTCCCCAATGTAATCATTTATCAATCAATCAAAGTTAAAGTTAAACAAAATGTCTAGTTTTTTCATCTCTATTTCTTAAGGAGCTAGCATCACGCTTGAAGGGGTGCCCTATCCCGGTATTATCCGAGAGGGTCTTATCATTATGTACCTCTCACATTTCGTAAATCTTCCTCAAAATACATTAAATTCATACTAGTATTTAAGCCTTCAATCCAAACTCACATGTGCAATATTTAACTTGAAAGCTTCTATCTATTATCTTCAATAAAACACAGTTATTTTTTCATCCCTCTAATAAAGTTTTTATAGAAATAACTGTTATTCTTAAGCTGCCATGTGGAATTTTTAACAAAGCACATTTTAAACTGCCAAAACAATATAACCTTTGACAAAAGTCTGATAGTACTTCTTCTCAATATTCGGTTTTTATATCTTCATATCTTCCCCCAAATAAGTTGATTGACAATAATGTTTCTGATCTACCTCCCAAAATTAAACCATATTCAAACTTGACGAAAATTAAAAAACGCTCCCTCAAATCATATATTTACCATTTATAGAATTTAAAACCTACCATTTGCATTATAATTTTTTTCAAATTGCTTTCATTTAACCTTCTAAAGCAAGAAATATACTAAAATGTGAGAAACAAATTAGTGTCAATAATTACATAGTAACCTGGGTTGACTCTAAATTTGCTAAGGTTAGCGTATTTATGATTATACGCAAGAAATTACGGTAATATTCAATCATATTCCGAATAAATTAAAAAGTCTTTCCTTAATAGTGAGTAACTGATTAGGAACAATTATTTGTACAAATCTTTACTAAAATTGTATGATCCTCTTTATAAGTTTTCCTGAATTATAAATAATGCAGCCTTCCATAGTCTCACATAATCACCACTCGCTTCTCGTGATGGTGTGTCGCTATGAAGACATAATTGTTTCCCTTGGATTGAAATACATTTTCCCATATGTCTTGAAGGAAATCTTCTTCAAGCAAGCTATCTGATCCTGTTACCGGAGATTCTTCTATGTTATGTCCAACACAACCTTAGCATATGAACATCCTTTGTTTGGTCTTGATATATTTATACCCTCCAGTATCCCAACCATCAATGTTGTATCATGTTGCACAACTTTCTCCGCAGTCTCATCACCAAAATGTAAAGTGACCACATTTTGATGGCCACTCTCAATTAAGAAACGAATCCACTTTTCACCAAAAGTTGCCACTGATTATTTGTGCGTCTTCTTAGACCAAACAGTACCTGCCTTATCATTTGGTTTTTGATACTGTTTTTTCGTGTTAAAATGTCACTCCTTTTGCAACAAATAGAAGTTTTTGTTATAAAAAAGGTGTTCAAGGATAGTTTCAATTAATACCTATGCGATGGTACTTGGTATGCGCATAGCAATGAAATTAATCAACTTATACTTATGTAATTGCGTATATGTTGGGTGTCACGTTGAAGATAAATTGAGATGACATGTTTCTACTTGTGTCTTCAACATTTATATTTTAAGTGCAAATCTTCCAACCTTTGCAACGTTTCGTGAAGAGTGTGATTAAATCTCTATGTAATTAAATTTTAAACAATATATACCACCTGAACATGTCTTACATTTTGTAGTCTGCTTCAAAAATTAAAATAAACAAAAAAAAAATAGTCCTACCTGTTGTGGTTAACAATACATGCTATCTATAAATTTTATTATCGATACAAAATTCATCCTCCAATAGACTAAAAACTAAGAAGGTACACAACATATGTTTTCATCACATCTGTCATGATGAATCCAAAGTTTCAAATTATTATTGAAATATTTAAAGTAGTTTACTTATTTGACATATTGGAGTTTTGTTCCATCTTTAAAACCGACCTCCAACCTTTTACTTGATTTTCTAATGAGCAGTTTCAAGAGATTATCAGATCATCAAATTTAACTTGGCTTTTTAAAGGTCTCTCCAGGTCATTATTTTCTCGCTTTGGACTGAGATTTTCATATTTCATATAGACATACAGTGTTTGATAACTGTTTGTGCACCGCGCTCAACCTATATGCCACATGAAATGAGACGAGGATCCCTAAGACGAAAGTGACTAAAAGTCACGTCTCGCTTTTGTGTGTTGTTAAGTTAAGGTTACTATTACTTCTATAATTAAGTCAAAAAGAAGGCTCATTGATCATAAAAATGGTATGTACAAGCTAATGGCCGACTATGCTGTTAGTAACAATGTTTTTTTGGTGTGTGACGTACACACTTTGTTGGAGTAAAAGCGTATATACAACCTCAAAATTCTAACGCTACACCCAGTGAAACAAGTTATATGTGATCCATATGCGTGCTTGACCTTTAACATAAACGAACCATTTGCACATCTTACCTAAATAATAGCCAACAAAAAAAATTATTTTAGCGACATCGTTATTGTTGTCCAACCCTGCCAACCACCCATGTTTTTCTATCATTAATAGTTGATCAAATATCGCAGAACAAAAGCATATATTGAAATCATGCGCAAGAAAAAAACTCACCGTGTCGTAAAATAAACATTATATACATGTTCTACAATAAATAAATCGGACAATCATTCATTTTTATTTCGTTTGGCAAAAGCCAAAATATTTCCATAACAATATAAAAGAAGTACTTTAGTCCATAATGTTGACTCAGACATCAAACAAAATTTCGAGAAACCCAAATATTAGAAACAAATCGATCTTTCAAGAACTTCAAAAGATAGCAAACATATCCGTAACATGAACAAACTAAATTGAAAAACATCCCAAGCAACAATTTCGTATTTCAACAACCTCAACAAATATCAAACATGGGCATCATGACCAGAAAGTCAACGTTTGTCACTTCATCCTTATCTTCTACGCAAGCTACATACTTGAACCTAACCATTTTATTTTGCGCAAACCCACACTCCCTGGATATAATTTTCCATTTATCCTTCATGATCACATTACCCTTCACGTGTGGTTTCTTTGAGTGTCACAAGGTAACAGATGTGTTTTTTGTGTATGGATATAGTGGTACCGGAAAGACTTTCTTGTGGAAAGTGGCATGAGTGGCATAGCATCTTTATTAATGACTGGTCGGAGAACTACACACTCACGATCCAAAACTCACATCAACATTGATGAATTATCTACATGTTCCATTAATCCTTAAAATGATATTGCTGCATGAGTTAGAAAATCCAAGCTAATTATATGGGATGAAGCACCAGTGACTCACAAACATTGCTTCAAGGCATTAGATAGATCATTTAGGGAAATTTTGCGTAATTCAAAGCACAAAGGGGTGGACACTCCGTTTGGAAACATGACTATGGTTTTGGTGGCGATTTCAGATAAGTCTTGCCCGTCATTCCAAAAGGGTCTGTTGGAGCCTCTTTGGAAGAGTCTTCTTGTGGGACCATTGTAAAGTGTTGCGGTTAATTGCAAATATGCGTTTGGTTCTCGTCCTGAAGATGTCAATGAGATTAAAGAATTTTCTGAATGGCTTCTAAAGGTCGGGGATGGTAAGCTTGGATATGTAAACGATGACGAGGTTAACACTGAAATACATGATGAAATGCTCATTAAAGACTACAGTGACCCGCAGGCTCAATTATAAACTTTACTTACCCGAATATGTTGGATAACCTTGACGACAATAAATATTTCATAGAAAAGCCATTCTTGCACCCACGTACTACAATTGCGACAATGTTTGCAAGTCAGGAAAAGGCACAAATATAAACGAATACGTATTCTCTATAGAGTTTGTGAATAGTCTGAAATTCTCCGGCGTACCCAACCACGAACTTAAGTTGAAAGTCGGTGTTCCGATCATGTTGTTATGAAATATTGATCAATCGGATGGGTTGTGCAACGGAACACGACTTCGTATAGGTCGGTTGCTGAAAAGTGCCTTCCATGCCACCATAATCAAGGGAAACCATTTTGGTAAGCAAGCGATTATGAGACTAATAAGAGTATAACCTTGTGATAAACGTTTACTGATAAAGAGAGTAAGGAAGCAGTTCGTCATGTCGGTCTCTTTCGCGATGACGAACAACAAAAGTCAAGGACAATCTCTCGAGCAAGTCGCTTTGTATTTGTCACGACCTGATTTTACACATGGCCAACTATATGTGGCCATATCTCTTGTTAGGAGCACAAAGGAATTCAAGATGGTTATTCATGATGAAGACAATAATCTCACTTATACCACAACTAATGTTGTCTACAAAGAAGTGCTGCATAATTTTTGATCACGTCTTACTGTACACATATGTCACTTTCGTATAATAAAGAAATGATATTTTTTATGATTTTCCTATTGTGTTTCGTATAAAAAGGATTGTTTTTTTTTGTGATTTTCCTTTTTTTTTAGTATGACGTTAGTTTGATAATTGCTATATACTTTAGGTTTCTTTATCAAGATGTGGTTGTTTTTAACTAATACCTTTGTAATAAGTATTGTAATTCTCTAACTTTTTCGACGTTTCCTTTATAATACCCGTGAATTTCACGGGTCTTTTAGCTAGTTTACTATACAGTACACCTTTCCTCAGGGACGGAGCCAGGGGGTGTCTCGTGGGTGCCCGTGACCCCTATGAATTTTTTTGAGTAGTGTTAATTTTTGAAAAAAAATGCCGATATTTCTCATATTCATCTTAAATGCACCCGGTCCTTCGAAATGTATTCTAGTCTTGTTTGGTAGAAAGATGAGGTTTTTATCATACAAGCATCACTAGTTTGATAAAAATGTTTCCGAAGGTTCTTAAGGTACTTCACTATGTTGAGGAAGAAGATGATAATATATCTAGCCATAGAATAACTTTTAGCCTTATAAAGTATTTCAAAACACTTGATTTTGTGTTTTTATTGTACTTGTTCGAGCTCACTAATACATTGTCATGACATTTTTAGATTGACAATCAAACTATCTTATAAGTCTTTTCATTGGAAAAAGAAACCAAAAGAGCATTGCAAGAGTATATGACAACAACTTTTACTTCACTTTTAAAGAATATAAATTCATTTTGTGATAAACATGGTATTGAGATGGTGAATATGGATGACTTTCATTTAAAAGACTGAATAGATATAATAACAAATCAATATCATTGATATATTAAACATTTTTATGTATATGAAAATTAAAGAGTTGGGAGATCGTTTAATGAGGGAAGCACCAAAAAACTTGATTGTACGACGATGTTAAGTTCACATGCTTCAAATTCAAAATTTAGTGTATCAAAATTACTTAAACTTAGTTGGATGTATTAGTGTTAGTTTACTTATGAGGAAATCTTAAATCTTTCTACGGGACTAGAATTCTATTACTCCCTCCGGCTCATAATTATTGTCCACTATTGACTTTTTAAGTCTTTATACTAAAACTTTGATCTTAAAGATTTGATTTTGTGTTATATATTATTTGATAAAAATTATACCAATGAAAATACACTTAAAATCTAATCCATTTATATATTTTGCATCGAGTTTTATTTAACACAATGGATAATAACTAAGGTCAAAGTTGTAGAATAAAGACTTTAAAAGTCAACACTGGACAATAATTTTGAGACGGAGGTAGTATTATATTATATTTAATGATAAAGATTTTGCTAGTGGATAAAAAAAGCACAATATGATGTTTAGGTATATCGGTTGTTATAGTTTGCTTTAGTCTTGCATGTTGCTACCACCACGGTTGGATATTTTTTTCTAAAAAGAAACTCATTAAAACCGATTTGCGTAATCTGATGGGTGATGATTAGTTTAACGACGCTTCAACTTGTGTTATAAAGAAGAATAACTTATTAATGCTAAAAATGATGGTGTATCTAAGTGTTTTTTTGTTACAGAAAATCGTAAAATCACTAACCAGAATGTATGGTTCAAAAAAAATGTGTGCCCCCGGTAAGTTTTGGTACTGGCTTCGTCCCTGCCTTTCCTTCACCTATGTAAACATATATATACTCATGGTCGAAAGTACATCTTCATCCACCTAGTTGCATCTTTCTCTCTTCGTACAACTGAAAGCACGCCGAGTGACAGATAAAATGTTGCCTCATACTGCTCTCTTGTTCCATCTTTTTTTCGATTTTCTGTTGCTAGCGTCTCTCAAGGCGGAAGCTGCCACGAAGAAGTATCAGTTTGATGTATGTCATGTTTAAATGAGTTTATACAACGCTATTGAGTTCTTAACTTATTTTTTGTATCGTATTCATTTGTTGCAAATAAAAGATCAAAATGTTAAATTGTAAGGGTATTATATCAGAAAGAGAATCATTATTTTTGACACAATGTACTTTTTAAAAGGTCATAACTTGTTTAAGCTTTTCACATGCAACTTTTACGAACAGGTGCAAGTGAGCAATGTGAGCCGATTGTGCCATGCGAAACCGATTGTGACTGTAAATGGGATGTTTTCAGGGCGTACTATTTATGCTCGAGAAGGCGATAGAGTTATCATCAACGTTACAAATCATGCCCAATATAACATGTCTATTCATCGGTATATATATCACACTTACAGACCTTTTATATGTCTATTATCTGGTTTTCTACGCATTGGTTGAAGCAATACGCTAACGGATGGGCAGATGGACCAGCGTACATAACACAATGCCCGATCCAGACGGGAAGCAACTATGTTTATGACTTTAACATTACAGGACAAAGAGGGACATTGTGGTGGCATGCTCATATCCTTTGGCTACAAGCTACACTTTACGGAAGGAACTCCTTATCCGTTCCCAAAACCTGATAATGAACATGTCTTGGTGTTTGGTAAACACTCGCTCTATTTATGCAAACAGGGTCAAAATAGTACCTGAAATGTAACATTTACGTTATAACATCTATTTTTTCTTAACATGAATATATGTTTATTAGGTGAATGGTGGCATAATGATGTTGAAGAGATTGTGAAGTAAGGGAATGCCATGGGCTTGCCTCCTAACATGTCTGATGCCCACACCATCAATGGAAAACCCGCCCCACTCTTTCCATGCTCCAGAAAACATATGATTTGCATTCGTCGGCCACCAATATACTGTAGCATAATGATCGGCACCACATAAACCAACACATGGAACACGCAAGCTTAACCAACAGAACAGTGGCAAAGAAAAATGACAGGTGGTAGACAGCAAAACAAGCAGCTTAATCACATTCAATTATGTCATATAGAATGATCATGAAAACTAGAAGCGAACCATAATATGAGGCCAGGAATAGTGTTCAGCATACGACAAACCTAGATAGAATCACAGTCCTCACAAGAAGCCAACCATAAATTTGCTAATAAGCAAACTAAAAATAAGTAAAGTTACACATCACAACTAAAAGATATGCAACGGTCAAACCATCAGTCGTCTTTCTGAGAGAAAACTTTATCGAACCATTAGCCACATATGATAGACTGAAAACATGAGCAAGAGAGCGACACATAATGATTCTAATGATGATATTGTTAAGAGAGAATAATTTTCCAAGAAGAAAAAGAATTGAATGTTATGTCAAGTTAAGAACCAGAACAGATAGTCTTAGAACAACATATAACAAACTGCCTCTTAAGTGAAAGTAAAAAGTCAGCAGTTGCCTCTTAAGTGACCTACACACCACTAAAACCCGAGATCTGTAAGTGAAGAAAACCGAGCATCACACACTAACCTATACTTGTAAGTGACTTAATCTAACCCTATATACACTATATGTTCAAGAGAGTACTTTCATCTTCAAATACATGACCACAATCAAGCTTAACAAATATGATAAACCAGCATAGTCGAAAGGATAAACATAATAAGCACAATCAAATCTGTCAACATGATTCCCAAGCAAGGGCATACATGATAAGCAAAAACGTAAGATGAAAAATAAGATTTAGCACCGAACAACTTTAACACCAAGGGTTAATAAGCTTGTGACTGGGATTCTTAATAGCGTGCACAGTTAACACAAGGATTGTTTAGAAGACAGTACAGAATACCTAAGGTGCTATCAATCAACAAGAACTAAACTGATATCAATCAACTAACTTGATCACTTTTAGGATCATGATCAAGTAATACTCTTTTGAGTCTCCACTTCAACCTGAAGCAATCTCACCAATCACCTTCAAATTCGACGGAATTATAAAACCTTTAGCTTTTAAACGAGTGAGAGCCTGCCAAATAAAGGATAACGAAAAATGAGAATTGAAAACGGAATTTCTAATAAGAAATTGTTACTCTATATCCAAAACACATATCCAAAAAACGACAATTTCCCAAAGTAAACAAAAAGAAGAAAAAAAGAGAATTGTATGTACCTCTAAACATGATTGCCCAAGTTTAACCTCCTTAGCATGGGCAATGTTAAGCAGATGTCCTTTAAGAAACTCTTCAGCAATTACCTGCTCTTTATCTGTTTCTTGCACGTCAATATCTAGCTCAACCTTAATTAGCGAAGACACATTTAGCAACATGAAATGATTATACATCAAATCTTCTTTGATTGCTAGTGTCAAAATATAAGGAGCATTGATTTGGATAGGATCTTCAGATCCACATGAAGAGAGCCCCAGGTTCTTAACACTCTTGTTAGTAGTAATATCAATCCGTTCAAAACCATAACAAGAATCCAACTCCAAAGTTTCCAAAAGAGGACTTCCGGATAAAATATTCTCAATCATATCTTGGTCTAATTCCGCTTCTTCAATATGCAAAGTCCTAAGTTTTTCCCAACTAACGACACCGGCTTGTTTAAATAAGCACTGACACAAGCGGACACGGGTAAAACTTGAACATGTGAAAAAAAAATCAGGTAAAACAAACCCATGGTACCTATTACCACCCCAGTTACACCAGTAGTGAGGAATATCAAAATCAATCTCTTGAACATTACGAAGAATAGCAGAACGAATACAATCGGTGACTTGAGTGTGAGTCTTGTCAGTGTAATAGGTATGCAGTTTGAACTTGTTGATTTGAGGAGTCAGACTTTCTAGTAAGATTCGTTCAAGGGATGCATAATCAAACATATCTTTAACTAAAAGATTAGAAAGTTGAGGCCAAAGATACTGCCATCGTTTCGAAAGGATGCCTGTTCTTATGGCGAACTTAGTTTCATCTAAACGAGACAGGATTTCAACAATTACATCATCTGGTAATGAACTTATTCTGTCTTCTTCTGGTTTGTGCGTTTTGGAAAGCATACGTCTTCTTTTGGCGTAGTTTAAACTTATTCCATCTTGTTCTGAAGCCATGGTAAAACAAACACAACCGTTCTTCTTGCTTCAAAAAAATAAGTAAGAATGCGTAAAAATTTTCTCAAATCGAATCGTTCCTCTCCTAAGAGAGTCTCTCTTGTCGAATAAAGAGCTTTTTATTAAAAAAACAACCGACTTTTAAATATTGATTTCCTTATATTTTCTTATAAAACTTTTATGGGTTTTGCAGCCCTAAGGGCTGTCGTTAAGAGCTATCTTTTTATTACAATTCAATGTAAAAAATAAAATCAATCAATCATAATCAGATGTTTGTTGTGCATCCTGATTTTTAGGGATTGTATCCATGTTTTTCGGCATTGACATCCAATGAGAGTGATTCATATATAACTTTGTCATAAAATTCAATTTCTTAACGACAGCCCTAAGGGTTGTCATTAGCAAAATCCAACTTTTATTCGTATCCATATTTACATAACGATCTCTTTCTTTCATATTTACCAAGTAACTTTCCAATTACCAAAATTATATCAGAGCATGTCCTATATGGTAATGCTTTAACTTTTCTTTGGTCAATATGATTGTGATAAAACAAGAAATTTTCAAAAGTTCTAAATTTAACGAAGTTGATGGCGTGTTTAATTGAGAATATCTTAAGAAATGTTGAAATAATGAAACATAAACATATAGAAAAAAGTTTAATGTATACCATTATTTTAATATATACTCAATCAACCAATCACACCCTCCAATGTTTTTATCTAACAAAAAAAATCCATTTTTAAAAAATATATATTGTTAGTGCAAACATTATGATGTTTAGTCAATATAATCTTTTCATGTTTTGTTGATGACAAACGTATAATTCGTAATACATTATGTAAAATGTTAAGGTACTCGCAATCACTCAAGAATACATTTGTATACTTCTCTCGACACCTCCAAGATCGCATTCGGCATAGATCACTCAAGGTATGTACAAACAAGTCATTAATCTTACTAAGTGATCAAGTATTAATATTTTATTAAAAATCACTTTTAATTAAAGTGCCAAAGTAATTTTTAATTAATTTTATTTTTAAGAAAATGTTCTATTAAAAAGAAAATGGAAATTTGAATTTTCCGTATTCCAAAAAATATTCCTAAGTTATATTCCAAAAAATATTCCCTAATTTGAATTTATGATATTTCAAATGGTTTAAGAATATACCCCTTGAGGTATAAGCTTCACCCAATGGCATTCCCCCACTAAAGGACAAAAATGCACGGACTCTGATGAGATGACATTTATACATGATCTCATCGTTCTTTTTGGCTTTAAATGCATAAAACATCATCAAAAATGCCATATATATGCTTTTATTTTTTCAATGTGTATTTTAGGTACGGATATTGAGAAAATGACAAAAGATCACAAGAAACAAGCAAAAACGAACACGGGAAACGAAGCCGCACCATGAACCAAGCCCTAATATTGATTTTCCAAGAAAAGTCCTTGAAGAAATGAAGATTCTACAAGAAGGGTCCTTCATTATTGAAGAATTGACACTTTAAACCCTTATATATTCATAATCACAAGTTTGGTCCTTAAAGTATGTCAAAATTACAAAAGGACCCTCAACTTTGAAGAATTGGCAAGAATGATCCCTCAATTATGAAGACTTGTCAATATTAGTCCTCCAAGAAGTCAACAAACAAGACAAGACCTTGAAGAAAGAAGAAAATGTCAAAGTCAGACCTCCAAATATCATCAAATGGCAAAACAAGTCACTTAATAAACTTTTGGAAAATATTTGGGGCAAAAGTCTAAAAAACCAAACTTCAATAACAAAGGATTTTCAGTTTTGGTGATTTAAACTACAAGTGAAAGGAAGAAAAAAAGTGAGGGACTAAAACTGGGCAGACAACATTCTTACCTTAACCAACCACACAACACCACGTGTCCCACTAACTCTTTTCATCCATTCAGATCCCACCAATTTGCCACCTCACTTCCCACCACTGTTAAATAAACTAATTATTAATTAGTTTGTTCGATTAGGCGCCAAACACTAGATTTAAAACCTAAAACAGATCAAATACTTGTTCTTCATGTTCTCAATACAATTTGGGTATTTCTTAACCATGATGAATTAAAACCTAATCTCTTCCAGAATGGTGATTAGGGGTCTTATTAACAAAACCCAACTCACAAATACTTGCCACCTCACCCCAAGAGTTCACATGAAACCACCCCTGCACAGGTTTTTGGGAGAAGACAAAACTCATGCAGAGAATCAACCATCCACAATATAGCTTACAACATAAGCTCATTTGAGGCCCTTGATCAAATTCTATCACCTTTACACCTCCACAAACAGCCAAAGTATCTTCACATGTTCATGAGATTTTCAAACTGCAAGGGCATTTTGGGACTTCTACAACTTAGGGTTTTTAGTTTTTTCAGCTTAATAGGACCATGTACACCCTCTATATAAAGGGTATAGGGTCATACATTAGTTTTTCTTCTTGGATTCCTTAGTCACAAATCTGTAAATCCTATTTTCTTAGTGAATGAAAAAGTGTTTGATATTGTTGACGAATTCCAAGTTCCAATATTTATATCTTGTTGTTATTGTTCAAAGTTTGTGTTTGTGAAGTCTCATAACTTGCTTTTAAAGATTATGCAAGAAATTGCAAAACTTTCCAAAATCTGATATTTTTCTAAGTCTTGGTTCAAACCTTTGAAATGTATGGATTATAAGTGGTCATAACACCCTGATAAGTATATTATCAAGGTGTGGTGAGCTTGTGGTTTGGGGATATTCAAGGAGTGGGAACAAGCTTGAATCAATCAGCTTTATTTTTCCATTTTTCTGTTTCATATAAACTGCTTGTTCTAACCTTGTGGTTCTTAGCAGCTTGTTGGAATCTTGTGTCTTGTTGGGCTAGACACATAAGCTCAAAAATTCGTAAGTGTGGATGTGCATTCATGAGGTTTGAGTCTTTTTTCCCAAAAATCTGTTAAAAATCTTGGTTTGAGTGACTTGGTGTTCTGCTAGTGTATGTGTTGTTCTTGTGGTCTAAATCTTGTTGAATATGCATGATAATGTTTATCTAAGCTTGTTATAATCGAAAAACATTTTTGCTTTCAAAAATTTTGATTTTGAAAATTTAAAAGGGTGTTTGGGATTATTGCATGTTTGGGTATTGGTTGAAATTCAGTGAGTGTTAGTAATTGGCTTTTGTTAGTTCTTGTTTAAGTAGCATAGTTGAGCTGTTTACTGCATGCTTTGAGCTTTTAAACTTACTAATCCAACAAGTGGCCTTAAAATCTTGAAATCTAGTTGTTTTTTCCTGTGGTTTTATGGAAACCTAGATCTAGGGTTAAACTAGGGCTAACAAGTGATAAGCCTAAGTATATGCAACCTGAATAGAAGATTTGAAGCTTTAAAATTGGATTTGTGGTCAAGTATATCAGCAAAAAGAGTTTGTGTTTGTCTGTTTATATCAGCAAGTGATTTAGGGCTTGAATCTAGATTAAATCTTTGAAACAGTGTATGAAACAAGTTTATTTGTGCTTAGTTAAGTTCAATATATCTTGTGTATGCTTTTGGTTCAATTTGGTTGGCTTAATCTTGCTAAAATAGCTTTTTACTCATAAATTGCTTATTTTCCAAGTCTATGTGATGTCTGGTGATCTTTTGAATTAACTGTATTATTGGCTTGGTGTTTTTGTGATATTTTGATTGTTATTGACTCCTTGTAACCCACTGGTTACATGGGTGCCTTGTTTGTCCAACAATTCCAACAAAAACTCACAAAAGACAAAAAGTCAAGACAATCAATCAGTGGAAACCATTCCCACTGAAAGTTCCCACTGTTAGTGCAAATTTTCATTCAGCTTATCAATAAGCTATTCTAGCTTATTTAGACGTGCAAGAACTTTGTTTTTGTGATCAATCTTCCTCATTTGACTCATTGATTAATACTGGATCTTTGTAGCCTTTGACTTTTAAGTTTGACTACAAAACGAATTGACTTTTGTTTTTCAAAACAGCTTATTGCTTTTTCCCGCTTATTCAGTGTGCTTATTTGAAATCTTTTTTATTATTAAGCTTAGTTAAGTCATTTTTAACACTTTGCAACTTGAATCAGTCCTTGAAGTGGTCTAGAACTCGAAAACGACTATTTTGTCCTTTTGTGTAGAGAGTTTTTGCTTATTTCAGGCTTATTTCTTGGACTTTTTCAAAGTTTCTTTTTAAAAAAGGCTTATTGAGGTCAAGAGAAGGACGTGTGAGAAATTATAGCTTATGGCATCAGCTTATAGCTTAATGGGCCAAAAAGCCCATTAAGAATAAGATGTTTTGAAATAAGCTGTGATAAGCTCATTTTCAGCTTTTGGGCCTTTGAACTTTTGTGTTTAAAATTAGATTTTAAGCTTCACTGGAAGTTTTAGGCCAATTTTGTGAACATTTTTCTTATTGGGCCTATTTGAGCCTATTAAGGGGTCTGTTTGGGTATTTGGCCCATTTGGAGGCCCATTAGGGGTAGTTTAGTAATTTCAAGTTCATTTTCAGATTAATTAGGTTAAAATAAGTTAGTTTGCAAGTTTTTAGAATTTTTTACAACTTTTTAATTTTTTATTATTATTTTATTATTAAAATATTGATTTTTATATTTTATTAGTATTATTCCAATTTTAGATTTTTCCTAGGTTAAATACATTAAGTTAGGTTTTTTAGAACTTTTAGATTATTTTTTGCACCTTTTAATTAATTTTTAGGATTATTTTAAGATTTTAATAGTTTTTAACCATTTGAAAATATTTTTAATAGGTTTTAAAATTCAGAAAAACACGTTTTAGTTTAATTAAGTTATTTTGAGGTTTACAAACTAAAAAAACCTTTATTTGGACTTTTTATTAATTATATTGATTTTAGGGCTTTTATTAGCATTTAAAAATTAATATTTAATTAAATAAAAGGTTTGGTAAAGTTTTCATTTTTTGTAAACCCTTAGTTTTTTTTGAGGATTTTTAGTAATTTTTTGGATTTTTTTGAGTAAATTTTTATTTTTACCCTTTTTACGGTTTTACGTTTACGCCATTCGCCTTAGTGTAATTTTATTCGTAGCCGTCACCATTTTCTCTTTCCTTTCTTCATAATATTAATCACAAACATTTAATCAAGTCTTAACACATAACACACTAGTCCTCCTTGGTGAACGAACTTTACATTTGGGTCATTAGTGCTTGATTTTCCTAAATCAACACTTACTACTTACCACTTTTACGCTCTTTTTCCTAAAATACGTATTCATACTACTATCATTTTGGCGCCACTACCGGAGAGGCGTGTTATGTTTTGATTTGAACAAATTTTGTTTTTATTATTATCCATAATAAATATTTGTGTGATTAGCACTCTAATCATACGTATTATCGGTTTTCGTTTTTTGTGAATATTATTAATATATTGTATACGTATCACAATAAATATACAAGTACTCCAAAAGTGTGAAAACACAACCTTGATTTGGGATTTCATCACTCAATCATTTTATTCGAATCTCAAATAAAGAAAAAAGGCAAAATAGATAAATACTTTCGTGAAGCTTAATTTCAATTAACACAAACTAAGGTGGGTATAAGGCGGTTGTATATCACGACCTAAGGGAAAAAGGCTCTGAAGTGCTTCGCGCTGCCTCGTTTCCCCGCTTGCTTGTGCGTGTTTTGAGAAAAAGGGCTAATCGAGGGTTTTCCACCCAAAGTATTATCTACGTATCATATATATTTTCTTGGTTTCAAAGATTAAACCCTCTTGAACGTTTTGGTGTTCCACCAACGTTATAAAGTCATCGAAGGCGTTCACTTCACGTGATCGTTTTTATTTCTTCAGTCTCCTTTAATCGAGAGATTTGTTTTGAGGAGAGATTTGTAGATTTTGGACAAAAATCCAAAAAAAGTGAAAAACAATCAAAAACAACAAAAAAAATTGAAAACGTAAAAACACCCAAAAGAATCTTCTTTGCTCATCCCCACGTTGTACGTTACGTTTATGCAAACTCGCTCCAAGGCAAAATGTTCACGTAAACGTCGAAACAAAAGGAAACAACACCAACGTTTTTTAGTGAAGACTCTCCTATTGACGAACCCATTATAGAACAAGAAGTCACCATGGCTAATCGTACTATGATGGAGTTGCTTCAAGCACCCACCAAGGGTTATGGAGAGGCTATTGTGATTCCCGCTATCCTTGCAGATAATTCCGAGGTTAAGACGGGTTTATTGTCCATGATCCAATCCAACAAGTTTCGTGGTGATGAAAAGGACAACCCCCATAACCACATCCGTAATTCAATTGTCTTACGGCCACTTGCAAATTCAAGGACGTCACGAATGACTCGATCAAGATGATGCTTTTTCCATATTCCTTAGCGGGGCCCGCTAAAATTTGGTTAGAGAAAGAGCCACCCAATTCTATATTGACGTGGAAGGATCTTGTTTCAAAGTTCGTGAACCAATTTTTCCCGCCCTCTAAGACTACGCACTTGAAAAACGAAATTTCAAAATTTTCATAAGAGTTTAATGAGAGTTTTTCAACGGCTTGGAATCGGTTTAAGGAGATGTTACATGAGTGTCCTCATCACGGTTTTTCCGACTTGCATCAAATCGATACGTTTTACAATGGTTTGAATGATCATGAGCGTGATTATCTTAATGCCGCCGCGGGTGGTAATTTCTTGTGTAAAACGGTCGAATAAGCATTGACGATTATTGAGAATATGTTGTGGAAACCATTATTCACGGATCGATTAAGCTTACTAGGATATGCATCTCATTCATATGATAAACATAGCGGAATTGAACAAGACACATGAACAAGATGTTTCTTTTCCAACGTTTACTTGTATTAAACTTCAAACGATTACAAGTAACAAACCTAGACGTGTTTACAAGGTTACACACGTCTAGAACACACGACTCAACTTTAAGACTACATTGTGAATGATGGGATGAATAAAACCTACGGTCATTGTATTCTATATATACTAGAATGCAAGACTTTCCTTACAAGAAAACTTTAATTACATTAGAAGTCCCTCCATCTTTTGCTAATAAGTCCTCCTTGTTGTATGAAAGGGCTCCATATTCTTGTAAAGCTTGATATTTGCATATAAGTCCTTCTTGTTTCATTATACTTGTTTTGTCTCATCAAATTAATTCCCAACAATCTTCCTCTATTTGATGATGACAAAACCAATCTTCAAATCTTGATCTTTCACGAATGAAACAAGCTTCCCCTTAAAGTAAGATTTCTTGTAAAACATATCACCACATAAAAATAAGTTGTATACCTTGATCTTTGAATCTTCTTCCCCTTTTTGTCTCATCCAATAGGGGTCTTCTAAAGATAAACAACTAATAAACGCTTCCCCTTGAGTGGTGCATGTAAATGAATCACGAACCATGTAGACTCTAATTGTATATTACGAATGAAGAAAAACGAATATAACCTATTTGTTGAAGTTTAATACAAGTAAACGTTGGAAAAGAAACATCTTGTTCATGTGTCTTGTTCAATTCCGCTATGTTTATCATATGAATGAGATGCATATCCTAGTAAGCTTAATCGATCCGTGAATAATGGTTTCCACAAGTGGTATCAGAGCTTGTTGAGGAACTTTTGATCTTTGAAGAACACCAGAACGATATACGAACACCAAAACCCTAATTTTCTCAAAACCCTAAAAACATCATGTCTGAAGCAAACATCATGTCCTCCTCTTCATCCTTACCAAACATCAAGATTCCCATGCTTGATGCAACCAACTTTGACTTATGGAGGTTCAACTTTGAACAATATCTGGGGATCTTTGACTACACTCTCTGGGACATTATTGAATATGGAAACTCATTCAATAAAGCTCAAAAGATTCTGAATGCCATTGCGACAAGAACAGCTGTTGAAGGATGTCCTGATGAAGATAAGAAAGAAAAACCTGGAGATGGTAGAGCTGTAAGTGCTGAAGATATTGCAAAGAAAAGGGCTGACATGAAAGCCCTAAATATTCTGAAAGTGTCTCTGGGACAAGAAAATCAGCACAAATATAGAAGCTATGAATCTGCTAAGGATCTTTGGGAAGCAATTGAAGTTGCATATGGTGGTAATGCAGAAACTAAGGAAGAAAAGAAAAAGCAACTTCTGCATGATTATGCTGTCTTTAAAGCTCAGCCCAATGAGAAACTGAGCAGTGTGAGAAGCAGATTGCTTGACATCACAAGCAAATTGTCCTTCATGGGGACACAAGTTGGTGATATTGACATCAATGCTACTTTTCTGAAAAGTCTTGGTGAGACATGGAAGATTGAGGCAAGATCTATTCTTGCCAATAATACTCACAAGAGCTCTTCGTTTGATGACATCTACAACAAACTAAGATTGTTGGAAGATGAGACTCTTTCAAGCAAAGCTAGCACCAGCAACATGGCCTTCTTTTCTCATAGTGAAGGTCAATTCAATCAGCAGGACTCTTTTATGCATCTAGTTACTGGATCACCATTTGTCAGCGCTGGAACAAGTCCTGTCAACGTCTCCTTTTCAGACGCTGACACATTTATGAATGACTCACCAAGAGTTAAACCTGCTAGTTTGGATTTGGATACTGTTTGTGCTTACATTGCTTCTTTGCCCAATGGTTCAGTGATTACATATGAGGACCTTGAGCAGATAAGTGATGAACACTTGGAAGAGATGGACATCAAGTGGAACATGGCTCTTGCTAGTATAAGAGCAAATAGGTGGAATAGGAGGTTCAAGAAGAAGATGACCTTCAATGCTAAAGACACTGCTGGATTTGATAAATCCAAAGTTGAGTGCTATAACTGTCATCGCATGGGGCACTTCATGAGGGAATGCAGATCTCCTAGAAGATCTGATGCTGGCAAACCCTCAAGTCAGGTTGTTAAAGCTCAAGACTCCAAAGCCATGGTTGCAGTTCAAGGAATTGATGGTACTGGATGGGATTGGAGCTATCTGGCCAAGGATGCTGAAGAGGACAAAGCTTTGATTGCTGACATTGAAGAAGAAGAGCATGTTGAATATGCTCTCATGGCACACTCCTCCTCTTCATCTGATAATGAGGTATATGATGATGCTTTTTGTAGCAAAGGTTGTAGGTTAAACACTGACAGACTTAACAAAGAAGTGTTAAAACTAAAAGAGGATATGAGCACTGAAAGGTGTAAATTATCCAATTACCAACTAGCTCTTACTGAAACTGAGAAAACCGTTTCTGAATACAAGAAAATGGAATTTGATTTAAAAGACAAGATAAATATCTTAAAACATGAGCTAGAGGGTAGTATGGATGTTAGAAATATCATGTCAAAAGTCAATAAAGACCTACAGGCTAAGTTAGATGAGGCCATTAAGAATAAAGATAATGTTGACCTCAAGATTCAAAGATTTGATAGAGCCACCCAAGCCCTAGGAGACTGTGTAGCTAAACAAAGAGATCCTAAGGATATGACTGGGCTTGGGATGAATGAGAATGATTACTTTCTGGTTCCACCACCAGCTGGTGACTTCTATGGTGTCCTTAGAAAGGATTTATCTTGGACTGGTATACCAGAATGCCAAGAAGAGGAATTTATTCCTCCACCAAGAGTTGTCACCCCTGTAGAAGAGTATCAACAAAAACTGACTGACCTAAATGAGTGGAAGAAAGCTAACCCTACTTTATTTGTTAAGGGAGGTTTGCTGTGTGAAAGTCCCATTGAATCCCCACCCATTAAGGTTACTCACCCAGTTACTGGTAAAGCTGTTGACCTAGGCTCCAACACTGTTAGAAGACCTACCATTAAATATGCAGAGATGTATAGAAATAATAGGTCACCCAAGAGCCAAGTTAACAATCATGGAACAGGTTTCTTTGCTTCTAGACCTAAGAATGTGTCTAAGAAAGCCTGTTATACTTGTGGTAGCTTTTCACATTTGGCATACAAGTGTGTCAACGCTCCCAAAGCCAGCGCTGATAGGAACAATTTCAGCGCTGATAGGAAGAAAGTCAACGTTGTTAGGAAGTCAAACGTTGTCAGACCCAGACCTTATGTGCAGCAAAGTCCACAAGTGATTAGACCAGCCCCATTCTTTACTAGAAGGTCTAACACTCATGGACAAAGACCTTTTCAAAAGACAAATACCTGGTCTAATAGACAATGGGTTCCTGTAGCAAACCCTAGGTTCAACGCTGATAAGGGTAAATTCAGCGTTGACAGGACAAAATCCAACGCTGACAGAAACATGATCAGACCTAAGTATTTGCAGCCACAAGGTAAGGGGTCTAAAGCTTCTTCAAGCTTAACATGGAGACCCAAGAAAGATCAAAACCCTAATAATAATGGAATTTCAATGACTTGCAACAGGTTTAACTATATTTCAAAAGTCATTACAAAACCAATTGGGGTTAACTGGGTATTTCATCCTAAAAGGGATGAGAATGGGGTTGTTGTGAGAACTAAGTCTGTTCTTATTGAACAACCAGATGAATCCAAGTCTTCTGAGACTTGGGTTCCCAAAGAAAACTAATTTGTTTTCTTTATGTGCAGGGCATTCAAAAGCAGATCAATGACTATGGATATTGGGATAGTGGATGCTCAAGGCACATGACAGGAAAGGAAGACTATCTGACAAACTTCACTCCTATTCAAGATGGTGATAAGGTATACTTTGGAGGGGGCTACGGCACCATCACAGGCAAAGGAACCCTTCTCACCAATAATCTACGTTTTGAGAATGTCTTCCTGGTAAAAGAACTGGATTATAATTTGTTTAGTGTATCACAAGTGTGTGATAACAAAAATAAGGTTCTTTTCACTGATACTGAGTGTTTGGTTTTAAGCAAGGATTTTAAGATCCCTGATGAGAAGTATATTGAGTATAGAACACCTAGGCATAAGGACATATACAATGTGAATTTAAATGGGATTAAAGTGAATGCTAATATGTCTTGTTTTTATGCTAAGGCCTCAGTAGATGAAAGTAATTTGTGGCACAAGAGACTAGGGCACATAAACTTTAAAAATATAAATAGACTTGTGAGGCTTGGTTTAGTTGATGGTTTGCCTGAGAAGGCCTTCCACAATGACCACTCTTGTGTTGCATGTCTTAAAGGCAAGCAGCACAAGGTCTCATTCAAGTCCAAGCAGGTGCATACTAGTTCCCGACCTCTTCATATGCTTCACATGGACCTCTTTGGTCCAACTAATATAGAAAGTTTGAATGGAAAATCATATTGTTTTGTTGTCACTGATGACTTTTCTAGGTTTACTTGGACATTCTTTCTAGCTATGAAGAGTGACACAGCTGATGTTCTTATTGAATTTATCACTCAAATTGAGAAAAGGTCTGGCAATGAGGTTAAGATGCTTAGGAGTGATAATGGTGGAGAATTTAGGAACAAGAAGCTAGATGATTTTTGTGCCAGGAAGGGAATTACTAGGTAGTTTAGTATTGCTAGAACCCCACAACAAAATGGGGTTGCTGAAAGGAAGAATAGAACCCTAATTGAAGCAGTCAGAACAATGTTGGCTGATGCTCACTTTCCCATAGCCTTTTGGGCTGAGGCTGTTAATACAGCATGTTATGTGCAAAATAGAGCACTGGTTAACAAAATTCAGAACAAGACACCTTATGAGTTACTTTGGGGAAGAAAACCTAATATTGGTTTTCTCAGACCTTTTGGATGTCATGTAATAGTCTTAGACACTAGTGATGCCTTAGGGAAATTTAGTGCAAAAGGTGATGAAGGTTACTTCATGGGGTATTCAATGCAGAGCAAGGGTTATAGGATTTATCTTAAGGAGGACAAACGTATTGTTGAAAGAGTACATGTTAGGTTCTTAGAGAATAAACCTAGTGATCCTGAAAGTGGTCCTAATTGGTTGTTTGATTTGGAACCCTTATCTAGAACTTTAAATTATATGCCTGTCACTAATCCAGACATTATGAAGGTAACTTCAAATGTTGTGGAGGAACAAGTTGTTCATGTTTCAGGTACACAGGTTGATGAAAGGGTTGGATCACAAGCAGAAAAGGCATCTCCTACATTTGAATATGTCACAATTCCCATTTGGACTGATGCTTTTGCTGCTGCTGCTGCTGCTGCTGCTGGACAAGATAATGGTGGTTTCCAAATACCACCAGATACAAACATGCATGGTTCTTCAGGCGCTGACAAAGGTAAATCAAGCGCTGACATGAGCAATTCAGACGTTGATGGCTCAGACGTTGACAACAACAGTTCAAGCGTTGTTAGCCCAAGCGCTGACAAACAAGGTTTAGACGTTGACAACACCTTTGCACATCTTTTCTCTTCCAATTTTGAACAAGGTGGACCTTCCAATGTCCATAAAGAGATCCCTGTTGATCAAAGAGAGTCTGATGAAGAAGATATTGGCAACATGGAGCGTGAAGTTGAGGACACCAGACTTTTTGAAGGAGGAGTTCTCACTTCCACAATGAAGAATCACCCCCCATCTCAGATCATTGGTGATGTTATGACTCCAGTTCAGACAAGAAGATCCCATCAAAATCTTGGTGGATTTATTGCCAATATACACAAGAAGGTTGATACCCCTCTTGTACAAGCATGTTTGTTTGCATGTTTTCTGTCACAAGAAGAACCCAAGAAGATATTTGATGCTCTCAAAGAACCAAGTTGGGTGGAAGCAATGCAGAATGAGCTTCACCAATTTGCTATTCAGGATGTTTGGGAGCTGGTTGACTGTCCTAGATATGTCAGACCAATTGGGACACGATGGGTTCTCAGGAACAAAAGAGATGAAAGAGGTGTTGTGGTCAGAAACAAGGCAAGGTTAGTGGCTCAAGGTTATACACAAGAGGAGGGGATAGACTATGAAGAAGTCTTTGCACCAGTTGCAAGGATTGAAGCTATTAGGATTTTTCTAGCCTATGCATCTTGCATGGGCTTTACAGTCTATCAAATGGATGTAAAGAGTGCATTCTTGTATGGCACCATTATTGAAGAAGTTTATGTCATGCAACCTCCTGGTTTTGAGGATCCTGAGCATCCAGACAAAGTGTATAGAGTCAAAAAGGCTATGTATGGCCTTCATCAAGCCCCTAGAGCATGGTATGGTACTTTGTCTACCTATTTGGTGGACAATGGATTCAAGAGGGGCACCATAGATCAGACACTATTTACAAAGAAGAAAGGCAAAGATGTGTTGCTTGTGCAGGTCTATGTTGATGATATCATTTTTGGGTCTACTGATCCAAAGATGAGTGAGGATTTCTCCAAACTCATGACAGACAAATTCAAGATGAGTGCTATGGGGGAGATGAACTTCTTTCTTGGTTTACAAGTTCAGCAGAAAGAAGAGGGTATCTTCATCTCCCAAGACAAATATGTTGCTGAAATCTTGAAGAAGTTTGGCTTTTCTCCACATGAAAAGAGGGCTTCTACTCCTATGGATGGAGAACACCCTTGGGGAAAGATTGGAGATGGGAAAGATGTTGATGTCAGGCATTATAGATCCATGATTGGATCCTTGATGTATCTTACTGCTTCCAGACCTGATATCATGTTTGCTGTGTGTGCATGTGCACGCCATCAAGTGACTCCCAAAGAATGTCACCTTTATGCTGTGAAGAGGATCTTTAGGTACCTGAGATGTTTTCCTACTCTTGGTTTGTGGTACCCAAAGGATTCACCATTGGAGCTGATTGCATATTCAGATAGTGATTATGGTGGTGACAAGTTTGATAGGAAATCTACAACTGGTGGATGTCAATTTTTTGGGAGCAGTTTAATATCTTGGCAATGTAAGAAACAAACAGTGGTGGCTAACTCTACAACTGAAGCAGAATATGTGGCTGCAGCAGCATGTTGTGGTCAAGTGTTGTGGATTCAGAACCAGCTGTTGGATTATGGGTATAACTTCATGCATACTAAGATATTTGTTGACAATAATAGTACTTTATGCATCATTAAGATAAGTTCGACGTTTTTCTTCATTTTTGAGTTTCTGCCACATCAACTTTTTGACCCAACAATCTTCCCCTAGTTGATAGTGGCAAAACTTCTATGTGTATCTCTTGTAAGTTATACATGATCTTCAAATTGCTTCCCCTCAAGTGTAGCATGTATTTTCTTCCCCTTTTTGTCACATCAACAAGGAAGTAAACAATGTTGCAATGTTGAAGATTCTCCATATGTAGGCTCTGTGTAATGATCTTGAAGAACAATTAATATAATATTTTTGATCTAGAAGTAGAATAACCCAACCTTGTGTTCCATGTCTTGTTTTATCCACGTGATAAAGAACTTATAGAGGAGATATAAGTAGACCTCGATCCCTTTTCAATATTCTCATCCTTTGTGAGACACTGAGCACGATAATGTAACTCCTTCAAGTGTTATGACAAGTCTTCATCACCAACCATGTAAAGCACGAACAAGTTACCTTTAAAGTCTAGGCACTTTAAGATATGATAGAACACAAACTCGCGAAAATCTTCTTCAATCATCAAATTTACCATAAGAATTCTTCCCCTTAAGCTAACACCTCTTCATGACAAGTCTTAATGAACCAATATCCTCATATGTAAAAGTTAGAAGTCGAATAACTCTTTCACAAGGCTATCCCGATTACATATTCGAATATTAAACAAAGTCTTCATGAATTATTGCTAACTTACTTAAAAACCATTTACTTCTTATAAAAATATCCGAGCCATAAATATCATCATGATATTCTAAATAAAAATGGAGATTCCATGTACCTTTGTGTGTATTTTCCTCCTTTTTGTATGCTTAAAACGTCCAATTTTCTCAAACAGCAGCAAACCTTGTGTTGTCCAATATCCTCTTCTGTCCAATATCTTGGTCAGATGTATTGTCCAATATCAGACAATACCTATCAGCGTTGAAATTCATATATCGGACGACACTGTCAATGCTATCAGTGTTGACTTATTCTGTCAGCGTCAAAATTCTTCCTGTCAGCGTCTGAATTACAAACGTCAGCGCCAACCTTAAATCCTGTCCGCGTTCATTCTTTTCAGCGTCTAAAACATATTCTGTCAACGTTGCGTTCAATCTTTCTTGTCAACGTTGCTTCAAAATCTAATTTAAAAACAAATCTTCTCCTTAGCCGTGTGAATGCACAATATCTTCCACCAATAGGAATTAAGTAACCGTGTGAACACAACTACTATTCCACCAATAGAAAGATCTCCACCGTGTGAATGCAAAATAGAACGTGACTTGCTTTGTTGCTTTGTTTCTCACATCTCAAATTCTTGAAGCGCTTAACCTTCATTAGCCAATCACAAGCAACATACCGTGTGAACACAAGTTTGAAGACCAATGAGAAACGAATGATGGACTTTAGCCCCACGTGAGTAATTGTATACCAGCATGTAGAGGATTCATGTCAAACTCAGTAACACAAATATCTTGTGTTTAAACTTTAATCGTGTGAATACAAAGTATTCAACCAATAGAATGGCTTGTCTCGTTTGAATAAATCCCTTCCATAACTCACGCAGCCTCTTTATCCAAATCGATCAATAATTACCTTTTCTGCATTAACCTTCACGTCTGCAACATTAAAAAAACACAGCGATCTAGGGTTTGGAACTTTGAGCATCGAAACCCTAATTAGGGTTTGTAAATACCCTTACATCAAGTATCTTCACACGTTTTAACAGCCACGTACCCCCAATCTTTTTGCTTTTTATGTTGATCTAGGGTTTATAGAAACCCTAGTTCATGATTTTATGTGAAAGCAAAAATTGAATACCTCATTAAACAGTGAACTTCGATGCTGAATATCTTGACAATGAAAGATCCAATCGAAGATCGCTTCGGTGAGATTCAAGACACAAGTGTCAAGAATCTACAGTTCAAAAATCACAAAGATCCAACGGTTAACGAAGGAGAAAACGTGTTTTGAACATGGCTGTCCACAGAAAACTGCATATACCCTGCTGCTGACTTTGACGCTTAATAACTTTTGCCTGGGGATAAAACTCGACAATCCCTCTGGTGGATGTTTAGATCTATGTATGTAGAACACACATATAAAATTTCGTGACGATCCAACGGTTCAATCAAAGTTATGACCTTCTGAATACTGCTGCGCACACAAAAACGTCCAGAAAAACCCTAGACGGATTTTTCTTTTCTTCTCGAAACACGAACACCTTGTTGGTCCTAGCATCACGAGCCACGAGGCTCTGATACCAATTGTGGAAACCTTGGTTTCCGGATCTTTTAAGCTACTAGGAATGATCATTGTTCATATGATTAACATAATCAAAGCGGAATTAGAACAACAACCATTAACAAGGTGTTTAGGCACGAAACATGAATTAAAACACATGGATTGCTAATTATATTAATAATCAACAATCACTAGACGTGTATACATTGAATCCCACGTCTAGTCGACACACACTTTAAGTTTACATTGTGAATGAATTATATGAATAAAACCTATGACCCTTGGTTCCTTTTATAGTGTAAGGATTAGGGTTTACAAGAGATAATGATGAATAAACAAGTAAATCTTCTATTTAAATAAACTTATGCAGAATATCTTTTGCATGTTTATCTAAATAGAAGCTTCCATTAGCTTCTTTTGTCAATGCTTGAATTACTCTTGACAATGCTTGATTCCATCAACGCCTAAATAACTCTTGTCAACGCCTAGACAAATACTTCACGTTTTCTTCATTTTTGAGTTTCTGCCACATCAACTTTTTGACCCAACATATGTCTAAGGTCTATAGTCCTCGTAACACATCGAGTGTTAACAAGGCTTCGTTTATACCCTCCTCATCGTCACGTACCATTGATGCTTGCCAAATCGAGGCAAATTTGGAAAACAAAATCTTTGATAAGCTTAAGGGGTTGTTACTTGAGTTTAAGGTTGGTGAACAACCCGCTCCCGCTACATTAAAGCGATTGAGGTTTCTTGTATGCATTGTGGTGGAGCTCACGATTTCTCCGAGTGCATTACCAACGGTGGTAACACTTCGAGTGCCTACGCGGCCACGTGAACTTAAAACTAAAACGGTCAAGTTACCCGTAATAATCAATTGACTCCATCGGGTTTTTCACCAAATCAAAATGTTAATAACTATCGAAACAATCAAGTGGGTTACCAAGGAAATCAAAGGAACAATTACAAGGGTAACTATGGGAATTAAGGGGCTAATAATCAAGTGCAAAACAAAAATCAAAACCATGATTTTCAAAACAACAACAAAAGTTTGCAAAACTTGAAAGATCTTCCAAATGAATTTGTTCAATATGCAAATGGTAATGATGCTAGGTTTGATAATATACAAAGGGAGATCATTAGCCTAAGATCCGAGTTTAAGAATGATTTGAAAAAGGAGTTGAAAACTGAGCTCGCTAATGAACTTAAGATTCATACGAACAAAATGGAGAGCAATGTGACTAGGTTACAACAAAACCAACAAAAGATGGAAAAAGGCCAACATGAAATAAAACAAGAGATGCTTAAGGCCGATAAGAGGCAATCTATGTTTGAGGATAAAAGTTCAAGTATGTTTGAGGCCATAATGTGTAAAACGTCTTCGAGTGGTCTTCCTAGTAACACCGTTTCGAATACTAAGGGAGAGATGAAAGCGATTACCACACGTAGTGGTAATACCTTCAAAGAGCCGATTCCTCAACCAATTACTCCTACGGATGAGCCAATTTTAGAAGAACCCGAGGTTGTGGTTGAAAAGGAGCATATCTCAATTCCACGAAGTACCGCTCATACCACACCTACGGTTGACCCTTTACCATCATTGGAACCCGAGATTCCAAAAGCTATGCCTATGCCCCACCCAACACCACCCTCTTCCTTTGAACCATCATCGTCTTTACCAACACCATCGTTTCCTTACCCTTTGAGACTTTGAAAGGAAAAAATTCAAGAACGAGACAATTACCAATTTGAGCTTTTCATCAAAATGTTTCGTGACTTGCATTTCAACATACGTTTTGCCGACGCTTTAATCATGATGCCTCGATTTGCCGCTAACTTTAAGAGTATGTTGAACAACAAGGAGAAATTGCAAAAATTGTCTAGTTGTTCATCAGTTTATCTTAATCACATACCTCAAAAAGTCGGTGATCCTGGTAAATTTTTAATTCCGTGCGGTATTCAAGATATGGAAGAATGCTATGCCCTGGCCGATCTTGGTGCTAGCATTAATTTGATGCCTCGTTCGATCTTTAATTCGCTCAATCTTCCTAATCTTACTTCTTCAAGAATGTCTATCGAAATGGCCGATCATTCTACGATTCCCGCATGTGGGGTGGCTGAAGACGTTTTTGTGAAAGTGGAAAGTTCTATTATCCGGTAGACTTTATCGTTGCCGATATTCCCACGGATCCTCAATTTCCTCTCATCTTAGGACGTTCGTTTTTAGACACATCGAAAGCGATTATCGACGTTCATGCTCGAAAAATCACTTTACGATTCAACGACGAGGAACTTGTTATAAATGCAACTCAAAACTCGACACTTTCTCATGTTTATTCTATCGCGACTTTAAACGATGTTGATATGATCGACGTCGTTTGCGAAGAATTTTCACAAGAGATTTTGGGTTTTTTTGACGAAGCAAATTGTGGCAATCCAATGATGCTCGATCCTATTCTTGATAATTCGACACCTTCATTCACTCCATTTGAAGGAGGTGGTTTTACGTTGGAAGAATTTGATGTTCCACGTACTTGTGACGAAGACCTCGATGATGATGAGGACTTCTCGACTATCAAGGATTTTCTTAATGATTTCCCATTTCCTCCGCCGGTGGAGGTTATGAGTATCGAACCTACATCTTCAATCTAGGTACCACCAACCCTCGAATTGAAAGATCTTCCTCCTCACCTCGAATACGTATTCTTGGAAAGAGACGATAAGTTGCCGGTTATTATTGTGAAGGACCTTTCCGATGATGAAAAAACCGCACTTATCGATGTTCTAAAAACTCACAAGGGAGCAATTGCGTGGAAACTTTCCGACATTAAGGGAATCGATCCCAATTTTGTACGCACAAAATCTTAATGGAGGAAGACTACAAGCCCGCAATCCAATGTCAACGTAGGGTAAACCTCAAAATTCATGACGTCATCAAAAAGGAAGTTCTTAAACTACTAGACGCGGGAATGATTTACCCTGTTTCCGATAGCCCTTGGGTGAGTCCCATTCATTGTGTCCCTAAAAATAGAGGGATGACGGTTGTGCCAAACGATCACAACGAGTTAATTCCCACTAGACTCGTGACCGGTTGGAGGGTGTGCATTGACTATCGTAAGTTGAATGACGCCACTCGTAAAGACCACTTTCCCTTGCCCTTCATGGATCAAATGTTGGAGCGTCTTGCGGGAAATGACTTCGATTGCTTTTTAGATGGTTTTTCCGGTTACTTCCAAATCCCCATCGATCCTCGTGATCAAGAAAAAACTACGTTTACGTGTCCATATGGAACGTTTGCCTATCGTAGAATGCCATTCGGACTTTGCAATGCACCGGGAACTTTTCAACGGTGTATGATGGCTATTTTTCATGACATGATCGAGAACACGATGGAAGTCTTCATGGATGACTTTTCCGTGTTTGGTAGTTCGTTCACTTCATGTTTTTCGAATCATGAGAGAATGTTAAAATGTTGTGAGGAAACCAACCGTGTGCTTAATTGGGAAAATGTCATTTTATGGTTAAAGAGGGAATCGTCTTAGGGCACAAGGTTTCGAAAGCGGGGATTGAGGTAGATACAGCTAAGATAGACGTCATCGCCAAATTAACTCATCCCAAAACCTTCAAGGGAGTTAGGAGTTTCCTAGGCCACACGGGCTTTTATCAACGATTAATCAAGGATTTTTCAAAGATATCTCGACCTATCACACATCTTCTCGAAAAAGATGCTCCTTTCGTTTTTAACGAAGATTGTGTACGAGCCTTTGAAATCCTAAAGAGGAAACTTACCGAAGCTCCCATTCTTGTTGCTCCAAATTGGAACCTCCCCTTTGAGCTCATGTGTGACGCTAGTGACTACGCTATAGGGGCCGTATTAGGTAAACGTCATGAAAAGCACTTCTTGCCTATTCACTATGCTAGCAAGACGATGACCGAGGCTCAACTTAAGTATACCACAACGGAAAAGGAATTCCTTGCCGTGGTTTATGCATTTGAGAAATTTCGACCTTATCTCGTCTTGACCAAAAGCATTGTGTATACGGACCGTTCGACAATCAAGTACCTCTCGGCTAAACAAGATGCAAAGCCAAGATTGCTTCGTTGGATTCTCCTCCTACAAGAATTTGATGTCAAAATCCTTGACAAAAAAGGAGCCGAGAATCTAGCGGCCGACCATCTCTCTCGTTTGGAAGATCCTCACCAAAGTGTTTACGAGAACAAGGAAATCACCTAAACTTTTCCTCTCGAAACGCTTGGTGTAGTGAATTCTACGAAAGACTCGTCCACCCCATGGTTTGCGGACATCGCAAATTACCATGCGGGAAACTTCATCATTAAGGATATGACGACACAACAAAAACGAGAATTCTTTCGTGACGTCAAGTTCTACTTTTGGGACGACCCTTATCTATTTCGGACTTGTGCGGATCAAATCATTCGACGTTGTGCTTTTGGCACCGAAGATTCTAACATCCTTACAGCTTGTCACGAGGGACCCACGGGTGGTCACCATGGTGCTAATCTCACGACTAAGAAAGTTTTCGATGCCGGCTTCTTTTGGCTCACTATTTACCGAGACGCGCACGCACTTATCAAGTCGTGTGACGCATGCCAACGTCAAGGAAAGTCCTCACTAAAGGATGAAATGCCTCAAAATATAATCCAAGTTTGTGAAATCTTTGACGTGTGGGGCATTGACTTTATGAGGCCGTTACCATCATCTCGTGGAAATAAGTACATTATTATGGTCGTTGACTACCTATCCAAGTGGGTTGAAGCTAAGGATTTGCCCACGAACGATGCTCGTGTGGTAGTCAAGTTTTTGAAGCAATTGTTCTCTCGGTTTGGAACCCCTCATGCTATCATAAGCGATCGTGGAACCCATTTTTGTAACGATCAATTTGAGAAAGTTTTGAAAAAATATGGTGTTACACATCGTCTTTCTACAGCTTATCACCCACAAACAAGTGGGCAAGTCGAGGTTTCAAACCGAACGTTGAAAAGGATCTTGTAAAGATCCATAGGAGAATACCGACAATCTTGGTCGGATAAGTTATACGATGCTTTATGGGCCTTTCGTACCGCCTATAAGACACCCATTGTTGTGGCCGTTGACTACCTATCCAAGTGGGTTGAAGCTAAGGATTTGCCCACGAATGATGCTCGTGTGGTAGTCAAGTTTTTGAAGCAATTGTTCTCTCGGTTTGGAACCCCTCGTGCTATCATAAGCGATCGTGGAACCCATTTTTGTAACGATCAATTTGAGAAAGTTTTGAAAAAATATGGTGTTACATATCGTCTTTCTACAGCTTATCACCCACAAACGAGTGGGCAAATCGAGGTTTCAAACCGAGCGTTGAAAAGGATCTTGGAAAGATGCAGAGGAGAAAACCGACAATCTTGGTCGGATAAGTTAGACGATGCTTTATGGGCCTTTCGTACCGCCTATAAGACACCCATTGGGTGTACTCTATATAATCTTGTACATGGGAAGAATTGTCACTTGCCAATTGAACTCGAACACAAAGCTTATTGGGCCCTAAAGCACGATAACTTTGATTTGAAGACCGCGGGGGATCACCAGAATATACAATTGAATGAATTAGATGAATTGAGGGATAATGCTTATGAAAATTCATTAATTTATAAAGAAAAGACTAAAAAGTTTCACGATTATAAAATTAAAAACCGGTTTTTTAACATTGGTGATCAAGTGTTGCTTTTTAACTCTCGTTTGAAAATATTCTCTGGAAATTTGAAATCCCGTTGGTCCAGTCCGTTCACCGTCACACAAGTTTTTCCTTATGGGACCATTGAGCTAGCTCAAAATGATGGTCCTAACTTTAAGGTGAATGGACATAGGTTGAAGCACTACTTTGGTGGGGAAGTCCCTTCTTTGGACGACCTCGACCAAGTCACCTTCCCCAATGATAATTAGTATTGAGGGGATCGAGTCGAGCTCATGACTCGGTAATAAAAAACGAGGTGCCTCGTGGGGGATCTCCCATGTTTATCCATGTACATATTATCGCTTTCTAATGTAGTAACGTGAGGGGATTTGTGCCCTTCCAACCTTTGCTCCGTGGTTGTTTGTGACTTGTAGCTATTAGATCATCATCATCTTCACGATTCAAGCCTCTCGCGTTCGTTTTAAGTGAGCCTTGATCGTTTGCTTCGAAGACTTTCTCAATATCCACATGATGTATCCTTTATTGTTCTAACCTTAGGTTTTTAGCACACTTCATAAACGGCTATTAATTTAATGGTTCCACCCTTTCCATGCTAGATTAAGCATTCGACTACGTCTCTAGTATGGGGGTATCCTACCCTTAGACTCGAAATATTGAGGACAATGTTTAACTTTAGTATGGGGGTGAATAGATACTTTCCTTGCCAAACCTTCACGCTTTCCAACTTTCATGTTTTTGTTTCTCTTTTTGTTGCAAAATATTTTAAATTTTTCTCATGTTTTTATATGTGTTTAGTGACACGAATGTAGATTTTCCGATGGCGAGAATAAGAGTACTTTTTGACTCGACCGTGCGTGTTGAGAACTTAGCTTCGATTACTTAACTTTACATTAGTCTAAGTCTCTTAAATGAGGACGAGAAATGATAGCGTTAATTATAAGATACTATGCTAAACGTAGAAGTCGCTCTTCTTTCAAAAACTCATGTGTCCTAAATATTTGCTTATTCTCCCTTCGCTTGTATATAAATTTTGCTAATAAGTATTAACTTAGCGGTTTAGTCTTAATTGTTGGTTTCTAGCTTTTTCTAGTAGCTTCCATGTAATTAAATTGGGAAAACATTTGGGAATCGCCAGCGTCACGGTTTTGAAGTATTGGCAACCCGAATAATCGAAAGCTTCAACCAATAACAAGATTTCAAGTGCTACACCTAAATCAAGCAAAAATTCGAATCTCACAAGGTCGAAAAATCTATGCAAAATTGAAAGTGATTAAGCCTTAATCTTTGAAGCTTTAAAGATCCAAAATTCGCTTTTAGCGTGAGGATATACGTCTTTGGCCATAATAAACACCTCATGGCGAGGTTAAATAAAAGGCAAGGCAAGACCGATCCCAAAAGGTGAAGGTAAACCTATGATAATAAGGCCCATCCGGTAGGGGGCGTATAAAAGTCTTGGTAATAAGTCTCATGTTCAAAACCGTTCTAAAACCATGTTTATCGAATCTCACTTGTTAACTTAATTTTTTGACATCGTTGTCTATTAGGGGAGGTTATTAATTCGATGGTTTTGATTGCACTGTTTTGTTTCTATTTTTGGACCTTAATCTCTATCATCGCATAAGTCAAACAATGTATCATCATGATCATTCAAGACAAGAATAAAATATAAAAGATACCACTTAGGAAAATGAGAGTCTAAGTACGTGATTAGAGCATATGAGTAGTGTTAGCATTACTAACTTATAATGACAATGATCTCGTTACACACTTAGCATGGAATTAGGTGAAAATCGAGGACGACGAATTTATCTCTATGAGGCACTCACATGTTCTTATTTTATGAACCTAAACGTCCCATTTTGCGATGAAAATCATACATTATGTCTAAAACACAAAGTAGTAGTAGTGTAGTAAGTTTACCTTTGAATATAAGTGCATAAAAATGAAATTTGGAGATACTTAGATTCTTTATTCTAGCATTGCGTGAGGGCAAGGCAATGGTTTAGTATGGGGGAGTGATGAGATGGCATTTATACATGATCTCATCGTTCTTTTTGGGATTTAAAGGCATAAAACATCATCAAAAATGCCATATATATGCTTGTATTTGTTCAATGTGTATTTTAGGTACGAATATTAAAAAAATTACAAAAGATCACAAGAAACAAGCAAAAACGAACACGGGAAACGAAGCCGCACAATGAACCAAGCCCTAATGTTGATTCTCTAAGAAAAGTCCTTGAAGAAATGAAGATTGTACAAGAAGGGTCCTTCATTATTAAAGAATTGACACTTTAAACCCTTGTATATTCATAATTACAAGTTTGGTCCTTAAAGTTTGTCAAAATTACAAAAAGGACCCTCAACTTTGAAGAATTGGCAAGAATGGTCCCTCAATTATAAAGACTTGTCAATATTACTCCTCCAAGAAGTCAACAAACAAGACAAGACCTTGAAGAAAGAAGAAAATGCCAAAATCAGCCCTTCAAATATCATCAAATGGCAAAACAAGTGCCTTGATAAACTTTTGGAAAGTATTTGGGGCAAAACTCTAAAAGACAAAACTTTAATAATAAAGGATTTTCAGTTTTGGTGATTTAAACTACAAGTGAAAGGAATAAAGAAAGTGAGGGAATAAAAATGGGCAGACATCATTCTTACCTAGACCAACCACACAACACCACGTGTCCCACTAACTCTTTTCATCCAATCAGATCCCACCAATTTGCCACCTCACTTCCCACCACCGTTTAATAAACTAATTATTAATTAGTTTGTTAGATTAGGCGCCTAACACCAGATTTAAAACCCAAAACAGATCAAATACTTGTTCTTCTTGTTCTTAATACAATTTGGGTATTTCTTAACCATGATGAATTAAAACCTAATCTCTTCCAGAATGGTGATTAGGGGTCCTATTAACAAAACCCAACTCACAAATACTTGCCACCTCACCCCAAGAGTTCACATGAAACCACCCCTGCACACGTTTTTGAGGAAGAAGACAAAACTCATGCAGAGAATCAACCATCCATAATAACTTACAACATAAGCTCATTTGAGGCCCTTGATCAAATACTATCACCTTTTCACCTCCACAAACAGCCAAAGTATCTTCAAATGTTCATGAGATTTTCAAACTGCAGGGCATTTTGGGACTTTGATAGGTGTGTAAACACCCATCTTTTCTACCACTTAATTACAATAATAACCGGACCAAAACGTGTATTTTATGTCTTTTATGTCGGAATTATGCGTGGTTTGTGTTTTTGTTGTGATTTAGGACGAAAAGGTGAAAAGTGGAGAAAACACGGACATTCACGGGCATTTACGGCCTTTTATTGAAGAAAAAGATGAAAGACGAAGTCAAGAGTGCAAAAAGAACGAAAGTCCACGACCAATTCTGAAGATTTATCGAAGAAAAAGTCAAAAGACGGAAGTTTATCAAAAGCCGAAGAATTCAAGTCTATTTTATTGAAGAAATTAAAGACGAGTTCAAAAGAAATCCCGAAGCCAAAAGTCCCTTAAGTCCAAGTTTAAAGAAGATTAGAAGAAAAGGACTAATGACGCAATTAATGAAGATTAATAAAAGGAGGGACTTAAGCTTGTAATTAAGAAGAAATGAAAGAGGGGAGGAGGCTTCCTAATCCTCCCCTATAAATAGCCATTAGTTGTTAACTTTTCATTTTGTTGGCTAAGTGTGACAATTAGCTCTTCCACCATTTAAATACCTTGTCATTTAATTTCTTGTCAAATTTAAATACCTTGTCTTGCACCTTAAATTCATTTAATTTCAAGTAAGTTTTCATTTAATTATTGTCAATCTTTACTTTATCTTGTCAATCTCTTATCTACCTTTCTTAATCTTTGATTTATGTGTTTATGTTTATGATCATGTTCATGCTTTTATTTTGATCCAAGTGATTGTTGATTATTGCGGTAAAAGTTGTTAAATTTCTTGATTTTAATTGTTTGTTTATGATTACATTTGATGCGTTGATATTTTTATTAGATCGTTTGTGTTTATGTTGATTAATCTTTGTTTAGATCTGCTGTTTTTGTGATTCCCTTGTTCTTCGGGAAGGTTTGTTGTGTTTCTGATCTTTCCAGGTAAACTTCCGAAACAAGAAGAAGGGAAGGCCTCATTCGGAACTCCAAAGTTCCGAGTCAAGGTTTCATCCGGAAGATTTGGGATCAGCAAAAGTTCCGAGCCAAGCTTGTTCATCCGGAACATTCAAAGTTCCTGAGTCTTAAATTAGATTACCCCTCTGATTCGTCACCCGCTGAGCTAACGTCGAGATGTAAGTGTTAGAAAGAGTAAGTTAAGTAAAGAAAGATGTCAGTTAATAAATCAGGGACGAAGGGAAACTTCCGACTCAAGCTCTGTTCATTCGGAACTAAAAAGTTCCGGATCAATTTACTTCATTCGGAACTTAAAAAGTTCCGGATCAAGGAGACTCATTCGGAACTTCAAAAGTTCCGAATCAAGGGGCAAGTTCCGAACCAAGGACTGTTCATTCGGAACTTAAAAGTTCCGAATAAACTTCCGAATCAAGGGGCAAGTTCCGGATAAGTAATTGTTCATTCGGAAGTCTTAAACTTCCGAATCAAGGAGGGTTCATTCGGAATCTTCCGAATCAAGGGTTAATCAAAACTTCCGGATCAAGGCAAGATTCAGAAGTTCCGAATCAGCAAAGTTCCGAACGAAGGATTGTTTTGGATAAGTGACATATTCAGATCAATTTGTTCCGGATCAAGGATTTTGGTAATATTCCGAGCGAAGAAGAATCATTTCAACCGAAGGTGACATTCCGGACGAGTGATTGTTCTAAACGAAGGTTTATTCCGAATGAGCTGTATTCAGGTTCTTATTAGCTTTTGTCTTTGATTTTTATTTTCAAGCTTTATTTTTCCAGCCTTTATTTTAATTGCACTTTAAGTTTATCTGCCTTAGTTAAATTTTAGTTTTGCCTTAGTTTAAGCTTTAGTCGCATTTTAAGTTTGCCTTAGTTAGATTTAAGTTTGCGTCATTTACTTTAGTGCCCTTTAATTTCAGTCTCGCTTTAAATACTTGCACCTTTATTAGACTTAGAGTTACTTTAAGAGCCCATTTACTTTAAAAGTTTTGCACTTTTACTTAAAAACAACCAAAAATATTCTTTTTCACCAAAAACAATAAAGTCACATAGGGAGCCTAGATCAATTCGTTAAGATACCGAGAACACGAACTTTAATATTTTTATACGGGCAAAAGCCATGTATCAAATGGCGCCGCTGCCGGCTCTTTTCGTAAAGATTAACGGTTTTCTGTGAGAGACACGTTGCTTTTTGGGATCCGTTCACTTGTGAGCGTTATTTTTCTTGTCTAAAAAAATTCAAAAAATCATAAATATTAAAAATTGATAAAAAACCATAAAAATTAAAAATCTCAAAAATCCAAAAATCCAAAAAGACATCACACAAACTTGGAAAATAAGTAGTTTATGAATAAAAAGCTATTTTAGCAAGATTAATCCAGCCAAATTGAACCAAAAGCATACACAAGATATATTAAACTTATCTAAGCATAAATGAACTTGTTTCATACACTGGTTCAAAGATTTAAGTTAGATTCAAGCCCTAAATCACTTGCTGATATAAACAGATAAACACAAACTCTTTTTGCTGATATACTTGACCACAAATCCAAATTCAAAGTTTCAAATCTTCTATTCAGGTTGCATATACTTTGGTTTATCACTTGTTAGCCCTAGTCTAACCCTAGATCTAGGTGTCCACAAAACCACAGGCAAAAACAACTAGATTTCAAGATTTTAAGGCCACTTGTTGGATTAGTGAGTTTAAAAGCTCAAAGCATGCAGTAAACAACTCAACTATGTACATAAACAAGAACTAACACAAGCCAACTACTAACACTCACTGAATTTCAACCAATACCCAAACATGCAGTATTCCCAAACACCCCTTTAATTTTTCAAAATCAAAATTTTTGAAAGTAAAAACGTTTTCAGGTTATAATAAGCTTAGATAAACAACATAGCAACATTATCATGCATATTCAACAAGATTTAGACCACAAGAACAACACATACACTAGCAGAACACCAAGTCACTCAAACCAAGATTTTTAAAAGGTTTTTGGGAAAAGAGACTCAAACCTCATGAATGCACATCCACACTCACAAATTATTGAGCTTATGTGTCTAGCCCAACAAGACACAAGATTTCAACAAGCTGCTAAGAACCACAAGGTTAGAACAAGCATTATATATGAAACAGAAAAATGGAAAAATAAAGCTGATTGATTCAAGCTTGTTCCCACTCCTTGAATATCCCCAAAACACAAGCTCACCACACCTTGATAATCTACTTATCAGGGTGTTATGACCACTTATAATCCAAAAATTTCAAAGGTTTGAACCAAGACTTAGAAAAATATCAGATTTTGGAAAGTCTTGTAATTTCTTGCACAATCTTTAAAAGCAAGTTATGAGACTTCACAAACACAAACTTTGAACAATAACACCAGGATATAAAGACTGGAACTTGGAATTCGTCAACAATATCAAACACTTTTTCATTCACTAAGAAAATAGGATTTACATATTTGTGACTAAGGAATCCAGGAACAAAAACAAATGTATGACCCTATACCCTTTATATAGAGGGTGTACATGGTCCTATTAAGCTGAAAAAACTAAAAACCCTAAGTTGTAGAAGTCTGATACACGGCTTTTGCCCGTATAAAAATATTAAAGTTCATGTTCTCGGTATCTTAACGAATTGATCTAGGCTCCCTATGTGACTTTATTGTTTTTGGTGAAAAAGAATATTTTTGGTTGTTTTTAAGTAAAAGTGCAAAACTTTTAAAGTAAATGGGCTCTTAAAGTAACTCTAAGTTTAATAAAGGTGCAAGTATTTAAAGCGAGACTGAAATTAAAGGGCACTAAAGTAAATGACGCAAACTTAAATCTAACTAAGGCAAACTTAAAACGCGACTAAAGCTTAAACTAAGGCAAAACTAAAATTTAACTAAGGCAGATAAACTTAAAGTGCAATTAAAATAAAGGCTGGAAAAATAAAGCTTGAAAATAAAAATCAAAGACAAAAGCTAATAAGAACCTGAATACAGCTCATTCGGAATAAACCTTCGTTTGGAACAATCACTCGTCCGGAATGTCACCTTCGGTTGAAATGATTCTTCTTCGCTCGGAATATTACCAAAATCCTTGATCCGGAACAAATTGATCTGAATATGTCACTTATCCAAAACAATCCTTCGTTCGGAACTTTGCTGATTCGGAACTTCTAAATCTTGCCTTGATCCAGAAGTATTGATTAACCCTTGATTCGTAAGATTCCGAATGAACCCTCCTTGATTCGGAAGTTTAAGACTTCCGAATGAACAATTACTGATCCGGAACTTGCCCCTTGATTCGGAAGTTTATTCGGAACTTTTAAGTTCCGAATGAACAGTCCTTGGTTCGGAACTTGCCCCTTGATTCGGAACTTTTGAAGTTCCGAAAGAGTCTCCTTGATCCGGAACTTTTTAAGTTCCGAATGAAGTAAATTGATCCGGAACTTTTTAGTTCCGAATGAACAGAGCTTGAGTCGGAAGTTTCCCTTCGTCCGGAACTTTGAATGTTCCGGATGAACAAGCTTGGCTCGGAACTTTTGCTGATCCCAAATCTTCCGGATGAAACCTTGACTCGGAACTTTGGAGTTCTGAATGAGGCCTTCCCTCCTTCTTGGTTCGGAAGTTTACCTGGAAAGATCAGAAACACAACAAACCTTCCCGAAGAACAAGGGAATCACAAAAACAGCAGATCTAAACAAAGATTAATCAACATAAACACAAACGATCTAAAAAAAATATCAACGCATCAACAGTAATCATAAACAAACAATTAAAATCAAGAAATTTAACAACTTTTACCGCAATAATCAACAATCACTTGGATCAAAATAAAAGCATGAACATGATCATGAACATAAACACATAAATCAAAGATTAAGAAAGGTAGATAAGAGATTGACAAGATAAAGTAAAGATTGACAATAATTAAATGAAAACTTACTTGAAATTAAATGAATTTAAGGTGCAAGACAAGGTATTTAAATTTGACAAGAAATTAAATGACAAGGTATTTAAATGGTGGAAGAGCTAATTGTCACACTTAGCCAACAAAATGAAAAGTTAACAACTAATGGCTATTTATAGGGGAGGATTAGGAAGCTTCCTCCCCTCTTTCATTTCTTCTTAATTACAAGCTTAAGTCCCTCCTTTTATTAATCTTCATTAATTGCGTCATTAGTCCTTTTCTTCTAATCTTCTTTAAACTTGGACTTAAGGGACTTTTGGCTTCGGGATTTCTTTTGAACTCGTCTTTAATTTCTTCAATAAAATAGACTTGAATTCTTCGGCTTTTGATAAACTTCCGTCTTTTGACTTTTTCTTCGATAAATCTTCAGAATTGGTCGTGGACTTTCGTTCTTTTTGCACTCTTGACTTCTTGACTTCGTCTTTCATCTTTTTCTTCAATAAAAGTCCGTAAATGCCCGTGAATGTCCGTGTTTTCTCCACTTTTCACCTTTTCGTCCTAAATCACAACAAAAACACAAACCACGCATAATTCCGACATAAAAGACATAAAATACACGTTTTGGTCCGGTTATTATTGTAATTAAGTGGTAGAAAAGATGGGTGTTTACACACCTATCAAATCCCCTACACTTGACCATTGCAATGTCCTCATGCAATGCATTAGTTACAAAGCAAGATTACATATTTCATCATAATCAATCCACGTTGGCCTTTATTAAAGAGATAGAAAATTAAAAACATACAAATTAAATAAATCAAAAGCATACCTTGGGTTTTGGAAATGTTATGAATAATCATCATCCTCAAGTTTTCACTTTCTCCAAACCAAGCTTAAAAACGAGATCATTGTTATTATAAGTTAGTAGACTAACACGAACTCATGTGGGCCAATTACTCACTTAGACTCCCTTATTCCTAGGTGTATCTCTTATATTTTATTATTGTCTTGAATGATCATGATGATGGATTTTTGACTTATTTCGATAGTTATTAAGTCTGAAAATAAAGTGAACGATTTAATCAATAGTTAGCTAAAGGACCAAATCTTTTAAAACTGCTTCTCGGGACCTCATAAAGTTCATATCTTGGCATAACTCGCTTCGCGATTTGAGACCTTTCTCGGACCGACATTTGGCGGCGACTTCATACTTCAAATCTTGAGAGACGTTCATGAAATTATGGTCTTCTTTTCATAATGGAATTTCTTCACGAGATTCATACTTGGACCACGACTTCTTCATTTTTCTCCAATCATTATTTTGGACTTTGATATACAACGATCCGCCTCCTTTATTGACTTGGATCTATTTATCCTCATACCTTGTTAGGGTCTTTTCGGATACACTTCTCCATGACTTTTGGGAGTTTTTGCTTTTCGTCGTGTGTCTCGATCCTTCATATTGATTTTTGATAAATGATTCTTCACATCACTTTGGATCTTTAGCAACAAAATATAGCCCTCATGCCTTGTTAGGGCCTTTTCGGACTCGCCAATCTTCGCGTCCCGCTTCAATAAGTTATGCCTTGGCTATGAACTCTAATCCATACCGAGCAACTTTTAAATGATCTGGGGCTAGAAGCTAAGTAACCTTACAAATCGTACAACCTTATTTATTAGCAGATAAATTCTTAGCAAGCGATGGGAGAATAGGCTCATAATTAACTCACATAAATTCACGAAAGAATACCGAACTTATAATTGGCTCTATCATATCTCGTTCTCCACAGTTTAAAATCTCAAGTAATGAGACTCGTGGATACTTAGCCTATTAAATCAAAGTTTTGGGTTTTCGAGTCTCCTATAGGATCTTTGCAAATTCTTAGACTTTTTCAAGTTTAGAAATCGCGTTTTAAAGTTCCCTTGATAAACGACTCTCTAGGATCAATTATAGGAACTTGCGAAAAGTTCTTGTTCTTAACCCGTGAGAGTTAAGACTTTCACGTTTTATAGCTCCCTATATAAAAGCCTAGCAAAACTTGACTTAAACACGTTAAGGATACTAGCTAGAGTAAACTCGGATTGAGTCAAAAGATTAACAACGTTTGAAAATTAAAACCACTTATTAAACATTTATTCTAATAAGGAAAGAAAATAACTATACAATGGTAAAAACTAATAGGCCAAAATAGATCAAAAATTTTGAAAAATGTTGAAAAACTGATTTTCCGGTTAAAATGAGGACAAATACAAGGAAAAGACCACTTAACTTCGATAGAAGTCCCCCCTACACTTAAGATAAACATTGTCCTCAATGTTTAAGCATATGGGAATAAACTCCCCTACACTTAGGACATTGTGCACGTTGTTTAAATCTCGCTAAGGAAAAGACAACTAAAGAGATTCCTATTTTAATATTGAGAAAATATAAAATAGTGAATCGACAAGAGTTTATGATAGAACCGGGAAGAAGTAGAACACGAAATCACGGGGCGTCAAGAATCATCAAGAATGGATCATTGAAGCTCGAATCCCTGATTAAGAAGCGAGGAGAGGAAAGCAATCCAAAGGGTCCCCCCTACACTTATGATAAAGAAAGCGAAAAGAAAGATGCATGAGTTGCCTCCCAAGAAGCGCTTGTTTTTGTTACCGAGTCGTGAGCCTGACTCGACCTTGATCATCAACGGAAGAAGCATGAAAAATATCCACCAGGATCAAAGACATAGTTTTCGTCCATCAAATAGCAGAGGCTTAAGGAGAACAAGGCAAGCCATAGAAGAGTAGGCAAGGTTCCCTTAAGCAGTGATGGAGCACGGTGGAAGCAAGGATGAAGTGGTGCAAGCATGTCTTCAATGGTTCCAAAGATTTTTCCTTTTATTTCATCAGGTGGATACTGAGACGGCTTAAAGACGTCAATACCGGGGTCGAACACCTTTTCCTTTAAGGGAAAATAACACTCAGGCTCAGCAGAGTGTGAAGAAGATCCGCAAAGAAGCACAACCTCGTCCTCAGAAGGGGGACAAAGAGGTGTCAAATCATATGTGCAACGGATATTGGTGTCAACCGGTTTCTTTTCCTTTGACAGAATGTGCTTCAAATCCAAAGTAGGATCAAGACGATAATCTTCAAAGTCATAAGGAGGAGCATCACTCTCATGAGGGAAGTAAATGTTGAGAAATTCAGAGAAATCTTCCTCAAATGTGTAATCGTCCAAAGTAGGATCGAGTGATGGCGGAGGATCTTCATCATGTGAAGAATCGCTCGAAAGAGTATCAGCCTCATCAAAATCATCGAAAGTGGGCAGCTCGGGATACTCAGAAGTACAATCATCAAAATCATCCGAATCTGAGCTAGAATCATCATCATCATAAGCATCAAAGACCGGTGGAGAATCATAAATGGGAGAAGCGTCCAAAGTGGAGTGAGAATCATCCACAAGAGTGGATTATCGATAGAAGAATCGAATAGAGGATTGTCATAGACGGTAAAGTCATCGAGCACATTAATCATATTCACTGATTCTCGGCCTCCAAAGGATTTGTCTGTAGGCGTCCCCATTTTGAAATTTTGTGAGGCATTCCCGACTCTTAAGATTAACTCACCTTCGGCCACATCTACTAAAGCACGTCCGGATCTCAAAAATGGCCGACCAAGTATTAAAGGAATACGAGGGTCCATTTCATAATTAACTACGACAAAATCGACCGGGAAAGTAAATGCGCCAACTTGAATGAATACGTCTTCGGCTATACCAACAGGGTAAGCGAGAGTGCGATTAGCAAGTTCGAGAGTCATCTTTGTTGGAATGAGATCGGGTAATGATAGTGTTTTCCAAACACTCAAAGGCATCAGATTAATACTAGCCCCGAGATCAGCAAGGGCAGTAAATTCTTCAGTTTTGTTGAACACGCAAGGCAACACAAAACGACCGGGATCCCCTAGCTTTTCCGGAAGTTCTTTAAGAATAACTGCAGAGCAGTTTTCATTTAAGCGTGTGTTGGCGAGTTCAATCAGCTTCTCCTTCTTGTTAAGCAATTCTTTAAATGCTTTAACAAATTTGGGCATGTGGACAAGTGCTTCAAGAAAACTAATGCTGAAGCCCATTTGAGAAATCATATTGATATATTTTGTTATTTGAGAGTCCTCCTTTGTTAGATCATTGGTCTTGCCTATGCGAGAAGGGTTTGGGATTCTGGGTTTATAGGCGGAAGGTAAAGGTGTAGTTGGTAAAGGTTGAGATGTTGAAGGGTCCTTCCGAGATACATCGTCATGACGATGTATCTCAGAAGGACCCTTCAACATCTCAACCTTTACCAACTACACCTTTACCTTCCGCCTATAAACCCAGAATCCCATACCCTTCTCGCATAGGCAAGTTCCGGATCAGTAATTGTTCATTCGGAAGTCTTAAACTTCCGAATCAAGGAGGGTTCATTCGGAATCTTCCGAATCAAGGGTTAATCAAAACTTCCAGATCAAGGCAAGATTTAGAAGTTCTGAATCAGCAAAGTTCCGAACGAAGGATTGTTTTGGATAAGTGACATATTCAGATCAATTTGTTCCGGATCAAGTATTTTGGTAATATTCCGAGCGAAGAAGAATCATTTCAACCGAAGGTGACATTCCGGACGAGTGATTGTTCCAAACGAAGGTTTATTCCGAATGAGCTGTATTTAGGTTCTTATTAGCTTTTGTCTTTGATTTTTATTTTCAAGCTTTATTTTTCCAGCCTTTATTTTAATTGCACTTTAAGTTTATCTACCTTAGATAAATTTTAGTTTTGCCTTAGTTTAAGCTTTAGTCGCGTTTTAAGTTTGCCTTAGTTAGATTTAAGTTTGTGTCATATACTTTAGTGCCCTTTAATTTCAGTCTCGCTTTAAATACTTGCACCTTTATTAGACTTAGAGTTACTTTAAGAGCCCATTTACTTTAAAAGTTTTGCACTTTTACTTAAAAACAACCAAAAATATTCTTTTTCACCAAAAACAATAAAGTCACATAGGGAGCCTAGATCAATTCGTTAAGATACCGAGAACACGAACTTTAATATTTTTATACGGGCAAAAGCCGTGTATCAGACTTCTACAACTTAGGGTTTTTAGTTTTTCAGCTTAATATGACCATGTACACCCTCTATATAAAGGGTATAGGGTCATACATTTGTTTTTGTTCCTGGATTCCTTAGTCACAAATATGTAAATCCTATTTTCTTAGTGAATGAAAAAGTGTTTGATATTGTTGACGAATTCCAAGTTCCAATCTTTATATCTTGGTGTTATTGTTCAAAGTTTGTGTTTGTGAAGTCTCATAACTTGCTTTTAAAGATTGTGCAAGAAATTACAAGACTTTCCAAAATCTGATATTTTTCTAAGTCTTGGTTCAAACCTTTGAAATTTTTGGATTATAAGTGGTCATAACACCCTGATAAGTAGATTATCAAGGTGTGGTGAGCTTGTGTTTTGGGGATATTCAAGGAGTGGGAACAAGCTTGAATCAATCAGCTTTATTTTTCCATTTTTGTGTTTCATATATACTGCTTGTTCTAACCTTGTGGTTCTTAGAAGCTTGTTGAAATCTTGTGTCTTGTTGGGCTAGACACATAAGCTCAATAATTTGTGAGTGTGGATGTGCATTCATGAGGTTTGAGTCTCTTTTCCCAAAAACCTTTTAAAAATCTTGGTTTGAGTGACTTTGTGTTCTGCTAGTGTATGTGTTGTTCTTGTGGTCTAAATCTTGTTGAATATGCATGATAATGTTGTTATGTTGTTTATCTAAGCTTGTTATAACCTGAAAACGTTTTTACTTTCAAAAATTTTGATTTTGAAAAATTAAAGGGGTGTTTGGGAATACTGCATGTTTGGGTATTGGTTGAAATTCAGTGAGTGTTAGTAGTTGGCTTGTGTTAGTTCTTGTTTATGTACATAGTTGAGTTGTTTACTGCATGCTTTGAGCTTTTAAACTCACTAATCCAACAAGTGGCCTTAAAATCTTGAAATCTAGTTGTTTTTGCCTGTGGTTTTGTGGACACCTAGATCTAGGGTTAGACTAGGTCTAACAAGTGATAAACCAAAGTATATGCAACCTGAATAGAAGATTTGAAACTTTGAATTTGGATTTGTGGTCAAGTATATCAGCAAAAAGAGTTTGTGTTTATCTGTTTATATCAGCAAGTGATTTAGGGCTTGAATCTAACTTAAATCTTTGAACCAGTGTATGAAACAAGTTCATTTATGCTTAGATAAGTTTAATATATCTTGTGTATGCTTTTGGTTCAATTTGGCTGGCTTAATCTTGCTAAAATAGCTTTTTATTCATAAACTACTTATTTTCCAAGTTTGTGTGATGTCTGGTGATCTTTTGAATTAAATGTATCATTTGGCTTGGTGATTTTGTGATCTTTTGATTGTTATTGACTCCTTGTAACCCAATGGTTACAAGGGTGCCTTGTTTGTCCAACAATTCCAACAAAAATTCACAAAAGACAAAAAGTCAAGATAGTCAATCAGTGGAAACCATTCCCACTGAAAGTTCCCACTGTTAGTGCAAATTTTCATTCATCTTATCAATAAGCTATTCTAGCTTATTTAGACGTGCAACAACTATGTTTTTGTGATCAATCTTCCTCATTTGACCTATTGATTAATACTGGAGCTTTGTAGCCTTTGACTTATAAGTTTGACTAGAAAACGAATTGACTTTTGTTTTTCAAAACAACTTATTGCTTTTTCCAGTTTATTTAGTATGCTTATTTGAAATCTTTTTGATTATTAAGATTAGTTAAGTCATATGTAACACTTTGCAACTTGAATCAGTCCTTGAAGTGGTCTAGAACTCGAAAACGATTATTTTGTCATTTTGTGTAGAGAGCTTTTGCTTATTTCAGGTTTATTTCTTAGACTTTTTCAAAGTTTCTTTTTAAAAAAGGCTTATTGAGGTCAAGAGAAGGACGTGAGTGAAATTATAGCTTATGGCATCAGCTTATAGCTTAATGGGCCAAAAAGCCCATTAAGAATAAGTTGTTTTGAAATAAGCTGTGATAAGCTCATTTTCAGCTTTTAGGCCTTTGAAATTTTGTGTTTAAAATTTGATTTTAAGCTTAACTGGAAGTTTTGGGCCAATTCTGTGAACATTTTTCTTATTGGGCCTATTTGAGCCCATTAAGGGGTCTGTTTGGATATTTGGCCCATTTGTAGGCCCATTAGGGGTTGTTTGGTAATTTCAAGTTCATTTTCAGATTGATTAGGTTAAAATAAGTTAGTTTTCAAGATTTTAGAATTTTTTACAACTTTTGAATTTTTTATTATTATTTTATTATTAAAATATTGGTTTTTAGATTTTATTAATATTTTTCCACTTTTATATTTTTCCTCAGGTTAAATACATTAAGTTAGGATTTTTAGAACTTTTATATTATTTTTAGCACCTTTTAATTAATTTTTAGGATTATTTTAAGATTTTAATAGTTTTTAATCATTTAAAAATAGTTTTAACAGGTTTTAAAACTTAGAAAAATACTTTTTAGTTTAATCAAGTTATTGTTGAGGTTTACAAACTAAAAAAACCTTTATTTGGACTTTTTATAATTATATTGATTTTTAGGGCTTTTATTAGCATTTAAAAATTAATATTTAATTAAATAAAAGGTCTGGTAAAATTTTGATTTTTTTTAAACCCTTAGTTTATTTTTGTGGATTTTTAGTAATTTTTTGGAATTTTTTAGAGTAAATTTTTATTTTTACCCTTTTTACGGTTTTACGTTTACGCCATTCGCCTTAGTGTAATTTTATTCGTAGCCGTCAACATTTTCTCTTTCCTTTCTTCATAATATTAATCACAAACATTTAATCAAGTCTTAACACATAACACACTAGTCCTCCTTGGTGAACGAACTTTACATTTGGGTCATTAGTGCTTGATTTTCCTAAATCAACAATTAATACTTACCAATTTTACGCTCTCTTTTCTAAAAGACGTATTCATACTACTATCAGACTCCAAGCCCGAGGTTACTTAAATAACATACGGTTCTTTATTGATAAGGAACCACTGGTACAGTTAAGGAACCACGGGTTAAAATAGCTGTTGCACTCTTGCCCTATAAATAGTGGATCATTTCCAGCTTTTCTTTCAACCCTTTTGGCACGAATCTTTTTGTTTCCTAAAACACACTTGATCCTTGATTAGTTGGTAGAATAATCTTGTTTAAGATGTGATTCTCTCCTTCAATCATCTTATCCTCTCAACTGCAAAGAGAAGAACACTTTCATCACTATGTATATGTAGAAGATCTCTCCTTCTAGATCAAGTCACTGTTTTCCTACTATGTATATGTAGAAGATCCAAGTTATGGGTACACTTGGATGTGGGTAGTAGATCCAAGAGATGGGTATTCTTGGATTAGGTGTTAGTTGTGTAGATCTAAGTTTGTTAATACTTGTATATAGTGTTAGAGTCATAGATCTAAGTGTTGTGTACTTAGATCTATATGGTTTATGTGTTTAGGCCATAAAACACAAGTTATGTTGGGCTATAAAACATAACTAGTGTGAAGAGTTATGAAGATCCAAATTGGTGTGTCAATTTGGAAGTTGTGTAAGTTGTGTGTAGATTGGTCCTACCTAAGATTAAGACTCGACATCTAGCCTTGTGTCAGAAAATGGTGAAGTAGGCGACGTTGTGTAGATTGGTCCTACCTAAGATTAGGACTCGACATCTAGCTTAGTGTCGAAAGTTGTGTAAGCGACGTGTATGGTTTTCTCCGCCTTGAAAGGAGTTTTGTTGACTAGTGAAGTAACTCTCGAGTTGGGTACTCGAGGAGTCGAGTAGGGTGAAGAGGAGCTTCGTGACCGAACCACTATAAATCGTCGTGTCGGTACTTTCCTTTACATTTATGTATTTACTTCTTAGTCTTTACTTTTATAGTTGCATACTTGTGTGGTGTGTATTTGTGTGCATCACATAATCTAAACATCTAAGTTGCGGAAAAGCTAAGGTTTAGTACGTGTGTGCTTCATGTTTAGATTATGGTCAAGTGTGCATCCTTTTTTCTAAACATCTTAGTCGTGGAAAAAGCTAAGGCTTAGTACGTGTGTGCTTAGTGTTTAAACTATTGCTTGATGTACTCTTGATTTGATGTGTTTGTGTGTTTACTTACTTGTTGTTTACTTCTATGACACACATATCATATATAGTCAAGCTTAATCGAAAACTTGATACAAAGGATTGTCAAGGTTTATAATGTATCAATATTTGGCATCCACTATCGGCGGTTCTTTATTGAGAAAGAACCGCATGGGTATTTAAGGAACCGCGGCCAGAGGATTAAACGAAATGTTTTGAAAACTTAATTAGAAACTATTCAACCCCTCCTTCTCGTTTCTACATATATTTCACAAACCATTAATCGTTACACAAAATAAAACATATCATTGTGACGAGAATTAAATTATCTTTCTATCGAAGGGCACATGTATATACACTTTGGACGAACTTTTTTCTAAGAAAATCATATACGATTTGTATCACGAATCATATACGATTTTGGAGAACCATATATGATCCGTGATGCGAATCATATATGATTTTCTCAAAAATAAAGTTCGTCAAAAGTATATACATGTGCTCCTCGATAGAAAGATGATTTAATTCTCGTTGTAATGGTGTATTTTTTGTCACTTGACGATTTATCGTTTGTGAGATATTTAATTTTTAATAAAAAGGTAGAAATTTAGTTTGAATGAATGTGATTGATTGATGTGGTGTATGATATGATAAGATAGGAAAATGCTACATCCATAAAAAATTTACAAAGAATTTTTCATAAAATGACTTGTCATCAATGCGAATGATGTTAACAAATTATCTCTCTTACTTTTAAATCCTCATCTTTCAATAAATGCATGCCACATATTTTTGTGAATTTTCTTTGTGTAAATCTTTTGTGAATGTAGCATACCTCGATAAGATAAGATAAGTTAAGATAAGATAAGATACGATAAGATAAAATATGATAAGATATGATAGGATAGGATAGGATAGGATAAGATATGATAAGATAAGATAAGATAAAATAAGATAAGATAAATTAAGATAAGATAAGATATGATAGTATATGATAGGCTTGGATATGATATGATATGATAAGATAAGACAAGACACGATGAGAAAGGATATGATAAGATAGGATATGATAGGATAGGATAAGATAAAATATTTATAAATAAAATGTATGATTTGCTTAGCAGTTTCTTTACCAACCCTGTTTTTAGGCGCCTGATTATATATTTATAATTTTTTTAACGAAACTTAACTTACCAAGAAATCCATTACCAGATCTCTTGATGGGATGCCAAACTCTGCAAGGAATTAGTGATAAAATACTCAAAAATCAACTTTCTGATTGCATCGAAAGAGCAGCAAATGAAATATGAAACTAAGCACAATTGAAACAAAGACTTGTTGACTTTAGACTCTAAAGTTTAGAGGTGTGTAGTGCTAATATGTAGATAATGTCATCGGTATAACCTTTAAGGAGTCTTGATAGTCAATAGTGCTACCTCTATAAACTGTCGCTTGGGCATTTTTTCGAGAAGTTACTAAAATTGTGGCTTATCAATTTTTTCAATCCCATCAGTATATGTTAAGCTGTATAAGTTTAGTTATTATTTAGGAAAACTTGATAAATTATGACCCATAAGTCTATATAATTGAATGGCAAAGATACTCAAGAAAATGCAAAGACAGAAACGCAATTGTAGTTCTCAAACTTTGTTTTAAATAAAGGCAATATTGCAATGATATCAATGGCTCACATCACACATTCGAATAGCTAGATTTAATCAATGACCCAATGTAGCGAAGAGGCAGTGGGTCTGTATAAAGACATCAAAGGAATTGGTAAGAAGGCTATTTGAAAGCACTTGTTGGGATAAAACTAGACAGACTCAAAACTCAATACACTTATAAGAATGAGCAACATAAACTTCTACCCAACGTGTCCAAACCGTTGGCGTAGGGAGACACTCATAAAAAGGCATGCTAACAGTCATCCATCCATGATGCTCTGGCCATCAACAATGGTATGACTCGTTGTACGTATGTCATCACCATCATGTTGTAAGCAGCAAAATCGACATCTTTTCACAAACCAATAAACCTTTGTAATGTTAGTTTGGAGACAATATTAATCACACTTTTAAACAACCAAAATACTTATCTTAGCTTCATTGATTCAGCATACACATTTACCAAATCGAGATGGACTCATAACCAGTTCATAACTCACACATACACCTAAAGGAAACAATTACTGTAACTAATCAATTTAGCTTTAAAACGAATCTCTATTCGAATTTTATACATATTTGTACACTTTTAGGTGATCAAAAGACTATTACTAGATCCCATATCTGAAATTAAAGCTTGACTTCATCTTTGCGATCTCATCATCAGCTGTCACTACAAAAATAAGGGGCTTTTAGGACCCTTTTGTGGGACACTTTTTTTTCGGGGTCCTAACAAACATTTTATAGGACCAGTTAATATTTGAGTCATATTATAGTGGTTTTTTATAGGACACTTAATAAGTGTGACCTATTAAGTTGATTTACAAGACACTTTTTTATTATGGTACTATTATGATATAACTTAATAAAACATTTGATATAAGGGTCTTATTAATTACATTTTATAGGACACTTTTTTATTTGGTCTTATTAGATTATAGTCTAATATGACACTTTTATATATGGGTCTTATTAAATATGATTTCATAGGACCCTTATTCCATTGGGTATTATTATGAATGAATACAAAAATTTTACGACTTTTATATAACACAAATAACCACATTACACAATTGCTTGTTCAATAGTAGCCGTCCTAGTTTTTTATTGTTGTAAGTCTCGTTACAATCATCATTTCACTAGTACAAAAATGGGTTTCGGTCACACAGACCAAATTTCGTGTAGTCACAAATAAATTTTTTGTGTGACTGAATTCGCCAGTCATAAATAAATAGTCACATTTGAAGTCAGTTTATATGACCATTATGTATTTTGTTTGTCACGCATATGAATATTTACGTAACTAGGGCTAACAAATGTTTTTTGGATGAGTCGTTAGACATTTAATAATTTGAGAGTGTTACCGAATCAAAGTCTCGTTCAAGTATTTGTCACATTATACCTATACATGTGTGACAAATATTTTTCATACACACATCGAATGTGACCAAAAATAATATATGGCCACATAGACTTATTTTACAAGTGACAAATTGATAAACAAGGTTGTCACACACATTATTTAAATGTGACTAGTATATTTAGTTAAATGTTAACCACACATGAATTTTTTGTGTGTGGCAAATTGAAAGTAGATATTGAAACATTTGCCACTATATTTATTTAAATGTGACAAATATTTTACAATTACTTGAAGACTATGATCAAATATAATACATTATCATATTAAATCGTCAAACAATTATGTGACTACATGATTGCCAATAGTCACATCATTTGAGAAATGTGTATCTAAATTATACTTACGGTCACATTATAATGGGATTATCTATGACCAACACATTGAAAACGTCACACAGTAAAATATTCATGTGACAAATGTTTATAACCAAATGTAATCTCTATTTTCACTAATGTTAATATTCACTACTACAAAAAAGTCCATGGAGACTGGTCCAAAAAGGCAATGGAGACTGGTTTTGTAGGACGTCTCTATGTGGAGGATCTCCTTGCTCGAAACATAAAGAGACTGGTTTTGAAACCAGTCTCTATTAAAAGAATAGACACTGGTTATCTTCATAAAAACAAGTCTCTTTAGAGACTGGTCTCCATACAAATCTCCAGAAAGCGGTCTTTTTAAGAGCATCTAACCAGTCTTTTTATTGAGTAAAAAAATGTGTTTTATTAAAAAAACCAGTCTCTTTTTACTTGATTTTAAAAAAAAAATTTGGAATTTTTATTAAATTCCAAATTTTACAAATTTAACCCTCTACAATGGAATAATGTAAATACAAGAATTATATATAAAAAAACTAAATTAAAGGACTTGAATTGTCATAAACAACAAATGTATGTAAATAAAGAGAACTTTATTAATTGGAAGGATTAAAATTGTCAAATACATTTTCGAATCAAATTTGTTTTTATTTAACTTGTCGCCACAATGTAAACGAAGCTCCAACAATCGCGTTCAACTCTTTCTTATCCAACGGACACTCGTTATTCCACGGTACCTACAAGTAATTTAATCAAATTAACACAATAAGCTAGATAAAAGCAACATGCAAATCAGACCAACCAAGGGAATTAAAAGCTATAACATTGGCTTGTGGAAAGAGTTGTTAAGGCTACTAACGGATACTAACACAACTACTATAGCTTATTGATACTAATTTCAGCGTATCCTTAACCTAAACTATACTAACAGCTTATCTAACTAATGTATACACGGTTTAAAAAAGACTTACTGTGTTTGGAAAGTTATTGTTTTGATATTTCAGGACGAAGTCATGCATCCATTTCATGACGTAATATCCACACTCCCAATCTTCCGGCTGACGATTCACTAGAGGAAAATCCCACTCCATAGTACCAAGGACACTAAAAAGTAAAGAACATGTGCAAGTTAAATTACACAACAACAAATGTGAAAAGATTTTTGGTTCACATAAAATATGGCAAATGACGTAATTATCCTTTTATCATTTAAACAGATTATCTTGAATCAAAAATCAACAAGAACTTTATTAAAAAAACAATCAACAAGATCTCATACATCCGGTACAAAAAAATACACGTCAAACAAAAAGATTTGATCAATTAAGAATATATAACTTAATGATAGAAAATATATGCAATTAAATTAATCTTAACCAAAATATCAAAAATTGTTATATGAGTAGATGTAGCGATGATCAGAGGAGCCTAAAAAAATTTGTAACATAAACATGTTTTTTGTTAAAATATATTTGATTCTTCGTAACCCAACCTAATAATGAATCACCATTAAAATCCTCACCTTTTTAATGAATTTGAGATACCTGAATAAGATTTATGTATAAAATTAAATAACGTATGTTGAAGCTGTTGTGTAAACTGAAGAAACCAGATGTATTGGTAAAAGGCTATAAACTCATGGTGAACAAGAAGTAAAATGAAAAAAAAAATCATTAGGAAATATGAGAGAAAGATGAAAAACAGGGGTGGAGAAATGGATGATAAGGAAGAAGATAATACAAAAGATAAGGGCATAGTGGGTTATTTTTTACTATTAATAGTATCGACATTGAAAACTGCCCTCATCCCCACGTTTTAATAACCCATCAAATATTGGCATCTTCCGCATTTTAAAACCGGATAAAAAAGCAACCAAACACGAAAATAATCGAATTCTATATTTAAATCCTTCCAAAACCATCCAAATACAGCGAACCAAACATCCCCTAAGTGTCAAATATGTACTTGATTATTTCAATAATAAGCTGAATCATTTTGGCAAGAAAAATATAAGGTTTTCTTTTGCAAAAGATTATATGCCCATTTATAAGTAAGAACGTCGAAATTGTAACATGGAGTTCTTATGCAGCTATACTTTACAGAATGTACCTCAAACACGTTCCGCTCCCCGACTATAACTCCATTGATTAAAACCGATTGGCTTAGTTAACCCTAACACACATTTTTTTCTGAAGTTTCATTAATAAGTAATGAGTTGAAAATGATATTTCTATACCTCAAAGTACTCGATTAACTCGAAGGAATGGAGACCTATGGGTCCAACATATAGCTCTAGTCCTCCTCTCTTCATCAAGAACAACTGCAAAACCGATAGTTTCTAAACACATGCATTTTTATGTAAAATTAACCAAAGTCATTGTTAACGAAGGGCAGGTTATTACCTCATCAAAAGCTTCAAAGATATCAATGCTAGGTTGGTGAATGGTGCAAACGACTGTTCTTCCTGTGTCCACAGTGTTCCTAATGGCTCTCATCACAATGGCAGCAGCTCTAGCATCTAGCCCAGAGGTTGGCTCGTCCATAAATATAATGGATGGGTTTGCCACTAGCTCAACCGCTATGGTTAACCTCTTTCTTTGTTCTGTTGACAGACCATTAACACCTGGCAACCCAACTAGTGAATCTCTCAGTGGGTTCAGTTCCACAAGATCCATAACTTGATCAACAAACGCCTGCAGAGCAGCACCATGCAACATGTTTAAGACCACATAAAAAAAGTAGAAATATAAATACTTGCGTTATTATAAACGTAACTAACCTTTCTTTGGTTTTTGTCTACATCTGATGCCAACCGGAGCCAGGCTGAGTATATCATAGATTCATAAACAGTGACATGAAGTGAATGAATATCGTTTTGCTCACAGTATCCAGAAATCCAAGCAAACGTTTCTTGTTTCTTTGGGTACCCAGAAACCTTGATATCACCTTCGATATACCCGCCGGTTTTCCTTCCAGCTAGCATGTCCATAAGAGTAGTTTTTCCGGCACCACTCACACCCATAAGAGCGGTGAGAACACCGGATCTAAAAGCTCCACTAACACCCTTTAGTAGTAGCAATAGGTTTTCTCCCACGCCTTGATCTTTCATTTCCTAATATTGTTTTCAATGACCATTTAGTAAATGCACATGTAGCAATTTGGACCCGTTTAAAGGGTCGATTTGGTTGTGTTTTTATTTTAAACGGGTCAGACGAGTCTAACCCTAAAAATGAATAAGTTGTCTGACGGTTTATTTCTAATGCATACTACTAAATTTATCAAAAGTTAAGAATTTGACAGAATTGTGCTTGTCAACCTGACCTTGCCCATTTTAATCTGTAAAATTCTCATACTTTTTGCGGGAATTCAAGTTTTTGATTATTTATATGTTCAATTTCATTACCTGTGGCATATCGACAGAGTATTTGACATCATCAAAGGAAATTGAATGTGGTTCAAATGGAAGAATCATTCCTTTCTTCTTGTTTTGACTACCCTCGCCTTCCTTATTCACAGATGATAACTCAACGGCTGCATCACTTTCTTCTATTGACGATATATCATCTTTCTTTTTCCCATAAGCTATACAAGCAAAAAATAAACGTTCGTTATCTTAAAGCTTATAAGGTGCTTTATCATTATAGTTTATACAATATACAGGAAAAAATCTCACCACCGAGGAAGGAAAGAGCAATAGTATATATTAAGTTGTAGATCAAAAGACATGCTATCAGGCCTCCGACTCCAATCCAATACCAGTAAGCTTCTGGAAAAAAAGCTTTGTCTCTAATCGTTTTTCCCCTAGCGTTGTACCATTTGTAGGCTGCATTTGCATATGGAATATGATTAAGACATATAACTATAGGATTCGATTTCTCAAATAAAAGTTTTTGCTATAAGGGAAACATGTCTAATGGGTCAAATATGCTAAAAATGAAAACAATATATTTTCCTCATGAATCATGTTATTCAAAAGTTTAGATTAATAAATTTTAAATCTGAAAAAGAAAGTGTTTTAGAACTATGCTGGTTAAGTCTGTTACTGTAAAGGATGTTAATGGAAATTGGTTTAGCTATGTAAATCATTTTAACTTAAAATTTTCTCCAAAAAAGAAGTATTTATGAGTCCACCTAGCGTAGCCCGGCCTTAACTTGTTTTCCACCTCTTTATATAATAAAGCTTCGTGTGACTTACTGTTTTCCAACTATGGCCAAGGAACTTGTTCACCATTAATCCTTGCATGGCATACATCATGGGTGACGTCCAGTATCCCCATAACCACCAATCCTTGACATCATCTTCAATGAGGAACAAATGCTGATTAATTAATATCGCAAGGAAAATAAATTATGTTGTATGTTTCTGAAGTAGTACGGAGTATATGATTAGTAATACCTCGTGAAAGCACAAAACCACCCAACACAAACACTATGAGAAGTGCAAATGAATCATAAAATAAAAAAAGGAGCTCTAATTTTCAAGCTAGTTTTACATAACAATAAGTCCCTCCATATATGGATTGTGTAGTGATTGGTGCAGGTGTTGGCGGAATAGCTATTGCTAGAGAATTGTGTTTGAATTTTGAAAGAATGTTTTTGTCATCGATTGGGCTTCCAATTTTGGTACCGCTACAAGCTCTCGTAATAGTCAAGCTATTCATGTTGGTATTTATTATCCCAATAATTATCTCAAGCTTTGTTTCTTTTACATCCAACTTATTATTCATATGGAAAATAGGTCATGATGAGTTTGCAACAAAATTGATTGTCTAATGAAATTAGGTGATGCATTAAATAATCATAATCATATAATCAGCTTTACTAAAATGTGATGCACAATCATAGTGGTTGGATTTGATTTTACAATAGCAAGACCTGCACATCCCTTCCACAACTAGACTTATAATTCTAGGTAAAAGGGTAATGAAACATACTCATACTTCCAATGCTATGTACCTTATCGGTTTCAAAGGAAGACAAGTACTATTAAAAAAACTGAAGGCACAAATTAGTTGTTAGTAAATTCGATTTCATCATACATACGCATACTTTAGATGTAGCTTACAAACTGATAGACGAAAAAAATGAGTTAATTTACAATAAATAAGCAACAATAAACCCAACTAAACCCAAATTTACTAGATCCCTAATTGTTCACATAAAGCAACAATAAACCCATAATCGATCAGATCCAAATCACAATATTAACAAGTAATATATGTTAATTAATCAAAAGATAACCATTACAAAAATTAAACCCTTACCTAAACATGGGATCATAAAAGATGACTTTGTAACAGGAAACATGCACGAGTTTCATTTTTTTGTTGAAAAAAGATGATAATAAGATGAATTGATAAAATGGCGGAGTTTCAATTTTTTTGTTGAAAAAAGACGATAATAAGATGAATTAATGAAATGACTGAGTTTCAATTTTTTTGGTGAAAAGAGATGGGGGGATAATTCCCCGCTTATTTTTAAGAGAATGAAAAACAATTTTTGGGTAAAATTATTAAAAACATGGCAGAACCAATTTATTTGAAAGATGCGGAGACAGGTTTTTAATAATAGAACCACTTTTTATGTGATTTAGGTTATAAAGATTGGTTTTTTTTTATAAAATCTAGTTTTTATGTTTCTTATTTTTTATTTTTTTTACAAAAAAAGTGGTTATTTTACAACCGGTTTTTAGGAGGTCTTTATAGGCTTTTTTTTAGTAGTGAGTTGAGTAAGAGGGATTATTTGATTTTGGGGAAAACTTAGACGGGTTTGCGAAAAATGCTAGAGGGAAAAAATTGAGCAAAAATCTTATAAAAATTTAGAGAGGAAAAGCAACACTTATATAAAATGCGGCACTTTTATAGTTAAATATTGCAACACTTGAAAAGAAATGTTACATAAAATATTTAAACGCAACACTTATATGGTAGAATGTTGCTTTATCATTACTAAAGCGTAAAAGGCAACAATTTTCAAAGTGTTGCTTTTAAAATGCTACAATAGCTTCATTTTCTTGTAGTGCTATTAAAATAAAAACACTGGTTTTTTTTTATAAAAAATTGTATCCTTAAGACAAACACATAGAGACATGTTGTCACGTAAAAACCAATTTCTTTACTTTTATAAAAAAGACTAGTTTCATCTTAATAACCGGTTTCTTTAGAATTCACATTATGGAGACTGGTTTTTTTCAAGAAAACCAGTTTCCATGCATTCCCTTCCCACCATTTTTGGTCATAGAGACATGCTTTTTCATAACCAGTCTTTTTAAGGGGGTCTCTTTAGCGTTTTGTGTTGTAGTGATTGGTCACATATTTAGAACCAAATATGTTCATGTGGCAAACTGGTTAAGTGTGTTAGTGTTTGAATGGAAGGTCTAGGGTTCGAGTCCTAGACCTTGTTTTTTGCTATTTTTTTTAAAACACAATAAACCCTAAAAACATAGAAAGCACACACTTTCTACACGTCTAATGAGAATGCTAATTCTTGGATCTTCACAAAAATTAATTACATGCATGAATATGCATTAGATGTTGGCATGTAGGCTGCTGACCCTTTGTATTCCATCCTTGGTTATATAAACAAGGATTAAGTAATGAAATTAATCATAACAAAACACAAGAAACACTTAATTATCAGCATTTTAAGAATCAAAAAATGGCTTCTTCATCAAAAAGAACATTTTCTGCTGCTTTTAAAGATACCAGTGTAGTTCCCTAACAAGTTTGTATCATCATTTGTTTTAACGTTGTATCTTTGTTATCATTTAGTACTAATAATCTTTTATGTTCTTTTCAGGAAACCTTGTGTGGTGCCCAAATTAAAAGCTAATGCAGATGGAGAGTTCCTTGTTGATTGTCCTTACGATGATCAATATGATGAGTACGATTGCTATGTTGAGGAAGCTTACTTACAACGACAATGGAAGCTGGAAGACGAAGAGAATGTCCGACTTGAACAACAATGCCGGAGGGAGAAAGATGCTTCCTTAAGAAGGACGCAAGAGGGAGGAAGCTGCTTCCTTTAGAAGGAGGCAAGAGGAACGACGACAAAGGTAGGAAGCGTATAGGAGGCAACTGGAGGAAGAAGGTTAACTCATTGATGATGATCTTTATTTTTCTGACCATGCAATTGAAGAAGACAAAGACGAGTTCAAAGAGGCTTTAGATTACGATGAACTGCATCTGGCTTTTGATCCAGAAAAATCTCCAAAGTTTGATTAGTTAGGGAAACAAAATGTTTGTTTTTATTTTTGAACTGTAATCCTTTAGTATTATTGAATTGAATATATGTTTGATCAGTTTGTCTTATATTTATTTTACTTCAGTCATTTCAAACTTTTCATTTTCAGTTTGATTAATAGTTAAGCACATTGTTTGAACAAATTAGTTGTTTATGGGTAATTAGACACGAAATGGAATAAATACTTGGGAGGGCTACTAAAAATAGATTAAAAAGATAAAAAATCTTAACTTGTGCTTGACTAGATAATGATTAAAAATAGAATAAGCTGAAACAAGCAGCTTTTCAAGGAAATACTCAATATTAGCTTAGTTCTAAGTGAAGAATGGCCTAGCAGTATTGTTACAAACATATGCTCAGAAGAATAGTTGCAAGAGCCTAACAACTTTCTATCCAATTGGAAAATAATTGTAGATGTAATAGCAAAAACTTAAAAGCACCTTAGAGTTAAGCTAAGTCGAAAACATAAATAGCTAAAATACAAGATGAACCATGTTTACATCCATGAAATACAAGTCTAATTTCATAATATTGATGATAATATTGTAGGTTCATACAAAATGTGAATGACAACATATTTGCATTCCAGAAAATAATGGATAACACCCATCCATGCAGATTAGTGTTTAAAATTGTTTACAAAAACTATACCTACACTTAACCGAAATATTCTAAAGAAGATTCATCAAAAACATCCATAAAACAGAGATAACAAGTTCTTCCATAGCCTACCCCCTACAGGTTCCTCCATAGCCTACCCCCTCTTCCTTTTTCCTAGCTTTGTTTCAAATTCTTTCAATTTTTTGGACAAGGCAGGAAACATACTGCATTTCTGATAGGTGGGGGCCTTTTCTTTGTAGAAAATGGAGACCGAGAAGATGACTCTGCTTTTGGTGTACATCCCTTGCTAACCCTTGAACTGAGTATTTGTTTGGATGATCCACTCGCCTTGCGTGCAGTTTGACTGGATGAGCCAATAGCTTTGCCTTTCTTCTTGGACGGTGAATTAGTCTCTCCCCAAGTACCGTCCAAACTACAATCATCTGCAGAGGTGCTGGAATACTTGGAAGGTTCATCCTGGTCATCATGAAATGGGTGCTGGAAGTCTTTAGTGTTTACATGATCAAAGCTTTCATCTAATGATAGCGTATCTTCTTTAGCGCTTTCAGAGGAATCAATCATGATAACATCTGTAAATTAAAAGACAAATTTTAATAAATACAGATACTAACAGCCACCCAGATACTCAAAACAATAAAACATTCATATACAAAATTATTATAGGTTAAAAGTTAATATACTAACCTCCCTGCAACAGTATCTGTTTGAAATGTTGGAATTCCCTTTCAAGCTTTTCCACCCTATTATGTAGGTTAGAAAAAGCAGATGTGGTATCAGCTTCCATTGAACCGTTTCTTTTTTCTTTGTTTTTCAAGTCAGCTCCTGTATCTACATACCATAATACCACATAAGTTAACTACAAATACATAATCACATGTCTACAATAAAGTTTAACAACTGCACATAAACGCCATTTTAAGCCCGTTTGCTCTTCGAGGTAGATATCTCCACTATTCCTCTATCTCGTGAACATGTTCATCTTCATACCCGATATGGGAATCGAATGTGCACCTACTTCTTTTCGTTTATCCTTTTTTTATGTAAGTAGCTCAAACTTTGACTTTCGCATTCGGTCTATGATTGATATCAATATCATCAATACCCATGAAAAAGCGAATATGAGTGCCAAATAAGAGGTCCTTTACTAAAAAGGCTAAACAAAAAGCTGTTAATGCATATTGAATTCACATACCGGTCATGAAGATGATGATTTTCATGAGAAAGAGGAATCATTGCGATATCTACCTGTCAGAGCAAATGGGCTTGAGATGTCGTCTACGTGGGGTTGTAATACTTTAGAGCATACATGTGATACCAAAGCTAGTGAATAACTATATTTTTCTAAAGGTTAAAATTTAGTTTACTAACCTCCCTGCAACTGTGTCTGTTTAAAAAGTTTGAATTCCCTTTCAAGCTTTTCCACCCTATTATGTAGATTTAAAGGATCAGATGCTTTATCAGCTTCAGATGGTCCCTTGCCTTTTTCTTTTTTCTTTAAGTTAGCTCATGTATCTGCATCACCATATAACCGACATATAAACAACATAGTAAATGAACCAATGTAGTTGTGAAAATGTATAGACTTCCTGGCCAACATTTTTGAATCTAAGATGGCGTCGACAGAACAACCTACATATTTTCGTTTACCCTTTTTTATGTAAGCCCCTCTTACTATGGCCGTCGCATTATCTTATTCATGGTTATCACTACCATCAACTAAGGTCTTTACTGAGCGACCCTTTTCCTTTTTGTTGATTGGTCGAAGGTTTTCCTTCCCATTTGTAAATTTTGGCGCTTATTTCGACATCATATTATCCGAGTCGTCACTCTGAACACGTTCACTTTCACTTTGAGTTTCAGTATCGAAATATAATCCACACATGGATCAATCCAAATAATCAATGCATGATATAAATCACACTAGTCTGTATCTAGATACTCAACTGGAAAAGAGTATTCGGATACTGAAACAGAAACTGAAAAGTGAGAGTATTCAGAGTGGTGACTCGTATAACTTGATACCCTATGAAGCACCCAAAGTGGGAACTGGGAAGTAAAACATTTGACCAATAAACATAAAAGAAAAGAGTCGTTTATTAAAGACTGTAGTTGATGGTAACAAGGACCATGAAAAAGGGAAATGACACAACCATAGTAAGAGGTACTTACATAAAAAAGGGTAAACGAAAATATGTAGGTTGTTCTATCGATGCCATCTTAGATTTAAAAAAGTTGGACAGGAAGTCTATACGTTTTCACATCAAGATAATCAAAACTAATCTAAACTCAAACGTTTAAGGTTTCAAGTATGACCAGCCCCTTTTTTAAAAATTTATGGTGTGTTTGTTTTAGCTTATATGATGTGCTTATATAAGCCATTTATGGCTTATATAATCCTATGTTTAATAACCATATAAGACCATGGCTTATATAAGCCTATGTTTAAACACTTAGTCTAAGCTTATAAGCTTATATAAGCTAATAAGCTTATAAGCCCATTATATTGCTATATAACCCTTAAAAGCCACACATTTTGGGCTTACCAAAACCCCATATATAAGCTTATAAGCCTATTTATATAAGCTTAACCAAGCACTTAGTTTCAGCTTATAAGCTTATATAAGCTAATAAACTTATAAGCCCACTATATAAGCTAAAACAAACACCCCCTAAACCAAACACACCCTTATCTCATGTATCTACATCATCATATAACCATTTATCCTCATCATATAACCAACATAATACTTGAACCATTTATCATTTTCACTACTTCTAAAACTTTACATAGTAAACACTAACTATTGATCAATCTAGCGCCTTTCACCAAACATATCAACATAAAATGACAGAAAATTGACCTTTAATATGTGCCTTCATAGCTTCATCAACCTTCATAGGTTCATCAACTTTTATAGCTTCATCAACCTTCATAGCTTCATCAACCTTCGTAGCCTCATCTGCCTTGTCATCTATATAACACATATTAAAAAAGAATCAATTATTGGTATTTTCATAACATGCAACATCATCAAAACAAAGACAAATCATCAAAACTTCAATAATACTGTTGCGAAGTAAAAACCCTAACCTTGTTTTGATTTTCCTTTAGTCCGTTTTTTAAATCTAACTGCATCAAGTCTTCAATGATAGTGTCAGCAATCGGATCAGTATATCTCCAGTTGGTTCCTTGCTTATCTATCACATAATCAATCATCTCAGCAGTGAACTTAAAATCAATATCCAACTGGTCACTTAGGTTTGATTTATAAGGGTTTGAATATTTGTTACTGTTTGTGTCTTGGTGGGTGGGTGGTTGATTCATTATTTGACCTTCAGATATTAAATGTGTGTGTGTGTGTGAGTGAGTTATTAGTGGACGGGGTACCGGTGCAATATATCAAGTTGCATGCAAATTAAACGATTCACTTTTTAGACAAGTTAGTATAAGTCGAGTTTAGTAGTATAATCTTATTAATTTTTCATGATTTTATTAATTGAACTTTACCTTACATGATTATTGGATAATTAAATTAAAGCATGTTATTAATTTAATTAAACCTTGGTTAAAAATTAATATAACATAATTAAGCTATGTTTCTTAATTAATTAAATGTAACATAAATAACTATATTAATAATTATTTTAACCTAAAGTTTAATTTAAATAAAATGGCCATGTTTAATTATCTTGATAATTATATTAATAATTATAACATAAATCTTGTTTATTAATTATATAATATTAGTCGGGTGATTAAACAGTTTTATGACTTATTTCAACAAGCTCACGTATGAATGTAACATAAACGATGATTAATTTGTTATCTGATAGATTTTAAAACATTAAAGTTTTTAAAAAATATGAAATGTCAAACCCATCTATCTCGAATGATGCTAACCCTAAATCATAAACCTTAACCAATGAAACCATAAACATAAATTAAACCATAAACCAATAATAAAACCTAAATCCTAAACCTTAAACCATTTAACCGTAAACCATAAACCATTAAACCATAAACCTTAATTAAACCATAAATCATAATCATGCATACCATAAACCATAAACCCTAAACCATAAACCATAAACTCTCAACCCTGAACCTTAAACCAATGAACACTAAACACTAAATCAAAGATCTTAAACCATTTTACCTTATACTATAAACATTAAATCATTAATTAATAATTAAACCACAAACCCTAGCTAATTAAATCATTAATCCTAAACCTTAAACCCTAACCCCAAACCGCAAACCCTAAGCCCTAAACCTTAACCCCAAAAAACCCTATACACTAAATCATAAACCTTAAACCATTTAACCTTAAATTATAAACATTAAACCATTAATTAACCCTTAAACCACAAACCATAAACCTTAAACCCAAAACCCTAATCCCTGAACCTTAGACCAATGAACCATATATAAACACTAGATCATAAATATTAAACCATTTAACCTTATACTATAAACATTAAACCATTAATTAACCATTAAACCACAAACCCTAGCTAAGTAAACCATTAATCCTAAACCATAAACTCTAAACCCTAAACCGTAAACCCTAAGCCCTAAACCTTAACCCCAAAAAACCCTAAATACTAAATCATAAACCTTAAATCATTTAACCTTAAACTAAAATTATTAAACCATTAATTAACCCTTAAACCACAAACTATAAACCTTAACCCTAAACTCTGAACCCTAAACAATGAACCCTAAACACTAGATCATAAATCTTAAACCATTTAACCTTATACTACAAACATTAAACCATTAATTAACCATTAATAAACCACAAACAGTAGCTAAGTAAACCATTAATCCTAAACCTTAAACCCTAAATCCTAAACCGCAAACCCTAAGCCCTAAACCTTAACCCCAAAAAACCCTAAATACTAAATTATAAACCTTAAACAATTTAACATTAAACTATAAACATTAAACCATTAATTAACCCTTAAACCACAAACCATAAACCTTAAACCCTAAACCCTAAACCCTAAACCCTAAACCCTAAACCAGTGAACCATATACACTAAATCATAAATCTTAAACCATTTAACGTTAAACTAAACCACAAACCCTAGCTAATTAAACCATTAATCGTAAACCTTAAACCATTAACCCTTAAACCACAAACCATAAACCCTAAACGTTATACCTTAAACCATATATAAACCTTAAACTCAACCATAAACCATAAACCGTAACCCAATACCAAAGTAGAATTTCCTCACCCTAACCTTATTAAACCGTCCATTAAAAATCGACCTTATTCATAATAAATTGCTTGAGATGATTATTCAAGGTGATTGATATAAACCTCAACTAAATCCCACATACTGTTAAAAAACCAAAAGATATTTTTCTCGCGGTTGTCAAGCATTATTATAACCTAATATATTTAAGTTATTTAACTATAATTTTAATTATGTTTAAAATTAAAGTAATATTTTAATTTTTTGTTTTTCATAAAAATAAAACGTATATGCTTTTTTATTTACTTATTAACTTTTAAAAACTTAATTTATTATTAACTTTTAAAAATATTTAAGTTATTTAATTATTAATATATATAAGTTATTTAATTATTTATTTGTTATTAACTTTTAAAAAATAAATGTTAATTATACTTTTATTATTAAGTAAATTTAATAATTACATTTTCATTAAACACACATAATATCCGGTAACCATCTTGTAACCACCACCATTTTCTACCATTTACACAATCACACAGGAAGAACGAACCCTAAATTAACCACCCAATAACCGATCAAAAAAATCAAACCTTATAAACAATAGTCTTCAATCTATAGAATCATTAACAACATGAAACATTAGGAAAGAGGTAATGCAAAAATCAGTATTGTTTAATTTATTATTAGGGTTCATACGAATAGTGTAAGTTTGTTACTGATATTAGAGTTTACACTTACTTTTAATGCATGTATGTGGACGTATGTCATATTTAATTAACGTGATTCAATTTATAGGATTAACCCTTCTTAATGTGTTTATATGGTCTACGTTTCAATCTAGGATATGGGTTTTGTTAATGTGTCTGGATATGGTCCCATGGTATGTTATAGTTTAAGGATATGGTCCCCTATACAAACATATGTATAACCAAATCCAAATGTTATTAGGGCATCAACAACCATGATACACATTCTGCCAAACACTCCCTTCATCGACATATAACTAACATTAATATGTACATGTTTGCAGAAGTAATTCATATAGAATCCGACACTTCATCATCTACTTCTGAAAGTGCTAAATTTCACCCACCCCCTAGCAATACAAGTCATATTCGTAGTTTGCCAAGAAGTTCTTCAAGTACTCCATGTTTTCGTCCTCCACTGTTTCAAACTCCTATTGTAGGCATACATAATATCACAAGTTCTTCATCTGTTCGTCCTTCTTTGTTTCAAACTCCTAATGCCACAAGTTCGTCCGCTCGAGTTCGTCCTCTCTCTGTTCGTCCTGCCTTGCTTCAAACTCAAATTTTAGGTGTACCTAATGCCACAACATCTTCCAAAAAAGTTCGTCCTCCCTCTATTCGTCCTCCCTGTTTAGAAACTCCTATTCTATTCAAACCTACTGCAGAGGATGAATCAGATTCATCTCATGAGGATGAAGACACTAATGATGCCGAGGTAGATTCTAGTGATGAGGAGGAAGATACAAGTGATGAGGAGAAAGACACGAGTGACAAGGATTATGAGTTGGAACTCAAGAAGAATAGCAATTCTAAAGGTAAATCTGTTTAAACTAAAAGTTTATGGTTAAATGTACAACATTGTGAAGTTTTAATTTATTCAACTTAATGCTATGTCAGGTTCAAAGTCAAAGCCGACTGCTTACTCGAAAGGATATAAGAAAATTTCAAACAAGGTATAGTTAAGTTGTTATGTGTTTATGCATAAAGCTGTATACGTTTATACCATCTGTGGAAACCTTGGTTTCCGGATCTTTGAAGCTACTAGGAATGCGTCATATTCATATGATTATATAATCAAAGCGGAATTAGAACATGACACATTAACAAGGTGTTTAGGGCACAAGAACATGAATTAAAACAAATTGGATTGCTAATTATATTAATAATCAACAACCACTAGACGTGTATACATTAATCCCACGTCTAGTCGACACACGCTTTAGGTTTACATTGTAAATGAAAGTATGAATAAAACCTAAGACCCTTGGTTCCTTTTATAGTGTAAGGATTAGGGTTTACAAGAGATAAAATCAAATAAACAAGTAAATCTTCTATTTAAATAAACTTATGTAGAATATATCTTGCATGTTTATCTAAATAGAAGCTTCCATAAGCTTCTTGTCTACGTTTCTATCAACTCTTAAATTGCACGTGACAATGCTTAGATTGCACATGACAACTCTTGAGCCAGCAATGCTTAGTTTGCTCTTGTCAACGCTTGGATTGCTCTTGACAAAGCTTAGACAATATCTTCATGTTTTCTTCGTTTTTGAGTTTCTGCCACATCAACTTTTTGACCCAACAATCTTCCCCTAGTTGATGTCGGCAAAACTCTATGTGTATCTCTTGTAAGTTGTACATGATCTTCAAATTGCTTCCCCTCAAGTGTAGCATGTATGTCTTCCCCTTTTTGTCACATCAACAGGGAAGTAAATATTGTATGCAATCTTGAAGATTCTCCAAATGTAGCTCTATGTAATGATCTTGAAGAAAAATAAATAAAGTATTCTTGATGTAGAAGTAGAATAATCCAACCTTGTGTTCCATGTCTTGTACTATCCATGTGATGAAGAACTTATAAGAAGACTAGAAAGTATAAGTAGACCTCGATCTCTTGTCAATATTCTCATCCTATGTGAGACACTGAGCACGATAATGTAACTCCTTCAAGTGTTATGACAAGTCTTCGTCACCAACCATGTAAAGCACGAACAAGTTACCTTTAAAGTCAGTGGCTGGAAGTGCATGACTTTAAGATATGATAGAACACAAACTCGCGAAAATCTTCTTCAACCATCAAACTTACCATAGGAATTCTTCCCCTTAAGCCAACACTTCTTCATGACGAATTTAATGAAATAACATCTTCATACCATATGTAAAAGTATTTTATGGATAACTCTTTCACAAGGCTAACCCGATTACATAGTTTAAAATATCAATCAAATTCCCACGAATAGATGCTAACTCGCTTTAAGATCATTAATTCCTTTTAAAAATATCCGAGCCATAAATATCAACATGATATTCTAAATTAAAACAGAGATTCCATGTACCTTCGTGTGTAAATTCCTCCTTTTTGTGTGCTAAAAACGTACCAATTTTCTCAACAACAGTCATTCTTTTGTTATCCGAGAAACTTCTTTATCCAAGAAATATGTCATGTGTATTGTCACATATCGGACAACACCTATCAACGTTTGGACAAAACACTTCTCGGACAACTCATGTCAACGCCTATTTCTGTCAGCGTTCACTTATTCCTTGTCAGCGTCAAAATTACAAATGTCAGCGTCTACGCGAAAACCTGTCAGCGTCTCAATCTTGTGTGACCCCATATCCTACATGTGATTTACCATCACACTTTTGGCCATGTTACTTTTCAAAAATCACGTGCCATCCAATATTACTCCCATTTGAATCTCACGTGAAGTATTTTTCCAACATAAATAAGGAAATAAATATCAACGTCAAAACCAATTTATAAAAATCAGCATGATAAAAATATATTTTCCCCAAACTTAGCCATGCCCTAAAACACAGGGATTTTTCTTGTATACCCATAGTTGTTTCCATATGCACGTTACAACACTTCCCTTCCTTTTAGCGAAACAATTATAGATTTAATTAACAAACCTGTATTTGTTATTCTAAAAATCAGCCAAATCCTCCATGTATCACGTCATATCATAGAAGATTCCATATTATCACCACAAATTTAGGATATATAAATCACGACCAAAAGCTGTATCAATACCTCACGTCATTTTCACTTGTCAACGTTGAATTAATAAGTATCAACGTCATTTTTCCTTATGTCTTTAGATCAATAGTTCTACCCCACGTGAAGAACTTGTGTCGTGTGAACAAACCATCCTTGTATTCCTAAAAGTCTTTATCACTTCTCAATTTGCATCCTTCAAGACATACACGTGAATAGGCAGCTTTTCTGTCCTTTTGATAATATTTAAATCACAAATCTTTTGTAGACATAGATCATTAACGAGCACAGTCCTAGAACCACATGGATCCTTGTATGAAACCATATAGCGACCTGTTTCTTTTCCTTTTCACTACTTTCCACATCTTTGGCAGCTTTGATATGTCACAATCACTTTTTCTTTCTCTTTGGCAAACAATCACTTCCCACGTTTGGATACATCTGACCTTTGTAAACTAGCTGCTCCATTAATAACAGATCTAGGGTTTATCACAAACCCTAAAAACTTTATCTCCTCCAATTCGCCACAAAACACCTTCTTTTCAGTTTAGAAACGATCTAGGGTTTGGAGGAAACCCTAATTCGTAATTTTATGTTGAAAATAAAAACTGAATATCTTATCTGCAGTGAACTTCGACCTTGAATAACTTCTTCATTAGGGCTCAGATCGAAAATCCCTTCGGTGAGATTCTAGACACAAGTGCCAAGAATCTACAGTTCAAAAATCATGATGATCCAACGGTTAACGAAAGAGAGATCATGTTTTGAATATGGCTGTTCACAGAAAACTACATTTACTCACTGTTGACTTTGACGCTTAATAACTTTTTCCTCGGGATGAAACTTGACAATCCCTCTGGTGGATGTTTAGATATATGTATGTAGAACACATATAAGAAATTTTGTGACGATCCAACGGTCCAATAAAAAGTTATGACCTTCTGAATACTGTTGCGCACACAAAAACGTCCAGATTAACCCTAGACGGATTTTTCTTCTTTTCACCATACACGAACACCTTGTTGGTCCTAGCATCACGAGCCACGAGGCTCTGATACTAATTGTGGAAACCTTGGTTTCTGGATCTTGAAGCTACTAGGATTATATAATCAAAGCGGATACATGGCACATTAACAAGGTGTTTAGGGCACAAGAACATGAACTAAAACAAATTGGATTGCTAATTATATTAATAATCAACAACCACTAGACGTGTATACATTAATCCCACGTCTAGTCGACACACGCTTTAGGTTTACATTGTGAATGAAAGTATGAATAAAACCTAAGACCCTTGGTTCCTTTTATAGTGTAAGGATTAGGGTTTACAAGAGAAAAAATCAAATAAACAAGTAAATCTTCTATTTAAATAAACTTATGTAGAATATATCTTGCATGTTTATCTAAATAGAAGCTTCCATAAGCTTCTTGTCTACGTTTCTATCAACTCTTAAATTGCATGTGACAATGCTTAGATTGCACATGAAAACTCTTGAGCCAACAATGCTTACTTTGCTCTTGTCAACGCTTAGATTGCTCTTGACAACGCTTAGACAATATCTTCATGTTTTCTTCGTTTTTGAGTTTCTGCCACATCAACTTTTTGACCCAACACCATCGATTAATTGTTTTAAACACATGATGTGGTCAAATTTCAGGAGGAATGGGAAAACATATTTTGGATTAGGAAGAGCCCTTTCTTTGACTCTAGTGATGAAGAATTAGTTGCTCAAGCTGATGCTCCAAGACGAAAGCACAGTCCCAGATCAAAGCACACTCACAAAGCTCAATCTTCTCAAGCTAAATCTCCAAGACCAAATGTCGTTGTTGGCCTAGCCAATAAAAAAACTTGGAAAGAAATTGCTGAGAAGGGTCGGTCAAGGAATGCTGCAGAGGGGAGCAACAACAAAGGCAAAAGGAAGGTTGGATGATGTCAGTTCTCCCTGTTTAATATGAACAATTTTTTTGAGTTTTGTTGGTTTGGTATTGCTAGGCACCTGTTGTATTATCAAACTACATGTTGCAACAATTTAATAGATTTGTATGCATTACTAGCATTATGAAACAATTATCAATTATCTGTAATCAACAATATGGTTTGTTAACTAGTTAATATAAGTATTTTAAGTTCATGTACAACTCAATATCTGTACTCAAGCAATTATCAGTTATCTATCAAAGGTTTTTGGTTGAATGTTAAAATGTGCAAAATAAATTATGTTCAAAATTTATTTTTACCAGGAAACTCAAAGGGAAAGTTTACATAGTTTGAATGTTTAATTTGGAGGCAAATTGGAGTTCAAAATATTTGGTCGTTTAATTTTTGTATTTGGAGCCAAATTTTTCACGAAAATTTTGAATGTCCATGCTAAGTTAATGCATATGCAGTTACCATAATATTCTAATTCCATCTCCATCTCAAATCCTTATTATTCTCCAAAATCACAAAATATACCATAATTTTCTAGCTCCATCTCCATCTCAATTACTACCATCACTAGTTTCATACCATTTCCACTTATTTTTCTTGTACACATCGATTTGTGGTCAATAATTATGAACACTGAAAACGATGATCAAGATTATATTGTTAATGATGATGATTATTTTGTTAATAATCATGATGTAAATCACAATAATCAAGGAGATTATGAATCAGAGGATTATGGTGATCAATCAGATGAGGATGAAGACATCAGTAAACAAAAGGTTGTTAACAAGAGGGGTATAACTAGGTTATCCAAGTTTCGGATAAAATATGGAAAACCAGGTGTCATGAAGATAAATGTAAACTTTGATGCACTATAATAAACTGAACTTAAACGTCATTAGTTTACCCAACTATGTAGCGGATTTTATTTTCTAAGTATCGTTATGTTTGACGGTTTTTTAGTTGAAACCGATAATGTGTGGATATAATTAATGGTTGTGACGATCGAAGAGTACTAATAGTGATTGTGATGCCAATGGATGCCCAAATATTATATTTTAGTATCGATTATTTCGATATTTGATATTTATGAAATTTTTATTTCATTACGTATTAAGTTGAGTCGAACTTTACTATTTTGTTTTGGGTGCGTTTAATTATTAAAACGATCGATTTAACAAACGAAATTTATATTTTTATGAACCCGGGACAAAACCGACTCTCGTAAATATTTTTAAAATTGACTGGAAGTCATTTCCCGCTTTTTAACTTATATTTACACTTTGTTCCACAAGAATGCACAATTTGCAACTTTAACCCTTCCTCCACCATATAAAAGGAAATTTCTTTCCTAAAAACACACACACATGTTCTCACCCACTAAAATCTTTCTCTCTTTCTTTTCTTCTCTCTATGCCATCACCCTCCCACCATAAAAACACCATGGATCATAGATTTTTACTATGATCCATTGAAAACTAATTGAAGACCCATGTTTGAAATTTAATGGAGATCATTTTGGTAGAAAAATTTCACACATGCAAGTACTTTTATTTTTTAAAGATTTTTATTGAAGAACAATGCTGTTTGATCCATTTTTATTGTTGTAAGATGTGTTATTAGTATTATATAATCGATTTTTAATGGTTGCATGTTTGATTTTTGATATTGGTTTTGAAAGGATGAATCATGCAAGTGATTTAGGGGTGTTATGAGACGCTAGTAATGATTCATATAGGTTAATTGAAGGTTAGATGATGCTAAAAATGGGTCAAAATGGGTGTTGGTATGATTTTTAAAGAAGTGTTTTACATCAGTGGGTTTAAGGCATATTTTCGTGGGTATAACTTTGAGAAAGTGTTGTTATGATAGGATATTGTTGTATTAGTCGTCGAGACGCTCGTTTCGGTATAAGATAGAGCTTCTAACTCATAACGAGGAGGAAGTTATGCTAGTTTGATTATTTGTGTACCGGGAGACGAGTGTTGACACAATACGAAATTGTTGTCGATATTTGGATCGAATCACGGGGACTATAAGTTGAGTTTCAAAACTGATCAAAGGCTGTTGTTAGGTTCTAAACTTAGCATTTGGAGTCTATTTTCAAAGTCAAGTGGCGATGTTGTAAATGGGAATGTTTAACAAGGTCAAAATGGTTTTACGAGTCAAGTGTGTAAAACAGTCCGATTTTTAAAGTCTAAAGATGTGTCAAGCAGGTGGTTCTAAAATATGAATCATTTGATGAAATTTAAACTGAGTCTTCTACAGATTATAAATGATTTTGTCACCAAGTTTCGTCGAAAACGGAGTTGTTTAGGTAGGGGAAAACAGCGTGTACCTTTGGTAAGTACCGGCTGAGTATTATTGAGAGGTACTTAACCTCGCGTCATACTTTGAGGTGAGAGGCTAATCTATTAGCTTCTAAAAGTCCTAAGATGATATAAGTCTTGTGTGTGAGTGTATACTCTCAGATTGGAGACCCGTGTTGGGTACCTCAACCGTGTTGATTTGGCATCTCGAGATGGATCAACATCGAAGGTACTAGTTTTGGAAAGCTAGTGTATGTTGTGGGGTTTAGAAGGGAATCACTTGCATTGGTTGGTCATGTCTATGTACATACTATTTTGAGTCATTGACTTTATTATACTAAGTATGTTGCTAAGTGCGCACCTTATTTGTTAGGTGGCGGCTTTTGACGTGTATATTTGGGAGGCATCTTCACTTCGGCGATCACTACTACAACTAGCTTCGTGTATCATCTAAGGTGAGTCTATAGCCTCGCTTTTTACTATCTTGTAAATGATTTTAACCCGCGAGGGGGAATACATGTTGTTTTATAAAATGAACACAAGTTGTTTTCGGTATGTTGGACCCGAGTATGATGATAAATGCCTAAGTACCATTGTCTTATGAAGTCCCTGAATTTCATGAATTGTTAATTACCTTGCGAGGTAAACGCTAATACATTTGATAGATCTATTTTGTTTGACATCCTTATCCTAGGGTATGTATCCTTGTGATCACCTGAAAGGGATATACTGTATAAGAGGTCATTGGTATATGACAATATTACTTGTTAGTAGGGGCGCCGTAAGTGACTCGGTTTGACGTGTTGGTTAACGTTCAGTTGCATGAGCTTAAGACATTTATCGATATATATATATATATATATATATATGACTTGTCTATGTGACAAGATTGAGATGATTAAAATTCTTGTGTTCAAATGATGATTTGCGAAACCTATAGACTTGCTCAACCGTTGTGTTGATGATTTTAAACATGTATTTCAGGTAATCAAGATGGATAGCAGCGGAGCATGCGAGGAGGGAGTTGGTGCTTACTTGTTTAAAGCTTTGTATTATTTTTCCATCCTTTGAAATGAAATAAATGACTTTTAAGTCTTTGATGAATGTGATGTATTGATAAAGGTTTTTGGGACAAACGCTACTCTGATTTTATATATATTGGGATGGAAAACTTTTTTTTGACAAGATTGTATAATATTTTTAACGTCTCTTTTGAGGTCGTTTTCTATGATTGTGTGTAATGTGCTATGAGTAGCGCCCCAAAGTGGTATTCCGCTGCGTGATAATTTGGGGGTGTTACATGCCCTAAATAGAATATCAGGGCCAAACAGATCATTGTTTATCAGTTTTTTAGGAGACACGGTTCAGGAGCAGAAAGGATTGAAGATTCTATCGTGGAAAGATGTGAAAGCGGAAGCAAGAGAAAAACTTTGGACTGAAACCACGGTACGCATACAAAACTTTTTACCCAACTATTAGTCTTATTCCTACATTTACTTTAACATTATGTTGATATGTGCAGCAATACTTTGAATTTGATGTGTCCTACAAAAAGTTGGTAATGAATAAGCTAGGTGAACTGCTAAGAAATTTTAGAAGTAAATTGGCAGCAAAGCACATAGTTCCCAACCTAGATAATCCTGAAAAACTAAATGTAGTTCCAAATAATTACAAAGTAATCGTCAATGCCGAACACTGGGTTGCTTTTGTAAATCACACGGCGACAAAAGAATTTAAGGTTGTTAATTTATATTTCGTTTGACATTTATAAACATCGTATGTATGCATTGTTTGGAAACTCCGTATGACAAACACAGTCTGTTACGTACTAGCAACTTCTAATCCAGTCATCTCTTTTGTTAGGTGAAATCAGCTGCTAATAAATTGGCGTGTTCCAAGTCTCTTTATCAGCATACAATGGGACGTGGTGGTTATATATATATAAAAGAGCAAATGGTAAGGTTATATTGGTGTAATATCCTAACACTGTTGTCCATGTTGGTTTAACTTTTCATCTGTATGTATTTGATGTTTGGAAGATCATAAAAAAAAATTACACCAGATCAAGAACCCCCCCCCCCACCCCCCCCCCCCCCCCCCCCCCGTGGTGTATTGTGGTTTAATGGAAGGGTTAGAAAAGAAGGAAAAGAGACAGATGATGAAACAATAAAAGTTGGCACTAAGATCGTAAGTGCAAGTACAAATTTTTGTATATAATGTTTATATTCGTATAATAAATTATTTACCATTTTTTATGTTCAGCTGGAAGCAGAGGAACAGATCAGGGATGGAACCTTGACGGTTGATAGTGGTTCAGATTCATTATCACATGTATTAGGAAAGGAAAAGGGAGGGTATGCACGAGGAGTGGGAGGCAGAGTTACGTGTAGGAAGTTCTTTGATCTACCTAGAAGGAAACAACGAACTGATGTAAGGATTGCGTTGCTTGAAAATGAACTTGAGAAGGAGAGACAGGCGTGTAAAGATAAAGAGATACAGTCGCTCAATTAAACACCAAGATGTCACAAACACAGGAAACTATTGATAAAATGTTGAAAGTTATGTCTGCACAAAGGTTTAATATAGCAGAGTTAATGCCAAGTCAGTCAAATGTAAGACTAGTTTTCTAATTTTGATTTGATGATTTTCAGTCTGTAATACCAATAACAATTAACATACTTATATATCACAGGTATTACAACTAGAAAATAATACATTAAATATAAAAACTAGTGAAGAATAAAGGACGTCGATCAGTGGTGGTGGTCTTCAGAAGGGTGTGTTAATTCCAATGTCTAAGTCAACTGCAACTTTGAACAAGGATTTGGACACTGCAACTGCAACTACAACTGTGAACCAGGTAAGTTATAAAAAAAGCATGTTTGGTTTCTTAATTGTACTATACAGAACTTATTTACTGTATTATGTATATATGCAGGGACCTGGTAGAACTAGGGGAGCAAAAAAAAACTAGATCGTTAGAAAAGAAGTCTCCACTTCAAAATTCCCAATCTCAAGAAGATATTTCTCCAGCTTCTGGTTCACAACAAAATCTGTCTCCCTCGACACAACAAGACGTACCTATTTCATCATTACGAAAGAAGCGTACACCTTCTAAATCCAAAGTAAATCAGTCTCCACCATCACTACCAGATGTAAGTATTTCATCATTTTCATATAGTTACTTGTTTAATTTATTTCTCATTAACGCATGTAAACATATTTTCTTCAGACATTTAAGTGCAAACTGTGGAACACATCTAGGATAATGATCATTGGTAATGGTACGGTATACAAGTCTAAGGATGGAGACAATGTAATGATTCATAACCAACCACTACCAAAAAATTGCTACAAAGTTTCAGTTGATGAATCCCTAGTGGATGCAACATTCTGATTACGGAAATAATGGTTTACAAACTGTTAAGGATGTAAAAGGTACTTTTGTGGCATGGCCAAGGAAAATGTTATTTTTTTACAAGAGGTACATACACTTGATTTATCATCCTACATATACATAGCTTTTCATATTTAGTGCAATGTTTAATACACGGCATTTTTTCCCTACAAGAAACAACACCACCAAATACCATAAAAGTTGTTGTTGAAAGTGCACCAAAGATAGGATCTAAGTGCTCGATGAACGTTCCAGCAGGTATTAATTTATGACTATTCCTCATATGCATAAACAAGCTAGGAATAACAAGGCTCAAAAGACTTTACAATACGGTGATTCAAAGTCTTTACAAATGTGATTCTATGTGAAAAGTATGTTACTTGAGAATAATACGACATTACATTTGTTGATTTGCTTATGTACATTCAATTTTATATATTAATGCAATTGAAATTTGATTTCCATAATTTTGTTTTTTTTTATATTGAATTCTGAAAGGTTACTAGAAGATGAAACATAGTCACACTTATTCACATTACAATGTGTGACTACATGTCATAAAAGGTCACACAAACATACAATTCTATGTGACTATTGGATGCATATAGTCACACAAAATACAATTGGCTTGACTTGATAAAATATACAGTCACACTTATTACTACTATTGGTTACTCTTTGGTTAATTGTACGTGACAAATTCAGTGCCCTTAGCATGATTTGTGTGACAACATGTCATGAAAGGTCACAAAAACATACAATTCATGTTACTATTGGGTGCATATAGTCCCACAAAATACAACTGGCTTTACTTGACAAAGCATACAGTCACAATTATTACTACTATTGGTAACTCTTTGGTTAATTGTATGTGACAAACATAGTGCCATTAGCATGATTTGTGTGACTACATGTCATAAAAGGTCACACAAACACACAATTCATGTGACTATTGGATGCATATAGTCACACAAAATACAAATTGCTTGACTTGACAAAGCATACAGTCACACTTATTTCTACTATTGGTAACTCTTTGGCTAATTGTATGTGACAAACTCAGAGCCATTAGCATGATTTGTGTGACTACATGTCATAAGGTAACATAAACATACAATTCATGTGACTATTGGATGCATCTAGTCACACAAACTACAATTTGCTTGACTTGACAAAGCATACAGTCACACTTATTTCTACTATTGGTAACTCTTTGGTTAAATGTATGTGACGAACTTAGTACCATTAGCATGATTTGTGTGACTACATATCATAAAAGGTAACACAAACATACAATTCATGTGACTATTGGATGCATATAGTCACACAAAATACAATTTGTTTGACTTGACAAAGCATACAGTCACACTTATTACTACTATTGGTAACTCTTTGGTTAATTGTATGTGACAAACTTAGTGCCATTAGCATGATTTGTGTGACTACATGTCATAAAAGGTCACACAAACATACAATTCATGTGACTATTGGATGCATATAGTCACACAAAATACAATTTGCTTGACTTGACAAAGCATACAGTCACACTTATTTCTACTATTGGTAACTCTTTGGTTAATTGTATGTGACAAACTTAGTACCATTAGCATGATTTGTGTGACTACATGTCATAAAAGGTAACACAAACATACAATTCATGTGACTATTGGATGCATACAGTCACACAAAATACACTAATCACATAGTAAATGTCACACATATTGTATATTCATGTGACAAACTTGTAAACAATAGTCACTCTTAAATAAAACTCGTGTAACTGTAGAGTGTTTACCGTCACACATATTCACTAAAACACCAAATATTGTACCTAGTTTGTCACATATTTTTGAGTATTGGTCACTCATTTTTTACAGCTAAGGTCACTAAGACGAACTTGTGACCAAAAGACACCTACGGTCGTGGGACCTTTGGTCACAAAGCCTAAAAAAACCGCGTGTGACTGTAGGCCTACGGTCACTCTTTTTAGGTGTGACGGATACCATTTTTTATACTAGTGTTTAAACTTTAAATCGAATAAAAATGACACCATATAAAATTGTAAAGTACTTAGAAGTCTTAGGTATCTAGAAAATAAATAATTGAAACAACTTTTACAAAAAGAGTGACATTTAAACTAAATAAAAACATATTCATGTCACATGTAACATGTAACATTAACATTGTTAAATAACAAATAAAAAAAGGAAAAAAAAGGACTAGTCTATACTACATTATAAAGGGTGTATCTCTTTGGTTGAAAGTTGAAAATGTTAAATGGTTGAAAAATGTGGGTCCCACTAATCTATTCTATACTACATTATAAAGGGTGTATCCCTTTGGTTGAAAGTTAAAAATGTTGAATGTTTGAAAAATGTGGGTCCCACTAAAAACTACTACATACAAATCTTATTCATTAAAAAAGATATAAACTTTGATTAATTAAACAAATGGCACCCTTTCATCCAATTGAAACATACTTATAAGATATTTTGAATTATAACATGTTACAACGCTTTGCAATAAAAGTTTAATCTTTTGAAGTTATATTTTGAACGTCACCGAAACAGTTACCACAATATCGCATCGTGTTAATTATCTGTTGCTAGACAATTTTCGCCGCTATGCGCGGGTACTCGTCTAGTTATATATATGTTGCAAAGTGGTACTAGAATTTAAAACCTTATCCTTAAACCCCAGCTCCCATATGATCGGTAGTAGCTAACAAATGATATGAAACTGAAGCCGACTCAAAACTCTTATTGAACTTTATTTCTCATATGTGGCAAAAGAAATCGATCGAGCATCTATTCGAAAATTAAAGGTTATGCATTTCTTTAGTAATCATAAACATAATTTAATTTTTGATAATTCAATCAAACATCAATTGATGTTGATACATTACTGGAATTAAAGGCTAATTAAGATCGAAACATTAATTATAGGAATGATGGAATTACAATTTACGTTTCAAACAAACCATGTTCTGTTTATGTGTCATTAGTTTTCATGGACTTACGATTGATGTTTCAATATAGGAATGATTGGAAATACTATTAGTTTATTTGTTAATAGCATTCTATTTTTATGGAAAGTAAATAGTTAACTACAGCTTGTGCCACATTGGAGATAATTGTGCTCGGATTGCTGCTAATCGTGAAGATTTTGTTGAGAGTCTTTTTATGTAATCTTATGAATTCAAGACTATACACATTGCTAGCTTAAACAATTCATATCGTAATTGATATTCAATGTCAACAAATGCTTATTTCTTTGTTGCCTATAAGATGTGTATCCATATTTACCTATCACTTATTAGACTTAGGTTAAAAATGTGCAATGAACGATTTTCAATCTTCGTTTAATTTTATGTATTTGTTATAGAGATTATGTTAGTTTTCGTTATTGGTGTCATAAGACTATTTTGCTTGCGATAATACTATTTTAACCATAACACACTATTACTCAATTCATATTAACGACTTTACAAAGGTTATCTGAAGAAAGTGTTTAAGTATAATGTATGCATATTATATTTTTTGTATTTTAACTTCTACTTTTAACGACTATTTTGCTTGCGATAATACTATTTTAACCATAACACTATTACTCAATTCATATTAACGACTTTAAAAAGGTTATCTGAAGAAAGTATTTAAGTATAATGTATGCATATTATATTTTTGTATTTTAACTTCTAATTTTGTGTTTTTGGATCAAGCCTTGAGATGGATACTAGCTGGATGTCTTTATCAAGGGTGACTAAGGAATACGAAAAAGGCTTGGATAAGATTCTTGGTTTTATGTTTGCTAATGAGTCTAATAGTGGACACATATTATGTCTGTGCGTTGAATGTCTTAATGGAATATGGGTCGAGCGAACGGATGCTAGTGATCATCTAACATGTGATAGGTTTATGAAAGGTTATCAAATTCCACGCTCAATGTCCCGACTTCAAACTTGTCCCGTATCAGATACACAAGATGCCATGAATTTGGATAGACAAGATGACATGCAACTGGATGCACGTGATGACATGCAAGGATTGGTGTGTGATGCCTTTCGTATCTCTAATTAGAACAAACGTTCTCGTGAAACGTGCAAAAAAGACGATAAAAATAAAGGTACGCCAAACGCCCTTGAAAAAATAATAATGTTGTATTAGACGAAGCAAAGAAAGAACTATATCCAGGATGTAAAAATGTTTTAGTTCTTTCTTTTATCGTGAGATTATATCGTAGTAAGTGCATACGAAAATATAGCGAGAAAGGTTTTAACATGACACTCAAAACAATGAGGGAGGCTTTCCCTGATGCTTCTATTCCAAAGTTGTTTTATGAAATGAAGAAAGTTATAAGAGATTTGGGACTTAGTTATGATAAATTTGATGCATGCCCTAATGATTGTATGTTGTACTGGAAAACCAATATCGATACAAAAATGTGATATATGTGGTACATCGAGGTACAAACCAAGTGAAAATGATTCTGTCGAGCCCCATACCAAGAAGAAGATTGTAACAAAAGTTTTGTGTCATTTTCCTCTCAAACCAAGGTTGCAAAAGCTATTAATGTCACCTAAAATAGCTGCCTCCATGAGATGGCATGACGAGGGTCGTACTAAGGATGGTTGTTTGAGACATCCTACATATTCCTCGGCTTGGAAAACATTGGATTTCAGATATCCCGAATTTGCTAAGGATCCTCGCAATGTTAGGCTTGGTTTAGCAAGTGATGGATTTAATACTTTTGGGAATATGAGTTCTTTTCATAGTACATGCCCAGTTGTCTTAATGCCATATAACCTCCCCCCATGGATGTGAATGAAAAACCTTACTTAATGTTGTCTTTACTTATACCTGGACCATCAGTGCCAGGAAATAGTATTGATGTCTATTTAGAACCACTGATGGAAGAACTAAAGGAATTGTGGAATGATGGGGTAGAAAATTATGATGCATCAACAAAGACGAAATTTCAACTGCGTGCCTCTTTGTTATGGACCATAAGTGACTTTCCCGCTTACGCAAATCTATCAGGGTGGAGTACTAAAGGTGAATTTGCATGTCATAGTTTCCATAAACATACCAAATCAAAACGCCTTAAACAAGGGGGAAATACTATTACATGGGACATCGAAGATATTTGCCTAACAATCATACTTTTCGAAAAGATAAGAAGTCTTTTGATGGAACTAATGAAAATGGGAAGCCACCTCATCCTATGTCGGGTTTAGATATAATTGAAGAGTTAAATGGTTATGAAATTAAGTTTGGAAAAGAGGTAAAGGATAACCCAGAGTTACCATATAATTGGAAAAAGAAGAGTATATTTTTTGAGTTGGATTACTGGAAAGATAAATTGCTACCCCATAATCTAGATGTGATGCATATTGAGAAAAATATTTTTGATAGTGTACATGGAACATTAATGAATCAATATGGAAAGACTAAGGATCATATAAAAGCACGTCAAGATCTACAGAAAATAGGTATAAGACCTGAACTTCATCCTCACCTCGAGATAGTGAAAAGTTTTGCTTGCCTCCTGCTTGTTTCTCAATGGATAAAAAGAGAAGGAAATATTTTGTAATTTCTTAAAAAGGGTAAAAGTTCCGGATGGATATGCAGCTAATATATCAAGATACGTACACCTAAAACCTACGAAAATATTTGGCCTAAAAAGCCATGATAACCACATTCTAATGCAACAATTGCTACCAATCGCCTTGAGAAATGTGTTACCTAAGCATGTGTTCTCTACTTTGATGAGATTATGTTGTTATTTAAGACAACTATGTTCTAAAGTTCTTAAACCTCATGATCTGATCCGTTTAGTTCTGGTAAACCAGAATATAAGTCAAATGATAATAAGTTATAAAATCGTGTATTGTACTAGTTAATATAGATTAGGTTGACCTGACTCGAGTTAGCAAAACATTTCCAACCGATATCCGACCTTATTTAGATAGACTCTTGAAGTCCTTATTATATACACGGGGAAACCATACATAAAATTAGTTTTATTAAAGTCAAGTCTACCAAACATTTAGATATTTAGTGTGCAACTCGGGATCAACTTAATAGATAACTCTACATGAGCTAAGCCTGATAGCTGATAATAAACAATGCATTTAATCATCCGACTAATAGCCCCTGAGTTAGGAGGTTTCTGGATGTTCAAACGGGACTGAAAGTCAACAAATTAGGAACTATCTTAGGTGAACATATCTATATATTGAAACCGAGAGAGAACGTGTTTTACACGGAGTTGCCCTTAAGCAGACGATCATGATTAAATTTATATACATTGATATACTTAGTACGTTGGTTCTATACCAGATGAGTCGAAAGACACATGACACTGACTTTATCAAAATAAACAAGCGTACTAGTATGCAAAAGAGCATCTGATTCTCACAAAAGGTTACGAACTTAGACATCGACAACAATAAGAGTAAGATCTATTTAAAAAAACACAATACCCACTAGTGGATCGTTTGGTGACTCGACAACAAGCCCAATCAACATCCGTGTATATATTGAGTTGAGTGGTATTACTATGACATATTTTTATATAAAGTCTCGTCATTATGCACGGGTATACATCTAGGTTTAAACGTTAACTCATATCTAGGGCTGAGTATCGGGCTTGGACCAGACCTGACCGACCTAAACCGGAGCAAAGACTGAAATGGTCTAAAATCTTGGACCGAGACCGGTCCGCTCCAGTTCGATCCACGGTCAAGTTTGGTCCTATTGGGCATAATCGAGAGGTTTTTGGTAAGACCGAACCAAACCGGACCGAGGACCGAAATGATCCAAACCCCCAGACCGAGGACCAGACCTAAATTTTCTATTTCGATTCGAATCGGTTCGGTCCGGGTCAGTTTTGGGCATTTCATATTAAACCCTATCCATATCTTAAGCTTAAAAATGTGACAAATGTATAAAAAAGACATAAGGACTTGTTTTGTTAATTACAATACTACGTAACTTACCCAATTGGGGGAAATATAAGCTGCCAAATAATTTGGGGAAATTAGAACCTGCTATCAGAAGATTAAAGTGATTTTGGCGGTACAAAATTTAAGGGCTCCACGATCTTCATCCACCTTTAAATGTAGGTTTAATTGATTCAATCCAAATGTCAAAAACAAAAACGGTTTGGGGTCCAGAAGTTGAACCTCAAATTGAATCTAAGGTTTCAATTTGTCTTTAAAAATCGAAGGTAAACATCTATTTTTCTAGTTCAAATTTGTAATATAATCTTGTTTAATCAGTAAGATTTCTCAATTTATTAAGAACTGAGTTTATGTTACTGATTAAATAAACTGAATCAAATATAGGTGTGTGAAGTTTGTGTTGGTGTGTGATGTTTACTACGATTGAATCAAATAATCATTGTATAAGCTTGTTTAATCAAATATAAGCTTGTTTAATCAGTAATATTTCTCAATGATTATTTATTAAGAATTTAGTTTATAATTCTTAATATAGGTGTGTGAAGTTTGTGTTGGTGTGTGAAAAATTGAATCAAATAATCATTGTATGATTAGTAATACTATTAGTAGTAATCTCATTAATTTTGTTAGTAACTTTTTTTATATGCAAACATGTTTTGAATTGACATCTATAAATCGTTGTTTTTTAAGTTAATCTTTTGTTTATGTTTTGGTACAGTAGCACACTACATCTTTTAGTTTCATTATGCATATATGTATCTGTTTTATCAAACTAAGAACCTACTATCGTGTTTGGGTTGTTATTGAGTCGGGTTATTCAGGTTGTTATCGGCCGGGTTATTCTGGCTGTTATCGGGCCAGGTTCTTCTGGTTGTTATCGGATCGGGTTATTCGGGTTGGTCGAGTTCTATAGTTTAGTTTTACCCACAAAATAAGTTATAGTATACAGTCGTATCATGAGTTAATTAGGATTTTGGCATTTCATAGTACAACATGTGCAAATAAAAAAATAATGAAACAAGGAAAGCGGGTGAAAAACAAACTAAAAACATGCTCAAATAAGAAAAAAACACCAAGTATCCTTTGTATAAATAAATTAAAAATAGATAGTAACAATACAACATATGAAGTGATATATGCAGCATGTACAATCAGATCTTGGGTACTTTTCACCCAAATATAACTAATATCATATGAATTATAGCTATGAACCAAATATGATGAGCATATGATACAAAAAAGCACACAACTATTGCAGTAGGCAAGAATAAGTACACTGCAAGCAGGGTATTATCGGGTTATCGGGTCGAGTTAAGTCGATTCAAGTAATTTGGGTTATCAGGCGACTGGCCACACAACGATTATCATGCGTATTACAATGATGGAAATGATCTGTATCATAGGTTATTAAACTCTAATGTAGGATAGGCTAGTTTTCATATGACACTATAATTTTAGAAAGCTCAAGGCCATTCAAATATTAAAAAAAACTATCACAGAAGAAGGAAAAAAAGAGTACACACCTTGAGAAACTTACTTGCATCGATAAAAATATCACATTATAGATAAAAAGATGGGATTACCTTGTTCGCTAAAAATTCAACCATGTCACTAGTTTTTGTTTATATGTCTCTTTGTATTGTTATAAGTTTTTATTTTAGGTTGTGTTAGCACATCCCGACAGGTTGTCTTTTTCTAGAAAAAACATACTAACTTTTGTCATCTTTTCATCTTCATATTATAACCCATGAATGCCGTCAAGGAGGGAAAGTCGAGTTACCACTAGAGGCCGTAACAATCGCCAACAAGTTGAAGATGCGACTGAAGTTGGCTCTAACCAACCTAACAACACTCAGGGTATGTTTTTTTTCTTTTGGTTTGTTTAATTAGTTCATTATAGTTCCTTAGAGCATCTCTTATGCATGAAGTTGTTAATAACTTGATGCATCTATAGCATTTAATGCTAAGCATGTTAAATAGCTAAGACTTTTGTAAACCACTTGAAGTATACCAAGCTTTTCTAAAAATCTTTACAAAAAGTTGATGATACAATGCAAAAACCACTATAAAAAAGCTTTTAAAAATGATAAAAAGTCTTTGGACATTTGACCCATTGCTCATGCTCTTAGTTTTACTATATGCTACAACCACATGAAGAAAGCACAAATCACAGTATCTTACATCTTGCACATCATAAAATGTTTTATTAGATTTTTTGCCATATTAAGTTGCACAATAACATTAACACATGTTTAAGGTTAGCATTTTGGTGTTACTCAAGATGTACATCAACCAAAATTGTTTCACCAAAGTCCGACACCTTTTTTTCCAAATAAAGTTGATCCATTCATGTTGTCCTGCAAAAGCCACTCTAGTATATACATACTAATATTTTTTTTGTATTTTCATCTCTATATTATGACTCAAGGAATGTCATCAAGGAGGCATAATGGAGTTAGAACCGCATGTCGTAACAACAAACAACAAGATGAAGAAGTGATTGAAGTTGGCTCGAACCAGTCTCACAACGCCCAAGGTATGTTTTTTTGGCTGTTTAATTGGTTCACTATAATTTCCTTTGTTGTTGGACTTTTTTTATTTGAAGTACTGTTTACTGTTTACAACTCTAGGGAATGTGCGGAAAAGAGTTAGAGGTCCAACAATGATGCCAAAAGTTTGGACCAAAACCGGAGAGGATCATATTAGCGTATAATTTAATGAATATGGACAATCAGTTGACAAAACAGTTGACAAAACAACCAACACATTGAGCCATTTCATAGGATCACTTGCAAGGAGTGGGAAGTATTGCAAGTTGTAAAAACTATGGAATAAAGTTAAGAATGCTAAGAAACAGATGTTGCTAGATACCGTTAATGTATGTTATAAATAATTACAAATCTATCTGATTAAGATATATATTTCTCAGGACAAATTTGATCTCCCCCAGGTTTTGATGACTGGATTTTGAAATATTTCGGGCGGAAAGTGAAAAATTGGAGGGGGAGAGTTAAAAAGGACTATTATGATCCGACTTTTCCATTTCATGAACAAATTACCTTCCAGCCAAAACGAGTGCTCGCGTCTCAGTGGAAGAGACTCGTTAAGTATTGGAATAAGGGAAAATCTAAGGTATGTAAAGAAAACATGAGCTTTCGGTACAAAAATTTTATTCTTAGTTTAACTCATTTTTTACCTCAGCGGCTCAGTGAGAAGAATAAGGCAAATAGGGAAAAAAAGAAGATTATGCAAGTCACGGGTAAAAGAAGTTATGCTCAAGTTCATGAAAAACAAAAGGTAATTTAATATTTTCATGCAACTTTTGTGCAAAATATGATGTTTCTCCAGTGTGTGCACCCCCGTCTCAGTCTCAATATATTTTATTTGTGAGATGATGTTTTGTTCTACATGAGGCTATGAGACGGCTTTGATGTACACATGTTATGAAATTTATTAATGTTCACCTAGTTGAAATACATATACGGAGCTGTAACAACAACCATAAGCAATGGACTAGTTAATACCTTAAGTTTAAACTAAAAACTTGAGGCGTTATGTTGGGTCCACTAGATGTGGATCTTGCTGCCTGTCAGGAACCGTGAACGACTTCTGTAATCACAAGTCTATTCACAGAGAGACTTTATACACAATATAAGTGCGGAATACAAATACTGTAAAGAAGAACAGAATAACTATAATGACTTGATCATTTTCTAAGGATTTCTAATATTAATGATAACTAGAATTATGTTTGATGAAGGTGTGTGTAACCCTTCTGCCTAAGGTTCCTTTTATACTACAAGGAAACCCTAATACATCATTAAACAAAATGTGTAAAACTGATATGCATATCCTTTCCTAACATATCTCATGCATATCCTAACAGAATAATAACTAAAGAATAAAGTTTGACTTTATATAAGACCAGGAGCACGACTTGCTCCTACTACTACTATGACCAGGAGGAACTACATACCTCCTAATCTACCTATTACAAATAACTATTCTAATGGTCCTAACAATCCTCCCCTAAACTTGAATTTGACTTGTTGAGTTCAAGTTTCCTGGTAAAACGTGCAATAAATCTTGAGGATTGGAACAACAAAAGAAACAGCAGCATCAGCAACATAAGGAACATAAGAACCGCTGCAACAAGGAACACTAGAAGCTTCTCCAAAGCTTGAAACAAATCAGCATCATGTTGAATCTTCACAGCAACATGAGCAGATTTGATGAGCCTTTACCAAGTAGCTGCTCGCTCTTGGGCTAGCCAGTCTTTCTAGTGGAATAAGCATCACCCTGGGAGACCAGAACCTAGCCCAACTCTTAGAACGTGAATCGATGGTGAGTGGGGGTACCCTGATGATTTTAGGCAAACCATCACAGCCGTCAACGGATTTGAGATGTCTTTACCAGAAGCCGTACCCTTCTGGACTCGCCAACTCTTAGCAATGAAGTATCAGTGAGTTGAAAACCATATAGCTTTGAGCAAGCTATTGTAGCTATCAACGGATTTGATAAAATCTTTACAAGAGTCGTACCCCCTTGGATTAGCCACTTTTCAGTCTAGGACCATGGCAAGTGAAAACCATCCAGTTTTGGGTAACCTGGCAACCATCAACGGATTTGAGAATCACACCAGGAGCTGTACCCTCAAGGTGAATCAACTCTTTCTTGTCTGTGAGACATGGTGAGTTGAGGACCATTTGTTGTGTGGACCAAGTCCAACACTAGATGAAACATCAAACCAACACAAGTGTGAATCAGCAACAGGAACCCAATGTTTTGAAACAGTATAAGCAGATGGTATATTATTCACAAGTGTAAAATCCATGATTTGTTTAAAGTATAAGCAGATATTATATAAAAAGTATATTTTTTTTAAACTATCACAAATGTAAGTCACCAATCACTGTACATATTGGTGAAAAGAATTGTAGTATGAACAGATGAACATAAAACACAAAACATAAAAAACTTACAAACCAACCCATCACATACCAGACGCAGCCACCTTCTCAGCTTGTAGCCGAGCTTGTATCCCTTCCACCAGTGTAGTCGCTATAGAAGTATCATTCCCGGAAGGGGCATTGGAAATCTACAGGTGACAAGCAAGCATGGCCTCCATCAAAGCAATAGTCAACGAATAGTCCAGATCTGTAAGCATGAACACCATTGCACCAGACTCCAATTCTAAGACATGCACGCCACAGCCAGCATATAACTTCCATCTCTGGATAACCCAGGTTGGCTGGTCCTTCCAGACACCAGAAAGTGGAGCATATGGAGGGGAATCAAGCATCATCTTCAAATCAGCCCACATTGTCAGACCAGGCCAGGAGGGCACCTCACTAGGATGAGTAGGCATACCAGCATCAACAAACCCATACAAAGACATAAGATCCCTACGATCTACCCAAGTCAACACACCTTGCAAACCCGAAGCATGACGAACATAGCCATCACTGATGGAAATCTTATGGGTGAAAGTACCAGGAATAGTGGTGGATGGCTTAACCGTCCAAGATGTAATAAACCCCGTACCCATTGGCAATTCTGAGTCACTATCGAAAGCTGCATCAATAAGATTTTCGGGAGTACGCTTCTCATAAGAAATAGACCTGCCACGTCTAGCACGTCTAGCCAACTGCTTGCGGATGGAACGACGGGGAGTCGGAACAACAGACGAGGTTTCAACCTTTACCTTCGCAGTAGGAATAGGATTAGCAGAAGTAGAATCTATACCTTGTCCAACCAAAGGATCAACAGTTGCTGCACCAGGAGAAGGAGGAGGTTGAGAGCCAGTCACGGGTGGTGAGGGTTGTGCCATAGCAGGAGTAGCAGTGGTGGTGGTAGTGGTAGCATAGGTGGTAGTGGTAGCATAGGTGGTGGTGGTAGTAGGACCCGAAGATGAAACAGGAGGAGCAACCAACGGTGTAGAGGTGGTACCAGCAGTAGAGACATTAACAACAGATGGAATACCAGTAGAACCAACAGGAACATCAGATGAAGAACCAGGAGCAACAGCAGGTTGAGAAGTAGGAACCACTCATGGAGGAGGACGATAGATAAAACGCTCCGGAACCGGTGTGCTCTGACGCTTGATCATTCGTTTATATAGAGCCTTAAGCTCGTCAAAAGACAATGCCCGAACTCGTTCCCATGTCCAACCAACAGTAAAATGAGCAGCCGACTGATACTTGACATACCTCTGCATTAACTTTTTCTCCTCGGTTCTCGTCAAAGGCCTGTTCTTACGCTTTTCACGCAGTTGAGCAGCAAGCGATAATTGTTGCTTATGCATTAACACCATAGCTCGAGGAATACAATTCTGCTCATTTACATCAGAACCAAAGAGATCAGTAAACTGCGAATAATCTGAGGTAAGAATAGTGAGAACCCGCATCCAATCGCTATCATCCCAATGCATAGCATCATGCTGCAACTGTTCACGTCTTTGCTTCTGAAGAGCTTCCTCCTCAGCCCTTGCAGCTTGGTCAATTTCCGCTTGCATTCTTTGCGCAGCCTCCTCACCCAACCGATCCTCCTCAAGTTGTCTGCGAGTACGCTTGCGAGGGGGTGAGGGAGCAGCAGTCATAGGGGCTTTCCTTGTGGATCATGAGACGGTCCAACAGTTGGACCCGCAGTAGTACCAACAACATCTTCCTTTGCTGTAGGGGTAGCAACAGTAGGAGGGATGCTTGATGAAGTAGGAGGAATCGGCAGATCATCATATGACTTATCAGCAAACGCAGCCTTCACCAACAAATTCAAGCCATCCTCCACAAGATCTTCAACCTCCTCATCAGAATCAGACTGAACCACATGCTTCTTCCTTCTCCTCTGCTGTGTCTCCAAAGCTTTAATCCGGTCAGCCATGGGAAGAACAAATTCCCTGGTAAGCTTACGATGTTGATTTAAATCCGCCTCCAAGTAAAGAATCCTTTCATGGTACCTGTGCATGAGATCAAGCAAAGAAGTTAGTGTAGTAGGCTCCTCTGCTTTCCCACCAAGAGGACTTGGGTCTAGGAAGGCTTCATTGGAACTAGAAGCAAGAAAGGGGTCATCATTATGAGTACGAGAACCAGAGGGCTTATCAGAAGAGTGAGGGACAGGACTAGGAGGGGGGTATCCATAAATGGAGACGAATGTGGCATCGAAGAGGGGGCAGCCTTGGAAGTGGATGGCCTTTCAACCACCACTTCCTCAACCAGCTCTTCCACAACCACATTAAGTGCACCACCAGCAGGATGCTCCTCCTCCATTGGGTCATCACCGAATGGAAGTTCCTCCTCGGCTTGGACAGCCGGAGGAACAACATCAGGAGGACCTTGGGCAAGGCCCAGCATTGCATCAGTAAGGGGCCTCCAATCCGCGCTAAACCCATGAGCCATATTGTAGTAAACTTTAGCAGTAAGCTTGGGGGTCTCATACTCCTCCCTATCACGAGGTAAACACACAAGTATCTGCTGTAAAAACCTAGGATAAATTAAAAATTTCTTCCTAGAACCGGCACTAGACAGATTGCTAACCATCCCATCAAACAAATAGTGAGAGAAATTAAACACCCTACCCTGTGCTATGCAGATCAGACCAGTAGCCAAAGGAGTGGGAAAAGCATCCCAACTCCCAGACTTGGGGCTTAAAAATGAATCAAAAAGTGCACTAGAAGCTTCCACTGGGGGGAAAACCTATTCTTTTGGAAGTTAAACTTCCCCCCATGGTTATACCCAATAGCAACCATCCCCTCCAAAACCTCAGCATTGGGGATGGAAACAACACCACCTTCATCTTTAAGATGAAGGGAACTCCTAATAGAAGCTTCAGTAACCACATAAGAACGTCCATCAATGGTAGCATGGAGTTCATGTGGACGACCAAACACAGCCACAAGATTAGCAGTATCCCAAAACTTGCGAATCACACTATCATAAACAATGGGACACACAATAAAAGCATACCTGAGGTTAGAAGCCTCAATAAACTCCAGAATGTCTATGAATTCATCACTTTTAGGACCATCTCCTAGATAAGCTACCTTATTGTGAGCGGGTTGGTAGACCAAAGCAGCCATTGATGTTGATTAGAAGTGATGGAAGTTGATTTGTTAGGGTTTGAGAGAGTAGGAGCGTGTGTGTGTGTGTTATGATTGTGATGAATGAGTCAAGGGGGGTAATTGACCATAAATAATGGTCTAATAATTGTTTATTGACCCCTAATAATGTGGGTTGCCCTTTCAACTTAGGCAGTTAATGCAAAGTAACCACTTGCCCCTTATAACATTATTTGCAAATCTCAATTTACCAAAGTTAAATAAGATGATATAGACCAGAATTAGCTTGCGTTGACTAAAAGTCAAAACGCATAAGGGTCAACACTAGAAGCATAATGTGGTCAAAAGAAGTCAACGAAGTGAACAGTGACCCAAACCAAGACTAGAAGCCAACCAGCACTTGTCAAAGAAGGATTTTTATCCACTATAAGCCAACCATAAATGACTAGAAGCCAACCATTAAGGAAGACAACCACCAGAAGTGAGCAAAATCCTCCACTAGGAGTAACACACACCACAAGAAGCCATTCAATCTGTTGTTAAAATCTACCAATATGTTAATCTGTGTAAGTAAATATGTATACTAAGCCTCCCCTCAATCCTAGGTCTCAAGGATTGACCATGCCAATGTTAACCACCAAGTGGTTGAACCGAGGACCATCAAAGGCGTTAGTCAACAGATCAGCAACATTATCATCCGTATGAACTTTAAGAACCTGTATCAATTTCTTTTCATTGGCATCCCGTATAAAATGGTGCCGAATTTCAATATGTTTTGTACGTTGATGAAAAACAGGATTCTTCACAATGCAGATAGTGCTTTGGTTGTCAATGAAAATTTTGGTGTATAAAATTGAACCCATAATCCAGCATCTGATTTTGGATCCACAATACTTGTCCACAACAACTAGCAGCAGCTACGTATTCAGCTTCTATTGAAGAAGTAGCTACTATCATCTGTTTCTTGCATTGCCATGAAATAAGTCTTCGACCCAAAAACTGACAACCACCAGTAGTAGATTTTCTGTCATAATTAGCACCTGCATAGTCACTATCACTATATGCTTCAAGAACAAAAGGTGATTCTCTAGGATACCACAAGCCTAGCTTGGGTTGAGCCTTGATGTACTTGAAAATCTTCTTGATTGCATTAAAGTTAGAAACCGTTGGAGCCACCTAATGTCTAGAACAAGCACTTACAACAAACATAATATCCAGACATGATGCAGTCAAATACATGAGTGAGCCAATCATAGACCTGTACATATGAACATTTACCGGTAGATCTGGCTCATTCTTGAGTTTGACTTTAGTAACTTCATAAGGTGTTGCTGCTGGTCTAAGAGGATCCATATCAAACTTCTGAAGGATCTCATGAACATACTTATCTTGACTTATGAAGATTCCATCCGACTGTTGCTTGACTTGAAGACCAAGGAAAAATGTAAGCTCTCCCATAGCACTCATCTGAAATTCGCCCTTCATCAGTTGTTCAAACTCATCACACCATTCCTTTTTAGTAGAACCAAAAATAATATCGTCCACATACACCTGAACAAGGATAATGTCCATGGTATTCCTCTTAAGAAATAGTGTTTTGTCAATTATGCCTCTTCTATAGCCATGTTTTAACAAGAAAGTTGAGAGACGCTCATACCAAGCTCTAGGAGCCTGATGAAGTCCATAAAGAGCTTTGACCACCTTGTAAACTTTCTTGGGATGAAGTGGATCTACAAAGCCCTTAGGTTGAGTGACATAAACTTCCTCATCAATCTTGCCATAGAGAAATGAACTCTTGACATCCATCTGAAAAACTGTAAAGCCCACATAAGAAGCAAAAGCCAAAAACAGACGAATGGCCTCAATCCTAGCAACAGGAGCAAAAACTTCAGTGTAGTCAATGCCTTCAAGTTGTGTATGACCCTGTGTAACCAACCTCACCTTATTTCTCACCACAATACCCCGTGCATCTTTCTTGTTTTTGAGAATCCATTTGGTACCAATTGCTGTCTTTCCATCCGGCAAGTCAACTAGGATCCAAACATTCTGAAACAAGAATTGTTGCATTTCCTCCTGCATATCCTCCACCCAACTTTGATCCTCAAGAGCATGAGATACTGATCTAGGTTCCACCTGTGAAAGAAAATAAGCAAACAAACAATGTTGAAAGTCCGTATGATTATTACGCTTTTGATCCTCAATATAGCTCACAAGAGCATGATGATCAGACGTGGCCTTCCTATGCATTCTGCGAGTCTTGACAGTAGAACCAGGATCTCCAATGATTTGAGTAGTAGGATGATCTTTGTGTGACTGCAACACTGGATTGGAAGCTACTTCCACTTCTGGTGCCATGTTATTAAGATCCCCAACAAAGTCATCATCATATGAAGCAGAGTTGAAAATGCCATCTATTGGTTGCTTTTGAATATCATCCAGCTTGGTAGAAGACTTCTTTTGATAGTTCCCCAGGTCAGAAGGACTTGAGAATCTAGTATGGGAAGTGGAATCACTAGCCGGACTACCAATAGGTGTTGAACTAGCACTAGGAGTAACAGTTGGAGTACTATGAGCAGCTTTGTCAGCAGTCGTATTCAAAGGAAACTCAAAGCCACCTTGAGCAGCTGCTGTAGTAGCTTCTTGTTGTTGTTTGAGTAATGTGTCAAGAGCTACCTGTGAATCCAATACATCCAATGGAGTTGCATCACTAGGAGGAGTAGGAGAAACTGTGGTGGAATAGGATGGAACAACAAAAATATCATCCTCTTCATCTGAGTCGGAAAGACTAGAATGAGCATCGGTACTAGAAGTTGCAAACACTTGTGGACCTGCAGCATGGTTAGTTTTGAAACGAAAATATCCTAATGAATCACTAAGTTAATCAAGATCAAAATACCATTCAGGACCCTTGCCTTGGATGTTTGACTTCTCCTCAAAATACCTGAGATTTATAGTTTCAATTACTCGCTTGGCTTAGAGATTGTAGACACGATAAGCCCGAGAGTGAGCTGAATATCCCACAATGTATCCTTCATCTGCCTTGCCATCAAATTTCCCCAAATAGTCACTAGTATTCAGAATGGTGACAGGACACCCAAATGGCTTCAAATGAGCAATGTTTGGTACTTTGGATGTTAGTAGCTCATAGGGAGTCTTCTTGTGAGGATTTGTAATAGAAACTCTATTCAAAACATAACTTGCAGTATTGACAGCTTCTGTCCAAAACATGGTTGGAAGCTTGGAATCGGCAAGCATTGTTCTTGCAGCTTCTATTAGAGTCCTGTTTTTTCTTTCTGCCACACCATTCTGTTGAGGAGTTCGTGCTGCACTATAATCTCTTTTGATGCCTTTAGAATTACAAAGTGCTATGAGGTCTGTATTTTTGAATTTTGTTCCATTATCACATCAAATACCTTTAACCTTCTTGGACAACTGATTCTCTATAAGTGTAATAAAATCCTTGAGAATTGCGTAGATCTCACTCTTGGTAGCCATGAAGAAAACCCACATAAACCTGCTATATCCATCAGTTACCACCAGACAGAATTGTTTGTGGTCAATGCTCCTAATAGAGGTAGGACCAAATAAATCCATGTGTAGTAGCTGCAATGGTTCAGTTATAAGGCTGAGAGCAGTAATGGCCTTGAAGGATGCTTTATGTTGTTTGCCTTTGCTGCATGCAAGACAATTGATATCATTTCTGAATGACTTGGGAGGTAAACCAGAGACCAGGTTCATATTTGCTAGTTTGTGAATGGTCTTGAAGTTCACATGTCCCATCCTTCTGTGCCATTGAGTGGCTTCATCTTCCGAGGCTTTAGCAACCAAACATGCTAGTTGACCAGTAGGGTTGACTTCATTCAACTTGATACTATAGAGGTTGTGTCTTCTAGGGATTCTGAGTAGAACCTGTGAGTCATCCGGAAGTTTAAAGTGTTTGGATAACACTAGTGCATCAGTATCCGTAAAGAGGACAAACTGCTTTTTGTCACAAATCTGAGAGACAGATATCAAGTTGAAGTGTTGAAGTGCTTCCACATAGTAGACCTGCTCAAAATTAAGGTTAGGCGTCTGAATCGTTCCTTTGCCAGTGATCCTGCCTTCACCTCCTCCAAAATAGACCTTTCCGCCTTGAAATGGTACAAAGTTAGATAAAAGACCTTTATTTCCTGTCATGCTCCTAGAGCATCCACTATCAACAATTCCTAGAGTAGGATCTTGGTATGGAGTAACGTACAACAACAAGAGAAGAGAAATACAAAGGTTAATGTCTTAAGGGGACGCAAACCTTTTCAGGTTTGAGCCCGCCTTGTGGATCGTTAGAGGATAGCCAAGAAGATTGATGAGATCCACCGTTGTTCTTAGGTTGCCTATTCATCATATGGGTGTTATTGTTTGACCAAGAACAACCTGTTGAGGGCTTAACATCAGTTCCCATATTTCCCAAACCAAAAAACATGTGGTCAAAATTATATGCATAATTTGGATTAAAATTCTGAAAATAGTTACTGGTTGGTCAATTTGATATTAATCCAGTGTTTCTCCAATGATCAGAAGCTAATGGAGAGGTCCTTCTAGAAGAAGAAAAGGATTGAGCACTCGGGTTTAGTCTTCTAGAAGAATATGAAACAACTCTTGGTGGACCAGGAGCAGGAAATGCTTGATGAACAGAAGAATGTTTGTCATTAAAATCACAATCCTTAATCAAATGAAATGCACTTCCACAAACAAAACATGTTTTAAACGACCTTTTATTAGAACGACATTGTTTCATACTGCTAACTTTCACTACTACAAAAAATGCCATAGAAACTGGTCAAAATAGCCTATGAAGAGTGGTTTTCGAACCAATCTCCAAAGGGGGGTATCTCCATGATCAAGACATATGAAAACCGGTTATGCAACCAATCTCTATTAGCATAATCGACACCGGTTCTCTCCCTAAAAAAGGGTCTTTATATTAAAATAGATACACATGTTTTATCGGACATCGACACCGGTTCTCCCACAACCGGTTTTTATGAATACATCCAACATATCTTTATATGGAGTAAAAAGATAGGTTTTTATCTCAATAACCTGTCTTTTTTCTTTATATCTTTTTAAAAAAAAAAATTGGAATTCTTTTATAAATTCCAAAATTTACAAATTCAACCCACCAAAATAAAAAAAATATAAATACAACATATATATAATATGATCTTGATGGACCAGAATTGTCACAACCAACAAAATAAAGTAGATTATGTTAATATTTCAATTTAGCTTAACATAAATCACATAAAAGTTCAAATAAAATAAAGGCACTAGAATTCAACAAATAACTATAAAAAGAACCACAAGAATTCAGAATTCGAACTAATTATCTAGGTTCAATCTCGCCACAAGGTAAACCATGCGCCAATGATCGCGTTCAACTCTCTATTGTCCAACGAGCGCTCGTTACTCCAAGGTACCTGTAAGTAATATTATGAAATGAAAATGTCAGCAATCTAAAAAACAAGAACTCGGACGGACAACAAGATACTGGACTAAAGCATTCTGAATACTATGTCCACATAAAATTCATACAGACTTACGCATAAACACTCAAACCTTATTATTGACCACTTCAAATCACAAAAGCATATGCATTAATATACTTGAAAGGTTAAATGGGGTACTGGGAAATATCGAGAGGTGTGCAAAATTAATTGACTAATAATCAAGCATACAAGTAAAGTTGGTCACTGTATTACATTCACTCAATATAACCAGCAACCTTTGTAAAAATAACTATGTTCAGTACATACATGATGGATATAAATAAGGAAGCTAGGGCCTATTTGCAAACCAAAACTATCTACCAAGACTGCCAGCATATCATGATCAACAACTACTTATCTAGCAAATTGTAATATTTGCAAACCACTGGTGTAAGGCTAATAGATAACACATGTAAAGGGCATCAGCCATCAGGTGATCGATAAGGAAATATAACCAACTAACGGTACTATAAACTTATATCCATGATTCAACCTTTATATTTTTCTAAACAATCACAGTCACTTCATCTTACCCCTAAAGCAGTTTATATCCAAAGTTTAAACAATCGACATTTTTTTGTAAGTGTGATACGAATCAAACAGGTAAAAATAGATTCAAGACAAACTGCTAGCTATTTAACAAATGACTTACTATGTTAGGGAAGTTCTCGTTTTGATATTTAAGCACGAAATCATGCATAAATTTCATAACGTAGTATCTACACTCCCAATCATTCGGTTGACGATTTATAGCAGGGAATTCCCACCTCAGACTACCAACAACCCTTGAAAGAAAATAAAAGTGTGCAAGTTAAAATTTGTAAAAAAAAATGCCAATACTAAAAAAAATAAAGATAATACTTACGACTCCACAAGTCCAGTCAGCCTATAACTTCCCTCTTTCTTGCTTGAAAGCCTAGAAGAATTCAAAATGAATCCCAATCCATGTTTGGGGCATATTATATAGAGTATCCAATGTTTGCTGCATTTTTGTACACGTTTTAGTAAAAAGAAAAAACAGTAAATACATGGACAATATCAAAATTATAACTAAGATGTAAGATATGGTACCCTTGTAAATAAGGTGCAAGATAGAACTCGTAACCCACCAACGCTCGACTCAAGTAATCTATGGTAGCCCTCTTTTCATATAAGCATGTATCAGAAGTAATCATTCCGGGGTGTAAGAATCCAACCTTGTTCATGGAGGAATGTGACTTAAGATGATGTAGTGACCTAATTTGAACATACAAGATATACCAACATAAATTTATGCAAAAAAGTACAATGCATTTACGTACATATCCAAAACATATATTTACTTACATCTCAAACAAGGTCAGGATGCCACACTCGAGTTCTTCATTCGTCAACAGTTCAATAATGTCGGATACATTAATTGAAAAGTATGACTCCTCAGCTTGGCGAAAGACCTCCTTTTCAACGCGAATATTATATGGGAGAGCACAATCTAAACGATTCATCCATTTGTTATAGCCGTCTAACACACACTGGGGTCTATTCGTACGCATATCATGCTCTAAGTCTCTCAATTTCTTTCTATTGATATCTCTCTCTTTTTCAGCCTGCAATCATATTAAAAATACATTAAGTGCAATTTCTATATAGTAAATTCTTTTTAGTAAGTATTAGATTCAAATCATATGGTTAATATGTAACAGATTCCAAACATTTTGATAGTGTGTATATTAATTTCTTTAATAGAATACATTACAAAGTAGAAAAGTAATAGGCTTACCCGCTCCTTAGATGCAGCTACTTCAGCAATCTTCTGCAGCGTTTTTTGGTGCTCGGTGGTTTCTTTCGGTGCTTTGTCCTGCTTGATGGATTCTTTTGGGTGCTCGTTTTCTTTTCCCTTCTTTGGGGAAGGTGCGTTCTGATGCTGAGAGATCAGACGCTTTGTTGGAACTCCTGATTCAGGGGTTTTAGACAATCCCTACAAATACCAGTTGATTTACATTAGCAAATATTAAGAAACTAAGTGGGAGATACAACAAATAAATTACCGTAAAACGAGCAATGGCACCAATTGGCCACTGAATAAATCCTTTCACTGCTGACTGTAAGTTAGGGATTTCATCGTCCGGCACCGGGAGCTCCATACTTCTATGAATTTGGACAGCTTTGACAACAGAAACCTTCATGTGTCCCTTTAGTAATTGCTTCCCATGTATAGTACCATTTGCAATCGGATATACTGTCGCAGTAGCACATATGACCTTATCCCCAGTTAAAACTGAACTAGGCACGTACAAACAGCAGTATGTTTCCTCCTACAAAAACATAGGAAGTAGTGAAAAAATAATAAAAGTACAAATTAAAACATAAAGCTCAATTGGTTTTATAATGAATGAAAAAGTTAAATGTGTTTTAAATAAATGAGTTTACCTTTATGCAATCTAGCTTTGGGATGCTTGTGGTCGATATAGGATTAGACCTCCTCTGGACCAAGCTTGGGGTGTCATGTTGCCTTCGTGAAAACAACACATCATGTTCAGCTAGCTTTTCCTTTGTTCTAATGCTTTTGGTCGAGCTAAGATTAGACCTCATCTTGACTGAGGTCGATACGTCAATTTGTCTTGGTGAACAGGACTTATTCTGTTCAGCTTGCTTTTCATCCCTTACAATTCTTGTGGTCGAGATAACACTGTTCCCATTGCACAAGCTCGGGTTGTCATCTACGATTGGTGAAACTGCCTCGTTATGTTCAGCTTGCTTTTCGCTCCTTAATTCTGCCTTCAGTTCCGCCCTCATTTCATCCCAAAACTCACTTGACTTGAGTTCTTCCTTCATTTGTTGCCTCACTTCATTTCGTATCTCTTCAACATCTTTTCTTTTTTATATGTCCTCTGTTTTCTAACATATCCTTCAATCCCTTTTTTGTACCCAATATCAGACCCGACTCCTCTAGTGCGTCCCCCATGCTCCGGTCCGAACACCATTATTAGAGCATCTACTCCTGCTCTAGATTCATTAGAACCTTGTGCCAACTCTCTACTTGCTTGTACCTATTCAATTAGGCATTACATCAACTTAATTAAAAGACATCTACAAAAAAACAACAATATGAAAAAATGAAATGATTAGAGTACCAAGTTCTTCGAAACATCAATTAACTCAGTAGGCAATGTCTTGATACCGTCCTTGTCGCGGGGAGCCCGGGCCAAACAGTAATTGCTCCCACGAATGTCTAGTATTAAGTGGAGTTCCGTGGCCTTTTCAGGGTCATTTCTCTCCTCTTGCCACTGCTTTTCGAAACCACGATAGCCTTTCGGTCCTAGGCGAGGCCGACTTATAAGTTTTTTTCCTCGTTCACTTGCTTGCGCACGCAATTTCTGCAGGTATGAGTATCAAATGGATTATAAACATTTCAAAATGAAAATTATAACACAGTAATACAAAATAAAGTGAGACACACATTTTTTTCAGGTGTGTTTTCTTTGTGACATAATTCTTCCCACACATGAGGCTCTATGAATGTCCATTTCTCTAATGGAGATATATCCATTAGCATGAATTTAACCCGGAGTTTGGTCTTGAATGCCTTCCATTTAGTACCACATGATACAAGTGTACGTTTCTTCACGTCGTTATTTTCAAGCCTAAAATGTGCCTGCTTGATGTAGAGATAAAGCTTATTATATGCTAATACATTTATTCAATTAAAAGAAAATACAATAAATGATGGCAGATACCATACCTTGATATCCGACCACAGAAAGTCTTTTTCTTCCTTCGTTACATGCCTCCAACTATTTTTCAGAATAGAAATTAGCCTCCTGCTACGAGTTCCTAAATATTTTCCATACAAATATTGCCACTTGCCTACAGCTTGTCCAAATTGGTTGAATTCAACTGATTCACCTTCTGGAAGATCTTGAATTCTATTGATTCCTCTTCTAATTCTTGGTGCGAGAGGGTTGTCCTAAAGTGAAAGTATAGAATTAGGCATTACATATGTAAGAAGACTGCACCATGGAAAAGTATTGTAAGTTCACAACTAGCCGCAAGATAGCATCAGCTGCTATGCAAGCTGCAAATATAGCAGCTAGCATTAACAACTCTACAACAGTCCCCAAATAGCCTAATCTATTAATACTATTAAAACAAGGTTTTTGCCGACGTCATCTTTGACTAGACGGATGCTTTCGATTGGTGACCTGAATTAAATATAACTGATGTTGACGTCATAAAACATAAAATACATTTAATTTATTTTAAGTTTATTTTCTAAGTACCTAAGTCATATATGCTTCAACATCTTTTTCTTTCATGCTCTAAGGCTGCACAGTAGTCATGGGGAACTCAAAAGGCCCAACTATGTGCATCTTTTGTTGTCATTTAGATTAGACAAGTGATTCAAATCCATGATAGTGTAAGTGATAAACTTCTACTATAGATTTAGATTAGATAAACTTCTACTATAGTGTAAGTGATAAACTTCTACTATAGTGTAAGTGATAAACTTCAAATCCATGATAGATAAACTTCTACTACAGGGACAGGATGCATGTATTACATGTCTTCAGATTATTAAAAAAGTCTAACATTTAGGGCTTTAATGCCACATAATGTGAAGTAAAAACATTACGGTAATTAACAAAAAAACTTTTGCTTGTTCATTATTATTGTTATAACTCTCATAATGGGTGCATTAACATGTATATGAAGTAGACTTTAATATTCCAACCTCCAATTATGGAGATAACGACCAGATAGATATTTATTTATTGTTAATATAAAGTTAATCTCATAAATTATTTAGTGGATTGGACTTGCTAATGTCATGCATGATGAATGTGTAAGGAATGAAGAGGGGTTAGCACTATTTTGATATACTCCGTATTTTTTGAAGTTATTTCGTGTGAAGTGGGGAATGATTCGATAAAGATTTTCCCCATTTATCTAACTCCTAATCCCAAGCTTAATGGAATTATTAAATACGTAAGCATGAACTTACTTATTTATGCAACACATTGCATTAAAATTACTCCTCTCAGTGTATATTAACAAAACAATCAGACACTTTACATTGACTAATTGCAAAAATAATTACCTAACACCTAATACAACATCAATATTGAGACCGCCACACAGGTTTTAAACTAGTTCCTACAAATAGCTCAATCATTCAGTTTTGTAGCTATTCAAGCTTTTAACCAAGTTTGAACTATTTCCAGGACAATTAACTACCTATTCTGTACCAAAATATATCTATAATTAATATCAGTTGATAGACTCTGCAATACAGTAGGGGTAATAACAAAAGCTATTCAGGTCTGTATAAGGGGGTAGGGGTGTCAGTAGGGTCGGGTTGACCCGACCTAACCCGAACCCGAACCCGATAAGGTTTATCGGATCGGGTTAAATCGGGTTGAAAAGTCTTATCGGTTTGATTTGACCCGAACCCGATAACCCGATAGTGTTATCGGGTCGGGTTCGGGTTATGTTATTTCTTTTATCGGGTTATCGGGTCAACCCGATAAGACCCGACAATATATATAGTTTTCTTTCGATATGATTTAAAAGCCATGTTCATACGGTTTTTGCTTCAACCTTTCTGTTACTGCTATTTGTGTGTACCAAATGCCATGTAACTGCTATTTGTACGTACCAAATGCCATATGGCATGTTTTGTTGGTTTTAAATTAATCTAAGATATAGTAACTGAGTTTCAGTTGGTTCTAAAATAAAATTAGCATAATTTAAAGGGATGTAAATTTTTAATGAATGGTTAAGCATTTTATTATGTATGGTTTTCCTCATGCATTTCGATGATCAGGCTTTGGTTATTTTCAGTTCCTTTATTGTGCATGATACATTGACGCTTAGAATAGGTATAGAGTAGCAATTTGTTTTAAAACTATGTAATGTTGTCTATCTACTACTATGCTTCTACTACATACAGAGATATTAGAAGCCTAGTAAATATTCCATAACACAACAAGACTTGATGCTTGTTACTGTTTTCGATTCAGTTTAACTATGATCTAATAAGATATTTTGTTTAAATAAGTTGATGTGCTACTAAAGTTAGATATCTAAAACTCCATGCGAATATAAGAAATAGAAAAGGGGTAAAAAATTTCAAACAATGATTTATCTAATAACCCGACAACCCGACTCACCCGAACCGATTTAACCCAACCCGATAAGCACCCGAACCCGATAATCCGATTTCTTATCGGGTCGGGTTGCGGGTCACTTTTTCAAAATTTAAAACCCGAATCAACCCGACCCGATACACCCGACAACCCGATAACCCGACCCGATAACACCCCTATAAGGGGGTGTTTGGTTTAGCTTATATAACGTAAGCTCATTTTGGCTTATATAATATAAGCCACAATTTTGTGGCTTATTTGGAGACTTATGGGCTTATATAAGTTTATTATATCATGATAAACATATATAAGCCCTTAAGTCTCAAAATAAGCTACAAAATTGGAGCTTATGTTAAATAACCCGAAAATAAGCCATATTTCGGCTTATATTTAATAAAACCTAATTTTTAAGCTTATTTGGAGACTTTTGGGCTTATATGAGTTTATTATATCATAATAAACTTATATAAGACAATAAGTCTCCAACTAATCCACAAAATTAAAGCTTATGTTATATAAGCCGTAATGAGCTTGCGTTATATAAGCTAAAACAAACAGCCCCTAAGTACACCATAATTAGTTTTATGGAATGGTTTGGTTTCATGCGTTTGGGACAGTCGATTTTGGGTGTTTGGTGTAGGCAATATAACAAACACTTAAAAGGCAAAAACTAAGTTCAATTAACCTTGGTGGTGTAAACACAAAACCTTATCCAATTTTATACAAACACATATTGGAGGTTTCCATAGACAGATTATACATAACACATAAACACACGATGGAACATGTACAGACACTAATTATCACGAATCAACCTAAACAATAATACCAAATGAATAAAAACAACAAATTAAGAAAGAAAGTTATACCATTTTTGCTGCTCAGCCGAATATAGAAGAAAGGATTATTTTTTTTGTTTGTGAAATAGGTTATTGGAGGTTTAGGTTTAGGGTTCGTGGTATTGAAACTGATAAGATCTGTGCCCCTTTTATTCATCATTTTTGGGCGGGATTTGAGTTACAACGCGGGATAGTTACAAAAAATTGGAGGGAACATTTTGTGATTGTGCAATCGGCTTCATAGGGATTCTATGCTTAATTTTCGGGATTGATTTCTATGATTCATATATGGTAAGTGTGATGACTGAGTCGCAGGGAAGAAGAAGCTCAGAGCAGTTATGTGTTTTTTTATATAAATGAAAGTTTATATTTTAGACCTTTTAATTGTTTCTTAATTGAATTAAAGATACATTTTTTAAAGTTTACTTTTTTTCATTGTTTCTTAATTGAAACATACATGTAACATAAAATTATTAAATATAAGTATTTATAACTTTTGCTAAAAAAAGGGGTATTTATAACTTATGTAAAAGTTAAACTTTATGGTAAAAATAATTTTTACCTTAATATAGTCATTTGTAGATCGCCGGAAATAAAAAAGCTAACGTGGTAGAATGATGGTTACTCGGCTTCCTGACAGTGGGTAGCATAAAATCGGCCCCTTTGTTTATTTATTTCTAACTTTAAATGAAAGACGTTAAAAATAAAACAAAATCTATGTATATACAACTTAAACAAAACTTCAAATGTCTTCGTTTTTATTTAACTTTACATATTATTCCTGAAATATACAAAGCGAAAGCGAGATAGTTAGTTGTCTTTAATAATAAAATATTATTATTAACTATATATTTATATGCGTTTTATTACCTGTACAACGAACATGGTTTTTTCAATCCTCGTGTCCTTCTTGGTGGTCCGATCTCAAGTAAATTGTATCATCAAGAACATCATCCGTAGATTGAACGCCGATAGAAAAAGGAGGTAGCTCGTCAAACTTATTAAATTCGTCTTCGTCAACAACATCATCGACGCCAACTATACTCCGTTTACTCTGCAGGACAATGTGCCATCTCTTGTCTTTTGGGTCGTCTACAAAGAATACTTGGGTGGCTTGTTTAGCTAGAATGAATGGATCGGATTGATAGCTATTTGTGGAAAGATTGACACATGTGAAACCGTCACTATCAACTTTAACACCTCCGATGTTATTGACCCATTTACATTTGAATAGAGGTATAACGAACGTAGTGTAATCCAATTCCCAAATTTCTTCAACGACACCATAATACGAATTTTTTGCAATCGTCATCCTTGATGAATCTGTCGTTGTTGCTATCAGTGTCACTCCACTATTTTGTACAATACTCTTTTCATCTTGTTCCTTTGTATAAAACGTATATCCATTAATATCGTAGCCTTGATACTGAAGTATACGACGTGGACGGTACCCCAGATGTATCACGTCTACATCAACATCTGTTTGAGACATACCAATGACTTTGTCAGCCAACCATTGTGAAAATGTTCTTTTATGCTCGGCTTCCACCCAACGTTGGTCTCGACGACGGTTATTTTGTGTTAAGTATGACATGTGCTCATGTATGTATGGTTCAATACATGTCATGCTCTGCAATACTGTAAAATGTGCTTGTTCCAAATTGTGGTTGTCCGGAGTAATATCTTTGCGCCCAATTGTTCCCACCCCGTCAAGTCTACCCTGATGTCGAGGTTGCGGAAGTCCAATATCTGGGACATCATCCATATAGTTTGTACAAAATTGAACCACTTCTTCGGAAGCATATCCTTGAATAATACTACCCTCTGGTCGATAGCGGTTCCTTACATATCCTTTTAAAAAACCCATATACCTCTCAAATGGATACATATATCGCAGGAATACAGGACCAGCAAACTTTATTTCTTCAACAATGTGAGATACGAGGTGAACCATGACATCAAAGAAAGAAGGTGGAAAGTACATCTCGAGTTGGCATAGAGTAATAGTGATATCACTTTGCCATTCATCTAGTTTTTCAGGATCAATGACTTTTGAATGAATCATGTTAAAAAAGAGACAAAGCTTTGTGATTGTATGTCGAACTCGAGGTGGCAACACTCCGCGAATAGCGATTGGAATCATTTGTGTAATTAATACATGACAATCATGAGATTTCATACCAAGCAACTTCAAATCTTTCATCGAAACCAATTTCTTAATGTTAGCAGAATAGCCAGATGGAACCTTAACACCAAATAAGCATTCACAAAATCTAGTTTTCTCCGCCTTTGACAGTGTGTAACAAGCTGCCGGCAAATACATTTTTGTTCCATTTGTCTCTTTTGGTGCAAGCTCATTTCTAATTCCCATTTCGACCATGTCTTTTCGAGCGTTAACCTCATCTTTTGTTTTTCCAGGAATGTTCAATAATAACCCCAACAAGCTTTCACAAACATTTTTATCGATATGCATAACATCAAGGCAATGTCGGACACGCAAATGTGTCCAATAGTCTAATTTCCAAAATATAGACCTTTTTTTCCAAATACATTTTGGTGGAGCTTTAACTTTTTTACCGAAAATAATGTTTAAATTCGCTACTCGGGAAAACGTAGCATGTCCGTCTAAAGGTTCGGCCATTTGTCTATTCTCTATTGTACCATCAAATAATTTCTTCTGTTTACGGTACGGGTGATATCTATCAAGCGACCTCCGATGACCCATATATATTGTTTTCCTACAATTAGTCAACCATTGAGATTGGGTGTCCTTTTCACAAACAGGACATGCCTTCTCCCCTTTCGTACCATACCCCGATAAGTTACCGTACGCTGGAAAATCATTTATGGTACAATAAATCATGGCAAATAGCTGGAACTTCTCTTTTTTGTACGCATCATAGATTTCAACGCCTGTTTCCCACAAATCTTTCATGTCATCAATTAGCGGGCGCAAGTACACATCAATGTCGTTCCCAGGTTGTTTCGGACCTTGAATTAATAATGACATCATAATGTATTTCCTTTTCATGCATAACAAAGGTGGAAGATTGTATATGCATAAAAGAACAGGCCAAGTGCTATGACGACTACTCAAACTTTTGAAAGGGTTAATTCCATCTGAACAAAGTCCAAATCGTATGTTTCTTATCTCAGATCCGAATTTTTCAAAATAACGATCAATTTCTTTCCATTGAGGAGAGTCAGCAACATGTCTCATTTTTCCATCCTTTGTACGCTCTTCTGCATGCCAACGCAACAATTTGGCATCCTTTGGGTTTGTGTATAACTTTTTCAATCTAGGTATGATGGGAAGATACCACAACAATTTAGCAGGAGGACCATTCTTCCTCACATCACTATCAAGTTCTGTAACATTCTTATGCTTATACCTCGATTCCATACATACAGGACATTCATGTAGGTCTTTATACTCTTTTCTGTACAATATACAATCATTTGGACATGCATGTATTCTTTGTACCTCCAATCCCATCGGACATGTTAGTTTTTCGCTTGATATGTAGAAACGGGCAACTCATTGTCTTCGGGGAACGCTTCATGCAATAATTCTAATAGGTTAGTGAAGCTTTTATCACTCCAATTACTTTTTGCTTTTAAGTCCAACAACTTCAGCACTAAAGAAAGTTTGGTGAACTTCTTACATCCATTATATAATGGTTTTTCTGCATCGATAAACAATTGATGTAATTTTTTAACATTCTCTTCAGCGACATTACTTTCCACGTCGAGTAGCATCTCATCTAGATTATCACGATGATTATCGTCATTACTAGCAGTCACATCCTCATTAGTGTCTGAAACAAATGTCTGACTATCAACTTGTGACTCACCATGAAAATTCCAGCAAGTATAGTCTTTTTCAAAGCCGTGTTGTATGAGATGGCCTCTAATCACATTAGAATTGGGAATGGACACATTATTTCTACACTCTTTACAAGGACATGAAATTTTGGTTTCACCTGTTTTTTGTCGATGATCCTCAGCGCTATTCATAAATTCTGACAACCCTTTTATGTATTCTAATGTAAAACGTTCTATCTTGTACCTCCATGTATTACGATCCATCTGGAAAAAAAAGTTTAATATAATGCATATGCTTGATATAATAAGTATTTTCATATATATATTAAATTAGAAAAAATTTCAACATAGACCTTTATTTAGCATACACTAAATCAACCAATCACAACTACCCATTTTTATCATGTAACAAAAAACTCATTTTTTAAAAATTAAATATCTCACAAACCCTTCATCGTTACGTAAAATAAAACATATTATTGCGACGAGAATTAAATCATCTATCTATCGAGGGGTACATGTATATACTTTCGACGAACTTTTTTTCGACTTTTTTTCTTAAGTCACGTCTGAGAGAATCATATATTATTCGTCACAAAACATATATGATTTTCAGAAAATCATATATGATTCATATCACGAATCATATATGATTTTCTGAAAATCATATATGATTCTCTCAGACGTGACTTAAGAAAAAAGTCGAAAAAAAAGTTCGTCAAAAGTATATACATGTGCCCCTCGATAGAAAGATTTAATTCTCGTTGCAATGGTATATTTTTTTCGTTTGACGATTTACCGTCTGTGAGATTTTTAATTTTTAAAAAAGTGGTAGTAAGTGGGCTTTTTAAAAAATAGATGATTATTATTGGTTAAATAGGTTTATTTAAGGGTTTACATAAATTTTAACTCTACTAAATTATAACATCCCAAAATTAAATTACATAAAATTATTTTTATCTTTTTTATAAATTATGTACTAACTTAATAAACAAAATAGAAAAAAAACAATAAATTCTAAAATACATTGTATTTCCCTGAGATGTGTAAATGATTTCTTTTTTCCTCATTTCGTTCCCTCGAAAAAAACACTGACCAATCTCATTTCCCTCGAAAAAAAAACACAGACCAATCTCATCACAGTATCATACCAATAGCCGTCGAACAAATCTTCCATCAAGGTATGATTATTGTATCGCCCCAATTTACTATTGTTTTAATTTCGTTTGTATTGTTTACCATTCAGCTAAACCTTAATTGAGATCAAGTTACATCAAGAATTAAAAATTGTTAATTTTCAGACCTAATTGATATGAATATATTTGTGTAATTGTATCCCTGTTTATGAAATTGAAAACTGATACTTGTAGGTTGATTATCCGGGTAAAAATAGGGGGTTGGTTAGTTTAAGGATTGATAAATGAAGATGTCGGTGGTGGATGCCTTTGGTTCCGAAATTCTAGTGGAAGGTTTCAAGGAGCTTGCGGTATGTTTAAGTTTTTATGTGTCAAACTCTCAAAGAACATATGGGTTGATCCGTAAGACAGTAACTAGGAAATAATTTTTTATCTTGTTCATGTGCTGTTTTGAATTTGCTAGTTAATTGGATCTTTCGGAAAGTAATAGACACGTATCATTTATATCTATAAGGCATATCCCAAGATGGGACGCTATTTGTTTACTAGTTTGAGCAACTAGTTCTTGCAACTGTGGTCAATTACAAGTATCTGATTGTATTGGCTTTTTTTAAGATAAGAAAAAGCAAAGCGCCATGATGTTGCAAAGTTTTATCATCTTCCCCTAAAAACCTAGTATTTCATTATGCAATTCTAGAAATAAATTCTCCTGTTATATATCGAGTTTCAATTTTGCAATTATAGTATTTCATTGTGGTTTTGAATGATAAATGTATCGAGTTTCAAGTCATAAGATCATGCTAGAAAGAAAAGTATACAAGCAAGTTTCTTAGATCAGAAGATGGACGGATGACAAAACAAGAAGGTGACTACTACATAGAAGAGTTAGTCATGCAAAAGATGATGTAATTTAGATATGTAACGGAAATTGGAGAAGTATACAGGAAGATTTGTTTACTCGAGCCTCATCTTATTGTTAGACACAGACTTATGGCTAGATTATTTGCAATCCCTAATTTTGAACATAATTTCATAGCACTCGCGAGGGTCTCTGATGAGTGGTTTGTAATGGCTATACAAAACCTCAAAGATCGCCTTAGCTATCTGCTATTTCTAGCCGCAGCACATGATTTAGATAAACAATTTGAAAGTGTACACGGATTAGGGTATGGTAGTGCGTTAATGGGATCACTTAATATGTTGCCTAAGGAGAGCTTCAGTTTTACCCCAATAAAGGAGAGCTTCAGTAAATTTAGAACACAGCCGGAAACTCGAAAGGGTCACCTTCAACAAGACTTGTCACATTAGAGGTCATTATATAGTTTGAATTATCTGTAATGAAATCTAGGTAGATATATGATCATGTACTAGCTAGACTACTAGTCATGATCGTGATTATGAAAGATTTGACGGGACTGCTATATATATATATGTCAAGTTGTGTATGTGAGTTTGTCAATTGATCATCACTACAGAGGCTTCAGTTTGCATCTTCTGTAGTACGTGATCATTATATTCTAATGTTAGAAAGAAAAGTCAGAAAGAATAAAATAAAGCAAATCACATAAGATATTCTCTTTAACTTTTCCTAATTGAACTCGTGCAAGTTCATACGAGGAAGATTATGCGTGTGTAGATTATAGAGAGCAGGGATAAAGCTGAAGATGAATATGTAGAAAATTCTTGTGACGCTGTGCGTGTATCTGTTTTGGTATGTATTATGTAACAATAGCTTCTTACATTATGCTCCTTTTTTTATTTTCTGTTTTATTTATCTATTTTTTATTTAATCGTCTTAGAATTGGGTGGACCTTGCTGGCTCAGAAAGAGCTGCAAAAACTGGTGCAGAAGGTTTCCGATTAAAAGAAGGTTCCCACATTAACAAGAGTTTGATGACTCTTGGAACTGTAACAAAAAAGCTAAGTGAAGGTTCTGAAAGCCAAGGGTAGGTTCAGATGTCCCAAACTTTAATCTTGTAATTTCTGACAGATTTTAATAAGACATATTAGTGTCTAATGTAGTGGTCATGTTCCTTATCGGGACAGTAAGCTTACACGTATCTTGCAGCCTGCACTGGGTACACTACTACATCAAGCAAAAATAGAACCTAGTTTCACTGAACTTGGTAAGACACACATTATACTTTATTCTTGCACAAGTTTTTACATTTGCGTAAGTAACAGACATGTGAAGAATTAACCATCGGCGTTTCATCATAGCAAAATTTATGTATATTGATATATCAGACGTAATACTTGGTACTTCTTTCTCGTGTTTTGGATTTAGTGATGCGATGCTTCATATCAGACGTAACACTTGTAATTTTGTATGCTTTTACTACATGTCTGTCCTAGGTAGATTACCTTCGCATTATGCTGTTATACTGCATATTATACGTAAATTAAGCAGATCTGATAACCAGGTTATGAGCTGCTTTTTCTTATCTTTAAAAAAAAGCCTTTGTAACATCATGGATACAATCAGATACTTGTAATTGACCACAGTTGAAAGAACAATTTGCTCAAACTAGTACACAAATAGATCTTTGAACTAATGACACATTTATATGACAAGTACAATACTGTAATAGTAGCATGTTAACATAAGATCAGCCAAACTATACAAATTTAGTGGAACGCATACTTATTGTGATCAAGATACTTTCTGATTTCTGTCATTCTAAGCTAGATAACCAATGTAATCGTCTTTGTGGAGACATAGCCATGAACATTTCTCGCCAGTCAACATCTTTAAACAGTTTAATTGCCTTTATGTATGTAGCAGCATCCACATCTTGTAATTTATCTGTTGTCCTTATGCAGATCATTAAATGGAATTTAGTGTTTCACAAAATGTAATTGCGGCTACTTCTAATCTTAACTCTTATTTGATGTTTTGATAATTTTGAAACGTTTTTGTGAGTTATGATGCGGCTTCTTGTTATGTTAGTTTTGATACGGACCATGGTAATATTTATTTGAGGTAATGTGTGCTTTCTTTACCAACTATAACAGGTTTTGTTCGAAAATGAATGTAGGTGTGCTCGGCAAAGGGAGGTGACTAACAAGATCAAGATGGGAGCCTTGAAGAAAACCGATGTTTGTAACAGGAAAAGATCAAGATCAACTTTTAAAGGTTTGTATTAGTCCAACCATTTGTTTTGTTCTCAAATTAGTAGGAATATGGCCACGTTTTTCAAAATTTTCACAACGGCCAAAAAACATAAATTATAGGACGGGTCAGACGGATTCAGTTCGACCAGGAAACACATTATAGTCGCGGTTTCTTAAATTTCATAAGCTTAGACAAACACCCATTTAGCTCATTGAAGGCTTATCAAATAAGCTTAGACAAACATCCATTTTGCTCAAGTTAGGCTTACGGGCTTATCCGTTTGAGTTGTGTCCTTAAAATAGCTTATAAGACAGGTCAAACGGGTTTAGTTCGATCAGGATACACTTTTATATTAGCGGTCTCTTAAATATCATAATCTTAGACAAACACCCATTTAGCTTGTTAAAGGCTTATCAAATAAGCTTAGACAAACACCCATTTAGCTCAAGTTTGGCTTATGGGCTTATCAAACATAGGCACTGATAGTCAAAGTTCTTAAAGAGTCTAAAGCATCGGCTATCAAAGTCCCTTATAACTATGTTCTAGTAATGTGTTTTCTATTAAAGCCCCTTATAAAGATACTGAAGCATCCACTATCAAAGTACCTTATAAGTTATAACTATATTCTATATATTTTTTAAGCTTTTTGATGGGACTTAATACAATGCAGGTACAAATTCCAGAAGAGACAAAAATAAATTTTCAAGGGCAACCCATTAGAGATGCAATTGCAGTTAGGAGGCAAGTACTTGTGAAAAACACATGCACATCAGGCATTGGAGGAGGCAGTGCAGATTCAATATCACGTACAAACACATAACCAGTTAAATTTACTGTAAAACTAAGGAAAAGCTTACCATAAACAATGAGCAACAAACTCTCTTTATTCTATATTCGATGTTAGGCTTCCTCTGCACAATTTTTTCTTCAATTTTTTTGAGTTTATTAATGAATAACTATTTTTGCCGTCATATTGCGATATATAAACAACCCAAATCTCTTACCGTATTTATATTTAATTGTTCAGTTATAGTCCTCGTACTATTAATGGGATCTAAAGCCTAAACTACAATATCTTTTTTAACTATAAAGTACAATAACTTAGCATGTTATTGATAAAGTAAAAAAGATATACAAAACAACGGGGTCTTATACAAAATATGTTACTTAGAGGGTCTTTGGTTAAGCTTATAAGTGTGTTTAGGCTTATATTATATAAGCAAATTATGGCTTTTATATAATAAGCTTATAAACTTTTGTTAAGTGTTTGGTTTATCTTATATAACTAATATGGTAAAATGAAAAAAAAATACATAAAAATAAAAAAATATTAATAATTAAATAAGGGTATAAAAGTCTTTTTAGGTAATATTTTTATATAAGCCCAATTAACCTTACATAAGTCATAAATTCTTGGCTTACCAAAACCTCCTTATATAAGCTTATAAGCCCACTTATATAAGCTTAACCAAACACTTGGTTTTGGCTTATAAGCTTATATAAGCTAATAAGCTTATAAGCCCACTATATAAGCTAGAACAAACAATCTCTTAACATGTTATAGATAAAGTAAAAAGATACGAAAATCAAAACAACAGGGACTTATATTAAATATGTTATCTTTAGTTTTTTTTTTGAAATGGTTTGTAGTTATTTTTTGTTTTACCTTTCTAAATATAAATGAAATAAAAAACTTATAATTAGAAGTTCAAAATAGAAAGTAGTAACACTGGTTTATTCTAAAAAAACAATGTCTTTAACATAAATATATAGAGACATGTTCTTACTTACATATGAGTGTCTTTAATTATGTAAAAAGACCAATTTTCATCCACAAGACCAGTTTTTATGTGTTTTATATTATGAACACTTGTTTTTTCAGGAAAACCAATCTTATTCTGTCCAAAGGAACAGGTTTTTATGTAACCAGTCTCTATTTGGGGGTGTTTATAGCCTTTTGTGTAGTAGTGTTTATTACACACAATTCTAGGAGAAACATTCTTCCTAGGACTCAATAAACTAGGACTAGACACTGTTGAAGTAAAAGCAACTCTCTCTTCACACTTCCTAGCACTAGTAGCAGTATGATCATTCGACTTGGAACTTGTAAGTCTCGACTCTTCACTTGAACCACTTGATGCAGAGTTACTGGCTTTGTCACTGAAAGTACACGAGACAAAGTCATTAGAATTAGTAGAACTTTTTGGGGACTCATGCATCTGTGATCCATCCAAGTCATTATGCCTAGGAGTGGGCATGAAAGTTCCTGTAAGAGGTGGAGGGACAGCGTGCATTTCTGCTGCTGGTTTAAACCTATTGTAACTAGGTGCTCCCTCTTCCTCTTTGTCAGGATCAAAGACACTCGAAAAAGATAAATCAAACACATCTTCTGAATCTATATATTTATCAAATCCTAACCCTCTTTTAGTCCTACTAGACATGCTACTATCAATTAATTTTGAAAGATTCTTAGGTGCCTTTTGCCATTTTTCAAATCTCAGAAGTGTAGCATCTAATTTTTCTTTCATCTCTTGTTTTTCTTTGATACTGTCATCTTTGACCTTTTCGGTGTATTTAAGCATATTTGTTGTGTTTTCTAAATCAATGTTCAATATCCTAATTTTATCCTCATACTCACGTTGAGTATCTTGAAGCCACCTCTTTTGTTGTTCCAATGTTTTTAAAGAAGTCTTATAGGCTTGAACCTCTAAAAAGTACTTATCATTCTGATCATTTAAGTCATTATATTGGGATAACAATTCTGAATATTTATCATGACAACCAAGAGGACAATGTTGTACCTGAGGTGAGATGCCCATAAGAGCAAACTCTTCTACTTCCTGTACATCAGATAGATTCCCAGCAATCATTGCAAACACGTTAGTAGAGGGCTCAGTTGTTTCTAGTGTAGCAGTCTGATGATCATTCTAGTTGACCATAGAGTCAACAGACACCAATGCCTTCTTGTCATCCTTCACCTCCTGAATCTTAAAAGCTGAATATCTTCTCTTCTCCTGGTCATTCTTGTTAGGGTATTCCCTTGCAAAGTGACCTTGCTGCTGGCAGTTATAGCATCGAACCTTGCTTCTGTCAAACCTTGCTGGCTCTCTTGGGTTGTAATTAAATTTTTGACCGGCTTTCTTCTCAAACTTGTGAACCCTAAGAGTGAGCATGGCCATCTGCCATTTGAGATCCATTTCATCCAGGTCAAGTTTATCAACCTGTTTGAAGTCATCAAAAGCAAGTTGTTGTTGAGCATCAACGTCAGCAACAAAAGAGTGAAGAACAGCTTCTACCATGCTACCAGACTTGGCTGTTGGTTCAGGAGTAGAAGTATGTTGAACAGTATGTTGAGAAGACACAGTATTGCTTAGGCTACTAGCATAAGACATGGGACTGGATCCCATAGAACTCACAAAAGCAGAGTTAGCAGGAGTGGGAAAAGAATCACTTGAATATCCTCTCACGTGAGGCTCAAAAGTTTTGAGCTTATGAAATAAATCATCAAAATTAAGATAGTCAAGCCCACCTTTTGCTTTGAGAGAGATTATCACCTGATTCCATGAGTAGGGTAAAGCTCTAAGAAATCTTGCATTGATATCACCATCGTCAGGTTTCGACCGAAGTTGATTTAACTGGCTCAATATCTTTTGGAACTTGTCATACCCTTGATGGATACCTTCAGTTTCTGAGATCTTGAATTCTATGAGTTCATCTCTCAGCATGGATCTTCGCATTTTCTTTGACTCCTCATTCCCACCAAACCTTGCTTTTATTCCATTCCAGATCTCTCTAGCATCATCCAAATGATAGAAGTCACCCATGTGATCATTAGGAAGGGACTGAAGCAAAATAGTTTTTGCTTTGATCTCCTTCTGAAGAGCTGTGATTTCTTCATGAGTTTTAGGGTCAAGAAGAGTAATATTACCATTCTTGTCTCTTCCAGTCAACTTCCTGTTGTTCCCATTCAGAATGATCTTCCAAAGGTCTTGATCAGTGTTGGTGATCCACCATTCCATCTTCATTGCCCAGCTATCATACTCGTCCTTTTTCAGAAGAGGAAACTTACCATTTGTGTTGGAAACCGTAGCAACGATTTGCTGAGGTTGCTGAGTTCTGGGAGTACTATCTTCTACTATTTGAGTAGAACTTGAGGCAGACATGATTAAACAAAAATGTTAGTAATGAGAAAAATCGATTCTTCTTGTATAGAGACTCTCCAGGCTCTGATACCACTTGTTGGGTCCACTAGATGTGGATCTTGCTGCCTGTCAGGAACGGTGAACGACTTCTGTAATCACAAGTCTATTCACAGAGAGACTCTATACACAATATAAGTGCGGAATACAAATACTGTAAAGAAGAACAGAATAACTATAATGACTTGATCCTTTTCTAAGGATTTCTAATATTAATGATAACTAGAATTATGTTTGATGAAGGTGTGTGTAACCCTTCTGCCTAAGGTTCCTTTTATACTACAAGGAAACCCTAATACATCATTAAACAAAACGTGTAAAACTGATATGCATATCCTTTCCTAACATATGTCATGCATATTCTAACAGAATAATAACTAAAGAATAAAGTTTGACTTTATATAAGACCAGGAGCACGACTTGCTCCTACTACTACTATGACCAGGAGGAACTACATACCTCCTAGTCTACCTATTACAAATAACTATTCCAATGGTCCTAACACGTTATGTGCTTTATAGATAGTTACAGTATTTCTTTTCATTATCTTAATAAAAAGAGCTTTTCCCTATTACCCGATGCTTCATGATTTGTCCTTGATATCAAAGTTTGTTGTTAAGCTTTGAGACTTGGTAATTTGGTTATTCTAGGAAAGTACTATGTCGTTAAACATTACTATGTTATTTTAGAACTGAAGTCTACATGTCACCTATGTTATTCATAACTTTCGTGATACTTTGTACTACTTGTGAACTTATTATACATTATGCCCTGCGTATTGATTAAAAAAAGTGGTTACGTTCTTTGTTAGTATATCAGTTCATGTTCAGTGTATATATCAGTTTCATTTATTTCAGTTCTTATATCGGTTCGTGTTCAGTTCGTATATCAATTCAGTGTCGGTATGCAAATATGCCAATTCTCATCTTGATATATGTACTTATTATGGCATGTTAGTATTTAGCGCAACATCAGGTAGCTTGTCTCTTTAATTGATAGTGTGACCTATAACAATAATATGTGGTTGAGTTATCACTAATTAGTCACACTTTTTTTATGTTTTATACTTATGGAATTAATTATTCATTGGCCAATTTTAAATTTACGCTTGTTTACATGTACTCACTTATTGTAATAGGCAATCTTGGGACATTAACCAACTCGAAAGGAGTTGTTTCGTGCTTGCTTTTCTAAAGACGGAATTACACAAACTATAGAAGCTTCAGAAGCCATTGTATGTACTATGATTATATGTTCATTTTATCTCGAATTATTGTTATTTCATGCAAGTTGATTAGTTTTACGGCATCACATTTAACATATTTAGTACTTCTTATCAGGAACAAATGCAAGAATTAACTTCTCAACTTTCGGACCAGGAATTGGATGAGCCCGAGCCTCAAGATATATATTCTAAAGTAATGGGAAACGATAAGAATGGAACCGCAGAGATGTATGGGCTAGGTGTTCGCGCTTCTGATGTTTGGGGTGTGGTTCCAAGTCATTCTACTCGTCGTAGAGATAAGCTACAGTGTAAATCTACTGCTGAACGACTTAGTATTGAATTGGCGGAGTATAAAGCAAGGGAAGCACAGATGCAAGGGTCAAGTAATAATGATTCTTATGGTACAGATGTTCCCCATCCATCACCCCAGGGCCGCATTGTTGCCAATGAACCTCAACCTTTTACGAGTATGTGTTTATTTGAATGAAAATTATGTGCTCTTACTAGTTAAAATATGACATATTTCTGCAAATTATAATTGTAGGTTGGACTTCAAGTTTACCTTAAGAGCATTTCGAACTCTGAGATTGTAGGAAAGGGCTGGTTAAGGAGTTTGAAACCGGATGAGGTAGTTAGGAGTGAAGAGATTGGACCAAATTGGTGTCAGGTAGATGTCCAAGTCTCCATAAAAAAGGATGAATATTTGGTGAGGAAGTACAGGCTGTTTGTCACGGTTTAAGATGCTATTGGTGCGCCAGTTGCTTGGTCGCGCTCTCTTTTTTCGGTATGCTACCCTGATATAGTAAACTATTACTTAGACTGAACTTTTTTACACAATATTAAACATGATCGGTTTATTTGTAGGTGGTAGGCGAGGATGATTGATGATGGATGATGACTTAAGCCATGAGTTTGTTGTTTTCCTTTTGTTACATTTGCTACTTGTTTTTATATTTTTTGTTATCGTCGCCTAAAGGCTCAAGACTATCTTTGCTTTCCTGCTTTGTCATTTATGTTGAATTATATCAGACTTATATGTTGGATGTTATTTCAACTTGGTTGAAACTTCTCTTACGGAATGAAATCTTTTCTTTCTTATTAAATTATATACATTGCCTTCTTCACTCGCTTTAAATTTAGTTTGGTGCATTGTTTTATATCTTTGAGTTAAGCACTGTTACATATGTTGCACACATATAGATGTCCAGTGTTTTAATAGGACACTTATGCTGTTAACAAAATATAAAGAAAATGCTTTATGACACCAAAGTTGATCCTAAGAAATTAATTAAACATAAATAAAATGCCTTTTATGACATCAAATTTGGTCCTAAGAAATTAATTAAACATAACTAAAATGCCTTTTATGACAGCAAAGTTGGTCCTAAGAAAGCATCAATGTATTACGACCCTTTTATTGGTACACGACTCTACCCATTATGTTTCCGTCCTATAAAAATGTATGTTAGGACTCTCGAAAGTGTTTCAAAACATAACAAATGGGTAAGCATATATTAGGACACCCAATAACATCTTATTATGTGCTATATTATGACACCATTTTGCTCCTAAAAACATTTTTATAAGACCAACTTATTAGTTTTAAAATGCTCCGGTTTATTAGGACGCCGATAAATGTCCTAAACATCTATTACAACCCCTACCTATGAGACACTCTTATTTTGGTCCTATTAGCTTAAAGGTCCTATAAACCTAGTTTATAAGACACTAACCGGTGTCCTATTAAACCTTTTTTCTTGTAGTGTGCATTCGTTTCAACTTGTCAGTAAACCTCCCCTTCTCCGTCGGGTCAATAAACTTCATTCTTTCACCTGTAGCAAAGTCACCGGTGAATCAGTCATTAGGTGATTGTGTTATTTGACAAAACTTTTTATGACATATATTTTAACCATTTGTATATTTAGTTGACAAAAGTTTAAATGTAACTTTGTTTTTCTCACAAGCAGGGAACAAAATCTCACTATCTATTTTTGTTTGATTTAAAGGTGGAAATTATCTAAGATTTAAAGGTGAAATATCACCGGTGATAAAATAGTTTTATCACTAGTGATATTTTATTATTTTTTTCACTAGTAAAATATCGCCGTTGAAAATATCAGTTTGAAAAAATTATAATTTTAGTCCCTCCGACGATTTTTTACATTATTTTGATATTTTGGCAAAAATAATTCCTCTGTACCTTTTTTCATTAGATTTAATCTTAGTAATAAATGGCTACAATTATTCCCCTTGCTTGCAAGTAAATAACTTTAATACTTATATAATCGTATTACATACAGTGTAATTATCTAAGTGTAACTTTTTGTATCCGTAATATTCCATATATGTAATTATATTAAATACAATTAAATTTGATAATAATTTATAGTACATATAAACCAAGAATCTTTTACATTAGCCATACTAAACCAAACAGATTGTTGACGACGTGCTTTCCTTATCCGGTGCAACGAGCAACGAGTAAGTTTTTTCTAAAGAAATCTGGTTGCGTTATACTGTTTTTTTAGCATATACGTAGTAGTTTTTTTTCTTCTTCTTGCTTATATCATGTATCGTAAGAACGGACTGATTGTTTGAAGTACGGGCTGGTGGGATTGGTTTTTCTGATTTTTAATGTTTTTTTTTAACCGTGATTCTCGACTCATTGGCCGACTAATTCATGGAGTTTGAACCCACCGCCACACAAACTCAAACCAGATAAAACCTTTCTTTTTCAGGAGGTTGGCGTGATTTTTAATGTATTTTGTAATGCCAATTTATTACTCCACTACCAAATGGCTAGAATTTTAAAATATTCATGTCATTTGGTTCGTGAATTAATAATTTCGAAATTTTTAAAATTATGAAAAATTTTAAGAATTAAACATTAAATTTAAAAAGCCTACGTATATTTCCTCGTCAAAGTATTTACAATATTTTGAAATTTTGGTTTTGAATCGACCCAATTAATAAGGATAAGTATCTATCTAAATAAAATTTATAATTCTATTTAAACGAATAAAAACTAAATTTTACACTATATATTTTTATAAAAAGTTTATATAAAATTTATATCTTTTTTATATAAATTAAAATTTTCTATTTAAACGAGAGAAACCGAATAATAACCTTTCATAGATTTTTTAAATTTTTTACTCAAACGAGTAAAAATAAAAAATTTCACTTTATGTATACTTTTTATAAAAAGTTATATAAACCCTATATAAATTTTTTATAAATTTTATTTTTTTATTTAAACGAGTAAAAACGAATAAATATCTTTTATATAAATTTTAAAATTCATAAACTTTTTATTAAAACGAGTAAAAACCTGAAAAAAAATCAAATTTTTTTTAGAATATTAATTTTCAACTGAATGGAAACACTTCACTTTTTGTAGCAATTTTAGTTTTTCTCTTTTTGACAATTCGTGAAATTTAAAATTTCTTTATTTGATATACTAAACACGATATTTGAGAGAAATTAAAATACAAATGCCATAAATTTTCTCCAATTTCCTTCGACTAAACACCCTTCAAACGACTTAGAAAATAAATCATAAATTCAATTTAACTTCCTTTTGATTTTATTTTATTCTTGTGTTATATAAAAGAATAAATCTTAATTTCAAAGAATTTAAACCCATTTGAATAGTTGAAGGAGAGTATAATAATTGCCAACTAATGAGGCCAGGACCATGCCTTAAACATATATAACATGCAAATGTTAAACAATTCATGACCCTTAACACTATATATATATATTAGCATGCTATATAGATAAGCAAGTATTAAGATACAAACACATATTTGCAGAAACTACAAAACAACAAAGAAATTTTTAGGTTCAAAATGGCTCCAAGCTTCAACGATGAAAATTCTCTTTTCAACTTTGTCGTGAAAGACGGAAATGGTGTTAAAGGTCTAGTGGACTCGGGCCTCACAGAGGTACCAGGTCAATACATCCAACCACCCAACCATCGCATCAACAAGCAAAATGCAACCGTGTCACTTGAAAACATGACCATTGATCTATCAGAGCTTGATGGTCCTAACCATGACCAAGTGGTCAAGTCCATTGCCCATGCTGCTGAAAATCTTGGCTTCTTCCAGGTGGTGAACCATGGTGTTTCAATAGAGCTCCTGGAGTCACTTAAAGCGTCGGCTCACAAGTTTTTCAACCAACCATCTGAAAAGAAGGTTGTGTATCTCAAGGGAGTGAGCCCTAGTCCTATGGTCAAGTATGGGACGAGCTTTGTTCCTGAGAAAGAAAAGGCTTTGGAGTGGAAAGACTATATTAGCATGATATATACCAATGATGTGGATGCTCTCGAGTTTTGGCCTAATGAATGCAAGTAAGAATCATAAACTACTTGCATAATCTATGATTTGTTTTGTTACATATGTGACCCATATGCGTATAACATTTTTATGTTCTCATTTTATAGGGAAGTGGCACTTGAATACATAAAAACATCGACTGAGATGGTGAAAAGGTTATTGCACGCACTCATGGGTAACCTAGGAGTTATACTAGACGACTCAAGGCTTGATGCACTTATGGGGTTAAGGATGGTCAACATGAACTTTTACCCAACCTGTCCTAACCCTGATTTGACCGTTGGTGTTGGGAGGCATTCTGATATGGGCACGCTAACGGTGCTTCTACAAGATGGCATTGGTGGATTATACGTGAAAAAAGGTGAAGACTCGTCATCAGGAAACGAAGATTGGATTGAGATTCCACCGGTCCATGGTGCTTTGGTCATCAACATTGGTGATGCACTACAGGTTAATTATAGTTCATACTTTAACAAAACTTGGTCACCGTTCGTGTATAATAACTTTATAACTCCAAACATAATATGTTAAAAAAATTGTTTTTGGAGTTTATTTTATAGATTATTAGCAATGGGAGGTACAAAAGTGCAGAACACAGAGTGCGGACCACCAGTGTTAAGGCAAGAGTGTCCGTCCCAATATTCAACGCCCCACTGCCTATGGTGAAAATTGGACCATTGCCCGAGTTGGTGGCTCGAGATGGGGTGGCACGTTACAGAGAACTCATATTTGAAGAGTATATGAACAATTTCTTTGGGAAATCTCATGATGGAAAGAAGTCCCTTGATTTTGCGACTATATAATGACACAGAGTGTGAATCTACCATATGATTTCAAGTTTGCTGTTTTCCCCTCAATTAAAGGTGTTTCTTGATTGTAATAGACTTCTGCAATAATAAAATCGACTGGTTAAGTTCTTGAACATCATTTTTCTTTTCTTATTTTACAATTAGCCAATGAACAAAATAAAAGATACACTCACAAACATGGAAGCCGTAATATCTATGAACGCGACTTCATTAAACACCATCTTTGGATATAATAATTTCAGTTACTAATGCATATTTCATATCAGTTTAGGAATACCAAAATACATGTTCTTTTCTCATTGTAGTATGGTATACAAATTTTTTCAATCTTGTCAAAAGTTAACTGTTAAAAAATTGAGCATTGTCCAAGTTAAGTTGTTTTTAGGCTTTTAGCGCGTTTTCTGGACATAATCTCTAGAGACTGATAGAGCCTTCAGTCTTTTTGAGGACTGAGACTCGTTCGCCATATGAGCCCAGTACCTCAAATAGTATGAGACCTTTGATTATATTACCACAAGTTAAGGTTCAACTAGGCCGCTGTCACGAGCTCTGGCTAGCTTATTCGAATGTTATGGATAGTTGATTGTGTTGCTGGATTAGAGAGGTTAGTTCTAATACATTTGGGTACGATACTCCTTATTTGGTCATGCTTATTAAACTGTTACGCATCCTTTCAAGAACCACACAGTGATATGCTGCAAGAGACCTGATTAGTATGCTCACTAATTGTAACACCCGAGAACCTCCATACATAAATGTCCTTATTTTCTACTCCCAAAATTATAGTCACCACAGGAATCCCATACACCTTTATCTTTTTGTAGAATGATAGTTTTATCCTTAACTAATTAATTTATTTAATATTTGTAATAACAACAACAAGTGAGGCTGTGAGGATAACATGTAAACTTGAACTAAATTCTTTATCTATTTTTAGAAGTGAAAAAAAAATTTGGGACAATAAGAAAAAGAAAGGTGGACAATAATTTTGGGACGGAGGGAGTAATTTCAAAGGATATGGCAAATATGTAAATGCCTTACCGTCGACCAGACAAACTTGTAGCTTTTCACATCGATTCAACCTGAATCAAACCTGTTTTTTTAGAAAAAAAATAAAAGAGATATATATTTGTAACGATTAAAATATATATATACAAAAATCTTAAAACCTTCCATATATTAAGCATATATACTATTTATCAACAAATATAATATATAAAAATATAATTACGTCGTAAATATAAATAAATAATATGTTTTATATGCAAAAAAAACATGAAAAAATCGAAACGCGATCGGATCTCCAGAACCGGATGACCGGGTCCATCTCAAACCCGCCAAATATTGCCGACTTTCAAAAATATAAAAACCAGTTTAATTTGACTCCACCGGTTCAACCGGCCGAGGATAACCGGTTTCAGAACATTAACCTTAAAAGAGGCGGGAAAAAGTCACATTTATTTTACAATTTTTTAGTCTATCTCAATCTGACTGCCCACCGACCACCGTATGCCCACCGGAGACAAATACGATCCAGTAATCATACCCTACTGCAAACCCACACCATCTCATGTGTTGATCTTACAACCTTCTTCTGATACGGAGTTGATCGAATCGCAGTCGCCCCAAAGAGATGCACACCACGTGGTTGATGAAATGCCTCAGAGAGAAAAAGAAGAGGGGAGTAAAATTGATGCGGGAGGGAAGCGTAAGTTGCCAGTTTCGTTGGAGAATAGCAGGGAGGAGGGTGAATGTTCTTCTTCTAGGCATCTTGTGTTTAAAGAGACTATTCATCGTGTATTCAAGATGTTGGTTGCCGAGGGAAAAGGTAAGGGTGATTATGATGGAAAGGGCGTTGATTTTCTTGACACGGCTAAGAAAAAGGGTATGACTTTCCCTCGTCCTCGATGGAGGTCGGCTCAAACCTGGAAAGGTTTATAATTATGTACGTTTACATCAAGTTAAAGTCCAAATTTACATCTGTTTATGGTCGAGTTTTGTTGTTTGGATCACCATAGTTTAACACTGCAAGTTTGTCAAATTTGAATGAAATCATCATCTTTTGAGTAAAAAATTCATGACTTTGTCATTTGTTCCTTTTATGTATGTTTGACAACAGTACTCTTAGGTGTTCCGGTCTCTTTACACTCGGGTTTTTTTTTCAAGGGTAGCAGGGGCTGTCTATTTCACATCTTCTGTATGACTGTATACTCCAACCAAAATTGTCATATGGATGGTGATGGAATCAGTCCCTTACGACCTCGGACTCACACCCACGACCACACCTATCAAAACTGCAGTACGGGGTTTCAATGCTTCTGTATATTATTAAGGGAAAACTGATTACATTAAACAAGAAATACATGAGGCTTTATATAGCCTTTACAAGAATGTGGGAAGCACAAAACCAGGAACAAACTAATACTGAGTAACCCACTCTCCTAGTTCCCCTAATACTCGGTCCTAGTACAAACCCATTCAAACTATTTTTATTCAATTTAAATACTACCTAAAATAGTGATAATTATCAACTAACTAATAACCTGCCCATCAAGATTAACCAACAATCACCCCCTTAATCTTGATGATCTTCAAGAACTTGAACTTAGCCTCTTCCACAGATTCTCTATCTCGTTCATAACACATGTAACATATAAGGTGGGTTTTATTCGGAATAGTGTTTAAGTCTCGGTCTGCTGGAAAATAAACCAAATAAAAAAACCGTCTGATGTACGTGCTCCTTATACGACGTCATTGCTCTTGCCTTATGTTGTTTTTTTCTTTAGCCTGCTTTAAGAAACCCATTCTTGTTTCTCCTCTTTTCCAAAAACACTTCTTGCTATATCATTTTTGCTTTCTGCTGCTTCATTTTTTCTCTTGAGAAAAACTGTTTTCGGTCTTTTGTGACTCTTCGGTCATTGAATCAACAGTATCTTTCGGTCTTGTGCTGTTGAAACTTCGGTCTTTCTTTCTTGGACAACCAGCGGTCATGGTCATCTCTTTCGGTCTACTCTTCGGTCACCTTTCGGTCTAGATGCCACCCGGTCCTTTTGCGGCTATCTCGGTCTTCCCCGGTCTAGGTGCAAACCTCCGGTCTTGGTTTACAAGTTCTCGGTCTTTTCGGTCTTCGACGGAACTCACTTTCTGGTCACAATCTTCTTTGATGTAAGCTTTCGGTCTCTAGCTTACACGGTCTAGATCTCTTTCTTTCTTTTGAGACCTTTTTTCTTGCTTTCTTTCTTTCTTTCTTGTGGCCTGCTACTTTTTTCTTTCTTGCAGTACCACCGGTCTCTTTTTTTCTTTCTTTCGAGGCCTTCTTTCTTACGAAGCGACACTGGCCTCTTTCATTCTTTCTTTCTTTTTGTGACGCCTCTTCTTCCTTTTTTGCTGATCTTGATCAACTTACTTGTTCTTTCTTTGTTGATTTTAATCAACACTTCTTTCTTCTCTTGCTGCTGCTTTCTTTCTTCCACTGCCTTGGTACATAGAAGGCATTTTGTCCTTTCTTTCTTGACTACAATATGTGATCATAACATCACAACCCCTTCGACACTACACCCGGTTCCTACTGCGTCCGCCCCGCAGCGAAGGGCTGCACCGTTTCTTGAACCGACTCTCAAACCCGTTGATCGAACTCCGCTCTGATACCAAATGATGGAATCAGTCCCTTACGACCTCGGACTCACACCCACGACCACACCTATCAAAACGGCAGTACGGGGTTTCAATGCTTCTGTATATTATTAAGGGAAAACTGATTACATTAAACAAGAAATACATGAGGCTTTATATAGCCTTTACAAGAATGTGGGAAGCACAAAACCAGGAACAAACTAATACTGAGTAACCCACTCTCCTAGTTCCCCTAATACTCGGTCCTAGTACAAACCCATTCAAACTATTTTTATTCAATTTAAATACTACCTAAAATAGTGATAATTATCAACTAACTAATAACCTGCCCATCAAGATTAACCAACAGATGGTAATCGAATGGATTCTGCCAACACTTCTGATAAAATATGTCTCTGTAAGAGTAACTATTAGCGATCGTTTAAAGATAACTGCTCACATGAGCCCACAATATCACCCATGTTATTACTGTTACGTATCTATCCAATTTAATAGGTTAGCTATAATCGGGTTAACACGCATCCGCGTCCCCTGATCATAGTATAACCATTGATCTATCAGACCTTAATGAGTTAATGATCCTAATAAGTGATTTTTTCAAAATCAAATGAGTCATCCATATAGGACACAAATTGGTATAAATACAAAGCCACAAACAACGATGTTGTCATATTACTTTTATTTGCTACTTATTGAAATCTTCACTTTCGGTAGTCACAGTCGTAAAAGTATTAAGACCTGATCACAAGTCATGCGGACACACTCCTTTTTGTGTAATAGTTTCCAATAACATCATGGGGCTTTGGTTATCAACATTGGCGATACATAAGAGGCAGAGCCATCTAGGTGAGATGAGCGACACAGGGCCCCAAAAACAGTCTACACAACTTCTATTTCTATTATTAGTAGCGGTATTCTAAAAAAGAGATTGGTGGGATAATAAAGCCTTGATCGTGAGGGCTAGGCTTTATTATCAAACCAATATTCATCATATGGACTAGTCCATCAACATTATATTTCAGCTTTGAGATTTATCTTTCACCAATGTGGGATAGAGTTTGCACCCCGAGACAATGAGATGGCATAGTTGTTGTCACTTTAGGACCATGAGATCAGCCTAAGATCAACTCAAGAGGTGAATAATGGCGCAATTGCTGAAGACTACATTTAATAAAAACCTGCTCGAAAAGGAAATCAAACATAAGGTCGAATATGAGTAGAATACACCGTTGGGACTTGGAAGCATAATGGTGATGTAATTACCCATTGAGCTTTTGCACATTTTTGTGAATCAGAAAGAATAATAGAAAAAAACGTCGAGCATAATGGTTAATCCATCTTTAAGATTATATAGAGCTTCTAGCATATAATTACATCATTTGCTATCTTGTTTGTGAATTATTATGCTTCTCATATTTAACCGATCAGTAACTCAAAAGTAGAGAAAATCTGTAATGTACATGTACACATAATAATAATAATGGATCTGTGGCGCAATGGTAGCGCGTCTGACTCCAGATCAGATGGTTGCGTGTTTCAATTCACGTCAGGTTCATATTTTTTTCTTCTTTTTTTCCGCTTGTTTTTTGTTTTTGCTGCAACAACCTTCAGTTATCGTAGTGTTTGCGTGGCTGCCAAATTACATGCTTCATACAAAATGACGACATTGATAAATAAGTCAAGAGACAACGACCTAGGAGGTCATGACCTCCTCCCAGATCAAAGGTACAATTGGTCGTTCAACATACTTTTGGGAACGAGAACGACGTTGATAAATTTCACAAAGAAAGGGATATTAATCCTGTAACATAGATTTTTTACAACATTAATGGATCTGAATCGAGAAGATAGAAGTAGTTGTCCTGTTATCGTCCTAGCTTATAGAATTCCTAAATTGTCGACTTTAGAAGGCAACAGTTGGCTTTGAGGTTTTACCACCAACCTGCATTTTACATTTAATCACTGATCAATGCATTTACGGTTATAGTTATGCTTTACAGCTTAACATATTAATCTCAACGACCAATCAAAACCAAATGGACCCAGTGATTTGTGTTTCTAGCATACAGACTTCAACGGATAGATATGCTCATGAAAGAAAAGACTAGTAGATGGGAGGCTGGTAGCTACTACCACCCCTTGTTACCTATATATACTACGTTTACTCTAAGATATTACGGAGTAGAATATATCGCGGACCTATCATCAACAACCTCAGTGGCAGCTGGTTAAACATCCATGGTCAAGACTGCACGTAAGGTTTGCGTATTTAGCTTATTTAGCTCACAACCCTCTTATCAATAGCTTTGCACCCTAGTTTCTATGCATACTCATAAAATTACGATCAATACTGACTTGATCGTCGGAGGGGGTTCCTCTGGGCTCAGCCCGGGGACCTCTCTAGCGATGTTTCTATGTCTTTTCACCAATGTTACCGAAGACCCGAAGTCAAGGTCAAAGCTAGTCAGACGGCCAAGTCATCACCTTGACGACCATGCGGATTTTGGTAGCATCAAATGGCGCCATCCGTGGGACCGGAGCAAAATACTTTGCTTGCGTGCTCATCTTGTGTTGTTACCAACCTACGGCCGACAATCGTCACAAATTAGCTTATAACTCAGGTAAGTAAACATCATTTTATCAAATATAACCAAGGGTCCATTAGAAGTCATATAAATAAACTATACAAATGGATGATATATATAGTCAAGTACCCTCTGGGAAGATTTGTAAATCTTGTTACTATTAGTTTGGTTGATTATATCCCAAAATCAGATGGGCGGGTGGTATAATTGTTAAAACTATTGGAAAATAGAAAGAGGGATGCTAGGGTCAAAATAGTACCTGAAATGTAACATTTACATTATAACTGTTGTGAATCAATGCAAAGAGTAAGAACAAACAAGAAATAGAGAGGATAATTATTCATTGATTATTAATTAAGGAGAATACAATATGTATTTATAAGATACTATTAGAGTAAAACCCTAATGGCTAATTGGGCCATGGGCCTTATAAGACATCCACATTAATATTATTCATAACACTCCCTCTTGGATGTCCACATTAATAATACGATTTTGAAAATACTACCTCGTTAAAAACCTTGTCAGGAAAACCCAGTGGGACAAAACCATGACCAAGGACAAAAAGAGTGTAGCGTGATTATCTCCCTCTGATGACTAAATCACTTGAGATCTTTTAGTTGACGCGTTTCATTGTTGTAGATTAACTTCATAATGTTGACGTAGAAAGTATCTTGGTAAATAGATCTACCAAATAATCGCTTGAACAAAATGTCTTGTCTTATCGCCATTGATGGACATCAATTCTATATTTATCCATTTGAACAGTATGCCTCGTCAAAAACCTTACTAGACAAAACCCAGTGGGACAAAAATCTAGTGAAGGAAAAATACATAATTCCACGATATATGTTGTTGCCTTATTAAAAACCTTGTCGGAAAACCCTGTAGGGACAAAACCATGATCAAGGAAAAAAAACTAAACATAAATTCTTTATACGCTCAGGGATGTTGCCTCATTAAAAACCTTGTCGGAAAACCCTGAAGGGACAAAACCTTGGTCAAGGGAAAAAGAGTGCAACGCGTATCTTCTCTTTCTTTATGATCACAATATCGATGATCATCATCTTTATAAATAAAGGAGTTCTTTCCAATATCACATGACCTCATAAACAAGAGAGTCGTTTATCCATATCAAGATATAACTTTGTCTTTAGCTTTCATGATACATATTTCATCTTTAAGATGCTTAATTTCAGATCTGTCTTTTGTTTCAAATTTATTTTCTATGCATTCACTTGCCTTTATGACTGTAATTCTTTATTTGACACAATACTACACACTAAGGCTATTAGAACATATATGCCCAAATCATGATTAATTCAACACAATGAATATAGTTCTCGAGAACGTTTCTTATATGCTTTGAGCATTAAAAATCTCTAACATGCTCCATGCATATTATATGCAATAATGATATCTTATATCACACGAGCTCTAATCATATATCTTTTAGACGCATATCAATTATTTGTCACATTGCTAGACTTATACAATAACAATTGGATCCACCACATGTGAACATGTATCTACATGATCATTTTCAAGTCTTTGAGAAAATATATGTGTGCCATCATTTGCAACTTATGCATATTTTAATTTTGCTTTCTCATAAAGACTAATACATATCCAATAAGTTTTATAAATGGATTGTAAGCTTCAACCATATGTCTCATCACCAGGAGACTTCAATTATTCATTAGTTTCTTGCGTCATTATGTTTTGACCATTCATTTATCCATGATCCTCACATTCACTTTAGCGCTATATTTCCTTATCAACATTAGCATACACATTATCATATATATCTATCGACGTCGATTCATTTATTTTTCGATTCCACACTTTTCTAGACATTGCATTCTATCATTTATTGAGATCTCATAATATTTTATATACCCGGGGTTTTCTCAATTCCTTCGTGTCTAGTGTCTTTTTAGGAGTCTATCGTGGGGTCTTTATTACCTCGATTCGACCATCGTAATTTTCTTGCTCCATATTATCTCTTTAATCGAGGAATTTTATTTGGAATCGAATAGTCTATCACGTTGCAGACGTGCCATAGACTTACTAACAATCATTGGTTTTATTGTTGGGACACACATTTTAATTGGAGCCTTAGCAGTGTTTGTGATCTAGTCACTTTATTTAGGTCACTAACCTTGTCTGGCAATTACTAGACCTGGAATATAATTTGTCCCATGAACTTTATGTTAATATTCATTACTTGTGAGGATCAACTTTTCATTATCATAATTCATTCCAAATTTCTCGCTTGCTCATTCTCCCCCTAAATGAATTATCATTCTCAAAATTCCATTTTGTGCGTTGTGGTGGACCTATTATGATATATGTCGCACATTTCAATATCTCATATGGGAACTATATGGTTTGTGACCAAAAACCATTATAATGGGGAAGATTCATTATTAAATGTTGGCAAGATGCGAATTAATAAGTTATAAATTGCCCCATAACCAAAACTTTCTCATAATTATTTGCTTTGCAATTATCTGAACACGTTTTATAACGTTTTAACAAAAGCAATTCACATATGAATATGTGTTATCTTTATATATACCAATAATCACCCAATACTTTATTCACCAGCATTCTTAATATTTTGTTTGGAATATCATGCTCACATCGAGCCACTAATTACGCCAACTTTAAGTTGCGTATTTGATGATCATTTTGACGATGCATCGATTTTATAACTCAAAATGATCAACTTGAGACATGTATAGGCCCATGCATGCTTCTTTTTATCTTTCATTTCAAAGAATGTGTCGTTATTTATATTCAGTGGTGATAAGTAATGAATTTCACTGAGAATAATAAAGATAATCAAAATCATCTTTGAAGAAACTCATGGTTCTTCTATATTTTTTGCATCATCATTGACTCGGAATGGTCCAACCGGTCATGCCAATTATTACAATAATTTTGGCTCATAAACTTATAATGCATGGCCACATGTGCTTCAATTGCACCTTTTATATATAACCGAATTTATGAAGAATTTAACACTTCATCATATTTAAACTTATGTTTCTACAATAAATTTATATGAGTTATGTGTAACTTCACATAATTATGTTAATAGGCAAATTATGAATATCAAATAATGAAGCATGTACAATAAAAATAATTGTACTATTTGTTAAACACATATATGTCATTGATTAATCAATCAAATGTTTCTCATGCAAGCAGATAAAAACATGTACATGTAATAAATAAGTGGGATATATATAACAAATCAAATGACACAATTCAATAATAAAACGTCTTATACTTTATATATAACGTATTAATAATCTTGTGATAACTTTCATCATGATTAACATAATAGTCCAACACTCATCTATACATATTACTTATATTTTTTTTACATAATATATGAACCGTAGGAAATCACATGATTGGACTATATTATTACATTAAAGTTAGTTGATATAATATTTGTCAACATGCAAAACCATGTATCAAATAAAACTAACTACATAAAAATGGCAAGAATATCATTTAACAAAATTAAATATACCGTAAGATAAAAAAAATATGTATGCAATTAAAATCAATTTTATATATCAATTATAAACGCATAAAATTTAGTAGCACTACATGGAGCCTCCGTTTTTATATTAATATACATAACTCATGTTATCACAGGAAGACTGGTGTTTAAAATAAATGCCTTTATATGTGTCAAAACCATTTGATATCACAAATAATATAACATCATATTTTATAAAGTGTGACGCAATAAAATCTCAAATCAATATTGATGTTTAATTAATAATATAATGCGTATATAACATGAAAAAATGCCTTAGAGACGCAATGTGATCAAATCTCACAAACATGTACATACTTGAGCCTTTTATTATATTACTAAGCAAATATAAAATATAATAAGTTTACTCAAATAATGTCTTACTGTGATGTATGGTTACAAAAATATTATATAAATCTTTAATTTTAATAATTCTCAAACCTGTTTATAAATTTTAGTGAGACCGATTAATCACCAATACATGCAAAATTGATCAAAAATCTCAACAAAAAAAAACGATGTTATATACTTTAACATCAAAAACTCGCTTATGGTAGAAACATGAACTCTATTTATCTTAACACACAGAATTAACATTCAATTCAATAATATACGAAACTACAATCACGAATTCATGATGAAAAAGAAAAAAAAAGCAATCCGACATTCAATAAGTAATTTATATATAAATTCCAATCATTTGTTTGTATGTTATATTATATAATGTTTTATGTCATCAATAAAAGATCATCTATCATATTGCATGATATACAAATATTAATCAGAAAAATAAGATTACGTACCTTAGCCATCATAGCAAGCTATATCATCGTAAATCGGAAACTTCATTAGTCCATATGTCAGATTCGATTAAGTTCCAATTTAATATATGGAAGAGTTAAAGCATATAGATCTATGGCAATTGAAAATTAAATTAATCAAAGTGAATGAAAAAAAAAACTTAGCTCAGTTACGACGTGGACGCTCAATTCGTTCTTTCAATACGGAATCAAAAATCAGTTTAAGAGTGTGCTGATAACGTGTTGTGAATCAATGCAAAGAGTAAGAACAAACAAGAAGTAGAAAGGATAATTATTCATTGATTATTGACTAAGGAGAATACAATATGTATTTATAAGATACTATTAGGATAAAACCCTAATGGCTAATTGGGTCATGGGCCTTATAAGACATCCACATTAATATTATTCATAACAATAACATCTTTTTTTCTTAACATGAATATATGTTTATTAGGTGGATGGTGGCATAATGATGTTGAAGAGATTGTGAAGCAAGGGAATGCCATGGGCTTGCCTCCTAACATGTCCGATGCCCACACCATCAATGGAAAACCCGGCCCACTCTTTCCATGCTCAGAAAAACGTATGATTGCATTCGTCGACCACCAATATACTGTAGCATAATTCATAGATAACTTTGTATTGAATGTTGTTTTCTTTCCTTTCAGATACATTTGCAATGGAAGTCGTTCAAGGGAAGAAATACCTTCTGAGAATTGCGAATGCTGCTCTGAACGATGAGCTCTTCTTTGCTATTGCGGGTCACAACATGACAGTAGTGGAGATTGATGTTGTCTACACCAAACCCTTTACAACCTCTGCTATACTAATCGCTCCTGGACAAACCACATATGTTTTGGTTTATGCCAACCGCGCTCCAGGCCGCTACTTCATGGCAGTCCGTCCGTTCCAAGACGTACCAATTCCTGTTGACAACAAAACCGCCACAGCAATCTTCCAATACAAAGGGATCCCCGATACGGTTCTCCCATCACTCCCTCATTTACCATCACCGAATGACACCACATTTGCTTTAAGCTACAACAAAAAGCTCCGGAGCCTCAACACTCCTAACTTCCCATCAAATGTCCCCTTGAAAGTCGACCGTAAGCTATTGTTCACCGTTGGGCTAGGAAAGAGCGTGTGCCCAACATGCATAAACGGAACCCGACTTTCTGCTTCATTAAACAACATTACATTTGTTATGCCACAAACCGGACTTCTTGAAGCTCACTATAAGAATATAAAAGGGGTGTTTACGCCAGATTTCCCGGACAAGCCTCCTAAAGCTTTTAACTACACGGGTGCACCCCTGACCGCAAACCTTTTTACTACTCACGGAACCAGACTGAGCAAAATTGCCTTCAATTCGACGGTTGAACTAGTCATCCAAGACACTAATTTACTAAGTGTTGAGTCCCACCCATTTCACCTTCATGGCTACAATTTCTTTGTCGTTGGAACAGGTGTTGGGAATTTTGATCCTGCCAAGTACAACTTGGTGGATCCACCTGAAAGAAATACAGTTGGTGTTCCAACAGGTGGTTGGTCTGCCATTCGTTTTAGAGCCGACAATCCTGGAGTTTGGTTTTTTCACTGTCATTTGGAGTTGCAGGTTGGGGACTGAAGACAGCGTTTGTTGTGGAAGATGGACCAGGAAAAGATCAGGCTGTCCGTCCTCCACCAAAGGATCTTCCACCTTGCTGATTAGACATGTACCTGATGTAATTGTACATTTGCAAGTGTTTCTCTAACTGAAAATGCATTTGTTTATTCTTTCATTTTCGAGCGTGTGCTTTTTTGGTAATTCATAAACTCCGACTTCCAAACCCAACCAAACGCAGTATCACTAAGGACAATGACCATAACCTTGAGATCCGGTCCTTTACTATGGTTTACAACTGGTATTACTTATTGCAAGAGTCCACATATTTTCAATATATATCTCCTCCGTTTAAAAACAAACATATCTACTAATGGTCACACTAGCACAAAAGCAGTCCAATTTAGGTTGGTGCCATCTCCTGCCGTAAATATATAAAGTATACTTACGCACCTAAGCTACAGAAAAGAAAGAATAAAACACAAAAAACAAAAATGGGAACACCCAAAACGAGAGGTAGACGTCACTCAAAAATAGGACCAAGACACCCTACCCTCATCAGCCAACTCGGGTACTCCACACATGGACTAAAGATTAATTTCACTTTTTAGCACCCAACACAGACTCTGGACCTATCAGCAAAAGAGATATACAATGAATACCTATCATAATAAAAGACAGAGCACTTATAATCCTCATACTGGATACGATCGTAAAAAAGGTTTGGAGAAACCAGCAGATAGTGCTCATAATGATCGACACCACATAAACCAACACATGGAACATGCAAGCTTAACCAACAGAACAGTGGCAAAGAAAAATGGCAGGTGGTAGACAGCAAAACAAGCAGCTTAATCACATTCAATTATGTCATATAGAATGATCATGAAAACTAGAAGCAAACCATAATATGAGGCCAGGAACAGTGTTCAGCATACGACAAACCTAGATAGAATCACAGTACTCACAAGAAGCCAACCATACATTTGCTAATAAGCAAACTAAAAATAAGTAAAGTTACACATCTCAGCTAAAAGATCTGCAACGGTCAAACCATCCGTCGTCTTTCTGAGAGAAATCTTAATCGAGCCATTAGCAACATATGATGATGGACTGAAAACATGAGCAAGAGAGCGACAAATAATGATTCTAATGATGATATTTTTAATAGAATAATTTTCCAAGAAGAAAAAGAATTGAATTATGTCAAGTGAAGAACCAGAACAGATAGTCTTAGAACAACATATAACAAACTTAAATATTGGATTTCAGCGCTGTTAAGTTTCGCACTGAAAGTGAAAAGTCAACAGCTGCCTCTTAAGTGATCTACACACCACTAAAACCCAAGATATGTGAGTGAAGAAAAGCGAGCATCACAAACTAACCTATACTTGTGACTTAATCTAACCCTATATATACACTATTAGAGTACTTTCATCTTCAAGTAGGTGACCACAATCAAGCTTAACAAAGCTCACACGAGCATATGACTTATGATACACCAGCATAGTCGAGAGGATAAACATAATAAGCACAATCAAATCTGTCAACATGATTCCCAAGCAAGGGCATACATGATAAGAAAAAACGTAAGATGAAAAATAAGATTTAGCACCGAACAACTTTAACACCAAGGGTTAATAAGCTTGTGACTAGGATTCTTAATAGCGTGCCAATAACTAGCTTTTTAGCTTTTTACAGTTAACACAAGGATTGTTTAGAAGACAGTACAGAATACCTAAGGTGCTATCAATCAACAAGAACTAAACTGATATCAATCAACTAACTTCATCACTTTTAGGATCATGATCAAGTAATACTCTTTTGAGTCTCCACTTCAACCTGAAGCAATCTCACCAATAACCTTCAAATTCGACGGAATTATAAAACCTTTAGCTTTTAAACGAGCGAGAGCCTGCCAAATAAAGGATAACGAAAAATGAGAATTGAAAACGGAATTCCAAGTTACTCTATATCCAAAACACATATCCAAAGGACCACAATTTCCCAAAGTAAACAAAAAGAAGTAAAAAAGAGAGTTGTATGTACCTCTAAACATAATTGCCCAAGTTTAACCTCCTTAGCATGGGCAATGTTAAGCAGATGTCCTTTAAGTATCTCTTCAGCAATTACCCGCTCTTTATCTGTTTCTTGCACGTCGAATTTCTCCTTACAAATATCTAGCTCAACGTTAATTAGCGAAGACACATTTAGCAACATGAAATGATTATACATCAAATCTTCTTTGATTGCTAGTGTCAAAATATAAGGAGCACTGATTTGGATAGGCTGTTTAGACCCACATAAAGAGAGCCCCAGGTTCTTAACACTCTTGTTAGTAGTAATATCAATCCGTTCAAAACCATAACAACGAGTCAACTCCAAAGTTTCCAAAAGAGGACTTCCAGATAAAATATTCTCAATCATATCATCGTCCAATTCCGCTTCTTCAATATGCAAAGTCCTAAGGTTTTCCCAACTAACGACACCGGCTTGTTTAAATAAGTGTTAGAAATAATGTTAATTCGAATTGCTAAGTCAATGTTCTGTTAGGGTCAAATAAATGTGGAGTCTTAGTGGCTGATATGGTCTCTAATATCCTCCTGGTTTTTAGTATAGTGGGTCAAGTAGTTGAGTAATTTTAGCACTCGTGAGTTTACTTTCCGTTGTAACTTTGGCCTATTTAAGAGGCATTCATAAGCTAATGAAAAGTATCTGTTGATCAGCAATATCAACTCTATTTTAACATTATTCTTAAATAAATTATTCCAACAAGTTTGGTATCGGAGCCTGGTTGGTTCTATACTGGGCATTACTTTCTTTGCAAGCTTATGATTATGGCAGCCAACCATAATTCTCTCAATATTTCACAGCCACAAATTCCGGTGTTTAAGGGGGACTCATATGAGTTCTGGAGTATCAAGATGAAGACGTTGTTTCAATCACAAGATCTATGGGAATATGTGGAATCAGGTTTTGAAGAATCTGATGATGATTCACGCAACAAGGAACATCACAAGAAAGATGCAAAAGCTCTTTTCTTCATTCAACAAGCAGTGGATGAGTCGATCTTTCCAAGGATAGCTGTAGCGACATCCTCCAAGCAAGCCTGGTCGATTCTCAAAACCGAATTTCAAGGTTCCTCAAAGGTGATTACAGTTAAGTTACAGTCCCTTAGACGTGATTTCGAAACTTCGGTCATGAAACACAATGAAAGTGTTCAAAATTATTTGGCTCGAGTTTCTGCAATAGTGAGCCAAATGCGATCTTACGGAGAAAAGATCGCGGATGAGATTGTCGTGGCAAAGGTTTTAAGGAGTTTAACTCCTAAATTTGATCACGTGGTTGCAGCGATCGAAGAATCAAAAGATTTATCAAAGTTTTCATTTGATGAATTGATGGGGTCTTTACAAGCGCACGAAGCGAGGATAACCCGATCTGTAGTTTTCGAGGAAGAAAAAGCCTTTCAGACAAAAAGTGAGTCTCAGTTCACGAGTCAGCGAGCAAGAGGAAGAGGCCGTGGAGGCTTTCGTGGAAGAGGTCGATCCAGGAATAGTTCTCGGTATTGTTCCATTTGCCAAAAACCTGGACATACCGATGACTTTTGTTGGTCGAAGACTGATGAAGCTAAGTTTGTCGAAGACACTGATGAACAGTTTGATTACTTGTTCATGGCAAAAGGTGAAATGGGCGACGTTACAAAAGAAGCATGGTACATAGACAGCGGGTGTTCGCATCACATGACCGGGGACAAGACAAAGTTCAAGGAGTTGGATGAGACGGTAAAATCCATAGTTCGTCTAGGCGATGACAAGCAACTTAAAATCGAGGGACGAGGTACTGTTTCTGTCACTCCTGGTAACCAAGCAAAACATATAAAAGATGTTCATTTTGCACCTAACTTAGCTCACAACCTCCTAAGTGTTGGACAACTTATGGAGTCTGGGCATTCTATTTTATTTGACGATGGGAAGTGCATGGTGAGAAACAAGTCAATGAACAAAGTTATTGCTTGTGCTCACATGACTTCAAATCGAATGTTTCCTCTCATTTTTTCAGACAAAGTAGAAACTGCCTTTATGAGCAAAGTCGAGAAAGAAAGCGAATTATGGCACCTGCGATATGGTCATTTAAATTTTCAGGGGTTGCAATTACTGAAGAATAAAGAAATGGTCGCCAATCTTCCTTCCATCATCTCTAGTGACAAAGTTTGTGAAAGTTGTGTTCTTGGGAAACAAACCAAGCAGGTATTTCCAGTGGGAAAAGCTAAACGAGCTAATGAAATACTTGAAATTGTACATGCTGACTTATGTGGTCCAATGAGAACTGAGTCACTTGGTGGGAGCAAATATTTTCTATTGTTCATTGACGACTATAGTAGGATGAGTTGGATCTACTTCTTACAACAAAAATCAGAAACGTTTGATCACTTTAAACGTTTCAAGGCATTGACCGAAAAACAAAGCGGGAAAAGCCTAAAAGTGTTACGTACTGATCGAGGTGGTGAGTTTCTTTCAAATGAATTTGTTGCATTTTGTGAGGAGCATGGAATCAAAAGAGAGCTAACAGCTCCATATTCACCTGAGCAAAACGGTGTAGCCGAACGGAAGAATCGCACGGTAGTTGAGATGACACGGTCTATGATGAAGCAAAAGGGGCTACCAGACTCGTTTTGGGCAGAAGGAGCAGCTACATCAGTCTATATTCTTAATATATCGCCTACTAAGGCGGTTTGGGAGCAAACTCCATATGAAGCATGGTATGGAAACAAGCCTTCGGTGAGTCATCTTCGTGTTTTTGGTTCTATTTGCTATGCTCTACATACAACAGGGAAGCACAAACTTGATAACAAATCTCAAAAATACATATTTATTGGTTATTGTTCTAATTCAAAAGCTTATAGACTCTATGATCCTACAAGTAACAAATTTGTAGTGAGTCGAAATGTTATATTTGACGAGCAAGCAAGCTGGAATTGGCCAGGATCAATAGACTCAAATGTGCAACAGAGTACAGGCGATAATGAAGAGGATGAAGAGCATACACAGGTGGAAGAAGAAGAAGAAATGGAAAGCATTCCCATGCAAAACAACTCACAACAGTCCACACCAGAAAAATCAAGCTCAACATTTTCATCTCAAGAATCATCGCCAAACGAGGCATTGGAGTCGGCTCAGTTACGTAAGAGTGAGCGAGGAAGAATTCCCCGTAGACGATTTGAATGTGAAGGAGAATCTACTTCACAATTTGCATTGTTTGTTGAAGATCCTGCTAGTGTTGATGAAGCTTTGAAGTGCGATGAATGGAGACAAGCAATGGTAGAAGAGCTTGAAGCCATTGAGAAAAATATGACTTGGAGCTTAGTTGACTTACCGACTGGAAAAACGGCAATTGGCGTAAAATGGGTTTTCAAAACAAAGTTTTTTGCAGATGGTACTGTACAAAGGCATAAGGCGAGGCTTGTTGTGAAGGGATATGCACAACAACAAGGAATCGACTATGAAGAAACTTTCGCACCTGTGGCACGTTTTGAAACTGTTCGAGTTATCTTGGCACTAGCTGCTCAAAAGCATTGGAAGGTATTTCAATTTGACGTTAAGTCGGCTTTCTTAAATGGCGAATTGCATGAGGAAGTCTACGTTGATCAGCCACCTGGATTCGTAAAGGAAAAAGAGAAGAACAAGGTGTACAAGCTAAAAAAGGCGTTATACGGGTTGAAGCAGGCACCGAGAGCTTGGTATAGTAAAATTGACAAGTTCTTTCAAGAAAATGGATTTGAAAGAAGTATGAACGAGCCAACTTTGTACGTGAAAAAGGAAGGTATAAATGGACTTGTTATAGTAAGCTTATATGTTGATGACATGATATATACAGGTTCATCTCTTGCTCTTATATCAAAGTTCAGAGATTCGATGATGAATATGTTTGACATGACTGATCTTGGAGAGCTTAAATATTTCTTGGGCCTGGAGATTGTTCAAAACAAGTCTGGAATTTTTATGTCGCAAAAGAAGTATATTGAAGATACTTTGAAAAAATTTAATATGTCAGGTTGCAAGATGGCAAGCACTCCAATGAACCTGAATGAAAAATTCAGTGTGAATGATGAAACGGAAATGGCAAATGCAATCGTGTACAGAAGTCTAATTGGGCGACTTATTTATTTGACTCACTCACGTCCAGATATTAGTTATGCAGTGGGAGTTCTATCACGGTTTATGCATAAACCGAGCAAGCATCACTTAGGAGCAGCTCGAAGGATCTTACGTTATCTTGGGGGAAGCAAAGAGTATGGAATATGGTTCCGTAAATGTGATAAATTCTGCCTGAAAGGGTACACTGATAGTGATTGGGCAGGCTCAGTTGATGACAGGAGAAGCACTTCAGGTCATTGTTTTCTTATTGGTACAGCCGCGGTGTCTTGGAGCTCGAAGAAACAGGCTACGGTAGCTCTTTCTTCCACGGAGGCCGAGTATGTTGCAGCAACAACTTCAGCATGTCAAGCTGTATGGCTTCGAAGGTTGTTGTCTGATCTTGGGGAAGTACAAGCACATGCCACAAGCATATTATGTGACAGCAGGTCTGCTGTACAACTTTCCAGGAATCCGGTATTCCATTGTCGAACTAAACACATCGAGATTAAGCACCATTTTGTGAGAGAGCTGATTGAAAAGGAGGAAGTTGTTTTAGAAAGTTGCAGAACTGAAGAACAAGTTGCTGATCTAATGACTAAGAGTCTTCCACTTTCGAAGCATGATCAATTTTGTTTACAGCTGGGATTGTCCAAGTTCGAATGACGGGGGAGTGTTAGAAATAATGTTAATTCGAATTGCTAAGTCAATGTTCTGTTAGGGTCAAATAAATGTGGAGTCTTAGTGGCTGATATGGTCTCTAATATCCTCCTGGTTTTTAGTATAGTGGGTCAAGTAGTTGAGTAATTTTAGCACTCGTGAGTTTACTTTCCGTTGTAACTTTGGCCTATTTAAGAGGCATTCATAAGCTAATGAAAAGTATCTGTTGATCAGCAATATCAACTCTATTTTAACATTATTCTTAAATAAATTATTCCAACAATAAGCACTGACATAAGCGGACACGGGTAAAACTTGAACATGTGAAAAAAAATCAGGTAAAACAAACCCCCCACGGTACCTATTACCACCCAAGTTACGAGAGTAGTGAGGAATAACAAAATCAATCTCTTGAACATTACGACGAATTGCAGAACGAATACAATCGCTGACTCGAGTGTGAGTATCGTTAGTGTAAAAGGTATGCAGTTTGAACTTGTTGATTTCAGGAGGAGTCAGAGTTTTTGATAAGATTCGTTCAAGGGATGCATAGAATTTGGGGAAATAACAATCAAACGTATCTTTAATTAAAAGATTAGAAAGTTGAGGCCAGAGACGCGACCATCGTTTCGAAAGGGTACCTGTTCTTATGGCGAATTTAGCTCCTTGTAAAAAATAAGTAAGAATGCGTAAAAAATTTCTCAAATCGAATCGTTCCTCTCCTAAGAGAGTCTCTCTTGTCGAATAAAAAGTGAGAGAGATTTTTGGGGTTTTTATTAAAAAACAACCGACTTTTAAATATTGATTTCCTTATATTTTCTTATAAAACTTTTATTTGTATCAATATTTACATAACGATCTCTTTCTTTCATATTTACCAAGTAACTTTCCAATTACACAAATTATATCAGAGCATGTCCTATATGGTAATGCTTTAACTTTTCTTTGGTCAATATATGATTGTGAAAAAACAAGAAATTTTCAAAAGTTTTAAATTTAACGAAGTTGATGGCGTGTTTAATTGAGAATATCTATATATATATATATACTTCTATATCTATCTATATCTATACTAACTATAAAGGAGGAATATCAAATGTTGAAAGTTGAAAAAATTCAACAAAGCTTGTTTTTGAAGGAACCTCTCTACTGTTTATCTTATCTGTTACAATAAATCACCATTTAGGTATGTATATCAAAATTAAAATGCATGATTTCTCTAAACATAGGAAACCTTTAACATGGGAAAGTTTGAACTAATATATAGTCTGTATGAAACGTATAATTATCTAAACTTATGAAGGAAGGCTCGTGAAATTCGGGCCACATCACCCTTTTCTTCGTTATAATTCGATCTTAAGCATAAATCCATCAAGGAAAATCAAAGGAATTTATGTTTTCTTTCATCTACCACCGGTGGCTCTACCATCATCAACATACCACCGAAAACCCATCTTGTTTATTAATAATGTTTTGAAGATTTTTAATAGATCAATGTATTTAATAGTAGTAGATATGGGTTTTTTTATAATTTTTTCTTTTTTGTTACAGCCAGAAAGTTACAGTTGCCGCTGCCCCTCACCGGAATGACACTTTCACTATTTGATGTTTCCATAACAAGGTAACACTATGTTAGGGTTTTTTTTTAAAGTTCTGATAATTTCAGAGTTTAGGGTTTTTTTTTAGCTTATATAGGCGGCGAATCCCTTATTTCGTTTTAGTCCTATGTTTCATAAGCTCGCTTTTTTTGTTGCTTATTTTGAAACTTTCGGCTCATCAGTGGGTGTTTGTTTCGGCTTCTATAGACAGCTTATGGCTTATTTAGTTTTGATATAAGATTCTCAGTGTCATTGCTCTTAATACCGACCACACCCCTTAGAAAAGATAGGTTTATATACTTTTGTTTGTTTCAGTATAATAACATATCGACTATGATTGAATGCATAAATAAACGTGTAACATGGAATCTCACGATATGATCAACTGATATTTCTTTAGTTATTGCCAAACAACACAGGCAACACACACTAATGCCCCTTTCACAAAAAGACATCTTTCTCAATTTCTTCAAGCAGTTTGAGGTACACTAATGTAACAATCATCATACGATTACGAAACAAAACACATCTGATATATTGCAAGTCTCGATCTTTTTATATTTTTTCAGGAACAAACACACTTGATTTGAAGGTTATGCGGTTTGTTAAGTTACAAAGAAAATTTCTTAACATTTGTTGTTGTGGAGCTAGAACTACAGCCGCTAATGTCTTCTCACAAAACTAATAATCCACGTGGTTGCAATTGTTAAAAACTTATAATTGTGACAAGACATCTATGTGTTGATATATAAGCATTCCAAACACTTAGTCGGTTAGGCTGTGTGAGTGCTAATTTAAACTTCTTTTAGGCCCGTCTTTGAGCGCTTATTTAAATTACTTTTAGAGGCTGTTTAGGGTGCTTAATTTAACTACTTATGTGGATAAAATGGTGTATGTATATGCAAGCACAAAGTTAAAAAACTTTGGTCATTGTCCTGTTTGTTAAAATACTGCTACCAATTCTCTGTTAAAATCTTTTCTTTTCACACTCTTGAACTTTGGATTCTATTATGAATTTATCTCACCATTTGTTACATATGTGCTTATAACACATAATAGGTCGATCATTGCTATTCTGAATCTTTAATCTTTGTGTTAAGAAATAAACAATGAGGGGGTTTTCATGTTCATGTTACTCTAGAAGAGCGGTTTTTGGACTTACAACAAAATGGACCTAAAATTGGACGAGTTTGGTAACGTCTTAAATGTACCCATTGTATATCATCTTTGCAAGCAGTAAGGGGTGTTGCCTGTTGCGTATGATTTTTTGCTTGATCTTATTATATGCATTTAACAATGAATTTCTTATTTTGACCTTTAAGCCTCCTTTAACTTATGTACATTTCATTTTGACTGTAGTTAACCTGCTTTAGGTTGACTTTTGTGAGTCATTTGGTTATGTAATTGACTAACTGTTATATGCATCACAAATTTTCGAATTGCTCCTCCGTAAATTTTTGCCTCCTTAGTTTAGCATTTTACCATTCCCATAATTATCATTCATCTCTTTATTGAGTTCTTTTTAGTTAAACCTTTTATATTAACTAGCTGGAAGTATTATGTAAAGAAATGTTTCTTAAATGTATCCTTCAATCTTACAACAAGGCCCTTGAACGAGATTATTATGTAAGCCTTTTCAATATTATTTTATACTATTCTTCCATTCTTTTGTTTTGTAAGGCTAAGAATCACTAGATAAATACAATGTTTTGAAAGTCGGTTTTATATTGATTCGGTCGAGTTATCGGGTCAACTCGGGTCGACCCGAACTCATCCGGTTTTCTAAAAGAAAAATATTTTTTTTCAAGTTTTTTACTACTCCCTCCGTCCCAAAATAATAGTTCTTCTTTCCTTTTTATTCCGTCCCAATTTAATTGTCTACTGCTAAAAAGAGATGGATGTTTGATAAAGTTTACGATATCACTCTTACTTAAAAATATTATTACAAACTTTAAATGAGATTTAATTAATTAGTTAAAGGTAAAATTGTTATTGAGCTAAAAAGTATGAGAAAAAAATCTGTAATTAATGTATTTTTTTTAAAAAGTATGAGATTTAATTAACCGTGTGTTTTTTATCGTGAACAATAGTTTTAAGACAGAGGGAGTAATTAATAAACATTATATATAAAAACCATTTAGAGGTGTCAATTTTGAGTCATTTACTAATGAATTAGTCAATTTTAGTTGCCTTTTATCTCAAACGGGTTAAATAAAAAAATGACATAAAAGGGAGCAGGTGAATAAGTTGAAAGTCACCCGAAGTCTACTTTAAGTTCTTACAACTTCCTAAAGGTTTTATTCAAAATTCTTGATTATTGTTGTATCAGTGCTGTTTTGGTATATTTTTAATAATTAACACAATTATACTTATAAAAATCATTAAAACTTACGTATATTAAAAAAATATAAATTTTTTACCAACCACCTATAATATGTAAAAATAAAATTTCGTCTTAAATACATAAAATTAAAATTTTTTTTTCAAAAAAACCGAAAAATTCGAAACCCAGCCGGGTCTTGAGAACCGGGTTGACCCGGGTCACCCCAAACCTTCCGGGTCAAGCCGGGTTTCAAAAATATGAAACCCGGGTCAATATGACCCGTTTTTCGGTTAGAACCGGTTCAACCGATTGACCCGACCGAGTCGACCTGGGTCTGAAAACATTGCTTTTCATGGCTTATTTATTACGTGATGCACAAGTATCTATTTATGTTATTTATGTGTTGGATCTTCAAATTTAGCCTAAACTTGCATATATGTATTATCAAATTTGTGCCTTACTGAGAGCTCATGCAGAGTCGAGGCAATTATTTGCATAAAATTTAGGTCGTGCCATATTCATATGATAGTTCATATAAGATTTTGGTAGCTATCAATTGATATGTGATGCGTTAGAATACGATTCAATGCGGTCTATAAAGAGATGTTAAACAATTAATCATAACTATGTTGATCCGCATCCATCGTTTGTAAAAAAAAGTTAGGATCGAATATGATTTCATTCATTTTTCATTATTTGACTGTTGTGTTTGTATGTTTTATTATTATCACTTTTATACTTTATGTTTCCTTATCCAAATGTTTTCTTATTCTAACCTCTAACTCCATATTACGCACTACCAATCATTATTTTCTTATAAACGTTTTTTCAAATACCCGTGACTTTTAGGTTTACGGTTCTCAATATTCCCGGTTGATGAATGAGACTAAACTTTTACCCTGACTTAAAACTAATGTCATTATATGATAAACATGTATCATGTTTTTGCATTGAAAAATGATTGATTTATCAAATGTAAAAACTTTTGTTGTCTTCTCACAAAAATACAAGAAACCTTACACATGTTGTTGGTTACTTTAGTAGCAGTTTGCTTATTGATGTGTTCTTATCAATTTATCATGGCATTCTTCAATCCACCAGTACGGAACACTTATTGATGTGTTCTTATCAATTTATCATGACATGGGACGAGAAAATGAGCAAGGTTTAGATGTATGTACACTTTTTTATTTATTTATTAGCACATATGTATTACCTCAAGTACATCGAAATCTTATATGTTGTTTGATACATTTTAAGAATCAATCGTATGTTACGAGCGTTGGTAATGTCATTTTATGTTTTTCTCGTTTTATTTTGAATATTACACGAAACACTTACCAAGGTATCACCTATCCAAGGGCGGAGCTCTCTTAGGACTAAAGAGGGTGCAGCCTCTCCCACAAATTTGTCATTTTATGCATTTCCTATTGATATTTATATAGTAAAAAAATATTTTTCAATTTTAACCTTTTTAAACCATAAAAGCTATAGTTTCAGCCCTCCCATATTAAAACGTCAAGCTCCGTTACTGCACCTATCGTTAATTAGCTGCTACTAACACATCCGTTGCTATGAGCGAATACTCGTCTATTACTGTATAAATAAAAAAAACATTATATTTGCCAGTAAAGATCTTGAAAGATCTAAAATCTAACTTTATTTTGCATTTGAGAAGAACCAGACATACATATTCTTTTGCAGCTAATTTATTAGGTTTTATTTCTTCTTATCATGTGAATTATTTCTTTTTGTTCTTAATAGACTCAATAAATAATTTGTTGTGTTTATAATTGATTTATCTTTACTTATTTTTGGGATAAACATTAATTTCTTTTTTGTTAGTTATGCATGAATAATTATCTTTCATATATTCTTGTAGTTGGATGATCTTACTTAATTTAACTCATGTTACGAGCGTTATAATTTAATTTTGATCTTTTCAAGTTTAAATTTTGAACTTAAGTTACATTTTGAACGTTCCACGATTTATCAACCGCTAGGAATTTCCGCTGCTATGCGCGGGTATTCGTCTAGTATACCCTATAAAGGGTGTATGTCAAATGTTGAAAGTTGAAAGTTGAAAGTTTTTCAACCAAACTTCTCATATAAGTTTCATTCTTATGTTATTTATGGTATTACTGAAAATTAATTTCATCATTAAATCACACGTTATTTCTTGTATTGGTTTTTGGTTCACATATGAGGCACCATCACAGAATCCATTATCACACACCACCATTACTCCTTCCTGTCAAACCCCTTCATCACCATACCTCCACCACCAAACATCACTAGCATGGAATCGAAACAATCACAGAAATCCATCCCTCCTCTGAAAAGGGTTTTCTCATTTTAAGGTATTTTTTTTAGTTTTGTTATCCGTTCTCCGATTATTAATCAAGGTTTTAAGGTCTTCTTATATAGACCTACGATTTATTTGTAGATCCAGGTTTTCCATATGTATATGGTTTATAAATGGAAAACCAAATTTACAAGTGCAAGTGTTTATCTATGTACTCTGGGAAATGTCAGAGAACGATGATGGTAATGACACTTATGTATCATCTTAATTTTCGTTTATATAATAGCTTGCATCTATCATTGTATGTATGATGCAGAGATACAGTGACAACATTTTCTCCGCTCGCAATTCAGTTCGGATTCTGCATAAACATTGGTTTTAAAATAAATGAGGTTAATGGGTTAATCATTATTCTTTTAAATCATGATATATGTTCATTAATCTTAATGTGCATCAGGTGTTTGTTAATAGGTTGGGCTTCATTTTTTTCCGTCCTCATGTTTCTTTTTGTATATTCAGCTAGGAGAATACCAAAGTTAAAGTTTGATGCTTCTCTTAAACGGATGTGGTTTTCATTGTTAGAGGAGGGCGGTCCCTTTTGACTCAAGTGTATGATGCCTCACCGGGTTAATCTCGAAACCGTTTTCGATGCTTATCTAACCACCCCAAATATACACACTTAGCGAGGTATGAACTCTTTCTTTGAAAGCCAAAAACCTTACCATTAGATCATTTTGTGGTGGATTTAACGCTTCTCTTGGATTTTACAAAGCAAATAAAATATATCTTCTGAGTGATTGGTCTCATAACGGTTACTTTTACTATATTTTTTTTCAAATAACCAAAGAATTATTGGACAAATATGGTTGATAAAGTCATCCTAAATAACTTATCATACAGATCAGAATATGTAACATTGATCAGAATATGTAACATTGATGGTTAGAGATTGCCGTGTACCCATGTAACATTGACCCTTAATGTATTTATTTGATAAAATTGCATTTTCTTTTGGACTTTGACAAAATTAATACTCATTTTCATTTATATTTCTGTAGTTATTAATATGACAATTTTTTGCTAGGCTTAACTTCAATAAAGATCCTATATCCTCACTTTTGAACCTCTTTATGAAAAGCATTCCAAATATGCTTACTATTTCATCAGTGACCTACCATATTATGTGTGATAATATACGTGTGTATGATGTTTTTAATGGTTGATTCAGATGAAGGAGTCTGATATATGGAAAAAAATGGTATTAATTTGAATCCTTTTGCAGGATTCCAAGATGAAAGCTTGCAAATTGTGTTTGGAGATATATTAGTGAATATGGATTTTATCGGTGCACTGGCATCCATGGTATGTGAAGTATAAATCAAGTATCTATGGGCCACATTAGAAAGTGAACACAACTATCAACCGGTGCATTGCAGACGGTTACGTTATTTCTAAAAGAGGTGACGAAGATTCACTGATCAAGGTTATTTCTACCATTCAATCGACATGAAAGATAAAAAGTCTCCTTATCCATGTGGTTTCATCCCGCTTAAAGCAAGAAATAGCTACGCACGTGGTTACCTCATTTCTAAAAGAGGTATGTGTTGGATGTTTTTACTACAACTGTATGGGATTGACCCAGATACATTTTGTCTAGATTTTAATTAAATAGTTACTGTGTTGATTATTTTCAATAAAACGATGTTCTTGTTGAGGCCATTAAGGATGTATGTTTAGGTATTGACATTTAGGTGCTCTGAAGTCTCAAGTTAATTAAGTATTGGTAGGCTCGTAATTTGTTTTGCAATAATTTTCTCTACTTTTGGTATAAACATTGTGATATCACTAAGATACTACAACTTTGAGTAGCTGGACCATGTCTGTGAGGGTGGGCTTGAGTATCATTGGACTTATTTTAACTGTTTAACCCGTCTCCTTTTAGTAAATTTCTAATTTTACCCATTACATGTTGGTAATAATATAAGCTCAATAACAATATGTAAGGGAGTTTGGTGTTTATGTGCAGTTTGCGTTTTTAGAAAGTAGATAAGTAGTTAAGAGTGTTTGAATGTTAATAGATTAGAGGCGCGACAATAAACATACACAAAAAGCAGATGAGTCGTTTAAAGTGTTTGATAGATCATCATACACAAAAAGTTTATTGGTCGACGTTTTAACGATTTAATTAGTAACATTCTTGATGATTATAAAAAAACTTTGGTACGATAGAACTGTTTTTTTATGCAAGTATCTTAAAATATTACTCATTTTGTTTTAAACAACCTGTTACACGTCATCCAGGTTGGTTGTGCAATGCCATTTAGAGAATACGAGCGAGGTTTAATTGTCTGGTTACAAGGTTAGTTTGTTTCATATGCAAAGTTCGTTGTTATTGTTAGCAAGTTTTTCAGATTAAAATCGTAGTATGGGTCATTAATTATGATGAGAAACTCATTTATGTTGTATCATGACTTAACACTGTGGCAATTCTAATGAAAGAAAGCACCAGTTCTATATTACTGATAAAATGGTTACAAGCTCAAATTCAAATATTTTGCACGTCCAATTACTATTGAACATTTCATACGTGTTATTATTATTGCAATAAAGTTATAAAAGCAATAAATAGTAATAGGGTATATAATATTGAACATGTGAAATGATTGGATTATAATTATAGTATAACCAAAACTGGGTAATAGTGTTTGTTTGAACTTGACTAGATCTAAACTCAATTTGACCCATTACACCAGGTGACCCAGGCTGCTCATTTTGACAGATTACCCAACCCTCATTTATATACAAAGAGTGTCTGATTGTATTAAAATGGCTTTATGTTGTATACATTTCACAAGAAATCGCCTTATAAATAGAGTATATAAAGTGAAATATTAGATTTGAACCCGACTTATGGCTCCAGTGGCACCTTATATTTACCATGAACAATATAATATTTATTACGTGTCATTTTCTGAAAGTGAAATTGAAATTTAGAAAATGGTCATGTTAAGAAAAAAACCTTGCAATTTATTTAACCATGATTTGACTGCATATATTATACTCATATCAGTTTCTTGAAATATTTTGAACCCAAGGTATGTCTCCAATGGCACCTTATATTCACCATGAATAGTGACTTAATATTAACTACATGCCTCATTTTCTTAAAATGAAATTGCAATTTAGAAAAAGAACATTTTACGCGTAATTCAGTATATCTCGTATTTCTAAGGCATATAAACAGCCACTTAAATAAAAGGTAAAAAGTTTGTGTGAAGCCAAAACGGATCTTTGAACAACGCATTATAGGCAATAGTGTGCAACTGTGCACCTTTAAATAGAAAGAAGTTATTGCTTACCCTTCATGTGTTAGGTCTTACTTGGATGCTGTGTATTTGATAAATGGCTATTGAAATGCGATTGTTCTTGAACTGTAGATATTAGGGACAAAACACCTGCTGCTTGTACACTAAGGTCACTGATAAGTTTGACATATGGGCAGTCCAGCTTAAAACTCGACCTTTTACCTTAACGAAAAATCTGATCTCAGCGAATCTGTGAATATTGTTCGAGAACAAGAACGGTTCTTGCCAATTGGGTATATCACCCCGGATCATGAAGCGCCCTTCTATTAGTATTTGTACTCAATTAAAAAAGTTGAACCTTAGTTATAATCATTATATTTTCTTTATTGTTTAATATTCACTTTTTTAACTAACACTCCATCTCATTTTCACCCATTTCCAAGTCATCTGATATGCCTTTTTGGTATAATTAATTTATGCATCACTTTATTAACCATTTGCTCACCTATGGAACACAACACAAAAGAAAGATGTATACTCGTTTGTAACAATGAGTGGGAATGCATAAATCTCCTTTAATGTTCCTGCATGAATATGTTGTGCTCAATATTATAAAGAAACATTGAATTAAAGTTGATGACTATTTGGACTAAAAACTTAGATGTTATATTATTTACTTTGTTACTGCTCACCATAAGATCTTATTAATTTTGCAATGTTTGTTATATATGTTTGTTTTATTGTAAAGCAAAAAGTGATCCCATTGATAATGAGTAGGCCGACGAGAACTATTATCTCTTTCTGCATGTCTTCTGAAGTTTAAAGTAGGTGGAATTCGTTAAATATCCCGAGACGAGACAATATATGATATACACGAAGCATCCCAATGATCAAACCAAGCTTATATACCTGATCCAGATTTAACTTTGTACCAAAAGATGTCAGGAACCACCGGCCCTCCAACCCCACGTCATGTTGCCACAAAGCGGAGCATCCCAATTTTTGATTTATTTTTCTATTTGATAAACCATAAATAGATAGGTAACTAGCTAATTTCAACTTGATAATTTAGAGCAAAATTTTCAAATACTTAAATATTATTTACCGGTTGAAAATGATTAAATTTATAATCTTTATTCGTGCAGTGAGATTATTTTCTTGAACTTTCAAGACTTTCTTCTATTTTGTGAAGGTTATCTAAAGGACCCATTTTGCATTTTGGATATTATTTGAATCAATGATTTGACCAATCACAAATACAGTTTATACTATACTTAGCTGAGGATCAATCAAGAATACCCACAGAATTTCAAAAATTCTTGTTATTCAACTCTTGTGTATTCGTTAAACTGATTTGATTTTTTTTCGAACTTTACATGAAACACCTACAACAATATCGCATCTCGTTAATTATTTGTCGTTATTATTTCCCGCTGCTATGCGCGGGTACTCGCCTAGTACCCTATAAAGGGTGTATGATGATTGTTGAAAAAGTTGAAAAAATTCAACAATTGAATATATATGGAAATAGTGAATACAATGAAAGCAATTCATGTTAGTGAACATTGCTAAAGATCGTTTTTAATCTATTTTAAGTAGCTTTAAATGGGAAAAAAATACACACTATTCCAAATATTTACTACATTAAATATAACGAGACTAACTTAAGAAACTTGATATGGTTATCCTTTATTTAAGGTATCTTTAAAATAAATGTTAAAAGATATTGGTTGGAACATATTGCATTCTTAAAAAAAAGCTGGACATGGAACTTAAAAATGGAACATATTGCATTCACGAATGAAAACGGATTTTATGATAGGAAATACAATAAATTGTAATAAACACAAAAACATAAACATTTTGACTATCAATTGATTGCCAATCAAAACTATAGGAAAGACAACTATTTCCCAGTCACTTGAATCTCCCATGAACACTATAAAAGAAAAACAAACCGCACATAACATAAAACTCAGAAACTCACAGAACCTCACTTCTCTCTACAAACAAAAAACGGTAGTTGCCACCATATCCAGCGGTGCCACGATTTACACCATCTTAGCTTCGCCATCACTGATGGTTCGAATGATGTCTCGGTTGATGGTTTAAGGTTTTTAGAGGTTTTGATATGTGTTAACGTGTTGGAGTTTTTATCCCTAGCCACCCTTTCTTAATGGTTTTTGTTTGTGATGTTTGACTAAAAACCGCTCGACACACCCCTCCATCACTACTTCGGCTTCCATCATCTCTGTCTCCACTAGCTTTGACTTGGTTCATATAAACCATCAAAGATTTATTGTGCTTTCGGTTGTATGTAGTCTTAGAGGTAGATCTTTCAGTTTTGGTAGTCGTTTTGTGATCGTAAAAATATATGGGTTTGTTGTTTCTTTGAATCTGCTAAAAAGGTTCGTGTATTGCCATTGGTGGTATAAGTGGTTGCTTTGTTTATAGTTCAAAAAGTGGTTGACGATAAAGATGGCTAGGATTTGTTGATTTATTGTGAGTATGTGAATGTTTGTTGCGCATAAATTTATGTGTTTCATGTTTTGTTAAAATACTGTTTGTGACTTATTTTTGTTTCTTTGGCAATGATGACTGATCTTTTATATGATAAATTCATATAAACAAATTAAATTACACACCCCCAAATGGTAACTTTATTTCTTAATTGTTTATTACAAAGTTTATGATTATAGATAGCTTCATTGATATACTTATATTCATATTTGCTATTTCCTTCTACAGCACCAATATTACAAGGGATACGATCACATGTTCAAGATTCCTCGTCTCAGTTTGTAACATATACTGTCTTGTCACAAATATATTATGATACTTCTAATGCCAAAATGTACAAGTTTCAAATATAATAGTTAAATGTCTATATATCAAGCTGCAACGATTTTTTGGTCCAATTTCACAAACATATTTGAATATTTATGTTTCATTTATGACTTATTACAAATTTTTACTATAAAGCATTTACATAAAATTCTTATAAGTGAAAAAAAAATAATGAAATAGTTAAAAACTTAAATTCCTGAAATGCAATCATTATGAATTGAAATATTTAAAACATGGTCATGTGTTGAGACATAGTGTCAATCCGGTTTAATTATCGGGTCATGACTTTGATCACCGGGTTTACCTTCGGTCAAATCATCGGTCCACAGGTTCGATCACCAACCAATCCGGGCCATGTCACCGAGTTACCAGTTCGATAACCTAGCTTATGGTTAATTATACGTCGTTAAGCAATTTTCGTATCACGGTTTCAACCATCATATGAATTAGTATATCGTTAATCATATGTCGCTATGTAATTCCGCCGCTATACGCGGGTAATCGTCTAGTATCTTATAAAGAGCCTATATCAAAAGTTGAAAAAACTTAATTTTCAACAATTTCATATATAGAATTATTGAATTGAAAAATAATACAAAAGGAAATAATTGAATACATTGAACTAGAAAAATACAAGGCAACATTTAAAAACACAGTTGTGCAATGAAACGCATGGCAACATACAAATTAAATAGGCGACCTAAAATCTCACCTATGCAATCAAACGAATCTCACCTATGCAAAATTTCAACATTCGCCTATGCAATACAGAAATTGATCAAACAATACACGTATGGAAATGTTAAAAAAATTAATGCTAAAAATCATGTCTGTTTGAAAACATAAATTCCTAGAATAATCAAGTGTTAATACTCATAATGAAGAAAACCTCTAAACTTGGAATGTATATATATATATATATATATATATATATATATATATTATAAAGCCAAAAATGACATGACTCCAATGTTATTGAATCTTCTTTTAGAGATGAGATCCTAGTAGAATGGTCATTGATAAAAAAAAAATAAAGGAACACATCATGATCATTCATATTTTTTTAATCTAATGGCTAATATCAAAAGCCCAACCATATATATAACTTTAACAACACCTCTTATCCCTTATTTACTAAAAAAACTTTCTCTCTCTCTAGAAAACACACACAACCCATCTCCCACCAAACTCTAGCCGGAAATAAAAACCATCACCGTAATCATAAAAAATCTCGCCGAAAATCAAGAAACAATGATGGAGACCTTAACCACCATCACGACTTATTTTAAAACAACATACGCCATTGGAATCACATCAAAACGTGTCGGGATCACAAGAAAACTCGCCAGGAAATATCAACCTCGCCGGAAAATAATAAATCTCGTTAAAAAATGATATTGAGCAAAGAAGTTGTTAAAAGCATTAATAATGATGATTTGTACGTGGTAGATCTGAAGAAAAGAAGTTATTGGACATGATAATGGACTTGAATGAACAAAGAAGATGTTTCTTAAAAAAATTGCAGATCTAGAGGCTAAGAATATAAATCACATGTGATTCTAACTGAATCACATGTGATTCTCACTATGATTGTAATGTTGTTTGTATGGTATTATATTTTGTTTTGTTTTTTTATGGAAAAATATAAATCAAATATAATTTTTTCTTTGTTGTTGTAAACTAAATAACTTGTGATTCAATTTTGATCTATAAATGATAATTTAGATTATTGAGTTTGTTACATGATATTATAAATTATAAATTTGTTGTGAGATTATTTATCAAAATCACATGTAATTCTTATGTGAATCACATGTGATTCGTAAATGACTCACATGTGATCCATGTACATGGTAAATAAAACGTAGTACGAGTCACATGTGATTCTTATCAATCAAGTGCGATTTGTACAACATTTGATCATTCACAAAACTATTACTTTACAAATCACATGTTATTCAAAAGGCATTTTCTTTAATACATTTTACATAAATGACAACAAAACATTTGATATATTGACAGAATTACATGTGATTCAGAAAAAATCACATGTGATTCATCTAAAGTGGATTTGTTAGAAGAAGTTAAGGTTGCGAAATGCTTGAATCAATTGTAATGCAAGTAAAATCACATGTAATGCAAGCAAAATTACATGTAATTATCAACGAATCATATGTAATTCAAGCAAAATTACATGTGATTCGAACAAAATCGCATGTAATTCAAAAGGCAAATTGTTTTCTATATTTTACATAAGTGACAACAAAACATTTTTATATATTAACAAAATTACATGTGTTTCAAACAAAATCACATGTGATTCATCTAAAGTAGGTTTGTTAGAAGAAGTTAAGGTTTCGAAATACTTGAATCACATGTAATGCAATCAAAATCACATGTAATTATCAGCGAATCACATATAATTCAAACAAAATTACATGTGGTTCAGACAAAATCACATGTAATTCGTTATGTAATTTGCTTTCTGTATTTACATGAATGACAACAAAACTTTTTTATATATTGACAATTTTTACATATGATTCAAACAAAATCACATGTGATTCATCTAAAGTGGATTTGTTAGAAGAAGTTAAGGTTCTAAAATGCTTGAATCACATGCTTGAATAAAATCTCATGTGATTCGTATGTAAATCACATCTGATTTTGTGTAAATCACATGTGATTTTGTGTAAATTACATTTGATTTACACATAAAATAAAACTAAAAACAAAACTAAATCACATTTAAAAAAACAAGTTAATCACATGTAATTCAGACATAATCACATGTGATTCAGAGGGAATTACATGTTAAAAAGGGTAAATCACATTTGAAAAAACATTTTGTTTTAGAAGTTTTATTGTATATGTAAATCAGATGTAATTTACACAAAATCACATGTGACTTGCACATGAATCCCATGTGATTTGTAAATGAATAAAATTTATCATTCAACCTCCCATTTGTAAATTGTAAAATATATTTTACACATAATTATTTTAGTTTTATTGTATGTAATAATCACTTGCGATTTACACAAAATCACATGTGATCTGCACGAATGATGACATGACAACAGACGAGTACTTTGAAGGATGATCACATGAGAACAGACAAGTACTTTGAAGAATGACGCTTGTGCGATAATGGATCCTCCAAATTAGTGTCAACCAAGTTTTGCTTTGCCTACATAATTATGAAATATAAGCGCCGTAACTTAGTATTTTTTTATGTTTAGACGAGTACTTTGAAGTTTAATCTTAATTTTTATGTAAGTCTGAGTTATGTATTCAAACATAAAAACATGATATTGATGAATTTGCCTTTATTAGAACTTGATGTAGTCTTGAAAGTAACGTATCTTTCAAAGTAACATGACTTTGAAAGTGACATGTCTTCTTTTATTGATAAGAAATAACATACTTTATATTAAAAAAAATACAATCCTATCTTAAGCATGGATACATAAATGGCAGATCTTAATCATTTTGATTAAACGTAAGCATACAAATGATCACAAGTAACATATCTATGTAACGAAAGTATTGAGATGGTGGTAGTTGGGTGGTTGACGATGGTGTAGCAGATCTTGGTGGTTAGTGCTTGGTGATAGTGTAGCAAATCTAGTGTCATTTCTGGCGATGGGCGTATTAAGATGGCAGTGATGGATGGTTGACGACGATTAGCAAATCAAGGCGCTATGGTAGAACGTGAATGTTGATAAGTGAGAGAAAAAAATAAAAAAAGTAAATGTTATGTATTTAAGGTTGAAGAGATAATAAATGGTTTTTATCACTTTTGTCGAGAAAAAAAAGCAAAAATTCTCACTTCAACACGAGATAAAAAAAAGTTCGATGAGTTTTCTTTGAAAAAACAAACGAGTTCAATGTGATTGACATTTTTAAGATGTGATCCAAGGTATCGGTTACTAAAACCCTCTTATGTAGTACCTTGGAGACGACTTCACAAACAATTGCATTTTATCCATCCATTGACCAAGATGGACATAAGCAGTGACGAAGCAAGAAAATTAGGTGGTGAGGGGCAAAAAAAATATTCACGCGATTCCAATCGCATAAAAAAACGATAAAACTAGTGATGATCTCACGCCTCGTGATCGGCGTCGAAGTACCGGTCAAAAATAACCTAATTACCTTATACTAGATAGGGTAAGCGGGTATCGATCCACGAGGACTATGTGGTCTTAGTTTAAGTTTTGGGGTGATCACTGATCAATAAAAGTTTTGCTTTTGGAATCTAACGACTAAAATACTTTTGATAATAAAAATGCTGATTAAAAATTAAAATAATTATTAAGCTAATAATAAAGCTAGAAAAATAAAATAAAGATGTAAACAATTAAAAGAAAAATGCAATCTCTTCCAGCTCCTAATATTTGTGGTTGATCACACTTATGGATTATTAGAACTTTTTAGAACCGATTACAAAGATTATTTTGACTTAATATGAATGAAGTAATGTTGGTATTTATTATGTTTATCAATGACTCGCGATAATAAATCTTATATTAATCCAACCAATAATTATGTTTTAACAATTTATTTAGGTACAATTTATATCGATTATACGACCATCTTTTTCTTTAACTAAATAGAATAAGAATGAACCGTTAACTAATAATAAATTGTCTCGCACAAATAATTAAACATAATATTAAGTCAATAAAAATAATTTATAAATAAATCATAAACCAATGTAGTAAAAATATGATAATCCAAAAGTAATGATCAAACCATAAATAAAGTTACCGGAAGGAATTACAAAAAAATTAGTCGGACATCGCGGTGCACCCGACCCGCGATCTACTGTTTATCATAATGAAACAAAGAAGAATACTTTTCTTCTTTTCTTGTGTCGACCACATGCAAATCTCAATGTGTTGCTTCCAATTTGTTTGTTAATCGGGCCCCACCTTTCGTACCTTGTGTGATTTTTTTTTATAATGTTCGGACCCCACCTGACAACACCTTCAATCCAATATTCAGCCCCACTTTTTTTTTTCTAATCGACTGTTTGTATTGCGGCCAAAACACGACTTCTCAATCGTCTCTCTTTTTTTCTTTTTATAGTGTCCACCAGTGGGTTATTGGGTATTGGGCCCAAAAATTATTATTATTTATTTATTTCTTCTTTTATTCTTTTGGCATATAATAATTTTGGCCCAATAAAAAATAACCCAACATTAATAATTGCTCGAACGAACCGGGACAAATAAAAGATGACCGAAAATATTGCGACGCGCTCAAATCTTTTTCTTCAATATTTTTTCTTCATTTATCGGCGCTCACAATGTCTTTTCTCCAAAAAATTAATTAAGCGGCCATATTATTCCATTTTGCTCGTAACCTACATAATCACAAAACACACTCAAAGTACATATATAACGACAAATAAATATACAATTATGCTAAATTAACATGCTATGAGGTGTATACAAAATACACCAATCAAATCCCCTCGCACTTAACCTTTACTTGTCCCAAGTAAAAATAGAATAAAAATACACAAGAATGTTAATTTTATAATTTTAAATAATATCATTGAAATTCAATCAGGAAAGTCAAATTCAACCTCGTACACTAACAACTATTCTACATGAAAAATAATCCAAAATGATTACCAATATTTTTGTCCTTCTTAAACACTTAGCATAACCATTCCCATTGATTCCATTTACTTTATATTTCATATAATTAACCATGTGTCCAACGTACCTAATGCACACCTATAATCAATCTAAACATTAATCTAGAACAAGAGGTGAGACTATCGTACACCTTTTATAACATTGGAGTTTTTATACCATAAGAGCACATCATAGTTTAGCTTACATACTTCTACTTCCTTTCTTCTTTCTTTTTTTCACAAAATTATTTTTTTTTTCCTTTCACATCACACATAAGCTCTTTTTTTTAGCCATTCGGGACCGTTTCTTATACAAGTCATCCCGAACGCTTTATACACTCCTTTCAAGGTTGATATAAAGACCAATTATTCAGAAAAATGAATATCTATCCTATAGGTGCATACTAAGACACATTGACACATGAGAACCGGTTAATTTATCCGTTTTAATTAAATGGGAATAACTATGCTTCGTTCCTACTGGTACATCATATGATGGAGTTACCTACCACATAGTCTAATTAATCAATGCACTAAATTAAACTAATCTTCCTAATTTCATTACAACAATACAAGGATTGGGTTATTTCACATAAAATTTTCTCAGCTAAGTGCAATGCTATCCATCATAAAAATTGGCGTCTGACCCATGCTAACAACTAAAGTATCACCTTGCGCGGGTGACGAATCAGATAGGCAAGCCCAGCATATGACTACCACCAATAATTATGACAGTTCTCCAACTCTTTTCTAAGGCCACCGTGCGCGGGTGGCGAGCCGAATAAGATCAATTTCAAATGTCTTAACCCAATAATTATATTACCATATTGCATATTATTTATTCAAACTTTCTACTCGATCTAAGAAAAGGTAAGTAGAGGAAATTCAACCGGCGTGGTTTGATCATCTAAATTATACATATGCCTAACTACATGCAAACAATCAAATCAATTCAATAACCAAATTATACAATGGAATCAGGTGCACCTGATAATTATAGCCAAATCCTCTAGCTTGCTCCAATAAATCATCCACAAGCTAATCTTCAGAATCTGCAAATACTCAACATACATATATGTAGAAGAAACTTCCACATCTAATTAGCACAAGACTCTTATAATGTGATTTAAAATTTTAAAAATTTTCAATTTTTCCCAAAAATCACATTTTAACCCTTTTTGACCAAAATTTCACACAAAAACATGTAACACATGTGCCACCCCCTCAACTTAAAGCATTGCATTGTCCCTAATGCAAAAACTTTAAATTGAAATTTTGGTTAAAAATCAGTTTGAAAAACTAACACAAAAACAAAACCCTAACTCACTTTTGTAGGAATCACGGTTGCATTTAGCATATGCAACAAGCCTTTAAACCACCCGGTAGCCCGACTGGACGAGTTTTGTCTCGTGAGGGTTTGTAGTGAACACACCCACAAAGTTTCACAAACCACAGATTGCCTCCCGCGAAGCGCTAAGTTTACCGTCTTCAGCCAGACATAACTCGTATGAGCTATTGAGACGGTTGGGGTGGTTCCAAGTAAACCACATCCACCGTTTCCATTTGATCACTCTCCAACTCAACATACGGCTTCAAACGGTGTCCATTAACTTTAAACGGCTCTCCACCCACAATATTTTTTATTTCAATGGCTCCGTGTGGAGAGACTTGAGTCACAACGTATGGACCCGTCCATTTACTTCTCAACTTTCCAGGAAAAAGCTTAAGTCTAGCATTGAATAACCAAACTTTTTGACCAACCAAGAAGGACTTCTTGGTGATGTGTCGATCATGAAAAGCTTTGGTTTTCTCCTTATAAATCCTAGAACTCTCATAAGCATCACGTCTAATCTCATTTAGTTCAGATAATTGAAGTTTCCTAGAACTACCCGCTTTCTCTAAATCCAGATTAACGGTCTTAATCGCCCATTCAGCCCTATGCTCTATCTCAACCGGTAAATGACACGCCTTGCCATATACCAACTTATACGATGACATACCAATAGGAGTCTTAAAAGCCGTCCTATATTCCCACAAAGCATCATCTAACCTCAAGGACCAATCTTTCCTATCACTACGAACGGTCTTTTCTAATATTCGCTTAATCTCCTTATTAGATACTTCCACCTGTCCACTAGTCTGTGGGTGATAAGGGGTAGCTATCTTATGATTAACTCCATAGTGTTTCAATAATTTCCCAAATCTAAAGTTCTTAAAGTGGGAACCCCAATCACTAATGATAGCCTTAGGAATTCCATGCCTAGCAAAGATATTCTTCTTAACAAACTTAAGAACTACACTATGGTCATTGGTTCTAGTTGCCTCAGCCTCTACCCACTTAGACACGTAATCAACTGCCACTAAAATGTACACATTGCAATGGGAAGTGGGGAATGGTCCCATAAAGTCAATACCCCACACGTCAAAGATCTCAACAACAAGTATGGGATTCATAGGCATTTGATCATGCCTTGAAATCCCACCAACTTGTTGGCAACGAATACATGCTTTTACAAAAGACTGGGCATCCTTGAAGATAGTCGGCCAAAAGAAACCGCTTTGTAGGACTTTATGCCCAGTTTTCGTAGCACCAAAGTGAACACCACATGCATAAGAATGGCAGTGAGCCAATATGTCCATATGCTCATGGTCAGGAACATATCTCCTAACGACTTGGTCAGCACACACCTTATAGAGCTCCGGATCCTCCCAAAAATAATGCTTCAACTAGGAGAAGAAGTATTTTCTTTGTTGCTTGGACCAAAACTCCGGAAGTTTTTTAACTACAAGATAATTAACTATGTTTGCGTACCAAGGAACCTTAGAAACCTCAAATAGGCTTTCATCCGGAAAGCTTTCCTTAATCACATTAGAAGGGTTGAATGGCGGAGGGATAATTCTAGACAAATGGTCGGCAACTACATTTTCTGACCCCTTTTTATCCTGATTTCAAGATTAAATTCCTGTAAAAGCAAAATCCACCTAAGAAACCTCGGTTTTGTCTCTTTCTTAGTCAACAAATGTCTTAAGGCACTATGATCTGAAAATACTATCACCTTAGAATGCCCCCAAATATATGACCTAAACTTATCAAGAGCAAAAACCACGGCTAACAACTCTTTTTCAGTAGTGGTGTAATTCATTTGAGCTTCTGAAAAAGTCTTACTAGCATAAAAGATCACAACGGGTTTCTTATCGACCCGCTGTCCTCGAACCGCCCCAACGGCAAAATAACTCGCATCACACATGATCTCGAAAGGCTTCGACCAATCAGGTGCTTGCAGAATAGGGGCTTCTACAAGCTTTTGCTTAAGCATGTTGAATGCTTTAAGACACGATTCATTAAAGTCAAAGCGTGCATCTTTTAAGAGTAGATTGCAAAGAGGCTTTGATATAGCACTAAAATCTTTAATAAATCGCCTATAGAACCCGGCATGACCAAGAAAAGATCGTACACCTTTGACGGTAGTGGGAGGAGGAAGGGTTGAAATTACTTGAACTTTGGCACGGTCAACCTCAAATCCTTTTTCAGACACAACATGCCCTAATACAATTCCCTCTAGAACCATGAAATGGCTCTTCTCCCAACTAAGCACCAGATTTGTTTCGGTGCATCTTTTTAACACACTTTCAAGCTGATCAAGGCAGCTTTCAAAGGACTGACCAAAGATGGAGAAATCATCCATAAATATCTCTACAGATTCTCCAACCATGTCAGAAAAGATACTCATCATGCACCGCTGAAAGGTAGCGGGTGCATTACACAGACCAAAAGGCATTCTTCGAAATGCAAACGTTCCATAAGGACATGTAAACGTAGTTTTGGCCTGGTCATCAGGATGGATGGGTATTTGATTATAACCGGAGTACCCATCCAAGAAGCAATAGAATTTCTTACCAGAAAGCTTCTCAACTATTTGATCAATGAAGGGTAGTGGGAAGTGATCTTTAGATGTGGCATTATTCAACTTACGGTAATCTATACACACTCTCCACCCAGTGACTGGTCGGGTTGTGAGTTTTTCCCCATTTTCGGTTTCAACAACGGTGATTCCGGCCTTTTTAGGCACCGTTTGAGTAGGACTTACCCATTTACTATCCGAGATGGGATAGATGATACCGGAATCTAACCATTTAAGAACTTCCGTCTTGACTAGCTCTTTCATATTAGGATTCAGACGTCTTTGCGCATCTCTTGCTGGCTTAACATTCGGGTCCGTAACAATTCGATGCATACATAATGAAGGGTTGATCCCCTTCAAATCTGCAATCGTCCATCCTACTGTTGCTTTGTAGTTGGAAAGCACTTTTAGAAGTGCTTCCTCTTGTGATTCAGAAAGATCAGAAGCAACAATTACGGGTAAAGTATTGTTAGGACCTAGAAAAGCATATTTGAGATTAGATGGCAAAGGTTTTAGTTCAAGAGTTGGAGGCACCTCTAGAGACGGCTTCGTGGTCGTGTCAAAAGTAGAAGGAAAGGGCTCCACTTTATAAGACCAAGGTGGTTTTTGATGGTCCAAAGAACTGACCAAACACTCGTGAATCTCTTGAACTTCAGCAACATCAAGAATCTCCTCATTCTCACCAGTTAGATATAATTCTAAAGGATCATCCTTAAGCATACGGGATGCATGCTTTTGGACTTCCTCATCAATTACATCTACTTGGTAACATTCATTCATCGTAGGAGAATTCATAGAATTAAACACATTCAATCTTAGCTTCTTATTACCGAATGCAATATCCATGGCGCCAGTCCGACAATTAATCCTAGCATCTATTATGGCTAAGAATGGGCGCCCAAGGATAATAGTTGGTTGAACATCTTTGTATTGTGACTCGGTGTCCATAACAAAGAAGTCAACTGGGTAATAGAAATCATCAACTTTCACAATAACATCCTCTAAGATACCTCTAGGAATTTTGGTAGATCGATCGGCTAAGGAAATAATGGTGTCTGTCTTACGAAGAGTACCTAAGTCATACTTATCAACCAAACTAGCAGGAAGGATGTTGATACTAGAACCAAGATCAAGGAGCGCCTTCTTAATGGCAATATTTCCGACCACAACTGAAATCAACGGTGCTCCAGGATCTTTAAATTTAGGAGGAAGGGAGCTAGATAAGACTGCACTAACATGCTCAGTTAGGCCAATCTTTTTAGGCAACGACACCTTCAGCTTCCTCTTCTGGGTACACAAGTCATTTAAAAACTTGGCATATGCAGGAATTTGCTTGATAGCATCAATAAGGGGGAGATTGATCTTAACTTGTTTGAAAGTCTCCCACATATCCTCAGCGTGAGGACCCTTTTTAGCTAACCTTGCAGATGTCGATTTCTCCAAAGCCGTAGGGTAAGGTGTGCTGGACACACCACCCTTCCCAACTTCGGGAGATTCAGTAGCTTTAGGATTCGATGTTGTTTGTTTAGGAAAATCATTTAACAAATCATTCACCAACTCAGAATCGAACTTAACATTATCAGAATTTTTACCTTCAACAATGATTTCGTCATCAGTAACGAAATCCTCGACATCAGGAGAATTTAGAATTCCCTTGTCATTGTTGTAGATTTTACCGTTTCGAAGAGTTGTCACCATATTCACATGCTTATTTCCATTTCCATTCGGTAGCCTTCCCTCATCTCTTTTGCTTAATTGATCCGCCAATTGACCAACTTGTCTCTCAAGAGCTGCAATAGATTTAGTAGTGGTCTCGTGTCTTTGATTAGTGACCTCAAATTTTCTATTAATCTCTTGATTGTTGGTAGACAATGAATCCATAAGCCTATCAAACTTTCGGTCAAGATTCAAGAGACGGTTGTCATCTTGCCCTTGGCCCTGATTTGGATATTGTTGTTGTGGCGTATGATTGTAAGAATTTTGTTGGAAGTTAGATGAATCGCCACCCTCGTACCTTGGTTTGTAACCATAGTGTTGTTGTTGGGTATTATTAGGGCGATTGTCTTCATCTTTCCAACGGAAGTTGGGGTGATTGCGCCATCCAGGATTGTAACTTTCGGAGAATGGGTCATTTCGTGGACGACCACCATAGACTCCATTTACCACCTCATTTGGTGGCGCCCCCCAACTTTGACAATTATCGACAGAGTGACTTGGATCACCACACATTGAACACCCACTATGCGACACATTAGACACATTTGGTCCACCTTTTCCTAGATTTTTCAACAAAAGATCAACTTTCTTACTTAACTCGCTAATTTCAGAATTTGTGCCACGTTGGTTAGACAAAAAATTGGCGGAAGATGGGTGGTTGTTTCGATCCACTGAAGCTTGGGTCTTGGAACCTTTGATTAGTTTTTCAAAAAACTCCCATTCTTCCTCCATAGGTCGCGAGAAAAACATACCCCCACTAGTGGCCATCACAAATTGTTGGTTGTTATAATCCAACCCATCATAGAAGACTTTCACAAGCTCCTATTTTGGAACATCGTGATGAGGGCAAGTTCTTAATAACTCCTTAAGTCTACTAAATGCTTCATGAAACTGCTCGCCTGGGGTTTGACGAAAGGATTTAATCTTATTCCTAATGGCAGCAGTTTTACTTATAGAGTAAAATTCCTCAAAAAAAGCAGACTGCATTTCAGACCATGAGTTAATACTACCTGGCTCAAGAGATGAGAACCAGTCCTTAGCTTGATCTTTAAGAGAAAAAGGAAAAAGGCGAAGTCTTACCTCATCCTTAGTAATGTTATTAACCTGATGTGTGTCAGCAATTGAGAAGAATCCTCGCAGATGTGCGTATGGCTCCTCACGACCTCTAAACACTGGAAAGATTGCTATGAGGTTCGGCTGGATCTTGAAGTTACTTGTAACCCCTCTAACCGGATTCGGATAAATGATAGGCGAAGGATCCTCGAAGATCCCTGGCCTGTAATAAGAATCAACACCCCGTGGTGGGGATTCTTCTCCGCTACTACTTGCGCTAGCACCTCCGCCAACATCTTCGTCACCTGGCATTTTAGCGAAAAGCTCTGCTAAACCTGAAAAATCAAGATTAGTAGAAAATTGTCGAAACGTCTTTCTTCTTAACCTTGCACTTTTCTCAACCTAAGGATCGTAAGCTAACGGTGATGTACGTCCCGATCTTCGTGTGCGCATACACTAACCTGCACACTCACAAGAAACAAAACAAACAAACAAAACAAAACAAAACAAGAAAAATAAAATCTTTTTGTATTTTTGTATTTTATTAAAGAAAAATATTAACAAAAACTTAAACAAAAAGCTCACTGAGTCCCCGGCAACGGCGCCAAAATTTGATCAGCGTCGAAGTACCGGTAAAAAATAACCTAATTACCTTATACTAGATAGGGTAAGCGGGTATCGATCCACGAGGACTATGTGGTCTTAGTTTAAGTTTTGTGGTGATCACTGATCAATAAAAGTTTTGCTTTTGGAATCTAACGACTAAAATACTTTTGATAATAAAAATGCTGATTAAAAATTAAAATAATTATTAAGCTAATAATAAAGCTAGAAAAATAAAATAAAGATGTAAACAATTAAAAGAAAAATGCAATCCCTTCCAGCTCCTAATATTTGTGGTTGATCACACTTATGGATTGTTGGAACTTTTTAGAACCGATTACAAAGATTATTTTGACTTAATATGAATGAAGTAATGTTGGTATTTATTATGTTTATCAATGACTCGCGATAATAAATCTTATATTAATCCAACCAATAATTATGTTTTAACAATTTATTTAGGTACAATTTATATCGATTATACGACCAACTTTTTCTTTAACTAAATAGAATAAGAATGAACCGTTAACTAATAATAAATTGTCTCGTACAAATAATTAAACATAATATTAAGTCAATAAAAATAATTTATAAATAAATCATAAACCAATGTAGTAAAAATATGATAACCCAAAAGTAATGATCAAACCATGAATAAAGTTACCGGAAGGAATTACAAAAAAATTAGCCGGCCATCGCGGTGCACCCGACCCGCGATCTACTGTTTATCATAATGAAACAAAGAAGAATACTTTTCTTCTTTTCTTGTGTCGACCACATGCAAATCTCAATGTGTTGCTTCCAATTTTTTTGTTAATCGGGCCCCACCTTTTGTACCTTGTGTGAATCTTTTTTTTTATAATGTTCGGACCCCACCTGACAACACCTTCAATCCAATATTCAACCCCACTTTTTTTTTCTAATCGACTGTTTGTATTGCGGCCAAAACACGACTTATCAATCGTCTCTTTTTTTTTCTTTTTATAGTGTCCACCAGTGGGTTATTGGGTATTGGGCCCAAAAATTATTATTATTTATTTATTTTATTTATTTATTTCTTCTTTTATTCTTTTGGCATATAATAATTTTGGCCCAATAAAAAATAACCCAACATTAATAATTGCTCGAACGAACCCGGACAAATAAAAGATGACCGAAAATATTGCGACGCGCTCAAATCTTTTTCTTCAATATTTTTTCTTCATTTATCGGCGCTCACAATGTCTTTTCTCCAAAAAATTAATTAAGCGGTCATATTATTCCATTTCGCTCGTAACCTACATAATCACAAAACACACTCAAAGTACATATATAACGACAAATAAATATACAATTATGCTAAATTAATATGTTATGAGGTGTATACAAAATACACCAATCATCTCGGTCCACATAGACCACTTTTTATCGAATTTAATCTTTTTCGTGATGTAACTTACACGATAGTTAACAGTAATCTACCATTTGTTGAAGGAAAGAATAAAACGTAAAACAACAATCAAAAAATATAAATACAACATGATTAATCAAATGATAGATCACTGTTAACTATCAAATAATAGATCACGGTTAAGTATCAAATGATAGATCACTGTGAACCATTCAACATACTATAAAACGGTCTATTTGTTGATAAAAATGTATAAAAACTATACGTAAACGATGGGTCACTATTTTTGAATTATTGTACATTCCGTATACTATCTAAGAAAAGGACCAAGTGCCCTACTTGTTTGGCTACTGATATGTTTACAAAATGTAGATAATTCAAACTTTACATATACATATTTAGAAATATCTAAATTTATTTGGATATTAAATTTTATTTAGACACCAAAGGTTAATTTTCATTTTTTTTATCCGTTTTAATCCAATTCTCAAATTAAACAGAAAATTTATTTTTACTTTTTTTTAAACATGAATATCACTTAAACCGTTAATCGTTATGCGAAAAAAATATACCGCTGCGAAGAGGAATAAGTAAAATTTTACCAATTGACTTTTGGAAGGGATTAAGGAAGTTGCTAGTGAGAATCAATCGGCGTTTATACCGGGAAGGCGCATCTCGGGTAATATCCTTATTACTCAAGAATTAATGTGTAGTTATCATTGGAATATAGGTCCCCTCGGGGTGCATTTAAGGTTGACATCCAAAAAGCATATGACACGGTAGATTTGCAATTTTCAGAGCTCATCGTTAATCACTTTGGGTTTCCAGCTCAAATGATCAAATGGATTATGATATGTGTAACGTCAACCACTTTCTCTCTTAGCACTAATGAGGAGATTCATGGGTTCTTAAGGGTAAGAGAGGGTTAAGGCAGGGTGATCCGATCTCGCCATATCTCTTTACTTTAGTAATGGAGGTGCTCACCCTTATGTTTCATAGGAAAGCTCGTAATTCGGATGGTTTTCGATATCACAAGCAGGGTGAAGAGATAATTATGCTTTGCAGATGACCTTTTTATTTTTGCTAGAGGGGATGTTGTTTCGGCCAAGGTTATTTTGGATTCTCTTGATGAGTTTAAAGGTGTTTCGGGGTTGATTCCTAGAATTCCAAAAAGCACGGCTTTCTTTTGCAATGTGCTAAATCATGTCAAATTGAAGATTCTTAGTTTAATGTTTGTTCAAGGGTCGTTACCGACTAAATATCCTAGAGCCCCTCTCATTTCGTCAAGGCTTCTCAATAGGGATTGCAAGATCCTTGTTGACAAAGTAAGAGTCGTACGAGAGATTGGAAGAATAAGTCCCTCTCGTTTGCGGGTCGTCTTCAGTTGTGTAAGTCCGTTTTGTCTTCTATGCATGTGCATTCGGCCTCCGTTATAGTTATTCCAAAAGGCATTATTGATGATATTCATCAAGCGATACGGGGGTTCCTTTGGTATAATGGAGATTATCGTTGTGGCAAAGCTAAAGTAGCATGGAAGGATATTTGTCTTCCTCTAAGTGAGGGAGGGCTAGGGCTGCGGAGTCTTGATATATTTAATATAGCCTTAATGACAACTCATATATGGAATATCGTTTCGAACAAGGAGTCGCTTTGAGTCCGGTGGATTCACATGTACAAGTTGAAGGGTCGATCATTTTGGGATGTTTCAATCAAACCGTATGCAAGCTCAAGTTGGTTAAAATTTCTTCAAATGCGTGAAACTGTTCATCCTTTCTTTTGGAAGAAAGTGGGTAATGGACAAACCATGACTTTTTGGCATGATCATTTGTGTAATCTCAGTCCGCTCCACCAATATTTATCGCCTCTAGATATTAATAGAGAGGGTTTATTTCTTAATGATTTGGTAGCTGCCATGGTCAATCAAGGTGCGTAGAGGTTACCGCAAAGCTGGTTACTTAAAGCTCCTAACTTGTCACTTCTTCCAGTCCTTGCTGTATGTGACGCTATGGAGGATTCTCTTCGTTGGAGGGATACTAATAGCAAGACTTCTGATTTTTCTGTTAGTATCGTTTGGGATATGCTTCGGCTAGAGAGCCAACTGTTAGTTGGTATCGTGTGGTATGGTTTTCGCATGGTATTCCTAGACATGCCTTTCATGTATGGTTGATAATGCGTTGGTGCCTTAAAACGCAAGATAGGCTCCATCAATGGGATGTCGGACCCACTGTAGATATTACGCAACTTGTATGCCCTTTGTGTGAGTCTCACCCGGATTCGCACGACCATCTATTTTTTAAGTGCATGTTTGCTTCGCAAGTGTGGGTTATGGTTCGAGGTTTGGCTGGGATGGATTATGTCCCTCCTCGGTTGGAAGACATTGTGACTTGGATTACTCATAGGGCATCTAATCATAATGTGGTTAGTGTTGTTGGAAGACTTCTATTTGTTGTTGCTGCTTATTTCATTTGGAGCGAAAGAAACAATAGGCTATTTAAAGACACCAAGAGGAAGCCGGAAGACATCAGAGATATGATCATGGCAACAATTCGCTTAAAACTTATTACCTTTCGTTACAAAAACATTTCCATGGTTCAGTCTCTTTTATCGAAGTGGGATACGCCAACTGGGTTTAGGGTTTATGGAAGTGAACCGAATTAGTCCTTGTATACGTTCTGTTTTTCGGGTTATTTTGTAGTTCATGTAATCCAATTATGGTATGTCACAATTGTTCGGTAGTTCAAGCTTAGCTTGAGGTTAATGTGGCACCTTGCCACACTCCATTGTACTTAAACTTTTCTCTTTGATTAATACATTTACCGGGGTAACCCTTTACCTAAAAAAATAAATAGTTAATATAAGTGATAAACACAAGTTTATAACGAGTTCTCAGTATTTTCGATCAAATTTGCAGGTTTTCGACAAGTTTGGCATCCCTTGACTGTCGTTAATCATAATTGACCGCCATTAATCGTCTTTTCATTAATCGGCAAGGTTGAGGGCCTTGTAGCGATTAATCGGCCTTGTATATTTTTTTTTGCAACACTGAACCTAATATATCATGACAATGTTTTGAAATAACCATTTAGGAGTTGTATGAACTAAATTCAACCTATCCAACTGTTTTCTCTTTTAGCTATACATCTTATATTTATTTCATTCCAGATACCAATTCATACATAAAATACAAGTTTCTTAAAATCAGTTTGAGTTAATGGCTTTCAACTCGGTTTTTCTAGCAAGAAAACATTTGCTTTTGTCTTAAACCGGTTTAAAGTAACTAATTGACTTCCCCGATCCTAACCTTAATCGATCAGGCCAATCCCAAAAATTATTTAATATGTACAAATTGAAGTGTTGATATTGAAACTTATGGTTTATAAGAATTAAATATAAATGAGGAAAAGTATGATTATGTTTTATGAGACCTTGAATGGACTTCTAGATACCTTTGGCCGAATAAGTCAATTGAAATAAGGGCTACTTCTTGAGCCCAATTAAATAATATATTGAGCCCAAGTCACTTGTAACATTATTGGATGTAACTTATTATTTTAAGAACGACAATTCTGAGTTAAACAATCCAAACGGGGAGGTCTCGGAACTCGAACTACTAGAAGAGACTCGTAAAAAAAGACCCATAGAACTCACGATGATTCCGGGAAAAATGGGTATAAGTCAATCGAATATAACTTATAAGCATAGTATAATAAGAAAGGAGTATGTCCCCATTAACAACACGTTTAGTAACTTTATGTCGGGGGTTAGAGCCTAAAGGGGTTAAGTTTGAGTTATTTACATATATGTTTGATTTGTATGTGGTCGATGCGTTAAAAATGCTAATCGGTTGCAGTGGCGGAGGTAGGGAGGGGTCAAGGGGTCGTCCGACCCCCTAACGAAAAATTATAGTGTAAATTTTCTAAAATTGATATGAGCAAAATCTCATATCAATTAATCAACAAATCACCCTAAAACACATAGCAAATACCTAACTTTTGTGCTATAAAGCAGTATTATGTGGTATGTTTTGTGTTTGTGCTTTAATAGGTAACAAGGATAAAATTTCAAGCAAACAAGTGGAAATCAAGCTCATTTATGATGAAAAGACAAGAGAAGGATCAAAGATGACAAGCCTTTGAAGATGAAGGACCTATTTTGACAATATTCAAAAGTTAAAGGACTTAAATGCAAATTTTGGAAAAGTCAAGATTAAAGTTAAACTTGGTCAACCTTCAAGTCAACTAAGTCAATGGACTTAAATAGTCAAGAATACAAGTCAAAGGACCTAAATTGCAAAAAGAATGAAAAAAGGAGCTCAATTGAATATTCTGCCAAAGAGAGGGACTGAAAATGCCAATTCTACTTAAAGTTCGGATCAATCCATGTGTATACTCTCTCATCCAATCAGAATGCAAGGAAAATGGGTTTTGGATTGCCAAACAAGCTGACAACTGGCCTGATTTTAGTATTTTTACACTTGATTAGGGAATCAAGGTAATTAGGGTAAGTATTAAACACGTGATTTAGCAAAACCACAAGTAAATGACCGTAAGTGTAAGAAACGAGTTCGTTCTCAAGGAGGCTAGTGTGTTATGTGTGTAATGATTTGGATTAATGGTTTGTGATTAATATTACCAAAGAAGAGAAGAAAAATGAAGACGTATAATGGAAAATTACACTAAGACGTGAAAGACGTAAAACCGTAAAAAGGGTAAAATTAAAAATTTATTCTAAAAAATTACCAAAAATCCCTAAAAATGCACTAAAATATTCTAAGGGTTTACAAAAAAATCAAAACTTGCTAAAACCATTTATTTAATTAATTATTAATTTTTTAATGCTAACTAAAGCCCTAAAAATCAAAATTAACTAATAAAAAGTCCAATGGTCTTAAACTTTGTAAACCTCTAAAATAACCTAATTAAACTAAAAAGTAGTTTTCAAAATTTTTAAACCACTAAAAACTATTTTTAAATAACTAAAAACTATTAAAAACTATAAAAACCTAAAATAATTCTAGAAAATAACTGAAAGATGCTAAAACTATTTGGAAAGTTGCAAAAATCCTAATTAAGTGTCTAGAACCTAGGAAAAATATAAAAACATGAAAAATCAGACTTTTAATTTTTAATAATAAAATAATAATAAAAATCCAAAAATCTTAAAAAAATCTAAAAAGTTGCAAACTAGCTTATTTTAACCTAAATAATACAAAAATAAACTTGAAATTACCTAAATACCCCTAATGGGCCTTCAAATGGGCCAAAGTCCAAAACAGACCCCTTATTGGGCCAAATTAAGCCCAATAAGAAAAATGCTTATAAAACGGCCCAAAAGCTCCTACTTGACTCAAAATTCGATTCTAAACAACTTTTTTCAAAGGCCCAAGAGCTGAAAATGCCTTTAAGCTAGCTTATTTCACCACATCTTATTCTTAATGGGCTTTTTGGCCATTAAGCCATAAGTTGATGCCATAAGCTGAAATTAAACACACAACCTACTCTTGACCTAATTAAGCTATTTGCAAAAAGAAATTTTAAAAAATTCCAAGAAATAAGCCTGAATAAGCTAAAAGCTATCTTCACAAAACGACAAAATAGTCGTTTTCGAGTTCTAGGTTATTTCAAGAGCTGATTCAAGTTGCTTTAGATTTCAAATAGCTTAACTAAGCTTATGAACCAAAAAACTTTCAAAAATATACACTCAATAAGCTGGAATAAGTCAATAAGCAGTTTGCTGAAAGTCAACTTAATTCGTTTTCTAGTCAAAAGTCAAAGTCAAACCCTAGTAAGCTCCAGTTCAAACAAATGGGTCAAATGAGGAAGACCTATCACAAAAGATAAGTTGTTGCACGTTTGGATAAGCTAAAATAGCTTATTAATAAGCTGAATGCAAATTAACACTAACAAGGGTAACTTTTGATTGTTGAGCAGTGGGAACTTTTCCCCCTGCTTGACTTTCTTGACTTTTTGTCGTTAGTGAATTTTTGTTGGATTCAAGTTACACAAAGGCACCCAAATGATCAGTTAATCATAAGGAGTCAATTAAAACAAGAAAAACACAAATTCACACAGCCAATTGATACAGTTAATTCAATTAAGCACCAGACCTAGCCCAGATATGAACAAGTTAAGCAAATTTGGTCAAAAAGCACTTAGAGCAGGAATAAGCTATCCAAACTTCACCAAAAGCATACACAAGCTATATCTAACTCAAATGAACATAGATTAACAGGTTTCATGCAATGGTTACAAGATTTGAGCAAGATTCAAGCACTTAAAACTCATTGATAAACAACACTTGCAGGTTAAGTCCACTTGCTGATATACTTGACCAATAAGCCAGATTCAAACACTCAAATCTCTTTGATAGGTTATGAAAACTTTGATTTAACAGCTTATATCCCTAAACATGCATATACTATAAGTACTCCCAAAATTTTATGTCAAAACAGTGTTGGGAATAAAATATGGGTCAGATCACCAAACGCTGATAAGAAGAAAGTCAACGCTGATAGATTGATTTTGGACGCTGATAGAAGTCAACGCTGACAGCCTTGAAGATTGACACTGATAGAATATCTTTTGTTTATTTGTTTCTTTATTTATGTATGGTGAAGATAAGCACGACATTGTATTTTCTATTATTATCTTTACCTAGAATAGTTGATTCATAGCTTATTGTACAAGACTTCTTGTTCTATAAAAGAAGGTCTTTTAGGTTAAAGTTATATATCAGTTTTCATAGTATTCGCAAGTTAAACCTTTCATTGTAATCAACACGATTATTCTAATACAAGTGAAAGTTTGTTTAACATCATTGTGTTTTAGATCAAGTGTTAATTCCGCATAACACTTTGTTACTTTATTCATAAGCAAAGGTTTCTCTACGTGTAGTACTTGATCTAATCTCGTATACACAAAGCTAATCGATCTAAGTTTGGGATCAACAAGTGGTATCAGAGCTTGTTGAGAAACTTTTGATCTTTAAGTAACGCAGAACCCTAAAACACCAAACCCTAAAAACCCTAAAATCTCAAAACCCTAAAAACACCATGTCTGGCACAAATCAACCTCCTGCTTTGCTACAAAACAACTTCTCAAATCCTAGTATCAAAATTCCCATGTTTGATGCCAGGAACTTTGAACTTTGGAAGTCCAATTTTGAGCAATACATAGCTATTCATGACTACACTCTTTGGGAAATTATCGAATATGGGAACACATTCGATAAAGCAGCAAAGATTACTGCTGCTATTGAGGCAAGGTCAGCTATTCCTAATTGTCCAGAAGCTGATAAAGTGGAAAAGCCTGATGATGGGAGAGCAGTAGCTGTTGAAGACATAGCCAAGAAGAGGGTGGACATGAAAATTTTGAACATCTTGAAACATGCCCTAGGTCATGAGAATCAGCATAAGTACAAACGTTTTGATTCTGCCAAAGAGCTTTGGGAAGCTCTTGAAGTAGCACATGGTGGCAATGCTGACACAAAAGAAGAAAAGAAGAAGCAACTCTTGCATGAGTATGCTGTCTTTAAAGCTCAACCTAATGAGAATCTCAGCAGTGTGAGAAGTAGACTTCTTGACATCACAAGTCAACTTTCCTTCATGGGAAAACAGATTGATGACCCTGAATTGAATGCTACTTTTCTCAAAAGCCTTGGTGATGTATGGAAGATTGAGACAAGATCTATTCTTGTCAATAACACCCACAAGACTTCCAGGTTTGATGACATCTTCAACAAGTTAAGGCTGTTGGAGAATGAATGGCAATTGGAGAGTGATAACAAATCTTCAAGCAGCAACATGGCCTTCTTTTCACAAAGTGAAGGCCAATTTGATTCCATGAACTTTTATGGACATTCAGCCTCTGGATCTCAAGGTGTCAGTGCTGGATGTCAATCTGTCAGCGCTGGATCATATCCTGTCAACGCCTTGTACTCAAGCGCTGACACACACAATCATGGCGCTGATAGAATTAAACCTGCTGGTTTTGATCTTGATACTGTGTGTGCCTTCATTGCTTCTTTGCCTAGTGATTCAAGGATCACTTATGAAGATCTTGAGCAGATAAGTGATGAACAATTGGAAGAGATGGATATAAAGTGGACTATGGCTCTTGTAAGTTTAAGAGCAAACAGGTTCAACAAAAGGTTCAAGAAGAAGATGACCTTTAATGCTAAGGATGTTGCTGGATTTGACAAGTCCAAGGTGGAGTGCTACAACTGTCATAGGATGGGGCACTTTATGAGGGAATGTAGATCTCCAAGGAGATCTGATGCTGGGAAGCCTTCTAGCCAAATGATTAAGAACCCAGATCCCAAGGCCATGGTTGCTGTTCAACAAATTGATGGCGTTGGGGAATGGGATTGGAGCTGGATGGCTAAGAATGAGGAAGAGGACAGAGCTTTGGTTGCTGAAGTTAAAGAAGAGCATGCTGAATATGCTCTCATGGCACACTCCTCCTCTTCATCAGATAATGAGGTATATGATGATGCTTTCTGTTCTAAGGGTTGTCGTTTAAATACTGAAAAATCAAAACAAGAGATAGTTAAGTTATTAGATGAAGCAAGTACTCTAAGGTGCAAATTATCTAACTATCAAATTGCTCTTACCCAAACAGAAAAGACTGTAACTGAGTATAAGAAAATGGAGTTTGATTTAAAGGATCAAATAAATATCTTAAAACATGAGTTACATCAGAGTAAGGATGTTCAAGATATAGTAAATAGGGTTAATCTTGATTTGATAGCTCAGTTAGAGGAGGCTAACAAAAACAAAGATAATGTGAGTCTTAAAATCCAGAGATTTGATAAGGCCACACAATCCCTAGGAGAGTGTGTTAGTAAACAAAGAGACTCTAAGGATATGAGTGGGATTGGGATAAATAACTATAAGGTTGTTCCACCACCAGCTGGGGATTTCTATGGTGTCCAATCAAAGGACTTATCTTGGACTGGCTTGCCAGAATTCCAAGAGGAGGAGTTTATTCCTCCACCTAGAGTGACTTCCCCAGTTGAGGAATATCAGCAAAAGCTGACTGACCTAGAAGAGTGGAAGAAAGCTAACCACACCTTGTTTGTTAAGGGAGGGTTGTTGTGTGAAAGTCCAAATGAGCCCACACCAAACATGATACCAATTGTGGAGTCCTATGATCCTAAACCTATTAAGATCACACACCCTACCACTGGCAAACCTGTTGACCTTGGCCCACAAAATGTTAGAAAACCTAGTGTTAAATATGCAGAGATGTATAGAAATTCTAGGTCACCAAAAAGCCAAGTAAGTAATCATGGAACAGGCTTCTTTGCTTCTAGACCTAAGACTATGTCTAGAAAAGCTTGTTATACATGTGGTAGCTTCTCACATTTGGCCTACAAATGTGTCAATGCTTCCAATGTCAACGCTGACAGGAACCATTTCAGCGCTGACAAAAGTCAACATAGGTCAAACACTGTCAGACCCAATACCTTTGTGAACAAAAGTTCACAAGTTGTTAGACCAGCCCCATTCTTTTCTAGAGGGTCTAACACACAAGGCCTAAGACCTTTTCAAAAGTCAAATACTTGGTCAAATAGGCAATGGGTTCCTGTAGCAAACCCTAGGTTCAATGCTGATAAGAGCAATCGGGGCGCTGACAGGAGTAATTTCAGCGCTGATAGAAACACTGCTAAACCTAGGTATTTGCAGCCACAGGGAAATAGGTCTAAAGCTTCTACTAGCTTAACATGGAGACCAAAACAAGACAAGAACCCTAATAACACTGGTATTTCTATGACATGCAACAGGTTTCATTATATTTCTAAGGCATTGTCAACACCAATTGGGGTTAACTGGGAATTTCATTCAAACAGGGATGAAAATGGGGTTGTTATGAGAACCAAGTCTGTTCTTGTTGAACAACCAAATGAATCCAAGTCTTCCAAGGCTTGGGTTCCCAAAGAAAACTAATGTGTTTTCTTTATGTGCAGGGCATTCAGAAGAAGATCAATGACTATGGATACTGGGATAGTGGATGCTCAAGGCACATGACAGGAAAGGAAGACTATCTGACCAATTTCTCTCCTATTCAAGATGGTGATAAGGTATACTTTGGGGGTGGATACGGCACAATCACAGGAAAAGGAACCCTTGTCACCAACAATCTTAGGTTTGATAATGTCTTCTTGGTGAAAGACCTGGATTATAACTTGTTTAGTGTATCACAAGTGTGCGACAACAAAAATAAGGTTCTTTTCACAGATACTGAGTGCTTGGTGTTAAGCAAAGATTATAAGCTCCCTGATGAGAAATACATAGATTTTAGAACACCAAGGCATAAAGACATATATAATGTGAATCTTAATGGAATTAAGGTAAATAATAAAATGTCATGTCTGTATGCTAAGGCCTCAGTAGATGAAAGTAATCTTTAGCACAGGAGACTAGGGCACATAAACTTTAAGAATATTAATAGACTTGTGAGGCTTGGTTTAGTTGATGGTTTGCCTGAAAAGGCTTTCCACAATGACCACTCTTGTGTTGCATGCCTTAAAGGCAAGCAGCACAAGGTCTCATTCAGGTCTAAACAGGTGCACTCTAGTTCTAAACCCCTTCACTTATTGCATATGGACCTCTTTGGTCCTACTAATATAGAGAGTTTGAAGGGTAAATCATATTGTTTTGTCATTACTGATGATTACTCCAGGTTCACATGGACTTTCTTTTTAGCTAAGAAAAGTGAAACTGCCCTTAGTCTGATTAATTTCATTACCCAGATTGAAAAGAAGAATGGTAATGAGGTCAAAATTATTAGAAGTGACAATGGGGGTGAGTTTAGAAATCAGTTATTAGATGATTTTTGTGCCAAGAAAGGGATTACTAGGCAGTTCAGCATAGCTAGAACTCCTCAGCAAAATGGAGTTGCTGAAAGGAAGAATAGGACCCTTATTGAAGCAGCCAGAACCATGTTGGCTGATGCCCACTTTCCTATAGCTTTTTGGGCTGAAGCTGTTAACACAGCTTGTTATGTTCAAAATAGGGCATTGGTCAACAAGATACATAATAAGACACCTTATGAATTACTTTGGGGAAGGAAGCCAAATATTGGTTTTCTGAAGCCTTTTGGTTGTCATGTAGTTGTGTTAGAAACTAGTGAGGCCCTAGGTAAATTTGATTCAAAAGGTGATGAAGGCTACTTCATGGGTTATTCAGTGCAGAGTAAAGGATATAGGGTTTACATTAAAAAGGAAAAACGTATACTTGAAAAGGTACATGTTAGGTTTTTAGAAAGTAAACCTAGTGATCCTGAGAGTGGTCCAAATTGGTTGTTTGACTTAGAACCTTTGTCTAGAGCTTTAAATTATATGCCTGTTACTGATCCAGACATTGTGAAGGTAACTTCAAGTGTTTTGGAAAAGAGAATTGGTAATGTTTCAGGTATACAGGTTGCTAAGGAGGATGGACCACCAGCAGTTATATCATCTCCCACACAAGAATTTGTTACACTTCCTATATGGACAGATGAGTATTATGCTGCTGCTACTGCTGCAAGGAAAGATAATGGTGGTGTTCAGATACCACCAACTACAAACATGCATGATTCTTCAAGCGCTGACAAAGGGAAATCCAGCGCTGACACGACCAATTCAAACGCTGATGGCTCCAACGCTGACAACAACAGTTCAAACGCTGTTATCCCTAACGCTGACAAGCATGGTTCAGACTTTGGAGACACTTTTACACAGCTTTTCTCTTCTCATTTTGAACAAGGTGGACCTTCCAATGTTCATGAAGAGATCTCTGTTGATCAAGAAGAATCTGAAGAAGATATTGGCAACATGGAGCGTGAAATTGAGGACACTAGACTTTTTGAAGGAGGAGTTCTCACTTCCACAGCTAAAGATCACCCCACATCTCAAATCATTGGTGATGTTATGGCTCCAGTTCAGACAAGAAGATCCCATCAAGGTCTTGGTGGATTTATTGCCAATATACACAAGAAGGTTGATACCCCTCTTGTACAAGCATGTTTGTTTGCCTGTTTTCTGTCACAGGAAGAACCCAAGAAAATTTTTGATGCTCTCAAGGAACCAAGTTGGGTGGAAGCAATGCAGGATGAGCTTCACCAATTTGCTATACAGGATGTTTGGGAGCTGGTTGATTGTCCTAGATATGTGAGACCAATTGGGACAAGATGGGTTCTAAGGAACAAGAAAGATGAAAGAGGCATTGTGGTCAGAAACAAGGCACGTTTGGTAGCTCAGGGTTATACACAAGAGGAAGGAATTGATTATGAAGAAGTCTTTGCTCCAGTTGCAAGAATTGAAGCTATCAGAATTTTCTTAGCTTATGCTTCTTGCATGAATTTTACTGTTTATCAAATGGATGTGAAGAGTGCTTTCCTCTATGGCACAATTGTTGAGGAGGTTTATGTAATGCAGCCTCCTGGTTTTGAAGATCCTGAGAATCCAGACAAGGTTTATAGAGTAAAGAAGGCAATGTATGGCCTTCATCAAGCCCCAAGAGCATGGTATGGTACATTGTCCACCTACTTGGTGGAAAATGGTTTCAAGAGGGGCACCATAGACCAGACACTGTTTACAAAGAAGAAAGGAAAACATGTGTTACTTGTGCAGGTCTATGTTGATGACATCATCTTTGGCTCTACTGATCCAAACATGAGTGAGGAATTTTCCAAGCTCATGACAGACAAATTCAAGATGAGTGCAATGGGTGAGATGAACTTCTTTCTAGGTTTACAAGTTCAGCAGAAAGAAGATGGTATCTTCATCTCCCAGGACAAGTATGTAGCTGAAATCTTGAAGAAGTATGGTTTTTCTCCACATGAGAAGGAGGCTTCTACTCCTATGGACAGACAACACCCCTGGGGAAAACTTGGAGCTGGAAAGGATGTGGATGTTAGGCACTATAGATCAATGATTGGTTCATTGATGTATCTTACAGCCTCAAGACCTGACATCATGTTTGCTGTGTGTGCATGTGCACGCCATCAAGTGACTCCCAAAGAATGTCACCTTTTTGCTGTGAAGAGGATTTTTAGGTACCTAAGATGTTATCCAGATCTTGGATTATGGTACCCAAAAGATTCTCCCTTGGACCTTATTGCATATTCAGACAGTGATTATGGTGGTGACAAGTTTGATAGGAAATCCACAACTGGTGGATGCCAGTTTCTTGGGAGCAGATTAATATCTTGGCAATGCAAGAAACAAACAGTGGTGGCCAACTCTACAACTGAAGCAGAATATGTTGCTGCAGCTGCTTGTTGTGGACAAGTCTTATGGATTCAGAACCAGCTGTTGGATTATGGGTATAATTTTATGCATACCAAGATTTTTGTAGACAATAACAGTACTTTATGCATTATTAAAAATCCTGTACATCATTCTAAAACCAAACACATAGAAATTAGACATCATTTTATAAGAGATTGCTTTGAGAAAGGTTTAATACAACCAGATAGGGTAGATACTGAAGATAATGTAGCTGATTTATTAACTAAACCTTTTGATGCTGGAAGATTTCAATATTTGGTAACAAATATTGGAATGGTTAATCTCACTTAATATGTGTTTTGGAATATTTTTGTAAAAGTATGTACAGGATAATGCATTGTTATTGGTCTTTGTGATGATTTAGATTTTCCACATTATTTTTCTAACACTGACAAAGGTATATGTAACACTGTCAAGTGTTATTTTGCCATTGTTGGAGATATTATTGTCTAACGCTGACAAGAGTTCCTTCAAACGCTGATAAGTGTTGTCGGGACGCTGTTAGCAACAAATGTTAGTTTTGTGGTTTTCATCTAAATGTGCAGGTAATGGTAGCTTTATGCCATTGGATACAGAGTTGCTTATGGATCTTTGAAAGAGCTATTTGGACATGTTTTGTTTATGGATGATGGTTGGAATATTTATATTCCTATCTTGACATAAATTTTTAATGTTCATATATATTGCTGAGAACTCATGTATCATAGTTTGAGGGGAGGTTTAAGGAACCTTTAGGACTCTTGGGTATTCTTAGAATACTCTCATCACAATTCTAGATTGTGTCCACAGGTGAGTATGGGTTAGTTTTACTAAACCATGAGGCACTGTAGCATGCATAGTATATCAACTTTGCATGCTGCCAAGACATTTTTGACTTAGAATTGGTTATGGTCTGATGGGAGACTTGGGAATACTTTGGATATGGGTTTACCTGGGAGTTACAAAGAATTTTATGAAATAACTTGGTTGGTAAGTATTTTGGTTAGCAAGGGACTCTAGAGGACATTTGTGTCTATCTTGCTTATGCAAGTGTGTATAAATGGACAGTGCTTGCCGCCCAGTAATTATTATCAACTTGTAAGATATTTCCCTTAGGATAAATTACTTTGTTAAGGTCTTTTTTCTTTTTAAATATTTTTATTTTTACTTTTTAGACGCTGACAAGTTTTTCTCCAAACGCTGTTACGTTCAATCGTGACGCTGACAAGGCTTTAGGCAAACGCTGACAAGGAAATATAGCCGTTGGGCGCTGATGGGCTATTTTTGACCGTTGACACCTAGTGGGCCCTACCCAGTTGTTATTTTTTGACTAATCTTTGGCCGTAATTTTGGGGAGAAGTTACTTTTAATTAATGCATGAGATAAGTTATATTTGATTCAAGATTTTCATGATTGCTCTTTGAATATAACCGCCTCATTTTTGACCAATCAAAATCATGCATCTCTCCTATAAATTTGGCTAATCTTTTTATTCTGGGTATTCATATTTTCTTGTCTAATTTCTTTTCCTCCTAGATTTTTCCCATATCATATAACCTAAACAGCTTTACATCATGGCACCCAAATTCAACTCAAAGAATTTAACATTGGAGTTCAAGAGCCAACACAATATGATCGCTTACTTGACTGCTGATGATGCTTTATTTCCTCAGTATTCACAGATGGTGGCATTTTTAAATGCATCTTCATTGAGGTATGCACTTTCTCATACACCATTAGTCCCTGTCGCACACATTAGACAGTTTTGGAACAATGTTAGTTCCACAACAACTAATGGAGTGACCACATTAACATCTACTGTTCATGGAAGAACATGGGTGGTCACTGAAGCTTTGGTTCGCCAAGCCTTGCGTTTTGATGACGCTGATGGTGTGACTACTCTTGCCATTGCAACAATAGAACAGGGTCTTAGGGAATTGGGTTATCCTATTCCTGCTGATGTCACTTTAAATAAATATCATAAGCAGGAATTTCCCTCTGACTGGAAATATTTGATACATGTCCTTTTACAATGCTTAAGTCCAAAATGTACTTCTTTTAATGAAATAAACAGGTCAATTGCAAGTGCTTTGGTTTGTATAACACGTGGGCTTAAGTATAATTTTTCAAAAATGATTTTTGAAGGGATGTGTAAAAACAAGGGAAGTAAAATGACTTTGGCTTACCCTAGATTTTTGCAAATGGTCTTTGATTTACAAGGATATTGTTCTAGGGATCATGACACTTTTTATGAGATCCCTAAACAACAGAAAACCATTTTTGCTAAAATGAGCTCCACAAACGATCCCATACCTCTTACCCAACCCATGCTTGCAGTAATTCAGGCTGTTCAACCACAACCAGACCCACAACCAGGCCCTGAACCCCAACTTGAGCCTATTCATGAACCATCACCTTCACCAGAACACATGGCCATTGACCAACCCAGCGCTGACACTCAAAATGTGGGCGCTGACACAGCCAATCCCAACACTGATACACTTCTTGAACAATCCCAAACACCCCTTAATCAACCCACACCCACACAATCTACTTCATCTTCTACCCCATTACAATCTAGGTTGACTAAACGCCAAAGGGTTACTGGAGTGTTCTCCTCTAGTGATCCTAGCCTTGTAGCAGAGAGAACCACCTCCACAAGTGTGGCTGGTGAAATGGGTGAGGCTGGGGCTATTGACGCAGGCTTAGCAGCTGGTCAAGACAGTCCTAACATCATTAAGACCTCATCCATGCCCCATGATTCTATTTTGGGAGGTCAAATCCCCATTCTAGCTGAGGGCAGATTGGAACCTATGACCATAATTGAATTGACGGCGGCTGTCATTAGCTTGCAAAAGCAAAATGTCAGTCTTGTACAAACTGTCAACAACCAGGGAAGAGAACTCCAAGCTTTGAGGGAGAGAGTAACTGTTTTGGAAAATCCAAGTAGCAGGAGTCTAATGGAGGAATCTTCCAAAGGGGAGGAAAAAGAGGATGAGGAGGATGAGTTGATTCACACAGCTAGTGAAAAGAGTTCAGAAAAGAGTTCACAATTTAGTGAATCTTTGCAGATTGCTGAAGCTCTCACCAACTTGAAGAAGCATCCAGTTGTTGATATATCCAAGATGACACCAAAGAACTTGGAAGGATCTTTCAAAGAAACATTGGGCGCTGATACAGGTTTGGACGCTGACACATCCAACGCTGATAAAGGTAATAGTGGCACTGATAGGAGCAACTTGGACGCTGACAAAGTTGCAGGTAGTGTTGATGTATTCCAGCCATCAACAATTATCAAAGATGTGTCCACACAGGTTTCCTCTTCTACTTTACCAATTCTTGATCCAAAAGACAAAGGTAAAGGTATTTTAATTGAAGAAGATGTTCCAAAGAAAGATGCAGCACAAATAGCATTTGATGAACAGTTGGCTGCACAACTTGTGGAAAGAGATTTGAGGAGGAGTAGAAGATCACCATTTGTTGTTTCTGAGAGTGAGGAGGAAAGTGGTGATGATAAAGAAGGTGATAGCTCAGATTCAAGCATTCAAATTATTGAAGATCCAGAAAGGCTTGAATATGGAGATGAGCTAGCAAAGGAAAGGTTGAGTGAGTTGAAGAATCAGGTTGATTGGGACCTACCAGAAATCACCAGAATGTACCATGCTTGGGAAGACCAGGTGATGGACAACCCAGGTATGAGTTTATCAGATCAAATTTGGGGGTTGGAAGTTCTTCTTAGGGTACAAGAAGACATAAAGGTGATTATGAGATTTAATGCACAAGAGGTCAAGACCTGGCTCAAAAGAGATAGAAGGCAGTTGTACTATAAGTTGCTTAGATGTCATCAGCCTAATTGGACATCAAAGAAGTTGCTGGCCTTGTCTTTTGAGGAGTTAGAGTATAGGGCACATCCTATTTGGAGGAAGGTGCAAGAACAGAATGTCTACCAGTTTCTTTCAGAAGAAAGAAAACAAGAGCTTGCAGAGGAGATGAAAATTCAAAAGGAAATAAGGATTGCTCAAAGACCAGTGAAGAAAGGAGATCCTTTTCAATTTCCTAAAGACATGGATGTATATTTTCCAACTGAAGGTGTTATAAGGAAACATCTCAAGCTTTCTCCCTTGGAAGCTTCAGATTTGGTAAATGTGATACCTCTAGATGACAGAAATCCAATTATCAATTTTGATGAAGATGAGTGTGGATTTTGGAAGGTTGGACGATTTGGAAAGGAGGTACATACTTTCACTTCAGTTATTTCTATATTTGCAAGCATAGACAGGGAAGACTTGGTGCATCTATGGAGGTTAATAGAGGCCAAGTATACAGCTGAAGCACCTACTTCAGCTAATGGAATAAGACTTTGGAACACATTTATGACTTTGTGTGGTCCAAAAGAAGCAGATCCTGCCATTTGGAAGGATCTTGAAGATGATCTCAGTAATCTTCATTGGAGGCTATATTCTACTTGTGGTGTATTTCATATGAGCTCTACAAAGTTTTCAGAATATTTGCTTGTGGATGCTGACTATTTCTTGTCCAAAGAAGTATTGGAGAAGATGCTAGAGACACCCTTGGAGATTGATTATACGAGTGATGTGGCCAAGGACTTGATCAGATATGTTTATCACCAACATAAGAAGTTATTGAAAGATTCCTCCTAAGCCTTTAGTTTTTATTCAGAAACTTGATCATTGGTATGGATATCAAGTTTAGGGGAGGATTGTTGGGAATAAAATATGGGTCAGATCACCAAACGCTGATAAGAAGAAAGTCAACGCTGATAGATTGATTTTGGACGCTGATAGAAGTCAACGCTGACAGCCTTGAAGATTGACACTGATAGAATATCTTTTGTTTATTTGTTTCTTTATTTATGTATGGTGAAGATAAGCACGACATTGTATTTTCTATTATTATCTTTACCTAGAATAGTTGATTCATAGCTTATTGTACAAGACTTCTTGTTCTATAAAAGAAGGTCTTTTAGGTTAAAGTTATATATCAGTTTTCATAGTATTCGCAAGTTAAACCTTTCATTGTAATCAACACGATTATTCTAATACAAGTGAAAGTTTGTTTAACATCATTGTGTTTTAGATCAAGTGTTAATTCCGCATAACACTTTGTTACTTTATTCATAAGCAAAGGTTTCTCTACGTGTAGTACTTGATCTAATCTCGTATACACAAAGCTAATCGATCTAAGTTTGGGATCAACAAACAGTCCAATTCCAAGTTTCTATAGCACAATATTTGATTCTAGGTTTTAAACACAATAACTTGCAGGTTTTAAGTCTCAACCAAGTAAATAACAAATACAAAGCACAAACAACAACTTCCAACAACACAATAGCAATCTATGATCCTAAACAGATAATCCCAAACACCCCCTTATTTTTTTCAAATCAAATTTAACAAAGTATAAGTGTATTCCAAGACTACCCAAGCACAATCAAACACATAAACACATGTAATATGCAGATTTGAGCAAGATTAGAGCATAAATTCCACAAGAACACAAGTCACACACCAAATCACCAAAAATCAAGATTTTTGACAGATTTTCAAGGTTTTAAGACAAACCTCACGGATGTACATCAACACCCACGGATTTTAGAGCTTATGTGCTAGCAAGAACAAGCACAAGCTTCCACAAACAACCCTGCTAAGATTCAACAAGGTTAGAAGCAAAAATATGAAAAACAGAAAGTGGCCTTTTGGAAAATAAACTTGATTAATAAAACTTCTTGTACCCACTCTTGATTATCCCCAAGTTATAAGCTTCATCACACCTTGATATCACAATATCAGGGTGCTATGATCAGATTATAGCCTAAAAACTCCAAGGTGTACCAAGAAACTTAGCAAAATATCAAATTTTAGTCCAATATGCAATTTCTTACACAAGGTTTAAAAACACGTTTTAGGATTCAATATTAGTTAACATTAAACATAAACAAGCATAGAATTAAATGGCACTTGGTCTTTCTTCATTAAACTCAAACACAATTTCATAAAACTAAAAATAGGATTTACAGGTTTGTGAACAAGGAAAAACCAAAAAGCAAAAAGAAAATGCAGGGTCCTAAGGCCTTTATATAGGCTTACAAATGATCTAGGAAAACTAAAAACGTAACCCTAATTGCTGTAGAATCCCAGAATTGCCCTTGGAGCCTTTTGAAAAGCTTGGAGTCTTGTGAGGTGTTCTTGGAGGTTGTATGAGGTGGCAAGGTGGAAATGTGATCAATGGATCACATTGATGCTTAAAATGAAAGCAAAAACAAGGATGGTTGGATGGCTGTCAAAATTTTGGCATTTTGCTCAAAGGTGAAAAGCAGGGGAATCTTGTGAGCTGGGTGGTGATGTGGCAGACTTTTTGAAAGTTGGGATGTGATTAAGGTCACCTTAATCATAAATTTGGACAATATCAAAGCCTAATTACAACAGGATTAAGAAAACCCAATTGTGTTCTTAGAGTAAATAGTTGTATGTTTGATCTGGATTTATGTTTAAAAGTGGTGTTTAGCACCACTTAATTAACTAATCTGAATTAGTTATAAGTGGGAAGTGAGGTGGCACAATAGGGAGCTGGGATTGGAGGATGTTGTGAGTGGGACACGTGGGAGGTTCTGGTTGGTCTAGGTTTCTTTTATGTTTGGCCAGCTTTAGCCCTCCTTCTTTCTCCCTTCTTTCATTTCCATTTTAATTATATGAAATCCGTTTTCCTTTGTAAGTGAAGTTTCTAACTTCACACTTTTGCCCCAAATACTTTTCCAAAGTATTTTCAGGGGTATTTCTTGCCATTTTGTGATTCTTGAATGACTGATTTGGCATTTTCTTGATTGATTATGGTCTTGACTTGTATGATTGATATTTTGGAGGACTAAAATTGCCAAGTCTTCATTTTTAGGGACCATTCTTGCCAAATGTTGAAAGTTTAGGGTCCTTTTTGCAAATTAACATATTTCAAGGACCAAACTTGTTCTTTCTTGTTCTTTGTAGGACTTTATGATATATTAGACTTTGAGGATGATAATGGTTGACAATTTAGCTTTGTTGAGGGACTAAATTTGCCAATTCTTCAAAGTAGAGGGCCTTTTTGGTAATTATGACAAACTTTAAGGACCAAACTTGTAATTATGAATATACAAGGGTTTAAAGTGTCAATTAATCAATATTGGAGGACCCTCTTTGCATAAACTTCAAATAGGGTTTCTCTTGGGAAATCTTCATTAGGGCTTGGTTCATTATGCAGCTTCGTTTCCCGTGTGCGTTTTTGTATGATTCTTGTGATCTTTTGTTGTTTTCTCAATATCCGTACCTAAAATACACATGAAGCAAATACAAGCATATATATGGTCTATTTGATGATGTTTTATGCATTTAAAGCCCAAAAAGAACGATGAGACCATGTATAAAAGCAGTCTCATCATGGCCACTAACTCTTAATAAACAAATCTGATAGTGGGCGCATTTATTTCCCTTTTGACCACTCACAAGCTGCCAACCAATAATTCATTTATCCAAAAGTGGATAAGAATCCGTGTGATAAGCTGAAAGCCAATAAGAACATGCCACGTTTCATCTTCAACAAGCAATAGACCCAAGATCGAATTTGAGCTACAAGGCATTTCAGGAAAAATTCTCTATATGAAAAAGACTCCAAATGAGAAGACGAATCCAACTACACAACTCAATTAGACTGACAATCAACAAAATCAAAAACCCCCTTTGGTGTTCTTGGAGACAAATTTCCAATCAAGAAGAAGAGTACACCTGGCACTCTCTCATTGGAGGAGACACGTCACACTCCCCAACAACTTCTCATCCCCACTCTATAAATAGTAGTTAGGACCTTTATTTGTACTGTGTAGTTAAAGTGTGAAAAAACACACACTTGTATTTTTTTCTCTCCCATTTCTAGTTCACATTTCATAGTTAGCTTCTCTCAAGTGTTTGACACACACTTGAGAGGTAGTTATTCAGTTAGCATTTGTAACCTCTTTTCCCTCCAAATAAATAAAATACAAAACACACTCAGTTCAAACTCTTCTTTTATCTTACTTCACTTAAATCCGAATTCTGTTTGATACATTGTGTTTCTGTTGATCATTCAATGATCAATGGAGTTTGTTATGTGATTTGGAAGCTTACTTAGTTTGATTCAGCAATATCAGTTCAATTCCAGTACCTGAGTAGAAGATTGTAGCAGTTTTGTTGATTTGATTCAGAAATGGCTGTTGGAGGTGATAAGGTTGTTGATTTTAGTTGAATTGGGTTGAGGGAAGTGTTTTCTAGAGAGCTCAGCGCTCCTCTACTCCTACAACGGAGGCTTCAAGCTAAAAGGTCTTACAATTCTGTTTTTTTTGGTTCCACTAAACATTTGTTTGCATGCTAAATTCCTCGTGTAAACATTACTTGCTGAATTGATCATGTGTTTAGTTTGATTGTAGTGTAATTGTGATAGCTTGATAGAATTTGAGTGATATTGCAGCTTGATTTTAGTCTACTTGATTTCAGCTTAGAATTTCATCAGACTTTAGCTTTTGAGTCCATTTTGAGTGAAAGTATGTTTACTTGCCTGATTTCAGCTTAAACTTACTTCATTTGGTCATTCAAACAAGTCTTGATAGGAGTCATAACTTGATTCACATTTGTACTCAAAATTTCTTTGTAAAAGTTTAAAACAACTTTTTAAAGCAATGTTTGGATTTGCATAGCATTTGTGATTAAAGTTTGTTAAAACCTGTGATACTTGCTCATTCACGCTAAGTAAACTTGTGTCATCACTTGTAGTTCATTTTGTAGTAAAAAATCCAGTTAAAAAGGCAACTGGCATTAAAAAGGTATGACTCAAGTGTTTTAGTCAGTTTATTTAGAAAACTAGCATAATTCAATCACCTAGCATTGATTCATTTCTTGATCATTTTGCTTGAAACCTTTTTCTAGTTGTAGCATAACATCCAAAGAACAAGTTTGTAAAAGGAAATTATATAGTATCCAGTTTTTACTATGAAATCAGCTTTTTAATAAGCTCAATAGCATTTGCAAGTTTCTGATGTAAAGTCCAATCTGTTTTCTTGAATCTCCATTTCTACTTCATAAATGTGTCAATTTTCTTTCACAATTCTTGTTACAAACATGTCTTGAGTGAGTTTTGAGATTTTCAGATTTTTGAAAAATATGGTCAACGTTTGGTCAAATAAGCTCTTTTCAGCTTAATTTCAGATTTTAGCTTAACCAGTGGACCATTTTCAATTTGGAAAGACATTCCATACTCCTTGTCAGCTTACTAATCAGATTTTTCAAGAAAATCAAGTTGTGGAAGTCTGGATTTTCAGTTTGCTTAACTTTGGCTTATTAGAATAAGCTATCTTGTGATTCTTGAGCTTTTAAGCTTATTCCTTTTGCATGTCTAGCTAAATTTGGATTATAAGCTCTTTGAAACAAACCAGAACTGATTTGGTCCATTAATAAGCCCATTCCAGCTTATTGAAGTTGTTGTGCCCGTTTTTGTTAAACCTTTCATAATAATTGCATTTTGGTCCTTATAGTGTGTAAATGTTTTCATTCATGGCTAATCTTTCTTGTTTTTAGGGGTTTGCTAGATTCCAGTCCCTAGACTTTTAGTTTTTTGTCAAATTCAGTTAGATAGTTTGTTAAATTGGTTTAAGTAGTTACTAGTTTGTTGAATTTTACACTTTTGGTCCTTATAGTTTCTAAACTTTACATTTTAACCCTTGTACTTTCATTTAGCTTACATTTTTAGCACTTTTACTTTCATGTATTTACATTTTGGACTATTGTGAATATTACTTGGTATTTGCAAAGTGTTTTACGGATACGTAGCCTAATATTTTCCATTTTTCTCATGTTGATTGAATTAGACATAGATTTCCAAAAAACCCTTAAAAACCAAGAACAATTAAAGGCTTGATATTTTTAGGACTTTCAATTTGTAAAGAGTCGAGAATAAACGAACTTCAAACTACTCAATTTCAAATGGTGCCGCTGCCAGTTCATAACATTACGAGAGACTATTTATTGACGGTTTTGATTGGATTTTGGGATCCGTTCACATTTTGGACGTTCCTTTTACGTATTGTAAATAAAAAACATAATAAAAATCAAAAAGATAAAATATAAAAAAAACTAAAAAATCACAAAATCAATTATTTTCCTAAAGAATTGAACTAAAAAAATAAAAATCACAAAAGTAATCTTTTTCCTAAAAGGTTACACCAAAAATATATTGTATATATTGGTTTTCATCGGTTTTTACGTACATACTATATTTTCTTTAAAAAATCAATAAATCCAAAAATATTTTCTCTATATTATTATATGTAAATACGTATACGTAGATAAGAACCTTAACATACCTACTTCCATAAGTATTGCTTTTGCAATACCCCGTTATTAGGGGCGTTCTGGTCCTAAGTTCGTGTATCGATCAAAGTAAATTAAAGGCAAGAATAGATATATACTTCCAAAGGCAAGAATTCGAAGAATACAAACTATCCAAGTGAATAGATAGGCAACGTGCTATAAAATGCTGTCTAAGGGTTAATAGGTACTTAAGTGCTTCACGCCACCTAACCCCCCATTCACTAGTGCGTATTTTAAGAAGGAAAGCTTGTTGGGGGTCTTGCCACCCAAGTATTACTTACGTATATTATACTTTCTTGTGGATATTTCATATTGAACCTCGAAAAGGATAATCCCTTCTTTTCCAAAGTCGAACGAGAGCTCCTGTCTCACTCCTTGCTTTTAGTTGCATGCTCACACGAGGGCGTACACTAATACCGATTGGTGTACAACCCCTTCCTCCAAAAAGGAATTAAAAGAGAAAGAGTAAAAACAACACCGTCCATCAAGCCGATCCTGAGAATCGTGCTTTGATCATCACATAAGAAGTCATGGCCGCCGTTGACAGTCGACCTTTGATGGAGCACTTGCAATCCAATGTGCAAGGATACGCCGATGCTATTGTGATACCCGAGATTCCTGCAAATACCTTTGAGCTTAAGACATCTATGATTAACTTGGTTTCAAACACACCAATTTTTGGGAGACCTAGTGATAATCCGCATGATCACCTTAAGAAGTTTCTATCTCTTTGCAACACCATTAAGTACAATGGAGTTCCCCATGAGGCCATTAAGTTGATCTTGGTCCAATTTCACTAGAGGGCAATGCCAAGTATTGGCTAGATACACAACCATCTATGAGCATTACTACTTGGGATGATTTTACTAAGAAGTTTTTGAACAAGTTCTTTCCCCCATCTAAGACCGCGGCTTTGAGGAACCTCATCATAGGATTTCAACAAAAACCTAGCCAAACCTTTAGTGATGCTTGGGAAGAGTTCAAAGAGTTACTGAGAAAATGCCCCAATCATGGATTCAATGAAGTTCACCAAATCAATACCTTCTACAATGGATTAAGACCAGATCATCAAGATTCCCTCAACTCCTCCGCGGGAGGGAATATTATTTCCAAATCCATTCAAGAGGCATGGGACATTATTGAGACCAAATCCATGATGCAAACAAATACCCAAAATTAGGAGAGGGTCCATGTTGTGCCAGATAGTTCTCACACATCCATTGATAATATATTCCTTAAGAGTCAACAAGAGATACTTAAAGCCATGGAAAGGAACCAAGAGAAGAATCATAAGATGACCCAAGATATGATTCAAGCCATTATGAAAGTTTCTTTAGGAAATTCTTCCAATGATGTGCATGCCATTACTACTTCATGTGAGACTTGTGGAGGTCCCCATTCTTACTTACAATGTGACAAGGTTCAAGGTTACCAAGGAGAATGTTATGTTATCAAGAAGAACATAGAGAGCATTTCAAACCAAACATCAGTAAAAAAAATCTCTCTTACAAGTCAAATAACTACCTTGCTCCACCCGGCTTTCCACCCCAACCACCCACCCAAACTCAAAACAATCCTCGTCAATTTCTACAAAGAAATCAAAGGCCTAGGACAAGTTACCATGGACAAAACAACTTTAGAGCACCCAATAACTTTCACAATCAAGGAAATAACTTTCAAGGAAATAACCAAGGGTTTTACAATCAACCTCCACCTTTCCAACCCCAAGGTTTTCAAGGGAATGTGCCACATGATTTTAACACCATTGAGCTTCTTCACAAAATGAATCAAGAGAATGAAAGGAGGTTCCAAGATAATGAGAAAAGAATGAGGGAAATGCATGAGGAAACAAACAAAAAGTTTATGATGCTTCTTAATCAAAGGCCACAAGGGGCTATACCTTCAAACACACAAACAAACCCAAGGGCTAATGTCAATGGTATCACAACAAGAAGTGTAAAGAAAACACATGACCCTTCACCACCCAAACCTCCTATGGTTAAGCCTACTACGGTTCCACCTTGTGATGAGCCGTCTACATCTTCTTCACCACCTTCATGTTCTACAACCTCAACACCTACACCTCCTACTCCTTTAACTTCCATACCTACCAATGAAGAAACCAATAAAGAGAACACTTCAACCACACCTACTCAACCTACACCTAAACCAAGTCTTCCTTACCCTTCAAGATTAGAAAGGAGAAGCTTAAAAACAAGGATGATATTCAAGTCCCTAACTTTTTGAGGATGTTCAAGCAACTTAACATAAATATCTCCTTTGCGGAAGCTCTTGCCTATATGCCAAAGTTTGCAAAAATGTTCAAAGATCTCCTCTCAAACAAGGAGAGACTGGTAGATTTGCCCAATGCTTCCTTAAATGAAAATTGCTCCGCGGTCTTGCTTAAGAAGTTGCCTACTAAGCTTGGAGACCCGGGGAGGTTTTTAATTCCTTGCAATTTCCCGAGGGTGGAAAATTGCATGGCATTAGCGGATTTAGGGGCAAGCATAAATCTCATGCCATTATCGGTTTGGAAAAGACTTTCACTTCCCTACGAGGATGACTCTTGAGTTAGCCAACCATACCATAGCTTATCCGGTGGGAATTGCGGAGGATGTTTTTGTTGGGGTTGATAGATTTACCTTTCCCGCGGATTTTGTGGTGGTTGATTATGATATGGATCCGAGAGTTCCTCTAATTGTTGGTAGGCATTTTTGAGAACGGGTCGGACTCTTATAGATGTGGCGGAAGGTGAACTTACAATGAGGGTAGGCGATGAAAGAGTTGTTTTTAACATGGGAAAGTTGTCAAATAAATCTAATGAGCCCGAAACGGTGAAGCATATTGATGTTGTTAATAAGGAGGAAAATCAAGATGATATCCTTGATGAAGTTTGTGATGAATATTTTTATGAAGCTTGCTCAAGTGGAGAGTATGATCTACCTTATGTTGAGACCATTGCCTCCATTACCTCATCCTTGGATTTTCATGAACCTCAAGAGCTTAACTTTGGTGATTTTGTGATTCATTCCAATCCTCTCTTTGAAACATCATTTGATAACCCACTTTTCCACCATGATGAAGACACTAATGATGATTTTAGTTATGATGAACCTCTTCTTTATGATACACCAACATATGATGATTATAGTGATGATGAGCTCTCCACTTGTGACTCTCCATTCATTGATGATCACACTTCCTCGAGTTTTGAGGAGTCACCAATTTTTGATATACCAATGTATGATGTTTATGGTGATGAGGAGGATTCTATCATGGATGAGAGTGATGAGTTTTTAGAGGTTGATATACCTTTTGGGTACACTTTTGGTTATATTGATGAGGAGGGGGACATACTCTTTCTAGATTCTCTATTGCATGAAGATCCTTTACCTTCTTACTTGTCCACCTCAACCTTTCAAAGTGATAAAGGAAAACAAGTCATGATGGTTCCTTCAAAGAGCTTGTTGTTACCCATTTCTCCACAACCTTTCTCTCACCATGTGACATATAAGGGAGAATCTTTTAAGGCAACCACCACTTGTTGTTTTCCCATCAAGGAACGGATTTTTGATCCTGGTATAGAGCTTGTGATACCATCTCAGTATCCGCCTGATGCAATAAAAGGAAAACTTGTGAGAGATATAAGAGTATCACCTTATCACCTTTAGAAGAACATATGGGCAACCATTTTGGAGAACAACACCTCACTCTTTTCACCATTGATTGGGAAGTTAGATGTTGGATTGTGTTATAAGTGGGATGGTAATTATGTATTTGATCCGGGGGGGATATGTATGGAGTTTTGATAATTGAAAACTTGCTTTACCTCATCGTGGAGATTTTTCTTAAAAAGGGTAAATCTTTTATTCTCCATGATAGGTTTTAGACACTTTTAAGTGTGGGATGAGTCGAGCTAGAGACTCCATAACTTAAGCATCGTATAACTAGGCTTAGAAGTTTTTAGACTTAGAGTGTGGTAGGATAGAAATAAGGTTATAGAGTTTTTAGGATAAGTGTAAAGGAGACCTTCCTTTTGTCTTCATGTTGCTTGACTGGTTGCTCTCTCATTCAAGTGCATTGGAGCTTATAGAGGAGGCCCTTGTATCCGGTTCACTTTGTTACTATTGTGATTTTTCATTACCACCTTGTGCTTATTCATGAATTCACTATAGTTGATCTTTCCTTAACAAGAGTTAAACAAAGTCTAGTCATTGTCATAAGTGTACAGGAGTTTATACTCCCATGCTCTTAAACATTGAAGACAATGTTTATCTCAAGTGTAGGGGGTCTTCTATCGAAGTGACCTTACCTAGACCTTTGTCATTGACCTTTATGATAACTTGGAAATTATTTTTAACACTTTTCAAATCTTTGATCTACTTTGGCCACCAAAAAAAAGCATTCATAATTTTTGCATTAATCATTTTTCTTTTGCATAACACATTTGCATTGTATATATTTCTTCTTTTATTTTGCATCAAAAACATATAAAAAGGAAAAAAAATTAATAAAGGACATGGTTTAACAAATTTAGATCTCTTTGTCATATTAGGCCCGCCATGAATCTTTTGACTCAACCCGAGTTTGCTTATCTAAGCTTACTCTAGCTAGTATCCTTAACCATATAGTCTTTCATTGGTCTATTAGGCTAAGCATCCACGGGTCTCATTATTTGAGATTTTAAATTTGTGGAGAATGGGAGATGATAGAGTTGAAGCAAGTATAAAAGGGCTAGATAATCTTCATGACAATTAATTGTGGCTAAACCCTTCTCTTTCTTTGCCTCTATTTTCTTCGCATGTATATATTGTTAATAAATAATCAAGAACGGTTTTAATCGGTTTGTAGTATTTTATGCATTTTTGACTAATCATTCATGGTTCGTATAAGTACGTCTTAAGAATCTAAGTTAGAACGTTTTATGTGTACTAGACTTATGTCATGCTTAGTACTTAGCAGGTGTTTTTCCTTTTATTCTTTTCAATTTTCTTTGTGAGGAATAAAGAAAAATAAGAGCGGCTTATAAAAAAATGAGTGGCTAGAAAAAAAAATTATACAAGACTCCCAAGAGGGGCAGTGTGGTGTTAATTATAGTGACTATTGAATTCCAATATTACTCTCACAAGGGTTGCGGGGATTTGATAGTTGCTTCAATCCAATATTACCTTGACGTGTTCAGGGTTGAAGATCCAAGGTCTCAAAAAGGCGGTGGATGTAAATTATTGCGTGAGTTTTCTTTTTCTTTCCTTAGCGAGTGTGTAGCTACTTATTAATGCATGACATGAGGATTTTACACATAAAACGAATGACTTATTATTCTTGAGTCGGACTTATATTAACCATGGGCGGTTTTAAGTAATGGATGAGATGACTACTTAGGGTTAAAACCGTGTTTCCTTATTTTTGGATTTTGCATTTCTTATACTTCACACTTGAATAATGACAAATTTGCCTTCAAGCAATTTGATCAAATAATAACCGGTTCCACAATTAATTGTTATGAATAAATTGATGCGCTTTTTACTTGTGAATGCAATGATCTCATTATTAAGCTTGGTTTGGGGAAAGTGAAACTTGAGGGTGATAAAAATTCATGGTACAAAAACCCTAATCCAAATCATTGAGTCTTTATGAGTTATTTCTATCAAAACCATTTCAAGAAAATCCAAAAAGATGTATATAGAATTGTTTCCCTTTGTATTGCATTGTATAAATTCAAATCATGCATCATATAGTGTAGAGTAGTGTAGAGGCATTCCATATTGGCTAAGATGGGTTAATTATGAGAAAAGTGTAACTTGGTGCTTTGAAATACTGCATTGCATGAGGTCATGCCAATGGTCAAGTGTAGGGGATTTGATATGAGCAAAATCTCATATCAATAAATCAACAAATCACCCTAAAACACATAGCAAATACCTAACTTTTGTGCTATAAAGCAGTATTATGTGGTATGTTTTGTGTTTGTGCTTTAATAGATAACAAGGATACAATTTCAAGCAAACAAGTGGAAATCAAGCTCATTTATAATGAAAAGACAAGAGAAGGATCAAAGATGACAAGCCATTTGAAGATGAAAGACCTATTTTGACAATATTTAAAAGTTGAAGGACTTAAATGCAAACTTTGGAAAAGTCAAGATTAAAGTCAAACTTGGTCAACCTTCAAGTCAACTAATTCAATGGACTTAAATAGTCAAGAATACAAGTCAAAGGACCTAAATTGCCAAAAGAATGAAGAAAGGAGCTCAATTGAATATTCTGCCAAAGAGAGGGACTAAAAATGCCAATTCTACACAAACTTTGGATCAATCCGTGCGTATACTCTCTCATCCAATCATAATGCAAGAAAAATTCGTTTTGGATTGCCAAACAAGCTGACAGCTGGCCACTAACTCTTAATAAACAAATCTGACAGTGGGCGCATTTATTTCCCTTTTGATCAATCACAACCTGGCAACCAATAATTCATTTATCCAAAAGTGGATAATAATCCGTGTGATAAGCTGAAAGCCAATAAGAACGTGCCACGTTTCATCTTCAACAAGCAATAAAGCCAGGATCGAATTTGAGCTACAAGGCAGTTCAGGAAAAGCTCTCTATATGAAAAAGACTCCAAATGAGAAGACGAATCCAACTACACAACTCAATTAGATTGAGAATCAACATAATCAAAAACCCCCTTTGGTGTTCTTGGAGACAAATTTGCAATCAAGAAGAAGAGTACACATGGCACTCTCTCATTGGAGGAGACACGTCACACTCCCCAACAACTTCTCATCCCCACTCTATAAATAGCAGTTAGGACCTTCATTTGTACTGTGTAGTTAAAGTGTGAAAAAACACACACTTGTATTTTTTTCTCTCCCATTTCTAGTTCACATTTCATAGTTAGCTTCTCTCAAGTGTTTGACACACACTTGAGAGGTAGTTATTCAATTAGCATTTGTAACCTCTTTTCCCTCCAAATAAATAAAACACAAAAAACATTCAGTTCAAACTCTTCTTTTATCTTACTTCACTCAAATCCGAATTCTGTTTGATACATTGTGTTTCTGTTGATCATTCATTGATCAATGGAGTTTTTTATGTGATTTGGAAGCTTATTTAGTTTGATTCAGCAATATCAGTTCAATTCCAGTACCTGAGTAGAAGATTGTAGCAGTTTTGTTGATTTGATTCAGAAATGGCTGTTGGAGGTGATAAGGTTGCTGATTTTAGTTGAATTGGGTTGAAGGAAGCGTTTTCTAGAGAGCTCAGCGCTCCTCTACTCCTACAACAGAGGCTTCAAGCTAAAAGGTCTCACAATTCTATTTTTTTGTTCCACTAAACTGTTGTTTGCATGCTAAATTCCTAGTGTAAACATTACTTGCTGAATTGATCATGTGTTTAGTGTGATTGTAGTGTAATTGTGATAGCTTGATAGAATTTGAGTGCTATTGCAGCTTTGATTTTAGTCTACTTGATTTCAGCTTAGAATTTCATCAGACTTTAGCTTTTGAGTCCATTTTGAGTGAAAGTAGGTTTACTTGCCTGATTTCAGCTTAAACTTATTTCATTTGGTTATTCAAAAAAGTCTTGATAGGAGTCATAACTTGATTCACATATGTACTTAAAATTTCTTTGTAAAAGTTTAAAATAACTTTTTAAAGCAGTGTTTGGATTTGCATAGCATTTGTGATTTATGTTTGTTAAAACCTGTGATACTTGCTCATTCACGCTTAGTAAACTTGTGTCATCACTTGTAGTTCATTTTGTAGTAAAAAATCCAGTTAAAAAGGCAATTGGCATTAAAAAGGTATGGCTCAAGTGTTTTAGTCAGTTTATTCAGAAAACTAGCATAATTCAATCACCTAGCATTGATTCATTTCTTGATCATTTTGCTTGAAACCTATTTCTAGTTGTAGCATAACATCCAAAGAACAAGTTTGTAAAATGAAATTATACAGTATCCAGTTTTCACTGTGAAATCAGCTTTTTAATAAGCTCAATAGCATTTGCAAGTTTCTGATGTAAAGTCCAATCTGTTTTCTTGAATCTCCATTTCTACTTCATAAATGTGTCAATTTTCTTTCACAATTCTTGTTACAAACATGTCTTGAGTGAGTTTTGAGATTTTCAGCTTTTTGAAAAATCTGGTCAACGTTTGGTCAAATAAGCTCTTTTCAGCTTAATTTCAGATTTTAGCTTAACCAGTGGACTATTTTCAATTTGGAAAGACATTCCATACTCCTTGTCAGCTTATTAATCAGATTTTCAAGAAAATCAAGTTGTGGAAGTCTAGATTTTCAGTTTACTTAATTTTGGCTTATTAGAATAAGCTATCTTGTGATTCTTGAGATTTTAAGATGATTCCTTTTGCATGTCTAAATAAATTTGGATTATAAGCTCTTTGAAACAAACCATAACTGATTTGGTCCATTAATAAGCCCATTCCAGCTTATTGAAGTTGTTGTGCCCGTTTTTGTTAAACCTTTCATAATAATTGCATTTTGGTCCTTATAGTGTGTAAATGTTTTCATTCATGGCTAATCTTTCTTGTTTTTAGGGGTTTGCTAGATTCCAGTCCCTCGACTTTCAGTTTTTTTGTCAAATTCAGTTAGATAGTTTGTTAAATTGGTTTAAGTAGTTACTAGTTTGTTGAATTTTACACTTTTGGTCCTTATAGTTTTGAACTTTACATTTTAATCCTTGTACTTTCATTTAGCTTACATGTTTAGCACTTTTAATTTCATGCATTTACATTTTGGACTATTGTGAATATTACTTGGTATTTGCAAAGTGTTTTACGGATACGTAGCCTAATATTTTCCATTTTTCATGTGTTGATTGAATTAGACATAGATTTCCAAAAAACCCTTAACAACCAAGAACAATTAAAGGCTTGATATTTTTAGGACTTTCAATTTGTCAAGAGAGTTGAGAATAAACGAACTTCAAAATACTCAACTTCAAAAATAATCCCGATTTTCTTATAATTTGACCCCCTAAAAACTATTTTTTTGTGTAATTTATAAAATATATCAAAGTTTGACCCCTTAACAAAATTCTCTGGCTCCGCCCCTGATTGGTTGAATGTGAAGGTTTATATAGTTCATAAAAATTATTCAAAACCCTAAATAAGATCAAAGCACACATAGCGAAAGCGATTTAACAAGATCATAATAATAACACAATTATAATTAATCGAATTAGGGTTACATACCTTTATCCTAGCGAAGATCCACAAGATCACCAACGAATCACCAATTAGGGTTTATGACGAACACTACCAAGATATAGTCTAAAGTAAGACTATATTACGTTCTTGTACACACGTAATACAACGAGCTAACCGTGATTCTAGCACGTGTAAACCGAGCTCCTACGCTTGTGGAATATCTACCCAACAACCCTAGAGAGGGGCTAGGACTAGATTATTGCTAAACCAAAACCAAAGGATAAAAGGAACCCTAAAAAAAGGTGTTTTTCCTTTGGAGTTGATTTGCAATAGAAACCTAAAAAACAAACCAAAACCAAACGAATCCCTTAGGTTATTCGTGGGAGTTGATCGGCCAAAGGAGAGAAAGAAAAGAGAATGGGATGGAAAATAATGAAGGCCATGGGGTGTTTATATAGGCTTTGGAAAATCTTATTCTCCAAGTAATAAACCAATTAGGAAAGAAAATATTTCCTTTCCCTTTTTCTTCCTTGTAGCTGTCGGCTATGGCCCACCCACAAGGGGTTTCTAGAACTTTTCCTTTTCTTCTTTTCTCTTCTATTTAATTCCATAACGGTCGTTTATACTTAACTCTTGATTATTAACGATCGTTAGTTAAGCTTCGGTTTAATTTAATAAATATAATAAATATATTTAATAAATAAATTAACTCTTTACGTAATGTGTCCAATCCCGTAATCCCGAGTCCGATCCTATCACACGACTTTTAATTTTATGTCCATAAACTTTCAGCTTCCACTTGGAAAAAATTCGAATATCGTGATTACATTGACTAGCGTCTAGTTACACTAGCAATGTCCCTAGTACAACTCGGGTAAGGTCTCCTGGACAAGAACCTTTTTATGATTCATCATTATTATTATCCTTTCATTTCAAATACAACGTTAATAGGATATGGATCTCAGTCATTCCTTACATTGACCATTCTGTTTCTCGTTTACGGATATAGCAAGATCACCAAAACAAATTTGGGTGAGGTCGCACAAATATCTTACTACTCCCCCGAGGGGCCCAACTGTATTATTCTTCAAAATAAATTTACGAAGGAAACGAATCCCATTTTGACTACAAGAAAAACTTATGAACTTTGCAACACTTCTGAAAATAACCCTTATAGCTACCAATTACGTTTAACGTTAGATTATTCCACAGAAATGCACTAGATCCATGACAGTTTCCTGGCATCTCAGGTCTAAGGATAACTATTTATGATTTACTTGATGACAAAGATCCATAAAGTAAAATCACATAGTTTCGATAAGTCCAATATTCAGTTCTTCGAATATCATCCAAAATTGATCAATATACTTTCAAGTACACTCTATCGCAATTTCGAATTGTCTTAGTTTAATAATACACCCATATTATTAATTGACAACGGAAATTTAGCATAACAATTTATTCATGGATTAAACATGTAAAATAGGATACAAAATTAAATAACAAGAACAAACGAAATCCAATCTTTATTCCATCAAATTAATAATGTCTTAACATCCTTTATCCAAATACTAAAATAGATCAATGCATGAAAAACACGGTTGATGCTTCATGCCTCTAGTAATGACATTCATACTTGTTTGGCAAAGCATAAAGCAACCAATCTTGACCTATTGTAATTTTGAGAATACTTTCTTCAAGAATTCAATTTATTGAAGCTCTTGCATATGTGCATTCAAACAATTTGATATTGCCACATAGTATCAAAATCGTGAAACATCCTTGATCACCAATTTACTAAACTTCCAAAACAACACATTTGTAGTTCAAAGTATTCTAATTCTTTAATGTATAATGCAACTTTAATCAATCATGTCATCTCCATAGATCCCATGACTAATAATGAGTCTTACCTCAATTGTATCTTTTCAATTTTGACAACTTGTCATAAAAGATATAAATATGTTACTTTTAATATCTATTTGTAATGTTTGATTCCAACCAAACCTCCAAGTTTGTTGGTTATGATAATTTGCACAACTATTGACAAATTACTCATCCATAGAATATAGAAGCTGATCCAAGATTTAGGATGTTATTCTATATCAAACATATTCCTTCAGAATATTCATTACACAAGTTATTTAATAACTTTCAAATAGATATATTCAAATCATCTTGCATTTTAAGCATGATATAAATACAACTCGATACACATGAAAATTTCTCAAACCAGATGTAGATTTCTTCATGTCCCAAATATACATCTAAACTTACTACATGGCATATTACGTTGTATTTCCACCGCATAAATAAACAAATTTATTTGTTCCAAGGTTATGTATATATCTTATTTTCTAAATCCCTAAAGCAAAGTTTCACTTCAAATCTAAACCAAATCAACATTTAATTTGAATGAAAACTTACTTTCCTACATGTCTATTCGACACATATAATTTAAGAAAATAAACATAATACTCCCGCACTAGCTTTCAGGAATACTCAGAAATTATCATATTTCAAAATTTAAATATAATCTTAGATTTAAAATTAAACATAAGAATAATCTCCTAGATGCATGCTTTTATCCATTCATGAATAATTGCACTTTGTACTTTTCCAAAGATTTATTTTGAATTAATAAACTCCCTTCGATTACATAAGTCCTTGCTCAAGTAGTCATTCAAGAAATAGTTCATACATATCCAAATTTGTCAATTAAAATATGACCATCAAAATCTTTATATTTTTAATGCATTTAGGAAATAATACCTAATCACAATTAATTACTTAAGTGTGATTAATAATCTATTCATAATACATACATTAAATATGTGTACAATTTTGTCCATATAATTTCGACACAAAGATTAAACCACCACAATTGGCGTTTTTCTTCCTTTGACAGAAGCTCATCTCCAATTTCTAGTCAAACTATTTAAGATAAAACAAATCTAAACTTGATTATCTTATTTGGACAACATCTACAACATTCATAGTATGAGTAGTTTACCCACAACAATATTTGGTAACAAATCATAACGATTATTTGTAACTCATAATTCTCAACATATAAATCGCATATCCGAGATATCCTTGCGGACCTATGACTTAAATTCCTTTATCTTGAGAGTTAGCATTTACATGCCTACCTCATGATAATTACTAGTGTATTTCAGAAGATTATGTATCTTGTAATTTTATCTTTCAAGATCAAAACTCCCACTTGCTTTTAGTAACTTAAAGTTAATCTTTTAAGTACATAGCATATAGATCAACACTCCAACATTATCTATTGGGACATTACAAAAAAAAAACAATGAAAGTTCTTAACTCTTATTTTCTAAACAACCCACTTCATAAGTAGTTTAGAAATTAGAAGGGGGGGGGGGGGTTGAATAGTTTCTCTTCAATTGGCTACCTAATTAAAATTACTTTCAATTAGGTTTGTATCAAAACTATCTTTTACTTGAAGATAAGTTGCATAATGATTAAGTTCAATTCAAATGCATTAGCAATGATAATTGGTAAGTGTAATGATAATGAAATAAGTAAAGAGTAAGGAAAGAGACAACTTAGTGGGAAGACACCAAGATTTATAGTGGTTCGACAACAAGGCTCTATCCTCGTTTCTACTCCACTCCTCGAGTACACCTACTCGAGATTTCGACTATATCCACAAGCTCCCTTCTTGGCGGAGAAAACCTTACATCGTCGCTTACATTATTTTCTGACACTAAGCTAAATGTCGAGACCAAATCTTTAGCTAGGACCAATCTACACAACGTTGCCTACTTCAAAATTTAGTGACACAAGGCTAGATGTCGAGTTCTAATCTCAAGGTAGAACCAATCTTCACGACGTTGCCCACTACACCATTTTACGACACAAGGCTAGATGTCGAGTTCTAATCCAAAGCTAGAACCAATCTTCACGACTCTTCACTTTGAAGCTAAGTGAGAACTTCACACAACACAACTACTAATCACTTTCATGCTAAGTTAGAACTCACAAGACACAACCACATCACTTTATAGTTTAGTGAGAACTACTAATCAATCTATTACAACTCAACTAAACATATCCAAGTACACACATGTAGCTTGGATCTACACAACATAAATCCAAGCAAACACATATGCAATGGATGTACACAACAAATCCAAGTATTCACAAATAGCTTGGATGAACACAACTAGTCCAAGTATTCATATATACAATGGATTAACATAAAACAAAAAGGGTATCATGATGAACATGACTAGCTCATGGATTCATCTTTATCACAACACTAGTGAGTGAGTGATCTTCTCTTTGGACAAGGTAAAGGAGGGGATCAAGAAGATGATCATATGTATACAAACTTAACACATTAAGTGATCATTTACTAATGATTATGCTATAGAAAAGAGAAAGGGGCTGAGGAAAACGTCTAGAGAGGCTTGTTGGAAAATGAGATTTGATCCACTATTTAAAGGAGACAAAGTGCAACGGCTATCTGGGCATGGTACCTTATCTAGCCCGGCGGTTCCTTATCGCTAGAGAACCGCCTAGCTACTTAAGGTTCTGCCCGTAGACTACGCTATGTTTTTTCTCTGTCAGTGAGGTAGGAATATCTGAGGTATTTTAAACCTTCAAAGCATATTCTAATGGCATATGGAATATGCTATTTTCAAATTTACATTTTCCATTTTAATAAAACATTTTCTTAAAAAGAAAGTTTATTAAAACATCTTTTGTCATATTAATAAAAGTGAGTTTTAAGGATAATCACTTTGATGATCACTAAGTATGATTAAGAAAAGTTAGTGATATGATTATTACCTTGATGATAGTGTTAGTTAAATAATTCGTTTTATGTTTTACACTAAATGTGTTGTATAGTTTGTTGTGATCAAAACTAAGAAAGATTAGTTAACACTAATAATGTTTTTAGGCATCACTTGCATTAACAATCTCCCCCTTTTTGATTACGACAAACTATAAACTCATTTACGTAGAAACACAAAATATTGAATTATTAACGAGTTTATCACTATCATTTCTCCCCTTTGTCGTAGCAAAAAGGTTAGCACAAGTCTTTGAAGAAAACCGGACTTTTCTAGTAGCTCCCCCTTGGTGGTTGCTCCCCCTTCCTTGGGGCACCAAGTATATGAGCTAAGGTGACATGCTACACAAAGGTTAGTAGAAAGAAAAGAAACACCAATGTATATATGATCACTACCTACTAAGTAACTTGAGAGGGAGAGAGAGAGGAAATCTCAAATTAGAAGCAAGTACTTTGCTAAGTATGTCCAAAGAGGTAATTGACAAAATCAAACTTCAATACAATGAAGATGATAAATTTGTCAAGGGGTTAAAGTCTAGAATTTATGGAATCACCCATAATCAATTGTAAAAAAATAACCATGATCAACTACAAAGAGAACTAAAGAAATAAAACACAAACAACACAAAGGTTACATATTAGAAGAAAGACACAACAAGGTAGATAGTCATACACACAATATGAGTATCTAAAGCAAAAGATATGGAAAATAAACCACAAAGCATAAGCTATTCTAATAGTGATAATTTTCCAAGATTGCTTAAAATGTAATAGATTCTAAAACAACTAAAGTATTAAAGACTCCAAGAGTGCTTAGTCCTTTAGTTGGAAAAATAATACGACGATGCATCATTCGAAGTTTTGTCCACCAGAACGAAAACTTAGAGAGGAGGTCGAGTGAGGAGGAATTCAAGGAAATTTAACTTCCCATACACATGAGCAAGTTCAATTTGTTGAAATCGACAACAAGCACACGAGGATCCATGATGCAACACAAAATCGGTTGATGAGGGAAGGCCATCGAACCTAGGGTTTGGTGGTGGTAGGGTGATAGGGTAGGAAATGTTTTCACAATGCCTTGTGAGGTTTGGGAAGGTTGAAAAGTCATTAAGTTGGGGGGTGTTGAAGGATTGTGGTGGTGGGGGAACATTTTCCTTTGCTCCGGTGATGGGGTTTATGGTATATGTCTCATTCCAATACTTGATTGGAGAGAAGGTGGGGTTTTTGGTTGGTTTGGAAGAAGAAGGTTCATTTTTCTTGATCCAAATAGGTCGAACCGAGATTTTCGGTTTCTTTGAATGCTTGGATGAGGAAGCTTTGGGTGTGGAGGGTTGTGACAATGAAATGTCAAGGTTATGAATGGAGGAGTTAGGCATTGTTGAGGTGTGAGAATGAAATCTCAAGGTTGGGGGTATAAGAAGAATGTAGTCAAGGATTTGAACACAAAATGTGAAGTGTCAAGGAATGTTTAGCCAAATTGAGTAAACATGGAATCTTGACAGGGTATATGGTTAAAATTTTTTTTGACCAAAAACGAGTCAAAAGATGGCTGTCCGCGGTACCTTATAGGGACCGGAGCTTCCTTATCACTTAAGGAACCGCACGACTTTAATGAGCCGCGTGCAGTGGACTAGAAACCATGTTTTTCCAGGATTTTGAGAAAAACTAAGACTTTTTCAAAAAGTTGCAAATCTTGGAATTTTACCTCTATTAGCAATAAATTATGATAGGGTTGCATAAAAGCAACACATTCTCAAAGAATGTCTTGACAAAGGGTGACAAAATATTTAGATAACGTTTTGAACCAATTTTAGTCAAGTTTTAGAGGTTGTGATAGATTTAGGTTCAATTTTAATTTCAAATTAAAGTTGATTAATGTGCACATAAGGATAGAAACACACAATGCTAAATCCATTGACCAACTTCATGAAAAACTCATGAAGGAAGAAAGTACAATAATAAAAGAAAAAGAAAAACAACTAACTAATACAAAGTTAGCTTAACACTAGGTCTAGATGAGTAGTCTTCTTTGGCTTGGTTTTGTTGAAAAAACACTTATTAAGAAAACTCATCATTCATCTCCTAGGAGGAGGCATGGAGAACAAGGCAAGCAAGAACTCTTGCAACCTCCTATGTAGTCCAAACATCTCCATCCTAAGGTTATAGATGATGTAGTGGTTGTAGAGGCAACATGAACAATTAGGACCATGAGTCTCTTGGAACCCATAGTAAGGATCACCCATGAGGAGGGAGAGTGGGACACCCAAAATTGGAGTGTTTGAGGGAGGTGGAGGTGGAGGAGGCATGTTCTGCAAGGGTGGAGGTGGAGGAGGCATGTTCTCCAAGGGTGATGTGGGTGGGTGTGGAGGCAAGCTCTCCAATGGTGAGATGGGTGAGTGTGGAGGAATGTTATCCAAGGGTGGTGATGTGGGTGAGTTTGGAGGGGTAAATGGTGAAGTCACCAAGGTATCATCAAAGTCATTCACAAAAGGAATGCTTTGGATTGGTTGGGGTTGGGTAGTCACATCCAAGGGTGCACTTGGAGTGAAGGGTGAAGATAGCTCATTCATTCTTGAGTGGAATGAAGAGGAGGTAGAACCATGAGAATGGTTAGTACCATGGGTGGAGGTTGTCTTGCATGGTGCAAGAGGTGGTGAGGGTGATGAAGAAATGAGAATTGGAACAATCTCATTTTTGGGTGTGTGAAAGGGTGAGGAGCTAAGCTTGGGTACCTTAATCCTAATCTTAAGGATTTTCTTTGGGGTGGAGGTTTTGGAAGAGTTTGAGGTTTTTGTAGAAACCATGGTTGTAAAGGGTGGTTTAAGGGTTAGGGATGAATGGTTTGATGTGTGAAGAACATGGCTAACAAGGTGGGTTTAAATGGGCAAGGGGATGATCCAAACTAGTAATGGGTTAAAATCATTTTAGGTGAATAATGAATTTAGGTAACCTAGTTTAGGAAATGTGCAGGTTTTTGAAAAGAATCATGCAAGGTTTACACAGATTGAAGAAAATAGTGTAAAGCAATGATTCTGTCGGACACAGTAGCCGACGGTTCCTTATCTAGGACTGGCGGTTCCTTATCGATAAGGAACCGCTGGTCGATATGGAACCGCGACTAGAGGTGTTCAAAAATCACACATCCTCAAATTTTGGTTAACCCAGATTTTTACCAAAGGATTCACAAGCCAAAGTTAACTACTGACCAAAATCTAGGAAGCTAAATAACATATAGGATGCACAAAGCTATGCAAATCACAAACATGATGGCATAGACAACATTTAGGATGAAAATAATTAGTAATCCAAACAAGTAGCATTAGTTAATACACAACCAAACCAAAGTAAAAACAAGCAAATGTTTAAACATCACATGACAAGTATACTTTAAAACAATTCAAAGTCTTCACCTCCTTTTCTTGCCCAATCCCTTGATCATGTTTCCCAAGAACTTGAATCCCTTCCTTGACTCAACCCGATGTTAATGCAATTCACCTCGAGTCCTAAGATTTTCACGGTAGAGATGCTCCATATTGAGATCTTCCGGTACTTCACTAGAATAATGAGGTGGAGGAGCTAAGTCTTCAAGTCCATCCTCAAATGGGTTTGAGGATGGGTGGGAATTACTCGAAGAGTTGAAATGAGAACTAGTACCAATGCCATCACCATCACTTGTTGGCATATGGGTGTCCTCATCATCCGGCTCTTGATGATCGGATTTTCGCGAACCTCGATCACTTCTAGGCTTTCTTTCATATACCTCTTGAATAGGTAACATAACCCGATGAACCGGGTGAAAGCGAGAAAGGTCGAGTTGAGGAAAATCATGAGCAACCCTTTTGAAAAGGCGAGTAAGAAGCATAGCATAGGGAAGGTTTGTTTTGGGCTTTGAAAAGGCATAATTTATTCGTCGAGCGATATAGAATGCCAAATTGTACTTGGTTGATGTAAAGATGCAAAATAACATATGCACCATACAAGCCGGGATATGATCTCGGTTTCCACCAAGACAAAATACATTCTCCCTAAGGATATTTTCCCATTGGACCATAAAATCCTTAAGGTCGCTTGAGATCACTACATAGCGATTCACATGCCGCACATTAGTATGAAGGCTTCTCACAACGTTTCCATCACGCTCTTTAGAAATGATATCAAGGATGAATTGTAGATCAATTTCAGCGTGGTCATTTGGAGGTTTGTCGTTGGATTCCAAGAGAGCATCAAGTCTCCATTTGTCCGTGAAACGACAAGTGCCTTCATATGGCACACCAAGAATATCACCAAAATCATCGAGAGAATATTGAATGATTTGATCATTCAAAAAGAATCGAATGAATATTTCGCCATTGAATTCAAGCATGGTGTAAGAGCTAAAGAGTTCAAGAAGGAACAAGGGATATATATCTTCGTCTATGAAGAGCAAGCAATCAAACCCAATATGCCCAAACATAGATTTGATATAATCATACCCCGTTATTCCTTCATCTACAACTCTACCCTCATGGAAATTTTGAGTTGAAAGAGATGAAAAGGAGTTTTGAAGTTGAGTGGAAGCAAAGGTTTGGGAAATGTTTGGCATATATTGTCTAGTGAGTTGATGATCCTTTTGGTATTGTGAAGGCATGATTAGTACCTAAATACAAACAAGAAAATATATTTCCAATCACTCATATGAAAAATTAAAATTAAAAATCAAAATATGAGAATGTGTTATATCAATTTCTTGACAAACAAAGGAGTGAATCCATATCATTCTCATGTTCACAATGTAACTATTCCATTATTTACCAAGAACATATGAACTATGTTGGATCAACAATGGACTAGAACATTGGTCTTTCAAAACAAGATTTTTAGGTAAGCATTAACAATGTCATTACCTATTTGTTCATGGGTTCATCTTAAATCCATCTTTTAACCAAAATTATTTAACCAAAATTCAGATTTGTTCTACAAGTGGGTTTTAGTGAAATCTCAATGAATATGAACCTAAGGAATCATAGTAAAATAACCATGTCAACCCACATTCCTATTAAGGTTCTAATTCAATTTCAATTTTAAAAATCCTCAATTATGAAAGGATGAACCCTAGAACAAAATAGATGAAATTGAAAGAAAATACTTACAATTAATTGATGTTAGATGAAGGATGAGTGAAACCCAAAACTTGGAATCAATTAATATGAGTGATTGAAGGTTTTTGAAGCTTCAACAATGGTGGAAGGAGGATAACCCGTCGGCAGTGTGTTTTTGGGAGAGAGAGAGATAATGGTTTGAAAAAGAATAAAATAATAAAACTGGCGCTCTGATAAGTTTTACTGCCCGCTGTTCCTTATCGGTAGAGAACCGCGGGTTTGAACCGCCAGAGATAAAGAACCGCCTACAGAGGCAGGTTTTTATCAATGAAATACGCCAAATTTTAAAAACCAAGTTTTTCTAAAATACTTAACAATATGTCTTAAACTTATTAGAATACCATTGGATCATCATAACACTAAGCAATATGCCTTAATGAAGGATTACGAGTTGAATTGAGATCGAAAAGAATAAACGGACAAACGACTACTCGTAGAGAAACAGCAAAGTGGATATAAGTCAAGGGAAGTGAATAAAGACTAAGACCAATGCTCAATGAATTAATGACAATCCTCAAATCATGGAGACGAAGAGCTTGTGTCATATATAGTGGTTTAAGACGTGCCTTTCTGGCGTAGTGTTAAACGGCTTTGGTAATGAATAAACACAAAGCAAATATTGATGCATAGACTAAGATCACTTTCAATAATAGTCTTACTCTAAACCAAAGTATGAGCAAGGTATTAATTCACTTTCTCTCCCACAAAGGGCCTACTAACCGTATGGGTGCAAACCATGGATATCATGCTTGATACTTTAAGCTACTACTAACTCACTCTACATAACCATAGTGAGTCAAGTATCCAAGCAATGAAGGTTTGAGAGGATAAAAGAAAGGAATCACAAACCAAAAACAAATGTCAAGGCAAGGATGCCAAGAACAAGCACATAGTCAAGTAATGATCAAAAGAATGATCAAAGGGCGTGTGGAAGAACGAAAACGTACCTTGGCCACAAAGAGCATTCCAATCCATCAAGGAATCAATGCAAGCCCCAAGAATGACTATGATGAATACTAAGTCTTCAAAGGCTAGTATCATTCCCAATCATCTTGATGTCATCATTCAAGGATGTTGAAGATCGATGAAGATGAATCTTCTACAAGTGCAAGTGACTCAATTCACAACCAATTTAATGATTGATCTTCATGAGTACGTACATAAAACAAGATTCTAAACTAGTAGATACATTTCAAGAGTAGATCTACAATGCATAAATGCTACTAATCTAAGAGTGATGCAAAATTACCAATTAAGAGACCTATTTTCTAAGAAGAAATAGTTTTGACCAAAGAGAAACTTTAGTACAACTTAACCTTCTAATTTGAGGAGACAATGTATCGATCCAAGTTTTTAAGTACAATATACTTCAAAGATCTTGAGTGACCATCTCTCTGATACCATTTGTAGAAACTAGAAGGGGGGGGGGGGGGGTTGAATAGTGTCTCTTTGATTGGATACCTAATTAAAATTACTTTCAATTAGGTTTGTATCAAAACTATCTTTTACTTGAAGCTAAGTTGCATAATGATTAAGTTCAATTCAAATGCATTAGCAATGATAATAGGTAAGTGTAATGATAATGAAATAAGTAAAGAGTAAGGAAAGAGACAACCTAGTGGGAAGACACCAAGATTTATAGTGGTTCGACAACGAGGCTCTATCCTCGTTTCTACTCCACTCCTCGAGTACACCTACTCGAGATTTTGACTATATCCACAAGCTCCCTTCTTGACGGAGAAAACCTTACATCGTCGCTTACATTATTTTCCGACACTAAGCTAAATGTCGAGACCTAATCTTTATCTAGGACCAATCTACACAACGTTGCCTACTTCAAAATTTAACGACACACGGCTAGATGTTGAGTTATAATCTCAAGGTAGAACCAATCTTCACGACGTTTCCTACTTCACCAGTTTACGACACAAGGCTAGATATCGAGTTCTAATCCAAAGCTAGAACCAATCTTCACGACTCTTCACTTTGAAGCTAAGTGAGAACTTCACACAACACAACTACTAATCACTTTCAAGTTAAGTGAGAACTCACAAGACACAACCACATCACTTTATAGTTTAGTGAGAACTACTAATCAATCTATTACAACTCAACTAAACATATCCAAGTACACACATGTAGCTTGGATCTACACAACATAAATCCAAGCAAACACATATGTAACGGATGTACACAACAAATCCAAGTATTCACAAATAGCTTGGATGAACACAACTAGTCCAAGTATTCATAAATACAATGGATTAACATAAAACAAAAAGGGTATCATGATGAACATGACTAGCTCATGGATTCATCTTTATCACAACACTAGTGAGTGAGTAATCTTCTCTTTGGACAAGGTAAAGGAGGGGATCAAGAGGATAATCATATGTAAACATACTTAACACATTAAGTGATCATTTACTAATGATTATGCTATAGAAAAGAGAAAGGGGCTGAGGAAAACGTCTAGAGAGGCTTGTTGGAAAATGAGATTTGATCCACTATTTAAAGGAGACAAAGTGCAACGGCTATCTGGGCGCGGTACCTTATCTAGCCCGGCGGTTCCTTATCGCTAGAGAACCGCCTAGCTACTTAAGGTTCCGCCCGTAGACTACGCTCCGTTTTTTTGTCTGTTAGTGGGGTAGGAATATCTAAGGTATTTTAAACCTTCAAAGGATATTCAAATGGCATATGGAATATGATATTTTCAAATTTACATTTTCCATTTTATTAAAACATTTTCTTAAAAAGAAAGTTTATTAAAAAATCTTTTGTCATATTAACAAAAGTGAGTTTTAAGGATAATCACTTTGATGATCACTAAGTATGATTAAGAAAAGTTAGTGATATGATTATTACCTTGATGATAGTGTTAGTTAAATAATTTGTTTATGTTTTACACTAAATGTGTTGTATAGTTTGTTGTGATCAAAACTAAGAAATATTAGTTAACACTAATAATGTTTTTAGGCATCACTTGCATTAACAAGTAGTTTAGCAAAATCTGAACTTCATTTTTAAGATAAAACGTGATTCATCACATTCCATATATAATGGTATCTTATTAATCTTCTTAGCTCAAGTCATACTCGACCTTCTAACCTTGATATCTTTTGGAAGAAAGGAAGATATTGTTATCTTGAATCAATCATCATATTGATTCTCCTAATGAACATACCACAACAATGTTGTATTTATTTAGGGTTAATATTGTAAGTCAATCTAACATCATTTAAGATAAATATATATCTTTTAGTTTACCTATATACCAAATAAATCATTTTCATGGTATAATAGATTTCCTAACCATTTGCATGCTTTATAACTCAAGTACTTCTAACATAAGTCACTTCATTTTATGTTTTAAAAAACATAAAAGTTATAATTTCATTATACGTTTTAAGTCATTTTGAAAATGACTCCATATATATGTCTAAGCGAAAAGAGATCATACATTAACGTCTTACTTTATTTTATACGTCTATCAAGACTTTTATGTTTGTGACTTTATATAATAAATCATAAACATGTATAACTAAAGTAATCATGAACACCACTAGGTTTAATTAATCTTTCAAGTTAATTCACTACTATGTCTATTTATGTAATTCCAAGAATACACAAATATTTTACTTTAGTAGTATAAGATTACTCTATGTATTTATGTCATTCAAGGAATTGTCCATTTTAAGAAATCACAAAATAATCCACGCCCGATCTCACGACATGTGGATATTTTACCCTTGTGTTTACAATTTAGTCCAAGCTCTCACATGACTAAATCAAAACAACAAGTGTTTCTTAATGTGAATGATATATATATATACTTTTAAGTAGTCTTCTAATCATATCCACACATAATCTAACTTTCATCTAATAAATATTAGATTGTTAGTCTCTTATCTTAAAGACAATAGAATCATATCTTTATGAGTTGTTTCTTGCACACAATGTTCATTTCTCCCACTTGTGCATGGAACAACCTCATATATTAGATAAACATCACGTCTAACGTTCGTCTATACAAATATGATTGTGTCATATATACTAGCTTTTTAAAAGTAGATGTAGAACCACTTAATCAATAAGATTCAGTACATAACTATCCTTGAAGATAACATGGATTATTACCAAAGATAACATGGATTATTACCAAGATGACAAAACTTGTAACTCCCACTGAATTAGAGAATGTATTAATAGACTCAAATTCAGAAATACAACACAATTCTCCCACTGAATTTGACAACATTGAAAATGTTTCATAATCAGCAAAATAAATTAGTGTTGTGTTTACTTTCTTACACTTTTGAAAAACACATTCGTAACAATTACTTGTAGTGTTAAAGAGTGTACTCTACTTCGTAAATGACGACTTACCCATCAAATGCTTTTAACTTGAAAATTTTGGCATGCAATTTCTTCCTTAATAGGTCTACCAACCCCACAATGGTATGTAGTGCCTATGAATGGTCAAAGCATAACTACTAGACAAAAATGACTAGTTTGCCTTATAACCAATTAGCGGTAACTTTTAATAACTCAAAAAATGCATTTTCCTTAACTATTAAAGTTTGCTATGAGTTATGTATTTGAATTTTACATTTCTAAAATCCTTATTACTCCTTCTTCACTCATGGAATATAGTTTAGGTTTATCTTTTCATTTTAAATTGACTTTATCCTCAACCATACGGTTTTAGATCAATAAATGAACAGACCATGTTTATGGTGTAATGTTGCATTAATACATTTGTAAAAGAATTTACAAAATTCAATCTTAGTACTTTTGGTAATACCATTCAAGAAAATAAAATTACCCCAGTAATAATAACCATAATATTTTCCTTAAAAACTAGAATCCAAATTGATATAATTTTATCACATCAGTTGATCTGCTAGCAATAAAAGTATTCAAGATGGTAACTTATCGAACAAAGATTGACAAAAAATTTGTAATTTCTAGATTCTTTAAGGGATTTACATTGCCAAAAGTCATTCTGCATTGTAAACATGTTTCATCCCTTTGATACTTGTGAAAACACCCATCCTTTTACCACTTATTGCTTGCTAAAACGAGACCAAAACGCGTATTTAATGTCATTTGTTTGGAATTATGCGTGGTATTGTGTTTTTATTGTGTTTCAGAGCCAAACGTATAAATATTGAAGAAAACATGGGATTGCACGGGTTTTATCGAAGAAAAAGACGAAAGACGAAGTCTAAAGTCCAAGAGTGCAAAAGATTTGAAGTCAATGGGCCTATTTGAAGATTTATCGAAGAAAAGGACCAAAGATGGAAGATTTATATATGTCGAAGAATTCAAGTCTATTAAATGAAGAAATGAAAAGACGAGTTGAATTTATTCATCGACAAATCCCGAATCAAAGTCAAAAACGTCAACTTTATTAAAGAGACGATAAGACAAAAAGAAAGGAGAAAAGCCCACTCACCAACCCACTCACAAGGCCTATAAATAGAACCTCCTCACCAAAAAAATAGACTAGTTTTTATTCTTTCTTTTTTTTGGTTCGTTTAAGCCAACACCATTAGGGTGTTTGGCACTTTTTTCATCCTTCAATCCATATTTATGTAAGTTTAATCTTTACCTTTATTTGTTTGAATCCTAATCTTTAATATAAGCTTTACTTTAATCTCGTTCTTCTTTCTTTTTGATTCTAAGTTTTTTAAGTTTTGATTTGGTTTCCTAAAATCATGTGGGTTTTGTGTTTTTATTGATTTTGATTCGAGAAAACTTGTTGTTTTAGATGTTTAGGTGTTTAATAAATCTTGTTTGATTGATTTGGTTGTGTTCTTGAGTTTTTATAGTTTTTATTAAGTGGGTTTTGATTAATCTAGTTTTAATTTCAAGATTTGTTGATTGGGTTTGATTGATTATTGTTAGTTGATGTTTAATGGTTAGTTTGGTTTAGTCTTTAGATTTAACTTGGTTTATTTGGATTAAATTCGTGTTTACAAAGTATTTATTTTCCCATGTTTTTCGTGACTGTTAGTTTTCCCAGTCTTTACCGAACAAGTCAATTCTCCTGAACGAGCAAGTTTTACCGAACCAATCATTTTTTCGAACAAGTCTATTTTTCCGAACGAAGATATTTTTCCGAACGAACCAATTATTTTTCCCGAACCAATAAATTTTCCCGAATGAGCATTTTTTTCCGAACCAACAATTTTTACCGAACGAGCATTTTTCCCGAACCAGCGAATTTTTCCGAATTAGCCATTTATTCCGAATCAAGCTTTTTCCCGAATGAGCTAATTTTCCCGAACGAATAGATTTTTTCGAACTAAGCTATTTTTCCGAACGAACAAATTATTTTTCCCGAAGCAATAAATTTTCCCGAACGAGCATTTTTTACCAAACCAAGCTTTTTCCTGAACGAATCAATTTTACCGAATGAGTAGTTTTACTTAGATTTGTAATTTTTATTTTTCCGAAAAATAGCACGTTTCCCGAAATCTCTGTTTTTTCCAAGTAGTTTTCTAATTTTACAGAAAAAGTGTCAGTTTCTCTTGATATTGTTTCTAGCTTATTTTTAATTCATTTATTCGTTTCGCTTTTACCCTTTAAGTAGAAATAGAATACCAAACTTTCTTTTATTCACCAAAAACGATTAAGTCTAATTTAAAACCGGAAGTCAAGTCGAATTGAATCGAAAAAGAACTTACTAAAAATTGAATATTAAAATGGCGTCGTTGTCGGCTCTTTTCGTAAAGATTAATGGTTTTTTTGTGAGAAAAATTGGATTTTGGTATCCGTTCCCCGTGAACGTTACTTTCTAAGCATCAAAAAATTTCAAAAATCCTAAAAAATATAAAATGTTCAAAAAAATCCAAAAAATAGAAAAACATAAAAAAACCAAAAATATTTCTGCTCTATTTTTCTTTTGTAGGTGTATGCGTACCCGATCACGCAAGAAGAAATCCATTCAAGCTACTATCATTCAACCTCCGGTTGTCGAGCCTCCTGTTGTTAACACAATGGATAACTGTCCAATGATCGAGCTTTTGCAAGCGCACGTAGAGGGCAACACCGATGCTATTGTCATACCCGAGATTGGAGCCAACAACTTTGAGCTCAAATCCGGCTTCATTCAAATGGTCTCTGCTCAACTATTCTTGGGGCGTACATTTGATGATCCTCATGACCATATCAAAGGGTTCCTTCTACTCACTAATACGGTCAAATAAAATGGGGTTTCAGAAGAGTTAATTCGCTTGCAACTTTTTCCTTTCTCATTAGAGGGCAAGCCCGTCATTGGCTTGCAAAGGAACCGCCACAAAGTATTCTTACGTGGGCGGATTTAGAGACCAAATTCATCAACTACTTTTTCCCACCCTCACGTACTACCGCTTTGCGGAATGAAATCATTAACTTTGAACAAAAGTACGGTGAGACTTTTAGTGAATCTTGGGACCGTTTTAAAGAACTTTTAAGAAAGTGCTCACAACATGGTTTTACAAAAGTGCATCAAATTAACACTTTTTACAATGGTTTAAGCATGAATGACCAAGATTAACTAAATAGTGCCTCGAGGGGTAACATTTTGGTTAAGTCTTCTAATGCCGCGTGGGATATTAATGAGAATAAGTCTATAGTGCAAACTAAGAGTGTTCGGGCTAATGTGGCTAGTCCTAGTACTAGTGAGAACGACAAGAGAATTGATAAGCTTACTTCGATTGTTGAAGCACTTGCTTTACAAACCGCTAACAATGCCAAAAACAACAATGCGCAAAGTAATGCTTTGAGTCAGTCATGCGAAATATGCGGGGGTTCTCATTCATACACCGATTGTCCTTCTACTCATGACAATCCGGAAAATGTGTATGCCGCTAACGGTAACTTTTCTACGGGAGGCTGTCAAGCCCGCCCTCAAGGAGACCGTAACTTGCTAAGTTATCGTTCCACCAACTTTCTTTCCCCACGCGGTTTTCCTCCTACAAACCAAAACCAACAACAAAACCTTAACCGAAACAATCAAAGCCAACCTCGAGCTCCCAACCAATTTCAACCCCAAAGACACCCATATCCACCTCAAAATCAAGTTTACCAACCCGCTCCATACCAACCACCTGCTTATCAAGCACCCCCTCCTACGCAACCCACCGCATTTAATCACGAGGTTGAAACTTACATGAGGACGAATGACGCGCTGGTGCAGAATCTTCAGCGTCAAATCATCAACTTGAAAGGAGATATGGTGAAACAAGGGAATGATCTTCGAGCCGATATGCGAACCTATTTGAGCAGTCAAACGAATGATTTACGTGATATGATGGCTTCGTTTTTCCAAAGTAATCAACCCTCTTCTTCGGGTTCTCTTCCGAGTAACACCGTTGCTAATCCAAGAGGGGAGATGAAAGCAATCACTACTCGTAGCGGAAAAGGTTATAAGGAATACGAGATTCCTACACCTACCCCCGTGATTGTGACTAAGGAAAACGAACAACTTGCCCCAACTCCTTTACCTTCCAACCCCACTCCCCCACCACCCAAGGCTGTGAGTGACTCTTCTATTCCAAAGCCTTCCTCTCAATCCGATATACCTTACCCTTCAAGGTTGAGGAAAGAGAAGCTCAAAAAGCAAGGATGATATTCAAGTTTCAAACTTTCAAAAATGTTTAAACAATTGAATTTCAAAATCTCCTTTGCTGAGGCTCTCGCTCACATGCCCAAATATGCGAAGATGTTTAAAGATCTTCTAAGTGACAAAGAGAAGCTTCTTGAAATTGCTCAGACCCAACTCAATGAGAATTTCCCTACGGTTCTTTTAAGGAAATTACCAACAAAACTTGGTGGTCCGGGTCGCTTCTTAATTCCTTGCAACTTTCCGGGAGTAGAAAATTGTATGGTCCTAGCCGATCTAGGTGCTAGTATAAAATTAATGCCTTTAAGTGTCTGGAAACAATTATCTCTCCCTCAGCTAGTCCCCACCAAAATGACATTGGAATTAGCTAACCGTACGGTTGCTTATCCAGTGGGGATAACCGAAGACGTCTTTGTTGGCGTTGACAAATTCACCTTTCCGACGGATTTTGTTATCGTTGAATATGAAATGGATCCACGTGTTCCATTGATTGTAGGACGTCCATTCTTGAGGACCGGTCGCACTCTCATCGATGTAGACGCAGGCGAACTTATCATGAGAGTTGGTGACGATCAAATTGTCTTCAACATGGGAAAGATTTCTAAACAGCCTTATTCATACGAGAGTGTTACTTGTATTGACGTTCTTAATGAAGCTTGTGAAGAACACTTTAATGATGCTTGCAAAAGTAGTCTTTCTTGTCTTCCCAATGTTGAGACCGTTGTCTCAATTGCTCCGTCATTAACTCCTTTTGGAGAAAGTGACTTTTTTTTGATGATTTTGAAGCTAGCTTAGGTACAATTGATCTAAAATATGATGATTCTCCCACCGATTGGGAAGAAGATATTCGTACCCTTGAGAAACTTCTCAATGAGGAATCTTTCTCTCCTCCTTCTCCTAAAGAGGTGACTAATGATGATCCATCGTTAGTTACACCATCTATTGAGGACCCTCCTACTCTCGAGCTTAAGGACTTACCTCCTCATCTCGAATATGTTTTCTTAGAGGGGATTGATCAACTACCTGTTATCATTGCTAAGGACTTAAAATCCGATAAGAAAACTCGTCTCATTGAAGTTCTCAAGAAGCATAAAAAAGCTATTGCTTGGAAAATCTCTGATATTCGTGGAATTGATCCTCACTTTTGCACACATAAAATTCTCATGGAGGACGAATTTAAACCCATTATTCAAAACCAAAGAAAGGTGAATCCCAAGGTCCATGACATTATCAAAACAGAGGTTATTAAACTTCTTGATGCGGGAATGATCTACCCAATCTCGGATTCACCTTGGGTTAGTTCGGTTCATTGTGTGTCTAAGAAAGGCGGAATCACCGTTGTACCAATGAAAACAACGAGTTGATTCCTACTCGTCTCGTTACAGGGTGGAGAGTTTATATAGACTATCGCAAACTCAATGATGCTACGAGAAAGGATCATTTCCCCCTTCCTTTTATGGAGCAAATGCTTGAACGTCTAGCGGGTAATGAATATTACTGCTTTTTAGATGGTTTCTCGGGGTATTTTCAAATACCCATCGATCCCCAAGATCAAGAGAAGACAACATTCACTTGTCCCTACGGAATATTTGCCTATAAAAGAATTCCTTTTGGCCTATGCAATGCTCCCGGGACTTTCCAAAGGTGCATGTTGGCTATCTTCCATGACATAGTTGAGCAAACCATGGAAGTCTTCATGGATGATTTCTCGGTCTTTGGGGACTCCTTATCTTCTTTCCTTGCCAACTTGGAACGCATGCTTAAGCGGTGTGAAGACAGGCGCCTTGTTCTAAATTGGGAAAAATGCCATTTCATGGAAAAAGAAGGCATTGTGCTTGGACATAAAATCTCAAAGCCGGTCTTGAAGTGGACCATGCTAAAGTTGATGTCATAGCCAAATTATCTCCACCTTCAACCGTGAAGGGTGTGAGAAGTTTTCTCGGGCATGCGGGCTTCTATCGTCGATTCATACAAGATTTTTCTAAAATCGCTCGCCCGATGACCCACCTCTTGGAAAAAGATACTCCCTTTATCTTTTCTAAAGAGTGTATTGAATCCTTCAATCTTCTTAAGGAAAAGCTAACTAAGGCAGCGGTCTTGGTTACCCCTAATTGGGAGCTACCTTTTGAATTGATGTGTGATGCTAGCGACTTTGCTATTGGAGCGGTTTTGGGACAAAGGATAAACAAACATTTCCAACCGATCCATTACGCTAGCAAAACAATGACAGGGGCTCAATTGCATTATATGACAACCGAAAAAGAGCTTTTAGCTATTGTCTATGCCTTTGAAAAATTTCACCCCTATCTTGTTTTATCCACCACCATCGTATACACGGACCATTCCGCGTTGAAGTACTTGTTGACCAAACAAGATTCTAAGCCAAGACTTCTTCGTTGGGTTTTGCTCCTTCAATAATTTAAAACCGAAATTCGTGATAAGAAGGGCGCTAAAAACCTAGCAGCGGATCATCTTAGTAGACTCGAGGATCCGTATCAAGGGGAGCACCCAAATAAAGAGATTAATGAATCTTTTCCCCTGGAGACCTTGATGTCTATTAATTCGAATCTTGATGAGACCCCGTGGTTTGCGGACATTGCAAACTACTTGGCGGGTGGAATTCTCATCCACGGGTTAACATCCTAACAAAAGAAGAAGTTCTTTAAAGATGTTAAGACTCACTTTTGGGATGACCCGTATCTCTTCAAACAATGCGATGATCTGATTATTCGCCGGTGTGTTGACGGACCCGCAGCTCTAGATATTCTAGAAGCTTGCCATAAAGGACCCACCGGTAGTCACTTTGGTCCCAACTACACCGCGAAGAAAGTGTTTGATTCAGGATTTTATAGGCCCACCATTTATTGTGACGCTCACGAAATGGTTAAAAATTGTGATACTTGCCAACGACAAGGAAAGATCACACATAAAGATGAGATGCCTCAAAATATTATACAAGAATATGAAATCTTTGATGTATGGGGTATCGACTTTATGGGGCCATTTCCATCATCTAAAGGGAACAAGTACATCCTCGTAGCCGTTGACTACGTTTCTAAATGGGTTGAAGCTAAAGCCTTACCCACTAACGATGCGAGGGTGGTTGTGATCTTTTTGAAACAACTATTTGCTAGATTCGGTGTGCCTCGTGCTATTATTATTGATCGCGAGACTCATTTTTGTGATGATCAATTCGCAAGAGTCATGGCTAAGTATGGTGTCAATCACCGACTTTCCACCGCGTATCATCCACAAACTAATGGCCAAGTCGAGGTGTCCAACCGTGGACTCAAACGAATCTTAGAACGTACCGCGGGAGAGCATCGTGCCTCATGGGCCGATAAGTTAGATGATGCTTTGTGGGCTTTTCGTACTGCATATAAGACCCCGATTGGTTGTACACCTTATCGTCTTGTGTACGGGAAAGCATGCCACCTCCCAATTGAGTTGGAGCACAAGGCTTATTGGGCCTTGAAATGGGCTAACTTCGACATCAACAAAGCTGGTGACTTGAGAAAAATCCAACTCAATGAACTTAACGAATTGAGGAATGAAGCTTATGAGAACTCACTGATCTATAAAGAGAAGACCAAGCTCATTCATGATTCCAAGATTAAGAACCGAGAGTTCCAAGTTGGAGATAAAGTTTTACTCTTTAACTCTCGGTTGAAAATCTTTTCTGGAAAACTGAAATCTCGTTGGTCCGGCCCATTCACCGTTGCTAATATTTTTCCATATGGTACTATTGAGCTAGCTCAGCCTAATGGACCTAATTTTAAGGTGAATGGCCAACGAGTGAAGATGTACTTTGGAGAGGACATCTCTCATGAGATGATTCCATACCTTTCCACCTTTCCTTTGAATTAATTCGGGACCGAGTCAGGCTCGTGACTTAGTTAACAAAAACAAGCGCTCTTCGGGAGGCAACCCGAGTATCTATCCTCCCCTTTCCGTTTTTCATCATAAGTGTAGAGGGAGCTATACAGGTTGTTTGTGTTTGTGTGGTGATGTGATTGCAGGGATAAGTGCACTTTTGGAATCTTTGAAGAACCGTGCTCCCGTGTTATCCGCAAATCCGGTTCTATCTCTCAACTATCGTGATTCAATTTTGTACATACATAAAACTTGCAATTGATCACTTTAGTTGTCTCTTCCTTAGCTTGATTTAACCAACGTACACAATGTCATAAGTGTAGGGGAGCCCTTTCCCACATACTTAAACATTGAGGACAATGTTTATATTAAGGTAGGGGAGACTTATATCGAAGTAATAAGTGGGCTTTTCCATTAAAGTGTCCTCATTTAACCGGAAAATCGTCTTTTTTGGCATTTTTCAAATTTTTAATTAATTTTGGCCAAGTAGTGGTAATTTTTAAATTTTTATGTCTTTTATTTCCTTCCTTTTATCATTTCTATCATATGTATATATCCTGAAATAAAGTCAAAAATAAAAGAAAAATCAAAAATATTAATGAAGTGGTTTAGCTAGTTTAGAAGTCTTTGATATATTAGGCCCGTTGTGATTATTTTGACTCAACTCGAATTTACTTATCTAAGTTTATTCTAGCTAGTATCCTTAACCATGTAGACCTTAACTGGTTTATTAGACTAAGCATCCACGAGTCTCATTACTTGAGATTTTAAATTGTGGAGAACGAGAAATGATACAAGTCAATTATAAGTCGGTATTCTTGCATAAGCACACTTGGTGTAAGTATAAGCTTTTTCTCCCATCGCCTTAAATAATAAATTCAATAAGTAAGGTCTTACGGTTTGAAAAGTTACTTAGCTTCTAGCCCAAAATCGTTTAGAAGTTGCTCGGTAATGATAAGAGTTCATAGTCAAGGCATAACTTATTGAAGCGGGGCGCGAAGATTGGCGAGTCCGAAAAGGCCCTAACAAGGCATGAGGATTCCATTTTATTGCTAAAGATCCAAGATGATGTGAAAAGCATTATTCCCAAAATCAATATGAAGGATCAAGACACACGACGAAAAGCAATCAACTCCCATAAAGATCATGGAGAAGTCTATCCGAAAAGACCCTAACAAGGTACGAGGATAAATAGATCCAAGTCCGAAAAGGAGGCGGATCGTTGTATTTCAAAATCCCAAATAAAGATTGAAGAAATAATGATGAAGTCGTGGTCAACAAAGTTGAAGTATCTCTCAAAATACTCCAAGTGAAGAAATTATATAAATGAAGAGAAGACCATAATTTCAAGAACGTCTCTCAAGATTCTAAGTATGAAGTACATGCCAAATATCGGTCCAAGAAAGGTCTCAAATCGTGAAGTGAGTTATGCCAAGATATGAACTTTTTGAGGTCTCGAGAAGCAGTTTTAAGAGATTTTGTCCTTTAGCTAATTATTGATTAAATCGTCCTACTTTATTTTCGGCCTAATAAATTATCGAAATAAGTCTAAAAATGTATCTTCATGATCATTCTAAGACAAAAATAAAATATAAGAGATACACCTAGGAATAAGGGAGTTTAAGTGTATACTTAAGCCAAATTGACATAATTTTATCACATTAGTTGATCTGCTAGCAATAAAAGTATTCAAGATGGTAACTTGTCGAACAAAGATTGACAAACAATTTGCAATTTCTAGATTCTTTAAGGGATTTACATTGCCAAAAGTCATTTTGCATTGTAAACATGTTTCATCCCTTTGATAGGTGTGGAAACACCCATCCTTTTACCACTTATTGCTTGCTAAAACGAGACCAAAACGCGTATTTAATGTCATTTGTTTGGAATTATGCGTGGTATTGTGTTTTTGTTGTGTTTCAGAGCCAAACGGATAAATATTGAAGAAAACATGGGATTGCACGGGTTTTATCGAAGAAAAAGACGAAAGACGAAGTCTAAAGTCCAAGAGTGCAAAAGATTTGAAGTCAATGGGCCTATTTGAAGATTTATCGAAGAAAAGGACCAAAGATGGAAGATTTATATATGTAGAAGAACTCAAGTCTATTAAATGAAGAAATGAAAAGACGAGTTGAATTTATTCATCGACAAATCCCGAATCGAAGTCGAAAACGTCAACTTTATTAAAGAGACGAGAAGACAAAAAGAAAGGAGAAAAACCCACTCACCCACCCACTCACAAGGCCTATAAATAGAACCTCCTCACCAAAAAAATAGACTAGTTTTTATTCTTCCTTCTTTTGGTTCGTTTCAGCCAACACCATTAGGGTGTTTGGCACTCTTTTCATCCTTCAATCCATATTCATGTAAGTTTAATCTTTACCTTTATTTGTTTGAATCCTAATCTTTAATATAAGCTTTCCTTTAATCTCGTTCTTCTTTTCTTTTTTGATTCTAAGTTTTTTAAGTTTTGATTTGGTTTCCTAAAATCATGTGGGTTTTGTGTTTTTATTGATTTTGATTCGAGAAAACTTGTTGTTTTGGATGTTTAGGTGTTTAATAAATCTTGTTTGATTGATTTGGTTGTGTTCTTGAGTTTTTATAGTTTTTATTAAGTGGGTTTTGATTAATCTAGTTTTAATTTCAAGATTTGTTGATTGGGTTTGATTGATTATTGTTAGTTGATGTTTAATGGTTAGTTTGGTTTAATCTTTAAATTTAAATTGGTTGATTATGGATTAAATTCGTGTTTACAAAGTATTTGTTTTCCCCTGTTTTTCGTGACTGTTAGTTTTCCCAGTTTTTACCGAACAAGTCAATTTTCCCGAACGAACAAGTTTTACCGAACCAATCATTTTTCCCGAACGAGTCAATTTTTCCGAACGAAGCTATTTTTCCGAAAGAACCAATTATTTTTCCCGAACCAATAAATTTTCCCGAATGAGCATTTTTCCTGAACCAGTGAATTTTCCCGAATGAGCCATTTATTCCGAATCAAGCTTTTTCCCGAATGATCTAATTTTCCCGAACGAATAGTTTTTTCCGAACGAAGATATTTTTCCGAACGAACCAATTATTTTTCCCGAACCAATAAATTTTCCCGAACGAGTTGATTTTTCCCGAATGAGCATTGTTTACCAAACCAAGCTTTTTCCTTAACGAATCAATTTTACCAAACGTATAGTTTTACTTAGATTTTTAATTTTTATTTTTTCGAAAAATAGCACGTTTCCCGATATCTCTGTTTTTACCAAGTGGTTTTCTAATTTTACAGAAAAAGTGTCAGTTTCTCTGGATATTGTTTCTAGCTTATTTTTAATTCGTTTATTCGTTTCGCTTTTACCCTTTAAGTAGAAATAGAATACCAAACTTTCTTTTATTCACCAAAAACGATTAAGTCTAATTTAAAACCGGAAGTCAATTCGAATTGAATCGAAAAGGAACTTACTAAAAATTGAATATTACCCTTCTTTACGCCTTAAGTTTCCAGATCTCACTGAGTAACTTAATTAAGTCTACTAATCTAAAGAACGTAAAACATTCATGCGAATTCTCATTCTATGATCGTTTTTTTTCCATCACAACATCGCCCCGAATCTCATATGACGATAATTGTAACTTCAAGTGTTCGTCAATTAGATGTCATAAGACTTAAATCTTAGGGTATAGATTTTGGTGTCAAAATCATGTATGGAGAAGCATGCATACATCTCCATAACATAAGTTTAATAAAATATTTATTAAACTTTTTGGTGAGACTAAACGATTTCGCCACATATTCACAAGTTGAGGTATTGGTTAAACCAATTAAAGATTTTACCCACAACTAAATTCACACATTACGTTCCTAGAACTTGGCTAAAGCACAAAGCAATAACCTTATTCATTGTGTTTCGTATGTTAATTAATGCGGTTAAATCAACCTTAAGGAATTATGCAAATAACAATCGTAGGTAATTCCAACTTTGACGCATAGGCGAGCCGGGAATTTGGTCAGCGCTGAAGCATAACACCTCCTTCCTTAACAGGGTACATGACCAGCAGTGCGTTATACCCACTTTATAGTTTGTCAAAATTGAGTAGGCCGTTAAGTTATTATTGCAATTTCGATCAACGCAAATCATATGTAATTTAGATCTCAAAACAATTCATTAATTTTGATATGATTTAGTCCATATTATTTTTCTTGAAAAAATTACCCTTGTTTACAACATGCAAATAAAACGCATGAAAACAATAAGGTACAAAAAAAACTAAATCATAAACACATAATAACAATTTATATGTGCAATAAATAAATCAAATAGCAACATGCATACGATTTATTCAATAAATTCATCAAATCTAGGTTTTTATATCCATATAAATTTTACCCTAATTTTAGATTTATTGAATCAAATAAAACAAGTAGCAAAACACGTAACAATTACCACATAAAATCATATGATCCATGAAAAACATGCACGTTCATCACGGATCTCCCACATTCTCTTAACAATTAAATACTACGGATCGTAACCATACATGACATAACAATTAATTCATGCAAACATCTAAAGATCATTACCATGTAATTTTAGGGTTTACAAAAAAAAACTTTTTTTTATAAAAAATTCGGCCAAAGCCGATTTTTAAAAAACAATAAAAATCAAAACCCTAATTTTTTATAAAACCTAAAAAACAACATGTATTTTAACACAAATCATTATTAGTTAAAAAAACCTTTAGATCTCGATAATTATAACATGTTAAAACGGCTCGCGATGCCACTGAAGGTTTATATAGTTCATAACAATTATTCAAAACCCTAAATAAGATCAAAGCACACATAGCGGAATCGATTTAACAAGATCATAATAATAACACAATTATAATTAATCGAATTAGGGTTACATACCTTTATCCTAGCGAAGATCCACAAGATCACCAACGAATCACCAATTAGGGTTTATGACGAACACTAACAAGATATAGTCTAAAGTAAGACTATATTACGTTCTTGTACACACGTAATACAACGAGCTAACCGTGATTCTAGCACGTGTAAACCGAGCTTCTACGCTTGTGGAATATCTACCCAACAACCCTAGAGAGGGGCTAGGACTAGATTATTGCTAAACCAAAACCAAAGGATAAAAGGAACCCTAAAAAAGGTGTTTTCCCTTTGGAGTTGATTTGCAATAGCAACCTAAAAAATTAACCAAAACTAAACGAATCCCTTAGGGCATTCGTGGGAGTTGATCGGCCAAAGGAGAGAAAGAAAAGAGAATGGGATGGAAAATAAAGAAGGTCATGGGGTGTTTATATAGGCTTTGGCAAATCTTATTCTCCAAGTAATAAACCAATTAGGAAAGTAAATCTTTCCTTTCCCTTTTTCTTCCTTGTAGCCGTCGGCTATGGCCCACCCACAAGGGGTTTCCGGAACTTTTCCTTTTCTTCTTTTCTCTTCTATTTAATTCCATAACGGTCGTTTATACTTAACTCTTAATTATTAACAATCGTTAGTTAAGCTTCGGTTTAATTTAATAAATATAATAAATATATTTAATAAATAAATTAAATCTTTACGTAATGTGTGCAATCCCGTAATCCCAAGTTCGATCCTATCACACGACTATTAATTTTATGTCCATAAACTTTCAGAATGTGTTATGAGGGTTAAATGAGTTAGACGGGAAGACCTGCCAACCTATTTAACTATTTTAAGTGAAATGTTCGTGTTTGCCTCATGTTTAAAAAAGTTAAGGTTGACAACTTGTCATATTTACTTGTCATGTTCAGATTGAGGTGTGCTATCAACTCAAACCTGGCACGAGTTGTCGAGTTGACATCTCTTGTTAAGAGTCGCTAAGCCAAGATCAACCAAAGATAACAAGTTAAAAGATACAATAGAGAGTCAATACCTTTTGCTTAACGATTAAGCACTAGAAGAAGACAATCTTGGCGAGTTGAGCAAAAAAGTAGGCCTTATGTGATATAACCAAGATATCTTTTATTTATTTAGGATATATGTTTATGTTTTATATTTATCTGTTTAGTATCTTTTATGTTTTATGTTTATCTCATAACTAGTATTTAAGGTCTCCGAATGTAATCATTTATCAATCAATCAAAGTTAAAGTTAAACAAAATATCTAGTTTTCTCATCTCTATTTCTTAAGGAGCTAGCATCACGCTTGAAGGGGTGCCCTATCCCAATATTATCCGAGAGGGTCGTATCAATTAGTGCTTTCATCGAGAGCCCTCAATTCGTTGAGGGATTTTGATCAAGGTTTCCAAAAAAAAAAGTTACTGTTCATCGGAAAACATTGTTCATCCAAGGCTACTGTTCACCGCGGCTACTGTTCATCTGGCTGTTCATCAATTGCACTGTTCATCCGTTACTATTCACGGGTATTGTTCTCCAGTAAAAAAAAGTTTATATATTTTTTTAATTTTTTTCTTCCGATTTATTTTTCATGGCATCAAGCACTAGCGATCGAGATGCATTATCTAAGCTATTGCAAATGGGTACCGTGATCGAATACGAGAGTGAGTTTTTGATACTTGCAAGTCGAGTAACAGGAATTTCTGAATCTTTACTTACATGTTATTATATCACTGGACTTAAACCATCTCTACAATATTTACTCTTGAGGTCAAAGCCCACAAGTTTAGGCGAAGCATTTTCATTAGCCTGGGTAGCAGAAAGCCGGTTCACGAACCTAGAACTCTCAGAACTATTGAGGTCGAATCCTGCAACTTTATGAGAAACATTCTTTCGTGCTCGTATAATGGAAGCTCGTTTTAAGGCAATTGAAGAGAATGTACATGCCATTAAGGAGGAAGAATCCGTTAACATTGTTTGTCATCAAGAAGTTATGAAAAATCATAATGTGAATGATGACGATGAGAATGGGACAAAAGGGTTTAGTGTGTTTGATGAGTCACAGACATAATCAAATGTTAAGGAGGTTGTTAACAATGTTGATTTTCACGAACCCATGGATAATGGAGAAAAAACTTGGGTGGAGAACAAACTGAGTTGGAGAACAATGTATGTGGGAGTACTACATTTGTATCTAGGCTGGACAACTATACGGGTGGAGAATTGCGGAAGTACAAGACTAGAGTGCGATACGTTTCAAAGAAGATTATGGGATCCCGGAATCACGAGCTTTTATATCACCTTGAGGGCAAGGTGAATTCGAAGGAATGAGGAATGATACAACCAATATATCTTTTATTTATTTAGGATATATGTTTATGTTTTATGTTTATCTGTTTAGTATCTTTTATGTTTTATGTTTATCTCATAACTAGTATTTAAGGTTTCCCAATGTAATCATTTATCAATCAAAGTTAAAGTTAAACAAAATATATTTTATTTATTTAGGATATATGTTTATGTTTTATGTTTATCTATTTAGTATCTTTTATGTTTTATGTTTATCTCATAACTAGTATTTAAGGTCTCTCAATGTAATCATTTATCAATCAATCAAAGTTAAAGTTAAACAAAATGTCTAGTTTTCTCATCTCTATTTCTTAATGAGCTAGCATCACGCTTGAAGGGGTGCCCTATCCCGATATTATCCGAGAGGGTCTTATCATTATGTACCTCTCACATTTCGTAAATCTTCCTCAAAATACATTAAATTCATACTAGTATTATATTTCATACCTAAGCCTTCAATCCAAACTCACATCTGCAATATTTAACTTGAAAGCTTCTATCTATTATCTTCAATAAAACACAGTTTTTTTTGCATCCCTCTAAGAAAGTTTTTATAGAAATAACTGTTATTCTTAAGCTGCCATGTGGAATTTTTAACAAAGCACATTTTAAACTGCCAAAACGATATAACCTTTGACAAAAGTCTGATAGTACTTCTTCTCAATATTCGGTTTTTATATCTTCATATCTTCCCCCAAATAAGTTGATTGACAATAATGTTTCTGATCTACCTCCCAAAATTAAACCATATTCAAACTTGACGAAAATTAAAAAACGCTCCCTCAAATCATATATTTACCATTTATAGAATTTAAAACCTACCATTTGCATTATAATTTATTTTCGATAATTTATTTTCGGCCTAATAAATTATCGAAATAAGTCTAAAAATGTATCTTCATGATCATTCTAAGATAAAAATAAAATATAAGAGATACACCTAGGAATAAGGGAGTTTAAGTGTATACTTAAGCCAAATTGACATAATTTTATCACATTAGTTGATCTGCTAGCAATAAAAGTATTCAAGATGGTAACTTGTCGAACAAAGATTGACAAACAATTTGCAATTTCTAGATTCTTTAAGGGATTTACATTGCCAAAAGTCATTTTTCATTGTAAACATGTTTCATCCCTTTGATAGGTGTGGAAACACCCATCCTTTTACCACTTATTGCTTGCTAAAACGAGACCAAAACGCGTATTTAATGTCATTTGTTTGGAATTATGCGTGGTATTGTGTTTTTGTTGTGTTTTAGAGCCAAACGGATAAATGTTGAAGAAAACATGGGATTGCACGGGTTTTATCGAAGAAAAAGACGAAAGACGAAGTCTAAAGTCCAAGAGTGCAAAAGATTTGAAGTCAATGGGCCTATTTGAAGATTTATCGAAGAAAAGGACCAAAGATGGAAGATTTATATATGTAGAAGAACTCAAGTCTATTAAATGAAGAAATGAAAAGACGAGTTGAATTTATTCATCGACAAATCCCGAATCGAAGTCGAAAACGTCAACTTTATTAAAGAGACGAGAAGACAAAAAGAAAGGAGAAAAACCCACTCACCCACCCACTCACAAGGCCTATAAATAGAACCTCCTCACCAAAAAAATAGACTAGTTTTTATTCTTCCTTCTTTTGGTTCGTTTCAGCCAACACCATTAGGGTGTTTGGCACTCTTTTCATCCTTCAATCCATATTCATGTAAGTTTAATCTTTACCTTTATTTGTTTGAATCCTAATCTTTAATATAAGCTTTCCTTTAATCTCGTTCTTCTTTTCTTTTTTGATTCTAAGTTTTTTAAGTTTTGATTTGGTTTCCTAAAATCATGTGGGTTTTGTGTTTTTATTGATTTTGATTCGAGAAAACTTGTTGTTTTGGATGTTTAGGTGTTTAATAAATCTTGTTTGATTGATTTGGTTGTGTTCTTGAGTTTTTATAGTTTTTATTAAGTGGGTTTTGATTAATCTAGTTTTAATTTCAAGATTTGTTGATTGGGTTTGATTGATTATTGTTAGTTGATGTTTAATGGTTAGTTTGGTTTAATCTTTAAATTTAAATTGGTTGATTTTGGATTAAATTCGTGTTTACAAAGTATTTGTTTTCCCCTGTTTTTCGTGACTGTTAGTTTTCCCAGTTTTTACCGAACAAGTCAATTTTCCCGAACGAGCAAGTTTTACCGAACCAATCATTTTTCCCGAACGAGTCAATTTTTCCGAACGAAGCTATTTTTCCGAAAGAACCAATTATTTTTCCCGAACCAATAAATTTTCCCGAATGAGCATTTTTCCTGAACCAGTGAATTTTCCCGAATGAGCCATTTATTCCGAATCAAGCTTTTTCCCGAATGATCTAATTTTCCCGAACGAATAGTTTTTTTCCGAACGAAGCTATTTTTCCGAACGAACCAATTATTTTTCCCGAACCAATAAATTTTCCCGAACGAGTTGATTTTTCCCGAACGAGCATTTTTTACCAAACCAAGCTTTTTCCTGAACGAATCAATTTTACCAAACGAGTAGTTTTACTTAGATTTGTAATTTTTATTTTTCCGAAAAATAGCACGTTTCCCGATATCTCTGTTTTTACCAAGTGGTTTTCTAATTTTACAGAAAAAGTGTCAGTTTCTCTGGATATTGTTTCTAGCTTATTTTTAATTCGTTTATTCGTTTTGCTTTTACCCTTTAAGTAGAAATAGAATACCAAACTTTCTTTTATTCACCAAAAACGATTAAGTCTAATTTAAAACCGGAAGTCAATTCGAATTGAATCGAAAAGGAACTTACTAAAAATTGAATATTACCCTTCTTTACGCCTTAAGTTTCCAGATCTCACTGAGTAACTTAATTAAGTCTACTAATCTAAAGAACGTAAAACATTCATGCGAATTCTCATTCTATGATCGTTTTTTTTCCATCACAACATCGCCCCGAATCTCATATGACGATAATTGTAACTTCAAGTGTTCGTCAATTAGATGTCATAAGACTTAAATCTTAGGGTATAGATTTTGGTGTCAAAATCATGTATGGAGAAGCATGCATACATCTCCATAACATATGTTTAATAAAATATTTATTAAACTTTTTGGTGAGACTAAACGATTTCGCCACATATTCACAAGTTGAGGTATTGGTTAAACCAATTAACGATTTTACCCACAACTAAATTCACACATTACGTTCCTAGAACTTGGCTAAAGCACAAAGCAATAACCTTATTCATTGTGTTTCGTATGTTAATTAATGCGGTTAAATCAACCTTAAGGAATTATGCAAATAACAACCGTAGGTAATTCCAACTTTGACGCATAGGCGAGCCAGGAATTTGGTCAGCGCTGAAGCATAACACCTCCTTCCTTAACAGGGTACATGACCAGCAGTGCGTTATACCCACTTTATAGTTTGTCAAAATTGAGTAGGCCGTTAAGTTATTATTGCAATTTCGATCAACGCAAATCATATGTAATTTAGATCTCAAAACAATTCATTAATTTTGATATGATTTAGTCCATATTATTTTTCTTGAAAAAATTACCCTTGTTTACAACATACAAAATAAACGCATGAAAACAATAAGGTACAAAAAAAACTAAATCATAAACACATAATAACAATTTATATGTGCAATAAATAAATCAAATAGCAACATGCATACGATTTATTCAATAAATTCATCAAATCTAGGTTTTTATATCCATATAAATTTTACCCTAATTTTAGATTTATTGAATCAAATAAAACAAGTAGCAAAACACGTAACAATTACCACATAAAATCATATGATCCATGAAAAACATGCACGTTCATCACGGATCTCCCACATTCTCTTAACAATTAAATACTACGGATCGTAACCATACATGACATAACAATTAATTCATGCAAACATCTAAAGATCATTACCATGTAATTTTAGGGTTTACAAAAAAAACTTTTTTTTATAAAAAATTTGGCCAAAGCCGATTTTTAAAAAACAATAAAAATCAAAACCCTAATTTTTTATAAAACCTAAAAAACAACATGTAATTTTAACACAAATCATTATTAGTTAAAAAAACCTTTAGATCTCGATAATTATAACATGTTAAAACGGCTCGCGATGCCACTGAAGGTTTATATAGTTCATAACAATTATTCAAAACCCTAAATAAGATCAAAGCACACATAGCGGAATCGATTTAACAAGATCATAATAATAACACAATTATAATTAATCGAATTAGGGTTACATACCTTTATCCTAGCGAAGATCCACAAGATCACCAACGAATCACCAATTAGGGTTTATGACGAACACTAACAAGATATAGTCTAAAGTAAGACTATATTACGTTCTTGTACACACGTAATACAACGAGCTAACCGTGATTCTAGCACGTGTAAACCGAGCTTCTACGCTTGTGGAATATCTACCCAACAACCCTAGAGAGGGGCTAGGACTAGATTATTGCTAAACCAAAACCAAAGGATAAAAGGAACCCTAAAAAAGGTGTTTTCCCTTTGGAGTTGATTTGCAATAGCAACCTAAAAAATTAACCAAAACTAAACGAATCCCTTAGGGCATTCGTGGGAGTTGATCGGCCAAAGGAGAGAAAGAAAAGAGAATGGGATGGAAAATAAAGAAGGTCATGGGGTGTTTATATAGGCTTTGGCAAATCTTATTCTCCAAGTAATAAACCAATTAGGAAAGTAAATCTTTCCTTTCCCTTTTTCTTCCTTGTAGCCGTCGGCTATGGCCCACCCACAAGGGGTTTCCGGAACTTTTCCTTTTCTTCTTTTCTCTTCTATTTAATTCCATAACGGTCGTTTATACTTAACTCTTAATTATTAACAATCGTTAGTTAAGCTTCGGTTTAATTTAATAAATATAATAAATATATTTAATAAATAAATTAAATCTTTACTTAATGTGTGCAATCCCGTAATCCCAAGTTCGATCCTATCACACGACTATTAATTTTATGTCCATAAACTTTCAGAATGTGTTATGAGGGTTAAATGAGTTAGACGGGAAGACCTGCCAACCTATTTAACTATTTTAAGTGAAAGGTTCGTGTTTGCCTCATGTTTAAAAAAGTTAAGGTTGACAACTTGTCATATTTACTTGTCATGTTCGGATTGAGGTGTGCTATCAACTCAAACCTGGCACGAGTTGTCGAGTTGACATCTCTTGTTAAGAGTCGCTAAGCCAAGATCAACCAAAGATAACAAGTTAAAAGATACAATAGAGAGTCAATACCTTTTGCTTAACGATTAAGCACTAGAAGAAGACAATCTTGGCGAGTTGAGCAAAAAAGTAGGCCTTATGTGATATAACCAAGATATCTTTTATTTATTTAAGATATATGTTTATGTTTTATGTTTTATGTTTATCTGTTTAGTATCTTTTATGTTTTATGTTTATCTCATAACTAGTATTTAAGGTCTCCGAATGTAATCATTTATCAATCAATCAAAGTTAAAGTTAAACAAAATATCTAGTTTTCTCATCTCTATTTCTTAAGGAGCTAGCATCACGCTTGAAGGGGTGCCCTATCCCAATATTATCCGAGAGGGTCGTATCAATTAGTGCTTTCATCGAGAGCTCTCAATTCGTTGAGGGATTTTGATCAAGGTTTCCAAAAAAAAAAGTTACTGTTCATCGGAAAACATTGTTCATCCAAGGCTACTGTTCACCGCGGCTACTGTTCATCTGGCTGTTCATCAATTGCATTGTTCATCCGTTACTATTCACGGGTATTGTTCCCCAGTAAAAAAAAGTTTATATATTTTTTTAATTTTTTTCTTCCGATTTATTTTTCATGGCATCAAGCACTAGCGATCGAGATGCATTATCTAAGCTATTGCAAATGGGTACCGTGATCGAATACGAGAGTGAGTTTTTGATACTTGCAAGTCGAGTAACAGGAATTTCTGAATCTTTACTTACATGTTATTATATCACTGGACTTAAACCATCTCTACAATATTTACTCTTGAGGTCAAAGCCCACAAGTTTAGGCGAAGCATTTTCATTAGCCTGGGTAGCAGAATGCCGGTTCACGAACCTAGAACTCTCAGAACTATTGAGGTCGAATCCTGCAACTTTAGGAGAAACATTCTTTCGTGCTCGTATAATGGAAGCTCGTTTTAAGGAAATTGAAGAGAATGTACATGCCATTAAGGAGGAAGAATCCGTTAACATTGTTTGTCATCAAGAAGTTATGAAAAATCATAATGTGAATGATGACTATGAGAATGGGACAAAAGGGTTTAGTGTGTTTGATGAGTCAGAGACATAATCAAATGTTAAGGAGGTTGTTAACAATGTTGATTTTCACGAACCCATGGATAATGGAGAATAAACTTGGGTGGAGAACAAACTGAGTTGGAGAACAATGTATGTGGGAGTACTACATTTGTATCTAGGCTGGACAACTATACGGGTGGAGAATTGCGGAAGTACAAGACTAGAGTGCGATACGTTTTAAAGAAGATTATGGGATCCCGGAATCACGAGCTTTTATATCACCTTGAGGGCAAGGTGAATTCGAAGGAATGAGGAATGATACAACCAATATATCTTTTATTTATTTAGGATATATGTTTATGTTTTATGTTTATCTGTTTAGTATCTTTTATGTTTTATGTTTATCTCATAACTAGTATTTAAGGTTTCCCAATGTAATCATTTATCAATCAATCAAAGTTAAAGTTAAACAAAATATATTTTATTTATTTAGGATATATGTTTATGTTTTATGTTTATCTATTTAGTATCTTTTATGTTTTATGTTTATCTCATGACTAGTATTCCCCAATGTAATCATTTATCAATCAATCAAAGTTAAAGTTAAACAAAATGTCTAGTTTTCTCATCTCTATTTCTTAAGGAGCTAGCATCACGCTTGAAGGGGTGCCCTATCCCGATATTATCCGAGAGGGTCTTATCATTATGTACCTCTCACATTTCGTAAATCTTCCTCAAAATACATTAAATTCATACTAGTATTATATTTCGTACCTAAGCCTTCAATCCAAACTCACATCTGCAAAAAACACAGTTTTTTTTTTCATCCCTCTAATAAAGTTTTTATAGAAATAACTGTTATTCTTAAGCTGCCATGTGGAATTTTTAACAAAGCACATTTTAAACTGCCAAAACAATATAACCTTTGACAAAAGTCTGATAGTACTTCTTCTCAATATTCGGTTTTTATATCTTCATATCTTCCCCCAAATAAGTTGATTGACAATAATGTTTCTGATCTACCTCCCAAAATTAAACCATATTCAAACTTGACGAAAATTAAAAAACGCTCCCTCAAATCATATATTTACCATTTATAGAATTTAAAACCTACCATTTGCATTATAATTTTTTTCAAATTGCTTTCATTTAACCTTCTAAAGCAAGAAATATACTAAAATGTGAGAAACAAATTAGTGTCAATAATTACATAGTAACCTGGGTTGACTCTAAATTTGCTAAGGTTAGCGTATTTATGATTATACGCAAGAAATTACGGTAATATTCAATCATATTCCGAATAAATTAAAAAGTCTTTCCTTAATAGTGAGTAACTGATTAGGAACAATTATTTGTACAAATCTTTACTAAAATTGTATGATCCTCTTTATAAGTTTTCCTGAATTATAAATAATGCAGCCTTCCATAGTCTCACATAATCACCACTCGCTTCTCGTGATGGTGTGTCGCTATGAAGACATAATTGTTTCCCTTGGATTGAAATACATTTTCCCATATGTCTTGAAGGAAATCTTCTTCAAGCAAGCTATCTGATCCTGTTACCGGAGATTCTTCTATGTTATGTCCAACACAACCTTAGCATATGAACATCCTTTGTTTGGTCTTGATATATTTATACCCTCCAGTATCCCAACCATCAATGTTGTATCATGTTGCACAACTTTCTCCGCAGTCTCATCACCAAAATGTAAAGTGACCACATTTTGATGGCCACTCTCAATTAAGAAACGAATCCACTTTTCACCAAAAGTTGCCACTGATTATTTGTGCGTCTTCTTAGACCAAACAGTACCTGCCTTATCATTTGGTTTTTGGGATACTGTTTTTTCGTGTTAAAATGTCACTCCTTTTGCAACAAATAGAAGTTTTTGTTATAAAAAAGGTGTTCAAGGATAGTTTCAATTAATACCTATGCGATGGTACTTGGTATGCGCATAGCAATGAAATTAATCAACTTATACTTATGTAATTGCGTATATGTTGGGTGTCACGTTGAAGATAAATTGAGATGACATGTTTCTACTTGTGTCTTCAACATTTATATTTTAAGTGCAAATATTCCAACCTTTGCAACGTTTCGTGAAGAGTGTGATTAAATCTCTATGTAATTAAATTTTAAACAATATATACCACCTGAACATGTCTTACATTTTGTAGTCTGCTTCAAAAATTAAAATAAACAAAAAAAAAAAAATAGTCCTACCTGTTGTGGTTAACAATACATGCTATCTATAAATTTTATTATCGATACAAAATTCATCCTCCAATAGACTAAAAACTAAGAAGGTGCACAACATATGTTTTCATCACATCTGTCATGATGAATCCAAAGTTTCAAATTATTATTGAAATATTTAAAGTAGTTTACTTATTTGACATATTGGAGTTTTGTTCCATCTTTAAAACCGACCTCCAACCTTTTACTTGATTTTCTAATGAGCAGTTTCAAGAGATTATCAGATCATCAAATTTAACTTGGCTTTTTAAAGGTCTCTCCAGGTCATTATTTTCTCGCTTTGGACTGAGATTTTCATATTTCATATAGACATACAGTGTTTGATAACTGTTTGTGCACCGCGCTCAACCTATATGCCACATGAAATGAGACGAGGATCCCTAAGACGAAAGTGACTAAAAGTCACGTCTCGCTTTTGTGTGTTGTTAAGTTAAGGTTGCTATTACTTCTATAATTAAGTCAAAAAGAAGGCTCATTGATCATAAAAATGGTATGTACAAGCTAATGGCCGACTATGCTGTTAGTAACAATGTTTTTTTGGTGTGTGACGTACACACTTTGTTGGAGTAAAAGCGTATATACAACCTCAAAATTCTAACGCTACACCCAGTGAAACAAGTTATATGTGATCCATATGCGTGCTTGACCTTAACATAAACGAACCATTTGCACATCTTACCTTTAAATAATAGCCAACAAAAAAAATTATTTTAGCAACATCGTTATTGTTGTCCAACCCTGCCAACCACCCATGTTTTTCTATCATTAATAGTTGATCAAATATCGCAGAACAAAAGCATATATTGAAATCATGCGCAAGAAAAAAAACTCACCGTGTCGTAAAATAAACATTATATACATGTTCTACAATAAATAAATCGGACAATCATTCATTTTTATTTCGTTTGGCAAAAGCCAAAATATTTCCATAACAATATAAAAGAAGTACTTTAGTCCATAATGTTGACTCAGACATCAAACAAAATTTCGAGAAACCCAAATATTAGAAACAAATCGATCTTTCAAGAACTTCAAAAGATAGCAAACATATCCGTAACATGAACAAACTAAATTGAAAAACATCCCAAGCAACAATTTCGTATTTCAACAACCTCAACAAATATCAAACATGGGCATCATGACCAGAAAGTCAACGTTTGTCACTTCATCCTTATCTTCTACGCAAGCTACATACTTGAACCTAACCATTTTATTTTGCGCAAACCCACACTCCCTGGATATAATTTTCCATTTATCCTTCATGATCACATTACCCTTCACGTGTGGTTTCTTTGGGTGTCACAAGGTAACAGATGTGTTTTTTGTGTATGGATATAGTGGTACTGGAAAGACTTTCTTGTGGAAAGTGGCATGAGTGGCATAGCATCTTTATTAATGACTGGTCGGAGAACTACACACTCACGATCCAAAACTCACATCAACATTGATGAATTATCTACATGTTCCATTAATCCTTAAAATGATATTGCTGCATGAGTTAGAAAATCCAAGCTAATTATATGGGATGAAGCACCAGTGACTCACAAACATTGCTTCAAGGCATTAGATAGATCATTTAGGGAAATTTTGCGTAATTCAAAGCACAAAGGGGTGGGACACTCCGTTTGGAAACATGACTATGGTTTTGGTGGCGATTTCAGATAAGTCTTGCCCGTCATTCCAAAAGGGTCCGTTGGAGCCTCTTTGGAAGATTCTTCTTGTGGGACCATTGTAAAGTGTTGCGGTTAATTGCAAATATGCGTTTGGTTCTCGTCCTGAAGATGTCAATGAGATTAAAGAATTTTCTGAATGGCTTCTAAAGGTCGGGGACGGTAAGCTTGGATATGTAAACGATGACGAGGTTAACACTGAAATACATGATGAAATGCTCATTAAAGACTACAGTGACCCGCAGGCTCAATTATAAACTTTACTTACCCGAATATGTTGGATAACCTTGACGACAATAAATATTTCATAGAAAAGCCATTCTTGCACCCACGTACTACAATTGCGACAATGTTTGCAAGTCAGGAAAAGGCACAAATATAAACGAATACGTATTCTCTATAGAGTTTGTGAATAGTCTGAAATTCTCCGGCGTACCCAACCACGAACTTAAGTTGAAAGTCGGTGTTCCGATCATGTTGTTATGAAATATTGATCAATCGGGTGGGTTGTGCAACGGAACACGACTTCGTATAGGTCGGTTGCTGAAAAGTGCCTTCCATGCCACTATAATCAAGGGAAACCATTTTGGTAAGCAAGCGATTATGAGACTAATAAGAGTATAACCTTGTGATAAACGTTTACTGATAAAGAGAGTAAGGAAGCAGTTCGTCATGTCGGTCTCTTTCGCGATGACGAACAACAAAAGTCAAGGACAATCTCTCGAGCAAGTCGCTTTGTATTTGTCACGACCTGATTTTACACATGGCCAACTATATGTGGCCATATCTCTTGTTAGGAGCACAAAGGAATTCAAGATGGTTATTCATGATGAAGACAATAATCTCACTTATACCACAACTAATGTTGTCTACAAAGAAGTGCTACATAATTTTTGATCACGTCTTACTGTACACATATGTCACTTTCGTATAATAAAGAAATGATATTTTTTATGATTTTCCTATTGTGATTCGTATAAAAAGGATTTTTTTTTTTGTGATTTTCCTATTTTGTTTAGTATGACGTTAGTTTGATAATTGCTATATACTTTAGGTTTCTTTATCAAGATGTGGTTGTTTTTAACTAATACCTTTGTAATAAGTATTGTAATTCTCTAACTTTTTCGACGTTTCCTTTATAATACCCGTGAATTTCACGGGTCTTTTAGCTAGTTTACCATACAGTACACCTTTCCTTCACATATGTAAACATATATATACTCATGGTCGAAAGTACATCTTCATCGACCTAGTTGCATCTTTCTCTCTTCGTACAACTGAAAGCACGCCGAGTGACAGATAAAATGTTGCCTCGTACTGCTCTCTTGTTCCATCTTTTTTTCGATTTTCTGTTGCTAGCGTCTCTCAAGGCGGAAGCTGCCACGAAGAAGTATCAGTTTGATGTATGTCATGTTTAAATGAGTTTATACAACGCTATTGAGTTCTTGAGGTGGGATCCTTATAGAATATGTATCAAAAAAAGAAGGAAGGAAACAATCTCAACCATCCATTCAATTTCCATCTAATGGTCTATATTAATCTTTTTAAATTTAATTTAAAAACTCATTTTCATCCTATTTCTTAAAAATTAAATATCTCTCAAACCGTTAATCGTTACAAAAAACTAATTATACCATCGCGACAGGAATTAAGTTATCTTTCTATAGATAGGCACTTCTATACACTTTCGGCAAACTTTTTTTTTTAAATTTACGCATAAAAATTACATGTGATTCTCGAAAAATTACATGTAATTTTCGAAAATTACGTGTAATTTTTTTGGCGAAAATTTTTAACACTGTAAATCGTTAACTTTTGTGTGAATTACATGTAATTATGTGTGAATTACATGTAATTTTTGTAATAAAATAGTTTATTAGTGTTAAATGCAAATCACATGTAATTATGTGTGAATTACATGTGATTTTTGTAATAAAGTGGTTAGTTAGTGTTGAATGAAAATTACATGTAATTTTGTGTGAATTACATGTAATTTTGCTCAAATCACACGTGATTTTATAAATAATTACATGTAATTTTGCTCAAATTACATGTGATTTTATACAAAATTACATGTAATTTTGCTTTAAATCACATGTGATTTTATAAATAATTACATGTAATTTTGCTTTAAATCACATGTGATTCATGTAGACTCACATAACTTTACATCTAACTTTCGTCCCATTTGACGCGTTAGTCTTTTTTTAAAGTTACATGTTTTCATAGATTTTTATTTTCAACTTTAATACCAATAATCTAAAAACCAAGTAAATCACATGCGATTCGTGATAAATCACATGTAATTCGTGGTAAATCACATGTGATTCGTGGTAAATAACATTTTCTCTACATTCCTCACATCATCCATCCTTCCGAAGTGGTCTTGTGATCCATGTATGCTATCTAAAGTGGTCTTGTAATTCATGTATGCTATCTTGTGATCCATGTATGATAATTACATGTGAATTTGCTTGCATTACATGTAATTCGTGGTAAATTACATGTGATTCAAACAAAGCACATGTGATTCATCTAAAGTGGGTTTGTTAGAAGAAGTTAAAGTTTTGAAATGTTTGAATCACATGTAATGCAAGCAAATTCACATGTAATTATCATCGAATTACATGTGATCCAATGCAAGCAAAATCACATGTAATTATCATCGAATTACATGTAATTCAAGCAGACAATTTAATATATTAACAAGATTACATGTGATTAAAAAAATCACATGTGATTCATCTAAAGTGGGTTTGTTAGAAAAAGTTAAGGTTTCGGAATGCTTGAATCACATGTAATGCAAGAAAAATCATATGTAATTATCACCGAATCACATGCAATTCAAGCAGAATTACATGTGATTCAAACAAAATCACATGTAATTTAGAAGCCAATTTGTTTTATATATCTTACATAAATGAAAACATAATACGTGATTAAAAAAATCACATGTGATTCATCTAATGTGGGTTTGTTAGAAAAAGTTACGGTTTCGGTATGCTTGAATCATATGTAATGCAAGCAAAATCACATGTAATTATCACCGAATCACATGTAATTTAGAAGCCAATTTGTTTTACATATATTTTTTTTGGGTAAAGGGGACTCCACCCCGGTAAAATGAACATATTTTATATTAATGGCAACAAACATTTTAATATATTAACAAAATTACATGTGATTCAAACATTTTAATGTAATTCACATAAATCACGTGTGGTTTTAAAATAATAACGAAAATATTTTTGTCATTTAATAGACGGTTATTTTCATATACTTTTAACGATTTTACAATGTTTAAATTCTCGTAAAAAAAAATACACGTGATTTCACAAATCGCATGTGACGTTACAAATTCAAATGTGATTTTTAAAATAATTAATCAAACATGAGTTTTCGAGAATTACATGTAATTTTTCGAGAATTACATGTGATTTTTTTACGAAATTTTTTAAAAAAAGTTCGCCGAAAGTATATGGAAGTGCATATCTATGGAAAGATAATTTAATTCCCGTCGTGACGGTATAATTATTTTTTCATAACGATTAACGGTTTGAGAGATATTTAATTTTTAAGAAATAGGATGAAAATGTGTTTTTTTAATTAAATTTAAAAAGATTAATATTGGATGGTGGAGATTGATTCCTTTGTTCTTTTTTGGATGCATGTTCCTTATAAAACTTTTCTCTTGAGTTCTTAACTTATTTTTTGTATCGTATTCATTTGTTGCAAATAAAAGATCAAAATGTTAAATTGTAAGGGTATTATATCAGAAAGAGAATCATTATTTTTGACACAATGTACTTTTTAAAAGGTCATAACTTGTTTAAGCTTTTCACATGCAACTTTTACGAACAGGTGCAAGTGAGCAATGTGAGCCGATTGTGCCATGCGAAACCGATTGTGACTGTAAATGGGATGTTTTCAGGGCGTACTATTTATGCTCGAGAAGGCGATAGAGTTATCATCAACGTTACAAATCATGCCCAATATAACATGTCTATTCATCGGTATATATATCACACTTACAGACCTTTTATATGTCTATTATCTGGTTTTCTACGCATTGGTTGAAGCAATACGCTAACGGATGGGCAGATGGACCAGCGTACATAACACAATGCCCGATCCAGACGGGAAGCAACTATGTTTATGACTTTAACATTACAGGACAAAGAGGGACATTGTGGTGGCATATGCTCATATCCTTTGGCTACAAGCTACACTTTACGGAAGGAACTCCTTATCCGTTCCCAAAACCTGATAATGAACATGTCTTGGTGTTTGGTAAACACTCGCTCTATTTATGCAAACAGGGTCAAAATAGTACCTGAAATGTAACATTTACGTTATAACATCTATTTTTTCTTAACATGAATATATGTTTATTAGGTGAATGGTGGCATAATGATGTTGAAGAGATTGTGAAGTAAGGGAATGCCATGGGCTTGCCTCCTAACATGTCCGATGCCCACACCATCAATGGAAAACCCGCCCCACTCTTTCCATGCTCCAAAAAACATATGATTTGCATTCGTCGGCCACCAATATACTGTAGCATAATGATCGGCACCACATAAACCAACACATGGAACACGCAAGCTTAACCAACAGAACAGTGGCAAAGAAACATGACAGGTGGTAGACAGCAAAACAAGCAGCTTAATCACATTCAATTATGTCATATAGAATGATCATGAAAACTAGAAGCAAACCATAATATGAGGCCAGGAACAGTATTCAGCATACGACAAACCTAGATAGAATCACAGTCCTCTCAATAAGCCAAAAATACATTAGCTAATAAGCAAACTAAAAATAAGTAAAGTTACACATCACAACTAAAAGATATGCAACGGTCAAACCATCAGTCGTCTTTCTGAGAGAAAACTTTATCGAACCATTAGCCACATATGATGGACTGAAAACATGAGCAAGAGAGCGACACATAATGATTCTAATGATGATATTGTTAAGAGAGAATAATTTTCCAAGAAGAAAAAGAATTGAATGTTATGTCAAGTTAAGAACCAGAACAGATAGTCTTAGAACAACATATAACAAACTGCCTCTTAAGTGAAAGTAAAAAGTCAGCAGTTGCCTCTTAAGTGACCTACACACCACTAAAACCCGAGATCTGTAAGTGAAGAAAACCGAGCATCACACACTAACCTATACTTGTAAGTGACTTAATCTAACCCTATATACACTATATGTTCAAGAGAGTACTTTCATCTTCAAATACATGACCACAATCAAGCTTAACAAAACTCACACGAGCATATGACATATGATAAACCAGCATAGTCGAAAGGATAAACATAATAAGCACAATCAAATCTGTCAACATGATTCCCAAGCAAGGGCATACATGATAAGCAAAAACGTAAGATGAAAAATAAGATTTAGCACCGAACAACTTTAACACCAAGGGTTAATAAGCTTGTGACTGGGATTCTTAATAGCGTGCACAGTTAACACAAGGATTGTTTAGAAGACAGTACAGAATACCTAAGGTGCTATCAATCAACAAGAACTAAACTGATATCAATCAACTAACTTGATCACTTTTAGGATCATGATCAAGTAATACTCTTTTGAGTCTCCACTTCAACCTGAAGCAATCTCACCAATAACCTTCAAATTCGACGGAATTATAAAACCTTTAGCTTTTAAACGAGTGAGAGCCTGCCAAATAAAGGATAACGAAAAATGAGAATTGAAAACGGAATTTCTAATAAGAAATTGTTACTCTATATCCAAAACACATATCCAAAAAACGACAATTTCCCAAAGTAAACAAAAAGAAGAAAAAAAGAGAATTGTATGTACCTCTAAACATGATTGCCCAAGTTTAACCTCCTTGGCATGGGCAATGTTAAGCAGATGTCCTTTAAGAAACTCTTCAGCAATTACCTGCTCTTTATCTGTTTCTTGCACGTTGGAGCTCTGCTTACAAATATCTAGCTCAACCTTAATTAGCGAAGACACATTTAGCAACATGAAACGATTATACATCAAATCTTCTTTGATTGCTAGTGTCAAAATATAAGGAGCATTGATTTGGATAGGATCTTCAGATCCACATAAAGAGAGCCCCAGGTTCTTAACACTCTTGTTAGTAGTTATATCAATCCGCGCAAAACCATAACAACGAGTCAACTCCACAGTTTCCAAAAGAGGACTTCCGGATAAAATATTCTCAATCATATCTTTGTCTAATTCGGCTTCTTCAATATGCAAAGTCCTAAGGTTTTCCCAACTAACGACACCGGCTTGTTCAAATACGCAATGACACAAGCGGACACGGGTAAAACTTGAACATGTGAAAAAAAAATCAGGTAAAACAAACCCATCGTACCTATTACTACCCCGGTTACAATAGTAGTGAGGAATATCAAAATCAATCTCTTGAACATTACGACGAATAGCAGAACGAATACAATCGCTGACTTGAGTGTGAGTCTCGTCAGTGTAAGAGGTATGCAGTTTGAACTTGTTGATTTGAGGAGGAGTCAGAGTTTCTAGTAAGATTCGTTCAAGGGATGCATAGAATTGGGGGAGATCATAATCAAACGTATCTTTAATTAAAATATTAGAAAGTTGTGGCCAGAGACGCGGCCATCGTTTCGAAAGGGTACCTGTTCTTATGGCGAATTTAGTTTCTTCTAAACGTATCTTTAATTAAAATATTAGAAAGTTCTGGTAATGAACTGATTCTATCTTCTTCTGCTTCTGATTTGTGTGATTTGGAAAGTGCGCCTGTTCTTCTCATCTTCGATCTGTGAAACAAAGACAGCCGCCCTCTGAACAAAAACACACAAATCATCATCCAAGTACTCTCTATTTACTTCCCCTATGTCGGCTGAAGTTTTCTTTTTGCCCCTATACTTTTATAAGTTATAGTTCCGCCCAACAAGAGAAATATGTGTTGTCATGTCGAGTTGGTTAATTACACGTTTCGTCCCTATGGTTTATACCAAACATCAAGTTTCGTCCAGTAATCCCCATTTTCAATCTAGTAACAAGGTTAATCCCTATTTTGGATGGACCGTTTATTTGTATCATTAAGTATTGTTGGTGGACGGATACTCTTGTCCTTTCATGTTTTATTATTCATTAAATACTTGTACCAACCATACTCACACACACTTTATCACAAACACTTTATAAACCCCCAAATGTAATCAAGTTCACCAAACAAGACAAAATCAAAATAAACCCTAAAATTAAAAAGACGAAAATGGTTTTCTGCTCATGTGGTCGCCTTGCTGCAATCAAGACCTCTTGGACTGATCGTCATCCAGGACGTCGTTTCTATGAATACCCCTACCAAGGACCATCTTGTAGGTGGATTGATTGGGTTGATCCACGAGTGTATCCTCGTTCTATACAAACCATACATTGGTTGATTAGGGCTAGAAATAGGCATGAAGCTTTCATCTAAGAATTGACTAATGAAGTTTCAAAGCTTAAAAAGTACTTGTTGGTTAGTTGGGTAGGGTTTGTGTTCAATTGTATTTGTTTACTGCTTGGCCTAAGAAACCTAGGGTCGACTAAGTCGTCCCTAGGTTTTTAATAAAAATAACCTCTTTTAAATTTTTAATAAAAATTGTTTTTTTAATAATTTTTAATAAAAAAATTTTTTACTAATTAATAAAATCATTATTAGAAAAAAAAGGTAAATATAAACCTAGGGACGACTAAATCGTCCCTAAGTTTTTCAAAGCTGCCCAGGTATTAAACCTAGGGGCGACTTAGTCGTCCCTAGGTTTAATATTTGGGCAACTTTGACACTTAAGTCGTCCCTAGGTTTATTTTCTGGGCGATATTTGCAAATTTAGGGACGACTAAGTCGTCCCTAGGTGCACCTGGGGGTAAAAAAATCTGGGCATTTTTTCAGTTTCTAGATTTTTCCGGACAAAATATACAATTCTAAATGGCAGAATTCGGCAAATCCACAAACAGAATAATAACAAAATCAATAAACGTTACTGTTAGCCCTATATTTTATATAGTCGAACAAGAATGTAATAGGTCATCTTAGTCGTTAAAAGGTCTTGTATTGTAATAGGTTAGTCGGGAAAACCGGGCTTGGACTTTAAGCTAATATTGTATAAGTTAGGGGCGTAAGCCCAAAAGTAAGCCAAGCCCTGCCCAAGATGAAGCCCACAAAGGCCTTAGAGCCGTGGGGTATATAACCCTCTTTCACATGTGAAAGAGGGTGTTGGTTCATTTCATTAAACACATAGTTTTAGTGTAAACCTTCCACCTCTCTCTCTACTCTCTCTCTCTACTTTTCTCCTCTTTCTCTCTCTAAGAATCTTGTGTTATGGATTGAATAGGAACAACATTTGGTATCAAGAGCCTATAGTGGATAGGTGATTAAAGTTTCGTATGTGGTGTTCTTGATTTTTCGTGGCTTCTTTGATCCATATCTCACGTCCCATCTTTCTTTTTGTGTTTTTATGGTCTTTTCTTGATACAAATCATATACATACTAGTAGTAGTGATTTGGGTATCTTGGTTTTGGCTAAAACACAAATTTTTTGGATCAAAAGTTGCGAAATTTCTTGTTTTTCTTAATTCCGAAATTCAAGCAAGTGTCACCATCGGAAAGTACAATTGTGGGGGATTTGATCGCAATAATCTTAGGATTCTACTTTGCGATCACTGTATTGCGATACCTTATTCCGATCTGGATATTCCGATCGTGCATTGCGATCTGGGATTCCGACGGGTTTTAAGGGTTTTGTTAAGTCGTTACTCTGTCCAATTTGTTTCAGCCACATTCCGACAGTACATTCCGATCTGGGATTGCGATCTGAGCATTCCGACAGCCACTTTCCGACAGTACATTCCGATCTGGGATTGCGATCTGAGCATTCCGACAGCCACATTCCGACAGAACATTCCGATCTGGACATTGCTACAGTGCATTGCGATAGAACATTCCGATCTGACATTCCGATAAGTATTCCGATGGGCATTTCGATGGATATTTTGTTTGACTAATTTTTAGACTTAGCCACTATCTAGACTAGTTTCAGAAGGTAATTTTTTGGCGGGAAAACTCAAGAAAATTTTATTTTTTCCTATACCATTTTTAGGCCATTTAAGCTTCAATTTCAAATTTTGGCGATGCGAAAAATTTTTCGACCAAAAATTCGAATTTTCGGACCAAAATTCAAATTTTTAGGCCATTTTAGGTTTTATTTTTTGTCAAAATTTTTCGTTTTTCAAATTTTTTCCCTACTAGTTTTTGGCTATTTCTAACTCGATTTCAAAATTTGGTGATTCAAAATTTTTTCGGCTTACCGTTTTGTCGGACTGAGGAATTTATTGTCGGACTGAGAAAAAATCAGATTTTTCGGAATTTCAACCACAATCAAATCACAACACATCCACTAAGATCCGTAATCCATACACATCATATCTTCTTCGAGACATCCGTTCATGGACATCTTCGTGGATTCAACAACAACAACGTCCATGGCTGAGATGAATAAAGAGAAGATGCAGAATCCAAAGGTTCAGACAAACATTGAGACTCCAATCAGTAAACCTACTAACAAGGATTCTACAACCAAAACCGTTCATGCAATCAAATACAAGTTGTCGAAAGCAAAAGAAAGATGCATGGAACACTTTAAGTTGCTTCAGTCACACCTTCAGATTCTTTCAAGAGAAGACCTAACAGGTACTCGTATTGAAATTGGATTCAAACGAGTATTCGTTCTACTATTTGGTCAAGACGTTGAGACATTCATCAAAACGATGCTATTTAATATGGACCATCTTCAACTTGAACTTAACAAAGATGATCTTCACGAGACTCTATCAATGGACATCCTTTTATCTCTCAACCTTCAGTTCCAGCAATTCATTGACTCAAGTGGCTTATCCAAAAACGATCGAGAGTTCACAAGCACATACTTTACCAAATATACTCTCGTAGATCTTCAAGCATTCAAAGAGACACTTCTTCAACACATGAGTAATATAAAGAAGTCAGTTGCTGAAAGAACACGTCATCAAAGGCAATTGGAAAGAAGGGTGAATCAAAGACTGATGCAGATGAAAGAGAGCACTGTCGATATAGATCAAGCATTGGATGCTTCTTCGGTTGATACAGAAAGCAGCAGGTCAGAATCAGAAACTCATCATACCAGCACAAGCTCAGGGAAAGATACAGAAGTCGTTGTTACAGCTATCAGCTCCACATGTGACAATGAGCCAATGGCTGAGGTACCATTAAATACTGATTCTAATACTCACGAGCTCGAAACTCTCTTAGCTCAGAAGACAAAAGACTTTGAGGATGCCAAACTCGAATTTTCAAAGAAAAATGACAAATTTGAGGCTTACTTTGAAAAACTTGAGAAAGCAAATGTTGTTCTTGAACAAAAATTGGATCGTAAGATTCAAGATTTTAACGCCGAAAAAGAACATTTTGTGAAACAAATAAATTTTTTAGAATCAAAGTTGGCTTCTCAAAATCCAAGTCCTCCGCCTGCTTCATTAACTGAATTATCTGTGCAACCTATCGACACTGTAGAAAGTAATGATACGAATGCTAATAACGCCATATTTGATAATATGAACATTAAGTTAGAACAACGTGTTGCTCAATTACTTCTACAAAATGAGCAATTAAAGGCTCAGATTCAGGAAAAGGTTTTTGCATTGACATCGGTGAAAAACGAATTAAGGAAGATAAAAGGAAATAGTGTGGATACTAAGTTACCAAAACAGTCAGTCTTGGGGACACCTCCTTCTCAACCATTCAGAAACCGCTCAGTTGCTAGACAACCGAGTGCGTTTAAATCTGAACGACCCAAAACGTCGAATCCGAGGTTTGCATCCCAAGTTGACGTGTGTAGCAATTTGCCTAAACCAGTCACTCCACAAACTAGACCCACCTTAAGACAAACTGCTTCTGCAAAACCCGATCACATGAATGCTTCAAGCAACTTTAGATCTAGCTCCAAGAACATGCCTAGGCGTAGTTCAAATGACACGGGTCATAAAAGCTATCTAGAGGGTGCTAAAAACAAGACACAAGCAAGAGATAGGACCAAACCACAACCTAGGAGCGTTGTTCACACATCTAGGAATTCTAGACCCTTCTATGATGTGCACAATTCTGCCAACCCTAGGAACTCTAGAGCCTTCTCAGATGCTAAGCACTTTGTTTGCAAGAAATGTAACAAATGCGTGTTTAATGCCATTCATGATGATTGTATCACTAAAGTCCTGAACAAGGTGAACCAAAAAGCTAGAGCACCTCAGAGACGGAACCCTAAAGGAAATAGGTTTTCTCCAACTAACTCTTCCGCTGTGCATGAGAAAACTATGTCTCCTCGACCTTGTCTTAGGTGGATACCAACGGGTAGAACCTTCAAAACAATAGGTCTTAGGTGGGTTCCTACTGGAAAGATATTTCCCTCTAGCTCGACAAAGGTTCAAGGTGAACCCCCACAAGGTTCTCACAAAGATATCACTAACCCACATGCAAGCATACAAACTACTGATAAAAATGCAGGTAATAAAGTAACGATTCAACAAGAACACAAAGGTTTTCCATATTCATATCGTTCAACAAAAGACACTCTCAGAGTTTGGTTGTTGAAGAAGCAGATATCAGAGAAGTACGTGTCTCAAGGGTTTCACAAGTAAGATTCAAGATGACTTACAGTCACATATCAGATTGTAACTCGTACTTCAAACAAAGGAAAGTTCATCCCGAGTATGACTTATCCTCAAAACGAGAAATTCAATTTTTCTTGGACACGAGCTTACATTAAAACTATTCGAAAGTTTTAAGCTCGTGTATGTGACTTCTAGGCGCATCACAGCTTAGAACTCGGACCTCAACTAAGGAAAGTTTATCTCGGACGATAACTTATCCTTCTCAACGAGAAATTCATATTTCTCGGTCATGAGCTTCTCATAAAAACATTCAAAGTTTTTAAGTTCATGAAAAACGATTTCTAAGTAAATGCCAGCTTAGAACTCGAACTTCAACTTAAGGAAAGTTTATCACGGATGATAACTTATCCTTCACAACGGGAAATTTACTTTTCTCGGTCATGAGCTAGTCACAAAACAATCAAAGTTTTGAGCTCATGAAAAACGGACCCGAAAGGGGAGTGTACGTTTCAGTGTGCTTTCCCTAATCAATAGAAGAGAAGTCTTCTATCCTGATTATTTTAAAATCGTTGAACACAATTTTTCAAGAATTTCTCAAAAGGTTTTTCTAAATCTTTCAAAATTGTGTGTTCAACACTCCCTTCCTCATAAGTGGTTTTTATATATCAAAATTGTCATATGTTATTTTGATCAATTTTTGAGGGGGAGCGTTTTAAATTCAAGCCTTTTAATGTTGTTGGGTACATCTCTAAAATTGTCATATTTTGTGTATCCAACACATTCCGAAAATAATATGAAATTGTCAAATGTAATATATTATATCGGAAAAGGCATCTCAACTCCGTACCTCAACATATTCTGTGGTGTCGTTTTTTTCTAAAATTTTGTCAAATTTTGTCTTAAGACACACATATATTGTTGAGGGGGAGCGACCCGACTGAAAATGTTCCATGATTCATGCGTGCACACATGTTTCTCTCCCGTCGATTTTTTGGAAATTGTCACATTTTAATCTATTAGTATCTCTAATATGATGTTTTTATATTAGAGATAGGGGGAGAAAATGTGATTAAAATGTAATATATCGCAACATGTGATCTTAAAGACTCAAGTGCAACTCTTTCCTTCACATGCCAAACTATTTCGTATATCGATGCATGTGTGTAGGGGGAGCTTTTCGGAAATGTAAAACTTTCAAGTGTTAAAAGTTTTGATTTTTATCAAGCACTTTGAATGGTTTTTCAATGGTTTATGGTTACGATCTATACCCAAAACAACCTACTATCCACGACGGAACGATGGACTCAAAAGGTGGTTTAGGATAGGAAACTAAGTCCTATGATCCAACCAGAACCGGAGGGATCTACCCAAGGACATTCCATAGCTAGAAATAGTTGTCCTTAGGAAAGATGGAGTGGAATGAAGCTGAATGCGGACCAAGTATTTAAGTTAGCACTGGAACAATCACAACAAGGTGCTAATGATGACGTATTGGTAAGCATTGAAGGAGTTGAATATTCTATGCAACTTAGGCAGAAACCGGGTCAATACATCTATTGAAGACAAGTCATCATGGACCCAGTGATGCAATGCACAACCCTTCCCAGCCATTCGAGTTTCTCTCAAAAGAAACTTGTCTCATTGTCACGGAGATCAACACGTATCTATTGACTTCCTCACTCCGAGTCAGTTAATATTGAAAAGGTGGCAGTCTGCTCCAGCCTCCGATTACCAAAATGCACTTATTGAGTCTAGAGCCAAACGAGATCAATTTATCATCTCATTAGGACACAATCGAGTCCTACGCATTATCCTTGTGATATTGCCAGAACATCTGAGTGATACGATTCACAATGAAGATGGAAATCCTGCTTGAGCCAGCATCAAACAAGCTCATGGTAGGTAACTTGTGCGATTCTACACGAATCAAACTTGTGAGAACTGGAAAGCAACTAAGTTTGGATTCTTAATTGATTCAAACTTGATTCCAGGTTTCTTCGCAAAATCCATGTGATCTTGCCAGAACATTCAGAGTGACACTCATTAGTGTTCATAGTGACGAATGGAAATCCTTCCAGTGTCAACATCAAACAGCACTGCGGTAGGTAACTCGCAAGATTCTCTATGAATCAAGCTTGTGACAAACTGGAAAGCAACAATGGTGCGATTCTTTTAGAATCAAACTTGTTCCAGGAATTCTGAATTGACGACTCTAATCAAACGGATAACCGTATCCTTTTTGATTCACTCTTTACGTTCGCAGTCTGCTTTGAGACGGTCGAGTAAAGAAGAACTGGCTTCTACCGCCGGGAAACCCTGTCAAGGAGGTTCTTAATCGAATCTACCTGATCACAGGTACGGTATTTAATACCGTTTAACGGTCTTCACCGACCGGAGGTAAAACGCTACCGAGTTAGGGTGAAATGTTCAAAGCCATTTCATCCGTGTCTATATATGTTGCTGCATATCAAGAAGGTGGCGTAGCTGTGCAACCGATGTCGATTCAGAAGTCACAAGAGCACAAGATGGCGATAATCAAGATACCTAAGAATGTAAGAATGTAATAGGTCATCTTAGTCACAAGGAGTACAGATGAAGATCTCAAGCACTCAAAGTCAAATGACAAAGGCTCAAGATAAAGATCACGAAAGCATGAAGGAACAAAGCTGTTACAGACAAGATCAAGATCAAGATACAAGACCAAAGAAGGAAGATCTCCTCTACAAGAATGTATTCACTCAACCATCTTATGCTTTTTAAGCATTTTAAGATGACCGATACATTGGGGGAGATTGTTAGCCCTATATTTTATATAGTCGAACAAGAATGTAATAGGTCATCTTAGTCGTTAAAAGGTCTTGTATTGTAATAGGTTAGTCGGGAAAACCGGGCTTGGACTTTAAGCTAATATTGTATAAGTTAGGGGCGTAAGCCCAAAAGTAAGCCAAGCCCGGCCCAAGATGAAGCCCACAAAGGCCTTAGAGCCGTGGGGTATATAACCCTCTTTCACATGTGAAAGAGGGTGTTGGTTCATTTCATTAAACACATAGTTTTAGTGTAAACCTTCCACCTCTCTCTCTACTCTCTCTCTCTCTACTTTTCTCCTCTTTCTCTCTCTAAGAATCTTGTGTTATGGATTGAATAGGAACAACAGTTACAATACCATATTAAGATAAATTATCCAACGTTACGATACAATATTCATCAAATACGCTTATGCATCCTAAATCAAATGTTTCACAAGCTATAAGTCTCAAACATTATTAAACATGCATAATAAGAAATAATACTACTATAACCTCTACTCGTCCTCGTCCTCCTCATCCTCGTTAGGTGAAAAGTCACCTTGCTCCTCGTCATCCCCCTCGTCATCCCCCTACTGATCCCCCTCGTCATCCCCAGATAAGTCGTCACCACTGTTTTGTAGATCCCTATCTCGACCCAACTCGTCAACTGACCGGTAATCGTGCTGATGAGGATTAATGATTACGCGAGAACCTCCGGGTTGGGAATGTGAAGTAGAGCTGATTTCATGAGTTGCGTTTGAGACGGGACGATAACAATGGTTAAATGTATTGTTGGTGACGGGAGTCATAGGATAAGTGCCAGTATAGGGAGGTTGAAGTGGTTGGAGCTGGTCGGGAAAAGGTGGTCGGAATGGGTCGATGGAAGGAGGTTGAAATGGTTGATTAAAAGGATAGGGGGGTTGGACTAAGTGAGCCCACTCAGGAGCTGGGGGGCATAAAACAGGGCTGGGGCGGGGGTACTAAAGTAGGAGGGTTAATTGGGTGATAACTATTTGATGAGTTGTAGTTCTGGAAAAACTCACCCAATTGACTCTGATATTGCGTCATATGCTGGTACGACGTCTGACTATATTGTTGCGCCGCGTCTGCCTTTATCACTGCCAAGTAAGCCCGTTGATGCGCCTCCTGATTCTCTTTCCTCATCAGCTACATCTGTTGCTCATATTGTTCCCTCATTTTCTCGAATTCACCACGAGTGGGAAAATCTGGTCGAGCTGGAGCACCGCGCCTGCGATAAGTTACAACAACAATTTTTCATTATATACACAACAAGACATAAATATGAACAATTGATTTACATTTTGTTTTATTGAGGATATATAACCTGCGAGAAGTGTTAGTGCTACCACCCGGTAACTTCCTGCCTTGTCCCGACACATTTTGCTTATTTTGACTAGGCATGATTGTAGCCACTATTTCTTTATAAGACATGGGCGGGATGATCTTGGCTTTAACTTGGTCTTGGAGGGCTTTCATCTTCAGTTGGGAAAGAAAAAAAAACGGTTTAAAACAAATAAAATTAGTTACTAAGGCATGTAAAGAGTTATATATTACTTACATATCTTTCCTCGTTTTCTTTATTTTTAAACGTGCCACCACTTGAGTGCCCCTTCCTCCATGTTTCAACCAGGTCCTCGTATTTCCTTTCCTTGACTTTCTGTAAAATATCAAATAAATTAATAACGAGCTATAATAAATAAACAATATAAACGCTTTTAATAAAATCACAAAAATTATAAAGGGTCTTACGTATTCATTCCTTCCTCGGGCGAATGGTTTTTTGCCGTGAGTGGTCGGTACCGTGTTTTTGTAACGATTAACAGTATTAATCTCACTTCTTTGCACCCTACTTGGATGTGATCACCACTTAACCAAGTCAGCCCAGTCAGCTTCGGTTCTACGGTCCCACGCACTCTACGGCGGTACATGTTCTTCTGCCAGTGCGGGCGTCGCATAGTTTGAATAATATTTTGACTTGATCATGTTCTTGTGTTTTCTATACAGCAACCTCAGTTGGAGTTCCAATGCAAGCTTAACCCGAGTCGACACCCAATACACACCACTGCTACACACCACCTCAGTATGATCATTGTACCATTGCTGTAGGTCAAAATATGTCTACATAAAAACATATGAAATTAAATAAACAAACAAATTAAACATAACACACATATCTAAATGTCGATAACAATATCAATATAAGTAAAATAAACAATTTTGACCTCAAGTGTAGGATAAATATGAGCTTAGTCAGAGTCTAGACTTTCGCCTCATTCGCAGTTTAGGGGAAGTGTCCGGACTAATTCCCCCATAAGATGAGACAACAGGGATGCATAATCCCCCATAGGATGGAAGGTTTGTAGGTCCTTAAACTCAAAGCCAAGTGCCAATGGTTTTTCGTTATTTGCTATGTACGCCTTCCTTAATCTTGCTAGGTTGGTCTCAAAACGTTGATTTGAACCTACAAAAGATATGTTATTTACTCGTAAAAATTCAAGTGACATAAATGATAAATATCAGTTTTATAAAAAAAATATAACGATTTCTTACGTTGACACTGGGCCGATACAGGACGTGTGGGTTGTCTGGGTGGATCACCACCAGCATCCCCATTGTGTGATCTAGGAGCTACACACGCCATCTGTAAAATAACAAGTTCATATTAGTATACACATTTTACCAATATACACATTTTAACATATAAAAACATTTTCATTAAAAAACAAAATTACACACAATTTAATTAACCAATTAATACTAATACACAAATTCATATCAATATACACATTTCAACATATAAAAACATTTTCATTAAAATACAAAATTACACATTTAAACAAATAAAAAAAACTCATCAACATTTAAGCGTATAACAATTGTTTCATTCAAATTACAACTTAAGTATATAACAATCCTTTACAACTAAAAAATTACACATTAAAGCATATAACAATTGTTTCATTCAAAATACAACTTAATATCAATTGTCATCTTCAGAATCATCGCTAGATAAAACTTCTTCAACATCATTATTAGGGTTCACTTCATCATCATCCGACACTAAATCATCATCACCATCATCAACATCATCAGCAACATCATCAATGACGTGTGCAACTACCTCATCTTCAATATTAATAATATCATCAACCGGTGGGGCGTTCACTTCCGCCAGTTGAGTATTTACACTCAAATCCGTAAGATCCAAATTAGGCAAAGCAACAGACAGTGTAATATCTGATGAACTGCTACCATGTATAACATCTTCATCGGACTCTGCCACATCTCGATGATAAACCTGTTCGGCGACCTTCCAATGAAGCGGTCGTCTAGCAAGGTCTTCAAGGTAGAATACTTGTGTTGCTTGTGTCGGGAAAATGTATGGGTTATTTTGGTGAAATAGCCTATCGGCCAAAATATGATGTATGCCTTGCTCAGTGTAAGAACGCCTATTGCGTTTGGTGCAATTGGTACGGTTAATTGTGTCAAACCATTTACATCGAAACAACAAAACCTTGTGGTTGCCGATATAAGTGAGCTCCAGAATTTCTTAGAGTTGACCATAATACATCTCTCCATCAACCCCGGGTGTTGAAACTCCGCTGCATTGAGTGGTACGAAGTATATCGCGTTCACGTACCACAAACTTCACACCGTTCACTATGCAAGCGGGGTATGTACATGAACTAATAGGTCCACATTCCAAAGAGAATAACTCGTCACTACAGCCCACACTCACTTTTTTTCACGAGTCTACAAAAAAGAGATACAAAAAGGTTTATTAGATGAGGAATAACTCCAAGTAATATATCTAATGTATTTACCTTGTTATTAAACCACGCAGGAAAACTCGTTTCAACATTATCAGGCGCTTCTCTGCAAAGGTTCATGATATTATAACAAGTCATCGAGAAAGAAGAATTTTCAAAATTATAAAATAAAAAAAGGAAGAAACATACTCGCTGTAAGCCGAGATGTCTGCTTCGAATTCAGGATTGTTGTTAAGTATAAACCACGTAACTGCCTGCATGTCATTATTAGTCATACGAGTGGGTTTGATTCCACCCGTCGGTGTGCATGCGGTTCGGAACACCTCGAATTTATCTGGTTGTCCAGGCAAATCGTCTTCATTTCTGCCAAGGCGGTTAAATCTCGTCTCGACATCCTTAAGGTAATGCAAACAAAAAGTTAATGCCTCTTCTGCAACATAACCCTCAGCAATAGAACCTTCAGGCTTTGCTTTATTTTGTACATAATTCTTTAGCTTTTTCATGTATCTTTCAAATCGATACATGCACCTGCCGCGAGTAACAGAACCTAGAATAGCCTCATCGGGTAGATGTATAACCAAATGAGTCATTATGTCGAAAAAAACAGGAGGAAAGATTTGCTCTAAATTAACCATCATAATGATCAATTTGTTTTTAGCTTCTTTCATGTCCTGCACAGTCAAACTTCGAGCACAAAGCTGCTTAAAGAATAAGAAAATCTCGATTATAGGTTTTGCAACGTCTTTGGGCAAGTATTGTTGCACTCTATAAGTAAGTAACTGATTCATCATTATATGATAGTCATGAGATTTCAGGTTCGTTATATTGTCATCATCAGCGGTCACTTTTTTCTTGAAGTCGGATCCAAAGCCATCAAGTAGTCTGACTCCTTTGATGAATTTACAAAAAAGTTTTCTTTTTTCTGGAGTGAAAGAGAACTGTGGATGAGGCTTATCGAACTTCCCGTTATCTTTTTTAACTAACCACAACTCCTTTCGAACTCCCATTTTTTTTAAGTCTAGCCTTGCCTTTGGCGTGTCTTTGGATTTGTCGTTCTGTAACAGGGTATTCAGTAAAGCCTCAAGGAAATTCTTTTCGATGTGCATGACATCAAAACAATTTTTTAGTAGAAGAAAGGGCCAATACTCAAGATCCCAAAAGATAGAACGCTTACTCCAGGTCAATTCAACATCTCGATTATGGGGGCGGTTCTATATGAGAATTGTTTTATGTTTCCCCGGTTTACGTTTAAAGACTTTACTAATCTGCAATTGGATATCAAGTTTTGAAAACTTTTTTGGTTTAGGCTTATGTTCGGGAGAACCGTAAAATTCCTTAGATTTTTCCTTTCTGGATGCTTTGTTCTTAACCATCTTCTGTAACCAACATAAACGATTTTGCTGTTGATACGCATCGATGGAGTGTACACATTACAAGTAGGGCATGCGAGGTAGCCTTGCCCAGTCCACCCAGACAAACTACTTCGAGCTGGAAAATCATTGATGGTCCATAAAACTGCCGCTTTCATTTTGAAATGAGTACCCGTAGCAACGTCTTTCGTCCAGACTCCCTCCCATAAATCTTTGAGTTCTTTAATCAGAGGCTGCAAGAAAACATCAATGTCCTTTGCAGCTGATTTAGGGCCAGGAATTAACATCATCAACATTAAAGAATTTTCTTTCAAACACATCCACGGTGGTGTGTTGTATGTTGTCAATATAAACGGCCACATGCTGTAATTTTGGCTCATCATGCCATAAGGATTAAAACCATCAGCAGCGAACCCTAATCGAACGTTTCTACGGTCACAAGAGAACTCAGGTTTCTCATGTCAAAATATTTCCATGCTTTGCCATCACAGGGGTGATTCATTTTACCGTCTTCCTTTGATTGTCCGGTCACATGCCAAGTCATCCACTTTTCTATGTCTTTTGTGTTGAACATACGTTGTAGTCTAGGTGTTATCGGAAAGTAACGCACCACCTTGTTAGCAACTTATTGCGTCCCCTTTTTCTTCTTTGGGTTTTTCCATCTACTCGTGTTACAGATTGGACAAGTTTGCCTCTCCATGTTTTCCGGTGATCCCGAATATAAAAAACAATCATTTATACAAGCATGGATCGATTCGTATCCTAACCCGATCTTTTTGTATATCTTTTTTATTTCATAGTATGAAGACGAGAAATTGTATCCTTTACTAGGGGAACATGCCTTCTGGAGAAGAGCTAGAATTTTGTTAAACCCAGCATCAGTTATTTTGTGTAAAACCTTGATGTGCGAAATCTCTGATGTAAATTCCAATGTGCTCATATCACAACCTGAGTACAACTTTTGGGTAGACCTAGTAAGTAACTCTTCAAACTCGTTACTAGGACCCGATGTTTGGGTTGGTTGAGGACCGGTTGTTTGAGTTGGTGGAGTTTGAGAGGGTTGAGTTTCAGATGGTGGATTTGGAATATTATTTGCAGAAATATCTTCGAAGAACGCATCCATGTGAATGCGATCAGGTGAATGTGGTAATAGTGGAGGTAACGGAAGAATTGGTTCACCGTGATATATCCAAGTGGTGTAACCTTTGTCAAACCCGTATTCGGATATGTGTGCCTCAAGTGTGTTGAGGGTAACCAACGTTTTACGGTTAGAACAACGACTACATGGGTAACGGAGCCTTTGTGAGATGGGGTGCAAATATTTCTCACAATCCCCGATGAATCCAAAAATACCATCTAAAAACTCATTGGAATTACGATTGTTTACAGTGGTCCAACTCTTATCAATTGTCATAACTGCGTTGCAAATAAACATACTCAGATAAATTATTTTTTTTATACGTAAAATGTCATACTAACCAAATGAATATGAACTCTTTTTTTTCTTCCTAGTGCAACTATGGATGGAAATCCTAACTCACCTTTTGAATTTTTCGTCCCATATATGAATGCGTATAACCGGTTTACTATTTGAGAAAATTTCGGCAGCATTTCCCCTCTTCTCCCCAAATATGTGTTTAAAGACATATTCGTAGGAGTAAAGAAGAAACACTGTCGAAATTATCTCAAATAATAAACCAGTTATATGCATTCATATCCTAAATGAGACAAAACATCAAAAAGCAGTCCCAAACAGGGGACTTTCGGAAATTAATTCCTAATAAATTAATTTCGGACGGGTTTTCTATAGGTTGATTAACTTAGGACGGGAATTTTCCGAAATTAATCGATAAAATCCTAAAATATTCCTAAAATTATTTACTACAAAAGACTAACAATCATATATCATATATATATAATATAATAAACATATGCATAATATTAATTACACACCTCGGTCACGGCTGAAATAAACAAAGATAGAAAGATAGAAAAAGAGGTTCGGATGAGGAAGTTGTCCCGACTGTCCCGGTGCTAACCAAACACAAACATAAAATAAAAAAAAATTAGTTGGTTTCCAAATTTTTTACTAATTTGAAACAAACACCAAAACAATTTCAAAAAAAATTACCTTTTATACGACTGTGACTCGGATATCTGCGACTGTGACTCGGGTCTCGGCTACGACAAACAAATAAAAAAATTAAACTCGTGCCTATATATATATATATATATATATATATATATATATATATATATATATATATATATATATATATATATATATATATATATATATATATATATATATATATACTAGTGGCAAAACCCGTCCGATGGACGGGTATGACTTCTGATTGCCGTTTATCTTTTCTTATTTGGTAAACTAATGCAAATCAAATTGAGCCCATATTATTGTTTGAAAAATTATAATTTGGCGTAATTAAATAATAAATAACGGCAATTATCTTAAACACAAACTGGAAATATTAAAAAACAAATGAAAGTTTTCATGTAACTTATGGAAAAAATAAAGTGAGCCATTAGTGTAATTGTGATAACACTTGAAAACATTTAAGCAGACGAATTTAAAAAAATCTTTCACTCATCTTGTTTTATCGTGTTTTATCACGTTTTAAATGTATGGTACAACAATATGTTAATGTTTTTAAAATACTTTTTTTTGTTAGTCATAAGAATTTATGAGCTCCACCATTGATTTGTACTTCTATTGTTGCTTTATAGAAGTTGGTCATCTGGGTTCTTTTTGGAGCTTGGAGAGGGGGTTTGCTCTAGGGTTCAAGTCTTGAAAGAGACAAATATTTATGATTCTACTCCTTAGTGCGAAGCTATGAGTTATAGAGGTTTATCTTCGCGAGTCTCTCCTAGTGGTTCGGGTCCCAGAGCTTATGGCTAGTATAACTCGGGGGTCAGATTTCAGTCGAGATTGATGTGTCGTTCCAAAAACAATTATTGTTGTTTCTTTAATTGTATAAATTTAGTGAAAGTTAATATTTTTTCAAATTTTTATATTTTTTATATAATTTATATGATTTTTTATAATTTTAATACATTTAGACTAACCTGGCAAATTTTTATTAAAGTACTAATTTAGCAAATGATTTTCATTGCAAAATGGACTGATATTGTAAGTCCTTGTCAAATATAGTCCAACATTGTCAGATAAAGGTTTTTGGTCAAATATCTAACATGGCAAGAATGTATTTCATATATAAAAAAAAGTCCATTAGATATAATGGTCATATAAGGATAATATAAAGATAGTATATGATTAGAGGTGGCAAAACGGGCGGCGTCCGGGCACGGGCAAGGGCAAAATGGGTGACGGGTAAAATGGGCGGGCGGTTAACCGGGCACGGGCTAAATAGGTGCGGGCTAAACGGGTGGGCTAAACGGACGCAAGTTAAAACGGGGAAAAACATATAAAAATATAAAAACTTGTTTAAAAGCCGGGTATGAAAAATTAAATATAAATATTCGTCGAGTAGTTTAATTAGTATTTTATATGGGCGTCCATTAAGCCCATTTAGTTTTTACATGTGTGTCCGTTTAGCCCATAAATAATAATGAATGGGCAAAAAGTGCCGTATCCTTTTTTGAAAATGAAAAAAAAATGGCCATATCCTTTTTTGAAAATGAAAAAAAAATGGCCATATTTTTCAAAATGAGTATGATTTACCACATCTATGTATGGTGTATTGATATCTTTTACCCTAAATCTTACTATGTATATATTTTGAGATGATTTTAGATCGAAGCACGTAGTTTTTTGAGGTTGTTTATTTGCTAAAATTTAATTTCACAAAGTGTTAGCATGGTTACGGATGCATAAGCCATAATGCTCCACCCCTTGAAAATGTATGACATAATATGACTACACATTCTACGCCTTCTATATTGAGATTTGAGAATAGGAAATTTAAGATATCGTCTTGTATTGTGTTGCACATGTTAACATTGAGCATAGTCAAAATGGCATGAGATTATGGGGATTATTCTCCACCGAGTGGATGTAAACGTGCATCTTGCAATGCGAAAGGGAAGATAGATTCATTCTTACACATAACCACAAATCATAACACATCTGCATCATAAGTTAAAAAACGTAAGAAAGAGCTAACGAAAATCTCAACATCAATCGTTGATTTCTATATTAGTTCCAGTCAAACCTTCTTTTGCAAAGATCCACTCAACTTGTAAACCAACAAACATGGTGATGATAGTGTTAGATCTCGATGGGACGTGCTACCATCAATCGACCGCAGAAGGGAGACTATCGTCAACCAAGACCAATGACACATCGAGGCTATAACATGGATAGGCCTTTTGCAATGGCAGTCGTTTTCTCAAAGTTTTGCATATAATCAGGGATTGGTGGGATAGGTTTTGGTTGTTAATGTAGGGTAGAACCAAGCTGAAGTCAGTGTACCACTCACATCACATGCACATACATAGAGGTGTTTTCTTAAGTTTTTCATCAAACAGATCATATTTGTTTATAATCAAGATGAAAGGTGTGTCTTTAAAACATGGGTGTTTAACCATCGCTTCAAAAAGTTGTTTGCTTTGTATCATTTCAAAAAACTTTGAAATGCAGCATGGTAGTCATGCTTATTCATAAACTAAAAGTATAAGACAATCTGCTTCACCTGCTGATCACCGTTTTCTGTGGTACATTTTGCAAAAAAAGGTGAGTCTCCATCTACAGAAACACACATATTAGAAGTTAGAACTAACCTAATATCTCATCTTGGATGTACTTACTTTTAATGGTATCTTATCATCACATGGAACCAAACCTGACTGTACTCCAAATCTTGAACTTTGCGAGCAAATTTCCGTTTTCGAGACGATTAATGTCCCTGTTGCTATCGAGATAAAAATCTTTGTAAAGTTGATCATTATTTCTCCTATCTTTGTCATCCTTTTCAGCGCGCTTTCTCTGATCCTTGTGAATTTTCACCATTTGTTAATCACCCATGTCAGGACATTCAACACTCGGGTCTCGTTCCAGCAATTGATGCAGTAATCCTATCTCTCTATGCCCATTGCTTATCAATCTGTCCTGGTCTGATTGGAACTGCATCCAATCTTCGTTTATTTTATATTTCATATTCAGAAACAGTCCAATTACTGATGCGATTAACAGTCCAATTACTGATGCGATCAGTATTTAAGCAAAGAAGCATAAAGATTAAACATTTACATACCTCTAATTTTAACATTGCGTTTGTGGAAGATTTGAAGCAAGCCCAAATACCCCTTAAAGTCTCTAACACTACACTCTTTAAAAATAGTATTACATCAGCCCCAAAATGCTAATAAATCCACCCAAGCATTCCTTAAAACTATCGTTTTTAAGCAGGTTCATGAAGCTCTTACTATCGTGATCTTAGGCAGTCTAAAAGGATATTAAAGACGCAGCGTATTAACTTGAACAGTGATGTTTTATTGGCAGAAGAAGAGTATGGGGCCATGGGGGTGTTTGTATCTACATTTTGCTAATAGGTTCTATTGTTGCTAGCCTGAGAGTGGATATCCAAAGCGGATTATTTATCCTCAAATAATCTAAACTAAGAATAACCATGATCAAAAAAGTAATTATAAACTCTAAACCCCAAAAGATCTACCTGGTTTGGGTGGAGAATAATCAGAAGTTCTTCCTCGCTTGTTAGTCACATCACATTTAGCAGCAACCGATGCATTGAACCACTCCTCAAAATTCAACTGGCCAGTTAAAAGGAGCCTATTTCGAACCTGATAGCTGCAAAGTAACATTTAACAATACGATAATTAGATATCACACTAAGGGCAGGAGGCAGGTTGGATAAGGGATCAAAACGGGTAATCTTGGAGCTGATCAACTTAGGTTGAGCCAAAGTATTTTTTTATTAACTAATGATTGCACTCTGCAAAGTGCATGAACTGTGTCAGACATTACATAACTTCGTCATTAGCATAATACCTCATACGCACCTCTGAAATTCTTTTTCTCATTCAAAAAAGAGCATTGGTTTCTACATATAAACATGATCACTATCATAAATTACTTCAAAAATTAACATATAAAAAATAGCAGGTGACTTTTTTTTGTTAGAACCTTTTTGTTATGCAACTTTGTGAGGCCTTTTGCTAGAAGTAGGCGAAGGTTGATTGTTTTGGCACTTTTGAACATCATTTATCCATGAACTAAAAGCAACCGAATCGGTTATGCATCTTGACGGTTCAGTAGGTTGCTTAACAGCATGATTCGATCCCATTAGCCGTGTGACATCCTGATTATATTCCACGGTTACATCGATGTTGTATCACTTTGCATTCCATGCTACAAAATTTAGACATGGTTTAGTAATTTAGTTTTCTATGAACATTTTATGATATCCTAGTCAAGTTTTACGACAGACATTTAACTTTTCTATCTAAGAAAGTTGCTTAGACACACTTTATCATATTAATATAGTATAATTCATAAAAATCATCTTTAGAGTTCTCGTAAAAGGAATAGTATTTCCTTTAAGTACTTAATCCACGGTATGTGACAACCTTTTAGATGACTGATGACCTTCAACATCTTCTGACGCCCTATAACATTATCTGCACTTTTGTCAAAAATAAATCTAACTCTAACGGGTATACATTCTATACAAAATAAAGAGATGCTAATACTTACACTTGGACGCCATTCCTTGCTGCTTGTTATGTGTCAATTACCAAGTGTAAATATATTATGTTTCCTAATGCACAAAGTAGCTGAATCTGGTTCGTGCATGATTAGTTTTCAATAATAATATTGCAAGTGCTACCATGCATATAAATACACAAATCATGTATGATTCTATATCTTCAAAAAAAAGGCTATCTAATTTCACCAGCACAAAAAATCTTCCCTATCTCTAATGAGAGCACTTCAACCCGCTGATCTTCCCTATCACCCGCTCCTAATTTCACATGCACAGAAATCTGTCCTACAATTTAACTAAAGTGAATGGGTCTATTTATTCAGATTAATAAAAGGAGTCTTGTTATTTGGTTTGTACTTATAATGACGAGAGTTTTCATTCTTAGAATTACGTAAAGAAGCTTGTGTAGTGAGCAATGTATTAATTGATAGTTGAATACACATTTAAGCTTACAAATTTCCTACAGAAATGTCAAATTAGGAAACATAAATCTTATAAAATGATCTTTATTGCATTTGGGTGTGCGTTCGGAAAGTGGTTTTCTGATTTTAGAACTTTGAACATGGTGAGCAACTCTAACGGAAGGTCTACAAATAGCCTTGTATGAATAAATCTAATCTAATGTTGGTCCATAAGTTTTACAGAAAATTCTTTTCTAGCAATTCGTTTTCAATGATTAGATATTATTTGGTCTACATCTATAAAGAAACTTAATCGTCGTGTTCGCCAAAATATATAAAGACCTGTTTTATGATGAATATCTTGAATTTGTGTAGCATTAACCAAGCATCGGTTAAGCAACAAAATCAGACAAAGGTCGAGATCCAAATCATTTTTGGTTATGAATGTTCATTGTCTCATACATGGCTGCTGAATGGGAAGACGGTTGTTGATTCATAACACCGAATTTATTAGATTCACCTAACTCCACACCTCTACTGGGATGATTGTTCTGATTAGGAAGGAAACTCCCGTGACCACCCGACATTGATAGATTATCACCGTGTGACAGACCTAAAGCTAAAGAGACTCCATTTCCAGAATGCTATAGATGGAATTGCTCAGGGTTAAAATGCCATATTTCCCCATTATGATAGACACCTTGATTTCCCATTAAATCTCTTAGGTTACCCATTATTAGTGTAAAGCTGGCATCTTGGCGCTCTTTGTTTCTTGGTTTCTTAGGGATAGAAATACCACTTAACCTAAGGAAGACTACCAATTCATTTGAAGTGTATTGAACAGCCATCACACTAATTTATCAAATATCATGTGAGCTGGGGCAAATTCGAAGAAAGAAGGCATGCATTCACATTACACAACATGATGATATTATAGTTACTTACTTGTTCTCTTGTGTTAAGCTTCGCCTCTAGCTTTAGTTCTTCCTTCTCCCCAACCTCAAAGTTAGCAGCTGCTTCCTGCAAAATAACATAGTTTAGTTATATAGTTGACTTTTAGTATATAGGGTAATAGAACCTGTACACTAAAAGACCTACCTGCAAACAACGTGTTCCAATGTAAAGAAATTCATTCCAAGAAACACGTAGGGTCGTCCCTGTGACACTGCAACACGGCACATTTTGCCAAAATAAAATAGTGTATAATAACATATTGGATTGTGACAAAGACGAATCGTCATGTTTCCTTTTCAGTTCAAACTAACAATCTTGCTTGTAAAAAATTTCGTAAGGACAGTAAACGTCTACTCTAATATTATGTGAAAGAAATAGCTTTTCAGCTGAAGATGCAGGTCCAGAAGTTTTTACAATACTTAACCTGCTAACTAAGAAGGGTGTAGGCTTGATTTTCTACAATATAATTGATTTCTCAAGTTGTAAATTAAACTTCCAGCCATGGCGCCTTACCAATTATGCTATCCAAACACCTCCTATAAGAAAATTAAAGCTACACAAATGGCGGGAAACCGGGAATCTGATAATAAAAAGAAATGGGGCAATAATATGCTTTTAAAAAGACCAGAATGATCCTCAAACAGAATTAAATACCTTGTTTATAGATTCGCGTAAATAGTTCACAACTTCAATGTTGCACATACCTAGATACTACCACTTATGGTGTAGTTAGTGTACACTGGAGCCCAAATCATGATTTAGTAAACAAAACGTTCAAAGACGACTTGATTCAAAGTTCGTAGGACTCGGAGTAAAAATATAAGAAACCTATGTTATGGAGTTTTTCAACAGTTCATGTCATATTTTCTTCTCCCAGTTTGACCCATTTCAAAAGGCTCAAAAACACAATGCTTAACATCATATATTCTTGATTTTGTTTCTTTGGTCCGAGATATCTTCCAAAAACACAAGCATGGCCTTCTACAAAAGCCTCAAAATCACCTGCTCAATAGGTATTATAAAACGATTTTCCTGAAGATTCATTGCCTCTAAAGCAAACACTACATCAAGAGGGATACTTGTCCTTGGGTCAATCTTGGTTGGTTCTTAAATCTGTAAAGTTGCGGCCTTTAAAGTAGCAAGTACAAATAATAAACCAGAAGTTTTAAATGAGACAAAAAATTGAAGAGGCAACACAATCAGGGGTGAGTAAATGGGCAGTAACTATTGTGGAAAATATCAAACATGGCTGGACAATTAAAATACTCAAGGCTGGACAATTAAAATACTCCAAAGGAAAATTAGTATCAAAGATAACATAGAAACTATAAGATACAGATGCTATTTTATTATATTGTATATTTGTTTTGAAAGACAACAAAAAGCTATCATTAAAACCGAAGATTACAGACTAAAAAAATATTGAACTCAAATATACATGCCATAAACTATAAAAAAAAAGTCACTTGTCTTTTTTCATTTTCAGTAAAAAAAACCTTTTCTATTAAGGCAAGTTGAAGTATTGTTGTTGTATTACCTCCGTAAAAATTGCTAGACTCTTTTTTGAGGCAAAATCAAAAGAAAATCACAGTGAAGATATGCTTCAAAATTTAGATCCATAGAAACGGCAATGGCTTCAGGCCTTTCATATACATCAGCTGGATGGTTAAACAAAACTCGGGCAAAATAAGACGAACCAATAAAAACCAAAAATCCTGGGTGCTTGGATGAAGAAGTTGATTGTATATACATCACAAAAGTGGTACGTAATAGCTTAGTTGAAGTATGCATTTTTTATATTGGTCAATCTATAAATGACAGTCATATATATTGTGGAGGTTCTTGCCTGAGAATATTACATTCTCTACGTATTGTTCATCGTGATTTGAAACAGCTAACTTATTGAGCGCACATGATGGTCATTTTAAGGTATACGATAATAATTTACTGGTTTTTCAAATTATTTTTTTAATAAATTTAAATAGGCAAGAAGGGACAGGCTGTAGATATTTTTTTTCAAATAGAGAATCAAGACAAGGCAGGGCATATAAACGAACTAACTAAGCATGTAATATTTTGGTGAAGTTGACAGATTGTGTACATGAGTATCGGTTATCTAAAGAATCGCATCTACAATTCAAAATCAAGCAGGAAATCATAATTAGCACTGGTGTACAGGGGTGTCTCAATCTAAGAAAATGTGATGGTGGATAGACCTGCTTCGGTTGAGGACTCTCAAACTTGTTTGAAATTTATAGCTTGAGATTAGTGAGCTATGGCTATTCCATCTCCAGAAGCTATCCACTAATTTGAACCAGCGATAATGTTAATTATCGTAGTAATTTGCTAACAGGTCTAAGAACAATATGATGGTTAATAAGTTACACATACCGGTGGATTTGTAGTAGACGTGTAGATATGCCCTGCACCCCGGAATAAAAAAAATGACATATTTGAGATACATCGTAGAGCCATACATGAGGCAAAAATGTTTAGATAGTGACAAAAGATGTTTATTTTGTATTTAAAAGATCTATCGTATAGAATTATGATAACGATATAGCATACCACATGCAAAGCGAAAAAGGTACGGACCGTCATTGAGAATAGAGCAAATGATATAAACAGGAAAGAAAAAACTGGAGGCAAGAAATACAAATACGACAACCACTGATTTGATAAACCTCCCTACTCATATGCTGAAAGTGCAACTCTTTTATCTACACAAGAGCTCCATACAAAGGTGAAAAGACATGTTTGTGTACCTGCATGATTCGGGCCCTTGCTTCTTCAGTGGGATGAGGATACTCAAGATTGAATTGTCCAGAATGCATGAGGCGTTGGGTCTAATATATCTGCTCGATTAGTTCCTCCTATCACCAGCAGTTTACATGTTAAAAACATAAGTTCGGGGGTTCACAAATAACAACGAAACAAAAATAAATCGATCAGCTAAACTTCATATAAACACCTAATTTTGATAAACAAAAAAAGAAGTGTTAGTATATAATTTTTTTTGGAAGGCAAAAAAACGTGTTAGTATATACGTAATTGATTTGGAAGCTTAAATTGTGTCACTAACACATTTGATCAAACACCTTATAAGCATACGGATTAGTAGAATCTAAAAAAATCCAAACTTTATCACACGGGATCATAGTTATTTGATTAGCAATAATTAAACTAAAATCAATTTACAATCAAATCGAAGGATTATAGTTATTTGATTAGCAATAATTAAACTAAAATTAATTTACAATCAAATCGAATGACTTGGAATACCTGAGACATAGCATTGGAATGGTGGATTATGTGCATCAACGGGGGATTATCACACCATTATTTACTTTTTCAAGCATTAACTTGATGCTTAAACCTACATGATTCGATGGTTTTCATCGAGCTACTGATGTCGATACAGATCATTATAATCTGCACAAAATTAGTTCCAAGAATACACTAAAGATTAGTTAATTATAAAAGGAAAATTGATCAACAATATCTAGAAAATCGATCAACAATACCTCACGTTTCTCAGTTGTGTGGTTAATTTAGTCAATCGGTTTTTATGGAGTGTACGATTTGAAGTCGGGTTTTATTGGGTGCAATTAAGTTTTTTTGGGTTCCGGAATTTGTAAGCCCACAAACATAAGCCCGTTTGACACGTAGGATTAGTACCTGATAGATGACGTGGCAAATCCCTCCTGTTATATATAATATAAAGATATATATATATATATAGATATATATATATATATATATATATATATATATATATATATATATATATATATATATATATATATATATATATATATATATATATATATATATATATATATATATATATATATATATATATATATATATATACATATATATATATATATATATATATATATATATATATATATATATATATATATACATATATATATATATATATATATATATATATATATATATATATATATATATATATATATATATATATATATATATATATATATATATATATATATATATATATATATATATATATATATATATATATATATATATATATATATATATATATATATATATATATATATATATATATATATATATATATATATATATATATATATATATATATATATATATATATATATATATATATATATATATATATATATATATATATATATATATATATATATATATATATATATATATATATATATATATATATATATATATATATATATATATATATATATATATATATATATATATATATATATATATATATATATATATATAATATTAAGCCATATATAAGCCGAAATCCATTAAGCCTAAAACAATTAAGCCGAAAGCAACTATATATATATATAGTAAGCGAAATCAACTAAGCCTAAATAAACTAAACCTAAATAAGCCGAAATCAACTAAGCCTAAATATAATCCGAAATCAACTAAGCCTAAATATAACCCGAAATCAATTAAGCCAAAATAAGCTGAAAACAACTAAAAAAATTAGCTCATACGTTTTAATATAAGAAAAATAAACACCCACCATTAGTATAAGTGGCTATTGATGCTGCTGCCGTGGTGGTGCTGCTACTGCCGGCGGTGGTGGTTGCTACTGTTGTCGTGGCGGTGGTGGCGGGTGGTTGCTATCACATTTAGCATAACAAATTAAACATTATAGAAAAATTAAAAATTATAGAAAAATTAAACATTATAGAAAAATTAAAAATTATACAAAAAATAGAAAATGAAAAATCAATTACCTTTATAAGGATTGGTGGTGGTGGGTCGAATTGGTGGTGGTGATGGGTCGGATTGGTGGTGGAGATGAGACGGATGGGGTGTATGATGGTGGTGGCGATGAGACGGATGGGGTGTATGATGGTGGTGGAGATGAGACGAATTGGTGAAGATGAAGATGGTGGTGGGTTGGATTGATGAAGATGGTGATGTGCTCGTCCCGGTTTTTTTTCACAGTGATGAATGAGATATAGAAGAGATAAGATACGATCTATATTGTATCCTAGGGACGACTTGGTGTTGTAACTTAGGGACGACTATGTCGTCCCTAGGTTAATTATAAAAGTATTTTTTTTCGCATATTAAATCTTAGGGACGACTATTAGTATGAAACCTAGGGACGACTATGTCGTCCCTATATTTTTGGTAACCTAGGGACGACTAAGTCAAATTTTCAAACCCAAGCGGGTTATTTAAATTTTCACCAAATTTTTCAATTTTTCCAAAATTTGGCTAGGTGTTTGGAGCGTTTTTTTAGGGACGACTTTACCTTGATATTTAGGGACGAAAAAGTCGTCCCTAGGTGTCTTTCATACATTTATTCATTATACCTTCTATGTAATAAAATTAATAATATAAATTAATAATAAAAATCAAAATAAATTATTATAATTAATATTAAAATATACGTTATACTTAGTTTGTAATAATTAATAATTGGTGAGTCGATATGCTAGGTTATATGTTAGAGGTTCAACTGATGAGTCGATATGTTACGGTTATACGTTATAGGTTCAACTGATGAGTCGATATGCTAGGGTTATACGTTATAGGTTCAACTGATGAGTCGATATGTTACGATTATACGTTAGAGGTTCAACAAATGAGTCGATATGTTAGGGTTATACGTTATAGGTTCAACTCATGAGTCGATATGATAGGGTTATATGTTATAGGTTCAACTGATGAGTCGATATGCTAGGGTTATACGTTATAGGTTCAACTGATGAGTCGATATGCTAGGGTTATACGTTATAGGTTCAACTGATGAGTCGATATGTTACGGTTATACGTTAGAGGTTCAACTGATGAGTCGATATGTTAGGGTTATACGTTATAGGTTCAACTGATGAGTCGATATGATAGGGTTATACGTTATAGGTTCAACTGATGAGTCGATATGCTAGGGTTATACGTTATAGGTTCAACGGATGAGTCGATATGCTAGGGTTATACGTTATAGGTTCAACTGATGAGTCAGTATGTTACGGTTATACGTTAGAGGTTCAACTGATGAGTCGATATGTTAGGGTTATACGCTATAGGTTTAACTGATGAGTCGATATGTTAGGGTTATACTTTATAGGTACAACTGATGAGTCTATATGTTAGGGTTATACGTTAGAGGTTCAACTGATGAGTCGATATGCTAGGGTTATACGTTATAGGTTCAACTGATGAGTCGATATGTTACGCTTATACATTAGAGGTTCAACTGATGAGTCAATATGTTAGGGTTATACGTTATAGGTTCAACTGATGAGTCGATATGATAGGGTTATACGTAATAGGTTCAACTGATGAGTCGATATGCTAGGGTTATACGTTATAGGTTCAACGGATGAGTCGATATGCTAGGGTTATACGTTATAGGTTCAACTGATGAGTCGATATGTTACAGTTATACGTTAGAGGTTCAACTGATGAGTCGATATGTTAGGGTTATACGTTAGAGGTTCAACTGATGAGTCCATATGTTAGGGTTACACGTTATAGGTTCAACTGATGAGTCTTTTTTTTAGAACGGCAAATAATTGTAATGTCAGAAGTGGGATTTGAACCTACGCCCTCTTTCGAAGACAAGAACTTGAGTATGGCGCCTTAGACCACTCGGCCATCCTAACTTTGTTGTTCAACTGATGAGTCTATATGTTAGGGTCATACGTTAGAGGTTCAACTGATGAGTCGATATGTTAGGGTTATACGTTATAGGTTCAACTGATGAGTCGATATGTTAGGGTTATACGTTAGAGGTTCAACTAATGAGTCGATATGTTAGGGTTATATGTTATAGGTTCACCTGCTGATTCAATATGTTAGGGTTATACGTTATAGGTTCAACTGATGAGTCTATATGTTAGGGTTATACGTTAGAGGTTCAACTGATGAGTCGATATGCTAGGGTTATACGTTATAGGTTCAACTGATGAGTCGATATGTTAGGGTTATACGTTAGAGGTTCAACTGATGATTCGATATGTTAGGGTTATACGTTATAGGTTCAACTGATGAGTCGATATGTTAGGGTTATACGTTATATGTTCAACTGATGAGTCTATATGTTAGGGTTATACGTTATAGGTTCAACTGATGAGTCGATATGCTAGGGTTATACGTTAAAGGTTCAACTGATGAGTCGATATGTTACAGTTATACGTTAGAGGTTCAACTGATGAGTCGGTATGTTAGGGTTATACGTTATAGGTTCAACTGATGAGTCGATATGTTAGGGTTATACGTTATAGGTTCAACTGATGAGTCGATATGCTAGGGTTATACGTTAGAGGTTCAACTAATGAGTCGATATGCTAGGGTTATATGTTAGAAGTGATCAAAATACTGAGCCTAAATTTGGCGGGAAATGTTGGCGGGAAAATGTTGGCGGGAAATCTAGGGTCGACTAAGTCGTCCCTAAATGTGTCGACCCTAAATTTTTATATTTATTTATGGTAGCTCTTATCCTCACAAACTCTTATCCTCATAAAATCTTATCCTCTCCTACCAAACTCACCACCACCACCACCACCCGATTTTGCATAAGATGGATCCGCTTGAAGCTTATAAGTGGATACATAGTGTTGAGACAGTCATATCGACTTCATAGCTTTGGTAAACTATACTATGCATGTCCTCTTTTTAAGGTAAACAATATAATGTTTTATTTATGTAATACGTGTGATTATTAAAATGACATGTCATGTTATTTCTTTACTTTGTAACGGCCAAAAGAAGAAGATTATGGATGTAAATATTTTAAATGGAAGGATGATTTTGATCTCCAACTCCGTATAAGATCTTCCCCTGGATCTTCAACACCTCAAGGTTCACATCCTAGTTCTTCTACAGGTCCTTCTCAATCTGCACCCACAAAGTGCTCAAATTGCAAGATCAAAGATCTAAAGATAAAGATGCTAGAGGCAAGACTAGAAATAGAAAGGCATCTTGAAAACCACGTATGTCAATCGACTGCAATACTTCATGAGCTTTTAAATGAAATGGAAAATCTTAACTTTGAGTAGTAATCTGTTTCTTATTTTAATGTGTTAATTTGTTTTTTATTATTATGTGTTAATCTGTATGTTTAATTTGAACTAGTTTGTGATGTGTTTTTTTCTTCGTATTTATGAATCTATTATCGTTGTAATATCTGTGTTTAATTAAGCGCGTGTTTAAGTGTTAAATATATATCTAAAGTTTTTTTAAATACGTATAAGTTTTTTTAAAATAAATATAAAGTTTTTTTAAAATATATATAAAGTTTTTTTAAAATATACATAAAGTTTTTTTTAAATATGTATAAAGTTTTTTTTAATATGTATAAAGTTTTTTTAAATGAATATATAAAGTTTTTTTAAAATATATATAAAGTTTTTTTAAAATATACATAAAGTTTTTTTAAATATGTATAGAGTTTTTTTAAATATGTATAAAGTTTTTTTAATAAATATAAAGTTTTTTAAAAATATACATAAAGTTTTTTAAATATGTATAAAGTTTTTTTAAATATGTATAAAGTTTTTTGTATATATGTATAAAGTTTTTTTAATATGTATAAAGTTTTTTTTAAATATGTATAAAGTGTTTTTTTTAATATGTATAAAGTTTTTTTTTAATATGTATAATGTTTTTTTAAATAAATATAAAAGTTAATTCTAAATATATATAAAGTTTTCACTTAGGGACGACTTCCCTATGAAATTTAGGGTCGAAAAAGTCGTCCATAAATATATCCACTTAACTTATTACCGGGTCATTTAATTTATTAGCGGGGTATTTAAATTTTTTGGAAAATTTTCAGAAAATATGGGGGGAAATTTAGGGACGACTTCCCTATGTAATTTAGGGTCGAAAAAGTCGACCGTAAATTTTTTCAATACATTTCCCTCTTTTATCTAAAACTTTTTATAGAAAAATAATTATATTAATTTTAAATAATCTTAAATAATTAAATGTGATAAAAAAAGAAGAAAAATAAATTTGCTTCACCTAGGGACGACTTAGTCGTCCCTAAGTTACATGGGCCTCACTTTAATCTAAGACTTTTTACAGAAAAATAATTATATATTAATTTTAAATAATTAAATGGGATAAAAAAGGAGAAAAATAATTTGCTTCACCTGGGGACGTCTTAGTCGTCCCTAGGTTACATGGGACCCACTTTGTCCCCACAGCCTCCTTGACTTGGTTTTTCTTGTAAAACTGGTGGGCCCCCACTTAACCTAGGGACGACTAAGTCGACCCTAGAAAAAGGGCGACCCTAAACACTTGTTTTGTTGTAGTAAGTTGAGGTTGTGGCACCTACATCAGATGTCCTTTTCCTATTACCAGCAGCAGCATTAGTTGAGGGTGTGTTACCTGCATTTGTTGTCCTTTGGGATGAACCTGATCCTGTTGCATCCATTGTGTCCTTTTGCCCTTTACAAGATCTTTGGTTATGGCCACGATTCCCACATTTGAGACATGTCATTGTTTTATAAGCCCTAACCAACTTTCCATCCTTCACCATTTGAGCCTTCTTTTCCTTTGTTTTTCTCCTATTTTTCCTTGGCCTACCAACTGGAGTGTTATGTTTTGGTGGGGTGAGTGTTGTACGAAATTTGTGGTTTCTGCCACATGACATTACCATTCAAACATCCAAGAGTGTAATTGTATGTTTTTTCCCAAGTAGCTAACCAATAACACTTATCCATCCATTCTTTATGTATATTAACCCGAATTCCATTAAGTGACATGTTGTAGTTGGCTGCTAAAACATGTGCACAAGGGATGCCTGTTAACTCCCACTTCCTACAACTACATACATTTTTTACTACATTTACCACACACTAAGTACCATATTGGCTCTTTAACTCATATTCTTCACCCTCATTGTACCTAACTGTGTACTTATTAGCCCTTTTCATGGCTATATTCAATAACTTAGTTGCAACAGGGGTAAGTGGTCCATTTGTCTTGTTAATCACAGCAATAACATTCACCATCCTTCTCATTAAGTATTCCCAAATGTATTTTAAGGCTGTGATTATTGGTGCATCCCTAGCATCTAAAATCTTACCATTGAAACATTCACACAGATTGTTCAACAAGATGTATGATCTAGCTCTACATGTTTGCATTATAATGGGTGATAATAAGTGTATGTGTAACTACTATTTAAGTTAAATGTAAATTAAATTAAAGGGCTTTTACTTGAGAAATGTGATCTAGACCAACTATGAGTAGGAATTTTAGCCAACCATTAAAAAGCTTCTTTGTTGAACTGTTTTAACTCCTCCATAGCCCTATCAAAATATGGAACTAATGTAGAAATAGAACATCTCCACAATAGTTATTTATAAGCTTGTCCATTCCATTGTTTTTTCATGTTTTCATGGATATGCCTAAGGCAATATCTATGCTCTACACAAGGAAAAACATTTGCAATAGCAATAGATAAGCCCTGTAGAAAAAAGACAAAGTGTTAGTGTATTATATTGTTAGGGACCATCTATGTATTAAAAAGTCAAATGTAGAAAAAATAAAAAGTGTTACCTTATGTCTATCACTAATAAAGGTGAAATTAGATCCTTTTATCAATCCAATAGCATCACCTAGGCATTCTAAAAATCATGTCCAAGAACATGTTTTTTTTCTCAACAATAGCATTGTCAAGTGGATGAATGCCATTATTTGCATCTAATCCAATAGCAGTCAATAGTTGACTTGGATATGGTCCCTTCGTAAATGCACCATCTAGCCCCAACAACTCTCTGCCACAAGCTTTGAAACCTTTATTTAATGGGCCTAAACAAATATAGATCCTCTTGAAAGTTCTTGTATTGTCATATGTATTTGCATCTCTTTCAACTTCAATCCTTATTGTTGTATCTGCATTTGCCCTTCTTAATTCAAGACAATAATCTCTCAACATGGTATATTGTTGCCTATAATCTCCTTTACTTGATTAATTGCTGCTGATTTAGCTCTAAAAGCCTTCTGTCTAGACACACCTAACTCAAACTTCTTTTGTAATTCATCTTGAAGAGCTCTTAGAGGAATATCTGGGTTTTTCTATACTTGGTCAATGATCCCTTTAGATAAGAAATTGGAGGTATAAGCAGTGATTTTCCTTGACTGCAAGCATTTATGGACATTGTTGTAGGTTCTGACTTCCCATGTTTTAGTATCTTTAACCTTAGTAATCTGCAAAGCCCATGGACATTCAGCTGGTGCAATTGGTTTGGGCCTGCCTCTACCAACTAAACTGACCCATTTCTTATTAGGCCTAACTTGATCACTTGTTCCAATATCTGTTTTACCTTTATCCTTTCTTGTTTTCTTTTTGGGGTGCACCTACTTCACTATTACTAGGCCCTTCACCATCATCTAGTGTAAACATATGATTTCTTCTTAAGCACCTTGCTCTAATTCTAACTTTATCATTCTTTGACAACCAATGATTCCTTCTTGTTTCAATTGAATGAAGTCTAATTCTTTCTTTGACATCAGCTGCAGTTGGGAAAGTTTGACCAATAAAGAAAAAATGCTTAAACATAATGTTATCATCAGTTTCATTTTCTTTTTTGATCTCTCTAGGCTTCTTTTTCTTAATTTTTCTATCCCATCATCCTCTGAATCTGTTTCACTTTCAAAGTTGTCATTATCAATTACCTTTACCTCATTTGGATCTAAATCATGAACCACTTCTATACCCTTTTCATGCCTAACCCACTCCACATTTGCATCTATGTTAAAGTGATAATCAACCATGTCTACATTAACCTCTTCTTAAAAAGTTTCTTCATCTACAAAGAAATCCTCATCCTCTGAATCAGTATCATCTGCCTCTGTACTATTGTCTTTCTCATCCTCAAACAATGTTCCCCCCTCAACCAATGTTCTGTAGGTTCATTGTTAACCACCATATCCCTTTCTTGTTCATTCACCACCCTATCCCTTTCTTGTTCATTAACCAACCTAGCTGTCATATTGTCCTCAAATGGATCAGATTCATAGTTAATGGACATCAAATCTTCATATACAGATTCCACAGTCGCATGCTCAATGACTTGACCATTAACAGTTATAGGCTCAAGCTCAGGTTCAAAAAATTGAACATTCACATTTGTAGGCAAATGTTGTGTGGAATAGGGTGTGCCATTATCTTTTTTGTAGTATTCTTTCTAAAATTCATTTTGGATGGGAATGGATTGGTATTGCAGGTAGGTGTGGAAGAGGGTGTGACATTTATGGTGGGAGTTGGTGTCACGGTTGTGGTGGAAGAGGGTGTGACATTTGTGGTGGGAGTTGATGTCACAGTTGAGGTAGAAGCATGTTTAGTGGGGTATGTGAATAACAACCCTCTCTTATGAATCAAATTAGGGTTTATCTCCTCAATAACAACACTGCTTGTAGGAGGGGGGGGGAGCATATTTGTCTACCCTAGTTTGTAGGTGTTCACAGTAGACCATAATTAACTTGTTGTTAGTGATATACCTAGCTAACCCACAAACATCTTGATCATTACATAAGGCTCTCAATCCTACATCAAGGTCAGTCCCAGGAATCATATAATGATAGTAAAGAAGTTCCTCATTCACATATCCTGATTCCATCATTACATCATTTAACTCATGAATTGAAAACCTATCTATATCAAACCCATCGACATAAGCAACTAACCCATTTACATACCTCCTTCTATTATTAACATATTTGATCTTACCTGCATGGTGTATTTTTAGGGAAAACAGAGGAGGTCCCTTTTTTGCAAATGCAATGGGTAAAAAACTATGTCAAAAATTAATTAAACCATCATACCATTCAGATTCAAACTATTATTACATAAACCCTATCAAAACTGGAAAATTAATAAAAACTATGTCAAATTGATTAAATCATCATACCATATTCAATAGGCATTTTGTATATTCCAATATCCTCTTTTATCTTCCAACCAGTGTCATTCATTTTCTTGCAAAAATTTAGGGATTTTTTCTAGGGTTTATTACGATCACAAATAATTAGGGGTAGGTGATGAGAGTGGTTGTGGAGGGAAATGAAAATTCAGTGTGTGTGTGTGTCTGTGTTATGAATGGGGTTAGTTGTAGATACGATTAATGAAAAATAAAACATGAAAGGACAAGAGTACCCCTCCACCAACAAGACTTAACGATACAAATAAACGTCTATCCAAAATAGGGATTAACCTTGTTACTAGATTGAAAAATGGGGATTACCAGTGTATTAAAATCAAAATAGGGACGAAACTTGATGTTTAGTATAAACCATAGGGACGAAACGTGTCACCAACCTTGCATCACTCACTTTTAAAAATGGTTCTAAATAGCATGTTATATCGTACTTTGTAGAGGGCTATAACATGCAAGCGTGACCTTTACGTTACGAAACATATTAAAGCGTCGTCTCTAGGTGTAGTGTGTCAGAAAGCGGCATAAAACGTGATGTAGCACGTAACGTGATACTTTTTTTTAATCTTTTTTGCAGATTTACAAGAATTGGGGTTGTTTACTAGTTTTAGGTTATTTAATAGCCTTGGGCTTAGTAATTTACTATGGAGATAAATCATTTAGTAATTACTAGCATATTTTGTTTTAAATTTAAATTAAAGTATTGCTCTATTTCCTAAACTCGCTATAAAATATTAATTAAAATATTTTGTGCAACTATATATCCCATTTCAGAAACATTTTGTAAACTACATTTTGTATCTTAAAGTTTGGCAATACTGTTACGCTATACTTCAGGCTATTTACAACTTTGCTTTTCAATAACGGGTCGAATTGGTTCGAGATTATTTTTAAAAAAGACATGTGACCTTGTACCCTGACGCGATAACGAGCTGAGGCGATTTGAGTTTTTTATAAGCTTTTGAAGGAACAATGTTATACAAATGTTATGAAATTGTGTTTTATTAGAAAAAAACATTTGTTTAAACCATATACCAAAAGATTATTAAACCTAATTTTGAAAGTAATTACAGTGCTAATGTATGAACTTATGGCTATGTATATAAGAACTAGAATATTAATGAAGAAAATTATGATTATGCTCAATGATACTGATTTATTAATGTGTGATGCATGATAAAACTTGAATAAACTTATAGATACCTCTGGCTGAGTAAGGTAACTGGAATAAAATTTAGTTTAATCAAACAATATTTGAGCCCAACTCACTTGTAACAGTAGTGTATAGATGTTCAATATAGCCTTTTTTTCAAAATATTATTACCGGTCACAAGTTTGACAATTGGATAAACACGCTTGAGTGACTAAGTCACATAGTTAACCACTGGACTCGATCGAATCACCGAGTAATTGAATTGCTGATGTTTGAATTTGTGGTTACATATATAATCCTATTCTTATCTATATTACATTATAAAGAGCTTATCTCAATTGTGAAAGGGTTTTGCTAATGACAGCCCTAAGGGTTGTTTATACCAACTAATTTCCACTTATCCTCACAAAAATAATAGGACAGTTTTACTTGATTCCTTTGTAATCCTATTTTTTCTCACTGTTTTCCTTTGTAGCCCCATTTTTTTCTCACTGTTAAAATACCAGCAATTAATTAGAAATATTTCCCATGTTTATGCATAAAATCATGCCCGTGAATTTTCATAAACCAAATATGTCACCATGTATACTGAATGACGAATCGAACATATATCATTTTCTTAAACCTGCATGATACGGTTTATAATCAAGACATATATGACAACTATATGCATAACTCAATTCAGTGACTGTACCCATTGTCACTTTGGTATTTTAACATTCAAACCCAGCAAAAACATTTATGAAAATGTCTATTCAAATTTATTGGACATGATGATAAAAAAAACATAAACGTTTATCAGATAAGTAGAATAAAAGCGTCTAGTGCTTCAAGTGGAACACTGGATTTAGCCCCACGTTGTGTGGCAAACATCTCTTCTACGCTTGTGACATATCAGTAGCTTCATTTTCTGGGACAACAACATTTTCCTTCAACGGGCACTTTGGTCTTGTATGTCCTCGTTCTTTGCATAAAGAACATCTATTTTTCAATTTAACCGCCAATTCCTTTGCACCCTTAATGCGATTTTTTTCCGAACTTTTGGCCTTGATGGATGAGGACCACCAACATCAGTTTGCTGGTCTGACAAGTTGTCCAAGACAATTTCGTCATGGTTTATCATTGTCTCATCCATTGATACTTCATTTATCTCACTACTCCTTTGCTATGGATCTAAACACCAACAAAGGGGCAAGTAACTGAAGGTAGATAATCTTTCCGTCCCAAAAGACCCTGTGAGTTTTAGTACTACTTCCTTCATCATAATATCGAATAAGAAACTCATTGCCATCAACATGAATAACTGAATACTGACTTGCTCTATCGAATTCTTCTTGACACTTTTTGAAGGCAAATGGTGTGAAAGTTTGAGAAACTTGTTCTTCCAGTGGCGACTTTGTCTTCAAAGAAGTATGTCTTAGTGTAGCTAACATATTATCATGCGTTTCTCCATTTTCTATTTCTGCAATAGCGAGATCCACCTAAAAGAGTGATAACACACACGATAGATCATATATTATACTTTCAAAGATAAAGTTTTGCATAAGCATATATGTTGATCCCTTTGGTTGGATGTATATTCTGTTAAGAACTAGTATAATAGTTTGTAATCAAACTAAAACACTGTGAGATCTCTTACTTAACACTAAATAAGTTATGCGGAATCTAACTTATAAAGCACAGAACAAACAGAATACTATTAACTATTCGATTCTCTTATTAATCGACTTGAATGAGGTACATGAATGTCATCGTACCTTTGTTCCTTTTATAGAGTAAGGAAACCTAGAATCCTTAGAATATTCTATAAAGATAACTATATCACAGACGATATATTATCTATATTCTAACTATTAAAGTATATCACATAAGATATACTCTTACTATAAACTATGACATATCTTATACAAAGATATATTCATCCTAAATATCCTAGCAGTACTTACTTTATAACTAGTAGTACTTACTATGTACCGCGTTAACACTAACGGTACTTGAAAGATACTAACAGTACTTAAGTTTACACTGACGATACTTGACACTTAATAATAATTCCCAACAATCCTCCCCTAAATAAGAATGATAACTTGTTGTCTTCTTGTTTCTCTTAGTCTTGAATGTATTTGAATACATATCTTTAGCCTTTTCTTCAAACTTGGATTGAACTTGGAATTGTTACTTGTATCCAACTGAATGTGGCCAAACACTTAAATGTAGATCTTCTTCTGATAATATAACCATCAAATTTCATGAACAACATCTTGATCTATGATCTTCTTGTATCTCGTAAACATTCATTAATTTGTGCAGCAATAGTAATTGTCTTCTATGAGTAAACTCAATGAACTCTGAATCATGACTTCTGTCTTGATTTGATGAAACAAAAACTTCTAAGTATTTCTTCTACAATACTTTCTTGCCTGCAACTTCATACTTGAAATAAAACAGTTAACAACAAAAACCAATCTGTATTGGCTTCATGATTTTTAGCAAATCATCAGCTATCAACGGGTTTGATTATTCTTTACCAGTTAGCGGTACCCTCTGGAATAGCCAATACTTTATTCATAATGAATAAGGTGTACTGATAACCCTACAATTATTGGTAAATTTTCAACCATCAACGGATTTGATAAAGTCTTTACCTAGTACCGTTTGTCTAGGACTAGCCAACTCTTTGTTTTGAAACAAGGTGAGTTAGAACCCTATAGTTTTTAGCAAACTACCAGCTGTCAACGGATTTGAGAAGTATTTACCACAAACCGTTTGCTTATGGACTAGCCAGTTCTTATGTGTGTTAGACATGGTGAACTGAGAACCATTTATGAAGTGTGAATGAAAGTCAAACACTTAAGGCTCTTTCTCAGCTTCTTCCTCTTGCTCCAAATCCTTGATTTGTTGTTTAACCATTCTGATCAACTCCAAAGCACCATCAGATTCTTCTGAAACTTCCAATTGTTGTTCTAACATTCTTTCCAACAATCTTCTTCCAAAAGGATATCTTTTCTCTTGAAGCATATAGTATGTAACATCATCTATATCCAAAATATGTAATCCACATGACCTGTAACATCTCCAGCAACTAGGAACCTGATTCTCTAAGTCCTTCAATATTTACTTATCACAATTATGTGGTTCATACATAAAGAGAAACTCCCTGTATAATAATGATACCTCAGTTTTACCTATACTGGCTTCCTGAGTTAACCTGAAATGATCTTGAATATCTTGCCTATCAAGAATGTGCAGAATATCTTCTAACAATTTAAACATTCTTGTTGAGCCATCTGATCTTTGTATTCCATGAGCTTCTAGTCCTTTAAATGCAGAGTATATCCATTTATAGATGATTTCTTTCCAAGAATCTCTGTATCCACACATTGATCCTCAAAATCTACTATCTTCAAATACTTTCTTAAGCTCTAATTCTCATCACTATTTTCTGTGGTTGACTTAGCCTTTTTCTTGGCTTTCAGCTTCTTCTTGGTTGATCTCTTCCTTTTACCTACTTTGAAAACTTCATCTTGATCTGATATATCAAATACCTTTTCAAAGTCAGCATGTACCGTTTCTTCAGTATGTACTGTTGACTGTGTATGTACTGCTTGTACATTTTCAGTCTTATCAACAGTTTGATTTTATTCTTCATCATTCATTCTTTGAGCAGCCTCTGTCTCTTTTGAACTTACCTTTTCCTTCACACTTTTCCTAGCATATGTAGCTTTGATAGGTTTATGTTCTTGTAGGTTCAGCAGTACCTGCATCAAGTCTAGGAGTACTTCCAAATTGTCTATGTTGTTGAAATTGCTTCTTAACTTCTTCAATCTCTTGTTTGTCCTTTTCAGAACCTATTTCAACAAAGTTCAATTCTACTCTTTTCTGTTGTTCATACAAAGCCTTGATTTCTTTAAAATTCTTTTTGACCAATTGAACATGAGTGAAACGCCCAACTTTCTTGAGATAAGTCATCATCTGACTTCTGATTTACATGGTAGTTGGAGGCTTAATCCTTTCCTTTCTTCTCTTCTCAGCAAAGTATCTCTGTTGCTCCCTTACCAAATCATCAATCAATTTTGCTTTCTCATCTTCATCAGAAGCATCTCTCTCTTCAGCTACTAATGCTTCTGCAAGAAGTTCACTTGCTTGTAATTCAGCTGCAATCCTATCATACTCTTGTATGTTCCATTTTTGCTGAATACTTTTTGCTTCAAGCAATTGTTGTCTTGCTGCAAGTTCTTCCGGTAATTCCTCTTCATGAATCCGAGCTTGCATTCTCATAGCATATTCCTTATCATGGTCTATTTGATTAAATCTATACATGACTTTGCTTATATCATCATCTGAATCACTTTTATCTTTAGATTCTGATATTCTTTGCTTCTTGCCATTATCCATTGGATTAATCTTTGGTAGTTTCTTCTTCAGCTTGGAAGATTTGTCTTCATCCTTATCTGTTTGCTGTTGAATAACAATACCTTTAGTGGGTTGTAAAGCTTGAACTTTCTTACCTTTAGATTTATTCTTTTTGGCAAGAATTTCCTGTTGTGTCTTCTTCTCTACTTCTGCTTGTCTAGCTTTCTTAGCTAAATTCTTTTCTTTGAGATCAAGCAGTACTTGAGCTAAAGTCTCATCTTCCTCAAAAAGAGTTTGAATTTCTAGTGAAGGACTATCATTAGCAGTACTTGCAGTCAGCTTAGTTGGCTTAGCAGTACTTGGATCTTCAACATTGTCAGCAGTACTTGCAGTCAGGGCTTAGTTGGCTTAGCAGTACTTAGGTCTTCAACATTGTTGACTTCACCAGTATTTGACACACTTGTTTCTTCAATCACCAAAGTATCTACAGATACCTTTTCTTCCATTAAAGTAATATTCTCAACTTGTACCTCATCGGTGTTGTCTGATCCATGGCTTACTGTTGATCTTGACAGTACTTGGAAAGACTGTTTCCCTGTGAAACCAATATTGTCTTTGTGGTGGAGTTGAAGATATAGGAAATTTAATATTAATCTCCTCTAGTCTCTCATAGAAACTACTCCAGTTTACTTGAAGTTGTGGTGATTGAGGTTGTGATTCTAGCTGAGTTACCATTGGTTCTTCAATATGTGGTTCCTCATGAGTAGGTTGTGGTTCTTATGTCTGAATCTTCATGTTAACTGGTTCCAAACTAGCTATCTCCACACCAGCACCTAAACCATTGCCATCTTTAAAATTTGTATTGACATCATCAGTTCCAAAGTTGATGTCATTCCCAGAAAGTCTTGTTTGAATATCAGAAGAAGGTTGTTGTTCTTCATAATTCCTCCCCTGTTTGGTTGCATTCAGTTTCCTTTTCTTGAGGTTTCTGAACTTGTGCTTCATAAGAGCAGCTTTTTGAATAGACCTATGTTGCCTTATCCAAGGTGATACTTTATTCCTTAGCTTGATTAGGCTGGCCTCCAATTCAGCAATTTTCTTGTCTTGAACAAGCTTCTCTTTCTACAATACTTGTACCTGTTTGGACAAGCTAGTGCACAAAGCAGTTAAATTTGCAACATCAACAACTTCTGTTGCTTGAGCTGGTGGTGAACCACTTGCAGCAACATCAGAAAATATGTGGATCATCTCATCGGAACTTGGTTTATCACCATTGTTATGAGAAGAATAAGATTGAGTATCTTATGGGGAATCAAGATCCTGGTTAGAAGGAGTTTTCTGAGAATCACTAGCAATACTAGAATCCTCACCTTCTTGGTGTGCAGGTTGAATCAACATATGGTCAAACAAGGGTGTGACAGCTCTTGTAAAGGCATTGCCTCTTTTGGTCAAGAAAGAGAAAGTTCTCTTTGTGAATGAAGGAACATCCTAAGTGTTTGTCAACTCTGGTAGGTTAGGGATTTGGTCATTAACTAATGTCTTAATGAATCTAGGATACATTAAAACTTTTTGGAGCCTTCCAAATTCCTAGTCATGCCTTCAAAAATCAATTTCGAAAAATTAAAAACCCTGTTGTTTGCTAAAAAAATACCAGCTGATGCTAAAGCAGCAAGAATCTGATCAAAAGAAGTACTTTTGGAGCTTAAACAGTGAATAATAGCATGAAAGAGCAATTTCCATTGTGGTGAAAATAATGCCTTAAAGAAAGTTAATCTTTCCCTACCACCTTCATATCCCATGGCTGTAAGGCTATCATGTATCTCTGTATTATTAAGCATACTAAGTCCATCTGTATCATTTAATCTCAAACTAGCTCTTAGGAGTACTTCAGTCACATAGACATTCCTATGATTTACCTTAGCCTTAATGCAAGGTTGATCAAAATGAGTACCTAAAACAGCAGTATTCCAAAATTGTTCAACAATAGGAATAGAGATAATTGGACTAACAATGAGTGCAAAATTAACAGGACTTTGAGATAAAAAGCCTAACATCTCATGAAAACCAAGTGAATCATCATCTGAGCAAGGTTAGCAACCAAATTGTGCTTAGAATTCACTTGTAGAGCAGCCATTGCTGTTTTGCTTATTTTTGATGATCGACGATTAAAACGAAGAGTGTAGAATCGAGGTGTAAAAATAAAAGATACGGTGAATAAATAATGTAATTGGGGTTGGTATTTATAGAAGGAAATAACCCATCCACAAAGAAACCGCCAAATTTACAAAAGACACCCTCAACGGTACAATGGTTATGTAACGGTACATAGAACATACTCGGCACTTCAAATTTGCCTAGCGATACTTAGTAGTAAAGCGGTACCTCAAACATAAGACCAGTTCATGCAATCCATCAACATTGTAACCTCTTTTATTTTATACAATCAACATGTAATCACATCAAAAACACAAAACACATACTATACAATAAAATTAGCATTGAAATTTGTACAGTTGTTACCTCCCCTCAACATATGTAGCAATATATTGGTTTAGCATACCAATATGTGTCACCAAGAATTCAAACCTTTTAGTATCAAATGCCTTGGTCAGCAAATCAACTACATTGTTGTCTGTATGAATCTTCAAGACTTGAATTAGCTTCTTGTCATAGGCATCTCTTATAATGTGATGTCTGATTTCAATATGCTTGGTCTTGGAGTGAAATACTGGATTCTTGACAATGCATATAGTACTCTCATTATCAATTTAAATTTTAGTGTTCATGAAGTTGAACCCATAATCTAACAATTGATTTTGAATCCAGAGCACTTGTCCACAGCAATGAGCAGCAACTACATATTCAGCTTCAGTTGTAGAAGTAGCAACAATTGTTTGCTTCTTACACTGCCATGATATGAGTCTTCTGCCTAGGAATTGACAACCTCCTGTTTTGGATTTCCTATCATGATTAGCTCCAGCATAATCACTGTCTGAGTAAGCTTCCAATTCAATAAGATACCATAATCCTAAACTAAGTTGACTTTTAAGATACTTAAAAATATTCTTCACAACATGAAGATGTGAAACCTTTGGGTTGACTTGGAATCTTGAACATGCACATACAGCAAACATAATGTCTGGTCTTTAAGTAGTAAGATACATCAATTAACCAATCATTGACCTGTAAAGATGAATGTCAAAATCTTCACCATGTTCATCTTTTGATAAAGACTTCTTAGCTTCAAATGATGTGCTTGTACTCCTTGAATCCATACATGAAAACTTTTTCAAGATTTCAGCAACATATTTATCTTGACTGATAAATATTCCATCTTTTCTCTGTTTGACTTGTAGTCCCAAAAAGAAAGTAAGTTCTCCCATAGAACTCATCTGAAATCTTCCTTTCATCAAAGCTTCAAACTCCTCACACCATGATTTCTTGGTTGACCCAAAAATGATGTCATCAACATAAACTTGTACTAGTATGATGTCTTTGGCATTCTTCTTGATGAATAGAGTTTTGTCAATAGTTCCTCTCCTATATCTATGTTCTAACAGAAAATTAGATAAGGTTGCATACCAAGCCCTTGGAGCTTGATGTAAACCATAAAGTGATTTGATAACTTTGTAGACTCTGTTGGGGAATTTAGGATCTACAAAACCTGGAGGTTGTGAGACATATACCTCCTTTGAAATAGTACCATATAGAAAGGCACTTTTCACATCCATTTGATAGACTATAAAACCCTATATGATGCAAAGGCCAAAAACAACCTAATGAATTCTATTCTTGCCACTAGTGCAAAGACCTCATCATAGTCTATCCCTTCTTCCTATTTGTAGCCTTGAGCAACAAGCCTTGCTTTGTTACTCACAACAACTCCTCTTTCATCCTTCTTGTTTCTGAAAACCCATCTAGTACCAATAACTCTTTTATCTGAGGGAAGATCCACAAGAATCCAAACCTTTTGTAGCTCAAATTGTGTTAATTCTTCTTTCATGGCATCTAGCCAACTTTCTTCATCAAGAGCTTGAGAAATATTCTTGGGCTCTACTTGTGATAAGAAACAGGAAAACAAACAATGCTGAGTATCTTTATGATTTGTCCTCTGCTATTGTTTGACATAACTCACAAGTGCATGAGTTTCAGTATTGGTTTGAAGTTGTCTTCTGGTTTGCACAACACACTTAGGATCTCCAATAATCTGAGTAGTTGGATGGTTGTTGTTGACTTTTTGAGTGGGAATAGAACTGTTTGGAATTTCTGTTTCCAAATTGTTAAAATCAGTTATTGCACCCTGCTCATCATAGGAAGCTTTGGAGAAGATTCATTCAGCTGGACTTGCAAACATATCTTCATTGTCCATAGCTTGTAAAGTATCTTCCAATGAGTCAACAGACTTTGCAGATTTTAACTTAGCAGTACTTGCAGATGAGGTACTGCTAGGTATAGTATGTACTGCTGAGTGTTGTGACTCAAAAGATTTTTCTCCTGAATGCTCATTTGTAGTTGCAGCATTCCTTTCTTGATCCTGAAGCCTCTGAAGCTCTTGGGAGGCTTGATCATCAGTGGATGGCATTGTTTGCTTCTTAGGGGTATCAGTTTTAGGAGAAACAGTAGGCATACTTGCTACATAGATGTGAACATCATCATCTTGAGAGTCTTGAGAAGAAGATTCTCCTTGAGTACCTGTCTCAGTTATACCAATCTCCTTACCTGCATTGTTAGCTTGACAATCTTTTTGCACAGAATAATAATCCATGGAGTTGGTTAGATAATCTAAATCAAACATCCAAGCATGACCTATTCCTGGAACATTGGGTTTATTTTCTAGGAAATTAACATGAGCATTTTCTTCAACCTTTTTAGATGCCAAGTTATAAACCCTATATGCTCTACTTTGCATTGAATATCCTACAAGGTATCCTGGATCAGATTTACCATCAAACTTTCCCAAGTGATCAAGAGTATTTAGTATAGACACATAACACCCAAAAGGGCTAAAATAACTTATGATTGGCTTAATACCAGTCAAAAGTTCATAAGGTGTCTTATTCTGAGGCTTTGTCACTAAGACTCTATTTAACACATAGCATGCAGTGTTGATTGCCTCTGCTCAAAATGTATTTGGCAAAAGAGAATCAGCCAGCATTGTTCTAGCAGCCTCAATCAGTGTGCTATTCTTCCTTTCAGCTACCCCATTTTGTTGTGGAGTTCTAGGATTACTAAATTGTCTCTTGATTACTTTAGACCTACAAAATTCATCAAATTCAGCATTCTTGAATTCTGTTCCATTATCTGTCCTAATGATCAATACCTGTTTAGTGAACTGTTTTTCAACTTAAGTGATAAAGTCCTTAAGCAAATCCTTGGTTTCACATTTAAGAGCTAAAAAGAAAACCCAACTGAATTTACTATAATCATCAGTTATGACTAGACAAAAAGTCTTATGGCTAATGCTTTTAACATAAACTGGACCAAATAAATCCGTATGCAAAAGTTGCAAAGGCTTTGTCACAATATTGACAGTCTTGGTCTTACAAGAAGCTCTATGTTGCTTACCTTTTTGACAAGCAGTACATGTGAAATAATTTTGAAAAGATTTGTTAGGTAAACCTCTAACCAAATTCTTATTCACTAACCTATTGAGATTCTTGAAATTCACATGACCTAGCAAACATGTTATTACACATGTTGGAGTAATAGTATGAAGATTAAAGGTATACATATTTTCTTGCCTGGGTACTTTAAGCAGGATTTGAGATTCTTTAGGAAGCTCAAAGTCATTGGAGAGCACCAAGTAGTCTGTATCTGTAAACAGCACCTTGTTCTTCTTATCACACATTTGTGATACAGAAAAGAGATTGAATTCATTCAATTCTTTTACAAAGAACACATCTTCAAATTCCAACTTTCCTGTTTTGATTTTTCCTTTGCCAGTAATTCTACCTGTGCTATCTCCAAAGGCTACTGGGCCACCTCTGAATTCTTCAAATTCAGCAAGGAAATCTTTGTTTCCTGTCATGTGTCTTGAGCATCCACTGTCCACTATACCTTTATCTTTCAATTCATCAATTAGATGCCCCTGCACATACACAAAACACATCAATTTTTAATAGGGACCCAAGCCACATTTGGATCGGATCTTGTGGGACCTACATACTTAAGAGTTTGATATGTAGTTTTTCCAGTAAGACTACAAACACTCTTATACCTCATGGTTCCAGTCACATAATCAAAGACATAAGTAGGTTCATTGTCTTTGTCCTGTTTTGGCTTAAGTACCGTTTTAGCAGTACTTGTCTAAACACATGACTTTTCACATTTAGGAACCCACTTTTTCACTGATTTGATACTTGGCTTACGTCTAGATGTCCTAACTTGTTCAATTACACCCTTATAAGTCTTTTGGGACTGAGGTTTAGCAGACTTTCCACCAGCGGTATTTACCTTTGGCTTAGTAGTACTTGCACTCTTGGGTTTGCCATTACTTGGCTTACCAGATTTCAAAGGTACTAGACCTTGCTTCATAAGTACTGCTCTTGGAATGAAGTCTTCAGGGTTGAAGGTTTGTTTGGCCTTTCCTACACCTGTTTTCTTAGTATGACCAAACTTAGGTTTGTCATCTATTTGTCCCAACTGCCTTTTAACCTGTGCCTCACTGTTTCTTGTGACCTTTTGTGCAGCCTTTTGTTTTACAATTTTATCTTCATGCAAGGTATAATCTTTGATAAAATGACTTAGACTACCACAAACATAACATCCTTTCCTTTTCAAAGAAGATCCAAAGGTTGTTTTGACTTAGGTTTCTCAAAACCTATCCCACCCTTCTTGGTTTTATTATGTTCAACATTATTATCCAAAGTATTGCTAGGAGTTTTTACCTGCTTGGGGACAGAAATAGTTTCAAAGACATGTCCTTCTGGCACAAATGTGCTCATTAAAGGAGGATAGACAATGTTTTTGGTCACAACAGTTTTATCCTGGTTTAATGCACTAGAGTTTAAATCACCATCACCTGATTCATCTAACTCTGTTACTGTATCATTACTAGGGGGCATGAAAATTCCTGATAATGGTGGAGGAACTGCTTTCATTCCTTCAGCATACCTATCATTTTCAGGTGTATTATCTATTTCACTAGAGCTATCAAAAATCCCTTTTGATAAGTCTTTGTCAGTTAAAGTTATCTCAGGTTGGTCCTCAATGTATCCTAGGCCTGCCTTATCATAATACCCTATTTGTGAATTAATCAGTTTACTTAAACCTTTAGACGATTTTCTCCAATGATTCATCACTTCCCTTTCATTATAAAGACTGGTTTTTAAAACTTCAATTTCTGCTGACACTTTCAACAGTTGTTTTTCATAAGCTTTAATTTCCACACCTTTTTCCCTCATTCGAAGAGTTAAAATTCTAATTTTCTCTTCATAGTTTTGTTGACCCTTTTTGTACAAAACTATATTTTCTTCCAAATTAGCAACACCCTGTTTAAAAGCATTTACTTCTACAGTGCAAGTGTTGACCTTTTGATACTGTTCATCTAGTTCTACTTTTAAACTATTGAATTTAAGAATACAGTCTTTAGAACAAGGATGTACCTCAGTATCTTCATGTGAGAGAGCAATTAGACCAAGCTCTTCTTCTTCATCTTCTGTCTAATCTACCACTTCATCTAAAGTAGTCACTAAAGCTTTGGCTCCTTTGGTATTCCTGTTGTTCCCTTTTGGAACACTTTTAGTAATCCTTGGACTGGTTCTATAGCTGTGCTTGGACTTATGACTGCTACTTTCAGCCTTGTCTCTGGTGCATTCTCTTGCAAAGTATCCATTCCTTCCACAGTTATAGCATTCAACTTTTGACTTATCATATCCTAATGGTTCATTAGGATCAACAATCATCTTCCTTCCAGTCTTCTTAAAGAACCTATTGGATCTCACTGAAATCATAGCGGCTTGCCATTTGAGATCCATCTCTTCAACATCAGCATCATCCATTTGGAACAAGTCATTAAGTGTTAGTCCTGGCCTGTTGTCTTGTCCAGCAAAGAATAAGAAGGCATCATTGTCACTAAACAATGGTGAACATCTCCCTTGTAGATTCTGAGAGATCATAGGACTGCCTTTAGTACTTGGTGAGTAAGTACTGCTTGTATGTCCTCCAGCGGTATTTTGGAAGTAAGTACCGCTGCTTGATCCTCCAGCGGTATTTTGAAAGTAAGTACCGCCATTACCTTCTGACACAAAAGCCAAGTTAGACTTTGTTGCTGCTGCTGTTTTGGTAACCTCAATGCTCTTAACATCCATCTCATAAGCTCTAAGATTGTTATAGAGATGATCAAAAGGAATTGCATCCAGATCATCCCTTGTGATGAAGTGCATAGCCATTGCTTTCCATTCTTGTGGAACACTTCTTAGGAACTTCAGGTTGGCTTCTTCATTAGGAATTATTAGTCCATAAACTGCCAATTGTATTAGCAATTTACTGAACCTCCCATATCCACCTTGAATTCCTTCAACACTGGAAATTGAGAAGTTATCAAATTTCTGTTTGAGAACAATCTTCTTGATCTTTTTAGATTTGTCATTGCCTCCAAATCTGAGCTTGATAGCTTCCCACATAGCCTTCACATCTTTATAATGATGAAAGCTAGGTAGAATGTCTTCTGAAAGTGCCATAGCTAATGCAGTTCTGGCCTTTCTTTCTTTGATCTCTACCTGTATCTCTTATGCAGTCACAGCAGGTAGAGCATAGCATGTAACATCAGGTAACCAGTGCAGCTTCTTAGGAGTATTCCCATTCCTAATAACTTGTCACAGAGTATAGTCTGTGTGATTCAATTAATGTTCCATCTGCATAGCCTATGTCTCATAGTTATCACCTTTGAGAACTGGAATCTTTACAGTAGAAAGAGTATGGAAAGGTGTTGTAGTTGAAGGAGTAACTACAACATCTATGGCTTGAACACCTTATGGTGCAGGATTGATATCGCTCATTTATACGAGTTTTTCATAGCGATATTTGTTATGTTTTGTGTCCTAAACGTAATGGATAGACCCCGTATTGCTTATATTTTGTGTAAAGTGTGTTTTGTAGGTTCTCAACTCACCATGTCTTACCGACAAGAAAGAGTTGATTCACCTTGAGGGTACGGCTCTTGGTGTGACACATCAAATCCGTTGATGGTTGCCAGGTTACCCAAAACTGGATGGTTTTCACTTGCCATGGTCCTAGACTGAAAAGTGGCTAATCCAAGGGGGTACGGCTCTTGGTAAAGATTTTATCAAATCCGTTGATAGCTGTAATAGCTTGCTTAAAGCTATAGGGTGTTCAATTCACCGATGCTTCATTGCTAAGAATTGGCGAGTCCAGAAGGGTACGGCTTCTGGTAAAGACATATCAAATCCGTTGACGGCTGTGATGGTTTGCCTAAAATCATCAGGGTACCCCCACTCACCATTGATTCACGTTCTAAGAGTTGGGCTGGGTTCTAGTCTCCCAGGGTGATGCTTATTCCACCAGAAAGACTGGCTAGCCCAAGAGCGAGCAGCTACTTGGTAAAGGCTCATCAAATCTGCTCATGTTGCTGTAAAGATTTGGGACCAAAAGGGGCTAAGCAAAACAAGTCAGGGAAATCAGTACCAGCCTCGAAAGCCGAGTTGCGGCGCAAGACCTATCAGTTGCGGCGCAACTGAAGGTGCTACAGAACATGGTGCTTGCGGAAGCTGAATTGCGGCGCAGCTTCTACCAGTTGCGGCGCAATTGGAGGGGCTACAGATCAATGTACTTTCGGAACACTAGTTGCGGCGCAAGACCATTCAGTTGCGGCGCAACTGGTCTTTTTGTAGTTACAAACTCTGTTTTTATTCCTCATTAAGGGGGAAGCTAAAGAGTTAGTGGACATCATGGGACATTATTGCTAGACGTTTTTTTGATGTCCCAGGAGGAGTATTTAAGGAACACAACATCCACACAAGAGGAAGGATCCATTCATATCATCATACACTCAACATCCATATTACACACATCCATTCTTGAAGATATAATTCAAGAATCATCATCATCAAGCTTTAGCATCATTTTCATTATCATCATAAGTTTCTATTGAACAATTGTTACTTCAAGTTTTTACTTTGTTACTTTGAAGATCATTGGAACCTCTTTCTCAATTTGGTATTCATCTTCTATCATTTTAATAGCAAGATTAAAGTATGTCTTTTACATATTCAATTGTGTTTGTTACAATCATGAGTAGCTAATTTCTTTATACGTTTGCTTGGATTATGTGATGTTTATGTGTTAGATTTTGGGTTGGAAATTCGATTGATTTGTTGAGATTAATTGGGGATCCGTTTGGGTTAATAACTTAATTATCTTGTCAAAATTGTTTATACTCTTGTTTGGTAATCTAAAAACGGGTATTCGAAAGGAATCCGTAATTTTTACTAAAATAGGAACGAATTAATCGGCCTGTCTTTAGTTGATTATAAGTGAATGATATTCGAAAGGAGTCATTAACAACAATTTTCATAAGTAGATATTCACACAAACGCTAGCTACTAAATTAAGAGAAATCGGTTTAGGAGTTAGTAAGCTATTCGAAAGGAAGCTTATAAATTAATTCTCAGTTATCAGCTTGAAACTTTATGCACTATTACTTGAGGTGTTAACGGTATTCGAAAGGAATCGTTGCATGGTTAGGTAATTGGAGAAATCCGGTATTCGAAAGGAACTTAGGATTTTACATTAGAAGTTTATCGATATTTTCATACCTAAGGAATAACTCATAGTCGTTCACGGTCCAAGCAAGCGTATCTTTTATCCATATTTGAAATCTTGAATATTTTCACTGTTTTTATAAGCAAGTCTTCACTAAGACTAAAACCAATTTGTTACTCGTTACGCATTTTTACTAACTAATATTTCAACTATAAATAGTCCCTGTGTTCGAACCCGATATTTGCTAATACTATTTTACAATTGACAAGGGTACACTGCCCGTGTTATAATCTAGTAAAGGTTAATTTTGGGAAAACTAGATTTTTCGCATCAAGTTTTTGGCGCCGCTGCCGGGGACTTGATTTAGTTGAAGTTTTTAGTTTATTGTTTGATTACTTGTTTGAATATTTTTCACGGGTGTTTTTGTTTGTGTTGTGATTTTCAGGATTTTTGATTGTGTATGTACACGAGATCCCAAGGGAAACAATTGCAAAGTCCTCTTTCGGATCCGAAAAACTTTTGAGGAAACGGGGTTTAGGAGCAGCCGCTTCGGTAGTTTATAGTGAAAGCATATCCTCCGAGGAGGAAGTTGAACCAGTTTTTGAAGAAGAAATGGCAGAAAACGAAGATGATGATATTAGACTAGAAAACCAACCCAATCCTTTTGACATACCGATGATCGATAGGAATAGGATGGTACCACAGACGAATGGGTCGGCTATTGTGGCACCGGATTTGGGGGATGACTTTTCCGTTAAAGGTCATCACTTAAAGATGATTCAAGATAGTACTTTTGACGGACATTTCAAGTCCGACCCGCACAAGCATGTGGCGAGTTTCATAGAGACATGTAGAATGTTTCGATATGGAGCGGGTCAAGAGGAAAGCGTTATGCTAAGTTTGTTTCCATCGTCTCTCACGGGAGAGGCGAAAACGTGGTTTAATGAATTAGAGCCGGGTACGATTGCAACTTGGGAAGAAATGAGGGAGCTTTTTGTAACAAGATTTTTTCCACCCATCTTGCGCAGGAAGCTATTGAACCAAATCCGTTCTTTTCAACAATGGGACAACGAGACCATAACAAGTGCTTGGATTAGGCTTAAGGAATTGTTAAGGAACTGCCATGGGCACGAGTTAGATAAAGATGAAGTTATTGATATCTTCTACTACAGTTTGGATAGTCGTTCTCAACACGATTTGGATTTGGCGGGTGGTGGCAGTTTCCTATACAAGTCACCAAACGAGGCTCACCGAATGATGGAAGACCAAGTTCAAGCTCATATTGCTAGGGATCGGGTTAATAGGAATAGGAGAGTTAGAGGAACGGTAAACCAAGTTGAAGAAGGAGGTAGTAGTGGTAGCAACAAAGAAGTGGTGAACGAGATTAAAGCCTTGGGTAAGGAAATGAAAAGCCGAATGGATCGTTTGGAGAAAGATGTACACTTAGTGAAAAACGGTTGTGGGAAATGCGGGGGACCTCACTACACGGATGATTGTGAGCCGAAATCTGAGGAGGCTAACTATGCCAACTATGGGTATCAAAACCGGGGAAATAGTGGGTATGGAAATAAGAATCAGGGAAACAGAAATGAGGCGAGATTTCAACCCAACCAATCGAAACAAAAGGAGGAGCATACCGAACAGAATTTTGAGGAAATGATGAAAGATTTTGTCTACTCCCAAAAGGCAGCTAATGATATGATGGCTAACTCCATGAAAGGATTCACCGCAAAATGGGAGCAAAACCAACGGAACACCCAAGCTAACATGCAAGACTTGGAGCGAAAATTTGAAAGATTAAGTGAAAAGTTCTCGAACCGACCAACGGGTCAAATGCCAAGTTCAACCCAACCAAATCCGAGGCAAAATCAAAACAACACCGGAGGATCATCGAACCAAGGGTCGAAGTATGTACCACCAAATAATCGTGATGAGCAAGTGAACGTTGTGGAGACTAGGTCTGGACCTAAGTATGGGGGGGACCGAAAAATGGTGCTGAACAAAGACAAAACGGAAATTTCAGCTGAAACAGACATCTTGCGCCGCAACAACAGGGACTTGCGCCGCAACTCGTACTCCGTGGGGAACCCGATTGTCATTGACCAACCAATTGCGCCGCAAGATGACGTAGTTGCGCCGCAACTGGTGGTCCGAGATTTCAAAATGAGCCAGGAACCCATAGATAGTGATTCGGACGACGAGGAAGAGATAGAAATGGAGTCGAGACCTGGGAAGGAACCAAAGGGTGATAATAAAGGAAAAGAGCCGGAAATCGAACAAAAAGGGCCATATAAGCCACATATCCCATATCCGCATAGACTTCGAAAAGAAAAGAAAAAGGAACAATACGGGAAATTCATCGAGTTAATGAAGACTGTTAAGATTAATGTTCCTTTAGTTGATCTTATTGCGGGTATGCCAAATTATGCAAAGTTCATGAAGGAACTTGTGAGTGGGAAAGGTGATTACATGGAGAAAATCACCGCGTTCTTAAATGCCGAATGTTCAGCAATTGTGAAGAGGTCTATTCCACCGAAACTTGAAGATCCCGGAAGTTTTCTCTTAACTTGCACTTTTAATGATAAACTTACTTTTAGTGCATTAGCGGATTTAGGGGCAAGCATTAACTTAATGCCCTACTCTATTTACACTAAATTGTCTTCAAGTGTTTTAACCCCAACACGTATGAGTATAAGATTGGCCGATCGATCTTATCAATATCCATTGGGTATTGCCGAAAATATGCTCATACGGGTCGGAGAATTTTTATATCCCGTGGATTTTGTTATTCTTGAAATGGAGGAGGATGAAAAAGTTCCTCTCATTTTGGGTAGACCATTTTTAAACACCGCGGATGCTATCATACGGGTTCGGGATACCGAAATTTCTTTGGGTTTGGGTAATGAAAGGGCAACATTTTCTTTGAAGCAAGCAATGAAACATTCATATTCTACAGATGAATCTTGTTTTAGAATAGATGTTCTAGATGAAGCAGCTTATGACCTTGATTGGGAAGGCATTTTGGAAGCAGAGGCGGAAATGGAAAGGCTGAATTCCATTGTTAAAGAAGAGGCGAATGAAGAGGGAAGCTCGGATGAAGTGAAGGAGTTGGTGGTTAACGACGGGGAGAGGATCAAGACTTCTATTGAGGATCCTCCGAAGGATTTGGAACTTAAGCAATTGCCAGCACATCTCGAGTATGCATTCTTAGATGGTAATTCTAGTCTCCCAATTATTATTTCGTCTTCACTTTTGGAAGACGAAAAGATTAAATTACTAACGGTCCTTAAAAGCCATAAAAAGGCTTTCGCTTGGCGTATTTCTGATATTCCGGGTATAAGTTCTGATTTTTGTAAACATAAAATTAACTTTTTAGATGATGTAAAACCTGTTGTCCAAAGACAACGGAGACTTAACCCAAATATGCAGGATGTGGTCAAGAAGGAAATTGTTAAACTTTTGGATGCAGGTATAATTTACCCGATAGCGGATAGCCCCTGGGTTAGTCCGGTACATTGTGTACCCAAGAAAGGTGGAATGACTGTGGTGTTGAACGAAAAGAATGAATTGGTACCGACAAGAACAGTGACGGGCTGGAGGGTTTGTATCGATTATAGGAAGTTAAATGAGGCGACTCGAAAGGATCATTTTCCATTGCCATTTATGGATCAAATGATAGAAAGGTTGGCGGGGAACGAGTTTTATTGTTTCCTTGATGGTTTCTCGGGTTATTTTCAAATTCCAATTGACCCCGAGGACCAAGAGAAAACAACATTTACTTGTCCTTTCGGCACCTTTGCTTATAGACGGATGCCATTTGGGTTATGTAATGCACCGGGAACATTTCAGAGGTGTATGATGGCGATTTTTCAGAATATGATTGAGAATTCCATGGAGGTTTTTATGGACGATTTTTCGGTTTATGGGAGTTCATTTGATGGTTGTTTAGAAAGTTTAGATAAGATGCTAGCACGGTGTGAAGAAACAAATTTGGTGCTTAATTGGGAAAAATGCTATTTCATGGTGAAGGAAGGAATAGTATTGGGGCACAAAATTTCTAAGGCGGGAATTGAGGTTGATAGAGCAAAGATTGAAGTTATAGCAAAGTTACCACCTCCAACGAACGAGAAATCAGTTAGAAGCTTTCTAGGACACGCGGGGTTTTATAGGCGGTTTATTAAGTATTTTTCAAAGATAACTAGGCCGATGACTCGTTTGTTAGAGAAGGATACAAAGTTCGAATTTTCGGAGGATTGTATGAAGGCATTTGAATTGTTGAAGGAAAGATTAACGAACACACCCATTCTAATCTCGCCAAATTGGGATTTACCTTTTGAGTTGATGTGTGACGCGAGCAATTTTGCGGTAGGGGCGGTATTGGGTCAAAGGATTGAGAAACATTTTAGGCCGATTTATTTTGCAAGCAAGACATTGAATGAAGCTCAGCAAAATTATACCACTACCGAGAAGGAATTACTAGCTGTTGTGTTCGCGTTCGATAAATTTCGGTCTTATTTGGTATTGAGTAAAACGGTAGTGTTCACGGATCACCCGGCCTTGAAGTTTCTGTTTTCAAAGTTAGATGCGAAGCCGAGATTGATTAGGTGGATCTTACTTTTGCAAGAATTTGATGTGGAGATCCAAGATAAGCGGGGTAGAGAAAATGTGGCTGCGGATCATTTGAGCCGTTTGGAGAATCCGAGTCTTGGAGCTTTGAATGAAGAGGATATTCGAGACACCTTTCCGGATGAAAGGTTGGCATTTGTTGGAAAAGCAGTTGGTGAACGAGGTCCTTGGTACGCCGACATAGCCAATTATTTAGCAGGTGGAGTCGTTAGTAGATTGCTTACTCATCAACAACGGAAAAAGCTATACTCGGATACCAAGTATTACTTTTGGGAGGAGCCGTTTCTATTTAGAATGTGTGCCGATGGAATGGTGAGAAGGTGTGTTTCTGGAGCCGATACAAGGCGAATTCTCGATGAATGTCACCATGGTCCAACGGGAGGACATTATGGTCCAACCGTGACGGGAAAGAAGGTGTTTGATGCAGGTTTCTATTGGCCTACTATTTTTCAGGAAGCACGCACCTTAGTGAGGACATGTGATTCGTGTCAAAGGCAAGGAACGGTTACAAAACGAGACGAGATGCCGCAACAAAGTATACAAGTGTGCGAAGTGTTTGATATTTGGGGAATTGATTTCATGGGGCCGTTTAAACCGTCAAACAAAAATGTCTACATCTTGGTGGCGGTGGATTATGTATCAAAATGGGTCGAGGCAAAGGCACTACCTACTAATAATGCTAACGTTGTTATTGAATTTTTGCGAAGCTTGTTTTGTAGGTTTGGCATGCCAAAAGCTTTGATAAGTGATCGGGGAACCCATTTTGCAAACGCCCAAATAGAGAAAGTTTTGAAAAGATATGGGGTACAACACCGGTTTTCGACTTCCTACCACCCTCAAACAAGTGGGCAAGTCGAAAATACCAATCGGGCGATTAAACGGATTTTGGAGAAGACGGTCAACAATAACCCGTCTTTATGGTCAAAGAAATTGGATGAAGCATTATGGGCATTTAGGACAGCTTACAAGACTCCGATTGGGACCACCCCGTTCAAGATGCTATATGGGAAAACGTGTCATTTACCCATGGAGATAGAGCATAAGGCGTATTGGGCGCTTAAAGAGTGTAGCATGGATTTACTAGCTAGTGGCGAAACCAGATTTCTACAACTCCATGAGTTAGACGAGTTAAGATGGAACGCATACGAGAATTCCGCTCTTTATAAGGCGAGAACTAAGATGGTCCATGATTTGAAAATTAGGCGGAAAGAGTTTAAGGAAGGGGACAAGGTGCTTTTGTTTCAATCGAAGTACAAATTTAAAGCACCTAAGTTGAGATCAAAGTGGACGGGTCCTTACTTGGTGAGACGGGTCTTTTCGGGTGGATATGTGGAGCTAGAAACGGATGAGGGCGGATCATTTATCGTTAATGGTCAAAGAGTCAAACTTTATCATGAGGAAGATGAGGAGAACGGTATGACGATGGAGGATGGGTTTTACCCGTTCTAGATTCTCGGCACAACGAGGAGTCAAGCTCATGACTCGAGGAAAAAACGAGCACTTCCGGATTAAACCCCGGTTTGTTGTATCATTTCTCTTTTAATTTCTCTTATTTTGGTTATTTTTGCTGATTTTAATTATTTTAGTAACTTAGGAGTTTTAAAAGTATGGTTTTGTATAAGTGTTTAACATCATAAAAAAAAAAAAAAAAAAAAAAAAAAAAAAAAAAAAAAAAACTCTTAGCTTTTCTTAAGTTGTATGTTTTGTAAAATTGTTAGTAGGTTTGAGTCGGATTTGCTTAGGGACAAGCAAATGCTTAAGTATGGGGGGTTTGATATCGCTCATTTATACGAGTTTTTCATAGCGATATTTGTTATGTTTTGTGTCCTAAACGTAATGGATAGACCCCGTATTGCTTATATTTTGTGTAAAGTGTGTTTTGTAGGTTCTCAACTCACCATGTCTTACCGACAAGAAAGAGTTGATTCACCTTGAGGGTACGGCTCTTGGTGTGACACATCAAATCCGTTGATGGTTGCCAGGTTACCCAAAACTGGATGGTTTTCACTTGCCATGGTCCTAGACTGAAAAGTGGCTAATCCAAGGGGGTACGGCTCTTGGTAAAGATTTTATCAAATCCGTTGATAGCTGTAATAGCTTGCTTAAAGCTATAGGGTGTTCAATTCACCGATGCTTCATTGCTAAGAATTGGCGAGTCCAGAAGGGTACGGCTTCTGGTAAAGACATATCAAATCCGTTGACGGCTGTGATGGTTTGCCTAAAATCATCAGGGTACCCCCACTCACCATTGATTCACGTTCTAAGAGTTGGGCTGGGTTCTAGTCTCCCAGGGTGATGCTTATTCCACCAGAAAGACTGGCTAGCCCAAGAGCGAGCAGCTACTTGGTAAAGGCTCATCAAATCTGCTCATGTTGCTGTAAAGATTTGGGACCAAAAGGGGCTAAGCAAAACAAGTCAGGGAAATCAGTACCAGCCTCGAAAGCCGAGTTGCGGCGCAAGACCTATCAGTTGCGGCGCAACTGAAGGTGCTACAGAACATGGTGCTTGCGGAAGCCGAATTGCGGCGCAGCTTCTACCAGTTGCGGCGCAATTGGAGGGGCTACAGATCAATGTACTTTCGGAACACTAGTTGCGGCGCAAGACCATTCAGTTGCGGCGCAACTGGTCTTTTTGCAGTTACAAACTCTGTTTTTATTCCTCATTAAGGGGGAAGCTAAAGAGTTAGTGGACATCATGGGACATTATTGCTAGACGTTTTTTTGATGTCCCAGGAGGAGTATTTAAGGAACACAACATCCACACAAGAGGAAGGATCCATTCATATCATCATACACTCAACATCCATATTACACACATCCATTCTTGAAGATATAATTCAAGAATCATCATCATCAAGCTTTAGCATCATTTTCATTATCATCATAAGTTTCTATTGAACAATTGTTACTTCAAGTTTTTACTTTGTTACTTTGAAGATCATTGGAACCTCTTTCTCAATTTGGTATTCATCTTCTATCATTTTAATAGCAAGATTAAAGTATGTCTTTTACATATTCAATTGTGTTTGTTACAATCATGAGTAGCTAATTTCTTTATACGTTTGCTTGGATTATGTGATGTTTATGTGTTAGATTTTGGGTTGGAAATTCGATTGATTTGTTGAGATTAATTGGGGATCCGTTTGGGTTAATAACTTAATTATCTTGTCAAAATTGTTTATACTCTTGTTTGGTAATCTAAAAACGGGTATTCGAAAGGAATCCGTAATTTTTACTAAAATAGGAACGAATTAATCGGCCTGTCTTTAGTTGATTATAAGTGAATGATATTCGAAAGGAGTCATTAACAACAATTTTCATAAGTAGATATTCACACAAACGCTAGCTACTAAATTAAGAGAAATCGGTTTAGGAGTTAGTAAGCTATTCGAAAGGAAGCTTATAAATTAATTCTCACTTATCAGCTTGAAACTTTATGCACTATTACTTGAGGTGTTAACGGTATTCGAAAGGAATCGTTGCATGGTTAGGTAATTGGAGAAATCCGGTATTCGAAAGGAACTTAGGATTTTACATTAGAAGTTTATCGATATTTTCATACCTAAGGAATAACTCATAGTCATTCACGGTCCAAGCAAGCGTATCTTTTATCCATATTTGAAATCTTGAATATTTTCACTGTTTTTATAAGCAAGTCTTCACTAAGACTAAAACCAATTTGTTACTCGTTACGCATTTTTACTAACTAATATTTCAACTATAAATAGTCCCTGTGTTCGAACCCGATATTTGCTAATACTATTTTACAATTGACAAGGGTACACTGCCCGTGTTATAATCTAGTAAAGGTTAATTTTGGGAAAACTAGATTTTTCGCATCAAGGATGCACTACTTGAGGTTGTCCCTGTGGTATTGGATTAGGTTCTGGAATTTCTTTTAAGTAAGGATCTTCACTATGTTGAGACATTGAGGTGTTTTTGGAGTGAGTGGAGTGTTTAGGGTTTCTGTTCTTCTTTTTCAGAGATTCTCAACAAGCTCTGATACCACTTGTTGATCCCTTTGGTTGGATCTATATTCTGTTAAGAACTAGTATAATAGTTTGTAATCAAACTAAAACACTGTGAGATCTCTTACTTAACACTAAATAAGTTATGCGGAATCTAACTTATAAAGCACAGAACAAACAGAATACTATTAACTATTCGATTCTCTTATTAATCGACTTGAATGAGGTACATGAATGTCATCGTACCTATGTTCCTTTTATAGAGTAAGGAACCCTAGAATCCTTAGAATATTCTATAAAGATAACTATATCACAGACGATATATTATATATATTCTAACTATTAAAGTATATCACATAAGATATACTCTTACTATAAACTATGACATATCTTATACAAAGATATATTCGTCCTAAATATCCTAGCAGTACTTACTTTATAACTAGCAGTACTTACTATGTACCGCGTTAACACTAACGGTACTTGAAAGATACTAATAGTACTTAAGTTTACACTGGCGGTACTTGACACTTAATAATAATTCCCAACAATATAGGCATGTATTAAAGACATCTAATGATCGACAAGTGTTTAAGTTATACCTTTTTAACAAATTCGATCAAACTTGTATCAGCAGACACAAATCTTTTAATGAAAGCGTTTATACTCTCTGACCTACTAGTAGATGTCATCCCTCCAAAGAAATAGTTGCGGGTGCCCAAGACTTACTAATTTTGTACAACCCCTGTACATGATTATTGTTTTGCAAATTATAATGTTCGACTACTGATGACCAATTATGCTCAAACTCTTCGATAGAAGTCATTCTGTAAAGCGTATAAAAATCACCACACCAACTCTGATAATCGTTGCGTAGAAGAGCAGAAAACCAACAACTAAATTTTGAAGTTATGTGCCATATACAAAAGTAATGTTTTGTGGTTGGCATTTCAATTGAGATCGCCTCTGACATCCAAGGATCTTGATCAGTTATAATAGTTTTTGGTGGTTTTCTCATCATAGTAACAAACGTCTGTTTTGAAAACAACTGAGAAAACAAATTTAGTAACTTTACATCATATGACTATAATATAACTGAAATCCATACCTTCATCAGCCACTTAAAGGTGTGTACGGTTTCATTACGAAGAAGTGCACTTCCAAATAAAACGGTCCTGCCATGGTTGTTGATGCCAACAAACAATGCACAAGGCATGTCGTATGCATTCACCTTGTAAGTGGTATCAAAGACAACCACATCACCATACTTCTGGTACCATTCAAAACTCTTAGGATGACACCAAAATATGCTTTCTAGTCTTTTTTGTTCATCGACAGTATATACATATCGAAACTTATTATCTTTTTGTTTTGAAGATCTCGTATATTGTATGAGTCTCATTGCAAAAAGATAATAAGTTTCATACAAAAAGATAATAAGTTTCGATATTTATATATTGTATGAGTCATTAGCTCCAAGCATCCTCCTCTTTTTCGTAAATAAATTACGAATATCCTTGTCAAGGAATGAGAAGTCCCCATGTTTCACATTTTTAAAGAGCTCCATTACCTGGATAATCTCGCGAACTTTAAGTCCAACCTCCTTGTATAATAAAATCTTTTGCTCGTCCTCTGGAGTGATAATTCGATTAACAGGAAGAAAGCGCATTTGCTCATGCGATAGCAGTTCATGATTATGATCCTTGATGAACTTTGTGACATGCCATTCTTCAGGGAATATATCAAAGCTCCTTTTTAAAGTCACACGCATATGAACGTTGCACCCACATTTTTGTGACCCCCTCTTTCTTTGATTTTTGGAAATGTTAGTTGTTTTTTTCCGCGCTATTCCTCCACGATGACATACTATATCACGTCTTACTAACTTGTCTTTTCTTTTGTCGGAGTGATCCTTTCGAACTGTATAACCATGTTGGTTAGCATATATTTGATAGAAAATGTGTGCCTCCTCGAGACTTGAAAACGTTTGGCCAACAAAAGATTCATAATCTGGTGATATGTGAGTTAAAGTTTCACCATCGCCTTCAATGGGAGGCTCGTTCAAATCCAACATTATTGATGACTATGTAATATAACTTAACCATCAGAAACTATTCTATGAACAAACTTTGAGGCCATCTATTATAATGAAAGTTGTATATACGAAGACAGGAATCAAAAGGTATATAATCTGAATTTCAGGACGAAGACATGAAAGATATTATGTTTTTTCAGTTAATCAAATTAATGTGGTATAGATGTTATTAATCAGCTTTGAAACAAAAATTTGCATGACACTCAGTCACTCACATAATAGTATGATCCATGACGAAAAATATTTATACTAGTGTGTATAATTATACCAATAAGCACAACAAGTTACCTTATCAAGATGATATGAGCATAAAAGAAATCATTTAGATTAAGATACCATATAGTAACTGTGTGAAAAAAATGAGCATAAAAAGGAGGGAAGAGAAATATAATGGCGGTAGTCTAATTTATGTTGAATGAGTTTTGCTAGTATTTTTAAAGTTAATAGATGGATAAACAGTGAGAAAAAAATGGGACTACAAAGGAATCAAGTAAAACTGTCCTATTATTTTTGTGAGGATAAGTGGAAAATTAGTTGGCATAAACAACCCTTAGGGCTGTCATTAGCAAAACCCAAACATAAAATTTTCAACAATACTAAATTTAACAAATCACCAAATCATTTTATTAAGACTCAATCAACAAATCACACCTACCTATTTTTTTATCTAACATAAAAAACCTATTTAAAAAAATACATATTTCACAAAGTGTTAATCGTTACACGATACAAAACATATCATCATGATGAGAATTAAATTATATTTTTATCGAAGGGCGCATGGATATACACTTTGGACGAACTTTTTTTATGAGAAAATCATATATGATTCGTATCACGAATCATATACGATTTTGAAGAATCATATATGATCCATGATATGAATCATATATGATTTTCTCAAGAAAAAATGTTCGTCAAAAGTATATTCATGTGCCCCTTGATTGAAAGATGATTCAATTTTGGTTATAATGGTGTATTTTTTTGTCACTTGATGATTTACCGTTTGTGAGATATTTAATTTTTAATAAAAAAATGGAAAGTTAGTTTGAATGAATATGATTAGTTGATGTGGTATATGCTATGCTAAGCTAAGCTAAGCTAAGCTAAGATAATATAAGCTAAGATAAGGTAACATAATATAATCTCTAAGCTAAGCTGAGCTAAGCTAAGGTAAGCTAAGGTAAGCAAGCTAACAAAGATAAGCTACGCTAAGCTAAGATAAGATAAGCTACGCGAAGATAAGCTACCCTAAGATAAGCTACGCTAAGCTAAGCTACGCTAAGCTAAGCTACGCTGCGCTAAGCTACGTTAAGTTAAGATAAGATAAGATACGATACGATACGATACGATACGATACGATACGATATGATACGATACGATACGATACGATACGATACGATACGATACGATACGATACGATACGATACGATACGATACGATACGATAAGATACGATACGATACGATAAGATAAGATAAGATAAGATAAGATACGATACGATACGATACGATAAGATAAGAGAAGATAAGATGAGAGAAGATAAGACGAGATAAGATAAGACGAGATAAGATAAGACGAGATAAGATAAGAAGAGATAAGATAAGACGAGATAAGATAAGACGAGATAAGATAAGACGAGATAAGATAAGACGAGATAAGATAAGATCAGATAAGATGAGATCAAATAAGATGAGATGAGATGAGATGAGATGAGATAAGATAAGATAAGATAAGATAAGATAAGATAAGATAAGATAAGATAAGATAAGATAAGGTAAGATAAGATAAGGTAAGATAAGATAAGATAAGATAAGATAAGATAAGATAAGATAAGATAAGATAAGATAAGATAAAATGTTTGATTTTCTTAGCGGTTTCTTTACCAACCCTGTTTTTAGGCGGCTGATTATATATTTATAATTTTCTTAATGAAACTTAAACCTGGAACACCAAGAAAGCCCTTACCAGATCTCTTGATGGGATGCCAAACTCTGTAAGGAACTTAGTGATAAAATATTCAAAAATCATCTGATTGTATTGAAAGAGCAGCAAATAAAATATGAAGCTAAGCACAATTGAAACAAAGACTTGTTGACTTTAAACTCTACAGTTTAGAGGTGTGTAGTTCTAATCTGTAGATAATGTCATCGATATAACTTTGAAGGAGTCTTAATAGTCAGTATTATTTTTTCGAGAAGTTACAAAAGTTGTGGCTTAGCAATTTTTTAAATCTCATCAGTATATGTTAAGCAGTATAACTTTAGTTATTATTTAGGAAAACTTGAATGGCAAAGATACTCAAGAAAATACAAAGGCAGAAACGCAATTGCAGTTCTCAAACCGTGTTGTTAAAGGTGACACTGGTATCAATGTTGGGTCTGGTGGACTCTAGGCATCACACATTTACCACCTCCCGTCCTCAGACATATTAGACCTATATAGTAATTTTCTCATGTATAATTTCCGAATAGCAATCAACGACCCAATGTAGCGAAGAGGCAGCCGATCTGCATAAAGACATCCAAGGGACTGGTAAAAAGGCTATTTGAAATCACTTAAAACTAGAGAGACTCCAAAGTCGATACACTTATTGATTTAAGAATGAGCAATATATATGAACTTCTACCCAACGTCTCTAAACTTTTTTGCTTCGAAATAAGATTATTAACCACAATTCTAAACTTTTAATCGCTCCACTTTTCAAACTTATGATCATTGAATTGGCTTCATCTTTGCGATCTCATCATCAGTTAAGTTCTCCGACTCCATTCGTTTCAACTTGTCAGTTCGGCTCAGCTCCCCTTCCCCGCGGGTCAATAAACTCTAGTCCCTCTGTCACCAGTGACGAAGTTACATTTGAATCAGTCATTAGGTGATTCTTAGCTACTGTTTTAAACTCTTCATCGCTCAATTTATCAAACTTGTGATCATTGGATGGCCGCGTTCGTTTCAACTTTTCAGATCGCCCCGCTCCTGATTGTAAAGCTTCAGTTCCTCCGTCACTGGTGATGAGTTTATTGGTAAATCAGCCAATTGTGACTGCATGAATTTATAACAAAATACTCGCAAAACTACCCTCGATGGTTGCTTAGGGTTTAACTTAATGAAAAGTTTTGATAAAGAACAACCCGTATTTATACACTCCATATATATCTTCCACATTTTATATTCTAGAATGGCATAATTAAGGCAATTATAATATATAGTAACTGAATAGGACATCAACTTAGTATACTTATTTTTAACCATAAGGAAGTACATTAAATATTTAGATGAGTTGCGTATTATGATGTTGTGGCGATTCATGCCCAAAAGTTGGTGAGAGACCTTGACATTCATAATGTAATGTTGGGCCTAGCTTAGAGCTTCATGGATTGATAACTCATACATTTTGGGTCTAGTTTAGGCCTTGAAATTATACATGTCATAAATTTAAAATGCAAAGTGTAAGTGATACTCTGTAAGTCCTAAAATAAGTGTTCACGTTTAATTTTTGCAGTTTTGTTTTTCAACTTTAACATCAAATAAGTTGATTTTGTTATATATTACTTGATAAAAACTATATAGATGGATTAATTTCTAAACGTAATTTCATTAATATAATTCTTATCAAGTATTATACATAAAAAACTTATTTATGGTCAAAGTTAAAGAAAAAAGTTTTTTAAAATTAAATGTAGACACTTATTTTAGGACGAATGTAGTAATGATTATTTATGATACCTTTTAAATTTTAATGATTAATGTTTAAATGACAAGTTTTTCTTTATTTTCTCATGTTAAAACTTAATAATGTTGCTTTAATAAAATAATTTTCTATTAACTAGTACTTCTCGTTAAAAATTTCCAAAAGTAAATGACAATTTTTGACAACACCTTTTGAATGAATTCCCATAAAAATAAAATGGAAGAGAGAAGATTTCTTTTATGTTTACTCTAACATTGATATTTTTTAAAAATTCATTCAAAAACTCTACTATATAAGACACCATATTACAACTTCGTTTATTTTTTTCTTAATTTAATTTATAGTTGATGAAATGAATAACCAAATTATCGCAAGTACAATTGTTCATCACAATAAAATCCCGTTGCTATATACAAGTAATTGTCTATTATGTAATAATATTTCAAATAGTAAAATTTAACCATTTGTATATTTAATACTTTTATAATTATACGTAGTTACGTAAGTGTAACTTTGTATCCGTAATATTCCATATATGTAATTATATTAAATACAATTAAATTTGACAATAATTTCTAGTACATATGAACCAAGAAGCATTTACATTAGCCACACTAAACCAAACAGATAACATTGACGACATGCTTCTCTTATCCGGTGCAACGAGTAAGTCTTTTCTATAGAAACTCTGGTTACGTTGTACTGTTATACTCTTTTTTAGCATATAATTTTTTTCATTTTCTTGCGTATATCATGCATGTACGTGGTTTCAGGGACGAAACCAGGTGAGTTTTCACAGGTGCTGAAAATTTTATAAAAAATTCGATGTATTGTTAAATTTTGAGATAAACGTCAATTTTTTTAAATACATGAAAAAACACTTGATCCATTTAAATATGTTTTTAGTATTACAGTTTTAAACAATCGACGATATTTAGTTGTGGTTTCCTTCATGCCTAATATCATGTACCATAAGGGCGGACCGAGTTATTTGGAGTATGGGGTTGGTGGGATTGCTATTGATTTTTTTAATGTATTTTGTAATGGCAATTTATTACTACTAGCGAATGGTTAGAATTTTAAGAAATTCTTAAATTCAAGTTGACCTCCTTGTATGTTTATTTTATTCTAAAAGAATAATCTTTAATTTCAAAGAATTTAAAAGTTAAAAACTTAAAACTATTTGAATTGTTTGAAGGAGAATAAAATAGTTGCCAACTAATGAGGCCAGGACCATGCCTTAAACATATATAACATGCAAACGTTAAATAATTCATGACCCTTAACACTATATATTAGCATGCTATATAGATAAGCAAGTACTAAGATAAAAACACATATTTGCAGATATCACAAAGACAACAACACATTTCTAGGTTCCAAATGGCTCCAAGATTCAATGATGAAACTTCACTCTTCAACTTTGTCATGAAAGACGGAAATGGTGTTAAACGTCTAGTGGACTCGGGCCTCACAGAGGTACCAGGTCAATACATCCAACCACCCAACCATTGCATCAACAAGCAAAACGCAACTGTGTCACTTGAAAACATGACCATTGATCTATCAGAGCTTGATGGTCCTAACCATGACCAAGTGGCCAAGTCCATTGCCCATGCTACTGAAACTCTCGGCTTCTTCTAGGTGGTGAACCATGGTGTTCCAATAGAGCTCCTGGAGTCACTTAAGGCGTCGGCTCACAAGTTTTTCAACCAACCATCTGAAAAGAAGGCTGTGTATCTCAAGGGAGTGAGCCCTAGTCCTATGATCAAGTATGGGACGAGCTTTGTTCCTGAGAAAGAGAAGGCTTTGGAGTAGAAAGACTATATTAGCATGATATACACCAATGATGCCGATGCTCTCGAGTTTTGGCCTAATGAATGCAAGTAAGAATCATGAAGACATAAACTACTTATAAAATCTACAATCTGTTTGTGTTAGTTTATTTCCATTCCCTCGTCCATTAAAATTTTGAGGATGACCAATTTACCATTTACGTATGAGTGTATAAAGTTTGTATGTTCTGTATTTTATAGGGAAGTGGCACTTGAGTACATAAAAACATCGACTGAGATGGTGAAACGGTTATTGCACGCACTCATGGGTAACCTAGGAGTTAAACTAGACGACTCAAGGCTTGATGCACTTATGGGTTTAAGGATGGTCAACATGAACTTCTACCCAACCTGTCCTAACCCTAATTTGACTGTTGGTGTTGGGAGGTGTAAAAACTAATGAATCAATTATCAAAATCAACAAGAACGTATAACAGAGAACCCAGCCAACCTCCCCTTGGCTCTCTTTATCAATGAATCAATTACACTATTTGAATACAAGAATGAATCAGAGAACAAACACTCAAACTCACAAGATTGATCAAGATAGATCAACACAATGTTTCTCTCTCTAGAAACTATAACAGAACACAAGAACGAATAAATAAAATTGAATAATAATAAAAACGAGTTAGTGGAGGAGTATATATACTCCCATCTTGCATGCCAGCCCAACACTTTGGCTTCTTGTCAATAATAGCCCTTGTAGAATAAAACTTGACGTCCAAGCACAAATACTCCCCCTCCATCTTTAGCTTATATACACAAAAGTCCATCAGGTTAATGCTTACTTCTCAATACTCCCCCTTAAGCCCTTAACCTGTAAAAGCATTATACAAGCCAAGCATACTACAAAATTTCTTATGGTAAGATATAAGCAAACCTTTAGTGAAAACATCTGCAGTATTATTTTCAGATTTAACTTTTATAGGTTTTATATAACCTGCATATATTTTTTCCCTTAAGAAATAAAGATCAATTTCAAAATGCTTGCTTCTTTCATGAAGCACAGGATTCAAAGATATTTGGATAGCAGAACTGTTATCGCAATTCATATCAACAGGTAGAACCACATCCACTTTCATATCATTTAATACTTTATGAATCCACATGACTTCACAGCACACATTACATATAGCCCTATATTCAGCTTCCGTGGAAGATATAGAAACCACACTTTGTGTCTTACTCTTCCAAGAAACTAGATTGTTTACCAGAAAAACACAATAACCAGTCAAAGATCTCCTGGTTATTTTACATTTAGCCCAATTTGAGTCCACAAACACATTCACCTTGCTACAATCACTTTTCTTAAACGTGATACCTAAACCAGGTTCACCTTTCAAGTATCTAAGAACTCTGAAAGCAAGTCTTAAATGAGAAGTCATAGGATTGTGCATAACTTGACTAAGATAGTGTACTGCATAAGAAATATCTGGTCTAGTCATAGTCAAATAGATCAATTTTCTCACAAGTTTTTGATATGAAGTAATCTTAGTAAGTTTTTTATCATCACCAAATTTCTTGTTAAGCTTTTTACTATCTGGATTAACTTCAATAGGAGCACCACATGGTTTACATCCTAACATACCAAACTCAGATAATAACTCAGTACAATACTTTCTTTGTGTTAAACATAAACCATTATCAATGTCTATAACCTCAATGCCCAAGAAATATTTAAGTTTTACAAGATCTTTAATAAGAAACTTGGTACTTAAGAATTGTTTAAACTTATTAACTTCATCAAGGTTATTTCCAGTGATAACTATGTCATCCACATAAACAAGCAAAACCAAGAAAACTCCATTACTGTTCTTAATGAATAAAGAAAAATCATTAGGACTTTGGACAAACCCATTTTCAATAAGAACAGAAACAAGCTTCTCATTCCATTTTCTAGGAGCCTGTTTTAATCCATACAAAGACTTAACCAATTTACAAACTTTATTATAATTATCATCACCATAACCTTCAGGAATTTTCATATAAACTTCTTCATCCAGTTCTCCATATAAAAAAGCATTATTAACATCTAACTGAAATAATGGCCAATTATTGCTAACAGCTAAACTCAAAACACATCTAACAGTAACAATTTTAACCACGGGTGAAAAAGTTTCATCATAATCAATCCCTTCTCTTTGATTAAATCCTTTGGCAACCAACCTAGCTTTGAATCTTTCTACATCACCACTAGATTTGTATTTAACTTCCCAAATCCATTTACATGGAATAGCCTTTCTTCCTTCAGGAAGATCAGTAATAATCCAAGTATTATTTATGTTTAAGTCCTCCATTTCCTGATTCATAGCCTCAATCCATCTACTATCTTTGATAGCTTCAGAATATCTAGTGGGCTCATGAATTTTATTAAGATTGGTAGTAAACATAAAATTATCAACACTCAGATTAGCATAGCTAACAACTTTATTGATACTATATTTAACATCTTTGTTAAGCACAAAATCTTTATACTTAGATGGAAAATTAATCTTCCTACTAGTTCTCCTAACAGTGTTATCTGCTGCTGGTTCTGGTGACCAATTAAGCACATTTCCAAAAGACTCAATGCCTTCATCCTCAGAGGAATTCTCATCATCACTACCAATGTTTGGTATACCCTCAGAAATATCTTCTGTTGCATACTCAACCCTAGTGTCCTTCCTTCTAGAATCTGTATTAGCATTAGATGATCTATCTACCTTAGAAACAACATCTGTATCAGTAGTATGAACATCTTCTTTACTTTTACAAGACTCTGCAGTGCTGTCACTAGGTTTATCATTAGTTTCAGGTATAAGCCTATGCTTACTACCTATACTATCTCCATTATCATCATCAGATTCACTAGGCACTTGACTGTTTATGTTAAAAAAAATTAAACCATCAACACCATTTTCAGAAAAAACAAACTCTTTACTAATCACATCATTTTTAAAAGGAAACACAGTTTCATAAAATTTCACATCTCTTGAAAACAAAAAACTTTTACTTTCCAAACTAAACAACTTATATGCCTTCTTATCAAAAGCATATCCAACAAAGACACATTTTTCAGACCTAGACTCAAACTTGTCAGAAACATTTAACACATTAGAAAAACACAAACAACCAAACACTTTTAAATGGAGAATACTCGGTTTAGACTCATAAACCATTTCATAAGGACTTTTACCAGATAACACAGCAGTGGGTAACCTGTTAATCAAATACGTAGCAGTTAGCACACATTCAGACCGCATGTTTAACGGTATGCCCCCTGATACATGAGGGCTCTAGACGTATTAAGTAAATGTCTGTGCTTTCTTTCCACAACACCATTCTGTTAAGGAGTATAAGCACAAGTGGTTCGATGAATAATACCATTAAGTTTAACAAATTCAAAAAACCTGTGATTAACAAACTTTGTCCCATTATCACTTCTGAAAACTTTAACTTTTTTATTAAACTGATTGTCAATAAGTTTAACAAAACTTTCAACACATGAAAACACTTCAATTTTACTTTTAACAAAAAAACCCACACAGATCTGGTATAATCATCAACCACATTTAAAAATAATCTAAATCCTTCTCTACTAGTAACTCTATATGGTCCCCAAACATCAAGATGAACTATATCACCAAGATGATTAGTCTTATGATCACTCAAAGAAAAAGATTCCCTAGTTTGTTTAGCTTTATGACACACTTCACAAGGTTCTAATCCTTTAAGTTTAATATCTGAATTATCTTTTCTTAGAACATCTAGCACTTGATCAGCTGGATGTCCTAACCTATTATGCAAAATAGAACTAGATATTTGACAACATCTAACACTTTTATTGAACACAGGCCTACCTTCATCAAGTAAATATAAGCCATCTTTTTCACTACCAGTCCCCATTAGGACATTGTGAGCTAAATCCTGAATCACACAACAATTTTCATTAAATCTAACATTAACTTTATTATCTTTAGACAATTTTTGAACTGACAAAAGACTAACTTTGTATCCAGGAACAACCGACACATCTTTAATCACCAAATTATTAATTTTGAAACATCCAATTTTTTTCACATATTCCAAAGTCCCATTAGGATGAGCAACACTTACGTGTAAAGAAGATACATCAATAACATCAAATAATAATTTTTCAAAAAAAGTTATGTGCTGACTAGCTCCTGAACCTATAATCCATCCAACATAAGTACAATAAGTACTAATATTAGAATTGTAGTTAAAAAATCTACAAGATAAAAAACTAACAACATAATTATTCACTCTAAAGGTACCTGCAATGGTTACAGAACCCATTGAGTTATCTCTAGAAACACTCAGCAACTTTATGAGCCTTTGATATTGATCATGTGTAAGATTATGAGATATATTCTTACCCTGATCACACTTACCATCATTAACACTAACATTATTAACAGCAATAATGACAATACCAATAATAGAGGAACTAATATAGGAATTGATTGTGTTGATCACATAGATTAGGAAGTTTGTTATTTGTGCTTATCTCTATCTTTGTAAACATGTATTATAAATAGATCAATATACACATCTCACCAATCAGGTGAATTACATTAAATCCTTATTTGGTATCAGCCTAATCCGGTCTCTTCATCATCCACCACCATGGCTACCGGCGACTCTTCTGATACATCTCTCTCTCTCTCAATACTAGTCTTCATATGCTCACCATCAAACTCTCTTCAACAAATTATTTACTCTGGAGAAATCAAGTTCTTCCCCTTCTATCATATCAAAAACTTACAGGTTATATTGATGGGTCTATTTCCCCGCCTTCACCCACTATTGCAGCAAATGAGTCTTCCACTACAAACCCTTCATATGCCACCTGGTGTGAGTTTGACCAACGAGCCCTAATTATTCTCCAATCATCTCTCTCTGAATAAGCCATGTCTGAAGTTCTCGGATTCAAGACCGCCCGAGATGTTTGGTGTGCCTTGGAATATCCTTATAGTCATGATTCTGTGGAACGCATGAATACTCTTCGTGATTCTCTTCGGAAACTTCAGAAAGGTCCTTCCTCTGTTTCTGATTATGGTCGCAAGTTCAAAACTCTTTGTGACCAACTTGCTGCTATTGGTCACCCCGTTGACGACACAGACAAAACCCACTGGTTTCTATGTGGCCTTGGTTCCTCGTTCGAGAATTTTTCGACAACACAACGAGCTATTAGACCTCGTACGGTTTTTCGTGATCTTATTTCCCAAGTAGAGAGTCACAAAATTTTTCTTAATTCTATTCATGGGTCCAGCATACCAAGTGTTGCTTTTACAGCAAGTCAATCTCGTCGTCCCTCCAATGCTACTCGCGACTCTTTCTCTAATGGCCGTGGTCGTGGTTCATCTCGAGGTGGTTTCTCAAATGGTACAGGTCGTGGTCGTCGGTCTCCTCGTTGTCAACTTTGCGGCAAAGGGCATTATGCAAATAAATGTCCAGACCTTGCATCCTTTGCTAGCCATGCACCAAGCATTGATGCAAATTTGGCTCAGGCATTTCATGCAAAATGCCATGTTACTGATGGTTCTCCAGATTGGTATGTTGATTCTGGAGCCACAGCTCATATGACGCCTTCATCCTCCAGTCTTGACTCTGCTTCCAATTATTCGGGTACCGATTATGTTTCTTTTGGTAATGGCAATGTTTCAAATATCTCTCATATTGGTACTAAATCTATTTCGGAGAATATTGCATTACGTGATGTTCTTGTTGTCCCACATCTAACTAAGAACTTACTCTCGATTAGGAAACTTACATCAGATAATCCGGTTGACATCTTATTTTCTGAAAATATGTTTGCAATCCAGGATCATCAAACAAAGGAAGTTGTAGCAAGGGGGAGGCGTGAAGATGGGCTTTATGTGCTCGAGCAGGGTCAACGAGTTTTCTTCACAAAGTTAAATTCAACACGCTTGAGAGCATCTTATGAATTGTGGCATAATCGCTTAGGACATGTTTCCTTTGATGTTATTTCATTGCTTAATAAGCTAGGATGTTTATTTGTTACATCTATTTTACCGAATCCACGCATGTGTTCTTCTTGTCAACTATCAAAAAGTAAACATTTATCATTTGAAATTAATCATAAACGTTCTTCACATGTGTTGGCTTTAGTACATTGTGATTTATGGGGACCTGCTCCTATTACTTCCACGGATGGTTATCGATATTATGTGATTTTTGTCGACGACTTCTCAAGATTCACATGGTTTTATCCACTAAAGGTAAAGTCCGATTTCTTTGAGGTGCTTACTATATTTCTAAATTTTGTGCAAACTCAATTTTCATGCAAAGTCAAGACTTTTCAGTCAGATGGAGGCACTGAATTTGTTAATCATCGGGTTCGGTCTTTACTCTTGGCAAATGGTACTCATCATCTCCTATCTTGTCCTTACACTCCTCAACAAAATGGGCGTGCCGAGAGAAAGCATCGCCATATTACTGAAACTGGACTTGCAATGATGTTTAATGCCCATATTCCTGCTTCTTTATGGACTTATGCATTTGATTCAGCCACCTACATAATCAATCGTTTGCCGACAAAGGTTTTGGGAAACAAGTCTCCATATGAGTTGCTTTACTCTACTGTGCTACATTATGGTAATTTTCATGTTTTTGGGAGTCGAGTTTTTCCATATCTTCGTGACTATTCAGCACATAAACTTGCTCCTCGCAGTATCTCTTGTGTTTTCATTGGCTACAACACCCAACATAAAGGCTATCGTTTCTTAGATCCCCCCACTTGGCGTATATATACTACCCCCGTCATGCGCAATTTGACGAGTCGACGTTCCCATTCTCTGGTCGTATATCTCAAGCTGATGCTACACCTCTAAATTTTTCCAGCTTTTGTGATGGTGCTCCGGTTCTTATCTCGAAGTCTTCCCCAACAGGACCATCACCTATAAAAGATAGGTCTCTATCACCAATGTCGTCGACAACTCCACCATGTTCTCTTTGCAACGATTCTCCGCCTATGCATGATTCATCTACTGTGGATTCCGGCTCATCTCATGGTGTAGTGTCACATACAACTCCACCAACGCCTACATCACCTGTTGTAGCATCACATAAAGCCCCATAAACGCTTTCTTCTACACCAGATAACGACCATCCCATGGTAACTCGTTCCAAAGCTGGCGTTTTTAAACATAAGCATGTAGTTGATATTTCTCAGTTACATGGTCTTCATCGTGCATTATTTGTTTCTCAAGAACCGAAAGGGTTTAAATCTGCTGCTAAAAGTCCAAAGTGGCTTTCTGCGATGCGTGATGAAATGGACGCCTTACGTAAAAATGATACATGGGAACTTGTTCCTCGTCCAAAGAATTCAAATGTGGTTGGCTCGAAATGGGTTTTTCGAACCAAGTTTCTTTCTGATGGGACTATCGATAAATACAAAGCGCGTCTAGTAGCTCAAGGTTTTACTCAAGTTCCGGGTTTAGATTATTCAACAACCTTTAGTCCGGTAGTCAAATCCTCAACAGTTCGCATTGTTCAATCTGTTGCGGTACTTAATAAATGGCCTCTTCACCAACTAGACGTCAAAAATGCTTTTTTGAATGGCAACCTTACTGATGTGGTGTTTATGGAGCAGCCTCCGGGTTTTCTTGACCCATATTTACCGAATCATGTATGTCGACTCAAAAAGGAGTTGTTATGGCTTGAAGAAAGCTCCCCGTGCATGGTTTGAACGGCTAAGTACCTTTCTTGTTGGCCTTGGTTTTTCCTTTAGTCGAGCTGATACTTCCCTTTTTGTGTTTAGACATGATTCACGTGTTCTCTATCTTTTAGTTTACGTCGATGATATAATTCTTACTGGGAATCACAATGCAACCATTCATACCTTCATTTCTCGCCTTAACAGTGAATTTGCAATCACCGACCTTGGGCACCTCATCTATTTCTTGGGTTTAGAGGTTTCTTACACACAATCTGGTCTTTTCTTGGGTCAATCTAAATATGCCCATGATATACTTGTATGAGCTCAACTAATGGCTGCTAAACCCGTAAGCACTCCACTGTCTACCTCAACATATTTTACTACTCAGGGTGTCCCATTTTCAGATCCCACTTTATATCGATCGCTTGTGGGAGCACTACAGTACCTTACAATCACTCGCTCAGATTTATCTTACGCGGTAAATCAAGTAAGCCAGTTTCTTCATGCGCCCACTCAAGATCATTTTCAAGCGGTTAAACGGATTTTAAGGTATGTTAAGGGCACTGTATCGTATGGTCTCTCTTTCCATCACTCCCCAACACCTTCCATTCTTGGCTATTCTGATGCTGACTGGGCGCGTTACATTGAAACACGTCGATCTACTTACGGATATTCTATTTTTCTGGGAGGAAACCTGGTCTCTTGAAGTGCAAAGAAACAGCCTACGGTGTCGCGTTCAAGCTATGAATCTGAAAATCGGGCTCTTGCTAATACTGTTGCAGAAGTTATATGGGTCACTCATCATCTTCGCGAACTTCATGTATTACCTTCATCTCGCCCTACCATATGTTGATCCCAAACTTAGATCGATTAGCTTTGTGTATACGAGATTAGATCAAGTAATACACGTAGAGAAACCTTTGCTTATGAATAAAGTAACAAAGTGTTATGCGGAATTAACACTTGATCTAAAACACAAAGATGTTAAACAAACTTTCACTTGTATTAGAATGATCGTACTTGATTACAATGAAAGAGTTTAACTTGCGAATACTTATGAAAACTTATATTAAACATTAACCTAAAAGACCTTCTTTTATAGATTAAGAAGTCTTGTACAATAAGCTACGAATCAACTATTCTAGGTAAAGATAATAATAGAAAATACAATGTCGAGCTTATCTTTACTAGAAGTATTCTAGAATATAATAAACGTGTAGCTCACATCTTCCATCAGTGCTTGTCTTCAATCTGTCAACGCTTGACTTTAACTTGTCAACGCTTATGCTATCAGCGCTCACTTTGCTCTTGTCAACGCTTGAGTTGTTCTTGTCAGTGTTCAAGTGATCTGGCCTTAATTTATTCCCAACAATCCTCCCCTAAACTTGATATCCACTCGTATGATCAAGTTTCTGAATAAACATTAAGAACTTGGAGGAGTCTGACAAACCTTATCATATTGATAATAAATACATCTGATCAAATTCTTTGCCACGTCACTTGTATAGTCTATCTCCAACTGGGTGTCCTTCATCTTTTCCAAAACAGCCTTGGATATGAAATACTGAGCATCTACAAGTAAATACTCAGCAAACTTTGTAGAACTCAAATGGTATACACCAGCAGCTGAATATAATCTCCATTGAAGACCACTGAGGTCATCTTCAAGATCCTTCCATATTTCAGGATCTTCTTCTTTTGTCCCACACATTCTTTTGAATGTGGTCCAAAGTTTTATTCCATTGACTGAAGTTGGTGCTTCAGCCTCATACTTGGTCTCTAGCAACCTCCAAAGGTCCACCAAGTCTTCTCTATCACAACTTGCAAATAAAGATATGAGAGTGGTAAAAGTGTGTACCTCCTTGCCAAATCTTCCAATTTTCCAGAACCCACATTCATCTTCATCATAACTCACAATTGGATTCCTGGAATCTAGTGGTAACACATGCACCATATCTGAAGCTTCTAATGGGGAGAGCTTGAGGCTCTTTCTAATAACTGCTTCACTTGGATATAGTTGATTCATATCTTTTGGAAACTCAAGTACAAATCCCTTCTTTACTGGTCTGGGAACTATCATAGCTCTCTTGATTTCCATCTCCTCTGCAAGTTGCTCCTTTCTTTCATCTGAAAGAAGTCTGAAAGTGTTTTCTTCCTACACTTTCACCCAAATAGGATAAGCCCTATGTTCCAACTCATCAAATGTCAAAGCCTTCAGCTTCTGATGTGTCCATCCAACTCCATGACATTTGAGCAACATAAAGTAGAGCTTCCTTCTATCCCTTTTCAACTCAGAGAGAATGTTGCTTGCCTTGTGCTTCAAAATCACCTTACAATCCTTCTGAACTCTAAGAAGAATTTCCAAACCCCATATCTGATCTGAAATGGTCAAGTCTGGATTATCCATACAGCTTTCTTCCCAAGATTTGTACATCTGAACCACCTCTGGCATATCAAAATCAATCTGCAACTTTAAATCTCTCAGCTTTTCCCTAGCAAGCTCATCACCATACTCAAGTCTTTCTGGTTCAACAATCATCACACTTGAATCTGAGCTAGCTCCATCACTTTCTTCTTCAGAAGTCACAACAAATGGTGACTTTTCCTTTTCACCTTGTTCCATCATTTGCTCAGCCAATCTTCTATCAAATTCAACCTGAGCTGCATTCTTTGGAACAATTTCTTCTACCAACTTACCCTTACCCTTATCTGTTGGTGCAATTGTTGGTAGGGTAGATGATAATACCTGAGTAGGAACATCTTTGATGATAGATGATGACTGGAATACATCACCTCCATATGCAGATCTGTCAACGCCCAAATTTCCTCTATCAGCGCCCAAAATACTTCTATCAGCGTCCAAACTTGTCTTGTCAACGCTCAAATATTTTCCCTCAGCGCCTTGTGTAACCTCTCTCAACATATCTGTAAATGATAAATTTAAATTGGTTGGAGAGATCAAGGACGTGTCAAAACCTTTTTGTTCCTTCAAAGTAGTAAGAGCTTCAGCAACATCCAATGATTGACCATCTTGACTGCTCTTATCACTCAGATTTCTTTGATCTTCCTCCCCTTTGGAAGACTCCTCCATACCTCCCTTTGCATGAGCACTCTCCAAAACAACAATCCTCTCCCTCAATTCCTTGAGTTCAAGGCCTTGGTTACTGACAATTTGTACCAAGTCTGCATTCTGCTTTTGCAAGCTAATGCAGACAGCCGTCAATTCCAAAAGAGTCATTGGTTCCAGTCTGCCCTCTTCTGAAATGGGGATTTGACCTCCCAAGTCAGGTTCATTGGGCATGGATGAGGACTTAATTATGGTGGGACTGCCTTGGCCAGCTGCTAAGCCAGAACCAATAGTCCCAGCCTCATCCAGGTCACCAGCCACACTTGTGGTGGTGGTTCTCTCTGCTTCATGGCTAGGACCACCAGAGGAGAACACTCCAGCAGTCCTTTGGCGTTTAAACAACCTATATTCAGGTGGTGTGGAAGATGGTGTGGAAGAAGGTGTAGATGTGGGTTGGTTAAGGGGTGTTTGGGATTGTGATGGTTGGGTGTCAGTGTTGGAAATAGGTACATCAACGCCCACATTAAATGTGTCAGCGTCAAAGGGATTTTGGTCTATTTGCATCTGGGCAGGTGAGGGTAAAGGTTCAGGGATAGGTTCAAATTGTGGGTGAGGGTCAATATGAGGTTGGGGGTCTGGTTGGGGTTGTGCTGCTGCAATAACAGCAAGCATGGCTGGGGTTAAAGGTAGGTCTCTATGAGGTGGTGAGTTCATCTTGGTAAAAATAGCTTTCTTTTGTTCAAGGATTTTATAAAAATCATTGTGATCCCTTGAACAATATCTTTGAGCATCAAAAATCATTTGCAGAAAACGGGGATAAGCTAAAGTCATTTTTGTCCCCTTGTTTTTACACATTCCTTCAAAAATCATTTTAGACCAGTTATATTTTTGCCCTGTTGCAATACACACAATAGCAGTTGCAATGGATCTATTGATCTCATTGTGTGCAGTACATTTGGGACTCAAACATTGAAGGAGAATGTGAATGAGGTACTTCTAGGCTGGGGGAAATTCCTGCTTATGGTACTTATTAAGAGTACCTTCATCAGGAATAGGGTATCCCAAAGCCCTAAGCCCTTGTTCTATTTCAGATATGGGAAGAATGGTTATACCATCAGCATCATTAAGATGCAAGGCCTGGCGTACCAAGGCCTCAGTAACCACCCAAGATCTCCCATGAACAATAGAAGTTAATGTGGTCACTCCATTAACTGTTGAGGAACTAACAGTGTTCCAAAACTGTTTAATGTGTGTGACTGGAATGAGTGGCGCATGAGAAAGAGCATACCTTAATGGGGATGCGTTCAAATACTCCACCATCTGTGTGTATTGAGGAAACAAAGTATTATCAGCAACAAGATAAGCAATCATGTTGTGTTGAGACTTGAACCCCAAATCCAATTCTGCTGAGTTAAATCTTGGTGCCATTGATGAAAGCTGTTAATTTGAAGTATAAAAGATGAAGGTTGATAAGAGAAAAGTTGTTAGACAAGAATTATAGATACCCTGTTTAAAAATAGGAGCCAAATTTATAGGAGTGGATGAATGCATGTGATTGGCCCAAAAATAGGCAAAGATTTTCAAAAACTAATCATGAAAATATTGAAAAAGTTATAAGTTATCTCATGCATTTAATGAAAGTAACAACTCCTAAAATTACGGCTTAAAAATATGTCAAAAAGTAACAACTGGGTAGGTCCCATTGATTGTCAACGGTCAAATATAACCCATCAACGCCCAACGGCTATAATCTTGTCAACGTTCGCCTAAAGCCATGTCAGCGTCCATTTTGGTCACAACAACGCTTGGAAAAATCTTGTCAGCGTCCAAAAATAAAATTGTTTTAAAAAGTGAAAAATGACCTTAACAAGTAATTTATCCTAGAGAAGATAACCAAAAGTTGATAATTATCATAGGGCGGCAAGCACTGTCCAGTTATGCACACTTGCATAAGCAAGATAGACATAACAGTCCTCTAGTGTCCCTTGCTAACCAAAATTCTTAACAACCAAGTTACCTTATAAAATCCTTGTGACTCCCAGGTAAAACCCATATCAAAAGGATTCCCAAGTCTCCCAACAGACCACAACCAATTCTAGGCCAAAAATGTCTTGGCAGCATGCAAAGTTGATATACTATGCATGCTACAGTGCCTCATGGTTTAGTAAAACTAACCCATACTCACCTGTGGACACAATCTAGAATTGTGATAAGAGTATTGTAAGAATACCCAAGAGTCCTAAAGGTTCCTTAAACCTCCCCTCAAACTATGATACATGAGTTCTCAAAATATATATGAACATTAAAAATTTATGTCAAGATAGGAATATAAATATTCCAACCATCATCCATAAACAAAAACATGTCCAAATAGCTCTTCAAAGATCCATAAGCAACTCTGTATCCAATGGCATAAAGCTACCACCTACCTACACATTTAGATGAAAACCACAAAACTAACATTTGTTGCTGACAACGTCCCGACAACACTTATCAGCGTTGAAGGAACTCTTGTCAGCGTTAGACAATAATATCTCTAACGACGGCAAAATAACACTTGACAGCGTTACATTTACCTTTGTCAGTGTTAGAAAAGTAAAGTGGAAAAATCTAAATCATCACAAAGACCAATAACAATGCATTATCCTGTACATACTTTTACAAAAAGGTTCCAAAACACATATTAAGTGAGATTAACCATTCCAATATTTGTTACCAAATATTGAAATCTTCCAGCATCAAAAGGTTTAGTTAATAAATCAGCCACATTATCCTCTGTGGCTACATTTTCTGGTTGTATTAAACCTTTCTCAAAGCAATCTCTTATAAAATGATGTCTAATTTCTATGTGTTTGGTTTTAGAATGATGTACAGGATTTTTAATAATGCATAAAGTACTGTTATTGTCTACAAAAATCTTGGTATGCATAAAATTATACCCATAATCCAACAGCTGGTTCTGAATCCATAAGACTTGTCCACAACAAGCAGCTGCAGCAACATATTCTGCTTCAGTTGTAGAATTTGCCACCACTGTTTGTTTCTTGCATTGCCAAGATATCAATCTACTCCCAAGAAATTGGCATCCACCAGTTGTGGATTTTCTATCAAACTTGTCACCACCATAGTCACTGTCTGAATATGCAATAAGATCCAATGGAGAATCTTTTGGATACCACAAGCCAAGATCTGGATAACATCTTAGGTACCTAAAAATTCTCTTCACAACAAAAAGGTGACATTCTTTGGGAGTCACTTGATGGCGTGCACATGCACACACAGCAAACATAATGTCAGGTCTTGAGGCTGTAAGATACATCAATGATCCAATCATTGATCTATAGTGCCTAACATCCACATCCTTTCCAGCTCCAATTTTTCCCCAAGGATGTTCCCTATCCATAGGAGTGGAAGCATCCTTTTCATGTGGAGAAAATCCATATTTCTTCAAGATTTCAGCTACATACTTGTCTTGGGAGATGAAGATACCATCTTCTTTCTGCTGAACTTGTAAACCTAAAAAGAAGTTCATCTCGCCCATTGCACTCATCTTGAATTTATCTGTCATGAGCTTGGAAAAGTCCTCACTCATTTTTGGATCAGTAGACCCAAAGATGATGTCATCAACATAGACCTGCACAAGCAACACATGTTTTCCTTTCTTCTTTGTAAATAGTGTCTGATCTATGGTGCCCCTTTTGAAACCATTTTCCACCAAGTAGGTGGACAATGTACCATACCATGCTCTTGGGGCTTGATGAAGTCCATACATAGCTTTCTTCACTCTATAAACCTTGTCTGGATTCTCAGGATCTTCAAAACCAGGAGGTTGCATGACATATACTTCCTCAACAATTGTCCCATAGAGGAAAGCACTCTTCACATCCATTTGATAAACAGTGAATTTCATGCAAGAGGCATAAGCTAAGAAAATTCTGATAGCTTCAATTCTTGCAACTGGAGCAAAGACTTCTTCATAATCTATGCCTTCCTCTTGTGTATATCCCTGAGCTACCAAACGTGCCTTGTTTCTGACCACAATTCCTCTTTCATCTTTCTTGTTCCTTAGAACCCATCTTGTCCCAATTGGTCTCACATATCTAGGACAATCAACCAGCTCCCAAACATCCTGTATAGCAAATTGGTGAAGCTCATCCTGCATTGCTTCCACCCAACTTGGTTCTTTGAGAGCATCAAAAATTTTCTTGGGTTCTTCCTGTGACAGAAAACAGGCAAACAAACATGCTTGTACAAGAGGGGTATCAACCTTCTTGTGTATATTGGCAATAAATCCACCAAGACTTTGATGGGATCTTCTTGTCTGAACTAGAGCCATAACATCACCAATGATCTGAGATGTGGGGTGATCCTTTGCTGTGGAAGTGAGAACTCCTCCTTCAAAAAGTCTGGTGTCCTCAACTTCATGCTCCATGTTGCCAATATCTTCTTCATCAGACTCTCTTTGATCAACATGAATCTCTTCATGGACATTGAAGGTCCACCTTGTTCAAAATGGGAAGAGAAAAGCTGTGTAAAGGTGTCACCAAAGTCTGATCCTTGTTTATCAGCGCTTGGGCTAACAATGCTTGAAATGTTGTTGTCAGCGTCTAAGCCATCAGCGTCTGAATTGGTCTTGTCAGCGCTTGATTTCCCTTTGTCAGCGCCTGAAGAACCATGCATGTTTGTATTTGGTGGTATTTGAAAACCACCATTATCTTTTCTAGCAGCAGCAGCAGCAGCATAATACTCATCTGTCCATATAGGAAGTGTAACATATTCTTGTGTGGGAGATGATTTAACTGCTGGTGGTCCATCCTCCTTAGCAACCTGTATACCTGAAACATTACCAATTCTCTTTTCCAAAACACTTGAAGTTACCTTCACAATGTCTGGATCAGTAACAGGCATATAATTTAAAGCTCTAGATAAAGGTTCTAAGTCAAACAACCAATTTGGACCACTTTCAGGATCACTAGGTTTACTTTCTAAAAACCTAACATGTACTTTTTCAAGTATACGTTTTTCCTTTTTAATGTAAACCCTATATCCTTTGCTCTGCACTGAATAACCCATGAAGTAGCCTTCATCACCTTTTGAGTCAAATTTACCTAGGGCCTCACTAGTTTCTAAAACAACTACATGACATCCAAAAGGCTTGAGAAAGCCAATATTTGGCTTCCTTCCCCAAAGTAACTCATAAGGTGTCTTATTATGTATCTTGTTGACCAATGCCCTATTTTGAACATAACAAGCTGTGTTAACAGCTTCAGCCCAAAAGGCTATAGGAAAGTGGGCATCAGCCAACATGGTTCTGGCTGCTTCAATAAGGGTTCTATTCTTCCTTTCAGCAACCCCATTTTGCTGTGGGGTTCTAGCTATGCTAAACTGCCTAGTAATCCCTTTCTTGGCACAAAAATCATCTAACAACTGATTTCTAAACTCACCCCCATTGTCACTTCTAATAATTTTGACCTCATTACCATTCTTCTTTTCAATTTGGGTAATGAAATTAATCAGACTTTGGGCAGTTTCACTTTTCTTGGCCAAAAAGAAAGTCCATGTAAACCTGGAATAATCATCAGTGATAACAAAACAATATGATTTACCCTTCAAACTTTCTATATTAGTTGGACCAAAGAGGTCCATATGCAATAAGTGAAGTGGTTTAGAACTAGAGTGCACCTGTTTAGACCTGAATGAGACCTTGTGCTGCTTGCCCTTAAGACATGCAACACAAGTGTGGTCATTGTGGAAAGCCTTTTCAGGCAAACCATCAACTAAACCAAGCCTCACAAGTCTATTGATATTCTTAAAGTTTATGTGCCCTAATCTCCTGTGCCAAAGATTACTTTCATCTACTGAGGCTTTAGCATAAAGACATGACATCATTTTATTATTTACCTTAATTCCATTAAGATTCACATTATATATGTCTTTATGCCTTGGTGTTCTAAAATCTATGTATTTTTCCTCAGGGAGCTTATAATCTTTGCTTAACACCAAGCACTCAGTATCTGTGAAAAGAACCTTATTTTTGTTATCACACACTTGTGAGACACTAATCAAATTATAATCCAGTTCTTTTACCAGGAAGACATTCTCAAATCGTAGATTGTTGGTGACAAGGGTTCCTTTTCCTGTGATGGTGCCATAGCCCCCTCCAAAGTATACCTTATCACCATCCTGAATAGGAGTGAAGTTTGTCAGATAGTCTTCCTTTCCTGTCATGTGCCTTGAGCATCCACTATCCCAGTATCCATAATCATTGATCTTCTTCTGAATGCCCTGCACATAAAGAAAACACATTAGTTTCTTTGGGAACCCAATCCTTGGAAGACTTGGATTCATTTGGTTGTTCAACAAGAACAGACTTGGTTCTCATAACAACCCCATTTTCATCCCTGTTTGAATGAAATTCCCAGTTAACCCCAATTGGTGTTGACAATGCCTTTGAAATATAATGAAACCTGTTGCATGTCATAGAAATACCAGTAGAATTAGGGTTTTGGTCTTGTTTTGGTCTCCATATTAAGCTAGTAGAAGCTTTAGACCTATTTCCCTGTGATTGCAAATACCTAGGTTTGGCAGTGTGTCTGTCAGCGCTTAAATTGCTCTTGTCAGCGCCCCGATTGCCTTTATCAGCGTTGTACCTAGGGTTTGCTACAGGAACCCATTGCCTATTGGACCAAGTGTTTGACTTTTGAAAAGGTCTTAGGCCTTGTGTGTTAGACCCTCTAGAAAAGAATGGGGCTGGTCTAACAACTTGTGAACTTTTGTTCACAAAGGTATTGGGTCTGACAGTGTTTGACCTATGTTGACTTTTGTCAGCGCTGAAATGGTTCCTATCAGCGTTGACATTGGAAGCGTTGACACATTTGTTTGCCAAATGTGAGAAGCTACCACATGTGTAACTAGCTTTTCTAGACATAGTCTTAGGTCTAGAAGCAAAGAAGCCTATTCCTTGGTTACTAACTTGGCTTTTTGGTGACCTAGTATTCCTATACATCTCTGCATACTTAACACTAGCTTTTCTAACAGTTTGTGGGCCAAGGTCAACAGCTTTGCCAGTGGTAGGGTGTGTGATCTTAATAGGTTTAGGATCATTGGACTCCACAATTGGTATCATGTTTGGTGTGGGCTCATTTGGACTTTCACACAACAACCCTCCCTTAACAAACAAGGTGTGGTTAGCTTTCTTCCACTCATCTAGGTCAGTCAGTTTTTGCTTGTATTCCTCAACTGGGGAAGTCACTCTAGGTGGAGGAATGAATTCCTCCTCTTGGCATTCTGGCAAGCCAGTCCAAGATAAATCCTTTGATTGGACACCATAGAAATCCCCAGCTGGTGGTGGAACACCAGTATAATTATTCATCCCAATCCCACTCATATCCTTAGAGTCTCTTTGTTTACTAACACACTCTCCTAGGGATTGTGTGGCCTTATCAAATCTCTGGATTTTAAGACTCACATTATCTTTATTTTTGTTAGCCTCCTCTAACTGAGCTATCAAATCAAGATTAACCCTATTTACTATATCTTGAACATCTTTACTCTGATGTAACTCATGTTTTAAGATATTTATTTGATCCTTTAAATCAAAATCCATTTTCTTATACTCAGCTACTGTCTTTTCTGTTTGGGTAAGAGCAATTTGATAATTAGATACTTTGCATCTTTCAGTACTTGCCTCATCTAATAATTTTACTATCTCTTGATTTAGTTTTTCAGTATTTAAACGACAACCCTTAGAACAGAAAGCATCATCATATACCTCATTATCTGATGAAGAGGAGGAGTGTGCCATGAGAGCATATTCAACATGCTCTTCTTTAACTTCAACAACCCAAGCTCTGTCCTCTTCCTCATCCTTGGCCATCCACCTCCAGTCCCATTCTCCAACACCATCAATTTGTTGAACAGCAACCATGGCCTTGGGATCTTGGCTCTTAACCATTTGGCTTGAGGGCTTACCAGCATCAGATCTTCTTGGAGATCTACATTCCCTCATGAAGTGCCCCATCCTATGACAGTTGTAGCACTCAACCTTGTACTTGTCAAAGCCAGCAACATCCTTAGCATTAAAGGTCATCTTCTTCTTGAACCTTTTATTAAACCTGTTTGCTCTTAAGCTTACAAGAGCCATAGTCCACTTGATGTCCATCTCTTCCAATTGTTCATCACTTATCTTCTCAAGATCTTCATATGTAATCCTTGAATCACTAGGCAAAGAAGCAATGAATGCACACATAGTATCTAGATCTAAACCAGCAGGTTTAAGTCTATCAGCGCCAAAGTTGTGTGTGTCAGCGCTTGAGTATAAAGCGTTGACAGGATATGATCCAGCGCTGACAGACTGACATCCAGCGCTGACACCTTGAGATCCAGTGGCTGGATGTCCATAGAAGTTCATGGAATCAAATTGGCCTTCACTTTGTGAGAAGAAGGCCATGTTACTACTGGAAGATTTATTATCACTATCCAATTGCCATTCATTCTCCAACAGTCTTAGTTTGTTGAAGATGTCATCAAACCTGGAGGTCTTGTGGGTATTATTGACAAGAATGGATCTTGTCTCAATCTTCCATACATCACCAAGGCTTTTGAGAAAAGTAGCATTTAATTCAGGGTCATCAATCTGTGTTCCCATGAAGGAAAGTTGACTTGTGATGTCAAGAAGTCTACTTCTCACACTGCTGAGATTCTCATTTGGTTGAGCTTTAAAGACAGCATACTCATGCAAGAGTTGCTTCTTCTTTTCTTCTTTTGTGTCAGCATTGCCACCATGTGCTACTTCAAGAGCTTCCCAAAGCTCTTTTGCAGACTCAAAGCGTTTGTACTTGTGCTGATTCTCATGACCTAGGGCGTGTTTCATGATGTTCAAGATTTTCATGTCCACCCTCTTCTTGGCTATATCTTCAACAGCTACAGCTCTCCCATCTCCAGGCTTTTCCTTCTTATCAGCTTCAGGACAATTAGGAACAGCTATCCTTGTGGCAATTGCAGCAGCAATCTTTGCTGCTTTGTCGAATGTGTTCCCATATTCGACAATCTCCCAAAGAGTGTAGTCATGAATAGCTATATATTGCTCAAAATTTGACTTCCAAAGCTCAAAGTTCCTGGCATCAAACATGGGAATTTTGATACTAGGATTTGAGGAGTTGTTTTGTAGCAAAGCAGCAGGTTGATCTGTGCCAGACATGATGTTTTTAGGGTTTTGAGAATTTTAGGGTTTTTAGGGTTTTTGGTGTTTTAGGGTTCTTGCGTTACTTAAAGATCAAAAGTTTCTCAACAAGCTCTGATACCACTTGTTGATCCCAAACTTAGATCGATTAGCTTTGTGTATACGAGATTAGATCAAGTAATACACGTAGAGAAACCTTTGCTTATGAATAAAGTAACAAAGTGTTATGCGGAATTAACACTTGATCTAAAACACAAAGATGTTAAACAAACTTTCACTTGTATTAGAATGATCGTACTTGATTACAATGAAAGAGTTTAACTTGCGAATACTTATGAAAACTTATATTAAACATTAACCTAAAAGACCTTCTTTTATAGATTAAGAAGTCTTGTACAATAAGCTACGAATCAACTATTCTAGGTAAAGATAATAATAGAAAATACAATGTCGAGCTTATCTTTACTAGAAGTATTCTAGAATATAATAAACGTGTAGCTCACATCTTCCATCAGTGCTTGTCTTCAATCTGTCAACGCTTGACTTTAACTTGTCAACGCTTATGCTATCAGCGCTCACTTTGCTCTTGTCAATGCTTGAGTTGTTCTTGTCAGCGTTCAAGTGATCTGGCCTTAATTTATTCCCAACACCATATTGTGTGACAATAAGAGTGCTTTATTCCTAAGCCAAAATCCCATCTCTCATAAGCGGGCAAAGCACATTGATATCGACTATCACTTTATTCGTGAGCTTGTTTTATCTGGCAAGCTACACACTCATTTTGTTCCTACAACTCTTCAAGTGGCTGACATCTTTACTAAAAGCCTTCCACGTCCTTTATTCGAATCTTTCCGTGCCAAGCTGCGTGTTGGTCCACCTCCACTCTGCTTGAAGGGGGTAACAACAATAATGACAATACCGATAATAGAGGAACTAATATAGGAACTGATTGTGTTGATCACATAGATTAGGAAGTTTGTTATTTGTGCTTATTAATACTAAGTATTTGATAGGGTTCAATGAAGTTCTCGGAGTCTTCTCGAATGGATAACGGTCAAGAGTGGTACTAATCGTTCTTGGTGTCAAATCGGGGGTTTGATTTTCTATTCTACGGAAAAGGTATAAAGGAGCAAAGTCGTGAAAATAATCTAAGGCAATGGATGAATTAAAATAAAATAGAAATTAAAATAAAAGTGAAATGTTTAAAAACTTTAAAGACTTAACTTAGAAAACTTAAGAAAAACTCAACAAGAAAAGCTAGAAAAATGTTTCATTCGGAATATGCTTCTGGTTCGGAATAAATCACTCGTTCGGAATACTTCACTCATGCGGAATAATCAACTAGTTCGGAATATCACACTCATGCGGAATAATCAACTGGTTTAGAATATCACACTCATGCGGAATAAGTCTCTCATGCGGAATAAAATAGAAGAAATAACTGGTTCGGAATATGTCTTTGATCCGGAATAAATATTCCGGATGAAGGAAATGGAAACCACTGGTTCGGAATAAAAGTCTGGTTCGGAATAATCTGAATAATGATTGGTTCGTAATATCAGTTGATACAGAATAAATATTCCGGATGAAACCCTTGGTTCGGAATAAATGAAAACGATACTTGGTTCGGAATAAGTGTCTGGTTCGGAATAATCTGGGTAGGACGAAGAACAGTAAACAGAGGGTTAAAACTCAATACGATTCTTGCCAAAATAATCAAATCTAACCAACGAATCTTAACCAAACTTAACACACATCATATATTAACCATAAACAACAAATCTCAATCATAAAAACACAAAACCCATTAACTTTTGAAGATCAAATCACCATAAAACTTAGAAAACTTTGAATCAAAAGAACAAGATGAACAAGATGAAATGGAATGATTGTATTGAAAGCTTAATGTTAAACACACTAAATGAAAGATTAAAACTTATAAATTTGTGAAGGAATAAAAAACAAGAAAAATCACCAATCTCCCTAGTGGAGATGGTTTCTTCCTACGAAAGAAAAGAACAAAAAGAAAACTAAAAACTGATTTCTTCTAAGTGTGGAAGGCTATTTATACTCCTTGTGGGCTTGGTAGGTGAGTGGGCTTTCTTCCTCTCTTTTTGTCTTCTCGTCTTTTCAGTAGAGTTGACGTTTTCGATTCAAATTCGGGGTTTATCGATGAATTAATTCAACTCGTCTTTTAATTTCTTCGTTTAATAGACTTGAGTTCTTCGACATATGTAAATCTTCCGTCTTTGGTCCTTTTCTTCGATAAATCTTCAGATAGGCCCATTGACTTCAAATCGTTTGCAACTCTTGGACAATAGACTTCATCTTGAGTCTTTTTCTTCAATAAAACCCGTGCAATCCCATGTTTTCTCCAAATTCATCTGGTTGACTCTGAAAACACAATAAACACAAAAACCACGCATAATTCCAAACAAATGATATTAAATACGTGTTTTGGTCTCGTTTTAGCAAGAAATAAGTGGTAAAAGGATGGGTGTTTTCACACCTATCAAATCCCCTACACTTAACCATTGCCATGCCCTCATGCAATGCTTAGTGACAAAGCGAATTTACACTTTTCTCATAATCAATCAACCTTGGCCTTATTAAGATACTACTAAGCAAAAATTAAAATACTAAGGAAAAGTAAAAACTTGAAATAGAAAAAGGGATAGAAAACCATTTTCACTTGAAAATAGCTAGATGGAAATAATTTGTAAAGAGATCGAGGACTTACATTAGGGCTTTTGGTGCTGCGAAGATTTATCACTCTCAAGTTTCACGTTCCCCAAACTAAGCTTAAAAACGAGATCATTGTTATTATAAGTTAGCAAAACAAACACTTACACACATGGCTTAATTACAAACTTAAACTCCCTTATTCCTAGGTGTATCTCTTATATTTTATTTTTGTCTTAGAATGATCATGAAGATGCATTTTGGACTTATTGCGATAGTTTATTAAGGCTAAAAGCAAAGTAGGACGATTTGATTAATAGTTAGCTAAAGGACAAAATCTCTTAAAACTGCTTCTCGAGACCTTAAAAAGTTCATATCTTGGCATAACTCGCTTCACGATTTGAGACCTTTCTCGGGCCGATATTTGGCATGTACTTCATACTTCACATCTTTGAGAGACGTTCTTGAGATAATGGTCTTCTCTTCGTTTATAGAATTTCTTCACTTGGAGTATGTTTGGGGAATACTCCAACTTTGTTGACCACGACTTCATCATTATTTCTTCAATCATAATTTGGGATTTTGAGATACAACGATCCGCCTCCTTTTCGGACTTGGATCTATTTATCCTCATACCTTGTTAGGGTCTTTTCGGATATACTTCTCCATGAACTTTATGGGAGTTGAGTGCTTTTCGTCGTGAGTCTTGATCCTTCATATTGACTTAAGAATAACGCTTTTCACATCTTCTTGGATCTTTAGCAATAAAATGGAATCCTCATGCCTTGTTAGGGCCTTTTCAGATCCGCCAATCTGCGCGCCCCGCTTCATTAGTTATGCCTTGGCTATGAACTCTTATCAATGTTGAGCAACTTTTAAACGATCTTGGGCTAATAGCTAAGTAATTCAATGAAATCGTACGACCTTACTTATTGCATTTATTTATTTACAAGAGATGGGAGGAAAAGCTAATAATTACACCAAGTGTGCTTATGTAAGAATGCCGACTTATAATTGACTCTATCATTTCTCGTTCTCCACAGTTTAAAATCTCAAGGAATGAGACTCGTGGATGCTTAGCCTAATAAACCTAATTAAGGTCTACATGGTTAAGGATACTAGCTAGAACAAACTCGGATGAGTTTATTCGGGTTGAGTCAAAATAATCGCAACGGGCCTAATAGATCAAAGAACTCTAGGCTTGCTAAACCACTTTATTAAGATTTTTGACTTTATTATGGAATATATACATATGGAAGCAACGATAAAGGAAGGGAATAAAAGACATAAAAATTTAAAAATTACGACTATATGGCCAAAGTTAATTAAAAATTTGAAAAATGCTGAAAAAGATGATTTTCCGGTTAAATGAAGGCATTTTCATGGAAAAGTCCACTTAAAACTTCGATAGAAGTCTCCCCTACACTTAAGATAAACATTGTCCTCAATGTTTAAGAATGTGGGAAAAGGCTCCCCTACACTTATGACATTGTGCACGTTGTTTAAATCGAATTAAGGAGGAGACAACTAACGTGATCAATTTCAAATGTGAGTATGAAGAAAATTGAATCACGATAGTTGAGAGATAGAACCGGGTTGCGGATAACATGGAAGCACGGTTCTTCAAAAGTTCCAAGAGTGCAGTAATCCCTGTAATCACATCACCACACAAACATAAACGACCAAAATAGGTCCCCCCACACTTAGGAGGTTAAAGGGATAGATACTCGGGTTGCCTCCCGAGGAGCACTTGTTTTTGATAACCGAGTCACGAGCCTGACTCGGTCCCGAACTAATTCAAAGGGAGGGTGGAGAGGGATGGAATCTCAGTAGAGATTTCCTCTCCAAAGTATAGCTTCACTCGTTGGCCATTCACCTTAAAATTCGGGCCATTGGTTTGAGCAAGCTCAATGGTACCATATGGAAGAATTTGAGCGATGGTGAATGGGCCAGACCAACGAGATTTGAGCTTTCCAGAAAAGATTTTCAACCGAGAGTTGAAAAGTAGAACTTTGTCTCCAACATGGAACTCTCGGTTTATAATCTTTGAGTCGTGAATGAGCTTAGTTTTTTCCTTATATATCAAAGAGTTGTCATAAGCCTCATTCCTCAATTCATCAAGTTCATTGAGTTGGATTTTGCGCAAATTTTTGGCTTTGTTGAGATCAAAATTTGCCCATTTCAAGGCCTAGTAGGCCTTGTGTTCCAACTCAATGGGGAGGTGGCATGCCTTTCCGTACACTAGACGATATGGTGTACAAATAATAGGAGTCTTGTATGAGGTACGGAAGGCCCACAGAGCATCATCGAGTTTATCTGCCCAGGCGGCTCGATGCTCTCCCACGGTTCGTTCAAGTATTCGCTTTAACCCGCGGTTAGAGATTTCGGCTTGCCCATTAGTTTGTGGGTGATACGCGGTGGAAAGACGGTGTTTGACATCGTACTTTCCATCACTTTTGCGAATTGGTCATTGCAAAAGTGAGTCCCGCGATCACTTATAATGGCACGTGGCACGCCGAATCTCGCGAATAGTTGTTTCAAGAAATTACAAACCACCCTTGCATCATTAGTGGGTAAAGCTTTTGCTTCAACCCATTTAGACACGTAGTCAACGGCGACAAGGATGTATTTGTTTCCTTTTGAAAAACGGAATGGCCCCATAAAGTCGATGCCCCAGACGTCAAATATTTCACATTCTTGGATGAAATTTTGAGGCATCTCATCTTTATGTGTGATCTTTCCTTGTCGTTGGCAAGCATCACATTTTTGAACCATTTCGTGAGCGTCACGATAAATGGTGGGCCAGTAAAATCCCGAGTCAAACACTTTTTTAGCCGTGTAATTAGGACCAAAGTGACCACCGGTGGGTCCTTTGTGGCAAGCTTCTAGAATTTCTAGAGCTGCGGGTCCGTCAACACATCGGCGTATGATCAAGTCGGCACATTGTTTGAATAGATACGGGGCATCCCAAAAGTAAGTCTTGATGTCTTTGAAGAACTTTTTCTTTTGTTGGGATGTCAACCCGTCGATGAGAATTCCACCCGCCAAGTAGTTTGCAATGTCCGCAAACCACGGGGTCTCATCAGAAGTTGAGTTTATAGACATTAAGGTCTCCAAGGGAAAAGAGTCATTGATCTCTTTGTTCGGATGATCCCCTTGGTATGGATCCTCAAGTCTACTCAAATGATCCGCGGCTAGGTTTTTAGCTCCTTTTTTATCGCGAATTTCGATTTTGAATTCTTGAAGGAGTAAAACCCAGCAGAGAAGTCTTGGTTTGGAGTCTTGTTTGGTTAACAAGTACTTCAACGCGGAGTGATCGGTATACACGATCGTGGTGGATAAGACAAGATAGGGGCGAAATTTTTCAAAAGCATATACGACTGCTAAAAGCTCTTTTTCAGTCGTTGTGTAATGCAATTGAGGCCCACTCATTGTCTTGCTAGCGTAATGGATCGGTTGGAAATGTTTGTCAATTCGTTGTCCCAACACCGCTCCAATAGAAAAATCGCTAGCATCGCATATCAACTCGAAAGGTAGCTCCCAATTGGGTGTAACCAAGACCGGTGCCTTAGTTAGCTTATCCTTTAGAATGTTGAAGGCTTGAATACACTCGTTGGAAAAGATAAAAGGAGTATCTTTTTCCAAGAGGTGGGTCATGGGGCGTGTGATTTTAGAAAAGTCCTTTATAAATCGTCGGTAAAAGCCCGCATGCCCAAGGAAACTTCTTACACCCTTCACGGTTGAAGGTAGAGGAAGTTTTGCTATGACATCTACTTTAGCACGGTCCACTTCTAGACCGGCTTTGGAGATTTTTTGTCCTAGCACAATGCCCTCTTTTACCATGAAATGGCATTTTTCCCAATTTAGAACGAGACGAGTGTCTTCGCACCGTTTAAGCATGAGTTCTAAATTAGCAAGGCACGCAGAGAATGAATCGTCATAGACCGAGAAATCATCCATGAAGACTTCCATGGTTTGTTCAACCATGTCATGGAAGATTGCCATCATACACCTCTGAAATGTCCCAGGAGCATTACATAAGCCGAAAGTCATACGTTTGTAAGCAAAGGTTCCATAGGGACAGGTGAATGTGGTCTTTTCTTGGTCTTGGGGATTGATTGGGATTTGGAAATACCTAGAGAAATCATCTAGAAAGCAATAGAAGTCATTGCCCGCTAAACGTTCTAGCATTTGGTCCATGAAGGGAAGAGGAAAATGATCTTTTCTCGTGGCATCATTGAGTTTACGGTAGTCTATACAAACTCTCCACCCAGTAACGAGACGAGTAGGAATTAACTCATTGTTCTCATTGGGAACAACGGTTATTCCGCCTTTCTTTGGTACACAATGTATTGGACTAACCCATGGGGAATACGATATAGGATAAATCATGCCCGCATCTAGAAGTTTGATAACTTCTTTTTTGATGACGTCATGGATTTTCGGATTAACCCTTCTTTGGCTTTGAATAGTGGGTTTGAAGTCATCCTCCATTAGGATTCTGTGCGTACAAAAGTTTGGATCAATTCCGCGGATATCGGAAATTTTCCAAGCAATTTCCGTCTTATGATCTTTGAGCACAGAGATAAGGCGAGATTTTTCATCTTCGTTCAAGGCCTTAGCGATGATGACCGGAAGCTTCTTTTCATCGTCAAGGAATACGTACTCGAGGTGAGACGGTAAATCCTTGAGTTCAAAATCCTGAGTATCCTCAATAGATGGGGGAATCAAAGTTGGTTCCTCGATAGATGGTTCAACTAATGATGGAGCATCATTAGTAACCGTTTCAGGAGTAGGAGGAGAGGGAGGATCTTCCTTGAGAAGTTTCTCAATGGTAAGAAGTTCGGCTGCCCAATCGGTAGAAGCATCGTCAGAATTAAGCTCAAGGGGATTCAAGCTAGCTTGAATATCATCCCATAGAAAGTCACTTGCTCCAAAAGGAGTCAAGGATGGAGCAATTGAGGAAATAGCTTCAACATTGGGTAAAGAAGAAAGATTTCTTTTACAAGCATCCTTGAAGTGCTCTTCACAAGCCTCATCAAGAGCATCAATGCAATTAACACTCTCGTGGTCCGAAGGCTGTGAGGAAAGTTTACCCATGTTGAAGACTATTTTATCGTCACCGACTCTCATAATTAATTCGCCCGCGGCTACATCAATGAGAGTACGGCCGGTCCTCAAGAATGGTCGTCCAACGATTAATGGAACACGAGGGTCCATTTCGTAGTCAACGACAACAAAATCCGCCGGAAAGGTGAATTTGTCGACGCCAACGAAAACGTCTTCGACTATCCCCACCGGATAAGCAACCGTACGGTTAGCTAATTCCAATGTCATTTAGTGGGGACTAGCGCAGGGAGAGATAATTGCTTCCAGACACTTAATGGCATTAAGTTTATACTTGCTCCTAGATCGGCTAGGGCCATGCAATTTTCAACTCCCGGAAAGTTACAAGGGATTAAGAAACGACCCGGATCACCAAGCTTGGTTGGAAATTTTCTTAAGAGAACCGCGGAGCAATTCTCATTAAGTTGGGTGTTAGCAATATCAAGAAGTTTCTCCTTGTCACTCAGAAGATCTTTAAACATCTTCGCATATTTCGGCATGTGAGCGAGAGCCTCGGCGAAGGAGATATTGAAATTCAATTGTTTAAACATTTTGATAAAGTTTGAAACTTGAACATCATCCTTGCTTTTAAGCTTCTCTTTCCTCAACCTTGAAGGATAAGGTATATCGGAAGAAGAGGTAGGCTATGGAATAGTAGGTTCACTCACAGCCTTGGTTGGTGGAGGGGTAGAAGTAAGAGGTGGAGAAATTGGGGAAGTAGGAGGTGAAGGAATACGAGTAGGTGGCTCGTTTTCCTTAGTTGCAACCACGGGTGTAGGTGTAGGAAGCTCGGGTTCCTGTGTACCTTTACCACTGCGAGTGGTGATTGCTTTCAACTCCCCTCTTGGTTTCGCAACGGTGTTACTCGGAAGAGTACCCGAAGAAGAGGGTTGACTACTTTGGAAGAAACCAGCCATCATTTCCCTGATGTCATTGGTTTGACCACTCAAAGAGTTTCGCATATCATCTCTAAGATCGTTACCTTGTTTCACCATGTCTCCTTTCAAATTAATAATCTGAGATTGCAGATTCTTCACCAACACATCATTCGTTCGCATGTACGTTTCAACCTCTTGGGTGAAGACGTTGGGTTGCGTAGGAGGAGGTGCTGAATAAGCGGGTGGTTGGTAAGGAGCAGGTTGGTAAAATTGAGTAGGATTCTGAGTGGGATATGGTTGTCTTTGAGGTGGTTGGTATGGAGCACGAGGTTGTTGCTGATTAGGGCGGTTGGCAGGTGGAAAGCCGGGTGGGGAAAGAAAATTGGAGGAACGATAACTAAGCAAGTTACGGTCTCCTTGAGGGCGGGCTGGATAGCCTCCTTGAGGATATGTACCGTATGCTGCGTTAACATTCTCACAAGAGTAGTCTTGGGTGGCGGTACATGAAGTATAAGAGTGAGGATCACCGCAGATGTCACAAGATTGACTCAAAGCATTGGCTTGAGCATTTTGAGCATTTATGCTTTTGGTATTGTTGGTGGTTTGAAGAGCAAGGGATTCAAGAAGGGTAGTGATTTTATCAAATCTCTTGTCGTTGTCACTAGTGCTAGCACTCGCGACATTGGTCCGCACACTCTTGGTTTGCACACGAGACTTGGTTTCAATGATATCCCACGCTGCATTACACGTTTTAGCCAAAAGATTACCCCCCGCGGCACTGTTTAGTGAATCTTGGTCCGTCATGCGTAAACCATTATAAAAAGTATTGATTTGATGCACCTTGGTAAAACCATGTGGTGGGCATTTTCTCAAAAGATCTTTAAAACGGTCCCAAGCTTCACTAAATGTTTCATCGTACTTTTTTTCAAAATTGATAAATTCATTCCGCAAAGCGGTAGTACGAGAGGGTGGGAAAAAGTAGTTTATAAACTTGGTCTCAAGATCCGCCCACGTAAGAATACTTTGTGGGGGTTCCTTTGCAAGCCAATGCCGGGCTTGTCCCTCTAAGGAGAAAGGAAAGAGTTGTAAGCATATTACCTCTTGGGGAACACCATTGTATTTCACCGTATTTGTAAGCTGAATGAACCGGTGAATGTGGTCATGAGGATCATCCATTGGGCGTCCCAAGAAAGGTTGTGCAGAGACCATTTGTATAAAGCCTGACTTGAGCTCAAAGTTGTTGGCTGCAACGACATGTATGACAATCGGATCATTATTGACGTCAACATGCGCTTGCAAAAGCTCAATCATAGGTTGATTTTCCATCGGTGGAATAATTGGAGGCTCGACAACCAGAGGTTGATTGGTAGGATTCAGATTGGCTTGCTGCGTCTGTGAGCGAGTTTGCATGTACCTACAAAAGAAAAGAAAGCATAAATATTTTTTGTTTTTATATGTTTTCTATTTTTTTATGTTTTTTACATTTGATAACCGTGTTTTTGTATGGGGTTCTTTTATCATTCTCGGTATCTTCTCGAATTGATAACTGATTGAGTGCGAGAGGTTTGTTGTTCTTGGTGGAATAAAGGAATGGGTTGTCGTTAACTATAACTTGGAAAAAAGAAAGACTTGAAAAGATAAAATAAGGAAGGTAAAGGAATTAACGAAAGATAAAAGCTTGACGAAAAGTAAATGACGGGAAATTAAAATGGAAATAAAATAAATGACGCAAACTAAAACTTAAACTAAAAGGGAAGCAAGTGAAAGTTCAAATAAAGAAAAGGCGGGAAAAATAAAGCTTAAAACTAAAATAGGAAAATGTTCATTCGGAATAAGCTAGCTCATCCGTAATGTGTCACTCATTCGGAATAACCTATCTCATTCGGAATAAATCATAGATCCGGAATAAAAAGGAAATAAAACTGGTTCGGAATAAAAGCTCATCCGGAATAACACACTGGTTTGGAATAAGTCTCTCATCCGGAATGATTTGTTTCATCCGGAATGTGTCACTCATCCGGAATAACAACTCATCCGGAATAACAGTCTCATTCGGAATAACGTGCTTCATCCGGAATAATTGAAAGAAGTGGTTGGTTCGGAATAATATTCCGAATGAAATCCTTTGGTTCGGAATAAGCTACTCATCTGGAATAATTATTCCGGATGAGACATTTGGTTCGGAATAAATAGCAAAATCACTCATTCGGAATGAAGGACTGGTTCGGAATAATCTGGGAACGTGAAGAACAGTAAGAACAGGGGATGAAGATGAAGGCACGAATTTGACTAAATCTAACCAAAACAAACCAAAAGATTAAACCAAAATAACCAATAAACATCAACTAACAATAACCAATCAAAACAAATCAACAAAACTAACAAACAAAGCCAAATTAATCAAAACCCACTTGATTAAAAATGAAGAAAACTCAAGAACATGAACATGAATCAAAACAGAAATTAAGCAAGAAAGGAAGAAGATGATGAACAAGAAAAGGTAAAGATTCAATAAACTTACTTGGAATTAAAAAGTAATTAAAAGGTGCATAACATGAAATTAAGGTGCATCAAAATTAAAGTACAGGGAAATGAAAATGGTGGAAGGATGGGTTGTCAAGCCACCAACAACTACAAATGAATTCCTATCCCACTATTTATAGGAGGAGGAGGGCTTGTGATGGAAGCTTCCTTTCTTTCTTCTTTCTTGCATTTTAGTCCTTGGCCTTTTAGTCTTCTTTAATTCTTCGACTTTTGGACTTTGTTTTGGGATTTCTTTGAACTTGTCTTTAATATTTTCTTCATAAATAAGACTTGAGTTCTTTGGCTTCATTAAACTTTCGTCTTTGGACATTTTCTTCGATAAATCTTCAGAATAAGCCTTGGAATTCCGTTCTTTTTGAATTCTTGATCTTTTGACTTCGTCTTTTGTCGTTTTCTTCAATAAAAGCCCGTGAAAGACCGTGTTTTCCTTCCTTTTCATATTTTGACCCTGAAACACAATAGAAACACAAAACCACGCATAATTCCGACATTTACGACATAAAATATACGTTTAGGTCTCGTTTTCATGCAATTAAGTGGTGGAAAAGATGGGTGTTTTCACACCTATCAAATCCCCTACACTTGACCATTGCAATGCCCTTATGTAATGCTTAGAGATAAAGCAAGGTTTACACTTTCCATCATAATCAACCTACCTTGGCCTTTATTTAACAACTAAAGAAAATTAAAAAGATAGAAAATCACAAAATGCAACAAGGAAGAGACTTGTAAAGAAATCTAAGACTTACATTAGGGCTTTGGTGTGGTGAATGTTTATCACCCTCAAGTTTCACGTTCCTCATGCCAAGCTTAAAAACAATATCATTGTTAGTACAAGTTAGCATAACAAACATTTACTCATGCGGTTCAATTAATCACTAAGACTCCCTTATTCCTATGGGTATCTCTTATATTTTATTGATGTCTAGAATGATCATGAAGATGCGTTGTTGACTTATTTCGATAAGTTATTAGGGCTGAAAATAAAGTAGGACGATCTAATCCATAGTTAGCTAGAGGTCAAAATCTTTTAAAACTGCTTCTCGAGACCTCAAAAAGTTCATATCTTGGCATAACTCGCTTCACGATTTGAGACCTTTCTCGGACCGATATTTGGCATTTACTTCATACTTCAAATCTTGAGAAGACGTTCTTGAAATTATGGTCTTCTCTTCATATATAGTGTATCTTCACTTGGGAAAGTTGAGATATTCTTCAAATGTGACCACGACTTCATCATTATTTCTTCAATCCTTATTTCGGGATTTCAATATACAACGATCCGCCTCCTTTTCGGACTTGGATCGATTTATTCTCATACCTTGTAAGGGTCTTTTCGGATAGATTTCTCCATGAACTTGTGGGAGTTGATTGCTTTTCGTCGTGTGTCTTGATCCTTCATATTGACTTTAGAATAATGCTTTTCACATCATCTTGGATCTTTAGCAACAAAATGGAATCCTCATGCCTTCTTAGGGCCTTTTCGGATTCGCCAATCTTCGCGTCCCGTTTCATTAGTTATGCCTTCGCTATGAACTCTAATCAATACTGAGCAACTTTTAAACGATCTTGGGCTAATAACTAAGTAATTTTTCAGAACGTACGACCTTACTTATTGCAATTATTTATTTACAAGCGAGGGGAGAAAAAGATCATAATTAACTCACATAAGTTAATGAAAGAATACCAAACTTATAACTAACTCTATCATTTCTCGTTCTTCATAATTTAAAATCTCAAGGAATGAGACTCGTGGATGCTTAGCCTAATAAACCAATTAAGGTCTACATGGTTAAGAATACTAGCTAGAGTGAACTTGGATAAGTAAACTCGGGTTGAGTCCAAATATTCACAACGGGCCTAATATATCTAAGATATCTAAACTTGCTAAAACAATTTTATTAAAATAAGAGAAAAATAACAAAAATAAAGGGAACTACAACTAGGCCAAAATAGATTAAAAAATTTGAAAAGTGTTGAAAAATCGAATTTTCGGATAAAATGAGGGCAAATTCACGGTGAAGTCCACTTAACTTCGATAGAAGTCCCCCTACACTTGAGATAAACATTGTCCTCAATGTTTAAGCATGTGGGAGTAAACTCCCCTACACTTAGGACATTGTGCACTTTGCTTAAATCTTGTTAAGAAAGAGACAACTAAAGAGATTCCTATTGTAATATTGGGAAATATAAAATAGTGAATCGAAAAGAGTTTAGGATAGAACCAGGAAGATAGTAACACGGAATCACGGTTCGTCAAAAGTCATCAAGAATGTGTCTTTGAAGCTCTAATCCCTGCAATGATAAGAAAGAAAGCAAGAAACACCAACGGGGCTCCCCCCTACACTTATGATTAAAACAGATAAAGATAGATAACCGGGGTGCCTCCCGAAGAGCGCTTGTTTATATTAACCGAGTCACGAGCCTTACTCGTCCCCGAATTAAGTTGTCCATGGGGAAGCCTCGAATGAAATACTGGGATCGAAGATCTTGTCCTCGTTCCCGGAGGACATCAATGAAGAAGAGGCTGGAGGATAAGTCTTGAATGGCAAGAAGTTCCGTTCAACATACGTATAGTATGTGAAGTCGGGAGCCACGGGAGGTGGGGTGGGTAAAGTGATCACATTGTCATCCTCCAAAGACAATGGATTTTGGCCAATCGGCAAAGCCGTAAAGTGATTAATCAAAGAATCGTCAATGGCACCTCCCGGGTCAAAGCACTCATCCTCCGTAGGGGTCTCTAAAAGAGTGGAGGGAAGGTGCGTGGGAGGGTGACTTGGGACAATGTCATCAAGGAGCAAAGTATCAAGAAGGATATCCCCCTCCATGTCATCATCCTCAATACCCGGAGGTATTGAGTGAATGTCGATTTCCTCTAGCAATGAGTCATTATTCTCAACGGTATTGACGGATAGAGGTAAAGACGCGGGAAGCGGAGGAGAAGTGAACTCTTCAATTTGAGAAATTAGAAGATGGACTTTCCTTAATTTGTCGCGAAGAATCACGTCTTCGACCTCATCAACAAGAGCAAGTTCATCGCTGAACTTCTCGTAAGTTGGAGAGAATAAATCATCATCGCCCGCATCTCCCGGTGGAGATTGAGAAATTTCAAAGGTGAAATTCTCATAGCGGGGAGAAAAATCGGCATCATTTGGATCGACCGTTTGCGTGAGAGCAACGTCGTCCTGAAGCTGTATAGCAGGTGAGTCACAAACTTCATCATCCAATAGGTTGTCGAGACCAACATCACTAGGCTCATTCAAGGAATCAAGATCCGGAGATGTAGTAGGAACATCGAGAGTAGGAGCAGTAACTTCAGAAGATGTGGTGAAAGTGCAGATAGCATCGTCATCATCATCATCTAAGTAGTAGTAAGGACGCACAAGAGGAGGGGTATAATCACTAAGATTAGAGACTTGCTCTTGGTGCTGTCGCTTTTGTTCCTTCAATGCCTCGGTCAGTTGAATTAAGCCGTCATGAAGTTTCCAAAGAATGGCTTGTCTTTCTTCATTCAGAGTATTTAGGTGTTGGATTCTCTGAGAGGATTGATGATTGAGGGTGTGATGTGGGGGCTCAAAGTGTTGAAACCCTGAATTATAGCATGGTTGTGGCTCATAGTAGTTCATCGGTTGAGAAGAATTAGAACACGGGTTTGGTTCATAATAATCCATCGGTGAAGAAAAATGAGGACACGGATTTGGCTCATAATAAGTCATTGGCTGACAATAAGAAGTATCGTGAGGTCCCCCACAGTTGTTGCAGAACGGATGTGGAGAAAAAGCTTGTACATCTTATGGATAGCTATTACCATTGTCATAATTGTAATCCGGTTCTTGCCCGTAAAGATCCGGGTATTGAACCGGACACGAAACATGCCAATGAGAATCACTTCCACAATAGACGCACGGGGGAACAGGTGGTGGATTCAAATAGGACGAATTAGTCGAATTGCACAAAGGACAAAATCCGAATTGTGTATTGTCGATATCATTGCCACACCGCTCACATGTACACCACTGACATGGGTCGGTCCCATATAATGGTCTTCCACACCCGACGCAATGGACATAAGAATCCATAAAGAAAGATAGATGAGCAAGAAGAATATTTTTGGGACAAAACTTTCGAAAAAGAAATGCTTTTTATGATTTTTCAAATGTTTTTGGATTTTTGAAAATTTTTGACAAAAATAACGTTCACGAGTGAACGGATCCCAAAATCCAACTCGACTCTCACAAAAAACCGTTAATCTTCACGAAAAGAGCCGGCAGCAGCGCCATTTGATAAACGTGTTTTTGTATGGGGTTCTTTTATTGTTCTCGGTATCTTCTCGAATTGATAACTGATTGAGTGCGAGAGGTTTGTTGTTCTTGGTGGAATAAAGGAATGGGTTGTCGTTAACTAGAACTAGGAAAAAAGAAAGACTTGAAAAGATAAAATAAGGAAGGTAAAGGAATTAACGAAAGATAAAAGCTTGACGAAAAGTAAATGACGGGAAATTAAAATGGAAATAAAATAAATGACGCAAACTAAAACTTAAACTAAAAGGGAAGCAAGTGAAAGTTCAAATAAAGAAAAGGCGGGAAAAATAAAGCTTAAAACTAAAATAGGAAAATGTTCATTCGGAATAAGCTAGCTCATCCGGAATGTGTCACTCATTCGGAATAACCTATCTCATTCGGAATAAATCATTGATCCGGAATAAAAAGGAAATAAAACTGGTTCGGAATAAAAGCTCATCCGGAATAACACACTGGTTTGGAATAAGTCTCTCATCTGGAATGATTTGTTTCATCCGGAATGTGTCACTCATCCGGAATAACAACTCATCCGGAATAACAGTCTCATTCGGAATAACGTGCTTCATCCGGAATAATCGAAAGAAGTGGTTGGTTCGGAATAATATTCCGAATGAAATCCTTTGGTTCGGAATAAGCTACTCATCCGGAATAATTATTCCGGATGAGACATTTGGTTCTGAATAAATAGCAAAATCACTCATTCGGAATGAAGGACTGGTTCGGAATAATCTGGGAACGTGAAGAACAGTAAGAACAGGGGATGAAGATGAAGGCACGAATTTGACTAAATCTAACCAAAACAAACCAAAAGATTAAACCAAAATAACCAATAAACATCAACTAACAATAACCAATCAAAACAAATCAACAAAACTAACAAACAAAGCCAAATTAATCAAAACCCACTTGATTGAAAATGAAGAAAACTCAAGAACATGAACATGAATCAAAACAGAAATTAAGCAAGAAAGGAAGAAGATGATGAACAAGAAAAGGTAAAGATTCAATAAACTTACTTGGAATTAAAAAGGAATTAAAAGGTGCATTACATGAAATTAAGGTGCATCAAAATTAAAGTACAGGGAAATGAAAATGGTGGAAGGATGGGTTGTCAAGCCACCAACAACTACAAATGAATTCCTATCCCACTATTTATAGGAGGAGGAGGGCTTGTGATGGAAGCTTCCTTTCTTTCTTCTTTCTTGCATTTTAGTCCTTGGCCTTTTAGTCTTCTTTAATTCTTCGACTTTTGGACTTTGTTTTGGGATTTCTTTGAACTTGTCTTTAATATTTTCTTCATAAATAAGACTTGAGTTCTTCGGCTTCATTAAACTTTCGTCTTTGGACATTTTCTTCGATAAATCTTCAGAATAAGCCTTGGACTTCCGTTCTTTTTGCATTCTTGATCTTTTGACTTCGTCTTTTGTCGTTTTCTTCAATAAAAGCCTGTGAAAGACCGTGTTTTCCTTCCTTTTCATATTTTGACCCTGAAACACAATAGAAACACAAAACCACGCATAATTCCGACATTTACGACATAAAATATACGTTTAGGTCTCGTTTTCATGCAATTAAGTGGTGGAAAAGATGGGTGTTTTCACACCTATCACTTATCTCTATCTTTGTAAACATGTATTATAAATAGATCAATATACACATCTCACCAATTAGGTGAATTACATTAAATCCTTATAATTATGAACATTGTTTTGAGCAGTATTGTTATTATTCCTTTTAAAATTAGGTGGGTAACCTATTAGCTCAAAACATCGGTCAACTGTATGCCCCTTCATGTTACAATGAGTACACAAAAGATTACCATTTCTATAACCATTAGACCCAGTCCTGTTAACATTCCAATTATTATTATTATTCCTGTTAGAATTCCCATTATTAGAATTCCCAGTATTAGAATTTCCATTATTATTACTCCTGTTTGAATTCCAATTATTAGAATTTCCACCAGACTTAAAAACAAAAGCATAAGGACTAGTCTTATTATTTTTAGACCCATTCCTATGTGACTCATCTCTGGACAAAGTAGCAAAGGCAGTTCTCAAATCTGGTATGGGATCAGATGTGAGAATCTGGCTTCTTACAACATTATAACAATCATCAAGCCCCATCAAGAACTGCATCAGCCTGAGAAGCTGATCATGTTCTTTAAGAGCTTCAGAGCCATCACAAGTACAGTCAGGTAACTCAACAAGAGCATCAAATTGTCTCCACAAAGAATTACATTCATGATAATATTCAGATAAAGACATGCCAGATTGTGTTAAAGTATATATCTTATGATAAAGATTATATATCACAGAACCATCTTGCTTATTATATGTTTCTTCCAATTCATCCCAAACATCTTGGGCATATTTAGAGAAAATTTGACCTTTGTATAAATCTGGTGAAACACAACCAAGTAACCAAGAAAGCACAACAACATTACATCTATCTCATTGATCTCTAGCATGACCATCATTAGTATCTTGCACACATTTACCATTTATAAACCCAAGTTTATTTCTAGTTTGCAAAGTAAGTTTTATAGCAGCAGACCACACCTTATAATTCTTAGTTCCTTCAAGTTTGAAGGTAATCAACTGAGAACCAATGTCTTGAGGGTGCAAATAAAGTGGGTCATAAACATCAAACATAACAACTTCATCATTCTTAACAACCTTGGGTGGATTATCACCCTTGGGTGAACTAGGGCCAGACCCAGACATAGAAACACAAACATGAAACTAAACATACATGAAGAGCACACCAACAGGCCAAAAAATAGTTCTCAGGCTTCGTTGCCACTCTAATGGTGGTAGGTCAAGAGCTGAGACCTGTAAGTGGTCTAAAAAAGAAACACAACAGATCAAGAAAGAACCAACAAAAAAAACAAACACAACCTCCTTGTACCTCCTCTAAAATTAACAAGTAACTATCACAAACCTCGAATCAATCAACACGACAAACTAGCTAATCCCTTCGACACCTAAAACCCACTAATCAACAAACAGCTATAAAGAACAAAAGAAGAAAATTAAAGGTGAGAAAGGTGTTACAATGCACGCGCAGTAAACCAAGCAAGAACTCTGGATCAAGACAATCCAGAGAAACCGAAAACCCAACCAAAACAGATCAAGAAGATCTAAAAGTCAGCGCAACAGAAAGAACAACCTGCACGTCAAAGAACAACAAGCAAATAACAAGAATCACAACCACTTACCAAGATTAGAAAACCCTAATATCTGGATTTAGGGTTTTATAATTAATAACCAAAAAAACCACAATAAGACCCAAATAATGAACCCACAGTTCACCAATTAGATCTAAAACAGATTTAACCAAAAACCCCCAAAAATTTTTGAAACCCTAATTTCAAAAAAACTCAATAAAACTTGAAAAAACACAAATTGATCAATTTAAACAAACGATCCACCAACAAATAACCCAAGATCAACACAAATAGATCAAAACCCCCAACTTTTAGAAAACCCCTAATTTTAAAAAACGATTTTAATCACGATCTAGAGCAACCTGGCTCTGATACCATGTAAAAACTAATGAATCAATGATCAAAATCAACAAGAACGTATAACAGAGAACCCAGCCAACCTTCCATTGGCTCTCTTTATCAATGAATCAAATGCAATATCTGAATACAAGAATGAATCAAAGAACAAACACTCAAACTCACAAGATTGATCAAGATAGATCAACACAATGTTTCTCTCTCTAGAAACTATAACAGAAAACAAGAACGAAGAAATAAAACTAAATAATAATAAAAACGAGTTAGTGGAGGAGTATATATACTCCCATCTTGCATGCCAGCCCAACACTTTGGCTTCTTGTCAATAATAGCCCTTGTAGAATAAAACTTGACGTCCAAGCACAAATACTCCCCCTCCATCTTTAGCTTATATACACAAAAGTCCATTAGGTTAATGCTTACTTCTCAATAGGAGGCACTCAGATATGGGCACGCTAACGGTGCTTCTACAAGATGGCATTGGTAGATTATACGTGAAAAAAGGTGAAGACTCATCATCAGGAAACGAAGATTGGATTGAGATTCCACCAGTCCATGGTGCTTTGGTTATCTACATTGGTGATGCACTACACGTTAATTATAGTTCATGCTTCAACAAAACTTGGTCACCGTTAATGTGTAATAACTTTACAACTCCAAACATAATATGTTAAAAAATGTATTTGGTGTTTACTTTATAGATTATTAGCAATGGGAAGTACAAAAGTGCAGAACATAGAGTGAGAACCACCAGTGTTGAGTCAAGAGTGTCCGTCCCAATATTCAACACCCCACTGCCTACGGTGAAAATTAGACCATTGCCTGAGTTGGTGGCTCGAGGTGGTGTCGCTCGTTACAGAGAACTCATATTTGAAGAGTACATGAACAATTTCTTTGGGAAATCTCATGATGGAAAGAAGTCCCTTGATTTTGCGACTATATAATGAGACAGATGTGTTAATTTACCATATGATTTCAAGTTTACTGTTGTCTACTCCATTAAAGGAGTTTCTTGATTGTAAGACGACTTATTCAATAATAAAATCGACTGGTTAAGTTCTTGAACATCATTTTTCTTTTCTTATTTTTACAATTAGCCAATGAACAAAATAAAAGATACACTCACAAACATGGAAGCCGTAATACATATGAACACGACTTCATTAAACACCATCTTTGGATATTATCATTTCAGTTACTAATGCATATTTCATATCAGTTTAGGAATACCAAAATACATGTTCTTTTCTCATTGTAGTGTGGTACACAAATTTTATCAATCTTGTCAAAAGTTAATTATTAAAAAATTGAGCATTGTCCAAGTTAAGTTGTTTTTAGGCTTTTAGCGCGTTTTCTGGACATAGTTTCTATAGACTGATAGAGCCTTCAGTCTTTTTGAGGACTGAGACTCGTTCGCCATATGATCCCAGTACCTCAAATAGTATGAGACCTTTGATTATATTACCACAAGTTAAGGTTCAACTAGGCCGCTGTCACGAGCTCTGGCTAGCTTTTTCAAATGTTATGGATAGTTGATTGCTTTGCTGGATTAGAGAGGCTAGTTCTAATACATTTGGGTGCGATACTGCTTATTTGGTCATGCTTATTAAAATGTTTCGCATCTTTTCAAGAACCACACAGTGACATGCTGCAAGTTACCTGATTGCTTACTAACATAAACCTGTAACACCTGAGAACCTCCTTACATAGATGTCCTTATTTTCTAGTTTCTAGCATATTTGTGACTCATGTAAGAAAGTCAAGTAGAAGTCTTTAAAAGATACTACTTCTTTAGCTTTAATACGAATCTCTATTCGAATTTCAAACATATATTATATATTTTTACGTGATCAAAAGACTATTACAATTTTATATAAACTTTTCCTCACTCTACTTTTAAAACTTTTCATCATTGGATGGCTTCGTCATTGAGATCTCATCATCAACTGCATTCGTTTCAACTTGTCAGTTCGCCTCCCCTTCCCCACAGGGTCAATAAACTGATTCAGTCCCTTTGTCACCGGTGGCGAAGTTACCGGTGAATTAGTCATTAGGTGATTCTTAACTACAGATTTAAACTCTTGATCACTCAATTTATCAAACTTGTGATCATTGGATGGCCGTGTTCGTTTCAACTTGTCAGATGGCCTACCCGCTTGGTTGATAAGATTCAGTTCCTCAGTCATTGGTGACGAGTTTACAGGTGAATCAGCCATAGATTGTGACTACGAGAATTTATAGCAAAACTACCCTCGATGGTTGCTTAGGCCCCGTTTGGTTCGTTCGTTGTAACCCAACCTAATAGGATGTAATTGTAATTCAATTACATTACATATTACATAGCATGTTTGGTTCACATAAAAAAATGAATTGTTACATTACGTACGCTGTTTGGTTTGCGTTGTAATTGTAATTCACACATTACAATAACATCCATTGAGAGAATTCAAATTACATAAGAAGTTGGATGGAAAGTTTTAAATTACGTTGTAATTCAGTATTTTTATACTTTAAAACACAGTATTTATAAATAATAATAATAATAACAATAAAATATTATTATTACTATTATTATTATTATTACTTTATTATTTTATTATTTTTTATTAAGAACTATCAGTTTATTAGAAATTTAAAATATTACAAGAAATTAGTGGGAAGCCGAGATACTATCTGGACTCCTATTCCTCTAGCAATAGCAAAGTTGATCCTACTAAAAATATGAACTGCAGCACGTGCCCCAATGTCTTGAGTCACGGAGAACTTTCGAATCCGCTTTATTATTATTATTATTATTATATATTTTTTTTTTATTATTTTTTTTTTATAAACTTCACTTCGTTAGAATAAAAATATCTTACAAAAAGTTAGTGGGAAGCCGAGATACTATCTGAGCCCCCACTCCTTTAGCAATAGCGAAACTTATCCTATTAAATATATGAGCAGCAGCACGTGCTCCAATATCCTGAACGATGGAGAACTTTTGGATCCGCTTTAGCAAGGTAACCGCATCCTCCTCTAATTCCCCAAAGGAAGAGAAAGAAAATGGGAGAAACCCATAACCAATAGCCGCACACTTAGCCATATACTTAACACGTTTACGTTTTGCAGCATCAACCACCGCCCGACCAGGCACAAAACCAACCATCCCGGTTGGTGTCAAAGGTGAAGATCCATTCAGATCCACACAAACATCAAGCCCTCCATACCACGAGTAAAGTAATATATCTGCTGGACGTAATGATTTGTCAGAACCCCCATCCAACCCGATATCAACTTCCTTACCAGCTGAAATCCCCGAACGATAGCAGATGTCGACAAGGGTATCACGTACAACATTATGACGATGTTTAATACCAATAATACCAGCACACGATACCGCATGGTCTCCATAAATGTCCCCATCAAAAACTCTTGAGCAAGCTGAACAAGGCTTTGAAGTAGAAAATAAGGGAATTCCCAACCGATAACATAAGACACAACGATAAGTCTTTCCATTCATAGTTTGTCCCAACCCAGAAATAGGAACCGCCCTAAGCCATTCAGAAGTGTGGTCCTCCTTTTGAGATCTCCATAAGGCCATCTGTCGAGGTGATAAGGAAAATATAGATTCTGCATTTTTGGTAACCCGTGTGAAATATATATCTGCCATTTTTTTCATGAGTTTAGGGGCAGCGATCTCACTTGGATTAATCAAAAGCCCAGTCTCCATAGATTTATTAAACACACACAAAGCATCATCCAAAATAGGCCCAGATGATACAATACCAGAATCCCGAAGAAGCTTAGTTTGCAAGCCAGCAGACTGTAATCGTGATGCAAGAAAGGCATAGTTCAAAACATCACCTGCGGAATAAACACCAAGTCCCCCAAATCCAAAAGGTAAGGTGGCAAGCCTCCATTGCCAATCTCCGAAGCCTGGTCCAGAGGCAGTGACGATACGTTCAAGGGAAGAACGAAGAGCCACATCAAAAGAACGTTGGGCATACTCAAAGAAACGGGGAGGGCATGTGCGCATAGTAAAATATAGTTTTGAAATACCCGTACAAGAACGAAGCAGCAACAACTCACATTGAGGGTCATTAATTTTAGAAACTGCATCCATAAGCAAAATGGTTTTGGCCACCCTCTTCATCACAAGCTCAGTACAAAAATCAAAATCCACACTAGCGGGCCCACCAAGTAATTTAACACCATGTGAGGGTCGAGAAATATTAGGTGGAAAAATACCTGCAAGCCTGCTTCGCGGGTCTTCATGTGGCCAAAACACTTCGGTTTTATCGACATTAAGATGCAAGCCAAAACGGGGCCCATCCTCTATAATTATTATTATTATTATTATTATTATTATTATTATTATTATTATTATTATTATTATTATTATTTTATAAAACATCACTGCATTAGAATAATAGGATTTACAGAAAGTTAGTGGGAAGCCGAGATACTATCTGAGCCCCCACTCCTTTAGCAATAGCGAAACCGATCCTATTAAATATATGAGCAGCAGCACGTGCTCCAATGTCTTGAACAATAGAAAACTTTCGGATCCGCTTCAACAAAGCAATCGCATCCTCCTCTAATAAAATAATTATTATTATTAAAAGTTATTAATAAAATTATTATTATTATTTATTAATAATATAGTTCTAATTATATTAAAATATTTATATCATAGCTTTAATAAAATAATAATTATTACATTAATAAAATATTAATAATATATTAATAAAACATTAGTATAAGATTATTAATATAAAATAGTTAAAAAAAATTATTAAAATATATATAATAGTAAGTAAATAAATAATTTTTTATTAATATAATAATTTTTAAAAATTAAATATAAATAAAATTTTTATAAATAAGATTATATAATATTAAAAAATTATTAAAAATAGTAATATTCAAAAAAATATTAATTAAATAATTATTAATAAAAAATTATTATAAAAAAGTTTAAAATTTGAACAAATTAATTTATTATCATTAAAATTGTTACTATTAATAAAAAGATATTTTTATATTATTAATATATTAATATAATAATTATTAACAAAATAACTAATATAAAAAATATTAAATATTATTTATTGTTATAAATTATTTATTATTAAAAAATAATATAAAAATTTTTATTTTTATTATTATTTTTGTGATTATACTATTTACATATATTAATCTTTCTATTTATTATTTATTATTTATTATTTTATTATTATTTTATTTTTTACTATTTATTTAATAGCATTTATTATTATTTATTAAAATTAATTATTATGTACGTTTAATAATATTATTAGATATCATTATAACAATTTTTTATTTATTTTTATTATTATTCAATTATTTATTATTACTGGTTTTTATTGTTATTTATTATATTTAATAATAATTATTATTATTATTATTATTATTATTATATATTTTGTATGTTTAGTATTAATATTTTATTTTTATTTATTGGTTTTAATATTATTATTATTTATTGTTTTTATAACTATTATTATTTTAAGTTTTTAAAAAAATATTGAACTACATTACGCTGGTAACAGACCAAACACATTGATAGAATATACCAATTAGAATTTCAAAACATTACAATTATAACACATTACATCCTTTTTCAATTACAATTCATTCTAATTACAATTTTTTTCACTAATTACAATTCCTCCTTAGTGCAAACCTTCTTACAATCTTGGACACGTTGACGGCTTCCTTGGTACATTTCCTCCTTAGTGCGAACCTTCTTAAAAATTGGTCTCTTAGATCCACACAGTTATCGATGCTTCCATTGGGGAGCCGATCGAACCACCCTCTGGCAGCATCATCCAATGTCTGTTGGAACATCCGTCACCACACTGGCATCGGCCAATCTCCCTAAGTCGCTGCCCCGGCGAACCGGGTGACATGGTTATCTGGATCCGTGCTTCCGTTATATAGCTTGAGGTGAGGCGGGAGAATGTGCTTCGGAGCAAACTGGATGACCCGTGAAGTGAATGGCGAGCGAGGGTTTCTTTAAATGGCATCAAATCGTATTCGGCATCTTTTGTCAGATCCGTTTCGATGACCGGGCCGACTACGGTTCTTCTTGGTTCAGTTTCCTCGAACGAGAGTCGGATGGGTGTTACCCCTGGCCCGTTCTGGTCATTGTACTGAGTTATGAGGGCTTGGAGAGTGTTTAGGTGTTCTAAAGTGTCGTTGTTTTGTTGTTCGTTGTTGTCATTCCTCCGGGATCCCGAAGGACCGGACGGGGTGATTGGTGATTGGGAAGGACCCGCCATCAAATACTTTTGGTAGTTTGAAGATTAGGTCCTACGGATGGCGCCAAAATATTGATGCTAAAATCCTCCGGTAGGGCCTACGGGACAAGAACTCCTTCCACATAAGCTAGATGGCCGTAGAAGCACCTACACACAAGTAACATCACACATTAGCTCGCCCCGGATGCTATCTCAGAACCAAGCTCCGATGTGAGAGTAAGTATGGGTCGGAGACGAGGAGTCTTAAATGTAGTATTAAGTATGGTGTCAGTGTATTCAATGTGTCTGTGATAATAAATATGAGGATAATATATAGGGTACTGTGGATATTTGTAACGTTGATAGTTCATACCTCATGCCTGCAACATTTTCCGAAATGGGTGTGATCCTAACTCGCCTCTGAAATTGTTCCCTTTCCTTATTGAGCATATGCCAAGATAGTAGGTGGGTCAGGTCTATCATGACATCACTGTCATGGCACTATTCATGCCACGTCAAACCCTACTCCGGAACGGTCCGACCTGGTTCGGTTGTGCTCCGACGAGTGCCACGTGTCATGGTCTCCGGGTCATTTCCGAAACCATACACGAACAGTTACATATATGTTTGATTTTTATGTGGTCGATACGTTAAAAATGCTAATCGGTTGAATGTGTTATGAGGGTTAAATGAGTTAGACGGGAAGACCTGCCAACCTATTTAACTTTTTAACCCATGTTATGTAGTAATCATAATCCGTCAACCATTTTAAGTGAAATGTTCGTGTTTGCCTCATGTTTAAAAAAGTTAAGGTTGACAACATGACATATTTACTTGTCATGTTCGGGTTGAGGTGTGCTATCAACTCATACCCGGCACGAGTTGTCGAGTTGACATTGCTTGTTAAGACTCGCTAAGCCATGGTCAACCAAAGATTACAAGTTAAAAGATACAATAGACAGTCAATAGAATACCTTTTGCTTAACGATATGATAAAGCTCTAGAAGAAGACAATGTTGGTGAGTAGAGAAAAAAGAGTAGGCCTAATGTACCTCTCACATTTCATAAATCTTCCTCAAAATACACTTATTCTACACATTAAATTCATATTATATTTCGTACCTAAGCCTTCAATCCAAACTCACATCTGCAATATTTAACTTGAAAGCTTCTATTTACCACCTTTCCTTCACCTAATCTCTATTGTAAACATATATATACTCATGGTCGTAACTACATCTTCATCGACCTGCATCTTTCTCTCTTCGTACAATAGAAAGCACGCCGAGTGACAGATAAAATTTGCCTCATACTGCTCTCTTGCTCCATCTCATTTTCGGTTTTGTGTTGCTAGCGTCTCTCAAGGCGGAAGCTGCCACCAAGAAGTATCAGTTTGGTGTATGTCATTAATCGGCAAGATTGAGAGCCTTTTAGCGATTAATCGACCTTTTAAATATTTTTTGCAAAACCTAATATATCATGACAATGTTTTGAAATAACCATTTAGGAGGTTGTATGAACTAAATGCAACCTATCCAACGATTTTCTCTTTTAGCTATACATCTTAAATTTAACTCATTCATGATACCAATTCATACATAAAATACAAGTTTTTTCTTAAAATCAATTTGAGTTAATGGCTTTCAACTCGGCTTTTCTAGCAAGAAAACATTTGCTTTTGTCTTAAACCAGTTTAAAGTAACTGATTGAGTTGAACTCGGCTTTTCTAGCAAGAAAACATTTGCTTTTGTCTTAAACCGGTTTAAAGTAACTAATTGAGTTCAACTCGGCTTTTCTAGCAAGAAAACATTTGCTTTTGTCTTAAACCGGTTTAAACCGGTTTAACCTTAATCGATCAAGTCAATCCCGAAATTTATTTAATATGTGCAAATTGAAGTGTTGATGTTGAAACCAATGTTTTAAAACCCGATTTTTTAGTTGACCCGGTCTAGTGACCGGTTAACGGGTCAACCGGTTAAACCACCGGATTAAACCAGTTTTATGTTAAAACAAAAAACTCCCCTACATTTTATATGAACACAAAAACTACCCTACATAAAGGAACAAGTAGTAACTTATTAATCATGTACTGTATTTGTTTGTAACTTTGTATATTCATTTTACAGTACAGTTTACATAAACTCACACATTACCTCAAAACCTGATTTTAGCTATAAACACTTCTTTCTTTTATCCATCAGTCACCCTCTTTATTTTAGCTTAACAAAACACCAAAAGTAAAGATTTAGCTTAACAAAACACCAAAAGTAAAGATTCAACATATCTTTATAATCATCCACTAGAACCACCACTATCGTCACCCCACTAAGACGGATCTCCTCATCACGTCAAGGTTCAAGAAACTGAAAGTTAAATAGATGGATCTAGACTGCCTATTGATCTGATTCAATTACATACTCTGGTGATTTTTTTTTATATTTTTGTTGAACTGGCCGGTTTTCGGTCAGTGATTTGACCCGAGTCGATCAAAACCCGGCGGTTCAATCCGGTTCGAGTTTTATTTGAAACCCGGCTCACAACGGACCGATCATCACAACGGTTCCCGGTTCAACCGGTTGAAACGGTCGAGTCAAACCGGTTGCTCCATCTCATTTTCGGTTTTGTGTTGCTAGCGTCTCTCAAGGCGGAAGCTGCCACGAAGAAGTATCAGTAAATTTATGTTTTCGTCTGTAAATTTACGTTCTCGTCGGATATTTTACGTTCTCGTCATTAGTTTTTCGTTTCGTCAAAAAATTTATGTTTTCGGCCAAAAATTACGTTTTCGTCTGTAAGTTTTGGTTTGTAAATTCATGTTTTTTTCAGTATTATTATGTTTTCGTAAGTATTTTTATGTTTTCGTAAGTAACTTTACCGACGAGAACATAAATTTACTGACGAAAACGAAAACGTAAATGTACAGACCAAAACGTAAATTTACAGACGAAACCGTAAAGTTATTGGCGAAAAGGTAAAAATACTAACGACGTAAAAGTATTGACGAAAAAGTAATTTTTTTGACGAAAACGTAAATTTGTATACGAAAATGTAAAGATACAGACGAAAACGTAAATTTACCAACGAAAACATAAATTTAATGACGAAAACGTAAATATTGACGAAAACATTAAATATTGACGAAGACGTAAATTTACTGACGAAAACGTAAATTTTTTGACGAAAACGTAAATTTACAGACGAAGATTTTTGTAAAAAAATGTAAGGACTAACATTTACTGTAAATTTTTTGACGAAAACGTAAATTTACAAACGTAAATTTTTATACGTTTTTGTAAAAAAAATGTAAAAAAACTATTACAAAAATTTACTGTAATTTTTTTTTTAAATTATACGTTTTATGAAAAATATTATTTTTTTCGAAAATCAAAGTTTAAGTGGTTATTTGAACAACCGTTAATATAAGGACTAACATTGTAATAAAAACTAAACTGTTGTTAAGTTAACCTGCTAGAGCAAGTCACCGGTACACACAATATACGAAATCACAAAGTTTAATGATAATATAGGAAAAAAAAAGATGGCTACATAGAACGGTAAAAAGTGTCAAGTTAGATGCATTTTTAAGTCATTAGCCCTATACAAATCCGCCTCATATAAATTTATCACAATAATTCCATCTATTCTTACACAAAATTGCGTCTTTTTTTTGCATGACTTGAAGTGAAGCAAACACTCCAACAGAACCAAGATCATCCGATGTGGCACAAAGTCCGGGCAAGTTAGTCAAATGTTGGCCAGAGTATCTCGGCGACACGTCGCCGAGGAAAAGCACAGCTAAACGAAAAAAATACTACATCGGGGGAAAGGTGGACGTGTGGCAAGATTAATACTAAGTTAATTAACTTTGTTAACTCGCCGGTATAATTCTGACATATACGTTAACCGTGGCTCATATTTGGTTGACTGAAAACGAGTGGGACCCACGTTTTCGCTAAGGAAAGTCGATGGGGAAAGAATCCTCTTCGAACGTTCCTCATCAATGTCGTCGGGGAATCCTATCCCGATAGACATGTCGCCGGGGAAAACCCGGTATTGTCATGGGATAGTACCCATTGTTGTAGTGAAATTGCAAGTTTATAATTTGCATTTTTATCGTATAAACTTCTTTTATTTATGTTGTAAGTTGTAACATACGGAAAACTCTGAAACTTGCTTGTTGCTATCACATGACAAATAGGAAAACTAATGGAGTATATGTTTATATGTTCAATGTATTACAACGGTAGAGATCAATAATTAACAAGTACAACGGTAAAGATCAGTAATTAATAAGTCAGCTACATACAAACTATTAGTGGATCCCAACCCTAAAATTATTTCTCTCCTTTCTCATTATCAATCTACAGTATCACAATTCTCATTCCATATTACAGTAATAAAGAACATCCCTCATGTCATTATCAATATCAAGGTTAACGTTATTTTGCTTTCTAAATAGCAGATCTGATTGATTTTTTTTGCTTTCGTTAAGTTTGTTCCTTTTTTATTAAAAAAACAACAAAAGTTAATGTTTGTTATTTGTACTGCTTTTTTATTATGACAACCTTATACTTTTCAATCTTTCGCTCAATCTTACAAAATAACTAAACTCTTTTGTTTCAACTTCGTGTGTTGGTGATTTGTGCAAATGTCACAAATCCACACGGTTGTCTATTTGGTTGGATGTTTGTGCAAATGTCACAATCCACAGTTGACGTTTATGAAGAAGAATCAGAGGTTGTGCAAGGTTTTGTGGATTTGTGTTGATCTGGTTGAAGTTTAGTAAGATAATCGAAGATGCAGGGCGTTATTAATGTTTTATTTTCCATGTTTTGTTTTGTTTCTTTTCTTGTTTACTACTCCAGTTCGAGCTTTTGCTATTTCGTCGCTCGAACTGCGGGGAGTATTATGGATAAATATGGCCCGACCCGGTTTGTGGGTTTAGGGTCCATTAGGGTTTCCAGGATTTATACTCTATAAATGTCTGATGAATAAACTTGATATCTCATAGGGATTTATATTGTCTAACACAAACATGTGAGGTATTAGTGGGTGATAGTGGAGTAGATCAATGACGGTGCAACTAAAGAGGTAGAGGCATGAGGAATAATTCGCGTTTGGATAGAATACAGTGGGGTTAATATTACGGGTATAATAGTCTTTGTAAGATAATTTTATGTGTACGAATCAATCTTTTATATAATAAAAGAATTAGGTTTTTTGATAATTTTAGTGAAAAGTAGAGGTTGTAGAAAAAACAAATGGACCAATCAAATGGTTTGATTTTGACACATAAGTAAAATTGAGCGATGTGATTGCTGGAAAAAAAATCAAAATTGAATTCAATTTAGTTAAAATTAAAAAATTTGGTGGAGAAATTTGATAAAACACACAAAGATATATGTGTCAAATTTGTGAAAATAAAAACTTAAAAAAAGAGGAGGAGATTGATAAAACTTTATTGGTTTAATTTTAAATAATTTAGATGGAATTAAAAGTAAATTATAATTTTCCATATATTTTAGTAACTTTATAAAATAAACAAAATACCCCCTTAAACTTTATACCTTCTATACTTTTCATATTAAAAATACAACATATATGTTATATTAAAAAATCAACAAATCACATGATTATAAATATTTAAATAAAAACACAAATTATTGTCTATTTCTATTTTGACGCTTAACAAAGTCAAGCAATGCAATCTACGTATTAATATTAACATTAATACAAATATCAAAATGAGTCACTACAATATTCGCTTCCTTCCCTGGCCAAATTCGCGATGTTTCCCTGGCGACATGTCGCCAGGGAAGATGAATCCCTGGCGACATGTCGCCAGGGAAACCTCGCCAAGAAAGGCTGGTGCGGGATTGTTTCCCTGGCGACAAATTAGGATTTCCCTGGCGACAAGTGGGCCCCGCAAACTCTTTGGTTCAAAAATTGGTGCCACGCTGGAGTTGGTGCGGGATAGTATCCCTGGCGACATGTGTCGCCAGGGAAAATATGGCTGATTAAGGAACTTAAGTTAAACAGGTTATTAAACCTCACTTTTCCCTGGCGACATGTCGCCAGGGAAACTAGACGTTACGTTGACAAGTCAACGCCTGGCGTTGACAAGTCAATGTTCTTCTTGAGTTTCCCTGGCGACATGTCGCCAGGGAAACTAGACGTAACGTTGACAAGTCAACGCCTGGCGTTGACAAGTCAATGTTTTTCTTGAGTTTCCCTGGCGACATGTCGCCAGGGAAACTTTGCTGACTTTTTAGAAAGTCAAATGAGCCAAAGTTTCCCTGGCGACATGTCGCCAGGGAAACTTTGACATTTTTTTTTAGCTGCCTGCACAGCAGGCTGTTTCCAGATTTTTTCCGGAATTTTTCCGGAAAAAATCTACCAAAACCTGGGAATACAAATACAAAACCTGAAGATAAAAATACTAAAAATCTACCACGAATCTAGTACCAAAATACAATAACATGTAACCTCTCGATCAATACAAATACATGTCACAACTTGAGTACAAAGTTCCTAGTTACACTTATTAAACTTGCAATTCGGGGTTTACAATTATTAAACTTGCATGCTAAGGTAGGAAAAACAAGACAAGCATACTAACCATTACCACTCCCACTGGCGCCACTACCGCTGCCTCCCGTGCCACTCCCGCTAGCACCACCTGATAGAAATGCTCCGAACGCATCGGCAAACCTATCGTCACTTCTCATAAAGTTAAACACTTGAGACGCTTGTTCCAACCGTGGGTCGACGGGAGGAGGAGGAGGAATATAGTGAGCACTCCTTCTCGGCACTATCTGGCCGACACCGGGCATGTGGCCTCGCTGCTTTCCACCTCGGACGATACGGTTGATCTCGTCGTCCGTATGTTTTCCTGCAGCCTTCATCGCAAGCATCTCCTCCTAATGAAGTGACAAAAACAAACGACAGTTAGTATATTATATATTAGTCGGGTTGGTACATTTTTTATTGGCAGGAAATAGTAAAAAACCAAGGCATATCCAAAAAAAATTAATTAATTAATTAATTTAAAAAAAATACTTACATACATAACGCGGTCCGCATCGCAAGGAAAATTCCCATCCTGGTCGGTGTGCGCAATGAAGAAGTGATCAATGACAGTCGGGGGTGGCACATCAGCTTCAATTGCAGCTTGCGTCTGTACATACATAGACACGCATATATAGAATGAAGCAAATTCAAAACAAAAAATCACAACACACCAAAATATATAATCAAAGACATATATGTATGTAAATTAATTATAGAATTTCTCACCACTTGGTCTCGAAGGCGTGCCAACGATCGGGATCCCTGCCGACTCGGCGTCTTCTGCTTAGACCGGTTCTGGGAGTTCGTCTGGCATCTTTTCTCGTAATCCGGATTACTCCAAAGTGCGATCTGTTTCTCCCAGTCCTCTGAAGTAATTTCTTCTGGACGCTCGTTGCGGACTCTGTCGATATCTACCCTGCCGGTATCGATGTCTCGGACCCAATGCTTTGTCTTGAGCGTATTTTTTCGAGAATTATAACTCTTTGTAAGCATTTGATTGATGCCGCCACGTATTTCCTTCCATCTACCAGGATCACTCTTGTGTGGCGTCAAATTAAACTTAGCCTGCATTCATATACAACAAATAAAACAAACACAGAGTTAGAGTTAGAGATATAATTTATACATTATTTTGTTTATTTATTTAATGGCTTAGTCATTTATTTAATTTTTTATAATAAAAACAACTTATCCTGATAAGCATAAGATTTTTGAAAACAACTTGTTCTGATAAGCTTATCAGGACAAGCTGTTTGAAATCAGCTTATCCTGATAAGCTTATCAGGACAAGCTGTTTGAAAACAGCTTATCCTGATAAGCATATCAGAACAAGCTGTTTTCACACAGCTTGTTCTGATAAGCTTATCAAGATAAGTTGTATTCAAACAGCTTGTTCTGATAAGCATATCAGGATAAGCTGTTTGAAAACAGCTTATCCGAAAAGCTTATTACATTATTCTCATCAAATATATATTTATTTAAATTTTTTTATATTTATTCTAATTTTTTTATATATATTTAAAAAAATTTTATATGATATAAATAAATAAGATACAATTTGTATATTTATTTAAATATGTTATTTATTTATATGATATAAATAAATAAACAAATTTATTTAAATATATACACCATTAAATAAATAAACACAATAATGTTATGAACATAAAAATGATAACTGACCTCTATGTTCGCCCAAACCAATGTATCGATCTCATCAGGGACATCAGCCCAACTTGGGTAGTACAGTGGCACGAGCCTCCTGATACAATCCCCGATGTAATTAGATAAATGTTGAGCATGCGTGCCGCGAGGCCGGAAAGATTTTTCTTCAAAATCTATCGGGACAGGGCCATGCTCACCAACTTCCTCCAACAAATCGATACATCGGCTAATGCCCCGAGTCTTTCTACCGGCCGCTCTGCCGCCCAAATTTTCTTTTCTTTTGCCTTTGCCTGCAAAAATCAAGTGAGTGACAAAGTCATAAAAATTCAAGGCAAGCAACATATATATGCACCAAATTTTTGATTGTGTTACAATAATCCAAATATTCTTACCTTTATTTCTAAATAAGGCAAAACAACTGTTGCGGATGTTTGGCGTAGGAGGTTCATCCTCACCACCACCGTCACCACCGTGTGATCCTGCAACATCTGCTGACATCTGTACAAGTACAATTAGCATAACATAGACAAATTCATGAACAAAATAATATAAGCATGCACAAATCCAAATACAACACATCCAAATAAATATACACATTTAAAAAATCCACAACAATTAGATTCATTAATTCAAACAAATAAGTGTCTTTTACAAGTTACAACTAAAGGTCAATCTTCTTCTTCACTAGAATAAACTCTGTCTTCACCATCATCATCATTCACACGTTCTTCATCACTTAAATCATGAGGGACGTCTTCATCATCAGTAATACCATCGTCTTCATCATCAACATCAATGATATTTCGCGGTGCATCAACCTCCGTTTTGTGGCCATCTATATTCAAGGTCACATCACCCAAGTCATTCAAATCAGTGGAAAGTGGTAGATTAGATGAGTTGTCGAAATGTATAATATCAGGAACGGCATCTGACACTATGACACCCCCGTTGGAAAACTTTTTATGATTAACATGTTCAACGACCTTCCAGTTGGGTTTGTTCTGATCTTCAATGTAGAAGACTTGTTTGACTTGTGTTGCGAGAATGTATTGTTCATCTTTCCAATACTCAGCTCTTGTGTCGGTGAGTTGAGTCATGTTGTTTCTATAGATAAGACGTTTTTTACGTAACATTGGGCGAGTGTCGAACCACTTAACTTTGAACAACACAACACTGAACGACAAATAACGAAACACGAGGATCTGTTGAAGCTGACCATAAGCCATTGTGTTCTCAAGGCCAGGCGCACAAATGCCGCTGTTTTGAGTTGTACGACGTTCATCGCGACTGTGCACGACATACCTCACACGGTCGACTATGCAAGAGTTTATTGAGATTGGATGTGGTGATGGTCCACAAGCCAAAGCGAATAACTCGCTGGTCTGGATAACCTCTGGGTCTTTGTCATTGTCTACGTGACGTTGACGGATCTATGAGGAATAAAGGATTAGGTACAGAAAACTATTTATAATATTATTATTTTTTTACAGGTAAGTACACAAGATAAGTCTAAGTTTACCATTTTCCCAAACCACGCGGAGAATTCTTTTTTCTCGTCTTTGTCAGGATATAATCTGAAAAACGTTCATGGTATTAGAATAAGTCGCTATTGTTAAGAAAAAGAAGTTTCAAAATAAAATAAAAAACGCGTACCTCTTGAACTCAGAAATATACTTGTCGATTTCAGGACTGTTGTTTAGTACATACCATTCCACTTTCTTGAACTCTTGATAAGGGAACGGAATATACGACTTTTTCCCAAGCGGGTTACATACCGATCGGAACACCTGAAACTGACACGTTGGGGGAGGGGGGTCCACATTACGGTCGAGACGATTAAATTTAGTGGTAACATCATCCCGAAAATACTTAGAACAGAAAGTCAATGCTTCTTGTGCAACATAACCCTCCGCAATCGAACCTTCTGGCTTAGCTTTATTTCGTACAAAACCTTTTAGCTCTTTCATGTATCTTTCAAATGGATACATCCACCGGGGGCAGATAGGCCCGCCTTCAATGGCCTCATCAGGTAAATGGATAACCAAGTGAACCATAATGTCAAAGAAATCAGGAGGATATATGAGCTCAAGATCGCACAAAATGTCAACCACCTTTTTTACAGCAGTCAACATGTCATCCACCATTAAAGTTTCAGAGCAGAGTTGCTTAAACAAGTTACATAGGTCGATCAGTGGTCTTGCAATCTCAGCAGGCAAGTATTCCTGAAGTGCGAAAGGAAGTAAACGTTGCATCATTATATGACAGTCATGAGACTTCATGCCCGTTATATTGGTATCGTTATCGGTCACTTTGTGCTTGAAGTTGGATCCGAACCCATCTGGTAGTTTAACACTCTTGATGTACTGACAAAACTTTTTCCTGTTCTCTGGTGTGAAGGAATACGAAGCCTGAGGCTTCTTGCACTTCCCGGTTTTACTTTGGGTGAGCCACAAGCTTTTTCGAATGCCCAACTTTTCCAAGTATTGTCTTGCCTTGACAGTGTCTTTAGATTTGTCATTCATCAACAAAGTGTTCAGGATGGCCTCCAACACATTTTTTTCGATATGCATGATGTCTAAATTGTGTCTTAGTGAAAGAAAAGGCCAATACTCAAGCTCGTAAAAAATAGACCGTTTAGACCAGTTAGGCTCAACACGAAAATTGCGTGTTATCTTCACACCCCCAAAATTCTTATGTTTACCGGGCAGTCGATTTGGCAGTGAAGCGTGTTGCTCGTCAATCTGGTCCATGGTAAATTTTCTAGGACGGGGCTGGTGTTCGGGTTTACCATTGAATAAACGTGAAGTCCTGGATTTATGGCGGGGCGGTAAGAATCTTTTGTGGCCAACATAAGCTATTTTGCTTGCCACATGAAGAGATGGAGTGTCGTCATTACATGTAGGGCAAGCATTGTAACCTTGCCCACTATACCCAGACAAACTACTTCGAGCCGGAAAATCATTGATGGTCCATAAAAGCATCGCTCTCATGGTGAATGCCTCGCCTGTAGCTTGGTCTATAGTACTCACACCATCCCATAAAAGTTTTAGATCATCAATTAAAGGTCTCAAGTAAACATCAATGTCCTTGCCCGGGGATTTAGGGCCAGGAATTAACAGCGTCAGCATTAAATAACTCTCTTTCATACACAACCACGGAGGCAGGTTGTATGTTGTCAATATCATCGGCCACATGCTTTAAGTCTGACTAAGGTTGCCGAATGGATTGAAACCATCAGCAGCCAACCCTAATCGAACATTTCTTGGTTCTGCTGCAAAATCACCATACTTGGCATCAAATTTCTTCCAAGCCGCACCATCACACGGGTGTTGCATCTTACCGGGCTCCGTACACTTTCCAGTAGCATGCCAAATCATATCCTTTGCACTTTTACTAGACTTGTACAAACGTTGTAGTCTAGGAATGATCGGAAAGTAACGCAGCACCTTCTTAGGAACTTTCTTCCCCGGCGTGTTAGTGTCTTTCCATCTACTTGTATTACACACCGGACAGAAATCCAAATCGGCGTATCCTTCCCGAAATAAGCAACAATCGTGTTCACAAGCATGTATCGAATCGTACCCTAACCCGATCGTTTTAAATGTCTTCTTTATTGCATAGTATGACGGTGGGAGCTTGAATCCTCTGCTTGGGGGAAAGATAGTTTGGAACCACTCTAGAATATCATTGAATATGGTATCGGTGATTTTACCTTTGGCCTTATAATGTGTAAACTTTGCCATGAAGTCTAATCGAGTCGCTTCTACACAACCAGGGTACAGCGGCTCATTGGCACTGCAATATAACTCTTCAAACTCGTTAGCTTGAGTCCGTCTGTTACTTGAGTTGGGAGGAGGTGGAGGAGGAATATAGTCCGGAGGCATATAGGTAAGGTCATCAAGTAACGATGTCATGTCAGTTATAAAAGGTTGTCTTGTGTTATCTATTATTGGCAGTGGTGGCGGTGGTGGTGGTGGTGGAGGAGGTGTAGGTGTAGGAGGAGCCGGTTCACCATGGTGTACCCATGTTGTATAACTGTTTTCAAACCCGGACTTCATAACGTGGTTCGAAAGAAGGTCAATATCTACCAGGAGTCTTGTTCGACAACGCTTGCATAGACATGGTATCTCATTCAAACGATTCACAAACTTCCTAGAATGCTTGACAAAATTGGCAAGACCCAATATATATTCTGGCTGATGACGCTCTAACCGTGTCCAACTCTTATCAATGAGTACCATAACTGTGTTTTAACGATACATTTAGTTATTATATGCAACTTAATTAACACAAGGAATTTTAAAAATTAATTATTATATATTTCATAAATAATAATATGTATTATATCAAATTATAAAAAATAATTATAAAATATATAATTATTATTTATAAAGTATATAATTATATAATAATATTTATTATAAGATATAATTATCAAGTATAGAAAATAGTATGTTCACCTAGCGCAACTATGGAAGGCAATCCTAACCCACCCTTTGAATGTTTCGTCTCATATATGAATGCGTATAACCGATTTACTATTTGAGAAAATTTCGGCAGCATTTCCCCTCAACTCCCCAAATACGTGTTTAAAGACATATTCGTAGGAGTAAAGGAGAAACACTGTCGAAATCATCTCAAATACTAAATCGGTTATACGCATTCATATCCTAAATGAGACAAAACATTCAAAAAGCAGTTCCAAACAGGGGACTTTCCGAAGTTAATTCCTAATAAATTAACTTCGGACGGGTTTTCTATAGGTTGATCAATTTCAGACGGGAATTTTCCGAAATTAATCGCTAAAATCCTAAAACATTCCTAAGGCTTAGTCCAATAAAACATTTATATCATATAATAAAAACATCATATTCTGATAAGCTTATCAGAATAAGCTGTTTGAAAACAGCTTATCCCGATAAGCTTATCAGAATAAGCTGTTTTCAAACAGCTTATTCTGATAAGCTTATTAGAATAAGTTGTTTGATAACAGCTTATCCCGATAAGCTTATCAAAGTAAGCTGTTTGAAAACAGCTTATTCTGATAAGCTTATAAGGATAAGCAGTTTATTCTGATAAGCTTATAAGGATAAGCTGTTTTTAAACAGCGTATTCTGATAAGCTTATCAGGATAAGCTGGTATCAAACAGCTTATCCTGATAAGCTTATTAGGATAAGCTGTTATCAAACAGCTTATTCTGATAAGCCAGGTTAACCTGTTTGAAATCAGCTTATCCAAAAAAGATTATTAGAATTTATTCTCATCAAATAGGTAACATAAGGAGTGTTTGGATTTACGTTTAAAAAAATTAACAAGCTTAAACATCCCGGACGACATGTCGCCAGGGAATCTAAAAAAACTAAAAAAAAACAATATGTATTATCAATTACAATTAAAAGTTAAAAAACATACCTTTAAATAGTGGTCGGGTCTCGGCTGTGGTCAGGGCGCGGGTGTGGTCGGGGCTCGGCTGCGGTCGGGTCTCGGCTGTGGTCGGGCTCGGCTACGGTTGGGACTCGGCTGCGGTGACCGGATATGTAAAAACAAAACCAAATATACTATCAATTATGATATAAGTTATATAAAAAATCAATTACAATATAAATTATAAAAAAAATTATATAAAAAAAACCTTAACAATTACAATATAAATTATATAAAAAACCTTAATATATATTGCGGTGGTGGTGGTGCCGGTGAATGTAGATGGCGTGGTGGTGGTGTTGGCGACTGGAGATGGTGGTGAGTGGTGGTGAGTGCACGTGTGCAGGTGTGGAGGAGAGTGATGGTGAGTGGTGGTGGTGAGTGGTGGTGGTGGTGAAAAGGCAGCGATCGGGATGTGGAGGAGAGTGGTGGTGGTGGTGATACAGCAGCAACGCGAAGAAGAAGGAGATGTTTTTTTTTGTTAAGTGTTCTGAGAAAAGATAAGGTATCTGGTAAATAAAGCGCTTTTTTTTCCCCGGCGACAATCCCTGGCGACATGTCGCCAGGGATACTTTTGACTTTTGTCGTTTAGCCAAAAGCGCGCGTTATTGAAACATTTTGGAGGGCTGTGACGAAGTTTCCCTGGCGACATGTCGCCAGGGATACCTTTGACTTTTCAACGCATATGCACGTACCTATAACTTTTGTCGTGTCTCCCAAACCTTCCCTGGCGACATGTCGCCAGGGAAACTTGGCTGACTTTTTAGAAAGTCAAGTGAGCCCAATTTTCCCTGGCGACATGTCGCCAGGGAAACTTGGCTGACTTTTTAGAAAGTCAAGTGAGCACACGTTTCCCTGACGACATGTCGCCAGGGATAGTTTCCCTGGTGACATGTCGCCAGGGATAGTCAAAAATGTCGCAAGGGATAATTTTTGTGAAAATAAAGTTTCTTGTTACTTATGTATTATTATAATTAGTAATAAAATAATAATAATTATTACTATTATTTATGAAATAATAATTATTATTATTACAATTTATAAAATAACTATTATTATTTATAGATTAACTATATCATCCCGGTCAGTTTAATTTCTAAATTCATTCCGATTTATTCCGTTTAGTTTCTCGATTTATTCTAATTCGGTAACCATTTAACATCTAACGTTTAACAAATGCATACCGACTCATCCATTGAACATCTAACATGTAACCAAGACATGGCGAGTCATCCATTGAACATCTAACGTGTAACCAAGACATGCCGACTCATTTATTGAACATCTAACGTGTAACCAACACATACCGACTCATCCATTAAACATCTAACGTTTAACAAATGCATACCGACTCATCCATTTAACATCTAACGTGTAACTAAGACATGCCGACTCAATTATTGAATATCTAACATGTAACAACACATGTCGAGTCGTCCATTGAACATCCAACGTATAACAAATGCATACCGACTCATCCATTGAACATCTAACGTGTAACCAAGACATGCCGGGTCATCCATTGAACATCTAACGTGTAACCAAGACATGCCGACTCATCCATTCAACATCTAATGTTTAACAAATGCATACCGACTCATCCATTGAACATCTAACGTCTAACCAAGACATACCGACTCATCCATTGAACATCTAACGTCTAACCAAGACATGCCGACTCATTTATTGAACATCTAACGTGTAACCAACACATGTCGAGTCGTCCATTGAACATCTAACGTCTAACCAAGCTTGGTTACATGTTCTTCATTCTCACACAACATCCCGTCCGCTATCACTTCACTAAACTGAGAAGCATATGTCATAACGTTCTGAGTGAAAGTTGAGACAACTGGCAACCAACCTGATAAGCAATTATTGAACATCTAACGTGTAACCAACACATGTCGAGTCGTCCATTGAACATCTAACGTCTAACCAATCTTGGTTACATGTTTTTCATTCTCACACAACATCCCGTCCGCTATCACTTCACTAAACTGAGAAGCATATGTCATAACGTTCTGAGTGAAAGTTGAGACAACTGGCAACCAACCTGATAAGCAATTATTGAACATCTAACATGTAACCAACACATGTCGAGTCGTCCATTGAACATCTAACGTCTAACCAAGCTTGGTTACATGTTCTTCATTCTCACACAACATCCCGTCCGCTATCACTTTACTAAACTGAGAAGCATATGTCATAACGTTCTGAGTGAAAGTTGAGACAACTGGCAACCAACCTGAGAAGCAATTATTGAACATCTAACATGTAACCAACACATGTCGAGTCGTCCATTGAACATCCAACGTATAACCATAACAAACCGGATCATCCATTGAACATCAAACGTATAACCATAACAAACCGGGTCATCCATGGAACATCCAACGTTTAACTATTGGCGGGAAAACGTTGGCGGGAAAACATTGGCGGGAAAATGTTAACCATTTCCCTCACTTTTTGACCATAAAAGGATTCACACACACTTATCATCAGCAGATCACACACACACACACACTTATCATCTCCTACCAAACTCACCACCACCACCACCTGATTTGGTAGCAGATGGATCCCCGTGAAGCTTATAAGTGTACATGTAGAAAGGGATATATTGTGTTGAGACAGTCACATCAACCTCATAGCTTTGGTAAACTCTACTATGCATGTCCTTTTTCGAAGGTAAACAATCAAATGTTTTAGTTATGTAATACGTGTGATTATTAAATGACATGTCATGTTATTTGTTTACTTTGTAACAGCCAAAAACAAATGATTATGGATGTAAATATTTTAAATGGAAGGATGATTTTGATCTCGAACTCCGTATAAGATCTTCCCCTGGATCTTCAACACCTCAAGGTTCACATCCAAGTTCTTCTACAGGTCCTTCTCAATCTGCACCCACTGAGTGCTCAAATTGCAAGATCAAAGATCTAAAGATAAAGATGTTAGAGGCAAGACTAGAAATGGAAAGGCATCCTGAAGACCACGCATGTCAATCGGCTGCAATACTTCATGAGCTTTTAAATGAAATGGAAAATCTTAGCATTGAGTAGTAATCGGCTGCACTACTTCACGAACTTTAAGTTGATTAGTAATGTTTGTTTTTAAGTTTTCCATTTGATTCCACAAGGGCTATGTATAATATTATGAATAAATAAATGTTTGTTTTATAAATGTCTCATTTTTATTATATAAACGTCGCAAAAATTAAATAACATCGGATCGATAGTTAATATAATAATTATTTGGAATAAATAAATATTTGTTTTATAAGTGTCTCATTTTTATTATATAAACGTCGCAAAAATTAAATAACATCGGATCGATAGTTAAAATAATAATTAACAAGCAAAAACAAAATAAATATATGTCAGGGAGTTTCCCTGGCGACATGTCGCCAGGGAAACATTTGGGATTTGGCGGGTAAAAGCCCGCCACACATTCTTGACATGTAATTAAACATTTGTGTTTAATTTTGAAACTAATCACAAATGGCAACGGTTTCCCTGGCGACTTGTCGCCAGGGATAATCTTGACATGTAATTAGCAAACATACTTTTTGTTAAATACGATGGACGAGTTTTCCCTGGCGACATGTCGCCAGGGATAAGTTGGTCAAAGTTTGACTAGGTTTTCCCTGGCGACATGTCGCCAGGGAAACCTTGGAGGGAAAATTTCGCGCTCTTTCACTTGGTATCTGATTTTGGACCGATTATCCCTGGCGACATGTCGCCAGGGAAACCCTAGTCAAACTTTGACCAAAAAGTAAATCTACTTTACCGCCACGTCAGCGTTGTCGCCAGGGAAAAGGGGTTATCCCTGGCGACATTGTGTCGCCAGGGAAACCCCCGTCATCTGTTCTCAACTTTCTTGTAGTGAGTGTCGGACCTCAGACATCGGTGTGAGATGAAAATAAATAAACGAGATTATACATATACAACAACATATATTTTTTCAACGTCGTTATGTGTTACTAAACACACAATTTCTAGAAAATGATAGCTAACATTTTAGTTAAACAAATTTAAATCCGTTGTGCAACAAATATTTATACAAAATATCAATTAATATGTCATGTAAAACTTGTGGGTTCATGTGCTTATAAAATAATATTAAGCATTACAAAATTATGAATTTGTAATTTGTGTAAGTGTAAGGTTGATGTAAATGGTTTGTTGATTAATAATTAAGATATAACTATTTATAATAAAAATATTGAAAGTAAAAATTCGAAAAATAAAAATTGAGATGAGTTTATATTAATTCACACAAAGCACAGTAAAAAAAATAACATAATAAACCATATAAACATAATCAAACATATAAACATTAGATATTTTAAAAAATATATATAATATACATAAAATTACAATAATAAAATTATTACTTAATTTATCCTTTATATTTTTAGGGATTTGCTAATAGCAGCCCTAAGGGTTGTTGATAGCCATAAATTCTATACAATTAAAAAAGGCAATATCTAGCTTGATTCTATCATCCGGTTTTATAATCCTAATTTTTCTCACTAATTATTCTCCTAATAACTTTCAAAATATCTTGCCATTGATTACAAATAATTCACGTTTATGAACAAAGCAAAAGTCAAGCAAAACTCATTTACCATAAAAGTCAAACAAAACTCACTTTATGATCATAACCGTAGTAAACATGTATCCAGTTTTAACACACATAATGAAAAAAATGAAAGACAAACGTCCATCGATTAAGTAGGATAAAGTTGTCTAGTGCTTCAAATGAAATATCGGATTTAACCCCACATTATGTGGCAAACATCTCTTCTTCGCTTGTGACATATCGGTAGCTTCATCTTCGGCGATGACAAATTTTTCCTTCCACGGGCATTTCGGTCTTGTATGTCCTCGTTGTTTGCATAAAGAACATTTATTTTTCAACTTGCCCGCCACTTCGTTTCCACCCTTAATGCGATGTTTTCTTGGACGACCTTTTGGCCTTGATCCTGGAGGACAACCAATCTCATCTTGTTCGTCTGACAAGTTGTCCAAGAGAATGTCGTCATGGTTTATAGCTGTCTCGTCCATTGATACGTCATTTATCTCGCTAATCCTTTGTAATGAATCTAAACACCAACGAAGAGGCAAGTAAACCATAGGCATCTTGAAACAATCTGTGTGGAGCAGTACCCGACATATAAGACGACAAAGTATTCCCCAAAATTCAAAGTTCTTGCAACTACACATGATAATATTTCCATCCCAAAAGACTTTGTGAGTTTTAGTACTACTTCCTTCATCATAATATCGGATAAGAAACTCATCGCCATCAACATGAATAACCGAATATCGACTAGCTCTTTCAAATTCTTCTTGAAACTTTTTAAAGGCAAACGGTGTGAAAGCTTGAAAAGCTTGTTCTTCCAATGGCGACTTTGTCTTCAAAGAAGTATGTCTTAGTGTAGCTAGCATCTTATCATGCATTTCTACATTTTCTATTTCTGCAATAGCGAGATCCACCTAAAAGAGTGACAACTTACATGATAAGTTATATATTACACATTCACGGATAAAGTTTTGCAATAACACATGACGTTAACATAAAGTTATATATTACACATTCAAATATAAAGTTATACTATTACACATTCAAAGATAAGTTACTGTATGTCTTTTGTTTAACATAAGTTACTGTATGTCTTGTAACATATATAAGCGAAGTCTTGTAACATATTTTCATGACCGAATTTTCTTAATTTAGAAAAGTAAATGTGTTCAAGTTGTACCTGTTTAACAAAGTCTTGCAAACTTGTATCAACAGAAACAAATCTTTTAATGAATGCGTTTATGCTCTCTGATCTACTAGTAGATGTCATCCCTCCAAAGAAGTAGTTGCGAAGATAAGTTGGTGCCCAATACTTCCTAATTTTGTACAAACCTTGTACATGATTATTGTTTTGCAAATTATACTTTGCGAGTACCGAAGACCAGCTATGCTCAAACTCTTCGATAGAAGTCATTCTATAAAGCATATAAAAATCACTACACCAGCTTTGGTAATCGGTACGTAGAAGAGCTGAAAACCAACAACTAAATTTTGAAGTTATGTGCCATATACAAAAGCTATGTTTTGTGGTTGGCATTTCAATCGAGATAGCCTCCGACATCCATGGATCTTGATCAGTTATAATAGTTTTGGGTGGTTTTCTCATCATAGTAACAAAGGTCTGTATTGAAACAAATAAGAGTATAAAATTAGCAAATTTACATCATAAGATTATGCCATAACTGAAACTCATACCTTCATCAGCCATCTAAAGGTATGCACGGTTTCATTACGAAGAAGTGCACTTCCAAATAAAACGGTCTTGCCATGGTTGTTGATGCCAACAAACAATGCACAAGGCATGTCGTATGCATTGACCTTGTAAGTCGTATCGAACACAACCACATCACCATACTTCTCGTACCATTCGAAACTTTTAGGATGACACCAAAATATGCTTTCTAGTCTTTTTTGTTCATCCACAGTATACACATATTTAAAGTTACTATCTTTTTGCTTTGAAGATCTCATATAGTGTATGAGGGTCATTGCGTCACTAGCTCCAAGCATCTTCCTCTTTTTAGTAAATAAATTGCGAATATCCTTGTCAAGGAATGACAGATACCCATGCTTCACATTTTTAAAGAGCTCCATTACGCGGATAATCTCGCGAACTTTAAGTCCAGCCTCCTTGTATAACAAAATCTTTTGCTCGTCCTCGGGACTGATAATGCGATTAACAGGGAGAAAGCGCATTTGCTCATGTGATAGCAGTTCGTGATTATGATCCTTTATGAACTTTGTGACATGCCATTCTTCAAGGAATATATCGAAGCTCCTTTTTAAAGTCACACGCATATGAACGTTGCACCCACATTTTTGTGAGCCCCTGTTTCTTTGATTTTTGGAAATATCAGTCGTTTTTTTTCGCGCTGTTCCTCCACGATGACATACTATATCGCGTCTTACTGACTTGTCTTTTCTTTTATCGGAGCGGTCCTTGCGAACTGTATATCCATGTTGATTAGCATACGTTTGATAGAAAATATGTGCCTCCTCTAAACTTGAGAATGTTTGACCAATAAAAGGTTCATAATTTGGTGGTTGGTGAGTCAAAGTTCCGCCATCATCTTCACCGGGTGGCTCATTTAAATCCAACATTATTGATGAATCTATAATACGTGTAAAATATGCATCAGGAATTATTATACAATTACACTTGAAAGCTACCTCTAAGAAAGTAATGATAATTTTCTAGTTGTGTTACTTAGACAATTAAACAAACAAGTAATAATGACATAAGAGAAAATGCATGTAGAAAATTAGAAAAAAATATTCATGGCACTTTAAATAATCAGTAAGATCCATGACAAGAACATTTATATTATAGTGTATAATCATTACAGTAAGCATAACATTTTACCTTAAGAAGATGATGATATGAGATACAAGAAGATGATGATATGAGATACACCAGGAAAATGAACTCAACATAAGAAGATAATAAAGGAGAAGAATGGAGGGAAAAGAAACATAAGGGCGGGAAGCAAATATATGGTAAATGAGTTTTGCTTGACTTTTGCTTTGTTCATAAACGTGAATTATTTGTAATCAATGGCAAGATATTTTGAAAGATTAGGAGAATAATTAGTGAGAGAAATTAGGATTATAAAACCGGATGATAGAATCAAGCTAGACATTGCCTTTTTTAATTGTATAGAATTTATTGTTATCAACAACCCTTAGGGCTGCTATTAGCAAATCCCATATTTTTAAATCTCGTGCGTGCACGGGAATTAAAACTAGTGTTACAATATGTAAATATCATCTCCCATTAAAAAAACAACCGACTTTTAAATATTGATTTCCTTATATTTCCTTATAAAACTTTTATTTGTATCCATATTTACATAACGATCTCTTTCTTTTATATTTACCAAGTAACTTTCCAATTACCAAAATTATATCAGAGCTTCCATGTCCTATATGGTAATGCTTCAACTTTTCTTGGTCAATATGATTGTGAAAAAACATGAAATTTTCAAAAGTTTTAAATTTAACAAAATTGATGGCGTGTTTAATCGGGAAAAAATGATGCATAGACCTAATTGGTATGTCTAAAGAGAGCCTTAATCACAGGATTGAGACAAGTGTCGCAATGAAAGGTTAAGATGAAAAAAGAGAAAATATGAAATTATATGTCCCCTGCATTTCACCAATCACAACCCGACACGTAAACTTAGGTCTGTTTTTATGCCTTCTTATTAGGTCCTTATATCAACACTCTTAATTGGGAAAATCTTAAGAAGTGTTGAAATAATGAAACACAAAAAAAGTTCAACGTATACTATCATTTTAGTATAAAGAGTAAATTACACCCTTCGTTCTTGTGGTTTACGTTGACCGACAAGGTTCATCCCTTGAGCACAAAAAATGCACCACTCGTCCTTAAGTGAGAATCGTAATATAGCGTTGGTCCCTCTCATTTTATGACCCCACTAACTGATGTTTTGTTCCTATCCATTAAGGGTATTTTGGTATTTTCTCAAATTTATTTCTTTTTAATATTTGTTCAACGTGATCTTCAACATCACCTTTATGTTTTATAAGTTATCTTTCTTTCTCTACTAAAATTTTTAATTGCATCAAAACCGTCATTGGAAATTTTCACATCCACAAATTTTTAAAAACAAGACAACCACAACAAACTCGTCATAAAGAAATATACATACCAAAACATAAAACTACTTTATATTATCAACATGTGAATAATTCTTGGATATTTAGTGAAAAGATATACAATTAAAAAATAAGTGGATGAAATTAACACTTATTGACAAAATTATAAAATGAATATTAATTGCTATATGTAATTTTGTAAATAGTGAAAGAAGTTAACATTGACCAACAACAGCTCTAAAATAAAGAAGTTTAATAAGTTGATTCTTTTTCCAATGTTCAAACAGAAGCTTCTTATATGATCTGTTGGCATCATCGTGTAGATCTAACGCTAACACTTTCAGGCTTGCAACGACCGACTCATCACCACCATGTAGATATGCTGATGGTTGTTGTTGTTGAATATGTAAGAAATGCAACTCTACTTCTGATTTTAGGTCGGCTTATTCTCATTCTTGTTATACCCAGATCTAAAAACTGAGATATATGAGTTAAGGACTCGAGATGGCCACGATGGCCCATGGTCGTGGTTCTAGAGAAGCCCCGTTATTATTGTGACTGGTGGTCGCCCACAAGGATTCGATGTTGGTAGTAAACAATGGGTTTGATTTGAACTGTTGATGTTGATATAGTTTAATTTAATATAATATGTGATTTTTATGTGTGCATGTGACATATAAGTTGGATTTGCATAAATCATTTGGCCGATGGTGGTCGAATTTTGTTGGTGGTGTGAGGCGCATGTGGGAGAGTGGTGGATTGTAGGAGCAGTGGGGATGTTAATGATCTAAAAGACTGATGAACAAAGAATATAAAGAAGAGATGTTGGAAAAAGATCAAAATACCTCTAATGGATAGGAGAATAACATCAGTTAGTGGGGTCATAAAAAGGGAGGGACCATAACTACATTACGTTTCTCACTTAAGGACGAGTGGTGCATTTTTTGGTCAAGGGACGAACCTTGTCGGTCAACGTAAACCACAAGGACGAACGGTGTAATTTACTCTAGTATAAACTCAATCAACCAATCACACTCACTTATTTTTTTATCTTACAAAAAAAAGTCATTTTAAAAAATACATATTTTACAAACCGTTAATCGTTACGCAAAACAAATCATATTATCGTGACGAGAATTAAATTATTAAGTTATCTTTCTATCAAGGGGCACATGTATATACACTTTGGACGAACGTTTTTTGAGAAATTCATATATGATTCGTAACACGAATCATATACGATTTTGGAGAATCATATATGATCCGTGATACGTATCATATATGATTTTCTCAAAAAAAAGCGTCAAAATTATATACATGTGCCATCGATAGAAAGATGATTTAATTCTCGTTGTAATGGTGTATTTTTTGTCACTCGGCGATTTACCATTTGTGAGATATTTAATTTTTAATAAAAAGGTAGAAAGTTAGTTTGAATGAATGTGATTGGTTGATGTGGTATATGATATGATAAGATAAGAAAATGAGAATGATCCATAAAAAAATTACAAAGAATTTTTACAAATGACTTGTCATCAATGATAATGATGTTAACAAATTATCTCTCTTACTTTTAGATCTTCATCTTCCAATAAATGCATGCCAAATTTTTTTGTGAATTTGTTTGTGTAAATCTTTTGTGGATATAGCATACCTCGATAAGATAAGATATTATAAGATAAGATAAGATAGGATAACATAGAATAAGATAAGATATGATATGATATGATAGGATAAGATATGATAGGATATAATAAGATAAGATAAAATAAAATAAGATAAGATAAGACAAGATATGATAGGATATGTTAGGATAGGATATGATATGATATGATAAGATAAAATAAGAAAAGATAAGATAGGATAAGATATGATAAGATAGGATATGATAGGATATGATAGAATAAGATAAGATAAAATATTTATAATAAAATGTTTGGATAAGATAAAATATTTATAAATAAAATGTTTAATTTTCTTAGCAGTTTCTTTACCAACCCTGTTTTTAGGCGGCTGATTATATATTATAAATTTTTTTTAACGAAACTTAAACCTGGAACACCAAGAAACCCTTACCAGATATCTTGATGTGATGCCAAACTTTGTAAGGAACTTAGTGATAAAATACTCAAAAATCATCTTTCTGATTGCATTGAAAGAGCAGCAAATGAAATATGAAGCTAAGCACAATTGAAACAAAGACTTGTTGAGTTTAGACTCTAAAGTTTAGAGGTGTGTAGTGCTAATCTATAGATAATGTCATCGATGTTAGATAATAAAATGGCCCAAACCCGACTTGTGGGTTTAGGGTTTCTAAAATGTTCTGTGTATTAGTATAAATACACATCAATAATACAGGTTGGTATCAGTAGGTTCGATCCTAACTTTGAAGGAGTCTTAATAGTCAGTAGTATTTTTTGAAGGAGTCTTAATATAGTCAGTAGTATTTTTCCGAGAAGTTACGAAAGTTGTGGCTTAGCAATTTTTTCAATCCCATCAGTATATGCTAAGCGGTACAAGTTTAGTTATTATTTAGGAAAACTTGATAAATTATGACCCATAAGTCTAAATAATTGAATGGCAAAGATACTCAGATTTCTTTTATGTTTACTCCTAACATTGATATTTTTTAAAAATTCATTCAAAAACTCTACTATATAAGAGACTATATTACAACTTCGTTTATTCTTTTCTTAATTTATAGTTGATGAAATGAATAACCAAATTATCGTAAGTATTTGCTCAAAAAAAATTTATCGCGAGTACAATTGTTCGTCACAATAAAATCCCATTGCTATATACAAGTAATTGTCTATTATGTAATAATATTTCAAATTATAAAATTTAACCATTTGTATATTTAATACTTTTATAATTATATTACATACACTGTAGTTATGTAAGTGTAACTTTGTATCCGTAATATTCCATATATGTAATTATATTAAATACAATTAAATTTGACAATAATTTCTAGTACATATGAACAAAGAATCATTTACGTTAGCCATACTAAACCAAACAGATTGTTGACTACGTGCTTCCCTTATCCGGTGCAACGAGTAAGTGTTTTATATAGAAACTCTCGTTACGTTGTACTGTTATACTGTTTTTTTAGCATATAATTTTTTTCATTTTCTTGCGTATATCATGCATGTATGTGGTATCAGGGAGGAAATCAGATGAGTTTTCACGGGTGCCAAAAATTTTACAAAAAATTTCAATGTATTATTTAATTTTGAGATAAACGTCAATTTATTTAAATACATGTCAAAAAACACTTGATCCATTTAAATATGTTTTTTAGTATTACAGTTTTAAATAATCGTCGATTTTAGTCGTAGTTTCGGTCATGCCTAATATCATGTACCATAAGAGCGGATCGAGTTGTTTGGAGTATGGGGTTGGTGGGATTGCTATTGATTTTTTTTTTTAATGTATTTTGTAATGGTAATTTATTACTAGCAAAGTGCTAGAATTTTAAGAAATTCTTAAATTCAAATGACTAAAAAATAAATCTTAAATTCAAGTTGACTTCCTTCTATGTTTATTTTATTCTAAAAGAATAAATCTTAATTTCAAAGAATTTAAGTTAAAACTTAAAACTATTTGAATTGTTTGAAACAGAATATAATAATTGCCAACTAATGAGGCCAGGACCATGCCTTTAACATGCAAATTAAAGGTTAAATTATTCATGACCCTATATATTAGCATGCTATATAGATATGAAGCAAGTACTAAGACACAAACACATATTTACAGAAACTACAAAGCAGCAACAAATTTGTAGGTTCTAAATGGCTCCAAGCTTCAACGATGAAAATTCACTCTTCAACTTCGTCGTGAAAGGCGGAAATGGTGTTAAAGGTCTGGTGGACTCGGGCCTCACAGAGGTACCAGGTCAATACATCCAACCACCCCACCATCGCATCAACAAGCAAAACGCAACCGTGTCACTTGAAAACATGACCATTGATCTATCAGAGCTTGATGGTCCTAACCATGACCAAGTGGTCAAGTCCATTGCCCATGCTGCTGAAAATCTTGGCTTCTTCCAGGTGGTGAACCATGGTGTTCCAATAGAGCTCCTGGAGTCACTTAAGGCATCGGCTCACCAGTTTTTCAACCAACCATCTGAAAAGAAGGCTGTGTATCTCAAGGGAGTGAGCTCTAGTCCTATGGTCAAGTATGGGACGAGCTTTGTTCCTGAGAAAGAGAAGGCTTTGGAGTGGAAAGACTATATTAGCATGATATATACCAATGATGTCGATGCTCTCGAGTTTTGGCCTAATGAATGCAAGTAAGAATCATAAACTACTTGCATAATCTATGATTTGTTTTGTTACATATTTGACCCATATGCGTATACCATTTTTATGTTCTTATTTTATAGGGAAGTGGCACTTGAGTACATAAAAACATCGATTGAGATGGTGAAAAGGCTATTGCACGCACTCATGGATAACCTAGGAGTTAAACTAGACGACTCAAGGCTTGATGCACTTATGGGTTTAAGGATGGTCAACATGAACTTCTACCCAACCTGTCCTAACCCTGATTTGACTGTTGGTGTTGGGAGGCATTCTGACATGGGCACGCTAACGGTGCTTCTACAAGATGGCATTGGTGGATTATACGTGAAAAAAGGTGAAGACTCGTCATCAGGAAACGAAGATTGGATTGAGATTCCACCGGTCCATGGTGCTTTGGTCATCAACATTGGTGATGCACTACAGGTTAATTATAGTTCATGCTTTAACAAAACTTGGTCACCGTTAATTATAGTTCATGCTTTAATAACTTTATAACTCCAAACATAATATGTTAAAAAAATTGTTTTTGGTGTTTATTTTATAGATTATTAGCAATGGGAGGTACAAAAGTGCAGAACACAGAGTGCGGACCACCAGTGTTGAGGCAAGAGTGTCCATCCCAATATTCAACGCCCCACTGCCTATGGTGAAAATTGGACCATTGCCCGAGTTGGTGGCTCGAGATGGTGTGGCACGTTACAGAGAACTCATATTTGAAGAGTATATGAACAATTTCTTTGGGAAATCTCATGATGGAAAGAAGTCCCTTGATTTTGCGACTATATAATGAGACAGATGTGTGAATTTACCATATGATTTCAAGTTTACTGTTGTCACGACATCCATTAAAGGAGTTTCTTGATTGTAATAGACTTCTGCAATAATAAAATCGATTGGTTAAGTTCTTGAACATCATTTTTCTTTTGTTATTTTACAATTAGCCAATGACCGAAATAAAAGATACACTCACAAACATGGAAGCCGTAATCTATGAACGCGACTCCATGGATATAATCATTTCAGTTACTAATGTATCTTTCATATCAGTTTAGGAGCTAACAGAATACCAAAATACATGTTCTTTTCTCATTGTAGTGATACACAAAAAATTTCAATCTTGTCAAAAGTCAACTGTGAAAACATTGGGCATTGTCCAAGTGAAGTTGTTTTTAGGCTTTTAGCGCGTTTTCTGGACATAGTCTCTAGAGATTGATAGATAGAGCCTTCAGTCTTTTTCTATACATGTAACGCACATTTTCATAACATTAGTGAATCACATAAGAATTGCATTGAATTTGTAAGTTTGATTAATCAATTATAATCTAGTCACTTATAACAATTATGCAATAAAAATAATAACCACGATGCATCAGAAATAAAATATTGATGCACTAGAAGAACTTGTAGAGAAAAAAAAGTTTGTATTCACGAAAAGATATTTACAAAAAAAATATTTCAATTTTTATTCTTAAAAAATATTGTATTGCATCACAATTATAAATTTAGTACATCATGTTTATAAGTTACTGCATGACACCGATAATTTTGATGCATCATTTTATAAGTTATGACACCCTAACTATAAGTTTGGTGATTAATTATTATGCAGTAACTTATTACTGTGATGCATTAACTTATTAATATGAATCAAACATATAACTGTGATGCAATAGATTATTTTTTTCGAAAAAAGAAATTTGGAATTTTTTTTAAAAACTAAATTTTCGAGATAATTTTGTTTTAATTCGAAACAAAATTTAGAAAAAAAATTCCAAAAAGTTTTTTTGAAAAAAACATTTCAATTTTTTAGGTGGGTGTTGAGGTGTCATGATTATGTGGCATGGTGATGTGACAAAGTGGAATAACTCTTTATTTTAAGACTACTTTAATTGTATCTATTTAGTATATAATTTATGATTATGCGGCCACGGGTATCGTGAAAATAAAATTCTGCGAGCATAATAATTTATGAGTATACATATTTTTTAATAATAACTTTACAAATAATGATGATAGTTTTAAATTGGAATAACTCTAAGGAATAATAAACCACTTCATATAAACCGTGAAAAATGTTTGTTAATCTTCGTAATAGTCGTGATAACATTATATAGCGTGTAAATATAGAAATTTTTCGTAGTTTTATGTGTACGTGTTTTCATATATTATAGTAACATTAAAATATTCTTATTTTGATATGTACGATTTAATCGAATTAATTAACAAAATTATTAATATTTCACTAAATTTGTACTAAAATACTTACATAAACGATATGTGTTTTCGAATATGCGAGTTATTAAAAACTTGAATGATTCAAAATCAAACGTACATTTAATATTAAACTTACATTTGTGAATAATTTAAATAATATTATGTACGGTTACCAAAAAAAAAAAAATAAAAAAAATAAAAAAAATAATATTATGTAAAAAATTGTAGTTTATAACAATAATTATTTATACATGTTGCATATAATGTGTATTAAATTTGTCTTGTAATATGTATTGCTCCCCATTTAATATAGAAATAAATTTATAAAGTTTTTGTGTTGCACAAGTTTGTACTAAAAGCTTGTAAGGGTGTAATACTTTAAATTTTGGAGAGATAGTGAAATTTCTTTTATAAGTAGTAAATATTTATGCGTCGTTAAAAATATTGTACATATTTATGTAATGGGGTTGTTTTTATCAGTTTCGATATGGCCTATTCGGTTCTTATTCTGACAGTTTTTTGCTAGCCGAACCGATTGTGACTTCGATTCCCAGTTGAACCCGTTGGTCCGGTTCGGTTTTAAAACTATGTACACTATTATTTTAGGTAGACAACATACGTACCATTTTGTAGATATATGTTTTTAAGGTGTACAATGTATATATATAATTTTATTTTGAAGTACTGAGGTGAATTAATTATATTAATTAATTAGTATTAATTAATCTTATTTTAAAGCGTGCATTAATTATTATGTATTAATTAGTCTTAATATGGGTATTAAAGTATATATTTATTTTAATTGATTTTTAATTATGTATTAATACTTGTACCATGTGTTGTTTTAGTTGTAAAATAGGGTGGGGAGGTGTTTTAATTATAGTATTTAATGTAATATGTTATAATTACATGTTTCAAGTTTCTTTATCTATTATATCTAATAAAACACAGTTTTGTACAGTTCTCTAAAGCAGTCATTGTACAACTTTTAAAGCATCCATCTAATTAATTTTTTCCTAATATAACTTTATCTATGGTGCTGCCACGTGTATTTTTGAACCATCATCCATTGTAGTAGTAATTTGTTTCAAAAGTTATTAGCCTAAATGTATAAGAACATAATGCAACAAAATTAAATGGCTACTAAAAACATTTCAAAAAATAAGAGTTTTTAAAGAAAGTTTAAAAAAAGATTCGAGAATGAAAAAGTTTTTATAAAATATTATTTAACAAAGATTTAGGCAAAAAATAATTAAAAAATGTTATAAATATCAGCGATGCGAATTTACTAAAAAAATAGTTTTAATAGATTTTATAAAAATAAATAATTCTAAACTGATGGTAAAACACGATTTTTTATAAATAGTTATTATTCTTTAAGAAAAAATATGTATCCTTTATATAACATATTAAAAAATAATTATCCTTCATTTTTATATTGTTCATCAGAGTGTACAAATTTTTATAAAGGTTTCAAAAATACAAGTTGTTTAGGAAAGTTTTAATAAAATGTTTATAAAGAAAAATATTTCCGGCGTGAAAAGTTTATAACAAAAATCTATATGTCTATTTACTCTAATAAAATGAAGTTCTTTACAAGTTCATTAACCTTGCAAAAATTAATAGCCTTCCTAAAATAATATATTTTATTTGTACAAGTTTGTAAAGCTTGCTATTAATTGTGTCATGAAAACCATTTCATAATTAACTTACAAAAATAAAAACCTGTTTTAAAAACAATTAAAAAAATAATTATGTGATCAATTGAAACATGCGTTTTAATGTATTGGAAAAAATACTACACATATACAATTTATTACGGTAACTCTATGTTTGTAAAGTCCTTAAAGTTTGTTTCAAGTATACAAACTGATTATAGGTTAATAAATATATATTTGTAATCTTTCTTAATCTTTTCAAATAAATATACGCAAATTTAAAAAGTCTCATTAAAATCGACATCAATATCATACCATGATTAGACAATTTGTACAATGACCAAATGCATAAAAAACTACAAAACCATAACTCGGAATGTTTTGACTGACCAAAATTTTAACACTAATTTTATATATAATACAACCTCCTTCATTGAAAATTAAAAAGATACCCATCTTGAAAACGTATTATTAATGATTAATGTTTAATGCGTCTCAATCAAATCGCAAACCTTATCATTAGCCTCAATCAAATATCATTTGACTAAATCATATTATTTGAAACGCATCTTCAAACCCACGCTTGTTTCCAAAACCACATCGTCCCCAATATTAATTTGATATAAACATATCACTTGATTGAAACTTCACAAGTACAATAAGTTACAATTCGTCAGAAGAAAAACCGATGTGCATTTTTTGACACCACCACTTCAGAATACGCCTTAATATCGCTGATTCAGAAACACGAAAACTGTTTCGATTCAACCAGTTGCACACGCCATAAAATTGGTAATTTTCTCATTTATTCAATTCTTTTTTTAGATTTAAATTAAATTTAGAATGATTGAGTTCAGTTCATTTGTGTTGTAGCAAAACCTGAAAGTTCTCATAGATATACTTTGAATAAATACAGTTTAAAGGATTAAAAATTTTCTTTTGTTGGCATTACAGGTGTGAGGTTTGGCGATGGAATATCCGGATTATTTCAACTATTTTGTTAAGACGAGAATACTTAAGATTGGTATTGATGACAGTTCAATAACTTCTGGAACTAATCCTAAAACCATCTCAGTTAGGTGATGGATTCCTTTTAATTTTAACCTAACATGTATTTTTGGAAGTGTTGTATAAAATGATTGTGCGTTTTTTAAAAATATGTAGACGTATCAACGGCTCATAAGGTAGATGATGGTGTAACCGAGTTGCTTAATCCTCGCATATATCGGTTAAGTGACAACACGTAAGTCATGCACATCTTTTAGAATTTTTCTAACGAATAACTGTGATCACTAATTTAAAGGTAAACATGATAATTTAAACAACGTGATGCTAATTGTATAGTAATGTTGTCATAAGAAGTCTGCCTGTTGGAATATACTTATGCTATAGTTATATGTAAGTCACCTAATAAAATAAGTTCTATTTTAAAGTGTGAAGCATATGAGAGTGAGAAATTATCTTCGCTATTGATATATTGACCATTTGTTTTGAATGGGTTGTACATACCTCTGGAGATTCGTAAAGTGAAAAAGAATTTGGTGTCCACTTTTTGGTTGGTGAGAAGCAAATCTGGACCAAACCAATTCGAATTGTAAGTAATTGTTTACGATCATACTTTCATGCCTAATACTTTCTCTATTAAAGTTGTCATTTTGTTAATGAATTCAAAATATTTATAAAGCTTTTATGTGCTTTACGTCCTGAAAAAGAAGACGTGGTTGGTTTACATGAATAGGTTAGTGAAAAAATACACATTATTCTAAGTTCTTTGTTATAGGAATACATTTTGATTGTCTTGGATTTCTTTTAAAACTCCATATACGGGCTACTAAACCTCTTACGCAATAGCTATTTGGTTCACAATATAGATGGTCATGACATCAACACTTTAAACAATATATGTCACTGAAATAGTTGTCCAGTTCATTTAAAGAAACAGCAATACAATTTTTGATGTTATTACGCTTGATATGCTATAGATGGCTCACAACGTTTTCAATTTATTTACCATCTACACTACTTTAACCCAAAATTGACCTCTAAGAAACTCAGTGAGCAAAGCTCAACTTAGGTGCCTAAATGAGTGCTTAGAGAATGTTGGTCAAAAAGTAAAAATAGGTCGATTTGAGGTCACTAAAAACAAAAACAGTATGGAATATGTCACACGACTATAGGCATTAGAATTTTGATGCACTTAAACACATACAGGTTGATATGGAATTACTCATACGGGTTGAAATGGAATTCATGTGTTATATGAACTCATATTTATACTTTATATGTATGCCGTTTGTAACAATATTTTTATTGTTGAAAGAATATATATAAAAATGTTTAACACTCTTATTGTAGTGAAGTAATGATAATAATAATTAAGTTTATTATAATATTAAAAATCTTCTAGATTTTAATTTTTTTATTCCGTTTGATGAGATTTTATTCACATATTCTCTGAATTATGATGGATTAGAGTTGTTGCACTTTGACTATGTTCTTTATACAAATGGTGTTACATATATAGTTTCAAGATAAGGATGATTCATGCAAAAATAGATTAAGAACAAGGTTAGGATTTGGCCTAAACGAACGAATAGCAAAAATTACTCTTATCTGTATTTTACTTTACCTAAGAAGCGAATACACTTGCACTTAATCTCATTGTTTTTTTTCTTAGGAGGTTTGTCTTATATGGCCGAGTATGATGGCCATGTGGAGTCCATTGATCGTTAGACTCAATGGTTATGAACCATTATATCTAGGTTGATCATCGTTCATATGATAACATAGCGGAAAAGAACAATGATCATGAACAAGGTGTTTAGGCACAAAGAACACGAATTAAACAATTGGGTTGCTTATTATATTAATAACAAACAACCACTAGACGTGTATACATTGAATCCCACGTCTAGTGCAACACACACTTTAGGTTTACATTGTGAATGAATAATATATAAAACCTAAGACTCTTGTTCCTTTTATAGTGGAAGGAACATAATCTACAAGAGATAATATCAAATAAACATCTAAATCTTCTATTTAGATAAACTATATATTGTGTATATCATAAATAATATACTCAATATATTCCCTAAATAGAATTCTCCATCAAATCTTCAATATCCATCAGCGTTTGACTTTTTGACTGCGTTTGACTTTTGTTGACTTTCTGTCAACGCCTGAATTACTCTTGTCAACGCCCAGATTGCTCTTGTCAACGCTTGAACATATTACTTGATATTTTCTTCGATTTTGAGTTTCTGCCACATCAACTTTTTGACCCAACAATCTTTCCCTAGTTGATGTCGGCAAAACTCTATGTGTATCTCTTGTAAGTTGTACATGATCTTCAAGTTGCTTCCCCTTAAGTGTAGCACGTATTTTCTTCCCCTTTTTGTCACATCAACAAGGAAGTAAACAATGTTGCAAGCTTTGAAGATTCTCCAAATGTAGGCTCTGTGTAATGATCTTGAAGAACAATTAATATAGTATTCTTGATGTTGAAGTAGAGTAACCCAAACCTATGTTCCATATCTTGTAGAATGTGATGAAGTGTGTTGCTGATACAAAAATCCTCATCCTTTGTGAGACACTGAGCACGATAATGTAACTCCTTCAAGTGATAGAAAATATGTGCATAGAGAACCATAAGAAAAATCACATATTCCTAGATCTTGTATCACTTCATCAGTAACCATGTAAGCACAAACAAGTTACCTTTAAAGTCAGTGGCTGGAAGTCCATGACTTTAAGATATGATAGAACACAAACTCGCGAAAATCTTCTTCAATCATCAAACTTACCATAAGAATTCTTCCCCTTAAGCTAACACCTCTTCATGACAAGTCTTAATGAACCAATATCCTCATATGTAAAAGTTAGAAGTCGAATAACTCTTTCACAAGGCTATCCCGATTACATATTCGAATATTAAACAAAGTCTTCATGAATTATTGCTAACTTACTTAAAAACCATTTACTCCTTGTAAAAATATCCGAGCCATAAATATCATCATGATATTCTAAATAAAAACGGAGATTCCATGTACCTTTGTGTGTATAATCCTCCTTTTTGTGTGCTAAAAACGTACCAATTTTTTCTAACAGCAGCAATCAGTGTGTTACCCGAGATCCTCCTTTGTCCAATATCCTTCCATGTGTATTGCCCGATATCGGACAACACGTATCAGCGTTTGAAACTCATATCTCGGACAACACTGTCAACCTATCAGCGTTGACTTATTTCTTGTCAGCGTCAAAATACTTCCTGTCAGCGTCCACTCTACTTTTGTCAGCGTCAAATTCTGCTGACGTCATCTTGCATCCAAAAGTGGCATATCTTTTTCTTCAATATATTGTTTTCACGTGGAGAGCAATATTGCATTCAATTACCATGTTGGTCGTGTGAACACAGCAATTGTCCACCAATTAGAATGCTTTCCCCGTGTGAACATAGAATGTGAATAACCAATAATGACTTAGCCCCATGAGAGTAATCGTAGACTAGCATGTATAGGATTCGAATTATTAACGCAGATATGCGTATGTATACTTAGACCGTGTGAATGCAACATATTTCCACCAATTGGAAGCTTTGTTTCGTGTGAATGCAACGATCTTCAACCAATCAAAAATCCTTTACTCTATTATGGGACCGCATGATGTTCTGATTTATCAAGGATACAATCTGAGACCAAAAAGTCACGTCACAATCAGTTTTTGCTCTTTTCTTGTACCTCGTACCAACAGTAGCCATAGCTGTGATATACGAACCATCGTGTGACCTTTTCTCCACTTATCACATACTCACTTTTTGTCTTCTGCTACTTTGATCGAGCATCTTTTCTCTAAACGGATAATAGAAGCAACCAAACTCAGCAATGATTATTCTAGGGTTTATTCATAAAACCCTAAAACCAAATCTTAGATCTAGGGTTTTAAACTTTGAGCACCGAAACCCTAATTAGGGTTTGTGAATAACCTAAGATCGTGTATCTTCACACGTTTTAATAGCCATGAACATCATAACATTCTGCTTTCTAGGTAGATCTAGGGTTTGAGAAACCCTAGGTCATGATTTTATGTAAAAGCAGAAAACTGAAAATCAACCATCAGCCAACTTCGACGCTTAATAACTTTTGCCTGGGGATAAAACTCGACAATCCCTCCGGTGGATGTTTAGATCTATGTATGTAGAACACACATATAAAATTTCGTGACGATCCAACGGTTCAATCAAAAGTTATGACCTTCTGAATACTGCTGCGCACACAAAAACGTCCAGAAAAACTCCATACGAATTTTTCTTCTTCACCATACACGAACACCTCGTCGGACCTAGATATCATGAGCCTTAGGCTCTGATACCAATTGTGGAGTCCATTGATCGTTAGACTCAATGGTTATGAACCATTATATCTAGGTTGATCATCGTTCATATGATAACATAGCGGAAAAGAACAATGATCATGAACAAGGTGTTTAGGCACAAAGAACACGAATTAAACAATTGGGTTGCTTATTATATTAATAACAAACAACCACTAGACGTGTATACATTGAATCCCACGTCTAGTGCAACACACACTTTAGGTTTACATTGTGAATGAATAATATATAAAACCTAAGACTCTTGTTCCTTTTATAGTGGAAGGAACAGAATCTACAAGAGATAATATCAAATAAACATCTAAATCTTCTATTTAGATAAACTATATATTGTGTATATCATAAATAATATACTCAATATATTCCCTAAATAGAATTCTCCATCAAATCTTCAATATCCATCAGCTTTTGACTTTTTGACTGCGTTTGACTTTTGTTGACTTTCTGTCAACGCCTGAATTACTCTTGTCAACGCCCAGATTGCTCTTGTCAACGCTTGAACATATTACTTGATATTTTCTTCGATTTTGAGTTTCTGCCACATCAACTTTTTGACCCAACAGGCCAAACATATCGTAGGTTGTATGCTCATGTCATGTGAGGAATTAATGGGAGTGTCACCTGGTAACTTGATGTAGTATGACTGTAGCCGAGGCTAAGAACTGTGAAGATCTTGTGTATTCTAAAGTAGACACTCTAAATGAAAATATCTTATTTTTTACATAACATTAATATTATTATTCGAGCATCTTGCTTTTCAATAACGAGGGTTCAAATATTGAAGCTTTTGCATCCAATATCTTCTTGAAAGGTATATACCATTGATTACTTTTCATAATTTTCTAATTTATATTGACACCGAACCCTCAAAAGATACAGAAGTGATTACTTTTCATTCGTTTACCAATGCATTGCTTGGTCAAGGGTCATTACAAGCATTCAAGTCATTATAAAGGACATACTTACTCATAAGGATGGTATGGCAGCTATTAAAGTTTAGAATGTAATCGTGTATGACGGAAATCATAAAAGGTGTGGAAGTAGGAGTTGATTATGTTTCATCCGTTTAAGGCTGAATACTAGTTATCATAGATGGAGGAATTGGTCAAAGAACGGTACATTAAACGCTTTAATTTTTGGTGTACAAGTTTGCATACTACCCATTCTCTATATTGTGCTTCGAAGAAAGTTATTATTCTCTCTTGCTATGTAATTGATATTGCATATTGGAGTTTAGATATCCAGTTTTATACACATCTTATGCAAAATTAGAGCATGGAGCAAGATGTGAGTGTAACGTTGAAGGATGCACTCGAGCTTACAATGGCTACTTTATTGTCACACTCTTGATTATATCACCAAGAACTACATAAAGACGTAGAGCGATAATCCTCTTTTTAGTCTCTAGATCCATATTAATGGATCTTATCAGGAATATATCATAAGGTGATATATACAGTTTAGACTCATGTATGTGAGTCTTATAGATGTTGAGGTTGAGGTGGTATATGCATGTTGAGGTTGTATATGCATTACCAGATATATTGTAATCATAATGTAATTTTTTTGCTATAATGTTTACTAAGAAAGTTATGATATATTTTAGCTTAGTTGCAAATACTCAATCATCTGCTCGATTGAATCGGCTACAAACCACACAGTGGACTTATATATATTTTGACTTTATCTTTTGCAAATACTCATTCTTTTATCTTTTGACTATTGTGTTTATATGGTTCTTTCTAACTTATAACTTGATAATACGCAATGTATTTTTCTTTTCTTTTTTAACGTCACATAAAAATACCCGTGAATTTCACGGGTCTTTTAGCTAGTTTTACTATATAAGGTTGTGTTGGTTGTACAAATAGCTTAATAACGGTGTAACTTGAAATATCAAGTATTCCATAAATAACATGCTAAAATGCATTATAAAAAAGTATGATTTCATAATCATGTTACACATACACTGTATTATGTAAGTGTAAAATATTCCATATATGTAATTATATTAAATACAATTAAATTTGACAATAATTTCTAGTACATATAAACCATTAAGCATTTACATTAGCCATACAAAACCAAACAGATTGTTGACGACGTCCTTCCTTTATCCGCCCGGTACAACGAGTAAGTCTTTTCTAAAGAAAGTTCAGTTGTGTTATACTGTTTTTTAGCATATAGTATTCTTTTTCGTGTGTATATCATGTATCATGTACCGTAGCATCCAAAATTCGATGTGAGTGTCTATCTTATTATGCACAAGGTGTCATGATAGGATAAACATCATGCTTATCAATTGTTTAAGGTATGTATTAGCTAAGTAAACTATCTAATACTATTTGAGAGGGTCGTATCAAAAAATCACAAGCGTATCGGTGTTGGTGGATGAAGGCCACACATGTCGAAATTTGGATGCTACATAAGACTCGACTCTTGTTTGGAGTGTCAGGGTTGGTGGGATTAGTATTAACTTTTTTAAATGTGATTTTAAAGGCAAATAAGGTTAAATTAAAGAAATCAAAGTATTTAAATATTAAATCTTAAATTCAATTTGACTTCATTTTGTATTTACTTTATTCTTAATTTCAAATAATTTAAACACTTTTTTTTAATGGCAATTGTGGCTACATGGACTAGTCCAGAAGACATAGCGAGCCTATAACCAGGATGGGTGCAGCCCAAAATGCAATGACACTATTCTTTTTACACACGTAGAAAGAAACCTATCACTTTAGACAAGACCCGAATTTGACCGTAAAACTTCCATACCACTAGAACGAGAAGACCTTTTGGTAATCTAAAAACTATTTGAATAGTTAGAACTGCAGGAGAATATAATAGGACCATGCCTTAATACGCATGACCCGTAACATTATATATTAGTAGCATGCTATATATATATTATAGATATTCAAGCAAGTACTAAAGGCAGAAACACATATTTGCAGAAAGCCAGAAACTACAAAACAGCAAAGAAATTTGTAGGTTCCAAATGGCTCCCAGCTTCAACGATGAAAAGTCACTCTTCAACTTTGTCGTGAGAGACGGAAATGGTGTTAAAGGTCTGGTGGACTCGGGCCTCACAGAGGTACCAGGTCAATACATCCAACCACCGAACCAGCGCATCAACAAGCAAAACGCAACCGTGTCACTTGAAAACATGACCATTGATCTATCAGAGCTTGATGGTCCTAACCATGATCAAGTGGTCAAGTCCATTGCCCATGCTGCTGAGACTCTCGGCTTCTTCCAGGTGGTGAACCATGGTGTTCCAATAGAGCTCCTAGAGTCACTTAAAGCGTCGGCTCACCAGTTTTTCAACCAACCATCTGAAAAGAAGGCTGTGTATCTCAAGGGAGTGAGCCCTAGTCCTATGGTCACGTATGGGACGAGCTTTGTTCCTGAGAAAGAGAAGGCTTTGGAGTGGAAAGACTATATTAGCATGATATACACCAATGATGCCGACGCTATCGAGTTTTGGCCTAATGAATGCAAGTAAGAATCATAAACTACTTACAAAACCTATGATTTGTTTTGTTACATATTGTTGTTTATCCATTCCCGGCCTCATCTATTAAAATTTTGAGAACAGTCAATTTACACATATGCGTATAACATTTTTATGTTTGTATTTTACAGGGAAGTGGCACTTGAGTACATAAAGACATCGACACAGATTGTGAAAAGTCTACTGCATGCACTCATGGGTAACCTTGGAGTTAAACTAGACGACTCAAGGCTTGATGCACTAATGGGTGTTAGGGTGTTCAACATGAACTTCTACCCAACCTGTCCTAACCCTGATTTGACCGTTGGTATCGGGAGGCACACAGATATGGGCACACTAACGGTGCTTCTACAAGATGGCATTGGTGGATTATACGTGAAAAAAGGTGAAGACTCGTCATCAGGAAACGAAGATTGGATTGAGATTCCACCTGTCCATGGTGCTTTGGTTATCAACATTGGTGATGCACTACAGGTTAATTATATTTCATGCTTTAACTAAACTTGGCACACACGTTGGCTGCGTAATAATAACTTCACACATACAAACATAGTTGTTAAAAAAATTGTTTTTGGTGTTAATTTTATAGATTATTAGCAATGGGAGGTACAAAAGCGCAGTACACAGAGTGCGGACCACCAGTGTTAAGTCAAGAGTGTCCGTCCCAATATTCAACGTCCCATTGCCTACGTTGAAAATTGGACCATTGCCTGAGTTAGTGGCTCGAGATGGTGTGGCTCGTTAAAGAGAACTCATATTTGAAGAGTACATGAATAATTTCTTTGAGAACTCTCATGATGGAAAGGAGTCCCTTGATTTTGCGACTATACAATGAGACAAATGTGTGAATTTAGCATATGATTTCATGTTTACCGTTTCCTCTCCATTAAAGGAGTTTCTTGATTGTAAGACGACTTCTGCAATAATAAAATCGAGTGGTTAAGTTCTTGAACATCATTTTTCTTTTCATATTTTATAATTACCCAATGACCAAAATAAAAAATACACTCACAAACATGGACGCAGTAATATCTATGAGCGCTACTCCATTAAGCACATCTTTGGAATAGTAACCTTAAAAGTCCAATTTTCTGGTTTTTATGTTTATGTAAATCAGATTATTAGCAATGGGAAGTACAAAAGTGTAACACAGAGTGCAGACAACCAGTACTGAGTCAAGAGTGTCGGACCCAATATTCAACTGACCACTGCTTGTGGCGAAAATTGGCGCGTTGCCTGAAATGGTGGCTCGAGACGGGGTGGCTCGATATAGAGAGGTCACATTTAGTGAGTACATGGACCATTTCTTTGCGAAATCTCATGATGGAAAAAATTCCCTTGATTTTGTGATCATTTGAGATCCTTGATGGTTCCTCTTCACATAGTGTTTCATATGTAAAAAAGATTTCTGCAATAATGAAATGGAGTGGTTAAATAAGTTCTTGAAGATGTTTCAATATTTTTGCAATACATACGATATGTGATCTCAAAAATTGCCGACATAATTTTGGTTAACGACAGTGAATAAAACATTGAAACCTTTTGGATGTTTTAAAAATATCAATCATTAGGAAAAGTATGGTTCAGAAAACTGTGTAGTTACTATTGTAGAAGTGTAAGTTATATAAGAAAAAAATTACACACAAATGATCAAAAGAAAATTTGCAGCCCTGAAGTGGCTCTCCAAGCTTCCGTGATAAGAATGTGTTGTACAACTTCGTCGTGAAAAAAGGAATTGGTGTCAAAGTTCTGGTGGACTCGGGCCTCTCGGAGGTACCAACTACAAAGTTGGTACATTCCAATTACCACAACAGTACCGAACCAACAAGCAACAAGCATCCACGAGATCCATGTCACCTGATCATAACATAACCATTGATCTATCAGAATTCAGACCTAAATTGTCCAAATAAGTACTTTTCTCAAAATCATTTGAGTTTAGGACAGAATTGGCATAAAGATAAAGCCACAAAACAACCGTGTTTGTGATGGTTGTCTTATCATTTTTATTTGCAACTTATTGAATGTTTCATTTTCGGTAGTGACAGTCGTAAAGTTATTAAGACCTCACAAGTCATGCATGCTCCTTTTTCGTGTAATAGTTTCCAGTAACATCATACTATCATTTATTGGAGTAGGACGATGCCAATCACATATTTCTTCTTTCTTGTGTAATACTGTTACGACAAGAATATCTTCTATTTTTAGGATATATGTTTATGTTTTATGTTTATCATTTTAGTATCTTTTATATTTATAAGTTATCTTAGTGTTTATCTAATAACTAGTATTTAAGGTTTCATATTGTAATCATTTATCAATGTTATGTTTAGTCATTATATTCGCCTAAGTCGTGTCTAGGGATAGTGTCGAGTAGCCTAGTTTCCTAATAGCTAAGAATAAAGGTCGGTTGGCAATGTCTAAGCCCAACCCGACCCGTAGGACTTGTATAGTCGGTTCCCCCTCATCTCTATAAAAGGAGGTGAGGGGGAACGAACCAAACACGTCATTCTTTCAATACTAATCGTTTGGATTAGGGATATTACCTTGTGTGGGCGTCGCCTTATTTTCTGTCGATTGCTGTGTGTTCTTTGATCGAGTATTCCGCACATCTAGATAACCAGGATTGTAGGATTAAACCCTACAAGTGGTATCAGAGCTTTGGTGTTGAAGATCTGCTGATTATCTAGGGTCGATCGAGGAAGGTTATTGTTGATCGGGTTTAGATCAGCAAGGGTGCAGCAGTATTCGGTAGAGAGGGTTTGTTGGTTTTCTATTTTGAAGATCATCTGCCATTGTTGTCTTTTGTTCTTGTTTTTGTCACAGAGAGGAGATAAAGAAAGAAGAAGAAGACGACTGTGTGTGTTTTTTTTATAAAACACAAATACTACAAAGTTGTGTTTTATTTGGTTTGGGCCAAAGTTCTAAATTGGGCCAAGTCTAAAAATATTGTGTTTGGGCCAGGTTTTTAGATTTAACCATTTGATTTTTTGTTTTGTTTTTAAATAAAACAAAAAGGTTAATACTTTGTAGTATTACACAAGGGGATTTCGTAATTCGTGATTGTGAGTTTTAACGTATCACAAGGTTTAGCGAGTTACCGAAGGGACTTTGTTGATTTGTGATTGTGAGGGTTTCACAAGGTTTAGCAAATTAACAAAGGGATAAAGAATGACGGGAGCCAAGTTTGACATCGAGAAATTCGATGGAACTGGCGATTTCGGGTTATGGAGAATCAAGATGCGTGCTTTATTAATCCAGAATGGATGCGAAGCAGCTCTGGAGGTTTTCCCCGCGAATATGGAAGCTGAAGAGAAATCTAAGCTTGACAAGAATGCTCACAGTGCCATGATTTTGTGTTTAGGTAACAAGGTCCTGAGAGAGGTTACCGGGGAGACGACTGCAGCGGGGGTTTGGTCAAAGCTCGAGTCTTTGTACATGACAAAGTCATTGGCCAACAAGTTGTACCTGAAGAAGAAGTTGTATACATTCTACATGCCGGCTGGACGAAAGATTTCCGAGCATATAGATGAGTTCAACAAAATCGTTCTTGATTTAGCAAATATTGAGGTAAAATTCGATGATGAAGATCTTGCTTTATTGTTACTCACGTCTTTACCAGCATCATACGAACACTTTGTGGATACCTTGCTTTATGGACGGGAAGATTTGACTTTGGAGGACGTGATGGCCACACTAAATTCAAAGGAAATCAAAGAAAGGTTCAAGGCGAAGGGGGGTGATGGTGAAGGGTTATATGTGAGGGGAAGAACTGATCGCAGGAATTCGCATCAGTCAAAGGGAAAGTCAAGATCGAAATCTCGAGGTGGAAGACTCAAATGCTTTATTTGCCAATCTGAGGAGCACTTGAGAAGAGACTGTCCGAAGAATAATCGCAAGAAGTCAAAAGATTACGTCAAGAAAGATAATCAACCAAGCTCCAGTGGTTCGATTTACGACGATTCTGAGGTGATGATGGCGATGAGTGCAGAAAGACTGCAAGATTGGATCATGGATTCAGGAGGTTCATTTCACATGTCACCCAGGTTAGATGTATTTTTTGATTTTCTGGAATGCGATGGGGGCAGCGTACTGTTGGGCGACAACAGGGAGTGCAAGATCAGAGGTATTGGCAAGGTAAAGGTACAACTGAAAGATGGGTCAAGTTTTGTGTTACACAATGTCAGGTACATTCCTGAATTGAAAAGAAACTTGATATCGCTGGGAACTCTTGAAAAAGAGGGATATACCGTAAAATTGCAGTCGGGCAAAGTCAAGGTGATTAATGGTTCTAGGGTTATTATATCTGGAACCAGAAGGGAGAACTGCGTGTACTCTTTGGATGGCCATGCATTGGCCGGTGAGCTTAATGCTAGTGTTGAAGAAAAAGACAGTCTTGTGCAGGTTTGGCATAAAAGACTGGGACATATCAGTGAGGCGGGATTACACGTGCTGGAAAAGCAGGGTTTGTTTGGCAAAAAAAGTCTAGGTAAGCTCGATTTTTGTGAGAATTGTGTTCTGGGAAAGTCACATCGAGTCCGTTTCGGTGTAGGAAGGCACACTACTCAGGGAGTGATAGACTATGTTCATTCAGACTTATGGGGTCCGTCTCAGGTGGAATCATTGGGAGGTAAGAGATATTTCTTATCTATTGTCGATGATTATTCCAGAAGGGTATGGGTTTATGTTCTCAGGTTCAAACACGAAGCATTTGGGAAGTTCAAAGAGTGGAAGCAGTTAGTAGAAAATCAGACTGGGAGGACGGTTAAGAAGCTTAGGACGGATAATGGTCTTGAGTTCTGTAACCGGGAGTTTAATCAGCTATGCACTGAGAGTGGGATTGCTAGACATTTGACGGTTGCCGGGACGCCGCAGCAAAATGGGTTAGCAGAACGGATGAACAGAACTCTCATGGACAAGGTACGCTGTTTATTAATACAGTCTGGATTGCCCAAGACCTTCTGGGCGGAAGCGACATGTACGGCCGCATATCTTATAAATAGGTCACCATCAACAGCGATTGAGAAGAAGACACCTATGGAGATGTGGTCGGGACATCCTAGTGATTATGGGATGTTGAGGGTTTTCGGCTGTGTCGCGTATTCACACGTTAAACAAGGTAAGCTCGAGCCGAGAGCGGTAAAATGCGTTCTTTTGGGGTATCCTGAAGGTGTGAAGGGGTACAGACTATATAGGCTTGATAATGAATCGCCTAAAATAGTCACAAGCAGGAACGTGGTCTTCAATGAAAGTGTCATGTACAAAGACACGTTGAAGGATACTGGTGCAGGAAAAGATAAGTCTGTTGAGGAATTACAAGTTGAGGTGGAACTGCAGAAGTTAAATAATCATACGCCTGAGGAAGACCATCCAGGTCAGGAAGATCAAACAGGTCATGAAGATCAGTCAGATCAGGAAGACCAGACAGATCAGGAAGATGGCGATGATGAAGATGCAGGGGTTCAAGAGATTGATCATCCACCGGATCTCACAGATTATCAATTGGTTCGGGATAGAGAACCAAGGACAAGAACGAGACCGGCAAGGTTTCGGGATGAGAGTAATATGGTTGCTTACGCGTTCGCTGCAGCAGAGGAAGAAGATACTCATGAACCATTGACATACCAGGAAGCAGTTGCTTGTGAAGACAGTTCTAAGTGGAAAGCTGCTATGAAAGAAGAGATGGATTCTCTGAGGAAGAACAAGACCTGGGTGTTAGTAGATCATCCAGCTGGGCAAAAGCTGGTGAGCTGCAAATGGCTGTACAAAATAAAGGAAGGGATTGAAGGTGTTCAAAAGCCTAGGTACAAGGCAAGGCTGGTGGCTCGTGGATTCACACAAAGAGCAGGTATTGATTACAATGAAGTATTTTCGCCGGTAGTTCGACACACATCTATTCGGGTTATACTTGCATTGACTGCGTGTAAAGATTATGAGCTGGAGCAGCTTGATGTAAAGACGGCGTTTTTACATGGAAATCTTGAAGAAGTGATCTACATGAGGCAGCCACCGGGATTTGAACAAGGTAACAAGGTATGTTTGTTAAAGAAATCTCTTTATGGTTTGAAGCAGTCACCTAGGCAATGGTACAAGAGGTTCGATGAGTATATGCTGAGCAACGGGTTTAAGCGTAGCAATTACGACAGCTGCGTATATTACAGGAGTTATGCACCAGGGGAGTATATCTATCTATTGTTATATGTAGATGATATGCTGATTGCTTGTAAAAGCAAGGCTGAGATCGCGGCTACCAAGTCTTTGCTTAAAAGGGAGTTCGACATGAAAGAGCTCGGGGAAGCAAAGAAGATTCTTGGTATGGAGATCGTCAGGGATCGGAGTCGCAAGATTCTGAGGGTGTCACAATCCGGGTATGTTTCTAAAGTATTAAAAAGGTTTAGAATGGACAATGGGAAGTCGGTTCAGACACCATTGGGTGGGCACTTCAAGCTGTCGTTGAAGGATTGCCCGGTTAGGGATTGTGATGTTGAAAGAATGCCGTATGCAAATGCGGTTGGGAGCTTAATGTACTTGATGGTGTGCACGAGGCCAGACATAGCGTATGCAGTAAGTGTAGTTAGCAGATATTTGGCGAATCCGGGTAAACTCCATTGGAAAGCAGTGAAGTGGATTATGAAATATTTGCAGGGCACTGTAAACGTTGGTTTGATGTATGGGACAAATCGTGGCAACCATGTGGACGTAACAGGTTTTGTTGATTCAGACTACGCCAAGGATCCGGATAAGGGTAGGTCTCTCACTGGTTACGCATTTTTAGTACATGGATGTGTTGTAAGCTGGAAGGCAACGCTACAACACGTGGTGGCTCTTTCAACTACAGAGGCGGAGTATATGGCCCTTACGGAGGCTGTGAAGGAAGCTATTTGGCTAAGGGGACTCTTGGAAGAGTTGGGCGTGAAGCTCAACAATGTTGCAGTTAATTGTGATAATCAGGGCGCGATTCACTTATCGCGGAATCATGTTTTTCATGAAAGGACTAAGCACATCAATGTGCGTTATCACTTTATCAGAGAAGTCTTGGAAGCAAAGACGGTTGAAGTTCTGAAGGTGGGTACTGAACACAATGCTGCAGATGCCTTGACGAAGGTGGTACCTGGACGCAAGTTACAACACTGCTTGGAATTGCTGAGTGTTGGGATAGGCTAATATATGCCTAAGGTGGAAATTGTTATGTTTAGTCATTATATTCGCCTAAGTCGTGTCTAGGGATAGTGTCGAGTAGCCTAGTTTCCTAATAGCTAAGAATAAAGGTCGGTTGGCAATGTCTAAGCCCAACCCGACCCGTAGGACTTGTATAGTCGGTTCCCCCTCATCTCTATAAAAGGAGGTGAGGGGGAACGAACCAAACACGTCATTCTTTCAATACTAATCGTTTGGATTAGGGATATTACCTTGTGTGGGCGTCGCCTTATTTTCTGTCGATTGCTGTGTGTTCTTTGATCGAGTATTCCGCACATCTAGATAACCAGGATTGTAGGATTAAACCCTACAATCAATGAAGTTAAAGTTCAGTAAAATGTCTCTGGTTTTCTCATCTTCGTCTTAAGGAGCTAGCATCACGCTTGAAGGGGTGCGACTATCCCGATACTACCCGACAGGGTCGTATCAATTGGTGCTTTCATTGAGAGCCTTCAACTCGTTGAGGGATTTTGATCTAGGTTTCCAATTAAAAAAAAAAAAAAAAAAAAAAAAAACTGTTCATCGCACTGTTCATTGTGTACTGTTCATCAGACGATTACTGTTCATCAGAAGATTACTGTTCATCGTCGAGTTACTGTTCATCAGTGAAAAAAAAAATTTTATTTTTTTTTACTGGTCTCGAGTTATGGCGTCAGACGGCAGCGATCAAGACGCAAAATATGCACTGTCTAAACTTCTGCAGATGGGTACCGTGGCCGAATATCAAAGTGAGTTTGTGATACTTGCAAATCTGGTAACGGGGATCTCTACAAACTTGCTTAAATGTTTTTATATCTCTGGCCTTAAAGTGTCGTTGCAACGGGAATTGTTGAGGTTAAGGCCTACAACTTTAGGAGACGCTTTCTATTTAGCCCGTATCTCTGAGGCTCGTTTTGAAGCAATTGCAGAAAAGGAAAAAGAAAAAGAGCGGGCCGTTGTTGTTCAAACACAACTTGTGGATGACGAATCGCAACCTAATCTTAGTGAATCGCAAATGGTTGGTGAATCGCAAATGGTTGATGCGTTACATCTTATGGTTAGTGAATCACAACCTGTTGTTGTTGGTGAATTGCAATCTATCGATGAATCGCGGCCTAACAAGGGCATGTGGTCTGTTACATCTGAATTGAAGGAGTGTAGAGTTGAAATCCAAGAATTATTACTTCCCGAGCCAAAGAACAAGTTGGAACAGACTCTGGAAATGCTTAGGAAACATATCAAAATTTGGGACCCGGGAATCAAGAGCGTTTTTCAAGACCTCACCTTGAGGGCAAGGTGAATTCGAAGAAGTAAGGAATGTTACGACAAGAATATCTTCTATTTTTAGGATATATGTTTATGTTTTATGTTTATCATTTTAGTATCTTTTATATTTATAAGTTATCTTAGTGTTTATCTAATAACTAGTATTTAAGGTTTCATATTGTAATCATTTATCAATGAAGTTAAAGTTCAGTAAAATGTCTCTGGTTTTCTCATCTTCGTCTTAAGGAGCTAGCATCACGCTTGAAGGGGTGCGACTATCCCGATACTACCCGACAGGGTCGTATCAAATACGTAGTATATAGTTTTCCAAACCGGCATTTGTAAAACAGTAACAGGTATTTTTGATAGAATTTGTTTGTGATTAACATTGGTGAAAATTATTAAGATCTTGGAAACCCATGGCGCTTTGGTTATCAACATTGCCGTTACATTAGAGGCAGAGCCGTCTTTAAGGGTCGGTGAGATGAGCGATCACCCAAAGATTGGTGAGATACTTAATTTTTCTTTTCTCATGTTATAATTAGCCAATGCCCAAAATAAGAAAACACTCCCAAACATGGACGCCGTAATATCTACGAGCGCGACTCCATTAAACACCATCTTTGGATATTATCATTTCAGTTACTAATCTTTCATACGGAGTATCAGTTTAGGAGCTAATAGAATACCAAAATACATGTTCTTTTCTCATTGTAGTATGATACATAAAAAATTTCAATCTTGTCCAAAGTCAACTGTTAAAACATTGAGCATTGTTGAAGTTAAGTTGTTTTAAGGCTTTTAGCGCGTTTTCTGGACACAGTCCCTAGAGATTGATAGAGCCTTCAGTCTTTTTGAGGATTGAAACTCGTTCGCCCATAAAAGCTCAATACCTCAAATAGTAGCTGCAAGATGAGATATCGCTGTCACGAGCCCTGGCTTGCCGGTTCAAATTTTTTGGATAGTTTGATTATTGCTTTGCTGGATTAGAGCGGTTAGTTCTAATATACATTACTACTTATTTGGCCATGCGTATTCAAATGTTTTGCATCCTTTTTCAGAGAACCACACAATTATGACATGCTGCAAGAGACCCGATTCCTATTAAGTGATCAGGATGCTCGCTCGATCATGTGATGATTATATTACTAACTTGAACCTGTAACACCCGCGAACCTCCTTACAGCATGAAGCGTCTAAATACAGAAATTAGAAGTAAGTAACTCATATCTTAATTTGAAAAAATATGCATCCAAGCACCCGGGAAGCCTGCTAGGGGCCTTGTTGATTATAAAAGGTAGTATGGACTATTGGCTCCGAGGTTTTGACTTCTTACAACTAACTCGTTTTGTAAACTTAATTATGTTCAGTGAATTTTTATGTATATACTTACATGCTAAGTTGCTAACCCAAATTTTAGACACTTTACGGCTTGGCATTTTAATCTCAATGTTTACGTTGAAATCAAATTGTCATATATGTTAAGGTCTATCATGCAATTTAAATAAGTGTTCTAATTTGAACAATTGGACGGTATAATTTAATTAGGTAGGGTGAGCATTTGGACTGTTGATTCGGACCGGCAAATCGAACCAGACCAAAACGAGATACTTTGACTTTTTATTTTGACTGTCAAACATACATTTTTATAAATTTTACCTTTAGATTCTGGATACCATTTTGCATAGACTTATAGCGCTTAAATCTTTGATACTGCTGGAAGTGATTACAGGTTTTTACAAAGGCCGGATAAGTTTTAACTAAGATGTGCTGTTTTCGTTTAGTCTTTGCTCAACGTGCATTAGCTACTCCTTAGTAGTTGCATTGGGAAAGAAAGTAGTGTAGTTGATGTCCACTTTTTACCACGACTCGAATATTTCAAGATGATTAAGATTATCCATTTTACATATCAAAGCTGTACTCCTTAACCTTTGATATCAATCTTGCACACTGATGTGCATATGCTGCAATTCAGGAACTCGTGTTTCATTTTCATATTATTCCAACTTTTGTTTATCATCAAACACATTTGACTGATTCATTGTGTTTGTTTGAGCTTTCTGTGAATCTACTTTGTTATATTATATCAACCACTGAAACCGTTATGCTTAGCTGTTTACTTGTGTTGGCGTGTTGCTGATAAGAGGTCATGGCTACACGACATTCAGTCGATGGGTAGTCACGTACCAACGGCTAGGCTTTATTATGAAACCATATTCAATATACTGACTAATCCATCAAATTCATATTTTGCTATGTAAACCATATTCCATGTTTGTTTAATAATAAGACAAAATATATATATATAAAATAAATAAAGCTCATGAATCACTTATATTTTGTTATTAAAATAACGTTAAGCGTGTAAAAAATCTCAGTTTAAACCTGGCCGTATCGGACCAAAATGGTTCAAAAAGCCGGGCTGAGGATCAGACCGAAATGCTCCGGTCCAAGTCGAATCGGTCTTTGGTCTCAGTCTTATTAGGCATAATTGATGAGTTTTTTGTAAGATCGAAATGGACTGGACCGAAAACCAAATTTAACGAAAACCATGCACTGAGGACAGGATTGAAATACGTTCGGTCTAGTTCATTCTGATTTTTCGATTCGGTCGGGTTTATGCTCCTCCTAGTCGCACATTCATCAAGTCGCATCGATCTATTTTGCAATTTGTGCTTTTATGGAATTTGCTCACCTACAAAAGCATCATTACTTTTAACATTTACACATCAAAATACCATTTCCCTTATGGATTTTTCTACCTTATGCCCTATGGGCACATGATAAGAAGATAAAAATTACACATCGTCTCACAGAAAAGTACATAAAGATCCACATTTTACAAATCCATGTGTACTATTCTGTGGGCTCATGTGTACTTTTTATGTACTTTAGAGAGGAAGGTACCACGACGAGGTACGTCTCGTCGATCCGACGTGGTGCCTCGTCGTCGCTCGCCGTGCCACTTCACCACACCCACCCCCTATTCGTCGAAAGAATTTCGGTTTTGCGAAATATGAACGACGAGAAGATGTGGGTACCTCTTTTTCTTCTTTCTTTTTTCTTCATTTTTTCTTCTTTCTTCTTATTTTCTTTTTTTACTGTTTGTGTTCTTGTGTGTGTGTGTGTGTTTTCGGGTAATAGAGAAGAAGAAGAAGAGAGGTTGAGAGGGGTGGTCGAGGGATAAGGTGAGGATAGGTATGTGTGTGTTTTTTAATATATGTTTTTTTTAGTTATATTATTTTTGTATTTAAAAAGAATTTTTTTTGTAATTTTTTAAAATGTTTTTAGTTTAATATAGTATTTTATTTTTGTAGTGTATTTTTATTTAAGTATTTGTAATTTCAGTTTTAATAAAATGAAATTTAATTTGTGTGAAAATGAAAAAAAGAAAAAAAAATAATGGTGGCCCAAGTGATGATGGATTGGGTGAGTGAGGGGTATTTTGTGAGTTGTGTTGGTATTGTGTAAAGCCGAGTTAACAGCTGACTAGACAAAATTTTGAGAGGTGGGTGTGTTGTGACACCCTTCTCCCTTATACCTTTTTAACATGTGCCTTAAGGTACAAAATAGAAAAACCCTTCACTTATAACACTCATTTCATGAGTCATTTGAGTCTCATCATACTCGGTTAACAGCGTCAAAATCCATTTTACATAAGATTTGACGTGGTTGTGTTACAACGCTGATCACTGTCTGCAAATCAAACCAGACCGGAAATTAAACCTATCTCATCCAAAACACATGACCGATGACTGGACTAAAATGTACGGCACATTTCCAAGTAGGTTTAGTTTGCTTCGGTCATCGGGTCAGTTCAGTCCAACAAAGCTTGATGACTAAGCATGATGACCAATTTAGTTTTGATGAAGATCAAATCGGATCAAACAAGCTCGAAAACCGAATTTAAGAAAAATGACCCTAACCAACTGTGTCAGCAAGGTTCTACTAAGTAGTTTTTTGAGTGGAGGTTGGAGGTCTTGGGTTCTTGTCGATTTTCTCTCAAACGAAGCGGATGAGTAGCTAACCATAACTAGGCGAAAATTCAAAGAAAACATACTGCCCGCTTAGATGTCACTGCACGACTCGACCCATTAACCACTAACCAACCGTATAGAAAAGAAAAAATGACTGCCCAAAACCAAACCAGTACATAAGAAGGTTAACCTTAAAAACAGGCGGGAAAAAGTAACATTTATAAACCATTTTGACTCCATCTCACTACCCACCGACCACCGTATGGCCAGGGGCGGACCTATGTGTTAGGTCCGGGGTGGCGGCGCCCCCCATAGCTTGATCAAAACGACGCGATTACAGTGTAATTTTTCCTTGATTTTGACAATTCTTTTCAAATGCCCCCCATTCGAAACACGAATTGCCCCCCACTCACATATTAAAATCCGACTTTTGACACTCTAAAGCCTAAAAATCCTCCATTTTTAAATTAAAATATTCGGTTTTTTATTCAGATTATAAAATTTTTTACTTTGTTATTGTCAAAAAAGATTTTTGCACCCCACTATTCGATTTTCTGCGTCCGCCACTGCGTATGGCCACCGGAGACAAATACGATCCATTAATCATACCCTACTGCAAACCCACATCTTCTCATGTCTTAATATTACAATCTTGCCCTTTGTTATTATCCCCCCAATCAGAAGATCACGAACTTCTTTTTTCTGATGATTACCAAACACCCCCTGAAAATGTGGTTGATTTGGATCATGATACGGAGGAGATACTTGATGAAATTGATGCTGAAAACATAGTTACCCAAGAAGCTTCTTATGATACGGAGTTGATCGAATCGCAAAAAGACGCACACCACGTGCTTGATGAAATGCCGCAGATAGAAAAAGAAGAGGGGAGTAAAAATGTGGTTTCGGGTAGAGGGAAGCGTAAGTTGCCAGTTTCGTTGGAGAATAGCAGGGAGGAGGGTGAATGTTCTTCTTCTAGGCATCTTGTGTTTAAAGAGACTATTAATCGTGTGTTCAAGATGTTGGTTGCCGAGGGGAACGAAAAGGGTGATGATGATGGAAAGGGCGTTGATTTTCTTGACACGGCGAAGAAAAAGGGTATGACTTTCCCTCGTCCTCGATGGAGGTCGGCTCAAACTTGGAAAGGTTTATGATCATCTGTTTAAGGGATGGTAATATCTTTTGGATGCTAGGTTTTTTGCATCAAGTTAAAGTCCAAATTTACATCTGTTTATGGTCGAGTTTTGTTGTTTGGATCACCATAGTTTAACACTGCAAGTTTGTCGAACTTGAATGAATCATCATCTTTTATGTATAAAAATTATCACTTTGTTATTGGGTTCTTTTGGATGTTTGCCAACAGTACTCTTATAGATTTGAATTGGCCATGCCAACCTCCTGAAAACAGAGGGCCTTACCTGGTTAGAGTATGTGGCGGTGGGAGGGTTTGTTCGCCAAAAGGTCGGAAACCATGGTTAACCAAAAAAAATTGTAGTACTCTTATAAATGGAATTTGTATTTCTGTATACTCCATCCAAAATTGTCATATGAATTCTTCATGCGTGTATCTAACACTGCTTAATATGTCTTTGCGAGAGTCTAACTTTAAAGTTTAAAGCAACTATTATCGATTTTTTAAAGAAAACTACTCCCACGAGCCCACAATGGAGTTAAGGGCCATAAGTATATCACCCATTTTTTAATCTGATACAATCTTCTAATCATATTATTAGGTATCTATTTAATTTAACAGGTTAGATATAATTGGGTTAACACGCATCCACGATACCCGCGTCACCTGATCATAGCATAACCATTGACCTATCAGACATCTATCAGACCTTGATAAGTTATTTTCTCAAAATCACATGAGTCGTCCATATAGGACACAATTGGCATAAATATAAAGCAACAAACAACGATGTTGTTATATTATTTTTATTCGCTACTTATTGAAATTTTAACTTTCGGTAGTCACAGTCGTAGAAGTATTAAGACCTCACAAGTCATGCAGGCACACTCCTTTTGTGTAATAGTTTCCAATAACATCATGGGCTTTGGTTATCAACAGAGGTAGAGCCGTCTTTGGGGTAGGTGAGATGAGCGACCCAGGCCCCCAAAATCCTTTACTTTACATAACTTCTATCTCTATAATTAGCCGCGTAACTCTAAAAAAAGAGATTGGTGGGATAATAACCATCAACATTATATTTCAGCTTTGAGATTTATCTTTCACCAATGTGTGGGATAGAGTTTGCACCCGAGACAATGAGATGGCATAGTTGTTGGCACTTTAGGCCCATGACCTCAGCTTAGGTCAACTCGAGAGGTGAACAATGGCGCAATTGCTGAAGACTACATTTTAATACAAACCTGTTAGAAAAGACAATCAAACATAAGGTCGAATATGAGTAGAATACACCGTTGGAACTTAGAAGCGTAATGGTGATGTAATTACCCCCTTGAGCTTTTGCACACTTTTGTGAATCCAAAAGAATAATTGAAAAAACCGTCGAGCATAATGGTGATGTTACCATTTGGGTCAGGTGCATCATACTTCTAAGAAATAATCCATCTTTTAGATTATATGGAGCTTCTAGCATATAATTACACATTTGCTATCTTGTTTGTGAATTATTATGCTTCTCATATTTAACTGATCAGTAACTCAAAAGTAGAGAAAATCTGTAATGTACAACTTCTATAGAAGAACCAGATTCAATGAATAGATAGTTAATTACAAATAATACAAGTAAGGGATCTGTGGCGCAATGGTAGCGCGTCTGACTCCAGATCAGAAGGTTGCGTGTTCGATTCACGTCAGGTTCATTTTTTTTTCCACTTGTTTTTTGTTTTCGCTGCAACAACCTTCAGTTATTGCAAGTGTTTTCGTGGCTGCCCAATCCCATCTTTTTATTTGGTGCTTATTGAAATCTCAGAGTCGTAAAAGTACGTATTAAGACCTCACAAGGATGCCAAGTTACATGCTTCTGCTTTCTTGTGTTATAGTACTGTATATAGCCTGTCATCGTCCTAGCTTAAAGAATTCGTAAATTGTCGACTTTAGAAGGAAACCGTTGGTGATTTCTGTTTCTAGCATACAGACTTCAACGGATCGATATGCTCATGAAAGAAAAGACTAGTAGATGGTAACTACTACTACCCCTTGATACCCATATATACCACCTAATTTACTCTAAGATATTAAAGCATATCGCGTACGTATCATCATAAACCTAAGTGGCAGCTGGCTAAACATCCGTGATCACGCCTGCACGTAAGGTTTGCGTATTTTGCTTATTTTTTATGGTATTTGTAAGGAACTTGGCGATAAAGTTTATTTTTATGACAGCGTTTAATTTGCAGTATGATAAAAATGTAGAAGTAACAGTCATCCTAATTTAAAAACATTGAGAATTAAGAAATATGAAACTAAGCTCAAGTGAAGCAATGTGATGATCTTAATTCTTGATTAAGAGAGTATTATTACTATTAAAATATGAGACTACGATCTTGCCTTTACTAAACATATATTCATTGACGAGCGTGCTACACATTTTCAGTTCTCAAATGGCTCATCAAGGCTTCAATGATGAGAATTCACTCTTTAACTTTGTCGTGAAAGACGGTAATGGTGTCAAGGGTCTAGTGGACTTAACCACCCAACCACCGAATCATCAAGCAACAATTAGCATCCACATTACCCAAAAACGTGATCATTGATCTATCACAGCTTGACGGTCCCAACCATGACCAAGTGGTCAAGTCCATTGCCAGTGCTGCTGAAACTCTAGGGTTTTTTCAGGTAGTGAACCATGGTGTCCCATTGGAGCTTCTCGAGTCACTTAATGTTTCAGCCCACCAATTTTTCAATCAACCATCTGAAAAGAAGGCTGTGTATCTTAAGGGGTCAAGTCCTAGTCCCATGATCACGTATGGGACAAGCTTTGTTCCTAAGAAAGAAAGGGCTTTGGAGTGGAAAGACTATGTGAGCATGTCGTACACCAATGATGCTGATCCTCTTAACTTCTGGCCAAATGATTGCAAGTTAGAATAATAAACTAGTCACAAAAATATTTGAGTACATTACATAAATGGTCCATATAATGGATTCAGTCCCTCGTCGATATCTTTCAGGGAATCAGTTCCCTTACTAAGCATTTTTTTTAACGGATATCCTCACTCGCCTATTCAGTATTTTTGAAAATGACAATTTTACCCTTATGCGTATCAGGTTTTTAGTCTCCAAAGTTTGTATACTTGATTGTTTGTAGGGAAGTAGTACTCAACTACATAAAGATCTCAAAGGAGATGGTGAAAAGGCTTTTACAAGCCCTTATCCGGAACCTTGGTGTTCAACTAGATGACTCAAGGCTCGATGAACTTATAGGTTTACGGAGTGTCAACATGAACTTCTACCCAACGTGTCCTAATCCTGATCTAACCGTAGGTGTCGGGAGGCACTCAGATATCAGCACACTAACAGTGCTTTACAAAGATAATATTGGTGGATTATACGTGAAAAAAGGTGAAGACTTGTTACAAAGAAATGAAGAGTGGGGTGAAATTCCACCCATCCATGGTGCTTTGGTCGTCAACGTTGGTGATGCACTACAGGTCATCTAAATTACATGCTTTAACTAAACTTATTCGCGCACACGTTGCCTGGAATAGTAACCTCAAAAGTCCAAACAAAATTTATATAATTTATGGTTTTTGTGTTTATGTTAATCAGATTGTTAGCAATGGGTAGTAGAAGAGTGCAGAACGCAGAGTGCAGACCACCAGTACCGAGTCAAGATTGTCGGTCCGAATATTCAACTCCCCACTGCTTAAAGAGTAGCTCACATACAATATTTGTCATATACCTAGCTAGCTTATTCGGTAAAATAAACCTAGTAATTTTTTGATCCACTTTCGATAACAACTTAAATGTTAAAGAAAACCTTTGTTTTTTACTTTACATTTTTACGTATTGTTTTGCCAAGCAAAGCAATATTTCTAGCAAATACCGGTACTCATTGCAACCTTTGGATTCATACGATAAACTTTGCCCGAATTTAAGAAACAGTAGCAAACACACATGATATGTAAAAGTTACTGAATTACCATTAAGCTTAACAATATTAATACACGATCACTAAGGGACCAAGTAAATTATCAGTAAATACCGAAAACAAACTAATATTACATTTGCATAACTCACAAGTCTCGGCCCTCCACAACCTCCAGTTCCAACCTAAGCTGCTTTACCTGCGTCATAAAAAATTTAGGAGCAAGAGAGTTAATAAAGTAAGGCCCTTTGAACAATTAAATGACATAAGAAAACATTTGAAAAACCATACCTCTAGCATAGAACACTCATTTCCCGATAAATATATATCTTCTCTTGTTACGAGCTAAGATCATGTGTTCGCCTGCATTAGTAATCACATTGAACCACTTCAATTTTCTTGTTGAAATCATGACATATCCCATAGCCAATCCAATTAGGGTTCCGCATCCATATGTTGAGTAGTATACAATTTGTATACTGTATTATCCTAACTCTTATACACAGGGATTACTTTTGCCATCTACTTAACAATAAAGGTAAGAAAAGGTAAGTTTATTTTTTATATTATTTCTGTTTGTAGCTTCTTATTTGTGCAGGGACTGAAGAGTGCAATTAAGAGGGACTAAAGTTGCACAATTGTGAAAGTTCAAGCGCGTCATTGCAAAGGAGTATTTAAGGGAATTTAGCTAGCTGTAAACTTTACTTTTCTTGTTTGTATCGTTTGGAAAACTCACATATTCTCTCTCATTTTTTGGTTATTGTTGAAGATCTCAATCTGTGAGATCTTGATTGATTGCTTCTTTCAGTTGTATTCGTATTGATCACAACCCAGATATTACATTTGAAGTAATAGTCTGAGGCAGTTAATAAAGGGGTGATTGGTTGACTAAATATGCTTTGTTAATCTTTGTATAAATTTCCACATGGTATCAGAGCCTGGTTGGCTTTGATACAAAGATTGAATTCTTTTCAGAAATTAGGGTTTTGTAAAAATTGGGGGTTTTTCAAATTAAGGCTGTTTTAAAGTGTTTTATGGTAGAATCTGTTGATTCTTGAAGTTAATTGATCATTCTTGTGGTCAGTTTGTGTTTTCTCAAAATTAGGGTTTGGACTTTTTTTGGGGGTTTTTGGGTATTCGTGCTTTCTTGGTAGATTAATCAACATTGTAGTTGATTAATTTGGTTTTTGCATTGATCTTGATTGAAAACCCTAAATTTCAGAAATTAGGGTTTTTAAAATCTGGTATGGTTTGTTCATTTTATTTGTTATTTGTATTCTTGTATTCTTAATCTTGCAGGTTTGCTTGGTTTTGTGGTTGGTTTCCGCTGCGTACTTGGTTTCTAGATCTTCTTGATCTTGTTGGTGTTCTTGTTGTTTGCTGCGCGTGTTTGTATCATCTCACGCTTATCTCTCTTTTATATTTTGTTTAGTGGGATTAGGTGTCGAAGGGAGTTTGTTATTGATTGATCTTGAAGTTGTGGAGATATAAGGTGGTATTTGTTGTGTTTCTTTGTGTGGCTGATTGTTTAGTTTGTTTATTGTTTTGTCAATATGGCTCCTGATGCTAAGAATAAAGAACAAGTGGGGGGTTCTGGTAATAATGAAATTGATGTTTTTGATCCATTATACTTACATAGTAATGATACAAGTGGGGTTCCTCTAGTTGGGTTTAAACTAGAAGGAACAGAAAACTATAAAATTTGGAAAGCTGCTATGACCAGAGCTATCCATACTAAAAATAAATTGGGATTCATAGATGGTAGTATTGAAAGACCTGAGAATGCTGGTTATTTACAAAACCAGTGGGATAGGTGTAATGCTGTGGTGTTAAATTGGATTTTGGGTTGTGTTTCACAAGATGTTTATATGGGACAAGTTTTTTCTAATGATGCTAAAACTATTTGGGATGAATTAGAAGAGACATATAGTAAAAAAGATGCATCTGTTATATTCAATTTACACTATAAAATTCATTCTTTGACTCAATCAAGGATGGTGCTGTCTGAGTACTGCCACAAGTTTAATGCTTTGTGGAGGCAATATGACTCTCTTGTCAATTTGCCAGAATGTACTTGTGATAGTTCTGATGAATTGAGAGCTCATGATCAACTTATTAAGTTGATGCAATTTCTCATGGGATTAGATGAGGTTTATGCTCCTATCAAAAGTATAATCCTCACAAGTGATCCTATCCCTGATGTTAAGGGTGCTTTTGCTACTTTATCTAGAGATGAGTCACATAGGGGGTCTCATTCCCAAAGTGAATCTAGAGGAAGAGGGACTAGTACTGCTTTTGTTGCTAGAACTAGTAATGCTAGACCTAATAATACTAGACCTAAGAACACTTGGAATAATACTGGTTCTAATAATAATGCTAATAATAGGTCTGGTAATGTTAGATCTAATAATAATAATAGATCTTCTCTGATTTGTACTTATTGTAATATGAGTGGTCATACAGTTGACAGATGTTTTGAACTTATTGGATATCCACAAAATTCAAAATTTTAGAAGAAATAATGGTGTTAATAGAGGTACTTCTAGTAACAATGTTGTTACTGGAAGTAGTGATCATGTGAATAATGTTGTTTCATCTAAGACTTTTACAGATGAACAATATAAGCAGTTGATGGATTTGATAAGTAGTAAAACTGGATCTGAAAGTATTTCTACAAATGTTGTAGGTATTAATTGTGCTATTAGTTTTTATTCATCCAGATTTTTCAATTATAATACTAAAATTAGCACATATAGTGTGTATATAGGCTGGATAATAGATTCAGGTGCTAGTCAACATATGACTTTCACTTGCATTGGTATGATTAATGTTGTTGATGTATCAAAGCTTGGTATGACAGTTGGACATCCAAATGGTACTAAAACTTTGGTAACACACATTGGCAGTATTAAACTTACTGATTCCATTGTTCTTCATGATGTTCTGGTTGTTCCAGGATATCAAGTTAGTCTATTATCTGTTCAAAGATTGAGTAAAGATAATAAGTGTCAAGTCATATTTGATGAAAATTCTTGTGTGATTCAGGATTCTGTGCTAAGGACCCAAGTGGGGACTGGTAGAGAACAAAATGGTTTATATTTTCTTAACACAGGTAAGAGGATTGAAAATCATAATGTTCAATTTTGTTCTTTGTCTAAATGTATTTGGCATAATAGACTTGGTCATCCATCAGACCAAGTCTTGCATGTACTTAAGAAAAAATTGAATATTGATATGAAAAATGAAAGTGAAGTTTGTGAGGTTTGCCATAAGGCAAAACAAACTAGAGAACCATTTCCACTTAGTGAACATAAGACTACAGGTCTTGGTCAGATTGTTCATATGGATGTTTGGGGACCATATAGAGTTTCTAGTAGAGAAGGTTTTAAATACTTCTTGACTTTAGTTGATGACTATACTAGGGCTGTTTGGGTTTTTCTGTTGAAAGGAAAACATGAAGTATTTGAACATGTGGTTGGATTTTATAATTTGATCAAAAATCAGTTTAATCAATCTCTTAAGATTTTTAGGAGTGATAATAGAACTGAGTTTTTGAATAATAATATGTTTGTTTTTTGTAAAAACAATGGTATTGTTCAACAGACTACATGTGCTTACACTCCTCAACAGAATGGGATAGCTGGAAGAAAACATAGACATTTGTTAAATGTAGCTAGGTCTCTCATGTTCCAGGGGGGAATTCCTCTGAACATGTGGACTGAGTGTATTCTAACTGCAGTTTATTTGATTAACAAGACTCCTAGCTCTGTATTGTCTGGAAAAACACCATATGAAATGATTTATAACACTGAACCTAATCTCTCTCATATAAAATGTTTTGGTTGCCTTTGTTTTGCTTCTGTGTTAAATAATACTGATAAGTTTACCTCTAGATCTGAAAAGTCTGTTTTTATGGGTTATGCTTTTGACAAGAAAGGATATAAGTTGTTTAGTCTTGAAAGCAAAAAGTTCTTTTTCTCAAGAGATGTAAAGTTTTATGAAACTGTGTATCCTTTCAAAAACAAGTCAGAAAGTAAAGGATTTCAATTTGAGGTTGAAAATATAAATAGTATAAATTTTTTCAATACAGATCAAGAGGATAACTTGTTAAATGATCCCTATGATGAAAAGAGAGATAATAGGATTGATTGTTTCTTTCAGTTGTATTCGTATTGATCACAAACCCAGATATTACATTTGAAGTAATAGTCTGGGGCAATTAATAAAGGGGTGATTGGTTGACTAAATCTGCTTTGTTACAATCTTTGTATAAATTTTCACACCATATCCTAACATCACTACTTCCCAGGTAAATCCGTTCTCCTGCTCATGCGATTCAAGCTCTTGTGTGTGTGTGCCCTCGCTGCACTTATTTGTTAGGGGAAGCCCACATAGGCCTAGATTCCCTTCAAATGATTTCTCTTCAAATGTGTTGAATTGTGTTCCATGTGGAATATGGCCAACGAGACGGTTGTGCGAGAGATTTAACACTTCAAGCGTGTTGATGCGTGCAAGACTTTGTGGGATCTCTCCTGAGAGTTCGTTCCAAGATAAGTCTAACGACTCAATCTCTATGAGATTTCCTAGAGCATGTGGAATTGGACCAATGAGATTGTTATGGGAAAAGTTGAGCACTATTAGCGAATTAAGACCACCGACGACATTTGGAATCTGTCCTTCAAATTTGTTGTTCGACAGATCAATAATTGTGTATTCAACCAAAATTTGTGGAAACTCTTGATCCACCCCTTTCACTACAACAACAAATGAGTAATACTTTCCACCCATGTATAAATATTCTGGTGTTGTGCGGTTTTTAACAACATTCTTCATGAAATTGAAATTTTGAAAATATTTTACACGGAGTTGCCCCACAAACCCATTATGAGACAAGTCAAGAACTTGAAGACTTGAAAAGGGGGATTCAACACTTGAAAAGGGTTGAATGTGTCCATAAAAGTTGTTTGATTTGAGGACAAGAGCTTGCAAATTTGGAAGATCTCCTAACCATCCAGGAAATGTACCTTTCAAATAGTTGTTTCCGAAATCAACTACTTTCAGTGATTTACATTTGTTTTACATTTGGACAAAGAACTTGGCACCTCTCCTCTCAATTGATTTCCATTCAAACTAAGTCCTTCTAAACTTTCACAATCCCCGTGTATGTTTGGAATTGTTCCTTGAAAGCTATTATTTCCCATGTCTATCGTTTCAAGTGATGAAGTGATATTTCCAAAGCATTGTGGAATCATTGGAAATATCCAAATAGTGTAGAATACTCATGTTGCAAATTGATGTAGGGAATGGCCCCTCAATCAAGTTGGATTGCATATATAGTTCAGAAAGTCCATACCATCGAAATTGTGGCAAGCTGTAATGAAATTATGTGAGAGATCCAAGCGATACAACTCATTTCGTCCTATCTCCCCTGCCCAATGTGGAATTTTGCCATGGATTTCATTCCTAGATAGATCTAACCATTTAATTTGTTTCATTGCTCTAAATGACTTCGGAAACACCTTTAGCCTACAAGAGGCCAAACATAAGTATCTAAACCGAGGGTTGACATAATGATTGGCATTCTTAGTTGTAACATAGAAACCGATAACAATGTATCCAACTCCCATTTACCACTAAAACTATTTGATGAAAGGTACATGTCAGTGAGGTTAGTAAGTTTTCGAAATGTTTGCACATCAATATGGCCAGCTAATTGATTTTTATTGAGGTATAGTTCTTTTAATGATGGAAGATCAAATGAGTCAAACGGTACATTCCCACTGAACATGTTATGATCATATAGAAAGATATGCTCTAAAGAGGAAGAAGTAAACAACCAAGATGGCAATGTCCCATTAAGTCTGTTAACTGATAAATGCAGAGAAATAAGGTGCGTTTCATTAAGTGAGATTTTCGAAGGGATGTTGCCGGTGAAATCGTTACTTGACAAGTCGAGTATTGCTAAATATTGAAGATTGAAAATGTAATGAGGTAAATTTCCATACAATCCAGTCTGGTAGAGACTTAGTAATTTCAAAGAAGAAGAGACGTTAAGACTAGTAGGTAAAACCGAAGAGATAGTAACATCATCAAGTGAAAGTTCTTCCAAATTAGTAAAATTTCGAAACATATTTACGAAAACATTTGGTTTAAGCCTCAAATTAGAGTTATAAGAGAGATCAAGAGAGACTAGTTTTTGAAGGAGTGTGATGTTCAACGGAACTTGGCCAGAAAACCAACAATTGGAGAGGTTGAGATGTGTGAGACTATTTGAAAACCTTCCTATTTCACTTGGAATTTGTGGACCATCGAAATAATTGAAAGCGAGGTTAAGTCTCTGGAGGTGAGGAAGGTTAAAGAGGGAGCTGTTAGGATGGATAGTACCTTTCAGCATTCCGCAACTGAGATCAAGATCAATAACGTCACCAGTGGAGTAGTCGCAAGTAACTCCATCCCAGCTACAACAATATGTACTTGTGTTCCAATTTACTATCACATGACGATAATCAGAACCAAGCCAATTATAGCAACGGACATCCACGTAATAATAAAATTCATTATTATTGTGATTGACGAATGAAAGGTTATGTTTAAAGAGAAGCAAATCTTCACTTTGTTTAGTAGGACATTTATGAATATTATTCAAAGAAGAAGCAAACCTAGCAGTGTTAAGAAAGAAAAGAAAAAAGACACTCAACAGTTTTGAATCACTCATTGTGTTTTTCATTTCAGTTGCTTTCAAATTTAACAACTGCTACAAATATATAACACTAGAATTACAAAAGGTGAAATCGGCGGGAACACCTTAACCCCGGGTGCCTTTTGGCACCAGCCATTGTTCACCTCACAAGGACAAGGAATAGCTCCGGCAACTCTCCTAGCCCAGAGGAGCAACACCTGGAGCGAGACGAGCCGAGACTTATTAATAGAATTGAATGAGAACCATATTAGAGGCAAAGGTATGACGGATTCACGGCACAACAAAGCCTCTCCACTTTGCCCCCACAGCGCCACTTTGTCCCCAGGGAGGAGGTTGATTGTTCTTCTAGGCAACATGTGTTTAAAGGGACTATTCATCGTGTATTCAAGATGTTGGTCGCGGAGGGAAAAGGTAAGGGTGATGACGATGGAAAGGGTGTTGATTTTCTTGAGACGGCAAAGAAAAAGGGTATGACTTTCCCTCGTCCTCGATGCTTGGTTTTATACATCAAGTTAAAGTTCAAATTCGGTCACGGTCGAGTTTTGTTGTTTGGTCAAATTTGAATGAAATCATCATCTTTTGAGTAAAAAGTCATGACTTTGTCATTTGGTCCTTTTGTATGTTTGACAACAGTACTCTTTTAATATTGAACTGGTCACGCCAAACTCCTAAAAACAGAGGTTTTTACCTGGTTTGATGTGACGGTTGGTTCAAACCCCATGGATTAGTTGGCCAAAAGGTCGGAAACCATGGTTAACCAAAAAAAATTGTAGTACTCCTATAAATGGAATTTGTATTTCTGTATACTCCATCCAAAATTGCCATATGAATGCTTCATGCTTGTATCTGCTGGTAATCGATTAGATTGTGCTAACACTGATGATAAACTTAAATCTTATGTAGATTAACATGTCTTAATATGTCTTTGCGAGAGTTTAACTCTGATGCAACTATTATCGATCGTTGAAAGAAAACTACTCCCACGAGCCCACAATGGAGTTAAGGGTCATATCAGTATATCACCCATATATAATCTGATGCAATCATCTAATCATATCATTACGTATCTATCCAATTTAACAGGTTAGATCTAATTATAGCAACAATGTTGTTCTAATTATAGCAACAGGTTAGATCTAGTTTACGCACTTCTACTGTTAATAGGGTTATTATAGCAACAATGTTGTTCTAAAAAGATGATTGGAATGATTATAAAGCCTCATAGGAGATAGGACTAGTCCATCAAGTTTATAATTTAGCTTTATTATGAAACCAATATTCAATTTATTGACTACTCCATCAAGTTTATACTTTGACTTTGAGATTTATCTTTTGGATAGAGGTTGCACCCGAGACGATGAGATGGCATAGTTGTTGGCACTTTAGGCCCATGAATTCAGCTTATGGTTAACTCGAGAGGTGAACTATGGCATCATTGAAGACTACATTTTAATAAAAACCTGTACGAAAAGGCAATCAAACATAGGGTCGAATATAAGTAGAATAAACCGTTAAAACTTGGAAGCGTAATTGTGAATTTGTGATGTAATAACCCGTTGAGATTTTGCACATTTTCGTGAATCCAAAGAATAATAGAATAAGCCGTTGGAAGCGTAATGGTGATGTTACCATTTGGGTCAGGTGCATCATATATAGCTTCTACTAGTAAGAAATAAGAAATAACAAACGAAAGGAAAGGTCCATCTTTAGAGCCTGGCCGTGGGGTACGGTTGGCTCATGGCTTGAAGCCAGCGCACCAGCCCAGAAATTTTCGTGCCAACCAAACCAGGCTTCGTGCGGTGAAGGTTTGGCCGGTAATCAATCTCCAACTCACGTGCAAGGCTCGTGACGCCAGCTTTCATTTTGTGGTGCCAACCATACCAGCTTTTATGGAACTTCTAGGCTTCTAGCATATAAATTACATTACATCATTTGCTATCATGTTTTTGGATTATTATCCTTCTCGTATTAAAGATAGAATTATAACAATAGGATCTGTGGCGCAATGGTAGCGCGTCTGACTCCAGATCAGAAGGTTGCGTGTTCGATTCACGTCAGGTTCAATTTGTTTTGAAATTGTTGATCCTTTAAATTTTGTTATACCCTAAAATATATACATGTCTGCAATTTTGTATAATACTACAAATACTATTAAAAAATAACATTATATTAGGATTAAGATTTCAATCAGATATTACGGTCTCGATCTTCCAAAGACGAAACTGGTGCACGAGACTTTTGGCGTAGTGATAATGCGTGATCTATCTACCTTAGTTTACGCCAAATATCGGCAGGATGTAGGTAATACATTGATATTGTATGTTACAATAGATTAAGGTACATGGAACATTTTAACTTTTGAGAACTATAAAATGAGTTCATTACGAAACCAAACAGCTAAACAGTCTTCAATCTCTTTCAGCTCTTTCAGCTTACGCGCATCAGGGACAAATGTGCAGATTGTGTGGGTGTGTGAGTACTAAAGTATCTAGAATCGACTTTGGCTATATATCGATAATCCAACATGAAATAAGTATTACCAAAAAGGTGTTCTTCTAACGAGCCGTTAGTCATGTACTCGTAGACCAGTAACCTTTGATGTCCATTCACGCAATATCCAACAAGATTGACCAGGTTCGGGTGGTGGACACGACCTAACGTGAGAACTTCAGCTAAAAATTCAGGATTCCCTTGTACTCCAATCATGTCGAGCTGCTTCACAGCCACAATCTATACGAAACTAACCACAGTTATACAACTGACTTCAATATTTTGACCCAAAATCACAACAGAGAACAAAAAAAGATGTCATACTTTGTTTCGGTCCCCAAGATGGGCCTTGTACACCCTCCCGGAGCCGCCTGTGCCCACGAGCAAATCAGGGTTGAAGTTTTCAGTTGCGTGGGCGAGGTCTCGAAAAGTGTAGGCCTCGGCCATGATTTCTGAAACCCCTTGTTTAAGTACCTCATCGGCTACCATTTTCTGGTTGCTATTTTCTGTTCATGTAATCACATCAACAAGTTAAGTATACTCATTACATATAATTTGTACAACAAACATAGAAGTTCACTACAAGAAAGTTGAGAACAGATGACGGGGGTTTCCCTGGCGACACAATGTCGCCAGGGATAACCCCTTTTCCCTGGCGACAACGCTGACGTGGCGGAAAAGTAGGTTTACTTTTTGGTCAAAGTTTGACTAGAGTTTCCCTGGCGACATGTCGCCAGGGATAATCGGTCCAAAATCAGATACCAAGTGAAAGAGCGCGAAATTTTCCCTCCAAGGTTTCCCTGGCGACTTGTCGCCAGGGAAAACCTAGTCAAACTTTGACCAACTTATCCCTGGCGACATGTCGCCAGGGAAAACTCGTCCATCGTATTTAACAAAATGAATATTTGCTAATTACATGTCAAGATTATCCCTGGCGACATGTCGCCAGGGAAACCTTCGCCATTTGGGATTAGTTTCAAAATTAAACACAAATGTTTAATTACATGTCAAGAATGTGTGGCGGGCTTTTACCCGCCAAATCCCAAATGTTTCCCTGGCGACATGTCACCAGGGAAACTCCCTGACATATATTTATTTTGTTTTTGCTTGTTAATTATTATTTTAACTATCGATCTGATGTTATTTAATTTTTGCGACGTTTATATAATAAAAATGAGACATTTATAAAACAAATATTTATTTATTCCAAATAATTATTTATTCCAAATAATTATTATATTAACTATCGATCCGATGTTATTTAATTTTTGCGACGTTTATATAATAAAAATGAGACATTTATAAAACAAATATTTATTTATTCATAATATTATACATAGCCCTTGTGGAATCAAATGGAAAACTTAAAAACAGACATTACTAATCAACTTAAAGTTCGTGAAGTAGTGCAGCCGATTACTACTCAACGCTAAGATTTTCCATTTCATTTAAAAGCTCATGAAGTATTGCAGCCGATTGACATGCGTGGTCTTCAGGATGCCTTTCCATTTCTAGTCTTGCCTCTAACATCTTTATCTTTAGATCTTTGATCTTGCAATTTGAGCACTCAGTGGGTGCAGATTGAGAAGGACCTGTAGAAGAACTTGGATGTGAACCTTGAGGTGTTGAAGATCCAGGGGAAGATCTTATACGGAGTTCGAGATCAAAATCATCCTTCCATTTAAAATATTTACATCCATAATCATTTGTTTTTGGCTGTTACAAAGTAAACAAATAACATGACATGTCATTTAATAATCACACGTATTACATAACTAAAACATTTGATTGTTTACCTTCGAAAAAGGACATGCATAATAGAGTTTACCAAAGCTATGAGGTTGATGTGACTGTCTCAACACAATATATCCCTTTCTACATGTACACTTATAAGCTTCACGGGGATCCATCTGCTACCAAATCAGGTGGTGGTGGTGGTGAGTTTGGTAGGAGATGATAAGTGTGTGTGTGTGTGTGATCTGCTGATGATAAGTGTGTGTGAATCCTTTTATGGTCAAAAAGTGAGGGAAATAGTTAACATTTTCCCGCCAATGTTTTCCCGCCAACGTTTTCCCGCCAATAGTTAAACGTTGGATGTTCAATGGATGACCCGGTTTGTTATGGTTGTACGTTGGATGTTCAATAGATGATCCGGTTTGTTATGGTTATACGTTGGATGTTCAATGGACGACTCGACATGTGTTGGTTACACGTTAGATGTTAAATAAATGAGTCGGCATGTATTGGTTAGACGTTAGATGTTCAATGGATGAGTCGGTATGCATTCGTTAAACATTAGATGTTCAATGGATGAGTCGGTATGTTTTGGTTACACGTTAGATGAGCTGGCAACATAGCTATATTGAGCTGGCAAATGACTATACTCGTTGTGTAAGCTATTTTGGTGAGGTTACATCAAATGAAAAGCTTCTTTCTTTTGTTCAAACTTACGCGACTTGTTTGCCGGAACTCTTTTTGTCATCGATTCAAAACGAAAGCTGGTTAAAGATTTATTTGAATGGTTGTTCTGGGTACAAACCACTATTGCCTCTAGCTTGATCTCTAATTAAGTCGGATTTGATAATTCTATGATACTATTTTAATATATAAATAAATGGATGCATAAATGTATAGTTGTATACTATTATTACAACACATATATACAAACACAAATACAGGTTTCCTTTCTTTGCATTTACACCAAACCAACCCTTCTTTCTTTACATTTAATGTTTGAGGTGTTTGATCATCTCTACACCAAACCAACCTGACATTTCTTCTTTCTTAGCATTTACACACACCCCATAATATAGTGTCACTTTCCAAGTTGTTTTCATTCTTCTAAATATTTCTAACCAAAAGGTTCTTGGCCCTGATTTTTTTTGTGAGTTTTGTTAGTAAATGTTCTTGTTCTAGTGAGAGAGAGAGAGGTTAGGTTAAATTTGTTTTCTTTCAAAACATCTTGTTTTCTGGGCATGTATTGAGTTAATGTAATTATGCTTCCAAGGCTCATACTTTTGCATCTATTGGTGGTTGTTTTCTACTGCAATAGTGGTAAATCTGTTTTTGGTTTGAATTACACAAAATATAGAGAAGTTGGTGACTTGAGACTTGCAAGAATTCAGAAGCATTTGGATACTCTCAACAAGCCTCCAGTTTTTTCTATTGAGGTAATCAAAAGCTCCATTAACTAGTTTTATATGCATGGAAAATCATTCCATAAATATTGGCATTTACCTATGGATTGTGGTTTGTTTTTCTTAGATGTTCAATGGATGAGTCGGCATGTCTTGGTTAGACGTTAGATGTTCAATGGATGAGTCGGTATGCATTTGTTAAACATTAGATGTTCAATGGATGAGTCGGCATGTCTTGGTTACACGTTAGATGTTCAATGGATGAGTCGGCATGTCTTGGTTACACGTTGGATGTTCAATGGACGACTCGACATGTGTTGGTTACACGTTAGATGTTCAATGGATGACTCGACATGTCTTGGTTACATGTTAGATGTTCAATGGATGAGTCGGTATGCATTTGTTAAACGTTAGATGTTAAATGGTTACCGAATTAGAATAAATCGAGAAACTAAACGGAATAAATCGGAATGAATTTAGAAATTAAACTGACCGGGATGATATAGTTATTTTATAAATAATAATAATTATTTTATAAATTGTAATAATAATAATTATTATTTCATAAATAATAATAATAATTATTATTATTTTATTACTAATTATAATAATACATAAGTAACAAGAAACTTTATTTTCACAAAAATTATCCCTTGCGACATTTGCATCTATCCCTGGCGACATGTCACCAGGGATACTATCCCTGGCGACATGTCGCCAGGGAAACGTGTGCTCAACTTGACTTTCTAAAAAGTCAGCCAAGTTTCCCTGGCGACATGTCGCCAGGGAAAATTTGGCTCACTTGACTTTCAAAAAAGTCAGCCAAGTTTCCCTGGCGACATGTCGCCAGGGAAGGTTTGGGAGACACGACGAAAGTTATAGGTACGTGCATATGCGTTGAAAAGTCAAAGGTATCCCTGGCGACATGTCGCCAGGGAAACTTCGTCACACCCCTCCAAAATTTTTCACTAACGCGCGCTTTTGGCTAAACGACAAAAGGCAAAAGTTTCCCTGGCGACATGTCGCCAGGGATTGTCGCCGGGGAAAAAAAAGCGATTTATTCATCAGAAACCTTATCTTTTCTCACATACACTTAACAAAAAAAAAAACTTCATCTCCCTTAGCTCTCTTCGCTGCTATATCCGGCCCCTGCTATACCACCACTCTCCTCCACATCCCGCTGCTATATCACCACCACCACCACTCACCATCATTCTCCTCCACACCTGCACACGTGCACGCACCACCACTCACCACCATCTCCACTCGCCAACACCACCACCACGCCATCTACATTCACCGGCACCACCACCACCGCAATATATATTAAGGTATTTTATATAATTTATATTGTAATTGTTTTGGTTTTTTTTTATATAATTTTTTTTATAATTTATATTGTAATTGATTTGGTTTTGTTTTTACAATTGATAGTATATTTGGTTTTGTTTTTACATATCCGGTCACCGCAGCCGAGTCCCGACCGTAGCCGAGCCCGACCACAGCCGAGACCCGACCGCAGCCGAGCCCCGACCACACCCGCGCCCCGACCACAGCCGAGACCCGACCACTATTTAAAGGTATGTTTTTTTAACTTTTAATTGTAATTGAGAATACATATTGTTTTTTTTTACTTTTTTTTAGATTCCCTGGCGACATGTCGTCCGGGATGTTTAAAATTGTTAATTTTTTTAAACGTAAATCCAAACACTCCTTATGTTACCTATTTGATGAGAATAAGCTGTTTGATAACAGCTTATCCTAATAAGCTTATCAGGATAAGCTGTTTGATAACAGCTTATCCTGATAAGCTTATTAGAATACACTGTTTAAAAACAGCTTATCCTTATAAGCTTATCAGAATAAGCTGCTTATCCTTATAAGCTTATCAGAATAAGCTGCTTATCCTTATAAGCTTATCAGAATAAGCTGTTTTCAAAAAGCTTACTTTGATAAGCTTATAGGGATAAGCTGTTATCAAACAACTTATTCTGATAAGCTTATCAAAATAAGCTGTTTGAAAACAGCTTATTCTGATAAGCTTATCGAGATAAGCTGTTATCAAACAACTTATTCTAATAAGCTTATCAAAATAAGCTGTTTGAAAACAGCTTATTCTGATAAGCTTATCAGGATAAGCTGTTTTCAAACAGCTTATTCTGATAAGCTATTTTTATTATATGATATAAATGTTTTATTGGACTAAGCCTTAGGAGTGTTTTAGGATTTTAGCGATTAATTTCGGAAAATTCCCGTCTGAAATTAATCAACCTATAGAAAACCCGTCCGAAGTTAATTTATTAGGAATTAACTTCGGAAAGTCCCCTGTTTGGGACTGCTTTTTGAATGTTTTGTCTCATTTAGGATATGCATGCGTATAACCGATTTAGTATTTGAGATGATTTCGACAGTGTTTCTCCTTTACTCCTACGAATATGTCTTTAAACACATATTTGGGGAGTTGAGGGGAAATGCTGCCGAAATTCTCTCAAATAGTAAATCGGTTATACGCATTCATATATGAGACGAAACATTCAAAGGGTGGGTTAGGATTGCCTTCCATAGTTGCGCTAGGTGAACATACTATTTTCTATACTTGATAATTATATCTTTTAATAAATATTATTATATAATTATATACTTTATAAATAATAATTATATATTTTATAATTATTTTTTATAATTTGATATAATACATATTATTATTTATGAAATATATAATAATTAAGTTGCATATAATAACTAAATGTATCGTTAAAACACAGTTATGGTACTCATTGATAAGAGTTGGACACGGTTAGAGCGTCATCAGCCAGAATATATATTGGGTCTTACCAATTTTGTCAAGCATTCTAGGAAGTTTGTGAATCGTTTGAATGAGATACCATGTCCATGCAAGCGTTGTCGAACAAGACTCCTGGTAGATATTGACCTTCTTTCGAACCACGTTATGAAGTCCGGGTTTGACAACAGTTATACAACATGGGTACACCATGGTGAACCGGCTCCTCCTACACCTACACCTCCTCCACCACCACCACCACCGCCACCACTGCCAATAATAGATAACACAAGACAACCTTTTATAACTGACATGACATCGTTACTTGATGACCTTACCTATATGCCTCCGGACTATATTCCTCCTCCACCTCCTCCCAACTCAAGTAACAGACGGACTCAAGCTAACGAGTTTGAAGAGTTATATCGCAGTGCCAATGAGCCGTTGTACCCTGGTTGTGTAGAAGCGACTCGATTAGACTTCATGGCAAAGTTTACACATTATAAGGCCAAAGGTAAAATCACCGATACCATATTCAATGATATTCTAGAGTGGTTCCAAACTATCTTTCCCCCAAGCAGAGGATTCAAGCTCCCACCGTCATACTATGCAATAAAGAAGACATTTAAAACGATCGGGTTAGGGTACGATTCGATACATGCTTGTGAACACGATTGTTGCTTATTTCGGGAAGGATACGCCGATTTGGATTTCTGTCCGGTGTGTAATACAAGTAGATGGAAAGACACTAACACGCCGGGGAAGAAAGTTCCTAAGAAGGTGCTGCGTTACTTTCCGATCATTCCTAGACTACAACGTTTGTACAAGTCTAGTAAAAGTGCAAAGGATATGATTTGGCATGCTACCGGAAAGTGTACGGAGCCCGGTAAGATGCAACACCCGTGTGATGGTGCGGCTTGGAAGAAATTTGATGCCAAGTATGGTGATTTTGCAGCAGAACCAAGAAATGTTCGATTAGGGTTGGCTGCTGATGGTTTCAATCCATTCGGCAACCTTAGTCAGACTTACAGCATGTGGCCGGTGATATTGACAACATACAACCTGCCTCCGTGGTTGTGTATGAAAGAGAGTTCTTTAATGCTGACGCTGTTAATTCCTGGCCCTAAATCCCCGGGCAAGGACATTGATGTTTACTTGAGACCTTTAATTGATGATCTAAAACTTTTATGGGATGGTGTGAGTACTATAGACCAAGCTACAGGCGAGGCATTCACCATGAGAGCGATGCTTTTATGGACCATCAATGATTTTCCGGCTCGAAGTAGTTTGTCTGGGTATAGTGGGCAAGGTTACAAGGCTTGCCCTACATGTAATGACGACACTCCATCTCTTCATGTGGCAAGAAAAATAGCTTATGTTGGCCACAGAAGATTCTTACCGCCCCGCCATAAATCCAGGACTTCACGTTTATTCAATGGTAAACCCGAACACCAGCCCCGTCCTAGAACATTTACCATGGACCAGATTGACGAGCAACACGCTTCACTGCCAAATCGACTGCCCGGTAAACATAAGAATTTTGGGGGTGTGAAGATAACACGCAATTTTCGTGTTGAGCCTAACTGGTCTAAACGGTCTATTTTTTACGAGCTTGAGTATTGGCCTTTTCTTTCACTAAGACACAATTTAGACATCATGCATATCGAAAAAAATGTGTTGGAGGCCATCCTGAACACTTTGTTGATGAATGACAAATCTAAAGACACTGTCAAGGCAAGACAATACTTGGAAAAGTTGGGCATTCGAAAAAGCTTGTGGCTCACCCAAAGTAAAAACGGGAAGTGCAAGAAGCCTCAGGCTTCGTATTCCTTCACACCAGAGAACAGGAAAAAGTTTTGTCAGTACATCAAGAGTGTTAAACTACCAGATGGGTTCGGATCCAACTTCAAGCACAAAGTGACCGATAACGATACCAATATAACGGGCATGAAGTCTCATGACTGTCATATAATGATGCAACGTTTACTTCCTTTCGCACTTCAAGAATACTTGCCTGCTGAGATTGCAAGACCACTGATCGACCTATGTAACTTGTTTAAGCAACTCTGCTCTGCAACTTTAATGGTGGATGACATGTTGACTGCTGTAAAAAAGGTGGTTGACATTTTGTGCGATCTTGAGCTCATATATCCTCCTGATTTCTTTGACATTATGGTTCACTTGGTTATCCATTTACCTGATGAGGCCATTGAAGGCGGGCCTATCCGCCCCCGGTGGATGTATCCATTTGAAAGATACATGAAAGAGCTAAAAGGTTTTGTACGAAATAAAGCTAAGCCAGAAGGTTCGATTGCGGAGGGTTATGTTGCACAAGAAGCATTGACTTTCTGTTCTAAGTATTTTCGGGATGATGTTACCACTAAATTTAATCGTCTCGACCGTAATGTGGACCCCCCCCCCCCCAACGTGTCAGTTTCAGGTGTTCCGATCGGTATGTAACCCGCTTGGGAAAAAGTCGTATATTCCGTTCCCTTATCAAGAGTTCAAGAAAGTGGAATGGTATGTACTAAACAACAGTCCTGAAATCGACAAGTATATTTCTGAGTTCAAGAGGTATGCGTTTTTTATTTTATTTTGAAACTTCTTTTTCTTAACAATAGCGACTTATTCTAATACCATGAACGTTTTTCAGATTATATCCTGACAAAGACGAGAAAAAAGAATTCTCCGCGTGGTTTGGGAAAATGGTAAACTTAGACTTATCTTGTGTACTTACATGTAAAAAAATAATATTATTATAAATAGTTTTCTGTACCTAATCCTTTATTCCTCATAGATCCGTCAACGTCACGTACACAATGACAAAGACCCAGAGGTTATCCAGACCAGCGAGTTATTCGCTTTGGCTTGTGGACCATCACCGCATCCAATCTCAATAAACTCTTGCATAGTCGACGGTGTGAGGTATGTCGTGCACAGTCGCGATGAACGTCGTACAACTCAAAACAGCGGCATTTGTGCGCCTGGCCTTGAGAACACAATGGCTTATGGTCAGCTTCAACAGATCCTCGTGTTTCGTTATTTGTCGTTCAGTGTTGTGTTGTTCAAAGTTAAGTGGTTCGACACTCGCCCCATGTTACGTAAAAAACGTCTTATCTATAGAAACAACATGACTCAACTCACCGACACAAGAGCTGAGTATTGGAAAGATGAACAATACATTCTCGCAACACAAGTCAAACAAGTCTTCTACATTGAAGATCAGAACAAACCCAACTGGAAGGTCGTTGAACATGTTAATCATAAAAAGTTTTCCAACGGGGGTGTCATAGTGTCAGATGCCATTCCTGATATTATACATTTCGACAACTCATCTGATCTACCACTTTCCACTGATTTGAATGACTTGGGTGATGTGACCTTGAATATAGATGGCCATGAAACGGAGGTTGATGCACCGCCAAATATCATTGATGTTGATGATGAAGACGATGGTATTACTGATGATGAAGACGTCCCTCATGATTTAAGTGATGAAGAACGTGTGAATGATGATGATGGTGAAGACAGAGTTTATTCTAGTGAAGAAGAAGATTGACCTTTAGTTGTAACTTGCAAAAGACACTTATTTGTTTGAATTAATGAATCTAATTGTTGTGGATTTTTTAAATGTGTGTATTTATTTGGATGTGTTATATTTGAATTTGTGCATGCTTATATTATTTTGTTCATGAATTTGTCTATGTTATGCTAATTGTACTTGTACAGATGTCAGCAGATGTTGCAGGATCACACGGTGGTGACGGTGGTGGTGAGGATGAACCTCCTACGCCAAACATCCGCAGCGGTTGTTTCGCCGCATTTAGAAATAAAGGTAAGAATATTTGGATTATTGTAACACAATCAAAAATTTGGTGCATATATATGTTGCTTGCCTTGAATTTTTATTACTTTGTCACTCACTTGATTTTTGCAGGCAAAGGCAAAAGAAAAGAAAATTTGGGCGGCAGAGCGGCCGGTAGAAAGACTCGAGGCATTAGCCGATGTATCGATTTGTTGGAGGAAGTTGGTCAGCATGGCCCTGTCCCGATAGATTTTGAAGAAAAATCTCACCGGCCTCGCGGCACGCATGCTCAGCATTTATCTAATTACATCGGGGATTGTATCAGGAGGCTCGTGCCACTGTACTACCCAAGTTGGGCTGATGTCCCTGATGAGATCGAAACATTGGTTTGGGCGAACATAGAGGTCAGTTATCATTTTTATGTTCATAACATTATTGTGTTTATTTATTTAATGATGTATATATTTAAATAAATTTGTTTATTTATTTATATCATATAAATAAATAACAAATTTAAATAAATATACAAATTGTATCTTATTTATTTATATCATATAAATTTTTTTTAAATATATATAAAAAATTAGAATAAATATAAAAAAATTTAAATAAATATATATTTGATGAGAATAATGTAATAAGCTTTTCGGATAAGCTGTTTTCAAACAGCTTATCCTGATATGCTTATCAGAACAGGCTGTTTGAATACAACTTATCTTGATAAGCTTATCAGAACAAGCTGTGTGAAAACAGCTTGTTCTCAGCTTGTTCTGATATGCTTATCAGGATAAGCTGTTTTCAAACAGCTTGTCCTGATAAGCTTATCAGGATAAGCTGATTTCAAACAGCTTGTCCTGATACGCTTATCAGAACAAGTTGTTTTCAAAAAGCTTATGCTTATTAGGATAAGTTGTTTTTATTATAAAAAATTAAATAAATGACTAAGCCATTAAATAAATAAACAAAATAATGTATAAATTATATCTCTAACTCTAACTCTGTTTTTGTTTTATTTGTTGTATATGAATGCAGAATCAGTTTAATTTGACGCCACACAAGAGTGATCCTGGTAGATGGAAGGAAATACGTGGCGGCATCAATCAAATGCTTACAAAGAGTTATAATTCTCGAAAAAATACGCTCAAGACAAAGCATTGGGTCCGAGACATCGATACCGGCAGGGTAGATATCGGCAGAGTCCGCAGCGAGCGTCCAGAGGAAATTACTTCAGAGTACTGGGAGAAACAGATCGCACTTTGGAGTAATCCGGATTACGAGAAAAGATGCCAGACGAACTCCCAGAACCGGTCTAAGCAGAAGACGCCGAGTCGGCAGGGATCCCGATCGTTGGCACGCCTTCGAGACCAAGTGGTGAGAAATTCTATAATTAATTTACATACATATATGTCTTTGATTATATGTTTTGGTGTGTTGTGATTTTTTGTTTTGAATTTGCTTCATTCTATATATGCGTGTCTATGTATGTACAGACGCAAGCTGCAATTGAAGCTGATGTGCCACCCCCGACTGTCATTGATCACTTCTTCATTGCGCACACCGACCAGGATGGGAATTTTCCTTGCGATGCGGACCGCGTTATGTATGTAAGTATTTTTTTTAAATTAATTAATTAATTAATTTTTTTTTGGATATGCCTTGGTTTTTTACTATTCCTTGCCGATAAATAATGTACCAACCCGACTAATATATAATATACTAACTGTCGTTTGTTTTTGTCACTTCATTAGGAGGAGATGCTTGCGATGAAGGCTGCAGGAAAACATACGGACGACGAGATCAACCGTATCGTCCGAGGTGGAAAGCAGCGAGGCCACATGCCCGGTGTCGGCCAGATAGTGCCGAGAAGGAGTACTCACTATATTCCTCCTCCTCCCGTCGACCCACGGTTGGAACAAGCGGCTCAAGTGTTTAACTTTATGAGAAGTGACGATAGGTTTGCCGATGCGTTCGGAGCATTTCTATCGGGTGGTGCTAGCGGGAGTGGCACGGGAGGCAGCGGTAGTGGCGCCGGTGGGAGTGGTAATGGTTAGTATGCTTGTCTTGTTTTTCCTACCTTAGCATGCAAGTTTAATAATTGTAAACCCCGAATTGTAAGTTTAATAAGTGTAACTAGGAACTTTGTACTCAAATTGTGACATGTATTTGTATTGATCGAGAGGTTACATGTTATTGTGTTTTGGTACTAGATTCGTGGTAGATTTTTAGTATTTTTATCTTCAGGTTTTGTATTTGTATTCCCAGGTTTTGGTAGATTTTTTCCGGAAAATTCCGGAAAAAATCTGGAAACAGCCTGCTGTGCAGGCAGCTAAAAAAAAATGTCAAAGTTTCCCTGGCGACATGTCGCCAGGGAAACTTTGGATTATTTGACTTTTTAAAAAGTCAGCCAAGTTTCCCTGGCGACATGTCGCCAGGGAAACTCAAAAAAATGTTGACTTGTCAACGCCAGGCGTTGACTCGTCAACGTTACGTCTAGTTTCCCTGGCGACAAGTCGCCAGGGAAACTCTAGAAGAACATTGACTTGTCAACGCAAGGCGTTGACTTGTCAACGTAACGTCTAGTTTCCCTGGCGACATGTCGCCAGGGAAAAGTGAGGTTTAAAAACCTGTTTAACTTAAGTTCCTTAATCAGCCATATTTTCCCTGGCGACATATGTCGCAAGGGATACTATCCCGCACCAACTCCAACGTGGCACCAATTTTTGAACCAAAGAGTTTGCGGGGCCACTTGTCGCCAGGGAAATCCTAATATGTCGCCAGGGAAACTATCCCGCACCAGCCTTTCTTGGCGAGGTTTCCCTGGCGACATGTCGCCAGGGACACGTCGCGAATTTGGCCAGGGAAGAGTTCGAATATTGTAGTGGTTGTACAAACAAATCGATGATGATATTGTATGCATAGTCGCGGACATAACCAAGACACAATTTGACCGGTTTCATTTATAAAAAATATATACAAAACGAGGAACACAATTTTTTAGACCAGGCGCATTTAGGTAAAGTCGAATATTTTACAAAAATTAACACTAAGCTGCAGAATTCCATGGGTGTCTTGGAGCTCCCGAGACCACCCTGGTTCTATTTGTCCCTGATGCATATATATGTTATATTTGGAAAAATCTATGTTAAAAATGACATTTTGATTATATACAAATCTCTAAAATGTAGAACGCAATAAGTCAATGCTAACCCGATGGCATGTCGTTTTCGTCCTCTTTAGTCATCTTAGGAACAATACGATTTCACTATCGATCAATATGTATATAGAGATATAGACACGGCCGTACGCGATTTTTATCTGACGAATGAAAAAGCTTTTGTAACTAGATAAGGTACAAGGACATAGATCCGTTTTTCGAAAGCCGAAATGATATGTTTTGAATCCTAAGATTGATTTATGTTGTTTTTCTTCAAATTTGTGCTGTTGGAAAAATGTTTGGAAATTGAATTTGTTTGTTTTTTTTTTTTTTCGAAAATGAGAGAGACACAGAGAAAAAAATTGAACTTGACGTGAATCGAACACGCAACCACCTGATCTGGAGTCAGGCGCGCCACCATTGCGCCACAGATCCTTTTCAAAATTTTTGGTAAAATGATAGTATATATTAAATTGAGACATTTTATACAGAGTAAGAAAACCCAAATAAACCAAAAGCTGAACCCGAACCGAACTAAACTAATAACCGAATCGAATCTGCTAAAATTGAACCAAAGCAGGGTTTGGCTGGTATTGATCGGGCTTGGATGGGTTTGACAAGATTTTGGCCAGGGTGTTGCATCTCTAACCACAGTACTATTCCCATCGCCACGAAACAGTTTACCTTTGTTCTTGTTCTCTTTGTTCAGTCTGTGTTCTTCCCGACCCTAAGGAAGCCTTGTCATCTTCCTGATCTTACTCGTAGTGGACCCACCACTCCCGTCTAGACAAATAATCATTTCCTTCTACCCCGGACGGTAGGTGAAGCTATGGGTCACGATTTATCATCCGCAATTGGAAGATGTGGCAAAGGAGGTGGGTAGTCATAAGCTCTTCTGCTTCTGATAATTAAGCTTCCAACGTTACTCACTGCTTACTATTTTTTTTGTCCATGCTTGCATAGTACTACATTGTTGCCCCGTGTAAGTACTTCATACCCTACCAGGATGGTAGCTCAGGCTCTTAGCGTATATAAAAGCTTAAACGTTCAGGATCCTAGAAAAAACCCTTCTATCCAAGTACACAGCAGATTCCAAGAGTGAATCGCCCGAGAACCACTTAGTGAATTGTCTAGAATCACCTGTGTTTTCGCTTAAGGACAAAAGGAAATGAAGATGATGATTCCATTGAATTCATTTACTTACTGAGAATCTCGTTGTACTGCTCGGCTTTGTTTACTTACAAAAGGAAATTTAGAATTTCGTCGAAAAGTCCTTCCACAGTCATGAGTCATGACAAAAGTTAGGCAGGAACTCCCCCTAAAATAGGTTAATACGGCATTAATGAGGCTTGGTAGTAATCATGCAGTGCCCCCGGATTTAGATCAACCATCTGTCACTCATGGTTGAGAATTTGAAATTTGAGAGAGAGGTTCAGAGGAGGCCGAATAAGACTAAGAAACCGAGGAGAAAAAAACCAAAGATTATGAGGCAAGAGAAGCGCCTGAGGAAATGGTATTGATATATTTAACGAGGATTTACGCTCATTAAAATACTGTTACTAGAGTTTCTGCATGATTTAGAAGAAGGTGGGAGTGGCTGGTGAGATAAGAACACAGTAGTACAAATAAGTTCACACATAATTAGTTTACCTATGTCACAATAAACATTCTACAATAGCGTCATAAATTGGTTCGGAGGACAAATTACCTAGATATGTCTTAAATAGAACTAATAAAACGATGAAACAATGAAAGTGAAGATACACAGCTTCTATGGAGATCAATGTGTAAGTCTGAACACACAGTGAGACCATTCACCAAGTGAAGTTAATGAGGAACTTGTTAGCATTTCCCATTCTCCTTCGAGACCATTTCTTATTTCACAGCATTTGAGGTGAGGCCAATTTCCAGATTTGTTTTCCGTCACCCCAATATCAATTAGCTTCAAGAAGTAATCAGCGGCTTTGAGCCTCATCTGAGGATGTGCCTCTACATACAGGGGCTGGCAAATAGAAAATAATCCATCAAAGAGGAGTACCGAGTTCACCACCAAACCATCATCCCGAAATGTTTCAAACGTCAGGTTTTCAACATTGGTAGCTGGAAAGAGGACCCGTGTTCTCACATCATCAATGTTGAATGGCACTAGAACAGCATCTTTAAAACTTCGTATTGCAATGTTAAACTTGCTTGATAGATTGAGGTATTCCCTCAACTTAAGAAAGAACAATTGATCGATGGGATTATCCACCACCAGAGTTAGCTCAATTTGCTCGGGAGCAATGGTAGGAAACGAGAGATTAGGCATTCCAAAGCCTGTGTACTGGAAAGAAAGTAATTTGGGAGCATAAACTTGTACCGTGATTGACATGAATTGACACAATGATATGTTCAATCTCTGCAACGATTTAGATCTGATTTCCAAACTTTCCACACTACACCGAATGATATCAAGGGTTAAACTCTCAAGAACAGGAAACTTGGTATTGATGATGTTAAATAATCCATCATACTCAACAATCAGAGAACTTAAATGTATCTCTCTTAAGCTCCCGATTGAATCTTTAATGAACAATTCAGGCATAGAATTTATCCTTGATGTCTCGTATGAAAGTGAACGCAGACGTGGAACATCATAAATTTCTAAACTCGCTTCATCATACTCACCGCCTGGAGCTATTTTTAACTCTTGAAGATAAATGAGGTTATTTACCTTTATTTTATCCAAGCCTTCAAGAAGTCTAAGGTTGATCTTTTCAAGTAACTTGCAGATAGATAATAAGTTACGAAGCACTTCTTCATGACTTAAGTGCACATCAAGCAACTCTAGGACTCGCAGGTTCACACAAACGATAAAAGGATTGCTACTAATGTGAAGGGGGTAGTTCTTCTTGAGAGGGCCTCGGTTAAGGGAAAAATCGTGTTTTATACTTAATGTATGTAGGTTCTCACTTGAGAAAATCTCATCTGGCAATGTGAATGAAGCAAATGAAGCAACGTCGTGAACGACTGTGAGGGAAAGCTCCTTAAGAGAACTTTTGGAAGCTACACGCTTAATAAACTTTTCAGCACGAGTATCCGACTTTGGCTCACTTATGCCAAAGTGAATATCACACGATATAACTGGTATGTTGTCCCTGTGATACCTTCGTATAGTCCGTCTGATCAACCTTAAGTAAATTCCTTCTTGATGTTTAGTTAAAGACTTACTAGATTGGCAAAACCTGAGAGTGGGGATGGTAGACCAAGCGTGTAGCCATGACTTGGACAAAACACAGGTGCGGGCTGCATCTTTTGCCGGCAGCAATGCTTGAATATGATGAATCAACTCAGGTAAATCTTCCAGTTTTCGTCTGTGGATCAGACTCATTCTCTTCACTTTCTCCATCTGTCACAAGAATAACAAAAGAAAATGAACGAGATGGTTATGTTCAATATACAAATAACTGACAATTCTGTTTGATTAAACAGTTTAACCATTAAATAATTAGCCGTTGTCTAAAAAGACGAGATGAAGGAACATGTTGACTGGATTCTGTATCCATTGTTTTAATACGCACAGGAAGAAACCTCAACAACTTTGCAGCTAACCTAATAGAGTAAAGTGTAAACGACGACGCGAACTTTGAATAAGGAGGTTTGTTTAGGTATAGATTTTTCTCCATGAATTGTCCATGTTTTGTACCCCGGTAAAAAGCCATATTGCAATATATCAGCATGAGCAGTATCTACCTTCACGTGCTTACACAAACAACATTTAAGGCACGGACATGCAATTAATCCTCTTATACTCCTAGCCCTAGCAAAATCTATAAAATACTGTACTCCATCTTTGAAAGTCTTACTTCCAATATCAGCTTTGATCCAACTTTTATCCATTAAGTCTTACTTCCAGTTATTCCTCTTATACTTCTAGCCCTAGCAAAAGCATCAACAAGAGAGTAATTTTCATAAGTTTTCATGCTTTTAGTTGCATACAAAGGGCTTCACAGATTTCTAATAGGTTTGGTAAAAACTCAGTTGTCTCGATGTTTCTAAACAGATTTCTTAGGTCTAGTGTAAATTCCTATCTGTGTACTCCCTACACAGGCCGATTACTGGCTACAATAGGTGGACTCGTTGAAAATAAGGAGTTTTTATAGATTGTCTCAGTGATATACTTGTAAGGAATCAACATATTTTTCTGGATTGTTCAATCGATTTTGCAACTTATCATTCCTAACAAGTTTAATACTGTAGTGATTTGCTTCGTCAATCCTGGATATCATATTTGATATTGAGGTCGATTTCATCATTCTGGTTATGTATTCCAGAGTGATTTTTAAACAACTAATCAAACATACCACATCAACAATTACGACATACAAATCAATTTTAATACCGTCGAATATATTTACAGATAACACTCAATCATCGGACGATAACAAACTAAAAAGACTTACATATGATCAAAATTCCTAAACAGATGTACTATATCTCTATAAACATTCGATTTTGCATACATGGATCGATCTATATCCTATCAGGTTCAACTTATTTCTCTACTCTATATGTATCTCATCTATAACACTCTGTATAAACAGATGTACTATATCTCTATAAACATTTGATTTTGCATACATGGATCGATTTACGGAAAATCTTAATTGTCCACATAAGTGTAGCTTTATTGTGCCATCGGTGAAACCTACAGCGTGAAAATAACGTGTTGCATGTTTGATGAACTCCTCAACTCCTTTATAAAACTCGGTGTAGTGTCCATATTACAGAAATCAAACTACTAATTCAAAATCTAGCACGGTTATAAACATTCTCTTAGGCACGTGAAAAGTCGATAAATCTTTTTGGTGTTGTAACGGGTCAGCCTGGTTAGATCGTCCAAAAACCTTTTTTGGCTATTATATTAAAATTTCACATAAACGAATGGCTATGTGTTGTTACAAACAGTTGATTAATGTAATATCTATCTACCGTCCTAAATCAATCTATTTAGTGTAATAACTGTTTGTTACAGAAATTATCCACGTCAGCATAACAAACTCGTAACAGACTTCCTCATCAAATCAATCCTCACCGCACAGTTCATCTCAGCCGTTTTCGCACGATTTTTTCGAAACTTCATAACGCTCACTCTCCCGCTCATTTTCACAAAAACAAAAACCTCAATCGAATACGTATCATTCGTCTTATTCGATTCGAGACTCATGACAAGGTAACTGATTTCCTCGACCTCGCTCCAACTCTTCCGCCGATGACGTCACCACCTCCGATCATGACGACATTACGAAATATCACACATCTAAACATTTCTCGTAAGTGTACGGGCCATGGGTACGGTTACTGATCGTTAAGTCACTTAACAAAGTGACGTTAACGATATATACATCACTAATCCGCTAACATTTCAAGTCAGATTCAGCCGTAATCGCATCTATAAGCAGCCTATAAGCAGCTTATAAATAAGCAGCCTATAAGCAGCTTATAAGCAGCTTAGAAGCAGCCTATAAGCAGCTTATGTTAGAAATTTGGGTGGATGGATCAATAATCTGAGAGTCGTGTCAAACACTTTCAGATCAAAGTATTTCGATGGTTCTATCGAAATCTCCAATCGGATAAAACTCAGATTCGAACTGTAATTGTGTTAATGTTGTTATGAACCAGAACCAGAAAATGAAGAACATATGACCAAAAAAATGTCTGTATGGTTGTAACTGCCAAAAGCAGTTATAATGCCCAAAACCGACACTTTTAACAACGGGCAGAAATGAGTCCAAATTCCCAGGAATTTTATTTTCAAGTGCGTTTTCGACAAAGCACTTTATACCAAATAAAATTTTTCCAAGCTGACCTGGCAGCTCGACCCCAGCCAGGGGCGCTGCCCCTTGGACCCTGCCCAGGGTCGCTGCCCCCGGGACCCCGTCGTACGGGTATGATAACCGTAATAATGTCATACAAGCGTGCACTCCGCACAACCCGACTTGATGAACGTTTATCACGATTACACATTGGTCAACAAAGTAAATCCATTACACTTAAATCATTATTGGTAACGCAAAATCACCAACAGCTTAGAAGCAGCTTATAAGCAGCTTATAAGCAGCTTATAAGCAGCTTATAAGCAGCGTATAAGCAGCTAATCTTCCAATAAGCTTATAAGCAGCTTATAAGCAGCTAATCTTCCAATAAGCTTATAAGCAGCTTATATAAATTCTATGACTAACAAAACCATATTATCGCGTAAATTAAGCAAAGAAAGTGTTGATTTATCTAACATTTAGCATAAAATCAGCTTATTAGCAGCTAATGTTCCAATAAGCTAAGCGAAGCCGCAACTAATCTTCTGAACCCCTAACGGATCTTCCGAATAAGCAGCTTATAACTAATCTTCCGAATAAGCAGCTTATAACGAATTCGTTACTCCAATTGGAATGAATCGGTGTGTGTTTTTTTGAATTGATAAAAATGTTGAATCGGGGTGTTATTACGAATCAGGGTGGTTGGGATAAGTTTTTTTTTTTTAACTTTTTTTTTTTAATAACTCCTTATAATTATTAATAATTATAATTTACATATTAGGAGAAGAAGGCAAACGGGCAACAAGCTGCGCCGCTAGCCTTTTTTGTATAATAAAATCAAGTCTATTAAATACAAGGTTTGTGAATTTAGGAGTCAAAACATTATTATTCATAACACGTTGTATTCTCGTAAGTAGCTTCACCGCCTCAGGTGCAAGGAAACCAAATGTATCAAACGCGAAAGAAATAAAAAGTGTTTGGGATAAAAGTGTTTATAAGTGGTTGGGATAAAAGGTATGTGGTTTTTCATTTTAGGTTACTCGGGGAAGGCGAGCGTTTTTTACTCACTTGTACACTACCTAACCACCCCTAAATTTACACATCTAACCAGATTTGAACCCTTCGACCTCTTCTTTGAAAGCCGATGACCTTACCAATAGGCTATTTAGTGGTTCTTCCTAATTTACCAAACTCGCAAATAGTAAACCCGACTAATAACATTTGGGGTGGGCGTTTGGATAAACTTAAAATGGTTTCTTACTTGATAAAGTATCCCCATAGCTGAACACCCCTAGAATACACAAATTTATAACAACTCAAAAGTTAAGTAAATAAATTACAGACAATAAGCTAAGGGGCTGTTTATTTTAGCTAATATATCGTAACCCATTTCGGCTTATATAAAATAAGCGTTGTGACTTATTTGGAGCTCATACAAGCCCATAAGTCTCTAAATATGGCTTATAAATTTTACTAACATTAAAGTACTTTGTATCTTATAAGAACTCGTACTTTTCCGGTATTAAAATTTTCTTTTATTAGTACTTCTCGATTTTGCAATGTTTTACTTGTTCCTCTTTACTTTTTCATACGTAAATCCTGAGATCTCGAGAATTTTAATTAAATTGTATTTTAATTATTTTTCTGATCATTGATAATATTTTATTCGGAATTATAAAAAAAAGTTTATTTTTATTTTTCCATATTTATTTACTGTAGTAACCTTAAATTTAAAATCAACATTTAAACCAAGTTCTAATAATATTATTAATACTCGGGCCGGTATTTATTACCCAAATTTTATTTGTCATGATCATTTTACTAATAATATTGAATTTTCGGTTAACCGACAAGGTTATTGCTTTAACGTATCAAAAATGTGCCTTTTATTATTTATTGGCAAAGTTTTTGACCGTCATCGACCGTAAATATCCTCGATATGACATAAAAATATTTTTCTTGTCATTACTTTAATTATTCGTTTCACGGACGTTCTTCATAAATTTATGATAAAATTTAAGTGTCATTCTTTATATGACGCGCTAACGTTTATTAAATATAATCCCTCCATTTTTATATCAAAATACCAACGTTCTCCGATTTCTAAAGTTTTTATTTTATAATTGATCGTTTATTTTTCGTGTCTAATGTGTATCTTTTATATCGCGTAACTTTTAAAATATCGGGCCTCGATAATACCCGTTTTATCGTATTATAATACATATAACAAAAACAAACCACCTTTTGTCACTTATTTGGCATCCACAGAAACTTGCGCATTGACACGTATCCGAAATATTGTTAACGTGTATTTTCATGTAAAGGATATGGTCAAAAACAAAATTAATAACTTATCTTTCACTATTATTAAACGTATCATCTTTGTTTGCGTTTTCTTTCTGCCGAGCATAACAACACCACTAAAACCATTGTTAAATTTGGTTTGATTAATTGTTGTGTTAAAAGATTGAAACTCTTGAATATTTATACATATTACTAGCGTATTTCTTCCTTAATCATCAAGAACGTGTGGTTGATTTTGGTTCGTTTTCGGTTCCTAGATTTGGTTACGTACAAGTTTTTAGTCAACGTTAGGATTGAGCTTTGGTTGTTACAAGATCATGAGATGTTCATGTTTGTAGTCCTTAGTCGATGGGGCCAATTTATACGGTGAATTCATACTCGGGTTGGACGTTATGGTATCCTTGTTGGAGTTGGTAGTCGAACTCGAGTTTTATTCTTTGAGGTACGTCTAAAGTCTTAAGCAGTAATTTCATTCGTATATATTTAGGCAAAATTAAAGAAAATGAAACTCTAAGTTCATATGTATGCTAAGCAATTTATGATTGATCTTAAAATACCAAGTTGAAACAATGATAAGTCCACGTCAATTTCATATGTTTCAAATGTATATATACATTTTTGGTTCCTGGGTCATTAAGCTAAATTCATTTAAATATAATAGATTTTTAAAATAACGCTTTTCACTCTTTTCCATTTTATTCTTTTCAAAACTAGCACAAATTATATTTTTAAGAAACCTTTATAAAACTCGTTTATTTTTTTACGTTTTTGTTTATACCTTTAAAACACGCTACTTTATTTTAGGTCGGCGTTAGAAGCTCGTGGTTCATCGGCTTATCTTATTTCATTGTTTCACTCTCGCCACTATTATTTTGATCTTCTTCTGGTTTGATATCAGTATCGCTAAGGTGAGTTCATATCCCCTTTTTACTACTTATACGTTGTTTCTAAACGCGGGGTGAGATTTTACATGGTGGAACACATTCATTTAAAACTGTATGCTATCCAGAACTTGTATGCTATCCAGAACTTGTATGCTATCCAGAACTTGTATGCTTACCAGAACATGATGATTTCTAACAGATTTTCATTATTATTATTGCTTTTAGTTATAGCCCTTAAGTTTCCTCTCCTGATCATGAACCGTTAATTTACTTGTGTTGCTAAGCGCGAATGTTGTGGGTGGATCCATCGGGATTGACAATCCCCGTCCCATGTTGCGGTTGTTTAACCATGACGCATTTCATTTGTTTATACTTGAGTATTTAGGCTGAATACTCACTAGAGGAACTTACATTGAGTTAAGCTTCGGTTCATGAACTAAATAGCAATAATAATGGTTTCGGACTATGGTTATCGTGCGTAACCATTTTCCCCATTACTTGTTTTACAAACGAATGCTTGTGTTCCACACCTTTACTGCTAAACCTATGAATATCACTCAACTTTATGTTGACGATTTTACATGTTTAATCTCAGGTATTATTACTTAGTTTTGCTTGGATGGGAGCCCGCAGGATATTATCGCAGCTTGGAGATTTTATGTGTTACTTTTTAATGTTTGATTTTGGTAAACGTTGTCAGAAGTTTAACCTATATTTTTGGTAACAACATGTTACAAAACCATGTTTAAATAACAGATTTTCCGCTTATAAAACTCTGGGACCTTTGTTTAAAAACTCTGATCTTTTTGTGATGTAATGTATAAGTTTTTATTACGTCAACTTCATGTCAACAATATTTCATTGTTTCTTGTACCATGACATGGAACCCCTTTGCCGCCTACGTGTTTCCTTGCCTGATTTTGGGGGTCTCACAGATTGGTATCAGAGCGATGGTTATAGGGAACTGAGTCGTTTTCAAAACTTAGTCTATAACCGAAAGTTCAAAATATTATATGTTTCTAAGTGTCAAACACATAATCTGCCAATGTTGTTCGATAACTGCGCGGGTAACTCTCTAATCCTTATTATTTACTTTTAGTTACCGTTGTAGTATTTCATTCCTTGATTACATTTTGAAATATTACATTACCCTAATGACGATAATTACTCTCTCTTTTCAACGCCTTGTGCTTCATGAATTATCATTGGATATTACTTGATTACATCTGCCCCTACTGTATTCCTTGAATTCTTGTTCTTGAGAATTGATCTTGTTACGATAATTTTATATTGTTATGACATTACATACTTGTATTCAGAGCACGTATGCTGCCGACTTCTCATACTCACTTTTCTGAGTACTATTGCTATTTCATTTATGAGTGATACGACTGACCTCGCATACTCGTTCGTTTTGGATCGCTTGTTTTTCTCGACTCACCTATATATGTTGTGCATACTCTCTTGATACCATTGTTTGGGATTAAGAAGTGTTGCCTTTGATGACACTTCTGATTTTCATTTTACTACCGTACGGTTGCTTCCATTGTTTAACTTCCTAAGGATATCAGTTTAGACGATTATTTTCTGAACATTTGTGACTGGATGTCTTAAAAATAGTCTATCGACCATTGTGTGGCTCAATGTGTCTCCGAAAAAGACTAAAGGACATCGTGTGAATCACACATCTTGAAGCATTAATTGAATCAGTGCAGAATAATATCGTAGGTCTTCGTAATCTTGATTGACCCTTACGTCACCGTTTTACATGACAATTGTACATGGACTACATTTTATTTCAGTGACCAATCTATGTTTCGATTTCAAGTTACAACGTCCATTTGTACCTTGAAAACATCATCTTCATCTTGTAATTCGTCTTCTATTATGTGGCGATTGTTTGGAATACAATTCTACTTCTATAAACTTGTACCCTTCCTTTTCATTAAACCTCCTCGCTCCAGGAGTGCGACTGGTTAATGTTTCATTTTTTTTCTCGGTATGTCTTGTGATTTTGGAAAATCACACTGCCAAGAGACCTTTCTGCATTGCATCTTGAAATCGAAGACACGGATGTCATGTGCCGTTTTTGATTTCTTGGATTTTCGTTGGTATTATCGAGCCATTTCTATACTATGTTTTCTTTACATGTTTAGTTTTACAATTTATTCTCTTTCGTCTTTATGGATTCCTTTATCCTTTTCTTTTATATATGACTTATTTGTCATTCTACATTGTTTTTCTTTGTTTTTATCGTACCACTGATTTGGGTAAAGATTTTAAGTTCTTATTTTCACCGTTCGTTATCATCTTGACACGTGTCTCATGGCGATTCCAACTAAATCTCTTGAAACTTTATCAACTTGTAACCATTTCATTGATTGTCTTGAACTACTCTTTATTACTCTCGTGTAACCCACTCGCTATTTTATAAATTTAAACTGACACTGTTTGCGAATCATTTTATAAAATGTTCTACTTGGGCTTCACAAAATACATGAATGTTATTCTATAGAGTTTTTTTTTGATATTACTGTTACGATGTATTTTCACGAATTACTTACTCTCGAGAACGTTTCGTAAATTATTTCGATTCCTATTTTACAAATGGTATTTTATATATTTTTAATATATGACAGGTTATACTGGTTTGACGAAGCTAAGCATCACATTGCTAGTCCTAAATTATGCATGGCCTGATCACCTATGCGTAACTTAGAAGGAGCCATGCAAGGCTGAATAGTAGTCACCTTAAAATCTTGTTAAAATAAAATTATGAAATCTTTTATGCGTTATGTAAGTAGTACAAGTTCAGGACAAATGCATATGTTTCTTTATTTTTTTTCTTGAACGAATTACGTGTTTGCGAGTACAATCTATTTTTCTTTACTCAATGAGCTTTGCTCTACTTGTTACCTCATTTTCTTTCATGATACAATTTTATTTACCGCTCGTCAAGTTACTGACTATTGATATTGTACTTGGAAGTTATAATGTTTTTATACTTTCTCCTCGACCAACTTTGTTTGAGTAAGTTTTGGTACACCTTCGAAATGTCTCCGAACGAGAATAACGATTTATGACTGTACATGAATAGTGATATCGTATATTCCTCATGATGTGTGTCAGACTCTATTGCCTCGAAATTCGCTCGTGTAAACCATGTGTTGATTTCGCTCTCTAATTGTCAATGTTGTTCATTTTACTTGAATCATACACAAGTGACTAATTAAAAATTTTCTTTAATTCAAAAATTGTTGTGTGGCTTTTATCTTTCAATCGTGTATCGATTACCTAGAAATTTATAAGCCAATGTTGGTGACACCAACTGCACTCAAGGAGTGATGACTTGCTATATTCCTTGTTTCTTATTTTCTTATTGTCAACGCCTCTATTCTATCCTGTTTGTTAAGAATCGATACGAATTTTGTTTTATTCCCTCAAGCCTTGTATTTTTATGATCAAGAAAATACTTAAGTTGAGTTTGAAAGTAATACCTAATCCTAGACAGACAATTGTGACAACTCTTATTTTAAGTGTCTATATGTAATTCATATTTCCCCTCTATTTTTTCTAATAAGTAAATTGTCATGTTTTACAATTGCGTGATTTGCGATTCCTTATTGATTAACAATCTTGATTCAATTTAGCTCTCCTTGTCCGTTTAAGCAATTCTTGTGTCCATTTTATCTTTTGATATTCTTCGTACTGAAAGGTCATTATTCTAATCCAAGTTTAAAAATTTATTCGAAAAGGAGTTAAGAAACTGAAGCGTAGTGAATTTAATTCTTAAGGTACGCCGTGGTGCAGAGATTACCTGGGAAACAATGAATCAGTTGTAAACTATGTATCTCCTTTTGTTTGCATCTTCTTATGTCTCCAGTGTAACTCTGGGGACCAGAGTTCCTTTAGGGGGGTCGACTATAAGAACTCGTACTTTTCCGGTATTAAAATTTTCTTTTCCTCTTTACTTTTTCATACGTAAATCCTGAGATCTCGAGAATTTTAATTAAATTATATTTTAATTATTTTTCTGATCATTGATAATATTTTATTCGGAATTATAAAAAAAAAGTTTATTTTTATTTTTCCATATTTATTTACTGTAGTAACCTTAAATTTAAAATCAACATTTAAACCGAGTTCTAATAATATTATTAATACTCGGGCCGGTATTTATTACCCAAATTTTATTTGTCATGATCATTTTACTAATAATATTGAATTTTCGGTTAACCGACAAGGTTATTGCTTTAACGTATCAAAAATGTGCCTTTTATTATTTATTGGCAAAGTTTCTGACCGTCATCGACCGTAAATATCCTCGATATGACATAAAAATATTTTTCTTGTCATTACTTTAATTATTCGTTTCACGGACGTTCTTCATAAATTTATGATAAAATTTAAGTGTCATTCTTTATATGACGCGCTAACGTTTATTAAATATAATCCCTCCATTTTTATATCAAAATACCAACGTTCTCGGATTTCTAAAGTTTTTATTTTATAATTGATCGTTTATTTTTCGTGTCTAATGTGTATCTTTTATATCGCGTAACTTTTAAAATATCGGGCCTCGATAATACCCGTTTTATCGTATTATAATACATATAACAAAAACAAACCACCTTTTGTCACTTATTTGGCATCCACAGAAACTTGCGCATTGACACGTATCCGAAATATTGTTAACGTGTATTTTCATGTAAAGGATATGGTCAAAAACAAAATTAATAACTTATCTTTCACTATTATTAAACGTATCATCTTTGTTTGCGTTTTCTTTCTGCCGAGCATAACAACACCACTAAAACCATTGTTAAATTTGGTTTGATTAGTTGTTGTGTTAAAAGATTGAAACTCTTGAATATTTATACAGATTACTAGCGTATTTCTTCCCTAATCATCAAGAACGTGTGGTTGATTCTGGTTCGTTTTCGGTTCCTAGATTTGGTTACGTACAAGTTTTTAGTCAACGTTAGGATTGAGCTTTGGTTGTTACAAGATCATGAGATGTTCATGTTTGTAGTCCTTAGTCGATGGGGCCAATTTATACGGTGAATTCATACTCGGGTTGGACGTTATGGTATCCTTGTTGGAGTTGGTAGTCGAACTCGAGTTTTATTCTTTGAGGTACGTCTAAAGTCTTAAGCAGTAATTTCATTCGTATATATTTAGGCAAAATTAAAGAAAATGAAACTCTAAGTTCATATGTATGCTAAGCAATTTATGATTGATCTTAAAATACCAAGTTGAAACAATGATAAGTCCACGTCAATTTCATATGTTTCAAATGTATATATACATTTTTGGTTCCTGGGTCATTAAGCTAAATTCATTTAAATATAATAGATTTTTAAAATAACGCTTTTCACTCTTTTCCATTTTATTCTTTTCAAAACTAGCACAAATTATATTTTTAAGAAACCTTTATAAAACTCGTTTATTTTTTTACGTTTTTGTTTATACCTTTAAAACACGCTACTTTATTTTAGGTCGGCGTTAGAAGCTCGTGGTTCATCGGCTTATCTTATTTCATTGTTTCACTCTCGCCACTATTATTTTGATCTTCTTCTGGTTTGATATCAGTATCGCTAAGGTGAGTTCATATCCCCTTTTTACTACTTATACGTTGTTTCGAAACGCGGGGTGAGATTTTACATGGTGGAACACATTCATTTAAAACTGTATGCTATCCAGAACTTGTATGCTATCCAGAACTTGTATGCTATCCAGAACTTGTATGCTTACCAGAACATGATGATTTCCAACAGATTTTCATTATTATTATTGCTTTTAGTTATAGCCCTTAAGTTTCCTCTCCTGATCATGAACCGTTAATTTACTTGTGTTGCTAAGCGCGAATGTTGTGGGTGGATCCATCAGGATTGACAATCCCCGTCCCATGTTGCGGTTGTTTAACCATGACGCATTTCATTTGTTTATACTTGAGTATTTAGGCTGAATACTCACTAGAGGAACTTACATTGAGTTAAGCTTCGGTTCATGAACTAAATAGCAATAATAATGGTTTCGGACTATGGTTATCGTACGTAACCATTTTCCCCATTACTTGTTTTACAAATGAATGCTTGTGTTCCACACCTTTACTGCTAAACCTATGAATATCACTCAACTTTATGTTGACAATTTTACCAATTTAATGTCAGGTATTATTACTTAGCTTTGCTTGGATGGGAGCCCGCAGGATATTATCGCAGCTTGGAGATTTATGTGTTACTTTTTAAAGTTTGGTTTTGGTAAACGCTGTCAGAAGTTTAACCTATATTTTTGGTAACAACATGTTACAAAACTGATAACCGAATTTTTGTGTGGGTTCTTTTATCGTTCTCGGTATCTCTTCGAATTGATCTCTGATTAATTGTGCGACTCAGTTGTTCTTGGTGAATCAAATAAAAGAGTTGTCGTTGTCTAAAACTAAGTAAAAATAAAGACTTGGAACAATTAAAAATAAAGTAAGGAAACAATAATGAAAGATTGAAACTTTACGGGAAATAAATGACGAGAAATTAAAGGCAATGAAAGTAAATAACGCAAATTAAAACTTAAAATAAACGGAAAGCAAGTAAAAGTGCAAATAACGAAAAAGGCGGGAAAAATAAAACTTACAATTAACAACTGAAAAACCTATTAAGAAAAATCAAACATTCCGAATAGGGACTCCTATTCGGAATATTCCGAATAAGGACTCCTATTCGGAATAATCAATCTTACCGAATAGGGACTCCTATTCGGAATAATCAAACATTCCTAATAGGGACTCCTATTCGGAATAATGGGACTTTCCGAGTAGGGAAGTGCTATTCGGAATATTCCGCATAGGAAGTTGAGAAGACAGTCTATTCGGAATATTCATAAACAGTGCTCTATTCGGAATAATCTGGGCAAGAACAGTACGCAGAGCAGAAGAAGAACAGCAGGGACGAATTTGATCAAATCTCACCAAAACAAACCAAAAGATTAAACCAAAACAACCAGTAAACATCAACTAACAATAATCAATCAACACAAATCATCAAAACTAACAAACAAGGCCAAATCAATCAAAACCCACTTGATTGAAAACATAAAAACTCAAGAACAAAGATTAAGAACAAATCAACAAAAAGGAAGAAGGAGAATATCAATAAGGTAAAGATTAACAACAATTAAAGGTAAACTTACTTGGAATTAAAAGAAAATTAAAGGTGCAATACAAGGAGATTAAGGTGCATAAAAGTAAAGAACATGAAAATGAAGAATAGGGAAGAGAGGCTTGTCAGGCCTCCAACAACCTTCACAAAATAAAATTCTAAACTATTTATAGGAGGGGAAAGCTTAAGGTGGAAGCTTCTCCTGCTTTCTCTTCTTTGCAAGCTTAGGTCCTTGATCTTTTTAATCTTTTGTTAATCTTCTTAATACTTGGACTTTGTCTTGGGATTTCTTCAAACTCGTCTTGTAATCTTCAAGAATTCAGACTTGATTTCTTCGGATTTTTAGTAAACTTCCGTCTTTTGACTTTTTCTTCTATAACTCTTCAGAATTGGTCTTGGACTTCCGTTCTTTTTCCACTCTTGATCTTTCGACTTCATTTTTCGTCTTTTTCTTCGATAAAAGCCCGTATAATCCCGTGTTTTCTCCACTTTTCACCTTTTCGTCCTAAATCACAACAAAAACACAAACCACGCATAATTCCGACATAAAAGACATAAAATACACGTTTTGGCTCGGTTATTATTGTAATTAAGTGGTAAAAAGGATGGGTGTTTTCACACCTATCAAATCCCCTACACTTAACCATTGCAATGTCCTCATGCAATGCATTAGTTACAAAGCACGTTTAAACTTTTCATCATAATCAATCCGTCTTGGCCTTCATTAAACAACTAAAGAAAATTTAAAAGATAGAAAATGATAAAATGCAACAAGGAAGAAACTTGTAAAGAAATCTAAGACTTACATTAGGGCTTAGGTGTCGTGAATGTTTATCACCCTCAAGTTTCACGTTCCCCATGCCAAGCTTAAAAACAAGATCATTGTTAGTACAAGTTAGCATAACAAACATTTACTCATGTGGTTCAATTAATCACTTAAACTCCCTTATTCCTACGGGTATCTCTTATATTTTATTTTTGTCTTAGAATGATCATGAAGATGCATTTTTGGACTTATTACGATAGTTTATTTAGGCTGAAAGCAAAGGAGGACGATTTGATTAATAGTTAGCTAGAGGACAAAATCTCTTAAAACTGCTTCTCGGGATATCAAAAAGTTCATAACTTGGCATAACTTGGTTCACAATTTGAGACCTTTCTTGGGCCGATATTTGGCATGTACTTCATACTTCATATCTTCGAGAGACGTTTTTGAGATAATGGTCTTCTCTTCGTTATAGAGTTTCTTCACTTGGAGACATTTGAGGAGTACTCCAGCTTTGTTGACCACGACTTCATGATTATTCTTCAATCTCTAATTGGGATTTTGAGATACAACGATCCGCCTCCTTTTCGGACTTGGATCTATTTATCCTCATACCTTGTTAGGGTCTTTTCGGATAGACTTCTCCATGATCTTTATGGGGGTTGATTGCTTTTCGTCGTGAGTCTTGATCCTTCATATTGATTTTAGGAATAATGCTCTTCACATCATCTTGGATCTTTAGCAATAAAATGGAATCCTCATGCCTTGTTAGGGCCTTTTTGGACTCGCCAATCTTCGCACCCCGCTTCATTAGTTATGCCTTGGCTATGAACTCTTATTATTATCGAGCAACTTTTAAGCGATCTTGGGCTAGAAGCTAAGTTATTCAATAAAATCGTACGACCTTACTTATTGCAGATAATTTATTAGCAAGTGATGGGAGAAAAAGATTATAATTAACTCACATAAGTTAATGAGAGAATACCAAACTTGTAACCAACTTTATCATTTCTCATTCTCCACAATTTAAAATCTCAAGGAGTGAGACTCGTGGATGCTTAGCCTAATAAACCAATTAAGGTCTATATGGTTAAGGATACTAGCTAGAGTGAACTTGGATAAGTAAACTCGGGTTGAGTCAAAATATTCACAACGGGCCTAATATATCTAAGATATCTAAACTTGCTAAAACCATTTTATTAAAATGCTAGAAAGCAACAAAAATAAAGGAGACTACAACTAGGCCAAAATAGATTAAAAATTTTGAAAAATGTCGAAAAACTAATTTTCCGGTTAAAATGAGGACAAATACAAGGAAAAGGCCACTTAACTTCGATAGAAATCCCCCTACACTTAACATAAACATTGTCCTCAATGTTTAAGCGTGTGGGAGTAAACTCTCCTACACTTAGGACATTGTGCACTTTGTTTAAATCTCGCGAAGGAAGAGACAACTAAAGAGATTCCTATTTTAATATTGAGAAATATAAAATAGTGAATTGAAAAGAGTTTAGGATAGAACCGGGAAGAAGGGAACACGGAATCGCGGTTCGTCAAAATTCATCAAGAGTGTGTCTTTGAAGCTCTAATCCCTGCATATGGTAAGAAAGAGAACAAGAAACACCAACGGGGCTCCCCCCTACACTTATGGTGAAATAAGATAGATAATTGGGTTGCCTCCCAAAAAGCGCTTGTTTTTGTTGACCGAGTCACGAGCCTGACTCGTCCCCGAATTAAATGGTCCATGGGGGAGCCTCGAATGTGATACCGGGATCAAAGACCTTGTCCTCGTTCCCGGAGGACATTAATAAAGGAGAGGCGGGGGAATAAGTCTTGAAAGGGAGAAAGGTCCTTTCAACATACGTATAGTATGTGAATTCAAGATCCACGGGAGGTGGGTTGGGTATAGTGAGCACATTGTCCTCCCCCAAAGACAATGGAAGCTGAGCAAACGGCAAAGCCGTGATGGTATCAATCATAGCATAATCAATGTCACCTCCCGGGTCAAAGCACTCATCCTCATTTCCTGGTATAAAACGAGTAGAGTAAAAGTGATACATCACCCGCTTGGGTGTGCACGTGGGAGGATGAGGTGGCAATATAATATGAGAAGTATGAGAACAATTACCTTCCACCTGCGTCCCTTTTTCAGTAGATTCACATCTTTCCACCTCTGGGATAGAAGGTGTAGTGTCATCGTGTAATAAATCCTCTAGAAAAAGTATATCTCCTTCCACATCAGAATACCCGGATATGTATTCCATGGGTGTATCAATATCAAGAAACTCATCGATCTCAGGAATGTGAAAACCATCATCACTAAGGAGTGAAGTATTTTGCTTTAGAAATTCCTCCTCGTCGAAAATAACCTCAATATCGTCATCACTCTCCTCATTATTTATAGGGCCAATAATATGCTCAGGGATATGGGTACTCGTCTGATCTTGCTGCTGTAAAAATGACTCCATACAAGTTCGCAGCGTGTGTAAAAGCTCTTTTGATTGCGCTTGAAAAGCTGTAGCAAGATCGACAATTGGTTCTTGGTAACTCATCCCGTGACGAGGTTGATGATCGAGTGAGTGCGGTGGGGGCTCAAGATTGTGAAAACCGGAATTATAGCACGGTTGTGGCTCATAGTTGTTCATCGGTTGACAATAATAGGTATCGTGAGGACCCCCACAGTTGTTGCAAACCGGGTATGGAGAAAAATCAGGTGCGTCTTGTGGATAGCTAGTATCATTGTCATAATTGTACCCCGGTTCTTGCCCGTGATCATACGGGTATCAAACCGGGCACGAAACATGCCAATGAGAATCGCTTCCACAATAGATGCATGGGGGAACAGGAGGTGGGTTCAAAAAGAGGGAATTAGTCGAGTTGCACAAGGGACAAAATCCGAATTGTGTGTAGTCGATATCGTTTTCGCACCGCTCACATGTACACCATTGACAAGAGTTGTTCGCAGATAATTGTTTCCCACACCGGACGCAATGGACATAAAAATCCATAAAGAAAGATAGATAAGCAAGAAGAATATTTTTGGTGCAAAACTATGAAAAAGAAATGCTTTTTATGATTTTTCAAATGCTTTTGGATTTTTGAAAATTTTTGACAAGAAAAATAACGTTCACAAGTGAACGGATCTCAAAATCCAACGCGTCACTCACAAAAAACCTTCGATCTTCACGAAAAGAGCCGGCAGCGGCGCCATTTGATAACCGAATTTTTGTGTGGGTTCTTTTATCGTTCTCGGTATCTCTTCGAATTGATCTCTGATTAATTGTGCGACTCAGTTGTTCTTGGTGAATCAAATAAAAGAGTTGTCGTTGTCTAAAACTAATTAAAAATAAAGACTTGGAACAATTAAAAATAAAGTAAGGAAACAATAATGAAAGATTAAAACTTTATGGGAAATAAATGACGAGAAATTAAAGGCAATGAAAGTAAATAACGTAAATTAAAACTTAAAATAAACGGAAAGCAAGTAAAAGTGAAAATAACGAAAAAGGCGGGAAAAATAAAACTTACAATTAACAACTGAAAAACCTATTCAGAAAAATCAAACATTCCGAATAGGGACTCCTATTCGGAATATTCCGAATAAGGACTCCTATTCGGAATAATCAATCTTTCCGAATAGGGACTCCTATTCGGAATAATCAAACATTCCGAATAGGGACTCCTATTCGGAATAATGAGACTTTCCGAGTAGGGAAGTGCTATTCGGAATATTCCGCATAGGAAGTTGAGAAGACAGTCTATTCGGAATATTCATAAACAGTGCTCTATTCGGAATAATCTGGGCAAGAACAGTACGCAGAGCAGAAGAAGAACAGCAGGGACGAATTTGATCAAATCTCGCCAAAACAAACCAAAAGATTAAACCAAAAGAACCAATAAACATCAACTAACAATAATCAATCAACACAAATCATCAAAACTAACAAACAAGGTCAAATCAATCAAAACCCACTTGATTGAAAACATAAAAACTCAAGAACAAAGATTAAGAACAAATCAACAAGAAAGGAAGAAGGAGAATAGCAATAAGGTAAAGATTAACAACAATTAAAGGTAAACTTACTTGGAATTAAAAGAAAATTAAAGGTGCAATACAAGGAGATTAAGGTGCATAAAAGTAAAGAACATGAAAATGAAGAATAGGGAAGAGAGGCTTGTCAGGCCTCCAACAACCTTCACAAAATAAAATTCTAAACTATTTATAGGAGGGGAAAGCTTAAGGTGGAAGCTTCTCCTTCTTTCTCTTCTTTGCAAGCTTAGGTCCTTGATCTTTTTAATCTTTTGTTAATCTTCTTAATACTTGGACTTTGTCTTGGGATTTCTTCAAACTCGTCTTGTAATCTTCAAGAATTCAGACTTGAGTTCTTCGGCTTTTTAGTAAACTTCTGTCTTTTGACTTTTTCTTCTATAACTCTTCAGAATTAGTCTTGGACTTCCGTTCTTTTTCCACTCTTGATCTTTCGACTTCATTTTTCGTCTTTTTCTTCGATAAAAGCCCGTATAATCCCGTGTTTTCTCCACTTTTCACCTTTTCGTCCTAAATCACAACAAAAACACAAACCACGCATAATTCCGACATAAAAGACATAAAATACACGTTTTGGCTCGGTTATTATTGTAATTAAGTGGTAAAAAGGATGGGTGTTTTCACACCTATCAAAAACCATGTTTAAATAACAGATTTTTCGCTTATAAAACTCTGGGACCTTTGGCAAGCGGTTATTTGGTCAACTGGGTACTTCATTTGGAAAGAAAGAAATGCACGTGTGTTTGGCAAAAAAGTTTCAAGTACAAACAAAATTGTTCAAGACATTCAACTTAAAAGCTTTGAATGGATTGTGAGAAGATCGAACAAATTTAAAGATTTAGATTGGCAACGATGGTTGTGGGAGCCACTTAAGATTCGACTACAGTAAATCTTCGTACAAGCTGTGATAGTAATTCATTGTGACTGTCCAATGGTTTCAGTTCTTGGTTTAGTTGTTTGCACATTGTAATGATTTTTTCCTGGGTCTCATCCTTTTAATTGTCTTGTTAGAAGGTGAGATGCCATTTTCTGTGTTTTGTCTTTGTTTGGTTCTTTAATATATGTTGCCTTTCAAAAAAAAAAAAGATCAAGATCGAACCGGATCAAACAAGCTCGAAAACCGAAATATAAGAAAAACGACTACCAAAAACCAAACCTTAAAAGAGATTAACCTTAAAAAGAGGCGGGAAAAGTAAGATATATAAAGCCACTCCATCTCACCGGACCACCGTATGGCTACCGGAGACAAATATGATCCATTAATCATACCCTACTGCAAACCCACATCTTCTCATGTCTTAATATTACAATCTTGCCCTTTGTTATCCCTCGAATCAGAAGATGATTACCAAACACCCCCTGAAAATGTGGTTGATTTGGATCATGATACGGAGGAGATACTTGATGAAATTGATGCTGAAAACATAGTTACCCAACAAGCTTCTTCCGACACGGAGTTGATCGAATCGCAATCGCCCCAAAAAGATGCACACCACGTGCTTGATGAAATGCCACAGAGAGAAAAAGAAGAGGGGAGTAAAAATGTGGTTTCGGGTAGAGGGAAGCGTAAGTTACCAGTTTCGTTGGAGAATAGTAGGGAGGAGGGTGAATGTTCTTCTTCTAGGCATCTTGTGTTTAAAGAGACTATTAATCGTGTATTCAAGATGTTGGTTGCCGAGGGGAACGGTAAGGGTCATGATGATGGAAAGGGTGTTGATTTTCTTGAGACGGCGAAGAAAAAGGGTATGACTTTCCCTCGTCCTCGATGGAGGTCAGCTCAAACTTGGAAAGGTTTATGATCATCTGTTTAAGCGATGGTAATATCTTTTGGATGCTAGGTTTTTTACATCAAGTTGATGTCCAAATTTAAATCTGTTTATGGTCGAGTTTTGTTGTTTGGATCACCATAGTTTAACACTGCAAGTTTGTTGAACTTGAATGAATCATCATCTTTTGAGTATAAAAATTATCACTTTGTTATTGGGTTCTTTTGGATGTTTGCCAACAGTACTCTTATAGATTTGAATTGGCCATGTCAACCTCCTGAAAACAGAGGTCCTTACCTGGTTAGAGTTTGTGGCGGTGGGAGGGTTTGTTGGCCAAAAGGTCGGAAACCATGGTTAACCAAAAAAAATTGTAGTACTCTTATAAATGGAATTTGTATTTCTGTATACTCCATCCAAAATTGCCATATGAATGCTTCATGCTTGTATCTGCTGGTAATCGATTAGATTGTGCTAACACTGATGGTAAACTTAAATCTTATGTAGATTAACACGTCTTAATATGTCTTTGCGAGAGTTTAACTCTGATGCAACTATTATCGATCGTTGAAAGAAAACTACTCCCACGAGCCTACAATGCAGTTAAGGGCCATATGTATATCACCCATTTTTAATCTGATACAATCATCTAATCACATTATTAGGTATCTATCAGACCTTAATGAGTTAATGGTCCTAATAAATGATTAACATTGGTGAAATTATTACTATCTCCGAAATCCATACCATGGGGCTTTGGTTATAACATTGGTGATACATTAGAGGTAGAGACGTCTAGGCGAGATGAGCGACACAGGGCCCCAAAATCAGTCTACACAACTTCTATTTCTGTTATTAGTAGCGTTATTCTAAAAAAGAGATTGGTGGGATAATAAAGCCTCACTAGCGAGGGCTTGGCTTTATTATCAAACCAATATTCATCATATAGACTAGTCCATCAACTTTATATTTCAGCTTTGAGATTTATCTTTCACCAATGTGGGATAGAGTTTGCACCCTAGACAATGAGATAGCATAGTTGTTGTCCCTTTAGGACCATGAGTTCAGCCTAAGATCAACTCAAGAGGTGAAATATGGAACCATTGCTGAAGACTACAGAACATTTTAATAAAAAATTGTATGAAAAGGCAATAAAACATACGGTTGAATATGAGTAGAATACACCGTTGGAACTTGGAAGCGTAATGGTGAGCTTTTGCACATTTTTGTAAATCCGAAAGAATAATCGAAAAAACCGTCGAGCATAATGGTTAAACCATCTTTAAGATTATATGGAGCTTCTAGCATATAATTACACATTTGCTATCTTGTTTGTGAATTATTATTATGCTTCTCATATTTAACTGATCAGTAACTCAAAAGTAGAGAAAATCTGTAATGTACAACTTATGTAAAAGAATCAGATTCGATAAATTTATTAACAATTACACATAATAATAATAATGGATCTGTGGCGCAATGGTAGCGCGTCTGACTCCAGATCAGAAGGTTGCGTGTTCGATTCACGTCAGGTTCATATTTTTATTTTTATTTTTCGCTTGTTTTCTGTTTTCGCTGCAACAACCTTCAGTTATCGCAAGTGTTTTCGTGGCTGCCCAATCTCATCTTTTTATTTGGTGCTTACTGAAATCTCAGAGTCGTAAAAGTACGTATTAAGACCTCACAAGGATGCCAAATTACATGCTTCTGCTTTCTTGTGTTATAGTACTGTATATAGCCGTCCTGTCATCGTCATTGTCGACTTTAGAAGGGAACCGTTGGCTTCGAAGTTTTACCACCAACCTGCATTTTACATTTATTAACTGATCAATGCATATATGTTATATGCTTTACGTACAGCTTGGCGTGTTAATCTCAACGACCAATCAAAACCAAATGGACCCTGTGATTTGTGTTTCTATCATACAGACTTCAACAGATCGATATGCTCATGAAAGAAAAGACTAGTAGATGGTACCACCCCTTGTTACCTATATATACCACCTTTATTCTAAGATGTTACTATATATATATCGCCTTCCAATTGCGTACCTATCATCAACAACCTCAGTCGTAGCTGGCTAAACATCCATGATCACAACTGCACGTAAGGTTTGCGTATTTAGCTTATTTCTTTATGGTATATATTTGCAAGGAACTTGATGTTTATTTTTATGACAGCGTTTAATTTGCAGTATGGTAAAAATGTAGAAGTAACAGTCATTCTAATTTAAAGACATTGAAAATTAAGAAATACTGTACGAAACTAAGCTCAAGTGAAGCAATGTGATGATCTTAATTCTTGTTTAAGAGAGTATTATTACTGCTAAAATATGAGACTACGATCTTTGCCTTTATTAAACATATATTCATTGACGCGCGTGCTACACATTTGCAGTTCTCAAATGGCTCATCAAGGCTTCAATGATGAGAATTCACTCTTTAACTTTGTCGTGAAAGACGGTAATGGTGTCAAGGGTCTAGTGGACTCGGGCCTCACACAGGTACCAGAGCGGTATATCCAACCACCCAACCACCGAATCATCAAGCAACAAGCATCCACATTACCCAAAAACGTGATCATTGATCTCTCACAGCTTGACGGTCCCAACCATGACCAAGTGGTCAAGTCCATTGCCAGTGCTGCTGAAACTCTAGGGTTTTTTCAGGTAGTGAACCATGGTGTCCCATTGGAGCTTCTCGAGTCACTTAAAGTTTCAGCCCACCAATTTTTCAATCAACCATCTGAAAAGAAGTCTGTGTGTATCTCAAGGGGTCAAGTCCTAGTCCCATGATCACGTATGGGACAAGCTTTGTTCCTAAGAAAGAAAGGGTTTTGGAGTGGAAAGGCTATGTGAGCATGTCGTACACCAATGATGCCGATGCTCTTAACTTATGGGTTTACGGAGTGTCAACATGAACTTCTACCCAACGTGTCCTAATCCTGATCTAACCGTAGGTGTCGGGAGGCACTCAGATATCAGCACACTAACAGTGCTTCTACAAGATAATATCGGTGGATTATACGTGAAAAAAGGTGAAGACTTGTTACAAAGAAATGAAGAGTGGGGTGAAATTCCACCCATCCATGGTGCTTTGGTCGTCAACGTTGGTGATACACTACAGGTCATCTAAATTACATGCTTTAACTAAACTTACTTGCGCACACGTTGCCTGGAATAGTAACCTCAAAAGTCCAAACAAAATTTATATAATTTTCTGGTTTTTGTGTGTATGTTAATCAGATTATTAGCAATGGGAAGTAGAAAAGTGCAGAACACAGAGTGCAAACCACCAGTACCGAGTCAAGAGTGCCGGTCCCAGTATTCAACTCCCCACTGCTTAAAGAGAAGCTCACATACAATATTTGTCATATACCTTATTCGGTAAAATAAACCTAGTAATTTTTTGATCCACTTCCGATAACAACTTAAATGTTAAAGAAAACCTTTGTTTTTTACTTTACATTTTTACGTATTGTTTTGCCAAGCAAAGCAATATTTTTAGCAAATACCGGTACTAAATTACCATTAAGCTTAACAACATTAATACACGATCACTAAGGGACCAAGTAAGTTATCAGTAAATACCGAAAACAAACTAATATTACATTTGCATAACTCACAAGTCTCGGCCCTCCGCAACCTCCAGTTCCAACCTAAGCTGCTTTACCTGCATCATAAAAAATTTAGGAGCAAGAGAGTTAATAAAATAAGGCCCTTTGAACAATTAAATGACATAGAAAACATTTGAAAAACCATACCTAGCATAGAACACTCATTTCCCGATAAATATATATCTTCTCTTGTTACGAGCTAAGATCATGTGCTCGCCTGCATCAGTAAACACATTGAACCACTTCAATTTTCTTGTTGAAATCATGACATATCCCATAGCCAATCCAATTAGGGCTCCGCATCCATATCCTAACGTCACTACTTCCCAGGTAAATCCGTTCTCCTGCTCATGCGATTCAAGCTCTTGTGTGTGTGTGCCCTCGCTGCACTTATTTGTTAGGGGAAGCCCACATAGGCCTGGATTCCCTTCAAATGATTTCTCTTCAAATGTGTTGAATTATGTTCCATGTGGAATATGGCCAACGAGACGGTTGTGCGAGAGATTTAACACTTCAAGCGTGTTGATGCGTGCAAGACTTTGTGGGATCTCTCCTGAGAGTTGGTTCCAAGATAAGTCTAACGACTCAATCTCTATGAGATTTCCTAGAGCATGTGGAATTGGACCAATGAGATTGTTATTGGACAAGTTGAGCACTATTAGCGAATTAAGACCACCGACGACATTTGGAATTTGTCCTTCAAATGTGTTGTTTGACAGATCAATAATTGTGTATTCAACCGAAATTTGTGGAAACTCTTGATCCACCCCTTTCAATGCAACAACAAATGAGTAATACTTTCCACCCATGTATAAATATTCTGGTGTTGTGCGGTTTTTAACAACATTCTTCATGAAATTGAAATTTTGAAAATATTTTACAGGGAGTTGCCCCACAAACCCGTTATGAGACAAGTCAAGAACTTGAAGACTTGAAAAGGGGGATTCAACACTTGAAGAGGGTTGAATGTGTCCATAAAAGTTGTTTGATTTGAGCACAAGAGCTTGCAAGTTTGGAAGATCTCCTAACCATCCAGGAAATGTACCATTCAAATGGTTGTTTCCGAAATCAACAACTTTCAATGATTGACATTTGAACAAGGAACTTGGCACCTCTCCTCTTAATTGATTTCCATTCAAACTAAGTCCTTCTAAACTTTCACAATCCCCGTGTATGTTTGGAATTGTTCCTTGAAAGCTATTATTTCCCATATCTATCGTTTCAAGAGATGAAGTGATATTTCCAAAGCATTGTGGAATCAATCCTCTAAAGCGATTATTGGAAATATCCAAATAGTGTAGAATACTCATGTTGCAAATTGATGTAGGGAATGGCCCCTCAATCAAGTTGGATTGCATATATAGTTCAGAAAGTCCATACCATCAAAATTGTGGCAAGCTTGTAATGAAATTATGTGAGAGATCCAAGCGATACAACTCATTTCGTCCTATCTCCCCTGCCCAATGTGGAATTTTGCCATGGATTTCGTTCCTAGATAGATCTAACCATTTAATTTGTTTCATTGCTCTAAATGACTTCGGAAACACCTTTAGCCTACAAGAGGCCAAACATAAGTATCTAAACCGAGGGTTGACATAATGATTGGCATTCTTAGTTGTAACATAGAAACCGCTGTATGATAGATCGAGATATTCAAGTTTTGTGAGGCTTGATAACAATGTATCCAACTCCCATTCACCACTAAAACTATTTGATGAAAGGTACACGTCAGTGAGGTTAGTAAGTTTTCGAAATGTTTGCACATCAATATGGCCAGCTAATTGATTTTTATTGAGGTATAGTTCTTTTAATGATGGAAGATCAAATGAGTCAAACGGTACATTCCCACTGAACATGTTATCATATAGAAAGATATGTTCTAAAGAGGGAGAAGCAAACAACCAAGATGGCAACGTCCCATTAAGTCTGTTAACTGATAATTGTAGAGAAATAAGGTGAGTTGCATTAAGTGAGATTTTCGAAGGGATGTTTCCGGTGAAATCGTTACTTGACAAGTCGAGTATTGCTAAATATTGAAGATTGAAAATGTAATGAGGTAAATTTCCATACAATCCAGTCTCGTAAAGACTTAGTAATTTTAAAGAAGAATATACGTTAAGACTAGTAGGTAAAACCGAAGAGATAGTAACATCATCAAGTGAAAGTTCTTCCAAATTAGTAAAATTTCGAAACATATTTATGAAAACATTTGGTTTAAGCATCAAATAAGAGTTATAAGAGAGATCAAGAGAGACTAGTTTTCGAAGGAGTGTGATGTTCAACGGAACTTGGCCAGAAAACCAACAATTGGAGAGGTTGAGATGTGTGAGACTATTTGAAAACTTTCCTATTTCACTTGGAATTTGTGGACCATCGAAATAATTGAAAGCGAGGTTAAGTCTCTGGAGGTGAGGAAGGTTAAAGAGGGAGCTGTTAGGATGGATAGTACCTTTCAGCATTCCGCAACTGAGCTCAAGATCAATAACGTCACCAGTGGAGTAGTCGCAAGTAACTCCATCCCAGCTACAACAATCTGTACTTGTGTTCCAATTCATTATCACATGGCGATAATCAGAACCAAGCCAACTATAGCAACGGTGTACGTAATAATGAAATCCATCATTATTGTGATTGGCGAACGAAAGGTTATGTTTAAAGAGAAGCAAATCTTCACTTTGTTTAGTAGGACATTTATGAATATTATTCAAAGAAGAAGCAAACCTAGCAGTGTTAAGAAAGAAAAGAAAAAAGACACTCAACAGTTTTGAATCACTCATTGTGTTTTTCATTTCTGTTGCTTTGAAATTTAACAACTCCTACAAATATATACACTAACAAAATCATTTTTTTAGTACTAACACTAGAATTACAATAAGATATACGACACGTACTCATTGAGACTCGAATTTTTTTTACCTAAAGACCAGCTCCGAGGCGGCTTAAGTGGCGTGCAAGTTAAGGTTTTATTTTTTTTATTTTTATATTATATATTATACAGTTAAGATAAAATAAGGAGATTAGTTAAAATAAATAGAGTAAGAAGTAACTGTAGTCGATCATTTTAAAACTAAAGGTCACTTTCTCCCTAGGTGTTATATAAATGGACGTTTCAGTGGCTCCAAAAAAAACATGGGATCATTGACTTTTTATATAATTAAAATTTATTAATAGAATTGAATAAGATCCATATTAGAGGTAAAGGTATGACGGATTCAGGCACAACAAAGCGTTTCCACTTTGTCCCCACAGCTGGCACATCAGCGTCACTTTGTCCCTACGGATGAGGGTGATTGTTCTTCTAGGCAACATGTGTTTAAAGAGACTATTAATTGTGTATTCAAGATGTTGGTCACGGAGAGAAAAGGTAAGGGTGATGACGATGGAAAGGGTGTTGATTTTCTTGAGACGGCAAAGAAAAAGGGTATGACTTTCCCTCGTCCTCGATGCTTGGTTTTATACATCAAGTTAAAGTTCAAATTCGGTCACGGTCGAGTTTGTCAAATTTGAATGAAATCATCATCTTTTCAGTAAAAAGTCATGACTTTGTCATTTGGTCCTTTTGTATGTTTGACAACAGTACTCTTTTAATATTGAACTGGTCACGCCAAACTCCTAAAAACAGAGGTTTTTACCTGGTTTGATGTGACGGTTGGTTCAAACCCCATGGATTAGTTGGCCAAAAGGTTGGAAGCCATGGTTAACCAAAACAATAGTACTTTTATAGATGGAATTTGTATTTCTGTATACTCCATCCAAAATTGTCATATGAATGCTTCATGCGTGTATCTGCTGGTAATCGATTAGATGGAATTTGTATTTCTTATATAGATTAACACTGCTTAATATGTCTTTGCGAGAGTCTAACTCTGATGCAACTATTATCGGTCGTCAAAAGAAAACTACTCCCACAAGCCCACAATGCAGTTAAGAGTCATATGTATATCACCCATTTTTAATCTGATACAATCATCTAATCATATTATTAGGTATCTATCAGACCTTAATGAGTTAATGGTCCTGATAAGTGATTAACATTGGTGAAATTATTACTATCTCCGAAATCCATACCATGGGGCTTTGGTTATAACATTGGTGATACATTAGACTATTAGAGGTAGAGACGTCTAGGTGAGATGAGCGACACAGGGCCCCAAAAACAGTCTACACAACTTCTATTTCTATTATTAGTAGCGCTATTCTAAAAAAGAGATTGGTGCGATAATAAAGCCTAGTGACGTGAGGGCTTGGCTTTATTATCAAACCGATATTCATCATATGGACTAGTCCATCAACTTCATATTTCAGCTTTGAGATTTATCTTTCATCAATGTGGTATACAGTTTGCAGTTTGCACCCTAAACAATGAGATAGCATTTGGGCCATTGGAAGCGTAGTGGTGAATGGTGATGTTACCATTTGGGCCAGGTGCATCAAATATAAGCTTCTAAGAAATAAGAAATAACAAACAAAAGGAAAGGTCCATCTTTAGAGCCTCGGGTACGGTTGGCTCATGGCTTGAAGCCAGCGCACCAGCCCAGAAATTTTCGCGCCAACCAAACCAGGCTTCGTGCGGTGAAGGTTTGGCCGGTAATCGATCTCCAGCTCACGTGCAAGGCTCGTGACGCCAGCTTTCATTTTGTGGTGCCAACCATACCAGCTTTTATGGAACTTCTAGCATATAATTACATTACATCATTTGCTAATTGCTATCATGTTTTTGGATTATTATGCTTCTCGTATTAAAGATAGAATTATAACAATAGGATCTGTGGCGCAATGGTAGCGCGTCTGACTCCAGATCAGAAGGTTGCGTGTTCGATTCACGTCAGGTTCATTTCTTTTGAAATTGTTGATCCTTTAAATTTTGTTACACCCTAAAATATATACATGTCTGCAATTTTGTATAATACTACAAATAATATTAAATAATAACATTATATTAGGATTAAGATTTCAATCAGATATTACGGTCTCGATCTTCCAAAGACGAAACTGGTGCACGAGACTTTTGGCGTAGTGATAATGCGTGATCTATCTACCTTAGTTTACGCCAAATATCGGCAGGATGTAGGTAATACATTGATATTGTATGTTACTTTGGCTATATATCGATAATCCAATGTGCAGATTGTGTGCGTGTGAGTACTAAAGTATTTAAAATCGACTCTTGCTATACATCAATAATCCTATATGAAATAAGTATTACCGAAAAGGTGTTCTTCTAATGAACCGTTAGTCATGTACTCGTAGACCAGTAACCTTTGATGTCCATTCACGCAATATCCAACAAGATTGACCAGGTTCGGGTGGTGGACACGACCTAACGTGAGAACTTCAGCTAAAAATTCAGGATTCCCTTGTACTCCAATCATGTCGAGTTGCTTCACAGCCACAATCTATACGAAACTAACCACAGTTATACAACTGACTTCAATATTTTGACCCAAAATCACAACAGAGAACAAAAAAAGATTTCATACTTTGTTTCGGTCCCCAAGATGGGCCTTATACACCCTCCCGAAGCCGCCTGTGCCCACGAGCAAATCAGGGTTGAAGTTTTCAGTTGCGTGGGCGAGGTCTCGAAAAGTGTAGGCCTCGGCCATGATTTCTGAAACCCCTTGTTTAAGTACCTCATCGGCTACCATTTGCTTGTTGCTATTTTCTGTTCATGTAATCACATCAACAAGTTAAGTATACTCATTACATATAATTTGTACAACAAACATAGAAGTTGTACAAACAAATCGATGATGATATTGTATGCATAGTCGCGGACATAACCAAGACACAATTTGACCGGTTTCATTTATAAAAAATATATACAAAACGAGGAACACAATTTTTTAGACCAGGCGCATTTAGGTAAAGTCGAATATTTTACAAAAATTAACACTAAGCTGCAGAATTCCATGGGTGTCTTGGGAGCTCCCGAGACCACCCTGGTTCTATTCGTCCCTGATGCATATATATGTTATATTTGGAAAAATCTATGTTAAAAATGACATTTTGATTATATACAAATCTCTAAAATGTAGAACGCAATAAGTCAATGCTAACCCGATGGCATGTCGTTTTCGTCCTCTTTAGTCATCTTAGGAACAATACGATTTCACTATCGATCAATATGTATATAGAGATATAGACACGGCCGTACGCGATTTTTATCTGACGAATGAAAAAGCTTTTGTAACTAGATAAGGTACAAGGACATAGATCCGTTTTTCGAAAGCCGAAATGATATGTTTTGAATCCTAAGATTGATTTATGTTGTTTTTCTTCAAATTTGTGCTGTTGGAAAAATGTTTGGAAATTGAATTTGTTTGTTTGTTTTTTTTTTTTTTGGAAAATGAGAGAGACACAGAGAAGAATTCGGAATAATGCTCACATTGTTGCTTAAATAAGTAAATTCAATATCAAAATTTACAGGAAAAAATAAAATTACATTCAAGTAAAGTATCTAAAATCGACACGCTGACTGGTTCACACACGTCTTGTCTGATATATGCAATGCTGAGCCTGAGACTGACCATATGAGGCGCATTGACAAAAATATCGACCCAAATTGAATAACGTGACAATGTGCTTATGTGCTTATGACATAAGCTTCGGATCACACGACAAAGTGTAGAGCAGAGAACGTAGAAGAGGACGAGCCTCATGGTCTTCGATTCGACTCACAGAAGGAACTGATCACAGTTAGGCCATGATATTTCTTGACAAACATACAGGAAATCATAAAATAGTTTAAGCGAAAAATAAAAATAAAAAATTTGAACCTGACGTGAATCGAACACGCAACCACCTGATCTGGAGTCAGGCGCGCCACCATTGCGCCACAGATCCTTTTCAATACTTTCCGTACAATGATAGTATATATTAAATTAAGACATTTTATACAGAGTAAGAAAGCCCAAATAAACCAAAAGCTGAACCCGAACCGACTAAACTAATAACCGAATCGAATTTGCTAAAATTGAACCAAAGCAAATCACCAAATTCGGTTTTCGTGTTGAATATGAGTTTGACAATAAAAACCAAAAATCAAACTGAAAAGGAATTAATTATATATATATTTTTTATATATTTATAAACTATATTTATATGTATAAAAGATCACTAATATTTATTTTTAATATAAAAAATAACCTTAAAAGTCTATATAATTATACATTTTTTAGTGTAACTCAAATCATTCGAATCAACTCAAAAACTGAGCCGAGTTCAAATTCGGTTTTTGTGTTCACGCAACGAAGTTTTCCGAATCTCGTACGCGCACTTGTATGACTATTTAAGTACATGATGCTACATTATTATGTCGTTTCACATCTCTACGCCCCATGAATGCATTAACAACACACTATACACACACACACATGTTATATACAAAAACACCAACAAACTTTCTATAACTGTTGACACTATAAACTTGACAGAACCTCTGGTTGCCTATTTACGTAAAAAATCACACATTACTACGTCGCTTCACATCCCTAACACATAAACTCATTAACCACATACGATCAAATCATAGTTTAATCAATCACAGCATAAATAAAGTCAACATCATCAACTATCCAATCATATCATAGACAAAGTCAACTTCATCATCATCATCCTACGGCATCTAGCACGGTTATAAACATTCTCTTAGGCACGTGAAAAGTCGATAAATCTTTTTGGTGTTGTAACGGGTCAGCCTGTTTGGATCGTCCAAAAACCTTTTTAGGCTATTATATTAAAATTTCACATAAACGAATGGCTATGTGTTGTTACTAACAGTTGATTAATGTAATATCTATCTACCTAAATCAATCTATTTAGTGTAATAACTGTTTGTTACAGAAATTATCCACGACGTCAGCATAACAAACTCGTAACAGACTTCCTCATCAAATCAATCCTCACCGCACAGTTCATCTCAGCCGTTTTCGCACGATTTTTTCGAAACTTCATAACGCTCACTCTCCCGCTCATTTTCACAAAAACAAAAACATCAATCGAATCCGTATCGTTCGTCTTATTCGATTCGAGACTCATGACAAGGCTAACTGATTTCCTCGACCTCGCTCCAACTCTTCCACCGATGACGTCACCACCGGCCTCCGATCATGACGACATTACGAAATATCACACATCTAAACATTTCTCGTAAGTGTACGGGCCGTGGTTAGAAGCAGCTTAGAAGCAGCTTAGAAGCAGCTTATAAGCAGCTTATAAGCAGCCTATAAGCAGCCTATAAGCAGCGTATAAGCAGCTTATAAGCAGCTAATCTCCCATAAATGGCTTATATAATATAAGCCTAAACAAACAAATAAGCTTAACCAAACACCCCCTTTATGAATCAGGATGGTTGGGTGGTTGGGATAAAAGTGTTTATAAGTGGTTGGGATAAAAGGGATGTGGTTTTTTTCATTTTAGGTTACCCGGGGAGGGCGAGCGTTTTTTACTCAGTTGTACATTACATAGCCACCCCTAACTGTACACATCTAGCCAGATTTGAACCCTTCGACCTCTTCTTTCAAAGCCGGTGACCTTACCAATACGCCATTTAGTGGTTCTTCCTAATTTACCAAACTCGCAAATAGTAAACCCGACTAATAACATTTGGGGTGGGTGTTTGAGTAAACTTAAAATGGTTTCTTACTTGATAAAGTATGCCCATAGCTGAACACCCCTAGAATACACAAATTTATAACAACTCAAAAGTTAAGTAAATAAATTACAGACCATAAGCTAAGAGGCTGTTTATTTTACTGTAGCTAATATAATGTAATTAAGAGGGTGTTTGTTTTGGCTTATATAACGTAAGTCCATTTCGGCTTATATAACGTAAGCCCCAATTTTGTGGCTTATTTAGAGACTTATGGACTTATATAAGTTTATTATATTATGATAAACTTATATAAGCCCTTAAGTCTCAAAATAAGCTATAAAATTAAGGCCTATGTTATATAAACCGAAAATAATGCATATTTTTTGCTTATATTTCATAAACCCCAATTTTTTAAGCTTATTTGGAGACTTTTGGGCTTATATAAGTTTATTATATCGTATTGAACTTGTATATGCTCATAAGTCGCCAAATAAGCCATAAAATTAAGCATTATGTTATATAAGCAGAAATGGGCTTACGTTATATAAGCTAAAACAAACAGCCCCTAAGCCCCAATTTTGTGGCTTATTTGGAGACTTGTGAATAAGCTCATATAAGCCCATAAGTCTCCAGATAAGCTTAAAAAATTAGGGTTTTTGAAAATAAACAGAAATATAGCTTATAAAATTTACTAAAAATAAATACCTTGTATCTAGGAATGCATATCCTAAATTTACAATTATAAAGGAAAGAAAAACCTAAAATAAGGTTTTAAAATGATGAAATGCATATACCTTTTGGATTCTGCTACGTCGTTTGCAAAATTTGCCAATGGTAAAAAGTAAAAACATAGCTTATTTTGGTCTTGTTATAATAAGACAAAATGTGTTTGTGGGCTTATTTTCTTCTTTATTTTGGGCTGACTGTTACATGGGCTTTATTTTGATAAGCTGATACAGATAGTCCACAAAGGGTTTATTATTATCTGCAACTTACCTTGAAATGGAAGGATACAAGCTGTGGTGTTTATTTGATGATGCTTTTCAGCTTTCAAGTTAAAAGTATGCTTAGGGGTGAGCAAAACCGACCGATAATCGAATATCGACACAAATCGATTGAAACTGAAATCGATCGACACAAATCGACTTAATTCGGGTCGAGTCTCGGGATGGATTTTCCACGATGTCGAGACTCGGTTCAGTTCGGGACTCGGGATAAATCGGGATCGCACAAAAAAGCCACATAAACTGGGATTAAATCGGGCTTAACTCAGTTCGGTTCAGAACTCGGGATTAAATTGGGTCATAATTCGGTTTTAGTTTTCCACGATTTCGGTTTCGGAATAAGTCGGAATCGGGACGGGTCGGTTTCGGCCCGAATCGATCGAAACTGAAATCGACCGACACAAATCGATTTAATTCGGGTCGGGATTCGGGATGGATTTTCTACGATGTCGAGACTCGGTTCAGTTCGGGACTCGGGATATATCAGGATCGCACAAAGAAACCACATAAACTGGGATTAAATCGGGCCTAACTCAGTTCGGTTCAGAACTCGGGATTAAATTGGGTCATAATTCGGTTTTAGTTTTCCACGATTTCGGTTTCGGAATAAGTCGGAATCGGGACGGGTCGGTTTCGGCCAGATGCTCACCAAAGTACACTTTGTTGATTTGTTCTGTTAAAATAAACGATGAACAATTAAAAAAGGATTGAACCTGACGTGAATCGAACACGCAACCTTCTGATCTGGAGTCAGACGCGCTACCATTGCGCCACAGATCCTGTTTGGTATCATTTTCTTATTTATATGTTCCTTAATAAAGTTGGTCTTAAATATTTTTACGTAAAATCCTTACATTACTTTCTGTTGTTCTTTTGTGTGCTTACTTACTTTTTCATATATATAATGCATTTTGATGTACATTTGTAATAGGATGGAAATTTTGATTCGAATCTCGAATTTGAACTAGAACTGTACTTACAATTGTACTGATTTTTTGTATTTGAATTTTATTCGATACGATACCATGACTACGAAATAAGATGAAAAAATTTGAGACCACTAATTCGGTACCGGACTGGTACCAAATCGTGAAATTCCCGAAAAAACACGAATATCTCGATTTCTCGGTACCGGTATCGAAATCTGAATCCTGTTTGGAACGGGATCGGTACATGACATTTTAAGATTGGAAAAAAATCAAAAGCACTAAATCGAGACGAGATTGATACCGAGCTCATCCCTAATTTGTAAAATAACATGTACAACCTAATTTAAGTGATTACGTCAATTTTTTGTAAAAAAAACAAGTATTTTATCTTGAATATGTTTGGGTTCAAAGCTAGCAAGCTATAAAGAACAAATGGTCAGCAAAAAATGTGCATTTGTAGAAAATGATTTCACTACTCATTAGAAAATAGCAAAGTAGATGATAAAGGTTATGTAACGTATAAAGTCACTACACCTATTATGAAATTTTTCAACCAAAATAAACTGTGATTAGTATGCATCAGTGATTCTAGTCATATTCGACGACCGTATGATTGATTGCCTTTGTCGGCTGTCGCCATGGTTGTTAATAAAATGTACCTCTCGAGTTGATCTTAGGCTGAACACGCCTGGGATAAAAACAGGTGATATGAAGCATGATGTAAGTTAAACGACATAGCAAGCAGACTGTAAAATGGTATCTCATTTTTTCGGGTGCAAACTTAATTTCTCACATTGATGAAAGATAAATCTCAGAACTAAAATATAATTTTGATGATAAAGCTTAGCCATGAGGCCTTAGTATCTTACCCCAGTGGCGGAGCTTGACCGTCTGGACAGGGGGGGCCAAAATATTTCGAGGAAAAAATGTAACATCTTAATAGAAAAAACGATCTTTATAATCATATATGGCCAATACAATATGAACGACATTAATACTGAAAAACAATCTGATTACACAAAATCCCTATTATCACATTTTCTTTGAACTGTCGAAGCTTAACACATTATATAAAATGAGCGGTTAACCGGACATACGGTTACCCTAAATGAGCGGTTACCCACGGTTCGGGTCACGGTTAACCATTAAATAAGTTTCATAAAGTTTTAGTTTATAAATAATAACATGGTTTAGTACTTAGAATGTCGTTTCGTATAATTCAACGATATTAAATAGATAAAAATCATATAAAAATTATTTTGTTATAAAAAAGTGCATTACAATATTCATAAATAACATATTAACTAAAAGATATTTATTCAATATTTATAAAATATGATCACACTAATTAAATTTACACATACATGTTTATTACATGTACTATAATTAGAATATTTAATTAAAAAATTTCATGTATAATAAAAGTAGGGTACTAATACAATTAATACATGTACTATAATTTGAATATTTAGTTAAAGAATTTCAAGTATAATATGTGCGGTTCGGTTCGGTTAACCACGGATATCTAAAAATGAAAACCGTAACCGAACCGTTATAAGCGGGTTTTTTCGGTTTCGGTTTTTTTCGGTTTCGGTTTTTTCGGTTTCGGGTTTTTTCGGTTTCGGATTGAGCGGTTCGGCTCGGTTCGGCGGTTTCTCGGTTTTTTTGAACACCCCTAGTATTACCATATTTTTAGGAACCCAAAATACGAAGTTTTAATATATTTAAAAGATATGTCCAAAAAAAAAATAGGTATTTATGACCAAAAATTTAGGGGTTCTTCCCGTCGCATCCGTCTTCAGGACGATCTAGTCACAGGTTTTCACTTCTCAGTGAGTGAAAGCTTCGCCAGTAATCTTATCATTAACTTTTTAGAACACTTGGTACAGTAGTGTCATCGCTTCAAGTCGTGTCACCAGTCCAGCCCATGGCACCAGAGACATCATGCCGCAGCTCGTGCGATACTCACTCTTATAGCCATTTCTTTAAAAAAAAAAAAAGTATGTTATGAGGTATATTTATACCTATGACAATTACTTTTGTACGAGAAATGTGTTTTGGTGGCATAGGAGAAACTGATGAGATGTCATTCTTTTGTCGATGACACCCCACCCCACCAACCGTAGCCAATGCTCTTATAACAACATTGTTGCTATAATAACACCACTAATAGTTGTGTAAATATATCAATGGTCATGTTTCACGTTTCTCGTTGATTCGTTTTGTGGTAAATGACTGTACCGACATATATTTCCTCTGCGAAGGGAACAAAATGTCCTCGAGACCGGATTGACTCCATTGATGCAGAGCGTCCACGTACTAGACTTTCAACGCCGTACCATTTTTTTCTTTCACGACGAAGTTAGACAATGTGTCTTGAAGCTTGGAGCCGTCCCAGAACTGAAAATTGCTTAATTTTGTTATTTTGTGTCTTTAAATTTTAGTATGCATGAAAGTATGTCCATATATAAAGATACGGGTGTTTATCGGTTCAGTTATCGGGTTGTTTAGTTCATTCGGATGATTTTTTCTTTTGACTCGAAAATCAAATCGAACTAGAATTCAACAAACCGAATCAAAATTCGAAAAATTATCGGTTCAGTTTCTGAGTTGACTCGAATAACCTGAGTTACATTATTTATTTATTTTAAACATATAAAAATATAGACTTTTAGCAAAAAGATTGTTTCAAATATAAATTTATTTTTTATTATAATTAAATTTTAGTGTCATTTTATACGTATAAATAGTGTTATAAATATATAAAATATATATATATCTTTGTATCAATTCGGTTTTTGGCTTAGTTTTTAGCATAGTTCTAAATAGCTCGTTATAGCCCGCCTTAAGGCGCGCTAAAGCTTGAGGCGTGACCCCCACGCTACGCAACAGGTCAAGGCGCGCTACGACATGAGGTGCGGTAATTTTTTGAATTTAACTCTAAAAAAGGAATATTGTCACGTGTAAGGAGAGTTTTATACATTTAATTATCATGTACAAGACTAATTATGAACATAATATAAATATAGTATTGAAATACATAAAATAAATAAATACTTTTATATGTTGTGCCGCTATAAGCCACGCTTTATAAACGCTAAAGCTTCGTCTAAACCGCTAAAGCATGTAGCTTGGACATGTCGCCACGCCGCGCTTCACGCTATTTATAACCTTGGTTTTTAGTTGTTGTCAAACTCATATTCAATACGAAAATTAAATTTGTGATTAGCTTTGGTTCAATTTTAGCAAATTTTATCCGGTTATAGTTTGGTTCAACGCGAGTTCGGGTTCGGCTTTTGGTTTATTCGGGTTTTCTCACTCGTATAAAGTGTCTTATAAAATATATATTATCAATTAACAGATAATATTGAAAAGAATCTGTGGCGCAATGGTAGCGCGCCTGACTCCAGATCGGGTGGTTGCGTGTTCGATTCACGTCAGGTTCAATTTTTTTATTTTATTTTTTTTTTGGCTTAACCTGTTTTATGTTTTCCTGTATGTTTGTCAAGAAATATCATGGCCTAACTGTGATCAGTTCCTTCTGTGAGTCGAATCGAAGACCATGAGGCTCGTCCTCTTTCACGCTCTCTGCTCTATACTTTGTCGTGTGATCCGAAACTTATGTCATAAGCACATTGTCACGTTACGCAGCATGGTCAGTCTCAGCATTACATATATCAGACACAACGTCTGAGCCGGTAAGCATTGTCGATTTTAGATAATTTACCGAAATGTAATTTTTATTGTTTTCTTTGAATTTTGATATTGAATTACTTATTTAAGCAACAATGTGAGCATTGTTCCGAATTCTTCTCTCTGTCTCATTTTCGAAAAAAAACAAACAAACAAACTCAATTTCCAAACATTTTTCCAACAACACAAATTTAAAGAAACACAACAACATAGATCAATCTTATGATTCAAAACATATCATTTCGCCTTTCGAAAAACGAATATATGTCCTTGTACCATATCTAGCTACAAAAGGGTTGTCATTCGTCTGCGAAAAATGAGATCAAAATCGCGTATGATTGTGTCTATATCTCTATATGCATATTGATCGATAGTGAAATCGTATTGTTTCGTAAGATGACTAAAGAGGATGAAAACGATATGCCATCGGGTTAGCATTTCGTTCTACGTTTTAGAGATTTGTATATAACCAAAATCGTATTTTTACGACTGATTTTTCTTACAAATATAACATATTTATAGCATCAGGGACGGAGAGAACCAGGGTGGGTCTCGGGAAGTCCCAAGACGAATTTTGCACCTTAGTGTTAAATTTTGTAAAATATTCCGACTTTACCTAAATGCGCCTGGTCTAAAAAAATTGTGTTCCTCGTTTTGTATATTTTTTTATAAATGGAACCGGCCGGTCAAATTGTGTCTTGGTTCTGTCCGCGACTGTGCATACAATATCATCATCGATTTGTATGTACAACTTCTATGTTTGTTGTACAAATTATATGCAATAAGTACTTAACTTGTTGATGTGATTACATGAACAGAAAATAGCAACAAGCAAATGGTAGCCGATGAGGTACTTAAACAAGGGGTTTCAGAAATCATGGCCGAGGCCTACACTTTTCGAGACCTCGCCCACGCAACTGAAAACTTCAACCCTGATTTGCTCGTGGGCACAGGCGGCTTCGGGAGGGTGTACAAGGCCCATCTTGGAGATAGAAACAAAGTATGACATCTTTTTTTGTTCTCTGTTGTGATTTTGGGTCAAAATATTGAAGTCAGTTGTATAACTGTGGTTAGTTTCGTATAGATTGTGGCTGTGAAGCAGCTCGACATGATTGGAGTACAAGGGAATCCTGAATTTTTAGCTGAAGTTCTCACGTTAGGTCGTGTCCACCACCCGAACCTAGTCAATCTTGTTGGATATTGCGTGAATGGACATCAAAGGTTACTGGTCTACGAGTACATGACTAACGGTTCATTAGAAGAACACCTTTTCGGTAATACTTATTTCATATAGCAAGAGTCGATTTTAAATACTTTAGTACTCACACGCACACAATCTGCACATTCTGATGCGCGTAAGCCAATTTCTTACTTTAGGCACCTTAACTACACATGAATACCGTTAGGTCACAAGCCCTTCGGTTACTATGTCATTTGACATCGGTTTTTGTTTTCTTTCTAAAGATTTGGATGAGAGCAAGACGCCCCTCGATTGGCATACAAGGATGATGATCGCTAAAGGAGTTGCCAAAGGACTCGAGTACTTGCACAACGTGGCTGACCCTCCAATCATTTACAGAGATCTAAAACCGTTGAATGTATTACTCGACAATGACATGAATCCTAAGCTTTCGGACATTGGGCTCATCAATTTTGGACCTAAAGAAGGAGAGGATCATATCTCGACTAGAGTGATGGGGACTTACGGGTACTCTTCGCCTGAGTATGCAATGACAGGAGAATTAACCACAAAGTCAGATGTCTACAGCTTCGGTGTTGTGTTTCTAGAGTTAATCTCAGGACGAAGAGTCATCGATGATAAAAGACCACTCGATGAGCAAAACCTTGTTACGTGGGTAAGTTTATAAAGAAAATATGTGTCAGCTGTTTTGAGTACTTGTAAAATACGATTCATATTATTATCTATCATTGTAGGCGAAACCTTTGTTTAAAGACAAGAGTAAATTTCCAATGGTGGCCGATCCTGTGCTAAATGAGAACTATCCCGTAATGTGTTTAAACCAAGCAGTCGCTATTGTAGCAATGTGTTTGCAGGAAGAAGCTATCACGAGGCCGTACATGAGTGACGTTGTTGTGGCTCTTGACTACCTAGCCACGGCTCCAGATAATCAAGAACCTGGTCACAGTGATGAATAGTTGTTTATAGTTGAATAAATCAATCCCGAATAAATGTACAACTTTTAATGCATACGGTATAAGTTAGTATAGCATAGTTTAGCGAAAGGATCAGAAAAATTAACCTTGTTCCTTTTATGCAAAGATCAAACATATAAGAGAAAGAGATGTATTTTTTACATGGTGAATATTTGCAAACATCAAATACGAAACCGAAAAATGTGATCTTACAAATGCATTGTTGAATAGTACAACTCCTAGCGCGATACCTGAGATGTCATGCTCGCTTAAAACTTTGCTCAAATGCCGGATTGGTTAGTGTCGTCTTTAAGGTTTTGGTAACTAAAGCTAGGAAACTTGTTCAACCTATGGTGCTTGTGGTAAGGGCTCTCGCCGGCAACATCTACCATGGTGCACATTCTAGGCAAAAACCTACCGCTACTACCCGTACCCTTCCTCTTCACTTTCCGCCACGTGATGGTCAAGAATCCAAAACTAGGCCAAAAGTTAGAACTACCACCATCCCTGCGATGTTTCTTGTCAGGAATATTAGAGTCCCTTATCGAACATTTACCATGATCACTCACATTACCACAACTACCAATCTCGAGTTTTCTAAAATACTCTATCTCCTTCATCACAAGGTTTCCAACTGTACCACGTGCGCCTATCTCGATAGGAACCGGATCAAGACCAGCCATCTTCTCCGAGAAGATGGCGGAGGCAATGGTGGGAGAGGTGATGCTCATGGTGGTTGTGTTAAGGTGTGGGAAAAAAAGTTATCTATTGGTGTGATGCAATTGATCTTTTGCTTTGTGCATGAGAGGCAATATATTCTATTTCTCATAAAGTGGCCATGCCAATGATAAAAGTGAGTAATGAGATGGTTTTCCCTTTAGGTATAAAATAGGCTTTTTACTCATGCCTGTGCAAGTTTTATTATTCCTTCACTTTTTAATTCCTGTATGGAAACCAACTTTTTGTACAAATATAAAAATATCGACTCCTAAAAAGACTACTTTCTACCGAGTCGAAAATGTATCGAGCATGTCGTAAGGTTATGATACAAAATATATATGCCATAAACTAAAACGACGTTAAAGCCAGGACCTCGCAAACATGTGAAGCGCAGAACCTATCTATTCATTTATAGTGTAAAAGAAAGTTTAGCTGCCCTAAAAGTCTAAAACTAAGGGGGTGTTTGTTTAAGCTTATATGTGGCTTATATTTCATAAGCCTCAATTCTCCCTTTTTTTAGACTTGGGGGGATTATATAAGCTTATTATGATATAATAAACTTATATGAGCCCGTAAATCTCAAAATAAGCCGAAAAAATTAAATAGGCTCATAAGTCGTAATATAAGTTTAAACAAACACCCGGACTTGTGAGCTTTTATAAGTTAATTATAAGCCCACAAGTCTCAGAAAATTAGGGCTTATGATAATATAAGCCGGGATCAAATAAGCACATAAGCCCACATATAAGCCGAAACAAACACCCCCTAAGATTACAAGTTGTATGATGCTAATAAGTCAAATAAGATACTTTATAAAGGTAATTAGGTTTACCAAAAGAGGCAATAATGTAATGTCTCTATAGAGAAAATCATCATGAGACTACTCGAGTGTGCTTTATGTATCGCAATCAATGGGGATTGTTTCTTCTTTTCCTCTAATTTCATACCTTTTACTTATTCGCAAAGTGAATTGACGATTTCTCGACACCTAAGTAGACCTGCTACCATTAGTTAAAAGGGGTTGTACTGTGTATAAAGTGTCGAGACTCGTTGCATAGTGTGTGATCAACGACTAGGAACTGAAAACGAAGAGAATAATAGACGCAACTTATTACTTTCTTGAGCCAAATACATTATATAGAGGGAAGCATACAAGACAAAAGTACAAGCTTACAACTTACATTTGCAACATGACCCTCATAATTGGAATGTATCTCTGTTCAGTTTGGCTTATTATTCTATCTAATCTAAAACTCTATATTGTCGACCCGTTCAGCAGCTTGCCCAGAATGTCATAGGGTTTAGCTACTAACACAACTGATCAAAGAAAACTATCTTATACTTTATACGGGCGAGCCTAGCAGCATCTCGACCAGAAGGCCACCCGGGTCGGATCATGGTGATACCGTCTTTGAAACTGATAAGCCATGATACATACTTCACAGTATCTCCCCTTACATCTATAGCTCTTCTGTATATGCTTCTTTAACTATTTTTAAATTTGTATCTTGTATTTGAATTACAAGTTTAAGGTACACGGGGGAAATGACACAGATACCTTATGGCTCGGTGAGATGCAAGAGCTTGTTGTAAAGCAACATTGACTCGAGCTCCTCCCGTAAATATTGAATCATACAGCTGACACACGAATCTAGACAGTTCCTCTTCATCATCGTCCCATACTAACATCCCTTTATCTGTACCCGTAGTAGTACCTTTATCAGTCTCACTATCTTCCCAATCACTCGTTGGGCTTGTGGGTTCTGTGTATTCATCATCTCCTTCATCTACACCAATTTCAAACTTCCCGTTCTCCATATCGTTGAACTCAGTTGACCCATGAAATGTAGTCAGCTGCATTTCTTGGGGTTCTGATGATGGGGATATAACAGCTTTAGCACCAGAGTCCAGAAACGCTTTTATCAGAGCAGGTGATGGACCATATAAGCATGTGCATATAATAATCCTATCCCTCCAAGCACCAACCTTGATAATTTACGACAATGAAACGCAAATGGGTGCGAATTAGATTAATTAAGTAAAAATAAAACGGACTATAAACCAAGTAAAATGTCCAAAAGCTTACCATCCAACGAACATCTTCGGGAGTTAAGTGCATAGACGGAACAGTCCTACGGAACATGTAAGCTCCAATTTCTTGGTCGTCTTCCATGACCTTCATCAATCATAAAGATACAAACAGTTACTAAATTATTTTCGGAAAATATCATATAAGTGACGAGCATAAACCACATAAACATACTTGGGTCTGGCGACCAATGTAACGATGTACAACACCGCCAATCTGGAAATAAGGTCGACAAGCAACCAGTTCAGAAATGCTTGAGATGTTGGAAATTGCTGACATGTATTTTCTGCGTCGGCCTTTTAACATTGATAGCAGACTATATTTGACATTCTGCAGAAACTTCTCAGCAAGTTCTCCTGGTTCCGCCACCACGAATACATCATTTTGCCAACTATAACAATGAGAAATGAAGCAGCTTAGATCAAGGCTAAAAATGGTCTTTTCAGGGCAGGGAAAGTTGAGCACAATTAACTAAGATTTTTGAAGATGCCAGCCAAAAATAGGATGCGCCATCACAAAGCAATTCTTAATAGTGACAAGAAGTTGGGTTGGGACTGTTCGGTAACAGGTCAAAAGAGGTTCAGATTGAGGCGGGTCAGTAATAATACGGATCGATATGGACCACCGACCAGGCCAGGGATACCTCTGCAAGCTAACTTAATTGACATGATATAATATCTGACCTTCACTTACTGCGTAACACTACAGTAGTAATAAATAATCTTGGTCAAAGTAAAGAAAATGGAATAAAATAAGAGAGCAATGACCTTAGTATTGAGCCAGTCGTATCATTTTGGAGCGCCAAATGAACAATTCCAACCTGTGGTGAATTCTGTAACTTTTCATGCAACAATCGAACAGGCCCTGACAGCTGTCTTGGTACTGTCGGTGATTCTGGAGGGGAAGAAGTTCTTCCAGAATGGAATCCATCGAGGCTTAAATGAGGTACTGATTCGATTCTGCCAACCCTATGAGATCCAAGATCCGGACTGTATAGAAGCGGGCTTGATGGGAAGCTTCCGGTGAATAATGGTGACGTGAAAGGTGTTGGGAAAGATGTTCCTGGGTCGGGCCTATTAACTGTTCCTGATGCAGCATTCAGAAGAGATAATCGTATATTGTGCTCGGAACAGAATGTTTGAAGTGACCGAGCATGGTTAAAAACTCTTCCGGAATCTGGTAAGTGAGAAGCTTCCACTAGTAACACATTTCGTCTCCACCCTAAAGATGGACCATTATCACCTGTCAATACAAAATTATATGGTTAAAGACATGAAATCTATTACGAGCAACCACCTACACAATAAGTTGAGCAATTATACCATTATTTGGACCCTTTGACTTCGAGTTGAGATTATCTGGCTGTTTTTCATCACTATGGTTCAGCAGCAATCTCTCGCACACCTTTTTAAATGCTTGCGGATTATTCTGGATATAATCATCTGTTGCTGACTCTAATTTATGCCAGACTGTGGGATCAGTTTCATCCAACTCCATATCACATCGTTCATCAACTGCAAAGAACCGAACACATTTTTTTTAATTAAAGGTGCAAATCTACTACATGTGAATTACAAAACATAGTAATTGAAGTATTGCTGATTCACCGTATTGAATATGGACAAAATGACCAGTTAGCCATTTGGTCCATATTGCATGCCACATATGCAAAACCCATCAACGAGTTCAACAACAGTTAAAAGTCCATCCATGTTACAACATAAAATAAGGCGACACTTATTGTTGCTGATAATACAAAACATGGATAACTTATGCAATACGATATTATACCTGGATTGAACCGAAAATAGTGTATTTCAGGAACCATAGGTAACAATGTGCTCAATGCCTCCTCAACCCGCTCTACTGAGCAGGCACTCTCGATCAACACTTGACCAGTGTCCAAATAACGCCATCCACCTTTACGAGCCTAGAAACAAACGTAGAAAAAGACACATATGACAGAGTAAGTATTTCTGTGCAGAAACAACAGCAAAGAAAATGGTTATCCCTACACTAAAATTACCTTTGTTGGGACAGAACAACAACCGACTGAAACCAAAGTGTCGATTTTTGCATCTGGCCATAATAGTTGTGCTTCTCGTATTGCAAATATAGTAGGGTTGTTTGCAACAATAGCTCCATCTTGCCAGCGAAGCAAACCTGCACAAAAAACACATAAGATGGACAAAAAAGTCAACTTTTTAATATCAAACTTCAAATTAATTCTGAAAATAGTAGTTATATAAGTTACTTCACGTAATGTTTTTCGTTAGCCGATCAATATTCTATAGAGGTTATTGCCATAACATATATTTGGAATCAAGCAAGAACGACACATATGGAGCTTATATATACCATCTGAGTAATCGTCAAGATAATATGGAGCTGCAGATGATGCTCTTATAGCTTGCCACAGATCATGTCTGCAACTTCCCATATACGCACTCCGTTTGTATCCAACTTGAGCACCAGTTGTTGCAGTTCCTGGTCCATTTGTCGTAAAATTTTCTGACATCATCAAAGGAACTTCTGGTGTGCCAGCAGGGTACTACAGTTTACACATAAATATAATATTAGTTGTCTTCCATTGGGATGCAAATGAAATTTACTAGTAATAGTTAGGGGAACACGGTATTAACAAAAACCTGATAATTACGAAATATAAATGGCTGGGCTGGTGCCACATTGACTAATGTTGATACCACGAAAACTTTAGGAATCCTTTTGACTGACGAATCTATTAACAGATCTCCATCCTCGTCTGCGCAAATCTCTTTCAACAACCTCTCAAACTGATCGGCACTGTGCTGGACAAAGATCAAACTTGTAATTTTAGAATATGAACTCTGGTTTAATTACAAAAAGGATTATTAATTGCTAAACCATCTCCAAGGTGCCTAGTGGTAAGGTGTCCTAAAGTCACAATCGACTAGGTTTATACCCCCGTCGGGTGAAAATCTTGGATGACATGGAAAAGTCAGAAAACGGCCACAGATATAGCACGTGGGCCGCATACATCAGAACCAAATAAGACTCGACTTTACCACATAACCTGAACAGGGATCGTTCTCCGTGTAACCATTTATTATTAATTGCTAAGTCTAAAGGAAAGAATTGCGTACTTTAGATCCATGAACAACGACTCTAAAGCTCTGTGAAGAGCTCTTGTAAAGCTGATCCAATTTCTCTCTCCAAGTTGCTGCTTCATTATCCTTAGGAACAGGTTCAGCAAAAACAAGCTTCCCTGTAAAATTATGAAATATATGACACAACTACCTAGAAAACAATTTTCAGTTGCTTATATACACGGCGCATTCACTTACCAAGATTTTTGTATACGTCTTCACATTGATCCAAGGACATTAGCTTTATTCCAAGAGCGACAGCAAGCATGCCACCAGTTGATGTGCCACATATAAGATCAAACATCTCGTGTATCTGCTTCCCACAGCCCTTTTCGATTTCTCTTAGAATCCGAACAGTAGCAAGACCTTTCATCCCACCTCCATCCATTGCGAGTATCCTCAATCCTTGCTTTGGGACCTGCCTTCCTTTGATAGCACGTCTCAGATTCTCATTCTCCCCTATTGTGACATAAAATCATCCATTAGTTTAAGATAATACAGACCACCTTTTGAAATAATTAGAAATGTCATCAACCAAACCAACCTAGAATTGCCAGGGCACGAGCTGCAGCTTTGCCCACACGTAGCTCAGAAGAGAGTGTTAGCCTTAAAAGAAGATCTCTTAAACTTTCCGAAGCAACAAGAATTCGGCGGTTCTCCAGACAAAAGGCTAAGTTTCCAACAGCTATTAAAGCTAACCTTTGTACCTAATGACAGCCTCAATTCAGACCGCTATGCAGAAATACCCATTAAATCCAACATAGCTTAAAATTTACCAGCATACCTCTGGATCTCTATGGGCGCATAATGACTTTAATGATTTCATCACATCCTTGCTGAGCATTTTTTGGGCCACCGTATCAGAGACAAACCCCAACTTGCCCACAACTTGCAAGACGGATTTTAGTTCTTGAGGGCCAACGGATGTGAGTACCCTTTTGACAGGTTGCATGATGTCACACTTCATCAATTGAAGTGCCACAGATACATCTGAGGCAAGAGATGTAAGTGCAGAGCAAGCCTCGACAACCTGAAATATAATACAACTATTTGGAACAAAATTCAACGAGACATAAACAAAAACTAAATTACATATAACTTAATTTACCACATGCTGGTCTTCACTGCTAATCATGCTTATAAGCTGTCTGACTGCATTTTCATCTTTGCCAATAACTACGCGGTTTCCTTCATCTTGCATCATCTTTGCCAAGGCAGATGCTAGGAGAGGATGGTGACATGAGGAGAAACGAAATATAAGAGAGAAAAAAGCACTCAGCTTGTGCCTTGATGCAACGAAGTAAGAACTATTTTCAGTCTGCAATCTCAAAACAAGCAAATTACTCCTCAATTTGAAGTTATTTAAAATGGTGAAATTTATGTAGAACATAATCATTATTCCTTACCTCTATCTGAACGTTTACTGATCTAAGATAATCATCTCCCACAATACGAATGTTTGCAAGAGAAAGGTGGCGAAGTTGATGCAAAGGCAAAATTTCAGGAAGAAATTCAAGTGGGTTACCGAAGAGCCTTAAAATGCGTAATTCGGCCATTGCCCTGCATGAAAGATTTACAAAAACAATAAACCTCAAGTGTAAACGAGTATAGCATGCACTAAGATGTACAACCAAAAAAAAAAGGAAAACAAGTTATAAACGGGATTTGGAAATGACCTGAAATCAAGAAGAGGGCGGATAAGCTTATTATGTTCAAGTGATAATTCCACAAGTGCAACACACTGTCTCAGTTCCACTGTGTAGTGATCAAACAAGAAATCAAGGACGAGTCACATGCTAAAATCTGCCCTACACCGAACAATAAATTGCAAGTAGTGGGGAAACACAAAAGTTCAAAACGTACCTGGTACCGAAACCAACATATTGTAGTCAACCGTGAGCACTTTCAGGTTTTTCAAAACGCCAAGCTCAGGTGGCAGGACTGTTAGCTTATTATTATCAAGGAATAGCTTTTCAAGAAGCGGGAGCTTAGTCAACTCTACTGGAAGCATCTGTCAATCGATTCAAATATTTAGTATATGCAATCACAAAATGTCACACTACTAGAAATAACGTCTTTCCTATATACACTCTTCAAAATTACCACATTACTAGCATCTATATCCTCTACATTGCAATAGTTATCTTTAAGTTTACGTATCAGCATTTGCTATGTTTGGAAAAACTAGCAGTAGAGTTATCGTTAGCTATTAGCGTTTCAATGGCAAAACTAACCATAGTTGTATCTCTATCTGTAATTGTAAAGTGATCTTAGGACATGTGAGATAGATTTGTTGTATATACATTGTGAGATAAATAGTTGTTGTTCAAAAATAGAAGTGTGAAATAACCGCTAAAGCTAAACACTTCTTTTATTAGCATTTCAAACAAGAGCGTTTATGCAAAATTCAAAAGCTAAACACTCGTTTCCAAAATAAGCATTATGTTTTAAACGCTAGACTCTAAAAAGCTTGTCGTCAAATACAGCCTAAGTTTGACCTCCAACCATCATTACGCATACAATACAACGCAAATGTCTTTCCTACCTACACCCCTTTAACCGTCAAGAAAACCACTTTGCTAGCATCTAAAGGGTGTTTGTTTAACTTTTTTGTGGGTTTGTGAGCTTATCTGTTTTTGGCTTATGTTTCAAAAGCCTCACTTTTTCGGCTTATTTTTGGACTTACGATCTTTAATAAGTTTATTATGTCATAACAAACTTATATAAGCCCACAATTTTCAAAAAATGTGCTTATTAAATATAAGCCGCAAAACAGATAAGCTAATAAGTAAGGTTAAACAAACACCTCCTAACGCCTCTATATTGCATTAGCTATCTCTAAGTTTACATTTCTGATTTCCAGCAACATTTTTAAAAATCCAGAAAAAAAAGGGAACTTACAGACAAGACACAGTTATTAAAAGTAACAAGCATTAGAATTCTAAACGCAAAATGCTCCTAACGCTCCAAAAAATTCGTCACCAAACACATACGTACAAAGCAAATGTCTTTCCTGTATACACATACACCCTTAAAACCTTAAAAAAAATCCCACTTCGCTAACATTTAACACCTCTACACTGCACTAGGCATCTCCAAGTTCACATTTCTAGCAACATTTATAAAACTCCCGAAGAAAATAATAACAGAACTTGCTGATAAGCCACAGTTTAATAAGCCCACGAGTTTATTATATGTCATAAAAAACTTATATAAGCCCACAGATTTCAAAATAAGCCACAGAACGGATAAGCTCATAAGCCCATATAAATAAGGTTAGACAAACACCGCCTAACGCCTCTACATTGCATAAGTTATCCCCAAGTTAACACTTTACACGTCTAGGATCGACCAAAGCATCAACATAACCAACTTACAGACAACCCAGAATCCTTATTAATGGGCTTGTGAGCTCATCCGTTTTGTGGCTCATGTTCCATAAGCCTCATTTTTTTGGCTTATGTTGCATAAGCCTCATATTTTAGGCTTATTTTTGGACTTATGAGCTTAAATAAGTTTATTATGCCATAAAAAACTTATATAAGCCCACAATTTTCAAAATAAGCGGAAAAATGAGCTCATAAAATATAATCCACAAAACAGACAAGCTCACAAGCCCATAAATAAAGTTAAACAAACACCGCCTAACGCGTCTACATTGCATTAGTTATCCCTAAGTTTACACATTAACTTAATCAACTTACAGATAACCCACAATCCTTATTTATGAGCTTACGAGCTTATCTGTCTTATGGCTTATGTTTCAAAAGCCTCATTTTGGGGCTTAAATAAGTTTATTATATGTCATAAAAAAAACTTATAGGAGCCCACAAGTTTCAAAATGAGCTTATTTAACATTAGTCACCAAGCAGATAAGCTCATAACACCCGTTAACGCCTCTACATGTATTAGTTATCCCTAAGTTTACACGTCTAGCATAGAATTAAGCATTAACTTAGTACAACTTAAAGACAATCAGCAATTGTCAAGACTAACGACCGTAAGATTAATCCACTTATCACCCGAAAAAACAAGCATTAGAATTGTAAATGCTAGATGCTCCTAATGCTCTAAAAAATTCGTCATCAAACACATACGTACAAAGCAAATGTGTTTCCTTTTGCTTATATCCAACGCCTCTAGATTGCATTAGAATTCTAAACACCAAAAGCTCCTAACGCTCCGAAAAAGTACAAACACCCCGCTTTGGTAACATAGTAACATCTAACGCCTTAGCTATCTCTAGCAACATTTATACCAAAATCCCGAAATAGAAAAAAAAACTTACCGACAATCCAAGGTTATTAAGACTGACAACAGTAACATTAATCCAATGATCCCCCAACGAAACCGACTCCAACCCCGACTTCAACAGCTTAGTAAGCACACCCGTCCCATCGTTCTGCTGACCCGACCCACCCACCTTCGACATCGCCACACCTCTCAATTTCTCCCTCTCCTTGACCACCTCCATTTCCACATTCACCACCTTCTTCCCATCATCACCCGACCCGTCTCCGTCTAATAACCGAATTCGAACCGTGTCTTGCGGCAAAGGCAACGCAACCATGAGCTGCGATTGCAGGCGCAAAGTAACCTGATCCTCATCGTCAGCTGCATTCCAATCTAAATCAATCCGAAACCCTAATTGTTCATCCTTTGAATCATTGGTATGATTAATTTGATTCGAATTCAAATTGCTGTTCTTATTGTGATCATCTAATTGAGGTTCATTAGAACCGTAATGCAACGATAAATGGAACACATCAGATGGTCTCTTCCAACCTAATCCCCATGACATTGCATCAGCTAAACAAAATCAATCAAGATTGGATTTTTTTTTACAGATTTGAGTACCCTTTTGTATAAAGAACAAAACCCATGAAGAAAATTACAAAATTATCAAATGGGTAGAATCAATTAACTGAAGAAAATGAACCAAGATTCAATTTTTTTTTTAAATTTGAGTACCCTTTTGGATGAAGAACAAAACCCATGAAGGAATTACAAAATTATCAAATGGGTAGAATCAATTAGCTGAGCAAAACCAATCAAGATTCAATTTTTTTTACAGATTCGAGTACCCTTTTGGATGAAGATCAAAACCCATGAAGGAAATACAAAATTAGGGGTTTAATCATGACAAAATTGATTAATCTGTGATGAAATAGGGTTTAAGGAGGGTGTTTGGGACAATGTATGTATGATGAATTAGGGTTTAATGATTGAATGGATTTTATATAAATTATTTGTTTAATTATGATGGATCTGGAATTTTTTTATTTTTTTATTTTTTTTTTTTGGGTTTTTTAAAATTTTTGTTGTTGTTTTAGGTGAAGGGGGGGTGGTTTCAAGGAAGAAGAAAGACAGGTAATGTGGTGACGTGGCATTAAGTGACTCCGGCTTTTTTCTTTAAAGAAGAAAGAAAATATGACTTTACTTGACTTGGACTTTTTCAAAAAATATACCGGAAAAAAGCACCATTTTAAATTATTTATGTCACTAATTTAATAAGTTTATCATTTTGCGTCTAATAATATTAGAATTTACGAAAAGGGGTATTTCCATAAATGACCCATTTATAATAGCACTTTCTGTAAATAGTCAACATTAGTCAGGTGGACCAAAATGTCACAAGGCAACCAAGGCAACCGAGACAACTCCAATAGTAGGCTAACACGTGGATTTCCACTCAAGCGTATGTGTTATCACGTTCCGTATACTTTTTCGAGGCAAACCAAAAAAACATACGACGCAACCAAAAAAAATTAACTTTTATACGGTCCCAGTTCGAGGCAACTTAAATAATTTTATAAGGCAACAAAAAAAAAATTATACGGTCCCAGATCGAGGCAATTTAAATAATTTTATGAGGCAACCCAAAAAAATAAAATTTATACGCTCGAAGTGCGAGGCAACCCAGATATTTATGCTTTATTTCGAGGCAACCTTGTAGGTCATTCCATTCTTAAACTTTACCAAATTAAAGCCGACATCGTCGTCCTCCACCTTCAAAAGAACCCCCCAAACCCTAATAAAAACCCATAAAAAAGTCATTAATTCCAGAATCAAACAATGTACAATATAAATCAATTGACATCGCCGTGAGGGTTATTGCACAACGGATAATTACTGGCAGTCGACTATAGCGTTGCAGAACCCAGATCACTAAAAGGTGTACTAATTATGGACGACCGTGTTGAGGTATTTGATGCGAAGGTTACAATTCGATCCAATCTCTACTTTACGTATGTTAAAGACTTTATTGGCTTCTAATTCAAAACGTAATAGGATGTTTAGATCTACCGTCTTTGGCAAATGGCTTGATTTACCGGAATTTAATCTCGATAATTATTTATATAATTACATTTGGCAGCACCAAGTTTATGCAGAAAAAACATGTGACACATGCCCCCCCCCCCCCCCCTCCAATAAGTTACAAAATAGGTGATTGTTCGTTTGATTTTGGTCGTGAAGAATTTTGTTTAATTACTGGATTCAAATTTAGGAAATTGCATAGAGAAGAAACATGTAAAGGTCTTCCAGATAGCCCTTTCTGTGACCGTGTATTCCCTGGTAAAGTGATGGAGGCCCAAGTATTGAAGAAGAACGGGCTGACTTGTTTCTGGAGGCCCGAGATCGTGTGACGATGAGGGGTTTAGTAAAATGGGCATAACTTTTGCATCCTAAGTCCGTTTTCAGCCCGTGACCTGTCAAAACGTGCGTAAAAAGGAGACCGACGACGCTGTAACCAGCTTTTAACTGGTTGCGGATTTTCCAAGGCCCGAAAAGCCTTTTTACTATCAGTTTTTGGCATTTTTATGTTTTTTTCACTTTCAGTTGGACTTTGTCATTGGGCTACGGTCCAGCCCGTTGGATTTTTAGGGTTTTTCTTTGTTTGCAGTCATTATTTAATGAATCTGCTGTAACCCTAGCAAGACAGTTATCAGTTTAATAAAAGTTAAACCACTGGCCGTTGTGTTGCCGTGTTTTACCCTAATTTTCGGGCATTCTTCAGAATCAACGATTATTAGCAGAATTGTTTCTGGCATTCTTGTTGAATCAAAAGACCCAATTACTTATCTTTGTTACTTTGTTTTTAGTCTACATCAGTTGGTATCAAGAGCCAAAGTTCCTGATCAAGATGCCTCCAAAGAGAACTAGGCCTATTCACGATGTGAATGAACATGAATTTGAGCAGCGTATGATGGAAAGAATGGAGGAGCGATTCGATCAAATGTTTGATCAATTTACCGACCAGATGAACACTTTGATGAGCAATAGGAGGCCTCGTAATCGCCGTCATGAGGAAGAAGATGCAGATCTGGAAGAAAATCCGTTTGGTGATGGTTTGTCTGATGATGAACAGTCAGTAGGGCGACGGATGAGAGATCGCAGTAGGAATAATGATAGGCGTTGGGAGACCGGAATGAGGGTTAATATTCTCGAGTTTAATGGGGACACTTTAAAGCCTGATGAGTTTATTGATTGGCTTGTTGTTGTTGAAGAAGTATTTGAATTCAATGAAGTTCCAGAAAACAAAAGGGTTTCGTTGATCGCTACCAAGTTACGTGGTCGGGCATCCGCGTGGTGGCAACAATTGAAACTGACGAGGAACAGAGTTGGGAAGTCAAAGATCACGAGTTGGCAGAAGATGAAGCAAGTCATGAGGGATAATTTTATTCCTCATAACTACCAGCGAATGATGTACCAGCGGTTACAGAATCTGAAACAGGGGGCCAAGTCTGTTGAAGATTACACGACCGAATTTTACCAGCTAATTGCAAGGAATAACGTTCAAGAGACAGAAGATCAGCTTGTCTCTCGATACATTGGTGGTTTAAGAGTCCAGATCATGGATTCCGTTAACATGTTTGATCCGATGACACTTTCTGAAGTGTATCAACGAGCACTGACTTTTGAGAAGCAGAACCGACGAGTGGGGAGTTCTTCTTCTCCTACAATAACAGATGCTTCTGGTTCGGGTAATGCGGCATCGCGTTTTGGCCCAACTCAAGCTAAAGCAGTTAGTGAGAATACTGGACCAGTTCCTAAAGCGGCCGGCAGTGGTGGGTTCAAGTGCTTTAACTGTGGTGAACCTGGTCACCGACAATCAGAGTGTAAGAAGGTTGGGAAGAGGCAGTTATTTATTGAACCTGAGGAAGATGATGATGTGGCTTATGATGACTACGTGGGAGACGCAGTTTATGATGCAGAACCTGAGTATGAGGAGGAGTATGTGTCTGGAGATGTGGGGGTGAATTTGGTGGTAAGGCGCTCCTGCTTAACACCTAAAGCTGATGGTGATGATTGGCTCAAACACAACATCTTTCAGTCAACTTGTACCATTATGGGTAAGGTTTGCACTTTTGTATGCGATTCAGGTAGTTGTGATAATTTGATAGCTGAAGGAGCAGTCCAAAAATTAGGGCTGAAAACTGAAGATCGTCCCAAACCTTATAAGTTACAGTGGCTTAAAAAGGGTGGGGAGATAACAGTTTCCAAGCGTGTCTAAGTTTCGTTTTATGTAGGAACAACTTATAAGGATAATCTTTGGTGTGATGTGATACCTATGGATGCTTGTCACTTATTGTTGGGTAGACCTTGGGAGTATGACCGTGATGTAACTCACCATGGGAGAACTAATACTTATAGTTTCCTGTTTGGGGGTGTGAAGATTACTTTGATGCCAAATAAACCTAAGGAAGTAGTTAATAAACCCACTGGTACTTTACTAACTCTTTCGCAGTTCGAAGACGAGCTGGAGGTGGGAGGTGATGTTTTTGTATTAATAGGGAAGGAGGTTTTTAAAAACGGTGAAGTTCCTGAAGCCATGATCCCTTTACTTGAGGAATTCTCTGATGTTTTCCCTGATGAATTACCTGATGATTTGCCACCATTGCGTGACATACAACATCATATTGATCTAGAGCATGGGTCACAGTTGCCTAACAGGCCACATTATAGGATGAGCTCGGGAGAACATGAGGAGGTGCGCAGGCAGGTTGAGGAGCTGGTTTCCAAGGGTCATGTTCGTGAGAGTATGAGCCCGTGTGTTGTTCCTGCCCTATTGACTCCAAAAAAGGATGGTACATGGCGTATGTGTGTTGATAGTCGAGCCATCAATAAGATTACTGTGAGGTACAGGTTTCCTATTCCTCGCCTTGATGATTTGCTTGACCATATTAGTGGTGCTACCATTTTCACGAAGTTGGATTTGAAGAGTGGGTATTACCAGATTCGTCTTAGACCTGGTGACGAGTGGAAGACCGCTTTCAAGACCCGTGAAGGGTTGTATGAGTGGTTGGTCATGCCTTTTGGTTTATCAAACGCACCAAGCACATTTATGCGTGTGATGAATCAACTGCTCAGGCCTTTTATTGGCAAGTTTGTGGTTGTTTATTTTGATGACATTCTTATTTATAGTGCTTCTTATAATGAGCATGTCAATCATGTGAGGCAGGTCTTGACCTTGCTTCGGGAGGATAATTTTTATGCAGCCACGAAGAAGTGTGTGTTCATGACCCCTAAAGTTTTGTTTTTAGGGTATGTTGTTTCTGGTGATGGCATACAGGTGGATGAATCTAAGGTAGCAGCTGTTCAGGAGTGGCCAACTCCAACTACCATTACTGAAGTTCGAAGTTTCCATGGTCTTGCTTCTTTCTATAGGTGGTTTATCCCTAATTTCAGTTCCATTACGGCCCCTTTGACAGACTGTATGAAGGGTAAGTCATTTGTGTGAACGGAGGAAGCAGAGATGGCTTTTCAGGTTGTCAAGAAAAAGCTTACTACAGCGCCAATCCTGGTATTGCCTGACTTTTCTAAAGTTTTTGAGCTTCATACTGATGCTTCTAAGGTTGCAATTGGTGGAGTTCTTAGTCAGGGTGGGTGGCCTATTGCCTATTTTAGCGAGAAGTTGACAGGGCCGAAGTCGAGGTACTCTACTTATGACTTGGAGTTTTATGCAGTGGTCCAAGCTGTGAAGCATTGGCGCCATTATTTGTTTCATAAGGAGTTTGTTTTGTTCACTGACCATGATTCCTTAAGGCATATTCGTACTCAAGATAAGGTTTCACATAAACATGGGCGTTGGTTGGCTTTTCTTGAGAAATTTACTTTTGTGGTGAAACACAAAACGGGTGCTTCCAATCGTGCTGCTGATGCCTTAAGCAGGAGAAGTAGTTTACTTATAACCATGCAGGTTGATGTTCCTGGACTAGATGTCATTCGTGACATGGTGACTGTGGATCCATACTTTTCAATTGTTCTGCAGGATTTGCAATCCGGAGAGAAAATAGATTTTGTTATGCATGATGGGTTCCTATTCAAAGGGAATCAACTTTGTATTCCTGATTCAAGTCTTCGCTTGCAAATTATTAAGGAGTTGCATGGTGAAGGACATGTTGGTCGTGATCGCACTTTACAGTTGGTTCAAGCTTCTTATTTTTGGCCTACTATGAGGAAGGAAGCGGATCGTTACGTCAAGAGGTGTCGTATTTGTCAAGTTTCAAAGGGGACGGCTACTAATTCAGGTCTTTATATGCCTTTGCCAGTTCCTTTGCAGCCCTGGGTTGATATTAGCATGGATTTTGTGTTGGGGTTACCTCGTACTCAAAGGGGTAATGATTCAATATTTGTTGAGAGGGTATGTGTTTTTACTACATTAATATATACTTTACTATTTCGTAAATTATGTAATTTGTACTAAGCCACATTGTATATGTAGGTCTTTATCCCTATCAACGAGCCTGATAAACATTACTGCCTTGGTGTGCGAAATATTAGAAGCGGTCTGATTACTTTGTATGACTCTCTTGGGGTACCGGACCCCGAGAACAGGAAATGGTGGTCAGAAATGAGGGTTTCATTTTTTGAGGTTATACCTAGGTATCTTGCTAGGAATGGCGTTCTGGCACACAAGCGTATACCGGTTGAAGGCTATAGAATAACCTTTGTGGCAGCAAATGAGGTGCCCTTACAAACAGGTCAGTATGGTGATTGTGGCGTCTGGTTATGTATAGTTCTTTACCGATTGATACATAACATGTCGGTATCGGTGTTTGATCCGGAGGCTGTTCCTACTGCTTACCGTGAAAGAATTGCAGACTACCTATGGGCGCACAAGCAGTTGGCAAGTTAACTAGGAGGTATGGTCTAGTTTGTTAAGAACAACATAAGATTATACTTTTTGGCCGTTAAATTTGAAGATATCTGTGTAGCAGCAATGTTGTTTCTTGTAATTTTAATTGTTAGTCCTTTATAAAACCAAAGAACCAAAAATGATAAAATTCGTACTTTGTATTTAATTGAAAATTTGAACAAAGTACAACCTTCATGGAAATAATGCATTAAATGAAACTAAATGGTCCGGAAATCTAATTGTGATACATGTTAACCATAAACCGATTAAGATTTTAATTGAACATATAATAAAAGAACATGATCAAGCTTATGAATAAAACGACCTTGAGTTTGCGAAGCTGAATCTGTTGTTGAGCCACTATTGCTTCAAGTTCATTAAGCATTTCATTCCGCTCGTTCAAAGATCTTAGTAGTCCAGGAATAATTTCAATAGCTCTTGGACACAAAGGACCGTCATACCAGTCTATTACGCCGCATCCCCTCTAAATTAAGAAGAGTTAGAAGGGTAGATTAAGAAAAAAAACAATTAACGTATGCTAATATAATGTACACTTACAGCACAGCAATAGAACCTTCGGCCAGGGTTAGTTTGAGTCCACGAGGTTTTGATAACAACATTAGCATCACAGTTATTGCATCTCACCATATTTTGTATTATGGGTGCTTTGTAGGTTTTTGTTTGTTTTTTTATGTCAATGTTTATAAAGGGCAGTCCTAATATAGGGGATATAATTGGAGAGAATACACACCAACCAAGTAATTTGAAGGGAAACTTGACAATAGTATTTTGCCTATAACATAGAACAATGATCCTTCACCCCCTAGCTGCAGGAAACTAATATCCTAGGCCTGCCCATGAATACTGTAATAATGCTGACCAAGTGGTTGGGAAGTATCATTTAAATATGTTGTGGTAGATGTTAAACTAGTTCACCAAAATCACATTCTTCTATACCAAAACAATATAACCATGACTTCTGGAACTGATGGGAAGGTGAATTTAAATCTGGTATACCAAGGTTCAACGCGTAGTGTATTATTATCAGAAAAAATTCAATATAAGGAGCTATTAGTGTACTTGAATAAAAAATTTGGAATATGTAAGCGTGACGAATCAAGTCTATTATACAAGACAAGATCAGCTTCCATTAAGGTTAAGGACGACGAAGATTGGGATTGCTTTGTTCAAACGATTTGTTCTGTTAGGGTTGCTGTCCCGAAATTATACGTTTTAGTTATCACAAATCGAGTGGTTTCAACCGAGGTTAGTAATCATAAACCTGAATTTGATTTGAATTTTCCAGTAACGCCTAACGTTGAAGAGTCCAATAGCGCTAGCCTCACACTAAGGCAACAAACTAGTCTCACTAATATCCCAACCCCCCCCCCCCCCCCATCAACCAGAACCTCACTTTAAGACACCCCGACCTGGTGTTGATAATATTAGTGAAGGGGGTGATTTTGAAGACAAAGAGGAACTAATTATTTTTATTGGCATAAATTCATTGAAATAATCGTTTGAATATTTAGTTGATAGGTCCAGCCCCGTGCGTTACACTGTTAAATGTGTGCATGAAGATTGCAATTGGAGTGTTCATGCACGTAAGGTTATATATGGTAGTATGTTCATTGTATCACGTTGCAACGACACACACACTTGTTCAATGACACAAATACTTCCTAATCATCGAAATGCAACTAAGAAGTTGTTGGCTAAGTTGCTAGTAGACAAAATGCGTAACAGCAATAGGATATATAAGGTGAAGGACATTATGCAAGATTTGTTTATCGATTGGAAGATCGATGTTCCTTACAAAAGATGTTGGAGAGGTAAGAACGATGCTTTGAATATGTTGTACGGTAATCACACTGATTCGTTCAAGCAGTTGCATGTGTATTGCCATAATCTAAAGCTAGTGAACCCGGGAACTGTATCTCACATTCAAACAGACGAACAAGGAGGTTTTCAGATGCTATATGTTGGATTCGGTATAGCGGTGAGTTTATTTATACTATGGTTGCCTCTGAATATGGAATAGTTTCGATTCTACTATATAACTTTGTTCTCACTATCACAGGTAATGAGCTTCTTACGATACATGAGGCCCCTGTTGATAATAGATGGTGCTCATCTAAAAGGTCAATACAAGGGCACAAATCTTCTGGTGGTTGCGATGGATGGTAAAAACCAGATAGTACCAATCGCGACTGGTGTTTCACAGGGAGAGACGTTTGAATCTTGGACGTGGTTTTTGACGAAGTTGAGAGATCAGATGGGAGAACCGCCAAATTTGTGCATCGTATCTGACCGTCATCCCGCCATTATTGTTGCTTGTATTACGGTGTTCAGTCGGTCATACCGTGCTTATTGTGACAGACATCTAATGATGAACTGTAAGCTTCAAACTAGGAAGCACCGCTCCATGTACTGGAAAGTCTGCAAGGCGTACACGACACAAGAGTTTGATAAAGCTATTGGCGTACTCCGCGGTTTTAGACTGGATTGTGTCGCAAAACTCAAACAAGCCGGGTATGATAAATGGTCGAGGGCGTACTGCCCCGCTAATCGGTTCAACTACATGACGCCAAACAGTGTCGAGTTTGTTAACTCAGTCACGCGATTTGCACGTAGACTCCCGATAATCAAGCTTGTAGAGTACGTAAGGGATGTTTTACAGCAGTGGTACTGTGAAAAGCGGGAGCTATATAGGGGTATTACTTATGACATTGCACGCATTTGTTATCTTTATATATCTCTTTTGGTTTTTAAAATGTATCTAACTATACTTTGTTGTTCATCACAGATGCACAAGACGGTACGGTTGAGCTTTCTGGTTGGGCATCCAGGAAGTAAAGAACCGCATGATGAAAAGCTACAACTGGAATGTCAAGGGTATCGATCATTTGAAAGTATACCAAGTCACAGACAATAAGCAGGTCCACCAGGTTGACTTGTTAAAATTTGAATGTACTTGTCGCAAATGGCAATTGTCAGGTTTACCATGCGGTCATGTTTGTGTCTTATGTAGGGATTCGGGTATGAGTGATTGCAGCCTGTGGGCAAAGGCCTGGTTTTATAGAACTACTCTCAAGGGTACATACCAAGGTATGGTTTATCCGTTAAGAGATCCTACAACGTGGGAAAAATCAGACGACCTTCAAAAGGTGTTACCTCCGGCTATGATAAAACGCCAACCTGGTAGACCTAAAAACAAAGACCGGTATCTGTCAAAAGGTGAGGTACCGGCTGTTGTTGCATGTACTAGGTGTGGTATGCGCGGGCATAACCGAAATAATTGCTACCGGCCTTTGACACAGTCTGACGTGAGTTTGAATTCACTTACTATACGGGTAATTTTTTAGTAAAAAATATTAACTTGCCCTACTTTATGAATTATAGGATCTTGTCTCAACAAAAGCAAGTATGAAAAAAAAGCTTTCCGATGAAGCGGGTCATGAGGCCATTAGATGATGAGCGGCTCATAAATGGTCGTATTTATGGAGACTGGATGGGCGTAGAGCAACATCAAGTTTATACACATCCTTACTTATTAACAATATACGCATTCATTTGTTCTTCAGAAAATGTAAGCAAATATAGTGTGTTCCTTTTGTTTCGCAGTTGGGCTCGTTTTCACATTACGGCATAGATATGATAGTTCCAGGCACTCAAATGGTGACACAAGGTGCTTACATTGGAGACTTTGAAGCAGGGACTTCTACAGCCCAAAACTATACGACAAACGGCTATGAAGTTGGTTACCGTCATGGGGAAAACACGGTGGGTACACTTCCTCAAGCCAGTGATAATGTTTCAGTTGCAGCAGGCACTAATAATACACAAGAACATACAGGAGCAGCTGGTGCAATTGGTGTTGAATGGTGGCGTAATTCGTATAATATGACACCCAATACTGATCATACACAGGTGTACGATAGGAGTATACATTCTTACGGTCATGAACCACAACCATCAGGATGTCCGACTCCACAGGTGTACAACCCATGTCACATTGACGACATTAAACTTTCTAGTTTGTTTTTTTGAAATAATATGTATACATTATGGACATCACTAGTTTTGACATCATATGTTACATTTCTTTATGATGTCTTTATTATTATATATAATGTTGTTACATATTTATGTTTGTATTTGTTTGTAATATGTTTTAATAACATTTTGTTTTGGTCTGGTAAAAGGTAACGCTTAAAAATCATGAACCAACAAAGAAGACACATGACATACCAACCTAAAAATAATAGTCTCAAGGACAATCACAACCAACAATAGTTCTAACAGACAAACAAACAACCACTTAGGAAATATGAAAAAACAAAGTACGATGCCCTAGATGCGAGGGTGGAACCTAGTGTAAGATTTGATGACGGGGACGATCTAACAGAAGGAGTGAATCCTTGAAGGCCCCAAGAACAAACGACCCACGCTTGCCTTGAATCTCTTATGGGTTGACAAAATCATGTTGTTGTGCATCTCACACGTACAACACATGCAGAAAACCGGTTGGGCCGACACAAACATCAAACATTGGGCTCAGATTGTTTGCAAACCCAAGCAACCTAGGAACATGCTCAAATGGCATTGGAAGAACGACTTCTAACTGCATCCTCCCAATATAACCGTTCAGCACATTTAGCCTCCAAGCATATACATTAAGCACGCCTCCAAAAACAGATGTTCCAGAAATAAATAGGGAGTCCTCTTGCAATGCAATGATGTAGGGAGGCCCAACCATGGACGTGATGTCCAAAGGAATTGTTTCAACAAGGAAATGCAAGGAAGTCAGATCAAATGACACGAGTATGTACCTTGTGTGTGTATTTTCACCCGCACATCTCCATCTTTCTGAGCCCACCCAATATATTTTCCCACCTGCAACGGCTTGACCATACCTCCTGATTTTAATCGTTCTAGAGGGCAAATAACCAGGAGACACATGCGACCACCTGTTTGAACTCAAAGTGAAGACACTCACCTTCTAAGTACCTTCACCATACAGAGGAATATGAATCTTGAGTATAGTTGGGTCCATTGTGTCTGGACGAACCCCAAAACCATACACAATTTTAGCTAACTCAGCTACACCTTCTACATTCGTTGACAACACTGTCACAACTTTATCGATGGAAGGATTCCAAACGAAAAATGCAAACTACACATCTGCACCAACAACAAAGTGCCAAAGACCCTATGAGACTGCAAAGTTTCAAAATGAGCTTATTTAACATTAGGCACCAAGCAGATAAGCTCATAACACTCGTTAACGTTTCTACATTCGCTTCTACATTGTATTAGTTATCCCTAAGTTTACACATCTAGCATAGAATTAAGCATTAACGTATCCAACTTAAAGACAATCCACAACTGTCAAGACTAACGACCGTAACACTAATCCAATAATCACCCGAAAAAACAAGCATTAGAATTGTAAATGCTAGATGCTCCTAATGCTCTAAAAATTCGTCATCAAACACATACGTACAAAGCAAATGTGTTTCCTATATACACCCTTTTAACCTTAAAATAAAAATCACAATTTGCTAACATAGTAACATCTAACGCCTTAGCTATCTCTAGCATGAAAAAGAAAAGAACTTACAGCCAAGCCAAGGTTATTAAGACTGACAACAGTAACATTAATCCAATGATCACCCAACGAAACTGACTCCAACCCCGACTTCAACAGCTTAGTAAGCACCCCCGTCCCATCGTTCTGCTGACCCGACCCGCCCACCTTCGACATCGCCACACCTCTCAGCTTCTCCCTCTCCTTGACCACCTCCATTTCCACATTCACCACCTTCTTCCCATCATCACCCGACCCGTCACCGTCTAATAACCGAATTCGAACCGTGTCCTGGGGTAAAGGTAACGCAACCATGAGCTGTGATTGAAGGCGTAAAGTAACCTGATCCTCATCTTCAGCTGCATTCCAATCTAAATCAATCTGAAACCCTAATTGTTCATCCTTTGAATCATGGTATGATTAATTTGATTTGAATTCAAATTGTTGTTCTTATTGTGATCATCTAATTGAGGTTCATTCGAACCGTAATGCAACGATAAATGGAACACATCTGATGGTCTCTTCCAACCTAATCCTCATGACATTGCATCAGCTGAACAAAATCAATCAAGATTCAATTTTTTTACAGATTCGAGTACCCTTTTGGATAAAGAACAAAACCCATGAAGGAATTACAAAATTATCAATGGGTAGAATCAATTAGCTGAGCAAAACCAATCAAGATTCAATTTTTTTTATAAATTTGAGTACCCTTTTGAACAAAGATCAAAACCCATGAAGGAATTACAAAATTATCAAATGGGTAGAATCAATTAGCTGAACAAAATGAATCAAGATTCAATTTTTTTTATAGATTCGAGTACCCTTTTGGACAAAGATCAAAACCCAAAAAGGAATTACAAAATTATCAAATATTAGAATCAATTAGCTGAACAAATTGAACCAAGATTGGATTTTTTACAGATTTGAGTACCCTTTTGGATGAAGATCAAAACCCATCAAGGGGTTGATTTAATTAGGGTTTATTCGTATGGAATTGGGGGGATTAGGGTTTAAGAGGGGTGTTTGGGACAATGTATGTGTGATAAATTTATGGGAAAATTAAAGAGATGATATAATGAATGAATGAATGGATTTTATATAAATTATGTGTTTATTATGGATCGGGAATTTTATTTTATTTTTGGGTTTTTTTAAATTTTGTTGTTGTTTTAGGTGAAAGGGGGTGGTTTCAAGGAAGAAGAAAGACAAGTAATGTGGTGACGTGGCATTAAGGGACTCCGGCTTTTTTCTTAAAGAAGAAAGAAAATATGACTTTACTTAGACTTGGACTTTTTTTTTAAAAAAAAGGTTGTGCTAACAGCAGCCCTATGGGTTGTTTTTAAGACATGTTATTTATGTAAAGTAGCATTTAATGAACTCATTATTTCTATATTTATACATATTTAAATATCACAATTATAGTAAGTGTTGTTAAATATAGAATGATTTATTTTAATTAATTGTTAAATTAATAATTATGTTATTTAAACACGGAAAATTTTATGTTAATTAAATGTTGATTTTTAATTATGGTGACTTTAAAAACAACCCATAGGGCTGCTGTTAGCAAAACCCAAAAAAAATATAAGAATAAGTTTATGTTTAGACACATAGCACTAACCAATTAAAAAATTAGAGTAGGAATCAGTTAGTAGGAGCAGTAGGTGTTTGTTAAAAAAATGTTTGATAAATAAAGTAGCAGCAATAATTATAAACTATATAATTACAAAGAAGACATATATTAAATAAGAAAATAACAAAATTACTGTATTAAGAAACTAAAAGAAGGTATATTTGTAATTTGAGGGTGTGTTTGTTAAAATGAGCAGTAGTTGTAAGCAGGAGCAACGAGCAGTAGTTGTCATAACTCATCGCTCATTTGTTCACTGCTCATTCGTCACCGCTCCTTAAAGGAAGCATTGACAAACTAGCATTCCTAAAAAGTAGCACCGCTCACCGCTTTTTTACCAAACGATTAAAAAAATCACAACACTCACCGCTCCTTTTGCCAAACAAGCATTAAAAATCAAAATGCTTTTTTTCACCGCTTATCATTCCAAAAAGCTTCACCACTGCTCCTTGTCAAACACAGTCTGAAACAAATTGTTTAGAGCATTTTCTAAAATTCTTTTGTATCAAGTATTTTAAAGAAAAATTTTCAAGATTCGTTCCTATTGTTTACCCAAAATATCAAGTTTCGTCTCTATTTTAAAATAAGTGCAAGAATCGTCCCTATCGTTTACAACTACGATCAAAAGTCGTCCCTATTTTAGATGGGAGTTAGTTTTCTCCGTTAACTTTTGAACGTATGGCGGTATTTTTGTCCTTTACTATTTTTAGACACATTAAATACAAACACCTACCTCATCTCAACACATCACATCTCTCTCATCTATCATCCACCCACCACAGTCACACACAAAAAAACCAATCACATTTTTCTCCTTCACTTTCCCAATCCTAAAAACCTCCTAAAAATATAAAATCTCATATGTAGTGTTGCTATGGTTACCCGAACGCACCCTTAATGGGTTGGTACACATCAAAACAAACACCCCATTGGGACTGTTATACCAGATCCAAATGCCCTCTTTTTTGCTGGGCTATGGTGGTTTTGAAGTAAGACGATGCGGCAGTGGTGGTATGGTTGCTGCTTCGTTGGACTCTTGTGGCTAAAGACCACAACCGTGATGAACGGTTGGTGGTGGCTTGTTTGCAGCAAGGTGATGACGACGTGGTGGCTTGTTTGCAACAAGGTTGTGATGACATTCTTCCACCGTCACCCAAAACCACATCTCCCAGCGTCACCAACCAATTCACCATCATTTATTTACTTTATCACTCTTCCACCGTCACCCAAAACCACATCTCCCAACATCAACCTTCATAACTCCACCGTCATACACTAATAACTTCACAAAAACAAAATCGATCATTCATTATCGTTTTCATTAACACACCAAATAATAGATCCTTTCATAACATCAAACCCACGAAATATCATCCCAATTTTGTCATCACCATGAAACCCAGATCCGAATAACAGTTGGAAATCAAGAACACAAGACTCATTATGTGGCCACCATAGACGAATTAATCTTGTTCTACGATTTGATTTTTTATAAGACTTTCGATCTGGGAGTATGTTTGTGTGGGGTTTTTAATGGTGAATACACGAATTTATTTGATTTGGTGAAACGATATTGTGAGAGTGATAAGAAAACGATGGTGATGATTGATTTTGATTTTGGGGATTTTTTGTGTGACGGAGGGATGTAGGGAAATCAGTATGAGGTGAGAGAAAAAGAAGAAATATAGATGAGAGATGGGTGACGGTGGGGTGAGGAAAGAAAAGGAGAAGGCATAATGTAACGGATGTGGGAGTTGTTTTAGGATAGAATAAGATGGTGAAGGGGTGGGTGTTAATGGGATAAGATAAGGTTTGTTGGATATTGTTTTAGCATAAGTCATACAGTAGTGTTATCTCCCCCTCAACAAACTGCTACTGCATATGCAGTTTTTGAACACACTGAGGAATTGATAATGTAAAAATCTTGTGTGTGTGTAAAAAGTGGGTCTGGTGATATAAATGTATAGGAGAATAAGTAAAAGACCAAATTACCCCGCCCCTCATAGCACTTAACGAGCAAAATAAACGACCATCCAATATATGGACGAATCTTGATCTTAGTTATAAACGATAGGGACGATTCATGGAGTTATTTTGAGATAGGGATGAAAGTTGATATTCTGTGTAAACAATAGAGACGAATCTTGAAATTTTTTCTATTTTAAATAAGAGCAGTTGTATGATATCCAGACTCTAGTTGTTTCTTCACCAAACAAGTTTATTTAAGTCAAACTGTTAACCATTTGTCGCTTATCGTTTCAAAAAACTTTTAAGTCAAATATTTGACCAAAAATAGCAGCAATTGTTTTTTAAATAGATGAGTAAAATTTTATACTGGTAGATAGATGTAATGAATAATGAGAAACAATAAAAGTAATATTTGGGGCTAAATATAATATTATGAAATTCGGTTGAACTCGGTCGATTTAACAGATTCTCATTGTAAAACGGTCAAATTAATCCAGATATTATGTTTTCGAAACCCGATTATACTCAACGAGTTTAAAGTAATTTGAGTCAATTTGGTTTTCGAACTGGTTGAACTGTAACCCCATGACATGTAAACATAGTGTTTTGTAAAAGATCAGGTTGACGCGATAGTCGAATTAGTTGAGCCAGAAATCCGATTATTCGATCGAGTCGATTAGAGACCTTGTATTAAAAACATTGATAGTGAGTTAAAATTTTTCTAGTTTTGTGTATAGCTTTCTTAAATAGTTGGAGATTTGTGTCACACCAATTTGATAATATTATTTCTGAAATTAAAAGTTTTACTTTATAACTTTCAATTTAACTAGAGTAAACGTCTTATATATTAGTATAAAATAGATAAAAACGTTTCATAACATAACTGTAAATATAATAAATGACATATATGTAGTTTGAGAACAAAAACACTAACAGCTAGATCAAAATGCTTTTGAAGAAATCTTACGTTTTAGATAAGGGTTAAGTCCATATATTAGTAATGTACTCTCCGTCGTTTACACATCTAGGTAATATACTAATTTTATTACTAATATGGTCATTGTAACCGGCTAATCTTTTTTAATATAGGTATTATTACCTGCTGATTTTCCAACTAAATAAATATTTAATTTTTATATTTCAAGTGGATTTTTAAAAGACGATTATACCATCATCTTCAACATCAATCAAATAAAGACAATAATGCTCCATCTTCAACATCAATATCCACTTTAGTAATCTTGGATTATTACCGAAACATAATGCGAATAACAAAATTTGGTAGTCGTTATCTTGTTGTGTAGCTTCGGATCTCCAATATCGTGCTTTCTCAAACCCACTTTCAAAGATCTCATAATCTTGAATTATTTGGTCGATCTCTTTTTGTGTGTTCATCACAAAAGGCCCCCACTGGAGATGTTTTGATTTGTCAAAAACACATTCACCTTCCAATACATATACAAATGCATTTCATGATTCGGGGCTAATGTTTGGTCAATCACTTTTTATGGCCAGATGTTGGAGATTATTTTGGTTTGCCAAAAACACCTTCACCTTCCGATACATATACAAAATGCATTTCATGATTCGGGGGGCTGATGTTTGGTGAATCTCTTCTTATGGGCGGATGTTGGAGATGATTTTGATTTGTCAAAAACACTTTGAGTAATTTTTTTAGTTTTACTTAAGAGTCAAATAAAGTCAAACCTGGTGTGGCATATCTAAATAAGTAAAATAAATAAATAAAAATGATGTGTCAGTCATTTTCGAGTTACAACTGACACCTAAGCGGTCATATTACCCAAGGCTGTCAAGATCGTGAGTTTACACGTAAGATCGTACGATCTTACGTTCCCACTTGATAGAATCGTGTAAGATCGGTGTAGGATCGCATCAGAGGTAGGATCGTAAGATCGGTGTAGGATCGCACGTAAGATCGTAAGATCGCGTGTCGATACGAGTTTACCAAATTACCAACTTACTAACTTACTCACTTACATACTTACTCACCCATTGTTTTTTTTGCCAAAAAAGATAAATACGAGTCCGTCGATCTCAGTAACAAGTATTTACATTTAATTTTCTTATTTATTAATCAGTAAACATAATTATCTGCTTTCTCTAAATCCAAATTACGTTAAACAAATTAAGATTCTTCTCATGTTCTTATTGCGTGAAGCAAAAAGTTTCTTAGAGGTAATTATTGTTTTTTTTAACCTTTTTCATAGTTTTAATTATTACTCCCTCTGTCCCAAATTTATATTCCCTCTTTTCATTTCGAGACATCCCAAAATTATTGTCCCATTCCAAATATAGTTGTGGGTAATTTAACAAGTTTATCATATTGCAGTATTAGGAAATTACAGAGTTTGTTCAAAGGTTTAATTAATTGAATAAGAGTATAGTTGTCATTTTTCAAAAAAGTAAGAGAGCGATTATTATAATTATAACTTTTTATAAAACTGTGCGTTTTTTGTCGGGAGACAATCAATTTGGGACGGAGGGAGTAACCTTTAAGTATTAATTTTGATAACTTATTCATAGTGATATTAGTGATGTACTTTGTTTTGAGATGTATATACGTGTATTATGTAATAATGAATGTGACGACTGATACTTGACTTTTTTGTGTTTTACTTTTACTTACGTATTCTAAATTTGAACTTTTACATTTTCAAGCGGATATTATATAAATTTATATTTGATGATGAATAGAAATAAAAAAAAGTTTGACTCGTTTATCAATTGCTTGCATAACATGATAAATCGGTAGGATCTTACGGTCTCGATCTCGATCTTGCAAAGACAAAAACGATCTTAGGTGAGGTCGCGATCTTGACAGCCTGAATATTACCTATATTAGAAAATATTAACCGGTTTTCATAGCCATATTAATAATAAAATTAATACATTACCTAAATGTGTAAACGACAGAGAGTATGTTACCAATATATATGAACTTAACCCTTTAGATAAAAACGGTTACACATGATTCAACCGCTAATTGCTTGTCTTTAAACAAGCATTTTAAATTGTTTATCCCTAATTGCTCCAAAACACTTTCAAATTCTGGTGCCAACCAGATAAAGTATAACTACTCAAATGAATTATACGAGTATATATTATACTCGAGCCTGTGGACGGGGCATAGAACAATGTTGGAATCGGAGAGCAGTAGACAGCATCCGGGGCAAAGGCATAGCCTTAGTCGGGCACTTCTTTACCAAATCCTAGCTAAACTCTAAGCCGCGAATCACTTGACTCGCTAGGAGAAGAAAGGGGCATGCTGTGCGAACCACTCAAAAGGATGTTGTCAGAATCCCTTCTTCAGAGGCTCAGCCTCAAAATCAGCACTGTACAAAAAAGAACACACATGATTTACATAGTTTAGCTGATTAGTTGTGATCAACTGAAGTCCGTGAAAAAATCGAGCATTATTGAAGATGTCAACGACCACGACAAATATTCTGAGAAAGAACAGGTCAAACATCGATAAAGATGACAACATTGTTGAGAAAGAACAGGTCAAACATCGATAAAGATGACAACATTGTTGAGATATATCTACAATAGTGACAGATGGTATTGAGGTTCACCAAAAGATAGTGAACTGAAACCTCTCGAAAGGGTTCTAATACCCATTTGACGAGAAATAGAAGTGTTCTGGAGTATAAACAACTTTCTGTGTTATCCGATAACTCAGAAATCTTTTAAATGTAAAGACCACAAATACCTTCGATGTAGCCTGTTTCTTTTCTCTCAGCTTCATCGTCTTCTCTCTCGGCATTCTCTATAATGCATTTGTATATCGTCATTCAAGTCCCAAGTTCAGTACACATATATATACTAATGCAAAGTTTTTTACCATCAGAAACCGATTTATGGTATGCAGATATAACAAAACAAAATTCCACCACAGTTGTTCTCATTTACTACAGAAAAAAATGCCGCACTAACAAAAGAGGTCAAAGAAAAGCACAATTTAATGCCTCGCTTATAACAAAACCGACGTTCTTATTTTACTATCCACAGTTGCAACCAGCCTCGATAGCGCATATGTTTTAAAGAGCTCATGCCAAGGCGACAAATCTGACTGCAACTCTGCTTAATCCAGACCTCTTTTGGTAAGCTTCGAACATCAAATTAATAGAAAAACAAGTCCTTTGGTCTTTAGATCTACACGTGAAAATATGTCGAGCTCCTATACTTACGGTTTTGACTGCCCATGAAAAATACAATCATATTCGTCAATACATTGAAAAGGTTACTACAGAAATTACCGTATCAGCCAAGCTCATGAAAGAGGAAGTATACCTGGGAATAAATAAAGGTACCAAGGATAGCGATAGCCGCTCCAAGAGCATTGACAGGTTGGACGGGGGTGCGAAAGATTATAATTGAAGACACAATAACAGATATTCGCTTCATCGTGTTTCCAACACTAAATGTCAAAGGAGATATTTGATCCAAAGACATATACGATACTTGATTGTACAAGTGATAGAACACGCTTTGAGCCACTATCCACCTAAATCAGCAAATAAGTTTGTAAGCATTTCTATTTTAGGGGTCCGGTTTATTGCATGTGATGTGACCATAATCATGTTTTCACCCATAAACGCTTAAATCATATTGTTTAACTAAAACTGTGAAAATGAATAAATCCTTCAGGGTGGTAGATATAGTTTACCATATGATATTGGGTCCGACTTGTGTTAATGCAGTTTGCAAACCGGCTTCCCACATTTGAGGACCCTCCATAGCAAATGTGAAAGGAGTCAGAATCAACAAAGATAACATCGACAAGCAAGCATAGTAGTTCATGCCACTAACGGATTTGCCCTTCATTCCTCTTTTGGAAAATATATTTCTAAACACAAACGCCAAATTCGATATCATTGCTCCCATGAACCCTAAACATAAAACGAAAATCGAAAGTTTAGCTCATAGTTTGTCCATTTAACATTCAAAGAATGATTGACCTTTTCATTCCTCATACGCTAACCCCAAATGGGGGAATATATAGAACAAAGGTTTCCGTCTTTTCAGTCCAAATCAAGAAACTGAAGTCCGAAAAACATACATACTTCTGAACTTCAAAGAGGTAAGATTTCTAACCTATCATATTGAAGTTAAGCTCGGTTACAGCAGACAGAGCGCAACCTCCGATGATTGGCAAGAGAGACAAATAAACCCCAATTGGGAATGTCTCACCAAGAAATAACCTTGAAACGAGTACGCTAAAAGCAGGTTCGGCACTTTTAATAATGTGTGTAAACGATACTGCAACTTTTGACATACTTATAGTGGCTGCTACATGTCCAATTGTATGCGCTAGCGCAACCTGCATTTTCAACACATCCCACTTAGAACTATGCTACATAACAGCCTTAAGACCGCACTTATAATCAAAACTGGATTTCTTTATGACCTGGATACAAAATTACAAGCAAACACCACGTGTATAACAACAACGTTTTATAAAGAAAGCAAAGAAAACTGTATATGAACCTGTTTCCCCTAAATTACTTGGTAGCTACATAACCTCAAAATCGTAACATCATCTACCTTTCCTTATCTTTTAATGGGTGTTTGAAACTTTAAGATTGCTTATTCAAATTGCTTATCCAGCCGGTTGTATTTTGATTCAACATTAAGCAGTTTTGAGGTTGTCTGAGATTGCTTATCCAAGCTGCTTATCAATAGATTTGGGTTATTTGCAAGTTAAATCAACTGTTCTAAATCTGTTAAACAGGCAATCCTAAATTCTGCTTAGTAGGAGTCTTGATCGCAGATAAGCAGTTCTAAAAGGTAATCACAAACACCCTCCTAAAGTCCTAATAAGCAACTAATTTTGATTCTATACATGCATGTCTAATAAACTCTACCCCAGTTCTAAAAGGCTTATTTAGCCGACTTATGAGCTTATCTGATTCTGGAAAAGCCGATAAGCTCACTCTTTGGAGCTTATGGCCTTATCAACATCAATCTCAAGTATATACGCTCTAATAAACAAACTTATCAACTTTTCCGAAATCAAATAAGCACATAACCAAAGCTACATAATCTCATCCAAAATAACCAACAGCTTAAACTAAACAAAACATACCGGAAACAAAGTCTTCCAAAAGTCGAAATCAGTATTGGGAGGCTCAACCATTCGAGTAGCCCACGACACCAACATAATCAAAGAACCAGCAGCCAAAGACAAAGTAGACGTCAACCAAGGAAATGGAAAAGCATTCAAAACCTTCTTATTATAAATATTAAAAACCACATTCAAACTCCACCATGTTGCAAAATACAACCCAATTCTCATTTTCTGCCCACTTTCACTCTCAATCTCCAAACCCTTATCAGCCTCATAAGCCTTACACACAAAACCATTCTTACTATTTACCAAATGGGTCACAAAAAGTGGCTTATTTACATCAATGGGTGATAAAAACAATGCCTTTGAACAGTCACCACCTTCATAAGCATTACACACAAACCCATTATCCAAAACCTTAGCCCTTTTAAACCCATTAATATTTCCCAAAAGGGTCACTGAAAGTGGCATCTTTATTCCATTTGGTGAAGAAAATGAGTGATTCTTGAAAGGTTTCAATGGGTATAAAGAAGAACCCTTGAAGGGTTTTGAAGGTATATGATTTAAGCAATGCATGGTGTGTTTTTGGTTCTAAAAAAATGGGGGTTTTTAAGGTTTTTTTAAGGTTTTGTTTAGGTGAAAAGTGGCTTTGGAATATCAGAATCTAACAAGGGAATATGTGTTTAGGGACGGAGATAACAAGAGGGTTTGGTTGGTTGATGGAAATGAGGGTTTTTGTGTGTGTGTTTTTGAAGGTGTGTTTAGTGTGTGTGGTGATGGTGATGGTGGTGGGGACTGGTGGTGGCACGGTGGCGGCGGAGGAAAGTATGGGGGACAAGAAGTACTATGAAAGTGTAAAGTGTTGTTGTGCACAGAAACCCATGCATAAGCAGAATGTGACACATAAGCTAAAGTACATATACGTGTTTTTATCAATTTATTGGAACATATTTTTTTATATTTTTTTTTTTTTTTACTAAAAAAAGATCATTTTCGATAAAATATATTACATCAAAAAGCGTTTATATATAGATGGATGTAGGTAAAATCCTGACATGACGATTCATTACATGGGCTACAACCATACTCACAATACGTGGAATGAGGTTCTTATGACTATCAAATAAGCTTAGAAACACATTGAATATAAAACAGTCGTGCACATGTGTCTAACTTATACAGCTAACTGTCAATCTTTCTGTCTTTTCGATTAGAATTGGTCACGAACGTACTAGACTGTTGCAAGGTCCTCCAAACACAACGAGAACCTGTAGATTTGCTTTTTAGTAATCCGGTGGTCTTGGTGGGTGGTGGAAGGTGGAAGCCATGGATGAGTTGAGAGAAAGAGAGGTTGTGTGTGAAAGATAAGAAAAGTGTATTAAGCAAAATGAAAACACAAATGAAACACAAGCAACACCCCTCCTTGGAAGCCTTGGAGGGGTAAATATAGTCACACACGACACTTAAACTATACAGCGTTTCCTAGTCTAGTCTATGCGTGTGTGACTATGATAACTAATTAGAATTCTTAAATGTCGTCACATAAAGTGAATTTCCAACAATCTTCCCCCATGGGACGACGTGTAGAATTCTTTACAATATTTTTCCTAACAAGTACACAATGATTAAGAACAAAAGCTTTCATGAAGCGTCCAATGCTGATGATGTCTTCTGAGGCCTTTGACTTCAAAACGACTCATCTTTAAAGTAACTTGTAGTAGAAATACTGTAACGGCACGAGCTAAGTAATCCATATACTTCTGGTTAAGGAGAAGCTTCTGAATTAACTTCCCCCTAATTCATGCCACATAAACTTGATGTAGAAGCTTTTAAATAGCTTCCCCCTAAACCGACATTCCTCGTAAGCAACTTCAAAGCTTTCAATAAAGCTTAGAATGATTAAGCGCACAACGGAATTTAAAAAGCAAACCCCGTCATATAACATGATATGTTGCTATGAGGGATTGAAAGTAAGGGGCACACCAAGTAGATCAACAACTTCTCTTCTCACGCTTGAATAATTCTTCTGAATTTTTCTTCCCCCTGAGAGTTCAAGTTATGCATACTAGAAAGAATCAAGACATTTCTTCCCCCACATAGTTGAAGAAAGTAAATAATCCCAAATATGAAGCCCAAATACTGAAGTAGACACTTTATCCCATTCATGAAGTCGACATCGTAACACCAGAGTCAATTAAGTCCCGGAAATGCACATATCTTCTTCCGGAGATGCACCAAAGTCAATTAAGTCCCGGAAATGCATATCTCTCCATATAGGATAATGATGATGAATAATTGTAACATCAAAACAATTAAACATCGAATCAGTAGTGTACCGTTTAGAGATTGATAACGCCACGAGTTAAAACACTGATTTTCTCTGCGGCTATGACAAATGTCATCCCGGAATGTCTTCAAATCAAAAGAAGGTATGAAGTTCATCACGTGTACTCGTTGTGCGTTTAATGTGTCTTCTTCTTCCCCCTTGATGGTTTCGAAACTCGGAACCATCAATAAATCGTACGCACGTGTACCTGAAATCTCGTGAGAATAATAAATAAGCAGAATTATATATTTTGTGAGAATCAGCTGTTGATCAAAATTCTCTACTCATAAACTCTCCATGGCCATCTTTACCAACCCCCTTGTAAGCAATTTGAAGTGACCGCTGATAGAATGAACCAGATACATCAAACGTGAAACTGAATAAGAGTCCTTCGATCTTGTGACTTAAGCTTGCACTATTGTTGAATGAGGAACGGTGGAGAAATCTCTAAGTACCCAATGCATCACTGAAGAAGTCTATAAGCACAACACCTCTTGAAATTATCCACGTCGACTAAGCGCGTGACGCTGAGTACAACAACGTAACCCCTTTAAGTGATAGTTATCCGAGTCATCAACCAACCACCCCCGAACCCGGAAACTAGATAAACAAGTCGTCATTCTAAGATTAAGCACGAGCAAGTTATCTTTGAAAGATAAAATAAATACACGCCTTCGAAAAATCCGTCGTCAACTTCACGTAATTAATACCCGATTAAACAAGTCCGTAGCCACTAAAAAATCGCCAAATTTTCTTGGGTCTCGTCAAATAAATCTTGTCACGTTGTCACGTCTTTTTGTCACATCAAAAATCGTTAATCAAAATATTACCATTTATCAAATAAAATGATAAATAATATTTGGATATAACAAATTTTTATCCAAAAAAAAACATTTCGGCCCATCCAATATTTTGTCCGGTCCAAATCACAAAATTTGGTAAACGAAAATTGAATAACTGAGGCCCACTTGCTACATACCCGATCCCTATGTTTTCAATACCTAAATTTACTCACATATTTAAACATAATCACATCTTCCATTTACCACATAACCCTAATCACTCTACCTAGAAATATCCGCCCCCCCCCCCAAAAAAAAAAATCCTCTCTCACACCCCCTCATCGTAACCTCCATCCCCCATATTTGTTTATCTCCTCAGCCACCAAAAATAAAAAATCACCATCCTAATCTTCCTCATTCACGCAGCCACACTCATCTAATCTCATACAAAATTAATCTATCAAACCAAATCCCTTAATCGACAGATCATCGAAACCAAATCCAACCTTTTCATCTCTTGTGTAACAGCTACAACAAATAATGAAACTTGCTTCACGATCTTGATAAAAAGATCTCGGGTGGGTCCTTATTTTTGATTGCATGTTGGTTTTGAGACTGAATCGAAGCAAAGATTGGTTCTAACAAAAACCCCTTGATTCGTTCAGCTTAAACAAGTACCACCCATCGAAGGGACATCTTCAAGACCTTTAGACCAAAGGTCTCAGGTAGGTTACTATGGATTGCATGTTTGATTTTGGTCTGGTTAATTCGAAACCAAGGATATGGATTATAACAGATTGTTGTTATAACTCCTTGATTGATTTCGTATAGTAAGCACAAATCTATGATGCATGTCGTTTTTGTGTGACAATCGAAATGAAGAAAGATCATAACATAGTTGTTATTAGGGCCCGTTTGGTTTGTAATTCGGAATCGCTATTGGTATGGGTATAACTATAAGGTGGAATGAGTATCGGTATGAGTTTAACAACCATTCTTTATAAACACGTTTGGTTTAAAATTTGGCTTTGGAAATAAAGTTTGAGATCATCATTTATTCATCTTCATTCATAAAAAATAAAGCTGCTTACATAAATGGATTGGTGGATGAACAAAATAAAAATAACAAAAACAAAATATATCTTTTAACCATAAAACAAAAACAAGAAATGCTAGCATACAACAATCTTTAAGAAAATTTATTATTAAAATAATTATTTTTTACCTCAATGTTCTTGCTTGAAAGCTGGATGATGCACAAATCTTTATAGAATAAAAAAATTCTCAAAACCCCAAGATCAGTAGTGTGAAAAAGATCTTCATTTCCATGAGTCAAGTTTCATATCTCATTCAACAATTGTGACGCAATGAGTTATTATAACGAATAATAGCAATTAGTAAGTGATGCATACCAACCAGATCTTGACGCAAATTAATGATGGTGATGATGCAAGAATCTGATTTTTTATTGTTCATAATAAAAAAAACAAAGTGTGAAGTTAGCACTTAGCATACCTGACCATAGGAGGTCATGTTGAGTGGAATGGTATATAACACATATTGAGATTTCATATCCATAGTTGATATCTTGGCTAGTTAACCAAATAGTTTCAATCGGTTTGATACTCATTGATTTATTGTCATTGTAGTATACCAAACAGGCCCTTAGTCTTTCTTTAATTCGAAAATTAAAGATGGGGGGACCCATATATAAATGGATCTGTGATGATCTAATTTTGTGATTATAGATCTTAATAGATCTTGACATGCACGTCAATCACGAAATGAGTCTGAGATAGTTTTGTTTTTTGTTATGATCGAGTCTAGATGCTATGGGGAATTAGGAGACGATGGGAGTAGGTTAGATCGAGTCGGTGTTGTGGAGTTATAAGGATGGATGGATATGTTGAAGTCTTGGTTCTCGGTTATGTTTTAAACAAGACATACTGTAATTGTTTAAACTAGTCACAATGTTTATCTTTTAAACAAAGTCCATCGCAACGTTTTCTATAATCTGTCCATCGGAATGTTTTCTCTACACCCCGTCGGAATGCGTCCGTCAGAATGCATCCGTCGGAATGCATCCGTCAGAATGCGTCCGTCGGAATGCATCCGTCGGAATGCGTCCGTCGGAATGCATCGAATGTGATCCATCGGAATATTCGATCGCAAGTAGAAACCAATGGTTTATGCGATCGCAATATTCCGATCTGAATGTGACCAACTGAAAAAAAATCTTATCCAAAAGTACTTTTTTCCTTGAATTCCGAATCTGGGTTTTCTAGATCAGTTTTTATCTTTTCATCTCAAAAAATACCAGAAAACCCAAAAATGATATACTAGATAAGAAGCCAGTGATAAGACCACAATATACCAGTGATGAAGTTATGGGATCGAAACTGAAAATGGACAGATATGTGATCGAGACTGAAAATAGACATCAGAAAGAACCATATAAGTAGCCAAAAACCAGATATAACTGTTTTGATGGACAACAGAACAGATATCATAAACATGATGGACAGTGAAACAGAGAACAAATTGTGACAAAAGTTTAGATAACCAACGTGACATAAAAAATGTTAACAGATCGGACCAAAAAAGAAAAAAATTTAGACCACCAAGTCAAAAACAAAAACACGATCCAAGGATTGAACCGAGGCTCTGATGCCAATTGTAGATTTGCTTTTTAGTAATCCGGTGGTCTTGGTGGGTGGTGGGTGGTGGAAGGTGGAAGCCATGGATGAGTTGAGAGAAAGAGAGGTTGTGTGTGAAAGATAAGAAAAGTGTATTAAGCAAAATGAAAACACAAATGAAACACAAGCAACACCCCTCCTTGGAAGCCTTGGAGGGGTATATATAGTCACACACGACACTTAAATAAACAACGTTTCCTAGTCTAGTCTATGCGTGTGTGACTATGATAACTAATGGGAATTCTTAAATGTCGTCACATAAAGTGAATTTCCAACAGAACCCATAACCGTGTATACAACACACGGTACTTCCTATCCTAAAAATAACCACCATAAGACGAGTATTAGGCTTCAACTCTCCACACCGCACTTATCCACGAACAACACCAAGAAATGAACAACACCAGTATGGAACACTTTACATGTCCAATGGAAAGTTTTTTTTTCTTTTTGTAAAAGGGTTATCTAGTAAATTTGTATTAATCACAAAAATCATTTAAATAAAATGAAATATGATTGACATACCACATTAATCTTAAACAAAATTTGAACTACCAACATTTGAGACATACCTGAAATAACAAACAACCTGAAAAAAAGTGAGCTACAAAATGAGACCTTAAAAACATCTCACATCTTCATTTCCATGTTGAAATCATCACAACACTTTGCCATCCAAAGAAGCATCATCGAACAAAAAACATAAGGACCATAAAGCCTTAAGGACAAAGGCATCTTCCAACTAAAGAGAATTTTATTCACACTATCCTTGTTTTTAAACTTGAACGTTAGGAGCTTAATACGTACGTGACAAGGATCATATCGCGAACTTCCTCCTAAGACCTTTTACTATTCTTGTACAACATGTTACTCCGTTCGTTGCATATAAAAATTGAAGAAGCACCCAAAATCAATCTACTAATTATACTTTCTTCGGTCTCTTGTTAGCAATAGGCAAGAGTTGGCCAAGAATATCCTCGAGTATCGGACTGACGCCATCCATTCCAGCAATATGTCTAATGTATAACAAAACTTAAGTCGAAAATGAGCACTCGAAGATGTGCAACATAATCTCGTTGGGTGTTGCAAAAATTACAACGGAGCGAGTTAACATTAATAACTCCCACGTCCCACTGCTTCAAAAGGCCTTGGATCTTGAGGCTATTTCTCATAGTGAGCCTCAAATAAAAAGAATGTCGCGGCACACAATGAGAAAACCACACAATATGATACCAACTAACCTTTATACCACGAGGACGTAAAGCTTCCCAAGTTTGTCTAACCACGAACTCCAACATCTTCCCATTTAATCTTGTCATCAAATACAATCTCGACCACTAGCATGAGTATCAAGAACTAGAATAAGCTCTACTTTTAGGGGTTTTGATTAACCAACTTTAGGGCCAACACCATGCATTATTAAGCACCATGTCATCAACTTTGCTTTTAAGGTTAAATTCTTCTTAGCAATGTACGGGGTTAGAGTAGATGGCTCGAAGTGTTGCGAGTATCCCAAGTATCATGCTAACCCGCATTACTACTACCATTACCAATCGAGGAACATGGATAAAGATAAACAAGATCGCATAATTAAAGAAATTTGAGCCATAACCAACTTACATCCACTTTAGGGATTTCCCAAAACTATTTACCCTTTAATTTGTATATGTGTATCCGGCGAACCTAAAGAGACTCCTCATTCGAGGCAATATTCTAAATATGAGTAGTCATCAACGCCATGTTAAAGATCTCAATAAAACGAATACTAATACCCCCTTTCTATCTAGATTGAAAAACGAATGATATAAATACTTGATGATATGGTTTGTGTGAAAACTATAAGGAGGTTGAATAGTTTTTAGATAAAATTAACTTTGAAAAGTTAGTTTTGCTTTATGTGGAATACTATTGATATTGAGGAAGAGACTTATGTGTTTGTGCTTTAAAATTTTCTTAAATATTGCTTTAATAATCATAATTATATGGTTAAACAACATCTTTATTTAATTTTGATCTACTTTCATCTTCCAGAATGATTGTCTCTTCACTATCGGGCCTAATTACTATAGCATGATTAATCTATTCAGACGCATCTAGATAAAGGTTCGGGTTCTCATATTGAGCTTGCTCGAGGTACTTAGGACTTGTTGAACTAGTTTTACCCTTAAAAACGGTCGAAGTGTCAACATTCTCATTGTTATAACAAAATGATTTGTTTAATAAACAATGTTTTTCAAAAACTCGACCTGTTCTTCAAGTTTCATAACTTTGTAATATCTTTATTTTGTCTAGTTTTGAAATATTGTTTTAACTTTTTAACCTCTTTGTAGAAACTATAAGGGGGGTTGAATAGTTTCTAGTTCATTTTCAAAACATTTCGGCTTCATCCACTGTGTGCGGTTCTTTATTGTACCCGCGGTTCTTTATCAATAAAGAACCGCCGGTCCATTTAAGGAACCGATGACAGTGGAAGAAACCATTTATTGAATGTTAAACTTAAACAATCCTTGGTATCAAATTCTCGATCAAGCTTGACTAGATATGAGATGCGTTTGATTGAAAGATAAATACTACATGTAAGAAAACACACAAACGCATCAAATCAAGAGTACATCAAGCAATAGTCTAAACACTAAGCACACACGTACTAAGCAGAAGCTTTTCCACAACTAAGATGTTTAGACTAAGTGATGTACACTTGACCATAATCTAAACATGAAGCACACACGTATTAAGCCTTAACTTTTCCGCAACTTAGATGTTTAGATTATGATATGCACACAACACACAACAACATATAAATGCATCAATAAGAGTAAAGACATAAATGTAAAGGAAAATACCGACACGATGATTTATAGTGGTTTGGTCATGAAGCTCCTCTTCGCCCTACTCCACTCCTCATGTACACCTTACTCGAGAGTTACTTCACTAGTCAACAAACTCCTTAAGGTGGAGAAACCATACACAACGACGCTTATCCAATTTTCGACTCTAAGCTAAAAGTCGAGTCCTAATCTTAGGTAGGACTAATCTACACAACATCGCTTACTTCACCATTTTCTGACACAAGACTAGATGTCGAGTCCTAATCTTAGCTAGGACCAACCTACACCCATCTAAACTAATCTTCACACAAGTTATGTTTTATGGCCCAACATAACAAGCCTTGTGTTTTATGGCCTAAACACATAAACCACATAGATCTAAGCACACAACACTTAGATCTATGACTCTAACACCATATTCAAGTATTAACAAACTTGGATCTTCACAACTAACACCTAATCCAAGGATACCCATCACTTGTATCTCCTACCCTTAAAAACACATCCAAGTGAACCCAACACTTGGATCTTCTACATATACATAGTAGGAAAACAATGATTCGATCAGAGATCTTCATCATGTTACGAACCCAACACTTTATGGTAATGAAAGTGTTATTCTCTTTGCACTTGAGAGGGTGAGAGGATGGAGGATAGAATCACATCTTAAACAAGATTAATCAAAACTAACTAATCAAGGAGTTTAAAGATGTTTTTAAAGAAACTGTGCAAAAAGGGTTGAAAGAAAAGCTGGAAATGATCCACTATTTATAGGACAAGAGTGCAACGGCTCTATATACCCGCGGTTCCTTAAATGCCCCCGCGGTTCCTTATCAATAAGGAACCGCCGGGTTCCTTTAAGGAATCTCCAGCTTAGAGACCGTGCATTTTTGTCCTTTAGTGGAGAAATACCATTTATACCCTCAGAGGATATTCCTTTGGCATTTGGAATATGCCAAATTCAAATTAAAGAATATTCTTTAGAATATACCTTAGGGAATATTCTTTGGAATATTTCAAACTCAAATTTTCATTTTCTTTTTAATAAAAATTTTTCTTAAAAATAAAGTTTATTAAAATCTTTTGTCACATTTGATTAAATGTGAGTTTTAAAAAAATATTAATCCTTGATCACTTAGTTAGGTTAATGACATGTTTATTCATACCTTAAGTGATTCATGCCGAATGTGATCTTGGAGGTGTCGAGAGAAGTATAAAAATGTATTCTTGAGTGATTACGAGAACCTTAACATTTTACATAATGTATTGTGAGTTATACGTTTGTCATCAACAAAACACAAAGCGATTATATCGGCAAAACATCGTAATGTTTGCACTAACAATCTCCCCCCTTCTTATGATGACAAACAAGTAAACCATAACACATATTAAAATGTATAAGTTACTCGTTTACACTTACGTCTCCCCCTTTTGTCGAATCAAAAAGGTAGTCAACGTCTTTGAAGAAGAGAAGAACCAACGTCGAGAGAACACACATCCAAAGTGGTAGTCATCGATAACACGTCATTTGAAGAAGAAAAGAATTGACGTCACGAGAGCTTGCATCCGAAAGGTAGTCTTCCTTAGTAGAAGAGGAGGATCGACTTCGATAGAGCATGCATTCAAAAAGCTAATCATCCCTTGTGGTTATCGGTTGAGAAACGAGAATCCAAACCGTAGACCCATCATCCAAAGATATCGAGCTTGCGTCATCCTAGTGAAGTCTTCAATCACAATAGGTTAACCAACTCCACGCATAATAATATTCTAATCTTCGAGATACCATAAATCATTACTTGCAAGATGTTCGATGAATGCAATTTAAGTGAGTGAACGATCGTAAATGTAATGAGTTGAACTCTTAAAAATGCTCCCTCTTAATATGAGCTCCCCCTTGCTTGAGGCACCAACAAAGCAAGAAAAGTGACGAGCTACAAAGAAGGGTTAAAAAAGTCCTACAAAACAAAGTTAGGGGACCAAATCATATATAGCAAGGGTCACCCAAGCGGAATTAGCTTTAAACAACTCGAGTACAAAGAGAGGGACTCAAGAGAAAGCTAAAACAATCTTAACTTTTAGAAGTGTAAAAAATATGACAAGTTAAGAGAAATAAGAGGGCTATTAGATAGAATAGAGAACCCAGCTTATTTTGGTGACACCAAAAAAATATATAAAGAGGACTAAGAAAGAAAAGAGATGTCCAATTTATAAGAAAAATATTGTCGAGAGGACATACTCCACTTTAATATCATGGCAAAAATACCAAACTAAAGAGAGTATGACATGGATAATAGAACAATTCCTGTAAAACCTGTATTTAAAAATCAGAATATTTAAATACGCAATTTAATTTTAATAAACTATATAAGTATTAATTATTAGACAAAGATATAAACGCAGAAATTAAATACGCAATCCCAGTTTATTTAAATGCTATAAATATTACAGTTTATTCAGATAATAAGTATTTAGTCTCAGAAAATATTACAGATGAATTTTTTTTAGTTTACAGAAAATAATTAAACGTTAATATTAAATACGCGTAGTCTCAGTTTATTTAAATATTACAAATGAATAATTATTCAGAAAATAATTATTAAGTTCAGAAAATATTGCGAATGTATTATTTTAACATACGGAAAAGATATTTACGTTTCAGGAAACTAAAATACGATCGAGATTTAATCACGAATACGTACGTTCAAAAACTAATACAACAAGTGGGTGTATGTTGTTGGGCTGCAGGTTTTAAAACAAAAGAAGAAAGGAAATGGGCTTGTAGCCCGGCCCTTTTGGAAGAAAGAAAAAAAAACGGGATTAACCTCATCTATTTACAACAAAACCGTAATAAAAAAAGGAGAGAAAATAAACGGGACTAGGGTTTTGGTAAGTCTTGGTGGCCGCCGGCTTAAGGACACAAAACAAGGATTTTCGGGCTAAAGATCTTCACTGAATTCGTGTATGTGTTCATCATACATTGTAAATTTTATAACGGTAACTATTTTGTTCCTTATATTTCTTTGAATCACGAACTGGTCTTCTTTTTATAACCTAAACAAATGGGTTTCAATATTTAAACATGGAATCATAACCTAGGGGTGTCGGGTTACGATGGATTCAGGGGAAAACCGAGACCAGCAGGTCTTGGTATGGTGGTGCGTGATCCAGCCGCGACCCACTAAGGGTGCGGGGTGATTTTGATTGACGACAACAGCCACAAGACCACAAAGGAGGTGTTTGGTTATTCAAACAGTAACAAAGGATAAACAAGGGTGCGTTTGGGGGTATAATCAGTAAGGGGGGCGTTTGGGATTGTCAAACAGTGGGAAACTAAAGGAGGGCAGTGGGAACTATATGAAACGGGGGAAACCAAAAGAAGGCAGTGGGAACTCTTTAACCAGAAAATAAAAAAAGGGTTTTAGTTTGAGATTAGCGACAGTTTTAGCGACAGTGTTACTGTCGCAAAACTGTTATTTGTATACAGTTTTAATAAGGACAGAATTAGCGACAGTTTTAGTGACACAAATTCTGTCACTAATTCTTGTTGACAAATTTTGTATCATATGTTGATTTGTTAGTGCGACCGAGATGGGCTCGGTAGGCTCGGGACATGATTATAAATAATAAAATAAATACTTTTATATTATACCTTTTTATATTAAATTGTTTTATAAATATTTAAAATATATTTTAAGTGTATTAAATTAAATTAGTTCTTTAATATTTAAAAAGGGTATACTTTTAGAAAATGAATTAAATTATTTGAAGAACTTTCTAAATTTAGAAACTTTCTATTTTAGCGGGGTTCTTAATATGGCAATACTATAACGTCAAGAAATACGTTGTACCATAAATTAATACTAGAAAATAATCCATTAAATGAATTATTATAAGTTCCAATTTATCAGTTGGTATACGTACAAAATTTTAGAATCAAATAAAATAAAAATAAGAAGCCAGTAAGATCAGTAAAATTAAATAAACGAAGGTCAGTTAACTTATTCGCGTCCTTTATTCATGTAGCACGCGTGAAGCCCGAGTAGTATTCGTTCAGCCTTCCATTCAGTCAGTTACTGGACTAGAGGTACGGATTTCCGTCCTTTCAGTAAGGACTTCCTTTCCTATGCATGATTAGGATTCCCCGTCTGCAGCCAAATGTTTTCCCCAGTATATGTTTAAGCTTATCAGTAATCATGTTAATAATAAAATAAATTGCCTGAGCATTATATACAAGCATGATTAGATTATGTACTAGTTACGGAGGTACCGTAACCACGACATTAGAGGCACCGGTGTCGTGACTCACATGCAGGAGAGTGATATCCTACATCGTCCCACTCAGCTCAGCTTGGCCATTTTATCAGTATTATTAGTGGGGCGTATGGATGCATCCTAGGCTATAATTTACAGTTTAGCAGGTGAATGTGGTGTGTGCTCTACATCCTTCACATTGGAGCTGATCCCTCCACCCAGCACAGTTATTTAGAGGTCACCCCTCTACAGCATGACGAGGACACCCCTCTATGTATTCATGCAACAGTTGTTACAGCTCATGACCTATATAGGCTCTTGGCAATTAAAAATACAGTAAATACATGCTTTCAGAATTAATAAGTTATATTTCAGTTTCAATATATAGGAACCAGGTTTATCAGATTTTATGCAGAGTTCTATCACATGTCAGTCTTATAGCTTCATTGTTGTTCTCTACTCCATTACCTTCAGTACATTCTTATCATGCTATATCCGTCCACTGAGCGTTATGCTCAGCCGTAGTTCTTTTCATGTTCTAACGGCAGGTACACCAGGACGCTTTTAGGATTCTAAGAGCATGTGCATTCGGATGGAAGCTATCCAGACTTCTTACTTTATGCATTTCTTATATTATTCTGCTTATTTGGACATTGTTTAGTCCTTCCATTCAGTATTTTATAATTCATGTTTTGGGCTTATGTTTGGATTGCCGAAGTTTGATTCCGGTATTTCCTTTATGGTCAGTTAATGTTCTAGGACATTTACCTTATGCTTTGATGACACGCCATAAATACACGTAACGGTCCATTTATCCAAGTGGGGTGTTACAATTCCACATAGTTGAAAAGAGAGAAAGAATGACTATGATGGAAAAAGAAAATAAGGACGATAAACAAGTCGTTTGCACAAACAATGACAAGCATTAAAGAAAGAAGTATGCACGCGATGCTATCAATCCAAAAAATAAAAAGTCCAATCAGAGGATTTTGACAAGATCAAATCACAATTGATGGAATAGAGGTGGAGAAGAGACATCCATACCAATTGTAATGATAATATGTCAAAAGGTTAAAAAGCTTATAAGTTTTGGAATCATCCAAGAAAATTCAAGATTTAACCAAAATCCTCTCAAAAGGTTAAAAACTTATAATTGTTGGAATCACCCAATCCAATTGTAAATTTTAACCGCAATCAACTCTCAACAATGAGAGAGACAAAAAAAATCAAATCAAAGACATTTTTGATCTTAAAAATAATTCCTTTAGAAAGCTCCAAAAGCTTTAAGTCGGGAATCAAGGTACAAAATAAAGAAAATCCAAAAAAGAGCGAGGATAAATCGACGCTTAAGAAAAAAACTAGATATGAGACATTATAGACAAGGATGCTTATGAATGTCGACACCAAAAAAATGACTCAATGATATAGAGAAAGAGATCAAATAAGCCAAAGAATATAAATACCAAGATGGATGGTGTTTAGCATACGATAAACTACATGCTCAAAGTTTCGTAGCTCTTCTCAATCATTGTGAATGTTCAAAAAACAATTACATGACGAGGAAAGGGTGAGGCTCGACTCGACTTAGTTTAGAAAGGATAGAAGAGAAAGACTCAACTTAGAGAGGCATGATTAAAATAAATCAAAAGAGACTCAACAAAGAAGTTAAGGATAGCTTCACAAAATAATTCAAGAATACTTATTAGGTGATAGTGAAGTCTTGAAAGAAAACGAGAGAAAAGACTCAAAAGAGAAGAAAAGAAGGAATCTTCAAGAAAACTCTTCAAAGAGAGAGATAGACCAAAAACAAACAAAAAGGACTCATTGGCCGTGGTTCGTTAAATGGGTCTGCGATTCATTATCAATAATGAGCCGCTAGGTTATTTGAGGAACCGTGGACAGTGGGTGTCCAAAAACCATTATCGAATCAAAAGAAAATCACTTGGTCAAACCATTAACATAAGATGCTAAATGGTTTGAAAGTCAATGCTTCAGATATGACTTTTAACAATTGCACTTGCAAGTTAAAATTACTTGAATATTTCAAAAGAAATATCTAAGTTTTTAATCTTACTAGGAGAGGAATTAGATTTAAATCTAACGTTCCTTGACAACCGAGTGAGAAAATAAAGAAGAAAAGAAAGATCACAAGAGCGACGAGATCCAAGACCCAAAGACAAATCATGTTGAAAAACATGAAAAAGAATACAAGAGAATAAAGATCATACAAAGATGTATGAAACACAAGACTAAAACTTAAGCATAATTTTAATCCTAGTTCAAATAGAACCCTAAGATTTGCTTAATTAGATGTCTTAGCAATAAGAAATCCACATGCTTAAATGAAAAACAAGGTGGTGGCGAATTTGGTGGAGAAGGCTTGGTGATAATCTTGCAATTTAACTCATCATATATATAAGACATGACAAGATGTTGATATTGACAACAATGACAATATGTTCCATGATGCATGACATAATCATGTGATAGAGTAAGAACACAAGAGGGAAGTGGTGGAAAATGAGAGTTTCCAAAATAAATTTTCTTAAAATGAGAAAAGATTTAATAAGGTGTGTTCTTTGGTGAATTTGGTTTGAAAGAGATTTGAGAAAATTATGGATAATCAAGGCTTTTATTTTGTGAAAAATACATTTTGCTCTAGGAAAGAAATAGAAAATGCTTAGGGTTAATTGGAGAAAGCACAAGATATTTTAGGAGTGATCAAAGGTTTGAAACAAAGATTCCAAAGGGTGTTGGAACAATTGGGAAGCTTTAGAAAACCCGTTTTTGGTTGCCTCTGCCCGCGGTTCAATAAATGTACCCGCGGTTCCATATATATACAGCCGCCAAACAATTAAGGATCCGCGCACAGAGGGTGTGTTTTGGAGGATAAGGGAATTTTTCTAATTCGGCAAATCTTAATGTTATAGTCTAACTTATCATAAAGTTATGCTAAAGAGCAATAAAAACTAGAACACACACAAAGGAAAAACACATAGGTTCAATTAGCACGTAGGAAGAAGGTTAAGAAAAACCTAATAGCTACAAAAGAAAAAGACTCCTAATGACATACAAAGTTCATCAAAGAAAACTATCATTAGTCATATTTAGGAAGAGTCATTTAATCAATTTAGAGAATGAGTATGAGACTATCACTAGAGGTGCTCAATTAAGGCTAAGCACGACCGTTTTTACGAGTTATATAATAACTCAACTTCCCACATGGATGTAATTCAACCGTTAGGTCAAATTAAGATTCTAGTGCAATAAATTCTCTAGTAGTCATTCTCAAGTTAGACAAAATGCAATTCATACATTTGTCTAATAAAGTGTACCAAGGATGAAAAGTGTATGACGACACAATGCACAACCTAATGAGGGTTAAGAATGCACCATTGCATATCTTGTCAAACAAGTCTAGTTAAGATTATTTACCTTAATAGGACTTGAGGCCAATAACTTTGAAATGTATAAACAACGTTTACACAAAGCAAAATAACACTCTTGATTGGTCTTTCAGAAATGACACATCTACAAATTGTATTACAATGTAAATTACTTGAGTATTTTGGATGAAACATCCAAGTTGTCAAACCGACTCCATTGTGTATTATAAGCAATTATTAAACAAAATATGTCTAGTAATTTGAACAAGTAGATTCAATATACCATCGTCAACACAAGTGTGAGTTATGATCCGATGTATATTATTAATAAACCACATTTATGTCTACACTCAAAGACATGTCAATTAGATTCGATAATGATACAAATCATAGTTTGAATGATGAATTGATAATTAATCGAAATCTTTCTTGATTTCCACAAACACTCCTTTAACAAAAAATAGCTAAGATTTTTAAAGGATGTTTCATGTTTTATAGTGAGACATTAATCTACTTGAACTAATAACACAATGATCGAGTAATACGACCCACATCAATAGATTTGACAATCTCCCAAAGCTTTCAAACCTAAAAGTATTAAAGAACATGCCAAGGTGTACAAAATATTTATGTAACATTTGTAAACCAAGAGATGTTAATCCTATATGCAATGCACATATAAATAGACAACTAAGTAACACTACTACCAATAGTAATGATCACTTATGAATGTCCAAAGACAAAAAAAAAACACAAAAGCATTCGTCTTTGTTTTGAGTGTTAGATATACCAAAGTATACATAGCTTGATTTTATTTAAAAATAGTTTTCGACCCATTTCAAAATTTAATTAAGTTCAACACTTTATAAAGGGAGATTTGCAAATATACCCAACTAAAGTGATTTATTTGCATATTTTACCAATGTACAAGGTTTTAATGCATATTTACAATGCGGTTTAAGCGTAATTCAGGGAAATATGCAAATATGAAAGTTTAGGTGGGGAAATATGCAAATGACCCCTTTATAAATATATCCATTATCAAAGATATATCAACAAGAGATGTCCAACTTAATAGAAAAGAGTAAAACACAAGTTTTACGACAAACCGACGCTCAATACTTTGGACAAAGTATGGAACTAATAAAACATCTAAATTTTAGAGTTTTAATAAAGGTTTAGAATCATTTTTAATAAAAATTAAAATCAATTACGTTCGAAATGACGGGTGGCACGACTTCTACGGACTTACGGTTGATTTTATATGATTTTTCAAAGATTGCAAAAATCTACGTCGGACTGACTGCGGTTCCTTATTGATAAGGAACCTCGGGGAACAGATAAAGAACCGCGGTCAGTAGGCAAAAATTGAGTTTTTGGCCAAAATCATTTGGTAACTTTTTGGAAGGACTTAGGACTCTAAAAGATCATTATAGACACATAGAACTCGTATTTTAAAGTTAATTATGACACAAAAGATATTTTATACTTCCAAACATGAAAAGATTTAATTCAAGCTATTACACAACGTTTATTTAAAACCAAAACTTATACGAATGAAACAACAAAACACCTTTAATAAGTAATCACTCTTCATGAACAATTTGATACAAAGATCGTCTCTATTTTTAAAAACCGTTTTCATTTTTTAAAAACCATTTGTTTTGAAAAAGAGAGCAAAGATCGATCCAAGCTTTAAAGTGCAATATACTTCAAAGATATTGAATAACCAGTCTCTGATACCAATTGTAGAAATTAGAAGGGGGGGGGGGGTTGAATAGTTTATAGTTCATTTTCAAAACATTTCGGCTTAATCCACTGTGCAGGGTTCTTTATTGTACCCGCGGTTCTTTATCAATAAAGAACCGCCGGTCCATTTAAGGAACCGCTGACAGTGGACGAAACCATTTATTGAATGTTAAACTTAAACAATCCTTGGTATCAAATTCTCGATCAAGTTTGACTAGATATGAGATGTGTTTGATTGAAAGATAAATACTACAAGTAAGAAAACACACAAACACATCAAATCAAGGGTACATTAAGCAATAGTCTAAACACTAAGCACGCACGTACTAAGCATAAGCTTTTCCGCACCTAAGATGTTTAGACTAAGTGATGTACACTTGACCATAATCTAAACATGAAGCACACACGTACTAAGCCTTAACTTTTTTGCAACTTAGATGTTTAGATTATGAGATGCACACAACATACAACAACATATAAATGCATCAATAAGAGTAAATACATAAATGTAAAGAAAAATACTGACACGATGATTTATAGTGGTTCGGTCACGAAGCTCCTCTTCGCCCTACTCCACTCCTCAATTACACCTTACTCGAGAGTTACTTCACTAGTCAACAAACTCCTTAAGGTGGAGAAACCATACACAACGTCGCTTATCCAATTTTCGACTCTAAGCTAAAAGTCGAGTCCTAATCTTAGGTAGGACCAATCTACACAACGTCGCCTACTTCACCATTTTCCGGCACAAGGCAAGATGTTGAGTCCTAATCTTAACTAGGACCAATCTACACCCATCTACACTAATCTTCACACAAGTTATGTTTTATGGCCCAACATAACAAACCTTGTGTTTTATGGCCTAAACACATAAACCATATAGATCTAACCACAGAACACTTAGATCTATGACTCTAACACTATATCCAAGTATTAACAAACTTGGATCTTCACAACTAACACCTAATCCAAGGATACCCATCACTTGGATCTTCTCCCCTTATAAACATATCCAAGTGAACCCAACACTAGGATCTTCTACATGTACATAGTAGGAAAACAATGATTTAATCTAGAAGGAGAGATCTTCATCATGTTATGAACCCAACACTTCATGGTAATTAAAGTATTCTTCTCTTTGCATTTGAGAGGATGAGAGGATGGAGGATAGAGTCACATCTTAAACAAGATTAATCAAAACTAACTAATCAAGGAGTTTAAAGATGTTTTTGAAAAAACTGTGCAAAAAGGGTTGAAAGAAAAGCTGGAAATGATCCACTATTTATAGGACAAGAGTGCAACGGCTCTATATACCCGCGGTTCCTTAAATGCCCCCGCGGTTCCTTATCAATAAGGAACCTCTAGCTTGGAGACCGTGCGTTTTTATCCTTTAGTGGGGAAATACCATTTATACCCTCAAAGGATATTCTTTTGGCATTTAGAATATACCAAATTCAAATTAAAGAATATTCTTTGGAATATACCTTAGGAATTATTTTTTGGAATATTCCAAATTCATATTTCCATTTTCTTTTTAATAAAACATTTTATTAAAAATAAAGTTTATTAAAATCTTTTGTCACATTTGATTAAATGTGAGTTTTAAGAGAATATTAATCCTTGATCACTTAGTTTGGTTAATGACATGTTTATTCATACCTTGAGTGATTCATGTCGAATGTGATCTTGGAGGTGTCGAGAGAAGTATACAAATGTATTCTTGAGTGATTACGAGAACCTTAACATTTTACATAATGTATTGCGAGTTATATGTTTGTCATCAACAAAACACAAAGCGATTATATCGACAAAACATCGTAATGTGTGCACTAACACTCTTGTTTCTTTTCATTATCAATTTTACACCACCAGTGTCAATGATAGAAATTATTTGTTCAAGCTCGTTTGCTTTAGTCGTTCCAAGGTACGTTTTTATCGTTCATCAATTAAAAAAGCATTATATTGATGTTTCTCTTTTGTTAATACCTCAAGAATGAATCACACGACCTTTGTACCCCTCAAGCTCCTTATTTTTCTAAAGAAGGTCAACTCTACAACTTGCAAGAATCTGACTAGATTCTATAAGTGTAAATTTACTTTCCTCAAGCTTTTGAGCGAGTGTTGCGTTTGCCTTCTTTAATTGCTTTTGACTCTTTATAGTTTTATCGACATCTTCTTTTAAAGTGGCAATTAATTATCAAACACAACATGCTTCTCATCATCATACTTATTTTTATGTTGATCATCCTCATACTCAATATTGCACATGTCTAATGAATTGAGTGTGGAATGTTGATCCCTAACTTAGATCGATTTAGCTTGTGTGAACGAGATTAAATCAAGTTAAACACGTAGAGAAACTTTGTTGTATATGTAACAATTCAAGTATTATGCGGAATTAATACTTAAACAAGAACACACAAACAAGATAACCAAACTTTCAATTTTATTGATAAATCGAACTTGCGTATAATGAAAGTGTAAAACATATGTGGAAGAGGTGTATATGAGATGTGTCATATGTCTAACCCTAAGGCCTCCTTTTATAGGTTTAAGGAACCTTGTACAAAAAGCTAAGATAAACTATTTTAGGAAGAAACACAAGATAAACATACTCAAATAACTTATTGACTAAATCTTTTAAGCATTTAATAATATATTCTGAATTCTTATCTTCATATTTTGTCCACCATCTTGAAGAATTCATCATTGGCAGATTTAGTCCTTGTCTTTGTGTTAAGATTCTTCTTGTCAACGCCTTGATAATTCTTATCAGCGTCTCACCTGTCAGCGCCTCAATTCTTCTTGTCAGCGTCTGAAATCCCTTTGTCAGCGTCTGAGTGACTTAGCTAAATTTATTCCCAACATGGAATTGCTATCAACCTTTTATGTCATACATGTTTCAATAATGGTTTTAGTTTGGTAACTATGGTCATGTATATTGCCAAACACATTATATTCATAATCAGTGTGTACCTTTTCAATTGGATTGATATCAAAGATAGGACCATTGTCATCTTCATTGAACGTGAGGACCTCTTGAATCTTTGCCATGTACGATTAATGTGCTTCGAGTTCTTGGTCGGAGAGTTCATCATTTGTGTCGTCAAGCATTTCTCCTTCATCAGCTGATAACTTAATCCATGCATCCATCTTCTTGCATAGCAACATCTTATCCTTGTGATATGCATAATCCTTACCTTTCTTAGTTGTCTGTATTCTTTTGTCATGCGCCCAAATCATTTGTAGTTAAAACACTTAACTCCACTTTGTTGCACAACTTGAGTACCAATCGTTTTCTATTCCTAGCAACAGTAGAAACCCTCTAATTATCATATTTTCTAGTATGTCTATCATACCTTGCAGACCCCTCAAAATGTGTTGGGTTGCGTCGATCATATCTAGGAGGACTCTCAACACGTCTGTTATGTGTGTCATACCTTGGAGGACTCTCAACATACATGTTCTGTGTATTGGATGATGTTTTGAGGTTGTTGTTGGTGGGTTTGTAGATTTTCTTGTTGGACTTCATTATGAATGCAATTTGTTGCTTTAATTCCCTACCCTTCTGAGCCTGTTCTCCATCACTATCTTCTTCTGATGACGTCTCAAGTGGTGGTAATGGTGCTCTAGCAGACTCTTTGCCTCTTGATCTTGTTGGAGCATATGATTTGGAGGTAGTGGAATATCTTTGTGATGGTTTTAGGGTTCAGTAAGACTTTGAAGCACGAGTGTGGTATTCTGGGTAATGTTGAGTAATAGATACGAGAGCAAGTGGATTATAAGTCGTTGCAATTCTTTCTGCATGAAGATCATTTGCCTTATTATGATATTGTTTGAGAATGTCAAATAGGTTGTGATACGAGACTGTGTCTAAATCTTGTGATTGTTTTACCAATGTGACAAAACGAGACCATTCTGGGTGAAGTTGTTTTAGAAATTGAACATTCATTTGCATTATGACAACTTCTAATCTGTTTCGGATCATCTCATTCATCATTTTGTAAAATATGGAGTATTATGCTTCAATCGACTCTCCATCCTTTGAAGTAAAATTTCCAAATAGCCAAATATATTGGTCTTCACATCTTGTTTGTTAAGTGATTCTCCGTGATGTAATCGTTCAATGTCTATCAACATTTCCTTAGCCGTGTCGCATGCATCAACCGCTGAATAAATGTGATCACGAATCCCACTTAGATTCATATGAATTGCTTTAGCTCAGAATCAATCCAAGCATGCTTCTCAGCCGTTGTGTTTGAATAAGTTTCCTCTCGTTCATGCTCAGGTACTTATTCGATAGTCGTTGTAGCTGGGTTGGTAGGAATGATGATCGTGGGGAGAACATAAGGACCATCGAATATACAATGCCTTTGAGCAACATCATTTGGTCTTGTATAAATATATCAAAGAAAATGTGATTGCCATTGTGCACATCGACTAGGGACAAGAATTGGTGGACATTCTTTGTTGCGAGCGACCATTATGTTGTTATGAGTCACACGATTTTATGTTGTAGAATCCATGATGACAGTTTTCTGGAATGATGAAGTGAATTTGGATCTTAAGTAGATATGTTGTGATTAGACTCTCACTACAATCCCGAAAATGACGATATTTTCCCTTTAAATATAAATTTGAATCTCGGCTCGAAATTTTTATAAATTACCAAATTTTGAAATCGAAGCAGAAATAGCCTTGTCTATGGAAATTTTTTGATATAACGTGACCTAATTTTTTTGAAACTGTGCTTCGAAATCAAAGGTAATAGTGGCTAAGTCTCAAAAGTGAGTATACAAAAATTTTGCAGAATCTTATTTCGGTTTACTATTTAGGCAACACTATTTTGGTAAAATGACTGAAATATTTTATTTAGGTAAAAAACCCCAGGAGGTAATTACATGAATTCCTAAAAATGTGCAAGCTTGAAAAAAACGTGATTTTTGATATTTTCCAGCGAACAAATTATACTTCCAAGTATCATAAGCCACGATAGACCTTAAAATGCATTTTTTTAAGCCAAAACAATTGAAACACAAAAAAGTACAAAATCTTAAATTCGAATTAAAAAACTAACAAAGCAATGATTTTTCTTGTTTCTAAGCTATTACATCAAAGTAGAAGAACTTTTAGTGTGGTTTTAAGCTTCAAAACAAAGAAAGGACAATGGATTCATGATGTTTTCTAGAGTAAAACACACAAAATAAACAAAATAAACAAAATAAACAAAACAACCACAAACCAATCACCAATATACCCCGAGACGATTGATATCAGTTTTTATCCCAATATAAAACTCACTTCACCATGGTTGATTGATAGAAATAAGATACAAAAGATAGAAAAGTAGAAGAAAAGAGAGAGAAAGTATAGAAAAAGATGAGAGAAAATTAGATTAAAGAGAGTGAAAAATGAACAACCAACCATCTCTTAACATGTTAGATTGTTAGCGGAGGTTTATATAGTCCTTGGATACATGTGTCTTTATGGACTATGTGTTGATGGGTCGGGCTTGATTATGGGCTTTAGGTCTTATAAACGTGGCCTTATAAGCTTTAAGTCAAACTCGTATATCCCGACTATCCTATTACTTATTACATTTTTCTTGTGCCCGATACATAATAAATGTTCATTATTGTTCGACTCACTATTTTGAGGCTAACAATTTAAATTATTTATATTATGCTTGTAGAAACTAGAAGGGGGGGAGGGTTGAATAGTTTCTCTTCGATTGGCAACCAAATTAAAATTACTTTCAATTTGGTTTGTATCAAAACTACCTTTTGCTTGAAGCTAAGTTGCATAATGATTAGGTTCAATTCAAATGCACTAGTAAAGATAATAGGTAAGTGTAATTATAATGAAAAAAGTAAAGAGTAAGGAAGGAGACAACCTAGTGGGAAGACACCAAGATTTATAGTGGTTCGACAACGAGGCTCTATCCTCGTTTCTACTCCACTCATCGAGTACACCTACTCGAGATTTCCACTATATCCACAAGCTCCCTTCTTGGCGGAGAAAACCTTACATCGTCGCTTACATTATTTTCCGACACTAAGCTAAATGTCGAGACCTAATCTTTAGCTAGGACCAATCTACACAACGTTGCCAACTTCACAATTTAACGACACAAGGCTAGATGTCGAGTTCTAATCTCAAGGTAGAACCAATCTTCACGACGTTGCCTACTTCACCATTTACGACATAAGGCTAGATTTCGAGTTCTAATCCAAATCTAGAACCAATCTTCACGACTCTTCACTTTGAAGTAAAGTGAGAACTTCACACAACACAACTACTAATCACTTTCAAGTTAAGTGAGAACTTAATAGACACAACCACATCACTTTATTGTTTAGTGAGAACTTCTAATCAATCTATTACAACTCAACTAAACATATCCAAGTACACACATGTAGCTTGGATCTACGCAACATAAATCCAATCAAACACATATGCAATGGATGTACACAACAAATCCAAGTATTCACAAATAACTTGGATGAACACAACTAGTCCAAGTATTCATAAATACAATGGATTAACATAAAACAAAAAGGGTATCATGATGAATATGACTAGCTCATGGATTCACCTTTATCACAACACTAGTGAGTGAGTGATCTTCTCTTTGGACAAGGTAAAGGAGGGGATCAAGAGGATAATCATATGTAAACATCCTTAACACTTTAAGTGATCATTCACTAATGATTATGCTATAGAAAAGAGAAAGGGGGATGAGAAAAACGTCCAAGAGGCTTGTTGGAAAATGAGATTTGATCCACTATTTAAAGGAGACAAAGTATAACGGCTATCTGGGCGCGGTACCTTATCTAGCCCGGCGGTTCCTTATTGCTAGGGAACCGCCTAGCTACTTAAGGTTCCGCCCGTTGAGCACGCTCCGTTTTTGGTCTGTTAGTGGGGTAGGAATATCTGAGGTATTTTAAGCCTTCAAAGGATATTCTAATAGCATATGGAATATGCTATTTTCAAATTTACATTTTCTATTTTAATAAAACATTTTCTAAAAAAGAAAGTTTATTAAAAAGTCTTCTGTCATATTAACAAAAGTGAGTTTTAAGGATAATCATTTTGATGATCACTAAGTATGATTAAGAAAGGTTAGTGATATGATTATTACCTTGATGATAGTGTTAGTTAAATAATTCGTTTTATGTTTTACACTAAATGTGTTGTATAGTTTGTTGTGACCAAAACTAAGAAAGACTAGTTAACACTAATAATGTTTTTAGGCATCACTTGCATTAACAATCTCCCCCTTTCTGATTACGACAAATGATAAACTCATTTACGTAGAAACACAAAATATCGAATTATTAACGAGTTTATCACTATTATTTCTCCCCCTTTGTCGTAGCAAAAAGGTTAGCACAAGTCTTTAAAGAAAACCGGACTTTGCTAGTAGCTCCCCCTTGGTGCTTGCTCCCCCTTGCTTGGGGCACCAAGTATATGAGCTAAGGTGACATGCTACACAAAGGTTAGTAGAAAGAAAAGAAACACCAATGTATATATGATCACTACCTACTAAGTAACTTGAGAGAGAGAGAGAAGATATCTCAGATTAGAAGCAAGTATTTTGCTAAGTATGTCCAAAAAGGTAATTGACAAAATCAAACTTCAATCCAATGAAGATGATAAACTTGTCAATGGGTTAAAATTTAGAATTGATGAAATCACCCATAAGCAATTGTAAAAATTAACCATGATCAACTCAAAAGAGAACTAAGGAAATAACACACAAACAACACAAAGGTTACATAAAAGAACAGACACAACAAGGTAGATAGTCATACACACGATATGAGTATCTAAAGTAAAAAAAAAATATGGAAAATAAACCACAAAGCATAAGCTACTCTAATAGTGATAATTTTCCAAGATTGCTTAAAAAATAAAAAAGACTCTAAAACAACTAAAGTAATAAAGACTCTAAGAGTAGTTAGTCCTTTAGTTGGAAAAATAAGACGACGATGCATCATTCGAAATTTTGTCCACCGGAACGAAAACTTGGAGAGGAGGTCGAGTGAGGAGGAATTCAAGGAAATTTAACTTCTCATATACATGAGCAAGTTCAATTTGTTAAAATCGACAACAAGCACACGAGGATCCATGATGCAACACAAAATCGGTTGATGGGGTAGGGCATCAAACCTAGGGTTTGGTGGTGGTGGGGTAATATGGTAGGAAATGTTTTCACAATGCCTTGTGAGATTTGGGAAGGTTGAAAGGTTATTGAGTTGAGGGGTGTTGAACGAATGTGGTGGTGGGGGAACATTTTCTTTTGCTCCGATGATGGGGTTAATGGTATAAGTCTCATTCCAATACTTGATTGGAGAGAAGGTAGGGTTTTTGGGTGGTTTGGAAGAAGACGGTTCATTATTCTTAATCCAAATAGGTCGAACCAAGATTTTCGGTTTCTTTGAAAGCTTGGATGAGGAAGCTTTGGGTGAGTGGGGTTGTGACAAACAAATGTCAAGGTTATGAATGGAGGAGTTAGGCATTGTGAAGGTGTGAGAATGAAATCTCAAGGTTGGAGATGTGTGAGAATGAATTCTCAAGGTTGGGAAGGTGTGAGAATGAAATCTCAAGGTTGGGGTATAAGTAGAATGTAATCAAGGTAAGAATCTGAATAGAAAATGTGAAGTGTCAAGGAATGTTTAGCCAAATTGAGTAAACAAGGAATCTTGACAGGGTATAGGGTTTTTAAATTTGTTTGACCAAAAACGAGTCAAAAGCTAGTTGCTGTCAGCGGTACCTTATAGGGATCGGCGGTTCCTTATCACTTAAGGAACCGCGCGACTTTAAGGAGCCGCATGCAGTGGACTTGAAACCAAGTTTTTCCAGGTTGTTTGAGAAAAACTAAGACTTTTTCAAAAAGTTGCAAATCTTGGAATTTTACCTCTATTAGCACTAAGTTATGCTAGGGTTGCATAAAAGCAACACATTCACAAAGAATGTCTTGACAAAGGGTGACAAGATATTTAGATATCATTTTGAACCAATTTTAGTCAAGTTTTTAGAGGTTGTGATAGATTTAGGTTTAATTTTAATTTCAAATTAAAGTTGATTAATGTGCACATAAGGATAGAAACACATAAAGACAAATCCATAGATCAACTTCATGAAACACTCATGAAGGAAGCAAATACAATGACAAATGAAAAGAATAACAACTAACTAATACAAAGCTAGCTTAACATTAAATCTAGATGAGTAGTCTTCTTTGGCTTGGTTTTGTTAAAAAAACACTTATTAAGAAAACTCATCATTCATCTCCTAGGAGGAGGCATAGAGAACAAGGTAAGCAAGAACTCTTGCAACCTCCTATGTAGTCCAAACATTTCCATCCTAAGGTTATGGATGATGTAGTGGTTGTAGAGGCAACATGGACAATTAGGACCATGAGTCTCTTGAAACCCATAGTAAGGATCACCCAAGAGGATGGAAAGTGGGACACCCAAAATTGGAGTGTTTGAGTGTGGTGGATGTGGAGGAGGCATGTTCTCCAAGGGTGATGTGGGTGAGTGTAGAGGCATGTTCTCCAAAGGAGAAATGGGTGAGTGTGGAGGTATGTTCTCCAAGGTTGGTGAAATGGGTGAGTTAAGTCACCAAGGTGTCATCAAAGTCATTCACAAAAGGAATGCTTTGGATTGGTTGGGGTTGTGTAGTCACATCCAAGGGTGCACTTGGAGTGAAGGGTGAAGAGAGCTCATTCATTCTTGAATGGAATGAAGAGGAGGTAGAACCAATAGAGTGGTTAGTACCATGGGTGGAGGTTGTCTTGCATGGTGCAAGGGGTGGTGAAGGTGATGAGGAAATGAGGATTGGAACCATTTTATTTTTGGGTGTGTGAAAGGGTGAGGAGTTAGGCTTGGGTACCTTAATCCTAATCTTAAGTGTTTTTAATAACTGGGCTTTTGACACCCCGTATAAAAATTAAAGTTCATGTTCTCGATATCTTCTCGAATTGATTTCCGGTTTAAAGTGCGACTCAGTTGTTCTTGGTGAAAACAATATCTTTGGTTTTGATAAAATAAATGTGCAAGACTTTAAAATAAAGGACGGGTAATTAAAACTAAAACTAGTTGAAACGTAAACGGTGCAATATTTAAAACTTTGAAATTAATGACAAGAAATTAAATGACGTAAAATTAAAACTTAACGAAAAGTAAATTTACAATCAAATAAAAATGCAAAACGAAATTAAAACAGACTAAAAACAAAACGAGTAAAGTGGCGGAAAAACAAACAAGCTTAATACTAAAACAAAACAAAACAATCAATCGGAATGAGTAAAAAGGGGACGATCGGAATACATTAAAACAAATCAAATCGGAATACAAAAAGGAAAGTCCAATCGGAATGTGGCAAACAACCCGTCGGAATACATGACAACCAAGCCAATCGGAAATTCGGAATGTATAGAAAATCATTCAATCGGAATGTGCAAACAAAAAGGACATAATCGGAATAATTAAGGCCTCCAATCGGAATGTTATAGACCCTAATCCGATCATGAAGATCGGAATAAAGGGGTGCTTGGTCGGAATGATGCGATCGGAAAGGGGTTTAGACCCTTTCCGATTTATATGGGATTCGAGATATAAGCCAAGCTATAAGCTATGATGAATAAGCTCCAACTAAAACTTGCACAAATCTAAAATGAAAAGGACAAAATAAGCACTAATACAACTTATCAACTTAAAATAAACAAACTTTAAAATCAAACTATAAAAAGATGAACTTTTAAGAAAACTTTATATCAAATAAGCATTAAGATGAAATAAAATCAAGGATGAACATGAATCAAAGATAAGCAAAATAAGAAAGGTAGAAGAAGATGATTAAAAATAAGAACTTGATTAAAAGAAAGGATTCCAAAATTAAAAGACTTACTTGAATTGAAGAAATTAAAAGTGAATAACAAGAAATTAAAATGCAAGAAAATAATTAACAAGAAATGAAAATGGTGGAAGAGTGGGTTGTCAAGCCACCAACAACATGAAATGAAATGGAATATTAGGGAGGAGCTTAGGAAGCTTCCTCCCTCTTTCTTCTTTTCCTTAATTACAAGCTTAAGTCCTTAATCTTCTTAATCTTCTTAAATCTTGGACTTTAATGGCTTTTGTCTCGGGATTTCTTTGAACTCGTCTTGTAATTCTTCAATAAATTAGACTTGAGTTCTTCGGCTTTTAGTTAAACTTCCGTCTTTTGACTTTTTCTTCGATAAATCTTCAGAATTGGTCTTGGACTTCCGTTCTTTTTGCACTCTTGATCTTTCGACCTCGTCTTTTGTCTTTTTCTTTGATAAAAGCCCGTGAAAGCCGTGTTTTCTCCATTTTTCACCTTTTCGTCCTAAATCACAACAAAAACACAAACCACGCATAATTCCAACATAAATGACATAAAATACACGTTTTGGCTCGGTTATTATTGTAATTAAGTGGTAAAAAGGATGGGTGTTTTCACACCTATCAAATCCCCTACACTTAACCATTGCAATGTCCTCATGCAATGCATTAGTTACAAAGCATGTTTACATTTTTCATCACAATTAATCCACGTTGGCCTTTATTAAAGAGATAGAAAACTATAAACATTCAAACTAAAGAAATCAAAAACATACCTTGGGTTTTGAAAATGTTATGAATGATTATCATCCTCAAGTTTTCACTTTCTCCAAACCAAGCTTAAAAACGAGATCATTGTTATTATAAGTTAGTAAACTAACACGAACTCATGTGGGCCAATTATTCACTTAGACTCCCTTATTCCTAGGTGTATCTCTTATATTTTATTATTGTCTTGAATGATCACGAGGATGCATTGTTTGACTTATTTCGATAGTTATTAAGTCTGAAAATAAAGTGAACGATTTAATCAATAGTTAGCTAAAGGACAAAATCTTTTAAAACTGCTTCTCGGGACCTCATAAAGTTCATATCTTGGCATAACTCGCTTCGCGATTTGAGACCTTTCTCGGACCGATATTTGGCAGCGACTTCATACTTCAAACCTTGAGAGACGTTCATGAAATTATGGTCTTCTCTTCATAATGGAATTTCTTCACTGGAATTTTGAGAGGTTCATACTTGGACCACGACTTCTTCATTTTTCTCCAATCTTTATTTTGGACTTTGATATACAACGATCCGCCTCCTTTTAGGACTTGGATCTATTTATCCTCATACCTTGTTAGGGCCTTTTTGGATAGATTTCTCCATGATCTTTTGGGGAGTTTTTGCTTTTCGTCGTGTGTCTCGATCCTTCATATTGATTTTCTATAAATGATACATCACTTGGGATCTTTAGCAACAAAATATAGCCCTCATGTCTTGTTAGGACCTTTTTGGACTCGCCAATCTTCGCATCCCGCTTCAATAAGTTATGCCTTGGCTATGAACTCTAATCCGTACCGAGCAAATTTTAAACGATCTTGGGCTAGAAGCTAAGTAACCTTTTAAATCGTACAACCTTATTTATTGCAGATAAATTTATTAACAAGAGAAGGGAGAATAGGCTTATAATTAACTCACATAAATTCACGAAAGAATACCAAACTTATAATTGACTCTATCATCTCTCGTTCTCCATAGTTTAAAATCTCAAGGAATGAGACTCATGGATGCTTAGCCTATTAAATCAAAGTTTTGGGTTTTCGAGTCATCTATAGGATCTTGCAAATTCTTGGACTTTTTCAAGTTTAGAAATCGCATTTTAAAGTTCCCTTGATAAACAACTCTCTAGGATCAATTATAGGAACTTGCGAAAAGTTATTGTTCTTAACCCGTGAGAGTTAAGACTTTCGCGTTTTATAGCTCCCTATATAAAAGCCTAGCAAAACTTGACTTAAACACGTTAAGGGTACTAGCTAGAGTAAACTAAGATAAGTAAACTTGGGTTCAGTCAAAAGATTCACAACGTTTGAAAAATAAAACCACTTTATTCAAAGTTTATTCTACTAAGGAAAGAAAATAACTATACAAAGGGAAAAACTAATAGGCCAAAATAGATCAAAAATTTTGAAAAATGTCAAAAAATTGATTTTCCGGTTAAAATGAGGACAAATACAAGGAAAAGGCCACTTAACTTCGATAGAAGCCCCCCCTACACTTAACATAAACATTATCCTCAATGTTTAAGCATGTGGGAGTAAACTCCCCTACACTTGGGACATTGTGCACTTTGTTTAAATCTTGCTAAGGAAAGGACAACTAAAGAGATTCCTATTTTAATATTGGAAAATATAAAATAGTGAATCAAAAGAGTTTAGGATAGAACCGGGAAGAAGGGAACACGTAATCACGGTTCGTCAAAAGTCATCAAGAGTGTTTCTTTGAAGCTCTAATCCCTGCACATGATAAGAAAGAAAGCAAGAAACACCACGGGGCTCCCCCTACACTTATGGTGAAAATAGATAGATAATTGGGTTGCCTCCCAAAAAGCGCTTGTTTTAGTTAACCGAGTCACGAGCCTGACTCGTCCCTGAATTAAATGGTCCATGAGGAAGTCTCGAATGTAATACCGGGATCAAAGACCTTGTCCTCGTTCCCGGTTGATATCAACAAAGGAGAGGTTGGGGGATAAGTCTTGAATGGGAGAAAGGTCCTTTCAACATACGAAAAGTATGTGAAATCAAGGTCCACAGGAGGTGGGGTGGGTAAAGTAAGCACATTGTCATCCCCCAAAGACAATGGATGCTGAGCAAGCGGCAAAGCCTTAATGGTATCAATCATAGCATAATCAATGTCACCTCCCGGGTCAAAGCACTCATCCTCCGTGATGGTCTCTAACGGAGTGGATGAAAGGTGCTCGGGAGGGGGACTTGGGACAATATCTTCCTGCAGCAAATTATCAAAAATAATGTCCCCCTCCGTGTCATAATCATCAATACCTGGAGGAATGGAGTGGATATCAATTTCTTCCAGCAATGGGTCATTATCTTCAACGGGAGGAATAGATGGAGGTAAAGACTTGGAAAGAGAAGGAGAAGTCAACTCTTCGATTTGAGCAATAAGAAGGTGCACTTTCCGTAATCTATCGCGAAGAAGCACGTCTTCCATCTCATCCACAAGATCAAGTTCATCGGTGAACTTCTCGTAAGCCGGAGAGAATAAATCGTCATCACCCGCATCTCCCGGTGGAGATTGAGAAACTTCAAAAGTGAAATTCTCATAGCAGAGAGAAGAATCGTCATCACTAGGATCGACCTCTTCCATAAGAGTAACGTCGTCCTCAGGCTCCATAGCAGGTAAGTCATAAACCTCATCATCCAATACCTTGTCGAGACCAACATCACTAAGCTCATTCAACGAATCTGGATCCTTAGATGCAGTAGGAACATCGAGAGTAGGAGCAACAACTTCAGAAGATTGGTTGAAAGTGTAGACATCATCGTCGTCATCATCATCATAATAGATGGGACGAGTCCAGTTAGGAGTGACGTAGTCGGCTAACTCTTCCTTGATAACCTCCACATCTTTAAGAAGCTCATGCAGCAACTTTTGTTGTTCATCGCCCCGAGTATGTTCAATTTCACCAATTCTATCACACGCTGTAATTAAACATTTTGGTGTAGAAAAGAAGGGAAAACGACTAAATTGGCTCAAAAAGGTGTCGGTGGTTTTCAAGGTTTCGTCCACATCAAGCAACGGTTGCCTTTCCTGATGCAAGTCAGCTCGGAGTTGAGCTAGACCTTCTAGAATATGGTTCAAAGAAGTGAGTTGTTGGTCAAGACTAATTTGCTGATAGGATTGATGATTGAGGGTGGGATGTGGGGGGCTCAAAGTGTTGAAAACCTGAATTATAGCATGGTTGTGGCTCATAGTAGTTCATCGGTTGAGAAGAATTAGAAACCTGATTTGGTTCATAATAATCCATTGGTGAAGAAAACTGAGGACACGGATGTTGCTCATAATAATTCATTGGTTGACAATAAGAAGTATCATGAGGACCCCCACAGTTGTTGCAAAACGGGTAAGGAGAAAGACTGGGTGCGTCTTGTGGATAGCTATTATCATTGTCATAATTGTACCCCGGTTCTTGCCCGTGACCATACGGGTATTGAACCGGGCACGAAACATGCCAATGAGAATCGCTTCCACAATAGATGCACGAGGGAACAGGAGGTGGGTTCAAAAAGGACGAATTAGTCGAGTTGCACAAAGGACAAAATCCGAATTGTGTGTTATCGATATCGTTTCCGCACCGCTCACATGTACACCATTGACAAGAGTCGTTCCCGTACAATCGTCTCCCACACTCGACGCAATGGACATAAAAATCTATAAAGAAAGATAGATAAGCAAGAAGAATATTTTTGGTGCAAAACTTTGAAAAAGAAAAGCTTTTTATGATTTTTCAAATGTTTTTGAATTTTTGAAAATTTTGACAAGAAAAAAATAACGTTCACGAGTGAACGGATCCCAAAAGCCAACGCGTCTCTCACAAAAAACAGTAGATCCTCACGAAAAGAGCCGGCAGCGGCGCCATTTTAATAACTGGGCTTTTGACACCCAGTATAAAAATTAAAGTTCATGTTCTCGATATCTTCTCGAATTGATTTCCGGTTTAAAGTGCGACTCAGTTGTTCTTGGTGAAAACAATATCTTTGGTTTTGATAAAATAAATGTGCAAGACTTTAAAATAAAGGACGGGTAATTAAAACTAAAACTAGTTAAAACGTAAACGGTGCAATATTTAAAACTTTGAAATTAAATGACAATAAATTAAATGACGTAAAATTAAAACTTAACAAAAAGTAAATTTACAATCAAATAAAAATGCAAAACGAAATTAAAACAGACTAAAAACAAAACGAGTAAAGTGGCGGAAAAACAAACAAGCTTAATACTAAAACAAAACAAAACAATCAATCGGAATGTTGTAATCGGAATGAGTAAAAAGGAGACGATCGGAATACATTAAAACAAATCAAATCGGAATACAAAAAGTAAAGTCCAATCGGAATGTGGCAAACAACCCGTCAGAATACATGACAACCAAGCCAATCGGAAATTCGGAATGTATAGAAAATCATTCAATCGGAATGTGCAAACAAAAAGGACATAATCGGAATAATTAAGGCCTCCAATCGGAATGTTATAAACCCTAATCCGATCATGAAGATCAGAATAAAGGGGTGCTTGGTCGGAATGATGCGATCGGAGAGGGGTTTAGACCCTTTCCGATTTATATGGGATTCGAGATATAAGCCAAGCTATAAGCTATGATGAATAAGCTCCAACTAAAACTTGCACGAATCTAAAATGAAAAGGACAAAATAAGCACTAATACAACTTATCAACTTAAAATAAACAAACTTTAAAATCAAACTATAAAAAGATGAACTTTTAAGAAAACTTTATATCAAATAAGCATTAAGATGAAATAAAATCAAGGATGAACATGAATCAAAGATAAGCAAAATAAGAAAGGTAGAAGAAGATGATTAAAAATAAGAACTTGATTAAAAGAAAGGATTCCAAAATTAAAAGACTTACTTGAATTGAAGAAATTAAAAGTGCATAACAAGAAATTAAAATGCAAGAAAATAATTAACAAGAAATGAAAATGGTGGAAGAGTGGGTTGTCAAGCCACCAACAACATGAAATGAAATGGAATATTAGGGAGGAGCTTAGGAAGCTTCCTCCCTCTTTCTTCTTTTCCTTAATTGTAAGCTTAAGTCCTTAATCTTCTTAATCTTCTTAAATCTTGGACTTTAATGGCTTTTGTCTCGGGATTTCTTTGAACTCGTCTTGTAATTCTTCAATAAATTAGACTTGAGTTCTTCGGCTTTTAGTTAAACTTCCGTCTTTTGACTTTTTCTTCGATAAATCTTCAGAATTGGTCTTGGACTTCCGTTCTTTTTGCACTCTTGATCTTTCGACCTCGTCTTTTGTCTTTTTCTTTGATAAAAGCCCGTGAAAGCAGTGTTTTCTCCACTTTTCACCCTTTCGTCCTAAATCACAACAAAAACACAAACCACGCATAATTCCGACATAAATGACATAAAATACACGTTTTGGCTCGGTTATTATTGTAATTAAGTGGTAAAAAGGATGGGTGTTTTCACACCTATCAGTTTTCCTTGGGGTGGAGGTTTTGGAAGTGTTTGAGGTTTTTGTAGAAACCATGGTTGACAAGGGTGGTTTAAGGGTTAGGGAAGGATGTTTTGATGTGTAAAGAACATGACTAACAAGGTGGGTTTAAATGGGTGAGGGGATGATCCAAACTAGTAATGGGTTAAAATCATTTTAGGTGAATAATGAATTTAGGTAACTTAGTTTAGGAAATGTGCAGGTTTTTGCAAAGAATCATGCAATATTTACACAGATTGAAGAAAATAGTGTAAAGCAAAAGATTCTGTCGGACACAGTGGCCGGCGGTTCCTTATCTAGGACCGGCGGTTCCTTATTGATAAGGAGTCGCTGGTCGATATGGAACCGCGACCAGAGGTGTTTCAAAATTTTCACATCCCAAATTTTGGTTAACCCATATTTTTATCAAAGGATTCACAAGCCAAAGTTAACTACTGAACAAAATCTAAGAAGCTAACTAACATATAGAATGCACAAAGCTATGTAAATCACAAACATGATGGCATAGACAACATTTAGGATTAAAATAAATAGCAATCCAAACATGTAGCATAAGTTAATACACATCCAAGATAATAAAAAAATTGTTCAACATTACATGTTTACCAACATGTATTCTTTGAGAAACTTCAAAGCCTTCACCTTCTCTTCTTGCCCAATCCCTTGATCATATTCCCCAAATACTTGAATCCCTTTCTTGACTCAATCCGGTGTTCATGCAAATCACCTTGGGTTCGAAGATTTTGACGGTAAAGTTCCTCTAAATTGAGATTATTAAGAACTTCACTAGAGGAATGATGAGGAGGGGAAACAATGTCATCTAAACCATCCACGAATGAGTTTGTGGAGTGATGAGAAGTACTCGAAGAATCAATGGGAGCACTTGTGCCAATGCCATCACCATCACTTGTTGGCATGTCCATGTCCTCATCATTGAACTCTTGTTGGTCGGATTTACGATCATATCTTGTCTTTCTCTTATATACCTCTTGAATAGGTAGCATGACCCGTTTGACCGGTTGAAACTGAGAAAGATCAAGATTTGGAAAATCACGACCAACCCTTCTAAAAAGGCGAGTGAGAAGCATTGCGTAAGGGAGGTTTATTTTAAGCTTGTGAATAGCATAATTGATCCGTTGAGCGATAAAATATGCCAAATTTTAATTGGTGTTGGTAAAGATGCAATATAACATACGCACTAAACACGCCGGAACATGATCCCAGTTTCCACCAATACAAAACACATTTTCCCTAAGGATATTGGTCCATTGGACCATATTATCATTAAGGTCGCTTAAGAGAACCTCATGACGTTTCACCGAACGTACCTTAGTATGAAGGCTTCTCTGAATGGGTCGATTACGCTTTTTGGAAACAATGTCAACAATGAAGTCAAGATCAATTTCCTCATGATCATTTGGAGGACAATTGTAGGATTCAAGGAGAGCACTAAGCTTCCATTTATCCGTGAAGCGACAAGTGCCTACAAATGAGACATCAAGAATTTGACCAAAAACTTCGAGAGAGTATTGAATGAGTTGATCTTTCAAGATGAACCTAACAAATATTCCATCGTTGTTTTCAATAACGGAGTATGTGCTAAAGAACTCCAATAGGAATCGAGGATAGATGTCTTCCTTAATGTTCAACAAACAATCAAATCCAATGTTTTCAAACATGGACTTGATGTAGACATAATCCTTGATATCCTTTTGGACAACTCTACCCTCATGAAAGCAACGAGATTGAAGGGAGGAAAAAGTATGGGCAAGGTGAGTTGAGTGACGAAAGTCGGAAAGGTTTGGCATATACTGTTTGGTGAGTTGATGATCCTTTTGGTATTGTGAAGGCATGATTAGTACCTAAGTAAACACAAGAAAATATTTCCAATCACTCATATGAAAAATAAAATCAAAATTCAAAAATATGAGAATATGTTATATCAATTTCTTGACATACAAAGGATTGAATCCATAACATTCTCATGTTCACAATGTGTCAATTCCATCATTAACCAAGAACATATGACCTATGTTGGATTAACAATGGACTAGAACATTGGTTTTTCAAAACAAGGTTTTTAGGTAAGCATTAACAATGCAACTACCTATTAGTTCATGGGTTCATCTCAATTCCATCTTTTAACCAAAATCATTTAGCCAAAATTCGGATTTGTTCTACAAGTGGGTTTTAGTGAAATCTTAATGAATGTGAACCTAAGGAATCATAGTAAAATAACCATGTCAACCCATATTCTTATTAAGGTTTTTATTTAATTTCAATTTTAAAAATCCCCAATTATGGAAGGATGAACCCTAGAACTAAATAGATGAAATTGAAAGAAAATACTTACAATTAATTGATGTTTGATGAAGGATGAGTGAAACCCACTGATAGGTGTGAAAACACCCATCCTTTTACCACTAATTTCTTGCTAAAACGAGACCAAAACGCGTATTTAACATCATTTGTTTGGAATTATGCGTGGTTTGTGTGTTTGTTGTGTTTTCAGAGCCAACCGGATAAATATTGAAGAAAACATGGGATTGCACGGGTTTTATCGAAGAAAAAGACAAAAAGAAGAAGTCTATAGTCCAAGAGATGCAAAAGATTTGAAGTCAATGGGCCTATTTGAAGATTTATCGAAGAAAAGGACCAAAGATGGAAGATTTATATATGTCGAAGAACTCAAGTCTATTAAACGAAGAAATTAAAAGACGAGTTGAATTTATTCATCGACAAATCCCGAATCAGAATCGAAAACGTCAACTTTACTGAAAAGACGAGAAGACAAAAAGAAAGGAGAAAATCTCACTCACCAACCAAGTCCAAGGCCTATAAATACCCTCCCCTTCACGTTTTTGGAGGCAGCTTTTATTTTTCTTTGTTCTTTCTTTCTTGTTTCGTAGGAAACCCACCAACACCCTTAAGGTGTTTGGTGATTTTTCATTGAATCCAATCCAAGTTCTTGTAAGTTTTAATCTTTCATTTTGTTTGTTAAACCTTAATCCTTAATACAAGTTTCCTTTTAATCTTGCTCTTCTTTTTCTTATTGATTCTTAAGTTTTAAGTTTTTATTGTGTTGATTTTGATCTTTAAAAACAAGTGGGTTTTGTGTTTTTGTTGATTTGGTTTGATGATTATCATTAGTAGATGATTAGTGGTTAGTTTGTTTTAATCTTTTGGTTAAAACTTGGTTATTTTAGTCAAATTCGTGTTTTGGGTTTTTCCCCTGTTCATCGTCTTCATCAGTTGCCCAGATTACGAATGAAGTGTTTTTGTTAATTATTCCGAACGAAGCCTTATATTTCGAACCAAGGATTTCATTTAGTATTACGAACGAAGTGTTTTTCAAATTTATTCCGGATGAAGCATTATTCCGAATAAACATATTATTCCGGATCAAGGGTATATTCCGGATAAAGAAATTATTCCGGATCAATTTGGTTATTCCGAGTCAACAACATATTCCGAACCAAGGTCTTTTTAGCTTTATTCCGAACCAAGTGATTATTCCGCATGAGTGTATTATTCCGAACCAAGCTTTTATTCCGCATTAGTGTATTATTCCGAACCAAGCTTCATATTCCGAATAAGTTGTTATTCCGCATGAACGATTATTCCGAACGAGCTTGTTATTCCGCATGAAGGATTTATTCTGAACCAAGGTATTCCGAGTGAGCAATTTTATTCCGAATAGACAAACATTCCGAACCAAGGTTTTCCAAGTTATTCCGGATGAGCTAATTATTCCGGATAAACACTTTTATTTCGAATCAAGAGATTTATTCCGAATGAATGATTTCTGTTTTTATTAAGTTTTTGAAATTAAGATTTTAAGTTAAGTTTTTAAAGTTTGTTTTCATTTATTGTTTAATTTTAATTTCCACTTTATTGTTTTAATTTGATTTTAATTTGATTGAGTTACTTTTTAGTTAATTGTTTCTAACGTATTTTTATCCTTTTGCTCGTTTTACCCTTTTTAGTAGAATAGAAATACAAACCCTTTTTTACTCTCCACCAAGAACAATTGAGTCGCACTTTTAATCGGATCAATTCGAAAAGATCGGATTCTACGAACTTTCATACGAGATTAAAAACCTTGTATTACCCACAACTTGGAATCAATTAATTTGAGTGATTGAAGGTTTTTGAAGCTTCAACAATGGTGGAAAAAATGAAAAACGTCGGCTGTGTGTTTTTGGGAGAGAGAAGGTTTGGTTTGAAAGAGGTTATTTTATTAAAACTGGCGCTCTGACAAACTTTACTGCCCGCGGTTCCTTATCGATAGAGAACTGCGGGTTTGAACAGCCAAAGATAAAGAACCGCCTACAGAGGCTGGTTTTTATCAATGAAAAACGCCAAATTTTAAAAACCAAGTTTTTCTAAAATACTTAAAATTATATCATGAACCTTTTAGAATAACATTGGATAATCATAACACTAGGCAATATGCTTTAATGAAGGATTACGAGTTGAATCGAGATCGAAAAGAACCGAAATGGACAAACGACTACTCGTAGCAAAACAACAAAGTGGAGAGAAATCAAGGGAAGTGAATCAAGACTAAGATCAATGCTCAAGGGATTAATGACAATCTTCAAATAGTGGTAACAAAGAGCTTGTGTCATATATAGTGGTTTAAGACGTGCCTTTCCGGCGAAGTGTTAAACAACTTTGGTAATGAATAAACACAAAGCAAATATTGATGCGTAGACTAAGATCACTTTCAATAATAGCCTTAATCTAGACCAAAGTATGATCAAGGTATTGATTCACTTTCTCTCCCACAAAGGGCCTACTAACCGTATGGGTGCAAACCATGGAAATCATGCTTGATACTTTAAGCTACTAGTAACTCACTCTACATCACCATAGTGAGTCAAGTATCCAAGCAATGAAAGTTTGAGAGGATAAAAGAAAAGAATCACAAACCACAAACAAATGTCAAGGCAAGGATGCCAAGAACAAGCACATAGTCAAGTAATGATCAAAAGAATGATCAAAGGGCGTGTGGAAGAACGAAAGCGTACCTTGGCCACAAAGAGCAATCCATCAAGGAACCAATGCTATGCCCAACAATGACTATGATGAGTACTAAGTCTTCAAGGACCAGAATCATTCCCAATCATCTTGGTATCATCATTCAAGGATGTTAAAGATCAATAAAGATGAGTCTTCTACAAGTGCAAGTAACTCAATCCACAACCAATTAAGTGATTGATCTTCATGAGTACCTACACAAAGCAAGATGCAAACTAGTAGATACATTTCAAGAGTAGATCTAAAATGCATAAAGACTACTAATCTTAAGAGGGATGCAATATTACCAATTAAAAGATCTATTTTTCAAGAACAAAATAGTTTTGACCAAAGAGAAACTTTAGTACAACTTGACCTTCTAATTTTAGGAGACAATGGATCGATCCAAGTTTTAAAGTACAATATACTTCAAAGACCTTGAGTGACCATCGCTCTGATACCAATTGTAGAAACTAGAAGGGGGGGGGGGGGGTTGAATAGTTTCTCTTAGATTGGCAACCAAATTAAAATTACTTTCAATTTGGTTTGTATCAAAACTACATTTTGCTTGAAGCTAAGTTGCATAATGATTAGGTTCAATTCAAATGCACTAGTAAAGATAATAGGTAAGTGTAATGATAATGAAATAAGTAAAGAGTAAGGAAGGAGACAACCTAGTGGGAAGACACCAAGATTTATAGTGGTTCGACAACGAGGCTCTATCCTCGTTTCTACTCCACTCCTCGAGTACACCTACACGAGATTTCCACTATATCCACAAGCTCCCTTCTTGGCGGAGAAAACCTTACATCGCCGCTTACATTATTTTTCGACACTAAGCTAAATGTCGAGACCTAATCTTTAGCTAAGACCAATCTACACAACGTTGCCTACTTCACAATTTAACAACACAAGGCTAGATGTCGAGTTCTAATCTCAAGGTAGAACCAATCTTTACCACGTTGCCTACTTCACCATTTTACGACACAAGGCTAGATGTCTAGTTCTAATCCAAAGCTAGAACCAATCTTCATGACTCTTCACTTTGAAGCTAAGTGAGAACTTCACACAACACAACTACTAATCACTTTCAAGTTAAGTGAGAACTTACTAGACACAACCACATCACTTTATAGTTTAGTGAGAACTTCTAATCAATCTATTACAACTCAACTAAACATATCCAAGTACACACATGTAGCTTGGATCTACACAACATAAATCCAAGCAAACACATATGCACTGGATGTACATAACAAATCCAAGTATTCACAAATAACTTGGATGAACACAACTAGTCCAAGTATTCATAAATACAATGGATTAACATAAAACAAAAAGGGTATCATGATGAATATGACTAGCTCATGGATTCACCTTTATCACAACACTAGTGAGTGAGTGATCTTCTCTTTGGACAAGGTAAAGGAGGGGATCAAGAGGATAATCATATGTAAACATCCTTAACACTTTAAGTGATCATTTACTAATGATTATGCTATAGAAAAAAGAAAGGGGGCTGAGAAAAACGTCCAAGAGGCTTGTTGGAAAATGATATTTGATCCACTATTTAAAGGAGACAAAGTATAACGGCTATCTGGGCGCGGTACCTTATCTAGCCCGGCGGTTCCTTATCGCTAGGGAACCGCCTAGCTACTTAAGGTTCCGCCCGTAGAGTATGCTCCGTTTTTTGTCTGTTAGTGTGGTAGGAATATCTGAGGTATTTTAATCCTTCAAAGGATATTCTAATAGCATATGGAATATGTTATTTTCAAATTTACATTTTCTATTTTAATAAAACATTTTCTAAAAAAGAAAGTTTATTAAAAAGTCTTTTGTCATATTAACAAAAGTGAGTTTTAAGGATAATCATTTGATGATCACTAAGTATGATTAAGAAAGGTTAGTGATATGATTATTACCTTGATGATAGTGTTAGTTAAATAATTCGTTTTATGTTTTACACTAAATGTGTTGTATAGTTTGTTGTGATCAAAACTAAGAAAGATTAGTTAACACTAATAATGTTTTTAGGCATTACTTGCATTAACAATGCTCAAGCCCGAACTCTAGATATTATATGTATTCGGTTAAAAATATTTTGTGTGATACGATTCATTCTATATTTATTCTTAACCAAATACATAAAAATGTCTAAAGCTTGGGTTTGAGCAAGTATAAATAGTATAAACTTAGGGGTGTTTGGTTAAGCTTATGAGTTGGCCTTAGACTTATATTATATAAGCCATTTATAGCTTATATATCATAAGCTTATAAGCCCACACTTAGTGTTTGGGTTAGGTTATATTTAATAAGTTTATAAGCTCAAATATTGGCTTAGCTTATGTTGTTAAATTATCAAAATAGACATCAACATGTACTTAACATAATCTATACTATATATAAAAAGAATTAGTATCTTTCTCCTCATTAAATGCTCAATTTTTAAGAGGTATAATCATCCAAGCACAATTGACAAGATATTAATGCATAAAGAAAATAATATTTAAGTAATACAAGAAACTAATGCATATGTACAACTTGCACAAGTATACTACATAAGAATAATTAAAACTCATAATTAAAATAATTAATATACCTTATTACCTAAATGTACAATTATTATTACACACTTTACAATAATGAAAAGCTTATATACGTATTAAATCATAATTAGTATAATTAATACACATATTTAATATGCTTCATTACATAAATGTGCATAGTTACACAATTTACAACAACATGATGTACAATCCAAACTTTTCCTAAAAAAGCAATTAATGATAACATAAATACAACCCAATCCCTTCTATTACAACATAAAGAACATAATGTACAACTCAATCACCAGCTTTTTCTTTTCCAAACAATGTTCACATAACTATCATAGATTGACAACAATAAGTTAGATATGTTTCACCTCTAAAATATGATAAATACATAGATCTATAAACAAAACCTAAAAAGTGGCGGCAACACCAAGATTCTGTGACATATCGGCAGAGTCGGCGACGCGAACACCAATCTATATGAAAAACCTTATTAACATGAGAAATATATACGATCGTTTTTTAACACACTTAAAAACTCATACTTTTAAAATACCTCATATCAATAAGTAATTTACGATTGTTGTGGTCCTTGTGATGTGGTTTTCTGAAAAGACAATGATAGATTTTTCTGGGACGTGACGACTGTTAAAAACGAATAACCAAAGAACATTTGTTCGCCAGAAAATTTTTGTCACAGGGTACCCGCCGCCGCATCGCGCGGGTACCCTGCTAGTAATTTATAAAAGATTTATCACTTTTTCTATAATTAGAAGTCTTAAAATATTAAGCCTTTAACATTTCTTTATTGGGAAAGCTATATACAAACTTGTAACAACATCTAATAAAAACTTGTAACATATACAAAACTTGTAACATCTTATTAAAAGATTTGTAACATCCGATTTATAAAACATGATTATCTTTGACCAAATTTCAAAACTTGACCTAACTCTTGCTATTTAAATTTAGACACCATTAGATCTAACCTACCTACACACAACCCTTACTTCCAGACACACACATGCTAATGTTCTCCTTGTTGCCACCGGCCCGTTGATGCCACCATTATGGTGTGTGACGATGGGATGAGTGTGTGACAATGACGAGCATAGTGTGTGATATCGATCAATTTGTTGGTGTGTCTGAGATTTAGTGGTGTTTTAACTGATCGAATAATATTTGTTCGCTGTAAAATATGGTTAAGGATACCCGCCGCCGCATTGCGCGGGTATCCTGCTAGTGCATATGATAAAAGGTAAAATGATTCAACTTTTTTTAACTCAAATAAGTCATTAATTTTTTTAACACAAATATGAAATTCCCCTTATTTATTGTTGGCACTACTCAGATAAAAAAAAGTGATATGACATGCTTTTGGTACCGTACGATATGTACTTGAAGAAATCTACACCTTATAAATTCATGATACTTATCCACTTCTATCATGTAGGCCTTCAATTTCACACGTTTGCTAAAAAATTCAAAGGATAAGTACAACCTTGGATAGTGACATGACTATATATGTCTTTCAACAAACTTTCCTTCAATTTGGGAACTCCAAAATCTCTTCCTTTATGACGCCATAGTGCTTAACAAAAGCAGCGAGTCACATGTGCAGTGTTCATCAACATTTAACCCTATTTAATCCCTCAATTCTTTTGGCTGCTTTGTGATTAACATAAGCATCAAACTTTATATACGCATGGCTAACAATCAGGCACTCCCATTCCACTTTCTTTCCACTATGGATATGAAACAACTTAAACGTGAAACAACTTGAAGAACTGGAAGTGGGATGATGTCATTGTTATCGAAGATTCAGATGACGAGGAAGTTGCCGAATAAGTTGTTCATGAAGGACAAATGCAACATTCAATGTTGATGCTGAAATTGTTGGTGATCATTATGAAGATGATGAAGACATTTAGGATAGTTTTAGTAATTTTTTTGCATTGTTTCCATCTCAGTGTGTTTACATTTATGTTTGTAGGTTTCTTTAATAAAAGATTAATTGCTTATTAATCAAAATATGCTTCTTTTTCACAAGTACTGTAGTTTATGCAAAGTTCCTTAATTTGCATTGTTTTTTTGTTAGCAATTGAAATGTATGACGCTTTCATTATTTGTTCATCATAGTCGTCTCTTTGTTGTATCAATCTCAGACTTATATTCTTGGCAAGTAGTTACTCAGTTTAATGAACCTCAAATCCATATAAATGAACATGTAAATATGTTGCTTTGACATTCCTGGGTGAAAACCCCTCATTACTAATATATGAGATCAAGACACAAGAACTTAAAGAAGATTATATTAAACATTACTTGGGGTGAAAACCCCTCATTACTCATTAGCATATATAAACATATGTTGCATTCGTTAAGTGGAAAGTAACACTAGACATTGTTGTATGCAACACAATTTGCATTGTAAATAGACTTTAATATTATCAGTAACTCAATTTTTTTTTTGACACACTTGCTTCTCAATTTTATGGTTTTCACTATGCTTTTGCCATTTTATCAGTATGATGTTAAAGTAATAGACTATAATCCATTGTTTTATATCATATTATTGCCCATTTTATATCATACTCAAAAAAATTGGAAAATGTTGGATACTTAAAATATTGGTTCATATTATGCGAATTGTTTAATACAATTAAAATTGAGGATAATTACAGAAATAATTGTCACACATAAACTAACTGCAGATACCATGGGTACTTTACTTTTGAAGTTATTTTATATTCCACTTATCTTGCAACCAAAAGTACATTTAACAAACTTCCATAAACTATTGGTTACTTTTTGCACCATTTTGATCAGTCTCTATCATTAGCTTAGTCACATTGCCTTATTCACAAAACTTCTTTTTTTTACCTGTTTGGTGAGGTTGATCTTTCACATTTACTAATACATTTTGTAGTCATAATATATAGTTTATGTAGCTTAATGTTAAACTATTTTGATCTTTATTTTTTACTTTCTAGTTATTAAAACTTGGAGGAAACACCAATGCATCCTTCATACATAATTTCTCATTTAATATTTAGTTTATCTTGAAAGGTTAGTCTCTTTATTCTTTAATATATTTTGGTTATTTCACTTGCAACATATCAGTTATCTAATGTTTACACACACACACACACTTATATTATACTTACAGATGATGAGTTGTAGTGACAACCTGTGAGGATTTGGTTCAAAATTTGAAACCTTTACCTGTTAGTGAAAGCTTGAATGTGTTCACCCCCTATGCCATTATTCAAATTCCACACAATTATAATCTGTTTATACATAGTTTTATATGTTACCGCTTGAATTATATAATATGAATTGTAGATAATCATTAGAATGAACCGATCAAACGAAAACCAAGATCCAAATAGAAGTACGTTGGATAATTCAAATGTATTGCCAAGCAGCATTCCTCTATTACCTTCAACCAACGTTATCGATCCAACATTCTATCACCTACTACAAAAGGCCTGATGGTTGAGTTTTTACACACCTTTAGGAAAAGGATGTAAATAAGGCAAGTATTAACAAGTGACTTAGGAAAATCACAAGTTATGACCCAAAGTGGGGATCGTTCTCAAGGAGGCTTGGTGTGTGTGTAATGAAATGATTAATTATGTGATTATATGATTATGAGAAAGAAAATAGAAATGGGATAAGAAGAGAATGACGGTTACGATGACGGATTACACTAAGACGAAAAAGGTCGTACACGTAAAACCGTAAAAGCACCAAAATTAAAATTTTACTCTAAAAATTCCTAAAAAATTGTAATAAATCCTAAATAAAATATTAAGAGTTTACAAAAAATCAAAAATTACCCAAACCTTTTATTTAATTAAATAATGATTTTTTAATGCTAATTAAAGCCCTAAAAATCAATTTAATTAATAAAAAGCCCAAAATGAGATTTATCACTTTGTAAACCTCTAAAATACCCTAACTAAATTTAAAACTATTTTTGAAAATTTTAAAATTAATTAAAACTATTTAAAAAAATTAAAAACTATAAAAACTTAAAATAATTCTAGAAAATAATTAAAAGACCCTAAAAATATTTGGAAAGTTGTAAAATTCCTAATTAAGTGTCTAGAGTCTAGGAAAAATAAAAAAACTTAGAAAATCAGACTTTTAATTTTTAATAATAAAATAATATTAAAACATTAATAAAAATTCAAAAATCCTAATAAATTCTAAAAAGTTGCAAACTAGCTAATTTTAACCTAAATAACACAGAAATGAAGTTGAAATTACAAAAATACCCCTAAGGGGCCTCCAAATGGCAAAAAGTCCAAACAGTCACCTTAATGGGCCAAAATAAGCCCAACAAGAAAAATGTTGTTCAAATTAGCCCACAAACCACTACTTGACTCAAAATTTGATTCTGAACAACTTTTTCCAAAGGCCCAAGAGCTGAAAATGTGTTATAAGCTAGCTTATACCAAACAGCTTATTCTTAATGGGCTTTTTGGCCCATTAAGCCATAAGTTGATGCCATAAGCTGAAATTAAACACACAAGCTTCTTTTGAGCTGACTAAGACTTCTGTAAAAAGAAATTTGAAATAAGCCAAAGGAATAAGCCTGAAAATGCAAAAAGCAATCTATAGAAAATGACAAAATAGTCGTTTTTGAGTTCTATGCTATCCCAAGAGCTGATTCAAATTGCAAAAGCTTTTAAATGACTTAACTAAGCTTAATCAACAAAAAGTTTTCAAATAAGTTGACTCAATAAGCTAGAAAAAGCGAATAAGCACTTATGAAAAAGTCAAATAAGTTGGTTTTCTAGCAAAAAGTCAAAGCCAAAGTCTAATAAGCTCTAGTTCAATCAAATGGGTCAAATAATGAAGATCTATTACAAAAAATAAGTTGTTGCAGGTCTGGATAAGCCAAAATGGCTTATTGATTAGCTGAATGCAAAATTGTACTAGTAGGGGCTAGTTTTGGGTGTTGAGCAGTGGAAACTTTTTCCACTGCTTGACTTGTTGACTTTTTTGTCTTTAGTGACTTTTTTGGAGATTCATGTTACACAAAGGCACCCAATTGATCAGTGGATCAAGAGGAGTCAAACACAACAAAGAAATCACAATCAACAAAAGCCAAATGATATAGTTAATTCAATCAATCACCAGATCTGACACAGACATGAACACATAAGCAGTTGAGGTTCAATAAGCACTTATAGCACAATTCAGCCAGCCAAACTTAACCAAATGCATACACAAGCAATATTAAACTTAAATAAGCAAGTCTAAACAGGTTTCATGCACTGATTCAAAGTTTTAAGCAAGATTCAAGCACTTAAAGTTACTGATGAACACAAGAACATGCAATTTTATACTTTGCTGATGCAGTTGACCAACAAGCCAGATTCAAACCTCCAAATCTATCAAACATGTTATAATAACTTTGTTTAAACCACTTTTAGCCCTAAGCATGCATACACCCTAAGTATTCCCAAGATCCTAGGTCAAAACAGTCCAGAACAAAGATTTTATAGCAGATTGTTTAATATGGTGTTTCGAAGTTGAAAACTTGCAGCAAAATGCACTCAAACAAGCATATAGCAGATAACAAGCAAATACACAAACTTCTAAAAACACAATACCAAGTTATGATCCAAGACAGGTAATCCCAAACACCCTTTTAACTTTTCAAATCAAGATTTTCAAAGCAAAAATGCATTCCAAGGTTATCCAAGCCCAAATCAACACAATAATAGTTAAGATAAGCAGATTCAAGGAAGATTGAGCCACAAAATTCACAAGAACACAAGTCACACACAAATATCACCAAAAATCAAGATTTAATCAGATTTTAGGATTAAGTATGCAAACCTCATGGATCTACATCCACACCCACGAATTTTGAGCTTATGTACTAGCAAGAACAAGTACAAGCTTCCACAACAAAGCCTGCTAAGATTCAACAAGGTTAGAAGCAAAATAGTAAAATCAGAAAAGTGAAAAGCCTTGATTAATGCAACTCTTGTCCTCCACACTTGATTATCCCCAAGTTATAAGCTTTAACACACCTTGATAACACAATATCATGATGCTATGATCAGCCCTATAGCCCAAGAATTCCAAGATAGACCAAGAACTTAGCAAAATATCAAGCTTGAAGGAAAATGTGCAAACTTTTGCACACTCCTTGAAAACAGGTTTTGAGATTCAAGATTATCAAACTAAGAACAATAATAAGCAGATATAAAGAATGGCACTTGAGCTTTCTTCAACATTTCAAACACATTTCATTAATACTAAAAATGGATTTACAGAAAAGTGAACCATGGAAAATTCAAGAGCAAGCTAAAATGTAATGAACTAAGGCCTTTATATAGGCATACAATGAACTATTGATGCTAAGAAAAACGTAAAACCCTAGTTGTAGAAGTCCCAAAATGCCCTTGTAGCTTTTTGAACTCTTGAGGATCATGTGACTGATTTTGGAGTCTTGTGGTAGCTGGCATGTGAAAACTTGATCAAATGGTGTGAAATAAGCTTAGGATGTAAGCTGAATCCTTGGACGTTGGATGACTGTCCAAAATTTGGCAGTTAGCTCAAAGGTGTAGCAGGGGAATCTCATGTGGGACTGAGGAGTGATGTGGCATGAGTTTTTGGTGTTGGGTTATGATTAAGACATGCTTAATCACTAATCTGGAGGTTTTCATGGCCTAATTACAACACAATTAAAAATACCCAATTGTGTTCTTGGAGTGAATAGTGCCTTGTTTAATCCGTTTTTAGTTTGGATTAAGTTCAAATACTTGTTAATGGTGCCAAGATTAGTTTAATATAAACCGGGTTAAGTGGGGTGTGACATGGATGAATGGTGTAATGTGATTGGTGGAGAGTGTGAGTGGGACAGGTGTCACCCACTCACTGGTCTAGGTAACAATCTTGTCTAGCCAGCTTAAACCCTCATATTCTTCTTTCTTTGCTACTATGTAAATAAACACCCAAAAACCGGATTCCTTTGTATTTCAAGTTTCACTTTCCACACTTTTGCCCCAAATACTTTTCCAAATTATTTTCAGGGGTATTTCTTGCCATTTTGTGATTCTTGAAGGACTGATTTGGCATTTTCTTGATTGATAATGGTCTTGACTTGTATGATTGACCTTTTGGAGGACTAAAATTACCAAGTCATGATTAATGAGGGATCATTTTTGCCATTTCTTCAAAGTGAAGGGTCCTTTTGGTAATTTTGATATTTTCAAAGGACCAAAATTGTAACTTGGAGTCCTTCTTGGTATGTTTGACTCTGAGGATGATAAATATTGACATTTTAGTTTTGATGAGGGACTGAAATTGCCAATTCTTCAAAGTGGAAGGCCCTTTTTGCAATTTTGACAAACTTTAGGGACCAATCTTGTAATTATGAAGATACAAGGGTATAAAGTGTCAATTCTTCCATATTGGAGGACCCTTCTTCATAAATATTCAAGTCTTCAAGGGTTTTCTTGGGAAAATTCTTCATTAGGGCTTGGTTCAATGTGCGGCTTCGTTTCCCGTGTTCGTTTTTGCATGATTCTTGTGATCTTTTGTCATTTTCTCAATATCCGTACCTAAAATACACAATCAACAAACACAAGCATATATATATGGGTATTTTGATGATATTTAATGCATTTTAAGCCCTTTTTGGACGATGAGACTATGTATAAAAGCAATCTCATCACTCCCCCATACTAAACCATTGCCGTGCCCTCACGCAATGCTAGAATAAAGTATCGTAGCACCTCCAAAATTCATTTATATTCATTTTATTGAAGGATAAACTAGCTACACTACTACTATTACTACTACTTGCGTTTTTAGACATAATGTATGATTTTCATCGCAAAATGGGACGTTTAGGTTCATAGAATAAGAACACGTGAATGCTTCCTTAGGAATAATTTCATCGTCCTCGATTTTTACCCCAATTCCATGCTAACCGTGCAACGAGATCATTGTCATTATAAGTTAGTAATGCTAACACTACTCATATGCCCTAATCACGTACTTATCCTCCCAATTTCCTAAGTTGTATCTCTTATATTTTATTTTGTCTTGAATGTTTCACGAGGATACATTGTTTGACTTATGCGATAATAGAGATTTAGGTCTAAAAATAGAGTCCTAACGGTGTAACCAAGACCATCAAACCAATAACCCCTCCTAATAGACAACGATGTCAAAAAATTAAGTCAACAAGAAGGGTCGATAAACACGGTTTTATAACGGTTTTGAACATGAGACTTATTACCAAGACTTTTATACGCCCCCTAACGGAAGGGCCTTATTATATTTGGTTTACCTCCATCTTTTATTCAACTTCGCCATGAAGCTATTATTATGACTTCGATCTTGCCTTGCCTTTTATTATCCACCTCATCGGTAGTTTTATTAGCCAAAGACGTATATCCTCACGCTAAGGCAAACTTTGGATCTTTAAAGCTTCAAAGATTAAGGCTTGATTCACTTTCAATTTTGCATAGATTTTTCGGCCTTGTGGGGCTTCAAATTGTTTGCTTGATTTAGGTGAGCATTTGAAACCTTATTATTGGGTGAAGCTTTCGATTATTCGGGTGCCAATACTTCAAAACCGTGACGCTGACGATACCTTAATGTCTTCCCAATTTAATTACACGGAAGCTACTAGAAAAGACTGGAAACCCAACAATCCCAACTAAACCGCTAAGTCAATATTTATTAAGCAAAAAATATTTACATGCGAAGGGAGAATAAGCAAACAACGAGAACACATGAGTTTTTGAAAGAATACGAGTACTCTACGTTTAGCATAATAACTTATAATTAACCCTATGATTTCTCGTCCTCATTTAAGAGACTTATCCTAATGTGAAGTTAAGGAATCAATGCTAAGTGCTCAACACGCACGGTCGAGTCAAAAATTACTCTTATTCTCGCCATCGAAAAACCTACATTCGTGTCTTCAAACACTTATAAAACATGAGAAAAAATTTAAAATTTGGCCATTTTTAGCCTTATTTTGCAACAAAACGATAAACAAAAAGATAAACTTTGGAAAGCGTGAAGGTTTGGCAAGGCAAGTATCTATTCACCCCCATACTAAAGTTAAACATTGTCCTCAATGTTTCGAGTCTAGGGGTGCAAACACCCCCATCTAGAGACGTAGTCGAATGCCTAATCTAGCATGGAAAGGGTGTAACCGTTAAATTTAAAGCCGTTTATGAAGTGTGCTATAAACCTAAGGTTAGAACATCAAAGGATATATCATGGATATTGAGAAAGTCTTCAAAGAAAACGATCGAGTGCTCCTATAAAACGAACACGAGAGGCTCCAATCGTGAAGATCATGATCATCTAAAATTCACATACAACCACGGAACAAAGGTTGGAAGGGCACAAATCCCCACACGTTACTACATTAGAAAGCGATAATATGTACATAGGATAAGCATGGGACTCCCCCACGAGGCACCTCATTTTTTATTACCGAGTCATGAGCTCGACTCGATCTCCTCAATACTAATTATCATTGGGGAAGGTGATTTGGTCGAGGTAGTTCAAGGATGGAACTTCCCCGCCAAAGTAGTGCTTCAACCTATGTCCAGTCACCTTGAAATTAGGGCCATCATTTTGAGCTAGCTCGATGATCCCATAAGGAAATACTTGAGTCACGGTGAATAAACCAGACCAACGGGATTTCTACTTACTGGAAAAGATTTTTAAACGAGAATTAAAAAGCAAAACTTGATCCCCAATGTTAAAAACCCGGTTTTTAATTTTAGAATCATGCAACTTTTTAGTCTTTTCTTTATAAATCAATGAATTTTCATAAGCAATATCCCTTAATTCATCCAATTCATTTAGTTTCATTTTCTGGTGTTTTCCCGCGGTCTCCATGTCATCATTACAATGCTTTAGGGCCCAATAAGCCTTGTGTTCCAATTCAATTGGCAAGTGATAATATTTTCCCATACACAAGCTTATAGAGAGTGCACCTAATGGGCGTCTTATGAGCGGTCCTAAAGGCCCATAAAGCATCGTCCAACTTATCCGACCAAGATTATCGGTTTTCCCCAACGGATCTCTCCAAGATCCTCTTCAACGCTCGGTTTGAAACCTCGACTTGCCCACTCGTTTGTGGGTGATAAGCCGTAGAAAGCCGATGTGTAACCCCATACTTCCTTAGGACCCTTTCGAATTGGTCATTACAAAAATGGGTTCCACGATCGCTTATGATCGCACGAGGGGTTCCAAACTGAGAAAACAAGCTTTTCAAAAACTTGACTACCACACGAGCATCATTGGTGGGCAAAGCCTTAGCTTCCACCCACTTAGATAGGTAGTCAACCGCGACAAGGATGTACTTATTACCACGAGATGATGGGAACGAACCCATAAATTCGAGGCCCCAAACGTCAAAGATCTCACACACTTGGATGATATTTTGTGGCTTTTCATCTTTTTATGAGGCTTTTCCTTGTCGTTGGCATGAGTCACACGACTTCACAAGTTCATGTGCATCTCGGTAAATAGTAGGCCAAAAGAAACCAGCATCAAACACCTTCTTAGCCGTGAGATTAGCACCATGGTGACAACCCGTGGGTCCCTCATGAAAAGCTCTAAGGTTGTTAGAAGCTTCGGTACCAAAGACACAACGCCGGATGATTTGATCCGCACAAGTTCGAAACAAGTAAGGGTCGTTCCAAAAGTAGAACTTGACGTCACGAAAGAATTTTCGTTTTTCTTGAGTCGTCATACCCTTGATGATGAAGTTGCCCGCATGGTAATTTGCGATGTCCGCAAACCATGGGGTGGAAGAATCAAGCTTAGAATTCACTACACCAAGTGTCTCGAGCGGAAATGTTTCAGTGATTTCCTTAGGCTCGTAAACACTTTGGTGAGGATCTTCCAAACGAGAAACATGATCGGCCGCTAGATTCTCGACTCCTTTTTTGTCAACAATTTTGTGATCAAATTCTTGAAGGAGGAGAATCCAACGAAGTAATCTCGGCTTTGCATCTTGTTTAGCCATAAGATTCTTGATATCCGAATGATCCGTATACACTATGCATTTCGTCAAGACGAGATAAGGTCGAAATTTCTCAAATGCATACACCACGGCAAGGAACTCCTTCTCCGTTGTAGTGTATTTTAGTTGAGCCTCGGTCATCGTCTTGCTAGCATAGTGAATAGGCAAGAAGTGCTTTTCATGACGTTGCCCCAATACGGCCCCAATAGCGTAGTCACTAGCATCACACATGAGCTCAAAGGGGAGGTTCCAATTGGGAGCAACAAGAATGGGAGCTTCGGTAAGTTTCCTTTTAAGGATTTCAAAGGCTCGTACACAATCTTCGTCAAAGACAAAACGTGCCTATTTTTCAAGAAGATGTGTAATAGGTCGAGAGATCTTTGAAAAATCCTTGATGAATCGACGATAAAAGCCCGCATGGCCTAGGAAACTCCTAACTCCCTTAACGGTTTTGGGATGAGGTAATTTGGCGATGACGTCTACCTTAGCTTGATCTACCTCAATCCCCGCTTTCGAGACCTTATGCCCTAAGACGATTCCACTTTTAACCATAAAATGACATTTTTCCCAATTAAGCATAAGGTTGGTTTCCTCACAACGTTTTAACATTATCTCAAGATTCGACAAACACGAAGTGAACGAATTAGCAAACACGGAAAAGTCATCCATGAAGACTTCTATCGTCTTCTCGATCATATCATGAAAAATAGCCATCATGCACCTTTGAAAGGTTCCCGGTGCATTACAAAGTCCGAATGGCATTCTACGATAGGCAAACGTTCCATATGGACACGTAAACGTAGTTTTTTCTTGATCACGAGGATCGATGGGGATTTGGAAGTAACCGGAAAAACCATATAGAAAGCAATAAAAATCGTTTCCCGCAAGACGCTCCGACATTTGGTCCATGAAAGGCAAGGGAAAATGGTCTTTTCGAGTGGCTTTATTCAACTTACGATAGTCAATGCACACTCTCCATCCGGTCACGAGTCTAATGGGAATTAACTCGTTGGCATCGTTTGGCACAACGGTCATTCCTCCCATCTTAGGGACACAATGAATAGGACTCACCCAAGGGCTATCGGAAATAGGGTAAATCATTCCCGCGTCAAGGAGTCTGAGGACTTCTTTTTTAATGACGTCGTGAATTTTGGGGTTCACCCTCCTTTGACATTGGATTGCGGGCTTGTAATCCTCCATTAAGATTTTGTGGGTACAAAATTTGGGATCGATCCCCTTAATGTCGGATAACTTCCACGTAATTGCCCCTTTGTGATCCTTTAGAACATCGACAAGTGCGGTTTTTTCATCATCCGAAAGTTCCTTCGCAATAATAACCGGTAACTTGTCGCCCTCCTCCAAATAGACATATTCGAGATGAGGAGGTAAATCTTTCAACTCGAGGATAGGTGATTCCTCAATTGAAGATTTGGGCTCGATACTCATAACCTCCTCGGGTGGAGGAAATGGGAAATCGTTAAGAAAATCCTTGATAATCTAGAAGTCCTCATCGTTGTCGAGGTCTTCGTTACAAGTACGTGGAACATCGAATTCTTCCAACGTAAAACCACCACCTTCAAATGGAGTGAAGGTTAGTGTCGAGTTATCAAGAATGGGATCTAACATAGTGGGATTGCCACTATTTTCATCATCAACAAAACCTAGAACTTCTTGTGAAAATTCCTCGCAAACCACGTCAATCATATCAACGAGGTTTATGGTTGCAACGGAATAAACATGAGAAATTTGAGAGTTTTGAGTTGCGTTTATAACAAGCTCCTAGTCGTTGAAACGTAAGGTGATCTTTCTAGCATGAACATCGATCAAATCCATAGACGTATCTAAAAACGAACGGCCTAAAATGAGAGGAACTTGAGGATCCGTGGGAATATCGACAACGATAAAGTCTACCGGATAATAGAACTTTCCCACTTTCACAAAAACGTCTTCCGCCAATCCACATGCGGGAATCGTAGAATGGTCGGCCAACTCGATAGACATTAGTGAAGGAGTAAGATTAGGAAGATTGAGCGACTTGAAGATTGCAAGTGGCATCAAGTTAATGCTAGCACCAAGATCGGCCAAGCAAAGCATTCTTCCATATCTTGAATTGCACAAGGGATCAAGAATTTACCGGGATCACCGACTTTTTGAGGTATGCGATTAAGATAAACCGATGAACAACTAGACAATTGGTGCAATTTCTCCTTGTTGTTAAACATACTCTTAAAGTTAGCGGCAAATCGAGGCATCATGACCAAAGCATCGGCGAAACTCACATTAAAGTGCAAATCACGAAACATTTTCATAAAAAGCTCAAATTGATAATTGTCGCGCTCTTGACGTTTCTTCTTTCTAAGTCTCGATGGATAGGGCAAAGGTGGTGTGGGTTGAGGCATAGGCGTAGCCTTTGGAATCTCGGGTTCCAATGTTGGTAATGGGTCAACCGTAGGTGTGGCATGAGCGGTACTTCGTGGGATTAGGACATGCTCCTTTTGGACCACCACCTCGGGTTCTTCCTCAATTGCTTCCTCTGTAGGAGCAATTGGTTGAGGAGTCGGTTCCTTAAGTGTCTTACCACTATGTATGGTAATCACTTTCATCTCACCCTTAGGGTTTGATACGGTGTTGCTAGGAAGACTACTCGAAGACGGTTTACACATAATTGCCTCAAACATAGATGAAATCTTGTCCTCAAACATGGATTGCCTCTTCTCGGCTTTAATCATCTCTTGCTTAATTTCATGCTGCCCTTGTTCTATTTTTTGTTGGTTTTGTTGTAACCTAGTTACATTCCCTTCCATTTTGTTGGTATGAATTTTAAGCTCATTTTCTAACTCATTTTTCAACTCTTTCTTCAAGTCGTTCTTAACCTCGGATCTTAGGCTAATGATTTATCTTTAAATGTTGTCAAACCTAGCATCGTTCCCATTAGCGTATTCAACAAAATCATTTGGAAGATCTTTCAAAGTTTGCAAACCTTTGTTGTTGTTTTGAAAATCATTTTGATTTTTGTTTGAAACTTGATTATTAGCCCATTGATTACCATAGTTTCCCTTGTTGTAATTGTTTTTGAAACCAACTTGATTGTTGCGATAGTTGTTGTTAGCATTTTGATTTGAACCAAAACCCGGTGGAGTCAATTGATTAGAGCGGGTAACTTGACCGTTTGGTTGTAAGTTCCCGTGGCCGCGTAGGCACTCGAAGTGTTACCACTGTTGGTAATGCACTCGGAGAAATCATGACCTCCACCACAATACATGCATGAAACCTCAACCGCGTTAGCCGTAGCGGGAGCACTTGGTTCTCCAACTTTGAACTCAATCAAAAGACCTTTAAGCTTATCAAAGATTTTGTTTCCAAGTTCGCCTCAATTTGGCAAGCATCGATGGTAGTAGACAAAGAAGGTGAAGCCGAATATGAAGCCTTACGAACACTAGACGTGCTACGAGGACTATACACCTTAGATCTATTCTCAATGATTAACAATGCTTCCTCGACCGTTTTACACAAAAAATTACCACCCGCGGCGGCATTAAGATAATCCCTTTCATGATCATTAAGTCCATTGTAAAACGTGTCAATTTGATGCAAATCGGAAAAACCGTGATGAGGACACTCATGTAACATTTCCTTAAACCTATTCCAAGCCGTTGAAAAACTTTCATTAAACTCTTGTGAAAATTTTGAAATCTCGTTTTTCAAATGCGTAGTCTTAGAGGGCAGAAAAAATTGGTTCACAAATTTAGACACGAGATCCTTCCACGTCAATATAGAATTGGGTGGCTCTTTCTCTAACCAAATTTTAGCGGGCCCCGCTAAGGAATACGGAAAAAGCATCATCTTAATCGAGTCATTAGCAACATCCTTAAACTTGCAAGTGGCGGTAAGACGATTGAATTGGCGGATATGGTTGTGCGGGTTGTCCTTTTCATCACCACGGAATTTGTTGTTTTGGATCATCGACAACAAACCCGTTTTCACCTCAAAATTCTCCGCAAGGATAGCGGGAATCACAACAGCCTCTCCATAACCCTCGGTGGGTGCTTGAAGTAACTCCATCATAGTACGATTCGCCATGGTTGGTTCTTTCTCTACAATGGGTTCAACAATGGGAGATTCTTCACTAGAAGATGTTTGGTTTCCTTCCTTTTGACGACGTTTACGTGCACGTCTTTCTTTGGAGCGAGTTTGCATAAACGTCACGTACAACGAGGGGATGAGCAAAGAAGATTCTTTTTGGTGTTTTGTATTTTTCCAATATTTTTTTTGTGGTTTTTGATTGTTTTTACTTTTTTTGGATTTTTGTGATTGTATTAAGTAGACCAAAATCTACAAATCCCCTCCTTAATCAAATCTCTTGATTAAAGAAGCCTTAAGAAATGAAAATGATCACGTGAAGTGAACGCCTTCGATGACTTTAGAACGTTGGTGGAACACCAAAACGTTCAAGAGGGTTTAATCAAATGAAACCAAGAAAGTATATATGATACTTAATAATACTTTGGGCGGCAAAACACTCGATTAGCTCTCAAAATCAAATACTCACAAGCAAGCGGGAAAACGAGGCGGCGCGAAGCACTTAAGAGCCTTTTTCCTTAGGATATATTTTATAATATCCGCCTTATACCCACCTTATAGTTTGTATTTTTCAAAATAGAGCTTCACGAAAGTATTTATCTATTTTTGCCTTTCTTTGTTGTTTGAGATTCGAATACAATGATTGGGTAATGACCTCCCAAGTCAAGGTTGTGATTTCATACTTTTGGAGTACTTGTGTATTTATTGTTCTACGTATACAATATAGTAATAATATTCACACAAAAAAACGAAAAACCGATAATACGTATTAGTAGAGTGCTACTAATACAATTAGCTATTATGGCTATATATAAAAACAACAATTTCCAAATCAAAACACAACACGCCTCCCCGGCAGCGGCGCCAAAATGATGGTTAAGTTTTTACACACCTTTAGGAAAAGGATGTAAATAAGGCAAGTATTAACAAGTGACTTAGGAAAATCACAAGTTATGACCCAAAGTGGGGATCGTTCTCAAGGAGGCTTGGTGTGTGTGTAATGAAATGATTAATTATGTGATTATATGATTATGAGAAAGAAAATAGAAATGGGATAAGAAGAGAATGACGGTTACGATGACGGATTACACTAAGACGAAAAGGTCGTACACGTAAAACCGTAAAAGCACCAAAATAAAAAATTTACTCTAAAAATTCCTAAAAAATTTCAATAAATCCTAAATAATATATTAAGAGTTTACAAAAAATCAAAAATCACCCAAACCTTTTATTTAATTAAATAATGATTTTGTAATGCTAATTAAAGCCCTAAAAATCAATTTAATTAATAAAAAGCCCAAAATGAGGTTTATCACTTTGTAAACCTCTAAAATACCCTAACTTAATTTAAAACTATTTTTGAAAATTTTAAAATTAATTAAAACTATTTAAAAACAATTAAAAACTATAAAAACTTAAAATAATTCTAGAAAATAACTGACAGACCCTAAAAATATTTGGAAAGTTGTAAAATTCCTAATTAAGTGTCTAGAGTCTAGCAAAAATATAAAACTTAGAAAATCAGACTTTTAATTTTTAATAATAAAATAATATTAAAATATTAATAAAAATTCAAAAATCCTAAAAAATTCTAAAAAGTTGCAAACTAGCTAATTTTAACCTAAATAACACAGAAATGAAGTTGAAATTACAAAATACCCCTAAGGGGCCTCCAAATGGGCCAAAAGTCCAAACAGTCACCTTAATGGGCCAAAATAAGCCCAATAAGAAAAATGTTGTCCAAATTAGCCCAAAAACCACTACTTGACTCAAAATTTGATTCTGAACAACTTTTCCAAAGGCCCAAGAGCTGAAAATGTGTTATAAGCTAGCTTATACCAACCAGCTTATTCTTAATGGGCTTTTTGGCCCATTAAGCCATAAGTTGATGCCATAAGCTGAAATTAAACACACAAGCTTCTTTTTAGCTAATTAAGACTTCTGTAAAAAGAAATTTGAAATAAGCCAAAGGAATAAGCCTGAAAATGCAAAAAGCAATCTATAGAAAACGACAAAATAGTCGTTTTTGAGTTCTAGGCTATCCCAAGAGCTGATTCAAATTGCAAAAGCTTTTAAATGAATTAACTAAGCTTAATCAATAAAAAGTTTTCAAATAAGTTGACTCAATAAGCTGGAAAAAGCGCACTTATGAAAAAGTCAAATAAGTTGGTTTTCTAGCAAAAAGTCAAAGCCAAAGTCTAATAAGCTCTAGTTCAATCAAATGGGTCAAATAATGAAGATCTATCACAAAAAATAAGTTGTTGCAGGTCTGGATAAGCCAAAATGGCTTATTGATAAGTTGAAGGCAAAATTGTACTAGCAGGGGCTAGTTTTGGGTGTTGAGCAGTGGAAACTTTTTCCACTGCTTGACTTGTTGACTTTTTTTATCTTTAGTGACTTTTTTGGAGATTCAGGTTATACAAAGGCACCCAATTGATCAGTAGATCAAGAGGAGTCAAACACAACAAAGAAATCACAATCAACAACAGCCAAATGATATAGTTAATTCAATCAATCACCAAATCTGACACAGACATGAACACATAAGCAGTTGAGGTTCAATAAGCACTTATAGCACAATTCAGCCAGCCAAACTTAACCAAATGCATACACAAGCAATATTAAACTTAAATAAGCAACTCTAAACAGGTTTCATGCACTGATTCAAAGTTTTAAGCAAGATTCAAGCACTTAAAGTTACTGATGAACACAAGAACATGCAGTTTTATACTTTGCTAATGCAGTTGACCAACAAGCCAGATTCAAACCTCCAAATCTATCAAACAGGTTATAATAACTTTGTTTAAACCAATTTTAGCCCTAAGCATGCATACACCCTAAGTGTTACCAAGATCCTAGGTGAAAACAGTCAAAAACATATATTTTATAGCAAATTGTTTAATATGGTGTTTCAAAGTTGAAAACTTGCAGCAAAATGCACTCAAACAAGCATATAGCAGATAACAAGAAAATACACAAACTTCTAACAATACAATACCAAGTTATGATCCAAGACAGGTAATCCCAAACACCCTTTTAACTTTTCAAATCAATATTTTCAAAGCAAAAATGCATTCCAAGGTTATCCAAGCCCAAATCAACACAATAACAGTTAAGATAAGCAGATTCAAGCAAGATTGAGCCACAAAATTCACAAGAACACAAGTCACACACAAATATTACCAAAAATCAAGATTTAAGCAGATTTTGGGATTAAGTATGTAAACCTCATGGATGTACATCCACACCTACGAATTTTGAGCTTATGTACTAGCAAGAACAAGTACAAGCTTCCACAACAAAGCCTGCTAAGATTCAACAAGGTTAGAAGCAAAATAGTAAAATCAGAAAAGTGAAAAGCCTTGATTAATGCAACTCTTGTCCTCCACACTTGATTATCCCCAAGTTATAAGCTTCACCACACCTTGATAACACAATATCAGGATGTTATGATCAGCCCTATAGCCCAAGAATTCCAAGATAGACCAAGAACTTAGCAAAATATCAAGCTTGAAGAAAAATGTGCAAACTTTTGCACACTACTTGAAAACAGGTTTTGAGATTCAAGATTATCAAACTTAGAACAATAATAAGCAGATATAAAGGATGGCACTTGAGCTTTCTTCAACATTTCAAACACATTTCATTAATACTGAAAATGGATTTACAGAAAAGTGAACCAAGGAAAATTCAAGAGCAAGCTAAAATGTAATGAACTAAGGCCTTTACATAGGCATACAATGAACTACTGATGCTAAGACAAACGTAAAACCCTAGTTGTAGAAGTCCCAAAATGCCCTTGTAGCTTTTTGAAATCTTGAGGATCATGTGACTGATTTTGGAGTCTTGTGGTAGCTGGCATGTGAAAACTTGATCAAATGGTGTGAAATAAGCTTAGGATGTAAGCTGAATCCTTGGACGTTGGATGATTGTCCAAAATTTGGCAGTTAGCTCAAAGGTGTAGCAGGGGAATCTTATGTGGGACTGAGGAGTGATGTGGCATGAGTTTTTGGTGTTGGGTTATGATTAAGACATGCTTAATCACTAATCTGGAGGTTTTCATGGCCTAATTACAACACAATTAAAAATACCCAATTGTGTTCTTGGAGTGAATAGTGCCTTGTTTAATCCGTTTTTGGTTTGGATTAAGTTTAAATACTTGTTAATGGTACCAAGATTAGTTTAATATAAACCGGGTTAAGTGGGGTGTGACATAGATGAATGGTGTAATGTGATTGGTGGAGAGTGTGAGTGGGACATGTGTCACCCACTCACTGGTCTAGGTAACAATCTTGTATGGCCAGCTTAAACCCTCCTATTCTTCTTTCTTTGCTACTTTGTAAATAAACACCCAAAAACCGGATTCCTTTGTATTTCAAGTTTCACTTTTCACACTTTTGCCCCAAATACTTTTTCAAAGTATTTTTAGGGGTATTTCTTGCCATTTTGTGATTCTTGAAGGACTGATTTGGCATTTTCTTGATTGATAATGGTCTTGACTTGTATGATTGACCGTTTGGAGGACTAAAATTGCCAAGTCATGATTAATGAGGGACCATTTTTGCCATTTCTTCAAAGTCAAGGGTCTTTTTGGTAATTTTGATATTTTCAAAGGACCAAACTTGTAACTTGGAGTCCTTCTTGGTATGTTTGACTCTGAGGATGATAAATATTGACATTTTAGTTTTGATGAGGGACTAAAATTGCCAATTCTTCAAAGTGGAGGGCCCTTTTTGCAATTTTGACAAACTTTATGGACCAATCTTGTAATTATGAAGATACAAGGGTATAAAGTGTCAATTCTTCCATATTGGAGGACCCTTCTTCATAAACCTTCAAGTCTTCAAGGGTTTTATTGGGAAAAATCTTCATTAGGGCTTGGTTCAATGTGCGGCTTCGTTTCCCGTGTTCGTTTTTGCATGATTCTTATGATCTTTTGTCATTTTCTCAATATCCGTACCTAAAATACACAAGCAACAAACACAAGCATATATATGGGTATTTTGATGATATTTAATGCATTTTTAGCCCTTTTTGGACGATGAGACTATGTATAAAAGCAGTCCCATCACGGCCCATCTCAAAAAACTCAACTAAGGAGACCTAGAGGTCGGCCCTGTTTAAGCGCACGCGCTTTAACTGATATCACTAATATTAGTGGCTCATCTCAGCCATGTGTTCCTAATGTTTTACCAACATCACCTATTCCACCTCGATTTACCATCACTCCAACATTGAGGCCAATCGTTAACATCCAACACAAACAACATCTACAACCCACGTGTCTCTTACTACCACCAATGACGATATAGTTACACCATTACGACGTTGTGGTAGACCTCCATCTTAAGCAAACATTATGCAGGCTCCTCGCAACATTAGACCATGTGAGCATAACTAAAACATTTATCTACCTAACTTGCATAAAAACTATTCTGATTTTACATATCTAACATATTCTTTATAGGTTTGCCTTCATCTCTAGGAAACGTATCTCAAGCAACACAATTAAGGAGACCCAAGGGTCGTCCACGTTTAAGCGCACACGCTTTAAATGATATCAGTAACATAAGTGTCTCATCCCAACTATGCACGCCTAATGTGTTGCTTGGATCACCTATTCTATCTCGGTTTACCGCCACTCTCAAATTCAGCCCAACCCTTAATATATCACATCCACAATCAACACTTACAACTTCTTCGCATAACGTGTCTCTTACTACCACCAATCGCGATACAGCTCCACCATTGAGACGTCGTGGTAGACCCCATCTCAACCAAATGTTTTGCGGGTTCCTCACAACGTTAGACCATGTGAGCATAACTAAAACATATATGTATCAACTTTGTAAAAAATTATTCTCATTTTACATATTTAACATATGCTTTATAGGTTATCATCCACAAAATGGTAGTGCGAGTTCACCAACAAATCCAACACCTAAAATCATACTTTCATCAGTAACTATTGTTGATAATGATGGTAATCCGATGCATCTTCCACAATGATCTCATGTAACCAACTCTATTGATTCAACAAGACATGCTAATGGCTTAAACAATTCTACACCACATCACATATCTAAGTTACCAAACACTGTTCAAAATGAAACTAATGTCCCTACGATGTGTATCGAACTCAACGTCAGCAACGTAGGATCACTCAGTATAAGGATTACGGAGATGCGACATATGCATGTGCACATTTTCAAGCCAAGTAATGGTATGAGGAGAGAATGGTTAGACGTTCATCTACATCTAATCCTAAATTTTCAACATGTTGTAGTGAAGGAAAGGTCGTGTTTCCATATATTTGTCATCCTCCATCACTATTGACAGAATTGATGTATTATAATGGTGGACAACGCTCTAAATTGTTTCGGAACAAATTAAAGCTATTAATTTCGATATTCTCTTTCGCCTCAACAAGGGGAAATATAAACAGATAAATAAATGATGGTCGAGGGCCTTATGCATTTCAGATAAACGGCCACAACCACCATCGTATAGGGACTCTATTGCCAACACAGACGGATGGATGCCCTAGGTTTGCCCAGTTCTATATATGACACTCAACATGAAGTAGACAACCAATTATATGCATTTAACATAACGAGTACTTCCAGTGTTGTGGACAACAATCTTCATTCGTTGGTGCAAGATCTTATTAGAATGCTTGATCTATATAACCCCTTGGTTCAATCATTTAGGATGGCAAAAGATAGGTTTTTACAGTCACCATTACAACCCGTTACTCTTTGTTTGATCGGTACCCGACAACATAATACACGTCAATATAACTTACCAACAACTTCTAAAGTAGTTGCGCTCATACCAAGCGACGGAAATCCCACAGAATTCCATGATGTAATTGTTTAAGAGCATGGTAATGAGCGTAACCACAATAGTGTTAAACAAATAACTGAGTTGCACCCGAGTTTTATGGCTTTACAGTACCCGTTACTTTTCCCTTATGGAGAAGATGGGTTTCATTTGCATATACCTCTCAATGTTCCTCCAACAACTAAAAAAAATACGTAAGTGTGAGGGAGTATTACTATTTTCGTCTTCAAGTTAGAGTTAATGATGGTAAAACGTTGCATAAAGCTGGGCATTTGTTTCATACATTTTGCGTTGATGCTTATACCGCTGTTCTTGATCATGATCTTGACTGGTATAAGTGAAACTAAAACACGATGCAGTCTGATTTGTATAATGGATTACATGATCGTGTCGCTAACAGAGAGACGAACGTTGAATTCCTTGGACGAAAAGTTGTCTTGCCTTCAACATTCACGGGGGCCCAGACATATGATCCAACAATATCAAGATTAAGTGGCTATATGTCGTTGGGCTGGACCTCTAGATCTTTTTCTAACTATGACGTGCAACCCATGATGGCTTAAAATCCAACATGAAGTTGAAAACTGTATACCTGGTCAACCTACAGTTGATAGACCTGATACAATTGCACGTGTTTTTAAGATGAAGCTAAAATGATCTTATGGACGACATTAGGAAAGAAAAGCATTTTGGATGAGTAAAAGCTAGTGAGAACTTACTATATGATTTGCGCCCTTTTAAAAAAAACAAAAATCCATTATTTAACCATAATATTCATGTATTTATATGTGCGGTTATTTATATAATAGAGTTTCAGAAACATAGACTGCCACATTGTCATTCACTCGTATTCTTGCACGAGCATGATACGATTTCTTTAACTGGTGAGATTGATCACGTCATATCTGCGGAGTTTCCTTCTGAGGTTGATGTCCCAATAGGTTTTAACGTGGTTCGTTCTCATATGATGCATGAGCCATGTGGAGATCTATATAAATCAACGTCGTGTATGTCAAAAGATAGATGTTTAAAAGGATACCCAAAGGAATATTGTAAAAATACGTTTATAACCCGTGACGATTGGCCCCATTACAGAAGACCGAATAATGGAAGAAAAGTACAAGTTGGTCGACAAAATATTATGCTTGATAATCGATTTGTTGTTCCACATAACCTTGATTTGATAGTAAAATATGACTGCCATATAAATGTTGAATGGTGTAACCAGGGAACATTGGTTAAGTACCTTTTCATTTATCTAGACAAAGGTCCAGACCTTGCAACGATTGTCATTGAAGGTCAAAGAAATGACGATAGTTACAACACTACCCGCACGACCAACATGAACAATAGTACTTCCTCCTCTAGAGTGACCAACAACACGAACACCAACACCACCCTCAACACAGCCACCACCACCCTCAACACAGCCACCACCACCACCACTACCAATAACAACAGTCGAATGCCATTTCGAGCTATATTACAACATAAAAATGAATTGAACAATATCTAAGTTGTCGTTATATTTCTGCCCCGGAGTCATGTTGGCACCTCTTAGGATACGAAATGAATTACCGATTTGTTGCTATAGAAAGGCTCATTTTTCATGAAGAAGGTTGTAATAGATTGTACTTTAGGGATGATGATGACGTTGAGAATATTATTGAAAAGGAAACTGCAGCAATGTCTAAGTTTACCGAATGTATGAAAGCTAATGAAATGTATATGGAATTAGGAAGTAATCTAACTTATGCCTAATTTCCTACAAAATTTACGCGGCATGATAAGAAAAAAGTTTGGAGGCCACGTAAAAGCGGGATGTGCTTAGGTCGGATTTATTATGTTAGTCCTTCAATGGGCGAGAAGTTCTATCTATGAATGTTACTACATGTTTTACGTGGTCCCCACGTCTTTTATAAAGATTCAAACTGTAGACAATATAGTTTACCCAACATATATGGCGATATATAAGGCGTGACATTCACTAGGATATGATGTTGAGTGGGTTCAAGCAATAAATAAATGATTCTCAATGGAAGTTAGGCGATCAACTTCGTGAGATGTTTATAACCATATTGTTGTTTTGTAGAGTTTCTGATCACAATAGTTTTTGTAGACATATCTACGCGTACTTATCAGAAGATGTGATGCACAACAGCGTAGGTTGTTGCATAACCAAAATGTGGTGTTTACAGATCAAGAAGTTCAGAATTACACACTATTAGAGCTAGAGGTGATATTGAGTGGTGACAATAAGTCGTTGTTTGATTTCTCGGAACTCCCTCAAATTGATCACACATTAATGAATATCGGCGGGAATAGGTTGATAGCTGCTGAAAGAATGTACAATGCAAACGAAGAATGGGCTCCATTTACGAATTTGTATGGTGGATTAAATACACAGTAAAGAAATGTATATGATAATATCATGCAAGCTGTCAATGAAAGAAATGGCATGTTATTTTATGTCTAAGGTTATGGAGGTACAAGAGAAACGTACTTGTGGAAAACAATTATAGCATGGATACGTTCGCTTGGAAGTATTGTGTTATCAGTTGCCTCATCTGGTATTGCATCACTTTATTACATGGTGGACAAACCGCACACTCAAGGTTTCAAATACCTATGGAACTTGATAATGAAACATGTTGTGAAATCGATGTCATTTCAGATCTTGAAGATTTAATTACAGTCTTGATCTTATTATTTGGGATGAGGCATCCTTACAACATTGACATGCTTTTGAAGCTGTTGATCGAACATTACGTGATATTTTCAGACATGATAATCCTAATGCTAATAATCAAGTGTTTGGAGGAAAAGTTGTTGTGCTCGGTGGAGATTTTAGACAAATCCTACCAGTTATTCCAAATACATCAAGGGCTGTAGTGGTTTCTTCTGCTGTAAATAAGTCATCGAAAGTGTGGGATTACTGTAAGGTTTTTGTTTTGTCTATTAACATGCGGCTTCGTGATCCCACAATTAATGTTGCAAATGAAAATGAGATGTTGTGTTTTCACTATTGGCTTATATCAATGGGATATGGTACACTTCCGTCTATTGCACTAGATGGAGAAGACGAGGTTACACGGATAACAATTCCAGACGATCTTTTAATTCCTGTTGTTGATAACCCTGTCGGGGCAATAGATTCGAGTACATTCCCGGATCTCCTAGATAGAATCCAAGATATCAATTACTTAAAGGAAAGATGTATATTGAGCCCAACGAATGATGTTGTCGATAAGATCAATTCACACGTTCTTGCATCAATGCCAGGGGAAATGCATGAACTTCTTAGTGCTGATACGATATGTTCTTCCACGAACAGCTTAGAGGAGATGCAAATCATGTACCATTCTGAATTTCTTAATACTTTAAGGTTCTCAGATGTCCCAAATCATAAACTTGAATTAAAGATTAGTGCACCAATCTTATTATTACATAATACGAGCCTGTAGCGAGGTTTGTGTAATGGGACACATTTAGCAATTACCCAGATTACCCGTACTGTTCTTGAGGCTCAAATTATAACCGGGACTCATATTGTTGATAAAGTATTTATTAATCAGATTGATATGACCCCGACGGATTCATCTTGGCCACTCAAATTTGTAAGAAGAAAGTTTCCTGTTAAAGTGTGCTTCGCCATGACAATCAATAAAAGTCAAGGCGAGACTTTTAACCATGTTTGTACTTACCTTGAGAAACCTGTATTTACCCATGGACAACTTTATTTTGCTACATTACGCGTTACTTCTTGCACTGGACTACGATTTTATATTGATAATGGTGGAATTTGTGCTAATAACTTGACAAAAAATATTGTGTACAAAGAAGTCTTTTATAATTTTCCTATAGGTATGTGTTGAACTTTAATTTTTTTACTTTTCATGTCCTTGTTATATGACAATTGTTCTTTTTATTGCAGTCCCAGTTGAGCAAGAATGAGCATCCATTGTCACTATGTCGCTGACTTGCATCCTAATTTGACTGATAAGTGAATTCTTAATGTTATGGCTGTACGCGTATGGACTATTTACAATCCAAACACCAACCGCATTCTATCTATTGCCATGATTATTGTAGATGAACGCGTGAGTGCATCTTAATTTATTTATAATTATAAAATTATTGTACATGTCTCATTAATTTTGTATCGAATGTCAACATACTTCAATTCTCAAAGTTTCATGCTACTATAATATATGTATCTTATATTTTATTTATACCCTATGTCATAGGTATTCTTCGAGAATAGGGTCCTCTTGATGTTAGTGTTGGGAAGAACCAAGGTTGTAACCCCCAGCTTCGCAAAATCGTAATTGTTGATACCACGTATGATTCCATATTTATAACACAAAGGTTCTCATCGTCTAATGTAAAAAAAGTTAACAACTTTTCCTATGTTTAATAATTGTAGTGACAGAAAACTTAACATTTCGTTGTGGGGAAAATGTGCCTTAACGTACAATGGTAATGTGATCGAGTCCAAATAGGTACCAACATCGTGGTTGTTTTGAAGTGTTGCAAGGTTGGATTTTATGCAGGTTGGCATCTTGAATACTTATAACATTTCAATTGTTATGACTTATATCTATTTTATACCAATTATCCTTTATTTCCTTATACTCGGGTGGACCGGAGTTAAAGTCTACAACATCTTCACAAATTCATATGAATCTTCCGATTACTAAAGACAATGCATATAGCCAAAGGTATCATTCAATATTTACTTGGATACTTATGAAAAACTTTGTTAACATTTTTCCAATCTACGTGTAAAGTATTTTTAAATTGTGGTTTTATAGACTTATTCATCCGGTCTCATTTACAACTGGTACTGACTCAGACGAGTTGAAAGTAACAACTATCACCGACATTTATAAGCGTTGCTGATGGCGTTACTTTAGTAATTTACTTAATATACTCGATGATTTAAGTTTAAAATTTTACCAATAGAGATTGTAGTAATAGTCCAATGTATTAAACTTACTAGGGGACAAGATTCATATAACATGGAATGGTGATCGGTGTCGACTTGGATAAGGACTAGAATTACATACAATGTACCAAGTGCTTCAAAAAAGCAGACTCGGATGGTGTTCGTTATTATTGTCAACATTGTAAAAAACACGTCATGAACCCGCGTCTAACGTAAGTTATATAAGTCGTTATGAAAATAGTATTACGTATTCTATTACTCTTTGTTTTTCATTTTCTTTCTTTACATGTACAAGTTAGTGATCAAAATACTAGATAACGATGAGGAGATTAATTATGTTCTTTTTAACTCAGAGGCCACTCCGCTTTTAGGCATTTCAGTAGAGGAGTTAAATCACAAATGTATGACAGAGGTGAGTTGTATTTAATTTTAATAACTATTTATAAAGGCATGTTATAAGTCTATTATATACATGTTGAAATATACCAATATAAAATAATTTTCAAACCCATCATTGTTTCAGGGTGCAGACGACCCCAACTAGATTATTGATTACTTCATAAATAAACTTTACACTCAGTGGGTTGTTCTCTAAATAAAGATTGATAAGCTTAATCTTGCACCTACATATGTAAGAAGATATACTGCTACTAAATTCTATAGCCACAATGTCAATGACCTGAAGAATAATGTTGGTAGTCCGTCAAGTTCACGATCAGTTCCAAAGACGGTGTACTCAGATTTGATTATTTCATCACAAGATCATAATTGTGTGACAAGTGATTTTGCTCTCCATGATGATAACTCCGACTCCACTATAACCGAGTATGAGCAAAAGCTGATGGATGATATTGAGTGGGGTCCTAATGTATCTACATTAAATCATGTTGCAACTCATATATGTACGAATGAAGGTCTTCATGCAGCTAACACAAGCACGGATGATGTAATAGTGAATGACCCTAACAAAGGTAAAACGAGTTACGGAGCCTACTACTGTTGACACTCATGTTAATCCTTTTGCACATGTTGAATCTTCATCATTGCCTAAACTTACATCTGATGTAACCAAAGTCGTGTCTCCTATTGTAATTCCAACAATAAAATCGAATGAAATACCAACTCATGCTGATGTAGGTGACATGAGGATGAGCGTTGATGAGGCTGCAATTAATCAGCATACTATTGACACTAATATTAATGCTTTTGCACATGCTGAATCTTCATCTTTCCTTGAACTTACATCTGATGTAACCAAAGTGGTGTCTCCTTCTGTAAGCCCAACAATAGAATCAGATGAAATACCAACTCACGCTGATGCAAGTGACATGAGGACCTTATGCAAGATGATTGAACTAGATAAGTTCTTAATCGCCAATGAATTTTATTAGTCTTTACTTTGATCATCGAATAAATTATGCAGAATAACGATTTAATACCGTCGTACATTTTTTTACAATGTTCCAGGTTTATTATGTCTTTTATATGAACCAAATATTTTCTCAAACATATTTGTATTATTTAAGTGTTGAATCACAAGTCTAAATCTTATTACATTAAAAAGTCAAACAAGGTCACTAACTATTGGCAAATGAATGACCAACATGATTCATTATAACTATGCCAACAAATCTATTAGCAAGTTTATGGGTAGAAAATAATATAAACAATCCAATTAACTTTAACAAACTTTTAGTATAGGGATTTCATAAACAAAATTATCACATTCATGCAATTATAAACCTTAATTAAAAAAACACATGAGATAAAAGGTCAACTACTAACTTTTGATGATCCTAACAAACTTTGAACTATTTATTGGGTACTTTTTGATTTCTGAGTCTATATGAAGACTGTAAATAGGCACGTTGAATTGTCACTCTCAAACAAGATTAAGATAGTCACGAACTCATACTATCACTCTTAAAATCCTCCATACTAGATATTATAGCATATAATCCCATCCATTTACTCTTCCTAACAACTTTGCTAATGAATCTGCAATTGCACTGAACAAACGCAAATGTGAAGACCATCTAAAAAATTGGAAATGGGAAACTGTAATTTCCGATGATGGTTTAAATGTCCCACATGAAGTTGCCAACATAGATAACACTCTTCAAGTGATAGGTCAACGTGTCATTCTTCCCAGCAGTTAGCCAAATCTACAACATGTTGATGAACAATATGTAATACGTTATAAATTTATATCCTTTTAATTTTTACTTTATTAGTATATTATCATTTCATATTTGTCACTAACATATTCTAATGTTACATGTAAGATATTTTTTATGATGCTCCAATGACACCGATCAAGCGAACTAGGAAACACCATAATAAAATCAATGCGAGATGCAGGTTTTGTGTTCTACTTGATGAAGACGAAGACGAGGCTGTAAACAAAAAACTCTAGGAATTCAATAAAGTTGTTGATGAAAATGAAGTTGGTAACGACGATAAGATTTTGGACGTGTTCGACTATGTTTGCTTAAAATAAAATTCTTTTAGTATGTTTTTCCATTGTTATCGACTTATTGGGATTTAACCAATAAGTTTCCTTTAGCATGTTTCTTCCTTTTAATGTACTTCTCTAATTTCTTATTGGTAGAATATTAATAAATTTTTTGGGATTGTTATAATTCTATGTGTGTTGCCAATACAATGAACTGATTACCTATGTTATTGAATAATTTACCACTAAGACAACAACGATTTTACTCAACATAAACTTTTATATGATTTTTGTATTCAATAAGTTCATAAACAAACATACTTTTATATGCAGATTCAACAATATACCAGTTAGAAGATGTTGTATGCTGCAAATGCATTTGCATTATAAATACTGATATTTATAAATACTAATATGAGTAAGTAGTTAAACTGTTTTGACATTTTTGGTTGTGACTATTAATGGTTTTGACTGTTCCTTTGCCATTTATCAGTAACATAACAAAGTAAATCTCTATGTTATAAAAGAAAAAGTTAAGATATGTACACAACTAATAATCAGATGTTATCATGTACACTAACATAGCTTATATACATTTTTAACAAACTAGCATAAAAATTTATGTACTTTACTTTTGACACCATTTTGTTCTGACTTATCCATTGTCATCCTACATTTAACTAACTTTCATAAAGTAGTGGGTGTTTTTGGCGCCATTTTGTCAAGTCACACTCATTGATTTAGTCACACGAATACCTATATCTTTACATTTACAAAACTGATAAGGTACCAAACTCATCTAAAATTAAGGAATGTATGTGGTAGCCTTTCTTTATCATATTCATTTTATACTTCTACCAATACCTATTATATAAGATCTAATATATATTTGAAAACTGAATCACACATTTTGGCGCCTATTTCAATAGTTATCCTAGGTCAATCAATGTAGTATATAAATAGGAGTACTACACTTTCACTTTCAACAAACAGAAAAAACAAATATTGCATTAATCACAAATATCCATGGCAAACATTTAGGTTCATGATCTTCACATGTTTTCAGACATTTATAGTTCTACTTTTATAGTCATGTATTATAATCTTATTCTTTTAATTAGAAACTTGCTGAGATGATTCAAACAATGTTGGCAAACAACCAAAATCTGGTGATATGTTTTTAAATTATGTGTTCTATGATTTTTATGTTGTAGTTTTTTTCTTTTTTTCTTTGTTTAAAATCAGGGCATGGCTGAAATAATACGTCATTTTGCGAACAAGAATGAGGCAACAAAAAAGCGAAAACGCGAGGACAACCTCAGTACTTGGAAATGGAGTGAGGTCATTGATGTTGATGACATTCTAGATAACAATGATCTTGCCAATGTCCAAAAGACCGAGGAAACAACACCTCAACAACATGTTCTTGCATTTGATAGTGACAATGTCACAGACTTGGCACTTCAAGAACATGTAAGTAAACAAAAAGATTACTTATTTGTCAGATTTTGTTATTTTTTATTTGACAAAAATCTTTCATGATTCATTAACTCATACTCTAACTTCTCATGAAGGATATTGATGAAGACGATATCCCACTGGCACCTTTTAAAAGAAACAAGCATCACTAAATAAAAAAACAGGAAGAAACAGGTCGTTCTGTCTTTTTGATGAAGATGCAAGTGACAAAGAAGAAGACCTTGATGATGGTTGGGGTTACCGCTAGATCGCAGCTTAGACATTGTTTGGCTACTAACTTAGTAGTCTTTTTTTTTTAATTTTCGTCATTTACACATACTTCTTTATCAGTATGTTTTTTCCTTTTGTGTCCCTCTTTAGATGGTCTTAATAAACTATCAATAAAATTATATTAGTATCAAGTTGATCGAGCAAATCATTCAATTCACTTGCAAAGTTATTATATGAAAATTGAATAATTATGAATGCAAGGATATGATCTCTTTAAAGAGTTAGCATAAGAAGTTTTGAGCTTTAACGTTAACATATCACTTATAACCAGATGCACACATTCCTTCATAATTATCTTTTATGCGAATCGATAGTCGACTTTAGTAATGTTCCATTGTGGCATGAACATCTACATTTTTTGTAGACTAAATGCTACTAACTATTAGGACTGGAAATTCAAAACAACTAATGTCTTAGGGTACGATTTAAGATGTGTTTTTAATGTGTTTTTTTTTAAATTTTAAAATGTGAAAACATCTCCTAACTTATAACTAAGCGTCTACCCGTGCAACGAAGGTGTATTGTTCTTGTTTCATAATGGTAAGTGACGTATGGATTTGATATATATATGATGTGTAAAGATTTGATATTAATTAAAATCAATATTAAATTCAAAACAATTATTAATAAATTGATAATAAAAAAAAGAAATTGCAACGAAACCAAGTATCTCATGATTACAATTAGTGACGTGATGCTAAGTTTAAAAAAAAAAATTGTTGAAGAAACGATGAGCAATGGAAATGAGATGATGGTAAACATGTAAATTAAATTAAGTTGTGTTATATAAGCTAAGCTCAAACCTTCACAAAAAAGCCACACTTTTGTGGCTTGGGGAAACATGTGCCGCAACAATATGATCGGACTCATGACTTTGAAAGCTACTCTCAAATGTGTGCACAGAATGTGAGGCCACGATATTCGGTAAAAATCCCTCCCTCTTTATTATTTTTTTGTAACTTCCCGCTATTATGTTTCACCCTATTCATCTACACAAATGTTTCCACCAAACCTTGATTCGTCTTCGTTGTATGCCATACACTAAACGACCATCTAACTTTGCGTAGGATTGTCAACAACCAAGATATAAACATGGTAAACTAAACCGAATTTGATGCAACAGTATTAATGACACCAAAAGGTGGAAATTAACATATACACACTTTCGATCATATAGCAACCATTCTCCAAATTGTAACTATGACCAATTAATACGTACTACAATAACTCATTTTCTCTTTTCGCCATGCACATCCCAAAATACATGGCTATTTTAGTTTTTAACTTTACTTTTTGAGTCAAAGATTCTCATGATAATTTATTGTTAAGAGTCAAAATTTTATCCAAACATTTTCCATTCTATACCTTGTTTCATTATTGTTGGAGTACCTTTATATAACGTGTATACATTTGAGTTCGATTTATAAAGTTATATAAGCTAATAAGCTTATAAACGCTAATAACGATTTCTATAAATAGATTTCATACCCTATAAACAAACAAACAAACACCTTTGCGATTATCTCAATTCCCATACCCCCGATCCAAACACCCCCTTAGCCAAAATCCCAATATACTCTCCTTCCTCCCAAAAAAAAAAAAAAACACACAATCAAAACCCTAACCCTAATTCAAACCCTAACCCTAACCCTAACCCTAACCCTAATTTCGAATCCAATCCATGGATGGCACAAGCTACATAACAACATACAGACCACCACCTTCACAAAACGACAAATCTTTAACCCCAATCGTTGATCGATTCAAGTCCTTGTTAAAAGAACGCGAGGACGATATTGGTGATGACGTGGCGTTGAACAGTGATGAAATTGTGGAGCTTTATGAAGCTGTGTTGAGTGAATTGGTGATTAATTCAAAACCCATTATTACGGACTTGACGATTATCGCGGGCGAGCAGCGGATACATGGCGCGGGTATTGCTGATGCTATTTGTGCCAGGATTATTGAGGTTGTTTGAATTTTTTATATAAAAGTAGTTAACTTTATATATTTTTATTGAAATTTGAGTAATTGTTTAGTTATGTGGGTTGCGTTTAGGAGGAATGGAAAGTTATAAGCCGAAAAGTTCCAAAATAAGCCACTAGAAGTGAGCCATAAGCCGGCTATATAAGCCAAAACAAATAAAGTTTGTTAATTTGTTAGGTTTTAAATTTATATGTTTTATTGAAAATGGAGTAATTGTTTAGTTATTAGTTGGTCCAATTCGATTAATTGAGTTACGTTTGGGAGGAACGGAAAGTTATAAGCCGGAAAGTTCCAAAATAAGCCACTAGGATGAGCCATAAGCCGGCTATATAAGCCAAAACAAATAAAGTTTGTTAATTTGTTAGGTTTTAAATTTATATGTTATATTGAAATTAGAGTAATTGTTTAGTTATTAGTTGGTTCAATTCGGTTAATTGAGTTACGTAAGCCAAAAAGTTCCAAAATAAGGCACTAGAAGTGAGCCATAAGCCGGCTATATAAGCCGAAACAAGTAAAGTTTGCTAATTTGCTAGGTTTTTTTGTGACGTTTTGTTTTTTCGGTAGTATCCTAGCGTAAAGTTAGGAAATCTTGGTGTTTTGCTGATGCTATTTGTGCCAGGGTTATTGAGGTTGTTTGGTTTTTTTGTGTAAAAGTAGTTAAATTTGTTAATTTGATTAAATCGAACCGTAAAGTTTGGAAATTTGCGAAGTTTTTTTGTGCCGTTTTATGTTTTTAGTAATATAGTAGCGTAAATTTTTCTGTTTTGGGTTAATTTGTTAAGTTTAGAGTAATTGTTTAGTTATTAGTTGGGGCAGTTCGATTGATTGAGTTACGTTTAGGAGGAACGGAAAGTTGTAAGCCAAAAAGTTCCAAAATAAACCACTAGAAGTGAGCCATCCGGAACAAATAAAGTTTGTTAATTTGTTAGGTTTTTTCGTGATGTTTTGTTTTTCCGGTAGTATCCTAGCGTAAAGTTAGGAAATCTTGGTGTTTTGGGGGTTAGTTTGTTGAAGTTAGAGTAATTGTTTAGTTATTAGTGGGTCCAATTCGATTAATTGAGTTACGTTTAGGAGGAACGGAGAGTTATAAGCCGAAAAGTTCCAAAATAAGCCGCTAGAAGTGAGCCATAAGCCGGCTATATAAGACGAAACAAGTAAAGTTTGTTAATTTGTTAGGTTTTCTTGTGACGTTTTGTTTTTCCGGTTGTATCCTAGCGTAAAGTTTGGAAATTTTGGCGTTTTGGGGGTTAATTTGTTAATAAAGAGTTCATAAATAAGGCACAAAAAGCGAGCTTATGAAACATAAGCCCAAAGCCAAATAAGCCTTAAGCCGGTTGTATAAGCCGAAACAAATAAAGTTTGTTAGGTTTTTCGTGTTGTTTTATTTTTCCTGTAGTATCCTAGCGTAAATTTAGGAAATCTTGGTGTTAAATTTTTATGTTTTGTTGAAATTAGAGTAAGTTGTTAGTTGGTCCAATTCGATTAATTGAGTTACGTTTAGGAGGAACGGAAAGTTATAAGCCAAAAAGTTCCGAAATTTAGCCACTAGAAGTGAGCCATAAGCCGGCTATATAAGTCGAAACAAATAAAGTTTGTTAATTTGTTTGGTTTTTTTTGTGACGTGTTGTTTTTCTGGTAGTATCCTAGTCTAAAGTTTGGAAATTTTAGAGTTTTGGGGGTTAATTTGTTAAAAATAGAGTAACTGTTTAGTTATTGGAGTAGTCGGTTATCTGAGGTACGTTTAGGAGGAACGGGAAGTTATAAGCCAAAAAGTTCGAAATAGGCCACGAAAAGTGAGGTTATGAAACATAAGCCCAAAGCCAAATAAGCCGTAAGCCAGTTGTATAAGCCGAAACAAATAAAGTTTGTTAATTTGTTAGGTTTTCTTGTGACGTTTTGTTTTTCCCGTAGCCAGTTGTTTTTTTTTATGTAAAAGTAGTTAAATTTATATGTTTTATTGAAATTAGAGTAATTGTTTAGTTGTTAGTTGGGGCAGTTCGATTAATTGAGTTATGCTTAGGAGGAACGGAGCCAAAAAGTTCCAAAATAAGCCACTAGAAGTGAGCCATAAGTCGAAGCAAGTAAAGTTTGTTAATTTGTTAGGTTTTCTTGTGATGTTTTGTTTTTCCGGTAGTATTCCTAGCGTAAAGCTTGGAAATTTTGGCGTTTTGTGGGTTAATTTGTTAATAAAAAGTTCATAAATAAGGCACAAAAGTGAGCTTATGAAACATAAGCCCAAAACCAAATAAGCCATAAGCCGGGTATATAAGCCGAAACAAATGAAATTTGTTAATTTGTTAGGTTTTTTCGTGTTGTTTTATTTTTCCTGTTGTATCCTAGCGTAAAGTTAGGAAATCTTGGTGTTTTGGGGGTTAGTTGTTGAAATTAGAGTAATTGTTTAGTTATTAGTCGGTTGAAGGCGATTATTTGACTTACGTTAAAGAGGAACGGGAAGTAATAGTGAGCAGGGCTAATTGTTTAGTTTTTAGAATAGTTGTTTAGGATTACTGAGGTTGTTGTAGTTTTGCGTTTGATTAGACTGTTTGTTTCGGCTTATATAGCCGGCTTATGGCTGATTTCATTTTGGGCTTATATTTTATAAGCTCACTTTTAGTGGCTTATTTTGAATCTTTTTGGATTATGTAAGTTGCTTATGTTATAATTAGCTTTACATAAGCTGAAAAGTTTCAAAATAAGTCACTAAAGTGAGCTTATAAAACATAAGCTCCAAACCAAACAAAGCCATAAGCCGGCTATATAAGCCAAAACAAATAAGGTTTGTTAATTTGTTAGGTTTTCTTTTGATGTTTTGTTTTTTTAGTAATATCGTAGCGTAAAGTTTGGCAATTTTGGTGTTTTGGGGTTAATTTGTTAAAACTAGAGTAATTGTTTAGTTAGTAGTCGGTTATCTGAGTTACCTTTAGGAGGAACGGAAAGCAATATTGAGCGGGGCTAATTGTTTAGGTTTTAGAATAGCTGTTTAGGATTATCGAGACTGTTGTTTTGTGTTTGATTTATATAAAAATTGTTAATTTGCTAGGTTCTTTTTCGTGCCGTTTTGTTTTTTAGTAATATCGTACCTAAAGTTTGGAAATTTTGGTGTTTTGGGGGTTATTTGTTTTAAAACTAGAGTAATTGTTTAGTTATTAGTCGGTTGAATGCGAGCGATTATCCGAGTTATAAGTGTTTTCCCTTAGTTTCTACACGAATCTGTCTCTTATATCAGTTTCTCGTGTTAAAGTTTGTATATTTTTTGTTTTTTAAGATAATATGTTCGTATACCCAAGTCTATGAGCTACATAGTTGGTTCTTTACTCGTAAAAGTTGGCATGGACATTACATTAGCGTATTTTGAAGTTTATCTAACGTATGCTGTTTACTTTGTCATTTAGGCTCCAGTTGAACATAAACTTCCTTCTTTATACCTTCTGGATAGTATTGTCAAAAATATTGGTAAAGACTACGTGAGGCATTTTTCTGCCCGCCTGCCTGAGGTTAGTGGAATAACTTTTACTTCGTGCTGTTGCACAGTGCAAAGAAATTGAAGTTTCAGATATAGGATTATACTGATTTTATTTTTCTCGCTGATTGTTCTTTAGGTATATTGTTTGGCGTATAGGCAAGTCCACCCAAATATGCATCCTTCCATGCGCCATCTTTTTGGTACCTGGTCAACCGTATTTCCCTCATCAGTCCTTCGCAAGATTGAAACCCAGTTACAATTTTCCCCGTCGTCAAGTTATCCATCTTCTGGTATAAAAGCTTCAGAATCTCCAAGACCGGCTCATGGTATTCATGTCAATCCAAAGTACTTGGAGGTAAGGCGCCAACTTGAAAACTCAAATGCAGATAGTGTAAGCTTTTCGACGCAACACTACTCTTTTTCAATAGCAGTTGTCTTTTACATCATCCATTGGGGAAAAGTGTTGTTGTATGTAGCTTCTAGTATGGTCTTATGCAATTATGCACGTGATGAAAGAAATCTAATGAAAATGTTGCTATCATATCCTCTTATATCTCTTCTGTTTTTTTTTTTTTTTTTTTTGGTTTTTTCGCATGCATTTGGAAATATCGAGTATTTGTTTGTTAAAGTGCCTCAAAAGATTCAGTTAATAAGTACAGTACATTATAAACAAATACCATTCTTCTCCGAAAGGCTTATAGTAATATAAATATACCAAGCAAAATTCAACTCTACGTACAATTTTGAAGCTTTATAGTTCATGAGTTTTTCTTTAATCTATTAAAAACTATTAAAAAGAACTTCGCTTGGATATTAGTTAGGTTTTGACGGGAGAGAGTTGGATCATGTCTTCAAAAGCGTGAGTTGTTACTACTTTAGATGCCTCACTATCATTATCCCACTTTTCTCTCTAGATATTAACACCATGTGTATTGTAGTATAAAAAGCGCATATAATCCTGGAGAACATCACACACAATCTTAACTATACAATTAGCCTCCTGTTGATTTAGTTATTACACTGCAAGTATCGTGAACAAAGTTCCATTCAGCATTGAAATCCCATCAAACCCCACATCCATGGTTGATAGTGATAAAGCAATGCGAACAGATAACCTGTTACTCGTTGAATATCAAATGTGATCAGATCACTCTTTTCAACTGTATACTTTCTGAATGGATTGATGTCTTACTTTGATGTGTTGTTTTAACAAATTTTTTGGGTGTTGTTGGTTGTTTCATTTATCCAGCGTTCCTTAGATGTTTGATTCATCTTTGAGTTTCAGATGCATTTTACATATTTTACATTCTTGTCTATTGTGTCAAATTGGCATTTCAGTTTTATGCAGCACAATTACTGTGCTATTATCGGTAGAACTTGTTACCTTTTCGGTATATGGCTGCGTGGCTGCACTTATATCGATTTATAAAGTACCAAAACTGTAAAACGTATAATCTGTAGCCGACCTATTGACATACGTATCGTAATATGCGTTCAAGTCGAGTAATTTTTTGCTGAGATTTTTATGACTGTTGTTGCATTTGTCCTCGTAAAATATCTTAATTACATTCTTTCATCTTGCTGGTAAAAGATTATCACAAGTATTACTCTTCAGCTCTGTTTCATCTGTGTTTCTTTTACTAACTTACGGTTTTAAGGAATATCATCATGATGGTAGGAATCATTCGTTTTCCTGCCATTGATTTTTTGGCAAATATTATCTGCAAATAGCAGCAACTCTGTGATTTGACCTCCTGCTTAAAATCCTCGACCAAACCCCACAAAAAGAAAAAAAAAAACCAACCTTACTTCGCATCTATTTGCTCACAATTTCGTCTTATTCAATCTGTGGTTCGCTGTTTGATAGGATGTTACTGTATTAGTAGTTACTTTATACTATTTAAATAATTTCTTTATCAGTATATATGTGTTATTAATCTGCATAATCATCTTTTGCAACAATTTCAGAAAATCAATGCAAGAACGACTTCAACTCCAGAGATTCTTGAACAACCTGCCAATGGAATTGACGAATATGAATCAGATAGTAGGGACGTCTTGTCTTCACATATTGGATCAAATAGGTTAGGCTCAACCAGTAATGTGGTTCGTACCCCCTTCAGTCTTGGTCATGCAAGGCCACCATCGCCAACGGTTGATGAATATGCTATGGACGAGGGAACGTCATCTCATCAAGGATATAGTCATAGACCTTATGGCATGACAGTTGATATTCAGAGACCCAGGGCGTTGATTGATGCTTATGGAGCAGATGAGAGGAATACGACAAGAAACCAAAACATTCGACATGTAAAAAACTCGAATATAAATGGGTTAAGCAGTAAAGTTGGCGGACAGACGTGGCAGACCACTGAAGAAGAAGAGTTCGAGTGGGAAGATATGAGCCCTACTTTAGGAGGTCATGTCCACCCCCTTGGAGCCAACCGATCTATGCCTAAGAAGAATGATTTTAGCAGAGCCAATTGGTCTAACCAGGAGATGCTTCCTTCTGTTGTCCTTAACAATGCAGTTTCTTCGGTTAGTGTTTGGTTTTGGATATATTTTATGTTATTTTTTCTTGGACATGTGAACAGATCTAAACGTAACATGGTTTATGAACGTAATCAAACTGCTCATATGGTTTTCTTTTTCATTATCAAAACTAGGAGTTTAACTAGTTCGATTTTATTTCGTTTTTGCCAGAACCTACCCTTCGTTTCAAATCTATCTTGAACCAAACATTTCAACTGCATTTTGATTTGCTTGCTCTAGTCTAATCATTAATCTAATACTGTCGATTAAAGTAAATTTTTGATAGAAAACATTGAAAGAGCATGTGTAGGTGAGGATTGAACTCTTAATAGTCTGTAAACCTAAAATAATGCCGACTTACCGTGTGGAACAATTTTAAAAGATAGAAGACACTCTAACTTGTTGACAAAACCAGTAGCCATTAATTTCCATTAAAAAATCTATTTTCATTTCTAAAGTGATTTAACTTCAATATATATATATTTGCAATAGTGTAATATGCGGAATTCAGTTTTGTCTGGTTCGAATATGCCAAAAGTACAGAGGAATCGAAGCGATTGGCTACTTTCAAACCTGCACCAGAAACTGCTGTGCTATGAAAACCAGACAAAACATGCTTATTTACTTCGACTTGTTTCTACATTGTACTCTTTGGGTATCTTCTTCTGTTGATAACTTGCTTATAACTAGCGAGGAAAATTTTCACCCAGTTACTTGCTAATTTAATACCGAAGATTCCCAACGTCTTCTTTTAGTGCATTCACCTCCTATTAATTAATTTTATACATATTAACAAATAGACTAAAATGTGGTTGCACGCTCAGCCCGAACCCGCCCTTACTAAAAACCCTGGTTTAACATGGTCCCGTTACCTGAATAGGCCGGCCTGTCCATATTGTTATCTCCAAACTATCTCATTGATAGGCACACAATGACACAAACTTATATCAAAGATTTAGGCATGTACATTGTTTTTCTGTTGATTCTAACTTCTAGTCGTGTATACAGCAACCACAGCTTGTGATCATGGCACACACACGAACATGATACTTCAATATTTATACTGTTAATGATTTAATTTCTGATGTCTGATTTTTGAATCAGAATTTTTAAGGTTCTTGTTAGGCTTAGAAAATAATATTTGTTTTTCTGCAGTCTGATCATGGATTAAAGCGGAAGATTACTGCATTACACAATGAGCCATCAGATAATCCAGTTCTTCATTATCCACGAGAAGTGTGGAATCGCTCTCATGATCAGCCTTGGGCTAGTCGACATAATTACAACCCTCATGTGCCAAGGCCCTCTCTCATTGATAGCTCCAATGGAGCTTGGCGACCCTCGGTTAATATGCAATCATCTCAGCCCGTTCCGGTTCCAATCCCACCGCACCCTTATAAGAATCATACTGGGAGTTCGTATGACATGTTAAATGCTACCAATACAGCAGCAAATGACAATGTGCCTTTTTCGCGTCAACAGTTTGATGCTAATGATAGCAGAGCACGAAACCAACTACCTCAACTCCCTAATCAGCAGACTGGATTCACTTCCAATCAACAGATACCAGGTCAAGGTGTTAAATTCCAACCTCAGTTACCCCTTCCCCATGATGTTCGACCAAATATGGTACCGCCTCCTTTACCTTATAATTCGTCTCATCTAAATATACAACCCATGATACGCCCATATACCCCTCAAAGATTTGATGCCCCTCGAGGTGCTTCGAATCAAGTTCCTGGCATGCAGTCTTCTATGCCTTTTCATGCACAAGGTGTAGGTTACCCACCTCTACCTCCGGGTCTACCTCCTTCTTCATTTCCCATGGCGTCCATTCCTCAACATCCGTCAAGTGCCCCGCCACCGCCAGCTGGTGGTGCACTCTCTGGTTTATTTAGTTCTCTTGTGGCGCAAGGTCTGCTCTCACTGACAAAACCGAGCCCTGAACAGGTAAATTTTTTTTACAACAGTCTACTGCAATTTCCAAGGTGTTTGATGCGCGTTATAATGTGATTATGTGACTGCATAATCGAAAAAAGTTATTAGCTCTAATATAATGCCATGAGGAGATAGTGTTTGGTGCTCTTTTGGCTGTTTGATTTTGTAATTACAATATAATCAGCCGTTACATCGATTGATAATTCTGATTATTTAAGAAATTGATAGATAAAATTACCGAAGGACATTCGTGTGAAATAAGAAGATATGTCGTCCGAAATTGTAGTAAGGTTCAAGTTCGGCTAATATTATTATACATTTTGATAATTGTTACAGCCAACTATATTGAAACTGATCATCCAAAATCTAACTGAAATAGATTATGTTTATTGGAACATCAAAACTGATTTTTGCGACTTGAATATTTTGTTTTCAATATACAAACCCAAGCACTTTATGGGGGGTAATCTGTTATGCGGGTGTTTGGATTTGTGTTGGAGTGATTATATGATTAATGCAACTTGTAGTCTCAAATAATCAGTATCGAATAATCAATATGATCCTAACTGTTACGAAGTTGACTGCCAATAGGTAGAATAAAGTCACTTATATACCCCGCATTGTTCCGTATCTATTACGTACATAATTTGCCAAACACTCGCGAACATCTCCTGTCACATAACAGCATAAATTTTTTTTATCACTAGTGATCTTTCTGACTTATCTAGCTCTATGTATAGGCTAGCGTTGGACTTGAGTTTGATCCTGATGTTCTCAAGAATCGCCACGAGTCTGCAATAACTGCATTATATGCTGATCTTCCGAGGCAATGCAAAACCTGTGGTCTTCGGTTTAAAATGCAAGAAGAACACAGCAGTCATATGGATTGGCACGTGACCAAGAACAGAGTATCGAGAAACCGTAAGCAGAAGCCTTCCAGGAAGTGGTTCGCTAATGTTAGTATGTGGCTTAGCAGCGCAGAAGCATTGGGAGCTGATGCAGTTCCAGGATTTCTCATTCCGTCTGAGAATGTTGTAGAAAAGAAGGACGATGAAGAACTGGCTGTTCCAGCTGACGAGGACCAGAATGCTTGTGAATTATGCGGAGAGCCTTTTGAGGATTTTTACAGTGACGAGACAGAAGAATGGATGTACAGGGGGGCTGTTTACATGAATGCTCCCACAGGGTCAACTGTAGGCATGGATAGATCTCAATTAGGTCCAATTGTTCATGCTAAATGCAGATCTGAGTCCACTGTAGCCCCTCTTAACGATTCTGGGAATAATGGCCAGGTGTGTACTTTCTACTTATCTAACCGTCTATAAAATGTGAAATTCATACACATCATATAAAAAGAAAGGTAATAGTTAGCAACATATGCCTGGTTAACGGTGGCCAATCGAATGAGTTGAGGGTTTTCTTTATTAGACCCATTGTTGCTCGTAATGTCGGTTTTTAATTTTCCCTATTTTGTGTGCGAATTTTCAGGTATATATTGAAGATCGGATGCGTAGTTAGCTAAGCGAATTCCGGCTTTTAGGTCAATGTCTGTAACTTAGAAATGAGTTTCTTCTTGTTAATCTTGTTCGCACAATCTGCCTAAATGTATGCAGTGGCAGTGTCTTGTACATGTATAGTTCGATAAAATTTATCACCCTTCACATTCTCCTGCATCAAAGTGACTGAACTACCCCTTGCAGAGTTCTGCTTATTTTCTCTTCCTTATTTCAGTTTCATAACATTTCACGTCTCCAAATTTGCTAGAAATACTAGATTGAGGCGTCTAATAGAGTATTTTCCAAATTTTTGGTAATATATGTATCCACAGATGTATGCATATAGTTTGCTGTCAGCTCTTTGCAGGGAGGATACAAACTCACGCACTTGGGGCTTTTCAATTGAATGCAACCGGTATATCTGATCAGCTGCAAGAACCCTGTGGCGCGTGTAGGAATTATGCTGTCAACTGGGTTGCCTTATAAAAGAAATTTTTCTTCTGCATTTTTTTCAAGTCTTCGGAGTAGCTGGAACTTGGTGTTTGTGGGACGATGGTTCAGCTATGCTGCGACCAATTTTTGTTTCTATTTTTAGTTTTTTTTAACTTTTCCAGATGGCCTCAGTGGTCGTCAATGTTCGGTCTAGCAAAATAACAAATAATGAAACATTCTTGTAAAATTTTATCAGTTTCTTTTTTTTTGAACCAAGGACGATCTGTTTCTCTTTCATTCATGTAATGTGAAACAATGGTCAGTTGTTCTTTTTAAGACAATAAGTTATAACTTCCAAGTTAGAAATCTACAACTAAAAGTAAAACATAAGAGGCGAGGGTACGATGGAAAGACAACTTCTTTTTATAATTTGTTCTCATTGTTGTTGTATCAGCGTTACATTACTATAAAACAACTAATCAAAAGACTCTTGTAATGGCACATAGGCCTAGTGGCACACGCTTCCCTCTTTATTTTCGTCTCACCATGATTTTTATTTTTTTATTATTTTTATTATTTTTATTTTCATATAAATTAAAATTCATTTTATTAAATTAAAATATAAATACATAAATTAAAATAATCGACGAAAATAATAATACAATTCTAAACTTAAAATGTTTTAAAAAGTTACAAAAATTAAAAAATGATTAACACCAAACAAAAAAAGAAAAATTATAAATATCTCTTCTTCTTTCTTCCATAAACACCACACCCAAACAATCCCTGCAAAAAAAAAAAAAACGTATACACCACACACAAACCTTACTAAACACACACTTATTAAAAAAAGTCAAGAAAGAAAAAAAAAATGATTCTCTCCTCGTCGTGACTTCGCCAGTTGAGTGGCGAGTTCACGGCGAAGTAGGGGGTTCGGTATGGCAACGAAGGTCGGGGAAAGCCAGCAAGGTTGACACCTCAGCTCGGCGAGCCCTTCTTCGCAATTACACCACAAACCATATCTTAATGATACTTTTTGGGTTGTAAACTAAACAAAATGTCACTTGATAAAACATAAATTTTCTCTGATCTGTCACGTTCCACCTAGCTTAACAAATGAGAAAAATAAGTGCAGACTGAGACTTGGTATGTATGCAGATAAGAATCCAACAGCCACTTCCGTTTTCTCCTTCACATTATAATTCAGTCACATTGTCTCGTGATTATGTTGTTCTCGATACTTTCCTACGAAGAACAACCAAGAACACATTTGATTTCGGTTTTTTGATTAGCCACTTCCATTGTTTGACGTTCTTTATTACGGAGTATGAATTTTATGGGTTTAATTTGTTTATTAGATGGCGAAGCATTTGAATTTTGAATTACATACTTCCATTAATTCAATCATAACTATTTTTATCAAAACAATGATATCAGAATTGAAGTCCCAGTTAATATTCATTCGATTCTACCTTAAAATTAATCGATTCTACCTTAAACATAATCGCTTCTACCTTAAACATAATAAAACATACTAACATATGTTAAGGATCCTACACAAAACATTTCTTGTCATCCCACATCTTGGCCTTCTTCTACTTATCAGACTCCATTAGCAGCAACAACTCCAGCATTCCTCTCTTCAATCACTCTAGCTTCATCCTTGGCTCGTCTCAACGCCACCTCCATCCTCGTTATTTCAGCTTTCAAACAATCACACCTCACAGCATACACATGAGCACTTTCTTCATCTTGTATGTACTCATATCTCAAACGCTCCTGACAAAGACCCATCCACTCCACTTTCGTCTCCTTAACTCTCTTTTCCTGTTCGACAATCTCCTCGTCCATACAGCTCAGTATCACCACAGCCGAACTCCCGTCACTCGCCAACGAAACATACTCAGTAGCCTCCCAATCCCCTGGAGTCTCCTCACCTCCTTCCACTCTAAAAACCAAACTCAAAACAGTTTCTGTCCCAATCTTCTCCCCCATACCACCAGCAACAGGCCTCGTTGATTCCACTTTCCAGTAAGCATTAGTACCTTCAATGTCCCTTCTAGCATTAAGATTATCCTTATCATCACCTGGTAAAGGATATCGAACTGAGTGAAGGAGATACTCTTGACTCTCAGGCAAGTTCCAGTCCATGTCTCTGGTTATGTTAGTTGGTAAGACCTGATAAATGTTGCTATCAGGAACAACACCCTCTCTTTCCTTGTGCATCTTGATCAGATTTGACATTGATGGGTCGATATAAGCTCCAGGCTGAGTAGGTGTCATTGAAGCCATTGTGTGTTTTTGGAAATAACGGCTGTCTAAGGCTGGGCACAACGCACCTGAAAAGAGTCGGTCGACTCTCGGTCGCGACCGGGTCGTCGCGTTGCGGCGATTCGGTCGCCGGTGCAAATCAAGCCCAAACCGACCCTGGTCACGACCTATTGAAAAAATTGGGGGAAAAATGAGCCGTTTGAAAAATGGACCGTTGCTATGTGTTTGTTACCGTTACATTTAAAAAAAAAAATCAATTTTTTTTTTAAACCTATATAATCAATACATTCTTTCAATATTTTTTACATTTCACATACAAATCTCAACACACATTAAAAATGTCTAGCAAGAGAACTCCCCAAAACAAAACCCCAAAATCCCGAGTTCGTCAAGAATCTGTTCCACATGTGACACCGGACTCGAATTTCCGATTATCCGGTGTGTCTCCACAATTCCGGTTTAGACCCACCGGTTTTGAATATCAATCACACCAACAACCTAACTATTCAAACCGTCATTTTTATCCCCCACAACGTGATAACCAACAACCTAACTACGAATCGCCTTCGGGTGTGTATCGGCCTACTATGGATTCTTCCACTACTTCCTATCCAAACCAACAGTATTCTCCGATTAATCGTTTTGAGGTTGATGCACAATTTGAAAATATGATATACAACCAAGACAACTATGTGGGTGACGGGCCTAGCCAAGATCAATCTATGGGTCAAGGTTCGGGACACGGGTCTTTTCATAGTGCATACAACCTTGAAGACGATGTGGAAGAAATGTCCCCAATCAAACCTAAGAAGCCCTCAAGACGTGCTACGAAAAGCAAACAGGTTGATACAACTGAGGCACCAAAAGAATGGACAAGTGAGGAGGAGTGTGCGTTATGCAGAGGTTGATGTTATGTTTCCGAGAATTGCATCCAAGGAAACAGTCAAAAATCAAAGGGCTTTTGGCTAAAAGTAGTGAAGTACTATGAAACCGAGACGAGTTCTGCTAGAGGGTATGACGCGGTTGTGAGCAAATGGAAAAACAGGTTGCGTCCTAGTGTTGGTGCATTTTGTGGTATTATGAATAACATTGAGCGTACTCATGATAGTGGTGCAAATGATCTCACTGATTTCCAAAAAGCTTGTGCTGAATACAAAGTGACTTACAATAAAGAGTTTCAATACCAGGAGGCGTGGAAGGTGCTCAAAGATCACCCGAGTTGGATAGAGGTTGAAATGCCACGGTTTACAAAGGAACCGTCTTAGCAAAAAAACCAAGACTTCTGAAACCACATCTGGTTCTGGACACGCTAGTTACATGGATGTGCACGATGATTCTGAAGAAGAGAAACAAGAAAATCGACCAATGGGTCGTGATCGTGCTAAAAAGAAGTCATCAACCTCTTCGTCAACTAGGAAGTCTTCATTTGTTGAAGCTGTAAGCTCAAAATGGGAGAAGATGAAAGACATTGGGTGGGGAAAGAAGAAGCAACAACAAGATTCCTACTTTGACTTGAAGCAACGGGAGTTGGATTTGCAGGAGAAAAACGCGGAAATCAAAAGAGAAAAGCTCGAGTTACAACGTCGGGCTATCGAGCTTGCTGAAGCAAAGAAACGAGATAAAGACTTGATGTTCTACAACTCGGAAATCGACCCCAACTTGCCGATAGCCAAACAGCAAGCACAACAAGAAATGAAGGATAGAATCAAGGAACGTTATAATTTAAATTACTAGGATTATTGTAATGTTTTTTAATTTCGAATAATTGTGTAATGTTTTTTTTTAAATAAATGTAATGTTTTTTATTAAATTTATTGTGTTTTAAATTTTTTTTTTCAAATAGGTCGCACTAGGTCGCCGGGTTGTGGCAAATAGGTCGCACTAAGTCGCCGGCCGAAAAAACTAGGTCGCGACCCCTATGCGTTGTGCCTAGCCTAAGAAGTGTGTGTGTGTTTTTAGGGTTTTGAATGAAAGGAAGTGTGTGTTTTTTTAGGGTTAAATGGAAGTGTGTGTTGGGCTTTGTTGGACTAGATTTAGCTTAATGGGTTGGGCTTTCTTGGGCTGTTGTGTAAGAGTTGAAATTTTATACTAAGTGTATACATATATACTACCAGGGTATCCGCGCGTTGCGGCTGCGGGTACCGTGAAACTAACATTTCACGAGCGTAATATTTTATGATTATATATATATTTCGATTATAACTTTACAAATAATGATGATAGTTTTAAATTGGATACCTCTTACTAATAATAAATTACTCCATATAAAAATAACATTACGGAATTGTGACAATTGATCCTAAAAGGTGTTTGCTAATCTCTCTGTAACATTCGTCATAATATTATATAACGTGTAAATATAGAAAATTTTCGTAAATTATATGTGTATAGTTTTTATATATTATAATAACCTTAAAATCTTCTTATTTTTATATGTACAATTCAGTCGAATTAATTAGCAAAATGATTAGTATTTCACTAAATTTGAACCAAAATACATACATAGACGATATGTGTTTCAAATATGCAAATTTATAAAAAGTTGAATGATTGAAAATCAAACGCACATTTAATATTAAACCTAATTGTAAATAATTCAAATAATTTTATGTAAAAATTATAGTTTATATAAATAATTATTTGTACATGTTGCATATTAATTTGTATTAGCTTTGTCATTTAATGTGTATTGCTACCCAATTAACATATAAATAAACTAATGAAGTTTTTGTGTTGTACAAGTTTGTACCGCAAAAGCTTGTAAGGGTTTACTACTTTAAATTTTGAAGACATAGTGCAATCTTTGTTATAAGTAGTACAGATTTATGGGTTGTTAAAAAAAAATACATATTTAAGTAATAAGAATGTTTTTGTCGGTTTCGATTGGGCCTCTTAAGTTCTTATTCTGACGGCTTTTTCGCTAGTTGAACTAATTGTGACTCGTTGGTTCGGTTCGGTTTCGAAACTATGTACGCCATTATTTTAGGTAGACAAAATATGTACGATCTTATAGATATATGCTTTTAATTGATGTACAGTGTGTATATATAATTGTATATTAAATAGTGAGGTGTATTAGTAATATTAATTAATTAGTATTAATTAAAATTATTTTTAATTGTATATTAATTATTATGTATTAATAATGTTTTAATATGAGTTTTAAATTTTTTTGTAATTAATGAAGAAAGAGATTCCAATCTTTATTATATGTAGTATAGATAAGCAACCGAAATCACCCAATGTGGAAAATCGGCAATGAATACAAGACCTCCAGGGAACCTCCCTAAGGAAACCACTTAGTGGAACTTTAGTGGCCAATTGGGCTAGGCTACTTGGTTGAATAGAAGCGCTACTGCTTCCTAAAACAGAATATGACACTAAAAAAAACATACTGTAGTATTTCACAAAGCAAAACTGATATTGTGATGTAAAGATTAACTAAAACAAGTAAATCACTTGAAAAAAGACGCCATAATGCTCTTCCACTTGAGAATAATCTGTGGACAATTTTCATCTTCATGTGTTTTCTACACCATATGCCAATTGAAGGAGGCATTATTTAGATAAATCTGTTTCTAGGTAAGTTGAAGCCACTGGCAATATAGTTTTGTTTAACATGCACTGGGATACATCCAGACAATCCATCTATGTGAAGTCTCCCAGAATATCTAGCGTACGTGCAGTTTAGAAAGAATGCAAGCGAATATCTCTACAGTGACTTTAATGGTGGTTCTTGTTAAAAGATTTGTGAAATTGAGAGATAATGCAAGCGGATATCTCTCTGAGTTTGTATTGTAATCATGAAAATCAGGGCAAGAGACATATATGATGAGTTTGCTGATCTCAAAAAGAGATAATAGACTCAAAAGTCCAAGTTAAAAAAGTAAGATCATATGTAACTCAGCTATACTTATAAGTAACAACTAATTAGTAGCCGGAACCTACTGCTTATATATATATACAAACTCACAAGATATAAAGTCATCAAACTTATGATGCATGTTGTGCAGTGTTCTTCTCTCGTCCAAGCTTAGGAATGTCATCGCACCAACCGGCAAAATACTCCAATCTTGGCCGCCATGCATTAAACCGCTGTATATATGCTTTAGCTCTCTGACGCAATGCTTTAGCTCTCCCTCCGCATGCTTTAGCCCGCCGCAGATATTCGTCAGCCAACATGCCCAATGCATCAGCCCGACACAATGAACCACCCTGCCGTTCCAATGCCTTCATCCTGTCCAATAAGTCGGTCCTACATTTCATTGCCTCCTCCTTTCGCACTAAAACCCCAGCCAACCGTTTCTTAGCATCATACCACTTTTTCAATGCAAAATTCCGCCGTGCAGTTTCAAGCTTATGGAATGCGATCATTCCAAGTTTGTTCGAGAGAAAGCGTCGAGTAGGTGTCTGGATGAAATTTTAATAGTTAATAATAAAAAGGGTTAATATACAAAGAAGTTACTAAACTTTTCAAGAAATTTGTCCTAAGGTAACGAACATTCATTTTGTGTTTCTGAGTTTGTATTGTGAAGTTAATTAATACACAAACTTACAAAATAAAAAGGAAATGCTTTGACACCGCACATTATAAATACAAAATAACTGAAGCTTAAATCGAACAAAGAGATTGATTACCTTTTGATCATCAACACCTACATCAGCAGCGGGAATGCGAAAAGATGTTGCACAAAGAGGTCTGACACTCGTCAATAGGCAAAAGAAGTTGCAAAGAGGACACTGAAAAAAAAATCATTAAGACACGACCAGAATTTAGAATTTTAATTGAAGCAAACACACTGGAAGACAAACTCACCCTCTTACTAGATGGGTCGGTTTGAAGCCATTCCTTTATACATGATGCTCCAAATATATGGCCACAAGGAAGACAGCTGTAACAATTAATCACACAAAGGTAAATTTAGTAGCAGCTGAAATAATTTAAAAATATGGTATATGCTAGTATTAGATAAGGAAAATAAGCATGTCAGTGTTGTAAACAGGGCGACATTAGCAACCTCTATAACAAATAGGTTAGATTTGAATTGAATTTTGAAATCGCTTAAAAAATAGAATTAAAAAGATAAAGAGTGAGGGGATACCAAGCTCGATGGATTTCGTCACGAGTCCAATGCTTGAAACAGATGGAACAAACATCAGGAGCTTTTGCTTGAATCTTGGGTGGTCTAGAATCAAGGGCTTCAGCAAAATCTTTTTTACTATCCATTAGATCATAATCATCACGATACATGGAATCATCAATAAAGTCATCATCTTTCATAACCGGTACCTCTATCTCGTGCACAGTTTTACCATTGTCGTCAATCCTGCTTATGACTAAAGGCAAGGTCATCTCCTCCACCTGTTCAAAACCATCATCATTATCATCAAGATCCAATTCCAACTCTAGTTGTTCTTCTTCATCATCTCTTTTACGTTTATTTGATGGCACCTCTACCCCATCAACAGCTTCTTCTTCTTCATCTCTTTTACTTCTATTAGATGGCACCTCTAACTCATCAACAATTTCTTCTTCTTCATCTCGTTTACGTTTATTTGATGGCACATCAATCCAACTAGTTGCCTTAGGTAACAGGCTTGTCTCCTTATCATCAAATTCATCATCGTCGTCGTCGTCGTCATCGTCGTCGTCCTCATCGTCGTCTACATCAAGATCCATATCCATATCTACTTGTTCTTCTGGCTCTTGTTGTTGTTGTTCTTTTTCTTCTTGTTGTTCTGGTTTACATTCTTTGTTTGCTTCCATCGGTTTGTGATCCTCCTCTTTATCCCTTTGTGATGTTATGTCATGCAAACCTAATAACTCCTGGTAGCTTTGCTTAAAAAACTTCATACTTGGCAGGTATGCACCAACTCGTTGACGTGCTGCTTTAGATTGTTGACGCAATGCTTTTGCCTGCTGCCCAAATGCATCAGCCTTGCGTAGATACTCATCAGCCCGCTCGCCCAATGCATCAAACCGACATCGCAATGCCTCGGCCTGTTTTTCTGCACCAGCCAGGCATGCCAATGCCTCAGCCCGTTTTTGGATATTAGCCATCCGGTTCAATAATTTAGTCCTCCTATTGATAGCATCCTTCTGGCGTGCCAAAACATGAGGGCGTTGTTTCAAAGCATGAGACTTGTTGTGAATTGCATTTGTCAGCAGTTCCCGTTGATATTGCTTGAATGCAGTAAATCCTTTTTTGGAGTATGGAAAGCGTCTGATGGATTCCTGCATGAGATATTTATAAGAATGCAGTCGCCAGAAGGGGAGTTAAAAAAGAAATAAGACTATGTATAGAGATAAACTGAATACCTACCTCTTGATGAGCCGGAATGCAAAGGCGCTTTGCATAAAGAAGCCTAACACTCTTATATGAGAAATCGATGAGGCATTGAGGGCACTAACAAACAACAGATATTGAAAGGCAGCAAGAGTAAGAGGAAGAATCGAAGTTTTGGTAAGATTGATTTTGAGTTAGTTAGAGGTGGCAAAAATAGATGGGTTGGGTCATGGGTCTAGTAGATAGGTTCAGGTGAAGATTGTTCTTCTTGTAGAAACATACACCCATCTATCTGTGATATAAGGAAGGGAGAGACCCATGTTTAACCCAAATTTAATAATAATATCGCTCGGGTGGGTAGGGTAGGGTGTGATACATACCTTGCAAGAGGAACGACCTCCCATCAATTCTATTATACATGACATCCCAAATATGTGCCCACAAGGAAGACAGCTATAACACAAGAGAGTCAATAAACATGAGACGAAACTAGTAATCGATCAGGGTCTAACAAGAGGGAGGGAGGGAGGCAAATGTGAAGAAGATTAACAACATCCTGTTAAGATATAAGAAATGATTTAACACACTAGCTAGTGAGACTAGTATGCGTGTGGTGTAGCAAATACTTGCAAGTAAGTGTGGTGTGATGATGAAATAATTTTTGATGCTTAAAGCAGCATGCTACCTGATTTGATGTTGTTTATCAAAAGTCCAAGCTTTAAGACATATGGAGCAAAGATCAAGATCGTCTCTTTCTCCTCTTCTACATATAGTTGCTGGAATCTCAACCCCGTTAAAAAGTTTATCGAGTTCCATATCATACCAACTAGTAGCCTTAGGTGTCACCTTATGACCATAATGACGTAGTCATCATCGTCTTGGTCATCTGCATTATCTTCATCTTCATCTTCTTCTTCGTCATCATCAACATCATCCTCTTGTTTTCCAAATAGAGAGGTGAGATCTATATCATCATCAAGTTCCAAACCCAATTCAACTTCTTCTTTTTCTATTTCTGCGTATACCACCTCGAATGGTTTGATCCCCTCCATTTATTTAAATTAAATTAATAAATAACAACAACAACAACCTCAGCCGATTCTCCAACATAAAACCTGGGAATGTCCGATGAAATCATATTTATGCTCTCTCACTTCGCCGCCTCTTGCTTCATTACAATCCCTTTTTGGTCCTTCAACTTCTTTCTTACCATACATGGGTCTCTCACTTTGCCGCCTCTTGATATAAGGAAGGGAGAGACCCATTGTATTAAACTTACCACTTTTTATGGTTCTGTGTACTAAACTATTTTTTTTCTTATTGTGTGTATTAAACTTTTTAATTTCGATTATTATGTGTATTTTGAGACGATTTTGCATTGTAAATTGACCAATTTACCCTTCAAAATTTGAAAAAAGTAAGGGTAAAATGGTCACAAAATACATACAATGATATGAATTTAAAAGTTTAATACACACAATGAGAAAAATAATAATTTAGTACACAGAACCATAAAAAGTGGTAAGTTTACTACATTTTTAAGTGATTTTCCCTTCCTTTTTAGCGTAAGCCGGTTCATCCACATTATCTCCGGTCTAACTTACAATCTTTTCATATCTTTTTAACATTTTCATATCTTTTCATCTGTATTCGTTCCATGTTTACATTATGGTCACTTTTTTTAACCTTTTCTTCCATATTTTGTCGTTTTCGACAGTAAATTGTCAGTAATTTTACGTTTTCGTCATAAATTTACGTTTTCGTCAATAATTTTATTTGTGCTTTCAATGAACTACCCCTTGCAGAGGGTTCTGCTTATTTTTTTTTCATTATTTCAGTTTCATAACATTTCCCGTCTCCAAATTTGCTAGAAATACTTAGATTTTGAGGCGTCTAATAGAGTATTTTCCAAATTTTTTGGTAATATGTATCCACACATGTATGCATATAGTTTGCTCTCAGCTCTTTGCAGGGGAATACAAACTCACACACTTGGGGCTTTTCAATTGAATGCAACGGTATATCTGATCAGCTGCAAGAACCTTGTGGCGCGTGTAGGAATTATGCTGGCAACTGGGTTGCCTTACACTACAAGAAAACTGAGAACAGGTGACCGGAGTTTCCCTGGCGACAATATGTCGCCAGGGATAACCCTTTTTCCCTGGCGACAACGCTGACGTGGCAAAAAAGCAGATTTACTTTTTGGTCAAAGTTTGACTAGTGTATCCCTGGCGACATGTCGCCGGGGATACACCGTCCAAAATCAGATGCCAAAGGAAAGAGCGCGAATTTTTCCCTCCCACTTATCCCTGGCGACATGTCGCCAGGGAAAATTTGTCCAAAATTATCCCTGGCGACATGTCGCCAGGGAAAATTCGTCAATCGTAATTACCATTAATTTTTTTTGATAATAACCTGCCAAATTTATCCCTGGCGACATGTGCAGCTGAATCCATTGTGTGCCTATCGGGGTTGCGGTACAACTCTACTGTACTCTCAAGTACCTTTATTTTTCCATTCAAGAGCACACAATTTGCACACGTTGAAGAGCTTGGAGAAGAAATTGGAGTCCTTTAAGGTCTCGAAGAAGAGCTTGGAGGAGAAAAGCTCGTTGAAGGTCTTGAAGAAGAGCTTGGAGGAGAAAAGCTCATTGAACCTCCAAGAAAATTGATTAGTAGTTGGACGCGTTCGTCTTTCCATAAAAAGTTTTTGCATCCATATGAAACTGGAGGTTGAACCCGTGAATGTGGACAAGCATAGTACAGTCTATCAAAGGATTCACTTTGCCACGATTCTCGAAGAACTACATCTCCATGTCCACATACTTGCACGGAAAAGCTTCATGCTTCAACATCTTCATAATAACAATGTGTTTGTGATGATAAGTGTGTGTGATCTGCTGGTGGTTGTGATGATAAGGAGTGTGTGTGGTTCTCCTTTTATGCTAAAAAAGTGAGGGAAATTGTTAACATTTTCCCTCCAATATTTTCCCGCCAATGTTTTCCCTCCAATATTTAGATGTTCAATTGACCACCCATCCATCAAATCCATCAGCAGGACAAGGGTTGCATACTAAAACCTCATGCATGAGTGTATTTGGATGAGTCGGTATGCATTTGTTAAACGTTAGATGTTCAATGGATGAGTCGGTATGTGTTGGTTACACGTTAAATGTTCAATAGATGAGTCGACATCTCTTGGTTACACGTTAGATGTTCAATGGATGAGTCGGTATGCATTTGTTAAATGTTAGATGTTCAATGGATGAGTCGGTATGCATTTGTTAAACGTTAGATGTTCAATGGATGAGCCGGTATGCATTTGTTAAACGTTAGATGTTCAATGGATGAGTCGACATGTCTTGGTTACACGTTAGATGTTCAATGGATGACTCGACATGTCTTGGTTACACGTTAGATGTTCAATGGATGAGTCGGTATGCATTTGTTAAACGTTAGATGTTCAATGGATGAGTCGACATGTCTTGGTTACACGTTAGATGTTCAATGGATGACTCGACATGTCTTGGTTACACGTTAGATGTTCAATGGATGAGTCGGTATGCATTTGTTAAACGTTAGATGTTCAATGGATGAGTCGGTATGTGTTGGTTACACGTTAGATGTTTAATGGATGATTCGACATGTCTTGGTTACACGTTAGATGTTCAATGGATGACTCGACATGTCTTGGTTACACGTTAGATGTTCAATGGATGAGTCGGCATGCATTTGTTAAACGTTAGATGTTAAATGGATGAGTCGGTATGTGTTGGTTACACGTTAGATGTTCAATGGATGAGTCGACATGTCTTGGTTACACGTTAGATGTTCAATGGATGAGTCGACATGTCTTGGTTACACGTTAGATGTTCAATGGATGAGTCGGTATGCATTTGTTAAACGTTAGATGTTCAATGGATTAGTCGGTATGCATTTGTTAAACGTTAGATGTTCAATGGATGAGTCGACATGTCTTGGTTACACGTTAGATGTTCAATGGATGAGTCGACATGTCTTGGTTACACGTTAGATGTTCAATGGATGACTCGACATGTCTTGGTTACACGTTAGATGTTCAATGGATGAGTCGGTATGCATTTGTTAAACGTTAGATGTTCAATGGATGAGTCGGTATGCGTTGGTTACACGTTAGATGTTCAATGGGTGAGTCGACATGTCTTGGTTACACGTTAGATGTTCAATGGATGACTCGACATGTCTTGGTTACACGTTAGATGTTCAATGGATGAGTCGGTATGCATTTGTTGAACGTTAGATGTTCAATGGATGAGTCGGTACGTGTTGGTTACACGTTAGATGTTCAATGGATGAGTCGACATGTCTTGGTTACACGTTAGATGTTTAATGGATGAGTCGGTATGCATTTGTTAAACGTTAGATGTTCAATAGATGAGTCGGTATGCATTTGTTAAACGTTAGATGTTCAATGGATGAGTCGGTATGCATTTGTTAAACGTTAGATGTTCAATGGATGAGTCGACATGTCTTGGTTACATGTTAGATGTTCAATGGATGAGTCGACATGTCTTGGTTACACGTTAGATGTTCAATGGATGACTCGACATGTCGTGGTTACACGTTAGATGTTCAATGGATGAGTCGACATGCATTTGTTAAACGTTAGATGTTAAATGGATGAGTCGGTATATGTTTGTTACACGTTAGATGTTCAATGGATGAGTCGACATGTCTTGGTTACACGTTAGATGTTCAATGGATGACTCGACATGTCTTGGTTACACGTTATTTGATGGCACCTCTACCACATCAACAATTTCTTTTTCCTCTTCTTCATTTCTTTTACGTGTGTTTGATGGCACCTCAACCCCATCAACGGTTTTACCCGAATATACATCAATCCAACTAGTTGCCTTAGGTAACAGGCTTGTCTCCTTATCATCAACTTCATCGTCAACTTCATCTTCGTCTTCATCTTCCTCTTCATCATCTTCGTCGTCGTCTTCGTCTTCGTCGTCTCCATCATAAAGATCAAAATCCATTTGCTCTTCTTGTTCTTGTTCTTCTTGCTCTTCTTGTTCTTCTTGTTCTTCTCGTTTATATTCTTTGTTTGCTTCCATCGGTTTGTGATCTTCCTCCTCATCCATTTGTGATCTTAGAGCATTTACAATGGGTTAGTTTACACAAGACTTTTTACTATTTGAAAAACCTATTTATACCATTTGAACCATTAAAGTAAAGGCTTATTAATGACTTTTTGATGAAAGACTTGTATAATAACAAGTCTTTGACAAAAAAAACACAAAACTATTACCATTAAATTGCTTATGCATTGATTATGGAACAAAGCATTCAATGCATCAAGTCATGAAAGACTTGATGCATTGCTCATGCTCTTATGTCATGCAAACCCAATAACTTCTTGTAGCTTTGTTTAAAAAACTTCATACTTGGCATGTATGCACCAACTCGTTGATGTGATGCTTTAGATCGTTGACCCCATGCTTTTGCCTACTGCCCAAATGCATCAGCCTTCTGTAGATACTCATCAGCCCGCTGGCCCAATGCATCAGCCCGACATCGCAATGCATCGGCCCGTTTTTCTGCACCAGCCAGACATGCCAAGGCGACAGCCCGTTTTTGTGTATTAGCCATCCGGTTCAATAACTTAGTCCTCCGTTTCATAGCATCCTTCTGGCGTGCCAAAACATGAGCCCGTTGTTTCAAAGCATGAGACTTATTGTTAATTGCATTTGTCAGCAGTTCCCGTTGATATTGCTTAAATGCAGTAAATCCTTTTTTGGTGTATGGAAAGCGTCTAATGGATTCCTGCATGAGATACTTATAAACAGTTTAAAAAAAAATATACATATATATAAAGAAATTAAAGGTTTGCTTTAAACAAAGAGACTGATTACCTCTTGAGAATGCAAAGGCGCTTTGCATAAAGACGTCTAACACTCTCAAATGTAAAGCAGTCGAGGCAAGCAACAATCATTCAAGAGAAGAGTAAGAGGATAATCAAAGTTTTTTGTAAAACTGAGTTAATTTTGTGTGTAGGTGGCAAAATACATACCTTGTAAGGGGAACGGGCTTCCTTCGTTTTCTTTAAACATGAAATCCCAAATATGTGCCCACAGGGAGGACAACTGCATCAATGATCAGACAAAAGAAAAAGAGAGTAAATATCAAGGTCATGTGTGGTCAAATATCAATATAAGTAACAAGAAGCAATGATTAAGGTGTTATAAATAGCGCGAGGTGTGGCGTGGCGGCATGTCCAAGCTATACGTTTTAGCGGCTAAGGCGAAGCTTTTAACGTTTTTAACGCGTGGCTTATAGCGGCACAACATATAAAAATATTTATTTGTTTTATCATATTTCAATATTATATTTATATTAAAGCGAGTGTAGAGTGGGTGATTGAGTTGCAAGATAAAAATGAGGCGTGGGCAGTGTTGTAAAAGCGGGCTAGCTAGGCGGCGACCACAGGCCTAAATTGGGCAAATGCAAATGCAAATTCAAAATAGCAGCGTTATAACTAATGACCAATACAATCAGATTTTATGGTAATATATATCTCGAATCTCGACCCCATTAACATATTCATCCGTATCACTATCATACCAACGAGTAGCCTTAGGTGTCATCTTATTACCATAGTCATCGTTATCTTCGTCTTCATCTTCATAGTCATCCTCTAGTTTTGCAAATAGAAAGCTGAGATCTATCATCATCAAAGTCCAAACCAAATTCAGCTTGTTCTTCTTCTAGTTCTTCAACTGGTTTGATCAATTGGTGACCCTCCTCCTTGACAAAAAAAAAAAAACAAAATAAATTTTTTTTTTATCTTAGAGACCAACATGATTATAATGCATATAATACGTCAATTACTTAGCATATTTTGCGACGGGTAGGTACATGTCGGTGTTAAAACATCGCAGATTATGCGCCACAACAAACTACGTCGCAAAAAACTAGCGTCATCACTAACAGAATATTTCGGTTTCACTTACACTACATACGCTCAGTGACGTCAAGTTCACTCAAATCAACATACAGTTACCTCTCATTTGGTCAAAAGAACAATCAACTCGCTCACACGTTACACTCTACACATACGGTCCAATATGGTCGAAAAAATACACGAAAATAGTGAGACAATTCGTCGAATAAATAAGCTAAAATAATTACATCTCGATTGCATAAATAAGCTAAAATAAGCATAAAAAAAGAAATCACTGAGGATCGTACCATAATTTTTGCTAAAAGTGATTAATTGGGGGAACTTTTTTTTATTAGTGTTCAAATATAAAGAAATATAAAGAAGTAGGAGTAGGGGACATTTGTTGTTCGGGCAATAATTTTGGTTGGGTCTGAGTAGATCGAACTGGACTGGACCATTTTGATTCGATGTTTTAGATTCGATCGGTTGACACGTTTTAAGCTCTACACATACGATCACGTATCATTGGCAAATTTTTGCATTCTTAATTTTTTTTTTAAAGTAGACGATGATTTATCGATAAACTCGAGATAAATATGACTAACTTTGAGACACACGAAGTACTCTCTTGGTCCTATAATTATCGTTAGTATCTTCATTTTGGGTTGTTCAAAATTAATTGTTCATTTCTAGTTACAAATAGGAAATTTATATTAAGTTTACCTATTACTCTCGGTTGAGGTGATATTTACAAACTTTAAAAAAGTTTTTAATAAATTAGTTAAGAGTACAACTATCTTTGTGCAAATAGTAAGATAGAGAAAATTATAAAAGACGATATTTTTTTTAAATTGTGTGTTTTTTTGTCGGCGGACTACAATTATGAGACAGTGGGTTATTAAGCTAATCAATGACGTATTTTGCGATCAGTGGCGGAGCTTGAAATTTTTTCATGAAAAAGATAAAGCGATTCAAATTTCAAAATACAAATTTTTTACTTAAATTTACCAATTGATCTTGATTCTTGAGGATGGTGACTTAAGAGGAAGCATGGACAAGGACTTTTTTACATTTCGTCAATGTCACATTTCTTAAGGTTTCTAGAAACAAGATATTCGGCTTTAAGTCAGGAGCAACCTATATCTCATGAGGCTTTAAGTTATGAGAGAGCCAAACGACATCCTTTTATTTTTGACATATGAATTACGAATAGTTATACACTAAAGACATGTTTAGTACAGAGAATTCTATAAATTGGAAATAAACCAGAGAATGGAATTTAAGAGAAATAGAATTGGTTGAAAAATGTAATATGATTTCCACTGTTTGGTAACAAAAGAAAAATCCACCTTGGAAAAATATAAAAAAACATACATTAGAAAATTGTACCAACTCCTTCATGTAAATTAAAAATTATACAAAATAAAGAGATCCCAACACTGGCCATGATTTGTAAAATTTGCCAAGGGACTCACAAGAAGTGTTGATACAGAACTATCTGGAGCGTCACTAAACATCAACCAACAGCTATATACGACTAAAAAACAACTATGTACGATCTAACCGACGGTCAACTGTGAGATGAAAACAATAACGCCGAAACACTTGCACCAGTCAGACCATACGAATCAGACCAAGGTATTGCACCAATCAAACAAAAAAGCATAAGAAAAACCATGCCAATAAAGCCTCAGTTGCATGTATTATATTCCACTCGTTAAACATGTCATTTGCAAGATTATCTTTACGATCACTCCATCCTTGTGAAGTCTCAACGATGTTAATGACATTGTCATGCTCATTTCCATCTTGTATGTGATCCGTCGGAACTTCATTATCAAGCGGGTCTTGACTCATTTCGATGCGTATGAAATTATGCATTAGACAACAAGCAATAATGATACGCGACATTGACTCAGTTGGATGGTAACAATTATCGCGCAAGATTTCCCACAACAAACCACTCATATCTCTCGAGATCCACAACAAACCACCCATATCCGGCGAGATCCACAATAAACCACCCATATCCAGTGATATCCACAAGAATCCACAATTTTTCGGCAAGATCCACAAAAATCCATTATTTTTCGGCGAGAGCCACAACAACCCACCGTCTTTCAGCGACCTCCACAAGAAACCACTTTTCCTGCGACTTCCACAACAAACCCACCCTTATTTGACAACCTCCATAACAAACCACCTTATCCAATGATGTCCACAACAACGCACCATCTTCCGGCGACCTTCACAACAACCCACAGTCTTTCGGCGACCTCCACTACAACCCACCAGCTTTCGATGACCTCCACAACAACCCAACATTTTCCGACGACCTCCACATCAACCCAACATCTTTCGACGACCTTCACAACAAACCCACTTTTCTAGCGACTTCCACAATAAACCCACCCTTATCCAACGACGTCCACATCAACCCACCATCTTCTGGCAACCTTCACAACAACCCACCGTATTTTGGAGACCTCCACAACAACCCACCATCTTCCGGAGACCTCCATAATAACCCATCATATTCTGACGACCTCCACATCAACCCACCATCTTCCGACGACCTTCACAACAGCCCACCGTCTTTCAACGACCTCCACAATAAACCCACTTTTTCGGCAACTTCCACAACAAACCCTCCCTTATCCGACGACCTCCATAACAAACCACCTTATCTGGTGATGTCCATAGCAACCCACCATCTTCCAGCGACCTTCACACCAACCTACCGTCTTTCGGAGACCTCCACACAACCCACCATCTTTTGGCGACCTCCACAACAACCCAACATATTCCGATGACCCCCACATCAACCAACCATCTTCCCACGACTTTCACAACAACCCACCATCTTTTGAAGACCTCAACAACAACCCACCATCTTCTGGTAACCTCCACAACAACACACCATCTTTAGTATGACTCATATACGAGTCACCATGACTTATATATGAGTCATAGTGACTCGTATATGAGTCATAGTGACTTATATCTGAGTCATAGTGACTCATATTTGAGTCATAGTGACTCATATTTGAGTCATAGTGACTATGAGTCAGTTTGAAACATATATGAGTCATCATGATTCATATATGAATCATCATCAAACATATATGAAACATAGCACCGCATTTTATAGGAAGTGATAAGCCATGAAAAATGGAGCAGGCCCACCTTCCATCCACCAAAGATCAGCGCCCTAGATAATCAAACATTTATTAACAAAAAAAAAAGAAAAATAAATAAAAAGGCAGAGGGTTATTTCGGTCTGTTCACCCTTCCCACCCTTACACCCCATTCATTCATCTCGTTTTTTTCTTCTTTTTTGTTTCTCTATTTATCTCTCTCTCATAAAAGACAACAAACACACACACACACACACACACACACACACACACACACACACACACACACACACACACACACACACACACACACACACACACACACACACACACACACACACACACACATACAGTCCATCATCCTCGATCTAAAAACACATATTAAAACATGAATTCGATATATCATCGATCTATTATCTCATCGTGCCCTTCGTAATTGAATCATCTCCTTCTACAATTCAATAATATTGGGTAATATCATCAAGATATACAAGTTTATTTAGTTTATTTTATGTAAATAAGCTTATTTTTCAACTTATTTAACGTGAATTTATATGCAAGTTTAGATTTGATATGAATAAGATGATAGCTTTTTTTAGCTTATCAATTTGTTCTTTTTTAGCTTATTATTATGTGATTTTAGATGTGTTAGCTTATTTGATGTGCCATAATTAAGCTTATTAAATGTGTCATAAATAAGCTTAATGTGAATAAGCTTATATGAGAGTTATATGAAATAGAAAAGAGAAATGTGAATAATCTTATAAATAGAGTTTGTTGAAGCTGTAGGATAAACATAATGTGAGTTATGTGAATAAGCTTATTAGAAGAGTTGATGACGTACAATCCCTAGTCGGGCCATGAGCCCGACCCATGGGTACTACCCGTATCCAGTCCATCACGAATGGTCTAAATAGACATCTCCTTGGCTTACGAGGTCCGGTCCAATGGGCACTTGTTGCACGCGGTTTCATGACAACCGCACCTTGATCGCATACGACCGGGGTAAAATAAAATCATAGTCTAATTAGGACTATGATACATCTAAGTCAAGAGGATATATACTCTCCTTATTTAGATGATAAGGATCACAGTGCACATGGTAGTTATCTCTTACTTAGGTCGCACAATTCGGTAAGCCCAACTACGGTTTCATCGACTATATAATGAACCCCCGAGGTTTCACAAAGGCACAATTTACTTAATCTCTAAACCTCACTGATTATCTAATCAGAAACCTATTACTTACTCCCATGCTGGAGTCTAATCGTGGGAGATAATTCTACGGTAAACCTAATGGTGTCTTTTCTTTAGTGTGTGCAGGGTCCTCATTACAAGTTCACTTGGTGTAAGAGCCGAAGTCCTAATATCCGAATTACACCTTATTCGGGTCAGACATGGTCCGTCCAATGTTTGTATCAACAAGTAGGCACCATCCATGGGACCCTACACTAGCTCTGAAAACATGACTAAGACCAAAGCGTTTTTTGCTAATCGAACTTGACAGGCAAGAAAACACAATCGAATGAGGTGCTCATTGTCTCTACTTAGTCGATCCCTAGAACAACCAGTGGACCGAATAGTCAGAATACGGCGAATAAGACACCACACGTGACTAACACGCCATTCACAACCTTCGCATCGACGTTGTCCGTAGGAACTCCTGAGTCAGGGGCAGTACTATGACAACCACGGTTTTTGGGGTTCGTCATTTGGTCTTATTTTTAGGGTATTTATGTGTGACTATGTGTTTTATGTGTTTGCGTGTTTGTTTTGTGTGAATGAGGTTGGAGTGGACATCTTTTATGGGTATGGGGTACTCATAAGTAAATCGATGAACGGTTATTTCATGATCATGAGCTCACATTTTAGTGACTATGAAATGAAATGGAGTTATTTTGGTGTTTTACGTATATGTATATGTATTATAGTAAATCGTATTTTTACGATTTAGGGTCTAGCATTTCGAGGTCTCGGATGATATATTTCGTCACGGAAATAATTTACGGAATGGTTTTAAGTCATTTAGGACTTAGTTATATAGTTTATTTCATATTTCAATAGCTTTTATAAAACTGTATTTTTTACGTCTTTTACGATATACGCGTAAATCTGACTAGTTTTATGGTTTAGAGGTTTTAGGAGCTGAAATAAATTAAGGAAATATTAATAATGTATTAATAAGCAATAAAATAAAAAAAAATAAAAAATTAAGGGTGCAGTCGGTTTGGGTCGACGAACCAAAAGAAAAAGGGAAAAAAATGAAAAGTGGGCTTGTTGTGGGATTAGGACTCTTATACATTATATAAAGTTTTATAATAAATAAAAAACGTATATTTTCTCTCCCTGTAAGATTAAAGTCGCGGTGTATAAAAAAATTAGGGTTCTTCATAAAAATTTTGACTTCCTTTAATATTAAGGTAAAACTTTTAATACCCTTTTTAATTAATTTGTTTCTAATGTTTTTATAATCAATATATGATGGATCTAGGATTAGGTATAAATTAAAATCCCTGAGTTTTAATGATATGATCATGATTAGACTAATTAGGGTTTATAATTAAATACGTTATGGGTAATTAATTAGGTTAATTGTAGTAAATTCGTCATTAAAAACTGAGTGGAATCTTAGGTTAGTTGTTTTGATCATATCTAGAGTTTTGCAAACTTTCATTAATCAAATATTATACCCTGGAAAGGTATTTGAGTTATCTTTTGAAAGCAAGAAACGAGAACTAAATTAGAGGTAGGGAAGTGGGTCAAAAACAGGTTACAACAGTCCGAGATCAAAACAGTTTTTTGGATCAATCGGTTTTCAATTAATATTATAAGATGGTTAGGGCACTTAGGAGTACAATTGGACCTTAAAATGAACATGATAGTTAGTTCATATATTAAATAAGAGATCTGGTGGAGGGATAATCAAATGGGATAGTGGAAGACCCTCTGATCATAACAAACTTTTCATATGTTCAAAATTAGTAAAATCTGGATAGGTAAAAGTATGTATATGTATATCGGAGCCTTAAAAGTAGCTATAAGGTTGGGCCAAAGATGAGAGTTATCTAACACATGTAAGAGCATAGGGTTTACTTTACAGAAAGTATGGGTTTAGTTAGGTGGGCGTTTGGCTCATAGTTTGGTGTATAAAAATCGGGACTGTTTTGGGTAAAATGTTAACAGAATAAGCTATGAACTCAACTAAGTTAATGGCTTATTAGGGAGGGATAATGGGATGATTAAAGCATATTAATGAGGTTAATATGAGGGTGAGGGTTAGATATCCATCATAAATTGATGAGCCATTTTAGCATTTAGTTCATGTCGTGACTGTATGTGTTTGTGTGTTTAGCTTTTTGCTAGTGCGTAGTTATTTGAAGAAGCTCAGTCAGGTGAGTTTCATAGTCCCATATTTCTTAATGATTTATTTCCAGATGAGATGGAAGAGACACTTACTTGTTTTTATAAATGATTTGCTGTGAATGTTTTAAGTATATTGATTTGGACATTATGTGTTTTACTTATGCACTTAACTACTATGTGATGTACTTAATTTATTTAAGTATGACTTGGTATCAAGGGTGACAAGGCAGGGCCTTAGGATCAAAACAGGGTCTTGTGGTTTGGTTATTAGGTGTATGGGCGCCTAATATACCATGAAAGGAAAATAGGAAAGGCTTGTAGCCTAGGTTGGACATAATAGTTAATGCATGTTAGTATCACACTATAAAAATGTTTATGATTTTGAATGATGTTAATTTACAGCTAATGTAATGTAATATGTTTTGGCGTTGGATTCTAAACCTATGCATCTCACCAACATTATTGTTGACGTGTTTTAGTGTCTCTTTCAGGTGATAATGTGGTTAAGCGTGAGAACATAAGTGGCTGGGATTTAGAGTCGCGCAGGAATGCATATAGAAGGAGATCCCCATTCCTTCTTAGTTTCTTTTTGTTTGTTTCATAAGTGATATAATTAACACCTATATGTTGATGTTTGTTTTATTAGTTTGTCTTTGGTAAGAGGTGGGACTTTTACCTACTTACCTAGACTCCTGCATTGTTGAGATATTGTCATGACATTTGTGTCATCATTTATGATATTTCAATTTCATTTAGTTCTCTCTATAGACACACTATTATTGTGATGATATCCATTGCTCGCGCCCCATATTCCGCCATAGTGGGGTGTGATAGAATGGTATCAGTGCCAGGTTATAGAGAATTAGGTTGCCTAGTCTCGTAGCCTAGTCTATAGCTTAATGGTCCCTGCATATAAGCATCATAGGAATATGCGTGCATTATATTAATTGAAGTATTTCTGGATATTATTGATTCTTATTTGCGATGTTTGTTAAGTTTTGACTAGTATGGATTGAACCATAGTAGTTCATACTTAGCCACATGTTATTTTCTTTTCGGGTTTTGACTAGTGCGGGTTGAACCATAATCGTCCATGCTAGTCATTGTTGTATTTTGCTTAAATTGTACATTATAGTAAATAATTTGGTAGATGGTAGTTTCTGTCTTTTGTTGTGTTATTATATGTATCTGATGTGTAATATTTTATTCTGATGTTTAAGTCATGCCCCCTAAGAGACACGTAGTGGTTCAAGCCACTGAGACTACGAGGATAGGATGCAACCGACGTACAAACTATAGGAGAAAAATTCCATATGAGTGGTATCCATGTGAGGCTATAGCGCACATGTCTAAGGTGGAAGTGAATAATATGTGGGTTTATAAGACTGTTAACTAACAGCTTAGGAAGGGGATAAAGAGCTACTGTGAAGGAATGTCAAGACTAAACTGGTTTATCCAGATAGCAACAATAATGGAGGAGGAGAATCGGATACTGAATCCATGAAATCCAACAGTTATTTTTTTACCTAGTTTAGGACGTTTCCACTCTTTTGATCAACATGACTTAGTATTGATGATGCTTTCATTTGGGTTTTGTCTATGCTAGTTTAGCTAGAATATAGATTTTATGTAGACCTTCTTAGAATGAAGAGGATCCACAAAACCCTTAGGTTGAGTGACATATACTTCTTCTTCAATCTTTCCATACAGAAACGCACTCTTGACATCCATTCGAAACACTGTAGAGCCCATGTAAGAAGCAAAACCAAAAAACAATCGTATTGCCTCAATTCTAGCAACAGGAGCAAAAACTTCATCATAATCAATCCTTTCAAGCTGAGTGTGACCCTATGTTACTAGTCTTGCCTTATTCCTTACCACAATACCCCTAACATCCTTCTTGTTTTTGAGAATCCATTTGGTGCCTATAGCTGTCTTTCCATCCGGCAAATCAACCAAGATCCATACATTCTGAAACAAGAAATGTTGCATTTCCTCCTGCATAGCCTCTACCCAACTTTGATCTTTAAGTGCATGTGAGACAGACCTAGGTTCAACCTGAGACAAAAAACAAGCAAACAAACAGTGAAGAAAATCTGTATGATTATTCCGCTTTTGATCTTCAATATAGCTCACAAGAGCATGATGACCAATAGTAGCTTTCTTATGCATGTTGCGAGTCTTGACAGTAGAACCAGGATCCCCAATAATTTGAGATGTAGGATGTACTGTGTGGATCTTCTTAATATGAGTAGGAGCTACTTCCACCTCTGGTTCCATGTTATTAAGATCATCAGCAAAGTCATCATCATAAGATGCAGAATTGAAGATGCCTAACATAGGTTGCTTATGAATATCATCCAGCTTTGTAGTAGACTTATTATTGTAGTTTCCTAGGTCAAAAGGACCAGAGAATCTAGTTGTGTAAGTAGGATCACTAAGTGGACTTCCAACAGGAGAAGGACTTGCACCAGGAGTAACACTGGCATCACTAGAAGGAACTAGAATAACATGAGTATCTACTTGAAATTCAAACCCTCCCTTGTCAGTTGTAGTAGTAGCATCTTTCTGTTGCTTGAGCAATATATCAAGATCTTCTTGTGAGCCAGTGATGTCTGGTGAAGTAGCACCAGTAGGAGTAGCAGAGGTGTCTTGAGTAACAAATAAAGAATAGGATGGGATAACAATAATGTCATCATCCTCCTCTGACTCCGAGAAGCTTGAAGTAGTACATGCATTTGAAGATAAAAACTCTTGTGGACCTATATGTTGGTTAGTTTTGAAGAGAAAATATCCTAATGAGTCACTGAGATAGTCAAGATCAAAATACCAATCAGGACCTTTCCCTTGAAGGTTTGACTTCTCTTCAAAATACATTAGGTTGATTGTTTCAATGAAACGTTTGGTAGTAAGATTATAGACCCTATAAGCTCTAGAGTGAGCTGAATATCCCATAATGAAGCCTTCATCAGCCTTGCCATCATATTTACCAAATAGTCACTAGTGTTGAGAATGGTGACAGGACAGCCAAATGGTTTCAAATGAGTAATGCTTGGTACTTTGGCTGTGAGTAGCTCATAGGGTGTCTTCTTATGAGGGTTTGTAATGGAGACCCTATTCAACACATAACAAACAATGTTGACCACTTCTGTCCAAAACATAGTCGGAAGCTTTAAATCAGCAAGCATGGTTCTGGTTGCTTTTATAAGAGTCATGTTCTTCCTTTCAGCAACACCATTTTGTTGAGGAGTTCGGGCAGCATTGTACTCTCTTTTAATGCCTTTGGAATTGCACAATGCTATGAGGTCTGTATTCTTGAACTTAGTGCCATTTTCACAACGAATACCTTTTACTTTATTTGACAACTGATTATCAATTAAGGTAATGAAGTCTTTGAGAATGGGGTAAGTCTCATTCTTAGTATCAAGAAAGAAGACCCATGAGAACCTGCTATATCCATCAGTTACCACTAGGTAGTATTGTTTATGATCAATGCTTCTGATGGAGGTAGGACCAAAGAGATCCATGTGAAGGAGTTGCAAAGGTTCAGTGATAAGAATGAGAGAAGTAATGGCCTTGAAGGATGCTTTGTGTTGTTTACCTTTGCTGAAAGTAAGACAATTTATGTCATTTTTGAAGGTTTTAGGAGGTAACCCAGAAACCAGGTTCATATTAGCCAGCTTATGAATTATTTTAAAATTAACATGCCCCATCCTTCTATGCTATTTGGTGGCTTCATCTTCTGAGGCCTTGGCAACCAAGCAAGCCAATTGACCAGTAGGATTGACTTCATTCAACTCGATACTGTAGAGATTGTGCCTTCTTGTAACTTTGAGTAGTACTTGGGAGTCATTTGGAAGTTGAAAGTCTTTGGACAACACCAGGCAATCAGTATCCGTAAAGAGGAAAAATTGTTTCTTGTCACAAATCTGAGAGACAAAGATCAACTTGAAGTGTTGGAGTGCCTCTACATAGTACACCTGCTCAAAATTAAGTTTCGGAGTTTGAATAGTTCTATTGCCTGTGATACGCCCTTCACCGTAACCAACATACACCTTTTCGCCTTGAAATGGTACAAAGTTAGTCAAAAGTCCTTTGTTCCCTGTCATATTTCTAGAACAACCACTATCTACAATTCCAAGAGATGGATCTTGGTATGGATTAATCTACAACAACAAGAAACATATTTAACAGTTAGTATCTTAAAGGGACCCAAGCCATTCCTGACTTGAGCCTTCCTTGTGGATCATTGTAAGATAGCCATAGATATTGATGAGATTCACTGTTGTTCTTGTGTTTCTTTGGCATCATTGGGGTTTTAATTTGTGTACAAGAACAACCCGCTGAGGGCTTAACAGCAGAACCCAAATGTCCCAATTTTATGTGGTCAATAGTATGATTGTAATTTGCAACAGACTTGTGAAAATTTTGAAGGAGAATTCCACATAGTAGTAGGAAAAGGTTGAGCACGGGGGTTTAGCCTACTTGAAGTGAAATCCACACCAGTAGGAGTAACTACTGGTGGACCAGGAGTACCATATGAATGATGGCCAGCATGCCTTTGATCATAAAAATTACAATCTTTAATCAAATGAAATCTACTACCACACACAAAGCATGTTTTAAAAGACCTTTTATTCAAATGACATTGTTTGTTGTTGCTATTCTTATTACACAATTGTCTAGGAGAAACAACATTCCTAAAAGACATAGTACTAGAATAAAAAACAATGGAATAAGAAGCAGTAGCAACTCTCTCATCACTCATCCTAGCACTCGAAGCAGCAGTGTCATTTGTCTTGGGGCTTGAGGGACTAGACTTTTAACTTGAACCACAAGATGCATAGTCATTGGCCTTGTCACTGAAAGTACAAGAGACAAAGTCATTAGTATTAATAGAACTTTTAGGGGACTCATGCATCTGTGATTCATCTAAGTATTTATGGAGTGGTATAGGCATAAATGTTCTTATAAGAGGTGGAGGAACAACATGCATTGCTGCAGCTGGTTTAAACCTATTGTAGCTAGGTTTTCCCTCCTCTTCCTTGTCAGGATCAAAGACACTAGAAAAATACAAATAAAAAACATCATCTGGTCCAATGTAGTTTTCAAAACCTAACCCCTTTTTTGTTCTTCCAGACATACTGCTGTCTATAAGTTTAGAAAGATTTTTGGGTGCTTTTTGCCATTTATCAAACTTTAATAAGGTAGCATCTAATTTAACTTGCATTTCTTGTTTTGCTTGAATGCTTTCTGTATTAAGTTTTTCAGTGTATTTAAGAAAATTAGATATATTTTCTAAGTCAATATTTAACACTCTAACTTTATCCTCATACTCTAGTTGAGCATTTTGCAACCACTTCTTTTGTTGTTCTAATGTTTGAGTGAAATCTTGTATGCTTGAACTTCTAGAAAATATTTATCATTTTGAGTATTAAGTTCATCACATTATTTCACAAGGTCAGAATATTTATCATCACATCGAAGAAGACAATTTTGTACCTAAGCAAAGATTCCTATCAATGCAAATTCCTCCGCTTCCTCTGCCTCGAATATGTGACCAACAATCATAGCAAACACATCAGTACTAGGTTCAATTGTTTCCAAAGTTGAAGCCTCATGTTCATTCCAATTTATCATGGTATCACAAGATACCAAAGCTTTCTTCTCCTCTTGAAGCTCTTGAACCTTGAAAGCTGAGTACCTATTCTTCTCTTGGTCATTTCTACTAGAGCATTCTCTAGCAAAATGTCCTTGCTGATGATAGTTGTAGCATTTGACTTTGCTCCTATCAAACCTGGCTGGCTCCTTTAGGTTGTAGCTGAATTTTCTACCAGCATTCTTTTCAAACTTGTGAACTCGGAGAGTGAGCATAGCCATCTACCACTTGAGATCCATCTCATCCAAACCAAGCTTGTCCACCTGTTTGAAATCATCAAATGCTAGCTGTTGTTGTGGTTCAACATCAGCAACAAAAGAATGAAGAACAGTTTCAACCATGCTAATGGTCTTGGCCTTTGGTTCAGGAGTAGGAGTATGTTGAGAGGACAAAGCATAACTTGGGCTACTGGCATAAGTCATTGGACTGGACCCCATGGAGCTCATAAAAGTAGAGTTAGAAGGAGTGGAGTATGATCCATTTGGGTACCCTCTCACATAAGACTCAAAGGTTTTAAGTTTGTAAAATAGATCATCAAAAGAGAGGTACTCGAGTCCTCCTTTTGCTTTGAGAGAGATGACTACCTGGTTCCAGGAGTGAGGGAGAGCTCTAAGAAACCTAGCATTGATTTCTTCATTATCTGGTTTAGACTTGAGTTGATTCAATTGGCTAAGAATCTTTTAAAACCCATCATGCCGTTGATGAAGACCTTCTGATTCAGAGATCTTGAATTATGAAAATTCATCTCTCAGCATCGATCTTATCATCTTCTTGGATTCTTCATTCCCTCCAAACCTTACTTTGATAGCACTCCATATCTCCCGTGCATCACCCAAGTGATAGAAGTCACCCATATGATCATCAGGAAGATACTAAAGCAAAATAGTTTTTGCTTTGATTTCCTTTTGTACTGCTATGATTTCTTCATGTATTTTGGGGTCAAGAATGGTAATAGCACCATTCTTATCTTTTCCAGTACTCTTCTTGATGTTACCATTTTGAACAATCTTTCATAATTCTAGATCAGTGTTGGTGATCCAACACTCCATCTTCATAGCCCAGCTTTCATACTCTTCTTTCTTCAGGTGTGGGAACTTTCCATTTGTGTTGGAGACAGTAGCAACAATTTGTTGTGTTTGTTGTGTAGGAGTAGTGGTTTATGGTCCAGATTCATTATAACTTGAACCAGACATGATTCAAGGATTGTTAAAAGAAAAAAAATGGTTCTTCTTGTACAGAGACTCTCCCAGGCTCTGATACCACTTATTGGGTCCTTCAGATATAGATCTTTCAACCTGTTAAGGATGGTGAACAACTTCTGTAATCACAAGTTTATTCACAGAGAGACTCTAATGAAAACAAAGTATTTGTGTAGAATACAAACACTAAGAACAAGAAGAAACAGTTAACTAAATGAATAACATGATCCTTTCTAAGGATTTCTAATATTAGTGACATGAAGTGAAATGGTGAAAGGTGTGTCTAACCCTTCTACTGGTGGGTTCCTTTTATACTACAAGGAAACCCTAAAACCTCATTAACGCAAAACGTGTAACATATGATATGCATATCCTTTCCTAAGATATCTCATGCATATCCTAACTGATTACTACTAATAACATTGTTTGACTTTCTATTGTTTGACTTTCTATCCTACTACTACTATGACCAGGAGGAACTACATACCTCCTAGTCAACCTATTACAAAACAACTATTACATAAGTCCTAACAGGAAGCGTTTTGGAGGCTGAAGAAACTAGCATGGTGATGAGTTGATCATGGCATTGTCAAAAGGACTGGACGAATTCGTGAAGCATGACGATACATGGAGCAAGAATTAGGATGCATGCGAGGATGATGAAGAAAGACGATCGCTTATACGTTGAAGGAACTGAAGGTTTGGAAGAACTGTACAAGACGTAGATAGTGGATCTAGATTTGGTAGATTGCCTAGAATGCTAGAGGCATTTGGTGTACGAGACATAGAGAATGATCCATACAGATCATGAACGTCTCCAACACACATTCAATCACTTGATTAGACATTAGGCATAGGTGATGGATGGATTTTAGTGGTGACGATAATTGCAAGGCCAAGTACCACATAGGAAAAACAAGCATAGTCAATGAGACATGGAGTAAGAGAGGAAGTGAAGCTATTACAAAGTTTGTGCTATATGGATGACGTGTTAGGATGGTTGGGAGAAAGGATGTAAGTTGCACGATCTGATTTGTCTAAAGCAGAGAACGCGTCAACACTTGTGTTGCGTGACTTGGACAATCATACGGAGAAAATGGATGTAAGATATACTTCTTACATAGATAGGAGTAGCTTAGAAAAGGTAGTGTAAGGACGAAGATGGTAGAGGGGATACATAATGAGGTGGAGGAATAAGTACGATAAGAGTTGGGTGATAGTCGATAGACTGACTAATTCATTCCATATTTTAAGAGGAATGAGAAGTCAAGTAGTTAGAAGGATTGCGTGCGGATGTGATGGAATAGGAAGTTTTGCATATAAGTTATCCTAATAGGTATGGAGTGCCCTATGAAGGATCATGGCAAGGGAAGAAACGATGGGAAACAAGCGTAGTATACCATTGATAGACTAATGGTTGGTATGAGCATACTATAGGATAATTGAGAAAGACGCCTAAAGCATTGGCGTGAGGTTTGGAGATAGTTGGAGAACGCATTTTATTAGGAAGAATTCTTCTACAAAAAGAGAGTCACCAGTGAGAGGGGCGTATTCCTCATTGATGAGAATGCAAGGAATAAAAGAGGATCACCTAAATTATAGACCGAAGACGAGATGGAAGATGGTATGGAATTTAAGATTATGAAGAGACAAGCGAAGAGTAGTAGTGAGGAAGAATGGCTTGAAGAAGCAAGAGATTGTCAAGATAGTGGAGTGTTATTGAAGGAAAAAAACCCTGTTAGAGCTAGAGGTAAGAAATCATGAACAATAGAACGTTCACCTAGAGAAGGGAGTAGCACATATTAGTAGGAAGAATGGTTAGTTATTTTGTGCCGGGTATGGACAAGCGGAGATGTGGTGGTTGATGCCCTAAGTAGGAAGGAGAGGATAAAACCAAGGAGAGTAGGGGCAGTGAGTATGACTATTCAGCCGACTCTTAAGGATACGATTCGGGCAACTTAAGTAGAAGCTACTGAGGAAGAGAAGTTGAATGAAGAGAATCTACATAGTATGGACCAGTACATGGAGGAAAGAGGAGATGGTTGTAAATACTATTTGGATAGAATCTAGGTCCCATTGTTTGGTGATACAAAGAAGGTTATATTGGATGAAGCTCATGCATTAAAGTATTCAATACACCCAGGAGCTGATAAGATGTATTGAGACATGAGAGATATGTATTGGTGGCCAAGAATGAAGAAAGATGTAGCTTTGTACGTCAGTGAGTGTCTGACTTGTGCCTAGGTAAAAGCTGAGCTCAAAGGCCATTAGGATTACTGTAACAACCTGAAATCCCTGAGTGGAAGTGGGAAAATATTACCATGGACTTCATTATAAAACTGCCAAGGTCTAACAGCGGTAATGATATGATTTGGGTAATAGTGTACATACCAACTAAGTCTACACACACTACAACAAAATAAGCCTAATGCAACATTTTATAGGCAACACTTTACAAATGTGTTGCATTTTCTATAAAATTAATTAAAATGCAACACTTTTAGAATAAGTGTTGCATATTGATATAAAAAACAACACTTTTAATAAAGCGCTGCAAGTTCAACAACATAACCAAACACGTTTAAAAAATTTCATGAAAGTTTTGGTTTTTTTAGTCTCCCGCCCATCTTTTATACCCAAATTTTAAGCCCACCCCCTTTTTTTACCCAAATTAAAACCCGCCTTGCTTTCTTTTTTCACTTGAAGATTCACAAAAGGGAAACCAAAGGATAAGATTATTCTTTTTTTTTCTTTCTTTTTTTGCAGTATATTTTTTTTCATTTAGCCTACTTCTTCTTGAGTTTGTTCTTAATACACCGGTGACAAGGTATGTGAAAATCATCTTTTATTAGTTTTATTACTGTATTAGCCAGAACTTTTTGCTTCTAACTGCATATATACGGTTTCCCCATTATTTACAGCTTTATGAGATCCGACCAGTATCCCAAAATTAGGGATTTATTATTCAAATAGCCTAATTTTAAATTTTATATTTGTCTATATACTTATTTAATGACTTTATTCATATATTACGTTATCAAAGTAAATAGAATAATAATCAAATTGTGAATAATTAAGTTTGGATTTATTTATTTTACCCATATTGTAACCAAGTTTTTTATTTATATTTAGTTCATGTTTAGGACGAATTGGTGGCTCTACACCTAAGAAGGATATTTGAATCCATTAAACTCTTGGTAAACATGTATGACCAAAAAGGTGTGTTGATTCACTGGTTATAGTTAAAGAGGTGTTTGGTTTGAGTATCAGTATTCGGTTTGTTATATAGCAAACCATATAAGGGTGTTTTGATTGGGTTGTATTGGTATGTTTGTTGTATATGTGTGTACATGTGTATATTATATCACTGGTGAACTTTCTATTGTTTTTTTTTTCTGATTATGGTTTTGTTACAACCATATATAAGATGGAAAATTTATGTTTTTAAAGGCGGTGAGTCATTTAATGGTAGGTTTTCCTGTTTTTCATATGTCATACTTTAGATGTTCTAGTTGCAGTTAGCCAGGACATGCTATTGTTTCATTAACAATTTTTGTATTAAGCAGATCTCATGTATGTGCATTGACAAACATGTTATCTTTTTGCGAGATAAAGAAGGGTAGCAGACATCCCCATCATGGGGAAGAAGCATGCTGTCCTACAGTACCGGTATAATAACCTTCCGAAGTCAGTTGAAATTTTTAATTCCTAGACACTATATCTCGTTGTTTCTGATTGCTACTCATTCTGAAGCAAGTTGATAAGGAGCCAATGATGACATGTTAATGAAGGAAACCAAGTAAGAGCACCAAATTTCTATTCTATGTTTTTCCACTTTTGTAAGCAGTTAGAGTTTCTTGAGCATAAAGTTTATGTAATCACTTGTTGATTTCAGGCCATACATTATGTATCTCGAAGGCACTAGGTTCGCTTACAAATACTGTGCAACATATTATGTAGCTTATCTATCAACTTTATAACTTTTGATGTGGGAACCTCACTTAGCTAATTTCGTTTGTTTTTACTTCCTTGGAATAGGAGAGTGTTACAGAAGATCTCCATATATTGTGAATGGACAGCCATGTCTGTAACGAATTTGGCTTCTTATAGAAATGAGATTATGATTTCACCTCGTGTGGTTGTAAATATCTTTATAGGAAATAGGCACGCAGAAAAGTAACCAAGTCGCCTAATGGAAAGAAGCCAAATATCAAGTAAACAAGGTAAATTTAGTCACATATTTTCTTCTTTTATATTGACTTATACACATTATTGATCATAATCTAAGTAATTAAATCAGGCAGATACTTATTATGTTATGTCACACTGATATCCGAAACACTCCCTTTGCAACATATTTACTAAAAAAGTTAAGGCAATGCATGTTAATTTTTAGTGTACAACTTTAAGAATTTAAAAGAACTTGCAACATATGGCTTTTAGGCTGACAATAAAGTATTTACATGTTCCCCATATCGCATTAACCATTACACCTCATGTAGAGCTAAACAATTTGTACCACTTATGCCATCAAACTTAAACACATGTAAATCCGTAAAGACCCTTTGTTTACTCGGTTTTCTTAACTTTCCACAAGCGTATAAGAAACTTACACATATGTATTACACGGTAGTGAACTATATATATTGTGACTCAAGTGAACACCCTTTCAAGGCAAAGGCAATGAATGTTAAGCACACATGAAATTAGGTGTGAAGTCTTATTATAGTCTCACAACAAGCCATGTCAACTGGTTAACTCTAACTAATCATTCCACCTTTGAAACACCACCCAAAATGATTAAACGCTCAGCCACTTGAAGTAGTCTCTTGAAGAAGAATCCTCATTTTCAAACCAGGCAAAATTTGTTACTTTCGTGTATCGCCCAAGTATACAGTGACTTTCTTTTTTGAAAGCCATCATGGTATTGTGTTTCAATTGATGTATATAACTATATATTGCTTGGTTATACCTTTTGTCCTTTTAATGATTTTTTATATATAATTATGTAAGATAAAACTAAAACTACTGCGATCATAATCAAATAATCAATCACTGGCTAATTTGATGTGGTTGTGTTTTCTGTAATTAGATAAAGCTCCTTATGTGGGTTACAAAACAATGCAGCTGGTTCATCTTCTACACCTGCATATATTTGTTTAATATGGATGAAATTATGGATAAGGAGAGCTTACATAAACAAGTGGAGTACAAGAGCAAAAGCGTGCAGATGCTAGAGAACAAAGGGTCGAGAAAGGACATAAATGTGTACAACTTTGAAAAAAGAGAATGAAGATATCAAAAGGAAAATGGGATATGTATTGCAACAACTAGCTCATTCGACTAGTGTGAAACTTCCTCATTTGTAAGTATTCTATCTTCCATGTCTATTGGATTATTTTTAATAAGATATTATACTGATGAGTTAATTAGTACTATGGCTTAGGAGTTCTAAATATGCTTAGTTGTAAGATGTAAGTTACCTTTGGATGGTAAAGACTACCTAGTTGTTTAAACACTTGCCACGTTTGAGTATGTCTGGGTCGTTCAAGTTCTAAATAAACATCATGTATGCAACTTGTGTCGGTGCCGGATGCATAGTCTAAGACTATGTGAACTGGTGGAGCAAGGTAGCAGTAGGTTTGTTGTTTTAGAGGATTAATATCATTATTATGATCTTCAAAAAATAAATATGTTATTCATCAGTAATACAATATTGTGAAAGAGAGTGGTTCATTCTTCTTTTACTGTATGAAGTATCAGATAACCTGATGTTTAAAAGTTTAGTAAAATCTGATCATATGAAGATTTATTGATAGCCTAATTAGAATCATTAGCAGTCCTACAACAACTAAAACTTGTTATTATCGTAACTAATCAGAGAATTAGAACTCTAGACATTGCCTATCTGTGACTTGAAACCACAAGTTATCCCTTTAAAACTGAAACACTAAGCACCCTTTAATGAAGATTTATGAAAAGTAAGAAACAAGTAAGTTCATAATAAAAATAACAAATTCCCAAGAGCTCATCCCAGAAACCTTTATTTGACGCAAGTGCATCTATTCCTATTTTGTCACACATCTCACAAAATTGTGATCTATATGTCATTTTGAACTTAGGATAACATATCACTAGTAAGATTTCACAATTTTACTTGTATCAGTTTTCATCTATTATAAAACATGTGACATTCACATTCTACACAAAAAAAAATTCATAAAAGTTTAGTGTATGTTGTTGAAAAATGTTGGAGGCATAGGTGTAATATTAGGTATGGTGATTTGTTGGCTCTTTGTTTCTTTGGTTCTCGTCTTCTCGTAATTATCGATAACTTATAAAAGCCTCTTAGACAATTGAATAGAAAATAATCTCTTTGACTCACTGTAGACTGCTAGGGTGAAGTTAAATGATGCAGAATGGGATGTAGTTACCTGTTAGGTAGCCAAGAGGATCAGACATTCTTGTGATCAAAAGTTCATGTGATAACCTACAATATCATCTGGAAAAGATAAATATCCATAGGGTGAAGTAAAATGATGCAAAAAATAGGATACGATGTAGTTACCTGTTAGTTAGTCCTTCGTGAATGATAATTCATTTTTTCAAATATCATTGAGATGTTGTAGGTTATCACATGAACTTGTGGTCACTAGCATGTCTTATCGTCGGGGTTAATCTCAGGTGCTTACACCTATACAGATTGCTATTTATTTAAATCACTAGTTTATTTCGTTTTTGGATCTTTGTATTAGAGTCTTGGTTTGTTATAGCAAAAAGAGTAAACTCAAGATAACGAATGAAAAACATAGCCTATGTTCATTTAGTAATTAGCTAAAATTACAATTAATATATCAATTGTGTATGAATTTTTAATGGTAAGAGAATAAAATAATAAGGTGGCAATCACTAAAAGTGAAGATAACACAATGTGCTCCGGTTGTATAAACTAATTTGGTTTATCTTTTTAGATAAGACAAAGTAGGATAGTAAACTAGAATTTGGTTTATGTTGATTGATTAGAGTACGAATAAAAGAAATGCAAATATCTAAATGTATCTACTTTTTGAACTTACGGTTCAATGTTGAACTATTGAAGTTGTTATCTAAATTTTGAATAATGATATTGGAATATCATTTATTTGATGATAAGAAAGGATTTATATTACTACTAAATGAATTTCAAGGAACTTAACTACTATTAAAACGCTGACAATATTCCTCATTTTCATATGTCCCAGGCTACGTTGATATGGTGTGTTTTGAAGGCTAAAGTGGCGGAATAGAGACTTGCGAAGATAGTTCAAGTATTTCTATGATTATAAATAGAGATCCTTTTGTACCAACTACTGTAGTTGTAGTTAATTTGACATTGTACACATTTATAATGTAAATATTTTATTAACTATGATGAGTTTTATACATAATAATATCAGAATATATTATTACTCCGTTGCATATCATACAAACTTGAAGTATATATCATTTTAATTTATTGGTACGAAATAGGTATAAATAGGATAAAAGGGATGCAATAGATGTTGTAGAGTGTTGCACTTGTAGAGAAAAAAAAACTTGAAGTGTTGCATTTGATGAATATAAGTGTTGTCATAGCTTAGTTTATTATACGGAAGTGTTGCATTTAGTGTAAACAGTGTTGCATTTGATTTAAAAAGTGTTGTGTTTGAGTCTCAAAACTGTTGCACTTCAAGTGTTTCATTTGATAAAATTTTGCAGCACTTCTAAAAAGTGTTGCATTCTCTATATAAAGTGTTGCCTATACCTAAGGCGACGTTGCCTAAGATAGCACTTCAAAAAGTGTCGCATTACCCATTATGTAACACTTTTAACGCCTAATACAACACTTGTTGGTTGTTGCCTTAGGTTCATTTTTTAGTAGTGACATTTCATGGCAATGCGAGAGGATGATAAGATGGAGAAGGTTGCAAAGAAGTACATGGAGCATGTTGTGGCAAAACATAGAGTTCCAATGTCGATTATATCGGATAGAGATAGTAGGTATACCTTTAGGTTTTGGGGATTATTGTAGAAGGCATTGGGTACAAGGCTGGATATGAATACAACTTATCATCCGCAGACGAACCGTCAAAGTGAGAGGACCATACACCGCTAGAGGATATGTTAAGGGCGTGTGTGATAGATTTTTGTGGAAGTTGGGAGACTCATTTAGCGTTGGCAAAATTTTCCTACAATAATAGTTACCATACTAGTATAGAGTGTGCACCTCGAATCACTTTATGGTAGGAAATGTAGATCACCGTTACTTTGGGCGGAGGTTGAAAGTAGTCAGCTAATTGGACCGCAGATGGTTTAGGAAACTACGGATTTGATAACAGTGCTTAAGGAGAAGTTGAAGACGGCCAGAGATCGACAAAAGAGCTATGCGGACAAGAGGCGTAAGCCGTTGGAGTTCGAGGTTGGAGATAAGGTTATGCTAAAGGTTTCACCATGGAAAGGAGTGATACAGTTTGGAAAGAAAGGGAAGTTAGCATCAAGATTCGTGGGTCCATTCGAAATCATCGAAAGGATCAGACTAGTGGCATATAGGTTGACATTACCGAGGATTTGAGCAGTGTGCATGATGTATTTCATGCAACGAACTTAAGGGAAATGCTTAGCAAGAACCAACTTGTAAATACCGTTGGAAGATATTAGCATAGATGCAAGCCTTCATTTTGTTAAAGAGCCAGTGAAGATTATGGATCGCGAAGTTAAGACGCTTAAGAGAAGTAAGATACTGTTAGTTAAGGTTAGATGGAATTCAAAACGTGGACCAGAGTTCACGTGGGAACGAGAGGAGTTTATAAAGATCAAGTATCCTAAACTATTTGTTAATGACAGTCCTGAGGAGTAAATCTCAAGACGAGATTTCTATTAGGAGGGAGTGATGTGACAAGCACGGTTTTTGAGGTTCTTCATTTGGTCTTATTTTTAGGGTATTTATGTGTGACTATGTGTTTACATGTTTGTTTTATGTGAATGAGGTTGGAATGGACATTGTTTATGGGTATGGGGTACTCATAAGTAAATCGATGAACGGTTATTTCATGATCATGAGCTCACATTTTAGTGACTTTGAAATAAAATGGAGTTATTTTGGTGTTTTAGGTATACATATATGCATTATAGTAAATCGTATTTTTACGATTTAGGGTCTATCATTTTGAGGTCTCAAATGAGGTATTTAGTCATGGGAATAAATTGCGGAATGATTTTAAGTCATTAGGACTTAGTTATATAGTTTATTATATATTTCAATAGTTTTCATAAAACTGTATATTTTACGTCTTTTACGGTATATGCGTAAATTTGACTAGTTTTACGGTTTAGAGGTTTAGGGGTTTTAGGAGCTGTAATAAATTAAGGTAATTTAAGGAAATATTAATAATATATTAATAAGTAATAAAATGAAAAAAAATCAAAAAATTAAGGGTGTAGTCGGTTTGGGTCGACGAACCAAAAGAAAAAGGGGGGAAAATGGAAAGTGGGCTTGTGGTGGGATTAGGACTCTTTACACATTATATACAGTTTTATAATAAATAAAAAACACATATTTTCTATCACTGGAAGCTTAAAGTCGTGACATATAAAAAATTATGGTTCTTCATAAAAATCTTGACTTCCATTAATCTTAAGGTAAAACCTTAAATACCCTTTTTAATTAATTTATTTCTAATGTTTTTATGATCAATATATGTCGGATCTAAGGTTAGGTCTAAATTAAAATCTGAGTTTTAATCGTATAATCCTGATTAGACTAATTAGGGTTTATAATTAAATTAAGTTATGGGTAATTAATTAGGTTTATTGTATTAAATTCCTCACTAAAAACAGGGCAGAATTTTAGGTCATTTATTTTGATCATATATAGAGTTTTAAAAACTTTCATTAATCGAATCTTATCCACATGGAAAGCTATAGATTTTGAATGCAAGAAACGAGAACTAAATTGGAGGTAGGGAAGTGGGTCAAAAACAGGTTACAACAGTCACAGGTCAAAACAGTTTTTGGATCAGCCGGTTTTCAGTTAATGTTTTAAGATGGTTAGGGTACTTAGGAGTACAAATGGACCTTAAAATAAACATGAGAGTTAGTTCATATAATAGATAGAAGGTCTGGTGGAGGGATAATTAAACGGGATATTGTAAGATCCTCTAATCATAATAAACTTGTCATATGTTGAATATGAGTAAAATCTGGATAGGTAAAAGTATATATATATATATATATATATATATATATATATATATATATATATATATATAGAGGAGGGTTAATGTAAGATCAAAATTAAAATTGTTAATATAAGAACTAATTTAGACCATTAGATCTATTAGTGAGTGTTTGATGAGATTAATCTCAAATGAACATGATTATAGTCATTAAATACACTTTTAAGGGTATTTTAGTACACTTTTTTCACAACATTTTTTAACAATACTTTTTTGTTTGATTTCTTATCACTTTTATACTTTTAATACGAATAATATTTATTATTAGATTATTTGAGACACAGTTACACGCACAGTAACCGATACACTGGTACATTTGACATAAAAAATACTACTAGTAGTACATCAAAACACGACCAATACAAGTGATACAAGTTACTGCTTGTACAATTCCTACACTAAAATACTAGTGATACAAATGGTACACGTGACACAAATAGTATATAAAATGAATGAATGATACATAAAATGATAAAATGAACTACTGACATAAAATGAACACCATAATAAACAACCTATCTAACGAAACCCATGTATTAAACTACTAGTTTTGGAAACAAAAACAGATCTGGTACATCAACATATCGAAAACAAATAGTAGCTAAGTCTGGTACACCGGACATAATGTGTATCGAATATGGTAGCTGAGTCCGGTACACCAGACAACAGATCTGGTATCAACTACCTGATACATCAAGGTACATACCACATACATGCTACCCTAGCAAGACAACCCACCACCATCACATACTGCTACAAGTACATCCGATGTACCAGAAATAGTAAGGTGAAGCAACGGCACATCGGCGAGGAGGAGTGACTAGATCTGATACTCGATACACGAGTATTACGTGGTACACGGTTTCAACAGGAGTATCACCTGATACATTGTTTCAAGACGAGTAGCATTTAATCGGAATAGGCAGGAATAGATCTTGTGACGATTTTCAAGCAGGTTTGATTGTTAGTGGAGACATTTAATCGGAATAGGCGGGTAATCGAGGGTAATTTTTTGGCGGGTTTCCGTGAGTAGAGATGGCTACCACCGACAGGACTTCGCCGGAAAAGTAATGGTATACCCAGTTTAAAAGTAAAAAAATACAAACAATTGTTTTTTGTTTTAAATCGGTGGGAGATTTATAGAATGAATCTGCGTTTTTGTATTCATGTCTTAGATCGGTTTGTATATAAAAGAGAAAGAAGGGGCTGATTTTGAGGATATAATTATAGTGGAGGAGAAGAAGTCGGTTGTAAGGACTTAATGAAAATTGAGGATGCAGAATTACTATAATAGCCTTTTTGGTTATATTTTTAATTTTCTGTTTTGAAGTGTATTTAATTTTGTTTAATTAAGACTTGCTTCAATCTTATTGGTTGTTTAAAAGTTCTTATTTTTATAACTTTAAAAAGTTCTTATTTGATCCCAAATCTATATATTTATATATATATATAAATATATATATATATATATATATATATATATATATATATATATATATATATATATATATATATATATATATATATATATATATATATATATATATATATATAGAGTTAGGATCAAATAAGAAGATTAAGTAAAATAAGATGAATGAGAAGAAACCACAGCCACACATTTCAGATGCACCTATAAAGTCAGATGCATTTCCCCTTAAAATTCCCTTTCCTTTGTGGAATTTGTGGTCAGGATTTCTTCTTATTCTTCCCATTTTAATTTTTCTTCTTACTGGATCCCTACTATCTATATATATATATATATATATATATATATATATATATATATATATATATATATATATATATATATATGAGCGTTATTGTAGTAACCACTCTTAACATAAAAACAATGAGAACCATTATAGACCATTAGATTAATACTTCTTGATCACATTTAATAACAAGTTAGTAATTAATTCTCAATGTCAATTTAGTAAATAAATAAAATCCTAATGCCATTTTCTATAAAACAATGGAGGCCACAATCTGCGGTTTTCAAGTTTAACACAATTCTAGATTGACTTTAAATTTAATATTCACATGTTTCATTTAATTGTTCTACACTAATCGATCATTATGCCATTATGACAATGGCTGAAAAAATGTCTTTAGTGACACTTTTTATATGACACAGGTTATAAGCGATACTTAAACTTTTGTGACACATTTTAGTAACAATTTAAATTATTTGTTAACTTTAATTTCATAATACAGTTTTAATGACACACGATATTTTTTACATATTTTTGTGACACATCTTATCTTTTAGTACATTTTTAGCGATATATTTTTTTTCAACAATTTCGATTGACAATGTTTATGACACTTAATTTTATGATACATGTCGAGATATATTTATAGTGACACACTACTATATTTATATATAGTTAATGACACATATTTTTTTACGAGACATGATTGTAGTGACACATTGTTAGTCACAATGTAATTTTTTGACATAGTTAGTTCTCTAATACATTTCTAGTCCATATTAAGTTTTTTTTATACATTTACACATCTAGTTTTTAATACATTTATAGTGATACAATAATTCTTTAACCAAATTTAATTGACAATCTAAGTTTGCGGTAATTAATTTCATGATACATATATAATAGCATTTTTAATTTATAACATTGACATGATAAAATGTTAACAAAAACTAATTGATGGTATATCAAGTCACTATAGAATTTGACGTAGTATTGCCATATATATATATATATAACTTAAAAATATAACTTGAACATAAAGTGACACGGTGATGCACATTAAAAAATAATGCATCAACCACTAGATCTAAACTACTTGATAAATTATTTAATCCTTTTTATTTTTAGAAGTTTTTTAAAAAAAATCCAGCCTCTAATATTTTTTAATTTAAAAATTAATTTCATCTCTTTTATTATCAAATTTTGTAACAACTATTAAAAAAAACTTTTATATTTAAATTGAAATATTTTTTAAGTTTTCTTATTTTTTCTATAATTTAATTCTACCATATTTTTTAAAATTTTGCGCTCTTTAATTTAATATCTATTTTGATATATTTTGATTAAATTTTAGTTTTTTTATTTTTAGTGAGTTTATTTGTTTAGATTTAACTTTTTATAATTTTAACTTTAATCTGAATACGAAATTGATGGGTATTAATGTAACATTTATTCGTAAAAAATAATCATTAGATAACTACCGCTGCATTGCGCGGGTACTAGGCTAGTTTGAAATAACCTTTTAAAAAATTAGTGCACCACTCGTTTTAAATTCATAAAAACTAATTAAAAACCATTTAACTCAAAAGTGTGAATCTTCGTCACTTTCCAAATCAATAATAAAATCTAGCTGACATAGATCCTGGTAGTTGGGCCTTGGGATGTTTTACCTCGAAAATTGAAAAACAAAATGAGTTGGACATTTGAGCGACAAGTTTAAAATTATTCATTTCTACATAAAAGAAAATAAAAAATGATCATCTAGTATGGACGTTTTTTTTTTCTTGTTGTATAAACAATGATGATCATTTAAAGCTTAAAAGACAATTAAGAGTGGTTAAATGTCCTTGGTACTCTTTTTAGTTATTAATAACTTTTGATTTGTATAATTTCCTAATATCCACATGTCAAAATACTACTGGTTCTTATAGTTTTTATTTTAAGCTTGGTCACCACATGAACGTAAATATATATATATATATATCTATATATATATATATATATATATATATATATATATATATATATATATATATATATATATATATATATATATATATATATATATATATATATATATATATATATATATATATATATATATATATATATATATATATATATATATATATATATATATGTATGTATATCGTGGCCTTAACATTATATTTAAGGTTGGGGCCAAAAGTGAGAGTTAGATAACACATGTACGGGCATAGGGTTTTCTTTACAGAAAGTACGGGTTTGGTTAGGTGGGCGTTTGGCGCATAGTTTGGGGTATAAAAATCAGGACTGTTTTGGGTAAAATGTTAACGAGATAAGTTAGGAACTTAACTAAGTTAAGGACTTATTAGGGAGGGATAATGAGATGATTAGAGCATATTAATGAGGTTAATATGAGGTTGAGGGTTAGACATCCATCATGGATTGGTGAGCCATTTTAGCATTTGGTTAATGCCTTGACTGTATGTGTTTGTGTGTTTAGCTTTTTGCTAGTGCGCGAATATTTGGAGAAGCTCAGTCAGGTGAGTTTCATAGTCCCATATTTCTTAATGATTTACTTCCAGATGGGATGAAAGAAATACTTACTTGTTTTTATAAGTGATTTGCTATGAATGTTATAAGTATGTTGATTTGGACATTATGTGTTTTACTTATGCACTTAACTGCTATGTGATATACTTAATTTATTTAAGTATAACTTGATATCAGGGGTGACAAGGCAAGGCCTTGGGATCAAGATAGGGTCTTGTGGTTTGGTGATTAGGTGTATGGGCGCCTAAAATACCACGGAAGGAAGATAGGAAAGGCTTGGAGTCTAGGTTGGATTGAATAGTTAATGCATGTTAGTATCACACTGTCCAAATGTTTGTTAAAATTTTGATTGATGTTAATTCACAACTAATGTAATATATTATGTTTTGGCGTTGGAGTCTAAACCCATGACTCTCACCAACATTATTGTTGACGTGTTTTAGTGTCTCTTTCAGGTGATAATGTGGTTAAGCGTGAGAACATAAGTGGCTAGGATTTGGAGTCGCGTAGGAATGCATATAGAAGGAGATCCCCGTTCCTTCTTAGTTTCTTTTTGTTTGTTTCATAAGTGATACTATAAACACCTATATGTTGATGTTTGTTTTATTTGTTTGTCTTTGGTAAGAGGTGGAACTTTTACCTACTTACCTAAACTCCTACATTGTTGAGATATTGTCATGACATTTGTGTCACCATTTATGATATTTCAATTTCATTTAGTTCTCTCTATAGACACGCTATTGTTGCGATGATATCTACAGCTCGCGCCCTATATTCTGCCATGGTGGGGTGTGACAAGTACCACCGCCACCACAAAAGGAAGCTCGACGTCAGCCAAATGTAGAGATAGAGGATGGCACGGTAATCCACATAAGAGAGGAAAATAAAGTTCACCTCAAATCAAGGAAACGCGCACTCAATCCATCTATCTTGTCTGATTGAGAAAGTCTTTAGGTTCTAGAGTTCTGACCTAAGGCGCTACTGAAATTCGAGCGCAAGCCCCCTTTGGTTGTATCCTGATAAACCGTCTATAAATGACAACGTTTTGTACCCTGACATCTCAATTTGGGAGTGGGAAATCGTCCTTGGTACATGCTTTATTTAGTTTAGCTTTCTAAAAAGTGTTGCGAAAGATTGGGATGGGAAACAAAACGGAATTTACCGGATTTTTAGCACGTACAACCGTCAAACCAGAGACCAATGCAAGGCTCGACAAAACAGAAAGTATCATAGTACGTCGTCTTTCCCTGAAATGGAACTTTCATGCTAGAGATCTCATCCCTCTCGTCACTAAAAGGATGAGAGCTGACCAAGTAAGATACCTACAATCTTCGTTCAAATCCGAGGTCGATCAAGAAGGCTCACCACAACGTCTCCCTATAGGACAATAAGACGCTGAATGAAGAAACAATATAAGAGACGCATATCTTCAAACAAATCAAAGACGAGACCATATATAACTTAGAAGAGGAGCGGCAAGCTTCTGACCAGTGGGGTAGATCAAGAGGGCTTGGAGTTCCATAGACCTCCACGAATAATGGTCAACACTAGAAATACTAGGTGAGCCCCAGAAAAAAGAAGGAGCATAATTCCGTACTCCCGGAATCGAAGGCCTAGAAGGGATCGACGTAGTCGATCTAGAAGAAAAGGGCGATTCCCCAGTTATGACTCTTCTAGCATGAAATCGGATTCACATTGTTGCAAACACCATAGGGTAACGATACATCCTCACAAGATACATCTGACAGTGACACAGGGAACTTGAAGTCTAGTCGTTCAAGTCGCAGGAATAACGACGAAGATCTCTCTCCCATCGCGTCGTGAAAAAATCGATGCGTTCATAATTCGCATTAGAAATTACTCGGAAGACAAAAAATGGCGGATGCGATCTAACGTCAAAACTTATGACGGTTCGGGCGACCCATATAATCATTTGAAGGTCTTCGAGTCGCAAGCTGTGACCGAGCGCTGGCTACCACCCATGTGGTGCCACATTTCAATTCAACATTGATTGGCAATGCACAGACTTGGTTCGAAAAGCTTCCACATCAAAGCATCGACAAGTTCGAGGACTTGCGAAAAGCTTTTAGAAGAAACTTCGCGTAGCAAAAAAGGTGCGCCAAGAACGCGGTCTCGCTCGCAAAAGGGAAGCAAGGACATGGTGAGTCTTTGGAGGAATTTATGGAACACTTCAAGGATGAATGCATTCACATCAAAGCATGTCAGGAAATCTTGAGAATCTCTGATTACATGAACGAGATAACCAATCAAGAGCTAATTAGGCATCTGAATGAAAGAGTTCCCCAAACCTTTGATGAACTAATGTGACGAGTTAGATCCTTCATACAAGGAGAAGCTGTAGCCATGGACATCAAGATGAGTTATTCTAACTACAAATCTCAAGATCAGCCACGAAGCAGTCTAATGGTCAGAATAACGACCACAACAAGGACTATTACAACCAGCAAAGAGGAGGGCACGGGAACAACAAATAAACCCTCTCAAATTGACTCTAGTATAAATATTAGCAGCTGAAGGAGCGAACTTCCCAGATCCACCGCCAATGACCACCCCGATGGAAAGGCGCATGGGTAACAAGTACTGTGAATACCACAACGAAATAGGACACGAGACCGATGAGTGCGTGCCGCTCAAAAGGCAAGTCGAAGATATGGTAAAAGCAGGCAAACTTAAACATATCATCAAGAAATTAAAGGAAGATAAGGAGAACAAGAAAAATGAGAACAAAAAAGAACAACCTAGGGATAAGCCTACGACTACATGATACAGTCGTGGCAGTGCCGAATCAAGCAAAAGGTTAGTAAAAAAAATTCTCATGAAAAGGATATCTCGTTCCCTCTTTAAAACGCAAGCAATTTCGATGATGGTTCTTTCATTATTTTGGTCAACATGGGGGGTCATACTGTCTACCACATGTATATCGACGAGGGCTCTTCAGCAAATTTTCCCCATGAACACTGCTTCGCACGGTTATGGCCAGAAGTAAAGGGCCATTTGATGGGGCCATGTCACCACTCACAGGTTTTAGTGGGGAGGTGATTTGGCCACTCGGCGAGCTATGACTGTTAGGGACAGTTGGAGATGCGGAACATTCAACCACAACGTAGATGAACTTTATGGTGATACGCTCACCGTCGCCATATAACTGCATCATCAAGAAACAAGGATTACCGGCTATACTAATCGTACCATTCACAGCTCATGGAATGCTCAAAGTCCCTATTGATGGAGGTATTGTCACAATTTAAAATATTGTCATACCACCAGCACAGTGCAATACCATAGCAGAGGCATGAACACCAGCCACGATAGAGAGTACGACTCATCAGCCAATCAGAAAGTGGCGATTCACCCAAATTCCCAAGAATAATAGGTCTTGATTGGAGTAACATTGTCCGATAAAGGCAGCCATATGTACTCTCCTAAGGGAAAACCTTGAAATCTTTGCATGGGAACCCAAGGACATGACTAGAGTACCTCAGTCAATTATAGAGCACAAACTACAAATCCGTGAGGGATACCCTCCAGTTAGACAAAAGAAGCGTGTGCAAGCCCCCAAACGAAGCCAAGCTATACTTGAAGAGGTCAAAAAGCTGGTAAAAACGGGCATTATGCGGGAAGTTTACTACCATGATTGGCTCTCCAATCCAGTCATGGTTAAGAAGCACGACGACAACTGGCGAATGTGCGTGAATTTCATGAATCTAAATAAAGCTTGCCCTCAATACTGCTATTCGCTACCAAAGATTGATTGGAAGGTTGAGTCCCTATGCGGGTACTCCTTCAAGTGTTTCCTAGACACATACAAAGATACCACCAAATCCAGATGGCATAGCAGAACGAAGAAAAGAAGGCGTTCCACACAAGTCAATGTGTCTATTGTTCCACAAACATGCCCTCCGGCTTAAAGAACGCATGAGCCATCTACCAACGGCTCGTGGAAAAAGCTTACAATAATTAGATCAGACACAACCTTGAAGTCTACGTGGACGACTTGGTTATAAAGAGCCACACTGAGGTTGAGCTCATCCGGGATATCAAAGAAACCTTTAGGACACTCACAAAATCAACATGAAGTTAAATCCCAAAAAGAAGTGTACTTTTGGCGCAACCAGGGGGATGTTCTTATGATATACGATACATCCTAACGGCATCAAGCCATGCCCGGATAAAACAGAAGCTTTGATTGAGCTATCATCTCCGTGAACAATTAAGGAGGTAGAGTCTCTCAATGGAAAGCTAGCAGGGCTAAATCGATTCCTATCTAAGTCCGTAGAAAAGTCACTCAATCTCTTTAAAACACTCAAAAAGTTTATAAAAAAGGGAGATTTTCGATGGATGACATAAGCAGAAGAGGCTTTCAACCAGCTCAAGAAGCACCTAGCAACACTCCTCATGCTGGTAGCACCATGACCAAAAGAAGAGCTGATTGTATACCTATCTGCTACGTACGAATCAATCAGCGCAGTGTTAATGATAGATCGAAACTTAGTCCAAACACTAGTTTACCTTGTAAGCAAAGCACTACAAGATCCGAAACTAAACTACACTTGAATGGAGAAGCTGGTCTTAGCACTAATATATGTTGCAAAACGGCTGCGCCGATCTTCCAGGCGTACCCAATAGTGGTGATTACGGATCAATCGATCAAGCAAATAATATCAAAGCCGGATGTAGCAGGGAGGCTGCAAAAGTGGAGTGTTTTAATAGGAGAACACAACATCTCGTACACACCGCACACCGAGGTCAAAGGTCAGATTTTGGCAAACTTTATCATAGAGAAACCAAACAAAGCAAATGGAGCTCCCTAAGAGGAGGTGAAGTCTTTAGAACTATGGATCTTATTTACGAACGAATCCTCGTGCATTAATAGATTAGGCATAGGCCTCATTCTCACAAATCAAGAAGGTATCAAATTTACATATGCTTTACCACTTGATTTAATAGCCACAAATAATGAGGCTAAATACGAGGCGTTAATTGCTGGATTACGGATCGTAGCTCGTATGGGTATAAGTAACCTGAAAGCGAATGTGGACTCCCAGGTAGTTGCAAACCACATCTTGGGTGAGTATGAAGCTAAGGAAGATAACATGGTCCAATACTTAGCAAAAACTAGGTCATTGATTGAGGGCTTTGATAAGTTCACCATAAGACATGTTCTTAGACGCGAGAACAAGAAAGCCGATGCTTTGAGCAAAATCGAGTCCACTTGCTATGGGCATCTCTCCAAGCAGGTATTCTTTGAGATCTTGAAGGATAAATCCAACTCCTAGGAAGAAGTATCCACAGTTCTGGAAGAAGATTGACCAACATGGATGACTCCTATCATCGAATACCTAACCGATGGGATACTCCCATAGGATGAAAAGGAAGCGCGACTAATTCGTAGGCAATCATAATAGTTCGAGGTCAAGAATTGAGATTTATACAAGCGTTTGTTCTTGCAGCTGTGGCTCACAAGCAAACTATGTGATTAGCGAATACAGTAAGGGTCCTGTAGTATGCATGCTTGGACCTAGGTCAGTTGTGGCGAGAGCCTTACGCTCAGGTTATAATTGTCCAACCACGCACAAGGACGCGCGAAGCCTCATTCTAAAGTGAAACGATTCCCAGGTCCATAGACCAGTTCCACGACATACACAAAGGATTTGACACCTATCACATTGCAAGTCCCTTTCCTATAGCGGCTGATGGGTTAAATTCCTTATGTGGCCATCGAATACTTTAATCGATGGATAAAATCCAAGGCAGTGGTGACGATAACGGACAAGCAAGTAAATAAGTTTGTTTGGGAAAATATAGTATGTCGCTTTGGCTTACAGGGGAGATAGTCTTTGACAACGGAAAACAATTTCGTAATAATCTGTTCAAAGACTAGTGTGTGACATTGAATATTACACAACGATTCACATTAGTGAAGCATCTACATCCAATGGGTTGGTGGAAAGGGCTAATCGCAGTCTCGGAGATAGGATCAAGGTGCGTCAAGATAAGATGAGTGCTAAGTGGGTAGACGAGCTTCATCATGTCTTATGGGCGCACCTAACAATGATCAAAACGTGTAACGGGGACACCCTATTTGCTCTGGATTATGGAACAGAGGCAGTCATCCTAGCTGAGATTGGAATGCCAACAATCCACATTGTGGAAGTAGAGGCCGTGACAAACCACAAGGAGTTGCAGATAAATCTAAATCTACTCGAGGAAAAGCGGAGATGGCAGCAATTCGCGAAGCTAAGGCTAAGTCTAAAATGAAAGGTTTATGATGCTAGAGTACGAGGAGTCTCCTTCAAAACAAGCGATTTTGTTTACCGTTCTAACGAAGCAAGTCATGCGAAGAACACAGACAAACTCAGACCAAATTAGGAAGGACCTTACGAAGTGCCTAAAGCTTTAGGACAAAGTGCGTATAAATTACGCGACATGGACAGACGTGACTTGGGTCGTACATGGAACATCTATAATCTCCAGAAGTGCTATCTTTAAGGCTACGACATGCGCATGGACACCTTTCCGCTGTAGCCATCTCCCAATAAACGTCCATGTATTTAGTTCTTTGTTTTTTGTTTTTTAAATCTTGCAAGCATTAATAAAATGCAGCGGTCCCTAGCTAGTTCCGCGGCCCTTTCTTTACTTTGATTATTGTTTCAAATTTTTATTTTAATTGTCAATTATCATTATACGTTTCTTACGAGCGCACATGTACTTATCATTTCTATGTGAAATAAGAAGATTGAGTGAACCTAATAATTAACTTATCACATAACGACAAAATTAATCGTTACTAATCTTCATTCACTATAACAGTCTTTTAATAAAAGTCACCATTTTAACGTGTTATAAACGACATAATTTCTAAACCAACATCGTTTACAAAAATAATGATTTGTTAGCAACACTTTTGTAATGACTTTATGACAGAAAAAACGTCGATAATATTCATTTCGTAGTTCTAAGTAAAGTACATTCATTATACAATTTTTTGATAAACCCATACGTTCCAATAGTATTCGTGATCGTTTTGGTCCTTGTAAGTTAAAAGATCCGCAAGGGGCGTTGTCTAAACTGTTGCAACTTGGAACCGTGACACAATACTAAAGTGACTGAAAAGGCTATGAACTAGAGTAAGAAGATTCCATAATAATTGTTGATTTCATTTAATATATCAAGCCTCAAACCTTCTTTACAATGGGAACTATTGGTCTCCAAACCAACGTATCTCGGTGATGCCTTCTCTTTGGCTCGCGTTAAAAGTCACGTTTGGAAGATCAAGGGATGTCTTCGATCAACACAAAAATAATTGGTACTAGTGGCAGCAGAAGTCGAAATCCAAATCGATTTCGAGTTTCGGTGTGAGCGTACATTAAAACCATACTCATTAGGATCGCATTCCTTCGTAGATCCTAGTAACGTGCTTCGTTATTGTTGAACATCATTACACGTCTCAAAATCAAAGGAAACAAAAAGAAACCATAAAACATGTTATTCTCAACGAAGAAGATGATGAAATACATGGACAAAATGGTATCGGAGGAGTGTGCAATAGGTGTGCCACACAGGGCCTCTGCTTAAAAAGGGTCACATTTTTAGTTGTTTCACATCTAAAAACATATGATATTAAACATGTACGAGTCATATAATACAAGTTTATAAACGATTTATCTAAAATTTACAAGTGTCATAAGACTTTTTTGTTGTTCTCTCCTTGTGCCACCAAAAAATACGAGACAGTCATGCATAGTTTTGTTTCTATATACAAAATAATAGTATAAGACATGTACTTACATGAAAATATTAATAAAAAACTTTTAATTATTTTTCTTCTTTTTTTACTAACCAATGACATTTTGACACGTGTGCAATAAGATGCTCGTCAGATCTTTGCATGACAAAGATAACCTAAATGGGTTTCTGTGGTAATTTTCACGTCTTAGTGGGTATTTGGGATTGCGTTTGCAACTAAATTATCTACTTACTTCATTTTATAAATGCAGATAAGTTAAAATGAGTGTTTGAATAATAAATGGAGAAAAGTGATTATTTGCGTTTATAAGCTTCCAAAATGAAGTTTTCAAAAAGTAAGTGGGAGCTACTTATTTCATTTTCAAAATAGAGAAAAGTTAAAGTGAGTTTATTTTATTCATTTTACTTAACAAATAATCAAATTCGCCAAATACTAAAAAAACTGATTATGTGATTATTGCGATTTTAAACTGGATAATCAAATTCAAACACTATTTTCTAAAATGACGTTTTAAAATGATAATGATCTGATTATTTATTTTCAAAATGAATAATCTGTGTTTTTAATAAGCAATCTCAAACACCCTTTAATAACCTCCCATGTGTAAGATGACTAGATACAATCATTTTCAGTAGAAGGTAGAGAGCATTATTTTTGGCCACATAAAAAAATCTGTGTTAGGAAACCTGAATCACATGTTTATTTACAAGTAGTTGTCAAATGGCTCCACAAGTTTATACCTGGCTAAACGATGGTTGTGGCGACTATAACAAATTAGTTGGTTTTTCACACTTATTATAACACTTGTTTATATTTTAAAATGTATGAATTTAAAAAGTTCACTCTTTCATTAGTGTTCTTGGTGTAAACAAATTGAGTGTACCAAATAACTTCACACTTTTAAGTGTGAAGATTTTTAATATCTCACACTTTTATGTGTGAAATTTTTAATATTCCACATTTTTATGTGTGAAGTTTTTAATACTTCACAGTTTTTAATACTTCACACTTACAAGTATGAATATTTTACAAACAAAGTTCACATTTTTTAAAGTGCGAAAAAAAGTATGAACAAACCCTAAATTTGTTGTAGTGGACGTTTAAGGTGACAATTACCAAGAATGAATTATCTCTATTGCTCGTCGCAAAATAAATACAGAATTTTGTTTGGTTATTTTGGAATTTGTAACATTCTGAACATTACGAAATACCAACTTATTCATCGCGACCTTAGAGGCCAGGGAATCATGGCGCCGTGGGGTGCCAAACCCACGGCGCGAGTGGCGTGACCACTCCCCAAACCTAAAAATCTCACGGCGTGGGTCTGCGGCGTGACCCAACTCACGGGGCGCGAGTGGTGTTTTTAAAAAAAAGATTTTTTTTTTTGAAAATTTTTGAAAACAAACGACTAGTAGCCGTTATTTTTGAAAAAAAATGTTTTTTTTTTGTTTTTAATGCCCAACGGCTAGTTTTTTTTTTTTTTTTTAAATAAATTTAATTAAATGCCCAACGTCTAGTTTTTTTAAAAAAATAATAATTATTTATTTTTTCAATTTTAATCTCTATATATACTACATTTCCTATATCATTTTTTACACACACAAATCATTCTCTCCTTTATCATTCTCTCATTCACAAACACAAACACAATGGCCGGCGAAAATTGGTTCGGATTCACCCACCTCCTTCAATCCAACATGGGTGGCGGTGACATAACTACGTCCAATCCACAATTCCCCGGATTTCCTACCTACGGTCCGATGACTCCCGAAGATCAAGCTTTTATACAAAAGCAACAAGAAAAATATCAAGCCTATACCACCCAAAGACGCCTATCACTCCAATCTCCACCACCCGTAACCGAACCAACAAAAAAAAGTCGAAAGAAAAACCCCGCAAAAAAATCAAAAGAACCCGTTCTGAATGAATGTCTTGGTCGGTGGACCAAGGACGAAGAAGCCGTGCTTGCCGAGTGTTACATTGCGACATCCGAAGATCCGAAAGTTGGGCGTCACCAAAAAAGAGACACTCTTTGGATTTGGATTACCCGGGTGTTTAACGAAAGAAATCATCAAGAACGTACCAAAGACATGCTTACGGGTAAGTGGAACCCGATGCATCATAATATTATGAAGTGGAACGCCATCTACAAGAAATGTCATCGGAACAAAAAAAGTGGCGAAAGCGAAGTTGATGTGAGTGAACAGGCTCGGTCCATTTACGCGGACGAGAATAGAAATGCCACGTTTAATCACGAAAAGGCATGGAATGTTTTGAGGATGTCTCCGAAATGGGACGCACCCGAGGTTGTCCCGGTTGATTTGACCGAGAACGAGGAAGGCGGTTCGTTTTCGATGCCGATGAACACGGACGAACTTTTCCAACGCGATCAACGACCCCGCCCCGCGGGTAAAGAACGGCCCGGGAAAAAAAGCCGTTCCGAAACATCGGGGAGTACCGGAGGAAGTAACTCGTCTCGATTTGAAGACGCGGTTACCTATGACCTTCGTCTCCGTCGTGAAGCCTCGCTAAAAGCGTATGCGGCTTCGCAACGCAAAGACGACACGATTGCCGAATTAGAGGAGTTGAAATTTCTCGACTATGACACCTCTAAAATGGATCCCGAATCGGCCGCGTTTATAAATTTTTAAAAAGAAGAAATCAAGGCTCGTCTACGCGCAAAAATGCCGAATACCAATCAATACCACGACGTTGAAAATTCCGAAGACTCCTCCAACTAGTAGTTTTTTTTGTAATTTTTTTCGTAATTTTTTCGTATTTTTTTTTATTCGAAGTTGTATTTTTCTATTTTTTTAGGATTGTAATATTTATTTTTATTTATGAAATGAATTAATTTAATTTGAAAATGTGAGAAATAAAAAAAAATGGGACCCACAAAAGGGAGTCACTTGGAGTGATGACTCCCCTAATTTTTCCATGTGAGTGAGTGAGTGAATTTCGCTGACGTGGCATCCCAAAACACCCTCACTTGGAGTGATGGCTCCCTGCCCTCTTAAGTATATAGCAATTGAGTTGAGATCAATGTATGCAAATAACTTGTGCCTAAAATTAACTAAGTAGTTGTAATACTAGAACAGACCATTAATAGTCAAATACAAAACGAGTGACGATATTGATGCAAAGGTGTAGTAGACCCATATAAGTAAAAAACACACAGCGCAACAAGGACTGATTAGTTATCATCACCTTGAAATGTCTGAATTGAATGGCCAGCTTTATAATGAAAGACAGTGACTGCTCTAATTTTACTCCTTGATGCATGATTCATGTGCCAATAACCTAGCTTTCAGAACAACTGTTGTTTAAATCATATACATGTAGTTATTGTATTCCTGAAAACAAATTTGATGTTTTGTATTCATATTGTTATTGTATTCAGAACAAATCTGATTCCTTTATTTTCTTGTGATTTTGACATTTTTTTATCGGTGGTGTCTTTTTATTTCTATTTTAAATATATATACACGAGTATTTACGTATAACAGCAAAAATTCTTAGCGACAAACAATTAATGAATTAATAGTAAGTGTTTCATGTAACGTTCGAAATAAAAAACGTGAAAAACCAACATGTAATTGCAAATCGTTACTTACACAACCAACATCATATAATATACAAGCCTTCGTGGAACTGATCAATAACTTCAAAGTTAAGATCCCAAATCTCCCATAATAGCTTGTCACTGAATTAAGATCAAATAAAAAAAAAGTGTAAACAAGTATTGTATTATATATGTCGTAATAAAAAATAAGGATGTAAAATAACTCATTTCTCCACATGGCAGTGTTTTAAAACCCGAATTGACTTAGCCAGTTGAACCGTGAACCGATCGCGTGGTTAGTGGCTAGGTTAACCGAAAAACTCGATTGAATCATAACTATCAATTAAAAACCCGGTTTTTAAAATATTAGACCCCTGCTTTCAAGTATATCTACCTCTAGCCGCGTATTGATTAAATTCGTGCATCTGTGAATCAGTTACGTGTTCTCAGTGTTGGCCATACATATGTCCGCATCAACTTTTAAGTGAGAAAAGACTATCTAACATGTGTTTCATAAGTTCAAATATTCTCTCATAAAAAGGTTTCCTCGTATAGTTGCATTATATATACTCTTAATCTTACCATAGTTGTCATATCAAGCTTTAATATTCTCTCAGAAAATGGCCTGCAAATTCCATACTTTTTCCCTCACCTGTGTTATGAAGGTGGCACCACCAAGCCTTGAGCCAGTAGTAACTTTAAGCACACAACTAAATTCCAGAAACAATTCTTGCACAAAGACACTAAATACTGTTGCTAGAGAGATAAGTCCAACTACCGGAAAGTTTGGAAATTTTGGAGGGAAGTTTGTAGCCGAAGTCCTCATTGCTCCATTGGCAGAACTTGAATCTCAGTTCAACTCCGCTTTGCATGATCACGAATTTAAGGTTCGTTAATAATCTGTGTTCACACGTTTTTAGATCCTAATATGAGTGTTAGTGTCCTCATATAGAGTACTGGCATAAGATAAGTTGATGCGCATTCAGTACGGAAATATCAAATATTAGTAAAATGCTTGGGTTATAAGTACCATATATCTACATACAGTTTAGTAAGATATGATACAAAGGAATTGTTTGTTTTATGTTCACGCACGAAAGCTTATATTTAAAAGATATCTCGATCCTGGACCAATTCTGAAAATTGATATGAATATAAAATATGAACTCAGATGGAGCTAGAAACTGCATTGAAGGATTATGCAGGCCGTGAAACTCCTCTTTACTATGCCGAAAAGCTCACGGATTATTACAAGAACACGAAAGGGTACGGACCTGAAATATATCTTAAAAGAGAGGATCTAAACCATGGAGGATCATACAAGACGAACAATGTCATTGCTCAAGCGATTTTGGCCAAACGGATGGGTCGGAAGAGCATTATAACAGCAACAAGTGCCGGCCACCATGGTGTTGCAGTAGCTGCTGTATGTGCAAAGTTTTCTCTAGAATGTACGGTTTACATAGGAACCAAAGATATGGAGCGAAAACCTTCAATTGTGCAACACATGGAATTGCTTGGAGCACAGGTGCCTTAGTTTCCTTTAGACACAAATTATAATTAACTAGGTTTTTTATTCTCAACCAGATCTTCTAAATTCATTTTTGTTCTTATGTAAATATTTAATAATTTACATAGATTAAAATCAAGAGTATAGAATTAAACCTGTAGCATGAAAAAGGGTCGTAAATATTGACTAATCTTCCTCTCTGAAAGTAGAAATACACAGGAAAACCAATTCGGAGCCAAGAATGTACTGTGATTTGTAATTCTAAAACTTAAATGAATGCAAAATTTAGATATTTATACTAGAAAACCACCAGCATTTCCTCATAGTAATCAAACGCACAAAGAAAACATCTTTTCAGCAAGCCCCCAATTTAGAAATTGTCCATATATAAGATCAAATTAAAGAAACTAACCGTGTAATGAATTTGCTATAGGTAAAGCCTGTTGACGGAAATTTTCAGGCAGCAGCCTCAGAATCAATTAGGGCATGGTTAGAAAACCTAGAAGCTGCATACTACCTAGCTGGAACGGCTGTGGGACCGCACCCTATCCCGACCATGGTCCGTGAATTCAATTCCGTGATAGGAAAAGAAACAAGGAAGCAAGCAATGGAAAAATGGGGTGGTATGCCAGACGTTCTGGTTGCTTGTGTAGGAAGTGGTTGCAATGCATTAGGTCTGTTTCACGAATTTATAGACGACGAAAGGGTGCGGATGATTGGAGTTGAGGGCGGTGGGGTGGGAAGTAACACCAGCGAGCTACACTCTGCAAGTCTTGTACGAGGTGAAGTTGGTGTTTATCACGGAGCCATGTGTTATTTGCTCCAAGACAAAGAAGGCCAGATCAAAAAGACAGAATCTGTTGCTAGTGGGTGAGTATTAGTGATTTTAGTAAAATATGTTCATCATTATAAACTCCTGATGATTAATCTGTCCTGCTTTGTAGATTGGAATTCCCAGGAGTAAGTCCAGAGCTAAGTTTTCTAAAAGCTACCGGCAGAGTTGAGTGTCACACAGTTACTGATCAAGAAGCTCTTGATGGTACGCAAATCACGTAAATTTTTACTTCAGTGGTAGGAAATCATATTTGATTTTCCTTGTTAAACCGTACGTTAAGCAAAAAAATGCATCATTTTGTGTGGAGAAAGTGTTTATATACGTACGGAAGAAGTTTCATAACATCCTCATATCTTGAACCTAATTTGTTCAATTGAATGAATGCAGCATACAAAAGACTCTGTCGTCTTGAAGGGATAATTCCAGCATTGGAGACGTCGCATGCTTTGGCATATCTAGAAAAGCTTTGCCCTACGTTACCTCATGGCACTAAGGTTGTGGTAAATTTCAGCGGCAGTGGGTATAACGATGCCACTATAGTCCTCAATAGTATTTCTACTCGATGAAAAAATATCTATAGCACCAAATATAAGGAAGCTCAAACTAATATTATCAGATATAGCTAGGGTAAGTATACGCATTTGTATAGAACAAAACAAAGCTACACACATGATGGTAGCTAGAAACCGAAAGTACTGTCGTGCTTCATGTTGGGGTTTACTTCGTTCCAACAGGGTGAAGATAATCAATAGCCTAACTACGTACCAATGAATGGTTACCGGATATCTCTTGAAGTCGTGTAATCACTTTCCAAAGAAGATTATTCCACCATATGCATGGGTTAACACGAATACCTCCTTGGGATAAAACCAAGAGTTCGTTCTTGTTTTAGGCACAAATCAAGAACTCTGTGCGTGTAAGTGTTTCTTGTTTCTGTATATCTCATCATGCAAATATGATCACTATTTATAGTGATCCTAGTCCTAAAAGAATGTAACTCATAATCAAAGGTATTAAGAGCATTAATCGGCCAATTAAGCTCATAATTACCTACATGAAAGCATAGTGGTTACATGACCATAAACCTGGTCATCAAGTCCATATTAAACCCTCATTGATTGGTCAAAGAGGTTACAAAGACTTTTAGCATGTGGTTCATCACCAGGAGCAACTTCCTAACCAGGAGCAGCTTCCTACTGATGAACTTTCAACCACTATATTGAGTCCAGGGAGGTCAGGGACTTAATGAGTGTACACTCCGTACCTCCAAACCCATTTACAAGTATGACTCGATCCCACAATTGCACTAAATTTCCAACAATCCTCCCCAATTTAGTACAATTCCTTTTTGCATGAAAATCAACTTTAACAAAACCAGTGCATAAATGAAAATGTCCTGAGGATTGAATTTCCATATTAGTACATCACTTCAAATATTCGAGAATCAGGGTGTTCTAAGAATTGAACCCTTCAACTACTTTGAATACATGAAGATAAAATACACACAAGTTTTCAAACACTTAAAACGCTCCTGACACCATACAAGCCATGTGTCCATATCCAATTCATAAATGTCGTAAGAGCCAAAGTCCATGCTCCTTGAGGCGGCGAAACCTCAAAACTTACATAGGTGGTTCCTCTTTAGTTCGTGCTCCTGCTTAAGCACCTTTTCAAAGAATTAACCATTAAGAAGTTTCATAACTTCATCCTCCTTTCAGCAGGTACAAGCACATCCTTGGGATGATATGTAAAACATGTGCTTCAGTCTCCTGAATGTTCAACTTTCCACATTGAACTCAACTCCCAAGTTCCCTTAGGAGGGAGTTGGGTGTCCTAGCATTGAGTGACTAGTTTGAACTTTAAACCCATCCCTTTAGCAGACTTTATAACCAAGTCTCTAGCCAATCCCTTCGTCAAGTGATCAGCTCAGTTTTGTTGAGACCTAACAAACTCTATTGAAATCACCCCATTCGTGATTAACTCACGAATCATGCTATGTCTAACACCTAACTGTCTAGACTTACCATTGTACATTTGGCTATAAGCCTTAGCCAAAGTAGTTGCACTATCACAACGGATAGATATGGGTGCCATAGGTTTGACCCGCAATGGAATCTCTATAAGAAAGTTTCTCAACCATTCAGCCTCTTTACCAGTAGCTGCTAGAGCCATAAATTCAGATTCCATTGTTGAACCAGTAATGCAAGTTTGCTTCTTGGATGCCCAAGAAATTGCACCACCACCAAGAAGGAATACCCAGCCACTTGTGGATGAATTATCCTCAGTATTGTTGATCCAACTTGCATCAGTGTAATTCCAACATTGAAGGATATCCAGTATATGACAAACTATAATCCATTGTTCCTTTGAAATACTTTAGTACCCTCTGAATAGCTTGCCAATGCTAAGTACTAGGATTACTAGTGTACCTAATCAGTTTACCCACTACAAAAGCAATATCAGGCCTAGTACTAGTCATGGCAAACATCAAGCAACCAATCACCCTAGAATACTCAAGCTGGGAGACAGCCTGACCATTGTTAGGCATTAGTTTCTCACTTGTATCCATAGGTGTACTCACTGGAGTACAATCAAAGTGATTGAATTTCTTCAGGACCTTCTCAATATAAAGAGACTGAGAAATTACAATACCATCACTTTCATGTTTAATCCTTATGCCAAGGATAACATCATCCTTCCCCATGTCTTTCATAGAGAACCTTGATGACAAAAAATCTTTGGTTAAATCAACGTGAACTTGGTCAGTACCAAAGATTAACATGCCATCAACATATAGGCAAATGATGACTCCTTTACCAGATTCATCAAATTTGCTATATACACATTTGTCAGCTTGGTTAAGTAAATAACCATTAGACAAAACAACTTCATCAAACTTTTGATGCCATTGCTTAGGTGCTTGTTTGAGTCCATATGAGGACTTAATCAGTTTACACACTTTACCTTCATGACCAGGCATGATGAAACCTTGATGTTGGTTCATATAAACCTCCTCATCCAGATCACCATTCAAGAATGTTGTCTTCACATCCATCTGATAAATAATCAGATTATGAATGCTTTCCAAGGCAATCAACATTCTTATGGTACTTATGCATGCTACAGGAGCATAAGTATCAAAGTAGTCTATTCCTGACTTTTGTCTAAATCCTTGAATGACTAACCTTGCTTTGAACTTTTCAATAGTTCCATCTACCTTCATCTTTATTTTGAAGATCCATTTGCATCCAAGTGGATTGCAACCTGGAGGTAGATCAACCAACACCCAAGTGTTGTTGCCATGATGGAATCTATCTCATCATTGATTGCTTCTTTCCAAAAAGCAACATCTTGGGACTTTATTGCTTCATCAAATGTTTTGGCATCATCCTCAACATTAAAGCAATAGTAGTACTGGTCATTGACCTCATCCCTTGTACCTTCAACAAAGTATAGTTGAAACTCAGGCCCAAAATTCTCTGGAGTCCTTTGCCTTGTGCTTCTTCTAAGCTCATGCTCGGGTTGCTGAACCACAACCTTATTAGTGACCCTTTCAGGTTCCACTGAAGCACCAATGTCCTCAGGTCCAGTAGGAGTCCTAAGGCTTGGTCTAGGGACTGATGAGAACCTAGTCTCATCAAAGTTAGCATCCCTTGATTTAATGATTGAGTTTATTGAAACTGAATCATTAGGTTCAATAACATAGAACCTATAAGCCTTGGAATACTCAGCATATCCAACAAAGATGCATTCAATGCCTCTTTCACCCAAGGTTTTCACCTTTGGATCAAAGAGTCTTACAATAGCCCTACAACCCCAAACTTTAAGGTAATTCAAGTTTGGTCTCCTTTTAGTCCAGAGTTCATAAAGGGTAATCATGTTCCTTTTATTAGGAACCCTATTTACTAAATAGCAAGCTGTTAACATAGCTTCTCCCCAAAACCCTTGACTCGGTCCTGAGTAGGACAACATGGAGTTAACCATATCTTTTAGTACGGTATTTTTCCTTTCAAATATACCATTTTGTTGTGGAGTATAAGGGGCAGTTGTCTCGTGGATGATTCCAACAGACTGAAAGTACAAAGTATCCATGTACTCACCTCCCCTATCAGTCCTAAATCTTTTGATTTGGACTGCTTGTTGTAATTCAACTTCAGTTTTAAATACTTTAAATTTATCTAATGCTTCAACCTTAGTATGCAACAAATAAACATAACTGATACATGCTTTTTAGTGTGGTGAAAAAGTTTGTTTTCTCGGAATCCTCTCGAATTGATCTCAGTTAAAAGTGGAATGATTTGTTCTTGGTGACAAAAAGTGGATTTGGTTTTCTATTCTAAATAAATGAAGTAAATAAAAATTAAAGCCAGAAACAGTAGATCAAAAGCAATTAAATGATAAAACTGTAAAGATCCTTACTGAAAACAAGTGTTATTCGAAATAAATGGAGAAGATGCTCTATTCGGAATAATTGTGTTATGCGGAATAATGAAACCTACTCGGAATAATGGCTTATGCTGAAAACATGCTATTCGGAAAAATCCATCTATGCGGAAAGATAATTCTATGTGGAATAAATTCTATTCGGAAAATAATATCCTATGCGGAAAATAGACTCTATGCGGAAAAATATCTCTATGCGGAAAAACAGACCCTATTCGGAGAAACACCTTTATGCGGAAAAATCAAGTCTATGCGGAAAGTATGGCTATGCGGAAAAATAAGTTCTATTCGGAAAATGTAGCCTATTCGGAAAAATAAAGCCTATGCGGAAAATGTGCTCTATTCGGAAAAACTAAAATATTCCGAGTAAGGGAAAAGTGAAAAACCCTATTCGGAATATCCAAAATTCCGAATAAGGGAAATGGGAATTCGCCTATTCGGAATATTGGTCTTGTTCGGAATAATCTGGGCAGCGAAGAACAGTAACAGCATATACCAAACGATTTTCAATCTAAACACCAAAATACTCAAAAAGGTTTTACCAAATTAAACAAAAATCATTTAAATACCTTAAGTTACAAATCCCACCAATAAAAACACTAAATCAACAACTTTTTAAGATCAAACTTGAATCAAATAAAAACTTAAGAAATTTCACTAAAAAGATGATGAAGAACAAGATGAATAGAAAGATGTAATGGATAGATTAATGGAAAGGTAACAAGAGTAATGATTAACACTTACAAGATTGAAAGAAAGATTGAAAATCACCAAACACCCTAATGGTGTTGGTGATGGAACGAACCTAAGATACTGGGAAAAGAAAAAAATGAACTAACTCCCTAAAAAGTGAAGGGAGAGATCTATTTATAGTCCTAGTGGTTGGTTGGTGAGTGGGCTTTCTCCCTTTCTTCTTGTCTTCTCGTCTTTTCAGAAAAGTTGACGTTTTCGATTCTGATTCGGGGTTCGTCGTCGATTAAATTCAACTCGTCTTTAATCTCTTCGTTAATTAGACTTGAGTTTCTTCGACATATGTAAATCTTCCATCTTTGGTCCTTTTCTTCGATAAATCTTCAAATAGGCCCATTGACTTCAAATCTTTTGCACCTATTGGACAATAGACTTCGTCTTGAGTCTTTTTCCTTGATAAAACCCGTGCAATCCCATGTTTTCTTTAATATTCATCCGGTTAGCTCTGAAAACACAATAAACACAAAAACCACGCATAATTCCAAACAAATGATATTAAATACGTGTTTTGGTCTTGTTTTAGCCAGAATTAAGTGGTAAAAGGATGGGTGTTTACACACCTATCAAATCCCCTACACTTAACCATTGCCATGCCCTCATGCAATGCTTAGTGATAAAGCAATTTTACACTTTTCTCATAATTAATCAACCTTGGCCTTATTCAAATACTACTAAATAACAATTAAATTACTAAGAGAACTTTAAAACTTTAAAATAAACAAAAGGATGGAAATAACTTGTAAAGAAATCAAGGACTTACATTAGGGCTTTGGTGTTGCGAAGATTTATCACCCTCAAGTTTCACGTTCCCCAAACTAAGCTTGAAAACGAGATCATTGTTATTATAAGTTAGCAATTCAAACACTTACACACATGGCTTAATTAAATGCTTAAACTCCCTTATTCCTAAGTGTATCTCTTATATTTTATTTTTTTCTTAGAATGATCATAAAGATGCATTTTTGGACTTATTTCGATAGTTTATTTAGGCTGAAAGCAAAGTAGGACGATTTGATCAATAGTTAGCTAAAGGACAAAATCTCTTAAAACTGCTTCTCGGGATATCAAAAAGTTCATATCTTGGCATAACTCGGTTCACGATTTGAGACCTTTCTCGGGCCGATATTTGGCATGTACTTCATACTTCATATCTTCGAGAGACGTTCTTGAGATAATGGTCTTCTCGTCATAATAGAGTTTTCTTCACTTGGAGACTTTTGAGGGGTACTCCAACTTTGTTGACCACGACTTCATGATTATTTCTTCAATCTCTAATTGGGATTTCGAGATACAACGATCCGCCTCCTTTTCGGACTTGGATCTATTTATCCTCATACCTTGTTAGGGTCTTTTCGGATAGACTTCTCCATGATCTTTATGGGAGTTGATTGCTTTTCGTCGTGAGTCTTGATCCTTCATATTGACTTTAGGAATAATGCTTTTCACATCACTTTGGATCTTCAGCAATAAAATTGAATCCTCATGCCTTGTTAGGGCCTTTTCGGATTCGCCAATCTTCGCGCCCCGCTTCATAAGTTATGCCTTGGCTATGAACTCTCGTCATTACCGAGCAACTTTTAAACGATCTTGGGCTAGAAGCTAAGTAACTTTTCAAATCGTACGACCTTACTTATTGCAGATAAATTATTAGCAAGTGATGGGAGAATAGGCAAATAATTACACCAAGTGAGCTTGCGCAAGAATACCGACTTATAATTGACTCTATCATTTCTCGTTCTCCACAATTTAAAATCTCAAGTAATGAGACTCGTGGATACTTAGCCTAATAAACCAATTAAGGTCTACATGGTTAAGGATACTAGCTAGAATAAACTTGGATAAGTCTATTCGGGTTGAGTCAAAATAAACGCAATGGGCCTAATATGTTAAAGACTTCTAAACTAGCTACACCACTTTATTAATATTTTTGACTTTATTGTGGAATATATACATATGAAAGCAACGATAAAAATTTTAAAATTACGACTAAATGGCCAAAGTTAATTAAAAAGTTGAAAAATGTTGAAAAAGATGATTTTCCGGTTAAATGAAGGCATTTTCATAGAAAAGTCCACTTAAAACTTCGATAGAAGTCTCCCCTACACTTAAGATAAACATTGTCCTCAATGTTTAAGCATGTGGGAAAAGTCTCCCCTACACTTATGACATTGTGCACTTTGGTTAACTCGAGTTAAGGAAGAGACGACTAACGTGATCAATTTCAAATATGACTATAAAGAAAATTGAATCACGATAGTTGAGAGATAGAACCGGATTTCGGATAACACGGGAGCACGGTTCTTCAAAGATTTCCAAGATTGCATTTATCCCTGTAATCACATCACCACACAAACACAAATGACCAAAATAGGTCCTCCCCTACACTTAGGGGGTTAAAGGGATAGATACTCGGGCTGCCTCCCGAGGAGCGCTTGTTTTTGATAACCGAGTCACGAGCCTGACTCGACCCAAAATTAGTTCATGGGGAACGTGGTGAGGGATGGAATCACCTCCTGAGAGGTGTCCTCACCAAAGTACAACTTCACTCGTTGGCCATTCACCTTAAAATTAGGTCCATTAGGTTGAGCGAGCTCGAGAGTACCATATGGAAAAATTTGGGCAATGGTGAATGGGCTGGACCAACGAGATTTCAGCTTGCCCGAAAAGATTTTCAACCGAGAGTTAAAAAGTAAGACTTTGTCTCCAACATGGAACTCTCGGTTTTTGATCTTGGAGTCGTGAATGAGCTTAGTTCGTTCCTTATAGATCAAAGAATTTTCATAAGCCTCATTCCGAAGTTCATTCAGCTCATTGAGTTGGATCTTGCGTAGGTCACCGGCTTTGTTGATATCAAAATTGGCCCACTTCAAGGCCCAGTAAGCCTTGTGCTCCAACTCAATGGGGAGGTGGCACGCTTTCCCGTACACAAGACGATAAGGCGTACAGCCGATCGGAGTCTTGTAAGCGGTACGGAAAGCCCACAAAGCATCATCAAGTTTATCAGCCCATGCGGCACGATGCTCTCCCACGGTTCTTTCCAGAATTCGCTTCAGTCCTCGGTTAGATATTTCAGCCTGGCCATTAGTTTGTGGGTGGTAGGCTGTGGAAAGACGATGATTTACACCGTACTTAGCCATGACTCTAGCAAATTGGTCATTGCAGAAATGAGTCCCACGATCACTAATAATGGCGCGAGGCACACCGAATCTAGCGAATAAAGCTTTCAAAAAGTTACAAACCACCCTTGCGTCATTAGTGGGTAAAGCTTTGGCTTCAACCCACTTTGAAACGTAGTCAACGGCTACAAGGATGTATTTGTTTCCTTTAGATGAAGGGAATGGCCCCATAAAGTCGATACCCCAAACATCAAAAATTTCACACTCTTGAATGAAATTCTAAGGCATCTCGTCTTTATGTGTGATTTTGCCTTGCTTTTGGCAAACATCACATTTTTTAACCATATCGTGAGCGTCACGATAAATGGAGGGCCAATAAAATCCCGAATCAAACACTTTTTTGGCGGTGTAGTTGGGACCAAAGTGACCACCGGTGGGTCCTTTGTGGCAAGCATCAAGAATTTCAGACGCTGCCGGTCCATCAACACATCGACGGATAATCAGGTCGGCACATTGTTTGAATAGGTAAGGGTCGTCCCAAAAGTAAGTCTTAATGTCGGTGAAGAACTTCTTCTTTTGTTGAGACGTCAACCCTTCCTTGAGAATTCCACCCGCCAAGTAGTTTGCAAAGTCCGCAAACCACGGGGTTTCATTCGGCTTCGAGTTTATAGACATTAAGGTCTCCAAGGGGAAAGAATCATTGATTTCTTTGTTCGGATGATCCCCCTGGTAAGGATCCTCAAGTCTGCTGAGATAGTCCGCGGCTAGGTTTTCTGCTCCTTTTTTATCGCGAATTTCGATTTTAAATTCCCGGAGCAGCAAAACCCAGCGAAGAAGTCTTGGTTTGGAATCTTGCTTTGTCAACAAGTACTTCAGCGCGGAATGATCGGTGTAAACGATTGTGGTGGAAAGGACAAGATAGGGGCGAAATTTTTCAAAGGCATAGACAACAGCTAAAAGCTCTTTTTCTGTTGTCATATAATGCAATTGTGCCCCAGTCATTGTCTTGCTAGCGTAATGGATTGGTTGGAAGTGTTTGTTCACTCTTTGTCCAAGAACCGCTCCAATAGCAAAATCACTAGCATCGCACATCAACTCAAAGGGTAGCTCCCAATTAGGGGTAACCAAGACGGGTGCCTTAGTTAGCTTATCCTTAAGCGAGTTGAAGGCTTCAAGGCATTCTTTGGAGAAGATAAAAGTAGTATCTTTTTCCAAGAGGTGGGTCATCGGGCGAGCGATTTGAGAAAAATCTTTGATGAATCGACGGTAGAAGCCCGCATGACGCAGAAAACTTCTCACACCCTTCACGGTTGAAGGTGGAGGCAACTTTGCGATAACATCGACTTTAGCACGGTCTACTTCAAGACCAGCTTTCGAGATCTTATGTCCAAGCACGACACCTTCTTTTACCATGAAATGGCATTTTTCCCAATTCAGAACAAGGCGAGTGTCTTCGCACCGCTTAAGCATACGTTCCAAATTGGCAAGGAAAGAAGAGAATGAATCTCCGAAGACCGAGAAATCATCCATGAAGACTTCCATGGTTTGTTCAACCATGTCATGGAAGATGGCTAACATACACCTTTGGAACGTCCCTGGCGCATTACATAAGCCAAAAGGCATTCTTTTGTAAGCAAAAGTGCCATAGGGACAAGTGAATGTAGTCTTCTCTTGATCTTGGGGATCGATGGGTATTTGGAAATAACCCGAGAAACCATCCAGAAAGCAGTAATATTCATTACCGGCTAAACGTTCAAGCATTTGGTCCATAAAAGGTAGAGGGAAATGATCCTTTCTCGTGGCATCATTGAGTTTGCGGTAGTCTATACAAACTCTCCACCCAGTAACGAGACGAGTGGGAATCAACTCGTTGTGTTCATTGGGAACAACGGTTATTCCGCCCTTCTTGGGCACACAGTGGATTGGACTAACCCATGGTGAATCCGAAATAGGGTAAATCATACCCGCATCAAGAAGTTTGATAACCTCTGTTTTGATGACTTCATGGATTTTTGGATTCACTCTTCGTTGGCTTTGAATAGTGGGCTTATAGTCGTCCTCCATGAGAATTTTGTGTGTGCAGAAGTGAGGATCAATTCCACGAATATCCGAAATTTTCCACGCAATAGCCTGCTTATGATCCTTTAACACAGCGACAAGTCGGGCTTTCTCTTCATCCTTCAAATCCTTAGCAATGATGACTGGCGACTTCTTTTCTTCTTCGAGGAATACATACTCAAGATGGGGCGGCAACTCCTTAAGTTCCAAATCTGGAGGATTTTCGACGGGAGGCGTTTTCAAAGTCGTGGCATCGATAGCAATGACCGTGGGAGATGGAGGAGAAGGATTGTCTTCAATGAGAAGATTGTCAAAGAAATTCATGTCTTCATCCCCATCGATAGGAGAATCATTAGTAGCTAAATTCGCATCTCCCATGGTATCTTCAAGATTGTTCCAAAATAAATCACTATCTCCAAATAGAGACAACGATGAATCAATGGAGGACACGGTCTCAACATTGGGAAGAGAGGTAGGAATACTTTTGCAAGCATCATTAAAGTGTTCTTCACAAGCCTCATCAAGAACGTCAATACAATTAACGCTCTCATATGAATAAGGCTGTTTAGACAACTTTCCCATGTTGAAGACTACTTTATCGTCACCCACTCTCATGATAAGCTCACCGGCTTCAACATCGATGAGAGTGCGACCGGTCCTCAAGAATGGACGACCAACAATGAGTGGCACACGGGGGTCCATCTCGTAGTCGACGACAACAAAATCAGCAGGAAAGGTGAATTTGCCGACTCCTATAATAACGTCTTCGGCTATCCCCACTGGATAAGCAACCGTACGGTTAGCTAATTCCAAAGTCATTTTGGTGGGGACTAACTCTGGGAGAGATAATTGCTTCCAAACACTTAGAGGCATGAGATTAATACTGGCACCTAGATCGGCTAGGGCCATGCAATTCTCTACTCCCGGGAAATTGCAAGGGATAAGAAAACGACCCGGATCACCAAGCTTGGTTGGCAATTTCCTTAAGAGCACTGCAGAGCAATTCTCATTAAGTTGGGTGTTGGAAATATCGAGGAGCTTTTCCTTGTCGCTCAAAAGATCTTTAAACATTTTTGCATACTTGGGCATGTGAGCGAGAGCCTCAGCGAAGGAGATATTGAAATTCAGTTGTTTGAACATTTTTAGGAAGTTCGAAACCTGAATATCATCCTTGCTCTTTTGCTTCTCTTTCCTCAACCTAGATGGATAAGGTATATTGGAAGAAGAGGAAGGCCTAAGGGGAATAGGATCACTCACAACCACGGGTGGAGGAGGGGTAGAAAGAAGAGGTGGAGAAATTTGGGAAGGAGAAGGATGAGGAATAGGAGCAGGCGACTCGTTCTCCTTAGTCACAACCACCGGTGGAGGTATAGGAAGCTCGGGTTCCTTGGTACCTTTACCACTTCGAGTGGTGATTGCTTTCATCTCCCCTCTTGGGTTCGCAACGGTGTTACTCGGAAGAGTACCCGAAGAAGAGGGTTGACTACTTTGGAAGAAACTAGCCATCATGTTCCTCAGATCATTAGTTTGGCTATCCAACGTATTTCTCATGTCAGCTCTCAAATCGTTTCCTTGCTTGACCAAGTCTGCCTTCAAATTGCGCACTTCCTCTTGGAGATTTCCCACAATCACATCATTGGTCCTCATGTAGGTTGCAACCTCTTGGTGTAATGTAGTGGTGGTTTGGTTGGAAGGAGCATTGTATGCAGGTGGTTGGTAAGCATGTTGTTGGTAGACTTGATTGTTTCTTTGAGGTGGTTGTTGTTGCTTGTGAGGAGGGATGTAAGGTTGTCGAGGTTGTTGTTGTTGTTGAGGAGGGCGGTTAAGGTTTTGTTGTTGGTTTGGGTTGGTAGGAGGAAAGCCAGGTGGTGAAAGATAGTTGTTGCTGCGGTAGCTAAGCAAGTTACGTTCACCTTGAGGTTTAGCTTGATAAGCAGGTTGAGGATAGGTGCCATATGCCGCATTCACATTCTCAGCAGGGTAATCTTGAGTGGCGGTACAAGTTGTGTAAGAGTGAGGACCACCGCATATCTCACAAGGTTGGCTGACAGCGTTCACTTGAGCGTGTTTGGCGTTGTTGCTGTTGTTGTTGCTGACGGTGTGGGTGACAAGCGATTCAAGAAGCGTAGTAATTTTGTCTAATCGCTTGTCGCTGTCATTAGTGCTAGCACTAGCAACGTTGGTCCTAACACTCTTGGTTTGCACACGAGATTTATTCTCAATGATGTCCCAAGCAGCATTGGAAGTCTTAGCCAATAGATTACCCCCCGAGGCACTGTTCAGTGAATCTTGGTCACTCATGCTTAAACCATTGTAAAAAGTATTGATTTGATGTACTTTGGTAAAACCATGTTGTGGGCATTTTCTAAAAAGATCTTTAAAACGATCCCAAGATTCACTGAACGACTCATCGTACTTTTGTTCAAAGTTTATAATTTCATTCCGCAATGCGGTAGTACGAGAGGGTGGAAAAAAGTAATTGATAAACTTTGTTTCCAAATCCGTCCACGAGAGAATACTCTGTGGCGGTTCCTTAGCAAGCCAATGTCGGGCTTGTCCCTCTAAAGAAAAGGGAAAAAGTTGTAACCTTATAACCTCTTGTGGAACGCCATTGAATTTGACCGTGTTGGTGAGTTGTAGAAATCTCTTGATGTGGTCGTGTGGATCATCAATGGTTCGTCCCAAGAATGGCTGAGCGGAGACCATCTGGATAAAGCCTGATTTTAGCTCGAAATTGTTGGCGGCAATTGGAGGTATGACAATTGGGTCCGTGTTGCCATCGACATGAGCTTGCCGTAATTCAATCATCGGGCGATTATCCGGAAGGGGCTCATTGTTGTTGTTATTGTTCATGTTGTTGAAAGGAGGGTTGTTGTTGTTATTATTGTTTGGAGGTGGTACACCGGCCATGTCTAAGGGATCGAGAGGCTCGGGCTCTTGATAAGACGTGGATCGAGTGCGCATACACCTGCAAAAGAACGAACAAAGAAAAACAAAGCAAAAATATTTTTGGTTTTTATGTTTTTTATTTTTTAGGATTTTTTGAAAATTTTATATTTTTTTTTTTTAGGATTTATTTTTGGAAATTTTTGTGAAAAAGTAACGTTCACGGGGAACGGATCCCAAAATCCAAGTTCTCACAAAAACTTTTGATCTTAACGAGAGGAGCCGGCAGCGGCGCCATTTGATACATGCTTTTTAGTGTGGTGAAAAAGTTCGTTTTCTCGGAATCCTCTCGAATTGATCTCAGTTAAAAGTGGAATGATTTGTTCTTGGTGACAAAAAGTGGATTTGGTTTTCTATTCTAAATAAATGAAGTAAATAAAAATTAAAGCCAGAAACAGTAGATCAAAAGCAATTAAATGATAAAACTGTAAAGATCCTTACTGAAAACAAGTGTTATTCGGAATAAATGGAGAAGATGCTCTATTCGGAATAATTGTGTTATGCGGAATAATGAAACCTACTCGGAATAATGGCTTATGCTGAAAACATGCTATTCGGAAAAATCCATCTATGCGGAAAGATAATTCTATGCGGAATAAATTCTATTCGGAAAATAATATCCTATGCGGAAAATAGACTCTATGCGGAAAAATATCTCTATGCGGAAAAACAGACCCTATTCGGAAAAACACCTTTATGCGGAAAAATCAAGTCTGTGCGGAAAGTATGGCTATGCGGAAAAATAAGTTCTATTCGGAAAATGTAGCCTATTCGGAAAAATAAAGCCTATGCGGAAAATGTGCTCTATTCGGAAAAACTAAAATATTCCGAGTAAGGGAAAAGTGAAAAACCCTATTCGGAATATCCAAAATTCCGAATAAGGGAAATGGGAATTCGCCTATTCGGAATATTGGTCTTGTTCGGAATAATCTGGGCAGCGAAGAACAGTAACAGCAGATACCAAACGATTTTCAATCTAAACACCAAAATACTCAAAAAGGTTTTACCAAATTAAACACAAATCATTTAAATACCTTAAGTAACAAATCCTACCAATAAAAACACTAAATCAACAACTTTTTAAGATCAAACTTGAATCAAATAAAAACTTAAGAAATTTCACTAAAAAGATGATGAAGAACAAGATGAATAGAAAGATGGAATGGATAGATTAATGGAAAAGTAACAAGAGTAATGATTAACACTTACAAGATTGAAAGAAAGATTGAAAATCACCAAACACCCTAATGGTGATGGTGATGGAACGAACCTAAGATACTGGGAAAAGAAAAAAATGAACTAACTCCCTAAAAAGTGAAGGGAGAGATCTATTTATAGTCCTAGTGGTTGGTTGGTGAGTGGGCTTTCTCCCTTTCTTCTTGTCTTCTCGTCTTTTCAGAAAAGTTGACGTTTTCGATTCTGATTCGGGGTTCGTCGTCGATTAAATTCAACTCGTCTTTTAATCTCTTCGTTAATTAGACTTGAGTTTCTTCGACATATGTAAATCTTCCATCTTTGGTCCTTTTCTTTGATAAATCTTCAAATAGGCCCATTGACTTCAAATCTTTTGCACCTCTTGGACAATAGACTTCGTCTTGAGTCTTTTTCCTTGATAAAACCCGTGCAATCCCATGTTTTCTTTAATATTCATCCGGTTAGCTCTGAAAACACAATAAACATCAAAACCACGCATAATTCCAAACAAATGATATTAAATACGTGTTTTGGTCTTGTTTTAGCCAGAATTAAGTGGTAAAAGGATGGGTGTTTACACACCTATCAATAACAAAACCTAGAAGCATCATCAATAAATGTTACCAAGTATTTCTTATTCCCTAATGAGGGAGTAGCATGCAAATCACATAGGTCACTATGTATTAGCTCCAAAATTGTAGTTTCACGTTTTACATCCTGAAATGGTTTCTTAGTAATTTTATTTAGCATACAAGTCTGAAACTTATCAGTGTCCATGTCTAAGGCTAGAATTAACCCATCCTTAGACATATCTTGCATCCTCTTATAGTGGACATTGCCTAGTCTAGCATGCCATAGTGATAAATCATTCAGTTTAGTGGTAGTCATCAGGACATAATCAACATTTATACTAGAATCAATATTAAGCCTGAACATTTGATTACTCAAATAGCCAAAACCAATAAATACACCATGTTTAGATAAAACAAATTTATTAGATTCAGTCACTTGTTTATAACCAAAATTATTCAAAACACTACTAGAAACCAAGTTCTTCCTAATATTAGGAACATGCAAAACATTAAACAAAGAGACAATCTTTCCACAACTAAACTTAAGATCTACACAACCACGTATGCACTAGGGCTGTTGACTCATTTCCCATGTGAAGTATAAATACATCATTCATTGACTCATAAGTCTTGAACCCGTATCTATCTTTACACACATGAACTGTTGCTCCAGAGTCAACCCACCACGCCACATCATCATCCTGCACAAAATAAGCTTCAGATACATATGTAACATAATTAATCTGGAGAGATTCATTAAACATATTTTGACCATTTGTGCCTGATCCATTAGCTTTGTTGCCAATGCTAACACCTTTGCAATCCCTTTTGAAGTGTCCAGGTTTCCCACACTTCCAACAAGCCATTGATGACTTCTTGTTAGGATTAGCTTTGGTGTTATCCTGATGCTTACGTTTGCCTTTGTTGTCATTGTACCTGGTGGAGTTGTTATGCTCCACCATATTGAAAACAGATGAACCAACAACATTGTTGCTCTTTGGCTTATCACTTTCATGCACCCTGAGGGATTCCTCAATACGCAAATGACTGCCCAACTCAACAAGAGTTAACTCCTCATTCTTATGTTTCAAGGTGTGCTTGAAATCTTTCCAAGAAGGAGGTAGTTTATCAATGGCACACGAGACTTGAATGGTCTCATCCATGTTTATTTTATGTTGTGTAAATCTACCAAGTACTCTAGGAAGTTCATTGTATTGTTCCATGACTGGTCTTAGATCGGTCATTTTGTAATTTATGAAATCACTCACAAGGAACTTCTTACTTGATGCATCATCAACCATATATTTGGCTTCCAAGGAATCCCATAGTTCTTTACCAGATTTAAAATTTTGGTAAATATCAAACGAGGAATCAGACATACCATTGAGAATAGTACCACGACACACATAGTACCCCATTTGCTCCTTTTCCGCATCTCCTCTAAAGTAGCATCATCACCACCATCAGGAATGGGAGTAGTCAGCACGTACACCACGTTCATGGTAGAAAGAAGAAAGTGCATCTTCTTTTGCCATCTCCTAAAATCAACCCCTTCAAACTCGTCCAGTTTGGAGAAGTTAGCCACCATATGCTTCATTGCCGCTGCCATTGATTATCACCAAATAATCTTCTTTGATTGTTGGATTTTACTTCGTTCCAACAGGGTGAAGATAATCAATAGCCTAACTACGTACCAATGAATGGTTACCGGATATCTCTTGAAGTCGTGTAATCACTTTCCAAAGAAGATTATTCGACCCTATGTCTGGGTTAACATGAATACCTCCTTGGGATAAAACCAAGAGTTAGTTCTTGTTTTAGGCACAAATCAAGAACTCTATGCGTGTAAGTGTTTCTTGTTTCTGTATATCTCATCATGTAAATATGATCACTATTTATAGTGATCCTAGTCCTAGAAGGATGTAACTCATAGTCAAAGGTATTAAGAGCATTAATCGGCCAATTAACCTCATAATTACCTACATGAAAGCATAGTGGTTACATGACCATAAACTTGGTCATCAAGTCAATATTAAACCCTCATTGATTGGTCAAAGAGGTTACAAAGACTTTTAGCATGTGGTTCATCACTAGGAGCAACTTCCTAACCATGAGCAGCTTCCTACTGGTGAACTTTCAACCACTATATTGAGTCCAGGGAGGTCAGGGACTTAATGGGTGTACACTCCGTACCTCCAAACCTATTTACAAGTATGACTCGATCCCACAATTGCACTAAATTTCCAACACTTCAAACAATACCCCATTCACTGCAAATTCTAGGAATACTAAGAATGAAAAAATATTGAGATGATGATCTTTGTAAAGGTTTTAGCAACCGATAAACAAACGAAGAGAGGTTTTTCATTTAAATTTATGATTGATCATCTCTACTATATAATTATGCAGGTTATGATGTTTGATTTTTTACTAAATTAGAACTTTGTGTTCTTTTACCGTATGTAGATTTTGAGATGGGCTAACAATCATATACATGTCCTTGTTGGAAATATAGTTCAATTGTGGGTCAGTTCATACTCGTGAATGGGTCAGTAGGTATGGAGTGTACACCCATATGTTCTTGAACACCCTGACTCTTTAGCTTTAGTGGTTAATGTTGTTTAGCATCACTGATGATCTTCAGTAAGTTAACTCTTTAGAGAGTTTAACTTTGGACTGAAGGTATTCATCAGAAAGTAGTTTCACTAAAGACTTGTCTTCAGTGTATACTTATCAGTAAGTCTTCTTCAGTACTGAAGGCTTCAGTAGGAACACCCTTCAGGGGTTAGCTGATGCTTCAGTGGGACTGAAGGATAAACTAATGTTGGAGCTAAACATGAATACTTGTAACGGTATTTGACCAACTCAAGTTTTTTAAAGACCACGTTTAATTGGTCTTGTAACCACTAAGCCCTGGTATTATGGAGCATATTAAGAGGTGTTAATGGGCCATTAAAACCTCTTAATACCATTGACCAGATGTTGAGTATTCCACCTATATAATGGTGATCACAGTTGCATGAGAAACAAACAGAAAACAAGAAACACATAGCAACGAACGGGTTAAAGACTTGTGCCTAAATCACTAAATGCATTTGGTCTTATCCCAAGTAGATATTCGTGATACCCAAGTAGATATTCGTGATACCCAAGCATTAGGGTCTAATAGTTTACTTTGGAAAGTGATCATACGATTCCAAGTGATATCATGTAACCATTGTTTTGGTACGTAGCTAGGATAGATTATCTTACCCTGGCTGGGACGAATAAACACCAACTATCAAAGTAAACTATTTTGTGATAATCAATGGCGGTTGCAATGAAGCATATGGTGGCTAACTTCTCCAAGCTGGAAAAGTTGGAAGGGGTGGATTTCAGGAGATGGCAAAAGAAGTTGCACTTTTTTATTTCAACCATGAGTGTCGTGTATGTTTTGACTACTCCAATTCCTGATGGTGGTGATGATGCTAGTTTAGAGGAAATGAGGAAAAGGAGCAAATGGGAGAATGATGACTATGTGTGCCATGGTATTATTCTCAATGGTATGTCTGATTCTTTATTTGATATTTACCAAAATGTTGAATCTGGTAAAGAACTATGGGATTCCTTGGAAGCCAAATATATGGTTGAGAATGCATCAAGTAAGAAGTTCCTTGTGAGTGACCAGTCTTGGAACAATACAATGAACTTCTTGGTATACTTGGTAGATTTACACAACATCATATGTACATGGATGAGACCATTCAGGTATCTCATGTCATAGATAAACTCCTTCCTTCTTGGAAAGATTTCAAGTACACCTTAAAACATAAGAAGGAGGATTTAACTCTTGTTGAGTTGGGTAGTTATTTGCGCATTGAGGAATCCCTCAGGGTGTATGATAGTGACAAGCCAAAGAGCAACAATGTTGATGATTCATCAGTTGTCAATATGGTGGAGCATAACAACTCCTCCAGATACAATGACAATAAGGGCAAACATAAGCATAAAGATAACACCAAAACTAATCCTAACAAGAAGTCATCATCAGTGACTTGTTAGAAGTGTGGGAAACCTAGAAACTTGAAAAGGGATTGTAAAGGTGTTGGTACCAGTAACAAAGCTAGTGGATCAGGCACAAATGGTTTGTGAGTGGTTCAAACAACACACTGAAAGGTCAGAATATGTTTAATGAATCTCTTTAGATTTATTATGTTACATATGTATCTGAAGCTTATTTTGTGCAGGATGATGATGTGGCATGGTGGGTTGACTCTGGAGCAACAGTACATGTGTGTAAAGATAGATGTTGGTTCAATACTAATGAGTCACTGAACGATGGTTCTATTATTCACTCGGGAAATGAGTCAACAACCCTAGTGTATGGACGTGGTTGTGTGGATCTTAAGTTTAGTTCTGGAAAGATTGTTTCTTTGTTTAATGTTTTGCATGTTCCTAATATTAGGAAGAACTTGTTTTCTAGTAGGGTTTTGAATAACTGTGGTTATAAACAAGTGACTGAATCTAATAAATTTGTTTTATCTAAACATGGTGTGTTTATTAGTTTTGGCTATTTGTGTAATCGAATGTTCAGGCTTAATATTGATTCTAACGTGAATGTTAATTATGTCCTCATGACTACCACTAAGCTGAATGATTCATCACTATGGCATGCTAGGCTAGGACATGTCCACTATAAAAGGATGCAAGATATGTTTAAAGATGGCTTAATCCCTTGTTTTGACATAGATACTGAAAAGTGTCAGACTTGCATGCTGAATAAAACTACTAAGAAACCATTTCAAGATGTAAAACGTGAAACTAAAGTCTTGGAGATAATTCATAGTGACCTACATTATTTGCATGCTACTCCCTCATTAGGGAATAAGAAATATTTGGTATCATTTATTGATGATGCTTTAAAATTTTGTTATGTTTATTTGTTGCATACTAAGGATAAAGCATTAGATAAATTTAAAGTATTTAAGACTGAAGTTGAACTACAACAATGAGTCCAAATCTAAATATTTAGGACTGATAGTATAACAACCCGATAATTTTGACCAACGTTTAAATTAAGATTTTTCGAACATTTATGAAACTTGTTATTTATATTCGATAATTTAACGAAGATCGTGTTAGCTAAATTCAAATTTATTTTGAATATTTTCTTTTAGTTTATGAACTGAAGAATTTAAAATTTTTACGTTTACATTTAATAAATTAAATATTTATTATCTAATTACTTGTAGTATTTTTCGACGTTTTAGAGTCGGAATGAGCAAAAATAACAAAAATAAAAGTTGAAACAATTCGAAACTAAAACTTTGAAAATATGAAGAAATAGTATTTTTCATTATATTTTAAAATGTTGCTAATAACCTAAGTAATAGAGTTTACCTTTTATTTTTATAGTGAAATCTAACCGAAATAGCTAAATTAATTAAACGAGCATTTAAATAAATAATAGCAAATGTTTTCGAAACGCAACGAAGTAAGGTCTCATTTTTATTGGAAAAATGATTTTAAAAACGATGGCGCAAGTCTCGTGACTTGAATCGTCCGTTAAGTCGTCCAAACGAGCATCGAATGCTTATTATACAAAAGTAAACAAAATATTTACAAAATATACCCTAAACTATTAACCAATTGCTATCTTGGTTTTATACTTTTAAGTATAAATAGCAAAACCCCCTATTTTCTTTCATTTATCACTACACAAAACACACACACATCTCACAAAAAGCTCTCAAGCTTTCATCAATGGCTTCCACCCCATACCCACTCTCTTCCAAAAACCTCGAACCACCATTGTTGTGGTGGGTTGACGCCGCCGCCACCTTATGGTGGTGTGTGGGTGACGAATTTTCCATCTTCCTAGTGAGTATCCCACAAGAACCCCAAAAATATATAGATCTAGCCCGGATCTATACAAGAATCAAGTAAAACATGTAGATCTAGCCCGGATCTACACATGCATCAAGTAAAACATGTAGATCTAGCCCGGATCTATACATGCATCAAGTAAAACATGTAGATCTAGCCCGGATCTATACATGCATCAAGTAAAACTTGTTGATCTAGCCCGGATCTATCCATGCATGGTGGTCACATCAAGTGTTGACAAGATCTTCGATGGTCACTTGCTCACTCACTAGTACAACGACTTTGATAAGCCTCGTAAGATCTACATCTCGTTCTTAATTAATATTCCTTTTATATTCTTGATCTTATATATAAATATATATATATACGAAATGGAATAATGAGTATTTGGACATTGTATATGAGTTTTTGACATTAAAATGAAGCTAAACAAACTCTAGTAACGATTTGATTTATAACGACTTTTGAACCGTAACAAAAACAGATTGCATGTCTAAATCAGTAGGTTTGGGATACTGAAAACTTATATATTAATATAGATAATTGTTTTGTGATTAATTCCCCGGGTGGCTCGTCCCGTGACGAATTTTAGAAAGCAAGATATGACCAAAATGGTGAAAACTAGTCAGATCTGAACTTACTGTTTTGATGGACTGTTTTCTCGTAAGATTTGTATACTGACCTATGAATATGTAAAACTAAAAGTTGTAGATAAAATCATGAAGAACTAGAATCAATTGGATGATTTACCAATTCCTTACGGTTTGGAAATGGTGGCCAAAATGGTGAAAACTAGTCAGATCTGAACATACTTTTTCGATGGACTGTTTTCTCGTAAAATTTGTATACTGACCTACGAATATGTAAAACTAAAAGTTGTAGATAAAATCATGAATAACTAGAATCAATTGGATGATTTACCAATTCCTTACGGTTTGGAAATGGCGACCAAAATGGTGAAAAAGAGTTTGGCTGCCCAAGAACAGCCAACTCTTCTAAGTTAGGAAATGGTTTAATTAGCTATGAAAAGTATAAATCTGGGGTAATTAGACTTATAATAGGTGTAGTACATGAGTTAATAATGGTTTTGGTAAAAAGATCACACTTAGATGATTTACGGTTCAAGAAATATGAACAAATTAGCGGGACATGTCGGGAAAATTATAATAAACGGATTATAACTCATTAACGTAAAATGTGATGATTTTTATATAAACCGACGTGGTAGGACCCACTTGTCGGGGATTTTGGACTTAGTTATATACTGATAATTATGGAACCCGAGACCCGACCAACATAAAATATTAAGTGTACGTGTTTATGATGCGTTTTAGAACCCAAGAACTATATAAAGTGGACTTGGGCCATAAAAGCCCAACTTACACTTGTAATGACTATTGGGCCATTATTGGGCCTAAGATTATAACCAATTTAGAGTGAAATACTGAATTTTCAATGGACCTAAGTTATATAATCTTGTAATGGGCCACTATTGGGCTTAGGATGGGCTAAAAGTGTTAAATTGGATACTACACTAAAATGGTTAAGTTTTCATTTAAAAGTTTTATAAAGAATCATAAAACTTATGCAATGTCCAAGAACTTATTAAGATATACTTATTACATATATGTACGATTCATTTATCGTCTTAAGTCTAAGACGTGCCTCGTTATCTTTAGGTCTCGTGTGATCATGTATCAACCATTGACATTTATTCTTGATTGACGTTTGTCCTCTATTAACTATTGTGACGATTGCATCTAAGGTAAGTCTATAGCCTCGCTTTTATACTATCTTATAAATGTTTTTTTAAACCCGCGAGGGGGAATACATGTTTTTATAAACTTAGAACATAAGTCTTTTATGGTATGCATGTCCCTCTATGAATGGACCCGTGGTTGCCTTTAAATTGAATTAAGTGATTTCTGTTATTAAAACCTCAATTGTGGACCGTTAATTAACCTATGATGGGTTAACCGCTAGTACAATTAATAGATCTATGGGGGAAGCCGCCCCAGTTTATTTTGTGTGGACTTGTCACAGAAGCTTAGGCCAGACCTCCACACTATTTGAACATATTGTATTGAGAAGTCAGGTATACGGCAATGTACCAATAATCTGGAGGTAATTGACAATTAATAAATCTCTTGTCTTATCAGACCTCTAAAAGGAGTGTCTAAGGGCTCGGTTCCATGAGCTTTTTGCAATTTATGCTATATACAATTATTATTGTTGATGCAAATTATTAGATGCTTGTTGACTTCAAGTATGCCACAAATTTATAATCTTTGCTTGTGTTCAAAATGATTTGTAAAACCTATAGACTTGCTCAGTCTTTGTGTTGATGATTTTACACATGTATTTTAGGTAATCAAGATGGATAGCAGCGGAGCATATGAGGAGGAAGTTGGTGCTTACTTGTCTAAACTTTATAATTGGTTTCCATCCTTTAAATTGAATAAATGACTTTTAAAAGTCTTTAATGAATGTAATTTGTTGGTAACGATTTTTGGGACTAAACGCTACTCTGATATATATATTGGGATGGGAAACCGTTTTAGACAAAATTATATAATATTTTAACGTCTCTTTTGAGGTCGTTTTCTATAATTGTGTGTGATGTGCTATGAGTAGCGCCCCAAAGTGGTATTCCGCTGCGTGGTAATTTGGGGGTGTTACAGAGTGGTATCAGAGCCACAAGTTATAGAGAACTAGGTCGATTTTTAAAAACCTAAACTATAACTTTTGGTATGTTTTAAAAGGTTTTAAGCACGCAACTACTCCGCATGGCTCCGGTAAGGCTATTCTTGTATTACTTATGATTGATTGTGATTATGTGAACCTATGTGTATGTAGGGATAGTATTATGTATATTTATGAATATACTATGGTATTTAAAGGCATTGCACGCGAAGCAATGTTCCTTGAATGATTGTCATACATCTTATAATACGGTTTATATCGGATTTGGTTTCACTGGAAATCATCAATCTTGATGATTATGTATTATCTGAATACGAGTGTGAAACTTGTTTGATATTTGAGTATGTAAATATAGTCTCGTAACCTATCGCATATCGACTTGTTTAAGTTCGATTGTTATCATCGTATCGTGATGTGCCGTTTTTGGACATCTCCTTTCGAAACGAAATTGATAAATGCGATGTTCGTATTTTCTTTACTACTTAAAATTTTGAAGAATCATTTATCCGAGGCGATGTCTCCTACGTAATGCGACGTGTGATTTAATTTTATATGACTAGGTTTTATTGGCGAAAAGGAGGATGCCAATGTTAGACTTAAGATATATATATCCTAATCAAATATATATAGTTTAGGTACAACAATGATATACTCATAGTAGTCATTCGGTTGAGTGACTTAATACTGTGTATCTAAATGGAATGGAATATTTAGATATATAGATTTTAATTCACCCAACTAAGAGTTGTTTAAGGTTGTCTTATTTAAATGGATTAGGACATTTGAATAAGAAAATTTTAAACACTAGACCTTAGATTGTTGTGTTTTCCTTATTCAAATGGAATGGGACGTTTGAGTACGGAAATCATGATATAAGTTTATTAACACCTTGTATTTACTATGGTATTTTGATATGATATTGTGTTGAGAGGTAGCGATACTTGAGTAGGATGGCTTATAATCGTTTTGTTGAAATGGATGGGGACGCCTTTTCATTTGAACAAGAAAGTTATAAGTTCCCGAACCGTAAATTTATAAATTCTTGTATACATGGAAGGGGATGCCTTTTGATGTAGACAAGGAGTTATAAATGAGTGGGCCAAGTATGTCTGGCTCGATTCGTGAGTGTTTGTTATGCGTACGTCTTTCTTCGAACCTTATTTCGTTGATAAGAATCGTTCAGTGCTATCGTCATTATGATGATTGTCGATTGGCATCTATGTACGAATCTCCTGTTGTATTTCTCTCGAGTTGTGATTTGTTTTGATGGACCATTCCTAATGTGTCTTAATGATCGACGGCGGAAATCTGTATTTGATGTTTATGTTTGACTTTTGCTTTTAGATACTTATGTGACATGTGATCTAGTAGAATGATCGTAAGTTGTGAGAACTTGAGACGGCATTGTCCAATGACGTCCGATCATGGAGAACGTGTACCATATAATATCTTTTGACTTTCTTTGGAACCTAGACGATGACTTGTCTATTTTTCACTCTTCACTATTAGACTAAAGACTGTTATATCCGAATTAAGCATCGGGACGTCGCTTCCTAAAGGAGTGGATGATATAACAACGCGATAATTTTGACCAACGTTTAAATTAAGATTTTTCGAACATTTACGAAACTTGTTATTTATTTTCGATAATTTAACGAAGATCGTGTTAGCTAAATTCAAATTTATTTTGAATATTTTCTTTTAGTTTATGAACTGAATAATTTAAAATTTTTACGTTTACATTTAATAAATTAAATAGTTATTATCTAATTACTTGTAGTATTTTTCGACGTTTTAGAGTCGGAATGAGCAAAAATAACAAAAATAAAAGTTGAAACAATTCGAAACTAAAACTTTGAAAATATGAAGAAATAGTATTTTTCATTATATTTTAAAACGTTGCTAATAACGTAAGTAATAGAGTTTACGTTTTATTTTTGCAGTGAAATCTAACTGAAATAGCTAAATTAATTAAACGAGCATTTAAATAAATAATAGCAACTGTTTTCGAAACGCAACGAAGTACGGACTCATTTTTATTAGAAAAATGATTTTAAAAACGATGGCGCAAGTCTCGTGACTTGAATCTTCCGTTAAGTCGTCCAAACGAGCCTCGAACGCTTATTATACAAAAGTAAACAAAACATTTACAAAATATACCCTAAACTATTAACCACTTGCTACCTTGGTTTTATACTTTTTAGTATAAATAGGAAAACCCCCTCTTTTCTTTCATTTCTCACTACACAAAAAACACACACACATCTCACAAAAATCTCTCAAGCTTTCATCAATTGCTTCAACCCCATACCCACTCTCTTCCAAAAACCTTGAACCACCATTGTTGTGGTGGGTTGCCGCCGCCGCCACCTTATGGTGGTGTGTGGGTGACGAATTTGCCATCTTCCTAGTGAGTATCCCACAAAAACCCCAAAAAACGTGTAGATCAAGCCCGGATCTATACATGCATCAAGTAAAACATGTAGATCTAGCCCGGATCTACACATGCATCAAGTAAAACATGTATATCTAGCCCGGATCTATACATGCATCAAGTAAAACATGTAGATCTAGCCCGGATCTATACATGCATCAAGTAAAACTTGTAGATCTAGCCCGGATCTATCCATGCATGGTGGTCACATCAAGTATTGACAAGATCTTGGATGGTTACTTGCTCACTCACTAGTACAACGACTTTGATAAGCCTCGTAAGATCTACATCTCATTCTTAATTATTATTCCTTTTATTTTCTTGATCTTATATATATATATATATATATATATATATATATATATATATATATATATATATATATATATATATATATATATATATATATATATATATATATATATATATATATATATATATATATATATATATATATACGAAATGGAATAATGAGTATTTGGACATTGTATATGTGTTTTTGACATTAAAATGAAGCTAAACAAGCTCTAGTAACGATTTGATTTATAACGACTTTTGAACCGTAACAAAAACAGATTGCATGTCAAAATCAGTAGGTTTGGGATACTGAAAACTTATATATTAATATAGATAATTGTTTTTTGATTAATTCCCCGGGTGGCTTGTCCCGTGACGAATTTTAGAAAGCAAGATATGACCAAAATGGTGAAAACTAGTCAGATCTGAACTTACTGTTTTGATGGACTGTTTTCTCGTAAAATTTGTATACTGACCTACGAATATATAAAACTAAAAGTTATAGATAAAATCATGAAAAACTAGAACCAATTGGATGATTTACCAATTCCTTACGGTTTGGAAATGGTGGCCAAAATGGTGAAAACTAGTCAGATCTGAACATACTGTTTTGATGGACTGTTTTCTCATAAAATTTGTATACTGACCTACGAATATGTAAAACTAAAAGTTGTAGATAAAATAATGAAGAACTAGAATCAATTGGATGATTTACCAATTCCTTACGGTTTGGAAATGGCGACCAAAATGGTGAAAACGAGTTTGGCTGCCCAAAAACAGCCAACTCTTCTAAGTTAGGAAATGGGTTAATTAGCTATGAAAAGTAGTAATTTGGGGTAATTAGACTTATAATAAGTGTAGTACATGAGTTAATTATGGTTTTGGTAAAAAGAACACACTTAGATGATTTACGGTTCAAGAGATATGAACAAATTAGCGGGACATGTCGGGAAAATTATAATAAACGGATTATAACTCATTAACGTAAAATGTGATGATTTTTATATAAACCGACTTGGTAGGACCCACTTGTCGGGAATTTTAGACTTAGTTATATACTGATAATTATGGAACCCGAGACCCGACCAACATAAAATATTAAGTGTACGTGTTTATTGGGCCTAAGATTTATAACCAATTTAGAGTGAAATACTGAATTTTAAATGGACCTAAGTTATATAATCTTGTAATGGGCCACTATTGGGCTTAGGATGGGCTAAAAGTGTTAAATTGGATATTACACTAAAATGGTTAAGTTTTCATTTAAAAGTTTTATAAAGAATCATAAAACTTATGCAATGTCCAAGAACTTATTAAGATATACTTATTACATATATGTACGATTCATTTATCGTCTCAAGTGTAAGACGTGCCTCGTTATCTTTAGGTCTCGTGTGATCATGTATCAACCATTGACATTTATTCTTGATTGACGTTTGTCCTCTATTAACTATTGTGACGATTGCATCTAAGGTAAGTCTATAGCCTCGCTTTTATACTATCTTATAAATGTTTTTTTTAAACCCGCGAGGGGGAATACATGTTTTTATAAACTTAGAACACAAGTCTTTTATGGTATGCTTGTCCCTCTATGAATGGACCCGTGGGTGCCTTTAAATTGCATTAAGTGATTGCCATTATTAAAACCTCAATTGTGGACCGTTAATTAACCTATGATGGGTTAACCTCTAGTACAATTAATAGATCTATGGGGGAAGCCGCCCTAGTTCAGTTTGTGTGGACTTGTCACAGAAGCTTAGGCCAGACCTCCACACTGTTTGAACATATTGTATTGAGAAGTCAGGTATACGGCAATGTACCAATAATCTGGAGGTAATTGACAATTAATAAATCTCTTGTCTTATCAGACCTTCTAAAAGAAGTGTCTAAGGGCTCGGTTCCATGAGCTTATTGCAATTTATGCTATATATAATTATTATTGTTGATGCAAATTATTAGATGCTTGTTGACTTCAAGTATGCCACAAATTTATAATCTTTGCTTGTGTTCAAAATGATTTGTAAAACCTATAGACTTGCTCAACCTTTGTGTTGATGATTTTACACATGTATTTTAGGTAATCAAGATGGATAGCAGCGGAGCAAATGAGGAGGAAGTTGGTGCTTACTTGTCTAAACTTTATAATTGGTTTCCATCCTTTAAATTGAATAAATGACTTTTAAAAGTCTTTAATGAATGTAATTTGTTGGTAACGATTTTTGGAACTAAACGCTATTCTGATAGGATGGGAAACCTTTTTAGACAAAATTGTATAATATTTTAACGTCTCTTTTGAGGTCGTTTTCTATAATTGTGTGTGATGTGCTATAAGTAGCGCCCCAAAATGGTATTCCGTTGCGTGGTAATTTGGGGTGTTACAGATAGGGGAGGTGAGTACATGGATACTCAATATTTTCAGTCTGTTGGAATAATCTATGAAATGACTGCCCCTTATACCCCACAACAAAATGGTATATCTGTAAGGAAAAATAGAGTACTGAAGAAGATGGTTAACTCCATGTTGTCCTATTCTAGACTGAGTCAATGGTTTTGTGGTGAAGCTATGTTAACAGCTTGCTATCTCAAGGTTTAGGATTGTAGGGCTGTTGTAAGACTCCCTAATCCAAAGGTGAAAACTTTGAGTGAAAGAGGCATTGAATGCATCTTTTTTGGATATGCTGAGCATTCCAAGGCATATAGGTTCAATGTTATTGAACATAATGATTCAGTTTCTATAAACTCAATCATTGAATCATGGGATGCTAACTTTGATGAGACTACGTTCTCATCAGTCCTTAGACGAAGCCTTTGGACTCCTACTGAAGTTGAGGACATTGGTGCTTCAGTAGAACCTGAAAGGGTCACTGATGAGGTTGTGGTTCAACAACTTGAGCCTGAGCTTAGAAGAAGCACAAGGCATAGGACTCCAAGGAATTTTGGGCCTGAGTTTCAACTATACTAGGTTGAAGGAACAAGGGATGAGGTCTCTCATCAATACACCTATTGCTTTAATTTTGAGGATGATCCCAAAACATTTGATGAAACAATGAAGTCCCAAGATGTTGCTTTCCGGAAAGAAGCAATAAATGACGAGATGGATTACATCATGGGCAACAACACTTGGGTGTTGGTTAATCTACCTCCAGGGTGTAATCCAGTAGGTTGCAAATGGATTGTCAAAAGGAAAATGAAGGTTGATGGAACTGTTGAAAAGTTCAAGGCAAGGCTAGTCATTCAAGGCTTTAAACAAAAGTCAGGGATATACCATTTTGATACTTATGCTCTAGTGGCACGTATCAGTACCATAAGAATGTTGATTACTTTAGCAAGTATTCATAATCTGATTATTCATCAGATGGATGTAAAGACAACATTCTTGAATGGTGATTTGGATGAGGATGTTTATATGAACCAACCTCAGGTTTCATCGTGCCTGGTCATGAAGCTAAGGTGTGTAAACTGATTAAGTCCTTATATGGACTGAAGCAGGCACCTAAGCAATGGCATCAAAAATTTTATGAAGTGGTTTTCTCTAATGGTTATTTACTTAACCAAGCTGACAAATGTGTATAAAGCAAATTTGATGAATCTGGTAAAGGAGTCATCATTTGCCTATATGTTGATGACATGTTAATCTTTGGTACTGACCAAGTTCAGGTTGACTTAACCAAAGAGTTTTGATCATCAAGGTTCTCTATGAAAGACATGGGGGAGGCTGATGTTATCCTTGGCATAAGGATTAAACATGAAAGTGATGTTATTGTAATTTCTCAGTCTTTTTATATTGAGAAGGTCCTAAATAAATTAAATCACTTTGATTGTACTCTAGTGAGTACATCAATGGATACAAGTGAGAAACTGATGCCTTATAAACGTCAGGGTGTCTCCCAGATTGAGTATTCTAGGGTGATTGGTTGCTTGATGTATGCCATGATTTGTACAAGGCCTGCCATTGATTTTGCTTTAGGAAAAATGAGTAGGTACACTAGTAACCCTAGTACTCAGCATTGATGGTATTGAAGTATTTGAAAGGAACAATCGATTATTTATTGTCATATAATGGATATCCCTCAGTGTTGGAAGGTTACACTGATGCAAGTTGGATCAAAAATACTGAGGATAATTCATCCACCGGTGGCTGGGTATTCCTTCTTGGTGGTGGTGTAGTTTCTTGGACATCCAAGAAGCAAACATGCATTACTAGTTCAACAATGGAGTCTGAGTTTGTAGCTCCTGGTAAAGAATTTGAATGGTTGAGAAACTTGCTTCTTGAGATTCCATTGTAAGTTAAACCTATGGCACCCATATCTCTTTGTTGTGATAGTGCAGCTACATTGGCTAAGGCATATAGCAAGATGTATAATGGTAAGTCTAGACACTTAGATGTTAGACATACCATGATTCATGGGTTGATCACGAATGGGGTGATTTCAATAGAGTTTACGAGGTCTCAACAAAACTTAGCTGATCACTTGACGAAGGGATTGGCTAGAGACGTGCTTATTAAGTCTGCTAAAGGCATGGGTTTAAAAGTCCACTCTAGTCACTAAATGCTAGGACACCCAACTCCCTCATGAGGAAACTTTGGAGCTGAGTTCAATGTGGAAAGCTAAATATTCAGGGGACTGAAGCACATGTATATCATCCCTAGGATGTGCTTGTACATGCTGACGCGGGATGAAGTTATAAACTTCTTAATGGTTAATGTCTTTGAAAAAGTGCTGGAGCAGAAGCTTTAACTAAAGAGGAACCACCTATGTAAATGTTGAGGTTTTGCCGGCTCAGGGAGCATGGACTTTGGCTCTTACAACATTTATGAATTTGTATATGGACACATGGATAGTAGTGTCAGGAGTTGTTATGTATTTGAAAACTTATGTGTATTTTATCTTCAGGTATTCAAAGTAGTTGAAGGGTTTAATTCTTAGAACACCTTGATTCTCGAATATTTAAAGTATTGTACTAAGATGGAAATTCAATCCTTGGGATATTTTCATTTATGCACTGGTTTTGTTAATGTTAATTTTCATGCAAAAGGAATTGTACTATATTGGGGAGGATTGTTGAAAATATAGTTCAATTATGGGTCAGTTCATACTGGTGAATGGGTCAGTAGGTACGGAGTGTACACCCATATATCACTGAACACCCTAACTCTTTAAAGGTTAATATTGTTTAGCATCACTGATGATCTTCAGTAAGTTAAATCTTTAGAGAGTTTAACTTTGTACTGAAGGTATTCATCAGAAAGTAGTTTCACTGAAGACTTGTCTTTAGTGTATACTTATCAGTAAGTCTTCTTTAGTAATAAAGGCTTTAGTAGGAACACCCTTAAGGGGTTAGCTGATGCTTTAGTGGGACTGAAGGATAGACTGATGCTGGAGCTAAACATGAATACTTGTAACGGTCTTTGACCAATTCAAGTGCTTTAAAGACCATGTTTAATTGGTCTTGTAACCACTAAGCCCTGGTATTATGGAGCATATTAAGAGGAGTTAATGGGCCGTTACAACCTCTTAATTCCATTGACCAGATGTTGAGTACTCCACCTATATAATGGTGATCACAGTTGCATGAGAAACAGACAAAAAACAAGAAACACATAACAACGAATGGGTTAGAGATTTGTGCCTAAATCACTAACTGCATTTGGTCTTATCCCAAGTAGATGTTCGTGATACCCAGGCATTAGGTTCGAATAATTTACTTTGGAAAGTGATCACACGATTCCAAGTGATATCCGGTAACCATTATTTTGGTACGTAGCTAAGATTGATTATCTTACCCTAGTTGGGACGAATAAACACCAAAAGTCCTTTCTTTTGCAAATTTGACACCACGAACATACATGTAAAAGCATTAAAATCTAAGAAACCTACCACTATAAAAACATAAAAACTAGAGGGGCTTACACAAAGAAGAACACACAAGAAGTTTTACCAAATCTGAAAAACACAAATATAAAGACCTGCAGTGATTTTATGACTTTATACAGTCACATAAAGTTTTGGTTACTTACACCAAAGTTATACACCTAGGGTTTGTATCTCGATATTCATTAAAATTGGGTGATATAAATTCCCCAACCAGTTCTATTTACAACTAGTGGGTACCCATGCATGCAGCGGGCGGTACCATGTAACTAACTTTTGTGACGAACAATGCAAACTTATTTTAATTAAGATAACTACAAATAAGCCATAAAAATGCAAACCAATTCAATTTTAAACGAAATTTCATCTTTAAAACTTGAATTAGTGTTTTACATATACAAAATAACACACAAATTTTAAATATTTATATTTGTTATATACTAGTCTAAACTCATAACATAAGAATACCATATCATAAACTTTATAATTGAGCCCAAAACATATGTTTTAAATATCTTTATCCAAACGCTATCACTTGTTCTTACCTCAAGAACCGACCAAACCTTGAAATTAAAACCATGTCATTTCATAGCTTGCAAAGATAAATCACATAAGATGATAACAAATTCAAAACTCAGAATGTGAATCGTAGAAGATACAAAGAAATTCACTTGTGACCCCACCCACTCTCCACTTTATTTATATACCGCTCTCACCACTACTAAACCCTAGCTTATTTAATATAACTTACTAAACCTGGTTGAATGGTTCAATCCACGCATCCATGAAGTGACGTCATCATCTTAAAAACTTAGATCTAATGGAAAAGACAGATTGAGTACCAGAAAAATTAGATCTTTCCGTCGTGTTGGACTAGTGGTTTTGGCGACGGTGGTGGTTCTACCGATAGTGTCGGTTTTGGCGACGCTCATGGTTTCGTCGATGGTGGCGGTTCCGTCGACAGTGATAGACAGATAGTTGTTAATGTACAAGCAAGTATCTCGATGGATTAAATGAAGATAGTGCAATATTAGGTTAGCACTTGTTAATTACATGGCAGAATTATCACAAACTTTCCATAAGAAGTAAGTGAGAATGTCTGAATTTTCAGACCTTCTATTTAGGGAATAGTTTCAAATGCTTGATTATATAGAAAGATTGTGGACACTTGTAGTTTCATCGAAAACTACACACATAGTTTATTTCACCACCAGTTTCATCCTAATTGGTTCAAAAGCCGGATTAGGTGAATGTTTGGGAAATGAGTGTTACTTTTAACAAGTAAAAGGATTTAAACATGCAAAATAAGATTAGGGACTTGTCTGCGAGACCTAAACTTTTATATCAAGATAAAGATATCATATCCATGTCAGTAAAAGCATCCATGTGAAATCTAAGTGTGATGAATATACGATAAACTATTGATTGTTGATAGGTAAAAGATTACCTTTTAGTTGCTGGCAAACAAGCTTTAGGATTCAACCATACAAAAACCAAATTTTGAGACTTTGAAAAACATTAAACTCCTAAACCATTAGGTAAACTGCAAATTTTGTCCCTTGATTATCTCAAAATTGCTAAAAAAAACTGAGAGCAAAGATGGTGCAAAAATGCCATCAAACTTCTCATTTTCGTGCGCAAAAAACCCCTGAGACCTTAAAACATAAATTTTCCATTATCTCTCCTCATGTGCCAAGCAAATGAGGGTATTTTCGTCATTTCAAACTGTCCATTTCACAACTTAACAAATTTACCATTAGTTTGTGCAAATCTTGTCCTTGAACAATTTTCCTTCCCCACTTTGATTTTCCAAGAATACCACAACCAGCACCACCACCACTACTACCAACCACCACCACCACCTTTGTAACTGCCGCTTTTATATTCCTAAACATATTTAACTATTCGATTGGCCAAAATAAAACAGTGACACCACCATTTGCATGGTGGTTGGTGGCGGTGGTGGTGTCACTTTTTTCTTTTGGCCAATCGAATAGTTAAAATTTTTGGGAAAATAAAAGTGGATGTGGTGAGGGTGGTGGTGGTGGTTGGTGGCGGTGATGTTCTTGTAAAATCAAAGTGAGGAAGAAGAATTGGCAAAAGGAGAAGTGTTAAGGGACAATATTTGCACAAAGTAAAGGTGAATTTTTTAAGTTGTTAGGGGACGACTTGATTTGACGAAAATGCCCTCATGTGCATGTGCATGGTACATAAGGGGGGATAACGGAGAAAGTTAAGTGTTAATGTCTAAATGGTTTTTTCATACGAAAATGAGAAGTTTGATGGCATTTTTGCACCAGCTTTGCTCTCTGTGGTTTTTTGGAAATTTTGAGATAATCAAACGACAAAATTTACAGTTTACCCTAAACCGTTGAAAAATTCAAAATATTTGCATAAAAAAATGAGAACTACTCGCATTCTTTCCATATTCATGGTTTTTTTATTTCTAACTTTTTCTTTCCAATATTCATAATTTTTGTTTCTCACTTCAAAATAACTAAATCAAATATAATGGTTTTCATTTTTCTTTTTTCTGTATAAGGGTTTTCCCAGTAACTCAGTAAGCTTTATTACTCCAAAAGCCATTTAAGTAAAAGGGATGCTTGTGAATCTTACACCTTCGCCGGTTACATAGGTAAACAACTTTCTATCAGGAAGAAAGCACATAAAACAAGACTCAAAAAGTCACATAATACATATTGGACACTAGAAAATTTGCGTCCACGAACTATGATTTCAAGATTAGAGTTGACACTACCCGAAATATCATGATCATCATACATATCATCATCATATGGGTCATAGACTTGTAGTCATTATCAAAATTCATTCTTGTAAGAGTTTTCCATTTTTCTCACAAACTATTAGTCCTATATCCCATGCCAGATGTTTTAAAAGCCAAAAATTATGTCATATCATTCTCTACAAGTTCAACTACATCATCGTCCTTAAGCTCACCTGAAAGATTACTCTTTTTCAAGGAACTAGATTCCCTTCATGATATAGAAGAGTAAATTATCCTTCCGAAAGCTTCTTTTCAATCTTTTCAATTTTATCATAATCATGGTATAGCTAGATTCCGGATAAGGAGGCCCATCCTCAGACACAAACCCACCTGAAGATTCATCTAATCCAACCGACTTAGAAGTCCCACCATTTGTACCCAAATCATCATCATTTTCAACAAAAATTAGAGCATCAAAATTATTTGAGTTACTAACCTCTTTACTTGAAATAACCTCTTTACTAGGAACCGTAACAGCTTCCTTTTTTCATATCACTTGAGTAGTATTCTTTTCGCCTACCATTTGATATTAGGGCCAACCGGTATACCTGTATCTGCTTGTTTAGGCTTTTCACATTCTTTTCCTTAGTTGATCTCGTAACATTAGGACAATCCTCAAATACATGGCTAAATAACTTACAAGTCGAGTATTTAGGAGGTTTATACTCATATCCAACACGGTAGTGCTTAAATAGAAGCCCTCGCCTTTGAGTTTATTCATAGTCACCACAATAGTATCTTTCAACTCTACATCAACACGCAACTCAATCATTAATCTAGAATAACTAGATCTGCCTCAAGATTTCAAACACATTTAAGTCATATAGGAATCAAGAATCATTAGAGTACCAAGTTTAGTAACAATTGCACTGATAGCATTTTACTAAATGTCGTCATAGGAACACCATGAAGTTTCACCCAAACTGGAATATTGTCGACATCTTCTTTCAACTGATTCATATGTGGGTCTCAGTGTTTCAAAATAATAGCATTATTTCGAATACACCAAGGACCATTTTCAATCATAGAATTCATACCGTCGATAGAGCTAATTTGAAAGAAAAAAACAACCATATAGAAGAATTTAGCATTCATACTCCAATCTAAATTTACTTCAAGCATTCTTAACATAATTAGCGACTATAAATTCGTTTTCGTAAAAAAAGCCATACGCATTATATAAGAACCGTTGATTTGTGCTACGGATTACCTCCACCGGGACACCCATTTCAACCCTGTTACCTGCCGGTGTAACTAACATACGCAAATTCATAAATTTTCTATCTGTTTTAAAGTAAATAAATTAGAAAATGACTTACCATCAGGGCTAGCACTTGGCGTTTGCTCCACATTAATATATTACAAACCATTAACCTCGGCCTCATTAATCTTCTCAATCGTATCACCATGTTTGCTTCCATGGAAACCCGTAGATGGTACATCATCATTTCCATTGTAACACCCCCAAATATTCATACTTTAGTTCAGCGGAAGAGTCGTTGGTGTTACGGGATAGCATATTACTCAAATCATAGACAAAGCTTAAAAATCGCGTCGTTTAATAATAAAGCATTTTCCATTCATAAACATCAAATTACATAGGTCCCAAGTCATAGTATTTCATACAAGTTTTACAAAACATGTGAATGGAAATTATTATTTAAGTGAGGGCCATAAATTCTTGTTGTCTTCCCGAGAATTACCTTCAAGTCCCTGAGATAAAACATGTTAAAAGAAAAGGTCAGCGAAAACGCCGAGTGAATTCATAGAGTTTAATAAACCATTAATATATCACCGGTATAAATAATCATCATCAAAAATCATCTTGTACAATTCTTTGTCGGAGGCCATAAAATAAGCCCAAAAACATTTTATACAAATCTTTGTTGTAAATCATACTATAGGCTTTTGCCTTCAAAACCATTATACGAACCAATGTCGTCAAAACATCATACAATACGTTTTATAACGTTGTATAGAGTTAAATAAAAACCATTATATGAATATGGTTATGTAAAACCAAAACACGGACATAATATCAATAATAAGACCTCGTATTGCTAGTCAGGAAATATATTGTAATTCAATGCGTATAGCCGTATTTTCGTTATTTGGATTATTATAAGCCGCATGACATTGCTACCTTACTATAACAAACAACGGGTAGCTAACCCGAAACTCATTTGCCCATCTAAAATAACGTGTCGTCACAATAATCACGCTTATATAAATCTTCTCATACATAAATTCGCTTACCAATCAATGTGGCACGACGGGGATCAACCGTCAAGGCGCGAACTGGGGTGATCTTCCCCAATTAGTACTATTATATGCATAAGCGTCTACCAAATCCCGGTAGTTCACAATTCATGCTAATGGGACTTTTAGTGACATAAGCTAACTAATAATAATCCATTTCATTTCATACATCGGGTCATATAATCATTCATCGGGTCATATAATCATTCGGGTCCAAATCAATAAACAAACAATCGGGACAAATGGTGTCCTATTTTATTAAAACTAACATGCTATCTCCCTCGCGGGTTTATAAAACATTTCATAAAACATTTAAAAGAGTGCGAGGCTATGAACTCACGTTGATTGGGAAAGGCGGTTTATCGGCGATTTGGATGTACGGTACGTGCTTCAATCACAGAAACCTAGACAAATAATACTTGTCTTAGACTCTTGTCCAATGACTTTATAAAAGTAATGGCTATGTATATATATTATGATATTATAAGTATGATGATGATCAAGTGGGTTTTTATATCTTCATTCAACTTTATAGTGTTATGTGTTAGTCAAATTTTTGACTAGTTACACTAGTTTCAATCCAATTCCATATTAAGGCCCAATAAGCCCATTAAAGTTCAATACTTTATATTAGCCCATTTTATACTTTCAATATACTCATATGTTGGGCCCAAGTGGGTTAAGCCCAATGAGTAAGTCCATTAGTGTTTAGCCAAACTTGTTAGGTTAATAGTCCAATAAGGCTACTTTGGCCCGTTAATGTCAATAAGTTATAAAGCTCGGGTTTTATCGGTTTTTACTTGTCAAATGTACTTATACATCAGTATATGAGTTATAAGTTTACATTAGACGGATCCGACCGTCTAATTTTTATTTGACGAAAACGTTAGTTTTACGGTTTTAGCCGAAAAGACGTAAAACTTATGTTTTTTTTTATAACTTATAAAACTTATCAATTTGCCATTTTTATAAAATGTCCCTTTTATTTATTAAAGTACATACTTATTTATATGTAATATATAAGTTAGTGGGTTTTAGGTATATATTTTATAATATATTAATTTAAGTGCTAATATTATACTATATACTTTTATTTTACAAATCTGATTTTGATTTTCACTTTCACCATTTTTACCATATCTTGAGTTCTACAAGGATATAGAAGCTCATTTTTGGGTGACATAAACTTCATATTATGTGCTACAATTAACTTAGTTTTAGCTACTGCTCAATTTAACTCTAAATGCCCCTAACAGTCCGTCCAAAACAGACTACTCAGATTTGCACTTCAATTTTGTTTTGATCATATCTCACTCATTATAAAGATTCCATTGTATGGCCAACTCTCACATGTGCACAAGTCTTATAACTTACTGTATATTAATTCATATATGCCATTTTATCAGTTTAACATAAGGTTCTTTACTGTTTTTATACAACCTACTTATTTAAGCAAGTTTTTACCACTTTTACATGTAGTTTTCGATCTTTTTATCCAAGTTTATCAACACATGATCCCCACACAATATTTTTTCATCATATATCATCATATACATATAAATTAGGAAAGAAAATAAATTTTACATTTACAAAAATAACAATGAAAATGGGAAGAATGATCTTGTTTACCAACCAAGATTATAACTTGACTTTGGATGACAACACTTGGGATACACCAAAACTATCTTCAAGATCACCAATCTCCAAGAAATTCTTGTAGAAAATCAGCCCTAGAACACAATCAAATCTCCTCATTGGATGTTAAAATCACCACCAATCAATAAATCTTCAAGAGGTTTCCATCATATGTATGAAAAACATAAGATATTGTGGTTAAAATTGATCAAATGGGGGTGTTTTGGTTGAGTTTGGGACGACAAAGAGGAAGAGAAAGAGAGGATTTTTGGTGGTTTGCATGTGTAAAAATGAGATAATGGTTTGAGGAAGTGGTTTTGATAACTTGTAGCTAGTTTACAAAGTAAGCAAGACATGTGTCTTGGCTTACTTTGTAATCTTGACACCTAAGGGTGTTGTTAGCTACTGTTAGCCGTCCCATATTGGGGGTGGGGCAAAACTTGTTTTGTCTCATCCCCAATTATTTACGGGTACTCCTCGATTCTATTTTCCTTGATTTGCGTGCCATCGGGTCGTTTTACGAAAAATGTTTTTATAAATTATGAATCAACGGCACAAAACGAATCTAATAAAAATTGTCTCATGAAAAACGGAGTTCAAAAACGTAAATACGTAATCCTAGGGTTTCTGGTTTAGTCGTAAAGGACGTTAAATTATGCTCGTAAGTTTCTTCTCGTAAATTTGTGGGTTTATAAACCAACACAAAATAAAATTTCAAAATAATATTCAAGAATAAATTTATTTCCTGGAATGTCGGACAGTCACCAAAAACGGTGTATGTAAATGTAAGCACGTAACGTAGAGTCCTCCGGCTTAGACGTAGTCGATGCTACTTTAAGATGTAAACTCAAATTTCTTCCCAAACATGAGTGAGTTCATAATATAACATTAAAATAATGTTTTTAAATAATACTTAAGAATAAAATATCGACCATAAATTGACGGATTGTCACAGCATTTACCCGTAAACAAGATCTTTGTCCTCAAAGATCGATTTATCTTACTACTCGCTTCTTATAGAGCTAAAGCCATGTGGGTATCTCCTCCACATTTGGTCTTTCCTCACACGTGTAATTCATTACAATACGCGAGTTTCATCAACATAACTACGGGAATACGATCCGGCTTAATGTTGGCTTCCTTTCTCTATCCATGATGTTCACGGGTTTTTGATGAACGCAACTTTTCGCCGATCTAAACTTCATGAAGAAGTAATCAGATTTTAACTTGATAGACATTTTATCAAGTTTGATATACGAAACATAATTCACGCAGCCCTTGAAGTCCTACGGTAGATCCAACTTATGTGCCTTTCAAACCAACTTTTTATATTACCTCAATGGTCCCATACAACGGGGACTTATTTCTCATGATCTTTTAGATCATGAATTCATTTTTCCAAGGTGAAAATTTTTGGCATAACTTCGCTACCCATCCTGCACTTCAAGATCTACATTTCACATTCATATAACCTCCTGCCCACTACTGGCAGTCAATAATCAGATCCTAAATTCAACAATCATTTCAGGTTTCACGGGTCGGGTATCTTTTAAGGTTAGGTTCGTCATTATAGGCAACCTTAAACCTAAAAGACATGTCCAACTCACAATGGGTGTATGTCGGGTATCTTCATCCCAACTCCTGCTTACAGATGCTCTTATATTTAGATCCTCACAAGATTCGATCTCGATCCTAATACGATAATTACCAATGATAATATTTCCAAAGGAAAGCGATATCCTGTTCATTATCAAAGGTCAATCATTCAAGCATAAAACAACACTTCTAGTGTTTTGTATCGTTACTTTACCTCGTCCCTTCGATTGGGGTGGTAAACAGTACTCTCATCAAGGTTCGTTCCCAATGACTTCTGAGCAAATCTCTAGAAATTCGATGCGAAGCGAGGATCTTGATAGAGATGATCGATACAGGCACACCCTGCTTACACAACTCCTTTAAATACAAAAGAGTCAATTTCTTCATCGAGAATCTATCATTAACAGGAATGTTATTAGCAGATCTAGTAAGTCTGTCGACGATGACCCAAATCGAATCAAATTCAGATGATGACCTTTGCAATAGTTAGACGTTTACTAATGTATGAGGCGATGTCTGCCTTAATAATTTGCCATCAGTACAACTTCTTCAGATAAAGATACATTAAATCAGAAATGGCATGAATAGAATACTTAATCTTATGAGATTCTAACATGACTAAATCTAAAAATCCTTCATATTCAGGCAACCACAAGCGGCCTTTTATACATTTAACGCCATCGGCTTCTCAATCTTAATGGTTCACATTAACCGCGAACCCCTTTTATTATCTATATTATCCTTTTTATAGGCATCGGCTATTTTTTTAAATTGCTCGGTAATTTATTGCACAGTTATTACTAAGGAACACATCCTAATTGATTCTTTATCCTTTCTACATAATGCGTCAGTATCAACATTCACCTCTCCTGATGAAGTAATTATCATGACCACAATTCACTCAGAAATTCTTTCTTCACATTTTCTAAGTTTTAGTTTCGTCTCTACTATTATTTTATCAGTTTTGCTCAATCCGACGTTTAAAGCGTCGATAATTATTACAAGTAATTAAATAATAAATATTCAATTTTTATGAAACATAAACGTAAAATTTTTAAATTTTCTCAGTTCATCCAATTATAGAAAAATGTTCAAATATAAATTTGAATTTAGTTACACGGTTTTTGTTGATTTATAGAAAGTAATTAATAAGTTCCGTCAATGTTCGAAAAATTCTTTGTTTATACTTTGGTCAAAATTTTCTTAGTTGAAAAGAAAAAAAAATTCGTTTCAAATTCCAAGTCATGGTTTAAATGGTTTCCTCAATTCCTCTTAGGTTGTCTTGAGGTATACACAAACATTTACCCCTAAAGGAGTTTAGTTAAATGATTTGGGTATGAAGGAATGATTCCTTAAAAATCCTTTGATAAATATTTGTCAAAACATATTTACACTTTCTTTTTGGTATAACCTAAAGCCTTAATGGCTCTAATCTTTGAAGAGTCAATATAGATTCCTTTATCTATTAATCACATGGTTAAATAATGTAAAGGATTAAGACTTAAATCACATGTTAAATATTCAAGGTACAGGTTTTCACTACTCGGCCAATTCAGGGCATTCTACAAAGGGTTATTAACTCCTTCCTATTCTTATAAACAAACAGATGGTCCTTAATGATCACAAACATGAATTTATCAAATTACAGCCTACACACGTAATTCACCAAATGTATGGATGCTACATGTGTATTGGTCAATCCAAACGACATTACATGAAACTCATAATGTTCATTACAAGTTCTGGATGTAGGTGATTGGAATAAATAATCTTTTTCGCGGACGCGAAGTTGATGATAACCATGTCGTGGATCAAATTTTTTGAATATACGCTAGAACCTTGTAAATGATCGAACAAATCTATCATCTTGGGTGGTGGATATAGATTTTGATCATCAGTTTACCTAGTTCACGGTAATTCAACAAATATAAGGAATGATAACACCATAGCTCTTCATGATGACGAGCTCGGTAGAATAAATTTTTTTTAGACAACTCTCTCAGTTACACGGTAATTCTTTCTATTCAGATGGTGCTGAAGTATAGTGCACACGCCACAGGTGCAGCACCGGGAATATAATCAATACCAAATTCAACTTGCCTTAATGGAGAAAGTCTAGGTAATTCATCAGCAAATACCTCAGAAAGTCTCGGATAGCATGAACATCTTTTAATAAATTTACTTTAAGTTCTTTCTAGATTACAAGATTTATGACTAGTTCATAACCATTCATGGTATAATTTCAAGTCTAAATGCAGGATATGGTCACCTATCGAGAATTATTTAAATCTCTTTTTGATAATCAACATCTTATCTTTTAGGGGATTTCTACTCAAGTTCCCATCAATTAAGACAATGACATTATGTCATAATCAATCAATCCATTTTAATGGCACTACCAACTTTCTAGTTTTATTACCGTTGATAAGATGTGAACTTCTCAAAAGACTAATAATAACTCGTTCAAATCAAGGATATCTGGAGTCATAACTAACATCAAAAGAGTAAAGTCAATGCATAATTTAAGCGAGATAATTTCAAATCAGATAAAGACGGAAACATTTAACGAATATGAATATATCCCATGTTTTCATAATTTGAGTACGCATTCGAAAGCTCCTCGGATCGTTACCCAGGTCATTCAAATGAAATCTAATCAAAAGAAATGATAGGAATGTCGATACATCCAGTCGGGTATCAACACTCGGTAATCAGATACTTTTCCAAAGAATCTCACCATGGGAGAATTGGACAAAGAGAGGATATAGATTGTCAATTAAGACAATTTCCACAGATGATTAAATTTGATTCAGAAGAATAAATCGTACGGGCACATATGTAGGTGTCTTTAACAATATGTCCCTATTAGCACTTCTTGCAGATCTCATAAAAATTGAATTTTTCACAATTTCAAAGAAAATGTAATGTTTATTAACAATTTTATGGTGACTACTAATCAGCCTTGCATGGTCCCTTCTAAATTGTATGTAGGCGCGCAACTATATACAATTTCAAGATTAACGATGCAATACTCAGTTCGTCAAAACTTTGTCATCATGTTTAAAATATATATATATATTCATGCTTAATCATGAAGTAAAAATCAATTGAGTTTACAAAGATGTTCTTTGTTTTGAAAACAATTAAGTTTTTCCAAGGCGTTTCATAAACAACTTTATTTCGATAATGATTACTTATAAGTCTCACTTTAAATAATCCATATGGTGATGAAAATTCAATTTTTCTCAAGGGATATTGTTTTATCTTATAAAAACAATGAGTGATCTGCAAAAGAGTGATGAAAAGTTGTTCACCAAGAACTAACTACAATATATCAAGAAATGAACTTAGCCAATTAATCATGAGGTTCATGACCTCGATGGCACTCAAAAAGAATAATCCACAAAGTAACTCAAATCGAGATGAGTACTTGTTCAATGGTTGCATCACTAATGCGAACATTAGAAAGAAGCAAGAAAAGATAGATAACATCAATACATGTAGGATTTAGCAATCAAAGGTAGTCTTTTCATTAATCACAAACAAGTCAATATTGTACCGTAACATATTAGTGTTGCCATGTCATACAATTCCAAAAACTCATCCTACCAACTGATGTCTCAGTTAAGTTAGGGATTTTTAAAAGATACCACAATGAATACTAACCTACAAGAGTCATTAGGTGTTCCACATGTCCCGAAAGATCCATCGGTCCCAATTTCAGAAGAATGATTTCTTCGATTTATTTCTTGGACACTGGGCATCCTCGTCATTAGACAATGGCCTAGGAACAACCCTTAACACGAACCAACAATCATTGTAAACCTTATAATTCAATCACAGGACTTAACGACTTCCTCTTAACAATCTCATATTCCATACGGGTTAAATTTTTACTTCATTCAAGTTTCAACCAAATCATATTCAATGCGATATCCTACCTCATTCTTCAATACTTTCAACCTTATTCTTAGACCTTGAAAGGGCAATAAAAGCTCGATATGAACAACACTTAATTTCCAATCCTATAGCTCTAACAACAATAGTTATCAAATGAGTCACTAGTATGAAATGATTCACACTTTCAATTAGACTTCTCGGAAAGGTACTAGTGGCATGAGGCTTTTGGGTAAAGGCTCCAATGACAGCCTCAAGTGCAACATTCACCCTTTCGATTTCAAATTTAAGAATTGGGTGACAACGAATCAGATGACACCTTTCCAGGTGGTAACGTTTTGTCAAATTCCACTCTATAAGGAAAGATCGTCATGACATTGATATCAGATTTAATCTCGCCAATTCTTCTTCAAGATCATAATAAACTACTATCAACATTTCTACGAATATCAACCATTTTGTTGGGATCATAAATATCCACAACTTGGTTTTGATCTGGAATAGCTAGAATTCCTATGAGAATAGCTTCGATTGATTTGCTAGGGGAGTTAGGGTTTCTTGTGACAATCTACGTCGTATAAATATCTCATATACGTATTAAAATAATCATCAAACAATCATGTAATCATATTACATCATATATATATATATATATATATATATATATATATATATATATATATATATATATATATATATATATATATATATATATATATATATATATATATATATAATCCAAGTTATATATATATATATATATTAAAATAACACTTCTCAGTCTGGCCTTGTCGGTAACTCGCGAATTCTTCGGCACCGTTATAGTCAAAAGATTTTTAGACATTTTGAGATAAATGTTTATAGTGAAAAGATTTTGAAATGTTTTATTCAAAACCTTGATTTTAAAAATCTTTCGTTCTCTATAACGAGAACTCTGGTACCAAACTGTAACACCCCCAAATATTCATACTTTAGTTCAGCGGAAGAGTCGTTGGTGTTACGGGATAACACATTACTCAAATCATAAACAATGCTTAAAAATCGCGTCGTTTAATAATAAAGCATTTTCCATTCATAAACATCAAATTACATAGGTCCCAAGTCATAGTATTTCATACAATTTTTACAAAACATTTGAATGGAAATTATTATTTAAGTGCGGGCCATAAATTCTTGTCGTCTTCCTGAGAATTACCTTCAAGTACCTGAGATAAAACATGTTAAAAGAAAAGGTCAGCAAAAACGCCAAGTGAATTCATAGAGTTTAATAAACCATTAATATATCACCGGTATAAATAATCATCATCAAAAATCATTTTGTACAATTCTTTATCGGAGGCCATAAAATAAGCCCAAAAACATTTTATACAAATCTTTGTTGTAAATCATACTATAGGCTTTTGCCTTCAAAACCATTATACGAACCAATGTCGTCAAAACATCATACAATACGTTTTATAACGTTGTATAGAGTTAAATAAAAACCGTTATATAAATATGGTTATGTAAAAACCAAAACACGAACATAATATCAATAATAAGACCCCATATTGCTAGTCAGGCAATATATTGTAATTCAATGCGTATAGCAGTATTTTCGTTATTTGGATTATTATAAGCCGCATGACATTGCTACCTTACTATAACAAACAACGGGTAGCTAACCCGAAACTCATTTGCCCATCTTAAACAGCGTGTCGTCACAATAATCACGCTTATATAAATATTGTCATACATAAATTCGCTTACCAATCAATGTGGAACGACGGGGATCAACCGTCAAGGCGCGAACTTGGGTGATCTTCCCCAAATAGTACTATTATATGCATAAGCGTCTACCAAATCCTGGTAGTTCACAATTCATGCTAATGGGACTTTTAGTGACATAACCTAACAAATAATAATCCATTTCATTTCATACATCGGGTCATATAATCATTCATCGGGTCATATAATCATTCGGGTCAAAATCAATAAACAAACAATCGGGACAACTGGTGTCCTATTTTATTAAAACTAACATGTTATCTCCCTCGCGGGTTTATAAAACATTTCATAAAACATTCAAAAGAGTACGAGGCTATGAACTAACGTTGATTGGGAAAGGCGGTTTATCGGCGATTTGGATGTACGGTACGTGCTTCAATCACGGAAACCTAGACAAATAATACTTGTCTTAGACTCTTGTCCAATGACTTTATAAAAATAATGGTTATGTATATATATGATGATATTATAAGTATGATGATGATCAAGTGGGTTTTTATATCTTCATTCAACTTTATAGTGTTATGTGTTAGTCAAATTTTGGACTAGTTACACTAGTTTCAATCCAATTCCATATTAAGGCCCAATAAGCCCATTAAAGTTCAATACTTAATATTAGCCCATTTTATACTTTCAATATCAGGCCTATACTCATATGTTGGGCCCAAGTGGGTTAAGCCCAATGAGTAAGTCCATTAGTGTTTAGCCAAACTTGTTGGGTTAATAGTCCAATAAGGCTACTTTGGCCCGTTAATGTCAATAAGTTATAAAGCTCGGGTTTTATCGGTTTTTACTTGTCAAATGTACTTATACATCAGTATATGAGTTATAAAAAGTTTACATTAGACGGGTCCGACCGTCTATGTTTTTTTGACAAAAACGTTAGTTTTACGGTTTTAGCCAAAAAGACGTAAAACTTATGTTTTTAGTTTTATAACTTATAAAACTTATCAGTTTGGCATTTTTATAAACTATCCCTTTTATTTATCAAAGTTCATACTTATTTATATGTAATATATAATTTAGTGCGTTTTAGGTATACATTTCATATTATATTAACTTGATTGCTAATATTATACTATATACTTTTATTTTACAAATCTGATTATGATTTTCACTTTCACTATTTTTACCATATCTTGAGTTCTACAAGGAGATAGAAGCTCATTTTTGGGTGACATAAACTTCATATTTATTTTGATCATATCTCACTCATTATAAAGATTCCATTGTATGGCCAACTCTCACATGTGTACAAGTCTTATAACTTACTGTATATTAATTCATCTATGCCATTTTATCAGTTTAACATAAGGTTCTTTACTGTTTTTATGCAGCCTACTTATTTAAGAAAGTTTTTACCACTTTTACATGTAGTTTTCGATCTTTTTATCCAAGTTTATCAACACATGATCCCCACACAATATTTTATCATCATATATCATTATATACATATACATTAGGAAAGAAAATACATTTTACATTTACAAAAATAACAATGAAAATGGGAAGGATGATCTTGTTTACCAACCAAGATTATAAATTGACTTTGGATGACAACAGTTGAGATACACCAAAACTATCTTCAAGATCACCAATCTCCAAGAACTTCTTGTAGAAAATCAGCCCTAGAACACAATCAAATCTCTTCCTTGGATGTTAAAATCACCACCAATCAATAAAGCTTCAAGAGGTTTCCTTCATATGTGTGAAAAACATAAGATATTATGGTTAAATTGATCAAATAGGGGTGTTTTGGTTGAGTTTGGGACGACAAAGAGGAAGAGAAAGAGAGGATTTTTGGTGGTTTGCATGTGTAAAAATGATAATGGTTTGAGGAAGTGGTTTTGATAACTTGTAGCTAGTTTACAAAGTAAGCAAGACATGTGTCTTGGCTTACTTTGTAAGCTTGACACCTAAGGGTGTTGTTAGCTAGTGTTAGCCGTCACATATTGGGGGTGGGGTAAAACTTGTTTTGCCTCATCCCCAATTATTTACGGGTACTCCTCGATTCTAGTTTCCTCGATTTGCGTGCCCTCGGGTCGTTTTACGAAAAACATTTTTATAAATTATGAATCAACGGCATAAAACGAATCTAATAAAAATTGTCTCATCAAAAACGGAGTTCAAAAACATAAATACGTAATCCTAGGGTTTCCGGTTTAGTCGTAAAGGACGTTAAATTATGCTCGTAAGTCCTAATTTCTTCTCGTAAATTTGTGGGTTTATAAACCAACAAAAAATAAATTTTCAAAATAATATTCAAGAATAAATTTATTTCCTGAAATGTCGGACAGTCACCAAAAACGGCGTATGTAAACGTAAGCACGTAACGTAGAGTCCTCCGGTTTAGACGTAGTCGATGCTACTTTAAGATTTAAACTCAAATTTCTTCCCAAAAATGAGTGAGTTCATAATATAACATTAAAATAATGTTTTTAAATAATACTTGAGAATAAATATCGACCATAAATTGACGGATTGTCACATCCATCATTTTTCCCATCATTCAAACTGATACCCTTATCACCAGCAAACGACGAATAACCACTAACTGTTGATGAATTAATAGTACGTTAACGGGGCATAGTGCAATCCTTTTTCCTAGCATCATAATCAACAATCATCAATTTATTCTCCCCCTTCTGGATCCAAAAAACCTGGCCTCATGCGCAATACATAGAAATTGAACCCCTATAAAGAAACCACAAACACGTATTATATAAAATATTTCCACACAAAAACTAAAATTTATGTAGAGTTTAAAGATATGAAAAGCAACAATCGAGCAAAGAAATACTACTAGTAAAAACCAGTAGGCAATTGAGCACGTAAATTCTAATGAACCGATTATGGTTTTTAGGGTTTAAGAAGAACAAAACGATTTTTGAAAAAGAAGATCAAACCATAGAATCAAACCAAGTCGCACACAAGAAAATACAGATTATGCATAGATATTAATATGAATGTAGTAAACCCAATCCAAACAATGATTAGTGACTTATTGGAGCAGATTGGTCGATGATATAGTTTAAAATGAAGGATCACAAAAATTGCTTTTTAGGGTAACCGAGGGTATCGACTTTAATTTTCGTTTTTCATTTTTCTTCACTAATAAATATTTGGGTTTGGTTTTAAATTTCTAGACACTGTTTTTGAACGAAAACTTTTCTTAAACTAGCAAGATGTTAGAAAAATTACAAAGAAATTACGTAAGGGTTTTTCAACCACTCAATCCAAGAAAAAGAAAAATGACACCGCCGTTTACACTAAATAAAAGAATTAAGAACCATATCATCGAAAATCTCCGAGAAACTAGGGGCTTTATCATCGAATAGAAGCCAATTACGAAATCTCTGAATGAACCACCAAGCGACAAAGAAAACACCCTCTAATATCAGTTTTAGCTTGGACGACAACCGAATCGAAGCAATACAAACATGCCAATCCTGAAACGTAGACCACTCGCGAATATCTAAGTTCCACCAGTGACATACACGACCTAGAATCTGTGGGGCTAGATCACACCGAAAGAAAATATGGGATACATCCTCCTCGAAATTAGCACAAACAGGGCATAAGGGAAAATCAATAGGGATACCTCTTTTGACCAAATTGTTCCTAGTCGGAAGGCAATCACGACGAGCTCTCTATGCAAAAATATTGATCTTAATAGGAACACCTTTTAGCCATTTGGTGGGATCGTTTTGAGGAAGTAGTATATCATCAAGGAAGGAACATACCTCATTAACCCTAAAACTGCCGTCACCAGTCAAATCACAATACCATCGATCACTAACATTGGATAATGAAATCAACTCCAACATTGTCATTAGACTCGACAGTTGTACATGTTCAATACCACCTCGAGCATTCCTACAGAACAAGGATTCAATAGGAGCACTGATCTTAGACGCCACCGAAACATCCTTATTTAACTCTAAGACGAATAACCTAGGAAACCTGGCGTAAAGTGGCAAATCACCAAGCCATTGATCAAACCAGAATCGAGTTGAATAGCTATTCCCAATCCGTTTTTTACAATGTTCCCAAAAATCAAAGCCTTTATCTTTTAAGTGTTGAAGCTCCGGTAAAATTGAACACCAATTAGAAGAAAATTGGGTCGGGTGAGAATCAATGAAATTACCGTATAAGGAACGGATAACTTTACACCAAAGAGATCCGTCATCCAAAATAAAACGCTATATCCATTTGACAAGAAGCGCGCAGTTGAGGGCAATAAAACTAGAGACTCCCAATCAACCATGATTCTTAGAAGCCAAAACCTTGTTCCAAGCTTTTTGTCCGCTTGATCCATACCATTGAAAAAATGACTGTATACCTTCCATAACCTTGATAATACCACAGGGAACCTTAAAGAGTGACATGTTATAAATTGGTGACTCTTCAAGAACCGATTTCAATAAAGTGAGGTGCCCCAATAGATAGAATTTTGAGCTTCCATCTTGATAAGTGAGCCCTAAGTCTAGAAACGATATCTTCCCAAGCTATAACACGAGAGGATTGTTGACCCAACATGACACCTAGATAACGAAATTGGTTGTTCATGAGAGAACAACCTATGTCAGCAGCAGCTTGTTCAACAACAAAACGAGGAATGCCCACCCCAAGTAATTGGCTATTGTGAACATAAATTTGGAGACCGGAAGCAAGAAAAAACTATTCAAAAATTTAATAATACCTTGTAGATTAGCATGAGACCATTCCCCCTATAAACATATCATCATCTGCGTAGAAAAGGTGTGAAATGGGTAGCGATCCTGGTAGCAAGATGCCTTTGAACAACCCCTCGTTGACTGCCCGATTAAGAGAAAGGTGAAACGACTCTATGACAAGGATAAAAAGATAGGGAGCTAAAGGGTCTCCTTGTTTTAGACCTTGATAACAAGAAAATTCTTTAGTGGGGCTACCATTGACAAGTACAGAAGATTTACCCAAGCTAAGAGTGCCCCGAATCCATTGACACCATTTATTACCAAATCCAAAAGCCTCTAAAGTATCTAGCAAATAATCCCAACGAACCGAACCGTAAGCCTTAGCAAAATCAACCTTAAAGAACATCGCTTTACTCTTCTTCCTTTTACACCAATAAAGAATCTCATCTAGAAAAAACGGACCATCCAGAATTTGTCTCCCCGCTATAAAAGCAGATTGAGTGTAGGAAACAAGATTTGCAATAACCGAGACTAATCTGTTTGCGAGAATCTTGGTAACCACCTTGTACACGCAACCTATTAATCTAATGGGTCGAAAATCATTAACAAATTTGGCATCAGTAACTTTTGGAATGAGAGCAACAAAGGAAGAATTGCATCCTTTAGCGAAAGAACCCTTGTCAAAGAAGTAAACCACTTCGTCACAAAAATCTTGCCCAACAAAGTCCTAATATTTTTTGAAGAAGTCAAACGTGTAGCCATCAGGACTTGGAGATTTATTATCTCCACAATCCCAAACTGCCTTCGAACTTCATCGTTTGAAACACAACCTTCCAACTCCTCAACTTGAATTTAGATAAGCTTATCGGGGAACTGGAAGTTGATTTTGAATCTGGATTCTATGGTTCTTTAAATCTGCTTGTGAAGTGATTAAAATGGCATTTTTGATCACGTTGGGATCTGTTTGCCATAAGCCATCTACAAAAACTCCACGATTTGCATGTTGAGATCTCCTTTTATTTATGACACCATGAAAAAATTTGGAATTATCGTCACCTTCTATAGCCCATTTTATCTTAGATTGCTAATAAAATTCTTTAGATTCAGTGCTTTTAAGACCGATTAGCTGAGGTTTTAGATCAAGACGACACGAACCAGCATTATCATCAGTTGCGCCTCTGTCTAAAGCCAAATCAAGAACACCTAATTCAGCAACAATAGAGTTTTTAATCCTAGCAGGCTCCTGTTTTTTATTCCTTATCCAACAGTGAATAATGTGTTTAAGATCTTGAAGCTTTTTCTTGAACCTAAGCATGTTGTTACTATCCGAATGAGAAAACGAGCACCACCAAGATTTTACTATGACATCAAAACCTGTAAAATCAAACCAAGTGATAAAACCTAAAAGGAATGGGCCCAAAATCAACCTTAACTTCCCGAAGAAGGATAGGATGATGATCCGAGAAATGGCGATCAAGGTAAACAGCCGAGATGGAAGGAAAAAGCGAAAAGACTCCATCATAAATAAGAAATCGATCCAGTTTACTCATTTTAGACGCCGTAGGGTGAGACCAAGTGAATGCATACCCTTCCAATGAAATTTCTAGACACAAATGTAATTTATTGATGAAGATCTCAATTCTTCATCATGGATTTCTGATGTTAATTTCATGCTGATCGTCGATATATAATGATAAAGACGATTAAGATGAATTTTGTAACGATGATTATAATAAACATACATTTATATTTGAGACAAAACCAATATACCCAAATTAACCTTATTTTCATTTACACGTGTCATATTCTAGTGGTGTCCTACTTTTTGTAGTTTAAGAAGTTGTTTTAGTCCTAATATTTATGAATAAATATGTGATATTTAACTTAAATCTAGCTAATCGGTGATCATTATTCATTAGCCCCTACAATGACTTAACATGATTATTGTTTTTTATATTCATGATGAACTATATTTGTATTGGATTAACCGTGAAAAGTGGTTTGATTTTGATATTTGAACATCTATGGAGCTAGCAACTACACTAAGGGATTATGTAGGACGAGAAACTCCATTGTACTATGCCAAAAGGCTCACAGATCATTACAAGAATATCAACGGGGGAGGTCCTAATATATGAGTATCTAAAAAGAGAGGATATGAGCCATGGTGGATCATAAAAGATCAACAATATGGTCGCACAAGATATTTTGGCTCAACGCATGGGACGGAAAAGTGTCATAAGAGTAACACGCGCCAACCACCATGGTATTACATCAGCCGCTGCTATGTGTGCCAAGTTTTCGCTAGATTGTACTATATTCATAGGGACTAAAGAATGCTCAAAAAACTTTTAATGTGCAAATCATGGAGTGGCTCTTGCTCGGACCCAACTTGTAGCAGTTAATTACAGTTCTAAATTTCACGATGAAATCTTTCTATATTTGTACAAATGAGTTTATGCAATTTTTATTTTGTAAATTATTTAACTTTGTTGATTACTATAAGAAGTAAATAAAAATTTTCTAGTAAAAAAAGGTGAAGATATAAATTTCTGAAAACCAAGCCAATTTCCAACCAAGAATGTGTAAACCTAAAATATCCCTAAATTTCGGCTGCCTAAACCATTTGAACTGGATTCTAAGGTTAAAATATCATTGGAACTTAGTAAGAGTTAATTAAGCAAAATTATACTGTTTAATTTATTTTTGTAGAACTGAATATTATTTGGGTTACTATCCATTCCATCCAAGTTAATGACGATCCATTTTTACTCCTACTTCATGATTCTATCAAACCTAGGATCATACTAAAGGAAATTCCATAATCATGAGAACTAGGACATTACGGTTGAAGAAACTAATCATCAAACAATTGGGTTACCGTTTAAACATGTGGATGGAAGTTTTCTGGATGCAACCTCTGAATCAATAAGAGAATGGATAGAAAACCTTGAAACTGACTACTATCTATCTAGAATGGCTTTGGTCCCGTACCCTATCCCGAGCATGGTCCGTGAATTCTATTCAGTGATAGGAAAAGAAACAAGGAACCAATTAATCGAGAAGTGAGGTGGGATGCCATGTGTATTGGTTGCTTGTGTAGAAAGTGGATGCAATGCATTAGGTTTGTTTCTTGAATTCATAGGATACAAAAGCGTACAGATGATTGGAGTTGAGGGTGGTGGATTGGGGAATAACAACGGTGACTTACACTCCACAATTCTTGTAAGAGGAGAGGTTGGTGTTTATCATGGTGCCATGTGTTATTTGCTACAAGATGAAGAAGGACAAGAAGCTATTGATGGTAAGTAAAGAACAAACATTAATGGATAAAAATGGCAACGAATCCATCACTTGACTTGTTCTTACTTATTAGCCAAAGATATTTTCAGTAGCTCAAGTGGTTTTAATAAAGTTATGAGCATTAGCTTCTAAGTTTATCATAATTGACCTTTCATCATGTCAGCAAAGTTTTTGTGACATGGGATGATCAAGACGTTCCATATTCTGTATGCAACCCTTCATCTTTAAGATATAAGAGCTCACAGAGTGTAAATCTTATTTTTTACATGAGTGAAAAGCTCATGCAACATCGAGAAGTTATAATGTGCTTGTTGACAAAACAATGTCTTTAGTTCCTTTAAGATAACATGTGCACCACAACCTTCCATATTTCTCTGGATTTCTGGGCCATGGTCATAAGCATAAGGCCACCAATTTCCTTTGAACGTTTTGTCTAATATTTGTTACTTTCTTGGATGTTCGCAAGAATTTCCTGGTCTTGAGGAGCAACAAAGAGAGTTTTACCAATCGAAAGAGAGTTGTACCAAATCATCAGTTACTAGCACAATCCAAAGAGAGTTGTACCAATCGATGAGGTTACATTTAGTCAATTTCATCTTCTTAATGAAGGACTTGGTAACCAAACTGTTTAAACAAGAGGTAGTATTGATCTACAAAATAAAAGTTCAGATAATTAGTATTTTCGATTATTACATTCTCAATATAATTAACTACCCAACTAATTACTAATAAAACTAAGATCTAACTTGTCCTCCTACTCATTATTAGAAGGTATGGCAAGAGGTAAGCGTCGAGCGTTAATTGCATTACAAGTGCAACTCTTAGTATTATGAAACGGTTCATGAAACTTCATTGTAGAGTGTTTGAAAGGATGGCCTCACAACTCTTACGAGTACCATAGACATCTCAAACAAACTTTTTCTAGAAAAATTAGATCATGAGCATGTTTCATCTCATCTTATGTATCAGGTTCTGGCCAGGAACTTGTTTTGAGTCGTACCAATGTAAAAGCTTGCATAAATTGACATAGATGTCACATATGGAAAAATTTGCCTTAGGTTGGAATTCACCCTAGGCTTGACTAGATGGTAAAAACCAAATGAAAGTACTCTTTGATTGGATGGAATAGACTTAAATTTTTAAGTAATGGTATACACATAAACATGGTAAAATTTGTATACAAAGAAGCATGCAAAACAACTTTAATAATGACACTGTAGTGATCATCATAGTTCACGATAACTCCAATCAAACTCACAAAAGAGAGAAGAATCAGGTCATCACTTAAGCATATTAAAAACCTGAGTTCTTTAGGAATATTGACCATTCCGCCTGAAACCCCTCTTATAGATTGTTATAGTGGGTGCATCGTATGTCCTATGTGTTCATAGCATCTAGTTTTTAATTCCATAAAAAACTTGTTTCAATATAATATAGGTCTCTTAATTTTACAAAAACCATTTTTCCACGAATCAAATAATAGGTCACATTGAGCACGTTATTATATGCGTGTAAATTAAGAACTTATTAATATCATCTTGTTACAAGTATTAGTCAATATTTTATTTAGCTTTAGGCATATAAACGTGTAGGCAAAAAACAAATAAGAACATAGAAACAAAATACAAAAAATGACATTAATATAACTTATAATTTTGAGTACTCTAACGAGTCTACCCAAATTTGAAGAACCAAAAGACTGCCTCTTGATAACCAAAAGAAGCTACTTGCATCAAATAACTTGATTGCATAAGTCTTTTAGCCGGATAACTAATGGAATAATCATGCAAACTTAATTAACTTTTAATTATTAATCTATTTACCTCATTAACAAATGATTATTTATCTGTGTTTATCTAGGTGTTTATTAATAGTTTTATGACAAGTATTGCATATAGTTGTCACATCAATTTATAAACAAATAAATAGAGTTTGATTTCATGCAGCCCTAGCGTGTTTAATATGTGTGTAACCCATAACACACCAAACGAGTTGACTTGTGATTCCATTAGACACGGATCTAGTTTGGCACATATGATTAACACACAATTAAACATAAACGATAAATAGAAAACTAACCCTCGTAGACAACTACAAATAAATATAATGGTCAAGTTCCCAACTCTACGGTTACTCACACAAACACGTCAATAAAGTACGTTTGGAATGCTAGTCGTACTTCACGTATAACCCAAACACCAAGTGTAATAACCCCAAATCTGCCAAACACCCAGTTCTATCCGAGATCACCACCTCAGCCATGAATAAAACTTCGTTCATAGTCGGACTAGAAAAACCTTTTTTTGTCCGAGAATGATCAGAACCGGCATAAACTCTTCTTTAAGTTGTACGCCTTAAAAACTTGTAAAAATACGATTAAGAACTTGTTATAGTACACTTAGGATTGTATCCAAGGTACTAAAACCCCTTGGATTGGTTAGTGTTGGGGTTTACTTTGTTCCAACAGGGTAACGATAATCAACAGCCTAACTACGTACCAATGAATGGTTACCGGATATCACTTGAAGTCGTGTAATAACTTTACAAAGAATATTATTCGACCCTATGCATGGGTTAACATGAATAACTCCTTGGGATAAAACCAAGTGTTTGTTCTTGTTTTAGGCACAAATCAAGAACCCTACACGTTTGAGTGTTTATTGTTTTCTGTATATTTCATCATGCAAGTATGATCACTATTTATAGTGATCATATTCCTAAGAATGTAACTCATAGTCAAAGGAATAATGAGTATTAATCGGCCAATTAATCTCATTATTTCTAACATGATTACATAGTGGTTACATGACCAGAATAATGGTCATTAAGTCAATCTTAAACCCCTTATGAAACGGTCAAAGAGGTTACAAGGATAACCCACCCACTGATGACCTAGCCGCTGACAGGAATAACCTAGACGCTGACAAGGCAAAGCCTAGCCGCTTACAAGGCAAAATCTAGCCGCTGACACAAGCAAAACTAGCCTTTGACAAGCTTAATCTAGTCCCTGACAGGAATCATCAGCAAACAACTATATTATGTCCAGGGAGGTCAGGGACTTAATGGGTGTACACTTCGTACCTCCAAACCTATTTACAAGTCTGACCATATCCCCCAATTGCACTAAATTTCCACCATTCCTCCCCAATTTAGAACAATTCCTTTTGCATGGAAATCAACTTTAACAAAACCTGTGCATAAATGAAAATGTCTAGAGGATTGAATTTCCATCTTGGTACATAACTTCAAATATTCGAGAATCAGGGTGTTCTAGGAATTGAACCCTTCAACTACTTTGAATACCTGAAGATAAAATACAAACATGTTTTCAAACACTTAAAACGCTTTTGACACCATACAAGCCATGTGTCCATATCCAATTCATAAATATTGTAAGAGCTAAAGTCCATGCTCCTTGAGGCGGCGAAACCTCAACATTTACATATGTGGTTCCTCTTTAGTTCATGCTCCTGCTTAAGCACTTTTTCAAAGAAATTAACCATTGAGAAGTTTATAACTTCATCCTCCTTTCAGCAGGTACAAGCACATCCTTGGGATGATATGTAAAACATGTGCTTCAGTCCCTGAATGTTCAGCTTTCCACATTGAACTCAACTCCCAAGTTTCCTTAGGAGGGAGTTGGGTATCCTAGCATTCAGTGACTAGAGTGGACTTTAAACCCATCCCTTTAGCAGATTTTATAACCAGTCTCTAGCCAATTCCTTCGTCAAGTGATCAACTAAGTTTTGTTGAGACCTCATAAACTCTAGTGAAATCACCCCATTCATGATTAGCTCACGAATCATGCTATGTCTAAAACCTAAAGGTATGTTTGGCATGTGAGCTTATCAGAGCTTATCGTAACATGAGCTTATTGTTTTTCAAAAATAAGTTACTATTAAAAATAAGTCTCGTTTGGCTGACAGAGCTTGAGGGAGCTTGTTAAAAAATTAAGCTCTTAAATGACATGCTAGTTAAAGTAGCATGTAAAAAAAGCTCAAGCCACATGCTCCAGCATTCAGCTCCAGCAACCGGCTCCAGCGATCCGCTCTAGCTACTAAGGATGCCAAACATATCCTAAGTGTCTAGACTTGCCATTGTACATTTGACTATAAGCCCAAGCCAATGTAGCTGCACTATCACAACGGATAGATAGGTTTGACCCATAATGGAATCTCAAGAAGGAAGTTTCTCAACCATTCAGCCTCTATACCAGCAACTGCTAGACCCACAAACTCAGATTCCATTGTTGAACTAGTAAGACAAGTTTGCTTCTTGGATACCCAAGAAATTACACCACCACCAAGAAGGAATACCCAGCCAGTTATGGATGAATTATCCTCAGTATTGCTGATCCAACTTGCATCAGTGTAACCTTCCAACACTGAAGGATATCCAATATATGACAAACAATAATCCATTGTTTCTTTCAAGTACTTTAGTACCCTCTGAATAGCTTGCCAATGCTGAGTACTAGGATTACTAGTGTACCTACTCAGTTTCCCCACTGCAAATGCTATATCAGGCCTTGTATAAGTCATGGCATACATTAAGCAACCAATCATCCTAGAATAGTCAAGCTGGGAGACAGCTTGACCATTGTTAGGCATTAGTTTCTCACTTGTATCCATAGGTGTAGTCACTGGAGTACAATCAAAGTGATCGAATTTCTTCAAGATCTTCTCAATATAATGAGACTAAGAAATTACAATACCATCACTTTAAGGTTTAATCCTTATGCCAAGGATAACCCATGTCTTTCATAGAGAACCTTGGTGACAAAAACTCTTTGGTTAAGTCAATCTGAACTTGGTTAGTATCAAAGGTTAGCATGTCATCAACATATAGGCAAATGATGATTCCTTTACCAGATTCATCAAATTTGTTGTATACACATTTGCCAGCTTGATTAAGTAAATAACCATTAGACAAAACCACTTCATCAAATTTTTGATGCCATTGTATAGGTGCCTGGTTCAGTCCATATAAGGACTTAATCAGTTTACACACCTTAGCTTCATGACCAGGCATGATGAAACCTTGAGGTTGGTTCATATAAACCTCCTCATCCAAATCACTATTCAAGAATGCTGTCTTCACATCAATCTAATAAATAATCAGATTGTGAGTACTTACCAAGGCAATCAACATTCTTATGGTACTTATGCGTGCTACAAGAGCATAAGCATCAAAGTATTCTATCCCTGACTTTTTCCTAAAGCCTTGAATGACTAACCTTGCCTTGAACTTCTCAATAGTTCCATCTACCTTCATCTTTCTTTTGAAGATCCATTTGAATCCAAGTAGATTGCCACCTAGAGGTAGATCAACCCAACACCCAATTGTTGTTGCCCATGATAGAGTTCATCTCATCATTGATTGCTTCTTTCCTGAAAACAACATCTTGGGACTTCATTGTTTCATCAAATTTTTTGGGACTCAACATTAAAGCAATTGTAGTACTAGTCAGAGACCTCATACCTTGTTCCTTCAACTAGGTATAATTGAAATTCAGGCCCAAAATTCTTTGGAGTCCTTTGCCTTGTGCTTCTTCTAAGCTTAGGCTCAGGTTGCTGAACCACAACCTCATCAGTGACCCTTTGAGGTTCCACTGAAGCAGCAATGTCGTTAGCTCCAGTAGGAGTCTTAAGGCTTCATCTAGGGACTGATGAGAACCTAGCCTCGTCAAAGTTAGCATCCCTTGATTCAATGATTGAGTTTATTGAAACTGAATCATTAGGTTCAATAACATCAAACCTATAAGCCTTGGAATGATCAGCGTATCCAAAAAAGATGCATTTAATGCCTCTTTCACCCAAGGTTTTCACCTTTGGATCAGGGAGTCTTACAACAGCCTTACAACCCCAAACTTTGAGGTAGTTCAAGTTTGGTTTTCTTTTAGTCCAGAGTTCATAAGGGGTAATCCTGTACCTTTTATTAGGAACCTTATTTAATAAATAACAAGCTGTTAACATAACTTCCCCCCAAAACCCTTGACTCAGTCCTGAGTAGGACAACATGGAATTAACCATCTCTTTTAGTACTCTATTTTTCCTTTTAGATATACCAATTTGTTGTGGATTATAGAGGGCATTTGTTTCATGGATTATTCCAACAGACTGAAAGTACAAAGTATACATGTACTCTCCTCCCTATCAGTCCTAAATCCTTTGAATTGGAGTCCTTGTTGTAATTCAACTTCAGTCTTAAATACTTTAAATTTATCTAATGCTTCATCCTTAGTATGCAACAAATAAACACAACAAAACCTAGAAGCATTATCAATAAATGTTACCAAGTATTTCTTATTCCAGAATGAGGGAGTAGCATGCAAATCACATAGATCACTATGGACTAGCTCCAAGACTTTAATTTTACGTTATACATCTTAAAATAGTTTCTTAGTAATTTTATTTAACATGCAAGTTTGACACTTATCAGTGTCCATGTCAAAGGCTAGAATTAACCCATCCTTAGACACATCTTGCATCCTTTTAAAGTGGGCATGGCCTAGCCTAGCATGCCATAGTGATGAATCATACATTCATTGAGAATTATGCCGCGACACACATAGTCATCATTCTCGCATTTGATCATTTTCCTCATGTCCTCAAAGGTAGCATCGTCCCCACCATCAGCATTAGGAGTAGTCAGCACGTACACCACGTTCATGGTAGAAAGAAGAAAGTGAATCTTCTTTTGCCATCTCCTAAAATCAACCCCTTCAAATTTGACCAGTTTTGAGAAGTTAGCCACCATATGCTTCATTGCAGCCGCCATTGATTATCACAAAATAATCTTCTTTGATTGTTGGCGTTTACTTCGTTCCAACAGGGTAACGATAATCAACAGCCTAACTACGTACCAATGAATGGTTACCGGATATCAGAAGTCGGGTAATCACTTTCCAAAGAAGATTATTCGACCCTATGCCTAGGTTAACATGAATACCTCCTTGGGATAAAACCAAGTATTTGTTCTTTTTTTAGGCACAAATCAAGAATCCTACGCGTTTGAGTGTTTATTGTTTTCTGTATATTTTATCATGCAAGTATGATCACTATTTATAGTGATCCCATTCCTAAGAATGTACTCCCTCCGTCCCATATGAAGTGTCTAGATTTTTAATGCACAAAGTTTTATATATATTATATTCCTACAATTATCAACTATCAAAATGACAATTATACCCTAATTTAATACAAAAAGTCAAAAAGAAAAAACACAACTTAAATATAGGCCACATATTAAAGGACATAAATAGAAAAGTAATTATCAAGATTCCCTCATTTATTATAATGGACACTTAATTTGGGACAACCAAAGATTTCATAGTAGACACATAATATGGGACGGATGGAGTAACTCATAGTCAAAGGAATAATGAGTATTAATCATCCAGTTAATCTCATTATTTGCCACATGATTACATAGTGGTTACATGACCAGAATAATGGTCATTAAGTCAATCTTAAACCCCTTAAGAAACGGTCAAAGAGGTTACAAAGATAACCCACCGACTGATGACCTAGCCACTGACAGGAATAAGCTAGCCGCTGACAAGGCAAAGACTAGCCGCTGGCAAGGCAAAATCTAGCCACTGATACACAGGCAAAACTAGCCTCTGATAAGCATAATCTAGCCCCTGACAAGAATCATCAGCAAGCCACTATATTGAGTCCAGGGAGGCCAGGGACTTAATGGGTGTACACTCCGTACCTCCAAACTCATTTACAAGTCTGACCATATCCCCAATTGCACTAAATTTCCAACAGTTAGAGTGCAAGTGATTAGGCTGTGAGAGATTAACCGAATGTTATAAACCCTAAATTAAGGTTTATAAACTCAACTATAAACATAACAGAATGGTGAAGATCAGATATTTGTTGATGTGTTTTGTGTTGTGTAATATGTTGGATGAGTTGAGAGGTGAAAGGTTTATATAGCCTTCAAGCCCTAATTGTGATAAAACTAAAATACATGTTTATATTTATCACAAACAACACTTATTATAACTCATTTTCCTTCTTAACTCATAATACATTAAACATAAACATTCTCAAAAACCTTCTTGTGGCTGGCTAACTAGTTAGGACTAGGGACTGACCCACATAAGATCCTGGTGTGACACGTGTCACACTCAAGTTCGGGTTACTAAGGGTAATCTTTTTATAATATACGTTTTTTCGGGACTCGAGTAGCTCCATAAATTTTTTCATGAGAAATTTTAGTACTCATAATCATAAAAAAAAATTGCGCAACACTCTCTTGAAAATCTTGGATCCGACCCCGGTTAGGACACCAAGAATTCACGTCTTATTCGTTTATAGTCTTAAAGGTTTACATTAGAAGCTTACGTGAAATATTTAAACATACTCTAAGTGTTTAACGTGCTCTAGTCGTACATGGCTAATCTATTCACATAGTCCCGACAGGAACGAGTGGTGAAGGGACCTCATACTCAATTGTCATCTAGAAAAAATTAACCGTGGTGAATGTTTAGACAAATATATAGATACAAATCATTACTCTCCAAGACATAATAATTAGAATGTGCCCTTACCAATTGAAGAGCTCCATTGTAATTGCCAGAAACTCCGGTTGAAAGTACTTCCGTAGTCATAGCTCTTGAAACAAGTCCACGTGACGGAACACACTAGCTTGACCTTTGAGTCTGAAACATTAAAGTTAAGTTATTGAGTTCACTATTTATAAGAATGTTGATTTAAAAGTGTTGTATATTCAGAAAACACGACAACATTGAAATTTCTTGAAGCTTCAGATTTTAGTCGAGTTGGTCTTGGTCCAATGCCGACCAAATGTATTCATCTTCATTTAAAGTCTCATGAAATGGAATCCACAAGGTTTCACCATTCTGAGCCATCCTGTTTAATTCATCCATGGCTGTAACGGCAAGCTTGATAATAATAGACTTCTCGGCCTCAGTAGTTCTAGACATGGACCGGAAGTGAATGTGGTAGTGGTCGGTGAGGTGGTAGTGGTATTGTTAGTGAAGATGAAAATCTTTGGTGTGAAACTAGAGCAGAAGAGAAAGAAATATAAGCGCTAAATGTTTGTGAGGATCGGATGAGAGTATATGAGATGTAGTTTTGGTATCAAAACATCAGAATCCAGACCTATAGTGACTACATGTAATCGCTATAAACTTTGTCAAAGTCAATAAACATTTTGAAAATGACTTGTAACTGCATGAAGTTAAAATACGCTATGATCGAAGTATAACTAAAAAAACTTTACTCGCTGCAAATTTCAAATAGAGAGTAATCGAAACCACAACACACGGATACCTTTCTAGTAGGTTATAAGTTACTAAGAGTATAATATAAATCAACTGTTGTAAAAAACGTGGTCTATATGCGATAGATGGCCACCAGTCGCCTCGATTGTACATTTGGCAGCAAAAAACGCCGTCAACGAGACGGTCAACTGTGGTCAGCGACGGTAACGGTATTTTGAATTTAACTCAGGTTACTTCTTACAATTGGTTGAATCTTGTTTTTAAATGACGTGTAAGCATAAACTTAATTGTTGTACGATTGGAAAATTTGAGAAGAGAAGATGAAAGAGATGAGATGGTTGCTAGGGAACAAAAAAGGAAATGAGACTACCTAAAAAAACCCTAATTTAGTTAAGTGGAATCCCTAATTTACATCTAAAGTCAAACATCTGTCTTTTTTAGACCTACTTAGGTAATGCATGTAAATTTTTTTCATATACATATAACTTTAAAATGTATATATAGAATAGTCCAATCAGCCTAGGCCTCGTCTCGGCCGATTACTATGTAGGCGGTGGTCGTGCACACACGACTAGTGAATGGCCATCATTTACTCATAGCAATTAAATTGCACAAAGAAAACATTTTCTCAGCAAGACCCCATTTTGGAGCTAGATCGTCCCAATATAAAATCAAATCAAAGAAATTAACCATATAGCGAATTTGCTATAGCCTATAGGTAAAGCATGTTGAAGGAAATTTTCAGGCAGCAGCCTCAGTGTCAACAAGGGCATGGTTAGAAAACCTAGAAACTCATACTACCTAGCTGGAACGGCTGTTGGACCGCACTCTATCCGGACAATGGTCCGTGAATTCAGTTCAGTGCTAGGAAAAGAAACAAGGAAGCAAGGAATGGAGAAGTGGAATGGGATGCCAGATGTGTTGGTTGCTTGTGTAGCGAGGTTTGTTTCATGAATTCATAGATGGTTCAAGTCTTGTAAGATGTGAATGGGGTCTGTCATGGTGCCACGTGTTCTTTGCTACAAGATGAAGGCCAAATTGCAAGAACACAATCTGTGGCTAGTGGGTAAGTACCATCTAATAATTTGAACCAAAGAGTTTCTGTCTATATAAACTAGATTCATAAACTTTAATTTTTTTTGTAGATTCGAATTTCCAGGAGTTAATCCAAAGTCAAGTTTTCTAAGAGATCTAGTAGAGTATGTTACACAGCTGATGTTAACAGGGATGAGCCTAGGGGGTGGCTTGTACTGTGATCAATGCACCTGCCAAATGAAACTCTTGTTAAAAAAATGTTTGTTCGTCACTATTGCTATGTCTATAGCGGTACAGGTTGCGTCCCAAAATAACGATCATATACTATTTTTCTCTTAAATGTCTGGATCTAAAAGCGAATGAGCCCAGTTGTGTCTAACCCAGTTTGAAGCTGAGATAATGGATATGTATTACTTGTATGTGAATTTTGCTAACCATATGTGTTATACATGAGATTTTCTCAGCATAAACCTATTTCTATGCATATATGAAAACAGTTAACCAATTATCAAATGAAAGTGGAGTAAAAACCTGAGTTTTATTTCCTAAGATAAACCCGAGCCAAGGGAATAGCTTAACATCGGACCAAAAAAACTACAACAGCGCATAAAAGTTGTTGCCAGTTGCTTCAAGCAAGCTACCAATTGAAGTCTGGCTCAAAACACACATACAACTAAAAATCCCAAATGAGATCCGAAAGCATAACAAAATATTTGGAAGTTCTACCAGAATTCACTTAACGAGGTTTATGCTTACTCTATAATCTCCAAGATATGCAAAGTCAATACCCGAACCTATAACCCATGAAACAGTGAAATTGGATTCCTGATGTTGCATCAGATCACACTATCCCCGTAAGTTCCAGGATCTTGGAAGGTTCGTTCTTGACTTCTTTCATCCGCTGCAAAGATAAAGAGAAAGGGTCGCCTGCCAAGTTATTTTCCCTCTTCCATTGACTGAACTGCAATGTACACAAATACGAAGATTTAGAACACACCGTGTTAATCAATCCACAACAGCTTATATGAAACTCGGGAAGGGCTAGATGATATGGTACGGTAACCACTCTTCACATATTTATAGTCAAGAAAAATATTAGGAACGCATGTTTTGCAATAAATTGAACTTAATAAAGGGAAGTTAAAAAACTGCTTTACCTTGATATTGCTCATAGATCATTAGCACCTACTGCACATTTTATCCTTTCAACTGTGCACTTGATAAGAGTATTAACTGTTGCCACTGATCCTAGTGATATTTTAGCAGTAGGAACTGAATCAACTAAAATCTGGAACGCGACAGTGAGTAACGATCCACCAGTTGTTCCAACCTCGCCTTCATACTGCCCTTGGCCATCAGGAAGAATGGCAAAACCAGATGGTAGCAATGCAACATAAGCTGGATCACCCCCACTTAGCACAACATTCATCGACGCGATATCTACTGGTGCATATATAATATATGATCCTGTGGCATCACTTGAAGTCTCTTGAAGTATGAGCATGTTGCTCTGGCTTGAATTAGCACTCTACAGTGTAAACAAGTTGAAATCTATATAAGGAAAAGTTATATAAGGGACATCTATTATTTTATATTGTAACTTTAGAACTTACGTTGACACGTAGAAGCGAAACACAGTTCCCTGGATCACGACCGTTGGCTATGTGTGCCATTTCTTGAACATGCCCGCAATTTGAAAGAATGTCCCACTGGATATATAACACAAAAAGGACGAAAAACATCAGATTTTTGTAGAGTGTATCTTTTCTAAGGTTTTACATGAATAAATTTGTTACCTCGTTCCTAGAATTCTCATCTCGAAGAAAATCGAAAACCTGTTTTGGTGGAATTGGTAACCAAAATGAAGTAGCAGCACTTAGCACAATACCAGGAGGTCTACCTGGATCATCCAAACTCTTTCGGGTCATTACTCGAACATCATCTGTCCCACTGCCAGATAAAGTAGTCCATGTGTGGGCTGTTGAAGCTCCAACCCCACTACAGAAGCTCAAAACCATTCTCTCAGCTAACTTCAGCATACTCTTTCTTCCTTCTGGAGTCGCTATAACTATCAAACATATATGAGATGTTTAGTTTATCTAGCTAGTAGCTACTCATACTATTACAGGTCGTGCTACGAATAATAGAGTTAATAAAATGTGATCATGTATCTAGTATGGATATAATACTTGCCTCCGACATCTCCTGATGGAATATTGCTAGCCATTGCACTTGCAATCCGTTCACATTGTCTCTCTAACGTTGCTACCCATCGTTTTGCACCAAACGCTAGACCAGAATTAACTAGCACCTTGTACATATTGTTAATGTCACCATTCTCAACTTCAATATGTTCAATCCAGGTGACCTAGAGAGATGAAGTATGCACGAATTAATGAAAACCAAGTACATTCACATTTGTATCTATCAAATAAGTTAAAGATAATGAAGTTTTGGTGTGAAGCTAGAAGGTGTACCCTTGAGTACCCATTAGGCATTTCTTGAATCAAACAGCCAGATGGCCTTCTTCTATATCTTGGTATCGTTGATGAGCGCACACTATCCAATGATACATCAACCACGACCCACATCCCTTCACCGTGTTGTTTACAATACCTAACAAAGCCGTTTTCTCGTGTTGGAACGAGTGGTGAAGGGACCTGATATTCAGCTGTCATCTAGAAAAAAAATCAACAGTAGTGAATCTTTAGACAAATATAATACAAATCATTATTATGCAAGTCATTATAAGTAGATTTTTTCCCTTACCAATTGAAGAGCTCCATTGTAATTTCCAGCCACGCCAGTCGAAAGTACTTCGGTAGTCATAGCTCTTGAAACAATTCCACAAAACACACTTGACCATTGATTCTGAAACATTGATGTTTAATTATTGAGTTCACTATTCATAAGAATGCTGATTTGAAAATATTGTATATTCAGCAAACACTTACCACATCCATTAGAATTTCCACAAGAGTCATATGATTCATGATGACAACATTGGAATTCCTTGAAGCTTCCATTTTTAGTGCAGCTGGTCTTGGTCCAATGCCTCTGGGAAATGAACGAATGTATTCATCTTCATTTAAGATCTCAAGAGACGGATCATCTGGAGATGGAACCCACAACGGTTCACCAATCTGAGCCATCCTGATTAATTCCTCCATGGCTGTAACAGCAAGCTCGATAATAATAGGCTTCTCGGCCTCAGTAATTCCAGACATGGACCGGATTAGGTCACTCGCTCCATACATTTCTCCTACCATTCCTTGTTGCGGGATGAAATTAGCCACGGGCAAGTCTAAGGAATGAGAAGGTCCATGAGCCGAAACATCAGGGAAAGTGACTGCTTGCTTGCCAACATACTTGGCAGCAATTCCAGATATCCTATCAATCTGTCAAAACCCAAAAAGAAAATTAACATAAAAAAACTATAGTTATAAACACCCCACGTATTATGTGGAGAAAATATTGTTTCTTATTGTAAAATTTAACATACTTCTTCACGTAGACGAAGATTTTCAATCCTCAATTGTTGTTCGTCAAACGACATTTCCCCAATAGCAGGCGGTCCACCACAGTTTGGACAAATCGCATTGGTGAGAGCTTCCTTGTAACGTATGTTTTCTGCTCGCAGTTTATCATTTTCATTCCTCAGCTGTGTGTTATCAAATCGTTCATGCTGCGCCTAATGTAGAAAAGATACATGCAAAAGCACAATTTAGACAGTCATGCCTTGTTTATTATACGATTTCTGGTTTCTAAACATGCATGAAAGTGGAACTACAGGTTCAGTTTCAACTAATTGCATTTCAAACTTAAACAAATTAACGAACAATTAGTTGATGTACTCCTATGTAGAATTGACACACCACACAACTATACAACTAAACGGAGTAAACGTTAATTACTTGTTATACATATCCATATGCTGAGTATTATATCAAGCCAGTATGTCAATTTGAGTTTTACAGTTGAACTTGTATATTCTCATAAAACCCCAAGTTTTCTCGATATAGGATCAGTAGACTCAAACAAACCTCTTGTGTCAATTAGCTCATTATTTCAGTTAACTTATCAATTTGAGTATGATTGGTATATAGGATCACTATTAAGACTCATACATGAAAATACCTCCGTGTTAATAATATGGAAATAACATATATGAGACGCGGTTTTACACGTGGATAACATGGAAAGTATTATTTAGTAACATCCCCGCACACGTGAAGCAACATCATTTCATACCATATTAGATCGCTTGACTGTGATTAGCATCCGAATTACAATGAATGAAGTGATTCCAAATCATATATTATTTCCTCATTAGTTATGCCATGCGGGTATACAAGCTCATAAAATTTATATTACAAATATGTAGGTTTTTGGAAGTTACCTTCATCTGAGTTCGTTTGTTCTGGAACCAAAACTTCACTTGTAATGGCTCCAAGGATAGTCTCCTTCCAAGTTCCTTTCTTTGCTTATCATCAGGATGGGGGCACTCCTTGAAAAACCTATAAGAGATGAAAAATATAAACATAAAAAAAAACTTTGGTTTGAAGCTAATATCTTGTTTTTTAACGACGAAAGAATGTATCAAATGACTAGCAAGGAGCTAGAGAAACGAACACTAGAAAGTTACAACAATATAGTACAAGCTGACTTACGTTCATGAAAACAGTTTAACCAACTTTAGTAGTTTATAGAAATGGTTAAAGAAAATATTTAAAGAATATGTTATTATCGTTTCACTCTAATGAAACTATTCAATCAACTGTAAAGCTTTCGCCCCAATCGCAAATTTTCTGGCTTGTTATTGCACATATATATGTCAGCAGGATTCAAGTCTCAGTGTCTCACCTATCAGTCAAATCATCAAAGAACAAACTAATAACAAAAAGAGAAACTCAAATAACTATCTTACGCTTCCATTTCTTGGATTTGGTGTTGAGTATGGCGATGGTAGCGTTTCTTCTTGTTCGGAGGTAGATTAGGATCTTGATCATCACCCGAAGCACCTTCCATGATATCGGTCCCAGCTGATTTGCTATCATGTTCATCCTCTCCAAGCATATCAAGATGATTATCTGGTGGTTTATGGCCCATATCACCAAGATGATGTTGGTGATGAAGATTCTCAAACATGTTTGGTTGAAACATCTCTTCCTTTCAAGATACAAAATAGAAATTAATTATTATAAATAATAAATAACTTGTAACAAAAACTATATGATCTGTATTAAAGGTATTCAGGTTGTTAGAAATAAAGACTGTTGTTGCAAGTCTCATTCATTTAATTTACCAGATTTAAAAGAGCTTATATAAACTGAATTAAAGAAGAGAGAGGAACATATACTTATAAACATTAACTAATAATTTGCACTCATAAACACAAAAGACATAGATATATTTATTCTTTGAACAAAAGTCAACCTTTTTAAACGACATATCAATTTTATAAAACAAACATAAACTCAATCTCCTGTCTCTTTCTCTCTCTAAAAAAAGAGTTTTTTTGTTTAGGTATACTCTTTTGGTCATATTTATAGTATTACTGTTTTGCAGAAAAAAATAAAAACTCTATATCAAGATATAAGATGGTTAATTAAAAAGAAATTTCTACATGTTTTAGAAAAGAAAAAAAAAAAAAAAAAAACTCTAGCAAAACACTAAACAAATGGGAGATTACAACAAGTTCAACTGATCTGTCTATACAAAATAAATAGTCTATGTAAAGATCAAATGTGAGAAAAATTATCAAGATTTAATAAAACAGTTTTCAATATAAAATAGTATAAACAAAACCACCAAAATCTTTTTTATTGCTTTCTCTCTCAAAAAAAATCCATGGTATATAACAAATGATGCAGGTGCTTGTGTTGTGTGTGTGTTGTAACAAAAAAAAATGAAGAAGATGGTCTAAAAACTTACTAGTTATTTTTTTCTTAGTGAAAGATCTGGTGAATGCTAATGGAAAACCACTTTTAGGATAGCAAAAAGAGTGGTTTTCAAGCAAAATCTGAGTGATAATTGCTTGATTTATTGTGAAGACATTTTAGAGAGAGAGAGAGAGAAAGAGATGAAGGAAAAGAAGAGGTTGGAGAATTGAAGAGATGACAGCCAAATAAGGAGGAGTTAATGCAGAAGGTATTGAGAGGATATGAAATTGCATTTAATGGATGATTCAAGCTTTTATTGCTTGTAGAGAGAGTGTGTATGTAAGACACATTATTTTTAATTTTCTTTTTGTTTATATATGGAATCAACAAATTACAAATGTGTATATTTCGAAACTGAGACTTGAACTCACAACTCGAATAATATCGTGTAAACTTGGTTACCATGATTAGCAAACTGACCATGGTGAGAAAATAAAGATGTAGCAGGGGTTTAGTATGATGTTCACACTATTATTACACTGAGTAAGTTAAGCTGCATGTGAATGGTATATGATGATGAGAAAATCTCATGGTAATAAATTTCCACAGTATATTTCTAGTTGTATTTCTTACAGAGACTTTACTCTTTTAAGCTACTTATTTTCTTATCTAGCTACTATCATTATTATGTACATATATTTGTATATGTATTGTTATATGCGTTCGGTTTTTTCAACTTTATATATTAAAGTAAAAGCCAGCAAGAAGTTAGAAGATACAAACGACATTGAGACATAAAGCAACGCGCGAATAACTATCTCACGAGGAAAACACCTAGCAAACTATGAAACCGTGTATCTTAACACGACATTAATCGAGCGACACGTACGTGTGGTTAATAAGCAATAGCAATTTTACGGAAAAAATATGCATCATTATTAAGTTGCATTCCTTCGTTCCTATTACTATTTTTTTTTTTTTTTGAACGGCTGAATTATATTAGGTACTACGACCAAGGGCGAGCACAGTTGGACATGCTCGATATCATGGTTAAAAGGTCATAAATTAGCTGTCTATGGTATAATTTGAGATCTTCTTGTTTTATGTTTTTACCTTTTTTGCGCTCTTCTTTTAGAAAATCATACTTTTATTCTATGTGAAGATGGAAAAAGAATTAATGCATTTGTCAGAAGAAATAGCGTGTTTTGCATTTCATAAAGTAACTAAACATATGATTCTGGTCGGTTAGCAATAACTGGCTTCTAATCACTTATAGACAATTTTAGATTATGTTAGAGCATATAATCATTCTTAAAATTTAATCATATGAAGATGAACATAACTTCATATACAGAAAATAACCATCTCTAAGGTACACAATGGTCAAGTGGTTAGAGTACACTCGTGTTCGGATCTTGCTAGATAAACATCTTAATAGATTAGACCGTGTATATTAAAATCATAGAATACTGGATTTTATCCCGTAAGCATGACGAACATGAGTCCTCACTTTTTCCTCACTCGTTGGGTTTACACATAAAATTGATATTTTCGAATAAAGAGTTAGAATCAAATGAGATAAAAGAATTTAGTGAGAAAGATAAAAGTAAGTATAACTACATATTAAATATTCATCGATTTAATTTAGATGCATACCTAATATGAGTATTTTTTATGCACCATAACATATTTTCTAAAGTTAAATACATATACATTTATTATATACATTTCATTGAATTAAATGAATCTTATGTATTGCCCTCCTTTGCGCGCCATGTGTGTTGTTAGTACTATTTTACATCGTTTTTACCTCAAAATCACTTTCATAACTAAATGGGATGCATCTAAATGAATACACATGCATCTTATTCATGTATAGCTATAATTATTTTTCTATCATTCTCGTTTTAAGGTTTCTCCTCACTCGATCTCTATCCTACGGATGCATTTTAATAAACACAAGCACTTCACAGTATAACACGCAATATTAATGTTTTCTAACTTAGAAATCGAATCAATAGCTAATTGTATTTTTTATATTCGTCTTAACATTGTGTAATCGTAAATATGGAAGCAAACATCCATCAGATAACATATAATGAATTTGCATTGAGAAATATTACACGAGTTCATGTTGCATGAAGATGGAAAATAACCATGAGCATTATCTATAGAGTTCAAGGAATAAATTCTGATAAATTGAGGAGTTCATGATATTCAAAACCATGAGCATTAATATACAAAATTTACAAATGAATTTTAAATCAAATAGAAAGTTTGATTCATTTAATACACACAATAAGAATAATAATCAACGAATGTGGACAAGTATTTATTTGTCTTTTTTTCTATAATAGAGGAAGAAATTAACACAATAAGAATAATAATCAACGAATATGGGCAAATATTTATTTATCTTTCTTTCTATAATAGAGGAAGAAATTAACAAGTTATATACATCAAATAGTGTTATGTCAAAATCTCAAGAAAACTAAAATCAACAATAAGATGTAAATATGGTTAAAAGTTATTTTTGAAATAATTATTTTGGCAAAATACCTAGAACTGTTTTTTAACGACAAAACATCTACAACTTTTTAGTTTCTTTTATGTATGTATGTTGGTTCCAATCATGAAAATGAGATTAAAATCCTCACATGTTAACATGATAGTCATGTTGTGTTATTTTGTGAGAGGAAGAATACATGATGTGGATTCTAAGATATGATTAAAAGTGAGATCATTTGTTGTCTATCTTTTTTGTAATAGGCCAACACGATCATGTTGATTCTGCGTTTTTTTTCTCATTTCTTATTGAACAAACTTTATCATCGTACGCCCGATGGGCGAGCGAGTTTCATGTGAATTCTTGTTTATTATGCATGGTCGATTACAAATTATTAAAAAATGTTAAAATATTCTAATCATATGAATGTCATATATGTAATGTTGAATGATTTATGATTTGTGATAAAAAAATATTATTCTAAATAAGATAAACGTATCCAAAAGGTATATTATTTTGAAACATGATACTAAATCATACATATGAAACTAAATGTGAGGCCAAATTTAGCTTCATAACGATATGTGGTATGGCACAATGCACATACGGTTCCTACTTTACCTCTTGATATGATATTTGCTTCTATTATGTTCGTGCCCATGTCATTTGCAATCTTGTTTCTTTGTACAACCAAGTCCTTTGAGCAATGTTTCTCATGCACATTACAGGAGTATGATAAGTATTGTAATCATAGATATTATTGCAATCTTCATGACCGGCTTGATAGGCGAGCGAGTTTCATGTGATATTTTGTTTATTGTTTGTAATAGATTTTAAAAAGTAATTTGCATGATAAGTATTGTAATCATACATAGTAAGTAATGTTCATTATGTTAAATATTTGTGATAAACAAATAAATCTAAATATTCATTGTATTGCAAATTTATATAGTCATTTATAATCTTTATTAACATCATTATGATATTATTTAAATAGTGATATAGATACATGTTTTCTTAGGAAATTGGTTCACAATCAATTGCATATGACGAATATATACTGTTGGGAATAAATTTAGGCCAGAACACTTGAACGCTGACAAGAACAACTCAAGCGTTGACAAGAGCAAAGTGAGCGCTGACAGCATAAGCGTTGACAAGATAAAGTCAAGCGTTGACAGATTGAAGACAAGCACTGATGGAAGATGTGAGCTACACGTATATTATATTCTAGATTACTTCTAGTGAGGATAGAAACGACAATGTATTTTCTATGTTTATCTTTACCTAGAATAGTTGATTCGTAGCTTATTGTACAAGACTTCTTGTTCTATAAAAGAAGATCTTTTAGGTTAATGTTGATCATCAGTTTTCATAGTATTCGCAAGTTAAACCTTTCATTGTAATCAACACGATTATTCTAATACAAGTGAAAGTTTGTTTAACATCATTGTGTTTTAGATCAAGTGTTAATTCCGCATAACACTTTGTTACTTTATTCATAAGCAAAGGTTTCTCTAAGTGTTATACTTGATCTAATCTCGTATACACAAAGCTAATCGATCTAAGTTTGGGATCAACAAGTGGTATCAGAGCTTGTTGAGAAACTTTTGATCTTTAAGTAACGCAGAACCCTAAAACACCAAACCCTAAAAACCCTAAAATTCTCAAAACCCTAAAAACATCATGTCTGGCACAAATCAACCTCCTGCTTTGCTTCAAAACAACTTCTCAAACCCTAGTATCAAAATTCCCATGTTTGATGCCAGGAACTTTGAACTCTGGAAGTCCAATTTTGAGCAATACATAGCTATTCATGACTACACTCTTTGGGAAATTATCGAATATGGGAACACATTCGATAAAGCAGCAAAGATTACTGCTGCAATTGCCGCAAGGACAGCTGTTCCTAATTGTCCTGAAGCTGATAAAGTGGAAAAGCCTGATGATGGGAGAGCGGTAGCTGTTGAAGATATAGCCAAGAAGAGGGTGGACATGAAAATTTTGAACATCTTGAAACATGCCCTAGGTCATGAGAATCAGCATAAGTACAAACGTTTTGAGTCTGCAAAAGAGCTTTGGGAAGCTCTTGAAGTAGCACATGGTGGCAATGCTGACACAAAAGAAGAAAAGAAGAAGCAACTCTTGCATGAGTATGCTGTCTTTAAAGCTCAACCTAATGAGAATCTCAGCAGTGTGAGAAGTAGACTTCTTGACATCACAAGTCAACTTTCCTTCATGGGAAAACAGATTGATGACCCTGAATTGAATGCTACTTTTCTCAAAAGCCTTGGTGATGTATGGAAGATTGAGACAAGATCTATTCTTGTCAATAACACCCACAAGACTTCCAGGTTTGATGACATCTTCAACAAGTTAAGGCTGTTGGAGAATGAATGGCAATTGGAGAGTGATAACAAATCTTCTAGCAGCAACATGGCCTTCTTTTCACAAAGTGAAGGCCAATTTGATTCCATGAACTTCTATGGACATTCAGCAACTGGATCTCAAGGTTTCAGCGCTGGATGTCAATCTGTCAGCGCTGGATCATATCCTGTCAACGCTTTGTACTCAAGCGCTGACACACACAATCATGGCGCTGATAGAATTAAACCTGTTGGTTTTGATCTTGATACTGTGTGTGCATTCATTGCTTCTTTGCCTAGTGATTCAAGGATTACTTATGAAGATCTTGAGCAGATAAGTGATGAACAATTGGAAGAGATGGACATCAAGTGGACTATGGCTCTTGTAAGTTTAAGAGCAAACAGGTTCAATAAAAGGTTCAAGAAGAAGATGACCTTTAATGCTAAGGATGTTGCTGGCTTTGACAAGTCCAAGGTGGAGTGCTACAACTGTCATAGGATGGGGCACTTTATGAGGGAATGTAGATCTCCAAGGAGATCTGATGCTGGGAAGCCTTCTAGCCAAATGATTAAGAACCCAGATCCCAAGGCCATGGTTGCTGTTCAACAAATTGATGGTGTTGGAGAATGGGATTGGAGCTGGATGGCTAAGAATGAGGAAGAGGACAGAGCTTTGGTTGCTGAAGTTAAAGAAGAGCATGCTGAATATGCTCTCATGGCACACTCCTCCTCTTCATCAGACAATGAGGTATATGATGATGCTTTCTGTTCTAAGGGTTGTCGTTTAAATACTGAAAAATTAAAACAAGAGATAGTTAAATTATTAGATGAGGCAAGTACTGAAAGATGCAAAGTATCTAACTATCAAATTGCTCTAACCCAAACAGAAAAGACAGTATCTGAGTATAAGAAAATGGAGTTTGATTTAAAAGATCAAATAAACATCTTAAAACATGAGTTATTTCAGAGTAAAGATGTGCAAGATATAGTAAATAGGGTTAATCTTGATTTGATAGCTCAGTTAGAGGAGGCTAACAAAAATAAAGATAATGTGAGTCTTAAAATCCAGAGGTTTGATAAGGCCACACAAACCCTAGGAGAGTGTGTTAGTAAACAAAGAGACTCTAAGGATATGAGTGGGATTGGGATGAATAATTATACTGTTGTTCCACCACCAGCTGGGGATTTCTATGGTGTCCAATCAAAGGACTTATCTTGGACTGGCTTGCCAGAATGCCAAGAGGAGGAGTTCATTCCTCCACCTAGAGTGACTTCCCCAGTTGAGGAATATCAGCAAAAGCTGACTGACCTAGAAGAGTGGAAGAAAGCTAACCACACTTTGTTTGTTAAGGGAGGGTTATTGTGTGAAAGTCCAAATGAGCCCACACCAATCACAAAACCAATTGATGATCCTAAACCTATTAAGATCACACACCCTACCACTGGCAAACCTGTTGACCTTGGCCCACAAAATGTTAGAAAACCTAGTGTTAAATATGCAGAAATGTATAGAAATTCTAGGTCACCAAAAAGCCAAGTTAGTAACCATGGAACAGGCTTCTTTGCTTCTAGACCTAAGACTATGTCTAGAAAAGCTTGTTACACATGTGGGAGCTTTTCACATTTGGCCTACAAATGTGTCAATGCTTTCAATGTCAACGCTGACAGGAACCATTTCAGCGCTGACAAAAGTCAACATAGGTCAAACACTGTAAGACCCAATACCTTTGTGAACAAGAGTTCACAAGTTGTTAGACCAGCCCCATTCTTTTCTAGAGGGTCTAACACACAAGGCCTAAGACCTTTTCAAAAGTCAAATACTTGGTCAAATAGGCAATGGGTTCCTGTAGCAAACCCTAGGTTCAACGCTGATAAGAGCAATCGGGGCGCTGACAGGAGTAATTTCAGCGCTGACAGACACACTGCTAAACCTAGGTATTTGCAGCCACAGGGAAATAGGTCTAAAGCTTCTACTAGCTTAACATGGAGACCAAAACAAGACCAGAACCCTAATAATACTGGTATTTCTATGACATGCAACAGGTTTCATTATATTTCTAAGGCATTGTCAACACCAATTGGGGTTAACTGGGAATTTCATTCAAACAGGGATGAAAATGGGGTTGTTATGAGAACCAAGTCTGTTCTTGTTGAACAACCAAATGAATCCAAGTCTTCCAAGGCTTGGGTTCCCAAAGAAAACTAATATGTTTTCTTTATGTGCAGGGCATTCAGAAGAAGATCAATGACTATGGATACTGGGATAGTGGATGCTCAAGGCACATGACTGGAAAGGAAGACTATCTGACCAATTTCTCTCCTATTCAAGATGGTGATAAGGTATACTTTGGAGGTGGCTACGGCACAATCACAGGAAAAGGAACCCTTGTCACCAACAATCTAAGGTTTGATAATGTCTTCTTGGTGAAAGACCTGGATTATAATTTGTTTAGTGTATCACAAGTGTGTGATAACAAAAATAAGGTTCTTTTCACAGATACTGAGTGCTTGGTGTTAAGCAAAGATTATAAGCTCCCTGAGGAGAAATACATAGATTTTAGAACACCAAGGCATAAAGACATATATAATGTGAATCTTAATGGAATTAAGGTAAATAATAAGATGTCATGTCTGTATGCTAAAGCCTCAGTAGATGAAAGTAATCTTTGGCACAGGAGACTAGGGCACATAAATTTTAAGAATATTAATAGGCTTGTGAGGCTTGGTTTAGTTGATGGTTTGCCTGAAAAGGCTTTCCACAATGACCACTCTTGTGTTGCATGTCTTAAGGGCAAGCAGCACAAGGTCTCATTCAGGTCTAAACAGGTGCACTCTAGTTCTAAACCACTTCACTTATTGCATATGGACCTCTTTGGTCCAACTAATATAGAAAGTTTGAAGGGTAAATCATATTGTTTTGTCATTACTGATGATTACTCCAGGTTTACATGGACTTTCTTTTTAGCCAAGAAAAGTGAAACTGCCCTAAGTCTGATTAATTTCATTACCCAAATTGAAAAGAAAAATGGTAATGAGGTCAAGATTATTAGAAGTGACAATGGGGGTGAGTTTAGAAATCAGTTGTTAGATGATTTTTGTGCCAAGAAAGGGATTACTAGGCAGTTTAGTATAGCTAGAACCCCACAACAAAATGGGGTTGCTGAAAGGAAGAATAGGACCCTTATTGAAGCAGCCAGAACCATGTTGGCTGATGCCCACTTTCCTATAGCCTTTTGGGCTGAAGCTGTTAACACAGCTTGTTATGTTCAAAATAGGGCATTGGTCAACAAGATACATAATAAGACACCTTATGAATTACTTTGGGGAAGGAAGCCCAACATTGGCTTTCTCAAGCCTTTTGGGTGTCATGTAGTTGTTTTAGAAACTAGTGAGGCCCTAGGTAAATTCGATTCAAAAGGTGATGAAGGCTACTTCATGGGTTACTCAGTGCAGAGTAAAGGATATAGGGTTTACATTAAAAAGGAAAAACGTATACTTGAAAAAGTACATGTTAGGTTTTTAGAAAGTAAACCTAGTGATCCTGAGAGTGGTCCAAATTGGTTGTTTGACTTAGAACCTTTATCTAGAGCTTTAAATTATATGCCTGTTACTGATCCAGACATTGTGAAGGTAACTTCAAGTGTTTTGGAAAAGAGAATTGGTAATGTTTCAGGTATACAGGTTGCTAAGGAGGATGGACCACCAGCAGTTGAATCATCTCCCACACAAGAATATGTTACACTTCCTATATGGACAGATGAGTATTATGCTGCTGCTACTGCTGCTACTGCTGCAAGGAAAGATAATGGTGGTGTTCAAATACCACCAAATACAAACATGCATGATTCTTCAGGCGCTGACAAAGGGAAATCAAGCGTTGACACGACCAATTCAGACGCTGATGGCTCCAACGCTGACAACACAAGTTCAAGCGTTGTTAGCCCAAACGCTGACAAACAAGGATCAGACTTTGGAGACACCTTTACACAGCTTTTCTCTTCCCATTTTGAACAGGGTGGACCTTCCAATATTCATGAAGAGATTCCTGTTGATCAAGAAGAATCTGAAGAAGATATTGGCAACATGGAGCATGAAATTGAGGACACCAGACTTTTTGAAGGAGGAGTTCTCACTTCCACAGCAAAGGATCACCCCACATCTCAAATCATTGGTGATGTTATGGCTCCAGTTCAGACAAGAAGATCCCATCAAGGTCTTGGTGGATTTATTGCCAATATACACAAGAAGGTTGATACCCCTCTTGTACAAGCATGTTTGTTTGCCTGTTTTCTGTCACAGGAAGAACCCAAGAAGATTTTTGATGCTCTCAAAGAACCAAGTTGGGTGGAAGCAATGCAGGATGAGCTTCACCAATTTGCTATACAGGATGTTTGGGAGCTGGTTGATTGTCCTAGGTATGTGAGACCAATTGGGACAAGATGGGTTCTAAGGAACAAGAAAGATGAAAGAGGCATTGTGGTCAGAAACAAGGCACGTTTGGTAGCTCAGGGTTATACACAAGAGGAAGGCATAGATTATGAAGAAGTCTTTGCTCCAGTTGCAAGAATTGAAGCTATCAGAATTTTCTTAGCTTATGCTTCTTGCATGAATTTTACTGTTTATCAAATGGATGTGAAGAGTGCTTTCCTCTATGGCACAATTGTTGAGGAGGTTTATGTAATGCAGCCTCCTGGTTTTGAAGATCCTGAGAATCCAGACAAGGTTTATAGAGTAAAGAAGGCAATGTATGGCCTTCATCAAGCCCCAAGAGCATGGTATGGTACATTGTCCACCTACTTGGTGGAAAATGGTTTCAAAAGGGGCACCATAGATCAGACACTATTTACAAAGAAGAAAGGAAAACATGTGTTGCTGGTGCAGGTCTATGTTGATGACATCATTTTTGGGTCTACTGATCCAAAAATGAGTGAGGATTTTTCCAAGCTCATGACAGATAAATTCAAGATGAGTGCAATGGGTGAGATGAACTTCTTTCTAGGTTTACAAGTTCAGCAGAAAGAAGATGGTATCTTCATCTCCCAAGACAAGTATGTAGCAGAAATCTTGAAGAAATATGGTTTTTCTCCACATGAGAAGGAGGCTTCCACTCCTATGGATAGACAATACCCTTGGGGAAAAATTGGAGCTGGAAAGGATGTGGATGTTAGGCACTATAGATCAATGATTGGATCATTGATGTATCTTACAGCCTCAAGACCTGACATCATGTTTGCTGTGTGTGCATGTGCACGCCATCAAGTGACTCCCAAAGAATGTCACCTTTTTGCTGTGAAGAGAATTTTTAGGTACTTAAGATGTTATCCAGATCTTGGATTATGGTACCCAAAAGATTCTCCTTTGGACCTTATTGCATATTCAGACAGTGATTATGGTGGTGACAAGTTTGATAGGAAATCCACAACTGGTGGATGCCAATTTCTTGGGAGCAGATTAATATCTTGGCAATGCAAGAAACAAACAGTGGTGGCAAACTCTACAACTGAAGCAGAATATGTTGCTGCAGCTGCTTGTTGTGGACAAGTCTTATGGATTCAGAACCAGCTGTTGGATTATGGGTATAATTTTATGCATACCAAGATTTTTGTAGACAATAACAGTACTTTATGCATTATTAAAAATCCTGTACATCATTCTAAAACCAAACACATAGAAATTAGACATCATTTTATAAGAGATTGCTTTGAGAAAGGTTTAATACAACCAGATAGGGTAGATACTGAAGATAATGTAGCTGATTTATTAACTAAACCTTTTGATGCTGGAAGATTTCAATATTTGGTAACAAATATTGGAATGGTTAATCTCACTTAATATGTGTTTTGGAACCTTTTTGTAAAAGTATGTACAGGATAATGCATTGTTATTGGTCTTTGTGATGGTTTAGATTTTCCACATTGTTTTTCTAACACTGACAAAGGTAAATGCAACGCTGTCAAGTGTTATTTTGCCATTGTTGGAGATATTATTGTCTAACGCTGACAAGAGTTCCTTCAACGCTGATAAGTGTTGTCGGGACGCTGTCAGCAACAAGTGTTAGTTTTGTGGTTTTTCATCTAAATGTGCAGGTAATGGTAGCTTTATGCCATTGGATACAGAGTTGCTTATGGATCTTTGAAGAGCTATTTGAACATGTTTTGTTTATGGATGATGGTTGGAATATTTATATTCCTATCTTGACATAAATTTTTAATGTTCATATATATATATTTTGAGAACTCATGTATCATAGTTTGAGGGGAGGTTTAAGGAACCTTTAGGACTCTTGGGTATTCTTAGAATACTCTCATCACAATTCTAGATTGTGTCCACTGGTGAGTATGGGTTAGTTTTACTAAACCATGAGGCACTGTAGCATGCATAGTATATCAACTTTGCATGCTGCCAAGACATTTTTGACTTAGAATTGGTTATGGTCTGATGGGAGGCTTGGGAATCCTTTTGATATGGGTTTTACCTGGGAGTAACAAGGATTTTATGAGGTAACTTGGTTGTTAAGAATTTTGGTTAGCAAGGGACACTAGAGGACTGTTATGTCTATCTTGCTTATACAAGTGTGCATAACTGGACAGTGCTTGCCGCCCTATGATAATTATCAGCTTTTGGTTATCTTCTCTAGGATAAATTACTTGTTAAGGTCATTGTTCACTTTTTAAAACAATTTTATTTTTGGACGCTGACAAGATTTTTCCAAGCGTTGTTGTGACCAAAATGGACGCTGACATGGCTTTAGGCGAACGTTGACAGGATTATAGCCGTTGGGCGTTGATGGGTTATATTTGACCGTTGACAAACAATGGGACCTACCCAGTTGTAACTTTTTGACATATTTTCAAGCCGTAATTTTAGGAGTTGTTACTTTCATTTAATGCATGAGATAACTTATAAACTTTTTCAATATTTTCATGATTGATTTTTGAAAATCTTTGCCTATTTTTGGGCCAATCACGTGCATTCATCCACTCCTATAAATTTGGCTCCTATTTTAAACAGGGTATCTATAATTCTTGTCTAACACTTTTCTCTTATCAACCTTCATCTTTTATACATCAACTTAACAGCTTTCATCAATGGCACCAAGATTTAACTCAGCAGAATTGGATTTGGGGTTCAAGTCTCAACACAACATGATTGCTTATCTTGTTGCTGATAATACTTTGTTCCCTGAATACACACAGATGGTGGAGTATTTGAATGCATCCCCATTAAGGTATGCTCTTTCTCATGCACCACTCATTCCAGTCACACACATTAAACAGTTTTGGAACACTGTCAGTTCCTCAACAGTTAATGGAGTGACAACATTGAATTCTATTGTACATGGGAGACCTTGGGTGGTTACTGAGGCCTTGGTACGCCAGGCCTTGCATCTTAATGATGCTGATGGTATAACCATGCTTCCCATATCTGAAATAGAACAAGGGCTTAGGGCTTTGGGATACCCTATTCCTGATGAAGGTACTCTAAATAAGTACCATAAGCAGGAATTTCCCCCAGCCTGGAAGTACCTAATTCACATTCTCCTTCAATGTTTGAGTCCCAAATGTACTGCACACAATGAGATCAATAGATCCATTGCATCTGCTATTGTGTGTATTGCAACAGGGCAAAATTATAATTGGTCTAAAATGATTTTTGAAGGAATGTGTAAAAACAAGGGGACAAAAATGACTTTAGCTTATCCCCGTTTTCTGCAAATGGTTTTTGATGCTCAAAGATATTGTTCAAGGGATCACAATGACTTTTATAAGATTCCTGAACAAAAGAAGGCTATTTTTACCAAGATGAATTCACCACCTCATAGAGACCTACCATTAACCCCAGCCATGCTTGCTGTTATTGCAGCAGCACAACCCCAACCAGACCCCCAACCTCATATTGACCCTCAACCACAACTTGAACCTATCCCTGAACCTTTACCCTCACCTGACCAAATGCAAATAGACCAAAATCCCTTTGACGCTGACACATCTAATGTGGGCGTTGATATGCCTATTCCCAACGTTGACACCCAACCATCACAATCCCAAACACCCCTTAACCAATCTACATCTACACCATCTTCTACACCATCTTCCACACCACCAGAATATAGGTTGATTAAACGCCAAAGGACTGCTGGAGTGTTCTCCTCTGGTGGTCCTAGCCATGTAGCAGAGAGAACCACCACCACAAGTGTGGCTGGTGACCTGGATGAGGCTGAGACTATTGGTTCTGGCTTAGCAGCTGGCCAAGACAGTCCCACCATAATTAAGTCCTCATCCTTGCCCAATGAACCTAACTTGGGAGGTCAAATTCCCATTTTGGAAGAGGGCAGACTGGAACCAATGACGCTTTTAGAATTGACGGCTGTCTGCATTAGCTTGCAAAAGCAAAATGCAGACCTAGTACAAATTGTCAGTAACCAAGGCCTTGAACTCAATGAATTGAGGGAGAGGATTGTTGTTTTGGAGAGTGCTCATTCAAGGGGAGGTATGGAGGAGTCTTCCAAAGGGGAGGAAGCAAGAAATCTGAGTGATAAGAGCAGTCAAGATGGTCAATCATTGGACATTGCTGAAGCTCTTACTACATTGAAGGAACAAAAAGGTTTTGATACGTCCTTAATCTCTCCAACAAATTTAAATTTATCATTTACAGATATGCTGAGAGAGGTTACCCAAGGCGCTGAGGGAAAATATTTAAGCGTTGATAAGGCAAGTTTGGACGCTGACAGAAGTATTTTGGGCGCTGATAGAGGAAATTTGGGCGTTGACAGATCAGCATATGGAGGTGATGTATTCCAGTCATCATCTATCATCAAAGATGTTCATACTCAGGTATTATCATCTACCCTACCAACAATTGAACCAACAGATAAGGGTAAGGGTAAGTTGGTAGAAGAAAATGTTCCAAAGAATGCAGCTCAGGTTGAATTTGATAGAAGATTGGCTGAGCAAATGATGGAACAAGGTGAGAAGGAAAAGTCACCATTTGTTGTGACTTCTGAGGAAGAAAGTGATGGAGGCAGCTCAGATTCAAGTGTGATGATTGTTGAACCAGAAAGACTTGAGTATGGTGATGAGCTTGCTAGGGAAAGGCTGAGAGATTTGAAGTTGCAAATTGATTTTGATATGCCAGAGGTAGTTCAAATGTACAATTCTTGGGAAGAAAGCTGCATGGATAATCCAGACTTGACCATTTCAGATCAGATATGGGGTTTGGAAATTCTTCTTAGAGTTCAGCAGGATTGTAAGGTTATGTTGAAGTACAGGGCAAGCAACATTCTCTCTCAACTGAAAAGGGATAGAAGGAAGCTCTATTTTATGTTGCTCAAATGTCATGGAGTTGGATGGACACATCAGAAGCTGAAGGCTTTGACATTTGATGAGTTGGAACATAGGGCTTATCCTATTTGGGTGAAAGTGCAGGAAGAGAACACTTTCAGACTTCTTTCAGATGAAAGAAAGGAGCAACTTGCAGAAGAGATGGCAATCAAGAAAGCTATGATAGTCCCTAGACCAGTGAAGAAGGGATTTGTTCTTGAGTTTCCAAAAGATATGTCTCAACTGTATCCAAGTGAAGCAATCATTAGAAAGAGCCTTAAGCTCTCCCCATTAGAAGCTTCAGATATGGTGCATGTGTTACCACTAGATTCCAGGAATCCAATTATAAGTTATGAGGAAGATGAATGTGGATTCTGGAAAATTGGAAGATTTGGCAAGGAGGTACACACTTTTACCACTCTCATATCTTTATTTGCAAGTTGTGACAGAGAAGACTTGGTAGACCTTTGGAGGTTGTTAGAGACCAAGTATGAGGCTGAAGCACCAACTTCAGCCAATGGAATAAAACTTTGGACCACATTCAAAAGAATGTGTGGGACAAAAGAAGAAGATCCTGAAATATGGAAGGATCTTGAAGATGACCTCAGTGGTCTTCAATGGAGGTTATATTCAGCTGCAGGTGTATACCATTTGAGTTCTACAAAGTTTGCTGAGTATTTACTTGTAGATGCTCAGTATTTCATATCCAAGGCTGTTTTGGAGAAGATGAAGGACACCCAGTTGGAGATAGACTATACAAGTGACGTGGCAAAGAATTTGATCAGATTTATTTATTACCAATATGATAAGGTTTGTCAGACTCCTCCAAGTTCTTAATGTTTATTCAGAAACTTGATCATAAGAGTGGATATCAAGTTTAGGGGAGGATTGTTGGGAATAAATTTAGGCCAGAACACTTGAACGCTGACAAGAACAACTCAAGCGTTGACAAGAGCAAAGTGAGCGCTGACAGCATAAGCGTTGACAAGATAAAGTCAAGCGTTGACAGATTGAAGACAAGCACTGATGGAAGATGTGAGCTACACGTATATTATATTCTAGATTACTTCTAGTGAGGATAGAAACGACAATGTATTTTCTATGTTTATCTTTACCTAGAATAGTTGATTCGTAGCTTATTGTACAAGACTTCTTGTTCTATAAAAGAAGATCTTTTAGGTTAATGTTGATCATCAGTTTTCATAGTATTCGCAAGTTAAACCTTTCATTGTAATCAACACGATTATTCTAATACAAGTGAAAGTTTGTTTAACATCATTGTGTTTTAGATCAAGTGTTAATTCCGCATAACACTTTGTTACTTTATTCATAAGCAAAGGTTTCTCTACGTGTTATACTTGATCTAATCTCGTATACACAAAGCTAATCGATCTAAGTTTGGGATCAACATATACTACATAACACTTGAAGACTATTATAAGAGTAAACGTTATAAAATACAAACGAACTTTTTTCAATTTACCACTTTTATACACTTAATTTTTTATTACTTATATCACCAATATACTTTAAAATATCTTTTTAACTTGAACCATCGTTAGTTAAAATGAATCATCGTTAGTCCATTATCCAACGATCGTTTACAACGTTAATCCTTTTCTATTAGCGACAGTTTGATTTTTCTCCAAATAATTTACTTTCGAATTTTTTTCTTCTATTTTTTCGAAAGTAAAAAATTAAAAAAAAATAAAAAATTAAAAAAAATTAGTTTTCTTCACTAGGTAAAAAAAATTGAAAAAAAAATGTATAAAGTTTTCGAAAGAAATGTGTAAAAAATGCATCCTTTCATCGCGGTCCGAAAAAAAACTAAGAAAAAAAGTAATAATATACAATTTTTTTTATCTTTTTAAATTAACATTATTTTTTATAATTTTTTGAAATTTCGAAAAAAAAGTTTCTCATTTTTTTCTCAATTTTTTTCGAATCGCGATGAAAGAATGAATTTTTTACACATTTCTTTCGAGAATTTTATACTTTTTTCGATTTTTATACCTAGTAAAGAAAACTAAAAGTTTTATTTTTATTTTTTCGTTTGATTTTTTTTAGTTTTTTTTAGAATATTTTTTTCGAAAAAAATATAAGACAAAAATTTGAAAGCAGATTCCTAGGAGAAAAATCGAGCTGTCGTTAATAAAAAAGGATTAACGTTGCGAACGATCATTGGGTAATGGACTAACGATGATTCATTTTAACTAACGATGGTTCAAGTTAAAAAGATATTTGAAAATATATAGGTAATATAAGTAATAAAAAAGTAAGTGTTTCAAAATAATAAATTTCAGAAAGTTTGTTAGTATTTTATAACCTTTACCCTTATTATAATTAACAAACGTATGTTAAAAAGCATCCCAAAAACATACACACCTAAGGTGAAAAAGTCATTAGCTACACCGTAAACGGCTCGTTATTCTTATTGGAACTAATTGTATACTATATGTGAAAGAAATGACAAAGAAACGTGGGATAAAAACATTTAATCTCAATTCACCCGTAGTAAACTCATTTAGTTTGATAACCATAAAAATAACTTTAGTTAGAACATATCTCATGAACACAAGACTCGGAGGCATTCAAGCTTTTATTTTTTCAACCCTTTGAAACGACCCATTAATATCCACTTTAAACTGCCATCTGCATACACCTATTCTGAACCCCTTGGTTAGAACATCATGTTTAGATAAACCAAAAGGAAAAAAAATAAACCATAATTAGTATGTTCGGCCAATTACACCTTGATCACATCAATTGCATCTTCTCCCATCACAACCAGTGCTACATCAAATGCCAAATTGATCAAACAGACTTATGTGAAGTTATTACTCAGAGGAAATGGTTTTTTTGAATACATTATCAAAGGTGTCCCGTTACGACCAAGAAAAACATTTATGCTTGTTGTATACACCGATTTGTAAAATGATGACCTCTTATCCAACAACGGAGGTCATCATTCGCCTCACGCTTCGCAAAGAGTACAACTTTAGAGTAGGAATGGCAATGGGTGAGAAAAACTCATAACCCACGGGTACTCACACCTAAATGGGTGGGTATTTTCATCATTTTTCACCTACGAGTGGGTCGTGGGTATAAACCTAAACCCATCAATGGGTGGTGGGTGGGTGACGGGTATGATATACCCGTCATAGGTAAACCCATGATACTCATCACGCATAAACCTATGTGACCCATTTGATATACCAATGGGTGTACCCATCAATATACTTATGGGTGTTCTCATAAACCCGTTTAAAATAAAATAAAATTCGTTATACCTCTTAAATAGTTATGACTTGTGAAGCTATTATAATTATAATAGCTACCACTATCAAGAAAACACATTAAACTAAAAAATAATATTTGATTTGCTTGACTAAAAATAAAGATGATAGATCAAATCATCAGATATATATACATGGATAATCTAGGTCGTCTCTTATCAGTTCATTCATACTAATACATATATGATACTATTGTTTTACACTTTTTGCATATCTTATTCACACTACAAGGTACACGACACACCTCTAGTCTTCTAACATATTTAAATAGTTATTCATTTATTCTAGTTTCATTGTTTCTTAAAGATATTATGTTTAATTCAGTTTCTTGAAACCACTTTCATAGTTACTTTTCATATAAGGTTTTGTGACTTTGTTTTACTGCATTAACCCAGGAGTAACAAATACCGACGGGTGTAGGTATGGTTAGAAAATGATACCCACTGGGTGACGGGTAGGTAGTGGGTATAAAAAAAATTCGTGGGTGGGTGACGGGTTTGATATACCCGTACTCATTAACCATGTGTGTCATCCCTACTTTAGAGTGCAAAAATCGTAATGGAAAGAATACCTAAACTAGTGACTGTGTATTGGCATTGGACGTCTTGTTTGCGGAGCTGCACACTCGTTACTGGTACAGATTGTTGATAGAGCCTCTCTTGAAAACCATTAATGGAAGAGTTTGACGCATAACTGTCTGATGTTGTAAACATGATACATAACTCAGTGTCATTATAAAAAATAGTGTATCCTAAGTCGACAGCTAACTTAACGATTTGGAAAATTATGTTACCACCTTAGTTGACACGATGACTCTGTTCCGTAGCCATGTTGCGTAACTCTTGGTTTGTTGTGCATTGTCTTGCAAAACCTCTATCCGACGACCTTCTCATCCCACGTTTCTTAACATCACGTAAAACATCTGGTCGTCGGAGTGAGAATATCCTTTGTTAGGTAATCCGGTCACTGATCATTATCTGAGTGAGGGAAAACACCCTACATTAGTGGTGAATAGGCATGATAGGAACGATCATAATTTTAAATCAGATGATAGAACTCTAGATAAAGGAAGCTGCTTACTTATGGCGTTGAAGTAATGGTGGACAATTAACGTCAGAGTCGTCTTCTTTGGCCCCCTTTGATTTTCATTTTGTTGACGGTGTTGAAGATGTTTCCACTGGTTGAAAATGACTTCTACAACAAGAATCTGAACTTAAGAGTTTTGTCCCAAAGAGCCTATACGACAGTGATATTAAATTAATTTGCGTGTAACCAGATATATGAAATAATAGACAATATGAAGACAACCCAGTATGTGAATACCCTATCATTCCGCGTCTTTTTATATGACTTCTCTAAATCTTACAAAGATAAAAAGATTGAAATTGGATAAAAAAGAAAATTAATTTTTTTGCTAGAAATATCATCTAAAGTCAACCTTTATGTCTCAAACTAAGCAGAAACATACCACAACTAAAAGGTTGCACACATCAAGTGTATCAGCGTGTGATCGTACCATGGTGTGTGAAATATGTAACCTGCGGTCCATACATCAACAGTAAGGACACGAGAACATTTAGTTTTATCCAAAAGTAAATATATTAAACACATATCAAACGCACCTTTCTTAAAACTATAGGACTATGGAAAAAAAGTATCAGTATTAACCAAAGTTTATACATTCTGATCTGTATTGACATAGTCTTTGTTTTCCTACTGTATTTTTCCTTTTTCATCTTTTTTGTTTCATTTATACAACTCGAGCAACACTAGACCATAAATAACCTAACCCCAATACCCACTACACACGATAACCTAGATCGGGTCAGTTTGAAGGTCAATTTTAGAATCAAAACCTTGAATTAACCAGACAGTCTACATTCTATAATACCTCAAAGCTCAAACAAACATATATAGTAACTAATACCTTCGAATTTCAACTAAAAACCATATGGTGGAATGTGTTGCTGCTTAGCTCATACCTCAAGACTTATAGCTGCATACACGAAGCCATCTCCATCTCCATTCGATTTCTTATCATCAGATTCTTCCACATTACCAAGCTTCAAGCCTCTAACAGCATTTACCTGTCAAACTATACACAGATATATAAACAGTTAATATATTCAAAAATAAGTTTTACATTAGAAGGTTATACACATTTAGTTCACTTAAGACGACTTTTAACCCGTCACATATTTTTCTTATATATTAATTTGATCAGTTAGAATCGATGTATAACGTGAATGAACCCGTTCACAAAAAAGGGTCAATTAAGGTATATGTAACCCATGCATACATTTATTTTCTAGATTCTGGAGATTCTTATTCAATCGAATTTTCTCTTCATAGGTGCATACAACCTCCTAAATCTCCATATATGGATACATAGAGAATAAATGTAAGGTGGACACCTAACAGATAGTCTCCTTATATGGATACATAGAGAATAAATGTAACAAGACACGAAAGAGATAATGACCAGTAGTTCATATTACGAATATCTAATATAGATATCGAGGCCTAAAGTTTCCCCACAACATATGTTTTGTTTTAACAATTCAAAAGCTACTTACATGATTTATGTGTGAATTTGCAAATGTAAGTCATACCGAGCACCCCCTTACGGATGAGTTGGGTAGCGGGTAAAAATGAATAATCCATTTTGCCCATTTCTCACTTAAATATTCAGGGACATCCTATTTTAGTTTAGTTCGTTCCATACATTAAAAATTCCAAATTAATAAAAATAAGCATTTATTATAAACGAGTCAATTTGTGTTTTTTTAATTAAATTCGATTCCAGCTAGCAACTAAGTAGGAGACCAATAAAGTATATAACCCAAATGTTATTTCCTACTCTTAAAGCCAAACCGACTGGCCTTTAAAAGTCCTGTTATATTTGACCTATTTCAAACAGAACCGCTTTTTACATGTAGCTAAACCCACCTGAAAATTTTATGCTTCTCCTCAAAAGAGTGGTTGTTTCAAACATGAATATAATTTATTAATGTAAAGATCCATTTAACATGTGTTTCCATGTGTTATAAATTAATCCGAGTTACCATTAGAGATAAACCGATATCAAAAGGGTAATATCACAAACATAGGGCCTATTGAAAAGTACAACATACACACTTGAACATGAACTCAGTCCTATTTTTGGATTATGCTTATGAACTTGTAGCCACAGAAGCATCAACAAAAACCCGTCATAAATCGTAAGTTGTTATGGTGCACATTAAATATATTAAACTGACGCAGCTTAATAGTTTCCGAGTTATATAGGATATAATAAATCTTTATAAAAAACATAAAATAGCCATCAAACACTTATTTAAACATTTCATCAAATACTTAAGATACATCATCAAACTCACAAATATAATCATGAAACTCACATGTTGGGTCCACTAGCTGTAGATCTTGCAGCCTGTTAAGGATGGTGAACAACTTCTGTAATCACAAGTCTATTCACATAGAGAATCTTAATGAAATACAAAGTATAAGTGCGGAATACAAATACTAAGATCAAGAAGAAACAGAATAACTAAATAACTTGATCCTTACTAAGGATTTCTACTATTGATATGAAATGAATACTGGTGAAAGGTGTGTCTAACCCTTCTGCCAATGGGTTCCTATTATACTACAAGGAAACCCTAAACTACATTAAACATAAAACGTGTAACTCTTGATATGCATATCCTTTCATAAGATATCTCATGCATATTCTAACAAACTACTAAGAATAATATTGTTTGACTTTCTACTAGACCAGGAGCACATATTGCTCCTACTACTACTAAGACCAGGAGGAACTACATACCTCCTAGTTCATATATTACAAATAACCTATTACATGGGTCCTAACAATCCTCCCCTAAACTTGAATTTGACTGGTTGAGTTCAAGTTTCTTGGTAGATCTTGCAAAAGCAGCTTGAAGATTGAAACAGCAAAACCAAAGCAGCAAAATAACCATCAGAAGTGAAAGCACAAAGAATGTTGCAACTAAGAACACTGAGAAGCTTTTTGAAAGCTTGGAAAATATATGCACGTGTTGAATCTTCACAGCAACATGAGCAGATTTGATAAGCCTTTACCAAGTAGCTGCTCGCTCTTGGGCTAGCTAGTCTTTGTGGTGGAATAAGCATCACCTGGGAGACCAAAACCCATCCCAACTCTTAGAATTTAAATCAATGGTGTGTGGGAGTACCCTAATGATTTTGGGTAAATCATCACAGCCATCAACGGATTTGATTTAAGTCTTTACCAGAAGCCGTACCCTTCCGGACTTGAGCAAGGTATTACAACTATCAACGGATTTGAGAAAAATCTTTACCAAGAGCTGTACCCCCTAGACTACCCACTTTTCAGTCTAGGACCAAGGCAAGTGAAAACCCTCTAATTTTGGGTAAAATGGCAACCATCAACGGATTTGAGAATCACACCAGAGCCATACCCTCATGGTGAACCAACTGTTTCTTGTCTGCAAGACATGGTGAGTTGAACACCATTTGTTGTGTGGAAGAATCCCAACACCAGTAGTACATCACATAACAGCCCAAGTGTGAAATGTCCAAGATAGAAAGAGTTTCTCAATGGAAAAGTATAAGCAGAGATTATATTATTAACAAGATTTGAAGTTTCCATCACATGTTAGAAGTATAATCAGATATTATATAAAAGTATATATTTTAAAAAAAAATAAATGAAAGTGTTAGTCACTAATCACTATACATATTGGTGAAAATAATGTATAGGAAATAAAAAGTACAGAAGAAACAAACCAATCACTGACCAGAAGCAGCATCCTTGTCCGCAAGAAGCCAAGCTTGAATATTTTCAGCCAAAGTGGTGGCTATAGCAGACTCGTTACCAGAAGGAGCGTTGGACACCACCGAATGACACTCCAACATAGCTTCCATGCTAGCAATGGTAAGAGGATACTCCAAATCCACAAGCATAAACACATAAGCACCAGATTCCAACTCTAACATATTCACACCACAACCCGCATACAACTTCCACCTAGAAATGACCCAGCGGGGCTGCTCCTTCCATATCCCAACACTAGGAGTATCAGGGGAAAATCCAACATCATCTTAAAATCACCCCCAAAGGACAAACCCAGGCCAGTTAGGAACATCACTAGGAGACCTTGGGATAGCAGCATCAACCAATCTATACAAAAGCATAAGATCACGACATTCTACCCAATATAAGATGCTTTGCATCCGAGAGAAATATTTGTGGTAGTCATCCCTAGTCTTGATTAGATGTGTATATGTACTAGGAACAATGGGGGATGGCTGAATTTTCCATTACACAATCCAGCCACGGCCAAGGGGCATTTCATCTTCTCTATCAGAAGCGGTATCAATTAAGTGGGAAGGATCTATTTTCTCCCATGGAACAGCCTCACCCTGGCGAGCCTTGTTCATGCGAATAGACCGGCGAGGGGTGGGGACAGTAGTAGAGGGTTCCTCCTTAACCTTGACAGTAGTAGCAGCAGCAGTAGAATGATGAGCATCATCCAGATTAGTTAGGTCAACAAGCTTTGGATCAGTAACAGCTTCATCTTCAAGTGGTGTAGGGGTTGGTTCAGAACTGGGTGTAGGAGTAGGATCATCAGCAGGAGTAGGATTAACAGCATGTGTGGTGGTATCTTCAACATGAGAAGGGGTGGGGTTAACCTTTGAAGAAGGACTTGAGAGAACAGTAGAAGTACCCTCAGTAGTAGTTAGGAGACCAGATGTACCTTCTTCTTGAACACCAGAGGATGAAGTGGGAGCAGCATTAGGAGTGAGGGTTTGAACAACAGGAGGAGGTTGGTGAAAGATGGAATTAGCAGGCTTGGGCGCATCCTTCTACTTGATCATCTTGTTATACAAATCCTTAAGCTCATCATCAGACAACTTCTTGACCCTCTTCCAAGTCCAGTCGTAGGTGAAGTAGGATCCAGATTGATTTTTCACATATTTCTACATTAGCTTATTTTGTTCAGCATAAGTGAGAGGTCTGTTGCGGTGAAGCTGTCTAAGTTGAGCAGCCAAGTTTTCCCTTTGTCTTTGAACCAGAGACATTGATCGCTTCACCCCATTTCCTTGGTTTACATCCGAACCCAAAATATCAGTGAACTGAGAAAACATCCGAGGTAAGGATGGTAACCATATACATCCAGTCCTTGTTATCCTAAAACATTGCGTTGTGTTTAACCTGATCATACCGTTGTTTCTTCAAAGCTTCATCCTTAGCGGCAGCCGTTGAAAACAACCCAGTATGTGAATAACCCATCATTCCGCGTCTTTTTATATGACTTCTCTAAATCTTACAAAGATAAAAAGATTGAAATTGGATAATAAAGAAAATTAAAATTTTTGTTAGAAATATCATCTAAAGTCAACCTTTATGTCTCAAACTAAGCAGAAACATACCACGACTAAAAGGTTGCACACATCAAGTGTATCAGCGTGTGATCGTACCATGGTGCGTGAAATATGTAACATGCGGTCCATACATCAACAATAAGGACACGAGAACATTTAGTTTTATCCAAAAGTAAATATATTAAACACATATCAACGCACCTTTCTTAAAACTGTAGGACTATGGAAAAAAAGTATCAGTATTAACCAAAGTTTATACTTTCTGATCTGTATTGACATAGTCTTTGTTTTCCTACTGTATTTTTCCTTTTTCATCTTTTTTGTTTCATTTATACAACTCGAGCAACACTAGACCATAAATAACCTAACCCCAATACCCACTACACACGATAACCTAGATCGAGTCAGTTTGCAGGTCAATTTTAGAATCAAAACCTTGAATTAACCAGACAGTCTACATTCTATAATACCTCAAAGCTTAAACAAACATATATAGTAACTAATACCTTCAAATTTCACCTAAAACCATATGGTGGAATGTGTTGCTGCTTAGCTCATACCTCAAGACTTACAACTGCATACACGAAGCCATCTCCATCTCCATTCGATTTCTTATCATCAGATTCTTCCACATTACAAAGCTTCAAGCCTCTAACAGCATTACCTGTCAAACTATACATAGATATATAGATAGTTAACGTATTAAAAAATAAGTTTTACATTAGAAGGTTATACACATTTAGTTCACTTAAGAATACTTTCAACCCGTCACATATTTTTCTTATATGTTAATTTGATCAGTTAGAATCGATGTATAACGTGAATCAACCCGTTCACAAAAAACGTGTCAATTAAGGTATATGTAACCCATGCATACATTTCTTTTCTAGATTCTAGAGATTCTTATTCAATCGAATTTTTTCTTCATAGGTGCATACAACCTCCTAAATCTCCATATATGGATACATAGAGAATAAATGTAAGGTGACACCTAAAAGATAGTCTCCTTATATGGATACATAGAGAATAAATGTAACATGACACGAAAAAGATAATGACCAATAGTTCATATTACGAATATCTAATATAGATATCGAGGCCTAAAGTTTCCCCACAACATATGTTTTGTTTTAACAATTCAAAAGCTACTTACATGATTTATGTGTGAATTTGCAAATGTAAGTCATACCGAGCACCCCCTTATGGATGAGTTGGGTAGCGGGTAAAAATGAATAATCCATTTGGCCCATTTCTCACTTAAATATTCAGGGACATCCTATTTCAGTTTAGTTCGTTCCATACATTAAAAATTCCAAATTAATAAAAATAAACATTTATTATAAACGGGTCAATTTGTGTTTTTTTAATTAAATTCGATTCCATCTAGCAACTAAGTAGGAGACCCAGAAAGTATATAACCCAAATGTTATTTCCTACTCTTAAAGCCAAACCGCCTGGCCATTAAAAGTCCTGTTATATTTGACCTATTTCTAACAGAACCGCTTTTTACATGTAGCTAAACCCACCTATTCTCAGCACCTATGTCTTAAAGTGTTCAACAAATGATAAAGATTTACAATTACAATAACTGAGTTTTCATTGAATGAATTTCCATAACTCTTACCTTGTAATATATTTGTTTGAAAGGTTATGCCCTGATCCAAGTCTCCTCCTAACTCATCCTTCATTTGCATTCTCCTGATTTATTTTTATGGTGCCTTCTACCTCCCTTCCCTTTCCGTTGTTGTTGTATAACATGTACAAAATCTGATGTACCCTTGAAATGGTATGTTTGAGTTAAAAAAAGCATAAATAAGCTCAACTTATTAGCAGTCTCTCCTAGATAGGCTATAGTTTCATAAAGAAAGCAACAAAAGGATAGAATATATCATCATGAGATACACAATTGGACTCATATTTTCAGTGACAGAAATGCTTGTGCGACTGATAATATGCCATCTTCACATATCTCTATCAGCATGAATGTTCATTGTACGGGTTGTTGGCAAAGTGTGTTTAAAAGACCTTTTTTTACTGTTGTTATTGAAAGAGGATGGCTCACAGGTGACCGCTAATATTGGAAATTGAAAAAACTAAACACAAAACTCGTTAAAAGACCAATTTAATGTATAATAATTGTTAATAACGCAGTTTAGGAGAAGCTATTCTCACCTCTATCAGCAGGATATACATGTTCCAAGGTATACTACTCATGTCTTCAGCTGTTCGATTGTTGGTTGCAGCAGCTTTATGTGGTTGTTTAAGCCGATTTTACAAGAATATATTTTATAACTTAAATATCCATCTGAGTTTATGCTTCTCCTCAAAAGTGTGGTTGTTTCAAACGTGAATAGAATTTATTAATGTAAAGATCCATTTAACATGTGTTTCCATGTGATATAAATTAATCCGGGTTACCATTAGAGATAAACCGACACCACAAGGGTAATATCACAAACATAGGGCCTATTGAAAATTACAGCATACACACTTGAACATGAACTCACTCATATTTTTGGATTATGCTTATGAACTTGTAGCCACAGAAGCATCAACAAAAACCCGCCATAAATCGTAAGTTTTTATGGTGCACATTAAATATATTAAACTGATGTGAGCATTCGCAACTTAATAGTTTTCGAGTTATATAGGATATAAAGAAGCTTTATAAAAAACATAAAAAATAGCCATCAAACACTTATTTAAGCATTTCATCAAATACTTACGATACATCATCAAACTCACAAATCTAATCATGAAACTCACATGTTGGGTCCACTAGTTGTAGATCTTGCAGCCTGTTAAGGATGGTGAACAACTTCTGTAATCACAAGTCCATTCACAGAGAGACTCTTAATGAAATACAAAGTATAAGTGCGGAATACAAATACTAAGATCAAGAAGAAATAGAATAACTAAATAACTTGATCCTTACTAAGGATTTCTACTATTGATATGAAATGAATACTGGTGAAAGGTATGTCTAACCCTTCTGCCAATGGGTTCCTTTTATACTACAAGGAAACCCTAAACTACATTAAATATAAAACATGTAACTCCTGATATGCATATTATTTCATAAGATATCTCATGCATATCCTAACAAACTACTAAGAATAATATTGTTTGACTTTCTACTAGACCAGGAGCACATATTGCTCCTACTACTACTAGGACCAGGAGGAACTACATACCTCCTAGTTCATATATTAGAAATAACATATTACACATGTCCTAACAATCCTCCCCAAAACTTGAATTTGACTGGTTGAGTTCAAGTTTCTTGGTAGATCTTGCAAAAGAAGCTTGAGGATTGACACAGGAAAACCAAAGCAACAAAATAACCATCAGAAGTGAAAGCACAAAGAATGTTGCAACTAAGAACACTGAGAAGCTTCTTGAAATATTTGAAAATATCTGTACGTGTTGAATCTTCACAACAACATGAGCAGATTTGATAAGCCTTTACCAAGTAGCTGCTCGCTCTTGGGCTAGCTAGTCTTTGTGGTGGAAAAAGCATCACCCTGGGAGACCAAAACCCAGCCCAACTCTTAGAATGTAAATCAATGGTGAGTGGGAGTACCCTAATGATTTTTGGAAAATCACCACAGCCATCAATGGATTTGATTTAAGTATTTACCCGAAGTCGTACCCTTCCGGACTAGCCAACTCTTAGCAATAAAGCATCGGTGAGCTGAAAACCCTATAGCTTTGAGCAAGCTATTACAGCTATCAACGGATTTGAGAAAAATCTTTACCAAGAGCCGTACCCCCATGGACTACCCACTTTTTAGTCTAGGACCAAGGCAAGTGAAAACCCTCCAATTTCGGGTAAAATGGCAACCATCAACGAATTTGAGAATCACACCAAAGTGGTACCCTCATGGCAAACCAACTCTTTCTTGTCTGCAAGACATGGTGAGTTGAACACCATTTGTTGTGTGGAAGAATTCCAACACCAGTAGTACATCACATAACAGTCCAAGTGTGAAATGTCCAAGATAGAAAGAGTTTCTCAATGGAAAAGTATAAGCAGAGATTATATTATTAACAAGATTTGAAGTTTCCATCACATGTTAGAAGTATAAGTAGATATTGTATAAAAGTACATATTTTAAAAAAAACAATGAAAGTGTTAGTCACTAATCACTATACATACTGGTGAAAATAATGTATAAGAAATCAAAAGTATAGAAGAAACAAACCAATCACTGACCTGAAGCAGCAACCTTGTACGCAAGAAGCCAAGCTTGTATATTTTCAACCAAAGTGGTGGTTATAGCAGACACGTTACCAGAAGGAGCATTGGACACCATCGAATGACACTTCAACATAGCTTCCATGCTAGCAATGGTAAAAGGATACTCCAAATCCACAAGCATAAGCACATAAGCACCGGATTCTAACTCTAACACATGCACACCACAACCTGCATACAACTTCCACCTAGAAATGACCCAGTGGGGCTGCTCCTTCCATATCCCAACACTAGGAGTATTAGGGGGATAATCTAACATCATCTTCAAATTACCCCAAAGGACCAACCCAGGCCAGTTAGGAACATCACTAGGAGACCTTGGGATAGCAGCATCAACCAATCTATACAAAAGCATAAGATCACGACATTCTACCCAATATAAGATGCTTTGCATCCTAGAGAAATATTTGTGGTAGCCATCACTACTATTTATCAGATGTGTATATGTACGAGGAACAATGGGGGATGGCTGAATTTCCCAATGCACAATCCAGCCACGGCCAAGGGGCATGTCATCATCGCTATCATAAGCGGTATCAATTAAGTGGACAGGATCCCTCTTCTCTAATGGAACAACCTTACCCTGGCGAGCCTTGTTCTTGCTAATAGACCGACGAGGGGTGGGGACAGTAGTAGAGGGTTCTTCCTTAACCTTGACAGTACTAGCGGCAGCAGTAGAAGGATAAGCATCATCCTGATTAGTCAGGTCAACAAGCTTTGGATCAGTAACAGCTTTATCTTCAAGTGGTGTAAGGGTTGGTTTAGAAACCAGTGGAGGAGTAGGATCATCAGCAGGAGTAGGATTAACAGCAGGTGTGGTAGTATATTCAACATGAGAAGGGGTGGGGTCAACCTTTGAAGAAGGACTCGAGGGAACAGCAGAAGTACCCTCAGCAGTAGTTGGGAGACCAGATGTACCTTCTTCTTGAACACCAGAGGATGAAGTGGGAGAAGCATTAGGAGTAGGGGTTTGAACAACAGGAGGAGGTAGGTGAAAGATGGCATTAGCAGGCTTGGGCGCATCCTTCTACTTGATCATCTTGTTATAAAAATCCTTAAGCTCATCATCAGATAACTTCTTGACCCTCTTCCAAGTCCAGCCGCAGGTGAAGTAGGATCCAGATTGATTTTTCACATATTTCTACATTAGCTTCTTTTGTTCAGCATAAGAGAGAGGTCTGTTGCGGCGAAGCTATCTAAGTTGAGAAGCCAAGTTTTCCCTTTGTCTTTGAACCAGAGACATAACTCGCTTCACCCCATTTCCTTGGTTCACATCCGAACCCAAGATATCAGAGAACTAAGAAACATCCGAGGTAAGGATGGTAACCACATCCATCCAGTCCTTGTTATCCTAAAACATTACGTTGTGTTTAGCCTGTTCATATCGTTATTTCTTCAAAGCTTCATCCTCAGCCGCAGCCGTTGAGGTAACCGCAGCCTCTTGGTCAAGTTCCTCTTGGAGTTTCTGAGCAGCCTCCTCTCCCATCATTTCTTCCTCTAATTGTCTGTGGGTGCGCTTCCTAGGAGGGGAGGGTGCATCAGTCATTGGGGCTTTACCCTTGTTGTCATGAGAGGGGCCAGGAGTTGAGGTTGAATGACCAGAAGTATCAGTCCTTGGCACGGGGCCAGCAGTAGTAGGAGGAATGCTTGAAGCACTAGGAAAAGCAGGTAAGTCTTCACTAGGCTTTGCTACAAAAGATGCCTTGGCCAAAACATTCAAACCATCTTCTTCCTCTTCTTCTTCATCAGTATCAGATAAAACAACCTTCTTCTTATGACGCTTCAGCAACTTTTCCAATGACTTTACCCTGTTTGCCAAAGGGAGAACAAAATCCCTAGTGAGCTTGCGGTGCTTGTTGAGCTCATCCTCCAAAGATAGTATCTTCTCATAGTACCTGTGCACTAAATCAAGCAATGAAGTGAGAGTAACAGGTTCCTCAGCTTCCCCACCAAGAGGACTTGGTTTGGGGGATGCTTCATTTGGACCAGAAGTAAATGATTGGTCAGTCATATGATCATGGGAGCTAGAAGGCTCCCCAGCTGAAGGGTGAACTGGACTAGGAGGGGGAGAATCAAGAAATGGGGACTCATGTGGGCGAGAAGAAGAAGTAGCCTTTAAGGTAAATGGAATTTCTACCAACACCTCTCTAGCCGATTCCTCAACCTCTACATGAGGTACCCCAGCAAGAACCTCATACTCCATGGAATCATCAACCAACTGAGGTTCCTCCTCGGCTTGTTCAGCCGGAGGAACAACATTGGGACCCCCTTGGGCAAGGCCCAGCATAGCAGCAGTGAGGGGCCTTTGAGGACCAAGATATCCAATCGTCATATTCGCATACACTTTAGGAGTGAGCTCAGAAGGCACATATTCTTTCCTATTTCTAGGCAAACACATAAGTATCTGTTGTAAGAACCTAGGATACATGAGAAACTTCTTTTTCGAGCCAGTAGCACTAAGATTGCTAACCAAACCATCTAGGAGATAACGAGAGAAGTTAAACCTACGACCTTGGGCAATACACACCAAACCAGTAGCAAGGTAGATGGGAAATGCATCCCAACTCCCAGCTTTGGGACTCAAGCAATGAATCAAGAAGTGGATAAAAAGCTTACATTGAGCGGAAAAACGATTTTTCTGAAAATTAAACTTCCCTTCATGATTGTACCCAATGGCAGTTATGCCATCTAAAACCTCCGCATTTGGGAGAGAAATAATGCCACCTTCAACTTGGAGATGAAGGGCAGACCGGATGGAGGCTTCAGTCACCATATGGGAGCGACCATCAATAGTAGAATGGAGCTCCAATGGGCGACCCAAAACCTCGTGGGTGTCAGCAGTAGCCCAGAACTAACGAATGACAGAGTCATACACAGTGGGGCAAACAATTAAGGCATACATGAGATTAGAAGCCTCGATGAACTACAAGATATCAAGGAACTCCTCCCTTCCCTTCTGGGGCCTTCTTCAAGGTAGGTGACCTTGTTGTGATCGGTTTTGTACTGAAGAGTAGCCATTGATGTTGATTGATGATTGGAAGGTGATTGCTAGAAGATGGTTAAGGGTAGGAGCGTGTGTGTGTGTGTGTTTAAGTTGTGATAATTGAGTCAAATGATCTCATTGACCATAAATAATGGTGAGGGAAAATTATTCATTGACCCCTAATTAGGTGAGTTGCCCTTTCCAAGTTAAGGCATTAATGGGGAGTAACCACTTACCCTTTAATCCATTATTAGTGAATCCCAGTTACCAAAGATAAAAAAATATGGGTACTAGAAGTAACTTGCGTTGACTGAAAGTCAAAACGGCCATAGGTCAACGCTAGGAGCACGAGTGGTCAATAAAAGTCAACATAATGAACAATGACCCAAAGTGATACTAGAAGCCAAACACAAGTGGATAACAGGAGATTTAACCCACTAGGAGCAGAAGAGTGCCACAAGGAGTAACCAAATTCTTCCACCAGAAGTTGCACACACAGCAAAGACCCATGTAAAATGTCGTAAGAAGCTACCAGAAGTAAGAATGTGCAAGTATACATGTACAAGAAGCCTCCACTTAGGCTTTGCCTCCCCTCAATCCTAGACATTAAGGATTAACCATACCAATGTGAACCACCAAGTGGTTAAACCTTGGACCATCAAATGCTTTAGTCAACAAATCAGCAACATTATCATCCGTATGTACCTTGAGAACCTGTATCAGCTTCTTTTCATTGGCATCTCGTATAAAATGGTGCCGAATCTCTATATGATTGGTTCGTTGATGAAACACAGGATTCTTCACAATGCAGATAGTGCTTGATTTTCGATGAAGATTTTGGTGTTCATAAAGTTGAACCCATAGTCCAACATTTGGTTTTGTATCCACAAGATTTGTACACAGCAACTAGCAACAGCTACATATTCAGCTTCTGTTGAGGAAGTAGCTACTATTGTCTGTTTCTTACATTGCCATGAGATAAGTCTTCGTCCCAAAATTTGACAACCACCAGTAGTTGACTTCCTATCATTATTAGCACCTGCATAATCACTATCACTATTGGCTTCAAGAACAAAAGGTGATTCCCTTGGACACCACAAGCCTAGATTGGGTAGTGCCTTGATATAGTTGAAGATTTTCTTGACAACATTTAAATTAGACACGGTGGGTGCCACCTGATGTCTAGAACAGGCACTAACAGCAAACATAATGTCTGGGCGTGAAACAGTCAAATACATGAGTGAGCCAATCATGTACCTGTACATATGAACATTTACCGGAGGATCTGGCTCATTCTTTAGTTTGACTTTAGTTACCTCATAAGGTGTTGCTGCTGGTCTAAGAGGTTCCACGTCAAACTTTTGAATTATTTCATGAACATATTTATCTTGACTAATGAAGATACCATCCGACTACTGCTTGACTTGGAGAGCAAGAAAAAATGTTAGTTCTCCCATGGCACTCATCTGAAATTCGCCTTTCATTAGCTGTTCAAACTCATCACACCATTCCGTCTTAGTAGAACCGAAGATAATATCATCCACATATACCTGAACCAGGATGATGTGTTTGGCGTTCCTCTTAAGGAACAATTTATTGTCAATAGTGCCTCTCTTGTAACCATGCTTCAACAAGAAAGTAGATAGACGCTCATACCAAGCTCTAGGAGCTTGATGAAGTCCATAAAGAGCTTTGACCACCTTGTAGACTTTCTTAAGATGATGGGGATCCACAAATCCCTTAGGTTGAGTGACATATACTTCCTCGTCAATCTTGCCATATAGAAATGCACTCTTTACATCTATCTGAATTACCGTAAAGCCAATATAAGAAGCAAAAGCCAAAAACAGACGAATGGCCTCAATTCGTGCAACAGGAGCAAAGACTTCAGTATAGTCAATGCCTTCAAGTTGAGTGTGACCTTGTGCTACTAGTCTAGCCTTATTTCTCACCACAATACCCCTTGTATCATTCTTGTTTTTGAGAATCCATTTGGTAGCAATTGTTGTCCTCCCATCAGGTAAAACAACTAGGATCCAAACATTCTGAAACAAGAATTGCTGCATCTCTTCCTGCATAGCCTCCACCCAACTTTGATCCTCAAGAGCATGTGAGATAGACCTAGGTTCCACCTGGGATGGAAAACAAGCAAACAAATAGTAAAGAAAATCTGTGTAATTATTTCTCTTTTGGTCTTCAATGTAGCTCACAAGAGCATGATGACCAGAAGTTGCTTTCTTATGTATGCCACGAGTCTTGACAGTAAAACCAGGATCTCCTATGATTTGAGTAGTAGGATGCACTTTTTGGATCTACTGAATAGGAGTAGGAGCTACTTCCACTTTTGGTGACAAGTTATTAAGATCCCCAACTATGCCATCATCATATGAAGCAGAGTCGAAAATGCCATCTATTGGTTGCTTATGAATATCATCCAGCTTAGTTTAAGACTTATTTTGATAGTTTCCTAGGTCAGTAGGACCAGAGAACCAAGTTGTAGAAGTTGGATCACTAATAGGGCTTCCAATAGGTGTTGAACTTGCACTAGGAGTAACAGTAGGATCACTAGGAGTAACTGTTACAACAGGAGTATCCAAAGGGAACTCAAAGCCTCCTTGGGTAGCGGTAGTAGTAGCATCTTGTTGTTGCTTAAGCAGTGTATCAAGATCTCCTTGTGAGTCCATAATGTTTGATGAAGTAGAACCAACAGGAGTAGCAATGTTGTCGGGAGCGACTGTGGTAGAATAGGATGGTATGACAAAAATGTCATCATCCTCATCTGAGTCCGAAAAGCTAGAAGTAGCACCTGCACTAGAAGACGCAAATACTTGTGGACCTGCATTTTGGTTAGTTTTGAAACGAAAATATCCCAATGAGTCACTGAGAAGTTAAGATCAAAATACCATTCAGGACCTTTGCCTTGGATGTTTGTCATCTCCTTAAAGTTCCTTGGATTGATAGTTTCAATGACACGCTTGGCAGTAAGATTGTAGACCCCATAGGCTCTCGAGTGAGATGAATATCCCACAATGTAGCCTTCATCCGTCTTGCCATCAAATTTCCCCAAATAGTCACTAGTATTTAGAATGGTAACAGGACAACCAAATGGCTTCAAATGAGTAATGCTTGGTACTTTGGCTATGAGTAGCTCATAGGGAGTTTTCTTATGTGTATTGGTAATTGAAACCCTATTCAACATATAACACGCATTGTTGACAGCTTCTGTCCAAAACATAGTCGGAAGCTTGGAATCAGCAAGCATGGTTCTTGCAGCTTCTACAAGGGTCCTGTTTTTCTTTCTGTAACACCATTATGTTGAGGAGTCCTGGCAGCACTATAATCTCTTTTGATACCTTTGGAATTACAAAGTGCTATGAGTTCTGCATTCTTGAACTCAGTTCCATTGTCATAACGAATACCTTTTACCTTTTTGGATAATTGATTCTCAATTAGTGTAATGAAGTCTTTGAGAATAAGGTAGGTCTCACTTTTAGCAGCCAGAAAGAAAACCCACAAAAACCTTCTATAGCCATCAGTTACCACAAGACAATAGTGTTTATGGTCAATGCTCCTAATAGAGGTAGGACCAAACAAATCCATATGTAGTAGTTGCAATGGTTCAGTTATTAAGCTGAGAGCAGTAATGGCTTTGAAGGATGCTTTGTGCTGTTTGCCTTTGCTGCAAGCAACACAATTGATGTCATTCCTGAAAGTTTTGGGAGGTAAACCAGAGACCAAGTTCATATTAGCCAGCATGTGAATGGTCTTGAAGTTTACATGCCCCATCCTCCTATGCCATTTGGTGGATTCATCTTCTGATGCTTTGGCAACCAAACAGGCTAGTTGACCAGTAGGATTAACTTCATTCAACTTGATACAATAGAGGTTATGTCTTCTTGGGATTTTGAGTAAAACATGGGAGTCATCTGGTAACTTAAAGTATTTGGACAGTACCAGTGCTTCAGTATCCGTAAAGAGGACAAACTACTTCTTATCACAAATCTAAGAGACAGAAATCAAGTTGAAGTGTTGAAGTGCTTCCACATAGTAAACCTTCTCAAAATTAAGGTTAGGGGTCTGAATGGTTCCTTTGCCAGATATCCTTCCTTCACCACCTCTAAAGTACACCTTCCCGCCTTGAAATGGGACAAAGTTAGTCAAAAGTCCTTTATTCCCTGTCATGCTCCTAGAGCATCCACTATCTAAAATTCCAAGATATGGATCTTGGTATGGAGGAATCTACAACAATAGAAAAGACACATGTAACAGTTAGTGTCTTAAGGGGACCCAAACCATTTCTGGCTTGAGTATGCCTTATGGATCATTAGTAGATATCCATGGAGATTGATGAGATTCACTATTGTTCTTGCGTTGCATGTGCATCATATGGGTGTTATTTTGTGACCAAGAACAACCTTCTGAGGGCTTAACAGCAGAGTCCAAATATCCTAATCCAAAATTCATTTGGTCTAAAGTAGTAGCATAATTTCGATTAAAATTTTGAAAATAATTGCTGGTTGGTCTATTAGGGGTACTGGCATTGCTTCTCTAAGTAGTAGAAGCTGAAGGAGAGGTCCTTCTAGTAGAAGGAAAAGATTGGGCACATGGATTTAATCTTCTAGAAGCAATCCTCACACCAATAGGAGCAGCTCCTGGTGGACCAGGACTAGCATAAGATTGATGGACAGGTGGATGTTGGTCATAAAAATCACAATCTTTAATCAAATGAAATTTACTACCACAAACAAAGCATGTTTTAAAAGACCTTTTATTCAAATGACATTGTTTTAAACTGCTAGTCTTATTACAAACCACTCTAAGAGAATCAACATTCCTAGATTTCAACAAACTACAATTAAAAACAATGGAAGTAGAAGCAGTAGCAACTCTCTCATCACTCATCCTAGCACTAGTAGCAGTGTCATTTGTATTGGGACTCAAAGGTATTGACTCTTCACTTGAACCACATGATGCATAGTCACTTGCCTTGTCACTGAAAGTACAATAGACAAACTCATTAGTATTAGTAGAGCTTTTGGTAGACTCATGCATCTGTGATCCATCCAAGTCTTTATGCATGGATAATGTTCCTATAAAAGAGGTGGAGGAACAGCATGCATTGCTGTAGCTGGTTTAAACCTATTGTAAGTATGTTTTCCCTCCTCATATTTGTCAGGATCAAAGACACTTGAAAAGGATAAATCAAAAACATCATCTGGACCCATATCTTTGTCAAATCCTAACCCTCTCTTAGTTCTACCAGACATGCTGCTATCTATTAGCTTGGAATGATTCTTGGGGTGCTTTTTGCCATTTCTCAAATCTTAATACTATAGCATCCAATGTTTCTTGCATTTCTTGTTTTTCCTGAATACTCTCAGTGTTAAGTTTTCAGTATAGTTAAGCATGTTAGTGGTATTCTCTAAATCAATACTTAACACTCTAATTTTATCCTCATATTCAAGTTGAGTATTTTGAAGCCACTTCTTTTGTTGTTCTAAAGTTTTGAGAGAACTCTTATAAGCTTGAACTTTTAAAAATATTTGTCATTTAAGCATTTAGTTCATTGCATTGAGTTAAGAGGTCTGAGTATTTATCATCACAACCAAGAGGGAAATTTTATACTTGAGGAGAGATTCCTATAAGAGCAAACTCCTCTTCTTCTTATGCATCAGATATGTGACCAGCAATCATAGCAAACACATCAGTAGAGGGCTCAACTGATTCTAATGTTGGAGTCTCATGCTCATTCCAGTTGACCATGCTATCAACTGATGTCAAAGCTTTCTTTTCATCCTTGAGCTCTTGAACCTTAAAAGCTGAATACCTGTTCTTCTCCTGGTCATTATTGTTAGGGAATTCCCTAGCAAAATATCCTTACTGCTGATAGTTATAGCATTTGACTTTGCTCCTATCAAACCTGGCTGGCTCTCTTGGATTGTAACTGAATTTTCTACCAGCCTTATTCTCAAACTTATGAACTCGGAGAGTAAGCATAGCCATCTGCGACTTAAGGTCCATTTCATCCAAGTCAAGTTTATCAACCTGTTTGAAATCATCAAAAGCTAGCTGCTGTTGTGGATCAACATCAACAACAAAGGAGTGAAGAACAGTTTCTACTATGCTACTAGTCTTGACATTTGATTCAGGAGTAGAAGTATGTTGGGATGACAAAGTATAGCTTAGGCTACTGGTAAAATACATCAGACTAGAGCCCATGGAACTCACAAAATCAGAGTTAGCAGGAGTGGAGTAAGAATCACTTGAGTACCCTCTCACATGAGACTCAAATGTTTTGAGTTTGTAAAATAAGTCATCAAAAGAAAGATATTCAAGTCCACCTTTAGCCTTTAGAGAGATGACTACCTGGTTCCATGAATGAGGCAGGGCTCTAAGAAACCTGGCATTGATGTCTTCATTTTCAGGTTTGGAATGGAGTTGATTCAATTGGCTGAAAATCTTTTGAAACCTGTCATAGCCTTGATGAAGACCTTCTGTATCAGAAATCTTGAATTATGTACAGTCATCTATCAGCATTGATCTGCGCATCTTCTTGGATTCCTCATTCCCTCCGAATCTTGCCTTGATCCCATTCCAAATTTCCCTAGCATCATCTAAGTGATAGAAGTCACCCATATGATCATCAGGAAGAGACTGAAGCAAAATAGTTTTTGCTTTGATTTCCTTCTAAACAGTCGTGATTTCTTCATGAGTTTTAGAATCTAGAATGGTGATATTACCATTCTTGTCTCTACCATTATTCTTCTTGTTGTTGCCATTCTAAACAATTTTCTACAAGTCTAGATCAGTGTTGGTGATCTAGCACTCCATCTTCATGGCCCAGCTATCATACTCTTCCTTCTTTAGGAGTGGGAATTTTCCATTTGTATTGGAAACAGTAGCAACGATTTGTTGTGTTTGTTGTGTTGTGGTGGTGCTTGGTTGTCCTGTTTTAGTATAACTAGAAGTAGACATGGTTAGACAAAATAGTTAAAAAAAATTGGTTCTTCTTGTGTAGAGACTCTCCCAGACTCTGATACCACTTGTTAGGTCCACTAGTTGTAGATCTTGCAGCCTGTTAAGGATGGTAAACAACTTTTGTAATCACAAGTCTATTCATAGAGAGACTCTTAAAGAAATACAAAGTATAAGTGCGGAATACAAATACTAAGATCAAGAAGAAACAGAATAACTAAATAACTTGATCCTTACTAAGGATTTCTACTATTGATATGAAATAAATACTGGTGAAAGATGTATCTAACCCTTCTGCCAATGGGTTCCTTTTATACTACAAAGAAACCCTAAACTACATTAAACATAAAACGTGTAACTCCTGATATGCATATCCTTTCCTAAGATATCTCATGCATATCCTAACAAACTACTAAGAATAATATTGTTTGACTTTCTACTAGACCAGGAGCACGTATTGCTCCTACTACTACTAGGACCAGGAAGAACTACATACCTCCTAGTTCATCTATTACAAATAACCTATTACATAGGTCCTAACATCACAAACCAGTTAACCATATTCAAAACCCATGTAAAGCTTTACATCAAAAACACACATCATACATTCTATGTTTAAAGTATGAGTTTAAATAATTTCAGTTTCTATTCTATAATCAAAATCATCAATTGCTAATATCTTTTCAAGATTCAATGAACCGCATGTAAAGTAATCGAGACTTCAATTATAAATTCAACATACTTGGTGATTAAAACTTTAGTTTTGTCATAAGAACCTTAATAATTTCAATCAAGATCATTCCTTTGATGTTGTGGGTTGATTATTCAATCTAACATATTTGGTTTTGAACATTTTTTTCACAATGATTGTGCTTATGAACCCTGATAATTTCAAAAAGATTGTGATTGTTTTGTTTTCGAGTTTCTTTAGTGATATGAAGCAGTTTCCAGTAAAAACGTTTTTGTAGGATAGAAAACAGTTATGAATGAGGATCAGTATGGTTCTTTAGAGATTTGCTTGAAACAATATAGGTTCTTAGATTGATTTTATGAATATCAATACAAATAAAAAGATAGCACAGTGGTAAAGTTTATTTAAGATGTGAACCATTATCTTCAATCGGATTGATGAAAGTGATGGAATGATGTTTATTTAGGTTTAACTATGTTTTGTTTTAGTTTTAGGAAAATAAGGAAGGTTGTGTTTAACGCGCGTCTATGTAGTTTTAAAAATAAAAACACAAAGAGGGGTGTGGCACAGTGGTAACTACAATTACTTTAGTTAAATTTGTTGAACCCAACCAGGGTTCGAATCCCAACATTGTCTTTTTTAAAAACAGTCATAATTGGCTTCAAAGTTCACTATGTGATGCAAAAACACACATAATGTTTAGAATGAAATATCAATGGTTCAAAATCATTGAAATATCATTGCTCGTTATACTATACGCTCAAATCGTGTACGCGCATGAATTCTAAAACTAGTATAATAAAACAATATACAAATTAAAAAAATAAATTTTCAAATGGTGAAGAGCTCAATAACTGAAGAGAGTAGTAAAATAAAGTTATATCGAAGTTGCAAACCTCTGTCAGTATTGCATATAAAATGAAAAACGCGTTTACTTAAAATCTACAAAGACAGTTAATGTTGCTAGACCGAAAATACTACTCCCTCCGTTGTTATTGTTCATCTTTCATTTTTGGGATGTCCCAAATTAATTGTTCACTACTAAAATGGATAAAAAAAAGTTTGATCAACTTTACTATATTACCCTTGTTAGGAATTATTATTACAAGATTTTAATAAAAAAATTATTAATCAGCTAACGGTAAAACTGTCATTCTTACAAAAAATAAGAAAGAGAAAGTTGTAATAAATGCAGTTTCGTTAAACTGTGTGTTTTTTTGTGGGGGGACAATAACTTTGAGATTAAGGGAGTATTTGTTTTTATATTTTGTATGCAAACAGTATTTAAGAAAGGATTTGATAGGGTTGCTTGGTTTCCCGTGTTGAACGGTAAAGACCGAATGGTATGGTTAAGATCATAAAACTCAGCTAACACCTAAATATGTCTTCTTTATAATGTGTGGGAGTTATTATGTCTACTCGTTGTTGCCAAGTGATTAAATTAACTTGAAAAAATTGTGAATGCTTTCTATTTATAGGGGAAGCATTAGGGTTTATAGATAAAACCTTTAAGGAGTGGTCAAGGGTATTGCAGACGACACACGTTGATCAACTAACGAGAAGATAAGAAATATATGCGTGACTCTTGTCCTTTGCATGTAAATAGAGGGCACATGTTTGAAATGGGTCTCCAGAAATTCTTGGAGGCCCTAAGAAACAACTTTTTTATTCGAAATCCGCCTCTAGCAAGATAGGACGACACCGGATACTGATCAGGGAAATCCCAGGTTATATTTCTAGTAAGGGTTTTGATGTTAGTTGTACAACCCACTATCAAGTATCAGGTGATATATCTTTAACTGTTAGTGACAGTTGGGATACAATGATCCCCTACATGAGTACTCATGCGTAGGGGATAAGTTACCAGGCCACGTGTGACTTGGGTTTGTGGGTGGGTCGTTATGTGGTGCATACTCATGGGTTTTGTGTTAAGCTTGATCTGAGTGCGTTATTAGTGGAATTCAGCTATTTTAATACGCTATGACTCATACTTAGAATAGTTAATAGTAAATCTATCAAATACTAATTATTATTTAATCAACTAATTATCATCTCTCATTTATCCTATTCCCATACATCTAAAGAAAACTAAGACATCCATAAATAGACACTACGTTGACCTCCGTCATTATACATGTGTAATTCATCTATTATATAATTCAAGGTTACAAAAATCACGAGTCGATAATCGGACGCTCGACCTCCTCGTAGCTTGTAATTGGTCTAGGCCGAACTAAACAGTGATTAATCGGATTGGATTTTCTGACATATTTTGAGTATTTTAGGAGAGTTTTGGGTATTTCTAACAATATTTTTCCTAAAAAAATAAATTGTGACATATATAAACAATGACTATATGTAATTAAAACGAGGTTGCAGCGAGTTTTTATATTGTACGGTAAGATTAGCATGTCACGACAAGTTATGTTGGTGGCTGAATAGTGTCTAAGTGGTGATAAATCGAGGTTGCAAAACATTCTTTGCAACACTAATAAAAAAAATACACGCTTATGGAATCAGTTTCACATAGAAAATAGAAATAGAGAATGAATTCACAAAGCAAAATACTCAACCGAGTGGTAAACGTTTCCTAAGATTTGTGATAGTGAGGAATATGAAAAAAACACAAAGACACAAACAAAAAGAAAAAAAAAGTTAGTTTAGCATCTTACCTATGGAGGGACTGAGGGACTACATATTCTCCAAACTATTTTTGAAATACGTGCAAGAAAATAACTTCTAAACAATTTCGTAAATACCATTTATCTGTTAAGATGGGACAAAAATAACAAGATTTCTTAATCACCCAATTGATCTCCCCTTGGTATTTTATTACTCTTATTATAACAATATACATAGAAGATGTTATCAATCTAAACAAGACTCACACAAAACCCTAACAAACTAAGAACAAAATATCAATAAGATCTATAACTGAAATTATAAAAGAAACCCTAAATTGATCGAGAGAAACTTGTGTGTGAAAACGTGATATGCGTTTAACCTAAAATCCCAGCTTATATAGCCAGTTGACCTCCTCCATATTTACATTCTAAACCCTATACGGTCACAAGCAAACATAAACTTCCCAAACTTAAGCTAACACAAAAATAAATACCAATAAGTCCTTTTAGTTATAAAGATTTGAAAAACTAGCACAACACTTTCAACACCTTTCCTCAAACCTTATGAAACAAACATGTTCAACAAACCCAACCTTTCCACCAAAACAGAATGCTGATCGGAACTAAGAGCATTAGTCAATATATCAACACCTTGACTTTTACACTCAACTTTCATGGTTTGAATCAACCCATAGGTAACTTTTTCTTTGACCAAATGCACATCAATATCAAAGTGCTTTATTTTTCATGCATAACACGATAAGTTGCAATATGAATCGCTGACTTATAATCACAAAACAATTTTACTGTAAGAATATCTTTAACACCAAAATCCTTTAAGATTTTCACAATCTATATAACCTCACAAGTAGCAGATACCATTGATCTATTCTCCGCCTTAGCTGAAGACTTATACAATGTAGCCAACTTTTTACTTGTCCATGAAACTAAGTTACCACTAACAAACGTGTAATATCCAGACATTGATTTTCTAGTTATATGCCTTTTTCGAGCCAGATTTAAAGTATGAAACAAGTTCAAAAACAGTTTAGTCAAGACACTTCAATAACCAACCCAAAACTAAACATAAAATTTTTTAAGTAGTCTCAAGGCTAGATCAAAGTGAAACTTTGAGGAGAATGCATATAAAACTTAAACAATGAACATAGTATACAATAGCAGGCTTGGTACGTGTTAGGTAAATCAATTTCCCAACAAGTTTCTAATAAGAAGTGATATTGACAAAGAGTTTGTCAGTATCACCTTTCTTAGGATTTAACACTATATTTTCACGAAGAGGGGTCATAACACGTCTACAAGCAAACAAGCAACAATCTTGAAGAAGTTTCAAATAGTACTTCCGTTGATTTAAGTATAACCCTTCCTTAGTTTTTAGAACCTCAATTCCCAAAAAATATTGTAATTCACCAAAATCCTTAATTTTAAATTTGTTACTTAAAAACCTTTTATGATTTTCAATTTCATCACCATCATTACCAATTATGACAAAACATCAACATAAACCACAGATATAATGAAACACTCTCTTTATTGATAATGAATAAGGAGTGATCATTTTTAAAGCAACAAGCCCTGCCTCAAGAAATGCCTTAGTCAGTTTATTGTTCCACTGTCTATGAGCTTGCTTAAGATCATAAACAGACTTATTCAGTCTAAAAGCTTTATTCCCAATGTCGTTATAACACCCAGGAGGAGGCAACATATAAACCTCCTCATATCATCAAGATCTCCATAAAGTACCTTTAAAAATACCTCAATTATATTGAACAACCAGAGTTAAAAGACACCTCATAGTAACCATCTTAACAATATGAATAAAGGTATCATAATGTTCAATTCGCTTTTTCTGACCAATCCTTTTAGCAACAATCCTAGCTTTATATTTCTCAACTTCACCAGAAGATCTATCTTTAATTCTAGGAATCCACTTACAACTAATAGCAACTCTTCCAATAGGAAGATTAACTAAATACCAAGTATTATTCTCAAACAAGGCCTTTAATTCATCATTCATAATATTAATCCAATGTACATCATTAGCAACTTCTTCAAAAGAAGAAGGCTCAATAGATTTGTTCAAATTAGATAATTAACACATTTTAGCACTAAGCACATAAATAATGGCATATCTATTAAGACCATATTTAACCTTATTATCAAGCACAAACTCATTTAATTTAGCAGGTAATTTAGAAGGTCTTTGAGACCTTCTCAGACCAACCTCCTCAGAAATATTAGCTAAATCATTTTGAAAACATGAACCTCCTCAAACTCATGATTATTATCATGGTTAATACAACCCTTATAATTAATATGTTCATCTATAGGAGTTGCATAGATTGAATCATCATATCCATGTTAGTCATTTATACCAATCACTGGTTGATGAACCTTACCATCTCTACCATGTGATCCTTCCCTCGTCATCATCAGGTCTTAAAGAAGTTTTTGTTGTTTTTTATACTCAAAGGACTCAAATAAATTTTTAGTAGAAAAATATCCTATATCAACATTATTAATTAATTTTGACTCATCTCATAAGAAAAAATAATTTCATAGAACTTAACATCTTTAAAGTATAAAACATTCTTGTTTACTAGAGTAAAAAATTTATAAGATTTTTTACCACTAGCATAACCAATTAAAACATATTTTTTATACATTTGAAAAAACTTATAAGAACCTTTGACAATAGTGGCAAAACAAAGACAACCAAAACTTCTTAAATGAGAAAGGCTAGGTTCTCTACTAAACACTAAAGAAAAAGGAGATTTTCCATTTAAAAATTGAGAAAGGAGGCATGTTAATCAAATAAGTTGCATTTAATACACACTCAATCTAAACATAGAGGAACCCCTCCTCCCCCAAACATAAACTCCTAGCAATATTAAGCAGATGTCTATGTTTCTTTTTAGAAATTTTATTTTGGTGAGTTGTATAAGTACAAGAGGTTGATAAAAAATACCCTTAAAATTAAATAAAACTCATTCATTTGTAAATTAACTAACTCAGTACCATTTTCTTATCTAACAGCTTTATTTTTTTTATCAAATTGGGTAAAAACTCAATTTTTAAAATTTAACCATCATTACATAAACTTCACTATTGTTTTTAAGTAATTACACCCAAATAGCTTTACTAAAATCATCAACCACCAGTAAGAAAATATTTGAATCCCATCCTACTAACCACTTCGTATGAACCTCATACATCAAGATGAATCAAATCACCAAAACACTTAGACTTATGCTCACTTATAGGAAAAGATTATCAAGTTTTCTTAGCCATATGACAGACTTTAGAAGGACCATTGTGATCAATATTGGACGCATGCAAAAAACCTTTTAACAATTTTAAAACTTTATTAGCAGAATGACCCAATCTATTATGTCAAATTTCTCTAGAAAAATTACAAACAAAAATGTTACTATCACTAGCAACAGAAGAATTAGAACACACGGTATCAAGCAAGTAAAGGCCATCATATTCACTAGTAGTCCCTAGAAAATTCTCCCTTCTCAAATCCTGAATATAACACTTAGTCTCATCAAAACAAATACTGAGGTCTGAGTATACTAACCAAAATATCAAATAAACCACGTTATTATTTAACTTTAAACTACCTACATGAGTAACTTTAACCAAAGTACTATTAGGATGACCAACAATAAGTTTTAAACTATTGATATCAACTACATTGAACATGTCTTTAGTACCATTAGTCATATGTTAATTAGCCCTAGAGTCAGTTATCCAAACCATATGGTAACTTGCTCCATTAAGATTAATACTAGCAACAAAAAACTATAAAATGTTGTTGAAACGCACATTACAAATAAAGAATGAACAAAACCCGCTACTTACCATATTAGCACTAGCAGAAGTCCTAGTCTTGTCATTAAGAAGATTTAACATTTTTATAATATGTTCAATGGAAAAAAAATAAAGAATCGAGGTATGTTTTGACATCTTGGTTACCCACTAAATTATTTTTGAAATCAGCATTATTACTTTTTCTAAATTTCATTCCGAAATGGTTCTAAATTTGGATTTCTTTTAAGACCAACAGGGTAACCAATAATTTCAAAACATCTATCAACAATATGACCTTTTAATCCATAACTTTTGCATGTCAAGCTCTTATAATTCCCTTTATTACTAGAATTCATATTGTTACTATTCTAATTACTATTAAATTATCTTCTAACATCAGTAGGTCTTGTAACAAAAGCATAAGCCTAAAGCTTATCACTCTTAACAAAGGAAGGAGAAAGCCCCTTATGGGACTCTTCCCTAATAATAATAATAAATGCATCTTTGACTTCTGTTTAGATTTACCTAGTCAAAATATTGCTTCTAATAGGCTTATATATGCCATCAAGGCCCATTAGAAATTGCATAAGTTTTAAAAATTTCCTACGATCAAGTAATTCCTCTCTAGCATAATAAGTACAGTCAAGAATTTAGCAAGATTATCATACTCTCTCCAAGAGAGTTCAATTATGATAATACTCATAAATATAAAACTGTTAATCTTTTGAAGCAAATTAAAACCAATAGATCCATCAATTATGTCATAAGTTTGTTTAACTCTTTCCAAACCAAAGTAGCATTATCAGAAAACACATGACCAAGATAAACATCTTGAATTAAAGAATTAAAATCCAATTAAGCACGAAAACATTACATTTGTATCATTGGGCAATAAAATGAGCACTAACATCATAATCAATTCTATTACAAGCCTATCAACAAAGCTAATTTTACCCTTAGTTAGTAAAGAAAGTTTCATAGCATAAGCCCAAATTCTATCATTTCCAACGCTAGTCAATTTAACAGGAACAATGGATGCACAACTAAGATTATTTCGATGCAAATGAAAGTTGTTACTCTCATCTAGAGAATAAATAAGAATGACCATGATAGACAAAATACAAACAGAATAAAACATAAAAAAAGAAACCAAAAAGAACAATAAACCAATTAAACTAACCAACCAACAGATAAACTAACAAAAACAAAAAAACCAAACAAAACAAGAAACCAATTAAACTAATCAACAAAATAGATCAAGAACCAACCAAAAACAATCACCTCACACCAAACTCCTCAAAACCTTGCCAAGAAAATGGAACTGTCTAGAGCATGTATCCAAACCACTCAATGGTGGCAAGTCAAGATGTTATACAAACTGCCTCATGACAAAGAATGATTCACTTTAGAGAATAGAAGACTCGCAGTGGGTAAAGAACCGCAACGGAAGACAAACAATAACCAAGAACCCAATCAAACCACAACGACATAATCAAGAAAACCCAAATTGAAAAATTATGGTTTCTTAAGGCACCTGTACCAAACGATCAAATAACCAGTTAATCAACGATTAATCAACCATGAAAAGAACCTCCAAGAATCACCAATCGATCAAAACCCCCAAATATTAGGATTTCAAAAAGAAAACCAATATCAACCGATCACCAAGAAAATCACAATGTGAGCTCAAGAAATCAACCTAAAGCTGTGATTCCATGTTAAAATGGTATAAAATTAACAAGATTTCTTAATCACTCATACCACCTCCCTGTGGTGATCTTATTACTCTTACTATAACAATATACACAAAAGATGAGTCCCACAACACGGATGCTCACCAAACAAATATAAAAGAACCAAGATAGTTCCGAAAATCTGGATGTTATCGATTGTCTAAACAGTATATACTCACACAAAACCCTAACAAACTGAGAACAATAGATCAAGATTATCTATAACATGAACTGTTAACGAACCTAAAAGAAACTTGTGTGTGAAAACGCGATTTGCGTTTGACCTAAAAGGCCAGCTTGTATATCTACTTGACCTCCTTCATATATACATTCTAAACCCTGCACAATCACAAATAAACACAAACTTTCCAAACTTAAGTTAACACAAAAATTAATACCAATATGTCTTTTTAGTTTCAAAGATTTGCACAACCAACTTAATACTTTCAACATTATCATAGAAAAACTTCATGTTAGAAAATACGTACAAAAATATAACGTATCATGTAGAAAATAACTTCAGGCAAGAACTTCTAGCGTGAATAAATGAGATCTTATGATGAACCAATGGCGTAGCCACATTAAGTGTGCGGTGTGTCATGACCAACCTATAAATCCTCAAAATTCTTAATCATTTGTATATATAAATTTTAGCTAGTGGGCCTAATTAAGAAATCCTCAAGAGATTGATTAAGAAATAGTAGTAGTGAATTATTAATTTTTTCTAATAATTCATACAATTTATTTTCATTGATCATTGATGATGCTTGCAAAATGTTTAAGAATTCACTATTACTGTGAAAATGATTATAATTTGAGTTTTTTTTATGACTGTTAGTATTTCGAAGATTATTTGACCCACTCAAAAGCAAAAAATTTCGCTACGCCCCTATGAACAAACCATCTAGAAAAATGTTGCTTAGTGCGTTAATTATATTGATTAACTACCAACTATTCGTGAAAAATTATGTATCTAACGACTTAGGCTACGTTTGGTAAAATTAGCTGTTAACTGTAAGCTGTAAGCTGTTAACTGTTTACTAAAAATTTGTTAACAAGAGTTATAGGATGTATCTTTTTAATAAAAGTGTTTGATATATCAGCTGTTAATTGTAAAACTAAGATATAAAATGACTTAAAAGAACATATTAAATAAATTATAATATAGTTGGAGGGTATATTAGTAATTTACAGTTTTAACAGCTTTTGACAATGTAAAAAGATTTATGAATTAGCTTTTTATTTAAGAGCTACATGATGAAAATAAAAAACTAACAACTTTTAAAAATTGTTATACCAAACAGAGCTATTAGATTATTTTTTTTAACAAAAAAGCTACAGCTGTATAAAAGCTTTAAAAAAGGTATTACCAAACATATCGATTGAACATTGAATAGAAATATGTACAATGGCAATTAAAGTAGTGTCACGGTCTCATATATTGGTTTGTGTATAACTAAATTATTGTCTCTCTATAATCATACTAGTATTAAACATATCTCACCAAACAAAAGTGCTTTTAAGGTTGTATTATTAAATGGGGACTTGCCACAAGTTATTGCAGGAAATTTTCCTAATATTATACAGTACGTGCTTTGAGATGTTGTACATTGATGGTTCTGCATCCTGCACTGCAATTCAATGATGTCGTTTAAATTGGTCTGATACAAGATGGTTGTGTTACTATTATGTTCCCAACTGCTAGTGTTCGATGAGGTTAATATTACGCGTTGTTGAGCAAACACAGCCTTACAGTTAATAGCTGTTATACCAAACACTTTTATTAAAAAGATACATCCTATAACTCTTGGTAACAGCTTTTTAGTAAACAGTTAACAGCTTACAGCTTACAGTTAACAGCTTAATTTTGCATACAACTACTCGTATAAATGGTGAAGTATGCCGTGTGAGGTTATTCGGAGATAGCGTGTATTTAACTTATATGCACATTGCTAAATCAAGGGAACCCCTTCACCGTTTCTGACTCTTTCACTCGTCGCCGGACAAGGTCAGACCGGTACGGTTTCCCCGGGTTGTCTTTGAACCACGTAGATTTTTGCTTCATAGTGTAAAATTTGATCAAAATCCTGAGTTAACGAAATGAAAACTGTCCAAAAGTTTTGTGTTACGAGTTATCTTTAGCTTCAATGAAATGAACCTAAAACTTTTTTTTTGGTTTAAGTCATACAAATAAACGCGTATTTTTTACAAATGTACCGTTATAATACACGTGCTAAAAAAACTACTCGTCTAATACATTATGATACATGAAAACTTGTTTTACCGGCAAAAGTTTTCAAATTGTATATGGTGCTTACTTTTGCTAAGGTGGCCGCTTACGTGGCATTGTATATACTATGAGTTTAAGTCGCACAATAGACACGTACTTTTTAAAATGTCTTCTTATGATAGAGTACTAAAACGATATGATGGTGATAGAGGTTGAAGAAAAAACGTTTAAGTCATTGAATAAAACTAAAAAAAAGGTGTTTGGGTTTGAGTTTTGGAAAAAAGACGAATCCGGTTAACTTGAGCACTTACCATCCACTAGATGGTCAAGACAAAAGATTTTGACAAATATGGTCACCACCACAAATGTTCAACTTTACAGTTACAAGTGATCAACTTACGGTACTCAACCATAAAATGCTTAACTTTGCATCATAAAATGCTCAACTTTACACCATAATTCTTATAGGAAACACAATGAAATAAGAAATATTTTTTTAGACACCCTACAATGGTAATTATGTTTTTAAACCACAACTAGTTGGTAAAAAACTCGACAAAGATATGTTGTTTCTTCTGTCTTAGCCGGTTTTACGGTTTAACCGCTAGCAAGTAAAAAAAAACGATCTGTTATAGCAAATCGCGTATTATATGATCAGTAACTTTTTTACCATAACTATACATGTTAAAATATATACGTCTATTTTTCTGGCATGGATTCACCGTCCAGTACTATTATTGCTTACCTAATAATGGTTGAACATTTGATGTGAGAAATGCACATGATCATTGACCAATTAGGTCATGCACGATAGTTAAAGTCATGCTTGGAACTAAGTAGTTTCTATTAACGACAAATTTTGACCGTCTACACTACTATGATATTCTAAGAGTGATGGGAGCGGTGGCACCAGAAAGTGGTGTCAAAGTCGTCATATAAGATTTTGGAGATTTGATACCAAAAACCTTTTGGCACCACATTTATGGGGTGACGATTGGCATGAGAAAAATAGTGTCAAAGAGGTATAATGGGCTCACAAATACTCACTTTACAACTAAAAAAAAAAAAAAGTTAAAAAACTTACCAGCCGAGCTGGTGATTTTGACGCGAGACTACTTGGCGTCATGATGAGAGTGGTGCGCCAACAACACTTTAGTGTCAAAGCCCTACCAGCTTACCTTAGCACCACCGTTCCCCTCACTCTAAATTATATGCAATAAAACGGGCTGGAATTACACTATTTTTTAGTGACAAACTTTGCTACGTACATTATCCCACAAAGTGACATATTTTTAATGGGACTTGAACTCACAAATGAAAATAAATACTAGTAGTTAATTTGGCAAAACATAAAAAGTGAGTTCAAAAACGCTTTTTACAACACTTTAAGGGTGTATTTGATACAGAGAATTGAAGAAAAAGAAATAAATATTTATTTGGTTGGTAGAATAATAAAAAGGATAAAGAGTTGAATTCTTAAAAAGTTGATTTTTGTAATTTTTGTAAAAATCATTTCCATTATATTTCTTGCAGAAACTATTTTCTAGTTATAGTAATACTTATTATTATTTTTATTATTTTATTATTATTATTATTATTATTTAATAAACGTTACTTTATTAGAATAATAAGATTTACAAAAATTAGTGGGAAGCCGATATACTAACTAGCCCCCAGTCATTTAGTAATAGCAAAACTGATTTTATTAAATATTGTACTCCCTCCGTCCCATAATTATTGTCCATCTTTCTATTTTGGGTTGTCCCAAAATTATTGTCCAATACTTAAAATAGATAGGAAACTTTGATAAATTTACTATATTATCCTTGATTAAAATTATTATTACAAAATTTAAAGAAGAACTAATTAATTAGTTAAGGGTAAAACTGTCATTATGCTAAAAAGTAAGAGAGAGAAATCTGTAATAAATGTACTTTTCTTAAACTGTGTGATTCTTGTCTGGTGACAATAATTTTAGGACGGAGGGAGTATATGAATAGCAGCACGTCCACTAATGTCTTGAACCATGGAAAACTTTCGGATCCACTTCAACAAGGTAACCGCATCATCCTCTAGTTCCCCGAGTGATCAGAAAAAAAAATGTAGAAACCCATATCCAATAGCTGCACACTTAGACATATACTTAACACGTTTACATTTTGTAGCATCAACCACAGCTGCCCGGGCACAAAATCAGTCATATCGGTTTGTGTCAAAGGTGAAGATCCAGTCAGATCGATACAAACATCAAGCCCTCTATCCTAGGAGTAAAGTAATATATCTGCTAGGCGCAATTGTTTGCCATGCTCCCCGTCCAACCCGATATCAACTTCCTTACCAGTTGAAATCCCTGAACGATAACAAATGTCAACAAGAGTATCGCGCACAACACTATGACGATGTTTAATATCAAAAAAAATAGTCTATTGCGAGATTCGAACTCGGGTTCTTTGGCTGGTGATACAAAACACTCTACCAATAAAAGTAAAAGAGAAATTATGTCGCCAGGACTTGAACCCATGTCTCTCGGATATGGGTTTCTTCCTTTCTCATTTTCTTCTCTAGGTGAGTTACAAGAAGATGCAGTTACGTTGCTGAAGCGGATCCAGAGATTTTCTATGGCTCAAGACATTGGAGCGCGCTATTTTCCATAGAATAGGTTTGGCTATTGCTAAAGGGGTGGGAGCGCAGATAGTATCTCGACTCCCATCCAATTTGTTATAAATCTCTTTCTGTTTCTAATAATAAAAATAACAAAAAAAATAAATAATAATAATAATAATAATAATAATAATAATTGGTGTGTTCCCTGATAATATTGCTCGACCTACGAGTGGTGTTAAGTTACTTGGTGGGCCTGCGAGTGTAGATCTTGATTTTTGTAATAAGCTTGTGTTGAAGCGTGCGGTTAAGACTATTGAGCTTATGGATGCTGTGGCCAAAATTAATGACCCCCAATGTGAGTTGCTGCTTCTTCGTTCATGTGCCGGTATTTCCAAGTTATATTTTGCTATGCGTACTTGTTCACCTTGTGCTTTCAAGTCTGCTCAAAGTTCTTTTGATTTGGCACTCCGTTCTTCTTTGGAGCGTATCGTTGTTGCTTCTGGACCGGGATTTGGTGATTGGCAGTGGAGACTTGCTACGTTGCCCTTTTCCTTTGGAGGGTTGGGTGTTTATTCTGCGGGTGACGTATTGCATTATGCTTTTCTTGCTTCTCGGTTACAGTCAGCTGATTTACAGTCTAAGTTACTTCAACACACTGATATTAGATCTTATGGACTCCAGTTTGATGATGCCTTACGTGTGTTTAACTCGGTTATGGAGATTGATTTTCTAAGTAATCCGAGTGAGGTCGCTGCCCCCAAACTCATGAAGAAAATGGCAGATATATATTTTGCTCGGGTTATTAAGAATGCTGAATCCACTTTCGCTTTATCTGCTCGTCAGTTGGCTTTATGGGCATCTCAGAGGGAGGATCATACGTCTGACTGGCTTAGGACGGTTCCTATCCCCGGATTAGGTCAGACTATGAATGGGAGGTCTTATCGATGTGTTTTGTGCTATCGCTTAGGTATTCCCTTGTTCTCTGTTTTGAAGCCCTGTTCAGCTTGTTCTAGGGTTTTTGATGGGGATATATTTGGGGATCATGCCGTATCGTGTGCTGGCATCGTTGGGATTAAGCATCGTCACAATTTGGTTCGTGATACTCTTGCTGACATATGTTACCGTTCAGGGATATCTGTCGGAAAGGAAGTTAATATTGGATTAGATGGTGGACCTGATAATGTCCTACGTCCGGCAGATATTTTGTTTTATTCCTGGGACGGAGGTAAGGATGTGTGTGTTGATCTGACTGGTTCTTCTCCTTTGACTCGTACGGGGATGAATGACTTTGTACCTGGCCGAGCTGTGATTGATGCTGCACAACGTAAACGATGCAAGTATTTGGCTAAGTGTGCAGCTCTCGGATATGGGTTTCTTCCTTTCTCCTTTTCTTCTTTAGGGGAGTTACAGGAAGATGCAGTTGCGTTGCTGAAGCGGATTCAGAGATTTTCAAAGGCTCAAGACATTGGAGCGCGCGCTGCTGTACATATTTTTCATAGAATAGGTTTTACCATTGCTAAAGGGGTGGGAGCGCAGATAGTATCTCGACTCCCATCCAATTTGTTGTAAATCCCTTTTTGTTTCTAATAAAAGTGATGGTTTATAAAAAAAAATAATAAAAAAATAAAAAAATAATAATAATAATAATAATAGTATTATCATTTTTATTTTTTTATTATTTTTTATTATTTTTTATTATTTTATTATTTATTTAAATTTTTATTTTTATTTTTTTTTGCTTTTTTTATTTTTTAATTTTTATTATTATTATTATCATTATTTTTAATTTTTTTAATTTTTTATCTAATTTCAAATGGCTTATAAGAAGATTTATAAAAATTTGGTGGAAAGTCGAGATACTATCTGAGCTCCCACTCCTTTATTATTTTTATTTTTATTATTATTATTATTATTTTATTATTTTATTATTTTATTTTTTTAATAATAATAATTAATAATAAAAACGTTAAACAAAGTTGGATGAGAGTCTGGACACTAATTGCACTCTCACCCCTTTCTGAATACAAAAACTCACTATATGAAAAATAAATGCACCACTTAACATTATTGGAGTGGCTAATACAAACAGGCTTAATACGCGAAATTGCATCCAAAGCATCCTTATCAAATTCCCCAAACGTAGAGAAGGCAAATGGGATGAACTTGTATCCGTTGTTTGAACAGATTGACCTTCTTCTTTTTCTTTGCCACAACATTGTGCAAGGCTACCCTAGGGGCCCAAGAATCAACGCCTATGCCAGCAAAAAGGAGAAATGCATGTCACGTCCAAACATACGTCTTTACCTTGGAGCCAATTATATAGTAAAAGATCTGCCGGTCGTAGCTCCCTCCCATCCTCTGAAAGGAAACCTAATGGTGCCTCCTTACGCACCATGATCCCGACTTTGGAACATACATCAACAAGAATATCATTTACCAAATTATGCCAAAACTTCACACCTATCTTGCTAGAACAATAGACTGCATGGTCTCCCCATTGATTCATCTGATGCACAGCACAACTCGTGCAGACACTACCTTCAGAAAACATAGGTATAGCAAGCCTATAACACAACACAAAGCGAAATTGGCGTTGATTCATCCTTTGTCCTAATCCGCCGATAGGGATGGTGAAAAGATAAACTTGTGCGTGTGGAGCCCGAGTGCAACTAAGAATATCCACATGTCGTGGACTTAGCGTGTACCTTGATACAAGGTCTTTCTCAATACCATCAAAATAACACTTTGTCAATGTTTTCATTATTTGGGGGGCAGAAGCGCTACCGATGACAGAGAGAACGTCCATGTTACAAGTATCATTAAAAGCATCAAGAGCAATTTGAAAAGAAGTACCGTGGGAGACAATACTTGTCTTAGACAATATATGGGCTGGCAAATTGCTCGTATGCAATCGAGAGGCAAGAAGAGCATATTGGATGATATCTCCTTCTGTAAGAACACCAAGACCACCCAAGTGGATTGAGAGAGTGGCAAGACGCCACTGCCAATCCCCAAACCCTGACCCTGAAGCCGTAACAATTTTTTTCCAAAGAAGAACGTAGCGCGTAATCAAACTGAACTTGGGCCTCTAGCAAAGACGAGGGAGAGCATGTCCTTAAAGCATAAGAAAGTTTTGAAACCCCAGCGCAGTTGCGAAGAAGAAGGAGCTCAAATTGAGGATCATTGAGTTTGTGGATTGTCTCCATTATAGAGATTGTTTTAGAGACCCTTTTCAACGCAAACTCCTGACAAAAGGCAACATCCAAACTGACCAAACCCCCAAAAGTTTAACATCATTACGCGGACGTGATATGTTGGTAGGAAAAACACCCTCCACCCTACCTCTAAAGTCTTCGACCGACCAGAAAAGTTCAGTTTTATCAACGTTTAAAAACAATCCTCGATCCGGGCCATCACACCTGATGATGTCAAGTGTCTTAGCTACCAAAAGAGTGTCCCCAACAATAGTACCATCATCGAGATGCCATACTTGAAGGCTAAGCTCACAAGACTGGTTAATTTTCTTAACCAATGGATGTAGAGCTAAGGCAAACAATAATGGACCAAGTAGATCCCCTTGTTGGACCCCTTGGTAAGACCAAAGAATAGAGTCATCGTAATAAAGCCTAGCAGGTCTAGAATAACAAAACTCAACTTACGGGGCGATGGATGGGCACCACAACCTTGTTTCATGAATTAAGACACTCTTATCCACAAGATTGAAAGCGCTCTTAAAATCTACCAGAAGCATAGAGAGCCCAACCTCGTTACCCTTAGCCTCAATTACCCTATTCACACCATGCAAAACCGCCTCACAGCCACCAGGAACACCAACTCCAAATTGAAAGTCTTGCAAGTATGTGTTAATAGAATTAACAACCGACAAAGAAGCAACCTTAGACACAAGCCTCCTCCACACGGTACCAACTGCAATAGGACGTATGCCACCACCTGGCTTAACCAAAGGAGTCAAAGGGGCACTAGCGATAAACTCGGCTAGCTGGCTAGGGCACTTCCCACTAAGGAATAAATTGATAACCCCCGTAATAGATACTAAAAGGCCATCCGCAATCGCCAAAGCAAACCCTCCCAATATATCGCTTAAGTGTTGTGCTCTAAGCCCATCCCGCCCACATGATGTCCCTGTGGGAAAACTGTAAATCGTATTCAACACCAAGTCTATATCGACAAAAAGAACATCCACACCAAGCGGGGATGGAGACAAGGTCGGAAGTGGGGAAAAGGGATGTTTTGCCTCGAGATCGTACAATGTTTTCAGGAGAAGATGGAGCAACTCTTTATGAGGTGAGAACTTTAATAGCTACGGTGAAATGACCATCAGCCATCTTATGTTTGCACTAGAACACGTTAACTTCATCAAAGTTTTTAGATTTCTTCAACCCATTAAAGGATTGAATTGCTTCGGCCAAACGATCAATCACCAAACCAAGTCTATGTGAAGTATCCATCCATCTAATAATAGCACGAGATATACTTTCATATTGACACTTGTCCCTCTTGCCAGATCGTCGTTAATCCCTATTAGTTGGCACAAAAATAGATAACACACAACATGGTAAAATAAGAAGTTGTACCCACGCCGACAAACCCCCTGGACAAACAAGGACATTGTCAAGAGCATTGCGAAAAATCTTAGCAAACCCAAGCCGCAAGTTAGGAGGAATGCATTTGTCGTACGCATCTTCTTTGATAAAACACGACTAAGGAGGTTGATGTCAAATCTAGTAGACTCAAGACCTGGAAAAGGAACGTTAGTGGACCCATCACCAACACACTCAACAGCCATTAAATTACTAGAAGACTCAACGTCGGCTACATCCATCACATTCAAATCAGGCTTAGGAGGCATATGTATACTATGAATCGCTACATCACAGGTAGGCGCAAGAATTATCACACCGACAACATGTTTACAATTCTTGCTAAATGTATGAGTACAAAAGCACTCGCCACAAAGCCATATGCCAGCCTCATGAAGTGCAATGCCTAATGCAGAGAATAAAAAAATCACTCGCAAGGCGCGCTTTGTATGAAACCTTCAATTCATTGGTTTTAAAATACTGAGTTCCCAAATGATCGATAAAGTATTTCTTTGTAAGTCCTTTTCCATTTCCACCACTACACCCCTCGCATCCTTGTAGAGGGCAACAAATCCGAACAACATTCCGAGCAGCCATGATAAGCCACCAACATAACCAAAATACTGACTACCACCACACACCAACAATAGAACTCGGAAAAAAAGCTATATCCAAACAACAAACAAATCACAACCGTAGGCCAGAACACTAAACACAGCAATCCGAAACAAGACTCTAATCAAGAACCCAACAAGATAAAAATCTGAAGGCTACACCACAACGCCCAAGAATGAGAAGAATCAATATAATATCACACCAATAATAAACCCCCAAATTTAACCGAAAATAAAAGCAAGAAAAGCTTTCGGATACCCTCTGATCGAATAATATAATCTAACAAAGAAGTTGAATATGTAATTGAAAGTAGTAATTATGCCCCCATTATGATTAAATAATGAAACAGCGGTGGATCATGTGGAGACAACAAGGATAACCGAGATTCTTCACAAATGATTTTACTAAAATAGTACTCCGTATTACTTTGTTATTATTATTATTATTATTTTCTTAAAAAGCTTTATTTATTAATCAAACAAAATTGGAAGGAAGTCGAGAAACAAGTTGCACTCCTACCCCCTTCTGGATACAAAAATCAAGTCTAAAAATTAGAAAAATACCACTCCTAACATCATTAGAATGACAAACAGATAAGCGCTTGAGGCGCGAAAGAGTAACCATGCTCTACACAAATAGAAGAATACTTATTCCTCTTCTTCTGAACAGCAGTCCACAAAGCAATCCCGGGAACCCAAGAATCCAAACACGCCCCTGCAAACGGAGAGACGCCTGTAACATCTAAGCAAGCGTCTTTGCCTTGGGACTAATTATGCAACAATAAATCCGCTGGACGAAGGTCTCGTCCATCAGCTGAAAGAAATCCCAAAGGGGCCTCTCTCCGCACAGAAACACCAACTTTGGAACAGATATCAAACAACATATCGCGCACAAGATTATGCCGAAACTTCACCTCCACCTCACTAGAGCAGTGAATAGCATGGTCGCCCCACTGGTCCATCCGATGCACGAGGCAACTCGAACAAGCAGATCCATTGGGAAACAAAGGAACCGCCAAACGATAACACAAGACGGCTCGAAACTGACGTGGGTTCATCCGCTGCGCCAGCCCATCCATAGGAATTGATTATTATTATTATTATTGTTATTTTTTTTTATTTTTTTTATTTTTTTATTTTTAATTTTTTATTATTAATTTTTTTTTCAATTTTTTTTTATTTTTTTATTTGTTATTATTATTATTATTATTAAATTTTTAATTTTATTTTATTATTATTATTATTATTATTATTATTATTATTATTATTATTATTATATATTATTATTATTATTATTATCATTTATTTATATGTATATTATTTATATTTATTTATTTTTTGTTTTGATATTATTATTAATTTTTTATTTTTTATTAATATTTATTATTACTTTTTATTATTATTTTTATTTATATTTATAAAGTTTAAATCTCTAACGCTAACAAACAAATGAATTCAATAAATCATATTTTTGGATTTCATTTTCAAGAATATTATTCTCTACTTTATTTCTAATTTTTTAAATTCTCTGTATCAAACATGCTCTGAGAGTTGCATGCCATATATAGACTTGTAAGTCGTTTTACATGTAAAATCGGACTTTTTATATCGAAGAGTTCAAAAAACCATTTTTATCATACGGTGACTTGGTGAGTGCTCTTAAGTCTTAACTAAATAAATATTGGCTCAACTAGGATAAATGATGAGGTTTCGGTTGGTATTAAGCTGGGTGTTCAAATTAAACCGAACCGAATTAGATATTTTCGGTTTGGATACGGACTTTTGGCAAGACTTCAATCGAACCAAACTGAAAACTAAATTCATGTGAACATATACTTTATATTCACAAAAATGTGTAAATTGGTAGGAGCACTTTGTCTCGGATGTCTTTTAATATTAGTCATTGTTCACCCCACACTATCTCAGTAGAAGTATGACACCAACTAGAATAGGCAAAAGCTAAGAATCGAACCTCTTATTTTTTATCCATAAAAATCTTTTATATGGTCTCGTGTGTTTTTCGCATATAAATACCAACTAAGCTAAAGCTCTTTGATTATATACTTTTTACGTATTTGTATACCAAAAACACTCATAAAACATTATTTAGTATCAATAAAATATTTTTATGTTTGAGAAGAAAAAATCAAAAAGTCTATATGAGTAAATTAAAAAAGTAAAATATATAACTCGGTCAACATGAAAATCAAACTAACCGAACAAGATAAATCAAACAATCTAAGAGCAAAAGGTGTCACGGCGGAGGGGGCTCGTCGATCTGACGTGGCGCCCTCACCGGTGCTCGCCGTGACACCGACCCCCCTCGCCGCTCCCCCTTCGCCAGGCTCCAACGAGATGAAAAAGAGAAAAAGGTGGGCCCCACTTGTTTTCAAACCGTTGCCAAACGGTAACTTTTAAAAAGAAAAATTAAATTTATTTATTTTTCTTTATATACATACACTACATTCTAAACAAATATACACCTACAATCACAAAAAATGTCAAACTTTCCAAATGATTATCCTCACCTCTCCTACTCGCAACTTCTTAACCAAAGCACGGATCCGAATCAATCGTCGTCCTCTTCTCCGGCGATGCAGTCCGGCCAAGGCTCCGGTCAATTCGCAGCCCTCCCACCATTTTTGCAACAATACTTTCCAAACTTGTCACCCCAATAAATCTACTATAATCAACTACTAGCTTTGCAACAGTCTCAATTTAATCCATCTCAAAGTCAACAAGTCCCTGAAACACAATTCAAAATACCAACACCGCAACCTCCACCAAAAAAAAAGTTATCGCTCGTAAAGAAAAACGGGGGTAAAAAATCTATCGCGGTTGATTTGTCCGCAGACGAAGATGACATCGATGACGAAGCCGATGTTGTGGTGGAGTCGACACCCCAACGGTGGTCACCTGCTGAGGAGGTCATACTGGCCGAGTGTTGGGTTGGCGTTTCAAAAGACAAAGATCGCGGGACTGATCAAACTGAAGAGTATTTTTGAAACACGATTTATGACGTTTTCAATCGTCGTAACACAAATCGTCGTACCAAGAATATGTTGACCGGGAAATGGACAAGGATGCACCCCGATGTTCAAAAGTTTCACGCTATCTTCAAAAGTTTTAACAAGAAAAACGGTCAAAACGAAGATGACGTGATTTATGCTGCAAAACTTGAATTTGTGGCTTGTAACAAAGGGAGAAATTTACGCTTGACCATGTGTGGAGGGTGCTTAAAAACTACTCAAAATGGAACGCACCCGAGGGTCTTGACGAAAATGATCATACCTCCGTATTCGGTCCAGATCCTCGAGCTCGACCAACCGAAAAACAGAGACCCGCCAAGAAGACCCGATCAGAAACAACTGGTAGCAGCACGGGTAGTGGTTTGACCACTTCGAAGGGAGAAATAAACGAGGCTTTACTCCTCATAATAAATGCCGGTAAAGACATGTACCACTCGAGGAGAGCTAGAGCCGATGCCAAGAAAGCTAAAGCCGATGCTGAATTGGAGTTCAAAGAGATGGAGTTTCTCTCGATCAGAACCGACGATTTGCCTGAACCGAACAAGTCGATTATCAAAAGAAAACAGGCAAAAATCGCGGCGAAATATGCACTCGATGATTAGGATGTTTTTTTTCCGTATTGTATTTTTTTCCGTATTGTTTTTTTTCCGTATTTTTTTTAAGTATTTGTATTTTTATTTGAAGTATTTTTAATTTTTAATTTTATGAAATGAATTTTTATTTTGTGTGAAAAATGAAAAAAGAAATAAAATGGTGAGTGGTAGGACCCAAGTGAAAAGAAGAGAGACTAGTTATGAGTGAGGGGGTGTTTAGTTGGTTTTTTGTTTTTATTAGTTGAGATGATGTGACACTAAGGTAGCACAAGTGAAGAGGAAAAACTTAGTTGTGACACTTTTTTACTCTAATAATCGAATAGATTAAAATCCTAGTATTAAGAATCCTGAATGCAACAATAAAAAAAACCTTGATATTCATTTAATCTTGAAATTCTTATGTTAACAAAACATGTTTGAAATGTCATAACATTTGTATAAAGGGAAAATGAAAGCGACTACATTTGAATGTTGTTGTGTCAAAATGTCAAATGTTTCTTTAACTATACGACTACTAGCTAGACTTGTCCGAACTCAATCAAATACGATGGGTCCGAAATAACCTAACCTAGGATGTGTTTGATAACAGTTTTTTTAAAAGCGTTTTTACCGATTAGAATAAAAGGTGTCACGAGACAAGCCTAACACTATTCATTTGTGTCACCTCAGCGTCACATCATCTCAACTAATCAAAATAAAAAATCAACTAAACACCCCCTCACTCACAACTAGTCTCTCCCCTCTTCATTTGGGTCCCACCACTCACCATTTTATTTCTTTTTACATTTTTCACACAAACTAAAAATTCATTTCATAAAAATAAAAATTACAAATAATTCAAACAAAAATACAAATACTTAAAAAAAATACAAATACGAAAAAAAAAAATACGAAAAAAATACGATATAAAATACGGTCGATTATTCATGGTTACTCTTATGCACAGAGATGCTCAATGAGGTTCCGTTGAAGGCTTGAATGTACTTCTCTATCTCGGAGTTCTCTCTGTTTCCTGCGACGGATTGCATATCGCTCGACCTATGACCGCAACAAATGGTTCCCAGGAGGGATGTACATTTCAGCTGCTTCGGATATCGCAAACCTTTGATTCTTCTAAATCATGTTATGCAAAATGATGCACGTGTACATGATTCTGCGTAGCTTGTTCACAGTCCAAGCACACGCCGGTTGAGCAATTATACGCCATCGTCCTTGTAGGACACCAAATGCCCTTTCAATATCTTTCCGGGCACATTCCTAACGCTGTTTAAATATAGCAATTTTTTCATCGCGTGCTTGGCTGAATGACTTAACAAAACATGACCATTGAGGGTAAATACCATCTGTAAGGTAGTACCCTCTTTCGAATTGTTGTCCGTTTACAATATACGGTGCTACTGGTTCGTTGTGAGCCAAAAGGTCGTCGAACAATGGTGAATGATGCAGCACGGTAATATCATTATTCGCACCTGCAACCCCGAAAAATACATGTCAAATCCACAAATCGTATGATGCAACAGCTTCTAGAATGATGGTTGGGTGTTTTTTATCACCTCTCCCAAATTGCCCGTGCCACCCTTTGGGACAATTCACCCATTCCCAATGCATACAATCAAGGCTACCTAGCATCCCTGGAAACCCATGAATCGTACTATGTACGTTGTACAACCTTTGAACGTCAGTTGGGTCAGGCTTTCTTAAAAACTCGGGCTGATACTGTCACACCCTCAAATTCACTGCAGCGGAAGACTTGCTTTGGGGACTTGTGACTTCATGAGTATTCGAGAGCTTGATCCGAGAACGACCTCTACATGCCAAAAACCACAAAGTAGACTCCAAATAATCCACATAGTCAAGTACCTGAAATACATGCTTACAAATGTCAACATAAAGTTGGTGAGTTCACAGTTTGTTTTAAAACGTTTATGAAAAATTAGAGCTTTACCGACCACTGCACCTTGCAGTAAAATATAAGAGTTTAAAAATCACAGCTTCTGTTAAATAGGCTTTCTTTGATAATTTCAAAGTTTATTAGTAAAAACAAAGTTTATTGATAAATACAGAGTTTACTGATAAAGGCGGAGTTTACTGATAGTAAATATAGCTTACTGATAATAACAGAGTTTTCTAGAAATAAATAGAGTTTTCTGATAAAACAGAGTTCATAGATAATAGTTAGCGTTTTCTGATAAAAACAAAGCTCACTGATAAATAATAAGTTTTCCAATAGAATAGAATTGTTTAATGAACCACAAGCTTTTCCAACCACTTAGTGACAATATAACAAATACAAAGTCACTAAATAAAATAAGGCATTTATTATTGTCTAAGCTCATGACACCGAAGCGTTAACAACACCGGTAGTATAATCATATAATGCAGCCCCTACGGATGCCTAACCCACGACATCCGTCCACAGACTCAAATGAAACTGTGCCCGCTTGTCCTCTGTTGGACCAAGCCGGACAGGGGCGTCAACCCCGATAGATCTATCCATAACATTCGCGCTTTCGACCGGTCATCCGGTCTGAAATTAACGGTTCATGATAATGGGCCAAAGTAATTGGGTTAAAGTGGGACTTAGACCAATACATAAAAGAGATATGCACTTGTGTTCGTTCTTGCAACCATTGTCTCTACCCGAGAACCAATAAAAAGCAGTTAAAGTTTTGGGCTATGAAAATCACAATAGAAATTTTGGTATCAGCATTCATATGTATAACAATTAGAGGAGTTGACCACTCAGCACGTAACAATTAAACCAGTTTAAAGATAGTTTATGACCAACCAAGTAAGCTTAACATTAGCTTATGACAATCAAGTAATTTATAAACAGTTATAGACAACCAAACAAGTTTAATATCAGTTCTGACAACCAAGCAAGTTTATAAGTAGTTTATGACCAAGCATGTACCTCCCCCAAAGAGCAATTATAAAACATTTATAACTCAATTCAAAGCAAGAAAATGTGGGGTATGAACTCACCTCGACGATGTAGAGCAAACGCTAGTGATGCTAACAATACGCTCCGCACAAATGAAAATCGATGCGGCCCGGTCATGGTGTTGTGGTTTAACTAATCGGCTAAATCCAGTAACTTAAAAATATGTATTTGAGTTCTCGATAGATACGTACATCAACGTGACCCGTTGATAAAATATTTAAGTTCCAAGTATAATAGTTCGGTGGTTGGTCAAATAAATTTATTAAGCACGCACCAAGTATATAATGTATTCCGTACACATTATGTATAACTAGACGATTATATAATTCTTATGTTGAATTATATAATAGAAACAACAATTTCACAAAATAAAGCAATGTATGTATTTATTTTGTAGTTACAGTATACAAATCGCGATAAAAATATTTAGACAACTTAATTCGACAAAATTTAAGAAAGTTACCGCTTAATTGATAATTGTCACATTTAAGTAAAAGTATAACTTTTATGGGTTTATAGATATATATTAGTATTTATTCGTTGTATCGGTTTACAAATATGATACTAGTAGTATTTATTAATTTTATCGGTTTACATATATAATAGTAGTTGTAGCGAACAAAATATGAAGTATAAAATTTCAACATGACCTATTCGTTTATACAACGTTTTTCATATTAACCAATTCTCAATATTTTCCATTTTTCCAAACAATCTACGTTACGCAAATCATGTTTTAACATGTAACCAACTAGGCTATTTAATTATCATAATTAAGTAAATACCAAACACAACCAATGTGTTATAAATTAATCGCCCGATGTGAGCTAGTTAAACACGCATTTAAATGTATAATCATTTATATAGTTCTCGTTATAATAATTGTATTCGGCATATATTTATTTAACCATTTATATATATATATATATATATATATATATATATATATATATATATATATATATATATATATATATATATATATATATATATATATATATATATATATATATATATATATATATATATATATATATATATATATATGTGTGTGTATACCACCGTTTAATCCATTATAATTAATTATATAATTGTATACGTTATTAGCCGATTTCTAAACCACAAAAAACCACGAGCTAAAATCATGCCCGGCACTCCTAAACCTTTGAAGTCTCGCGTCCAAACACACCCTTATATACTGCCTACAGTCCCAACGCACTCTTTACGTCTGTCTGCAGTCCCAAACGCACCCTAAACGCCTCCTGTTAACCTCGAACAGCCCCTTAACACGTGCTACCAATCCCAGACGCTCACGTAACAGTTGCTGCGATCCCAAACACTCCTGTTAGGCTTTTCAGCAGACCCAAATAACCTTTGTGGGGTTTTCTGCCTATACCAAACGCCCCTTTTTGTGGTGCCTGCAACCTAAACACGCCCTCGCAGCGGCGGCTGCAACCCAAACGACCCCTGCTGTTGTGTAAAAACAACAAACTAAACGGCTCTGCTGCTATTAATCAGCAAACCAAACGCCCCTGCTGTTGTTTAATCAGCAATCCAAATACTCCCTTTTATGCTGTTAACAGCAGATCCAAACACCCCGAGCTGATCTCCTACCAAAACGAACACCCTTAACGGCTAGTACATCAGCACATCCAACTCCCCTATCGGCTATCATCACAAACGAACGCCCCTTGTGTGTTTTCTGCCCAAACAAACACACCCGCTGGTGGTTATTCTCGAAACCAAACACACTCCATCGTGTTCATTAAAAACGCAGCAACTAATACCCCTATCGGCTAGTTTATAGCAGATCTAATACCCCTAAGGGCTGGTACGACCGAATCAGGTGCCCACGAGTACTACACGGCTCGTGGTCTTCGTGGTATACAAGGAAATGTGAACCCGTCGTCGTGGGTGTAGAGGACGAATAGACCCAAACACCACGAGGTGGTTTTGGAAGCAGATCTGGTGGTTCGGACCACGAGCGTGGTAGAAAACCATGGTGGTGGCGACAGACCTATAATCAAAATGATGGAGAGGTGATGGTGGACAACATGGTGGTTCGGATATAATGATGGTATAGCAGTGTGGCTGCTGAAACAAGAATGGTGGTGACGTGATGGTGGTTTGTGAAGGTGGTTGGACGAGTGAGGATGAGGGTGGTTGAGGTGTTTCGGTGGTCAGTAATGGTGTAGCAGCGGATTTATGATGGTGGATGGTGGTTTCTGATCGTGACGATGATGGCAACATAGTAGTGGTGGAAGGACGTAAGATTTATGATGGAGGTGGTGTTTTCGAGCGGCGGCCAGCGGCGGTTTCCGGTGGTCAGAAAAGTGACGGCTGCAATATGAAATGGAGAAAGTATGTGTTTTAATTTAGGGTTAGGGTTGGTTGAGAATGAGAAGAAACCCTAATTTCAGGATTTTATATGTGCTAGTTAAACTTTGTGTAAACAAAGTGTAAGGTTTCTAATACTACATGGACTAAAAACAAATTTGTTATAACGTTTGTATACAAATGGTTCGAGGCTCGTTTAAGATAGTTAGAAACTGGTTCGTTCAACGAAATTCACGTCGTTCCTTTCAAAATGATTTTCACTTTAAAGTAGAGTATTTACTCGACTAATTTTGGTAATCGTCTATATTTTTATGTAAGATAGTTACCATTTATCGGTTATCTCGAATAGTTTTCGTTCAAAGAAAATATAATTCAATTTGAATGTTCTCATTTTCAACGTATGATATAAAAGCTAAAATAAAAGTATCCGATAATTTAATAAATCTTTTTATCAATATTTATGAATAGTTAAATATAAATTAAATCTGTATCGCGTCGTTTCTCAGATTTCGCGCAGTCTTTTACAATATGAAAATAAACTACCGTTTTTGAATCAAATAACTTTGATATTTCTCGAAAATGAATATTGATTAATAAATAATATAATTTATTATTATTTAAAGTCTAGAAAATTCTCGGTTGTCACAGATACAAATCTATAACACACATACCAAAAAAATCCAGACAATCGCACGCACAATGTTCCCCCATTTGCAAGTACTCATCTACCCCATCCGCCACTGTGGTGTTTGCCAATTGACGAAGGGCGGATGTGCATTTCAAGATGACACTCATACTTTTCATACCCGTAGCGTCATATCGAATAGTAAAAAAGTGAAAATGCTTGGGTAAAGGATTATTTGTTGCACAATAAGTTTCAATACCTTCAACTATTTCCAAAAATAGTTCCCGTCTCATGAGATATCGTTTTCTGAACGTTTCCTCCGTATATTTAGGATTTGGACTAAAATAATCCTCCATTAAACGTTGTTCGGCGACTTCACGTTCACGCCAAATGTATCTACGATGCTGCTGAACTTCATCTTCTTCATCTTCGTTAATCTGCATCACCATTTCGTATTCTTCCATATCTTCGAGATCGGACGAATTGGAATAATCAGACGAGCTACTCATTTTTTTGAAAGTTTGATTGAAAGTTTTTGTGAAAAGATTTGATTGAAAGTGTTTGTTGTGTGTGTGTTTTAAGATAAAAATAAGTGGTATTTATAAAAAAAAAAAAGTTATAAAAAAATAAATTTTCTTTTTATACCGTTGCCTAACGGTAGTTTTTGCAGGTGGGGCCCAGTTTTTCTCTTTTTCCTCTCATTAAAGTTTGGCGAATGGGGAGCGGCGAAGGCTGGGGCGGTGTCACGGCGAGGCCCGGCGAGGGTGCCACGTCGGAACGACGAGCCCCCTCCGTCGTGACACCGTTTGCTCTTGCATTAACATTTAACATAAGTGCTAAAAAACTTGTTTGGTAAAAGTAATGAGGATTTGTATTTCTTATAAAAATGCTCTTTTTAACATGCTCTCTCAAAAATCATTTTTAAATGAGCATTATTAATGAAGAGCTTTATACTTAATAAATGATTTAAATGCCCTTATTAATATAAAAATTTAATTTTAAAGAGTATCCTATTTATATATTTTTGTCCTTTATATCTTTTCACACATTTAAATTATACTTACTGTTAATCTATCAAACACTTTTATAAATTAAATGTTAATGCTAATCGAAAAAAAAGCCTTTAAAAAAGCTGTTATCAAACACATTCTAGATTAGGTTATTTTCGACCCATCGTATTTGATTGAGTTCGGACAAGTCTTGCTAGTAGTCGTATACTTAAAGAAACATTTGACACAACAACATTCAAATGTAGTCGTTTTCATTTTCCATTTATACAAATGTCATGACATTTCAAACATGTTTTGTTAAGGCTACCCGCAACAAGGTCTTTTTGTATCGATCGTATGTAGGTCGCGACTGAGTCGCGTTGTTGCTGTGATTCGGTCGTCGACTCTCGGTCGAAAGAAAACGACTCCACAGACGACTTTGTTTATAGCCGTTGGAAAAAGAGCCGTTGGCTTGGTTTTATAATGTTTTTTTTTAATTTAACATTTGTTCCTATAAAAATCCAATTTAATCCTCCAATTTTTACACATATTAAACTTTCAATTCTTCAACTTTTATATAGTCTTAAAAAAATGACTTCTCAGCTTTCGTGGACTACCGAAGAGGAGGTAGCTTTATTTAAAGCTTGGGTGTACGTTACGAAAAATTCACTTTCAGGCCGACATCATAAGTCAAAAGGGTTTTGGTCGGAGGTATGTGTCTTCTTTTATCAAGAAATAGGTGAGTAAAAAAGAAGTTATGACTCAATTATCAGTAAATAGAAAAATTCGATTCGTCTTGAAGTTGGTGAATTTACTGCGATTTACAATTACGTCGTACGTAGACACCCGGTTGGGACTTCAGAAGATACTCTTTATCAAGAAGCCGCACTTGAATATCACACGCTTCGTCATATGGATTTTGAATACAGTGAATGTTAGAAAATTTTGAAACAAAGTCCTCATTGGAGCACCATTGAAATGCGACACTTTGATAATCGAATAGTTTAAATTTTTAAGTTTTACAACTTAAAAATTATTATTATGTTTCGTAATCTTTTCTAATTTATGTAATGTATTTTATTTTATGTAACATTTTTTTACTTTATTGTAATGTGATTTTTATGGAATAAAATGTTTTTTTTAATAAAATGTTATTTTTATTGAATATAATTTTTTTTTGAATTAGGTCGCAATAGGTAAGTAGGTCGTAATAGATCGTAAGAGAGTGAAAACTGAAAAATTATGGTCGCAATCTAGTCTCTGTTGCAGGTTGCCTAAGATAAGAATTTCAAGATTAAATGAATATGAAGGTTTTGTTTTATTAACTAAATATTTTGTTTAAGTACTTTTTTTTATATAGATATTTTTTGTTTAGTATTTATGAGTTTTGATATTTTTTGGCTCGTATAATAATTATATTGGGCCTATATGTGGATAATAATTATACGGACTTAAGGACTTGGACTCTTCTTATTCTATATATAAGTGGTTCATAATTATATTGGACCTATAAGCCCATTATTAAATTAAAATTCTAGTACCTTTTTTGTTGCCCCATTAAAGACCATTACCTTAAGGCTGGCTTAAAGTATTGTGACCGTGTTTAGTGACTCCATGTTGTAAAACCAGCTAATACGTCGTTATAATGTTAAAGCTGTCAAGATCGTGATCTTATTAGGATCATTTTTGTGATTGTAAGATCGAAATCATAAGATCAGATTGAGATAGTAAGATCAAGTTCTGTAAAAACAAATGATAAATAAGTCAAACTGTTTTCATTTTCACTCGGCATCAAAGATAAATATCGTCACATTGACGATTTAGCAAAATAAGATTACAAAAGATATGAGTCATAAACATCTCAAAACATAACATAGGAGTCATAATACCAAATATGTGATTAGAATTGAAACGGTTTTACTTATTAAAGATCAGCTGTGTAAGTGCATAAGATGGAAACTTTTGTAAACTCGTATCGACACGCGATCATCAAGTCTACTGCGAGTATATGTTCCAATTTACATTCCCAAATTAAATGCGATGTTACACCGATACTACATGATTTTATCTTGTAGACACTTACGTGTAAACTCGTGAGTTTAACGAGCTTTATTATAGGCAGTGAACATTCCACAATCGTTGAAACGTACTTAAATCTTTCATAACCAAGAAACAAGAAGATAAAAAAATATCATCATTTGAAAAATAAGTGAAAACTAAATAAATATACAAAACCAGTTATCTATACAAACAAATAGCATCTTGTCATTTCCAAAAGCTAGATTAGTTTTCCAACATCACAACCAAAGAATCTAACTTTTAAACGTTGATTCTTTGTTGTATACTCCCAAAGGGGACAAAATTAAATTATAGAGATTAAGATACAAAGAAAATAATTTTAAAAGGTAAAAATAAAAAAATAACCAGAAAGGTTGCAATTCTCCCACCAAAATAATGTCACACCCTTAAGAAAAATTTACCCTAAAATGCTTCATACTTTTTGATGGCATCTTTTCAACTTTCTTCTCACATCATAATAAGCTTGTTACTCTTTAAAAACTTTGATATATATTCTGGGTCACTTTACATGGACTCTGTGTTAGCTTTTGCCTTTGCAGCTCGGGATGATTTTGATGCGGACGACGACTTTGGGGAGCATGTGGATTTTGATTTTTTACGCCTTTGTTTTTTGGGTATATTCGGAAGGTCTACGGTTGGTAGATCGTTGAGTACATCATCCGTAGGCCGTCTACCCATAGCTTCTCCAAAATCTACATGAACATAAAAATTTGGGTTATTTATAAGAACTTTACATATTTAGGGGTATGATTCGGCGACTTGAGGTGTCTTAGTCTTTTAACGTATATCAGTTAGTCATGTCAATCAATGCTCAAACTTAAGTTTTAGGCTTATAAAAATGGATAGAAATTCCAAAATAAACACATACACATAGTCACATACTATACATTGTTGTTTTCAAGAAAATGGTTGCACATATGATGATCATGGGTATGTGTATGTGTTGTAAAAGCAAAAAGGTCTTGTGACATAAAAAGCCAAATCTCTTTGAAGTCAAGAATCTTATTAGCTAAACACCAATTTACAAAAAGGTACAAATAAGGTGCTTTTTCAATTAAGGAGTACAAATTATGTTTCTAATTGTACAATGAATTTATCCATTGGTACAAAGATATTTAAATTATGATGTGGACAACGTGAGAGACAAAATCTATCTTTATTTCATGAAAAAAATTTCCAAACCCGTGAAATGGCCCACGTTTCACAAACCCACATGGTATATTTTTCATATTTCATAAAACATTATCATTATCAATTGATCTCTTGTTATCCTATGTTTAATGAAAATTAAATGTGGTTTTTAAGTGAATTATTTCATGACTAATTCTTTCCTAAATTGTACTAATAATGTAATGTTTACGTGATTTGATTAACGTACTTTGAATTACATTTTTCTTTTAAGTGCGTTTTTCTCATCAAGAAAAAGAACCGACAACTCAATATTCATTCGTTTACTATGAAATGTAGCATTTAGTTTAACCGAAAATGTTGAGGTTCTTTCCTAAACTTCTACTATAATGTGATATTTACTTTGCAATCATTTTTCTTCCAAGTACGATTTTGGTTTTTTCTTATCACGAAAAGAACCGACAACTCAATATTCATTCATTTACTACGACGATGTAGCATTTAGTTTAACCGAAAATGTTTAGGAAAATAAATCAGCACGGAAAAACCGACAAAAACTATTATATATAGCTTAGTTGCAACATATTTTTATGCTGAAAAACATCAGCAAGAATTTATTTGCTGGACAAAAATTATTAAAAAATGTATTATTGACTCTTTTATTTAAAAATAATTGGTTTGCTAAATATAAAAAACAAATAATTGGCCAATTCATCGAAAGTCACACTTTCCTTAAACTACAGTTTTCTGTTAGCATCTTTTGGTAAAAACGATGATTTATTTCTAATAAAAAACAGTAAAAAAATATATTTCCAATAAATGTTACCTTGAGAAGACCATGTCGACATTGCAGAACCAGAATTACCAATAGAAGTTGCTGCAAAATCAGGTGCTGTTTTGAACTCATTCATCTGAAAAAACAAAATATAAAAATTTACCCGAAATGTGCAAAAAGCGCGGATTCTCGGCTAGTATAATCTTAAAAGCCTTAAAATTCACTTCAAGCCGAAAAACATGAGCAGTCTATATAATGTTCTAAGCATTTGTTAAAATTCAATTGAAACGGATCGATATATCTAGTTATCAACGCGAGAACATATTTCAAGATCGATGTAAAAACAAAATAAAATGACATTTTTTTGCCAGTAGCGCGTAAATTAGGTGGTTATGGATGGGGCTTATTTGCACCTAATAAGCATAAAGTCAAGGGTTCAATCCACATTAGACACAACACAACCGCTAAATGAGTCATGTATCACCCACATTACGAAAAGCAAGCCGAATTTGGTTGTCGGTTATTAGTAACATTTTACGAAAAATAAAACGCGAGGACGTGAAATGACGAAATTACCCATGCAGGAGCACTGCCAGATGATCCATCCCAACCAATATGAGCAACATGTTTTACATCAGTTGGATACCCAATTTCCATCTCACGTTCCTTTATAACTATACATCATCAAAATTTAATTAATTACAATCTTAATCAATAAAAATAAACCATACAAATACACAAAAGAAACAAGTATTTACCAAATATATTTGAGATAAATTTGAACCCTTTAAACACCCCTTTAATCTTAGTCCCCATAGCTTTAAACCACAAACTCAACTAACAACAAGCCAAAATATGAAAAGATGAACTAATGCAAAACCCCTTTTTTCCTGCAAAAAAAATATATATAAAACATTTCATCAATATATAGCCACTAACTAAAAGTTAAGGTTGACAGAAATGACTCGACCTACTAACCACTAACACGCGTTTTAGAAAGAAAATAAAAACAAGATTACCTTATTTTCTAAAGGGTATTCAAAAGAGTACTTGTTTCATTAATTTGCATTTCATAGACAAGTTTCTTGATCATATTTGTTATGAAGAAATGCAAAAAAGGGTTAGGAATTTTTTTTAATTTTTTTTTTTTTTTCAAAGATGAGAAAGTGAGATGGGGTTTATGTATGAAGAAGAATGTTTTAAGATGAGGAGAAAAAAAGATGGAGAACCACAAAGAGAGAAAATAAGAAAGAAAGATCTCTCCAAAGAAAAGGGTGTGGTTTTACAAAGACATGGGACAGGTCATTTAGTATTATATTTGTACTTGACAATATAAGGAAATTATTTGATTTTTTAAATCATGATTGGATTAATTTTCTTGTGTTTTATGATTGTGTTTTGGATAAAATTTTGTTACCGTAGGAAATCATGTTGTTATACTAATATGGAAATATTTTATGCTAGTTAATGATGTTTTAATATCTATAAAAGTTACGAGTTTGATTACCGGATCAGTTTGGTTGAGTCGCCGAGTTAAGCATTTGGTTACTAGGTTAAATCGATCGAGTTACCATGTCAAGTGTTTAACCACCAGGTCAATCCGTGAGTCACGGGTTCAACTACCGTGTCAATCCAGTCGAGTCATCAAATTATAATTTGACTACTAAATCAGTTAGTATATCGTTAACTATTTATCATTAAATAATTACCGCTGTTATGCACGAGGTACACTTATGATTGTTTTACAAAGAGTTTAATTTGGTGGAGAAACATATATTGTAAATATTATGACACTAAATTCACAAACATTAGTTTTATAAAATTAGTTTTGTTAGTGCGTGGTGTAACTTGTTACTTACGCGCAGGGGCGGAGTCAGAGCATAAAACTATCAGGTGCATAAAATTTTTAATACACGTATTTGTATAACACATAATCTATGATCGGGTTTATTTTGACGAAAACAAGAATTTTAGCAAATATATACACTATGCGATAAAATTCTATCGGGTTTTCGTGCATCTCCGGGAATCTCTAGCTCCGCCCCTGCTTGCGCGTTTGCCTTTTACTTTTATGTAAATCAAATTTTACTCTGTTTTCATAAAAAAATTTATGTATCAACTCACTGTGACACTGTGACAGTATATAGTAATGTTAATGATTAGCTAATCATCTATCCATTCCTTTTAGTATTCGTTTTATTATTGGCAAGTAAATATTTTTGTTTCTCCTTTTTATACGCTTATTTATGTTTGGTTCCCGCCATTTTACAACCCAAATTAAGCAAATTATCTTAAGTTTAAATCAAGCCGATGTTATTGCCTGTTTTGCTCGCTTTTTGGTAAGGGTGATAATTTTTGACACGATACGAATTCGATACGAAGTTAGACAGGTATGAGTTGAAAATAAACAGGTTTTGGTCAAAAACATGTTAACGCGTATAACTCGTTTAATAATTGGGTCGTATTTGAGTTGAGCAAGTATTAAACATGTCGACACGTGAACCTAATTAAACATGCCTCTAAAAATAAATATATAACTTTAGTTTTATGTTAGATTTGGATTATATATATTTGTTATGTAGTTAATAAGAGTAATTGACATTATGATTCACATATCGCATAACTATTTGTATGTTATGTTTATCCTTTTTACATATTTATATCTTTTTCGCATATAAATTACTCTGATCGACAAACATCAACCTTATTTACCGTTTGACATATTTATTTAAACGGGTCAAAAACGGGTAACACTGGTTATGCAAGTGCGAGTTAAGGTTAAGTTTCTTGACACGATTAATAAATGAGTCGTGTTTGGGTCAAGGTTATAATAACATGTCAACCTTCGAACCTGCACAGGTCGACACGAACACGACTCGATTGTCACCCCTACTTTTTGGCGAAAACCAGAGGCGGAGCTAGTAGGTGAACTAGTGGGTGTTAAGCCTCTCTTAATCAATCTATTTCAGTTATTATTTATGTGTATTACAATTCATTACATTAAATCTCCCAATCACTATGATTTTTTGCCTTAGATGTATAATTCGCCTCCTTTAACTAAAATTTTTAGCTCCGCCCTTGACGAAAACCGGAATCTTTAACTCTCTTCTCAAAAGCAAATGGCGTAAATAAGTGCTCATAGCGAGGAAGTAAATGGTGGTATACGACAATGTTGTTGTTAGAGCTAGCTAGGGTGGAAACAAGCCGAGCTGCTCGTGAAAAGCTTGAGATCGGATCAGTAAAAAGCTCAAACGAGCTGAGCCTAAACGAGCCCGAACCAAAGTTGCAGTTCGTTTATTAAACAAGCTCGAGCCCGATCTTTACGTATAAAGCTCGTTTAGGCTCGCGAGCCTAAACGAGCCTAATGTTTTATAAACGAGCTTCTTGCGAGCTTATTAACGAGCCTAATTTAGTTATATTACGAGTCGAGCTCCAGCCAGTTTTTATTTTTACATTGCCAAATCTTATAAACGAGTCGCGCTCGAACGGAGCCCGAGCTTGTCTACCTTACCTCAAGCTTGAGTCCGAGCCTAAATAATAAGGCTCGAAACAAGCCGAGCTCGAGCTTTGTAAAACTTAAACGAGTCGAGCTCGAGCTCTGACGAGCTCGACCTCGGCTTGGCCCGTTTCTACCCCTAGCTAGCTAGGTCATAAAAAACTACCGAGAATCTTGACTGAGACCGTACGTTTTTGACAAAAAAATTGTCGTCTTGACAACTTGATAATCGAAATAAAATAATTACTCGGTTTTTCTTCTAGTGTGACAGCACAAGAATTATACGATATTAAAATATATAGTTGTATAACAAAATTGTACTATATGGCAACATCTAGCGTATGTTGATGTGGATGTGTTTACAAACGTCAATTTGCTTACCTAGACACAGATGGCATTGCCGAATAGACTTGGTCACGAAAAAGTCCGTACGTGACTGTAATGTTGCGGTAACGAATGGTAGAAAAATGATACGGCTAGCGCAGGTGAGGTTATTGAGCTTAACATTAGCTCGTTGTAATATCGTTGCCTCAGTTATGGTAAGACGTGTTAGTAGCAATTTGTTACGTGAACTATTTGCGTGAGAACAAGTTTGATCGATTACACTGACTACTCTTGAAGCTGTGCAATTTTGAAGTATAGAACACTAAGTTTGAGGGTGTTCACTATGGGCGGACAAAAGGTGGTTTAATTTGATGGATGTTTGTCACGTAATGTTAGTTTTTATAGAAAAAAAGTTGATTTTTTGAATTAAATCCGGTATTCTCAAAACTTTATACACATGAATATTACTTAATTCACTTTTTTGTTATTTTCTTACTACTCGTAGTTTATAAAGAAATTGTGCATTTTAGTCTACCAAAGTCAATCTCCGAGAAAACAGTGAAGCTTCATAATGTCTTTCTGTTCAGGTGCAGGTAGTCCACATCTTCACAAACATGTTTATTTCACATTGCCTCTCTTCGAGACAATGCCCAAATCGTTACGCCTTTCGTGCGGGTCGGAACTTACGACCGCCGTTCACCGGGGCTTCGGTCGTCGGCTCACCTGTCATCAGGTCACCAATTTCTTTGACCTTTTGGCACTAGACAGACGTCATCCCCATACATGGTCTTACGACTTTGCGAAGATCTGTGTTTTTTTATAAACAGTCGTCCGGGCCTCGTCACTGCGACCCCCTTTGTGAGGAGACACACCTTCTCCCGAAGTTACGGGGCTATTTTGTCGAGTTCCTTAGAGAGAGTTGTCTCGCTCCTAAGTATTCTCTACCTACCCACCTGTGTCGGTTTCAAATACAGGTACCCTTTTGTTGAAGATCGTTAAAGCTTTTGTTAAAATAAATAGTTTGCTTAGAGAGAGTTGTGTCGCCCCCTAGTTAATCTTGTGAATCCGTTTCTAACCTCATGTATTCTTTGATTTGACAAAACTAGACATAGGTTGTTTACCCAAGAATCACTCAGGAATGGACTAATGGATAAAAGGGCTTGTAAGACATTAAAATATGTGAGGTCTCAAGCCTGATTCTTGTCAGATGCAAACAATTTTAAAGTCGTCACGTTGATCTCTTAAAAAAGGAGAGTTACACTAATCTAGTTTGAGTATGTGTAACGATGAGTTTTAGTGTTGTGAATTACTCCATCTAAATAACAAAAATCATGAATAGAAAAAAAGCTGTTTTCCAAACTTCCAACTGTCAAATAAAATGGATAGAGATCAAATTCATTTCTTTTAGCCAAATTCAGATAAGATACATTCTCCAAATGGTTTATATTTAGTTGGTAGGATTATTATAAATTTCACGTGATTAGGTGTCACCAAAGCTCGTTTTCAAATCACAAAAAATAATTATCTTGATTTTATTTATATAAGTTGTAGTCACGTCTATTAAAGATTTAAAAACATAAGAATGCTACGTATGCATCATGCAACTTGTCAATTTCTTTTATTAGAAATTAAATCATGTTGCGTATCCTGAAGCAATTATGTGTCTTTTTTTGGTAATTATTTTTTTTTAATTATAGATTCTTTAGCTGTAATTAATTTTCTGTGGTTTAGCGTACCTATATTCATTTTTATAACAAGACGTGTGTTTATTATATTTTTATATAATTTTAAAAATTTGTAATTTGAAGCAAGTTGGATTCTAAGAAACAGATGGAACACCAAACTATATTGGATTAGATAGGTGGTGGGTTGGACTATATATGTTTCCCTGTTAATCTGGTTATTATTTATTTAATTTTTTGTCACTAGTTAATGTAAATTTCATGTAAATGTAAAATATGTTTGGCAAAAATAGGGGTAGCAGTGAGCAGGATGTAAAATTCGCATATTTTTATCATAAATAGTATACTTAGTAACATATGTACAAACTAAAACTTTCCTTTTATAGCACGAACACGTGTCACGAATATTAATTACAGGAACTACGTACGTATTATTACACGATAAGTATTAAGTACGTGATATTACACGATAATTGTTAACCACAATAATTATAATCACGAACATGAAATCATGAATGTTAAATCACAAACACGTAATTACGTATGTATTTATTATAATACGATAAATATCGTTTGTGTACAAATATTTATTTATAATGCGAACAATTAATTAAGATATAACACGAAACACTAACGAATGTACGCGTGAATTATAAGACATGAAAAACATACGGGTTTCTCTCGTGGGCCCCTTATAGCCGCGGACACCAAAGACAAGGGAGGGCCCAGGCCCAGTTTGGTTTTTAACTAAATAAACAAAAAGGGAAAACCTTTTTCATTCTATAGAGTTTTGATAAAAATTAAAACCCTAGCCTCCCTTGCCTCTTCTCCTTGCCGCCGGCTACAACACACCACCAAGGGGTGTTTGTTTGATTTTGGTGATTGGAAATCAAGTGTTAGTGTTCGTGTTATTATTCTCATTTGATTCACGCATTCGGTAAACCTTTAATTTCTTTTCTATTATTCCTTTTATTTAAATCAAGAACACATGAACATGGGAATTATAAAAACAAGTAATATACATGTTAGAAATCATGGGGTAATAAAAAGAATGGTTTTGGTTCGGGTTTTTTTTGCGGACGCAAGAACCGAGAGCCTAATCTCTCGGTGGTCGTTGTATCACCACCAACCAAGACATCAATGGTCTCGGTGTGGGCTGTGGTGTCTCGGCAGCAGGAACAAGGACCCCGACGCAAGTCGAGGTAGCCTTGTGGTGTGTTTGGTCTCGGCGCAGCAACAAGAACACCATCGGTCTAAGAACGGTGGTTGTTTTGGTCAAACAAGGGGAACGCACGGCGGCAACAGGGGACCATCGGCTAACTGTCGGGGGGAACTTGTTGTGGGCAGTGGCTAGCCGAGGCAAACCAGGGGCAAACCACTGGCTGCAGCCGGTGGTGAAGTTGCACCAGCAATGGCAACCGGCTAGGCAACTTTAGGTCTAAATTAAAAACAGATTTTACATAAAAGTCTTTTCAACTTTTATGTAAAACCACTGCTGGTGCAACTTCGGTCCGGTTCACTTTAGGTCCGGTTCACTTTAGGTCCGATTTACTTTAGGTCTAAATTAAAAACACAGGTTTGGTTCATGGGTAATTTTTACGAGTTACATTTTTACAAGTATATTATTTTGACAAGAAAATTAAATTAATTAAATCATGGCTAGTAATTAATTTAATTTAACATGGACTTAGGTTATTATTATTTTAGTAATAATACATGTTTTAACCTAAGTATTTTATTATTTAATTTAGACTATAGTATTAATTAATTATATAAAAAACATGGACTATACTTAATTAATAAACATGACTTAGGTTATAATTAAAATATTATTAATACATGTTTAACCTAAGTATTTTATATACCTTAATTTAATTAAATCATGCTTATATGTTTGATACTTATGTTAGAATAATTGCCTAAGCCATATACATGCATGACCAGTGTCACCTAGTTATGGAGGTACCATAACCATAACACTAGAGGCACCAGTGTTATTAGTTCCCCACGACGGAGTGATTACTCGTGGTGTCCCTTTCAGTTATTTGGCCATTGTTATTATATTAGCATGTGGGGCGTATGGGTGCATCCTAGTTACATGTTTTTACATGATTTTCATGGTGAATGTGATGTGTGCCTTGCATCCTTCACAAGGAGTTGATCCCTCCTACCCAAACTAATTAATTAGAGGCCACCCCTCTAATTTTTTGACGAGGTCTCCCCTCCAAGTATTCACGCACGGTGGAACCTCATGACTTATATGGGCTATTGGCTAATTAATACAGATTTTACATAAAAGTCTTTTCAAACTATAAAACCAGTTTTATGAACATGTTACCAGGTTACTTAGGACTTATACATTTCTGTTGTTATGCTCAGCCGTTTTTCTTTCATGTTCCCAAACGGCGGGTACTCAAGGGCGCTCGTAGACTTTAAGTGTACGTGCATATGGATTGGAAGCTATCTAGCCTTCTCTACTTTATGCATTTCATAATACATTTTGCTACTTATTTCTTTGGACATTGTTTAGTCCTTTTCCATTACAGTACTTATGTTTGTGTGTGATGAGCTTATACTTGGAATACCGATGTTTGTTTCTGGTATTTCCATTCATGGTCATTTAATGTTTTTAAGACATTTACCTTTTATGCTTTGATGACACGCCATAATCACGCGTGACATTCCATTTACCAAAATGAGGTGTTACAATTATGGTATCAAAGCCAAGGCTTCGACCTGTAGGCTCTCAAAACATGACATGTGATTAGTAGGTAATCACCATGGTCTTACTAGAACTGACAGTTTGTTTTCATGGATTTATATCATGTATCATTTTCGCAGAAACTTTAACTAAGTAATGGTTGGTACAGGACTGGCCATATTTAGTCGCATGTGCTTAGAGATGGCAATGGGGCCGGGTTTGCGGGGAATGGTTGCTACCATCCCCAACCCCAAAGTTAAATATCTATCCCCATCCTTGTCCCCATCCCCATCGGGGATTACAAGCTACATACCATCCCCATCCCCAGCGGGGAACGGGGATCCCCAATGGAGAATCAGGTATTTTTTTTCCCATTACACAATTAACATTTAAACTATGTTTCAAATGACGCAACTATTACGAATAACACAATACGGTAAATATCAAACAACATTAACGAGATTAACATTTATGCGATCATGCTCAGTATTAAAAATAACAAAAATACCACACAAGAGTTCATCCTAAAAGGTTAGTGTCAAAGGAGATATAAACCATCGATAGATAGTGTTTGAAACATACAAGATATATAAATGTATATGTAGAATATAGATATTCGGGGGCGGGTTCAGGGATGGGTTTGGGGAACCAAGGGTATTACCATCCCCGCCTCCATACCCGCTTTTTATTATCGGGGAATACCCACCCCCATCCCCATACCCGGTCAACTCGAGGAATCCCTGGTCAAATCGGATTTGGGTATCGGATTCTCCGTCGGGTTCAGAGTTTTTTGCCATCTCTACATGTGCTTTTATCTATCGTGTTGTTTTGATGAACCGATCCATAGGCGTTCATCTTCATCATGTCATTTTGTTTAGGTGAACCGACCCAAAGGCGTTCACCTAAACTCATGTTATTTCATCATCATGCATTCACACATTGTTTTCATGCATAAAAATTTTCTCATGATTTATTGGCATAATTTTTTTTCATGAATATATATTATGTTTTAATTAGTTTAATCATGTAATTTGTTTTATACTGTCAGATGGTTCTCACACGCGAGCAGGAACAACTCAATGCAGCAGTTCAAGCTGCGATGCAGGCCATGCTTCCTCAACTGAGGAATGAAATCAGGGCCGAGGTGCAAGCTTCCAACAATCAGCACCAGCATCAAATTCCTCCTTCTCCTCCTCCAGCTACACTGATCACATGGCTGGAGCGATTCAACAAGCAACGTCCGTGATCCTTCGAGAAGACTGATAGCCCCAATGAGGCTAAGAGCTGGCTAGCTCATATTGAGAAGATATTTGACCTGTCTTCAAGGCAAGGTTGGTCTGTTACAAGTTTGAAGGAGACGTGCTTGGATGGTGGAAGTCAGTGAAGCAGTCTGAGGAGGCGACAATTGGGTGGCTGGCTTGACTTGGGCTCAGTTCAGGGAGTTGGTTATGGGACAGTTCTTCCCCAAAGCTAAGCAGGACAAGCTGAAGATGGAGTACCACGGGATTAGGCAGAGAGCTAGGGAGAACAACAAAAAGTTCATGCAGAGGTTTCTTCGTTTGGCTGGTTTTCTTGGCGCAGCAGCAGGTACTGCTGAGGAACAAGCGTACCACTTTCATTGGGCTCTTCGTACATCGGTCGCCAATAACTTGGCGTGTGCTACCTTCAACACGGTGGCACAAGTAGCTGATGCAGCACGTAAGTTGGAGATGATGCAGGAGAGGGATGAGTTTGGAGAGGCAGAGAGACCCGAGAAGAGGTATATTCGTCACTAAGCGGTGATCATTTCAATTCATTTAGTACTATCCAAATATTTATCTTTCTCTATAAATTGCATCTTTCAGGCAGAAGACTAGGGACCGGTCTCAACCGGCTACTCAACAGCAGCCTACTCAGAACAAGGGTAACGGTCAGACCCAAGACCGTTCTGCTTCGGATAGGCGTGGTGGTAATGAAACTTACCGTAACAACGCTAGCAACTCCAACAGCAGCAGGTCCCTAAACTTACTCATTTCTTATGCTACATGCTTAATTCATAAATATGACACTTCAGCATCTTCTACCAGGAATCATGGCAACGCAAGGGAGGAGGACCGTAGAGGTTCCCAGCCCAACCGTGCAGCTATTACTGGTATTATGTCTTGCGATTTTCTGCATTGTTCTGTTTGTACCCATAAACCATGTCTCATGTATACTTTTCTGAACAGGCTCCCAGCCAGCAAGGGCCCCTGTTGGAGGGTATATTCACCCTCTCTGCACTACATGCAATCGTAGGAACCTAGGGCCATGTCGCCGCGACAGCGATGCTTGCTTCAAGTGTGCCAGCCAGGCCATCGCATGAAGGACTGCCGCAAGGGTGAGATAGAGGGCACATCTGAACATGCCGACTCCAAGCCACCTCCTACTACTGGACGGGTGTATACGACCTCGCGTGATCAGGCTAACAAGTCAACAGGTACCATCACTGGAATCTTATATATGTATGGTCAAGCTGCATGCGTTTTATTTGACACGGGTGCTGCTCATTCGGTCATTTCTACTGCTTATGCCAAGAATGTTAGGATATCCCCTATGCCATTAGAGAATGTATTAAACATTTCCACGCCCTTAAGAGACTTTGTACGCATAACACATGGGTATAAGAGTCTTCCCCTCGAGTTTGACGATAAGATTCGCCCAGTTAACGCACTTCTACTGGATATGTGCGATTTCGACATGATATTAGGCATGGACTGGCTATCCAAACATCATGCCACCATTGACTGCCATTCATATCGGGTCATCTTCGGTGATGTAAATGCACCAAAGTACATTCACAACGGTTTTATACCCGGAAGGTCTGTACAAATAATTTCAACCTTATAAGCACGTGCACTACTGTCACATGGTTGCGAGGGCTATCTTGCTACTGTTCATGATCTGGAGGCTGAATCTCCATCTATCCAGAAAAAGCCAGTCGTGTAAGAATTCCCAGACGTGTTTCCAGAGGAACTTCTAGGCATACCACCTGCTCGTGAAGTAGAGTTTAATATTGAGCTCATCCCAAGAGCTGAGCCAATTTCTAAGTCTCCTTATCGCATGACTCCCATTGAGCTGAAGGAGTTAAAGGAACAACTACAGGAACTACTGGAACAAAGTTTCATCTGACCTAGTGCTTCTCCATGGGCGTACCGGTTCTATTCGTAAAGAAGAAGGACGACAGTATGCGTCTATGCATAGATTACCGTGAGCTTAACAAGATCACCATCAGGAATAGATATCCATTATCACGCATTGACGATCAGTTTGACCAACTCTAAGGGGCCAAACATTTCTCCAATATTGATCTAAGGTCGGGCTATCATCAGTTACGGGTTAAAGAGCAGGACATCGCCAAGACTGCTTTTCGTACACGCTATGGGCACTACGAATTTGTAGTCATGCCATTTGGCCTTACCAATGCTCCAGCTGTTTTATGGACTTGATGAACCGTATCTTCCATGAGTTTCTGGACAAATTCGTCATTGTCTTCATTGACGATATTCTGATTCTCTCTAAGTCAAAGGAGGAACATGAAGACCATCTTCGTACCGTATTACAGATACTTCGCCAGAAGCAGTTGTATGCCAAATTCTTCAAATGTGAATTCTGGTTAGACAAGGTGGCATTCCTAGGCCATATTGTATCAGCAGAAGGAATAACCATGGATCCAGCAAAGGTTGAGGCTATTACCAAGTGGCCAAGACCGACATCAGTGACTGAAGTTCGCAGTTTTCTACCCTTAGCTGGTTACTACCGTAGGTTCGTAGAAAACTTTTCCCGTTTAGCACTGCCATTGACCAAACTGACGCGGAAAGGGGAGAAATTCGTCTGGACTGAAGAAAGAGAGAATAGCTTTGAAGACCTAAAGTAGAGGCTGATATCTGCACCAATTCTTACTCTCCCATCTGGTACAGGTGGATTTTAAATCTCTAATGATGCTTCAGGGAAGGGACTCGGCTGTGTTCTCATGCAACATGGGAAAGTGATTGCTTACGCATCACGACAGCTTAAGCCTTATGAGGAGAACTACCCTACGCATGACTTGGAACTTGTAGCAGTCGTGTTTGCATTGAAGATATGGAGACACTACTTGTATGGTGAATCATGTGATAACTTCACAGATCACAAGAGCCTAAAATACATCTTCACTCAACGTGAACTTAACATGAGGCAGAGAAGATGGTTAGAGCTGTTGAAAGATTATGACATTAATCTGCAGTATCATCTTGGCAAGGCGAATGTAGTAGCAGATGCTCTTAGTAGAAAGTCAGGTATGATCAACGGCATCAAGATAGAGGAAGAGATTATAAGAGACTTGGAGCGACTAGACATTGATATCATGGTACGTGGACAGCACGGTTACTGGGCTAATCTTAGAGTGGAACCTGAATTACTCTCTAGAATCAAGGAAGCTCAGAAGGATGATGGTGAAATTTGGGCAATCATTCAGAACTTAGAGCAGCAGACGGAGTTTCGGTTGGATGACGACGGTATCTCATGGCAGGGCAACAGACTTTGTGTTCCTGATGATCTTACGCTCAGGGTAGCGTTATTGGCTGAAGCTCATAGCTCCCTATTCTCCATTCATCCTAGTTCAACCAAGATGTACCACGACATCAAGCAGTACTTTTGGTGGAGTGGTATGAAACAGAATGTTGCCACTTATGTTTCCAAATGTCTTACCTGCCAGCAGGTTAAGATCGAGCATCAGCGGTATAGTGGTCTACTACAACCGTTAGACATTCCATAGTGGAAGTGGGACAATATCACCATGGATTTTGTTATCGGTCTTCCGCAGACTAAGAGGAAACATGATGCGATTTGGGTTATCATTGACCGACTTACTAAGTCAGCTCATTTCTTACCTATCCTCAAGGATGATCCGATTAGCAAACTCGCTGACACTTACAAAAAGGAGACCGTGAGACTTCATGGTGCTCCATCCAGTATTATCTCAGAGAGAGATCCTCGGTTTACTTCGCGATTTTGGAGAAGTCTGCAGAAAGCTTAGGGTACCAAACTTAAGCTTAGCACGGCTTTTCATCCTCAAACAGACGGACAGTCGGAGCGAACCATTCAGACATTAGAAGACATGCTTCGAGCATGTGCATTGGAGTGGACAAGATATTGGGTGATTATATCTGCTTGGTAGAGTTTTCATACAACAACCATTGGCACGCCAACATTTAGTGTACACCGTTCGAGATGTTGTATGGCATAAAGTGTCGCATCCCAATCTGCTGGGATCGGGTTGGTAAGTGAACACTTGAAGGACCGGAGATGATAGATTTGACCAACGAAAAGGTCGTTGTAGCTAAGGCAAAATTACAGGAAGCTCGTGTACGTCAGAAGAGTTATGCCGACAAGCATCGTAGGGACTTACATTTCAACGTGGGAGATCATGTCTTTCTTAAGGTATCACTGACACGTGGTGTTAGACGTTTTGGAATCAAAGGGAAACTAAGTCCTCGATTCATTTGACCGTTTGATATCATCGAGCGAGTCGATGAAGTATCATACCGTTTAGCGTTACCTCTGCAGCTTTCTCACGTTCATGACGTTTTCCATGTGTCCTTACTCAGAGGGTACAATTACCATCCCCTTCACACGGTTCAGTATCCACTTGAACAGATTCGTGAAGATCTTACCTTCATCGAGGAACCCGAACGAGTTCTTGACAGACAAGAACGCGTCATGAGGAAGAAGACGATTCCATTCGTCAAAATTCCTTTGGGGGGATCATACCAAGCGGGAAGCCAATTGGGAAACAGAGGAGTCTATCCGGGCTTCTTACCCTCATTTTAAGTTTTGAATTCGGGTATGTTCCTCTTTCAGTTTACTTTATTTATAATTCGGGGACGAATTATTCTTTTTAGGGGGGAAGAGTTGTAAAACCCGCATACTTCTACCATGAACAGTACACTTAGTAAACGTATGCACAAACTAAAACTTTAGTTTTATAGCACGACCACGTGTCACGAATATTAATTAAAGGAACTACGTACGTATTATTACACGATAAGTATTAAGTACATTATATTACACGATAATTACTAACCACAATAATTATAATCACGAACATGAAATCACGAACCTTAAATCACGAACACGAAATTACGTATGTATTTATTATTATACGATAAATATCGTTTATGTACAAGTATTTATTTATAACACGAACAATTAATTAAGATATAACACGAAAACGCTAACGAATGTACACGTGAATTATAAGACATGAAAAACGTACGGGTTTCCTTCGTCGGCCCCTTATAGCCGCGGACACCAGATACAAGGGAGGGCCCAGGCCCAGCTTGGTTTTTAACTAAATAAACAAAAAGGGAAAACTCTTTTCATTCTATAGAGTTTTGATAAAAAAAAATAAAAACCCTAGCCTCCCCTGCCTCCTCTCCTTGTCGCCGGCTACAACACACCACCAAGGGTGTTTGTTTGATTTTGGTGATTTGAAATCAAGTGTTAGTGTTAGTATTATTATTCTCATTTGATTCACGCATTCGGTAAACCTTTAATTCCTTTTCTTTTATTCTTTTTATTTAAATCAAGAACACATGAACATGGAAATTATAAAAACAAGTAATAAACATGTTAGAAATCATGGGGTAATAAAAAGAATGGTTTTGGTTTGTTGGGAATTATTTGTTAAGTGTCAAGTACCGTTAGTATATTCTAAGTACTGTTAGTGTTATGTAAGTACCGTTAGTGTTAACGCGATACATAGTAAGTACTGCTACTTATAAAGTAAGTACTGCTATGATGATTAGGACGAATATATCTTTGTATAATATATGTCATAGTTATAGTTAGAGTATATCTTATGTGATATACCTAAATAGTTAGAATATTGATAATATATCGTCTGTGATATAGTTATCTCTATAGAATATTCTAAGGTTTCTAGGGTTCCTTACTCTATAAAAGGAACATAGGTACAATGTCTTTTATGTACCTCATTCAAGTCGATTAATAAGAGAATCGAATAGTTAAAAGTAATTTTGTTCTTTTGTGCTTTATAAGTTAGATTCCGCATAACTTATTTGGTGTTAGTAAGAGTGCTCAAAGTGTTTTAGTTAGATTACAAACTATTATACTAATTCTTAACAGAATATAGATCCAACCAAAGGGATCAACAAGTGGTATCAGAGCTTGTTGAGAGACTCTGAAAAAGAAGAACACAATCTCAAACACTCCACACATACCAAATCTCAATGTCTCAACCAGATAGTGATAATGCTCACTTGGATGATGCTCAGATCCCTGATCCTATTCCACAGGGACAACCACAAGTTGTGCATCCTGCACCAGCACAAGGTGCTTAATTCGTGAATGTTGTAGCTACCTCTACACCAATACCTTCTCATACTCTGTCTGTTGTTAAACTCCCAGTTCTCAAAGGTGACAATTATGAGACTTGGGCTATACAGATGGAACATTACTTGAATCACACAGATCATACTGTGTGGCAAGTTATCAAGAATGTGTATACACCAAAAAAATCTACACTGGTTGCCAGACAATACATGTTATGTTCTACCTGCTGTGATTGTTGAGGTGGTACAAGCAGAGATCAGAGAAAGAAAAGACAGAACTGCTTTGGCTATGGCTCTTTCTGAAGACATTCTACCAAGATTTCATCATTATAAAGATGCCAAAGCTATGTGGGATGCTATAAAACTTAGATTTGGAGGCAATGACAAATCTAAGTAAATTAAGAAGATTGTTCTTAAGCAAGAATTTGATAACTTCTCAATTACCAGTATAGAGGGAATACATGGTGGATATGGAAGGTTCAGTAAGTTGCTTATTCAGTTAGCGATTTATGGACAAGTAATTCCTAATGAAGAAGAAAATCTAAAATTCTTAAGAAGTGTTCCACCAGAGTGGAAAGCAATGGCTATGCACTTCATCACAAGAGATGATTTGGAGACAATTCTGTTTGATCACCTCTACAACAATCTTAGAGCATATGAGATGGATGTGAAAGGCAATGAAGTAAAGACATCGACTACTTCAAAGTCTAACTTGGCTTTTGTGTCAGATGGGAACATCGGTACTTACTTTCAAAATACCGCTAGTGGATCTAGCAGCGGTACATACTTCACAAATACCACTGGAGGACTTACAAGCAGTACTTATCCACAAAGTATTGAAAGCAGTCCAATAGTCTCTCAAAATCCACATGGAAGGACTTCACCATTGTTTAGTGACAATGATGCCTTCTCATTCTTTGCTGGACAAGACAACAGGCCAAGATTAACTCTCAATGACTTGTTCCAAATGGATGATGCTGATGTTGAAGAGATGGATCTTAAATGGCAAGCTGCTATGGTGTCAGTAAGATCTAATAGGTTCTTCAAGAAGACTGGAAGAAAAATGACTGTTGATCCTAATGAACCATTAGGATATGACAAGTCCAAAGTTGAATGCTATAACTGTGGAAGAAATGGACACTTTGCAAGAGAATGCTCTAGAGATAAAGCTGAGACTAGCAATCAGAAGTCCAAAAACAGCTATAGAACCAGTCCTAGAATAAATGAAAGCTTTCCAAAAGGAAACAGCGGGAGTCCTAAAGGAACCAAAGCATTGGTTACTGTAGATGGAGTGGTGAATTGGGCAGAAGAATAAGAAGAGCTTAGACTAATGGCTCTCTCACATGAAGATACTGAGGTACATCCTTGTTCTAAAGATTGTATTCTTAAATTTAATAGCCTAAAAGTAGAACTAGAGGAACAGTCTCAAAAGGTTAACACATGCACTGTAGAAGCAAAAGCTTTCAAATAGGGTGTTGTTAAATTAGAAGAAAATATAGTTTTGTACAAAAAGGCTCAACAAAACTATGAAGAGAAAATAAGGATTTTGACTCTTCAAATGAGGGAAAAAGACGTGGAATAAAAGCTTTTGAAAAACAACTTTTAAAAATAAATTCAGAAAATGAAGCTTTAAAAACCAGTCTTTGTAATGAAAGGGAAGTGATTAGTCATTGGCAACAATCCTCTAAGGGATTGGGAAAATTGATTAATTTACAAATGGGGTATTATGATAAAACAGGCCTAGGATATATTGAGGATCAACCTGGGATAACCTTAACTAATAAAGACTTATCAAAAGGGATTTTTGATAGTTTTAGTAAGGTAGATGATACACCTGAAAATGATAGATATGCTGAAGGAATGAAGGCAGTTCCTCCACCATTATCAGGAATTTTCATGCCCTCTTGTAATGATACTAGTATAGAGTTAGAAGAACCTAAGATTAATAATGTCTTTAACTCTAGTACTGTGTCACAAGAAAATACTGCTGTGACCAAGAATATTGTTTATCCACCTTTAATGAACAACTTTGTTTCTGAGGAATCTAAGACTAGTTCTACTCCCAAGCAGGTAAAAACTCCTAGCAAGATATTGGAAAACAATGTACAACATAATAAAGTCAAAAGGGGTGGGATAGGTTTTGAAAAAGTAAAGTCAAAACAACCTTTTGGGTCTTCTTTAAGAAGAAAAGGATGTTATGTTTATGGTAGTCTAAATCATTTTATCAAAGACTGTATGTTACATGAAGATAAAATTGTGAAACAAAAGGCTACACAAAGGGTCATGAAAAACAGTAATGGGAAAAATGCATAGGGTTATAGGAAACAGAAACTTAAAGATGACAAACCTAAGTTTGATCACACAAGGATAGTTAAACAGATTAAGAATAATCCTACCAAAAGTTTTGTTCCTAGGGCAGTACTTATGAAGCAAATACTTGTATCCTTAAAGTCTGGTAAACTAAGTACCGGCAAGTCTAAACCTACAAGTACTGCTAGACCAAACTCAAGTGCTGATGGTTTAAAGTCTGTAAAACCAATGTTCTCCAAGACTTCTAAGAAAGTTTTTGAAAAAGTTAAAACACATATAAGTAAGAACAAGAACAAACCAGTACAAATGTGGGTTCCTAAAAGAGATATACCATGTGTTAAAGCAAGTACCGCTAAAGTAGTACTTAAGTCAAAGAAGTCAGAGCACATAGAGTCACCCTACGAATTTGACTACATAAATGAAACCATGAAGTATAAGAGTAAAAGTAGCATTACTTGAAATGCTTCAGTACAAACTCTTAAATGTGTAGGTCCCACAAGATCCGAGCCAAATGTGGCTTGGGTCCCTGTTAAAAACTAATGAGTTTTATTTGTGTACAGGGGCATCTCATTGATGAATTAAAAGATAAAGGAATTGTAGATAGTGGATGCTCAAGACACATGACAGGAAACAAAGATTTTCTTGCTGAATTTGAAGAATTCAGAGGAGGTCCAATAGCCTTTGGGGGTAGCAAAGGTAGAATCACTAGCAAAGGGAAAATCAACACAGGAAAGTTGGAGTTTAAAGATGTTTTCTTTGTAAAAGAATTGAATGAGTTCAATCTCTTTTCTGTATCACAAATGTGTGATAAGAAGAACAAGGTGCTATTCATAGACAAAGACTGCTTGGTGTTGTCCAAAGACTTTGAGATGCCTAAGGAATCTCAAATACTGCTTAAAGTACCCAGGAAAGAAAATATGTACACCTTTAATCTTCATACAGTTACTCCAACAGGTGGTATTACATGTTTGCTAGCTAAGGCTTCTTTAGATGAGTCAAACTTATGGCATAGAAGGTTAGGTCATGTGAATTTCAAGAATCTTAATAGATTGGTAAAAAGGAATTTGGTTAGAGGTCTACCTAACAAATCTTTTCAAAATGATTTCACATGTGCTGCTTGTCAAAAAGGTAAACAACATAGAGCCTCTTGTAAGACCAAGACTGTAAACACTGTGACAAAACCTTTGCATCTCTTGCATATGGATTTATTTGGTCCAGTTTCTATCAAAAGCATTAGTCATAAGACCTTTTGTCTAGTCATAACTGATGATTATAGTAGATTCAGTTGGGTTTTCTTTTTAGCCCTTAAAAGTGAAACAAGTGAATTACTAAAGGATTTTATCACTTTAGTTGAAAAGCAGTTCACTAAACAGGTATTAATCATTAGGACTGATAATGGAACAGAATTTAAGAATGCTGATTTTGATGAATTCTGTAGGTCTAAAGGAATTAAGAGACAATTTAGTAATCCTAGAACTCCACAACATAATGGAGTAGCTGAAAGGAAGAATAGGACATTAATTGAGGCTGCTAGAACTATGCTGGCTGATTCACTTTTGCCAAATACCTTTTGGGCAGAAGCAATCAATACTGCATGTTATGTGTTAAATAGAGTCCTAGTAACTAAGCCTCAAAACAAAACACCTTATGAACTCTTGACTAATGTAAAGCCAAACATAAGTCATTTAAAACCTTTTGGGTGTCATGTGTCCATACTAAATACTCTTGATTATTTGGAAATGTTTGAGGGAAAGTCTGATCCATGATATCTTGTAGGATATTCATTGCAAAGTAAAGCATATAGGGTTTACAATTTGGCAACTAAGAAAGTTGAAGAAAATGCTCATGTCAATTTCTTAGAAAATAAACCCAATGTTCCAGGAATAGGATATGCTTAGATGTTTGATTTAGATGCTCTAACTAACTCCATGGATTACTACTCTTTGCAAAAGGATTTTCAAACTAACAATGCAAGTGAGGAGTCAAGTGCAACTAATGCAGGTACTCAAGAAGATGTTTCTTCATCAAATGATGATATTCATATCTATGTGCCCAACATGCCTACTGTTACTCCCATGTCTGCAACTCCCAAGAAGCAAACCATGCCATCAAATGATGATCAAGCCTCCCAGGAGCTACAAAGGCTTCAAGATCAAGAAAAGAATGCTACATTTGCTAGTAAGCATTCAGGAGAAGAATCTTTTGAGTCACAACACTAAGCAGTACATACTATACCTAGCGGTACTTCATCTGCAAGTACTGCTAAGTCAAAATCTGCCAAATCTGTTAACTCACTAGAAGAGATTTTGCAAGCATTGGATGATAAAGACTTATATGCCAGTCCAGCTGAAGGAATTTTCTCCAAAGCTTCCTATGATGAGCAGGGTGCAGTAACTGATTTCAATAATTTGGAAATAGAAATTCCAGTCAGTTCTATTCCCACTCATAAAGTCAATAACAACCATCCTACTACACAGATTATTGGTGATCCAAAATCTATTGTACAAACCAGAAGACAACTGCAAACCAAAATTGAAACTCATGCACTAGTGAGTTATGTCAAACAACAGCAGAGAACAAATCATATAGATACTCAGCATTGTTTGTTTTCCTGTTTCTTATCTCAAGTAGAGCCCAAAAACATCTCTCAGGCTCTTGATGAAGAAAGTTGGGTAGATGCCATGCAAGAAGAATTAACACAATTTGAGCTACAAAAAGTTTGGATTCTTGTAGATCTTCCCTCATGTAAAAGAGTCATTGGTACTAGATGGGTCTTCAGGAACAAAAAGGATGAAAGAGGGGTTGTTGTGAGGAACAAGGCAAGACTTGTTGCTCAAGGCTATAGACAGGAAGAAGGGATAGACTATGATGAGGTTTTTGCACCAGTGGCAAGGATAGAAGCCATTAGGTTATTTTTGGCCTTTGCATCATATATGGGATTTATAGTCTATCAAATGGATGTGAAAAGTGCCTTTCTATATGGTACTATTTCAGAGGAGGTATATGTCTCACAACCACCAGGTTTTGTAGATCCTAAATTCCTCAATAGAGTCTACAAAGTTATCAAAGCACTTTATGGTCTGCATCAAGCTCCAAGAGCCTGGTATGCAACTTTATCCAACTTTCTACTAGAACATGGATATAGGAGAGGAACCATTGACAAAACTCTGTTCATCAAGAAATATGCCAAAGACATCATTCTAGTTCAAGTCTATGTTGATAACATCATTTTTGGTTCTACCAAGAAGACATGGTGTGAAGAGTTTGAAGCTTTGATGCAAGGAAGATTTCAAATGAGTTCTATGGGAGAACTAACTTTCTTTTTGGGACTACAAGTCAAACAAAGGAAAGATGTAATATTTATCAGCCAAGATAAATATGTTGCTGAAATCTTAAAGAAATTTTCATGTATGGATACACGGAGTACAAGCACACCTTTTGAAGCCAAGAAATCTTTATCAAAAGATGAACATGGAGAAGATGTTGACATTCATCTCTATAGGTCAATGATTGGTTCATTGATGTATCTTACTGCTTCAAGACCAGATATAATGTTTGCTGTGCGTGCCTGTTCAAGATTCCAAGTTCATCCAAAGGTGTCACATCTACATGCTGTGAAGAAGATTTTTAAATATCTTAAAAGTCAACCTAATTTAGGATTATGGTATCCTAGAGATTCCACCTTTAAATTGGAAGCTTACTCAGATAGTGATTATGCTGGAGTAAATCATGATAGGAAATCCACAACAGGAGGTTGTCAATTTCTAGGCAGAAGACCCATATCATGGCAGTGTAAGAAGCAAACCATTGTAGCTGCTGCTCATTGCTGTGGACAAGTACTTTGGATTCAAAATCAATTGTTGGACTATGGGTTTAACTTCATGAACACCAAGATTTACATTGATAATGAAAGTACTATATGCATTGTCAAAAATCCAGTATTTCACTCCAAGACTAAGCATATTGAAATAATACATCACTTTATAAGAGATGCTTATGAAAAAAAGCTTATTCAAGTCTTGAAGATTCATACAGACAACAATGTAGCTGATTTTTTGACCAAGGCATTTGATGCAAAGAGATTCGAATTCTTGGTAACACACATTGGTATGCTCAACCAATAACATGCTGCATATGTTGAGGGGAGGTAATAGTTGTACAAGTTTTTTTTATATATATAATTTTTATTGTATAGTCTATGTTTTGTGTTTTTGATGTTCTTGCAAGTTTATAGAAAAAGATAAAAGAGGTTACATGTCTAGTGGAAAGCATGAACTGGTCAAAATTGTGAGGTGCCGTTGTCACTCCAAGTACCGCTAGCACAAAACCAAGTACCGCTTATGTTCCATGTATCGCTACATGTCCGTTGTACCGTTAAGGGTCTCTTTTGTAATTTTGGCGGTTTCTTCGCGCTTGGGTTTGTTATTTACTTAAATACTTACCCCCAATTACACAATTGATTCACCTAATCTTTTATTTTTATCTCTTGATTCTATAACCTTCTCTCTAATCTTTCGATCATCAAAAATACTAATGGCTGCTTTACAAGTAATCTCTAAGCGTAATTTGGTTGCGAATCTTGCTACGAATGATGAATCTCTTGGTTTCCATGAGATGCTTGGTTTTCTATCTCGAAGTCATGTTCGTTTTGCACTCACTATAAGTCCAGTTGTCTCTATACCCATTGTTGAACAATTTTGGGATACTGCTGTGTTAGGTACTCGTTTTAATCAACCTTGCATTAAGGCTAGGGTGAATCATAGGAATATATATGTCACTGAGGTACTGCTACGAGCAAGTTTGAGACTAAATGACGAAAATGGACTTAGTATGCTTAATAATACAGAGATTCATGATGGCCTTGCAGCCATGGGCTATGGGGGTGGTAGGGAAAGTCTTACTTTCTTTAAAGCATTATTTTCACCTCAATGGAAATTGCTTTTTCATGCTATTATTCACTGTTTAAGTTCAAAAAGTACATCTTTTGATCAAATACCTGCTGCATTGGCATCTGCTGGTATTTGTTTAGCAAATAAGGGGGTTTTTAATTTTTCAAATTTAATTTTTGAATGCATGACTAGGAATTTGGAAGGGACTAAGAAGTTCTTAATGTATCCTAGATTCATTCAGACTTTAGTTAGTGACCAAATACCTAACCTACTAGAATTAACTGATAAATGGGATGTTCCTTCATTCACAAAGAGAACTTTCTCTTTCTTCACCAAACAAGGCAATGCCTTTACAGGAACAGTAACACCATTGTTTGCTCATATGTTAGCCCAACCTGCTAATCAAGAAGGTGAGGAACCTAGCAATGCTAGTGCTTCTCAGCAAATTCCTTCTCACCAGAGTTCCCACTCTCTAGAAGATTCACAATCTTCTTCTCACAATGTTGGTGTTCCACCAATCACTGATGAGATGATCCATACATCTGCTGCTTCTATTGCTGCTAGTGGTTCACCACAAGCACAAGCACCAGAGGTGGTGGATGTTGCAAATTTAACTGCTTGTGTACAAGTTTGTCCCAACAGGTACAGGTATTGCAGAAAGAAAAGCTTGTTCAAGACAAGAAAATTGCTTAATTGGAAGCTAGCCTACTCAAGTTAAGGAACAAAGTGTCACTTTGGATGAGGCAATATAGATCTGTTCAAAAATCTGCAATCAAGAAGCAAAGATTCAAGAACCACAAGAAAAGGCAACCGAATGCAACCAAACAGGGGAGAAATATTGAAGAACAAGGAAGGAATAATGAAGAACAACCACCTTCTTCTGATAATCAGACAAGGATCTCTGGAATGACATCAATTTTGAATTGGATGAAGATGTCATGGGGACTTATAAAGATGGAACTTGTTTAGATACTGGTGTGGATGGACCTTTAGATATGGAGATTCAACAGCAAGACCGACAACCTACTCCAGAGGAGCCACAAGTTCAAGAAATGTTGGTAACTCAGCTAGAGGAACCACAAGTTCAAGAAAAGTTGGTAAATCAGCCAGAGGAGCCACAAGTTGCAGAAACATTGGAAAATCAACCAGAACCATCAGTTCAATCACCACTTCAAGCTAATTGGAGTGCTTTCTATGAGAAGTTGGAGGAAATTTCTATTCAGTTTCCTGCTCCATCACAACAAAGCAATAAATCAGATAAGACTGAAGAAGTGCAAGTTGATATGATGGCTTCTATGGAAGAAAAAGTATCTAGGGATACACTAGTGATTGAAGAAACAAGTGTGTCTAATACTGGTGAAGTCAACATTGTTGAAGATCCAAGTACGGCTAAGCCAACTAAGCCGACTACAAGTGCTGCTGACATTGTTGAAGACCCAAGTACTGCTAAGCCAACTAAGCCGATTGCAAGTACCGCTGGTGATCATCCTTCACTAGAAAGTCAAACTTATTTTGGAGAAAATGAGACTTTATCCCAATTGCTGCTTGATTTAAAGAAGAATTTAGTTGAGAAGACTAAGCAAGCAAAAGTAGAGAAAAAGACACAACAAGAAGTTCTTGCCACAAAGGATCAAATTCAAGGTAAGAAGGTTCAAGCTTCACACCCTACAAAAGGTATAGTCATTCAACAGCTAGCTAATGAAGAAGTAGCTGCCAAGCTGAAGAAGAAGTTACCCAAGATTAATCCAAAGGATAAGGGGAAGAAGCAATTATTATCAGAATCTGAAGATGAAAGTGATTCAGATGATGATTTAAACGAAGTCATGTACAGATTTAATCAAATAGACCATGATGAGGAATTTGCTTATAGAATGCAAGCACAAATTCGTGAAAATGAATTGCAGGAAGAACTTGCAGCAAAGCAAGATTTGCTAGAAGCTAAAAGGATACAGCAAGAATGGAACATACTAGAGTATGACAGGATTCGAGCTGCGATACATGCTAGTGAGCTTCTGGAAGGCTCATTGATAGCTGAAGAGAGAGATGCATATGATGAAGAAGAGAAATCAAAATTGATTGATGATCTGGTAAGGGAGCAACAAAGATCCTTTGCTGAAAAGAGAAGGAAAGAAAAGATTAAGCCTCCAACTTCTATGCAGATTAGAAATCAGATGATGAACTTTTTAAAGAAAGTTAAAGGATTTACTCATATTCAGCTGGTCAAAAAGAATTTTGAAGAAATCAAGACTTTGTATGAGCAAAGTAAGAGGACTGAATTGAATTTTGTTGAGATTGGATCTGAAGCAGACAAGAAAACTGTTGAAGAATTCAAGAAACATCTGCAACAACAAAGACAATTTGGTAGTACTCCTAGAATTGAGCCAAGTACTGCTGAACCTACAAGTATATCTCCACATATCAAGACCACTTATGTGAGGAAGAATAGAAAGGAGAAAGTACAAGGGAGGAAGAGACTGCTCAAAGAATGAATACAGGAGTTGAAACTCAAGGTATTGCTCAGACTGAAAATGTACAAGCAGTAAATACACAGTCAACAGTACATACAACAGTACACACTGAGGAAACGGTACATACAAGCTTGGAAGAGGGTTCAACAGAACTTGAGGGAATTTCCAAGAGTGTTAAAAGGAAAAGATCAACAAAGCTAACGAAGAAAGCTAAGAGAGCTAAAACAACAGCAGAAGATAGTGATGATGATGAGAGCTTAAAGAAGTACTTAAAGATTGTGAAATTTGAAGATCAATGTATTGATACAGAGATTTTTGGAAAAAGAGCATCCATTGTTAAGTGGATTTACTCTACAGATCAAGGACTTGAAGCTCATGGAATTCAGAGAACTGATGGCACAACAAGAATATTCAGACTTTTAGAAGATATTATTCACATTCTTGATAGACAAGATATTCAAGATCTTTTAAGGTTAGTTCAAGAAGCCAGTGCAGGTAAAACTGAAGTATCACTATTATATAGGGAATTTCTCTTTATGTATGAGCCACACAACTGTGATCAAGAAATGTTGAAGGTATTAGAGGATCATGTTCCTAGTTACTGGAGATATTACAGGTCATGTGGATTGCATATTTTGGATATAGATGATGTTACATACAATATGCTGCAAGAGAAAACTTACCCCTTCAAAAGAAAATTGTTGGAAAGGATGTTAGAACAACAATTAAAAGTTACAGAAGAGTCTGCTGATGCTTTGGAGTTGATCAGAATGGTTAAACAACAAATCAAGGATTTGAAAGATGAGGAAGAAGTTGAGAAAGAATCTTAAGTGTTTGACTTTCAGTCACACTTCACAAATGGTTCTCAGTTCACCATGTCTAACACACATAAGAAATGGCTAGTCCATAAGCAAACGGTTTGTGGTAAAGACTTATCAAATCCGTTGAAAGTTGATAGTTTGCTAAAAACTATATGGTTCTAACTCACCTTGTTTCGAGACAAAGAGTTGGCTAGTCCTAGACAAACGGTACTAGGTAAAGACTACATCAAATCCGTTGATGGTTGACAATTTACCAAAAATTGTAAGGTTTTCATTACACCTTATTCTTTATGAATAAAGTATTGGCTATTCCAGAGTGTACGACTAACTAGTAAAGAATTTATCAAATCCATTGATAGCTGGTGATTTGCTAAAAATCATGAAGCCAATACAGATTGGTGTTTGTTGTTAATTGTTTTATTTCAGGTATGAAGATTGCAGGCAAAGAAGTATTTTAAAAAAAATAATACTTAGAAGGTTTTGTTATCATCAAATCAAGACAAAGATTTATGATCAAGAGTTCAAGGACTAAACTCAAGAAGACAATAACTGATGCTGCAAAGATGAATGAATTTTTAGAAGACACAAGAAGATCATATTTTGAAGACAAAGATGATACTCATAAGGTTTGAAGATTATCTTATCAAAAGAAGATCTATATTTGAAGTGTCTGGCTACATTCAGTTGGATACAAAAGCAAATTACCTAGTTCAATCCAAGGATGAAGGAAAGACTGAAGACATGTATTTTTAATACATCCAGTACAAAAGAAACAAGAAGACAACAAGTTATCATTTCTTGTTTAGCGGAGGATTGTTGAGAATTATTTGTTAAGTGTCAAGTACCGTTAGTATATTCTAAGTACTGTTAGTGTTATGTAAGTACCGTTAGTGTTAACGCGGTACATAGTAAGTACTGCTACTTATAAAGTAAGTACTGCTATGATGATTAGGACGAATATATCTTTGTATAAGATATGTCATAGTTATAGTTAGAGTATATCTTATGTGATATACCTAAATAGTTAGAATATTGATAATATATCGTCTGTGATATAGTTATCTTTATAGAATATTCTAAGGTTTCTAGGGTTCCTTACTCTATAAAAGGAACATAGGTACAATGTCTTTTATATACCTCATTCAAGTCGATTAATAAGAGAATCGAATAGTTAAAAGTAATTCTGTTCTCCTGTGCTTTATAAGTTAGATTCCGCATAACTTATTTGGTGTTAGTAAGAGTGCTCAAAGTGTTTTAGTTTGATTACAAACTATTATACTAATTCTTCACAGAATATAGATCCAACCAAAGGGATCAACATGGTTCGGGTTTGTTTTGGCCGACACAAGAACCGAGAGCCTAAGCTCACGGTGGTCGTTGTATCACCACCAACCAACACCTTAATGGTCTCGGTGTGGGCTGTGGTGTCTCGACAGCAAGGACCAAGGAGCTCGACGCAAGTTGGGGTGGCCTTGTAATGTGTTTGGTCTCTGCGCAGCAGCAAGAACACCAACGGTCTAAGACCGGTGGCTGTTTTGGTCAAACAGGGGGAACGTACGGCGGCAGCAGGGGACCACCAACTAATTGTCGGTGGGAACTTGTTGTGGGCAGTGGCTAGCCGAGGCAGACCAGGGGCAAACCACCGGCTGCAGCCGGTGGTGAAGTTGCACCAATAGTGGCAACCGGCTAGGCCGGTTAGCCACTGCTAAGGGGGTGTTTGTTTCGGTCCGGTTCATGGGGAATTCGGTCCGGTTTACGTTAGGTCTAAATTAATAACACGGGTTTGGTTCATGGGTAATTTTTACAAGTTACATTTTTACAAGTATATTATTTTGACAAGAAAATTAAATTAAATTAATCATTGCTAGTAATTAATTTTATTTAACATGGACTTAGGTTATTATTATTTTAGTAATATTACATGTTTTAACCTAAGTATTTTATTATTTAATTTAGACTATAGTATTAATTAATTATTTAAACATGAACTATAATTATTTAATTAAATGACTTAGGTTATAATTAATATATTATTAATACATGTTTAACCTAAGTATTTTATATACCTTAATTTAATTAAATCATGCTTATATTTAATTAAATCGTATAACCTATAGTTTATTTAATTAACATGTTATTATTACAAATAATTACATGACTTATGATATTTAATCAGTAAACTTAAGCTTATATTATTAGCTTATTATTCCAGCTTATTTCTAAATATGAAAACTTTCTATTTCAGGAAACTTACTGTTTTTGGAAACTTTCTATTTTTAGAAACTGATCTATTTTTAGAAACTGATCTATTTTTGGAAACTTTCTTTTTTGGGGAACTTTTTATTTTTGGAAACTTTTTCTTTTAGGAAACCTGCTATTTTTAGAAAGTTAGTTATTATTACACAACAAGTATAATAATATAAGAATACAAGTTAATACTTAATCAGAATACCAGAAATAGATGATAAATACAGCATAACATTAAAATCAGTAAAACAAGACGAGAACATATAAAACAAGCTAAGACATGATATAATCAGTTACGTACTCAGTAAACAGAATACTTATACATGTCCCCTATTTATTTAGCATTAGTGAGATCGGAGTAGGCTTTCATCCTTTCGTCTTTCTTCGTTCACTGGACACAAGGTACGGATTTTCCGTCCTTCAGTATGGACATTCTTTCCTTATTAGGATTCTCCGTTTGCAGCCAACTGTTTTCCTAGTATTGTTTTATATGTTTGATACTTATGTTAGAATAATTGCCTAAGCCATATACATGCATGACCAATGTCACCTAGTTATGGAGGTACCATAACCATAACACTAGAGGCACCAGTGTTATGACTTTCTCACGGCGAAGTGATTGCTCGTGGCGTTCCTTTCAGTTATTTGGCCATTGTTATTATATTATCATGTGGGGCGTATGGGTGCATCTTAGTTACATATTTTTATAAGATTTTCATGGTGAATGCGATGTGTGCCTTGCATCCTTCACAAGGAGTTGATCCCTCCTACTCAGACTAATTAATTAGAGGCAACCCTTTAATTGCATGACGAGGTCTTCTCTCCAAGTATTCATGCACGGTGGAACCTCATGACCTATATGGGGTATTGGCTAATTAATACAGATTTTACATAAAAACATAAGTCTTTTCAAACTATAAAACCAGTTTTATGAACATGTTACCAGGTTACTTAGGACTTATACATTTTCGCTTCTATTAGTCTTTTATGCTTATGTTATTCCATGCTATACTTGTATATCCGTTCACTGGGCGTTATGCTCAACCATTTTCCTTTCATGTTCCCAAACGACAGGTACTCAAGGGCGCTCGTAAACTTTAAGCGTACGTACATATGGATTGGAAGTTATCTAGCCTTCTCTACTTTATGCATTGCATCATACATTTTGCTATTTATTTCTTTGGACATTGTTTAGTCCCTTTTTCATTACAGTACTTATGTTTGTGTGTGATGAGCTTATACTTGGACTACCGATGTTTGTTTCCGGTATTTCCATTCATGGTCATTTAATATTTTTAAGACATTTACCTTGTATGCTTTGATGACACGCCATAATCACGCGTGACATTCCATTTACCAAAATGGATTGTTACACAGGAGCTGTGAGTTGTGGTTGTGAGCATTAGCTGTGGTTTTTAATAAAAACGTTTGGTAACGTAGCCGTATTTGTAATTATAATGTGTAAAACAATTCATCAATGTTCATAGCTTTTAAATGCTATTTCAAAGAGCACTAAAGAAAAAACATTCCGAAAAAATAGCCATCGCTCTTACACGCTTGACAAACGAACATTAAAATTTAAAACACTCAATACTCACCGCTCACCGCTCTTAAATGCTCTTAAAAGCTCTTCACCAAACACACCCATAAAGTGGTTACTATGGGGTAATAATGTAATATTATGTTTGGTCCAAGTTCTTATTTTTAAAGAACGATAACGATAAAAAAATAAGGTAACATTTAATAACGTCTTTACGTTATGGGTGACATTATTGTTTAAGACGATGTATGCGAGAGGTTGAGACGTAGACAATAACATCCTTACTTAAGGTAAATAAGTTGTGTGTAGTTACACAAAAGATAAAAAAAAAATTTATGATCTTACAAAAAGTAATAAGTAAACTTTTAACCTTTGTTTTAAAAAAAAAGTGAATACCAACTGATCTAACCTTGTTATAATTCAAGATTTCATATACTAATTTATTTGAGTTTTATATATTACAAATACCGAGGAATAGAAAATAACATCCAATTAAGCATTCTATAATGTAACACAATATCATGAGCGGGTAAGATCGTAGATGTCGTCGGATACCTTTAGAGTGCTGGAATCGTTGGCACCAGAAGGTGGTGCCAAAGGCGCCACGTAAGATTCTGGGCCTTTGGCACCAGAATCCTGTTGGCACCACATTTCTGAGGTAACCGTTGGCACCGGAATTTCTGGTGCCAACAGAATTAATTTTTTTTTTTTACAAAATTAACTTAAAATAAAACTTTTATTAATAAAAAAAAACATTACAACAAAAAAAAACATTACAATAAAAAAAACATTACGAAAAACTTAAAATAAAAAAAATACATAACGGAAATAAATAAACTAGTTTTCGGGAGGGGCATACGATGCGCGAATCGCATCCTTTCGACTCTCGATGATTGCCCGGTCCGAGGCACTCATGTTCCTTCGCCCATTGTTCTTGTTGGTATTTCATGTAAGCTTCATTTTGTTGTGGTGGGAAAAACGGAGAATAGAAGTGTTGGGATTGAGAAGACGAACCCGGATTCGAAGATGAACCGGGATTGTAGTTTTAGAATTGATTGGAGGGATCGTTAAGCATGTTGTTAGTCCAATTAGGATCCATTTTTTGTAAAGAAATTAGGATTGGAAAAAATGGATGAAATGAGGTATAATATATAGGGATTTGTAAAATGTTTTTTGAAAAAAAAAAATTTTTTTTTAAACCCAACGGCTAGTTTTTTCAAAAAAAAATTTTTTTTAATAACCCTAGCCAACGGCTAGTTTTTTTAAAAATTAAAATTTTTTTTTTCAAAAAACTGCACTACCAACGGCTAGAAAAGCAAGAAAAAAAAAAGGGCTGTTAACACGAGCTGTTGGGGTTGACGCGAGTTCCGTTGACGCGAGCCACGGTACCGTGCGTCAAAGGAGGGTTGACGCCAAAAGCCTAACAGCCAGCCTTGGCATCACCACTCCCCCACTCTTAGTCGTTACCTATAAGTCATCACATCAAACATTAGCCGCCACCGTTTATTCATGCTATGAAAATAAAGGCCTATTCTTTCGATTATTAATAAAATTCAAAAGAAAAACATATAGAAGATACTACCGCTGTTCTAAAGACACGTCGAAACAACTTAACAAGTGGTCGGGTTCCGATAACAACATTGGATCATAGTTTTACTTATAACTCTTAAATCATCCGTGGTTGGCTGACACCGTCACCTGTCATGGATTCATAATTAAATTCAGAAAAAAAGTGCTATCAAAATTGTTGTGTCCACTCGTTAGACGCTCGGGCACACATAAGTCTTGACATTTGCCACTAAAAGAAAAAATCAATCTTTTTTTTAATTATGTTTATCCACTGTGATTGGTGCTATTAAATTTTGATTTTTTTAACTCTAATAATCATCTTTAAATTTTGTTTTTATTTTAGTTTAACATTTAACGATTTATAAAATATTTAAATTATAAAAAGTAAGAGAAAAAATAAAATATATTTAATCATATCTATTATATTAAAATGAGATATATTGTAAAAGATGAATCCTTAGACTAGGGGGAGTGGGTGCAAACTCACTCATCTCTACGTCAGCGCCATATCAACTTTTTAACAAACTCACTACAACTCACTCAAACTCACTTTTGGAGGTAATGACAATTATTACAACTCACTACACATCACTCCCACTTTTTTATTAAATATTTTTTATTCATAGAATAAAAACTTTTATTCATACATTTTATTCAAACACGATACACGCGGGAAAATGAAAACGATAGATAGGTAAATAAAAACATTATAAAGATATTAAAAAGATAAATAAAAACGATACACAAATTATTTAAGAAGAAAAAAGCCGCGGATAAGTTTTCAAAACCTCCCAACAATAAAGATACTTAAACCAACACATATAATCAGCTTCATAGTCACGAAGGGCGTTATTCATTACATACCCGTCAGTTGCTTCAATTACCCGTGTAAGATTTACGTTTTTGTAACATCCAACAAACCTACGCACGACCAACGTTAAGGACTTCCATTTCCCGTTTAGGCTATCGCACGTTCGTTTTCTTAGATCATCTAAACGGCCCTCCATCATTTGCAAAATATCAGACCAAAAGCTACGAGAATCTCTTGTGTTACCTGACACGGCGTGTTCAACAACATAGCACCAAGCACGACACAACGCTATTTCGTCTTCGGGTGTCCATAGTATCGACGCTATTTAGAGATGTTAAAAAGAAGATGATGTTTTGATGTTTGAGGAAGAAGATGATTTTTTGGTGTTTGAAGAAGAAGATGTGAAAAATGGAAAGCAAAAAGAGGATTTTATAGGAAATAGTGGGGATAAAAATTAAATAAAAAGTAAGTAAAATGGAGAATATTAAAAGTGGCGCTGGTGAGTTAACCCATGTTTTTTTTGACACAACCACATAGTCACGCGAGAGTGGGTAGCAAGAGGAAGTAGCAATCGCGCGCGACTTTGGTAACCCACCCGTGGGTTTGCACCCACTCCGTTTAGCCTTATATTCAAGAAAAGTATTATATTCAAATAACACCCCTCTTAATATAAAATTTCCTTAGCGTATGTTATAATAACATAAAATGAGGGTAATATGGTAAACTGAAACTAAATTTTATATTTACTTTTAGAAGTGAATAATTATTTTAGAACAATTCAAATAAATATATTTGCAGTTTTTAAAAAAAATAATGGGTAATAATTTTAAAGTGGAGGTAGTAAAAATTTGACAATTAATAATATTAAAAGTTCAAATACAACTTTGTTTTTCTTACAAGAGGGAACATTTTTGTCAAAAAGTCTGAAAGTTTCAAAAATCGGGCGAAAGGACTAAATTTATAAATTTTTCGAACTGATTTTTATTAATGGTAATATTTCATTTCTGAAAAAACAATGAAATATCACTGGTGATATTTCATTTTATCACTGGTAATATTTCATTATTTCTTTCACTAGTGAAATATTTTCGTTAATGATAATCAGTTCGAAAGTTTTACAATTTTAGTCCCTCCGTCGATTTTTTTGCACTTTTTGATATTTTGACAAAAATGATCCTCCGTGTTTTTTTCATTGGATTTAATCTTAAGTAATAAATAGTTAGGATTAGTTCTCTTGGTTGCAAGTAAAAAGAAGGTTGCAAAATAACTCAACTCTATTAATTTAATGTTGTATTGTATATTTAGAATTGAGTTTTTTTTATTTTGAGAGTCATTGAGTTTGTTTGTCTAAGACATAATAAAATATCAAATGAATTGAATAAACAATGTAATAAAATAAATAGTGTAATGTAACGATTCGTTACAATTATTAATTATGTTTGATTTACTTAATAAAATTGTAATGAAATCATAATAAATATATTAAAATATTCATTGATGATAAAATCTTTATTTAATATTGTTAATTAATAATAGAGTTATATGTAAATTTTCTTCCATTACAAAATGTAATGGGAAAAAATTAAAAACCTCCTAAAAAATGATTTTGATGCGATGATTATTACTTATAATGAAATCATTACATTATATAATTGTGAGCAAACATCATATATTCATCATTATAATGATATTCTTAATTCTTATATTCATTATGATTTACTACTTCTGATCCAAAATTACTGTCCATCTTTCTTTTTTCGTCTGTCTCAAAATTATTATCCACCTTTAAAAATAATAGTTGAGTTTGTAAGTTTATTATATTACCCTTAGTCTAAATTGATATTTACATAAATTAAAGAAACAATAATTCATTATCATAGGGTAAAATTATCTTTTTAGTATTTTCGTAGAAATCAAAGCTGTAATTAATACTACTACATTTTTTTTTGAATTGTGTATTTCTTGTCTGTGAACAATAATTTTGAAACGAAGATAGTATCAAACACTATTTTATACATTTGCAAAAGTAAATGATATCATTTAGATTTTATGACAAAATATTATTTGCCTAAGGCTAGGTACAACGCAGACTAGGTCACGACCTAATTTTTTCAGTTTTCTCTCTCCTGTGACCTAATGCGACCTATTTGCCACAACAAGCCGACCTATTTATTTTTTTTTAACATATTAAAGTTCATAAAAAATCATTACATTTATTTAAAAAAAAACATTACATAACTACTCCCTCCGTCCCAAAATTATTGTCCCCCGACAAAAAACACACAGTTTAAGAAAAAGTACCACATTTTCAGCTTTCTCTCTCTTACTTTTTACAGAAAGACAGTTTTACCCTTAACCAATTAACTTAAAACCTTTCAAAAGTTTGTAATTATGAATTCAATTAAGGGTAATCTAGTAATCTCGATCTAAAATTCCTATCTATTTTTAGAAGTTTTATAAGTGGACAATTAATTTGGGACAACCCAAAAAGGAAAGAGGGACTATAATTTTGGGACGGAGGGAGTATTTGAATTTAAAAAATAGAAGTAAAAGAGGTATAATGTATTAGCTAAAAATAACTTCAAAAATTGTCAAATTAATATATGTTGTGAGGAATTAAACAAAGCTCAATATATTAAAATTAATTTTTTTATAAAGTTTATATAATTAAAACACGATTAAAAACATGTTAAATTTTAAAAAAAGATTTTTTTATATACACACAGACACAACACACACAGGAGAGACCGATTTTTCCAAAACATCGTGCCTAACATCAAATAACCTGCGATCGATTCCGACGACCGAATCGCTGCAACGCAACGACCCGGTCGCGACCGACTGGCGACCTAATTTTTCCGACTGCGTTGTACCTAGCCTAATAAATAGACCGATAGAGAGTCCTATTTTTATACCTCATTTACTTTCTATTTTGACTTTTTGTAATTTTCAATGTATTAGTAATTTAGTATAACTTTCATGGTTTATTTTCTATATTTAATGACATACTTAATACTTATTTCTATCTACCGACTAAAAACATGTATTTTAACAAAAATATTATTTTTTTTAATTTTTTCTCTCTTACTTTTTACACAATGACAATTTTATCTTTAACTAAATAATTTACAACTTATTTATTGTTTATAATAATACCCTCAAATGAGGGTGATATAGTAACTTAATTTATATTTCTTATCTATTTTTAGACTAAACTATTAATTTGGGACATTCAAAAATAGTAACTTGGACAATTAATATGAGACGGAGAGAATAATAAATTAATTTATTTTATTTATTCAAAAAAAAAGTTAGTTTCTTTTATATTTTTTATTTACATGATATTCCTATTATTGTTTTTTCATACGGTATTTTTTTTAGCAGCAAACTGAGAAAATCAAGGAAGTGGATAGACAACTGTGTTGGGAGAAAATAATTTCATGTTGTTTATTGTTAAAGTTGGAACACTTACCTTGACATTCTGACAATGATTTTGTCCTCTTTCGTACCACAAATTTTAGAGAAAAATAATATCTCAGCAACTTTTTGGTGGATATTTTTAAGTTTTGTGAATAGCAAATACTCATATTTACTCAATTACATGATTTTAGATTATCTCAACTTCATAACTGATGATTGACAGAAATTAACATCACAATATACTTAGCTAGATAATCACTGGTTAGTTAGTGTCAGACATAAAAATAGTTAACGAAAATATGTTTAATTCGGTTCGCTTTTAGCAAATTTGGTTCGGCTGTAAGGTCGGTCGGGATTTCGGCTTGGTTTCAGTTTTCAATTTGTTTGAATATTACTCGAACAACGAACATCCGAGGGTGTTCATCAGTTCGGTTATCGGGTTATTGGTTTATTCAGTTCGGTTTTCGAATATAACCCGAATAATATAGGACACCCCGAAAAATATCTGACTATATAATTCCAAGTAAACTCGGCCCAAAAGTTTTTCACTAAAAACTAGACGAGTCTAATACTTGGCCCACCATAATTCTTGGAATCATCAAGTCCAAAATTTGACACAACCTAAGCCCACTCAAAATATGTTTAAAGTTTAAACTAAACGTAGTATAAACTATAAAGGTCACGGGTTCGACCACTAGGTGAACCTGGTTGAGTCATCGGATCAAAGATTTGATCTTCGAGTCAACCCGATCGAGTCATTGGATCACGGATTCGATTACCGGGTCAACCCGGTCGAGTTACCGAGTCAAGGATTCGATTTTCGAGTCAATCCGATCGTGTCACCGGATCAAGTGTTTGAACACCTGATTAAGTCAACGGGTCCCGGATTTGACTACCGGGTTAACTCCAAGACACGGGGTTACGGTTCGACAATTCAACCACCGCGTCAATTAACATATCGTTAACTATTTGCTGTTAAACAATTACTGCTAATATGCGCGGGTATATGTCTAGTTATTAATATTTGCAATTGTTTATAAAACAAAAACGATAAACTAGCCAAATTTTTTAAAAAAATAGCTGATCATAATATAAGCTTTAGAAAAAACTAAAAAAGACTGAATTTAGGTCGGTTATCCAAACAGCCCTTTAACGCGTTTTACCCTATATAAGGATCTTCTATTCAAAAAAAAAAAAACAAGAACCCTAAAATCATCAAATCCTTTTCTTATCTATAGGTATTTATAAACTGTTGTTCGCTTGATGTTTTGCATATAGATTCACCATGAGTTCATGTTTCGGAAAGTTGTTTTCGGGTCATGTAATGTACTAGGGTTTATCGTTCAAAAAAAAAAAAAAAATTGAACTAGGGTTTCGTATTTGCAGATTATCTTCTATTAGAAGCTAACGTCCCGCTTACTAGCTATACATCCGGCTTCTCTAGTTATATGTTTACTTGATTAACTTTAGGCCTTTAGCTAATTAATCTTGTGTTAAGTGAGTTTTCTAATACTAGATATCGCATAATACGTGGATTTTAGAATTTTTTAGATAAATGGGGCTATTTTAACCTTTGTTTGTAAACATAGGTCTTATTTTTTTCTTGATGTAACTAGTTGCTGATTTTCTTTATACAGTTTTCAATATCTTTTAGAAAACGAAAGACCTAACTTGGAATAGTTGCTGATTTTCTTTATACAGTTTTCAATATTTTTTTCTTGACGTAACTGAAACTTGATGCAATAGCCAAATCGGTAGACATCATATTTCTAGAGAATGGTTGCGTGGGTTATCTCTTGTTTCTAGATATGGTTAGCTATAAGTTAACGTTAGATCAAATATTCAGAGATCACAATAATGTTCCTCGCGTTGATTATTAATGAATTTTATGTAAAAGAAGCAACGAGTGATATATTTTGTGAGGAAATATCATTAGGCAACCTTTAGTTGATGTATTTAGGTGTATACCAGTGTATTGTTCCTGATATTTGACAATTGTGTTTCTCTGCTTATTTTTTTTGTATCTTTAATTTATAGGACGCAAACCTTTTCTAATGGACTCAAGAACGGGACTCACAGAAAGTGACTCTAGAGTGACATCGCTGCTGTCTGGTATTCAGTTTGGTAACATTAAGTTTGGTTCGTTTGGGACTGCTCCCTCAGGTGGCATCGCCTCAGGTGGCGGTGCTTATGCTGGTGCTCAAGCAGCTGGTACTCAAATTGGTGGGGGAGAAAGGCATTGGCAACACGTTAGTAGTCAACACATGCAAAGTCTTCCTTGGGACTACAGTTATAGTCCACCACATTCGATGGCCCCGCTTCCTCTAGCTCAGCTTCCGCTCCAGGCAAGTGATATATTTACCGTTATTAGATTCATGCAAGTGAAATAGTTGATTTTTGGGTTTCTGTCGAGTCAAACTGATAGAATAAAGAACCTCGAAATAAATAAATTAAATAGGATTCTTAAGATATCTATCTTGCAAGCGATTACACTTTCTTTCCTTGCCATTTGTTTTCGTTTGATAGCTCTGCAGTATCTTAGCTTTGTTGGATACCGTTGTTTACATATGCAGGGTGTGAGCTCTCAAGTTGGATCTACATTCATGCCGATGTATCAATCTCACTTTTTTTATTACCCTCCACAATCTATGCATCCTATGTATCTCCCATTCAATGCCAACCATAGTGTAATTCCACAAAACGTGCATCCATTTAGTGCACCTATGCAGCAGCAGGAGTCGAAGTTACCTGCTCCATCTGCGAAGTACAAACAAGAAAGTAATTCTGCTCAAAAGGTTCAATCTCTCCAATTTTGATAATGTTTTTAAAATTATTTTGTTTTATTCTTGTATAATTCAATGCTAGAGAATATACCTTTCGGTCTGTGGTATAATTTGTTGCTAGGGTTCTTACTGTGTTATAATCTTCTGCTTGTGCAGATGCAAATCTACGCCAAGACTAAAACTGGCAAGACCATCACTCTCGAGGTTGAGAGATCAGACACCATCAACAATGTCAAGGCTAAGATCCGGGACAAGGAGGGGATTTCTCCAGATCACCAAAGGTTGATTTTTGGTGCTAAGGAGCTCAAGGATGGCCGCACTTTGGCCGATTACAACATCCAAAAGGAGTCGATACTTCGTCTCGTGCTCAGGAAAACGCAAATCTTCGTCAAGCATGTTGACGGAGAGGAAATTAGTTTGGAAATCGAAAGTTCAGATACCTTCCTCAATGTTATGGCCAAGATTCAGGACAAGGTAGGAATTTCTGCAAAAGTTTCCCTAGATGAGCTGGTTTTAGTTGTTAATCCCTACATACGGATGGGTTATAAATCCGATCAAAAGTCAGAACATGTTCCTGTTGAGATAAGCGGGTCGCTCATCCCAGACCCAGTTTATTCATTCGAAGATATGCTTTGTGGGAATCTGATAGAGAATCTAAAGGTATGCAAGTATGTTGAACCGAAACCTGTTCAAAGTTATACTATACCAGTTATCTTTAGTGGATGTGATTTAATCGCCTGTGCACCCACTGGAAGTGGGAAGAAGGCTTCGTTTTGTTTACCACTAATCAGTCGAGTCAGGCATGACAAAACTTTTCCATCTTATAGCACCTTCGCCCGTCCGATTGCACTCATCTTGTCTCCCACGGAAGATCGGTCTCTTCAGGTTAGTGCATTGCCAAACATCCTTATTGTTTCATTTTTATTTTTATTTATTTTCCTTTAATGTTCTAACTTCAGACTATTTTGCTAGATTTTCGAAGAAGCAAAAAAGTTGTGTCTTCGAACCGGTGTGAAGATTGCCCATGGAAGTACACTGGCTTATAATCGGGTATACATATAATTTTTTAATTGTTGTTTGTTAGGGATCGTTTAATTATATATGCAACGTAATTGTTTGATATTAATAAGAATACAAAAAGTAAAAACTAAGTTTATTTAACCATTGACTGCATAATTTATTGAATAATGATAGCATTTTTGTAAACTGCAGTCACTCCGAAGAACCGATGATGTGGACATACTGATCGCCACTCCAGCTAAAATACTAAAGATTTTTGATTGTCCAGCCCTGGTTGTAGAACCAAGACTTATCCTTAGGTATATCAAGTACTTGGTCATTGACGGCGCTGATGAAATGCTTACGAAGTTCCACACTGAGCTTCAGATGGTAGTTGATTATTCGGATTTGCCTCTAGCTGATGATAGGCAGACTATGTTCTTTAGTGCTACCTTCCCACGCGAAATTCAAGTTAGTCCCTCTTAACATATTAAAAAATGAACTGAGAATAATAGAAACTTATATATGTTTTATTCAGTTAATTATGTGATTCTGAATATGTGTTATCTTCTCATAATGTTTCTGCAGACGCTTGCATCTAAGTTTCTATCATCAGACTACGTATTTGTTTCTGTGGGAATAGCTGGTTCTAGCGAGTTTGGTGGTCATGATATCAGGAGAGAAAACGACAACTCGAGTGACTGTTCAGATCATGATACTGATGCATATGATACTTCAGAATGCAAATTACGATGGCGACACTTCCAATGATAGTTCTAACTACTACAGGGCTATGGCTTCTTGTTCTAGTGTTAATGGGAACGATACTTCTTATGGCATGATTTCTGGTGGCTATGGCTACTCTGCACCCCCACTTGCAGAAGCTGATTTCTATGGCGGTAGCAAGCTACCTTGCACCCCTACATCCGGTGGTTATTGGACGGTATATAATGGTGTGATTCCTGGTGGTTAAGTCACTTCTGATTATTATGAAATATCATATCTTGCACAAAAGTCATGTGCATGGGCAACGCATCACCCATTCCATATCATGTCTCTTACTCGCCTTAGCGTAAATCTAGTTCAAGTATGCCTTTGATTTGATTGTGTGCGAGTATGTGATTTGTCTTGTTTCCTTTTGATTAACCTAGCTCAACCGGGATCACCTAATCATGATTATTATTCGATTTATTAAAACAAAACTCAAGAATCAGATTTAATCAACCAACCTCCCCTTTATTTTTCTATAGCTGCGTTAGGCTATCACTTCAAATGTGATACCTAGCTTTGTGATCATACATACAACTCAGAAATCAAAGAAATACAATGTATACTTGATCTTACAGGCAAGATCAATATACAAGAACAAATCAACAAGATCAACAATGGCGGATATTGTTATGTGAGAGATGAAAACAAAGAGATAAAAACTGAATGACGGAAATAACAAAGAAAACATGTATTTAAGCTCCAAAGACTAGGGTTGACTCAAGTTTGAGTCACTTGCAACATTTAGCCCTTCAACTCTTCTAAACCTGTCAAACTCAAACCAAACTTTGCAAAGTAAAAATATAATAGAAAAATATTTACCTTTTCTTACCTCCAACTTTCATCAGATGTCATATTAGTATTTAATACCCCCTCTTAATTTGACTTCTGATACAAATCAACAAGCTTCAAAAGCTCACAAAAAGAATTGTGATCTTTAATAGACAACCCTTTGGTAAACAAGTCTGCAACATTATCTTGATCAAACCTGCAGATACCTTTTCCCTTAAGAAATATAAATCAATCTCAAAATGTTTAGTTCTTTCATGAAATACAGGATTGGCTGCAATTTGAATTGAAGAACTGCTATCACAACTGATAGGCACAGGTAAATTCATTTTTACTTTAAGATCATTCATAATCTTAAGTATCCACATGATTTCACAAGCCACACTATTCATAGCTCTATATTCAGCTTCAGCTGAAGATTTGGCTAGAACAGATTGTTTCTTGTTTTTCCATGATACAAGATTATCACCCAGATAAACAGCATATCCAATAACAGATTTCCTAGTAATCTTGCACTTAGCCCAATCAGAATCAACAAAAGCATTAAGATTCTGATTATTATTATGTTTAAAAGATATGCCAGTTCCAGGAGACCTTTTCAGGTATCTAAGAACATGAAAAGCTAATTTCAGATGAGATTTATCATAAACTGACTTAAGCAATGAACAGCATAAGCAATATCAGGCCTAGTTAGAGTCAGATATATCAATTTACCAACAATCTTTTGGTAACAAGTTTTGTTTTCAAGCACAATATCAATCTCATCTTCAATAAGTTTTTTCTTTTTCTTAGATGCATCTGGAATAGGAGCTTTAGCTTGCTTACAAGCTAACATTCCATATTCAGATAGCAACTCCAAACAATATTTCCTTTGATTAAGACACAATCCTGAGTCAGTATCAAGTACTTCAATACCCAAGAAATATTTGAGTTTACCAAGATCTTTAATTTTAAATTTTGAACTCAAATATTCTTTAAAGTCATTGATAATACTTTCATTGTTCCCTGTTATAATAATATCATCTACATAAACAAGCAGGGCAACAAAAGACTCATTCTCAGTCTTAGTAAACAAAGAAACATCACTTTTACTTTGACAGAAACCATTTTCAATTAACACACTTGTTAACTTTTCATTCCATTTTCTAGGTGCCTGTTTTAACCCATATAAAGATTTTGTTAACTTGCACACCTTGTTTGAGTTAGAGCCATACCCTTCAGGAAGATTCATATAAATTTCTTCATCTAAATCTCCATAAAGAAAGGCATTATTTACATCTAACTGATAAACAGGCCAATTATTGTGCACAGCAACAGAAAGAAGACACCTAACAGTTACAATTTTAACAACAGGTGAAAAAGTTTCTTCATAGTCTATTCCCTCTTTCTGACTAAACCCTTTTGCTACAACTCTAGCTTTATATCTCTCAACATCACCACTAGATTTGTATTTAACCTTCCATAGCCATTTACATGCTACAGCCTTTCTACCTTGAGGTAGATCAACAATCACCCAAGTATTGTTTCTATTAAGAGCTTCCATCTCCTCATTCATAGCCTCAACCCATCTAGGGTCTTTGGCTGCCTCTTTGTAAGACTTAGGTTCATGTATTTTGTTCAAGTTATTAGTGAACACAAAATTATGCAAGGACAAGTTATTATAGTTCACCACAGTGTTAATATCATATTTAACTTTCTTGTCAAGCATATAATCACTAAGTTTACTAGGCAACTTATGTGGTCTACTAGACCTTCTTAGCTCAGTTTCCTCTGGACTATTATGTTGAAAATATTGGTTGAATTCTATAAACTCTTCACCCTCAGAAACATAATTTTCATCATCTAGGGCAACATTATTGTCAATATCATTAGCATCATTATTGCCTAAGTTATACTGGTTTCCAAGACTATGACTTTTATCATTCATAGACTCTGACCCCTGAGTATCACTGGTAACAATGATAGGAGTATCAGTAGATACTTTCTCAGCTAAGACAGACTCTTTTAAAATGCTACCTCTATCTCCTAATTTTTCATCTCTCAAATCATCATTGGGATCATCAGAGTTGTTTACTGCTAAATCAAAAATATTTAAACTATTTACTCCCTGATCTTCAAAGATCAAACCATTTTTACAAACATCATTTTTAAAAGGAAACACTGTTTCATAAAACTTAACATCCCTTGAATAAAACACTTGTTTTGACTCAATACCAAACAACTTATAACCCTTTTTAGTAAATGAATATCCAATAAACACACACTTTTCAGACCTAGCAGCAAACTTATCCACATTATTAAGAACAGTACTAAAACAAAGACACCTAAAACTTTTTAAATGAGAGATATTAGGTTCAGTTTTATAAATCATTTCATAAGGACTTTTTCCAGATAGGACTGAGCTAGGAATCCTGTTAATCAAATAAACAGCAGTAAGAATAGATTCAGGCCACATGTTCAAAGGTAATCCCCCCTGAAACATGAGGGCTCTAGCAACATTAAGTAAATGTCTATGTTTTCTCTCAGCTATACCATTCTGCTGTGGAGTATACACACAAGTAGTTTGATGTATAACACCATTTTGTTTAATAAAACTTTCAAATTTATGATTAACAAATTCAATTCCATTATCACTTCTAAACACTTTGATGGCAACATCAAATTGATTTTTGATTAGCTTATAAAACTCAACAAGTTTATCAAAAACCTCATCTTTGCCTTTAAGCATGTATAACCACACAGCCCTGGTATAATCATCAACAATAGTAAGAAAGAATCTAAATCCATCTCTACTTTTAACCCTATAAGGACCCCAAACATCCAAATGAATAATATCACCCAAACATTTAGTTTTATGATCACTTATAGGAAAAGGATCTCTAGTTTGTTTAGCCATATGACACACATCACAAGGCTGAACATTACTAGCAGAATCAAGATGGATTTTATCCTTAAGAATAGCTAAAACTTGGTCAGAGGGATGACCAAGTCTGTTATGCCACACACACTTAGACAAATTACACTTAGTGATAGCACTATTAACAAATTTCCTACCTGAATCAAACAGATAAAGTCCATTATTTTCACTACCAGTCCCCAAGAGGGACTTTTGATGAGAATCCTGAACAAAACACTTTGATTCAGTAAAGGAAACAACAAATTTACTATCTTTAGCCAACTTATGAACAGAAATAAGACTGACCTTATAACCTGGAACAACCAACACATTTTTCAAAGTAATTTTACTTGATAGTTTAAAGTTTCCAACATGCTTAACATGTTCAATAGTTCCATTAGGATGTGAAACAGATATATTCAATTTAGACACATCAATAACATCAAATAAGTGTTCAGTTGAAAAAGTCATATGTTGTGATGCTCCAGAATCAAAGATCCAACCAATATAAGTACTATAAGTACTTATATTAGTATTAAAATTAAAGAATCTACAAGTGACAAAACTAATGACATGATTAGAACCAAATTTAATACCTGCAGCACAAGACTGCACTTCACCAATATCAGGCTTAGAATTAATCAAAGCCATGAGTCTATTTATCTGATCAGCAGTGAAGGGAAGAGATTTCCCAGATCCCTGATCAACATTATTACCAAGAGAACTAGAGACATTATTAGAACCATTAGATCCTCCAGTATTCCTTTTCTTGAAACCTGGAGGATATCCATTAAGTTCAAAACATCTATCAACAGTACGGCCATTCATATTACAATGAGTGCAAACAAACTTATTGTTATTCTTATTAGGACCTCTGTTTTGACCATTTTGACTGTTTTGAGAATTTTTATTACCATTCCAATTATTAGGTTTAGCAACAAAAGCAGTAGCAGTATTCTTATCACTCACAACATGAACCAGATTATTCTTATGAGACTCAACCCTTGATAGAGTAGCAAAAGCAGATTTAACATCTGGCAAAGGGTCTGCAGTTAGTAATTGACTCCTAACAACACTGAAAGTGTCATCAAGGCCCATCAAAAACTGCATGAGTCTAATAAGAGAGTTGTGACTCTTCATTTGAGGAGCACCATCACATTTACATGAAGGAAGATTGACAAGTGAGTCAAACTGCCTCCAAAGACTGTTGTAATTGTGATAATATTCAGACAAAGAAGAGCCAGATTGTGTAAGAGAACAAATCTTATAATGCAAATTATAGATAACAGATCCATCAATTTTATCATAAGTTTCTTTAAATTCATCCCACACATCTTTAGCATTTTTAGAGAAAATTTGTCCTTGATATAACTCAAAAGAGATACATCCAAGGATCCAAGATAAAACCACAGCATTACATCTATCCCATTGATCAGCTAAAACATTATCATCATTATTCTTTTCACAAGTACCATCAATGAAACACAATTTGTTCTTAGTATGCAATGCAAGCTTAAATGCAGCAGCCCATACCTTATAATTTTCAGGACCAGTGAGTTTAACACTCACAATGGGCTGCCCATTTGTGTCAGTAGGGTGTAAAAACAAAGGGTCATTAGTATGAATGACTGTTTCATTTTCAGTTTCAGTATCACTAACAGGATCATCATCCTGGTCACCTTTCTTAGAAACAGACATAATGAGAGCACACAAAGATCAAACAAAGCACAACAACCTCCTTGTATCTCCACAATAACCAACAACCAAGACTAACTAATCCCTTCGACACCTAAAACCCCTTCTAAAAACAACAAATAAAGAAGAGAGAGTGAGAGAGGTGTTACTACACGCGCAGCAACAAGCAAAGAAACCCAAAAAACCAATAAGATCAAGAAGATCTTATCACAACCAACAAGCACAGCGGAAAAACAACCTGAAAAATGTTAGTTATAACAAATAACTAACACAAAATAACAAATGCCCAAAAATTGAATGAAACCCTAATTTCTGGATTTTAGGGTTTCTTCAATTAACCTTACCAGAAACACAATTGAGCTTAATTAAGCGCAAAAGAACCCAATTAAACACCACAGATCACCAAGAATCACAAAACCCCCAAATTTTAAAACCCTAAAAAATTTAAAAAATGACAAATCTTGCAATTAATCACAAAAGGAACACGATTAACCACAAGATTAATCAAGATTGATAAAAAAACCGTTTTAAAACTCAGATATCAAGAACCAAAGGCTCTGATACCATATTCGATTTATTAAAACAAAACTCAAGAATCAGATTTAATCAACCAACCTCCCCTTTATTTTTCTATAACTGCGTTAGGCTATCACTTCAAATGTGATACCTAGCTTTGTGATCATACATACAACTCAGAAATCAAAGAAATACAATGTATACTTGATCTTACAGGCAAGATCAATATACAAGAACAAATCAACAAGATCAACAATGGCGGATATTGTTATGTGAGAGATGAAAACAAAGAGATAAAAACTGAATGACGGAAATAACAAAGAAAACATGTATTTAAGCTCCAAAGACTAGGGTTGACTCAAGTTTGAGTCACTTGCAACATTTAGCCCTTCAACTCTTCCAAACCTGTCAAACTCAAACCAAACTTTGCAAAGTAAAAATATAATAGAAAAATATTTACCTTTTCTTACCTCCAACTTTCATCAGATGTCATATTAGTATTTAATAATTATGGTAGTAGACAACCAAAAAGGGTTGGGTCTGATTTTTGACGCTGACCGAGTTGTTTGCCCCATATGGGAATGTATGGTTTAAATAGGGCACATAACAATGGATTCTAGTCTTAAGTTAGAGGTGGGCATTGATTTAGGCTCATACGCTCTAAATCAATGCCCACCGAGTTGCTATGCTGGCATTTCATGGACCTTTATAAACGAGTAAACTGTAAAAGTGTTCTTCAGGCATTTCACTTATAATTCTTCTAAACGTGGTGACCAAGTGATTTTTGGAATTTTTAATGCTTATCACTAGCTTATGATGACTTATGTGTGACTCAAGAAACACGATATCATATCGTAAGAGCCAACAAGGATAGTGGGATAAGAACTAACCCTTTTCATGGCTTTGACTAGTAAGGATTGCAGCATTTACCTCACTTGCCACTTTTGAACGATGCGCTACGTCTAAAAGGTCTCCAACAATCTTCAAAGGCCAGCAGTGCAACCGTTCTCTCCAACTCCTCTCGAAAGCTTGACCGGACACAAAGTGCTATGTTTATGACCACTTAACATTCTCTCCAGTTCAATTGTACAAGTCTAACATCAGGACCAACCAGGCGCTTTATCATCTTGCGTGTGGGCCAAGCTAAGGCAAATCAGCGAGTATGTCTTTGGCAGTAGGACACGTGATCTACTTTCTTTTGGCAGAGGTACTGGCATGGCTCCTTCTTCTTCTTAGTCTTCTTCACGACCTTATTCTTCCCATTCTAGTGGCAAAATGTTACTGAAGCCGTGAAGGCAAACTGTGTTTGTGTAGCTGCTGGGCTCAGAACTTTGTTTATCCTGGTGTGGTTCTCTTTCCGCACTCTTACATCCTGTAACTTTTTTTAGCCTGGTCAATGTGTGTTCACGTTATATTGGTTTATTTCAGCTTGATAAATAACCAGCTACTGTATAACCGTCTTCGTTAAATATCGTGGAATCCAGCTCAGTTGGGTTTTATGCATCAAGATATGTTTAAACAAGCGTACTTTGATCAGGTGCAGTGTCAAACAATATATTTTGATCTTTGGACTACTTTTTACACATATGGGTTAGTTTTACAATAGCCAAGATTTGTGTTGGTCGAGTTTCATAAAGGGTCAAGCCAGGTGTTATGACCAACAAGATATAACAGATGTTTATCTTTTATTTGAATGTTTTATTTAGGATAAGTGCAAATGTTTAGGTTTATCAGAGTGCTATTACTTAGGGGTTTGTTAGGTTTCTTTCCTATAAATGTAATCTCTGTTTCATTTAAGAAATGAGAAAATTAAAGAAAATTGAGTTAATCTCAGAGATCGACGGGTTCTCTCTAACGAGCCCTATTTATCCCATAACTTGATCATAGACCCGGGACCGTAACAAATTGGTATCAGAGCCAAGAGTTATGGGTGGTCCAAGTGAAAACCTGGATAAGATGTTTGATCAGTTCTTTATGATGTACCAAGAGGATCGTCTAAAGAAGCAGATTGAATGGGAGAAGCTATCACAAAGCTTCGAAACCTTGCAAAAGATTCAGTCCTCTTCTGAGTTTTCTTGTTTGGAAAAAGGTGAAAAGAAAGCAACAGGGATGGAAGACCGTGACACAGGAAAGTCAGAAGTGGAGTCGAGTACAATGGAATCATCTGACGATGAGCAGATGAAGCTTCCTCATCCAGCTGAAGAAGAAAAGCTTGTTTTGAAGGATCTCATTCGAGTTGATCTCCCTCTTTACTCTAATGAGCCTATATCGTCTCAACAAGAGTATTCTAAGGACCTCGAGTACTCTTCCTTTCTGGACATACCATATCAGCATGGAAAAGAGGGATGGTGTCCCCACAGATCTCTAAATGTTGCTGATACCCAGGTTTCTGGATATGCTTCTTATAAGGGTCTTGATGTTTCTGTTGTACGGGACTATAACCGATCTGGAGTAACTTGAAGGGTCTCATGTCTTCCTTAGTGCTCGAGGACAAGCACTTGCTTAATGGGGAAAGTAATGTTATGACCAACAAGATATAACAGATGTTTATCTTTTATTTGAATGTTTTATTTAGGATAAGTGCAAATGTTTAGGTTTATCAGAGTGCTATTACTTAGGGGTTTGTTAGGTTTCTTTCCTATAAATGTAATCTCTGTTTCATTTAAGAAATGAGAAAATTAAAGAAAATTGAGTTAATCTCAGAGATCGACGGGTTCTCTCTAACGAGCCCTATTTATCCCATAACTTGATCATAGACCCGGGACCGTAACACCAGGTTACTTCCTAAGAAATCTGATTTACTGATTATAAACATGATGAACAACTGAACAAGACATCTTGCGGACTGAAACTAGAATGCTCTTTTATTAGGCTAAATATAGCTGGTTAAGCTGTTTTAGCATTTGTTTTGGAGAAAGTTACGTGTGATGATCATTGATCGTTAACCTGTAGAGCATACACGCCGACTAGCACAATCACTTCGTCAAAAGATCCAACTGCCGCCATACCTTCACATAACTCACGCCGTGCACTGTGGTACACCTATTATCATGAATTTTATGTCATATTCTTCACTTTTGCTATGCAAACTCCATTAAATACACCTCTTTTAACCAGGACATGTTCTAGGTAACTTGATCTTCGTTAAATAATAACAAAAATATGTGGCTTTTTGTTTTTCTTTTATTAAAAGGACTATAAGGGTTCAGAATCCACATCTTGGAAGGTTGATGGTATTTATTTCGACGCCAAGTCAGCATCCAGTCAGCCGCCACGTTTCAGCCACAACGGATCAACGTCAGCATGGCACACGCTTGACACACCTTTCGCTCATGCATGATGCACGCCTGACACCCATTGTCTTATCCCCACATGTGACCTACTTAGAGTCTCCCACATGGCTATGGCTTAGTCTGAAATTTTGTGCTGAGTGTGTTTTGTGTAATTTTTTATAAAGTGCATGGGTCTTTTGAAAGATGTGAAACCCTAATTTTGGAACGCGTGTTGAAACCATAATGTATGCCAATCCGAATCATGCCGGTGATTATGCCGATGGGAAAAGAACTAGCGGAGTGTGCACATTCGTTGGAGATTATAAAATTCTAAACGGCTATTAATTTAAAGGTTAGACGCTGCAACGGTCGTTGTCCAAAAGTACTAACGTGTGAGAGTTCTGATGGGATACACTTAACGCTGTTTGATTACAGGCTACCAAGTTTGCGAAAAAATTTCATTTTGGGATGATCTCTAAGCTTACAAACTATGTAGGACGAAACTCACATTTTAGCCAAACCTTAGGAATGATATATGGCAACTTACTCCATTTTAGTTTATATAAATGTTACACCTTCTTACTTTCCATTCTAACTTTTGTTCATATTTCAGTTTCTGAACTTTCTTTATATATCTCATTTCCTTCAACTTTCTTTCCTCCAAATACGTCTGCCATCACTGGAAATAATAATAGCCAAATCGAGGGGACTATTAGTGACAATTACGGTGTTCATGATCCCGAGTGGGCGGAATGTTCAAATACTTTTATACCGGTCATATAGGTATTCGTTGCCTTTATGATACCCATACACAGCCACAATCCAACATGTGAGACTTATCACTGTGCAAAATCTTGTACTTTCTGTAAGAATGATAATTCCGGGTAAAGATTGTAAAATGAACTGTTTGGTCAATTCATTTTACAATCTTTAACTGTATAAGAATTATTATTCTTACAGAAACAACAAGACTTTGCACTCGTGATAAGATATATGCCTCTTTCTACGACAGGTCTTACATGGTAGATTGTTGGGTGGCGGATCGGTATCATACGGACAGATACCTATACGACCTCTATATAAGCATTCGTAACATTCCGCCCACTTAAGATCCCGAACACCAGCATTGTTACTACTAGTCCCCTGGCTTTGACTATTAATCAGTGGCACGCATCCCACGATATGAAGTTAATTAGTACTGTATGTGTTGTATATAGGATTTACTGATTTGAGTTTAGGGTGACGGTTGACAACAACTCATGATGTTATTACTTTCACGGTTTCTTTTCAGGTGTTCAGGTTTGTTAGCTGGAGCCTTTTCGAAAAAGACGCTATGCAGCCATGAGAACATATGATATGTTCATCAAGAATAAAGACAATACTCCATCAAGATACCTCATTAAAGCATAATACTGATATTCTAACATGGTTTAAGATACTAGATAATATGGCATGGGTTTTGATGGTTTCATCAAGGGACTTGAACTTGTCATTTTCGCGTATTAATTAAACTATTAATTTTAATCTTAACAAAAAAAATGTTTCAGAAATCGTGAATCCCTAGCCAGTCGGTCGACCACTTTGTAGCCTGTAATTATTCTAGGCGGGATTAATCGGATTGACATTTTTAGCAATTTTTTGATATTTCCGGCAAGTTTTAGATACTTCTAATGAGTTTTAGGTATTTCCGACAATATTATTCTTGAAATACAACTTATCACACATATATATAGTTAGTATAAGTGTTAAACACAAGTTTAGAGTGAGTTTTAAGTATTTTCGGTAAAATTTACAAGTTTTCGGCAAGTTTGACCTCCCTTAACCGTCGTTAATCACATTTTCAATCGGCAAGATTGAAGGCCTTGTAGCGATTAAGCAGTGATTAATCGGCCCTGTAAACCTTTTTTGCAACATTGAAAAAAATACTAACAAATTATTGCAAACGTTCTCGACTTACCGTTATATCTTGCGAGTGGCGGAGCTAGAAATATTTTTCTAGGAGGGTCAAATGTATGTAAGTTTATTTTAGGAAGGCCGAAATAGTAAATTTAGATACTAATTAAATATACATGGATGTAAAAAGTCAACTTTTAACCATGAGATATGAAATTGTGAGATGGTTAAGGCTCTCTTTGGTCCTTACGTGGCTCCGCCTCTTGTTACAAACGAACAGGATACTTGCTCGTATGTGTTGTTTATTATCGGTATTGGTTCTTTATAATTTTAAACTTACACTCATGGAACACATCACACACTAAAATGGGCTATGGACAAAACGTTCATGAGCACCATAAAAATCTACGTTCACGATGTTTATCGTGAATCAGGGACGAAACATAGTGGACCGGGAGGGGTTCCGACCACCCCAATTTTTTAGCAACAATTACATTTGTAACCTTTATACGTTGTGGTGTTAAGCATTATTAATATAGATGTTAATAAAAATGTAAATTGGCCCCCTAAAATAAATACGTTACAATCTCGCCCCTCTAGTAATACTCATTATGTTCCGTCCGTGTCGTGAATCGATTTGTTTGCCGTGTATTAGCAATGACCAATAACGCTCTTTAAAATTATTCATCTCCCGACTAATAACTTTTTCGTCGTCTGTTAAGTCTTTGAAAATTATTTCAGGATTTAAAAAGACATGTCAAATTTTATAGATGAAACTGTAAAATAAATAATTTGTAATGGTACGTATAGGTACTAGAAAAGTAGAAAGGTTGGGTAAATTCTCCCACCTACTCCAATTTATTTAACTCTCCCTTCTTTATTTCATTTGTACTTGTACACAATAAATTTGCAAAAAGTATTTACTATACACAACAAATCAAAAGCTATCGAAAGCTTTTTGTTATTTTAGAAAGGAGCAAGTTTATTTTTCACTTTAGAGTATTTGTAATTAAAAAGCTATCAAAAGCTTTTTATTATTTTAGCAAGCTATTAAAAGCTTTTTACTCTCTCCGTACCATATTAAATATCCACTTCGATTTTTTCGGTCTTTCTTTTTTAAATTTAACCATAAATATTTTTGTTTGTGTTATATAATATGTAATGCAAAATATATGAACAAAATTAGTTTTAAATGTACTCTTATTAGTAAAAATTTTATCAGCTATTATATAACACACCTAAAATTATTTACGGAAAAATTAAAAAGAAAGACCGAAAAAAGTCAAATTAGACATTTAATATGAGATCGAGGTAGTATTATTTTAGCAAGTCTTTTGTAGATGTTTTTACTTTGTGACAAATGCTTTTCAATAAGTTTTTTTTGCCAATGACTTGGCATACTCCAAGTCATTCTTGCAAGTTTTTTTTTTTCATTGTTGTAAAATATAAAGTATACTTGAGCATTGTGAATGCTTAGAAAAGTGCAAGTTTGTATAAAGAAACTTATCACGTATTAATGTCCGGACGCAACCTAAACTACATTAGAAACCACCAAATCTCAAAATTACCAGACATGGATTCATTTGACAATATTAATCTTATACTACGTATCTTAGTAAAAACCATGTTGGAGTATCAATAACATGTTTGTTAATATACGTTTTCATGGCTGCAACTGGTACTACCCACGGGTCATACTTTAATGTTGCACACAATATAAAAAGGTTACATGTGAGTTTGGTTGTAGAACGAAGACAAACATGTAAAACATGAAAGTAATGCTGGTGAAGAATACGTGTAAAACGCAAACGTTAAGTTTTAATGATTGGAAACTATAGTAAACATATACTACAAAATAAACATCGATTCCCAACGCTTATAACTCCACGCTTTAGGAAGCGTGTAGATTTATTTGAGTTTATCCACGCTTATTTACGTCAAGTCAATTAGTCACTATTCCTTTGTTGTATGTATATGACGAGTGGACGATCCTCATACACTACTAAATAAAATCCATCTAAAACATTCCTGAAAACGTTGCAAGTCACTGAAACATAATTGTTGTTACTTTAAACAAAACAAGATAAGTCTGATTCTAAAACATTTTAAAGTAGTGATGATCGTTGTCGAAAACTGACCGGACTGAAAAAATCTGATTCTAAAACTTCAATTGATACATTAATCCCTACCCTTCATGGTATATATAAACTAACCTAGATTGCACTTAACTTAACCTTATAATTATCTAATAAGCTGGAAGATAACTAAGACAGAGTAGTACACGTTAAGTAAACATAGACGAGTTGGACTTGTACTCAAACTTTTTTTGCGGTGAACGCTGAACTTTCCGTATTAATAATGAATGTAGTTACAACAAATAAGGAAAAGTATAGACAGGCCTATACCTTCATAATCAAAATATAGAACAACAATCGAACATACAAAGCATCACATACAACTAACTATCTCGGGTACTGAAGCCATAACTCGAACAGACTTAGCATAGATCTCTGGCAGCAATGATCTCTGTTAGCATCCCAAGCTGCAAAGACCAAATCATATCTTGAATTTGCTGAAACGCAGCAGTTTGCCAACACGTAGTCATCACCGTTGAAAAGGATGTGAAACCTTATGAACTATAGCATGTTGGACCTTTTTAGGCGAATAATCTATAGCAGGAGAAATGCAAGCTTCATAAATCTCCTCATCAATCGCGTTTTAGGAATGTGCAAGGACTTACGGAATATTTTTGGTTTGAAGACCTACTCGCGTTTGATCTTCTGAGAAGCTTATATCCAATACGTATCAAATGAGGCCGATCACTAAACAGTTACATATGAGTTTTATATAGCATATCAAATAACGATCAGTTAATCAATATGATTTCACGGTATGTTTACGAGTAGGACACGATAACAAAGAGTAAAGGTTTCTTTGAGGCGCACTAATTAATTTTTCTACTCGATGTGGCAATTTCTACGCCATTACGAGGTTCATGATCATAGAGTGGAAACTGATAGATATGTTATTTCTGATAAAATTATATTTAAACTTTTTGATTTATGATTGTCTAAATAACGTGACTCTTTTTGCATATTTCTTTGCCAAATGTGGTAGAATCTGTACTACATAGTATGCCTTGGCGCAAATAATGATAACTTGTTGTATGTTTTAAATACAAACGCTAACATTTGACAAATTACCATGCCTTGTAAAGGATGGGCAAATAATGTTTATGATGTTATGGTGTTAGACACCTATAATTAGGGACGAAGTCAGAAACAAATTTATAGAGCGCGTATGTGTTGATTGGAGAAATAGTATGTATATAGCGCGAAAGATCCTTCCTACATCTGCTATCATGTATTGATCGCGTGAAACCTAACATGTTATTAAATTCTTCAACCCCAACTACTACATTAAATTTTACTACAACCCTCAACTGCTACATTTAATTATATTACAATGTTTCACCTTTACAGTTGAACTATTTAATCATCACTACCAACTTTTACAAGTAAGATAATGTAAATAACAAACATATTAGTAAAAATAACAATAACTTTTTCCTATTTTTCATAGTTAGGGTGTTTATAAATTTTAGCCAAGATGGGTGTGGCTTGTGCCATGGCGAGTATCATGAATATCGAAATATGTGTTTTTGGAATTTAAATCCTTAGGTAAAAAATTTCTCCTTTTTTTTTAACTTTCACTCATGTTGCAACTTTTATTACATATTTGCTAAGCTTTGTTTTTACAAACAAGGTTTTATATTTTGGTTGATTTTAAAATTTATTAACAAATTGAAAGTTGTGTTTATGTTTCATTAGTTATTTTAAGCTTTGATTTTGTTGTTTTGTAACTTCGATTTGGTTCAACTAAATTTAAACAAAGGTTAGTTAGTTGTTTTATGTAATCCATTATTTTCTAATAAAATGGTAAAACTATAATTATTTTACTACTACTCTATTGAATAGGAGATGTGTGTTGGTCTTTAAAATCCTAGGGTTTCAAATTTGAAAAGTAGCAATGAGTTAGCGGAGCTTGTCTTAATTATTTAAGTGTATTAGTTGCTTTGATTTTTTGAATAATGGTTTTGTTGAATTTTGGTTTATGATTGTTGGTTATTTATGAATTTCTAATACTATACGAGGTGTATTATGTACATATAATTATACCACCTTGCGACACCCTTATTTTTCATTTCTATTTTTATTTCTTTTGCTATGATGTTCTGACTTCATAGTATTTTTCTTAATTTTCGAAGAAGCAAAAAAGTTGTGTCTTCAAACCGGTCGGTGCATATATATAATTTTTTTAATCATCGCTTACTAGGGATCGTTTATTTTTTTTGCAACATAATTCTCACAACCACAACTATTTCTACGCGGTACACCACAACCACTAGTGACCTTTCTCCTTCTCCTCCAAAATTTTATCCCTATCTTGTTAACTGGCCACCCTCTAAGAGGAGTCATTTTAAACACATGTGGCCAAGTGATTCAGACATGTGCCGGCTGCACAAACGTTACATGAACCAACCATTCCTAGAAGAAACTTTTGTGAGATGCTTCTATTCGCCATAAACAAGAGATGGAACCTTCCTATTAAATATAGGTTTGTGATTCGTCCGAAGAGGATGACACGAAAAGGGATTGTTTACGAAAAAAGGGTTGTTGTAGGTACCGGTGGTTACTAGAATTTTTCTGGGAAACTAAAGTGGCCGTCGATGATGAATCGAGGTAAATTGTTGGGATGTATACACTTGCGTTTGGGAATATTACGGGTGAAATTTCTGATATGATATGATTAGAAGGTAATTGGTACGTGGAACGCTGAGGAATCACCTGCTTGGACAAAATGGATGAGGATCGGTCCATAATTGCTTTGTATACTAGTAATGACAAACTGAAACCGTTTGGGCTAATACAAATCAACGATGGGGCTAATACAATCCCCATCCATTTTTTCAAAACACATGAATTCCTCATCATCCCATCTACCAGTTACCTTCCTATCACAAAATTTCACCCATCATATTTATAAACGCAAATGTCTACATTCAACCATTTTTCCTGTTTCACACCCACCACCTCATTTTCCCTAAACAAATCCCATGTAACCACCGGTACCTAAGATAGTCGTCTTCTTGTAACTAATCTTTTTCTTGTCATCCTCTTCGAACAAATCACGTTATTCATCTCTTGTTTCACAAAAGGTGAATGGAAACTTCTCACAAAAGTCTTTTTCCAAGAGGGAGTTGTTGGTCATGCAAAGTTTTTGGAGCCGGCGCATGTCTGAATCACGGTTTAAAATACCCCTCTTGGAGGAGAAATATGGTGGCCGGTAAACAACACGAGATACACAATTTTGGGGGACATGGAAAAATAAAATTTCTCCACGTTCTTGTTGACTATTATCAACCTCTTCTTCCTTCTCCTTAATCTCATACATTGTGAAACCAAAGTATCTTACTTCCCATTATCCTTTGGTTTTGCACCATAAGCAAGCCACTCTGTTTTTATACATAACAACAATACTGTTTTTAATCAAATGCATAATAAAAATGTTTTTTGTTGTTTTGTATCTATTTCATCTAAAATGGAAATTATTTCGGGATACTAAGGATGCTAAAAGAACAAGTTGCTGCTGCACAAGTTGCTATTATACTGTGTTGAGGTTTGGAGCAAAGAAAGTCAACAAAAGGGTGTACAGGGCGGCGCCTAAAGCATATTACAGGAAACCCGAAGAAGAGAAACCCAAAATAATTCATTGGCGATTTTGATGCTCTGATTCTTGGAACAGAGCTTAAGAAGAAGAAGGTCATGAAGGCTTAAGACGTGACTTGTCACAGGTAGTTGTTCCTGTTTAGAAGACTTTTGCTTTTTTGATCTCTTTCACTAATGTTTAGTGTATTATCGACTTATATCATGTTTATATTTTGGATGATGTTTGTTTTATGAAGATGTTATCGATAGTAAATACATTTTGGGGTTTTTCATGAATCCTAATACCAACACTTCCAAGCGAGGAAGCTAATGCATCATAAAAAGAGACGCCAAGCGAGGAAGCTAATGCATCATAACCAGCATACGAATCATTTCTTACTATACCGGATTCCTGACCGTCATTTTGAATCTCATTTTCAGATGTAAAATTGTCATTTCCATCTTTCTGGGTCACGGTTTTGAGTATTAGAAAATAATCAGGGGTAGAATGGTCATTTCCGACTTCTCGGGTCGGACGCATGTTTCAGTCTTTCACTCTTGCTAACCGAGAATGGAGCAAAAGCAATTGACGCTTGAAGTATTTTCTAACATATCTTTCGGGTAACTATGGGCAGCTGATTTGCTAGAATATGGTAGGTTCCGATACATATATCTCTTAGAAAAACTGTTTTCTACATAGTGGACACCAGAATTTGACATGGTCGGCTCACTATCTTTCTGCCCATTGATATCCATAGATATAACTGATAAATATACAACAAATAGAGATACATGGACTGAATCCGGATATTGAAAAATTGTGTGTACAACCTACAAATCAAACCGATTGAAAGTCGGCCAAGTGTATTTCTAACGCATACAACCTACCAGGTCTCTTTTCCAAAATAAGTAGTATTAGTTCTTGTTTTTTTGCAATCATAATGAGCTAAGATAGACAACAACATGTATGTCGGTCACCCCGGCTCGTTTCAGCCCATTCTAATAAGTAACCTGGCTTGACCCATTATAAAACTCAGACCAACACAAATCTTGGCAAGTGTAAAACTAACCCCGTGTAACACATATAATTGATTCAAGCACCTAAAGATTAAAATATATTGGCAGACACTTACCTGAAGTACGCTTGTTTAGACATATCTTGATGGAAATTGACCATGCTAAAAAAAGTTACAGGATGTAAGAGTGCGAAAAGAGAACGACAACACGATAGTCAAAGTTCCAAGCCCGTCAGCTACACAGTTTGCCTTCGGTATCATTTTGCCACTAGGATGGGAAGAATAAGGTCGCGAAGAGGACTAAGAAGAAGAAGAAGGAGCCATGTCACCTCTGCTAATAGAAAGTAGATCATGTGTCCTACTCCCGAAGACATACTCACTGATTCGGCTTGCCCAACATGCAAGATGATAAAGCGCATGGTCTGTTGTTGGTCCTGATGTTTGTCAAGCTATAAGAGACATGTATACTAATATCTTGGCGAGTTGTAAAGATGAAACTACCCTATAGAGGTTGCTATCCAATTGTCAAAGATGGAAGAGTGTATAAGAATGCACAAAAGAGGAATTTGGTTGTATGCGGTATAGTCGAGAATGTGAAAAGCAAATAGATAATGCCTTCTCTTTGATTAATACGGAGTATGTATTACGAGTAAATTACACGATTCGTCCTGATGGTTTGAGTTGACTAACGTTGTTCGTAATTTGACTAAAAAAATTGCACCGTTCGGCCATAACTTTGAAACATTTTCCGCCGTTTGTCCCACAGTTTAACTGGCCCCACAATTGATCATTAAGTTCCTTAACGACAACAACAGTAATCATGTCTTTACCTATCTCAAGCCCCCAATTCCCAACCGCAAACATCTTCATCTTCATATTCATCACTACAACCACCATTATCCCCCATCTTCTTCATCACTACAACCACCATTATCCCCATCTTCTTTATCATTTTTTCGTTTCTTCTTCTTCATCATCATCTTCATAACACCTCCCACCATAACCTTAAAATTAACATCATTCAAAACACTAAATGAAGATCTTGTCACTGTGAATTATCATATACGCACAAATAAGCGACCCAAAAAGATCCTAAACGCCTTCTTCTATTACCTCACGCCGTCAATATTCATTATCCTCATGTGCCACAAACAATTAAGTCTTTCACCATTAATCTTGATTTAAAACATCATCATATTCAATAAAAAATTTCCAAAAAGTCAAATCACTAAACACACGAACTCAACCTGATCACAACATTAATCGATCACTTTTACACCTTCTTATCATCTCTACTGCAAATGAAGTCTAGCTCAGTTGTTGGATCGATGCATTTGGTTATAGTCTTCATGTGGGGAAGGTCAGGGGTTCGACTCTTGTCATTTTCATGTGGGGGAATTTCCCGGTAGCCGGGTTTGAATCCCATCGCAATGCCTTGAAGCCCCTTAATGGGAAACTGGATGGCCTAGCATGGGGGTTGATATTCTCTTCGTGAGATGATTTGAACTCGGGTCGAGAGACTTGGTGCCGGTGCCTCGGTGGGTAAATTTTATAGAAAGGTTGGGTAAATTCTCCCACATACTCCAATTTATTTAACTCTCCCTTCTTTATTTAATTTGTACTTGTACACAATAAATTTGTAGAAAGTATTTACTACACACAACTACTATCAAAAGCTATTAAAAGCTTTTATAGTTTATTTTCACTTTTAAGTATATGTAAAGCTTTTTATTATTTTAGCAAGCTATCAAAAACTTTTTATTATTTTATCAAGTCTTTTGTAGAAGTTTTTTGCATTGTGACAAATGCTTTTCAATAAGTTTTTTTGCCAATGACTTGATATACTTCAAGTCATTCTTGCAAGTTTTTTTTTTGCATTGTTGTAAAATATAAAGTATACTTGAGCCTTGTGAATGCTTAGAAAAGAGCAAGTTTGTATAAAGCAACTTATCACGTATTAATGTCCGAACGCAACCTAAACTACATTAGAAACCACCAAATCTCAAAATTACCAGACATGGATTCATTTGACAATATTAATCTTATACTACGTATCTTAGTAAAAACCATGTTGGAGTATCAATAACATGTTTGATAACATACGTTTTCATAGCTGCAAATGGTACCACCTATGGGTGATACTTTAACGTTGCACACAATATAAAAAGGTTACATGTGAGTTTGGTTGTAGAACGAAGACAAACATGTAAAACATGAAAGTAATGTTGGTGAAGAATACGTGTAAAACGCAAAAGTTAAGTTTTGATGATTGGAAACTATAGTAAACATATACTACAAAATAAACATTGATTCCCCACGCTTATAAGTCCACGCTTTAGAAAGCGTGTAGATTTATTTGAGTTTATCCACGCTTATTTACGTCAAGTCAATTAGTCACTATTCCTTTGTTGTATGTATATGACGAGTGGACGATCCTCATACCCTACTAAATAAAATCCATATAAAACATTCATGAAAACGTTGCAAGTCACAGAAACATAATTGTTGTTACTTTAAACAAAACAAGATAAGTTTAATGTGAAGGAGTCAAGATCTTCAAAATGTGCTTAATAATGATATGATATTCAAACATTTTAAAGTAGTGATCCAGGGGCGGAGCCAGGATTTTTTGTTAAGGGAGGCTAACCATACTTAAGGCAAAAGTTCATACTATTGGGGAGGCTGAATATAGAAAATAGTAGAAAAATGGCTTGTAAGTACATAAATAATAAGCGAAATAGGCCGATTGAGGGATGCTCAGCACCCACTAGTCCCCCTACTAGCTCCGCCCCTGATGATCCTTGTCAAAAACTGACCGGACTGAAAAAATCTGATTTTAAAACTTCAATTGATACATTAATCCCTACCCTTCATGGTATATATAAACTAACCTAGATTGCACTTAACTTAACCTTATAATTATCTAATAAGGTGGAAGATAACTAAGACAGAGTAGTACACGTTAAGTAAACATAGACGAGTTGGACTTGTACTCAAACTTTTTTTGCGATGAACGCTGAACTTTCCGTATTAATAATGAATGTAGTTACAACAAATAAGGAAGAGTATAGACAGGCCTATACCTTCATAATCAAAATATAGAACAACAATCGAACATACAAAACATCACATACAACTAACTATCTCAGGTACTGAAGCCATTACTCGAACATACTTAGCATAGATCTCTGGCAGCAATGATCTCTGTTAGCATCCCAAGCTGCAAAGACCAAATCAGATCTTGAATTTGTTGAAACGCAACAGTTTGCCAACACATAGTCATCACCGTTGAAAAGGATGTGAAACTTTATGAACTATAGCATGTTGGACCTTTTTAGGCGAATAATCTATAGCAGGAGAAATGCAAGCTCTCACAAATCTCCTCATCTATTGTGTTTTAGGAATGTGCAAGGACTTACGGAATATTTTTGGTTTGAAGACCTACTCGTGTTTGATCTTCTGAGAAGCTTATATCCAATAGGTATCAAATGAGGCCAATCACTAAACAGTTACATATGAGTTTTATATAGCATATCAAATAACGATCAATTAATCATTATGATTTCACGGTACGTTTGCGAGTAGGACACGATAACAAAGAGTAAAGGTGTCTTTGAGGCGTACTAATTAATTTTTCTACTCGTGTGGAAATTTCTAAACCATGGATGTGTCAAGCTTATCTGATATTTGGTTACGAGGTTCATGATCATATAGTGGAAACTGATAGATATGTTATTTCTGATAAAATTATATTTAAACTTTTCGATTTATAATTGTCTAAATAACGTGACTCTTTTTGCATATTTCTTTGCCAAATGTGGTAGAATCGGTACTACATAATATGTCTTGGCGCAAATGATGATAACTTGTTGTCTGTTTTAAATGCAAACGTTAACATTTGAAAAATTACCATGCCTTGTAAAGGATGGGCAAATAATGTTTATGATGTCATGGTGTTAGACACCTATAATCAGAGACGAAGCCAGAAACAAATTTATAGAGCGTGTATGTGTTGTTTGGAGAAATAATATGTATGTAGCGTGAAAGATCCTTCCTACATCTGCTATCATGTATTGATCGCGTGAAACCTAACATGCTATTAAATTCTCCAACCCCCAATTACTACATTAAATTTTACTACAACCCTCAACTGCTACATTTAATTATATTACAATGTTTCACCTTTACAGTTGAACTATTTAATCATCACAACCAACTTTTACAAGTAAGATAATGTAAACAACAAACATATCAATAAAAATAACAAAAACTTTTTCCTATTTTTTATAGTTAGGGTGTTTATAAATTTTAGCCAAGAAGCAAGATTGGTGTGGCTTGTGCCATGGCGAGTATCATTTGTCAATATTGAAATAGGTGTTTTTGGAATTTAAATCCTCAGGTAAAAAAAATATCCTTTTTTTTAACTTTCACTCATGTTGCAACTTTTATTACATATTTGCTAAGCTTTGTTTTTACAAACAAGGTTTTATTATTTTGGTTGATTTTAAAAGTTATTAACGAATTGAAGGTTGTGTTTATGTTTCATTGGTTATTTTAAGCTTTGATTTTGTTGTTTTGTAACTTCGATTTGGTTCAACTGAAATTAAAAAAAGGTTAGTTAGTTGTTTTATGTAATCCATTATTTTCTAATAAAATGGTAAAACTAGAATTATTTTTCTACTACTCTGTTGAATAGGAGATGTGTGTTGGTATTTAAAATCTTAGGGTTTCAAATTTGAGTGTGTATCAATTATTTAAGTGTGTTAGTTGCTTTGATTTTTTGAATATTGGTTTTATGAATCTTGGTTGATGATTGTTGGTTACTTATGAATTTCTAATACTATACGAGGTGTATTATGTACATATAATTATACCACCTTGCGATACCCTTATTTTTCATTTTTATTTTTATTTCTTTTGCTTTGATGTTCCAAATTCATATTATTTTTCTTAATTTTTGAAGAAGCAAAAAAGTTGTGTCTTCAAACCGGTCGATGTATATATGTTTAAGTTTTTTGCAACGTAATTCTTACAACCACAACTATTTCTACGCGGAACACCACAACCACTAGTGACCTTTCTCCTTGTCCTCCAAAATTTTATCCCTCTCATGTTAACATGGTGGTTGTTAACTGGCCACCCTCTAAGAGGAGTCATTTTAAACCCAAGTGGCCAAGTGATTCACACATGTGTCGGCTGCACAAAATTACATGAACCAACCATTCCTAGAAGAAACTTTTGTGAGAAGCTTCTATTCGCCTTAAACAAGATTTGGAACCTTCCTATTAAACATAGGTTTGTGATTCGTCCAAAGAGGATGACACGAAAAGGGATTGTTTACGAAAAAAGGGTTGTTGTAGGTACCGGTGGTTACTAGAATTTTTCTGGGAAACTAAAGTGGTCGATGATGAATCAGGGTAAATTGTTGGGATGTATACACTTGTGTTTGGGAATATTACGGGTGAAATTTCTGATATGATATGATTAGAAGGTAATTGGTATGTGGAACGCTGAGGAATTCACCTGCTTGGACAAAATGGATGAGGATCGGTCCATCATTGCTTTGTATACTAGTAATGACAAATTGAAAGCGTTTGAGCTAATACAAATCAATGATGGAGCAATCCCCATCCATTTCTTCAAAACACATGAATTCCTCATCATCCCATCTACCAGTTACCTTCCTATCACAAAAGTTCACCCATCATATTACCATATGCAAATGTCTACATTCAACCATTTCTCTTGTTTCGCACCCACCACCTCATTTTCCCTAAACAAATCCCATGTAACCACCGATACCTAAGATAGTCCTCTTTTCGTAACTAATCCTTTTTCTTGTCATCCTCTTCGAACGAATCACGAACCCATGTTAAGTAATAAGGTTTCATCTCTTGTTTCACAAACGGTGAATAGAAACTTCTCACAAAAGTCTTCTTCCAAGAGGGTGTGGTTGGTCATGTAATGTTTGTGGAGCCGGCACATGTCTGAATCACGGTTTAAAATGACGCCTCTTGGAGGAGAAAGATGGTGGCCGGTAAACAACACGGGATACAATTTTGGGGGACATGGAAAAAAAGAATTTTCTCTACGCTCTTGTTCACTTTCTCCGCTATAAACCTCAACACACTATTATCATCCTCTTCTTCCTCCTCCTTAATCTCATACATTGTGAAACCAAAGTATCTTAGTTCCCATAACAACAATACTGTTTTTATTCAAATGCATAATAAAAATGTTTTTTTTGTTGTTTTGTATCTATTTCATCCCAAATGGAAAGTATTTCGGGATACCAAGGATGCTAAAAGAACAAGTTGTTGCTGCACAAGTTGTTATTATACCGTGTTGAGGTTTGGAGCAAAGAAAGTCAACAAAAGGGTGTACAGGGCGGCGCGTAAAGCATATGACTGGAAATTCGAAGAAGAGAAACCCAAAAAAGTTCATTGGCAATTTTGATGCTCTGATTCTTGGAACAGGGCTTAAGAAGAAGAAGGTCATGAAGGCTTAAGACGTGACTTGTCACATGTAGTTGTTCCTGTTTAGAAGACTTTTGCTTTTTTTTATCTCTTTCACTAATGTTTAGTGTATTATCGACTTATATCATGTTTATCTTTTAAATGGTGTTTGTTTTATGATGATGTTATCGATAGTAAATACATTTTGGGATTTTTCATGAATGCTAATACCAACACTTCCAAATCCCTGTAAAACACGGGACCGTCACTTCAACACCTCGCTATTTTTTAAAATGTCAAACAACAACCTAAAAAGAGACGCCAACGAGAAAACTAATGAACCATAACCAACATACGAGTCATATCGTCCTATCCCGGATTCCTGACCTTCATTTTGAGTCTCATTTTCAGATGTAAAATTGTCATTTCCATCTTTCTGGGTCATGGTTTTGGGTATCTGAAAATAATCAGTGGTAGAATGGTCATTTCCAACTTTTGTGGTCGGATGCATGTTTCAGTCTTGCTGACGAGAATGGAGCAGAAGGAATTGACTCTTGAAAGATTGTCTAACATATCTTTCGGGTAACTGTGGTCAGCTGATTTGTGAATATGGTAGGTTCTGATATATATATCTCTCTCAGAAAAAACGGTTTCCTACATAGTGGACACGATCGGAAGTTGACATGGTCTGCTCACTATCTTTCTGCCCATGGACATCCATAGATATAACTCATAAATATACAACAAATAGAGATACATGGACTGAATCCGGATATTGAAACATTATGTGTGCAACCAACAAGTCAAACTGATTAAAAATCGACCAGGTGTATTTCTAACGCATACAACCTACCAGGTCCCTTTTTCAAAATAAGTGGTACTAGCAGGGTATCCGCGCGATGCAGCAGTGGTAACCCTATGACAAAATTCTTAGATTGTCTAAATAACACGACTCTTTTCACATATTTCTTTGCCAAATGTGGTAGAATCGGTACTACATACTATGTCTTGGCACAAATGATGATAATTTCTTGTCTTTTTAAAATACAAACGTTAATTTGACATCTTACCATGCCTTGTAAAGGATGGAAAAATAATGTCTATGATATTATATAGTGTTAGACAGCTATAATCAGGGACGAAGCCAGAAACAAATTTATATAATGCGTATGTAGAACCACAGCATTATCATATCTCTAATTCGAGGACGAATTATTTTTTTTAGAATGGAAGAATTGTAAAACCCGCTTAAAAATAGCGTTAAATAAGAACTTTTGATATTTATTTATTACACGACAAGTATTACGTATAGTTAATTAATGCACGATATGTATTTACCGAGACAAACTTAAACAATGCTATCGTTGCTTAAAAAGAATCATAGATCATGTTTTTAAGTTAACATTTGGGTACCACTTATTGTTCACATATAGTCCACTAATATATATCTGATATCAATGATCAAAATAAAAGGAGGAAATTATTAAGTTTTTATATGGTCATACAAATAAGTAAAAGGTGTTTAATGTAAACCGAGATTTTTGCTACAATTAGCTTTCTATATCCTTAGCCCATTTGTAGATAAGACTCATGAGCATCTTCTCCAATTATAGCCTTCGGTTATTACGGAACTGATTGCAAAATGCTTATATAAACGCATCAACATTTACTCCATTTGGAATATATTAAAAACAAATCACAAACAAGTTTTCCTAGTCAAAAAGCTTTGAAGGGTAAGGTACCAAAAACCAAGAATGATTTTCTGTTCGTTTACGTAAGTATGCCTCGCCAAGTTTCGGTTCAGTCGGTCTAGCTTGACTTTAGTTTCGGATGGTGTTCAATAGATTAAATTATATCCAGGTCACTCAGCAGTGGTTTCGTTAGAAGGAAATTCGATCGAGTCCGTGATTCGATCGAGTTCGTGATTCGATCGTGTATTGGGGAATTTTTCATTCGGTGTTCATGCTTTTGTTTCGGTTTCGGTCAATCTCGTTAAGCCTTTAGGTAATTCTTGAACCATATTATCTTGCGTTGCATGTGAGTCTCATGCTTGCAAATCTTGTTGTATTGGAGCTAGTAACATAAACTTTATTACTAAAATCAGTTTAGACGATTATAGAAATGTTAATATGGATTCATTCATTACTGTAAACAACTATATACACATGGAGTAAAATTGTCTTGAAGTGAATCTTTAAAAATGATAATAACACTAGCTAGTGTATATAGTCTTTCTAAGAAAAAGAAACCAAGATCTTAACACAAGCAATTAAAAAGTCGTAATCGGGTTTCGATGATTCTCGGCATTATATATATCCTTGCGAAGAAGGAATACTGACTGCATGTAATATAGAGTTGTTTGTCCTTAATTATGATGCATAATATGATATTACAATTTGGTCTAATATATGACAATTTGAAAGATGATTACTTTATAGTAAATCCTTTTTGGTACTGTTAATGCATTTGTTACATCTAATATTACTTGCTTTTGTTAAACATGATATATTATTATTATGAAATAGAACCAAATGTTACATAAGGTCATTAGCAGCAAGGTTTATGAGGTCTATTTTTCTAAAGAAAAGCCATGGTTCACGTCAAAATGTTGATGACATAAAATTGAAATCAGCTTATGTGGTTCGTATAGATAAAGGAAAGTTACTATTTATAGAAACCTGCTATTTTTTTAGAAAGTTACTATTTATGGAAATATGTTATTTTTAGAAAATTACTAATTAGGGAAATACCAAGTATAACAATACACAAATCATGAATTACACTAATCAAGAAAACACGAACGTATAACAAGCAGGAAGGACACGATAAATTATGAACAAGTAATTTATACATGAACAAACAACTCATACACGTCCTTTATTATGTAGCTCACGTGAAGTCGGAGTAGTATTCTTCCGCTGTTCATTTATTTCACCGATTACTGGACATAAGGTACGGATTTTCCGTCCTTTCAGTAAGGACTTCCTTTCTATGCATGATTAGGATTCCCCATCTTCAGCCAAATGTTTTCCCCAGTATACATTTAAACTTATCAGTAATCATGTTAAGAATTAAATAAATTGCCTGAGCATTATATACAAGCATGACTAGTTTATGTACTAGTTACGGAGGTACCGTAACCACGGCACTAGAGGCACCGGTGTCGTGACTCACATGCAGGAGAGTGATATCCTGCATCGTCCCACTCAGCTCAGCTTGGCCATTTTATCAGTATTATTAGTGGGGCGTATGGATGCATCCTAGGCTACAGTTTACAGTTTAGCAGGTGAATGTGGTGTGTGCTCTACATCCTTCACATTGGAGCTGATCCCTCCACCCAGCACAGTTATTTAGAGGTCACCCCTCTACAGCATGATGAGGTCACCCCTCCAGTTATTCATGCACGGTTGTTACCGCACGTGACCTATATAAGCTCTGGCAAATTAAAATACAGTAAATGCATGTTTTCAAATTTATCAGATAACAGTTCAGCTTTATTATTTACAAATCAGACTTTACAGATTATGCACAGATTTCCGATGCAACTTTACTTATCAGTCTTACAGCTCCAGTACTTTACCATCTGTTTCATTTAAGTAGTTCCTTATCATGCTTTATATCCGTTCACTGAGCGTTATGCTCAGTCGTAGTTTCCTTTCACGTTCTAACGGCAGGTACACCAGGACGCTCTTAGGATTCTGAGAGCATGTACATTTGGATGGAAGCTATCCAAACTTCTTATTTTATGTACTTGCATTATTCTGCTTATTTGGACATTGTTTAGTCCTTTCGTTCAGTATTTTACTTCTCATGTTTTAGGCTTATGTTTGGATTGCCGATGTTTGATTCCGGTATTTCCTTTATGGTCAGTTAATGTTTTAGGACATTTACCTTATGCTTTGATGACATGCCATAAATACACGTAACGGTCCACTTCTCCAAGTGGGGTGTTACAATTATGGTATCAGAGCCAGGTTCGACCTGTAGGCTCTAAAACTTGACCTGTGACTAGTGGGTAGTCACCAGGAACTTCCCAGATTTTGGCGTTGTTATCTTCATGTTTCTCATGCATTAATCAGTCAGTTTTCTTCAGTTATTAGTCGGTTTCTTAAAGTTTTTGACTAAGTAAAAGGTTGGTACAGGACTGGCCATATTTAGTCACATGTGCTTTTCAGCGAATTTTGTTTTGGTGAACCGACCCATAGGCGTTCACCCTTGGCCGTTCAGATTTTGTATTGATGAACTGAACCTAGGCATTCATCCTTATTCATGTCAGATTCATGTTGTCAGTCAAGTAATTTTTGGTGAACCAGCCATAAACGTTCACCATTGTTCAAGTCAAATTTCATGCTTTTCAGTCGAAGGTTGTTTTGTGAACCGACTCATAGTTGTTCACCTTTGTCATATCAGGACATTTCATAAATTTAGACAAGTATGGGCTGGACTATAGCCAACCATATTTAGTCCCAGATTATGAATTTCTATACAGGACAGTTCTCAGAAATTTTGACAAGCATGGATCGAACCAAAATCGCCCATACTTAGTCGTATGTTTTGTTCCTTGAATTCTGTGGATTGAACCATAGCCATCCAACCTCAGTTGATTTTCTTTTATGTTTTAGTAATAGTCAAATTTTCATATCCTCACGTTGAGGTCGTCTTCAGGTTTGATTCAGTTCATGTCTCCTTACGAGGATTATGTTTTCAGCAAAGTAATGATGTTCTCATACACAAGAATTTCAGTAAAACCCATTTTTATGATAAACCATGATTGGCCTTCATTAATCATGCTTCATCCTGACCACTTTTGGGACTTCGATTATATCATACTTTCAGTCTTGATATAACTAGCAGTAAGTCGACGCAGGAATTACAGGCTATCATGTTACTTATTTCAGACCAGTTTACTACCGTTTAAATCAATTTATTTCTTAGATCACGTCAGACAAGCGACACCAGTATCGACTATCCAATAAAATTCCCACCAGTGCCATGAACATTAGTCTATATGGACCCTCTGTATAATGCCTCAGTTATACTCCTTGTACAGTGATACATGTGCACTCCACGTACAATGTCTCGATATGCTTCATGTGCAATATTCATTTTGTACTTCATGTACAGTAGTCCAGGTATACACCAGGTACCCTACTCCATGGATATTGCTAATCCATCCTCAATCATCTCGGGCGTTTTCACTTGTCGATATTTTACCAGGTGCTGATGCTGCTCGTGAGTTGAAGATTTTACCAGATACTGATGCTGCGAACACTTTGAAGATCTCAAAATTGCTGATGCTGCCGATGTATGAAGATTTCTCAATATGTTGATGCTGATGCTGTTATACTATAAAGACACTGCAGAACAAGGACGAAAACGATAAATTTAAAATTTCTGACGAGAATAAACTTCTACCATCTGACACTACCATTCCATTCCAGACTTTTACTTTCTCAGCTAGATGTCACACTTCACTCAACTAACCGTTCATTCAGAAGAGTGGGAACCGGAACCCAGCCGGCCACTCAGTAGAATGGTTACATGAATCACGGTCATGATAATGATCGTCATAAAGTGACAGACAAAGCAGTAGTGACAACCACCGTGATTATAATTTGTAACACCCCCACAAATGCTATGCGCAGCGGAACTACAACATTTGGGTGCTACACAGTTATCATCGCACACAAGATATATCAAACGACTCAAAAGACGTAAAAGTCTTGACATAATTTAAACATAGTTAAAATGTACATGTCTACTGTTTTCCAAATCCCAAAAGAATACAATACAGAGTTTGCGTTTAGGTCCCCACTGAATCTCAACCCAAAAATACATTTTCAATCTCATGACATAGTATGAATTTTTTTTTTTTAAGTGCAAAAGGGAGGAAAACAAAGTAGACCGCCAAGCCACCACAACTTCCATCCTCGCATGCTCCGCTGCTATCAATCTTGATCACCTGAAACACATGCTTAAAATCGTCAACACAAAGGTTGAGCGAATCTATAGGTTTATCAAATCATAAGTTGAACATAAGTATTAAAAACCAATCATGATCATTCAATAGCATTGTCGTACTCACAATCTATTTTCAAGGTTATGACAATTGTGTTTAAGCTCATGACACTAATCCGTTAACTCAATCACCCGCGTAATAATTACCGGCGTGATTCAGATGAAACCAGTGCCCCTTCTAAAGGCATCAGTTGCAATTATACCTTATCTCTCATACAAGATAATCTACCGCAGAACTTACTCAACGTACAGCTTCTCGGCTAGCATTGGGTCGTTAGCCCCGTAGTACTACAAATTGTATAAGCGGCTATTTCCCCCTTCTCGAGGGCAAGACAATAGTTAATAGTTCATGAATTTAGGGACTTTTGCAACTAGGTACTCAACACAATTTCGAGGCAACATTCGGGTCCAACAATCAATCAAGACTTATGTTCATTTTCATTTAAATTAGCATGTATCCCCCTCGCGGGTTAAAAACATTTGAATAAAGTAAAGAGCGAGGCTATAGACTCACCTTGCGTAGTAGTAGTGGTTCTAGCGAAGACGTAACGAGAAATGTCACCGACGACGTGGATGCCCGGGAAAATCAAACACTTGACCTAAAAATCAAGGTACGTAAACCAAATCAATACTCCGCGTACATTATTGTACTAAACACACGCAAATGCAAACACACTCAATGCTTATGAAAACTCACGCCAAAATCAAACAAGTAGTTGTTACTAGACCTATACCATTTACCTACGTAATTAAAGTTACTATCCATTTTACGGTTTCGCCGATACTTACCAAAAGTACGGACTGTTTTACTATACTTAACCATTTTTATAAAATTTGACAAAATTCTCAAAAATACTATAAGACCTGTAGAAAACACATATTTAATCCCAATAAAAGTTTTTACTTCTACGACTCATTACTCAACACTTTTCCAAAAACTACGTTTTTCGGACTGAAATTGTACTTTGACCAAGTCGGACTCGTTTGACCCGTTTAAAATACTCCATTGACCCAAACGACACCTAAGTACTATAATAGACTCAAATACACAGGTTTGAGACCAAAAATCAACTTTCAAACATTTACCAAACTCTATCTATGGTCCCCGGGATTTGACCCAAAACCAAACACAATTTCGGATTGTGTTGATTCTCATCTCCCGGTACACGTATTTTCAAAATAACATAACTTTTGACTCGTTTGGAGTTAAAAGCTCTACCTTATACCGAAACGAGCGTCTCGACGACCACTACAACTATATCCTATAATCACAACCTGGACCAAAAATTAAAACCACGAAAATGGCCCTAAACAATCTGTTTGAAAACGACTCATTCAAAATCACCTTTCTACTTGTTTTCAATCCATCCTAACATCACCTAGACCTATCCTAACCACTTAGAATCATTCCCAATCATCCAAACAGCCCTTAACACTATGTAAGTCGAATCCTAATCAAAACCCAAAACCTAAATCATACATGCAATGTAATTAAACAATTTATAAACACTAAAAACACCATTTTAAACACAAACCCACCAACAAAATCATCAAACACCATGAACACCCAAAACCCCCAAAAATTCGTGGCTTTTAGGGGCTGTGGAGAACCCATAACATAAAACCCATCTTGTTTAATTAATTACCTAGCATTATCAATACACCAATTTAACAAATTCATGATTTAATTAAATCAAAACGTATTTTTGAAAAACCTTAAATTTTTGGAAAAATTAAATGGATGCATGTGTGTTTTTAATGAATGAAAAGACTTACAATGATAAAAGAAAAGGTGGTCTTTGATTAGATTTGTCAAAAACCTAAAAAAAATGATGGTGGTGGTGATGGTGGTTAGGGTGGCCGGCGGCCTAGAGAGAAAAAGAGAGAAGAAAGAAATTTTTGAAATGAAAATAATGAGGAGTGTGTGTAAAATTTTCCTTTTATAGGGTAGGGAGGGTAGGAAGTGTAATATTAGTTTTCTTTTGGCCATAGTTGTAAGATAACTTTTTAAAAAGGCAAAAATGGTACCTAGTAAGTTTTTATAAATTTACGAGAGTCGGGTTTCGTCCCGGCTACCTCAAAATTCTTTTAAATGGTTTAAACGCACACAAAACGAATATACATATGGTTCCGACTCGACTTAACACGTAATAAAATAAAAATCTCGAAAAACTCAAATATCGATCAATCGATAATAAAATGTAAGTTTTGGGCATCCGTCGGTATCGTAGTCGTTATCGGTTCTTCTTAAATCGTCAATCGTTAAATTACGACCGTAAACGTTGGTTTCAACTTAAACCGTCAAATATATAGCAGACGAAATTTCTTAAAAATTTCAAAAATATACGTAAAATAGGATTAAATAAATAATGTTGGGCTCGGGATATCACATCCACAAGTGAGCCACAACTTAAGAGAGATGCTCATACTGAAGAGCTCTTGAGACAATAATCTTAGCATCATACGGCACTTTCACGGGTGTTACATCCTCCCCTCCTTAAAGGAGCGACGTCCCGGCGCTCTCCGGTTCTTATACTCGCATTTGTACTACTAGCAAGATGATGGTACTACTTCCTAAAGAGGTCTCCACATTCCGACGTGGACTTCGGTTCCCGTCTCGGGTTCTATCACACCTTCACCATGGGTATTATGCCTTGCTTCAATCTCTTACCATCTTGATCCATGATCTCCACTTCAATTTCCCTAAATTCTTCCCACGGGTATCAACACATCTCTTTCCACAGCTTCTCGCGGTTAGCATATAATTCTTAAACTACACCATTTCTTCCGTAGCCTCTCGAATCATTTCAGGTCCATTCAACTGACTTTTTCCTACTTCATTTCATCCAACTCGCGGTCTATATTTTCATCAACATAATTCTTCAAATGTCGCAGCTTCAAAGCTAATCAAGGTAAAAGTCGTGGTACAAAGATACTACCAATGGCATGTGTCGTTCTCAACAACTATCAAAATCAATCACACATGTTCGGAGTACGTTTTCCAACGTTTGAGTCGTCCTTTCACTTGGTTCATCATCTCATAAAAATAATTGCTCACAAAGAAAATCACACGGGTCGCACATCACCTCATAGAAAAACGTTCAAAATATAAAAGACGAAGTAATCAATACTAGTCGTACCAAATCACCTTATTACGATATTACGTACATACAACCCTACTTCGTCAAAAACGAATTCATCGGTACGAAATCATTCGGCGTATACATAACTCTCTCGAAGACATCACAATCCAAACAAACACAAAAGCCATTATGAAACACATACAACCATATTACGACATGTTTGCAACATAGCCAAACCATGCTAAACCAATCAGTTCAATCAGTTAACCCACGCTTGCTAATCAGCCAAGCCAAGATAAAACAAGAATATTTACATAATTCTCGGATGAGTCCAGTCAAAAGAAAATTGCAAGTTAAAGAAGGTTCAAGAGCTTGCTAGCTATGGATGCATATCCAAAAAGAAATAAAATACATACATATGCCATCGCAGGGCGCTCACCCGCAGATTCATACCCAAAAGATATTACAAGAACACCATCTCACTTCCGTCCCAAACGTGGTCAAAATCTCAACAAGCATCACCGTCCACAGTTAAATATAAAAAGAAATATATTACATGGCACGTGTTCTCCATGATCGGACTTCATTGGACAATGTCGTCTCAAGTTCTCACAACTTACGATCACTCGACCAGATTACTTACCACACAAATACATAAAAGGCAAAGGTTTACCACAAAAACATCAACTAGGGATATCTATTGTTTAACCATCGAATATCAAGGATGGTTGAGTCAAGCAAAGAGGATTCCTCACTTAAATAAACGAAGACGACAATTGGAATGGTCTTCCAATTACCGATGCACAGTTGGTTAACTTCAACAGTTTATCGCGTGTCGTTTAAACATATCAAAAGAACAAGAAAAGAATAATAAATAAAGTACGATACATTCGATGTAGGAGAAGTCTTCGTCATTCCCCTCAGAGTCCCTGAACTCTGATTTCCTCTACTTCGGAAGTCTTCTATTTTTGTTAAAAACTCTTCTCAGTGTCGATTCGCGCCCCTTTGGTATTTCATCAACACCCTCGTGATTCCGATAAACTTCACACATTACACACAACACATAAAAACATTTTTTCCAAAATTACTCGGTCACAGTGACTTACTAAGTCAACGCCAAACAAAAAGAAAAGATTTCAAAGAACACAAGAAAATTCAAAAATTTTCTTTAAGAATCAAAGAAATTACGACTACTTGCAAAAATGATCCACCATTTTAAAAGGAAACGTTCTCATCCAAACGTTTATCAAAACACTACAAGTTTCAAGATGACCAATTTATTTGACATTAGTGCCCTTCCTAAACTATGCATAATTAGCCAGATCATGCATACTTGAGGATCAAGCAACAACAACCAACAAAACAGGACTCTTCCCGAATTATGCATAGTTAGCTAAGCTGTGCATAATTGAGGATCGAGTGACGACACAAACATTATTATTACATACCAAACACGACTATAGAAGTTTTCGACCTAGTCTTCAAAATAATTAAATCATTTGAAACGAAATTTGAAATGGGAAAATATTGCTACCATCGTTTTAAGAAACACATTAAACATTTTTCATACACTTTAAAAACATATTTTTGCTTGCCTTTTTATGAGAAAATAGATAGATAATTAAATAAAGAAATCGACACCCTTTACATTTTGTTGAACGAACCATTTGACATGCTCATACATATTTTCAAAATAGACTATTCACAAAATAACGGTAAGGTGGTTCATGATTAAAGATCATTGCAAGCACAACAAGTAATAAAATTAAGATCAATGAGATCGAACGAGGTAAACAAGCAATATAATTGTCAACGGAAATTAACTACATTAGAAACGAAAATATTTCAAATATATGACAAAAGTCTCAGGATAACAACAGCGATCTACGAATACATGGAGTAAAAATTGAATATCGACACAAGCGTCAAAAATAAAAACAACGATCATAATTCCCATCATCTCGAGTTGCACACACATTCCACCAAGGGTATACGGGAAGAGAAGAATAATCACTTGGTTAACTATAAACAATTTTCACCAGGAAGATCGAGTTCTTTCACCTCTACAATTTGGTAAAGCGGCTTCGCCTCCTCGCTTTTGTTCAATATAAATAAATAGCCAATTTAATGAAGATTTATAGCATCATTCAAGTAAATACATAATTTTTGGTTCCATTAACCGAAAGAAGAAAGTTACGGCGTCCATGAACATGACAAAAATACAGCGGGTGACATACCCTCATTATCAAGTACAAGCGAAGTAGCAATCCAAAAATAAATATAATAATAATGGTTTCATATCATGGGAAATATTAAAATGAGCACTCATATGACGACTCAAGTTTAGATACAGACTCACAAAATCAAAGAAGGGATGTCGTACGATCGAACCATCGTGACTCAAAATATTACATATACATCTTTATTAAATAATATACAAGTAGATGTGTTGTATAATCCAGTTGCGTATAATAATTAGTGTTACCTTGTACATTGTAAAACCGAACATTTACACATTTTTAATCTGTGTTACACTATTAAAGAATTTATACCTTTCATTTTCCAATCTTTACAACGCTTTCATTTCTGGAAAAATTTCAATCTCTCGGAAATTATTAACATTAGTAGATGCGGTGACTCGGTTATCATAATTGACAAATCATTAGGTTTGAAAATCTCCATACTTGTGTCAAAACCTCATTAATGTTCATATCTTAAGTACCAAAAAAACATACGTAGTAAGAATTTTCCAAGTTTTACGTTTTAATTATTACGACTTATATTATCACAAATATACACGTATCCAACATGACTCAAACTAGTCCAATTAACTCTTAAAATCAACCTTTGACTTTTATTACACACATGTTTTCCCCAAAACTGTTTTGTTAAATCATATTCGCGTAATTCGACTCAAATGATAAAGAGGTTTCACGTGGTATTATCTCGGATACTTACTGATTTTAGTCGAGACTTAAATCTCAATAATAATAATATAATCAACAATCAAAATGCTTATCTCAATAATTTTAAAATATATAAAATTCAACTTTTAATCCTTAGCCCATTATCAAATGATTTTAAAATTAACACATCTCGTCGCGGAATAAAACAAAAGATTTTTCAAACGATTTTAAACAAGCATCATCGAATTACACATATTGATTCTCTATAACGACAATTAAACAAACAAATGATTTCCAATGACGTTCCATCAATGTTTAGAATTTTATTTCAAGCATTATAATTTCATACTTAAAGTGTATATTCCGATTTTATCCAGTTTATTTACTACAACGAGTGACGAGTTCTAGTTTACACCAATGCATACGTAAACATAACCTTATGTTTAAAATAAACCAATTTTTACAAAGTTTCTACCTCCAAAATATATGACCAATTTTTCTACTCTATATTACAAATTATGCCAAAAGTTTGCTACATTGACCCGAAAATTAATTCATACTAAATCCGAAGCTACATATACTCAATAGTCATCTCGCAAATTTTATTATAACTCCTTTCTCGAACTAATTTAAACAAATTCTTAACAAGTCCATCACAATCTTTTAGTATCAAATTTTAATATATGAAAACAAGGATTTTACGAGTAATACAAGTTACTTATTACGATTTACCAACCAAGGTTGAAGGAAAATAATTTCACAATGTCCGTTTATTCTCTACACGAATTTTACTTGTTATAAGACACATCATACGTCATTTTTATCCGAAAGTTTCATTCACCAAATATTAAATATATAAAACACTTTATGTTTAAATCATTCAATCAACAAGGTTCGATGCTTACTTAACTTGCACAAATGCCGGACCTCGTCATATAAAATATTAACTTCAAAATAATGAAACAACAAAACAAAATGAAATAAATGGAACGAGAATACGTATGTCAACTAAATGTTGTTACCGGCCTCGGATGAGTCTCGAAATCGTACTCCACAAAATTAACACAAAAACCAACCAAATTCCAAGTTATCGCGCTTGATCACAACGCCAGTCTATTTTAAAACACATCTTTAAAATTCAAGTAGAATAGTAAACAACGATTAAATGGCAACACGCCTCAACCACGTTTCATAATATACACACATGATTCGCCGCCCCAATGTACGCATCGTCGATTATACTTCGTCTATGTTATAGTTATGTGAACTAACATATCAAACCCATTAGAAATAAAGGAAATAAAGTAATACGTAAGTAAATTACGTTTCAAAAGAAAATGTCCAAAATGACACATCACGGTGCGATAACGACAATCGAGATCGACCTAGTCGATATAAAATATGTTACGAAGCATCATTTACGTATCTAGGATATCAAACGAGGTTCATATTCGGTTATTCGAACAATAAATTAATTATCAAGATTGATAATTAGCGGTTAAGCCGAAATCTCAACGAAACCGCATTATAACATGTACGATAATTACCCAAGGACCATTGCTTCGCGTGCAATGCCTTTAAATACCATAGTATATACATACTTATACATACAACCATTCCTACATACACGTAGGATTACAACGCGGTGTTGCCATGTAATGCAATGTAGCCCGTTATGCCAATTACATGCAACATATACGATAATCTTACAAGAATTTGCAAATTACGATGATAAGTACTCAACGTACAAAACAATATATCTCAATATATATCTCAAAGTATTTACTTACTAAATACTTAGGGAATTCATATCAATTTCGAGGGATACATCTAAACTATAAAGCAATGCTAAAGAATTCTTACCGGAGCCATGCAGGATAGTTGTGTGCTTGGACAATTTCTTACGACACCAAAAGTTATAGTTTAGGATTTTTCAAAATGACCTAGTTCTCTATAACTCATGGCTCTGATACCAATCTGTAACACCCCCACAAATGCTATGCGCAGCGGAACTACAACATTTGGGTGCTACACAGTTATCATCGCACACAAGATATATCAAACGACGTAAAAGTCTTGACATAATTTAAACATAGTTAAAATGTACATGTCTACTGTTTTCCAAATCCCAAAAGAATACAATACAGAGTTTGCGTTTAGGTCCCCACTGAATCTCAACCCAAAAATACATTTTCAATCTCATGACATAGTATGAAATTTTTTTTTTAAGTGCAAAAGGGAGGAAAACAAAGTAGACCGCCAAGCCACCACAACTTCCATCCTCGCATGCTCCGCTGCTATCAATCTTGATCACCTGAAACACATGCTTAAAATCGTCAACACAAAGGTTGAGCGAATCTATAGGTTTATCAAATCATAAGTTGAACATAAGTATTAAAAACCAATCATGATCATTCAATAGCATTGTCGTACTCACAATCTATTTTCAAGGTTATGACAATTGTGTTTAAGCTCATGACACTAATCCGTTAACTCAATCACCCGCGTAATAATTACCGGCGTGATTCAGATGAAACCAGTGCCCCTTCTAAAGGCATCAGTTGCAATTATACCTTATCTCTCATACAAGATAATCTACCGCAGAACTTACTCAACGTACAGCTTCTCGGCTAGCATTGGGTCGTTAGCCCCGTAGTACTACAAATTGTATAAGTGTCTATTTCCCCCTTCTCGAGGGCAAGACAATAGTTAATAGTTCATGAATTTAGGGACTTTTGCAACTAGGTACTCAACACAATTTCGAGGCAACATTCGGGTCCAACAATCAATCAAGACTTATGTTCATTTTCATTTAAATTAGCATGTATCCCCCTCGCGGGTTAAAAACATTTGAATAAAGTAAAGAGCGAGGCTATAGACTCACCTTGCGTAGTAGTAGTGGTTCTAGCGAAGACGTAACGAGAAATGTCACCGACGACGTGGATGCCCGGGAAAATCAAACACTTGACCTAAAAATCAAGGTACGTAAACCAAATCAATACTCCGCGTACATTATTGTACTAAACACACGCAAATGCAAACACACTCAATGCTTATGAAAACTCACGCCAAAATCAAACAAGTAGTTGTTACTAGACCTATACCATTTACCTACGTAATTAAAGTTACTATCCATTTTACGGTTTCGCCGATACTTACCAAAAGTACGGACTGTTTTACTATACTTAACCATTTTTATAAAATTTGACAAAATTCTCAAAAATACTATAAGACCTGTAGAAAACACATATTTAATCCCAATAAAAGTTTTTACTTCTACGACTCATTACTCAACACTTTTCCAAAAACTAGGTTTTTCGGACTGAAATTGCACTTTGACCAAGTCGGACTCGTTTGACCCGTTTAAAATACTCCATTGACCCAAACGACACCTAAGTCCTATAATAGACTCAAATACACAGGTTTGAGACCAAAAATCAACTTTCAAACATTTACCAAACTCTATCTATGGTCCCCGGGATTTGACCCAAAACCAAACACAATTTCGGATTGTGTTGATTCTCATCTCCCGGTACACGTATTTTCAAAATAACATAACTTTTGACTCGTTTGGAGTTAAAAGCTCTACCTTATACCGAAACGAGCGTCTCGACGACCACTACAACTATATCCTATAATCACAACCTGGACCAAAAATTAAAACCACGAAAATGGCCCTAAACAATCTGTTTGAAAACGACTCATTCAAAATCACCTTTCTACTTGTTTTCAATCCATCCAAACATCACCTAGACCTATCCTAACCACTTAGAATCATTCCCAATCATCCAAACAGCCCTTAACACTATGTAAGTCGAATCCTAATCAAAACCCAAAACCTAAATCATACATGCAATGTAATTAAACAATTTATAAACACTAAAAACACCATTTTAAACACAAACCCACCAACAAAATCATCAAACACCATGAACACCCAAAACCCCCAAAAATTCGTGGCTTTTAGGGGCTGTGGAGAACCCATAACATAAAACCCATCTTGTTTAATTAATTACCTAGCATTATCAATACACCAATTTAACAAATTCATGATTTAATTAAATCAAAACGTATTTTTGAAAAACCTTAAATTTTTGGAAAAATTAAATGGATGCATGTGTGTTTTTAATGAATGAAAAGACTTACAATGATAAAAGAAAAGGTGGTCTTTGATTAGATTGGTTAAAAACCTAAAAAAAATGATGGTGGTGGTGATGGTGGTTAGGGTGGCCGGCGGCCTAGAGAGAAAAAGAGAGAAGAAAGAAATTTTTGAAATGAAAATAATGAGGAGTGTGTGTAAAATTTTCCTTTTATAGGGTAGGGAGGGTAGGAAGTGTAATATTAGTTTTCTTTTGGCCATAGTTGTAAGATAACTTTTTAAAAAGGCAAAAATGGTACCTAGTAAGTTTTTATAAATTTACGAGAGTCGGGTTTCGTCCCGGCTACCTCAAAATTCTTTTAAATGGTTTAAACGCACACAAAACGAATATACATATGGTTCCGACTCGACTTAACACGTAATAAAATAAAAATCTCGAAAAACTCAAATATCGATCAATCGATAATAAAATGTAAGTTTTGGGCATCCGTCGGTATCGTAGTCGTTATCGGTTCTTCTTAAATCGTCAATCGTTAAATTACGACCGTAAACGTTGGTTTCAACTTAAACCGTCAAATATATAGCAGACGAAATTTCTTAAAAATTTCAAAAATATACGTAAAATAGGATTAAATAAATAATGTTGGGCTCGGGATATCGCATCCACAAATGAGCCACAACTTAAGAGAGATGCTCATACTGAAGAGCTCTTGAGACAATAATCTTAGCATCATACGGCACTTTCACGGGTGTTACATAATTAGTCAGTCCGTAACCATCGGAACTCCGGTACGGACGTGATCAGAAATACGGAGGTTAGTAATCTAACCGGTCCGCCAATCCTAGCAGTTACCAGAAATTCTAACCTTATTCAGACTCACCATTAAATTACATGTCCAGACAATAGTTAAGACACAGGTCTTATGTATCATTTAGGAAGACACATATCAGGACACCAGTCATGGTACACGTCATACGAATCTTTTCTCAAAATACGAGTCAGAACTCATAACTCTAGTATATTTTCTAAACCATGCCCTCAGTATTTTAGGGCACCCTTCAGAAAGGGGTATACCCATTCTATTATGCTACGCAGGAATCAGATCATATGAAAAATTGTATCACCACCACTAGAGTATGATTCAGGTTAAACACGCAGTGTTCATTTTGTGAGGTTACAAATCAACACAATCAGTGAAAGTTGCCACGTTTACTTCAAGTATTCATATGCCGGCTTTATCTTAAATCAGGTAGTTACCTGCCTCTCAGCCATAAAGGACTCAACAGTATCACCATATTTATTAAAGTCTTATTTTTAGTTAACGACGAGAACCGTCTTACTAAATCCCGAATATATTCATCATACTTCTGCCAGAAAAATTCAGTACAAATTATTTCTGCCTTACAAGCGCGTGACTTATCAGTCTATAGTTACGAAGACTTTTAGCTATCAGTTATAAATTCACTTCTGAAATTCTTCGAATCCATGATCAGCAGATTTTACTAAAATTCCAGATGTCATTCCAGAAATTCCTTCCTAACTGCGAGACATAATTTAACACCGAGCTAGTCTCAAGAACAGAACCTGTTTTCAGAACTCTTGATCACAGGGCTTCAGCTAAGTTAAAAGAGTTGTAGCAATTGCTGCAAGAATTACCGGAACGAGGCTTTATTCGCCCTAACGCACCACCAGGAAGTGTATCGTTTTTTTGTCCATCAGAAAGAAGACCGATACCATGAGATCATGTATCGATCATCGAAAATTTACGAGATCGCCATTCATAAAACGATACTCATTCCACGAATAGGAGGTTACCTGATCTACTACGATGTCTTAATCATTTTCCAGAACAATTCGCGATCATGCCACCAACAATGGTGAAAGAAGAACATGATGTTTTCAGATTGCTGTTGAACACGTTATAGTCTCTCTAAAATTTTGAATTATACTTTTGAGCTCCCTAATGCTCTAGCTATATTATGAAATTTATGAATAAATCTTTCCACGAATTCTTAAACCAGTTCGCCAGCATACTTATCGATAACATCCTGATCTGCTAAATTCTAGAGGAGAACAAGAGGATTATATACTTTTACGATCCTGCAGATTTTCTTATAGGAGGAAATTATATACTTAGCTTTCTAGATGTGAGTTCCAGATGAACAAGGTGGCATTTCTAAGCCACCCTATTTCAGTAGAAAGAAATTTCAGACACTCCTGCGAAGGTGGAGGCCATCACCTGATGGTCCCGACCGACGCCTGTGAACGAAGTACCAAATTTTCTAGAACTTAATTGACTATTACCGCAGAAATTGCTGACAGTTCTCCCTAAAAAAAAATTCATGACTATTCAACCAGATTTCCATCAGAATGTTCCATATTCAGGCAAAATTTTGTTAAAAGCAGTATGACATGTTGATGCAGATATGTTCATACCTAGATGCCTGACATACCGCAGGTTCAAGACTGAACGCTGTCGTGGTAGTGAGTTACTGCAATCCTTTGTTATCAGTTACCACAGATGCAGACGAAGCATGATGCCATCTAAGTCGTTGTTAACCAGTTAACCCAGCCTTCACGCCTTCTCTTATCCAAATAATTACGCAATAATAAATCCGCTGGAAATTCAGCAATAGATCGTATGATTCCAAGGTATTCCATCAACAATCTTGTCAGATAGAAATTAGCGTTCGCGAATCACGCTCACGTTCATGTTCATGATCACGTGTACGTTTACATTCACGTTCACGTTTACTTTCACTTTTACGTTTACGTCTCATTCGCAGTATGATGCTGTTTCAGTTCATGTTTTGTGATATCTCATGATTTAAGCTCACGTTAGCGTTCATATCATTGTTCATGTTCAAGCTCGTGTGCCATTTCGTGATACACGTTTTATAGTCTATTACCGAATACAATTACAGGAAGCTTAAGAAACCAGACTCAAGTTTAGCACAGCTATTTCATAACCAGGCAGACGTTACACATCTCAGACCGTATCGTTTGGCATTCCTTTGTCATTCCGCATACGTTCATGATATGTCTAGTATAACGTTCACAGTATGTTTCACATATCACGTTCACGATATATTCCATGCCCAACATTCATCAGATGATCGCGAACCACGTTCACAATTGTTCACGTAGTCCGTCCCTATATATTTTTAGCAGCTTGCTCAGAGATATAAATGTTATCGTTTCAGGATATTTGTACGTACCGTTTCATGTATCATACATACTGTAGCTTATTCAGACTATCAGATTCAGAAAATCCATCTCAGGTGTGGAACTAGAAACTATTCAGCATAGTCAGGACAGGGTCATTAAGACCAAGATTGTTCATTGTGTCAAGATCTGTGAAGGAAGCGTTTCGAGCGGGAAGCCACTTGGAACGGAGGAGTCCACCCGGACTTCTCATCCTTTTCCTTCCATAAATCATTTATGTTCATGCAGACATGTCACGTTCCATGTTCTCTTCAGTCATGTCATGTTCATGTCCTTTCAGCTTACATGTCTTTTCACCTTACGTGTTCTTTCAGTTCTTATAACCCAACAACTTTATTACCTTTAATTCGAGGGCGAATTTTTCCTTTTTAGAGGGGAAGAATTGTAGAACCACAACATTATCATATCTCTAATTGGAGGACGAATTATTTTTTTTAGAATGGAAGAGTTGTAAAACCCGCTTAAAAATAGCGTTAAATAAGAACTTTTGATATTTATTTATTACACGACAAGTATTACGTATAGTTAATTAATGCACGATATGTATTTACGGAGACAAACTTAAACAATGCTATCGTTGCTTAAAAAGAATCATAGATCATGTTTTTAAGTTAACATTTGGGTACCACTTATTGCTCACATATAGTCCACTAATATATATCTGATATCAATGATCAAAATAAAAGGAGGAAATTATTAAGTTTTTATATGGTCATACAAATAAGTAAAAGGTGTTTAATGTAAACCGAGATTTTTGCTACAATTAGCTTTCTATATCCTTAGCCCATTTGTAGATAAGACTCATGAGCATCTTCTCCAATTATAGCCTTCGGTTATTACGGAACTGATTGCAAAACGCTTATATAAACGCATCAACATTTACTCCATTTGGAATATATTAAAAACAAATCACAAACAAGTTTTCCTAGTCAAAAAGCTTTGAAGGGTAAGGTACCAAAAACCAAGAATGATTTTCTGTTCGTTTACGTAAGTATGCCTCGCCAAGTTTCGGTTCAGTCGGTCTAGCTTGACTTTAGTTTCGGATGGTGTTCAATAGATTAAATTATATCCAGGTCACTCAGCAGTGGTTTCGTTAGAAGGAGATTCGATCGAGTTCGTGATTCGATCGTGTATTGGGGCATTTTTCATTCGGCGTTCATGTTTTTGTTTCGGTTTCGGTCAATCTCGTTAAGCCTTTAGGTAATTCTTGAACCATATTATCTTGCGTTGCATGTGAGTCTCATGCTTGCAAATCTTGTTGTATTGGAGCTAGTAACATAAACTTTATTACTAAAATCAGTTTAGACGATCATAGAAATGTTAATATGGATTCATTCATTACTGTAAACAACTATATACACATGGAGTAAAATTGTCTTGAAGTGAATCTTTAAAAATGATAATAACACTAGCTAGTGTATATAGTCTTTCTAAGAAAAAGAAACCAAGATCTTAACACAAGCAATTAAAAAGTCGTAATCGGGTTTCAATGATTCTCGGCATTATATATATCCTTGCGAAGAAGGAATACTGACTGCATGTAATATAGAGTTGTTTGTCCTTAATTATGATGCATAATATGATATTACAATTTGGTTTAATATATGATAATTTGAAAGATGATTACTTTATAGTAAATCCTTTTTGGTACTGTTAATGCATTTGTTACATCTAATATTACTTGCTTTTGTTAAACATGATATATTATTATTATGAAATAGAACCAAATGTTACATAAGGTCATTAGCAGCAAGGTTTATGAGGTCTATTTTTCTAAAGAAAAGCCATGGTTCACGTTAAAATGTTGATGACATAAAATTGAAATCAGCTTATGTGGTTCGTATAGATAAAGGAAAGTTACTATTTATAGAAACCTGCTATTTTTTTAGAAAGTTACTATTTATGGAAATATGTTATTTTTAGAAAATTACTAATTAGGGACATACCAAGTATAACAATACACAAATCATGAATTACACTAATCAAGAAAACACGAACGTATAACAAGCAGGAAGGACACGATAAATTATGAACAAGTAATTTATACATGAACAAACAACTCATACACGTCCTTTATTATGTAGCTCACGTGAAGTCAGAGTAGTATTCTTCCGCTGTTTATTTATTTCACCGATTACTGGACATAAGGTACGGATTTTCCGTCCTTTCAGTAAGGACTTCCTTTCTATGCATGATTAGGATTCCCCATCTTCAGCCAAATGTTTTCCCCAGTATATGTTTAAACTTATCAGTAATCATGTTAAGAATTAAATAAATTGCCTGAGCATTATATACAAGCATGACTAGTTTATGTACTAGTTACGGAGGTACCGTAACCACGGAACTAGAGGCACCGGTGTCGTGACTCACATGCAGGAGAGTGATATCCTGCATCGTCCCACTCAGCTCAGCTTGGCCATTTTATCAGTATTATTAGTGGGGCGTATGGATGCATCCTAGGCTACAGTTTACAGTTTAGCAGGTGAATGTGGTGTGTGCTCTACATCCTTCACATTGGAGCTGATCCCTCCACCCAGCACAGTTATTTAGAGGTCACCCCTCTACAGCATGATGAGGTCACCCCTCCAGTTATTCATGCACGGTTGTTACCGCACGTGACCTATATAAGCTCTGGCAAATTAAAATACAGTAAATGCATGTTTTTAAATTTATCAGATAACAGTTCAGCTTTATTATTTACAAATCAGACTTTACAGATTATGCACAGATTTCCGCTGCAACTTTACTTATCAGTCTTACAGCTCCAGTACTTTACCATCTGTTTCATTTCAGTAGTTCCTTATCATGCTTTATATCCGTTCACTGAGCGTTATGCTCAACCGTAGTTTCCTTTCACGTTCTAACGGCAGGTACACCAGGACGCTCTTAGGATTCTGAGAGCATGTGCATTTGGATGGAAGCTATCCAGACTTCTTATTTTATGTACTTGCATTATTCTGCTTATTTGGACATTGTTTAGTCCTTTCGTTCAGTAATTTACTTCTCATGTTTTGGGCTTATGTTTGGATTGCCGATGTTTGATTCCGGTATTTCCTTTATGGTCAGTTAATGTTTTAGGACATTTACCTTATGCTTTGATGACACGTCATAAATACACGTAACGGTCCACTTCTCCAAGTGGGGTGTTACAGCGTATGTGTTGTTTGGGAAGTGATATGTGAGGTAAGATATATGTTGACCCTTAAAATATCATATATCCAATCAACCAATCATAATCACTTATTTTTTTAAAAACCCATTTTCCATCACTTTTTTTAAAATTAAATATCTCACAAACGGTAAATCGTCAAACGAAAAAAATTGCACCATTACAACGAGAATTAAATCATCTTTCTATCAAGGGGCACACGTATATACTTTCGACAAACTTTTTTTGATTTTTTTTCTTAAGTCACGTCTGAGAGAATCATATATGATTCGTTCACGAATCATATATGATTTTCTGAAATCATAGATGATTTAATTCTCGTCCCGATGGTATGTTTTGTTTTATGTAACGATGAACGGTTTGTGAGATATTTAATTTTTAAAAAATAAGTTTTTTTGTTACATGAAAAAAATAGGTGATTATAATTGGATGATTGAGTTTATAATAAACTAAATGTTTATGTTGAACTTTTCCCATGATATGTATATAGCGCGAAAGATCATACCTACATCTTTATCTTGTGTTGATCTCCTGCAACCTAACATGCTATTAAAGTCTTCAATTCCCAACTGTAACATTTAATTCTACTTTAACCCCAACTACCGCATTTAATCCTACTACAATCTTTCGCCTTTAAAACCTAAACTATTTGATCACAAAGAACAAATATATCAATAAAAATAAAAATAAAAACTTTTTCTTTTTTCATAGTTGAGATGTTTGAATTACTCCTCAATTTTAGCCAAAAAGAAAGATGGGTGTGGCTTGTCCCATGGCCGTTATCATGTTGTGATTATTGAAATAGGTGTTTTTGGAATTTATATTTTAGGTAAAAAATTAAAATCTCATTTCTTTTGATGTTGTACCTTTCATTTTGTTTCACTCATGTTGAAGTGGTCTATTTAAAAAGATGTGTGAATAAGCTTTTCATTTAAAAGCTATTTGTTTAAAATAAAAAACTAACAGCTCTAAAAAGTTGTTGTGCAAAACATAACTAGTTATCTTAAAAGAAATTATATTTTTAACGAAAAACTAACGGTTCTCAAAAAGTTCTAAATAATCTCTTGCCAAACATAGCCTGAGCGGATCTTGTACCCATTATTTAAGTGTGTTAGTTGCTTTGAGTTATTTGCGAGATCTTTATTTTTTTTTCATTTGTATTTCTTTTGCATTCAAGTTCTAACTTCATATTATTTTGCTAGAAGTATGAAGAAGCAAAACAGTTGTCTTCAAACAGGTGTGAAGTCCCTACATCTCTGTTCTTCGACGATTGAGTTATATTTCGGATCAAAAGTCAGCAGATGTACCGGTTGTGATAATTGGGTTGGCTTCGTTTGAATTTGTTAAAGAATATATAGGTATGCAAGTATGTAGATCTAAAACCTTTGCAATGTTACGCTATACCGGTGATCTAAAGCGAACGTGATCTTATCGCTTGTGCATCCACGGTAACTGGGAAGAAGGCTTCATTTTGTGTACCAATAATCAGTCAAGTCAAGCTACAAGGCAAGCGAACGTGATGTTGGACACTGACCAAGTTTTTGCCCCATATGGGAATGTATAGTTTAAGTATAGGTATATCTGTGAAGTTCCCACGATTTCACGGTTAGAGCCCGGTAACAATGGATTCTAGTCGATCTTCAGTTAGAGGTGGCCAATGATTTAGGCTCATACGCTCCAAAGTCAAAGACGTTGTTGTCGTAGGGTCACATTTTGGCACCCTATTGTGATTATTCTTGTTACTATCTCGAGTTCTTGATTAAAATGTTTTGGTTCATCCCATCTGTTGAAATTGCTGAATGTTATATTCTAACGCCATCATTTTAATTCAGTTTTCACATAGTGGCTTGAACATATAAGGTGACTAAAATCTTGCTAATCAAGTTTGATACCATCTATGGTAAAGTAAAACTCAATTTATTTGGTCTAATATGGCGATGTAGGTCGGAGCTGCAACGATTGTTTCATTATCCGGAGTTATAATTAAAAACCAGCTAAAAGGAGCAGGTCAAATGGTTAAAAATACCTGCAGTAAGCACAAGCAGTTTGCACCCTTCTAGACTGATTCTATAAAAACCCGAGTGTTCATTAAATAGCAGTTTTGTATTCCTTAAAAACATACTACTGATTTATATATCTCAAAACAATTTGGACAAAAAAATGTCGATGCCAACATGTTTTGATCCGCAGTAGCAATTATGTGTTTCTGTCCATTACCAAACTCGCCCATTTTGCTATGTATGTATAGCATCACTCATAAACCTTTATAAACGAGTAAAGGTGTCCTTGTAGCTCACTAATTCTTCTAAACGTGTTAAGCAAGTGAGTTTTGAAATTTTAATGCTTATCACTAGCTTCTAACCTGTATCATTCCAACCCAAGCAAGGGAGTCCTCAGGGTAACCTATAGTTCGAGATATTTGAACTTCAAACCTCTTTGGACTTCCCTGATGAGAATTCGAGTGCAATCAACAAATTTCATCATGTGAAAACTGGACGCTGCGGCATCAACTGGAATACCAACAAAACAAGTAGCAACCTTGCACTGTATCTCTTATCATTTTGTGTCGTGTGTAACTGCCACTAGAACTTTTATTCAAGAAAGTACTTCAATCTCTTAGATTCATTCTTTAGACATACAGCAATAGACCCTCCACCTGCAAACACGAATTTGTAATAATACGAGAGTTTTCATAACTCACATAATATATCACATGTGATTCTATAGCGCAAAGTATCAAATACTCTTGGAGACTATATATCACAGCAATAGATCATCCTCCACCTGCAAACACGAGTAGTATATACTATGCCTTGGCACAAATGATGATAATCTGTTGTCTATTTAAGATACAAATGCCGTCTGTTTAAGATACAAATGCTGTCTGTTTAAGATACAAATGCTAACATTTGACAAATTACCGAGGCAATAGCTTGTGAAGGATGAGCAAATTAAACACCTATAATGCAGATTGAGTTCATTGTAATAAGAAATTGGTGTACTTTGAAAGTTTATGGACTTAAAAATCGATTGTCGTGTGATAGGATCGAACTCGAGATCACGGGATTGCACATATTACGTGAAGGGTTAATTTGCTTATTAAATGTATTTATTATATTTATTAAATCAAACCGTAGCTAACGATCGTTAAGTAATTAAAAGTTAAGTATTAAACGATCGTTATAGAAGGTTAAAGAAGCTAAAAGAAGAAGTCGGAAAAGTTCCGGAAACCTCTTTTGGAGCATGTATATATCCGGCCTAAATAGAGGAGACAAAGATAAGGAGAAAAGATTTTGTGGCTTTATCTTGTTTAACCTTGGAAGAGAAGTTTTCCAAGGTGTATATAAACAAACCTAAAGCCTCATAATTTTTCACCTCACATCTCTCTTTCTCTTGCTCTAACCGCCGACCAAACAAACACCCTATTAGGGTTCTTCTTTGATTTTCAATAAGCTATTCTAGATCTAGTCCTAGCCCCTCTCTAGGGTTGTTGGGTAGATCTTCCATAGACTTGGAAGCTCGGTTTGTTCGTGCTAGACTCACGGTTAACTCGCCGTATCACGTGTGTACAAGAACGTGATATAGTCTTACTTTAGACTATATTCTTGGTGGTGTTCGTGATAAAACCTAGTTGCCGTTTGCTCCGTCGTCTTGTGGATCTTGCTAGGATAAAGGTATGTAACCCTAATCTTGATTAATATAATTGTGTTAAATTAATGATCTTGTTAATCGCTTCCGCTATGCGCTCTTTGATCCATATTAGGGTTTTAAATAATTGTTATGAACTCTATAAACCAACAGTGGCATCGAGAGCTGTTTTAACATGATTATAATTATCAAGATCTAAAGTTTTTTTTAACTAATATTGATTTGTGTTAAAAATTACATGTTGTTTTTTAGGTTTTATAAAAAATTAGGGTTTTGTTTTTTTTTATTATTATTTTTAAAATCGGCTATGCCGAATTTTTTTTATAAAAAAAAAAAGTTTTTTTTGTAAACCCTAAATTTACATGGTAATTAACTTTAGATGTATGCATGAATTAATTGTTATGTCATGCGTGGTTACGATCCGTAGTGATTTCATTAATTGTTAAGTGATTTGGGTGGAATTTTGATGAATTGCATGATTAATTGTTATGTTGTGTAAATTCATGTTTCGATCCATAGAGATTTAATTGTTAAGATATGAGGGAGATCCGTGATAAACATGCATGTTTTTCATGGATCATATGTTTTATGTGGTAATTGTTACGTTTTTTGCTACATGCTTTATTTGATTCAATAAATCTAAAACTAGGGAAGACTTTTTTATGTATATAAAAACCTAGATTTGATATTATTTATTGAATAAATCATATGCATGTGGCTATTTGATTTATTTATTACACATATAAATTGTTATTATGTGTTTATGATTTAGTTTTTTTTGTACCTACTTGTTTTCATACGTTTTATATTGATTGTATGTTGTAAACAAGGGTAATTTTTTACAAGAAAAATTAATATGGACTAAATCATATCAAAATAAATGAATTGTTTTGAGATCTAAATTACATATGATTTGCGTTGATTAGAACTGCAATAGCAACTTAACGGCCTACTCAATTTTGACAAACTATAAAGTGGGTATAACGCACCGCTGGTCATGTACCCGGTTAAGGAAGGAGGTGTTATGCTTCAGCGCTGACCAAATTCCCGGCTCGCCTGTGCGTCAAAATTGGAATTACCTACGGTTGTTATTGGTATAATTCTTTAAGGTTGATTTAACTACATTAATTCACATCCGAAACACAATGAATAAGGTTATTGCTTTGTGCTATAACTAAGTTCTGAAAAAGTACGGTGTGAATTTAGTTGTGTGTAAAATCTTTAATTGGTTTAACCAATACCTCAACTTGCAAGTATATGATGAACTTTTAGTCTCAACAAAAGTTTACTAAACGTTTTTATTAAACTTATATTATGGAGATGTATGCATGCTTCTCCATACATGATTTGACACCAAAATCTATACCCTAAATTTAAGTCATATGCCATCTAATTGACGAACACTTGAAGTTACAATTTTCGTCATATGAGATTCTGGACGATGTTGTAATGGAGAGAAAACTTCATGACTGAATAAGATTGCACATGAAGGTTTTACGTTCTTTAGATTAGTCGACTTAATTGAGTTACTCAGTGAGATCTGGAAACTTAAGGCATAAAGAAGGGATGAAACATGTTTACAATGCAAATGATTTTGGCAATGTAAATCCCTGACATATCTAGAAATTGCAATTTGATTTGGCAATTATTGTTCGACAAGTTAATGTGTTGAATACATTTGTCACTAGCAGATCAACTGATGTGATAAATCTATGACAATATGGATTCTAGTTTTTCAAGGAAAATACTATGGTTATTATTACCGGGGTAATTTTATTTTCTTGAATGGTATTATCGAAAATACTAAAATTGAATTTTGTAAATTCTTTTGCAAATGTATTAATGCAACGTTACACCGTAAACATGGTTTATTCATTTATTGATCTACAAACCGTATGGTTGAGGATAGAGTCAATTTACAAATGAATGATAAACCTAAAACTCTTTTTCATGAGTAAAGAAGGAGTAATAAGGATTTTAGAAATGTCAAATTCAAATCCATAACTCATAGCAAATTTTAATAGTTAAGAAAAGTGCATATTTTGAGTTATTAAAAGTTACCGCTAATTGGTTATAAGGCAAACTAGCATATTTGTCTAGTAGTTGTGCTTTGACCATTTATAGGCACTACATACCATTTTGGGGTTGGTAGACCTATTAAGGAAGAAATTGCATGTCAAGTCTTTCAAGTTAAAAAGCATTTGATGGGTAAGTCATCATTTACGAAGTAGAATACACTCTTAAATGCTATAAGTAATTGTTGCGAATGTGTTTTTCAAAAGTGTAAGAAAGTAAACACAACACTAATTATTTTCACCGATTATGAAACATTTTCAATGTTGTCAAGTTCAGTGGGAGAATTGTGTTGTATTACTGATTTTGAGTCTATTAAAACATTCTCTAATTCAGTGGGAGTTAGCCTTGTTGTCTTGGTAATAACCCATGTTATCTTTAGTATGTCCTAAGATGATTACTTTCGAATTGTTGACACTAATATCTTCAAAGATAGTTATGTATTGATTCTTGTTGATTAAGTGGTTCTACGTCTACTTGTAAAAGCTAATATATGTGGCACAATCATATTTGTATAGACGAACGTTAGACGTGATGTTTATCTTATATATGAGGTTGTTCCATGCACAAGTGGGAGAAATGAACATTGTGTGCAAGAAACAACTCATAAAGATATGATTCTCTTGTCTTTAAGATAAGAGACTAACAATCTAATTAATGTTTAGATCATGTGTCAATATGATTAAAAGACTACTTAAAAGTATATATATCATTCACATTAAGAAACACTTGTTGTTTTGATTTAGTCATGTAAGAGCTTGGACTAAATTGTACACACAAGTGTAAAATATCCACATGTTGTAAGATCGGGCGTGGAATGTTTTGAAGTTTCTTAAAATAGGACAAATTCCTTGAATGACATAAGATACATAGAGTAATCTTATACTACTAATGAAACCTAGTGGTGTTCATATAATAGTATAGGAGTAAATTAACTTGAAAAGATGAATGAAACCAAGTGGTGTTCATGATTTACTTTAGTTATACATGTTTATGATTTATTGTATAAAGTCACAAACATAAAGTCTTGGAAGACGTATAATATAAAGTAAGACGTTAATGTATTGTCTCTATTTCACTAAAGACATATACATGTAAAGTGTAATGGACTTATAACTTTTATGAAGTGACTTTGTATTAAAAGTACTTGAGTTATAAAGCATGCAAAATGGTTAGAAAATCTATAATACCATTAAGATGATTTAGTTGGTATATAGGTAAACCGAAAGATATATATTTATCTTAATATTGTTAAGATTGACTTACAATATTTCCCTAAATGAAATACATCATTGTTATGGTATGTTCATTAGGAGAATCAAAATTCTCAATATGATGGTGATGTTTGATTTAAAGATAACTATATCTTCCTTTATTCCAAAAGATATCAAGGTTAGAAAGTTGGGTATGACTTGAGCTAAGAAGATTAATAAGATACCATTATATATGGAATGTGATGAATCACATTATATCTTAAATGAAGTTCGGATTTTGCTAAACTACTTATGAAGTGGATTGTTTAGAAAATAAAGAGTATGGAACTGTCATTATGTTTTGTAATGTCCCATATAGATAACGTTGGAGTGTTGATCTATTTGCTATGTATTTAAAGAGTAATTTTAAGTTACTAACAGCAAGTGGGAGTTTTGATCTTAAAAGATAAAATTACAAGATACATGATCTTCTAAAGTATACTAGTAATCATCATGAGGTAGGCGTGTAAATGCTAAACCTTAAGATAAAGGAATTTATGTCATAGGTCCGTAAGGATATCTCGGATATGCGATTTATATGCTGAGAATTATGAGTTACAAATAATTGTTATGATTTATTACCAAATATTGTTTTGGGTAAACTACTCATACTATGATTGTTATAGATGTTGTCCAACAAGATAATCAAATTTCGGTTTTGGTTTATCTTAAATAGTTTGACTAGAAATTGAAGATAAGTTTCGTCAAAGGAAGAAAAACGCCAATTGTAGTGGTTTAATCTTTGTGTCGAAACTATATGGACAAAATTGTACACATATTTAATGTATGTATTGTGAATAGATTATTAGTCACATTTAGGTAATTAATTGTGATTGAGTATTATTTCCTAAATACATTAAATATATAAAGATTTTGATGGTCATATTTTAATTGACAAATTTGGATATGAATGAACTATTTCTTGAATGACTACTTGAGAAAGCACTTAAGTAATCGAAATGAGTTTATTACTTCAAAATATAAATCTTTGGAAAAGTACAAAATGCAATTATCCATGAATAGATAAAAGCATGCATCTAGGAGATTATTCTTATGTTTATTTTGAAATCCAAGTTTGGATTTAAATTTAAATAAGATGGTTTCTGAGTATTCCTAAAAGCTAGTGGGAGTATTATGGTTATTTTCTTAAATTATATGTGTCAAATAGACATGTAAGAAAGTGAGATTTCATTCAAATTAAATGTTGATTTGGTTTAGATTTGAGATGAAACTTTACTTTGGAGATTTAGAAAATAAGATATACATAACCTTGGGACAAATAAATTTATTTATTTATGCGGTGGAAATACAACGTAATATGCCATGTAGTATGTTTACGTGGATATTTAGGACATGAAGAAATCTAAATCTGGTTTGAGAAATTTTCATGTGTGTCGTGTTGTATTTATATCATGCTTAAAATACATGATGATTTGAATATATTAATCTATTTAAGAAGTTATTGAATAACTTGTGTAATGAATATTCTGAAGGAATATGTTTGGAAATAGAATAACATCCTAAATCTTGGATCGGCTTCCATATTCTATAGATGGATAATTTGTCAATCGTTGTGCAAATTATCATAGCCAACAAACTTGAAGGTTTTGGTTGGAATCAAACATTACATAATAGATATTAATGGTAACGTATTTTGTATCTTTTATGACAAGTTGTAAAACTTGAAAAGATATAATTGAGGTAACACTCAATATTAGTCATGGGATCTTTGGAGATGACATGTTGATTAAAGTTGCATTATACATTAAAGAATTAGAATACTTTGAACTTCAAATGTGTTTTGGAAGTTTAGGAAATTGGTGATCAAGGATGTTTCACAATTTTGATACTATGTGGCAATATCAAATTGTTTGGATGCACATGTACAAGAGTTTCAATGATTTGAATTCTTAAAGAAAGTATTCTCAAAATTTCAATAGGTCAAGATTGGTTATTTTATGCTTTGTCAAACAAGTATGAATGTCATTACTAGAGGCATGATGCATGTACCAGTTTTATGCATTGATCTATTTTAGTATTTGGATAAAGGATGTAAGACATTATTGAATTGATGAAATAAAGATTGGATTTCGTTTATTTTCTGTTATTTGATTTTGTATCCTATTTTACATGTTTTAAATCCATGAGCATTATGATGTTTCTAAATGTCCGTTGTCGATTAATAATATGGGAATATTATTAAACTAAGACAATTCAAAATAGTGACAGAGTATACTTGAAAGTATATTGGTCAATTTTGGATGATATTTGATGGATCAAATATTGGACTTATCCCAACTATATGATTTTACTTTATGGATCTTTGTCATCAAGTAAATCATAAATAGTTATCCTTAGACCTGAGATACCAGGAAACTGTCGTGGATCTAGTGCATTTCTGTGGAATAATCTAACGCTAAACGTAACTGGTAGTTATAAGGATTATTTCCGGAAGTGTTGCAAAGTTCATAAGTTTTGCTTGTAGTCAAAATGGGATTCGTTTCCTTCAAAATTTATTTTGAAGTATAATACAGCTGGGCCCCTCGGGGGAGTAGTAAGATATTTGTGCGGCCGCACCCAAATTTGTTTTGGTGATCTTGCTATATCCGTAAACGAGAAACAGAATGGTTAATGAAAGGAATGACTAGGATCCATATCCTTATTAACGTTGTATTTGAAAGGAAAGGATAATAATAATAATGATTTAATCATTAAAAGGTTTTGTCCAAGAAACCTTACTCGAGTTGTACTAGTGACATTGTTAGTGTAACTAGACGCTAATCAATGTGATCACGATATTCGAATTTTGTCCAAGTGGGAGCTGAAAGTTTATGGACTTAAAAATCGATTGTCGTGTGATAGGATCGAACTCGAGATCACGGGATTGCACATATTACGTGAAGGGTTAATTTGCTTATTAAATGTATTTATTATATTTATTAAATCAAACCGTAGCTAACGATCGTTAAGTAATTAAAAGTTAAGTATTAAACGATCGTTATAGAAGGTTAAAGAAGCTAAAAGAAGGAGTCGGAAAAGTTCCGGAAACCTCTTTTGGAGCATGTATATATCCGGCCTAAATAGAGGAGACAAAGATAAGGAGAAAAGATTTTGTGGCTTTATCTTGTTTAACCTTGGAAGAGAAGTTTTCCAAGGTGTATATAAACAAACCTAAAGCCTCATAATTTTTCACATCACATCTCTCTTTCTCTTGCTCTAACCGCCGGCCAAACAAACACCCTATTAGGGTTCTTCTTTGATTTTCAATAAGCTATTCTAGATCTAGTCCTAGCCCCTCTCTAGGGTTGTTGGGTAGATCTTCCATAGACTTGGAAGCTCGGTTTGTTCGTGCTAGACTCACGGTTAACTCGCCGTATCACGTGTGTACAAGAACGTGATATAGTCTTACTTTAGACTATATTCTTGGTGGTGTTCGTGATAAAACCTAGTTGCTGTTTGCTCCGTCGTCTTGTGGATCTTGCTAGGATAAAGGTATGTAACCCTAATCTTGATTATTATAATTGTGTTAAATTAATGATCTTGTTAATCGCTTCCGCTATGCGCTCTTTGATCCATATTAGGGTTTTAAATAATTGTTATGAACTCTATAAACCAACATACTTATGATTACATGAGATGATCAACCACTGTTTCAAGACTTGCAATATTAACAAGGACTACATAACATCAAGGAATACGAGTGAATACGTATGTGTTGTTTGGAGGAATGAGTGTATATAGCGCGGAAGATCATTCCTACATCTGCTATCTTGTATTGTTACAACACCATTGACGTTGTTTCTATCTTATCACGCATTCGTTACACATCCATGGCCTTCCATGTCCTCCAACACTGATTCATTTTCAACTTAACTAAGTGGCAACATCAATTACGTCTGCAATTACTTTGCCTAGCTTTATGTATCATTTCGAAGGCATCAATTTGGTACCAATCAAAGATGAAGCAAGTCGTTTTCATACTTCTGTTTACTCGAGTTGAACTGTCCACGGACAGAACCAAGACAAAAACTAACTACGTGCGTTAAAGAACAAATGAGCCCAAGCATGCCTTCTGATAAACCCTAACCGATAAAAAGGTGGTTCAGTAGCTCGGTAAAAACCATGTCCTTTTACTTGATGATTGAAGAAGAGACCGAGCAGTCAAAATTATGAGTTTTCACAGATTTGCTGAAAAGTAAAATAAACATACAAGCATTTAAAATGGCTTGGGACATCGAAGCTAAGCAACTAGTGTACCGATTAACTGAAGCCGTACTGATTTCGATACTCAAGAAGAACCCAAGATGGTAGCCATGGACATTCAGCAATTTGAGCAGATGGAATGAACAGTGTAGTATATGAAAAGAGACAAATGCCCATACCTAAAGATGTCGAACGAAAAGGATGCCAACATCTAAAACTACAACTAAGACTATCCTTGGCGTTGGAGCTTATGACCCTAGATCGTGTATTTACTTAAGACATAGATCCATCGTCATTGTGACCGCCTAGTTTGTAACAAACATCTGGCAAAATCAAAGATACACTTCAAGCCTTACCATGTTTGTTTCTATACGTAGAAATCAACTTACCAAATAGTGTCTATCGTCAAAATATGACCTAACTAGCCAACTACTTATGGTGCATTATCATGTTCAGGCCAAACTAAACGCACCTGAACAGCTGAACTAGATAATGCTAACCAATACGACAAATTATATGCTCAAAACAGAATCAAATCAAACTATGTTTTTGCTAAGGCAAAAAGAGATATACACATGACCGAAACAAAGCAATATTAACATTCACAAAAACTTATAAAGTTGCCAAACAGAATTATTATTTTTACGAATCAAACGAGTGCCACATTGTTCATCAACACTTGCAAAGAGTAACATAAAACATTCATAAAGAAACATCCACAAACATCTGGAAGCAATATAAGAACTGAGATATTGTTCAGTTACCACCACGAAGACGGAGGACAAGGTGGAGAGTGGACTCCTTCTGAATGTTGTAATCAGCAAGGGTACGTCCATCCTCGAGCTGCTTCCCTGCAAAGATGAGCCTCTGCTGGTCTGGAGGGATGCCTTCCTTGTCCTGGATCTTTGCCTTAACGCTTGTTTAGACATATCTTGATGGACATTGACCATGCTAAAATAAGTTACAGTATGTAAGAGTGCGAAAAGAGAACGACACCACGATAGTCAAAGTTCCGAGCCCGTCAGCTACACAGTTTGCCTTTGGTAACATTTTGCCACTACGATGCGAAGAATAAGGTCGCGAAGAAGACTAAGAAGGAGGCATGTAACCTCTTCTAAAAGAAAGTAGATCACATGTCCTACTGCCGAAGACATACTCACTGATTCGCTTTTATTGATTATAAGCATGAAAGTAAAATGCTCTCAGCTCTTTTATTAGGCTAAATCTACTGGTTAGGCGATTTTAGTATTTGTTTTGGATATGCGTTTGAAGAAGATTACTTGTGATGATCATTGATGGTTAACCTGTAGCATCCACACCACATATATACGCCGAAAATCACAACCGGCAACATTTTGTGCACTTCAATATAATCACTTCGTCAAGAGATAAAACTGCCTCCATACCTTCACATAAGTCACGCCATGCGCTGTTGTACACCTATTATCATGCATTTTATGTCATATTCTTCACTTTTGCTATGCAAACTCCATTAATACACCTATTTTAACTAGGACAGGTTGTAGGTAACTTGATATTTGTTAAAATATACATCTTTTTTAGCATCAAATTTCTCATGTTGATGGCTAAATAATAACAAAAATATGTGGCTTTTTGTTTTTCTTTTATTAAAAGGATAAGGGTTCACATTCCACATCTTGGAAGGTTGATGGTATTTATTTCGACGCCAAGTCAGCATCCAGTCATCCGCCACGTTTCAGCCACAACGGATCAACGTCAGCATGGCACAGCCACACGCTTGACACACCTTTCGCTCATGCATGATGCACTCCTGACACCCATTGTCCTATCCCCACATGTGACCTACTTAGAGGCTGCCACGTGGCTATGGCGTAGTCTGAAATTTTGTGCTGATCAGTGTGTTTTGTGTAAGTTTTTATATAGTGCATGGGCTCTTTTGGAAGATGTGAAACCCTAATTTTGGGCTATTTATGTAACCAAATGAACGCGTGTTGAAACCATAATGTACGCCGATTCTAATCACGCCGGTGAGTATGCCGATAGGAAAACAACTAGTGGAGTGTGCACATTCGTTGGAGATAAAATAAAATTTTAAACGACTATTAATTTAAAGGTTAGACGCTGCAACGGTCGTTGTCCAAAAGTACTAACGTGTGAGAGTTCCGATGGGATACACTTAACGCTGTTTGATTAAAGGGTACCAAGTTTGCGAAAAAGTTTCATTCTGGGATGATCTCTAAGCTTACAAATTATGTAGGACGAAACTCACATTTTAGCCAAACCTTAGGAATGATATATGCAACTTACTCCTTTTTAGTTTATATAAATGTTACACCTTCTTACTTTCCATTCTAACTTTTTCATATTTCAGTTTCCGAACTTTCTTTATATATCTCATTTCCTTCAACTTTCTTTCCTCCAAATACGTCTGCCATCACTGGAAATAATAATAGCCAAGTCGAGGGGACTATTAGTGACAATTACGGTGTTCATGATCCCGAGTGGGCGGAATGTTCAAATACTTTTATACCGGTCATATAGGTATTCGTTGTCTTTATGATACCGATCTACCGTCCAACAGTCCAACATGTGAGACTTGTCGCAAATAGAGGCATATAGTCTATCACTGTGCAAAATCTTGTACTTTCTGTAAGAATGATAATTCCGGGTAAAGATTGTAAAATGAACGGTTTGGTCAATTCATTTTACAATCTTTAACTGTATAAGAATTATTATTCTTACAGAAACAACAAGACTTTGCACTCGTGATAAGATATATGCCTCTTTCTACGACAGGTCTTACATAGTAGATTGTTGGGTGGCGGATGGGTATCATACGGTCGTAGATACCTATACGACCTCTATATAAGCATTCGTAACATTTCGCCAACTTAAGATCCGGAACACAATCATTGTTACTACTAGTCCCCTGGCTTTGACTATTAATCAGTGGCACGTATCGCACGATGTGAAGTTAATTAGTACTGTATGTGTGGTTGTGGGTATCATTTAGTAACTTCTATCCATGTTGATTGTTTGGTCCTTAAGTTTAGGCATGCATTTATAATCTTCATTAATTAGTTTTTTTTTAAGTTGTAAAAATATGAAGAGAGATAATTCCGAAGTTCTGCCTCTATAAATATTGGTCTTCATCACATCACTAAAGCATAATTCTGATATTCTAACATGGTTTATTACGATAGTAGATATATAATATGGCATGGGTTTTATGGTTTCATCTAGCAACTTGAACACATCACTTGCTTTGCATTTTCGCGTATTGCTTAAAGTATATTGACTCTAATCTTAAACAAAAAAAGTACTAACAAATTATTGCGAATGTTCTCGCCTTAGCGTTATATGTTGCAAGTGGCGGAGCTAGAAATATTTTTTTAGAAACGCCAAATGTATGTAAGTTTATTTTAGGAAGGCTGAAATAGTAAGTTTAGATACTAATTAAATATACCTGGATGTAAAAAGTCAACTTTTAACCATGAGATATGAAATTGTGGGATGGCCAAGGCCCTCCTTGGTCCTTACATGGCTTCGCCTCTTGTTACAAACGAACGGGATACTTGCTCGTATGTGTTGTTTATTATCGGTATTGGTTCTTTATAATTTAAAACTTACACTCGTGGAACACATCACACACTAAAATGGGCTATGGACAAAACGTTCATGAGCACCATAAAAATCTCGATTCACGATGTTTATCGTGAATCAGGGACGAAACATAGTGATGACCGGGAGGGGTTCCGGCCACCCCAATTTTTTAGCAACAATTACATTTGTAACCTTTATACTTTGTGGTGTTAAGCATTATTAATATAAATGTTAATAAAAATGTAAATTGGCCCCCTAAAATAAATACGTTACAATCTCGCCCCTCTAGTAATACTCGTTAAGTTCTGTCCGTGTCGTGAATCGATTTGTTTGCCGTGTATTAGCAATGACCAATAACGCTCTTTAAAATTACTCATCTCCCGACTAATAACTTTTTCATCGTCTGTTAAGTCTTTGAAAATTATTTCAGGATTTAAAAAGCCATGTTAAATTTTATAGATGAAACTGTAAAATAATTTGTAATGGTATGTACGTATAGGTACTAGAAAAATAGAAAGGTTGGGTAAATTCTCCCATCTACTCCAGTTTATTTAACTCTCCCTTCTTTATTTCATTTGTACTTGTACACAATAAATTTGCATATAGTATTTACTACACACAACTACTATCAAAGTTTTTTATTATTTAAAAAAAGGAGCAAGTTTATTTTCACTTTAGAGTATATGTAAAGCTTTTTATTATTTTAGCAAGCTATCAACTTTTTATTATTTTAGCAAGTCTTTTGTAGATATTTTTTGCATTATGACTAGGGGTGTAATCGAGCCGAGCCGAGCTCAAGCTTAGTAGGGTTTGAGCTTGGCTTGATACTAAAATTGTAGGCTTTAGCTTGGCTTGATAATAGCTTGAGCTTGGCTTGAAAAGCTTGAATGTCTATAAATTTAGTTTTTTTATAATAAAACTCATTAATAAACATATGTATAAAACAAAAAGACAAAAATCATTACTTAAAACAAATTTGATTTATTTGACATTAAAAAAATCAATAACAAAATCATCGTACAATCGTGGTTTCAAAATGTGTTTTGCACTTCAATATGATTAAGGTCCCAAATGCCATTGCATGATGTGAATCCGATCACAATTTAGACACGTTGCGTTTAGTATCAAAAAGAGTCCAAAAAATATTTATACACATATTGTTTCAACACACAGGAAACTTGGTCTAAAGAATGTGGAGATCATTTAAAATACAAAAAATAAAATATAAATGTACTTAGAGTTAAAAGTCCTTTTAAAATATATGATTTATTTATGAAACTAGCCTTTAAAAGTAGGTTAATACTCAAATTAACAGTTAGTTGCTTATATAAATTCATCATAAAAACATATTTTTATAGAGCTTGAAAAAGCTTGATAAAAACTCGAGCCGAGCTATCAAAAGCTTGAGCTTGAGCTTGATATAGTTTCGGGCAATTTTTTGGGCTTGAGCTTGGGCTTGAGCTTGATAAAAGCTTGGCTTGATCGAGCCAAGCTCGAGCTCGAGCTCGAGTTGCTTGATAAAAACTTGGTTTGATTACACCCCTAATTATGACAAAAGTTTTTCAAGAAGTTTTTTTGCCAATGACTTGGGATACTCCAAGTCATTCTTGCAAGTTTTTTTGCATTGTGTAAAATAAAGTATACTTGAGCACTGTGGATGCTCTTAGAAAACATAAAGTTTTTATAAAGCAACTTGTCATGTATTAATGGCCGGATCGCAACCTAAACTACATCTTAAAGCATCCACAATGCTTCAAATTGTGAATGACTTTTTACCATACTAAAAAGTTTTTAGAAAAGGTTTTTGACATTGCAACAATAGCTTTTCAACAAACTTTTTACCAAATACTTTCATCAAGTCTTTAGGACTTGATACATTATAAATGCTCTTAGAAACCACCAAATCTCAAAATCACCAGACATGGATTTATTTGACAATATTACTCTTATATCTTAGTAAAAACCATGTTGGAGTATCAATAACATGTTTGATAATATACGTTTTCATGGCTGCAACAGGTACCACCCATGGGTGAAACTTTAACGTTACACACAATATGAAATAGTATCAATATCAAATAGAATCAATGTACTCCTATGATACATTTATTTGAGTTTATCCACGCTTATTTACGTCAAGTCAATTAGTAACTATTCCTTTGTTGTATATATATGACGAGTGGACGATCCTCATACACTACTAAAGAAAATCCATATAAAACATTCCTGAAAACGTTGCAAGTCAGAGAAACATAATTGTTGTTACTTTAAACAAAACAAGATAAGTCTAATGTGAAGGAGTCAAGATCTTCAAAATGAGCTTAATAACGATATGATATTCAAACATTTTAAAGTAGTGATCGAGAGGTGGAGCCAAGATATTTTGTTAAGGGAGGCTAACTATACTTAAGGCAAAAGTTCATACTATTGGGGGAGGCTGAATAGAGAAAATAGTAGAAAAATGGCTTGTAATACACATAAGTAATAAGCGAAATAGGCCGATTGGGGGAGGCTCAGCACCCACTAGTCCCCCTACTAGCTCTACCCCTAATCCTTGAACTGAAAAAATCTGATTTTAAAACTTCAATTGATACATTAATCCCTACCCTTCATGGTATATATAAACTAACCTAGATTGCACTTAACTTGACCTTATAATTATCTTATAAGCTGGAAGATAACTAAGACAGAGTAGTACACGTTAAGTAAACATAGACGAGTTGGACTTGTACTCAAACTTTTTTTGCGGTGAACGCTGAACTTTCCGTATTAATAATGAATGTAGTTACAACAAATAAGGAAGAGTATACACAGGCCTATACCTTCATAATCAAAATATAGAACAACAATCGAACATAAAAAACATCACATACAACTAACTATCTCGGGTTTGAAGCCATTACTCGAACAGACTTAGCATAGATCTCTGGCAGCAATGATCTCTGTTAGCATCCTAAGCTGCAAAGACCAAATCAGATCTTGAATTTGTTGAAACGCAGCAGTTTGCCAACACGTAGTCGTCACCGTTGAAAAGGATGTGAAACTTTATGAACTATAGCATGTTGGACCTTTTTAGGCGAATAATCTATAGCAGGAGAAATGCAATCTCTCATAAATCTCATCATCTATTGCGTTTTTAGGAATGTGCAAGGACTTACGGAATATTTTTGGTTTGAAGACCTACTCGTGTTTGATCTTCTGAGAAGCTTATATCCAATAGGTATCAAATGAGGCCGATCACTAAACAGTTACATATGAGTTTTATATAGCATATCAAATAACGATCAGTTAATGATTATGATTTCACGGTATGTTTGCGAGTAGGACACGATAACAATGGCTAAAGGTATCTTTGAGGCGCACAAATTAATTTTTCTACTCGTGTGGCAATTTCTAAACCATGGATGTCTCAAGCTTATAGTGGAAACTGATAGATTTATTATTTCTGATAAAATTATATTTAAACTTTTTGATTTATGATTTGTCTAAATAACGTGACTCTTTTTGCATATTTCTTTGCCAAATGTGGTACAATCGGTACTACATAGTATGTCTTGGCGCAAATGATGATAAGTTGTTATCTGTTTTAAATACAAACGTTAACATTTGACAAATTACCATGCCTTGTAAAGGATGGGCAAATAATGTTTATGATGTTATGACGTTAGGAGCCAGAAACAAATTTATAGAGCGTGTATGTGTTGTTTGGAGAAATAATATGTATATAGCGCGAAAGATCCTTCCTACATCTGCTATCATGTATTGATCGCGTGAAACCTAACATGCTATTAAATTCTTCAACCCCCAACTACTACATTAAATTTTACTACAACCCTCAACTGCTACATTTAATTATATTACAATGTTTCACCTTACAGTTGAACTATTTAATCATCACAACCAACTTTTACCAGTAAGATAATGTAAACAACTAACATATCAATAAAAATAACAAAAACTTTTTCCTGTTTTTCATAGTTAGGGTGTTTCTAAATTTTAGCCAAGAAGCAAGATGGGTGTGGCTTGTGCCATGGCGAGTATCATGTTGTCAATATTGAAATATGTGTTTTTGGAATTTAAATCCTCAAGTAAAAAAAAATCTCTTTTTTTTCAACTTTCACTCATGTTGCAACTTTTATTACATATTTGCTAAGCTTTGTTTTTACAAACAAGGTTTTATTAGTTTGGTTGATTTTAAAAGTTATTAACGAATTGAAGGTTGTGTTTATGTTTCATTGGTTATTTTAAGCTTTGATTTTGTTGTTTTGTAACTTCGATTTGATTCAACTGAATTTAAACAAAGGTTAGTTAGTTGTTTTATGTAATCCATTATTTTCTAATAAAATGGTAAAATTAGAATTATTTTACTACTACTCTATTGAAAAGGAGATGTGTGTTGGTCTTTAAAATCCTAGGGTTTCAAATTTGAAAAGTAGCAATGAGTTAGCGGAGCTTGTATCAATTAATTAAGTGTATTAGTTGCTTTGATTTATTGAATAGTGGTTTTGTTGAATCTTGGTTGATGATTGTTGGTTACCTATGAATTTCTAATACTATACGAGGTGTATTATGTACATATATAGTTATACCACCTTGCGATAGCCTTAATTTTCATTTCTATTTTTATTTCTTTTGCTTTGATGTTCTGACTTCATAGTATTTTTCTTAATTTTCGAAGAAGCAAAAAAGTTGTGTCTTCAAACCGGTCGGTGCATATATATAATTTTTTTTAATCATGGCTTACTAGGGATCGTTTAATTTTTTTTGCAACATAATTCTCACAACCACAACTATTTCTACGCGGTACACCACGACCACTAGTGACCTTTCTCCTTCTCCTCCAAAATTTTATCCCTATCTTGTTAACATGGTGGTTGTTAACTGGCCACCCTCTAAGAGGAGTCATTTTAAACCCATGTGGCCAAGTGATTCAGACATGTGCCGGCTGCACAAACGTTACATGAACCAACCATTCCTATAAGAAACTTTTGTGAGAAGCTTCTATTCGCCATAAACAAGAGATGGAACCTTCCTATTAAATATAGGTTTGTGATTCGTCCGAAGAGGATGACACGAAAAGGGATTGTTTACGAAAAAAGGGTTGTTGTAGGTACCGGTGGTTACTAGAATTTTTTTGGGAAATTAAAGTGGCCGTCGATGATGAATCGGGGTAAATTGTTGGGATGTATACACTTGTGTTTGGGAATATTACGGGTGAAATTTCTGATATGATATGATTAGAAGGTAATTGGTACGTGGAACGCCAAGAATTCACCTGCTTGGACAAAATGGATGAGGATCGGTCCATCATTGCTTTGTATACTAGTAATGATAAATTGAAAGCGTTTGAGCTAATACAAATCAACGATTGAGCAATCCTCATCCATTTTTCAAAACACATGAATTCCTCAGCATCCCATCTACGAGTTACCTTCCTATCACAAAATTTAACCCATCATATTTTCCAAATGCAAATGACTACATTCAACCATTTCGCCTGTTTCGCACCCACCACCTCAGTTTCTCTAAACAAATCCCATGTAACCACCGCTACCTAAGATAGTCCTCTTTTTGTAACTAATCTTTTTCTTGTCATCCTCTTCGAACGAATCACGATATTCATCTCTTGTTTCACAAAAGGTGAATGGAAACTTCTCACATAAGCCTTCTTCCAAGAGGGAATGGGTTGGTCATGTAAAGTTTGTGGAGCGGACACATGTCCGAATCACGGTTTAAAATGACGCCTCTTGGAGGAGAAATATGGTGGCCGGTAAATAACACGAGATACACTTTTGGGGGACATGGAAAAAAAGAATTTTCGCTCTAGTTGATTTTCTCCACTATAACTCAACACACTATTATCGACCTCTTCTTCCTCCTCCTTAATCTCATACATTGTGAAATCAAAGTATCTTAGTTCCCATAACAATAATACTGTTTTTATTCAAATGCATAATACAAATGTTTTTTTGTTATTTTGTATCTATTTTATCTAAAATGGAAAGTATTTCGGGATACCAAGGATGCTAAAAGAACAAGTTGCTGCTGCACAAGTTGCTATTATACTGTGTTGAAGTTTGGAACAAAGAAAGTCAACAAAAGGGTGTACAGGGCGGCGCCTAAAGCATATGACTGGAAATCCGAAGAAGAGAAACCCAAAAAACTTCATTGGCGATTTTGATGCTCTGATTCTTGGAACAGAGCTTAAGAAGAAGAAGGTCATGAAGGCTTAAGACGTGACTTGTCACAGGTAGTTGTTCCACTTTAGAAGACTTTTGCTTTTTTGATCTCTTTCACTAATGTTTAGTGTATTATCGACTTATATCATGTTTATCTTTTGGATGGTGTTTGTTTTATGATGATGTTATCGATAGTAAATACATTTTGGGGTTTTTCATGAATCCTAATACCAACACTTCCAAGCGAGGAAGCTAATGCATCATAAAAAGAGACGCCAAGCGAGGAAGCTAATGCATCATAACCAGCATACGAATCTCTTCCTATACCGGATTCCTGACCGCCATTTTGAATCTCATTTTCAGATGTAAAATTGTCATTTCCATCTTTCTGGGTCACGGTTTTGAGTATTAGAAAATAATCAGGGGTAGAATGGTCATTTCCGACTTCTCAGGTCGGACGCATGTTTCAGTCTTTCACTCTTGCTAACCGAGAATGGAGCAAAAGCAATTGACGCTTGAAGTATTTTCTAACATATCTTTCGGGTAACTATGGGCAGTTGATTTGCTAGAATATGGTAGGTTCCGATACATATATCTCTTAGAAAAACTGTTTTCTACATAGTGGACACCAGAATTTGACATGGTCGGCTCACTATCTTTCTGCCCATTGATATCCATAGATATAACTGATAAATATACAACAAATAGAGATACATGGACTGAATCTGGATATTAAAAAATTGTGTGTACAACCTACAAATCAAACCGATTGAAAGTCGGCCAAGTGTATTTCTAACGCATACAACCTACCAGGTCTCTTTTCCAAAATAAGTAGTATTAGTTCTTGTTTTTTTGCCATCATAATGAGCTAAGATAGTCAACAACATGTATGTCGGTCACCCCGGCTCGTTTCAGCCCATTCTAATAAGTAACCTGGCTTGACCCATTATAAAACTCAGACCAACACAAATCTTGGCAAGTGTAAAACTAACCCCATATGTGTAACACATATAATTGATTCAAGCACCCAAAGATTAAAATATATTGGCAGACACTTACCTGAAGTACGCTTGTTTAGACATATCTTGATGGACATTGACCATGCTAAAAAAAGTTACAGGATGTAAGAGTGCGAAAATAGAACGACACCACGATAGTCAAAGTTCCAAGCCCGTCAGCTACACAGTTTGCCTTCGGTATCATTTTGCCACTAGGATGGGAAGAATAAGGTCGCGAAGAGGACTAAGAAGAAGAAGAAGGAGTCATGTCACCTCTGCCAATAGAAAGTAGATCATGTGTCCTACTCCCGAAGACATACTCACTGATTCGGCTTTCCCAACATGCAAGATGATAAAGCGCATGGTCTGTTATTGGTCCTGATGTTTGTCAAGCTATAAGAGACTTGTATACTAATATCTTGGCGAGTTGTAAAGATGAAACTACCCTATAGAGGTTGCTATCCAATTTTCAAAGATGGAAGAGTGTATAAGAATGCACAAAAGAGGAATTTTGTTGTATGCGGTATAGTCGAGAATGTGAAAAGCAAATAGATAATGCCTTCTCTTTGATTAATGCGGAGTATGTATTACGAGTAAATTACACGAATTGAGTTGGCTGACGTCGTTTGTACTTTGACTAAAAAAATTGCACCGTTCGGCCTTAACTTTGAAACATTTTCCGCCGTTTGTCCCACGGTTTAACCGGCCCCACAATTGATCATTAAGTTCCTTAACGACAAGAGTAATCATGTCTTTACCTATCTCAAGCCCCCAATTCCCAACCACAAACATCTTCATCTTCATATTCATCACTACAACCACCATTATCCCCATCTTCTTCATCACTACTACAACCACCATTATCCCCATCTTCTTTATCATTTTTTCGTTTTTTCTTCTTCATCATCATCTTCATAACACCTCCCACCATATTAAAATTAACATCATTCAAAACACTAAATAAAGATCTTGTCACTGTCAATTATCATATACGCACAAATAAGCGACCCAAAAAGATCCTAAACGCCTTCTTCTATTACCTCACGCTGTCACTATTCATTATCGTCATGTACCACAAACAATTAAGTCTTTCACCATTAATCTTGATTTAAAACATCATCATATTCAATAAAAAATTTCCAAAAAGTCAAATCACTAAACACACGAACTCAACCTGATCACAACATTAATCGATCACTTTTACACCTTCTTATCATCTCTACTGCAAATGAAGTCTAGCTCAGTTGGATCGATGCATTTGGTTATAGTCTTTATGTGGGGAAGGTCACGGGTTCGACTCCTGTCATTTACATGTGGGGGAATTTCCCGGCAGCCGGGTTTGAATCCCATCGCAATGCCTTGAAGCCCCTTAATAGGAAACTGGATGGCCTAGCATGGGAGTTGATATTCTCTTCGTGAGATGATTTGAACTCGGGTCGAGAGACTTGGTGCCTCGGTGGGTAAATTTTGTAGAAAGGTTGGGTAAATTCTCCCACCTACTCCAAATTATTTAACTCTCCCTTCTTTATTTAATTTGTACTTGTACACAATAAATTTGTAGAAAGTATTTACTACACACAACTACTATCAAAAGCTATTAAAAGCTTTTATAGTTTATTTTCACTTTTAAGTATATGTAAAGCTTTTTATTATTTTAGCAAGCTATCAAAAACTTTTTATTATTTTATCAAGTCTTTTGTAGAAGTTTTTTGCATTGTGACAAATGCTTTTCAATAAGTTTTTTTTGCCAATGACTTGACATACTTCAAGTCATTCTTGCAAGTTTTTTTTTGCATTGTTGTAAAATATAAAGTATACTTGAGCCTTGTGAATGCTTAGAAAAGAGCAAGTTTGTATAAAGCAACTTATCACGTATTAATGTCCGGACGCAGCCTAAACTACATTAGAAACCACCGAATCTCAAAATTACCAGACATGGATTCATTTGACAATATTAATCTTATACTACATATCTTAGTAAAAACCATGTTGGAGTATCAATAACATGTTTGATAATATACGTTTTCATGACTGCAAATGGTACCACCTATGGTGATACTTTAACGTTGCACACAATATAAAAAGGTTACATGTGAGTTTGGTTGTAGAAAGAAGACAAACATGTAAAACATGAAAGTAATGCTGGTGAAGAATACGTGTAAAACGCAAAAGTTAAGTTTTGATGATTGGAAACTATAGTAAACATATACTACAAAATAAACATCGATTCCCCACGCTTATAAGTCCACGCTTTAGAAAGCGTGTAGATTTATTTGAGTTTATCCACGCTTATTTACGTCAAGTCAATTAGTCACTATTCCTTTGTTGTATGTATATGACGAGTGGACGATCCTCATACCCTACTAAATAAAATCCATATAAAACATTCATGAAAACGTTGCAAGTCACAGAAACATAATTGTTGTTACTTTAAACAAAACAAGATAAGTTTAATGTGAAGGAGTCAAGATCTTCAAAATGTGCTTAATAATGATATGATATTCAAACATTTTAAAGTAGTGATCCAGGGGCGGAGCCAGGATTTTTTGTTAAGGGAGACTAACCATACTTAAGGCAATAGTTCATACTATTGGGGAGGCTGAATATAGAAAATAGTAGAAAAATGGCTTGTAATATACTACCTCCGTCCCATAATTATTGTCCATGTTTGACTTTTTGAGTCTTTCTTTGTCAACTTTGACCATAAATATTTTTGTTTGTGTTATTTAATATTTGATGCATAATACATGAATGGATAGAGTTTTAAATGTATTTTTCATTGATATAACTTTCATCAAATATTATATAACACAAAATAAAGTTAAAGTTAACGAAGAAAGACTTAAAAAGTCAAAAGTGGACAATAATTATGGGATGGAGGTAGTACATAAATAATAAGCGAAATAGGCCGATTCAGGGAGGCTCAGCACCCACTAGTCCCCCTACTAGCTCCGCCCCTGATGATCCTTGTCAAAAACTGACCGGACTGAAAAAATCTGATTTTAAAACTTCAGTTGATACATTAATCCCTACCCTTCATGGTATATATAAACTAACCTAGATTGCACTTAATTTAACCTTATAATTATCTAATAAGGTGGAAGATAACTAAGACAGAGTAGTACACGTTAATTAAACATAGACGAGTTGGACTTGTACTCAAACTTTTTTTGCGATGAACGCTGAACTTTCCGTATTAATAATGAATGTAGTTACAACAAATAAGGAAGAGTATAGACAGGCCTATACCTTCATAATCAAAATATAGAACAACAATCGAACATACAAAACATCACATACAACTAACTATCTCGGGTACTGAAGCCATTACTCGAACATACTTAGCATACATCTCTGGCAGCAATGATCTCTGTTAGCATCCCAAGCTGCAAAGACCAAATCAGATCTTGAATTTGTTGAAACACAACAGTTTGCCAACACATAGTCATCACCGTTGAAAAGGATGTGAAACTTTATGAACTATAGCATGTTGGACCTTTTTAGGCGAATAATCTATAGCAGGAGAAATGCAAGCTCTCACAAATCTCCTCATCTATTGTGTTTTAGGAATGTGCAAGGACTTACGGAATATTTTTGGTTTGAAGACCTACTCGTGTTTGATCTTCTGAGAAGATTATGTTGGAAATTTAGTGCAATTGTGGGATCGAGTCATACTTGTAAATGGGTTTGAAGGTACGGAGTGTACACCCATTAAGTCCCTGACCTCCCTGGACTCAATATAGTGGTTGAAAGTTCATTAGTAGGAAGCTGCTCCTGGTCAGGAAGTTGCTCCTGGTGAGGAAGTTGCTCCTGGTCAGGAAGTTGCTTCTGGTTAGGACGTTGCTCCTGGTGATGCACAAAGTCTTTGTAACCTCTTTGACTAATCAATGAGGGTTGAATATTGACTTGATGACCAGGTTTATGGTCATGTAACCACTATGGTTTCATGTAGGTAATTATGAGCTTAATTGGCCGATTAATGCTCTTAATTACCTTTAACTATGAGTTACATCCTTCTAGGACTAGGATCACTATAAATAGTGATCATATTTGCATGATGAAACATACAGAAACAAGAAACACTTACACGCACAGAGTTCTTGATTTGTGCCTAAAACAAGAACTAACTCTTGGTTTTATCCCAAGGAGGTATTCGTGTTAACCCAGGCATAGGGTCGAATAATCTTCTTTGGAAAGTGATTACACGACTTCAAGAGATATCTGGTAACCATTCATTGGTACGTAGTTAGGCTATTGATTATCTTCACCCTGTTGGAACGAAGTAAACCCCAACAATCAAAGAAGATTCTTCTGTGATAATCAATGGCGGCGGCAATGAAGCATATGGTGGCTAACTTCTCCAAACTGGACAAGTTTGAAGGGGTTGATTTTAGGAGATGGAAAAAGAAGATGCACTTTCTTCTTTCTACCATGAACGTGGTGTACGTGTTGACTACTCCTATTCCTGATGGTGGTGATGATGCTACTTTGGAGGAACTGAGGAAAAGGAGCAAATGGGAGAATGATGATTATGTGTGTCGCGGCATAATTCTCAATGGTATGTCTGATTCTTTATTTGATATTTACCAAAATGTTGAATCTGCTAAAGAACTATGGGATTCCTTGGAAGCCAAATATATGGCTGAGGATGCATCAAGTAAGAAGTTCCTTGTGAGTGATTTCACAAATTACAAAATGACTGATTCAAGACCAGTCATGGAACAATACAATGAACTTCTTGGAATACTTGGCAGATTTACACAACATAAAATGAACATGGATGAGACCATTCAGGTCTCGTGTGTCATTGACAAACTACCTCCTTCTTGGAAAGATTTCAAGCACACCTTGAAACATAAGAAGGAGGAATTAACTCTTGTTGAGTTGGGCAGTCATTTGCGCATTGAGGAATCCCTCAAGGTGCATGAAAGTGATAAGCCAAAGAGCAACAATGTTGCTGGTTCATTTGTTGTCAATATGGTGGAGCATAACAACTCCGCCAGGTACAATGACAACAAGGGCAAACGTAAGCATCAGGATAACACCAAAGCTAATCCTAACAAGAAGTCATCAGTGGCTTGTTGGAAGTGTGGGAAACCTGGACACTTCAAAAGGGATTGCAAAGGTGTTAGCATTGGCAACCAAGCTAATGGATCAAGCACAAAAGGTCAGAATATGTTTAATAAATCTCTCTAGATTTATTATGTTACATATGTATCTGAAGCTTATTTTGTGCAGGATGATGATGTTGCATGGTGGGTTGACTCTGGAGCAACAGTACATGTGTGTAAAGATAGATGCTGGTTCAAGACTTATGAGTCTATGAATGATGGATCTATTCTTCACATGAGAAATGAGTCAACAGCCCTAGTGCATGGACGTAGTTGTGTAGATCTTAAATTTAGTTCTGGAAAGATTGTTTCTTTGTTTAATGTTTTGCATGTTCCTAATATTAGGAAGAACTTGGTTTCTAGTAGTGTTTTGAATAATTGTGGTTATAAACAAGTGATTGAATCTAATAAATTTGTTTTATCGAAACATGGTGTGTTTATTGGTTTTGGCTATTTGAGTAATCAAATGTTCAGGCTTAATATTGATTCTAGTATAAATGTTGATTCTGTCCTGATGACTACCACTAAACTGAATGATTCATCACTATGGCATGCTAGACTAGGCCATGTCCACTATAAGAGGATGCAAGATATGTCTAAGGATGGGTTAATTCCAGCTTTTGACATGGACACTGATAAGTGTCAGACTTGTATGCTGAACAAAATTACTAAGAAACCATTTCAGGATGTAAAACGTGAGACTACAGTTTTAGAGCTAATCCATAGTGACCTATGTGATTTGCATGCTACTCCCTCATTAGGGAATAAGAAATACTTGGTAACTTTTATTGATGATGCTTCTAGGTTTTGCTATGTTTATTTGTTACATACTAAGGATGAAGCATTAGATAAATTTAAAGTATTTAAAACTGAAGTTGAATTACAATAAGGAGTCCAAATCAAAAGATTTAGGACTAATAGGGAGGTGAGTACATGGATACTTTGTACTTTGAGTCTGTTGGAATCATCCATGAGACAACTGCTCCCTATACTCCACAACAAAATGGTATATCTGAAAGAAAAAATAGAGTACTAAAAGAGATGGTTAACTCCATGTTGTCCTACTCAGGACTGAGTCAAGGGTTTTGGGGAGAAGCTATGTTAACAGCTTGCTATTTATTAAATAGGGTTCCTAATAAAAGGAACATGATTACCCCTTATGAACTCTGGACTAAAAGGAAACCAAACTTGAACTACCTCAAAGTTTAGGGTTGTAGGGCTGTTGTAAGACTCCCTGATCCAAAGGTGAAAACCTTGGGTGAAAGAGGCATTGAATGCATCTTTGTTGGATATGCTGAGCATTCCAAGGCATATAGGTTTTATGTTATTGAACCTAATGATTCAGTTTCAATAAACTCAATCATTGAATCAAGGGATGCTAACTTTGATGAGACTAGGTTCTCATCAGTCCCTAGACCAAGCCTTAGGACTCCTACTAGAGCTGAGGACATTGGTGTTTCAGTAGAACCTGAAAGGGTCACTAATGAGGTTGTGGTTCAGCAACCTGAGCCTAAGCTTAGAAGAAGCACAAGGCATAGGACTCCAAGAAATTTTGGGCCTGAGTTTCAACTATACTTGGTTGAAGGAACAAGGGATGAGGTCTCTGACCAGTACTACTATTGCTTTAATGTTGAGGATGATCCCAAAACATTTGATGAAGCAATGAAGTCCCAGGATGTTGCTTTCTGGAAAGAAGCAATCAATGATGAGATGGATTCCATCATGGGCAACAACACTTGGGTGTTGGTTGATCTATCTCTAGGTTGCAATCCACTTGGATGCAAATGGATCTTCAAAAGAAAGATGAAGGTAGATGGAACTATTGAAAAGTTCAAGGCAAGGTTAGTCATTCAAGGCTTTAGACAAAAGTCAGGGATAGACTACTTTGATACTTATGCTCCTGTAGCACGCATAAGTACCATAAGAATGTTGATTGTCTTGGCAGGCATTCACAATCTGATTATTCATCAGATGGATGTGAAGACAACATTCTTGAATGGTGATTTAGATGAGGAGGTTTATATGAACCAACCTCAAGGTTTCATCATGCCTGGTCATGAAGGTAAGGTGTGTAAACTGATTAAGTCCTTATATGGACTCAAACAGGCACCTAAGCAATGGCATCAAAAGTTTGATGAAGTGGTTTTGTCTAATGGTTATTTACTTAACCAAGCTGACAAATGTGTATATAGCAAATTTGATGAATCTGGTAAAGGAGTCATCATTTGCCTATATGTTGATGACATGTTAATCTTTGGTACTGACCAAGTTCAGGTTGATTTAACCAAAGAGTTTTTGTCATCAAGGTTCTCTATGAAAGACATGGGGAAGGCTGATGTTATCCTTGGCATAAGGATTAAACATGAAAGTGATGGTATTGTAATTTCTCAGTCTCATTATATTGATAAGGTCCTGAAGAAATTCAATCACTTTGATTGTACTCCAGTGAGTACACCTATGGATACAAGTGAGAAACTAATGCCTAAAAATGGTCAGGCTGTCTCCCAGCTTGAGTATTCTAGGGTGATTGGTTGCTTGATGTATGCCATGACTAGTACTAGGCTTGATATTGCTTTTGCAGTGGGTAAACTGAGTAGGTACACTAGTAATCCTAGTACTCAGCATTGGCAAGCAATTCAGAGGGTACTAAAGTATTTGAAAGGAACAATGGATTATTGTTTGTCATATACTGGATATCCTTCAGTGTTGTAAGGTTACACTGATGCAAGTTGGATCAGCAATACTGAGGATAATTCATCCACAAGTGGTTGGGTATTCCTTCTTGGTGGTGGTGCAATTTTTTGGGCATCCAAGAAGCAAACTTGCATTACTGGTTCAACAATGGAATCTGAATTTGTGGCTCTAGTAGCTGCTGGTAAAGAGGCTGAATGGTTGAGAAACTTGCTTCTTGAGATTCCATTGTGGGTCAAACCTATGGCACCCATATCTATTCTTTGTGATAGTGCAACTACATTGGCTAAGGCTTATAGCCAAATGTACAATGGTAAGTCTAGACACTTAGGTGTTAGACATAGCATGATTCGTGAGCTAATCATGAATGGGGTGATATCAATAGAGTTTGTGAGGTCTCAACAAACTTAGCTGATCACTTGACGAAGGGATTGGCTAGAGACTTGGTTATAAAGTCTGCTAAAGGGATGGGTTTAAAGTCCAAACTAGTCACTGAATGCTAGGACACCCAACTCCCTCCTGAGGAAACTTGGGAGCTGAGTTCAATGTGGAAAGCTGAACATTCAGGGGACTGAAGCACATGTATATCATCCCAAGGATGTGCTTGTACCTGCTGAAAGGAGGATGAAGTTATAAACTTCTTAATGGTTAATTTCTTTGAAAAAGTGCTTAAGTAGGAGCATGAACAAAAGAGGAACCACCTATGTAAATGTTGAGGTTTCGCCGCCTCAAGGAGCATGGACTTTGGCTCTTACAACATTTATGAATTGGATATGGACACATGGCTTGTATGGTGTCAGGAGCGTTTTAAGTGTTTGAAAACTTGTGTGTATTTTATCTTTAGGTATTCAAAGTAGTTGAAGGGTTCAATTCTTAGAACACCCTGATTCTCGAATATTTGAAGTGATGTACTAATATGGAAATTCAATCCTCATGACATTTTCATTTATGCACTGGTTTTGTTAAAGTTGATTTTCATGCAAAAGGAATTGTACTAAATTGGGGAGGATTGTTGGAAATTTAGTGCAATTGTGAGATCGAGTCATACTTGTAAATGGGCTTGGAGGTACGGAGTGTACACCCATTAAGTCCCTGACCTCCCTGGACTCAATATAGTGGTTGAAAGTTCATTAGTAGGAAGCTGCTCCGGGTCAGGAAGTTGCTCCTGGTGAGGAAGTTGCTCCTGGTCAGGAAGTTGCTTCTGGTTAGGACGCTGCTCCTGGTGATGCACAAAGTCTTTGTAACCTCTTTGACTAATCAATGAGGGTTAAATATTGACTTGATGACCAGGTTTATGGTCATGTAACCACTATGGTTTCATGTAGGTAATTATGAGCTTAATTGGCCGATTAATGCTCTTAATTACCTTTGACTATGAGTTACATCCTTCTAGGACTAGGATCACTATAAATAGTGATCATATTTGTATGATGAAACATACAGAAACAAGAAACACTTACACGCACAGAGTTCTTGATTTGTGCCTAAAACAAGAACTAACTCTTGGTTGTATCCCAAGGAGGTGTTCGTGTTAACCCAGGCATAAGGTCGAATAATCTTCTTTGGAAAGTGATTACACGACTTCAAGAGATATCTGGTAACCATTCATTGGTACGTAGTTAGGCTATTGATTATCTTCACCCTGTTGGAACGAAGTAAACCCCAACAGCTTATATCCAATAGGTATCAAATGAGGCCAATCACTAAACAGTTACATATGAGTTTTATATAGCATATTAAATAATGATCAATTAATCATTATGATTTCACGGTACGTTTGCGAGTAGGACACGATAACAAAGAGTAAAGGTGTCTTTGAGACGTACTAATTAATTTTTCTACTCGTGTGGCAATTTCTAAACCATGGATGTGTCAAGCTTATCTGATATTTGGTTACGAGGTTCATGATCATATAGTGGAAACTGATAGATATGTTATTTCTGATAAAATTATATTTAAACTTTCCGATTTATAATTGTCTAAATAACGTGAATCTTTTTGCATATTTCTTTGCCAAATGTGGTAGAATCGGTACTACATAATATGTATTGGCGCAAATGATGATAACTTGTTGTCTGTTTTAAATGCAAACGTTAACATTTGACAAATTACCATGCCTTGTAAAGGATGGGCAAATAATGTTTATGATGTTATGGTGTTAGACACCTATAATCAGAGACGAAGCCAGAAACAAATTTATAGAGCGTGTATGTGTTGTTTGGAGAAATAATATGTATGTAGCGTGAAAGATCCTTCCTACATCTGCTATCATGTATTGATCGCGTGAAACCTAACATGCTATTAAATTCTCCAACCCCCAACTACTACATTAAATTTTACTACAACCCTCAACTGCTACATTTAATTATATTACAATGTTTCACCTTTACAGTTGAACTATTTAATCATCACAACCAACTTTTACAAGTAAGATAATGTAAACAACAAACATATCAATAAAAATAACAAAAACTTTTTCCTATTTTTCATAGTTAGGGTGTTTATAAATTTTAGCCAAGAAGCAAGATTGGTGTGGCTTGTGCCATGGCGAGTATCATTTGTCAATATTGAAAAAGGTGTTTTTGGAATTTAAATCCTCAGGTAAAAAAAATCTCCTTTTTTTTAACTTTCACTCATGTTGCAACTTTTATTACATATTTGCTAAGCTTTGTTTTTACAAACAAGGTTTTATTATTTTGGTTGATTTTAAAATTTATTAACGAATTGAAGGTTGTGTTTATGTTTCATTGGTTATTTTAAGCTTTGATTTTGTTGTTTTGTAACTTCGATTTGGTTCAACTGAAATTAAAAAAAGGTTAGTTAGTTGTTATATGTAATTCATTATTTTCTAATAAAATGGTAAAACTAGAATTATTTTACTACTACTCTGTTGAATAGGAGATGTGTGTTGGTATTTAAAATCTTAGAGTTTCAAATTTGAGTGTGTATCAATTATTTAAGTGTGTTAGTTGCTTTGATTTTTTGAATATTGGTTTTATGAATCTTGGTTGATGATTGTTGGTTACTTATGAATTTCTAATACTATACGAGGTGTATTATGTACATATAATTATACCACCTTGCGATACCCTTATTTTTCATTTTTATTTTTATTTCTTTTGCTTTGATGTTCCAACTTCATATTATTTTTCTTAATTTTTGAAGAAGCAAAAAAGTTGTGTCTTCAAACCGGTCGATGTATATATGTTTAAGTTTTTTGCAACGTAATTCTTACAACCACAACTATTTCTACGCGGAACACCACAACCACTAGTGACCTTTCTCCTTGTCCTCCAAAATTTTATCCCTCTCATGTTAACATGGTGGTTGTTAACTGGCCACCCTCTAAGAGGAGTCATTTTAAACCCAAGTGGCCAAGTGATTCACACATGTGTCGGCTGCACAAACATTACATGAACCAACCATTCCTAGAAGAAACTTTTGTGAGAAGCTTCTATTCGCCATAAACAAGATTTGGAACCTTCCTATTAAACATAGGTTTGTGATTCGTCCAAAGAGGATGACACGAAAAGGGATTGTTTACGAAAAAAGGGTTGTTGTAGGTACCGGTGGTTACTAGAATTTTTCTGGGAAACTAAAGTGGTCGATGATGAATCAGGGTAAATTGTTGGGATGTATACACTTGTGTTTGGGAATATTACGGGTGAAATTTCTGATATGATATGATTAGAAGGTAATTGGTATGTGGAACGCTGAGGAATTCACCTGCTTGGACAAAATGGATGAGGATCGGTCCATCATTGATTTGTATACTAGTAATGACAAATTGAAAGCGTTTGAGCTAATACAAATCAATGATGGAGCAATCCCCATCCATTTCTTCAAAACACATGAATTCCTCATCATCCCATCTACCAGTTACCTTCCTATCACAAAAGTTCACCCATCATATTACCATATGAAAATGTCTACATTCAACCATTTCTCTTGTTTCGCACCCACCACCTCATTTTCCCTAAACAAATCCCATGTAACCACCGATACCTAAGATAGTCCTCTTTTCGTAACTAATCCTTTTTCTTGTCATCCTCTTCGAACGAATCACGAACCCATGTTAACTAATAAGGTTGCATCTCTTATTTCACAAACGGTGAATGGAAACTTCTCACAAAAGTCTTCTTCCAAGAGGGTGTGGTTGGTCATGTAATGTTTGTGGAGCCGGCACATGTCTGAATCACGGTTTAAAATGACGCCTCTTGGAGGAGAAAGATGGTGGCCGGTAAACAACACGGGATACAATTTTGGGGGACATGGAAAAAAAGAATTTTCTCTACGCTCTTGTTCACTTTCTCCGCTATAAACCTCAACACACTATTATCAACCTCTTCTTCCTCCTCCTTAATCTCATACATTGTGAAACCAAAGTATCTTAGTTCCCATAACAACAATACTGTTTTTATTTAAATGCATAATAAAAATGTTTTTTTTGTTGTTTTGTATCTATTTCATCCCAAATGGAAAGTATTTCGCGATACCAAGGATGCTAAAAGAACAAGTTGCTGCTGCACAAGTTGCTATTATACCGTGTTGAGGTTTGGAGCAAAGAAAGTCAACAAAAGGGTGTACAGGGCGGCGCGTAAAGCATATGACTGGAAATCCGAAGAAGAGAAACCCAAAAAATTTCATTGGCGATTTTGATGCTCTGATTCTTGGAACAGGGCTTAAGAAGAAGAAGGTCATGAAGGCTTAAGACGTGACTTGTCACAGGTAGCTGTTCCTGTTTAGAAGACTTTTGCTTTTTTGATCTTTTTCACTAATGTTTAGTGTATTATCGACTTATATCATGTTTATCTTTTAAATGGTGTTTGTTTTATGATGATGTTATCGATAGTAAATACATTTTGGGATTTTTCATGAATGCTAATACCAACACTTCCAAATCCCTGTAAAACACGGGATCGTCACTTCAACACCTCGCTATTTTTTAAATTGTCAAACAACAACCTAAAAAGAGACGCCAACGAGAAAACTAATGAACCATAACCAACATACGAGTCATATCGTCCTATCCCGGATTCCTGACCTTCATTTTGAGTCTCATTTTCAGATGTAAAATTGTCATTTCCATCTTTCTGGGTCATTGTTTTGGGTATCTGAAAATAATCAGTGGTAGAATGGTCATTTCCAACTTCTGTGGTCGGATGCATGTTTCAGTCTTGCTGACGAGAATGGAGCAAAAGGAATTGACTCTTGAAAGATTGTCTAACATATCTTTCGGGTAACTGTCGTCAGCTGATTTGTGAATATGGTAGGTTCTGATATATATATCTCTCTCAGAAAAAACTGTTTCCTACATAGTGGACACGATCGGAAGTTGACATGGTCTGCTCACTATCTTTCTGCCCATCGATATCCATAGATATAACTCATAAATATACAACAAATAGAGATACATGGACTGAATTCGGATATTGAAACATTATGTGTGCAACCAACAAGTCAAACTGATTAAAAGTCGACCAAGTGTATTTCTAACGCATACAACCTACCAGGTCCCTTTTCCAAAATAAGTGGTACTAGCAGGGTATCCGCGCGATGCAGCAGTGGTAACCCTGTGACAAAATTCTTAGATTGTCTAAATAACACGACTCTTTTCACATATTTCTTTGCCAAATGTGGTAGAATCGGTACTACATACTATGTCTTGGCACAAATGACGATAATTTCTTGTCTTTTTAAAATACAAACGTTAATTTGACATCTTACCATGCCTTGTAAAGGATGGCAAAATAATGTCTATGATATTATATAGTGTTAGACATCTATAATCAGGGACGAAGCCAGAAACAAATTTATATAATGCGTATGTGTTGTTTGGGAAGTGATATGTGAGGTAAGATCTATGTTGACCCTTAAAATATCATATACCCAATCAACCAATCATAATCACTTATTTTTTTAAAAACCTATTTTCCATCACTTTTTTAAAAATTAAATATCTCACAAACGGTAAATCGTCAAACGAAAAAAATTGCACCATTACAACGAGAATTAAATCATCTTTCTATCAAGGGGCACACGTATATACTTTCGACAAATTTTTTTTTTGATTTTTTTTCTTAAGTTGCGTCTGAGAGAATCATATATGATTCGTTCACGAATCATATATGATTTTCTGAAATCATAGGTGATTTAATTCTCGTCCCGATGGTATGTTTTGTTTTATGTAACGATGAACGGTTTGTGAGATATTTAATTTTTAAAAAATAAGTTTTTTTGTTACATGACAAAAATAGGTGATTATAATTGAATGATTGAGTTTATAATAAACTAAATGTTTATGTTGAACTTTTCCCATGATATGTATATAGCGCGAAAGATCATACCTACATCTTTATCTTGTGTTGATCTCATGCAACCTAACATGCTATTAAAGTCTTCAACTCCCAACTGTAACATTTAATTCTACTATAACCCCAACTACCACATTTAATCCTACTACAATCTTTCGCCTTTAAAACCTAAACTATTTGATCACAAACAACAAATATAATAATAAAAATAAAAATAAAAACTTTTTTTTTTTTCATAGTTGAGATGTTTGAATTACTCCTCAATTTTAGCCAAAAAGAAAGATGGGTGTGGATTGTCCCATGGCCGTTATCATGTTGTGATTATTGAAATAGGTGTTTTTGGAATTTATATTTTAGGTAAAAATTAAAATCTCATTTCTTTTGATGTTGTACCTTTCATTTTGTTTCACTCATGTTGAAGTGTTGTCTATTTAAAAAGATGTGTGAATAAGCTTTTCATTTAAAAGCTATTTGTTTAAAATAAAAAACTAACAGCTCTAAAAAGTTGTTGTGCAAAACATAACTAGTTATTTTAAAAGAAATTATCTTTTTAACGAAAAACTAACGGTTCTCAAAAAGTTCTAAATAATCTCTTGCCAGACATAGCCTGAGCGGATCTTGTACCCATTATTTAAGTGTGTTAGTTGCTTTGAGTTATTTGCGAGATCCTTATTTTTTTCATTTGTATTTCTTTTGCACTCAAGTTCTAACTTCATATTATTTTGCTAGAAGTATGAAGAAGCAAAGCAGTTGTCTTCAAACAGGTGTGAAGTCCCTACATCTCTGTTCTTCGACGATCGGGTTATATTTCAGATCAAAAGTCAGCAGATGTACCGGTTGTGATAATTGGGTAGGCTTCGTTTGAATCTGTTAAAGAATATATAGGTATGCAAGTATGTAGAACTAAAACCTTTTCAATGTTACGCTATACCGGTGATCTAAAGCGAACGTGATCTTATCGCTTGTGCATCCACGGTAACTGGGAAGAAGGCTTCATTTTGTGTACCAATAATCAGTCAAGTCAAGCTACAAGGCAAGCGAACGTGATGTTGGACACTGACCAAGTTTTTGCCCCATATGGGAATGTATAGTTTAAGTATAGGTATATCTGTGAAGTTCCCACGATTTCACGGTTAGAGCCCGGTAACAATGGATTCTAGTCGATCTTCGGTTAGAGGTGGCCAATGATTTAGGCTCATACGCTCCAAAGTCAAGGACGTTGTTGTCGTAGGTTCACATTTTGGCACCCTATTGTGATTATTCTTGTTACTATCTCGAGTTCTTGATTAAAATGTTTTGGTTCATCCCATCTGTTGAAATTGCTGAATGTTATATTCTAACGCCATCATTTTAATTCAGTTTTCACATAGTGGCTTGAACATATAAGGTGACTAGATTCTTGCTAATCAAGTTTGATACCATCTATGGTAAAGTAGAACTCAATTTATTTGGTCTAATATGGCGATGTAGGTCGGAGCTGCAACGATTGTTTCATTATCCGGAGTTATAATTAAAAATCAGCTAAAAGGAGCAGGTCAAATGGTTAAAAATACCTGCAGTAAGCACAAGCAGTTTGCACCCTTCTAGACTGATTCTAATTAAAAACCCGAGTGTTCATTAAATAGCAGTTTTGTATTCCTTAAAAACATATTACTGATTTATATATCTCAAAAAAATTTGGACAAAAAAATGTCGATGCCAACATGTTTTGATTCGCAGTAGCAATTGTGTGTTTCTATCCATGACCAAACTCGCCCATTTTGCTATGTATGCATAGCATCACCCATAGACCTTTATAAACGAGTAAAGGTGTCCTTGAAGCTCACTAATTCTTCTAAACGTGTTAAGCAAGTGAGTTTTGAATTTTTAATGCTTATCACTAGCTTCTAACCTGTATCATTCCATCCCAAGCAAGGGGGGCCTCGGGATAACCTATGATTCGAGATATTTGAACTTCAAACCTCTTTTGACTTCCCTGATGAGAGTACGAAAACAATCAACAAATTTCATCATGTGAAAACTGCACGCTGCGGCATCAACTGGAATACCAACAAAACCAGTAGCAACCTTGGATTGTATCTCTATCATTTTGTGTCGTGTTGTAACTGTGTCCCTCTGCCAGCGATCATTTCAAAGGCATCAATTTGGTACCAATCAAAGATGAAGCAAGACGTTTCTATACTTCTGTTTACTCAACACTTTGAATGGATATGGAATTGGAATGCCTTATGATAAACCCTAACCGAGCAAAGGTGGTTCAGTAGCTCAGTAAAAACCTTCAGGACCTTTACTTGATGATTGAAGAAAGCATTTAAGAAGGTTGGGGACAGCCACTAGCGTACTGATTAACTGAAGCCATACTGAATTCTATACTCAAGAAGAACCCGAGATAGTAGCCAGACATTCAGCAATTTGAGCAGATAGAATGAACCGTGTAGTATATATGAAAAGAGACAAATGCCCATACCTAAGGATGTTAAACTAAAAGGATGCCAATATCTAAACCTACATCTAACACTATCCTTGACATTGGAGCTTATGACCCCACATCGTGTATTTACTAGAGACCATAGATCCATCGTCACTGTGACCACCCAGTTTGTAACAAACATCCGGCAAAATCAAAGATACACTTCAAGCCTTACCATGTGTGTTTCTATACATAGAAATCAACTTACCAAATAGAGTCTATCGTCAAAATATGACCTAACTAGCCAACTACTTATGGTGCATTATCATGTTCAGGCCAAACTAAAAGCACCTGAACAGCTGAACTAGATAATGCTAACCAATACGACAAATTATATGCTCAAAACAGAATCAAATCAAATTATGTTTTTGCTAAGACAATAAGAGATATACACATGACCGAAACAAAGCAATATTAACATTCACAAAAACTTATAAAGTTGCCAACCAGAATTATTATTTTTACGAATCAAACGAGTGCCACATTGTTCATCAACACTTGCAAAGAGTAACATAAAACATTCATAAAGAAACATCCACAAACATCTGGAAGCAAGATAAGAACTGAGATATTGTTCAGTTACCACCACGAAGACGGAGGACAAGGTGGAGAGTGGACTCCTTCTGAATGTTGTAATCAGCAAGGGTACGTCCATCCTCGAGCTGCTTCCCTGCAAAGATGAGCCTCTGCTGGTCTGGAGGGATGCCTTCCTTGTCCTGGATCTTTGCCTTAACGTTGTCAATCGTATCAGAGCTCTCAACTTCAAGGGTAATAGTTTTCCCAGTCAAGGTCTTGACGAAGATCTGCATACCTCCTCTAAGCCTGAGCACAAGATGGAGGGTCGACTCTTTCTGAATGTTGTAGTCAGCAAGGGTACGGCCATCTTCGAGCTGCTTGCCGGCAAAGATCAACCTTTGCTGGTCTGGAGGAATTCCCTCCTTATCCTGGATCTTAGCCTTGACGTTGTCGATGGTGTCGGAGCTCTCGACCTCAAGAGTGATGGTCTTGCCAGTGAGGGTCTTGACAAAGATTTGCATACCACCACGAAGACGCAAGACAAGGTGGAGTGTCGACTCCTTCTGGATGTTATAATCAGCCAAGGTGCGACCGTCCTCAAGCTGCTTTCCAGCGAAGATCAATCTCTGCTGATCTGGGGGAATTCCTTCCTTGTCTTGAATCTTGGCCTTAACATTGTCGATGGTGTCTGAGCTCTCGACTTCCAAAGTGATGGTCTTTCCAGTTAGGGTCTTGACGAAGATTTGCATTCCTCCCCTCAACCTCAGAACGAGATGGAGGGTGGACTCCTTTTGGATATTGTAATCGGCCAAAGTACGACCATCCTCAAGCTGCTTTCCAGCGAAAATCAACCTCTGCTGATCTGGGGGAATTCCCTCCTTGTCCTGGATCTTAGCCTTAACATTGTCGATGGTGTCTGAGCTCTCGACTTCCAAAGTAATTGTCTTTCCAGTAAGGGTCTTAACAAAGATTTGCATTCCTCCCCTAAGCCTGAGCACAAGATGAAGAGTGGACTCCTTTTGGATATTGTAATCGGCCAAGGTGCGACCGTCCTCGAGCTGCTTACCAGCAAAGATCAACCTCTGCTGATCTGGAGGAATCCCCTCCTTGTCCTGGATCTTTGCCTTAACGTTGTCGATGGTGTCAGAGCTCTCGACCTCGAGAGTGATGGTCTTGCCAGTGAGGGTCTTAACGAAGATTTGCATCTGAATAAGAAAGTTAAAACAGAGTAAGAACCCGAGCAACAAACTGTACCATAGAAACAACAACTGTATCACAGAAACAACAAACTAGTTTTAAGATTCCAGCAAAAAAAACTAGTTTTAACACCCAACTCATCAGCAAACTAACCAGCTCTACAATCTTATTCTATATGGCGTAAACCATTCAACTTGGATACTTATCTAATTGAGCAACGATTGTAAACCATAGACTCAATCACAACTGACTTATCTAATTGAGCAACGATTGTAAACCATAGACTCAATCACAACTGACTTATCTAATTGAGCAACAATTTGATTACTAAAAGCTCCACATCGATTTTAAGACCTATATAGCTCCAACTAACACGGCATTAAGGTATCTATAACTATGTGAACACATCTCAATATCTATTTAAGCTTCGGCTCAGTTCAATGTTGATTAATCTATTTAAGGACGATTTAGGCCAAAAAAAACCATACAAAGTAATTACACATCTTATCAAGCATCATCATTAATTAACCCGATACAGCCTCAAACCAACACAGAATTACTCATCGCATATACATAAGTGGTAATTAGCTCCACCTTAGGTGCTGTTTGTTTTAGCTTATACTAATGTAAGCCTATTTTAGCTTATATAACATAAGCCTCAATTTTGTGGCTTATTTGGAGACTTATGGGCTTATCTAAGTTTGTTATATTATATAAACCTATAAGTCACCAATAAGCTTAAAAAATTAGGGTTTATGAAATATATGCCCAAATATGGCTTATTTTTTGCTTACATAACGTAAGCCCCAATTTTGTGGCTTATTTTGAGACTTAAGGGCATATATAAGTTTATCTTATATAATAAACCTATATAAGCCCATAAACCTCACAAAATTACATTATATAAGCCAAACCAAACACCCCCTTAAAACTAGCTTATCACAATTAAATAAGCCGTGTCATCTTTCAACTTAAAACTAGCTTAACGTCAACCAGTATCACGGATTTAACAAATTCAAATTCACGATCATTATCATCATCTGAACAGATCAACCGGGCCAATAAGAAACCCGAGTTATAAAACAATAACTCAGATAATCATGGCGTCATCAATGGCTTCAATAAATGTACAACAGCTCAAAATCAAAACAATCATGACTGTCATCAGACATATACAATTGTAAACCATCGATAAGTGAACAGATGCAAAACATATACAACGGTTCGATCCAGACGGTTCAATCGGTTGGACCAATTACGGTTTGAAACAGGTCAAATTGAACAAAGTTTTGTAATTCTCAAACCCCGATCGGGTTTGAAGCAACCCGGGTGGTTGAATCGGTGACTAAACCGGGTCGATTTAGACGTGGTTTTGGCCTAAAAGCAACTAGATAAACACAATTAAACATCTTATTATTAAGCCTTAAATTAATCTCAATTATTTCATCACATGCTATCATAATATATGATTTGGGTTTGGGCTTATGTTTAATAAGCCGCAACTTTTTTTGGCTTATTTTGAACCTTTTCGACCTATATAAGTTTATTATGACATAATAAGCCAAAAAAAACTTTTAAATAAGCCACAAAAAAGTTATAGCTTATGGAATATAAGGCGAAAACCAAATAAGCGACAAGCAGGCTATATAAACAAGCCATAACTTCAAAAAGTAAAACAAAACAAAACGAAACGAAAGAATGATACCTTGAATTGAATGAATTGTTGGTTTGTTTGAATGATGAGATGAATGAATAACTTTTGGGGATATTGATAATATTTATAGAGGCTCGGTCACGGTTGAGATTATGACACGTGTACGGTGGAGAGTTAATATATGTTTGGAATCTGTAAAGAGTTGTTGTTGGGATTATACTTTTCTTTGATTCTTTCAACTCTTTTCTGGATAAATGCTATGGAAACTTTCAAATTATTTTGGTACATTTAAGATTTTTTCTTTTGGATATTATTAAAAACTAGTCGGGCACCCGATGACAAATTTTATGGTGAACCAATAATTTTACGAATAAATGACGACTTTTAATAATAATAACTATAACGAGTCTCACAACACAAAGTGAGACATTTATCAAAGGGTTAAACTAATGGTAATTCAAAAAGGTGGCTAGAATATTTAAATAGTATGACAATTTTTTCTTATGTTGTGTTGAGTCCGTGCAGGGCAACTTCAAAGTTGTGTTAAGAGCAACTTTGTAAAAGCCTAATAATAAAAACGAATACAAGAAAGCAAATGAAAAGGCACGCAAAAGACAATGATAAAATAAATTTACAATCTTTCGAATGAAAAAAATGAAAGTATTATTCAATACCAACTACACCTATTTTGTGTTTAAAGGCAAGTCATAGAAAAAAATGAATGACTCTCACTCTTCTCCAACTTTTAAACTACATTAAATCATTAACTAAAATAATAAAATATCATAATACAATAATGACCAAACATAGAATATTATAATACATACGGGCTAACAAAATACTGTTTTCTTGTTGCTTTTCTCATTCTTTTAAAGAGTTGAGACAACCCAAATCCATCAAACCCGTCTGAGACATCCCAAGTTCATACATATCTTAGATTTATGGTGATAGTGGCGATGGACAACCATCCAAATAACCAAAGATGAAACCAAAACGAACAACTTTCTTGGTCTCGTACCACCAAGACTTTGTGACAGGTAATAATAGATAAAAAAGCAGAAAAATCCCACCGAAATAAAAAAAACACCAGCAAACACACTCAAACTTAAACACTTGATTAGCGATATATGTGACGGTGTTGCTGGCGGATCCCGATGGTGGTGGAGGCGACGGTTAGGTGATGTTATGCCAAAGAAATGAATATGTTCTATGTTTCTGTCTTGTTTGATTTGTTTTTCATTTTAGGGGTAACTATATATAGTTGGTATCTAATTTTAATATTTGGGTTGTTACAATTATTTATTTAATTTTCATTAAATTAGAATTGTCGTTATGATGAAATAGTACCTGTTACAAATTGTTACAACTTTATATAATAAAGGATATTTAATTTTCTTAAATGTGTATTTGTTACGGATGTTACATTTTTAGAAATTGTGATGCATTTAGTGAATAGCTACGGACGGTTACATTGTATTTATAAGAAAATTACGTTTTGCTTTTCAGGTTAACTATTCATAAACAAAATTGACTCAATTGTTAAAACTTCTTTTTTTAGCAATGTTTGAGGCTTAATTTTTTTAAGACTTCTAAAAATAAAAAGTGCTAAATATTTTATAAAGTAGTATAGATGGTAAAGATTGTTTGTTATATGTAAACTTAGGATCGGATTAGATCGAGATTATAAATTATTTATTTTAAATATCTTTTTGTAATATTTTTCAAATTTATAAATATAATAAATTATATGTTTCGATCGTATGATTTACACGATATAACAAATTTCGTCTCTAATTGAAATTATATAACTGTTCGTTCCTAACTATGTAAGTTGTAACTTCGTTGGTTTCTATTCTAAAAAATAGGGACTATGTGTGTAATTAATTTTCTTAAAACTTGTTACATATATAGATCCTATTTTTTAAAATAGGGACTGTCGAGTTACAACTTATAAAATTAGGGACGAACAGTGTACATAATTTCAATTAGGGATGAAACTTGTTATTTCATATAAACCATAGGGACGAAACATGCAATTTTTTCTTATAGATAATTATATATTATTAGCATAAATATAGGTGTTCATCGTTTGCTTTTAGATTGTTTGGTTTATTCGAGTAAATTTTTTTTGAGTCAACTCGAAAACCGAAACAAAATAAACCAAATTTAAATACGGTTTGATTTTTGGGTTGACCCAAATAACCCGAATTACACTATTTTTAAAAAATATATATACAATCTTTAATATGTATAAAGGAAGGTTTTGCTAAAACTGATCTTGGCCCAAAAATCCTAAATAATGACACGTGGATAATCATGAATAATCAACGGTTTGAAAGACAGCTATTTTTTAGTCGCTTATTTTAGACATTTAATAACTAAAACAAAACCCCTAATTTACTCTTAATAATCAAACGAAAACCCTCAAAACACCCACAGATCATCATACCGTGCAATTTATTCAACTTTTTCACAGATTTGTAATCAACAACTAAATAAATTCGATTTCTTTATCATCCCATTATATCGCTCCATTCAGCTTTACATACAATCCGAGTTTAAATCAGATATTACTCAAATCAATTGAAGTATTATATGATATTAAAATCATATAATCACCAATTCAACCGAATGATCATTCCTAAATCCCCCAAACCCCCGAACCAGTTGACCGAAAAATGGGTTTGATTTTGTGCTATCACTTTATGATTTTACGCATCTGAGTCATGTTACATTTTGATTTTATAGTTTATGTTTGATAAATTTTACACTCGATTAGATTATCACTTTATTTTGTTATCAATGTTTATACCTGTCATTTTTGTTTTAATGAGATCATTTATGTTGATATAGTAGATCAATGTATAAAAATGCATTAGAATTAGGTGTTAGTTTTGTAAGTGTAGATACTCGATAGACATAATAGGTCCGGAGCAACAAAAAAGTATCAATTTATTGAAATGATAATTTTTTTTAAGGTTTTGGACTCAATTAAGAAATATATGGCGAAAAACGATAAAAGGGAAGGACAAGAAGAAGATCAAAGCTAAACCGGCTGCAAAAACACCTAACATAATTCATAAATCACATTTATGGTATCGCCATTTTAGTCACGGTTTCTTTTTTATATAAATGTGTTACCGATTATAATTTTTAGTATATTTTTATGCATCAGTTGGCGGTGGTAGAAGAGGTATTCAAGTTATGACATCACTGCGAAAGGAGGTGTTTGCTACATCGATTATGCGTGCTCGTGAATACTGTACTTTAAATCCGGAAAAGCCGTGGTGAGATATATTTCTGAAAAATATCCTGATTTAGATTGTTATAATGTGATTGTGGTAAAGTTTGCATATAAAATTTTGTGAATAAGTTTAAGTGATTTTTGAAGCTATTGTAATTCAATTTGATGCTACTGATAGGTTATGTAAATCTGCCTTGCGTTATAAAGTTCGTGACTTTATTCTATTATGTTGTCGTTTGCTGTCATAAGTATTTGATAATGGATTAATAAGTATGTTGTGACCTGAACTTGTGTCGGAAAAAACCCATTTGACCAAGCCTTTTAGACCCATTTTGATCCAAGCCTGATTTGACCCATTACCCAAAACATCTAGGCAATAGTTGACTAAACTTCTAACATTTGTAAACCAAACCCGTCCGTTTTGCCGCCTATGGTAGTTGAGCTTAGTTGCAGTCTTTGAAAACGTATAGCACCATATATTGTAAGATGGAATCGATGCTTAAGTACATTTTATTTTAACTTGTAGTAGCGCGTTTTCGTAGCTTGAATTAAAGTGGACATGGAACAGGAGTAAAAGTAGAATGCAACACAAAATAGTATGATAAGTGAAGATATTGTGGCTGCTAAGCGTCAGCTTCATGCAGCCATTTACGACAAGTTTCTTGCGGCCGTGGAGAAGAATCGTTGGCTTTATGAAGGCTAGGCCTTGCAATGATACATCTATAGGTAAAGCAACAAATTAATTTAACCAGAAACACTTCCTTTTATACTGTGCATTTATTTCATTTAAATCGATTGCTAATCTATAGTGTTTAGTTCCTGATCAGATAAAAAATGTAAACAGTGAGCGTGGTTTGCTTGTGTTTGTGTATAACTCACTGACTTCGCATAAGTTAATTGCATTGTTTGTGTTAGGTTTCTTCATGTTTAAGTCTTGGTTCCTATACATGGCTTTTGACAGCTCTGATAATGAAATAGCTCTGATAATGGAACACATGACGTGAGTGTTGGCGAAGGTATAATAAGACCCAATAAGAAAAGTTTCAAACCTTAAAGAAGCTGACAGTGAAAGTGAGGATGAGATTATGTGACACGGCAGTTGTGTACGGCGTGGTTGATGTATCAGAAGTTGCTGCCAGATGGTGGTGACGTGGCAGGGACTTTTGTTGCTGATGTTTTTAATAATGTGAGTGGAGCGTTATCGGTTGTGTTTACTTTTGATGTGTTCGATTTTCCTATGTCTCGAGCCGGTGTGTGCGCCTATTTGTCAAACAAATGGTACATAGAGCAACCCCGTGTAACAAGCTGCTTGCATTGCGTGAGCATTGGCAAACTTAAAGGAGGTTGTAACAGTTTAAAACATTAGCCATGTCTTGTTAAAAGGTACAGAATATACATTGCTTTTAGTGCTATGTTCTAGCATTTTTGCATTATTTATATTAGTATGCTATATGCTCCCATGTTTAGTTTCTTTGTTTTGTTGGGTTTCTATCACTGTCTTATTTGTTTACATAAACATACTTGACGTTAATTGGTCAATGTGCACTCGCATTATGTTGATCTATTGCTGAGAATGTGTAATGAATATCCTTTTCAACAAACTATTCTTGGTTTTTTTATGTTAGTAGCATTATTTTTTTTTTGTTTCGTTACATTATTGTTTTCACAACAATATATTTTTAAGCTCTTTTCTTAATGACATTTGTTTCTTCGTACAAAATCTTGAAGCTCGCCGCCCAACGGGCGGGTCTTGAAGCTAGTTATATATATATTTGGTAAAAAAATTATTCAAGTATAAAAGTTTTTTTTATATTAGGATTTTATATAAATATATAGAAAATATATATATTTGTATACGTTCGGTTTTCGGGTTCGATTGTCAAACTCATATCTAACTCAAAAAATAAATTTGTAGTTTGGTCCAATTAGGTTATAACCCAAAACCTGAATTTATGTTTGGTTTGGTTTTAGTTCGAATTTAATTCGATTTGATTTTCGTTTTTTATGGGACCTAAATTATAAACACCGTAATGTTTCAAAAAAAGGTAGCAACCGTATAACACAAAGCTAAACACCGTGTTGTGTTTGAACCACATATTGCTACTTAGGCTACGGTTAGTAAAAGCGTAACCCCTGTCGTGAGGTAACCACTCACACGTTACCTTGTTAAAACATTCAACCCTCGCGAGTGAGTTAGAGGAATAGTGGCTCACGAAAGTAAGCTTGTGGTTTTTCATGGAATGTGTAACTGTGGGCATCATGTCAACGTTTATTTGATATATTAAATAAAAAAATTTCAACATTTCATTTACTCTATAAAAATACCCTTTAACTTTCAAAATTTTCAAACACAACTTCAAAATAAATGACATGCTTCCTTCCACGCATCGTTTATGAGGTCAAAACTATGGTTCAGAAATAAATCGATGAATAAAAACGTTTTCAGTTTACGCTTACGACGTTAGCCTTTGAATTTGATGATGCAAGTGATGCTAAAAAGAAACTGTGTAGAGCCTATGAGAATTGCCATGATATTTCGTCAAAGAAACGTGTTTTAATCGACATTTTTTTAAAACAAATAACTGAAAATGATTTCGAGATGCAGACGGCATTGTTTATAAACACGACAAAAATGGAACGTCAAATTCAAAGTAAAATTGAATGGATAGATAAGATTACTCCCGACAAGAATGAAGTAATTCATTCACAAACTCAAATAGGTGGTTCGTCATCACAATAACATACATAGCATTATGTTTCTCCCGTTCGGTCATATCTAACAGTAAGCGACTCAAATGGATATCTTACTGACATAAAACTACATCAATTATACCTAAATGAACAGATATTGAGAGAAACATTGAAAGAAAAAGCTAAGACTAAACAGTACTGGGAGGAGAAAATTAGGGTCAACAAGTTGAACAAGAGTAATTTCGGTCGAAACTTTATTACGAGGAGATATGGGATTCGGATCCGTGAACAAACTAATATGTAGTGTGTGACCGGAAGTGTTACGTACCGTTTATCGTATTGTGTTTTAATTTCGTTTTTTTTTCAAATTATGTATTGTGTTTTAATGTAGTACTATGTAATGTTTTTAATTTTTAATGTAATATTTTTATTTATTAATTACTAAGAGTATTATTTTGGTATTATTTTGATTTAAGAGAATTTTTTTTAGTTTAACTGAATAAAATGTATTGTGAGATGAAACAAGGATGAAAAATAAAAGATAAAAAACTGATTGAACGTTAACTCGTCTGATGTGTAAATGCATTTTAATGTGCTTGATAAAAATAATCGTATATTAAAAAGTCTAGGTAAGGTATCAAGACCCTCTAAAAACCCGTTTGTACCCTGTTAGTTTTTGCATTTTTTTTTAAATTTTTGTTTATATTATAAAACTAGTAGAGTGAAAATACAGAAAGAAAATTTTAAGATTTAATAGATCAAAAATATTAAATTGTCAAAAATACGGAACACAAAAACAAATGAATGCGTACTATTATATACTTCCTTATAGACGAGTAAGGGTACAAATAGTAGCACCCTAAAAAATCAGGTTAAACGTCATTTTCATAAACCAAGTCATGATCACTATGATGTATTGTTTGGACCACCAAATTATAGTTGTATGCCACTATGCCTAATACATTGAATCTGGCCATAATGGTTTGGTTTAGAAATACTAGAAAGTATTTTACTATCTTGTTGAATTGTTTCTTTAGAATTGTTTATTCACAAGCCGCCTGTAGTTTGGATTTTTAGGTGAGATATTTAATTATTTATTCGTGGGTTTTTTTGTCTAACAAGTATTTAAAAAAAAAAACAATTAGAGCGTGTTAGATACAGTAACAGATGAGAGTTAATCAACGTAATCTAAAAGTTTAATTAATTTGTACTCGAATGTGTTTTACAAATTTGACTTCATTTTAGCAAGAATTTGGTGTAACTTTTTTCTAATTTTCAAAAAAAGATAGGACATTTTTTTGTCTATTCCTTATTATTAATGGGTTAAACGGGCGTATATGTAAGAAATTTATAGGCTTAATAGGCGCACATGTAAAACACTAATTAGGCTACTCGGCGGATATTTTATATTTGGTTTTTATCCCCGGTTTTAAACAAGTATTTTAATTTTTTAATTATACGTTTTTATATGTGTTTTTTCTCATTTTAACTTGCGCCCGTCGAGACATAACACGCAATATTAACAAGGACTACATAACATTAAGGAATACAGGTGAGAATACATATGTGTTGTTTGGAGTAATGAGATGTACATAGCGCGAAGATCAGGTATTGATCTCCTGGGGGATCTTTTTTGGCTCTGAATTATCATATTCGAGAAGAACCCGAGATAGTAATCGTCATTCAGCAATTTGAGCAGATGGAATAAACCAAGGTCTAATATATATAAAAGAGGCAAACAGACATTCCTAAGAAGATGTTAAACAAAAAGGATGTCGACATCTAAACCTACATCTAACACTATCCTTGACGTTGGATCAATTTGAGAAGAACCAGATGTTGGAAATATAGTTCAATTGTGGGTTCAGTTTATACTGGTGAATGGGTAAGGAGGTACGGAGTGTACACCCATAAGTCCCTGAACACCCAGACTCTTATAGTGGGTAACAAGTTGTTCAGCATTGTTGATGATCTTCAGTGAGTTCACTCTTCAGTGAGTTGAACTCTGGACTGAAGGTATTCATCAGGGAGTAACTTCACTGAAGACTTGTCTTTAGTGTTTACTCATCAGCATGTTTTCTTCAGTATTGAAGGCTTCAGCGGGAACACCCTTCAGGGGTAGCTGATGCTTCAGTGGGACTGAAGAATAGACAAATGCTGGAGTTGAACTTGTACACTTGTAACGGTCTTTGACCCATTCAAGTAGAGTTAATGACCACGTTTAATTGGTCTTGTAACCACTTTCCTGGTATTATGGAGCACATTAAGAGGAGATTAATTGGCCGTTAATTCCTCTTAATTCCATTGACTAGGGTTTGAGTGCTACACTTATAAATAGGTGATCATGACTTGCATGAAGGACATACAGAAACAAGAAACACATAGCAACAAAAGAGTTAGAGATTTGTGTCTAAATCACTAACTGCATTTGGTCTTATCCCAAGTAGGTATTCGTGATACCCAGGCATTAGGGTCGAATAACTTATTTGGAAAGTGATTACACGATTCCAAGTGATATCCGGTAACCATTGTTTTGGTACGTAGCTAGAATTGATTATCGATACCCTGGTTGGGACGAATTAAACCCCAACAATCAAAGTAAATTATTTTGTGATAATCAATGGCGGCTGCTATGAAGCATATGGTGGCTAACTTCTCCAAGCTGGATAAGTATGAAAGGGTGGATTTCAGAAGATGGCAAAAGAAGATGCACTTTCTTCTTTCTACCATGAGCGTGGTGTATGTGCTGACTACTCCCATTCCTGACGGTGGTAATGATGCTACTTTGGAGCAACTGAGGAAAAGGAGCAAATGGGAGAATGAAGACTATGTGTGTCTTAGTATTTTTCTCAATGGTATGTCTGATTCCTTATTTGATATTTACCAAAATTCTGATTCTGGTAAAGAACTATGGATTCCTTGGAAGCCAAATATATGGCTGAGGATGCATCAAGTAATTTCCTTGTGAGTGATTTCACAAATTACAAAATGACTGATTCAAGACTAGTCATGGAACAATACAATAAACTTCTTGGAATACTTGGTAGATTTACACAACGTAAAATGAACATGGATGAGACTATTCAGGTCTCTTGTGTCATTGACAAATTACCTCCTTCTTGGAAAGATTTCAAGCATACCTTGAAACATAAGAAGGAGGAATTAACTCTTGATGAGTTGGGCAGTCATTTGCGCATTGAGGAATCCCTCAGATTGCATGAAAGTGATAAGCCAAAGAGCAACAATGTTACTGGCTCATTAGTTGTCAATATGGTGGAGCATAACAACTCCATCAGGTACAATGACAACAAGGGCAAACGTAAGCATCACGATAACCCCAAAGCAGATCTTAACAAGAAGTCATCAGTGGCTTGTTAGAAGTGTGGGAAACCTGGACACTTCAAAAGGGATTGTAAAAGTGTTGGTACTGGCAGCAAAGCTAGTGGATCAGGCACAAATGGTTCAGTGATTGGTTCAAACAACAAAACACTGAAAGGTCAGAATATGTTTAATGAATCTCTCTAGATTTATTATGTTACATATGTATCTGAAGCTTATTTTGTGTAGGATGATGATGTGGCATGGTGGGTTGACTCTGGAGCAACAGTACATGTGTGTAAAGATAGATGTTGGTTCAAGACTTATGAGTCACTGAATGATGGATCTATTCTCCACATGGGAAATGAGTCAATAGCCCTAGTGCATGGACGTGGTTGTGTAGATCTTAAGTTTAGTTCTAAAAAGATTGTTAGCTTGTTTAATGTTTTGCATGTTCCTAATATTAGGAAGAATTTGGTTTCTAGTAGTGTTTTGAATAATTGTGGTTATAAACAAGTGATTGAATCTAATAAAAAAAATTTATCCAAACATGGTGTGTTTATTGGTTTTGGTTATTTGAGCAATCAAATGTTCATGCTTAATATTGAAACAACCACCAGCATTAATCAGTTAGTGCTTATATTTGTTCAGCCTTAGTGTCCGCTAGTAAACTGAAGGATTCTTCACTATGGCATGCTAGGCTGGGCCCTGTCCACTTTAAGAGAATGCAAAATATGTCTAAGGATGGGTTAATCCCAGTATTTGACATGGATAGTAAAAAGTGTCAGACTTGCATGCTGAACAAAATAACTAAGAAACCATTTCAAGATGTAAAACATGAAACTGAAGTTTTGGAACTAATCCATAGTGATCTATGTGATTTGCATTCTACTCCCTCATTAGGGAATAAGAAATATTTGGTAACATTTATTGATGATGCTACAAGGTTTTGTTATGTTTATTTATTACATACCAAGGATGAAGCATTAGATAAATTTAAAGTATTTAAAACTAAAGTTGAATTACAACAAGGAGTCCAAATCAAAATATTAAGGACTGATAGGGGAGGTGAGTACATGGATGCTCAGTATTTTCAGTCTGTTGGTATTATCCATGAAACGACTGCTCCCTATACCCCTCGGCAAAATGGTATATCTAAAAGGAAAAATAGAGTACTAAAGGAAATGGTTAACTCCATGTTATCCTATTCAGGATTGAGTCAAGGGTTTTGGGGTGATGCTATGTTAACAGCTTGCTATTTACTAAATAGGGTTCCCAACAAAAGGAACAAAATTGCCCCTTATGAACTCTGGACTAAAAGGAAACCAAACTTGAACTATCTCAAGGTTTGGGGTTGTAGGGCTGTTGTAAGACTCCCTGATCCAAAGGTGAAAACCTTGGGTGAAAGAGGCATTGAATGCATCTTTGTTGGATATGTTGAGCATTCCAAGGCTTATAGGTTCTATGTTATTGAACCCAATGATTCATTTTCAATAAACTCAAGCATTGAATCAAGGGATGCAAACTTTGATGAGACTAGGTTCTCATCAGTCCCTAGACCAAGCCTCAGGACTCCTGCTGGAGTTGAGGACATTGGTGCTTCAGTGGAACCTGAAAGGGTCACTGATGAGGTTGTGGTTCAGCAACCTGAGCCTGAGCTTAGAAGAAGCACAAGGCATAGGAATCCAAGGAATTTTGGGCCTGAGTTTCAACTATACCTGGTTGAAGGAACAAGGGATGAGGTCTTTGATCAATACTCCTATTGCTTTAATGTTGAGGATGATCCCAAAACATTTGCTGAAGCAATGATGTCCCAAGATGTTGCTTTCTGGAAAGAAGCAATAAATGATGAGATGGATTCCTTCATGGGCAACAACACTTGGGTGTTGGTTGATCTATCTCCGGGTTGCAATCCACTTGGTAACGAATGGATTTTCAAAAGGAAAATGAAGGTATATGGAATTGTTGAAAAGTTCAAGGCAAGGCTAGTCATTCAAGGCTTTAAACAAAAGTTTGGGATAGACTATTTTGATACTTATGCTCCAATAGCACGTATCAGTACCCTAAGAATGCTGATTGATCTAGCAAGTATTCACGATCTGATTGTTCATCAGATGGACGTGAAGACAACATTCTTGAATGGTGATTTGGATGAGGAGGTTTATATGAACCAACCTCAGGGCTTCATCATGCTTGGTAATGAGCACAAGGTGTGTAAACTGATTAAGTCCTTGTTTGGACTGAAGCAGGCACCTAAGCAATGGCATCAAAAATTTGATGAAGTATTTTTGTCTAATGGTTATTCACTTAACCAAGCTAACAAATGTGTATATAGCAAATTTGATGAATCTGGTAAAGGAGTCATCATTTGCCTATATGTTGATGACATGCTAATCTTTGGTACTAACCAAGCTAAGGTTGATCAGACCAAGGATTTCTTGTCATCAAAGTTCTCAATGAAAGACATGGGGGAGGCTGATGTTATCCTTGGCATAAAGATCAAACATGAAAGTGATGGTATTGTAATTTCTCAGTCTCATTATATTGAGAAGGTACTGAAGAAATTCAATCACTTTGATTGTACTACAGTGAGTACACCTATGGATACAAGTGAGAAACTGATGCCTAACAATGGTCAGGCTGTCTCCCAGCTTGAGTATTCTAGGGTTATTGGTTGCTTGATGTATGCCATGACAAGTACTAGGCCTGACATAGCATTTGTTGTGGGTAAACTGAGTAGGTACACTAGTAATCCTAGTACTCAGCATTGGCAAGCAATTCAGAGGGTACTGAAGTATTTGAAAGGAACAATGGATTATTGTTTGTCTTATACTGGATATCCTTTAGTGTTGGAAGGTTACACTGATGCAAGTTGGATCAGCAATACTGAGGATAATTCATCCACCAGTGGCTGGGTATTCCTACTTGGTGGTGGTGCAATTTCTTGGGCATCCAAGAAGCAAACTTGCATTACTAGTTCTACCATGGAATCTGAGTTTGTAGCTCTAGCAACTGCTGGTAAAGAAGCTGAATGGTTGAGAAACTTGCTTCTTGAGATTCCATTGTGGGTCAAACCTATGGCACCCATATCTATCCGTTGTGATGGTGCAGCTACATTGGCTAAGGCATATAGCCAAATGTACAATGGTAAGACCAGACACTTAGGTGTTAGACATAGCATGATTCGTGAGCTAATCATGAATGGGGTGATTTCAATAGAGTTTGTGAGGTCTCAACAAAATTTAGCTGATCACTTGACGAAGGGATTGGCTAGAGACTTGGTTATAAAGTCTGCTGAAGGGATGGGTTTAAAAGTCCACTCTAGTCACTGAATGCTAGGACATCCAACTCTCTCCTAAGGAAACTTGGGAGTTGAGCTCAATGTGGAAAGTTGAACATTCAGGGGACTGAAGCACATGTATATCATCCCAAGGATGTGCTTGTACTTGCTGAAGGAGGATGAAGTTATAAACTTCTCAATGGTTAATGTCTTTGAAAAAGTGTTGAAGCAAGAGTATGAACTAAAGAGGAACCACCTATGTAAATGTTGAGGTTTCGCCGCCTTAGAGAGCATGGACTTGGCTCTTACAACATTTATGAATTTGGATATGGACACATGGCTAGTAGTGTCAGGAGTTGTTATGTATTTGAAAACTTGTGTGTATTTTATCTTCAGGTATTCAAAGTAGTTGAAGGGTTCAATTCTTAGAACACCCTGATTCTCGAATGTTTGAAGTATTGTACTAAGATGGAAATTCAATCCTTAGGATATTTCATTTATGCATTGGTTTTGTTAATGTTAATTTTCATGCAAAAGGAATTGTACTATATTGGGGAGGATTGTTGGAAACATAGTTCAATTATGGGTTCAGTTCATACTGGTGAATGGGTAAGGAGGTACGGAGTGTACACCCATAAGTCCCTGAACACCCAGACTCTTATAGTGGGTAACAAGTTGTTCAGCATTGTTGATGATCTTTAGTGAGTTCACTCTTCAGTGAGTTGAACTCTGGACTGAAGTTATTCATCAGGGAGTAACTTCACTGAAGACTTGTCTTTAGTGTTTACTCATCAACATGTCTTCAGTGTTTACTCATCAACATGTCTTATTCAGTACTGAAGGCTTCAGTGGGAACACCCTTCAGGGGTAGCTGATGCTTCAGTGAGGCTGAAGAATAAACAAATGCTGGAGCTGAACTTGTACACTTGTAACGGTCTTTGACCCATTCAAGTGGAGTTAATGACCATGTTTAATTTGTCTTGTAACCACTTTCCTGGTATTATAGAGCATATTAAGAGGAAATTAATTGGCCGTTAATTCCTCTTAATTCCATTGACTAGGGTTTGAGTGCTACACCTATAAATAGGTGATCATGACTTGCCTAAAGGACATACAGAAACAAGAAACACATTGCAACAAAAGGGTAAGAGATTTGTGTCTAAATCACTAATTGCATTTGGTCTTATCCCAAGTAGGTATTTTGATACCCAGGCATTAGGGTCGAATAATTTACTTTGAAAAGTGATTATATGATTCCAAGTGATATCCGGTAACCATTGTTTTGGTACGTAGCTAGGATTGATTATCTATACCCTGGTTGGGACGAAGTAAACTCCAACACCAGAGACAGTAGCATTCACCAATTTGAGCAGATGGAATGAACTAAGGTGTAACCTAAACCTACATCTAATATTATTCTTGTCGTATGGATAATTTAACTCGGGGTTCTGATTTCAAGTGTGGTGCCGTTTTAAAAAATACATATATGTATTTTAAAAAATAAATAAATATATATATATATATATATATATATATATATATATATATATATATATATATATATATATGGGCGAGATATATGCAGAACCCATTTTAGGTGTAGAACTATTTTGGACCAATAAGAAATTAGTATTATTAAATATTTTTATTTAATTCTAAAGGATATAATAGTAAAACATATTTTCAAATTTGTTTTAAATTTTTTTAACTAAAAAACGTTTTTTTAATTTCAAAATTTTTTAAATTTCAAGTTTTCAAATTTTTTGTTTTTTTAACATTGATATTTTAAGAAAAATAAATGTGTTCCTAAATATCGTAAATCTACGAATGTTTCATGCGCATAATAATCTGGACACCAAAATAGCTTGGCTGAAAATGTTAATTGCATTTAATATACATCGTTTGATCCTTAAAATTCATAACAAAAAAAACATACATGAAACTTCTAAATTTAAAACATTAAAAATAAACAGTATACATAAAAATTAATACAAAATGAAATACATTCAAATATAAATGTATCTTCTTAATATAAATGCATATTTCATTAAAAAAACATGGGTGCATTCTTCGAGAACATAAGTGCACGTCCTCCGAGAACATAAGTGCACGCCCTTCGAGAACATAACTGCACTTGTTAATCATCTTCGTCACACACCTCCTTATGATCTAGCCATTCATACTGAAACAATGAAAAAAACAAAAAAAACTTGTTATATCTAATAATGCAATGCTAAATTAATTTTAAAACTAGTTGATAATTAAAACTAGCAAACGACATGACATAGACGCACACGTTCCAAAAACATATTTACGACTGAAAACATCAATGCACTTTTCCAAAAGAATATGTCCACAACTAAAAACATCAATGTACGCATTACAAAATCATATGTTTACGACCGAAAACATTAATGCACGCCTACTAAAAACATTTATGCACTATGTGCTTTCTCGTTAAAATTCATTAAAACGTGTGTGCACATTTAACGATGCACATTTTTGTAGCACTTGGATCCTAAAAAATCAGATTAATTGTGTTAAAAACATTTATGCACTATGTGCTTTCTCGTTAAAATTCATTAAAACGTGTGTGCACATTTAACGATGCACATTTTTGTAGCACTTGGATCCTAAAAAATCAGATTAATTGTGTGCTTCATAACCATTATGACTATATAACCATTTTAAAATAGGACCGGTAACCCAATATCTGCTTGTAACAATGGAGTACAAAATTTAGCCATCAAACATGACTACCAAATCAAAAGTCAAAAGTTGTTGACTACTTTATCAAAAAAAAAACTGTTGACTACATAAAATTTATATTAAATATTGACCTGAGCTAAACCTTTTTCTATAGCTAAAAGAGGAGTAAATGATATTTCAATAGTAATTAATGAAGAAAAAAGTAGAATCAATGTTTCAGTTATGATCCATACACCACACACTTTTGGCTTATTAAATCATTCTAATTTATCCTTCATAAAAAATAAGGTAAATCAACATTATACAAAGATCGATTATATAATCGAAAAGCTTAGATGTTTACTAAACTTTATTTGCCAAAAATTAATATATTGCAAAACAACATTCATCACTTGCACAAATAATCACACGAATATAACTTAGACAAGATCTGAAACAACATTTAAGCCATTAATTATCCATTATCACAGGTCCACAAAAATATTATAGGAAAAAAATTGTTTTATAATTCAAAAGCCATAAAATCCAAAATAACACGTATGTGAATGGTATTTATGTTCATTGTCAAAACTGTTTATGTATAATCATGGAGCAATACTAACCTTGAATCGGAGAGGGATCGAAACAAAAAACATATCTTCTTTTTTGTAAACAAACGAACATCCATTTACAACAGCTACACCAAACGCTCCATCGCCAATTGTTCTTGTTTATTTTCATGATTAATATTCTTTATTTGCATCGATTAATGCCCGCGATTAATAGTTCATGTGGTTAGGGCGGCTAGGGTTTGGATGGGGAAAAAACTGATAGCAAAAGAAGTTTTTAGATCCAAATATTTGGTGGGACAGTTTATGGAGATAGTAAAAGTGGAATGCCTATACTTCATCTTTTGTTTAATTACAGTTTTTGCACATTTGATCTTAACCTTTGATTAAACACATCTAATGGCTTATATTTATTTAAATAGTTTTACATAGTTCTACACCTAAAATGAGTTATGCATATAACTCTTACCTATATATATATATATATATATATAGAGAGAGAGAGATACTATATAAATAAAATATATATGAAAAGAGACAGATGGTCAACTTTGTGTTCTTATATGGAGCAACCAACTTACCCAATAGCATTTATCAACAAAATATTAAACATAACAAGAGCCAACCATAACACACTAATAATTATCATGCTCAGGCCAAGCTGAAGCCAATTAAACTAGGTTAGATTTTTAAGATTAGGCATCGGGACGAAACCGACTCGATTCCGACTCATCCCGAAACCAATATCGTGAAAAACTCAAACCAAATCTCGATCCGATTTAATCCCGAGTCTCGAACCGAATCGAGTTAGGCTCGAGTTACTCCTGATTTGTGTAGTTTTCTTTGTGCGGTCCCGATTTAATCCCGAGTCCCGACATTGAAAACCCATCCCGAGTCTCGACCCGAATTTGGTTGGTTTGTGTCGGTCGATTTTGATTTCGATCAGTTTTTGTCGGTTTATGGTTGTCGGTCGGTTTTACTCGCCCCTAGATTAGATAGAGATTTTAAAATGTTTATTTTAAATATTTTTTGTAATATTCTGCAAATTTATAAATAATTATATATTATTAGCATAAATATAGATGTTCATCGGTTTGCTTTTCGATTGTTTGGTTTCTTCGATTCGAATTATTCGGGCAAAAAATTTTTGGGTTAACCCGAAAATCGAAACGAATTAAACCAAAAGCTAAATTTGAATTTGGTTCGATTTTTGAATTAACCTAAATAACCCAAATTATTTGAATTACACTATTTAAAAAATATATATACATATTTAGCAAAAAAAACTATTTCAAGTACAAAAGTTTTTTTATATTAGGATTTTATAAAACTATATTTGTAGTTTCTGGGTTTGATTGTCAAAAGTCATATCCAACTCGAAACTGAATTTGTAGTTTGGTCCGGTTACCCAAAACAATGTTTGGTTTGGTTTTAGTTTGGATTTAATTCGATTTAATTTTCGTTTTTTTTATGGGACCTAAATTAGAAACACCGTAATGTTTCAGAAAAAGGTAGCAACCCTATAATACAAAGATACCGTGTTGTGTTTGAAACACATATTGCATTATTGCTACTTAGGCTGCGTTTAGGCTACCCGCACCGCGGGTGATTTGGCTCGATCGAGTCTCGGTTGCGACCGAGTCGTCCTGTTGCGGCGATTCGGTCGCCTCCACCCGGTCGACCGAATTCGACTTTACCCACGATCTATTTGGAAAATAAAGGAGACGTTGGAAAAGTTATCATTGGGAGGTGTTTGTATCCGTCGCAAAAAAAAAATCAAAATTTAAATTAAAACCTATATAAACCTAACACTTCTATTTTTTTATACATTTCACACTCAAATTTCTACACACACAAATCTATCATGTCTAGCAAGAGAACCCCCCCAAACCAAAACCCCACGACCCCGAGTTCATCAAGAACCCGTTCCATATGTGACATCGGATGATGCTTTCTGATTATCCGGCGTGTCTCCTCAATTTCGGTTTAGACCCGCCGGTTTTGAATATCATTCACCACAACCATCTCACCAAAACTATTCGAACCGTCCGTTCTATCCCCCACAACGTGATTACAACCAACAACCTTTCTATGAATCACCGACGGGGTGTGTATCGTCCTACTATGGATTCTACCACTTCTTCCTATCCTAACCAGCAGTATTCTCCGATTAATCATTGTCAGGTTGATGTCGAGTTTGATGAAATGATGTATAACCAAGACAACTATGTCGACGAACGTGCGGGTGATGGTCGTAGCCAAGATCACTCTATGGGCCAAGGTTCAGGACAAGGTTCATTTCACGGTGCATATAACCTTGAAGACGAGAAAGAGATGTCACCAATCAAACCTAAGAAGCTCTCTTGACGTGCTGTGAAAGCCAAGCAGGTTGTGTCGAATGAGGCACCAATACAATGGACAAGTGATGAAGAGTTTGCGTTGTGCAGAGGTTGGTGTTATGTTTCCGAGAATAGCGTTATTGGAAACAGTAAAAAACAAAGGGCTTTTGGCAAAAAGTATTGAAGTACTATGAAACCGAGATGGGTTCTACTAGAGGGTACGACGCGGTTGTGAGCAAATGGAAAAACAGGTTGCGTCTTAGTGTTGGTTCTTTTTGTGGTATAATGGATAACATTGAGCGTACTCATGATAGTGGTGCCAATGATCTCACTGATTACTAAAAGGCTTGTGCTGAGTACAAAGTCACTTACAAAAAAGAGTTTCAATACCCAGATGCGTGGAAAGTGCTCAAAGATCACCCGAGTTGGATACAGATTGAGATGCCAAAGTTTGCTGTGAAAAAAAAGTAACAAAAAATTCAAGACTTCTGAAAACACTTCTGGTTCTAGACACGCTAGTTACATGGATGTGCTCGATGATTCTGAAGATGAGGTGGAAGAGACTCAAGAATACCGACTAGTGGGTCGTGATAAAGCTAAAAAGAAGTCATCAACATCTTCTTCAACAGGGAAGTCTTCATTTGTTGATGTTGTGAGCAACAAATGGGAAAAAATGAAAGACTTCATGTGGAGAAAAAAAAGCAAAAACAAGATGAGTAATTTAGCATCAAGCAACAGGAGCTGAATTTGAAAAAAGAAAACCTCGAATTACAGCGTCTGGCAATCGATCTTGCTGAATCAAAGAAACGCGATAAAGACTTGTTGTTTTACAACACTGAAATCAACCCAATTTGCCGGAAGCCAAACAACAAACCTTGCAAGAAATAAAGGACAAAATCAAGGAACGCTATAATTTAAATTACTAGGATTATTGCAATGTTTTTAGTTTTATTATAATGCTTTTTAAATTTGAATTATTGTGTAATGTTTTTTTTTAATAAATGTAATGTTTTTTTATAAAATAATGTGTTTTAAAAAAAATTGAACTAGGTCGCCTTGTTGGGGCAAATAGGTCGCACTAGATCGCAGGAAAGAGAAAACTGACGTGTCAAGGCCGCGACCTAATAACTGTTGCAGGTAGCCTTAGTAAGAGCGTGAGCCTTTGTCGTGAGGTAAAAAGAAAACCATTCACGTATTACCTTGTTAAAACGTTCAACCCTCAGGCGCGAGCTAGAGGAATAATGGCTCACGAAAGTGAGCGGTGGTTTTTCTGGAAATGTGTAATTGTGGGTCTCATGTCAACGTTTATTTGATTTATTAAAAAAAACTTTTTCAACACTGCATTTACTCTATATAAACGTGAAGTGATTTGTACACTACTTTAATTGATTAGCACACTCAAATAACATATATATCCTTAAATCATGTTTAATCATGTCTACTTTACAATGGTATACATGTCAATACATAACATTTTTTAGTGTCTCAATCAATTAAGTGAGTGTGCAAATCACATCCCTGTATAAATACCCTTTAACCTTCAAATACACACAATTTCAAAAATTATTGTCAACTACTTTTCAAACATAACTTCAAAATTTATGACGTGATTCCTTCCATGCATCGTTGATGAGATCAAAACTATGGCTAAAAAACAAATCGATGAACAAAAACGTCTTCAGTTTACGCTTACGACTTTAGCGTTTGAATTTGATGACGCAAGTGATGCTAAAAAGAAAGTGTGTAAATCATATGAGAATTGTCGTGATATTTCGCCAGAGAAACGTGTTTTAATTGACATTTTTTTAAACGAGAAACTGAAAAGGATTTCGAGATGCAGAGGCCTTTTTTAAAAAGACTACAAAAATGGAACGTCAAATTCAAAGTAAAATTGAGTGAATGGATAAAATTACTCTCGACATGAATGAAGAAGTTCATTCACAAACTAAAATAGGTGGTTCGTCATCACAATAACATACAAAGCAATTTTTTCTCCCTTTCTGTCCTATCCAACGGTAAACGACTCAAAAGGATATCTTACTGACATAGAACTACATCAACTATACCTAAATGAACAAACATTGGAAGAAACATAGAAGAAGCTAGGGCTAAAAAGGAGTGAGAGGAGAAAATTAAGGTCAACAAGTTGAACAAAAGTAATTTCGGTCGAAACTTTATTATGAGGAGATATCAGATTTGAATTTATAAAATGTTTACCAACTAATATAATATGTAAAAAAAATTCATCGCAAATACGTAAAATTTACATATTCTTTTGTAAAAAAAACCCGAAAAGCAAAACTCAGCCGAGTCTCGAGAACCGAGTTGACCCAAGTTATTCTAAATCTGGTGGGTCAAGCGGGGTTTCAAAAATATAAAACCCAGATAAAAATCATCCTTTTTTTCCATCAAAACCGGATCAACCGGATTAACCCGACAGATCCCAGGTTTGAAAACATTGCTTTTAACCCTTCTTTGGATAATGCTATCGAAACGTTTAAAAGATATTTTGGTAGATTTAAGTTTTTTTGGGATATCATTAAAGATTGCTTTCGTTTTTTAAGATTTGGATCGTCATATTAGATCCGGATTTTAATATGTCATTATAATATCATTTATTTCAATAATTTTTGTTATATTATATAAATTTAAAAACAGTTATATTATATAAAAATATTATTTTGAATTATAGTTATAAAATATTTAAGAAGATTAAAATATTGTTTTTCTAAGTTTTACAAGACACAACTAATAAACTTTTTTTTTTTTTTTTGTGATTCGAAGATTAATGTATCTTAAGATATTATGCAAAGATCATATGTGGATCGAGATCATTTTACTTTAGTGTATCATAAAATTGTTAAATTTTAAGATTAAAATCAAAATTCTAACAACCAACTAGATGTGGCAAATTTTGCTCATTTTAATACATATGGGCACTTTTTGCCCATTTTCAAAAAAGGATGAGGCACTTTTTGCCCATTCTTTATAATAAATGGGCTAAACGGGCGCATATGTATGAAACTAAATGGGCTTAACGGGCGCACTTGTAAAATACAAATTAGTATACTCGACGAATATTTTTTATTAAATTTTTTATCCCGGCTTTCAAACAAGTATTTTTATTTTTTATTTGTAGGTTTTTATATGTTTTTTCCTTTTTTAGCTTGCGTCCGTTTAGCCCGCCCGTTTTGCCCGCCCGTTTCGCCCGTGCCCGTTTAGTCCGCGTCCGTTTAGCCCACCGCCCGTTTAGCCCGTTGCCCGTTTAGCTCGCCGCCCGTGCCCGCCCGCCCGCCCATTTTACCACCTCTACAACCAACCATAGATGAATATTATTTAGTGTATCGTAAAATTGTGATTTAACCATCCGTGTGTTTAGTTGGTACTAGTCCATAACGATCAAAGTCGAGAGGTTCGCTTCACATAGAATATTATTTATTTGAAAATAAATTGGTAATTTTAAGTCTTGACTATCTATTGTTTTATAAAAAAAATAATCGATTTTTACCTTTAAAAAACCAAATACTTCAACCGCCAATCGTCGGATTACGAAAAATACATTACGACGAGAAAATTCTTATCTTTTCGTAGACGGATATTTTTACCTATTTTTGACATTTTTTTGTGTTGATATTTTCGTTAAAAAAAAGTCAAACGTGATTCGTAAAATCACTTGTGATTCTTTATTTTTATTTTTGTTTTCTACCATAAATAAATAATTATTATTACTCGTATTATTTATCACTTTTACAATAGTAGAAGACATAGGAATAACAAGTTGTGTCCCCTAGCCCTTTTTAAATAAAAGCTGATTCTTTTAAAAACCACATTTATGAATCTATGTGTCTTGATACTATTGTTCATAAATAGTTGGACTTTGTTGAGTAGCTTTACCAATAAATATGTCAAACACGAAATTAAAAATAACCATATGTAATTTCATAATGCACATGAGATTTTATAAAATCACATGTATTGTTTAAGGTAATGACAATAATATTTTTATAATTTAATTGACGATAAATTTTATATATACTTTCGACGATTTTAGTGTTAAAATTTTGAGAAAATAAAATACACATGATTTTCAAAATCATTTGTGATTAATTGTTTTAAAACTCATGGATCGGGTTATTTTATACATAGCAAAATGAAAAAATTAACAATAACTTTAAAACGAAAATACACAATATTTATGCTACTTGTAACGAACTTTGGGAAGTCGAAATCCTCCCTGATCCCTACTAAGATCCACTCCTCCGTGCACGCACGGTTTTTTTTTATAAAAGTTAGATTGATCTCTTGATGAAATTGAGGAATTAATAATTTTAAATGGGTCTAAGATGACAAAGTTTTTTTTAACATAGGTGACAAATTTAATTGCTCTCTTTTAATTTTCAAATGGTTAATGTATTGTAGAGTCTCCATATCATAAGTTTATAAAATGATAGTGTGTCTTTACGCACATGAATAAACACTATAAAAGCCTAGGGTATGAAAGACTATGGCTTGAGCCATGTCCATAACACGAGATCTATGGCGTGTAAGACCCCCAGAATCAGGCATGGAACAACTAGGCAACAAGGGGGTAATACGTCATGGTACAAGAAACAAAGAATTACTTTTGACACAAAGCTGACGTAATAAAAACATATACATTACATCATAAAAGATCAAAGTTTTAATACAAATGGTCCCAGAGTTTTATAAGCGGAAAATCTATTATTTCATTATGGTTTTGTAACATATAGTTACCAAGAATGTATAAATAACTTCTGACAGCTTTTAGCTTAAACCAAACTTTAAATATACACAGAAATCTCCAAGCTGCGATAATATCCTGCGGGCTCCCAACCAAGTAAAGCTAAGTAATAATACTCGAGATTAAACATGTAAAATCGTCAACATAAAGTTGAGTGATATTCATAGGTTTAGCAGTAAAGGTGTGGAACACAAGCATTCATTTATAAAACAAGTAAATAGGGAGTATGGTTATGATCATTAACCATAGTCCGAAACCATTATTATTGATGTTCAGTTCATGAACTGAAGCTTAACTCATGTAAGTTCCTCTAGGGAGTATTCAGCCTAAATACTCAAGTATAAACAAATATTAGTGCGTCAAGGTACTTGAGACGTGGATAGTCAATCCCGATGGATCCACCCACAGCATTCGCGCTTGGTACTCAATAATTAATGGTTCATTATCAGGAGAGGAAACTTAAGGCTATTGACTAAAAGCAATAATAATAATGAAAGTCTGGAAAGCATACAAGTTTTGGATAGCATACAAGTTCTGGATAGCATACAAGTTCTGGATAGCATACATTTTTAAATGGTTGTGTTCCACCATGTAAAATCTCACCCCGCGTTTAGAAACCATGTACAAGTAAAAGGGGCTATGAACTCACCTTAGCCACGAGGTAAGTGAATCACGGTACTCAGAAAGTGAGTAGAAACAGTAGTGGTAAGACGATCACCGACGATATGGATGCCCAGGAAACACGAAAGCTGCAACCTATCAAAATAAGGCGCGCGTTAAGACTCGAACTCAAATATCGATATAATATGACTTAAGTATTGAACCTAATCATTATGCAACTAACTTTCAAGTAAAAGGTAGTTTTGAGACAAACCTAATTGAAAGGAATTTTAATTAGGACATAAATCGAAGAGAAACTATTCAACCCCCCCCCCCCCCCCCCCTCCCCCCCCTTCTAGTTTCCATAATTAGTATCAGAGCGATGGTCACTCAAGATCTTTGAAGTATATTGTAATTTAAAACTTGGATTGATCCGTTGTCTCCTCAAATTAGAAGGTTTTGTTGTACTAAAGTTTCTGTTTGGTCAAAACTATTTTTTCCATTGAAAAAATAGGCCTTTTAATTGGTAATATTGCATCTCATCTAGATTAGTACAATAACATTTATACATTTTAGATTTATTCTTGAAATGTATCTACTAGTTTGTATCTTGCTATGTGTAGGTACTCATGAAGATTAATCACTTGAGTGATTGTGAATTAAGTTACTTACACTTGTAGAAGACTCATCTTCTTTGATTCCTAATATCATTGAATGATGATACCAAGATGGATGAGAATGATACTAGTCCTTGAAGACTTAGTAGTCATTTTAGTCATGTTTGAGCTTTGCATTGGCTCCTTGAAGTCTTGTGTTAATGCAAGTGATGCCTAAAAACATTATTAGTGTTAACTAATCTTTCTTAGTTTTGATCACAACAAACTATACAACACATTTAGTGTAAAACACAAAACGAATTATTTAACTAACACTATCATCAAGGTAATAATCATATCACTAACTTTTCTTAATCATACTTAGTGATCATCAAAGTGATTATCCTTAAAACTCACTTTTGTTAATATGACAAAATATTTTTTAATAAACTTTCTTTTTAAGAAAATGTTTTTTTGAAATGGAAAATGTAAATTTGAAAATGGCATATTCCATATGCCATAAGAATATCCTTTGAAGGTTTAAAAAACCTCAGATATTCCTACCCCACTAAGAATATCCTTTGAAGGTTTAAAAAACCTCAGATATTCCTACTAAGAAAATGTTTAAAAAACCTCAGATAAGTATAATGATAATGAAATAAGTAAATGGTAATAGGTAGCATTATAAAAGTGATTGTAGTGGGAGATAAAGCAATTGTAATGGGAAATAGAATGTTGTTTATTATTTGATCGTTGTATAATGGGTAGGATAGAATTCTGCTATTCAAAAGCTTAAGCTTTAACAGAAAGAGATAGAGATTAAACTCAAATATGCTCAAATTATTTCATATCTTATTTCAGGAGGCGAGGCCTCTATTTATAATACATGGGGAGTGCAAAGTCATCTATAAATGATGACGCACTGGATGACGCTTTCTACAGTACATGGCCAACTGGCCTTACATTATTTGACATGACTACATTACAGAGACTCAATGGCCGACAGGCCTACAATTATTTTACACAAATACAAATTACTACATCACACCACACTGAAAAAACAAACCTACCCTAAAAAGGAATATATCACAAATGGAAATTATTCTTCATCATTATTATTCTTTTTGCTTTATTCCATCATTTCAGTGTCGCTTGTACAGTGCTCACAATGATGTCTTGGGACTCGAGACAAATGCTTGCATAGTAAGATTTTGAAGTCTTCTGGAAGCAAAGAAAGTTGTCCGGAGAAGCTTTCAAATTGTTCTTCAAATCCTGCTATTATCTTTTGTTGTGCTTCGTTAATCTTTTCTGAAAAATGTGAATAAATCAACAAATTGTTAGTGCAGTAATTGATTCTGATTTTGTCTTGTTGTCCTGGTTCCACGCCAAGTTTTGTTGATCCAAAATAAACACCGGCGAGGGCAGTTACTAGATGATCAATTGTTGGCGTTGAATGTTCCAACTCGTCACGCGTAGGATATTCTCCGTTGCTGATTCCTAATTGTGCTATTGTGATAGATGGTACCAGAAGGTTGAATTCTTTGTCAAAGATTGGATGACTGGAGGTCATTTTGAGATATAGCTCCCTCCCTTTTGCAAAGAAATCGTTGTAACCCTTGATTATACTTTGTGCCTTTAGTGGTAATTCTTGTATTTCTCTGAGATTTTCACCGTTGATGTATATCGTGTCTATTAGTCCGTGGATGAAATAGTCGTGAACATCCATTGGAGATGCCCCTGGTAGAAATATTGCTCTTGGTCCTGCTCTTCGTCTCTTTGGATAAAAGAACATTGTTGTGTGTACTTCGTTGTAATTTATGAGGCTATCCCAAGACCGTTGAAATTTTTCAACTGTTGGTCTTTTCATTTCTTCTTTTTCTTTTGTAGTTAAAATGTTTTTGATTTTGTTTGCTGCATTCAACTTTGCTGTCTGTTCTTGTAAACGCTGATTTAATGAAACAAACCTTTGTGATCTCTGTATGTCTTCAGTTGCAACTGTTTTGTATGATTCTCTAAAAGCTTGTTCTGCTGCTTCTCTTGTTGGATAGCTTTTATGAGAAACGCTTTTTCCCACTATGTGTGAGCTAGCAATTGCCCAATCGTGATATATGCCTTTGTATGGTCCATTGAAGATAACGTACCATTTTTGTTTTCCATAACTTGTATTTTGAAGGATTTCTTCTACATCATCTTCCATTTGTAAGAATTCTTTCTTCTCTGTTGAAGGCGAGTATGATGCTTGGGTTTTCTTGGTTGGGGTTGATGGTGATGGCTTAGATGGTGTTGCAGATGTTGTTGGTTTTGTTTGCTTTGTTGGTGTCGTTGTTCCAACGGATTCTGATATTGTGTCTGAACTGGGTAATTTTGATAAACATTATAGTGAGTTGGATAGTTCTTCTTCTTCTTTTCTAATAATGGCTATTTGTTTTTCTAAGGAGGCTAGTTGTTCTCTTTTTTGTTGTAGTTGATGTCGGATTTGTTTTGTAATGCTTTCCATTCTCGGGTAAGGGTGTCTGCAATGGTGTTGTTGTCGCTCTTTATATACTTGAGGTATGGGTGGAATTGGTGTAATTGAAGCTGCCAACGAATAAGTCGACCTCTACAGTAGTCTTCTTGTAATTTGTATCTCCAAAAACCTGTTACGTATTTCGAATCTGTACGTAGTTCAAATCTTGTTTGTAATAAATCAATTTTCCATTTTTTCAAAGTTCTTAAACACGCAAGTGTTTCTTTTTCGTGAGTACTGTATCTCTGTTCCGTTTGTGAGAACGTTCTGGAGATATATTTGCATAATTTAATTTCGTACCTTTCTGTTTTTAAAACAGAATTGTGTTCATTGCTCAAAAGAGCTAGTTCTGATGCTTGTAGTACGGGATTAGTTTGAGGGATTTGATTCCCATCAATATCTAACCCTAATAATTCTTTTCCATTTGGAATGGCTTTTAGACATCCTGCCCAAGTATCGTCTGAAGCGTCTGTTTCAACTATCAGGAAATCTTTTGTTTCTGGATTATATAAGTCTGGTAAATATTTTATAGATTTTTTTATTTGTTGTACTAGCTGGGTGTCTGATGGAGTCCAATCCCAACGTATTTTTTCTGAAATCTTTCTTTGTAAAATCTTTCTTTCTTTTGCTAGATTCTTTAAAAATCCTTGTTCCGCTATATAATTTAGGCATCCAAGAAATCTTTGAATTTGTTTCCTATTTTCTAATTTATCTGGAAAAAGTTTTAATTTTTCTTGAGTATTATTTGTTAGGGAGATAGTTCCATCTTTTGTAATTTTTAATCCTAAATATTCTACCTCATTTTGAAGTAATTTTGATTTTTTCTGGGATAGTACTATACCTTTATCTTTTATTCGTTGTAAAACGATTGAAACTGCCTTTATATGTTCTTGTTCATTACCTTTGGTAAAAACGATAATATCGTCGATATATGCTAAACAAATATTTTCTAGACCTTGTAGACTGTTATCCATAAATCGTTGATAAATCGATGGTGCTTGTTTTAGACCAAAAGGTAGTACATTCCATTCATAATGTTTTTGTGGTGGACAAGAAAATGCCGTTAGTGGTTTAGTTGACTCGTCGAGTCTTAGATGCCAATATCCGGATTTAGCATCAAATGTACTAAAGTGAGTGTTTCCTTTTAGTTTTTCTAAAATATAATCTTTTCGAGGTAGTTTATAGGAATCTCCTATGGTTGCTTCATTCATTTTTTTATAGTTTATTACCATTCGTCTTTTTCCTCTTTTAATTTCGTTTTTATTTTCGACATAAAATGCTGGAGCTGAATGGGGACTCGAACTTTCCCTAATTATTCCTTTGGTCAAAAGTTGTTGGCATTCCTCTTTGAATTCTTTAACATCTTTTATGCTATATGGTATTCTATTAGGTATATTTATTTCTGCTAGTGGTTCTTTTAATTTTATAGACACTAACTGATTGTTCGTGTTAATATTATCTAGTGGATTTTCACTACATACTTCTTTTAGGGCTTCTTCTATGTGTTCTTTTTTCATTATTAATAGTATTTCTACCTGAAATTTTATATTTTGTGCTAGCATTCGTATGTATTCTGTTCGAGTGACTATAGGTGTCGATATTAATTTATTAGAGTCTATGTGTTTTATTATAACGGACTTATCTGTTTGAGTGAAGGGTTGATATAATTTTAGGAAATTATTTCCAATTATTAGATCTAAACCTGAATCATGCATATAAATGGTTGGTATGATGAACTTTATTTTATTAATATAGATAGGGACCATTTTTCCTACATACCATAGCTTGTGTACCGACTTGTCTGCTACGACTATCTTTTGTGGTTTAATTATTTTTTCCCATTTTTTTAATATCTTTCGTTTCCCAAAACATATGGTAGCTCCTGTATCTACATACGCAAATATTTTTTTACCTTCGATTACGATTGTAATAAATGTTGCGTTTGGGTTATCCTTTGTTCTTTTACTCATAATCAGACGATGTGTCACTAGAATAATCGCTAGTATTAGTATAAGCATATATATCAATATCTGAATCTATATCAGAATCTTCGAGAGGTTCATATCCTAAGTCATATGCTATTTTTAGTACTTCTGTTTCTTTCTTTTCTTTCTTTTTTGGGCAAGTATTTGCATAATGACCCTCTTCGTGACATAACCAACATCTACAATTTTTCTTTTTAGATGGACAATATTTTGAATTGTCTTGTTTACTATATTTTTGACGATGTTGCTTTAGATTTCTAAAGTAGTTTTGTCTTGAATTCTTTTTATAAAAATTCTTGTATTTTGAACTGTACGTTTTCTTTTTCCATATCTTTCTTGGTTTTTTGTATTTTTTCTTAGTGCATCCACAATTTCCTACTGTGTCGGATTGTTTTTCACAGCAAAGTTTAACTTGTGCCTCTTTTTTAGCTGTTTCTTGTAGGCATTCTTTTCTAATCCAAGCTTTTACTGTCGTGATTCGTGCTCCTAAAGTATCTTCTATTTTACTTCCTTCTTGCAATAATGAAGTATATATATCTTTTAACTTTGTTGATACCGACTCAGGGAGTTTATTAAAAAACATATCTAGTGCTAATTTTTGCCTTGCTATGTCTAATTTGTAATACTGATCTGAAAATTCGCATATGAAAGAATCTAGATAGCACATATCGCATATTTTAAGATTTATTAATCTCCAATATGCATGTTCTCTAAATGCCTCATTAGAATTTTCTGCTCCTGGAATTCTTCCTGTGAATTCTTGAACTATGCATGCCACGATATTGTTAAATGTTGTTATAGCGTCAGTTGTTGCTATTCTTGATAATTCTAATTCGTTAATAGATTCTATGAATCTGTAAACATTTCCGGACGTTTTATGGATGATAAAATTTAGTAAATCTCTTGGTTGTAATACTCGTAATTCTTCTGTTAATTGTATTTGAACACCTAATTTATTGCTCCAATCTTGAATGGTATTATCTATATCTGATATGCAATCAATATTTAAAATGTCAGTGTCCATTCTAGTTATTGGTATTTTTGGTATGTATTGATGTGGTATTCGTTCCCATTTATTTTTCTTATTTCTGACCATTCCTTGTTGATATAAATATCTTTCGTGTGAGGTTGGTGGTTTATATTCAAACTGTCTTTGTAGGTCTTCATCTACGTAGGATTTTTTTCTTTTTTGTGCAAAATTATAATTTGTATAGGAACTTTCACCCGGTCCATCAAAAGGATTTCATATGGGTTTTCATCTGAACTATAATCAAGAGCCACATCTATATCTTCGCTAGATTCGTTAGTTTCGGATGGTATATCTAGTGATGCCATTAATTTAGTAAGAGTTTCAATCTGTTCTTCAAGATTTTCCATTATGTCAATCGTAATGGTGGGACAATTTTTAGAGATGACTTGTTTAATAATATTTCTTTTATTTTAGTAATTGTAATATTTTTATCTAGTTCTTGGGTGTCAACTATATTCGATAGCTGGTCAACTAAACTTGTTATATTTTGATTATGTTCAGAGGTCGTTGTATTTTGAATGACTGTATTTTCAAATATATTTGTTAATATCTCTGTCTTTTTATTCAATAGTGATTGTATATTGTTTAACTCTTCTTGTGTTGATGTAGTTAACTCTGGCAATTGTCTTAATATTAGGAAGCTTAGTATTTCGATAATATTATTGAGAGTTGAATTTAATATGTTTATTTTTTCACCAAGAGTACATTTAGTATCGTCTCTTTCAAGTATACCGATGCCATAGGATGTTCCACTAGGTAGGTTTTGAGGTATTTTGAACAAAGTTTGTTTAAATGGTATAAACGGTTCTGATGATGTGACATTTTTGTCATTTTCAATTTTTATTTCTGATTTTGGGATGGTTTCTAAAATGTAATTCATTTTATAATATATCGTCGTCTTATGGCTGTATATTTTATTGGATTTGTCTTATAGTTAATTTAAGATTCTTTTCAAAACAGCTTTTTACAATGGTCAATGTACGTAATCTTTTCATAAGGCGTACCTTCTCAAAGACTTCTGTTTCACTTTTTAATTCTATTTTAGTCTCATGAATATGAGATTTAGCTTCTCTAATAAGTAAATCATATGCTCTAATCTCTTTCCGAAGATTTTGATGATAGAGACTCATTAAAAAACTAATTCTTTTGTCTTTGCAGTCGTGTTCCGAGTTTGGTATTACTTAGAGTTAAAATTTTAATTCTATTTTTATGGGTTTGTTGATTGAAAACATTTTCTCCTGTGCGTAATTCTTTTTGAAGGATTGCAATTTGATATTTGTTTCTTAATATAGATGTTTGAAAAAATCTTATTTCTCTCGAAAGATTGCTTGAGTAACTACTCATATCTTTTGGCTTAGAGATCGTATCATTTCTTTCATTTCTCTTATTTCTTCATCGTTGAGTCTAGAATTTGAGGATTCACCTCTTGTTATTGAAATTGGTTTTTCTACTTGTGGTATCCATACCGATGGTATATCAGATGTTGATTTTCTACTTCTTTCAATATATCTATTTTTTGAAAATAGATTTGGAGTTTCAAGGCTAAGTAATGGTTCGAAAAGTTTATCGATACTTATTCTATCGTCAGTTTTAAAAGTAATACTGTGGTGTGAGTTAGTAAGAGCATAGTTTATTTGGTATGTTACTGTAAATGGGTGATTTCCTTTATTCATAAATGTCCGTCTTAGTAACTCATACTTAATAGTAATGCTTTTATTTAGATCTTTATCTTTTAAACTTAATCCCATTTGTATATTTACATCAAATTTTATTTTCCCTTCGGCTAAATTTCCTTTTCCTCTAGCAATAATACTTTCTTCTTTATTAATGATTCTATCGTCTCTTAGTTCTAATTCGATAGGTGTATGACATCCCATGAACGTACTTTTTAATATTACTTGTATAGTCGATATATGTATATAAGCTATTTTACTTCTATCTTTTTCATTCATTTGTTTCATTCGATCACTTATCTGACGTTTATTAATTATTGGAATAATAATATCTCCTTTTGTTTGTTCTATAGGAACTGGTTCTTCTCCTAAAATTTTACCAAAATAAATTATATTTTTTCGTGAAAATATATCCTTAAGCTTTCTAGTGTAATCGAAATTATGTTTTTCTGATAGAGTAAAATATGATCTTCTAATAGCTGTTCTATTAATAATAGTATCTGACATAAATCCCGATTCATCTTCATTTTGATAAATAATTGATATATCGTCTTCGCTGACAGTTGGTAATTCTGTCATTTTAAAATGATTAAATAAATGAATAGTTTTAGAATTATACCTTTCTTTGGAAGATATTCTTGAGAGTTCCTTCTTGATCGCTGACGTAGCTCTGATACCACAATTTAGACTTTGCTCCGTTGATCATAATTGAATAATAAAATATTCAATTGAAGTATACTTTTGAATATATCGTTGTTGATTATAATATTCAATATTATATTCCTTGCTTCAATGATCATAGTAGCATTATAATATTGAATGTTGATCGTAGTAGCATTATAAAAGTGATTGTAGTGGGAGATAAAGTGATTGTAGTGGGAGATAAAGCAATTGTAAGAATATCCTAAGAATATCCTTTGAAGGATATTCTTAGGATATCCTTTGTAGTGGGAGATAAAGCAAAGTCATCTATAAATGATGATAGTAGCATTATAATATTGAATATATCGTTGTTGATTATAATATTCAATATTATATTCCTTGCTTCAATGATCATAGTAGCATTATAATATTGAATGTTGATCGTAGTAGCATTATAAAAGTGATTGTAGTGGGAGATAAAGTGATTGTAGTGGGAGATAAAGCAATTGTAAGAATATCCTAAGAATATCCTTTGAAGGATATTCTTAGGATATCCTTTGTAGTGGGAGATAAAGCAAAGTCATCTATAAATTGAATGTTGAATGTTGATCGTAGTAGCATTATAAAAGTGATTGTAGTGGGAGATAAAGTGATTGTAGTGGGAGATAAAGCAATTGTAAGAATATCCTAAGAATATCCTTTGAAGGATATTCTTAGGATATCCTTTGTAGTGGGAGATAAAGCAAAGTCATCTATAAATGATGATAGTAGCATTATAATATTGAATATATCGTTGTTGATTATAATATTCAATATTATATTCCTTGCTTCAATGATCATAGTAGCATTATAATATTGAATGTTGATCGTAGTAGCATTATAAAAGTGATTGTAGTGGGAGATAAAGTGATTGTAGTGGGAGATAAAGCAATTGTAAGAATATCCTAAGAATATCCTTTGAAGGATATTCTTAGGATATCCTTTGTAGTGGGAGATAAAGCAAAGTCATCTATAAATGATGACGCACTGGATGACGCTTTCTACAGTATTACTTTTAAAACTGACGATAGAATAAGTATCGATAAATTGTAATGGGAAATATAATGTTGTTTATTATTTGATCGTTGTATAATGGGTAGGATAGAATTCTGCTATTCAAAAGCTTAAGCTTTAACAGAAAGAGATAGAGATTAAACTCAAATATGCTCAAATTATTTCATATCTTATTTCAGGAGGCGAGGCCTCTATTTATAATACATGGGGAGTGCAAAGTCATCTATAAATGATGACGCACTGGATGACGCTTTCTACAGTACATGGCCAACTGGCCTTACATTATTTGACATGACTACATTACAGAGACTCAATGGCCGACAGGCCTACAATTATTTTACACAAATACAAATTACTACATCACACCACACTGAAAAAACAAACCTACCCTAAAAAGGAATATATCACAAATGGAAATTATTCTTCATCATTATTATTCTTTTTGCTTTATTCCATCATTTCAGTGTCGCTTGTACAGTGCTCACAATGATGTCTTGGGACTCGAGACAAATGCTTGCATAGTAAGATTTTGAAGTCTTCTGGAAGCAAAGAAAGTTGTCCGGAGAAGCTTTCAAATTGTTCTTCAAATCCTGCTATTATCTTTTGTTGTGCTTCGTTAATCTTTTCTGAAAAATGTGAATAAATCAACAAATTGTTAGTGCAGTAATTGATTCTGATTTTGTCTTGTTGTCCTGGTTCCACGCCAAGTTTTGTTGATCCAAAATAAACACCGGCGAGGGCAGTTACTAGATGATCAATTGTTGGCGTTGAATGTTCCAACTCGTCACGCGTAGGATATTCTCCGTTGCTGATTCCTAATTGTGCTATTGTGATAGATGGTACCAGAAGGTTGAATTCTTTGTCAAATATTGGATGACTGGAGGTCATTTTGAGATATAGCTCCCTCCCTTTTGCAAAGAAATCGTTGTAACCCTTGATTATACTTTGTGCCTTTAGTGGTAATTCTTGTATTTCTCTGAGATTTTCACCGTTGATGTATATCGTGTCTATTAGTCCGTGGATGAAATAGTCGTGAACATCCATTGGAGATGCCCCTGGTAGAAATATTGCTCTTGGTCCTGCTCTTCGTCTCTTTGGATAAAAGAACATTGTTGTGTGTACTTCGTTGTAATTTATGAGGCTATCCCAAGACCGTTGAAATTTTTCAACTGTTGGTCTTTTCATTTCTTCTTTTTCTTTTGTAGTTAAAATGTTTTTGATTTTGTTTGCTGCATTCAACTTTGCTGTCTGTTCTTGTAAACGCTGATTTAATGAAACAAACCTTTGTGATCTCTGTATGTCTTCAGTTGCAACTGTTTTGTATGATTCTCTAAAAGCTTGTTCTGCTGCTTCTCTTGTTGGATAGCTTTTATGAGAAACGCTTTTTCCCACTATGTGTGAGCTAGCAATTGCCCAATTGTGATATATGCCTTTGTATGGTCCATTGAAGATAACGTACCATTTTTGTTTTCCATAACTTGTATTTTGAAGGATTTCTTCTACATCATCTTCCATTTGTAAGAATTCTTTCTTCTCTGTTGAAGGCGAGTATGATGCTTGGGTTTTCTTGGTTGGGGTTGATGGTGATGGCTTAGATGGTGTTGCAGATGTTGTTGGTTTTGTTTTCTTTGTTGGTGTCGTTGTTCCAACGGATTCTGATATTGTGTCTGAACTGGGTAATTTTGATAAACATTGTAGTGAGTTGGATAGTTCTTCTTCTTCTTTTCTAATAATGGCTATTTGTTTTTCTAAGGAGGCTAGTTGTTCTCTTTTTTGTTGTAGTTGATGTCGGATTTGTTTTGTAATGCTTTCCATTCTCGGGTAAGGGTGTCTGCAATGGTGTTGTTGTCGCTCTTTATATACTTGAGGTATGGGTGGAATTGGTGTAATTGAAGCTGCCAACGAATAAGTCGACCTCTACAGTAGTCTTCTTGTAATTTGTATCTCCAAAAACCTGTTACGTATTTCGAATCTGTACGTAGTTCAAATCTTGTTTGTAATAAATCAATTTTCCATTTTTTCAAAGTTCTTAAACACGCAAGTGTTTCTTTTTCGTGAGTACTGTATCTCTGTTCCGTTTGTGAGAACGTTCCGGAGATATATTTGCATAATTTAATTTCGTACCTTTCTGTTTTTAAAACAGAATTGTGTTCATTGCTCAAAAGAGCTAGTTCTGATGCTTGTAGTACGGGATTAGTTTGAGGGATTTGATTCCCATCAATATCTAACCCTAATAATTCTTTTCCATTTGGAATGGCTTTTAGACATCCTGCCCAAGTATCGTCTGAAGCGTCTGTTTCAACTATAAGGAAATATTTTGTTTCTGGATTATATAAGTCTGGTAAATATTTTATAGATTTTTTTATTTGTTGTACTAGCTGGGTGTCTGATGGAGTCCAATCCCAACGTATTTTTTCTGAAATCTTTCTTTGTAAAATCTTTCTTTCTTTTGCTAGATTCTTTAAAAATCCTTGTTCCGCTATATAATTTAGGCATCCAAGAAATCTTTGAATTTGTTTCCTATTTTCTAATTTATCTGGAAAAAGTTTTAATTTTTCTTGAGTATTATTTGTTAGGGAGATAGTTCCATCTTTTGTAATTTTTAATCCTAAATATTCTACCTCATTTTGAAGTAATTTTGATTTTTTCTGGGTAGTACTATACCTTTATCTTTTATTCGTTGTAAAACGATTGAAACTGCCTTTATATGTTCTTGTTCATTACCTTTGGTAAAAACGATAATATCGTCGATATATGCTAAACAAATATTTTCTAGACCTTGTAGACTGTTATCCATAAATCGTTGATAAATCGATGGTGCTTGTTTTAGACCAAAAGGTAGTACATGCCATTCATAATGTTTTTGTGGTGGACAAGAAAATGCCGTTAGTGGTTTAGTTGACTCGTCGAGTCTTAGTTGCCAATATCCGGATTTAGCATCAAATGTACTAAAGTGAGTGTTTCCTTTTAGTTTTTCTAAAATATAATCTTTTCGAGGTAGTTTATAGGAATCTCCTATGGTTGCTTCATTCATTTTTTTATAGTTTATTACCATTCGTCTTTTTCCTCTTTTAATTTCGTTTTTATTTTCGACATAAAATGCTGGAGCTGAATGGGGACTCGAACTTTCCCTAATTATTCCTTTGGTCAAAAGTTGTTGGCATTCCTCTTTGAATTCTTTAACATCTTTTATGCTATATGGTATTCTATTAGGTATATTTATTTCTGCTAGTGGTTCTTTTAATTTTATAGACACTAACTGATTGTTCGTGTTAATATTATCTAGTGGATTTTCACTACATACTTCTTTTAGGGCTTCTTCTATGTGTTCTTTTTTCATTATTAATAGTATTTCTACCTGAAATTTTATATTTTGTGCTAGCATTCGTATGTATTCTGTTCGAGTGACTATAGGTGTCGATATTAATTTATTAGAGTCTATGTGTTTTATTATAACGGACTTATCTGTTTGAGTGAAGGGTTGATATAATTTTAGGAAATTATTTCCAATTATTAGATCTAAACCTGAATCATGCATATAAATGGTTGGTATGATGAACTTTATTTTATTAATATAGATAGGGACCATTTTTCCTACATACCATAGCTTGTGTACCGACTTGTCTGCTACGACTATCTTTTGTGGTTTAATTAATTTTTCCCATTTTTTTAATATCTTTCGTTTCCCAAAACATATGGTAGCTCCTGTATCTACATACGCAAATATTTTTTTACCTTCGATTACGATTGTAATAAATGTTGCGTTTGGGTTATCCTTTGTTCTTTTACTCATAATCAGACGATGTGTCACTAGAATAATCGCTAGTATTAGTATAAGCATATATATCAATATCTGAATCTATATCAGAATCTTCGAGAGGTTCATATCCTAAGTCATATGCTATTTTTAGTACTTCTGTTTCTTTCTTTTCTTTCTTTTTTGGGCAAGTATTTGCATAATGACCCTCTTCGTGACATAACCAACATCTACAATTTTTCTTTTTAGATGGACAACATTTTGAATTGTCTTGTTTACTATATTTTTGACGATGTTGCTTTCGATTTCTAAAGTAGTTTTGTCTTGAATTCTTTTTATAAAAATTCTTGTATTTTGAACTGTACGTTTTCTTTTTCCATATCTTTCTTGGTTTTTTGTATTTTTTCTTAGTGCATCCATAATTTCCTACTGTGTCGGATTGTTTTTCACAGCAAAGTTTAACTTGTGCCTCTTTTTTAGCTGTTTCTTGTAGGCATTCTTTTTTAATCCAAGCTTTTACTGTCGTGATTCGCGCTCCTAAAGTATCTTCTATTTTACTTCCTTCTTGCAATAATGAAGTATATATATCTTTTAACTTTGTTGATACCGACTCAGGGAGTTTATTAAAAAACATATCTAGTGCTAATTTTTGCCTTGCTATGTCTAATTTGTAATACTGATCTGAAAATTCGCATATGAAAGAATCTAGATAGCACATATCGCATATTTTAAGATTTATTAATCTCCAATATGCATGTTCTCTAAATGCCTCATTAGAATTTTCTGCTCCTGGAATTCTTCCTGTGAATTCTTGAACTATGCATGCCACGATATTGTTAAATGTTGTTATAGCGTCAGTTGTTGCTATTCTTGATAATTCTAATTCGTTAATAGATTATATGAATCTGTAAACATTTCCGGACGTTTTATGGATGATAAAATTTAGTAAATCTCTTGGTTGTAATACTCGTAATTCTTCTGTTAATTGTATTTGAACACCTAATTTATTGCTCCAATCTTGAATGGTATTATCTATATCTGATATGCAATCAATATTTAAAATGTCAGTGTCCATTCTAGTTATTGGTATTTTTGGTATGTATTGATGTGGTATTCGTTCCCATTTATTTTTCTTATTTCTGACCATTCCTTGTTGATATAAATATCTTTCGTGTGAGGTTGGTGGTTTATATTCAAACTGTCTTTGTAGGTCTTCATCTACGTAGGATTTTTTTCTTTTTTGTGCAAAATTATAATTTGTATAGGAACTTTCACCTGGTCCACCAAAAGGATTTTCATATGGGTTTTAATCTGAACTATAATCAAGAGCCACATCTATATCTTCGCTAGATTCGTTAGTTTCGGATGGTATATCTAGTGATGCCATTAATTTAGTAAGAGTTTCAATCTGTTCTTCAAGATTTTCCATTATGTCAATCGTAATGGTGGGACAATTTTTAGAGATGACTTGTTTAATAATATTTCTTTTATTTTAGTAATTGTAATATTTTTATCTAGTTCTTGGGTGTCAACTATATTCGATAGCTGGTCAACTAAACTTGTTATATTTTGATTATGTTCAGAGGTCGTTGTATTTTGAATGACTGTATTTTCAAATATATTTGTTAATATCTCTGTCTTTTTATTCAATAGTGATTGTATATTGTTTAACTCTTCTTGTGTTGATGTAGTTAACTCTGGCAATTGTCTTAATATTAGGAAGCTTAGTATTTCGATAATATTATTGAGAGTTGAATTTAATATGTTTATTTTTTCACCAAGAGTACATTTAGTATCGTCTCTTTCAAGTATACCGATGCCATAGGATGTTCCACTAGGTAGGTTTTGAGGTATTTTGAACAAAGTTTGTTTAAATGGTATAAACGGTTCTGATGATGTGACATTTTTGTCATTTTCAATTTTTATTTCTGATTTTGGGATGGTTTCTAAAATGTAATTCATTTTATAATATATCGTCGTCTTATGGCTGTATATTTTATTGGATTTGTCTTATAGTTAATTTAAGATTCTTTTCAAAACAGCTTTTTACAATGGTCAATGTACGTAATCTTTTCATAAGGCGTACCTTCTCAAAGACTTCTGTTTCACTTTTTAATTCTATTTTAGTCTCATGAATATGAGATTTAGCTTCTCTAATAAGTAAATCATATGCTCTAATCTCTTTCCGAAGATTTTGATGATAGAGACTCATTAAAAAACTAATTCTTTTGTCTTTGCAAGTCGTGTTCCGAGTTTGGTATTACTTAGAGTTAAAATTTTAATTCTATTTTTATGGGTTTGTTGATTGAAAACATTTTCTCCTGTGCGTAATTCTTTTTGAAGGATTGCAATTTGATATTTGTTTCTTAATATAGATGTTTGAAAAAATCTTATTTCTCTCGAAAGATTGCTTGAGTAACTACTCATATCTTTTGGCTTAGAGATCGTATCATTTCTTTCATTTCTCTTATTTCTTCATCGTTGAGTCTAGAATTTGAGGATTCACCTCTTGTTATTGAAATTGGTTTTTCTACTTGTGGTATCCATACCGATGGTATATCAGATGTTGATTTTCTACTTCTTTCAATATATCTATTTTTTGAAAATAGATTTGGAGTTTCAAGGCTAAGTAATGGTTCGAAAAGTTTATCGATACTTATTCTATCGTCAGTTTTAAAAGTAATACTGTGGTGTGAGTTAGTAAGAGCATAGTTTATTTGGTATGTTACTGTAAATGGGTGATTTCCTTTATTCATAAATGTCCGTCTTAGTAACTCATACTTAATAGTAATGCTTTTATATAGATCTTTATCTTTTAAACTTAATCCCATTTGTATATTTACATCAAATTTTATTTTCCCTTCGGCTAAATTTCCTTTTCCTCTAGCAATAATACTTTCTTCTTTATTAATGATTCTATCGTCTCTTAGTTCTAATTCGATAGGTGTATGACATCCCATGAACGTACTTTTTAATATTACTTGTATAGTCGATATATGTATATAAGCTATTTTACTTCTATCTTTTTCATTCATTTGTTTCATTCGATCACTTATCTGACGTTTATTAATTATTGGAATAATAATATCTCCTTTTGTTTGTTCTATAGGAACTGGTTCTTCTCCTAAAATTTTACCAAAATAAATTATATTTTTTCGTGAAAATATATCCTTAAGCTTTCTAGTGTAATCGAAATTATGTTTTTCTGATAGAGTAAAATATGATCTTCTAATAGCTGTTCTATTAATAATAGTATCTGACATAAATCCCGATTCATCTTCATTTTGATAAATAATTGATATATCGTCTTCGCTGACAGTTGGTAATTCTGTCATTTTAAAATGATTAAATAAATGAATAGTTTTAGAATTATACCTTTCTTTGGAAGATATTCTTGAGAGTTCCTTCTTGATCGCTGACGTATCTCTGATACCACAATTTAGACTTTGCTCCGTTGATCATAATTGAATAATAAAATATTCAATTGAAGTATACTTTTGAATATATCGTTGTTGATTATAATATTCAATATTATATTCCTTGCTTCAATGATCATAGTAGCATTATAATATTGAATGTTGATCGTAGTAGCATTATAAAAGTGATTGTATCTCTATCTCTTTCGATTAAAGCTTAAGCTTTTGAATAGCAGAATTCTATCCTACCCATTATACAACGATCAAATAATAAACAACATTCTATTTCCCATTACAATTGCTTTATCTCCCACTACAATCACTTTTATAATGCTACTACGATCAACATTCAATATTATAATGCTACTATGATCATTGAAGCAAGGAAAATGTTTCATTATCATTATACTTATCTGAGGTACAATCACTTTATCTCCCACTACAAAGGATATATATTATATTCCTTGCTTCAATGATCATTGAAGCAAGTAAAATGTTTCATTATCATTATACTTATCTGAGGTACAATCACTTTATCTCCCACTACAAAGGATATATATTATATTCCTTGCTTATCTGAGGTTCAATATTATATTCCTTGCTTCAATGATCATAGTAGCATTATAATATTGAATGTTGATCGTAGTAGCATTATAAAAGTGATTGTAGTGGGAGATAAAGTGATTGTAGTGGGAGATAAAGTGATTGTAGTGGGAGATAAAACAATTATGTTTCATTATCATAAGAATATCCTTTGAAGGTTTAAAAAACCTCAGTACATGGCCATCAACCCCAACCAAGAAAACCCAAGCATCATACTCGCCTTCAACAGAGAAGAAAGAATTCTTACAAATGGAAGATGATGTAGAAGAAATCCTTCAAAATACAAGTTATGGAAAACAAAAATGGTACGTTATCTTCAATGGACCATACAAAGGCATATATCACGATTGGGCAATTGCTAGCTCACACATAGTGGGAAAAAGCGTTTCTCATAAAAGCTATCCACACAATTTAGACTTTGCTCCGATTTAGACTTTGCTCCGTTGATCATAATTGAATAATAAAATATTCAATTGAAGTATACTTTTGAATATATCGTTGTTGATTATAATATTAAATATTATATTCCTTGCTTCAATGATCATAGTAGCATTATAATATTGAATGTTGATCGTAGTAGCATTATAAAAGTGATTGTAGTGGGAGATAAAGCAATTGTAATGGGAAATAGAATGTTGTTTATTATTTGATCGTTGTATAATGGGTAGGATATAATTCTGCTATTCAAAAGCTTAAGCTTTAACAGAAAGAGATAGAGATTAAACTCAAATATGCTCAAATTATTTCATATCTTATTTCAGGAGGCGAGGCCTCTATTTATAATACATGGGGAGTGCAAAGTCATCTATAAATGATGACGCACTGGATGACGCTTTCTACAGTACATGGCCAACTGGCCTTACATTATTTGACATGACTACATTACAGAGACTCAATGGCCGACAGGCCTACAATTATTTTACACAAATACAAATTACTACATCACACCACACTGAAAAAACAAACCTACCCTAAAAAGGAATATATCACAAATGGAAATTATTCTTCATCATTATTATTCTTTTTGCTTTATTCCATCATTTCAGTGTCGCTTGTACAGTGCTCACAATGATGTCTTGGGACTCGAGACAAATGCTTGCATAGTAAGATTTTGAAGTCTTCTGGAAGCAAAGAAAGTTGTCCGGAGAAGCTTTCAAATTGTTCTTCAAATCCTGCTATTATCTTTTGTTGTGCTTCGTTAATCTTTTCTGAAAAATGTGAATAAATCAACAAATTGTTAGTAGTAATTGATTCTGATTTTGTCTTGTTGTCCTGGTTCCACGCCAAGTTTTGTTGATCCAAAATAAACACCGGCGAGGGCAGTTACTAGATGATCAATTGTTGGCGTTGAATGTTCCAACTCGTCACGCGTAGGATATTCTCCGTTGCTGATTCCTAATTGTGCTATTGTGATAGATGGTACCAGAAGGTTGAATTCTTTGTCAAAGATTGGATGACTGGAGGTCATTTTGAGATATAGCTCCCTCCCTTTTGCAAAGAAATCGTTGTAACCCTTGATTATACTTTGTGCCTTTAGTGGTAATTCTTGTATTTCTCTGAGATTTTCACCGTTGATGTATATCGTGTCTATTAGTCCGTGGATGAAATAGTCGTGAACATCCATTGGAGATGCCCCTGGTAGAAATATTGCTCTTGGTCCTGTTCTTCGTCTCTTTGGATAAAAGAACATTGTTGTGTGTACTTCGTTGTAATTTATGAGGCTATCCCAAGACCGTTGAAATTTTTCAACTGTTGGTCTTTTCATTTCTTCTTTTTCTTTTGTAGTTAAAATGTTTTTGATTTTGTTTGATGCATTCAACTTTGCTGTCTGTTCTTGTAAACGCTGATTTAATGAAACAAACCTTTGTGATCTCTGTATGTCTTCAGTTGCAACTGTTTTGTATGATTCTCTAAAAGCTTGTTCTGCTGCTTCTCTTGTTGGATAGCTTTTATGAGAAACGCTTTTTCCCACTATGTGTGAGCTAGCAATTGCCCAATCGTGATATATGCCTTTGTATGGTCCATTGAAGATAACGTACCATTTTTGTTTTCCATAACTTGTATTTTGAAGGATTTCTTCTACATCATCTTCCATTTGTAAGAATTCTTTCTTCTCTGTTGAAGGCGAGTATGATGCTTGGGTTTTCTTGGTTGGGGTTGATGGTGATGGCTTAGATGGTGTTGCAGATGTTGTTGGTTTTGTTTGCTTTGTTGGTGTCGTTGTTCCAACGGATTCTGATATTGTGTCTGAACTGGGTAATTTTGATAAACATTGTAGTGAGTTGGATAGTTCTTCTTCTTCTTTTCTAATAATGGCTATTTGTTTTTCTAAGGAGGCTAGTTGTTCTCTTTTTTGTTGTAGTTGATGTCGGATTTGTTTTGTAATGCTTTCCATTCTCGGGTAAGGGTGTCTGCAATGGTGTTGTTGTCGCTCTTTATATACTTGAGGTATGGGTGGAATTGGTGTAATTGAAGCTGCCAACGAATAAGTCGACCTCTATAGTAGTCTTCTTGTAATTTGTATCTCCAAAAACCTGTTACGTATTTCGAATCTGTACGTAGTTCAAATCTTGTTTGTAATAAATCAATTTTCCATTTTTTCAAAGTTCTTAAACACGCAAGTGTTTCTTTTTCGTGAGTACTGTATCTCTGTTCCGTTTGTGAGAACGTTCCGGAGATATATTTGCATAATTTAATTTCGTACCTTTCTGTTTTTAAAACAGAATTGTGTTCATTGCTCAAAAGAGCTAGTTCTGATGCTTGTAGTACGGGATTAGTTTGAGGGATTTGATTCCCATCAATATCTAACCCTAATAATTCTTTTCCATTTGGAATGGCTTTTAGACATCCTGCCCAAGTATCGTCTGAAGCGTCTGTTTCAACTATCAGGAAATCTTTTGTTTCTGGATTATATAAGTCTGGTAAATATTTTATAGATTTTTTTATTTGTTGTACTAGCTGGGTGTCTGATGGAGTCCAATCCCAACGTATTTTTTCTGAAATCTTTCTTTGTAAAATCTTTCTTTCTTTTGCTAGATTCTTTAAAAATCCTTGTTCCGCTATATAATTTAGGCATCCAAGAAATCTTTGAATTTGTTTCCTATTTTCTAATTTATCTGGAAAAAGTTTTAATTTTTCTTGAGTATTATTTGTTAGGGAGATAGTTCCATCTTTTGTAATTTTTAATCCTAAATATTCTACCTCATTTTGAAGTAATTTTGATTTTTTCTGGGATAGTACTATACCTTTATCTTTTATTCGTTGTAAAACGATTGAAACTGCCTTTATATGTTCTTGTTCATTACCTTTGGTAAAAACGATAATATCGTCGATATATGCTAAACAAATATTTTCTAGACCTTGTAGACTGTTATCCATAAATCGTTGATAAATCGATGGTGCTTGTTTTAGACCAAAAGGTAGTACATTCCATTCATAATGTTTTTGTGGTGGACAAGAAAATGCCGTTAGTGGTTTAGTTGACTCGTCGAGTCTTAATTGGCAATATCCGGATTTAGCATCAAATGTACTAAAGTGAGTGTTTCCTTTTAGTTTTTCTAAAATATAATCTTTTCGAGGTAGTTTATAGGAATCTCCTATGGTTGCTTCATTCATTTTTTTATAGTTTATTACCATTCGTCTTTTTCCTCTTTTAATTTCGTTTTTATTTTCGACATAAAATGCTGGAGCTGAATGGGGACTCGAACTTTCCCTAATTATTCCTTTGGTCAAAAGTTGTTGGCATTCCTCTTTGAATTCTTTAACATTTTTTATGCTATATGGTATTCTATTAGGTATATTTATTTCTGCTAGTGGTTCTTTTAATTTTATAGACACTAACTGATTGTTCGTGTTAATATTATCTAGTGGATTTTCACTACATACTTCTTTTAGGGCTTCTTCTATGTGTTCTTTTTTCATTATTAATAGTATTTCTACCTGAAATTTTATATTTTGTGCTAGCATTCGTATGTATTCTGTTCGAGTGACTATAGGTGTCGATATTAATTTATTAGAGTCTATGTGTTTTATTATAACGGACTTATCTGTTTGAGTGAAGGGTTGATATAATTTTAGAAAATTATTTCCAATTATTAGATCTAAACCTGAATCATGCATATAAATGGTTGGTATGATGAACTTTATTTTATTAATATAGATAGGGACCATTTTTCCTACATACCATAGCTTGTGTACCGACTTGTCTGCTACGACTATCTTTTGTGGTTTAATTAATTTTTCCCATTTTTTTAATATCTTTCGTTTCCCAAAACATATGGTAGCTCCTGTATCTACATACGCAAATATTTCTTTACCTTCGATTACGATTGTAATAAATGTTGCGTTTGGGTTATCCTTTGTTCTTTTACTCATAATCAGACGATGTGTCACTAGAATAATCGCTAGTATTAGTATAAGCATATATATCAATATCTGAATCTATATCAGAATCTTCGAGAGGTTCATATCCTAAGTCATATGCTATTTTTAGTACTTCTGTTTCTTTCTTTTCTTTCTTTTTTGGGCAAGTATTTGCATAATGACCCTCTTCGTGACATAACCAACATCTACAATTTTTCTTTTTAGATGGACAATATTTTGAATTGTCTTGTTTACTATATTTTTGACGATGTTGCTTTCGATTTCTAAAGTAGTTTTGTCTTGAATTCTTTTTATAAAAATTCTTGTATTTTGAACTGTACGTTTTCTTTTTCCATATCTTTCTTGGTTTTTTGTATTTTTTCTTAGTGCATCCATAATTTCCTACTGTGTCGGATTGTTTTTCACAGCAAAGTTTAACTTGTGCCTCTTTTTTAGCTGTTTCTTGTAGGCATTCTTTTCTAATCCAAGCTTTTACTGTCGTGATTCGTGCTCCTAAAGTATCTTCTATTTTACTTCCTTCTTGCAATAATGAAGTATATATATCTTTTAACTTTGTTGATACCGACTCAGGGAGTTTATTAAAAAACATATCTAGTGCTAATTTTTGCCTTGCTATGTCTAATTTGTAATACTGATCTGAAAATTCGCATATGAAAGAATCTAGATAGCACATATCGCATATTTTAAGATTTATTAATCTCCAATATGCATGTTCTCTAAATGCCTCATTAGAATTTTCTGCTCCTGGAATTCTTCCTGTGAATTCTTGAACTATGCATGCCACAATATTGTTAAATGTTGTTATAGCGTCAGTTGTTGCTATTCTTGATAATTCTAATTCGTTAATAGATTCTATGAATCTGTAAACATTTCCGGACGTTTTATGGATGATAAAATTTAGTAAATCTCTTGGTTGTAATACTCGTAATTCTTCTGTTAATTGTATTTGAACACCTAATTTATTGCTCCAATCTTGAATGGTATTATCTATATCTGATATGCAATCAATATTAAAATGTCAGTGTCCATTCTAGTTATTGGTATTTTTGGTATGTATTGATGTGGTATTCGTTCCCATTTATTTTTCTTATTTCTGACCATTCCTTGTTGATATAAATATCTTTCGTGTGAGGTTGGTGGTTTATATTCAAACTGTCTTTGTAGGTCTTCATCTACGTAGGATTTTTTTCTTTTTTGTGCAAAATTATAATTTGTATAGGAACTTTCACCTGGTCCATCAAAAGGATTTTCATATGGGTTTTCATCTGAACTATAATCAAGAGCCACATCTATATCTTCGCTAGATTCGTTAGTTTCGGATGGTATATCTAGTGATGCCATTAATTTAGTAAGAGTTTCAATCTGTTCTTCAAGATTTTCCATTATGTCAATCGTAATGGTGGGACAATTTTTAGAGATGACTTGTTTAATAATATTTCTTTTATTTTAGTAATTGTAATATTTTTATCTAGTTCTTGGGTGTCAACTATATTCGATAGCTGGTCAACTAAACTTGTTATATTTTGATTATGTTCAGAGGTCGTTGTATTTTGAATGACTGTATTTTCAAATATATTTGTTAATATCTCTGTCTTTTTATTCAATAGTGATTGTATATTGTTTAACTCTTCTTGTGTTGATGTAGTTAACTCTGGCAATTGTCTTAATATTAGGAAGCTTAGTATTTCGATAATATTATTGAGAGTTGAATTTAATATGTTTATTTTTTCACCAAGAGTACATTTAGTATCGTCTCTTTCAAGTATACCGATGCCATAGGATGTTCCACTAGGTAGGTTTTGAGGTATTTTGAACAAAGTTTGTTTAAATGGTATAAACGGTTCTGATGATGTGACATTTTTGTCATTTTCAATTTTTATTTCTGATTTTGGGATGGTTTCTAAAATGTAATTCATTTTATAATATATCGTCGTCTTATGGCTGTATATTTTATTGGATTTGTCTTATAGTTAATTTAAGATTCTTTTCAAAACAGCTTTTTACAATGGTCAATGTACGTAATCTTTTCATAAGGCGTACCTTCTCAAAGACTTCTGTTTCACTTTTTAATTCTATTTTAGTCTCATGAATATGAGATTTAGCTTCTCTAATAAGTAAATCATATGCTCTAATCTCTTTCCGAAGATTTTGATGATAGAGACTCATTAAAAAACTAATTCTTTTGTCTTTGCAAGTCGTGTTCCGAGTTTGGTATTACTTAGAGTTAAAATTTTAATTCTATTTTTATGGGTTTGTTGATTGAAAACATTTTCTCCTGTGCGTAATTCTTTTTGAAGGATTGCAATTTGATATTTGTTTCTTAATATAGATGTTTGAAAAAATATTATTTCTCTCGAAAGATTGCTTGAGTAACTACTCATATCTTTTGGCTTAGAGATCGTATCATTTCTTTCATTTCTCTTATTTCTTCATCGTTGAGTCTAGAATTTGAGGATTCACCTCTTGTTATTGAAATTGGTTTTTCTACTTGTGGTATCCATACCGATGGTATATCAGATGTTGATTTTCTACTTCTTTCAATATATCTATTTTTTGAAAATAGATTTGGAGTTTCAAGGCTAAGTAATGGTTCAAAAAGTTTATCGATACTTATTCTATCGTCAGTTTTAAAAGTAATACTGTGGTGTGAGTTAGTAAGAGCATAGTTTATTTGGTATGTTACTGTAAATGGGTGATTTCCTTTATTCATAAATGTCCGTCTTAGTAACTCAGACTTAATAGTAATGCTTTTATTTAGATCTTTATCTTTTAAACTTAATCCCATTTGTATATTTACATCAAATTTTATTTTCCCTTCGGCTAAATTTCCTTTTCCTCTAGCAATAATACTTTCTTCTTTATTAATGATTCTATCGTCTCTTAGTTCTAATTCGATAGGTGTATGACATCCCATGAACGTACTTTTTAATATTACTTGTATAGTCGATATATGTATATAAGCTATTTTACTTCTATCTTTTTCATTCATTTGTTTCATTCGATCACTTATCTGACGTTTATTAATTATTGGAATAATAATATCTCCTTTTGTTTGTTCTATAGGAACTGGTTCTTCTCCTAAAATTTTACCAAAATAAATTATATTTTTTCGTGAAAATATATCCTTAAGCTTTCTAGTGTAATCGAAATTATGTTTTTCTGATAGAGTAAAATATGATCTTCTAATAGCTGTTCTATTAATAATAGTATCTGACATAAATCCCGATTCATCTTCATTTTGATAAATAATTGATATATCGTCTTCGCTGACAGTTGGTAATTCTGTCATTTTAAAATGATTAAATAAATGAATAGTTTTAGAATTATACCTTTCTTTGGAAGATATTCTTGAGAGTTCCTTCTTGATCGCTGACGTAGCTCTGATACCACAATTTAGACTTTGCTCCGATTTAGACTTTGCTCCGTTGATCATAATTGAATAATAAAATATTCAATTGAAGTATACTTTTGAATATATCGTTGTTGATTATAATATTCAATATTATATTCCTTGCTTCAATGATCATAGTAGCATTATAATATTGAATGTTGATCGTAGTAGCATTATAAAAGTGATTGTAGTGGGAAATAAAGCAATTGTAATGGGAAATAGAATGTTGTTTATTATTTGATCGTTGTATAATGGGTAGGATAGAATTCTGCTATTCAAAAGCTTAAGCTTTAACAGAAAGAGATAGAGATTAAACTCAAATATGCTCAAATTATTTCATATCTTATTTCAGGAGGCGAGGCCTCTATTTATAATACATGGGGAGTGCAAAGTCATCTATAAATGATGACGCACTGGATGACGCTTTCTACAGTACATGGCCAACTGGCCTTACATTATTTGACATGACTACATTACAGAGACTCAATGGCCGACAGGCCTACAATTATTTTACACAAATACAAATTACTACATCACACCACACTGAAAAAACAAACCTACCCTAAAAAGGAATATATCACAAATGGAAATTATTCTTCATCATTATTATTCTTTTTGCTTTATTCCATCATTTCAGTGTCGCTTGTACAGTGCTCACAATGATGTCTTGGGACTCGAGACAAATGCTTGCATAGTAAGATTTTGAAGTCTTCTGGAAGCAAAGAAAGTTGTCCGGAGAAGCTTTCAAATTGTTCTTCAAATCCTGCTATTATCTTTTGTTGTGCTTCGTTAATCTTTTCTGAAAAATGTGAATAAATCAACAAATTGTTAGTGCAGTAATTGATTCTGATTTTGTCTTGTTGTCCTGGTTCCACGCCAAGTTTTGTTGATCCAAAATAAACACCGGCGAGGGCAGTTACTAGATGATCAATTGTTGGCGTTGAATGTTCCAACTCGTCACGCGTAGGATATTCTCCGTTGCTGATTCCTAATTGTGCTATTGTGATAGATGGTACCAGAAGGTTGAATTCTTTGTCAAAGATTGGATGACTGGAGGTCATTTTGAGATATAGCTCCCTCCCTTTTGCAAAGAAATCGTTGTAACCCTTGATTATACTTTGTGCCTTTAGTGGTAATTCTTGTATTTCTCTGAGATTTTCACCGTTGATGTATATCGTGTCTATTAGTCCGTGGATGAAATAGTCGTGAACATCCATTGGAGATGCCCCTGGTAGAAATATTGCTCTTGGTCCTGCTCTTCGTCTCTTTGGATAAAAGAACATTGTTGTGTGTACTTCGTTGTAATTTATGAGGCTATCCCAAGACCGTTGAAAATTTTCAACTGTTGGTCTTTTCATTTCTTCTTTTTCTTTTGTAGTTAAAATGTTTTTGATTTTGTTTGCTGCATTCAACTTTGCTGTCTGTTCTTGTAAACGCTGATTTAATGAAACAAACCTTTGTGATCTCTGTATGTCTTCAGTTGCAACTGTTTTGTATGATTCTCTAAAAGCTTGTTCTGCTGCTTCTCTTGTTGGATAGCTTTTATGAGAAACGCTTTTTCCCACTATGTGTGAGCTAGAAATTGCCCAATCGTGATATATGCCTTTGTATGGTCCATTGAAGATAACGTACCATTTTTGTTTTCCATAACTTGTATTTTGAAGGATTTCTTCTACATCATCTTCCATTTGTAAGAATTCTTTCTTCTCTGTTGAAGGCGAGTATGATGCTTGGGTTTTCTTGGTTGGGGTTGATGGTGATGGCTTAGATGGTGTTGCAGATGTTGTTGGTTTTGTTTGCTTTGTTGGTGTCGTTGTTCCAACGGATTCTGATATTGTGTCTGAACTGGGTAATTTTGATAAACATTGTAGTGAGTTGGATAGTTCTTCTTCTTCTTTTCTAATAATGGCTATTTGTTTTTCTAAGGAGGCTAGTTGTTCTCTTTTTTGTTGTAGTTGATGTCGGATTTGTTTTGTAATGCTTTCCATTCTCGGGTAAGGGTGTCTGCAATGGTGTTGTTGTCGCTCTTTATATACTTGAGGTATGGGTGGAATTGGTGTAATTGAAGCTGCCAACGAATAAGTCGACCTCTACAGTAGTCTTCTTGTAATTTGTATCTCCAAAAACCTGTTACGTATTTCGAATCTGTACGTAGTTCAAATCTTGTTTGTAATAAATCAATTTTCCATTTTTTCAAAGTTCTTAAACACGCAAGTGTTTCTTTTTCGTGAGTACTGTATCTCTGTTCCGTTTGTGAGAACGTTCCGGAGATATATTTGCATAATTTAATTTCGTACCTTTCTGTTTTTAAAACAGAATTGTGTTCATTGCTCAAAAGAGCTAGTTCTGATGCTTGTAGTACGGGATTAGTTTGAGGGATTTGATTCCCATCAATATCTAAACCTAATAATTCTTTTCCATTTGGAATGGCTTTTAGACATCCTGCCCAAGTATCGTCTGAAGCGTCTATTTCAACTATCAGGAAATCTTTTGTTTCTGGATTATATAAGTCTGGTAAATATTTTATAGATTTTTTTATTTGTTGTACTAGCTGGGTGTCTGATGGAGTCCAATCCCAACGTATTTTTTCTGAAATCTTTCTTTGTAAAATCTTTCTTTCTTTTGCTAGATTCTTTAAAAATCCTTGTTCCGCTATATAATTTAGGCATCCAAGAAATCTTTGAATTTGTTTCCTATTTTCTAATTTATCTGGAAAAAGTTTTAATTTTTCTTGAGTATTATTTGTTAGGGAGATAGTTCCATCTTTTGTAATTTTTAATCCTAAATATTCTACCTCATTTTGAAGTAATTTTGATTTTTTCTGGGATAGTACTATACCTTTATCTTTTATTCGTTGTAAAACGATTGAAACTGCCTTTATATGTTCTTGTTCATTACCTTTGGTAAAAACGATAATATCGTCGATATATGCTAAATAAATATTTTCTAGACCTTGTAGACTGTTATCCATAAATCGTTGATAAATCGATGGTGCTTCTTTTAGACCAAAAGGTAGTACATTCCATTCATAATGTTTTTGTGGTGGACAAGAAAATGCCGTTAGTGGTTTAGTTGACTCGTCGAGTCTTAGTTGCCAATATCCGGATTTAGCATCAAATGTACTAAAGTGAGTGTTTCCTTTTAGTTTTTCTAAAATATAATATTTTCGAGGTAGTTTATAGGAATCTCCTATGGTTGCTTCATTCATTTTTTTATAGTTTATTACCATTCGTCTTTTTCCTCTTTTAATTTCGTTTTTATTTTCGACATAAAATGCTGGAGCTGAATGGGGACTCGAACTTTCCCTAATTATTCCTTTGGTCAAAAGTTGTTGGCATTCCTCTTTGAATTCTTTAACATCTTTTATGCTATATGGTATTCTATTAGGTATATTTATTTCTGCTAGTGGTTCTTTTAATTTTATAGACACTAACTGATTGTGCGTGTTAATATTATCTAGTGGATTTTCACTACATACTTCTTTTAGGGCTTCTTCTATGTGTTCTTTTTTCATTATTAATAGTATTTCTACCTGAAATTTTATATTTTGTGCTAGCATTCGTATGTATTCTGTTCGAGTGACTATAGGTGTCGATATTAATTTATTAGAGTCTATGTGTTTTATTATAACGGACTTATCTGTTTGAGTGAAGGGTTGATATAATTTTAGGAAATTATTTCCAATTATTAGATCTAAACCTGAATCATGCATATAAATGGTTGGTATGATGAACTTTATTTTATTAATATAGATAGGGACCATTTTTCCTACATACCATAGCTTGTGTACCGACTTGTCTGCTACGACTATCTTTTGTGGTTTAATTAATTTTTCCCATTTTTTTAATATCTTTCGTTTCCCAAAACATATGGTAGCTCCTGTATCTACATACGCAAATATTTTTTTACCTTCGATTACGATTGTAATAAATGTTGCGTTTGGGTTATCCTTTGTTCTTTTACTCATAATCAGACGATGTGTCACTAGAATAATCGCTAGTATTAGTATAAGCATATATATCAATATCTGAATCTATATCAGAATCTTCGAGAGGTTCATATCCTTAGTCATATGCTATTTTTATTACTTCTGTTTCTTTCTTTTCTTTCTTTTTTGGGCAAGTATTTGCATAATGACCCTCTTCGTGACATAACCAACATCTACAATTTTTCTTTTTAGATGGACAATATTTTGAATTGTCTTGTTTACTATATTTTTGACGATGTTGCTTTCGATTTCTAAAGTAGTTTTGTCTTGAATTCTTTTTATAAAAATTCTTGTATTTTGAACTGTACGTTTTCTTTTTCCATATCTTTCTTGGTTTTTTGTATTTTTTCTTAGTGCATCCATAATTTCCTACTGTGTCGGATTGTTTTTCACAGCAAAGTTTAACTTGTGCCTCTTTTTTAGCTGTTTCTTGTAGGCATTCTTTTCTAATCCAAGCTTTTACTGTCGTGATTCGTGCTCCTAAAGTATCTTCTATTTTACTTCCTTCTTGCAATAATGAAGTATATATATCTTTTAACTTTGTTGATACCGACTCAGGGAGTTTATTAAAAAACATATCTAGTGCTAATTTTTGCCTTGCTATGTCTAATTTATAATACTGATCTGAAAATTCGCATATGAAAGAATCTAGATAGCACATATCGCATATTTTAAGATTTATTAATCTCCAATATGCATGTTCTCTAAATGCCTCATTAGAATTTTCTGCTCCTGGAATTCTTCCTGTGAATTCTTGAACTATGCATGCCACGATATTGTTAAATGTTGTTATAGCGTCAGTTGTTGCTATTCTTGATAATTCTAATTCGTTAATAGATTCTATGAATCTGTAAACATTTCCGGACGTTTTATGGATGATAAAATTTAGTAAATCTCTTGGTTGTAATACTCGTAATTCTTCTGTTAATTGTATTTGAACACCTAATTTATTGCTCCAATCTTGAATGGTATTATCTATATCTGATATGCAATCAATATTTAAAATGTCAATGTCCATTCTAGTTATTGGTATTTTTGGTATGTATTGATGTGGTATTCGTTCCCATTTATTTTTCTTATTTCTGACCATTCCTTGTTGATATAAATATCTTTCGTGTGAGGTTGGTGGTTTATATTCAAACTGTCTTTGTAGGTCTTCATCTACGTAGGATTTTTTTCTTTTTTGTGCAAAATTATAATTTGTATAGGAACTTTCACCTGGTCCACCAAAAGGATTTTCATATGGGTTTTCATCTGAACTATAATCAAGAGCCACATCTATATCTTCGCTAGATTCGTTAGTTTCGGATGGTATATCTAGTGATGCCATTAATTTAGTAAGAGTTTCAATCTGTTCTTCAAGATTTTCCATTATGTCATTCGTAATGGTGGGACAATTTTTAGAGATGACTTGTTTAATAATATTTCTTTTATTTTAGTAATTGTAATATTTTTATCTAGTTCTTGGGTGTCAACTATATTCGATAGCTGGTCAACTAAACTTGTTATATTTTGATTATGTTCAGAGGTCGTTGTATTTTGAATGACTGTATTTTCAAATATATTTGTTAATATCTCTGTCTTTTTATTCAATAGTGATTGTATATTGTTTAACTCTTCTTGTGTTGATGTAGTTAACTCTGGCAATTGTCTTAATATTAGGAAGCTTAGTATTTCGATAATATTATTGAGAGTTGAATTTAATATGTTTATTTTTTCACCAAGAGTACATTTAGTATCGTCTCTTTCAAGTATACCGATGCCATAGGATGTTCCACTAGGTAGGTTTTGAGGTATTTTGAACAAAGTTTGTTTAAATGGTATAAACGGTTCTGATGATGTGACATTTTTGTCATTTTCAATTTTTATTTCTGATTTTGGGATGGTTTCTAAAATGTAATTCATTTTATAATATATCGTCGTCTTATGGCTGTATATTTTATTGGATTTGTCTTATAGTTAATTTAAGATTCTTTTCAAAACAGCTTTTTACAATGGTCAATGTACGTAATCTTTTCATAAGGCGTACCTTCTCAAAGACTTCTGTTTCACTTTTTAATTCTATTTTAGTCTCATGAATATGAGATTTAGCTTCTCTAATAAGTAAATCATATGCTCTAATCTCTTTCCGAAGATTTTGATGATAGAGACTCATTAAAAAACTAATTCTTTTGTCTTTGCAAGTCGTGTTCCGAGTTTGGTATTACTTAGAGTTAAAATTTTAATTCTATTTTTATGGGTTTGTTGATTGAAAACATTTTCTCCTGTGCGTAATTCTTTTTGAAGGATTGCAATTTGATATTTGTTTCTTAATATAGATGTTTGAAAAAATCTTATTTCTCTCGAAAGATTGCTTGAGTAACTACTCATATCTTTTGGCTTAGAGATCGTATCATTTCTTTCATTTCTCTTATTTCTTCATCGTTGAGTCTAGAATTTGAGGATTCACCTCTTGTTATTGAAATTGGTTTTTCTACTTGTGGTATCCATACTGATGGTATATCAGATGTTGATTTTCTACTTCTTTCAATATATCTATTTTTTGAAAATAGATTTGGAGTTTCAAGGCTAAGTAATGGTTCGAAAAGTTTATCGATACTTATTCTATCGTCAGTTTTAAAAGTAATACTGTGGTGTGAGTTAGTAAGAGCATAGTTTATTTGGTATGTTACTGTAAATGGGTGATTTCCTTTATTCATAAATGTCCGTCTTAGTAACTCATACTTAATAGTAATGCTTTTATTTAGATCTTTATCTTTTAAACTTAATCCCATTTGTATATTTACATCAAATTTTATTTTCCCTTCGGCTAAATTTCCTTTTCCTCTAGCAATAATACTTTCTTCTTTATTAATGATTCTATCGTCTCTTAGTTCTAATTCGATAGGTGTATGACATCCCATGAACGTACTTTTTAATATTACTTGTATAGTCGATATATGTATATAAGCTATTTTACTTCTATCTTTTTCATTCATTTGTTTCATTCGATCACTTATCTGACGTTTATTAATTATTGGAATAATAATATCTCCTTTTGTTTGTTCTATAGGAACTGGTTCTTCTCCTAAAATTTTACCAAAATAAATTATATTTTTTCGTGAAAATATATCCTTAAGCTTTCTAGTGTAATCGAAATTATGTTTTTCTGATAGAGTAAAATATGATCTTCTAATAGCTGTTCTATTAATAATAGTATCTGACATAAATCCCGATTCATCTTCATTTTGATAAATAATTGATATATCGTCTTCGCTGACAGTTGGTAATTCTGTCATTTTAAAATGATTAAATAAATGAATAGTTTTAGAATTATACCTTTCTTTGGAAGATATTCTTGAGAGTTCCTTCTTGATCGCTGACGTAGCTCTGATACCACAATTTAGACTTTGCTCCGTTGATCATAATTGAATAATAAAATATTCAATTGAAGTATACTTTTGAATATATCGTTGTTGATTATAATATTCAATATTATATTCCTTGCTTCAATGATCATAGTAGCATTATAATATTGAATGTTGATCGTAAGTAGCATTATAAAAGTGATTATAGTGGGAAATAAAGCAATTGTAATGGGAAATAGAATGTTGTTATTATTTTGATCGTTGTATAATGGGTAGGATAGAATTCTGCTATTCAAAAGCTTAAGCTTTAACAGAAAGAGATAGAGATTAAACTCAAATATGCTCAAATTATTTCATATCTTATTTCAGGAGGCGAGGCCTCTATTTATAATACATGGGGAGTGCAAAGTCATCTATAAATGATGACGCACTGGATGACGCTTGGTATCAGAGCGATGGTCACTCAAGATCTTTGAAGTATATTGTAATTTAAAACTTGGATTGATCCGTTGTCTCCTGAAATTAGAAGGTTTTGTTGTACTAAAGTTTCTGTTTGGTCAAAACTATTTTTTCCATTGAAAAAATAGGCCTTTTAATTGGTAATATTGCATCTCATCTAGATTAGTACAATAACATTTATACATTTTAGATTTTATTCTTGAAATGTATCTACTAGTTTGTATCTTGCTATGTGTAGGTACTCATGAAGATTAATCACTTGAGTGATTGTGAATTAAGTTACTTACACTTGTAGAAGACTCATCTTCTTTGATTCCTAATATCATTGAATGATGATACCAAGATGGATGAGAATGATACTAGTCCTTGAAGACTTAGTAGTCATTTTAGTCATGTTTGAGCTTTGCATTGGCTCCTTGAAGTCTTGTGTTAATGCAAGTGATGCCTAAAAACATTATTAGTGTTAACTAATCTTTCTTAGTTTTGATCACAACAAACTATACAACACATTTAGTGTAAAACACAAAACGAATTATTTAACTAACACTATCATCAAGGTAATAATCATATCACTAACTTTTCTTAATCATACTTAGTGATCATCAAAGTGATTATCCTTAAAACTCACTTTTGTTAATATGACAAAATATTTTTTAATAAACTTTCTTTTTAAGAAAATGTTTTATTGAAATGGAAAATGTAAATTTGAAAATGGCATATTCCATATGCCATAAGAATATCCTTTGAAGGTTTAAAAAACCTCAGATATTCCTACCCCACTAAAAGACAAAAGAGGGAGCGGACTCTACTCGGCGGTACCTTAAATAGCTAGGCGGTTCCTTAGCGATATAGAACCGCCGGCTAGTTAAGGATCCGCGCCCAGCTAGCCGTTGGACTTTGTATTCTATAAATAGTGGATCAAATCTCATTTTCCAACAAGCCTCTTGGACGTTTTTCTCAGCCCCCTTTCTCTTTTCTATGACATAATCATTAGTAAATGATCACTTAATGTGTTAAGTATGTTTACATATGATTATCCTCTTGATCCCATCCTTTACCTTGTCCAATGAGAAGATTACTCACTCACTAGTGTTGTGATAAAGATGAATCCATGAATTAGTCATGTTCATCATGTTAGCCTTTTTGTTTTTGTTGATCCATTTGTATTTATGAATACTTGGACTAGTTGTGTTCATCCAAGCTATTTGTAAATACTTGGAGTTGTTGTGTACATCCATTGCATATGTGTTTGCTTGGATTTGTGTTGCTGTAGATCCAAGCTACATGTGTGTACTTGGATATGTCTAGTTGAGTTGTAATAGATTTGTGTAGAAGTTCTCACTAAACTATAAAGTGACGTGGTTGTGTCTTGTGAGTTCTCACTAAATTTGAAAGTGATTAGTAGTTGTGTTGTGTGAAGTTCTCACTTAGCTTCAAAGTGAAGAGTCGTGAAGATTGGTTCTAGCTTTGGATTAGAACTCGACATCTAGCCTTGTGTCGTAAAATGGTGAAGTAGGCAACGTCGTGAAGATTGGTTCTACCTTGAGATTAGAACTCGACATATAGCCTTGTGTCGTTAAATTATGAAGTAGAAAACGTTGTGTAGATTGGTCCTAGCTAATGATTAGGTCTCGACATTTAGCTTAGTGTCGGAAAATAATGTAAGCGACAATGTAAGGCTTTCTCCGCCAAGAAGGGAGCTTGTGGATATAGTGGAAATCTCGAGTAGGTGTACTCGAGGAGTGGAGTAGAAACGAGGATAGAGCCTCGTTGTCGAACCACTATAAATCTTGGTGTCTTGTCACTAGGTTGTCTCTTTCCTTACTCTTTACTTATTTCATTATCATTATACTTACCTATTACCATTGCTAATGGATTTGAATTGAACCTAATCATTATGCAACTTAGCTTCAAGTAAAAGATAGTTTTGATACACACTTAATTCAAAGTAATTTTAATTAGGTGACTAATAGAAGAGAAACTATTCAACCCCCCCCCCCCCCCTTTCTAGTTTCTACATCTTGGAATGCTCTTTGCGGCTAAGGTACGTTTTCGTCCTTCCACACGCCCTACTGATCACTCGTTTGATAATTACTTGGCTATATGCTCGTTCTCAGAATCCTTGCCTTGACGATTGTTTGTGGTATGTGATTCTTTTCTTAGAGTGAGTTAGTAGTAGCTTAAAGTATCAAGCATGATTTCCATAGTTTGTACCCATACTTTTAGTAGGCCCTATATCATGTGCAATATGTGTAATTTGAGCTCATCTCTAGGATGACTGATTAATCCCTTGAGATACCAAACTACTCCATAAGTTATAGTTAGGATATTACACATTTGGAATTGAAATATTCCAAGGATATTATTATTTTAAGCCCTAGAAATGATAATAGTCCTATCATGTGGGAGAGAAAGTGAATCTATACTTTGATCATTGTTTTTAAATAGCACTAAGACTAGTTTTGAAAATTATCTTAATCTATTTCTACAAAATTGCTTGGTATGATTCATTACCAAAGCCGTTGAGACTTTCGCCAGAAAGGCACATCCTAAACCACTATAAATGACACAAGCTCTTCGTTTCTACTACTTGAAGATTGTTACTTGTCTCTTGAGCATTGACCTTGGTCTTGATTCACTCCCCTTGGTTTCTTTCTTATTTGCTTCTTTGCTACGAGTAGTCGTTCTTCCGTTTCGGTAACATTCTATCTTTTTTGGTCTCGATTTAACTCGCAATCCTTCATTAAGGCATTATCACTTAGTATTGAAGTGGTCCAATGATTTCCAAAGGCTTAAGATATATTTTAGTATTCTAGGAAAAACTTGGTTTTGAAAATTTCTTTGTTTTTCTTTGTAAAAAATGTGCCACTGTCGGCGGTCCCTTAATTGTCATGGTGCTAGCTCACGGTTCCTTATCGATAAGGCACCGCGATCCCACTAGGTGAATAAAGTAATCAGTTTTTATTAAATAACACTATTTCAAAACAAACCCTCCATTTCTTCTCCATAGAGGCGACAGGTTTCATAATTTCCACCATTGTTGAAACTTCAAAAACTCCAAATCACTCAAGATTAATTGATTCCATGTTGTGGGTTTCACTTATCCCTCTTCCAACATCAATTAACTGTAAGTATTTTTATTCAATTTCAATTAATTTGTTCTAGGGTTCTTATTTTCATAATTGGGGATTTTAAAATTAATATTGAATTAGAACCTTGCTAGGAATGTGGGTTGACATAATTATATTACTATGATTCCTTAGGTTCGGATTCATTGAGATTTCACTAAAACCCACTTGTAGAAAAATCCGAAATTTGACTAAATATTTTTTGTTTGATGATGGAATTGATAGGAACCCATGAACAAATTGATAATTGCATTGTTAATGCTTACCCAAAAATGTTTTTGAAAAACCTTTGTTCAAAATTCATGGTTGATTTTACAATATTCATATGTTATAGTCAATGATGAATTTGGTTCATTATGAAGACGGAAATGGTAAGGATTAATCCTTCGTTTGACAATCATTTGATCAAACACATTTTCATGATTTTATTTTTTGGTCATTATGTAACATAAGAGTGATTGGAACATTATTTGTCTTATGTTTAGGTACTCAAACATGCATTTGGAAACTCATAAAGATCATGAGAAAACTAGAGAATATATGCTTAATCTTCCTTCCTCGTGTCATTCTCATTCCCTCAAAAATACTTTTCGATCTCTAGAATCTCGTTGTTTTCATGAAGGACGTATTGTTCCTTCTAACTTTCTTGGACTTGACTTCATTCGATTCATGTTCAAATCCATTGGCTTTGATTGCTTGCTTGATTTTAATGAGCCAATCTTTCCTTTCTTCCTTTTGGAATTCTTTAGCTCATACACATTAATGTGCATCAATAATGGTTTATCGATAAGATTTTCCATTAAGGGGAAAACCTTTGTATATACTCTTAAAGAATTTGGTGAAATTCTCAATGTTCCATACAAAGGTCAATGTAGGTTCACCGATGCTGGGAGTATCAACTCTTTAGAATCAGCCCCTATTGATGTGCATTACGTGACCGAGCTACCCTCGCCTTCGGCCATTTTTTTGCCTATTGCCAAACCTCGTGAACATCCTATTCTTGGTAAGCTTCAAGGAGAAGTTCGTGCTCTCACTCCTTGGTAATTAATCACTAGCGGTCTTGATGATTTTATGATCCATTGGGCCGAAATCATTAGGGAAAATGCAATGTGTCTCGGTGGTGATCGCAACCATGTGCCTGCTTGTCTTGCACATATGTTGTATTGTGTTGTAACTTTTACCCCATAAAACCCTGCATTTTTCATAGCTAGAAGAATTAAATTTGTTCTCGTCGGGTCTCATTCTAGTCTCCCTTTTGCTATGATTCTCTCACGCGTTCTTAGAAGAACTCTTCTTGACTTTCCACCTTTAAATGCATCATCATTTTGCTTTGTTGATCGTGTTATGCTTCCCGTGGAAGGGAACCTCTCACTTGAACCCAAGCATGAATCAAATGAAGATGAAAATGTCCTTCAAGAGAATTCTCTCAACTCTAATGACACTTTGTCATCCACCATCTCTCAGTTGTCATATCTAGAGATTGATTTCGACTATGAATTCTATCTTAAGCGTCGCCTTCTAGAAGATCTAAGGAATGGGTCAAGACAATAGAGAAATGCTCATGAAAGAAAGTGTGTTGAAGCACCACTCACGGTTGTTATCATGCGTGTATCTTGGACTTATTTATGTTTCTTGTTTTTAGGATTTGTCATTATCTAACTTTTTGTTTGGATTACTAGATATTTTAATCCTAATTCGTTCATGCTATCGATCTTTCGATGTGCATGACTTTGTGCAATTTATGTGTTATTTATCTTTCTAGATTTTGGTTTATTGTCTACTTTGGCTTGATATAGACTTGTGAAAATCTGGGGTTTTAAAAATTGCTAGAGGAACCTTATTCTAAAGCTTCTTTCCACGGATCTTTAAATACATGCGGCTCCTTAGTGATAAAGGACCGCAGTCCTATTTAAGGATCCACAGGCTCCTTTTTCGACAGAATCTTTGCTTTACACTGTTTTCTCCAAATTTTTGTAAAGATTGATAAAATTTTTGCTAAAAACCAGCTCTTTCCCAAATTAGCTAACCTTATTTCATTATTCATCAAAATGTTTTTTTTAAGTCTTACTAGTTTGGATCATCCCTTATCCTTCTTAAACCTCCCTTGGCTGATCTTCTTCTTCATCCCCCAACCCTTCTTTCTAAACCTAAACACACAACCATGGTGTCCTCAAGATCATCAATCTCATCCAAACAATCCTCATCCAAAAGAAACCTTAGGATCAAGATTAAGTCTCCTAAACTTGATTCTTCATGTTTTCCCACACCCAGTAATGACTATATCAAACAAACCAAGCGCATATATCAATCAACATAACATATATAATGATATCACAAGGCGGTCAGGCCCTAATAAACAAGAACAAGATAATAGCAATATGATAATTCATTGTACAAAAAAATTATCGAATTCTTACAAATTTTTTATCTCAAATCTTGTATGAACAGAAGAGAGTAAGGAAAAAACATTCCTCGTACTATTCAATAAGCAATCTGAAAAATCTATATAACTATTTATATGTAGTGTCAAAGAGAAATAAACATTTTTAATAAGCAGTCGCAAACACCCCTTACTCATACCTCCTCATGACAATAATAGCCTTTAATTTGTTTCTCAATGAGCTCTTTGGTTATTGCCGATTCAGGCAGACCATACACCTCAGGATCAAGTTTACTTGTTATTGGAAATTCCAGCACATATTTAAGGTTTTATCATTCACTTTTCTAAGGCATTTTATGACGTCATCCTTATAATTATTATACAGATGTAATCATCGATAATAAGTACGATTCGATTCACTAACTACTTAACTAAATGGTTCAGTTTGGTGACGTCGTCATCATCGATAGATATTAAGCTTTGGTTTCAGTAACTAACTAACTAACTGGAGCGTTTGATGACGTCATCATTATCAATAATCATTTATAATCATTCAAATCTAATAATAATCGATAATAACTATGCATATAACAAACCAATAAATAAAGTAGTTACGTTTTTTAGTGAATCCAGTGTAGGAGTATCGGCCACCTGAATACAGTTATATTTATGGGGAGAAGCTTCACCCAGCCGTCCAAAACAATCATTGCTACCAGCTTGCCTTTCGATAGCTTTTGGTCTGCTAGTTTCCATGAAACCCGGTTGCACATGACATTTTGAGAAAAAAAACCGCTCGGGTTTATAAAGTGACTAAACCATTTGAGCGGGAGCAGTTTAATAATTGCCCCTTATTTTTAGTATATGTAAGAACTATATTTAGCACTCACTATAAATCAGTCTAACATAGGTGATGCAAACACCGTTGACATTCTTTGACCCCACTAGATTAGAACTTTTCAAAATTGCTTTAAAAAATTAAAAGAGGGTATTAGACTAGTGGGAGTGGGGTGAAACTCACTCACCTCCACCTCAGCGCCACGTCAGCTTTTTTACCAAACTCACCAAAACTCACCCAAACTCACCACAGGAGGTAATGGCACTCACCAAACTCACCCAAACTCACTCCGCATCACCCCATTTTTCCATTTAATATTTTTTATTCATACATTTTATTAAAACACGAGTACATAGAAAATTAAAACACAGTACGAAATTAAAAGACGATACATAGGAAATTTAAAAACAACAATTTAAAAAAACATAAATATAAAAAAAACTTAATAAATTAAGCATTGGCATACAAATGCTCGACCAAATCTGCTCCAAGATTGTGATGTTCTTGCGCGGAGCTGATATGCCGCATAACTTGTAGCATGTGTTCTTGGGTTTGAAACACATCGTCCGGTTGAAGTTGTTCTTCTGGGAACCATTGAGGAGATATTGTTTTTTTTGAACTTTCGAACCATATTATGTAATATGATGCATGTGTACATCATATTCATGATTCTTTCTTTTCGTAAAGGTCGTGCAGGATTGGCTAATATGGCCCATTTTTCTTCAAAACACCAAAAGCTCTTTCAATATCTTTTCTTGCGGATTCTTGTTTCTGCTTATATAAAATCCTCTTATGGTCATTGGATGATGGTTCGGGAATTGTTTTAACAAGTGTTGCCAATTCCGGATATATTCCGTCCGTAAGATAGTATCCCCATGGATAGTGTACACCGTTAGCCTCAAACTCCACCTCAGGTGCTCGTCCGGTTTTCAAATCATTAAATAAAGGGGACTGATATAAAACGTTGATGTCGTTGTTCGACCCAAAAACACCAAAAAATGCATGCCATATCCACAAGTCCTGCGACGCAACAGCTTCAAGTAAAATGAATGGATTCGGTCCATGATCTCGTCTAACATATTGGCCTTTAAAGGCAACTGGACAACCGAACCACTCCCAGTCTGTACAATCAAGACTTCCTATCATCCCTGGAAAACCGTGCTTTGCTTCATGATGCGCATAAAGTTTCTGAACATCAGTATACGTGGGTTTTCTCAAATACTCAGGCCCAAATATTTCCATAACAACACTACAGAAATGATCAAGTGATTCTCGAGAAGTTCTTACGCTCATTTGCAAATACTCATCTAGAAAACCAGGAACGACGCCGTATGCCAATTGACGAATCGCCGATGTGCACTTTAACAACGGCGAAATACCTTCTTTTCCGGTACAATCAACATTATTACGAAAGTATGCAGAATGGTGAGTCACTTCACTAACTATCCAGTTGAAAAGGGGGCGACCCATTCGAAAAACATTTTTGAACTCTTTCGCATTGTATCTTGGGTTCGCCGAAAAAAAGACGCAACTAACCGATTATGAGCACCTATTCGGTCTCGAGTTATGACGTTTCTGGGTACTCGATTAGCAATACGTCGTCTTTTAATAAAATGCAACGCTTTTTTAATCAAATCCCACTTGCGTTTCGTTGCGACTACCGGATTTTCAGTGGCAAAAAATAACTCGTATTCGTCGATATTTTCCATTTTTTGTGATTTGGGGGGGGGGGGGGGGGGGGGGGGGGGGGGATGGGGGGCAGCGCGTGGCTTAGTCATGCCGTGGGATTCACCCCACTCCCACCAGCCTTATAGTTGACATACGACTGATTGGTGTCTGAAAAGCCAGATAACCGACGGGCTATAGCACTTAGCAGAACAGATTAATATCTATTATGTTGTGTACTATGTACAGTATATGTTGATTAATTAGCTTGTATTGTTAATCCTACTGTGCAAAGTAAAACAGCTGTATACTAATGAATGTTGGTGCCTATAGTCAAGGTTCTAAATAGCGTGTTATAGCGCACCTTATAGCGTGCTATAGCGTGAAGCGTGGCCTCCACGTTACGAAACAGACTAAAGCGTCACCTTTAGGCGTTGCGTGCTAAAAAGGGTCATAAAGCGCGCTATATCGCGTAGCGTGACACTTTTTTTTGAACCTTTTTGCAAAATTACAAGAATTGGGCTTATTTACTAGTTTTAGGCTATTTAATAGACTTGGGTTTAGTAATTTTACTATGGGGAAAAATCTTTAGGTAACAATTAGCCGATTTTGTTTTATATTTGAATTAAATTATTGCTCCATTTGTAAAATCGCTATATAAGTATTAATTTATAAATATTTTGTGCCGCTATATATCACGCTTCGAAAAGCGTCATAATTTCGCTATAGCTTGTGTAGCTTGAAGCTTGACAATGCCGCTACGCTACGCTTCACGCTATTTACAACCTTGCCTATAGTCATACATAATTCCAATACCTTAGCATATTTTTTTTTTCTAAAATCTAGAGTGTGGCATATCATAATCTATTTGGCCTACCTGATTAAATGAATGTAATTTAAATTTACATATGTAGCTATTGTTGACTTTATGAATCCAACTTGGTTTATTATACTTTCAGCAACAATGGTATACAATTAGGTGTAACTATAGTTTCTGACTTTCTTTTCTTGCTTCCTTCCAATCAGCATCACTTTCTTTGTCACTACTTTTAGTGCTCTTGAGCTACGTATCTTAAGATGTCCAAAAAAAACAAAGAAATCGCAATTGGTATTGATCTTGGAACAACACATACTCTTGTGTTGCTGTGTGGTTTGATCAGCACAGCCGTGTTGAGCAAATTGAAACTTGCTTGTGAGAAAGCCAAGAGAGATCTGTCATCGACAATACAAACCACGATTGAAATAGATTCCTTATATGAGGGAATTGATTTCTCAATGAAATTTACGCGTGCAAAATTCGTGGAGCTAAATGCTGGATTCTTTAATAAGTGTATTGAGCATGTCGAGAAATGTTTGACAGATGGAAATATGGACATGATTGATGTTGACGATATAGTTATTGTTGGTGGTTCAACTCGGATTCCCGAGGTACAGGAAATGCTGAGTGAATTTTTTTACTGGAAACGACTTTACAAAAGCATCAATGCAGATGAAGCTGTTGCTTATGGGGCAGCAGTCTTAGCTGCAAACTTAAGCGGTAATGGCTGTAAAGCTGTGAAGGGTTTGATTCTTTTAGATGTGACCCCTCTCTCACTTGGTGTTGAGGTCACAGTAGATAAAAAGACGAGTGTTCTGATCCCGAGAAACACACCCATTCCTACCACCATAGAAGATGTTTTCCACACAACTGTTGATAACCAAGTTAGTATGCCAATCAGAGTGTTTCAGGGCGAGAGCAGCCAAACTAAGGACTACATATTTCTCGACGAATTTAACCTTTATGGTGTTCCACCAGCCCCTGCAGGTGACCAAAAGGTGAAGGTTTGCTTTAGCATAGACACCAATGGCATTCTTAATGTCTCAGCAGAGTTGGAATCTACTGGTACTAAGAAAAGTATTGTAATTGCTGGGAGTCAAAAATTGTCACACGATGACATCGAAAAGATGCTGAAAAAGGTTCAACTATAGAATCTCGTGTTACCATCAGGATTTTAGTGAGAACATCCTTAATGTTTCTACGTAGTAACCTCTACTTTTTCTGATCTTTTCTAAATCAATGCAAGGCTTTTGCAGCCAGTTTTTGGTCACATTTACAATGAAGTCTCCATGTTATTTCATTTGGCAGGTGAAGACAACATCAGAAAGACCTAGCTAACTCATGCATCATTAGCTCGATCAAAGTCGCCATACGATTTCTGAGGAACTGAAGCTACATAAAAGAATTAGTTGAAAAAGCTTTTAGCTCATACCCATATCTTGTTTAATGGATGCCATTTTAGTCCTATATGTCTTCATTGGTTTACTTAGTGTATAACATTCCGCCTTTCATATTTTACCATTTACAATGACAGAATGATTTGTGCGCGGACGGGGTGTAGATTTTAAACATAAAAGATTCTGTTAACTATTTATATTTTTTTTTTGCAACATGTTAGCAATAATGCAATGTCGTGGGAGCTACTACAATCTCGACATGGTCACTGAGGAAGACAATTCTCCTGTGAACTTAACATCTCTTCATTTAACTTGATTTCACGTGTATTCCTCCAACTAAGCGGCGATGGAATTCTGTTTACAGAGATCAAGTATTATTTTGTGCATAAGAATAAAGCTTGTATTTAGTTACAAAGTTTTCTATAAAAAATCACATTGAAGAGTAAAAAAGAAGCTTCCTTAAAGTTTTGTCAAATTTAATTAACACTGTAAATAATATATGAAAACGGCACATTTTTCAGACTATGAAATCGTATATAGCATAAGAAACTAGTCGACATTATTTTAATCCAACAGCTAGCCACCGTCCCAAGCTGTTTCTCTTAAGTAACGGTCAAAGGATAACGAGGATTAGGGTCAAAGTACGAAACTGAACACTTACCTAAAGACCAAGGAGACTGCTTGCACTTTCAGAAGAACAGTTACTAAATCTGCATCTGGACATAACACAGGTACGATATGTGCATTTCACTCTAATGTTAATTCTCTTTGAATGCGTCTTGTGTATATTGTTATCAAAACAGTTTCATTTCGGCACATCTAAAGATTTATTTTATGTATGTTAATTTATACTAATGAAAAAGAAAGTAGTGAGAAATGCGAGTCAAATGATAGATAACACAGTTGCTAAACTGGTATTTCCTCGCACTATCGATGTATCATCACCACTGCACCACTCTATATCAGAGCTAGATATAGTTAACATCATGGCTTTTCCAGATTTGTAAATATATTAATTGCATATATACGTAATCCAATTAATCATTTTTTTAAGCTGTTACTGTATTAACTCATTGGCAGAGACGAAGCCAGGACGAAATGTGACCGGGTGCACAAATGTTTTTGAGCCATAATATAATAAATCAAAAGTGAATTAAAACGAAGGGTAGAAACACATTCCGATTCACTGGGTGCATTTAAAATGCATTTGGAAAAAATCGATGTTTTCTTCACAAATTATAGGGGTCACGGGCACCCGCGGGAACCCCTAGCTCCGTCCCTGCTCATTGGGTGAATGTCAACTGTCTGTGCATCACATCCCTTAATTAGACTAAGTCCTAAAAACTATAAATAAATATATAGCTCTAAAATATACCATGTTCATTGCCTACCATTATAACCAGTACACCAACTTGAGTTATTATTTTCTCAGAAGTTTGATATAGTTGATTTTCTGAATCCAACTTGGCTTATTATTCTTTCAGCAACAACAAAAAGAAGTAGATGTAATTATAGTTCCTGACTTTCATTTTCTTTGAATCCTGCATCACAATTTTTATCATTATACTGATTCATCGTTATTTATCAAAAGCAGTACATTTTGAGATGTCTAGAAGAGTTAAAGCACCAGCAATCGGTATTGATCTTGGAACCACATACTCCTGCGTTGCTGTGTGGTTTGATCAGCATAACCGTGTTGAGATCCTACCAAATGAACAGGGTAACAGTACCACCCCATCATGCGTAGCTTGTAACGAAACAGAACTGCTAGTTGGTGAAGGTGCCAAAAATCAGATTACCAGGAATGCTTCTAACACCGTATTTGGTAAATGTTTTGACTAACAATTCAAATATTTTTAACAAACAAGAAAATCCTACAGTTACCCTTAATTTAGCACTTTTACTTTTTATTTTTGTGAACCTGCAGATGTTAAGCGTTTAATTGGAAGCAGATTCAATGACAGTAGATTGCAGCAGGACATAAAATCATGGCCTTTCAAAGTTATAGAAGGGTCGGAGGATAAGCCGATGATTGTGCTTGAACATAATGGACAAAACAAGGAATTTTCAGCTGAAGAAATATCTTCCATGATTTTGAAGAACTTGAAAGAAGCTGCTGAATCATACCTAGGAACAATGGTCACAGATGCAGTAATTACCGTCCCAGCATATTTCAGTGATAAGCAACGACAAGCAACAAAGGATGCTGGTATGTTGGCTGGGCTCAATGTCCTGCGCTTGATTAGTGAGCCAACAGCAGCAGCAATTGCATATGGTTTAGACAAAAGTGCTGACAGAAACCAACCAGAAGAGAAAAATGTTCTCATCTTTGATTTGGGTGGGGGAACATTCGATGTGTCACTTCTCGCTATCAGAAGGGAAGGAACCATAAGTGTCAAAGCCGTTGGTGGTGACACTCATTTGGGCGGTGAGGATTTTGATAAGGCGATGGTTAAGTATTGTGTACAAGAATTCAAGAAAAAGCATAGGAAAGATATAAGTAAAAATGCAAAAGCAATGGGGAGGTTGAAAGTTGCCTGTGAGAAAGCCAAGAGGGACCTGTCGTCAACAACTCAAACGGCAATTGACATTGATTCACTTTATGAGGGAGTTGATTTTTCTACCAAATTCACACGTGCAAAATTCGAAGAGCTAAATTCTGGTTTCTTCGATAAGTGTATTGAATGTGTCAAGAAATGTTTGGCAGATGGGAATATGGACACAACTGATGTTGATGATATAGTTATTGTTGGCGGGTCAACTCGGATTCCAAAGATACAAAATATGCTTAGGGAATTTTTTGAATGGAAGCAACTTTCTAAGAGCATTAATGCAGATGAAGCTGTCGCTTATGGTGCAGCAGTCTTGGCTGCAAACTTAAGTGGTAATGGCAGTAAAACTGTTAAGGATTTGATTCTTTTAGATGTGACCCCTCTATCCCTTGGTGTTGAGGTAACGGTAGAGAAAAAGATGAGTGTTCTTATACCGAGAAACACACCGATACCTGTCTGCAAGGAGGATATATATTACACAAGTGTTGATAACCAAGTAAGTGTTCCAATAAAAGTGTTTCAGGGTGAATGCAGCAAAACCAAGGACAACATCTTTCTCGATGAATTCACTCTTCATGGTATCCCACCAGCTCCGGCAGGTGAACAAAAGGTGAAAGTTTGCTTTAGCATAGATGCCAATGGTATTCTGAATGTCACAGCAGAGTTGGAATCCACTGGTAATAGGCAAAGTATTGTAATTGCTGAGAGCGGAAAATTGTCTAATGATGACATCGAGAAGATGCTAAAAAAGCTTGAGTTGTAAAGACGTCTTTTTCCACGTCACAAGAACTAAACAAGAGCATTAATAATGTTTTTACTTCCAAGATATTTGTATTATTCAGTATGGACACAAAGTTGTGATGTATGTGGTCTTTATGGATTGGCATATCAGATTATATTTAGGGTTCATCCCCAAATCTTTCTTATTTTTATGATGATATGATGATGTTCATGATGATGCTTTGATCAATTTCGATCCTGGAAAACCCCAATCGAGGCCTGTTAACAGTCCCCGCCTAACTTTTGCTCATATTTTAATAGAATTGTAGTTATAAACCGATGACTTATCTTAGAGTGTTAATGATGTCTTTGTCCCAAAAGAGTTAAGCCCTTGTTGAAATGAAGTTGATAACATCAAAGGTCAAACATAAGGATGGGCTTTTTCAGCATAAAACATGTTGTATGTATTATATTGTAATTTCCTGTTGCACCTAAATAAATGTTTTAAGTGCCAATAAGAAGTACTAGACAACTGTCTGGACATTGATTGTCTTGTAAATAGATTGAATTCTGATCCATGTACTGCAGTCTGCAATGTAAATCCTATTTGTGGAATGGGAATAAAAATCAATACAACTCTATTTAAAAAGCAACGGCCGACTGTAATGTATGCTCAGTAGACTTAAAAATAAGGGAAAATGATTAAAAGAGTCCAAAACCTTGTTGCCAATTCCGACAAGAGCCTTTAACTCTTCTCTTTCCAAAAAAGGACTTATTTTTTAGGGCAATAGGGCAACTGGGTGCAGAATGCGCCACGTGTCCTCTGTTGCCCTATTTTTTAGGGCAAGTGCCCTACTTATTTGTTGCCCGGGGCAAAATGGGAAAAACATGTTTTTTGAACTAAATTAGATGTTGCTCTAAAAAAGTGGACTCTTTTGATCATTACCGTAAAAATAACTATGATCAGTACAAAAGAGTAAATGTTCGCGAGAAGTGCACCCACAACGTATAATTGTCTAAAAATGGTTGGTAAGGTGTCTCATTAGTAATAATTTAACATTTTTAAGGCATAATGCCACACTTTAGGAGTGGTGCCCTAGGGTCATTTGTAGTATTGTTCTTAACAAAACCCTGCAATCACTTCAAGGCTAACCTTGACCAAGACTAATTAATCAGCTGCTCAATGGCTGACGGTCATTCTGCTGATCAACACTATATGATATCAACAGCAGTCCACGACCTCCTAGAAAACGTACTTTTGATAGTGAGCAAGTATATCCTGCAACCGGAATAAAAATAGTAAGAATTTAGTTACCGAATTGTATTGCTATATGGCATACACTATGTTTTGATTGCTACTTTTAGAGTCGTAGTCTCAACCACAACAGGGCCATACGATTGGCGGCATAAGTTGAAGAAGTCTGATTCCCGAACCAACATGTAAGTTAATAATTATGGATATATAAAAGACATGATCGCAACTAAACACTAAATTTTGTTAACAACTTGCCTTTTTATACGAATCATTGACGAAAATTACAATAATAACAACTTGTTATAAACCCTTTCACACGATGACACTACCCAAGTACCAACCGTGCTAAGCTTTGCTGGATAAGTAGGCTTGAAATGTCAATACTTAATAGGGCTAATGACTTAAAAATGTATACTTGTCACTTTTTACCGTTCTGTGTAGTTATTTTATTTTTTCCTATATTATCATTAAACATTGTGATTTCGTACATTGTGTGTACTCAGTGACCTACTGAAGTGGTTAACAGGTTACCTTAACGACGGTTTAATTTTTTATTACAACGTTAGTCCTTTATATTAACGGCTATTAATACAAGCAGCTAAAATTTGATTTTTTTTTAAAATAAAATGTATAACTTTAAAAAAAAGTATCTAACTCCAAATATTTACGTTTTCGTCAGATATTTTACGTTTTCCTCAGTAATTTTACGTTTTCGCTTGTAATTTTACGTTTTCGCTTGTAAATTTACGTTTTCGTCAGAAAATTTACGTTTTCGTCTGTAAATTTATGTTTTCGTCTGTAAATTTACGTTTCCGTCTGTAAATTTATGTTTCCGTCTATACATTTATGTTTTCGTATGTATTTTTACGTTTTCGTCTGTAAATTTACGTTTTCGTCTCTAAATTTACGTTTTCGTCTGTAAATTTACGTTTTTGTCAATATTTTTATGTTTTAGTCTCTAAATTAAAGTTTTCGTCAAGAACATCACATTTTCTTCAGTAAATTTATGTTTTTGTCAGTAAATTTACGTTTTCGTCTATAAATTTACCTTTTCATCAGTAAATTTAGGTTCTTGTCTGTAAATTTACGTTTTCGTCAGTATATTTACGTTTCTCGTCAGAAAATTTTCTTTTTTATCTGTGAATTTATGTTTTCGTTTGTAAATTTACGTTTCCGTCTGTAAATTTACGTTTTCATATGAATTTTTACGTTTTCGTCTGTATATTTACGTTTTTGTCAATATTTTTACGTTTTCGTCTCTAAATTTACGTTTTCGTCAATAACATCACATTTTCGTCAGTAAATTTATGTTTTCGTCCGTAAATTTACGTTTTCGTCTATAAATTTACCTTTTCGTCATTAAAATTACCTTATCGTCAGTAAATTTACGTTTTGGTCTGTAAATTTACGTTCTCGTAAGATATTTTACGTTCTCGTCATTAGTTTTTCGTTTTCGTCAAAAAATTTATGTTTTCAGCCAAAAAAATACGTTTTCGTTGTAAATTTTTGTTTGTAAATTCATGTTTTTGTCAGTATTATTATGTTTTCGTAAGTAACTTTACTGACGAAAACGTAAGTGTACTGACGCAAACGTAAATTTACAGACGAAAACGTAAATTTACAGACGAAAACGTAAAGTTATTAGCGAAAACATAAAAATACTAACGAAAACGTAAAAGTATTGACGAAAAGTTAAATTTACTGACGAAAACGTAAATTTGCAGACGAAAACGTAAAGAAACTGACGAAAATGTAAATTTACTGACGAAACCGTAAATTTACCGACGAAAACATAAATTTACTGACGAAAACGTAAAAATATTGACAGAAACATTAAAATATTGACGAAGACGTAAATTTACTGACGAAAACGTAAATTTTTTTACGAAAACGTAAATTTACAGATGAAGAAGAAAACGTAAAAATACTGACGAAAACGTAAAAATACTGACGAAAACGTAAAATTGTTGATGAAAACGTAAAAGTTCTGATGAAAACGTAAAAACTGAGGAAAACGTAAAAATACTTATGCGAACGTAAAAATACTGATGCGATCGTGAAGTTACTGACGAAAATGTATAATACTGATGAAAACGTAAAATTATTAATGAAAAGTAAACTTATTAATGAAACGTAAAATTATTGATGAAAACGTAAAAGTCCTAATGAAAATGTAAAAATACTGATGAAAACATAAAAAAGGTGGAAATATAAAATCAAACGAATAGTGATAAAAACTTTCGAAAATGTAAATTTATGTAAAAAAGTACTATTTTTTAAAAAAGTTTCAAAAATATTGTGCAAAAAAACCGCACAAACATTTTTTAAGCTATACGTTTTTTTAAAAAAAAATTGTAAAAAAACTATTACAAAAATTTACTGTAAATTTATTTTTTGTAGTTATACGTTTTTTTTGAAAAATAGATTTTTTTTTTCGAAAATCAAAGTTCAAGTGTTTATATGAACGACCGTTAATATAAGGACTAACATTGTAATTAAAACTAAACTGCCGTTAAGTTAACCTGCTAGAGCAAGTCAAACAAGTCACCGGTACACACAATGCACGAAATCACAAAGTTTAATGATAATATAGGAAAAAAAAAAGATGGCTACACAGAACGGTAAAAAGTGTCAAGTTAGATACATTTTTAAGTTATTAGCCCTACTTAATAAGCCATTATAATCACCTTACAGCCTCGAGAGAAAATGATAACAGGTGATCGCCACTAATACATGTATTAAACTTCATATATTGGAATCAATTGTATATCCCTAGCAAGATGAATACTTAACTACAACACATACATAGATGCAAGCACACCGGTATCTTATCACAAGAATCAATATTCAAGGTATATATTCCGAAAAACAAGCTTAGATATGATCATATTTCATTAAATTTGTGACCTGCGTCTTATATTTAGTTGGCATATTCTGTTTGATACATGCGCAGGATACACGTATGGAGATATCTCATCCAATCCATCAACACGTACAGTCTTGTACGTGGTAAAATATGCCAAGTGCCCTTATTAATGCTCGGGGTGTGACAAGCTAGCTAGGATTCGGGTTGAGTTACATATGTAAAAAAAGTGGGTGCAACTTTTTTCTTCACGAACAGTACGCGTGGTAAACCACAATCTCCAATAGATTACCCGTTTTCCAAAAATTAAAGTGTGTTCTGAAATTTCGGGATGGGGGACCTGGAGAAGGTTCTCCATGTGATGCCTGTGGCAAGAAAATCAAAAGGTTTCACTACCGATGTTTATGCACATTTCAGAAGCGGCATTTGCACTCTTGGTCATGAAAAAACCTTAGAAGCTGCACATGGTCTTACGTTGAACCTGGCGAATTCAGCTACTACAAAGTGTTTGCACTGTAGAGGCGATAAAGCATAACTCAAATATCTAGCTCGTTAAAAATGAAATAATGCAAGCATGCAGAGTTAGTACTACTAGACAAATATGTGATAGATCTTTGTTTTACCGTTTATTAGAGCATTAGGTATGGCAACGAGGTTGGTTCGTGAGTCTCATGTGACACTCGTTACTAGCTCGCCAAACCTCTTCACCACACCATATTTTCTCGCCAAATGATCCTTTCGCCAATTAACTAGCGAAGATACAGCAAAAAAACGGAGCCCACTTGTTTAAAACGTTGAAACCAAACGGTAATATTACCGTTTAATTTGATTTTTTTTTTACTTTTATTTTTTATAAATACCCTCATCTCTCATTTTATTAATCTAAAACATTCAACACAATTTATATAAATTCAATTTCAAAACATGAGTGATTCATCGAAGGTGGGTTTCAGATCTTGATAATCTCGATGATTTTAATATGCTTATGCACCTAGGCAATTATGAACAAGAGGCCGGAAGTTCGTTTTCGCGTAAGTATATTGAGTGGACCGTCTTGGAGCTGAAGAACGTTTTCGTTACGATTATTTTGGTGATGACCCAAGATACCCAGAATACTATTTCAGACGTCGTTTTCGCATGAGCCAACGACTATTTTTAAAAATAGTCAAAGGTATTGAAACTAAAACTGCCACTAGTTCTCCTCCTTTACCTGCACATTTTGATTTTTATAGAGAACGCGCTAATGCTACGGGTCTGACTAGTTTTAGTGTTCTTATGAAATGCACATCCGTCATACGCCAATTTCATAGAGGTGATAAGAAATACCCAACTATAATGCTTAATATTCGTTTTTTTAGTATATCGTTTTTTTCTCGAATCGACTCGAATTGATATCAAACTTTTAGCAAAGACTTAATTTTTTTATGTTAAGAAAGCTTGTTTGGTATCTATTTTAGTTTAGCACACAACAATCAAAAAGTTAAAAATATTATCACCATGTAGTTTGCACACAGCAATCACAAAGAACAAGTAAACAATGCAAGAAACAAGTAAAATGATAACATGATAATGTTAGTTTATCGTAATCCTTGGGTTATCTAACTATGAAGATGATTACTAGAGAGAGATAGATGAAGAACTAGAGAGAGAAAGTAGAGATAGGTTGGAGAGAAAAGAAGAAATATTATATTAAATAATGAAAAATGTGTGAACCAACCCCTCCTAACATGCTAGGAAGGGGTATATATAACACACCCTACATGTGGGCTTGATGGGTTATATTGTTACATTACTAGATCACGAGCCCATACCAGATGTATCTCGTTGGAGTGACCGATCCTTCCTAAATGCGTAAAAATATATAATCTCTCCCTCAGAGAGGTCGCTCCAAGTGACAAAGTCCTAAATAGTCTATAGCTCGTGATCTTTAGCTAGCTATGCTAACTATGATGTGACCGAGACTTTCTTAGGAATTTCGTATTCCCAACAATCTCCCCCTAAGGGAGGTCACACCTTTTTATAAAATCTTAAACCTAGCATACTATGCTTGAGTCTTCGATCTTGTTCTTGTGAATATGCTGATGTGATCTTTGACTTTAGTCTTGAGCATGTTTCCTTACCTTGACCTTGTGCATTCGTCACTTGTGATATTCGCCTCCTCGTAACTTCATGTTCCACATACTTATACCTTTATAAATTCTTGAAAGATTTAGAGTTTGATACAACGGAAGACTTGATTTTTACACTTTCTTGAATTTGTTGAAGTATTAAGTGCAAAAAGTATAAGCATGCGGGGACGACTTCTTTTCGGACACCGCAATGCCACCGTCTTGTTACGCTGCATAAGACAGTTAGCAACAAAACATAGACACAGATGAAATGGCTTTAAACATTTCAACCTAATTAGGTAGCATTTTACCTCCGGTCGGTGAAGACCGTTGGACGATATTAAATATCGTACTTGTGGCAGGTAGTTTCAATTAAGAACCTCCTTTACAAGATTTCACAGGTAAACCCGTTCTCTTTACTCGACCGTCCAAAGCTGACTGCGAACGTAAAGAGTGAATCATTTGGATAAAATTATCCTCATGATTGAAGCCGTTAATTCATATACCTGGAACAAGTTTTATTCGTTTAAGAACCGCACCATCGTAGCTTTCCAGTTGTCACGAGCTTGATTCTAATAGAATCTTGCAAGTTACCTACCAAGTGTTATTTGATGTTAACACTAGAAGGATTTCTACTCACCACTGTAAACTCGTAAGAGTGTCACTCTGAGTGTTCTGGCAAGATCACTAAGATATTGCGTAGAGGCCTGGAACGTGTTTAAATTCAATTAAGAATTAAACCACTGTTGCTTTCCAGTTATCACAAGTTTGATTCATAAAGAATCGCACAAGTCACCTACCCTGAGTTTTTTTATTTTCGCTCAAGAAGGATTTCCATCTTCATTGTAAATACTTTCGTATTACTCAGCTGTTCAGGCAAGATCATGAAGATTTTGCGTAGGACTCTTAATATCTTTCTTTCTTTTCACAGTGTGTGAAGAAGCAAGAAAATTTGAAAATGTGTCCTAATGAGATTATTGATGATCTCAAATGGCTCAAGACTATATCGTGCATTTTGGATTTTGGTGATCGGGGGATGGAGAGGAGTGCCACCATTTCAATACCAAATTATTCGGAGTGAATAAATTGATAGATAACATGTTGATCTTTGTGTGATTAAAACAAATACCTTTTAAGAGATATCTGAGTTAGCTGAGATGGGTTGTGCATTGCATCACTGGGTCCATGATGTCTTATCTTCAATATCTAGCATCATTAAAATGATCTAAATAGCTAATGAGTTGACCCGGTTTCTGCCTAAGTTGTAAGGAGGGCTTCTTTCTTTAGACCCTTTATCTTTACAATTCTTTTTCATTCTTCAACCCTTTCAATGCTTACCAATACGTCATAACTAGCACCTTGTTGTAATTGTTCCAGTGCTAACTTAAGTACTTGGTCGGCATTCAGCTACATTCACAAACTTTCTCCATCTTTCTTAATTACTACTATTTCTAGCTATGGAATGTCCTTGGGAATACTCCTCCGGTTCTAAAAGAATCATTGAACTTAACCTATCCTACCATCCTTGTGTCATCACAATCGTCATCGTCATGAATAGAGATGTTTTAGGTAAGTGTATGTCACCATGAAATCCATTTTGATATCCAAATCCATTTTGCTCCCCCTTAATATATGCCACGATATTCGAAAATATTTCGCACATGTTGGGATGAGCCAGCACATTAAGTCAAACCATTTAATTAATTGATCTCAATATTAAATCAAATTTCTCCCCCATATTAAAAATATTAACCCAGCCGATGTTTTTAATATCAATTAATTCTGTTTTTAGCATGAATAAGAAGAGAAAGTTAGACAAGAACTCTTCTTATCTTTGACATTGTAGACTTGTCCATATTGGGAAGACTCGCATACAAAAGCTTCAACGTGATGGTCTTCTGGAAAATATCAATGATGAATCATTTGATAAATGTGAGTCTTGTATCTCTGAAAAGATGACCAAGAAACCTTTTAATAGCAATATTGAAAGGGCTACTGAGCTACTTGGTTTGATACACACTGATGTGTGTGGACCACTTAGACATGTGTCAAGGAAAGGAGCTAGCTACTTCTTAACATTTACGGATGATTATAGCTGTTATGGTTATGTTTATTTATTTAAGCATAAACATGAGGTATTTGAAACATTCAAAGTGTTTAAAGCGGAAGTAAAATTGCAACTAGGAAAGAAGATTAAAGCTCTTCGTTCCGATCGAGGTGGTGAATATTTAAGTCAAGAGTTTAAAGATTATTTAAGTGAGAACGGAATTGTTCAAAAACTTACTTCTCCATACTCCATAACAAAATGGTGTATCCGAAAGGAGATCGTACATTATTGGATATGGTGTGATCTATGTTTAATCTTACAACTTTACCTTTATCCTTTTGGGACGATGCTCTAGAATCTGCTATTCGTATTCTGAATATGGTTCCCACAAAGAAGGTTGATAAGATACCATATGAATTATGGCATGGCAGAAAGCCATATTTGTCTTATTTAAAAATTTGGGGTTGTGAGGCGTATGTGAAACGTGACTTTGGAGATAAACTCCAACAACGCTCAGTAAAATGTATCTTTGTAGGTTACCCAAAGGAAACTATGGGTTACTACTTTTATTATCCGTAAGAGAACAAAGTTATTCTTGCTAGGTATGGAGACTTCCTTGAAAATGATCTTGTAAATCAAGAATTCAGTAGGAGAAATTATGATCTTTAATAAATTCAAGAAGATACATTGCCTTCTGAAAATACTAGCGAAGAAATTCCAATAGAGCCAGAAAGTCTGGGAGCTCCACCAGAATTAATTCCTCCACGTTGGTCTGGAAGGGCTATACGTGCTCCAAGCAAACTATGTCTTAACATATAGGATGATGAGGAGGAAGTAGGGGATCTTGGTGAACCTGCTAACTATCGATCTGCAATGCTTGATCCGGAAAAGTCTAAATGGATAGTTGCGATGAATGAGGAAATGAAATCCATGAAAATCAACGATGTTTGGATTCTTGTTGATGCGCCTAAAAATGCTAAAGTAGTGAAAATAGGTGGATTTTCAAGAAGAAAATTGACATGGATGGTGAAATACAATCCTATAAAGCACGTTTAGTAGCTAAAGGTTTTACTCAAACTTTTGGCGTACACTACAAGGAGACATTTTCTCATGTAGCAAACTTACGAGCTATTAGGATTCTCATAGCTATAGCAGCATACTATGACTATGAGATATGGCAAATGGATGTTAAAACTGCCTTCTTGAACGGTCGCTTAGATGAAGAAATCTATATGCAAGAACCGGAAGGGTACGTTGATCCTAAATATCCAAAACGCGTGTGCAAACTTCAAAGATCTATTTATGGTCTGAAGCAAGCATCACGTCAATGGAATAAACGATTTGATGAAAAAATCAAAACGTTTGGATTTATTCAAAATCGTGATGAGCCATGTGTATATTGCAAAGCTAGTGGGAGTGATGTAGTGTTCCTAATTTTATATGTCGATGACATATTAATCATGGGAAGTAACATTCCAAGACTTAAGGAAGTTAAGGATTATCTTGGTAAATGTTTTTCTATGAAGGATTTGAGAGATGCTGCATATATTCTGGAAATTAATATCTATCGAGATAGGAAAACACGGTTAATTGGTCTATGTCAAGATGCTTATATAGATAAGATTTTGAAGAAGTATAACATGCATAACTCCAAGAAAGGTTTTCAACCTATGGAAGTTAAGCATAATCTGAGTCATGAGATGGATGCATCAACTTCTAAAGAGGAGGCATACATACAGAAGGTGCCTTATGCTTCGGCTGTATGATCTATAATGTATGTTGTTAGATACACAAGGCCTAATGTGGCGTTTGCTCAGAACTTGGTCAGTAGATACCAACAGAATCTAGGGTAACTCTACTAGGTTGCTGTTAAACATTTAATGCAGTATTTGAGGAATGCGAAAAGAAAGGTTTTGGTATTCAGAGGGTAGCCATACAGATAACTAAATGTGGTTTGGATTAGGAAGTTTTATTGGAGATCTTGGGATGATGCTTGCAATAAAACCTAATAGATATGCATTGGGACAATTCTGCCGCAATAATATTTGTCAATAACCCTGGAGTCATGAAAGGCGCCAGACACTTTAAACGTAGATATCACTACGTACGAGAACAAGTTGAAGCTCGTGAAATAAAATTAATAAAAGTTCACACAGATGATAACGTAGCTGATCCTTTTACTAAGGCTTTGCCTAGACCAAAGGTAGTTAAGCATGCCAAGGCTATTGGGATGCAACTAGCTAACGAACTCATGCAATAAATCTGTGATTAATATTTGGATAAAGTATGTTAAGACATTACTGAATTCATGAAATAAAGATTGAGTTTCATTTATTTTCTGTTATTTGATTTTGTATCCTATTTTACACGTTTTAATCCATGAATAATTGTTATGTTCTAAATGTCCGTTGTCGATTAATAATATGGAATTATTAGGAGACCTTACTCGAGTTGTACTAGTGACATTGCTAGTGTAACTAGACGCTAGTCAATGTAATCACGATATTCGAATTTTGTCTAAGTGGGAGCTGAAACTTTATGGACATAAAATTAAATAGTCGTGTGGTAGGATCGAACTCGGGATTACGGGATTGCACACAATACGTGAAGGATTAATTATTTTAATAAATGTATTTATTATATTTATTAAATATGAACAGAGCTTAACTTAAACGATCGTTAAGTTAAAAGTTAAGTATAACGAGCGTTATGGAATACATTGGAAAATTAGAAGGTTCCGGAATACCCCTATGGGGTTTCCACCGCCGGTTATACAAGCCCAAAGGGGAGGGGATTTGTTTCCTAATTTGATTAGGACTTGGAGAACAAGTTTTGCTAATCTTATAAATACCCCTCATAGCCTTCATAATTTATTTATCCTATCTCTTTGTCTCTCTCTTGAACCGATCGAACAAACACCCCTCTTAGGGTATTCGGTTTGTATTTTTGGTTAATGATATTGGCTAAATTCCACAAGTGTTGAAGCTCCGGTTTATTAGTGCTAGCATCACGATTAATACGTTGCATTACGTGTGTACAAGAGCGTAATATAGTTTCACTATAAACTATATCTTGGTATTTTTCGTATAAACCCTAATTGGTGATTTGGTGGTGTTCTTGTGGATTTGCTCTAGCTAAAAAGTATGTAACCATAAACTCGATTAATTATGAATGTGTTATTAATTATGATCTTGTTAAATCGCTTCCGCTATGTGTGCTTTGATCTTATTTAGGGTTTTGCATAATTGTTATGAGCTTTATAAACCTTCAGTGGTTGACACCAGAAAAGTTATCTGATTTTATTATTTTATTTTATTCAATAATATAAACTAAATAAAGTTTAATAAATAAATAAAACATTTCATTTATTAAAAAAACATATTATATTAAATAAATCAAATAAAACACATTATTTCAAAATAAAAACTTAAAATGGCATAAAAAAATAACTATCAAAGACAAATAATGTTAACTTATATAATAATAAGATTTTTTTTTAAAATAATTTAGATATTGTCGTCTTTTCTTCAAAAAAAAAATCACTCTAGTAAATCAAAAAACACACATAAACACAAACACAAACACCATACCAATCTTGACAAAAAATAATAAAAAATGTGAAAACACAAAATGGGTGAGTTGGTCGCCATAGCGCGAACAGAAAGTTGTGCATCATCGAAGGAGTGGCGCCAAAAGCCACCAGCTTAGCGAGTCAACGACGAGCCAACAGGTTAAACGTCATTTTCATAGTCATATATCATTATGAGCGTGTTAAATTATATAGATCAGAGTTGATCAATGTAATCTAAAAGTTCAATTAATTTGTATGTGTTTTACAAATTTAAACCATTACAACGACTTTCAATTCCGACAATAAAAGGACATAGGACACAAAGGTTGAGAGACGAGACGAAGTAAAAAAGGGGGAGGGTAGACTCCGTCCTGATATTGTAAATTTGTAATCAGCAAGGGTCCTCCCATCTGTTAGCTGCTTAACCAAAGTCATGACTGATAAAAGTTTGTCTCGTGTGGTTCCTGTATGTCCCAACTCACTTTACTTGATCATTGAAGAAGAGACAATGAGCAGTAAAAATTACAGAGTTTTCAGATATTGACTAAAAAACAGAATAAACATACAAGCCTCTACCGAAGCTGCATTAGTGAGGGCTATGATGGTCATGGAAGAACAAAGAGAGGAGAGGGGATAGTCGACATTCAGCAATTTGAGCAGATTGAACGAACCAAGGTGTAATATATATGAAAAGAGGCAAATGGCCATACCTAAAAAGATGTAGAACAAAAAGGATGCAGACATCTAAACCTACATCTAAAACTATCCTTGACGTTGGAACAATTTGAAAACAACCCGACATGCAGCAACGAAAAGGATGCCCACATCTAAACCTACATCTAACATTATAAAGCGACCAATCCATTGTTATTGTGCCCGGCCAGTCTGCAACAAACATACATCAAAGCGACTTACACAGATACACAATTAAACGCCTAAACTTTGTGTTCCTATATGGAGCAACCAACAATATATTAGACCTAACCAGAGCCAACCATAGTGGACTCCTTCTGAATGTTGTAATCAGCAAGGGTACGTCCATCCTCGAGCTGCTTCCCTGCAAAGATAAGCCTCTGCTGGTCTGGGGGTATGCCTTCCTTATCCTGGATCTTCGCCTTCACGTTGTCAATCGTGTCAGAGCTCTCAACTTCAAGAGTAATAGTTTTCCGGGTCAACAAAAAACCGACGGTTCAATCCGGTTCTCAAATAAACAAAAACCCGATCACATCCGGCCCGGTCTCCGAGCCGGTTCATGGTTCAACCCGGTTTTTAAAACATTGCCTAATACATTGAATCTGGCCATAATGGTCCTCCCATCTGTTAGCTGCTTAACCAAAGTCATGACTGATACTAGTAAAAGTTTGTCTCGTGTGGTTCCTGTATGTCCCAACTCATTTTACTTGATCATTGAAGAAGAGACCATGAGCAGTAAAAATTAGAGTTTTCAGATATGGACTAAAAAACAGAATACAAGGAAAACAACCCGACAGGCAGCAACGAAAAGGATGCCCACATCTAAACCTACATCTAACATTATCCTGGTTTTACTATAGACACAATCCATTGTTATTGTGCCCGGCCAGTCCATACATCAAAGCGACTTACACAGATACACAATTAAACGCCTAAACTTTGTGTTCCTATATGGAGCAACCAACAATATATTAGACCTAACCAGAGCCACCCATAGTGCATTAATAATTATCATTTCAGCACTTAAACAAGGTTAGTGCCAAACCTAAGCCACAGTTAGCACAGTCAACTAGGTTTATGCTTAAGCCAAAGACTACGGTAAAAACACAACCAAACCAAACTATGTTTATGCTAAGGTAACAAGACTCACAAGCAAAACAAACTTATAAAGTCGCCAAACAGAATTATTAATTTGAATCATACGAGTACCACATTGTTCATAACACTTGCAAAGAGTAACATAAAACAAACATTCACGAAGGAAACATCCGAAAGCATGATAAGAACTGAGATTTTTTTCAGTTACCACCACGAAGACGGAGGACAAGGTGGAGAGTGGACTCCTTCTGAATGTTGTAATCAGCAAGGGTACGTCCATCCTCGAGCTGCTTCCCTGCAAAGATGAGCCTCTGCTGGTCTGGAGGGATGCCTTCCTTGTCCTGGATCTTCGCCTTCACGTTGTCAATAGTGTCTGAGCTTTCAACCTCAAGGGTGATCGTCTTGCCAGTTAAGGTCTTCACAAAAATTTGCATACCACCCCTTAGACGCAGAACCAAATGGAGGGTCGATTCCTTCTGGATGTTGTAATCCGCAAGGGTACGCCCATCCTCCAACTGCTTACCGGCAAAAATCAACCTCTGCTGGTCTGGTGGGATACCCTCTTTGTCTTGAATCTTGGCCTTGACATTGTCTATCGTGTCAGAGCTCTCAACTTCAAGAGTAATGGTTTTCCCGGTCAAAGTCTTGACGAAGATCTGCATACCTCCTCTAAGCCTGAGCACAAGATGGAGGGTCGACTCTTTCTGGATGTTGTAATCAGCAAGGGTACGACCATCTTCGAGCTGCTTGCCGGCAAAGATCAACCTTTGTTGGTCAGGAGGAATTCCTTCCTTGTCCTGGATCTTAGCCTTAACGTTGTCGATGGTGTCAGAGCTCTCGACCTCAAGAGTGATGGTCTTGCCAGTAAGGGTCTTAACAAAGATTTGCATACCACCACGAAGACGCAAGACAAGGTGGAGTGTTGACTCCTTCTGGATGTTATAATCGGCCAAGGTGCGACCGTCCTCGAGCTGCTTACCAGCGAAAATCAACCTCTGCTGATCTGGAGGAATTCCCTCTTTGTCCTGGATCTTAGCTTTCACATTATCAATGGTGTCTGAGCTCTCGACTTCCAAAGTAATTGTCTTTCCAGTAAGGGTCTTGACGAAGATTTGCATTCCTCCCCTAAGCCTGAGCACAAGATGGAGAGTGGACTCCTTTTGGATGTTGTAATCGGCCAAGGTGCGACCATCTTCGAGCTGCTTACCAGCAAAGATCAACCTTTGCTGATCTGGAGGAATCCCCTCCTTGTCCTGGATCTTAGCCTTAACATTGTCGATGGTGTCTGAGCTCTCGACCTCGAGAGTGATGGTCTTGCCAGTGAGGGTCTTAACGAAGATTTGCATCTGCACAAAATAAAATAAAAATCAGAACACAGTAAAGTACCTTCGCAACAAATTATACTGAATTAGCTAAGCAACTAGTGTTGACAAGTTACTATACTACAATATCAATCTCTCATACTACAATATCAATCTCTCATAGACTCAAATACCATGAGTTATGGTGCGAACATATTTCAACAATATATCGAGAGCATATCAACAATTGGTGAAAAACAAGCAACTCATCATTCAACCAACACAGCATCCATTTTATATTTTGCATCTGTTATAGCTCCAACCAACGCAACATTAAATATCTATAAAAGTGGCTTAAGAAAACCCCTATAGAACAATTTGATCCCTAAAAACTCAACATTTATTTAAGTGGTTTGAAAGAAAACCTCCAATAAGGCATAACTAGGTGAACAATATTACACATCTATTTAAGCCTCGATCCGAACCAATATACTAAATATTAATACTAATCGCATAGACGTAAGTGGAATTTGGACCTAAACACAATTCCAACACTTGTAGCCTTGTTATCTTTCAACTACTATTGGCATAGAATAGAACAAATATTATACTGTATCATCAACAGCCGATCGCACCAAACTAAAGGCATGTTTGTTTCGGCTTATATGTGGGCTTAAGAGCTTGTCTGATTTTGGCTTATATTTAATAAGCCCCAATTTCCTGGCTCATTCTGAGACTTATGAGCTTTTATAAGTTTATACTACATAATAAGTTTAAATAAGCCCACAAGTCTCAAAATAAGCAATACAATTGAGGCTTATGAGATAAAAAGCATAATCAAATAAGCCCATAACACGCTCACATATAATCGAAACAATATTATATGATCAGCAGCTGATCAGACCAAACTAAAGGCAAGTTTGTCTCGGCTTATATGTTAGGCTTATGAGTTTATTTGATTTTGGGTTATATTAATAAGCCCTAATTTTCCGGCTTATTTTGAGACTTATAAGTTTGTCATAAAGGCATATTAGTTTTGGATTATGAGCTTATTTGAGGTCGGTCTACATTTAATAAGCCCGAATATAAGCCATCAAGTCTGAAAATAAGCCGGAAAATTGAGGCTTATGAAATACAAGGCAAAATCAAATAAGCTCGTAATAAGCCCAAACAAACACCTCATAAAACCTAGCTAACATTATTCATAATCAAAAACCGCTAATTTGACATTCAAATCCACATCATCATCATCTTAAGAGATGAAACTAATGAGAATAGATGAGATAATCATGACGTCATCAAGCATATACAGATCAAAATAACCAGATCGTAAATTCGTTAACTGATTACTATTAAAAAACAGATCAAATAATCATGGTGACGTCATAATAATAAAAAAAATAAAGAAAAGGATGATGATACCTTGAGAGAAAGAAAGAGAGAATTGAAGATTGAATTTGTTTTGAATGATAGAGATGAGATTAATGAATGAATTAGGGGTTGATATTTATAGAGGCTTGGTTACGGTTGGACGGTTGAGATTATGACACGTGTACGGTGGAGAGTTATTGGCGGGTGGGGCGTTGTTTGGAATCTAGAAAGAGTGTTTTGCTTGGGTTTGCTTTTGTTTTGTCTTTGGTACTTTTGTTTGTTTGGATGACAATTAATCAACCAATCTATATTTTAGTTTCACACACACAAAAAAAAAAAGATATTTTAGTCAATCGGTTTATCTAAATCATTGGCCTCATCCTTTTATGAGAGGAGCTGGTATCTTATAGGAGTTCGTCTTATCCCATGAGCCAAATATTAAAACCATAAAAAGTTTAAAAAAACATATAAGGAAAGTTATTTTGGAAGATATATCTTGATAAAAAAATATAAGAGGAGTTATTTTGTATATTATTTTCATCATTTATCTGTATTTCATCTTATAGATAAAATTAAAAATATTTTGTTATTTTATTTATTTTTATAATTAAAATATCTCCTAAAATATTAAGTATTATAAAAATATATATACCATCGCGACGAGCATTTAATTAGTTTTCTACATAAATGCAATATAATATATTTTTGAATTTTTAAAATTTGCATAAAATATCATATATGATAAAATGTTTCATCATACATATGATAAGGTGTTTTATCATATATGATATTAGTGGTAAATTATAAATTAATATTGATTTATATATGATATTGCTTTATACATATACTAGCTTAAAGACCCGTGGAATCACGGGATACCTTAAAAAATTAATTTGTAAGAAATGTTATGAGAAAGTAAATTAAGAGAAATACGCAATGAATAATGTAAGCATGAATCATGAATATATGAAATAAATAAAAACCGAGAGTAAACATGTATCATTAGGTCGTGCACCCATAGTTAGTCTAATGTTCGCGGTCAAGTTAAGAAATTTGCAATAATCCACAAGTAACACTGCTTTAGGGATGCACTTACAATGTCCTTACGCGAATCTTCGGGAACAATGGGAATAACCTGTCTAAAATCCCCTCTAAATACCATCTTCATGTTTCCAAAAGGATTTCAGACACTTGTAACCCGTGTAACCCCATGTATATTTAAAAAACAAATTTTGTAAAAAGTTATATGCATAAAATAACTACGTTTGTGGATGTAAAAGGACGTTTGTGAGCGTTAATCAAATCAATAGCCAATTTCGATTCCGTAGTCACCTAATAGTCAGTTAAAAATGTAGGTAAAATTAGATTGTGATCAATAATGAATTAAACTTTAAAATATATTAAACAACCCGTGATATGTACATTTTACGCACCTTTTGCACGTTGTTGATAGACCTTGTAGTACTTCTTAGTAGGCGATATTTAAACGGTTACCTTAAGAACATTAAAATGACACCCTTAACATCACATGCATTTATAAGTAAATTTTATCAGTATAATAATATGTGAACCCGTTAACATTTTTTTAGTTGTGTAACCCGTGTAGCATCACATGCATTTATAAATAAAGATCCGTAGAATTACGGGAGATTTTAAAGAAATAGTTTTAAAAAGTTTTATGTGTGAATTAAATGAAGAAAAAAATAAACGAAAACATGTTTTATTAGTATTTGCAAGAAATAATGAAGAACGTAAATATGCTTCATTATGTATACCAATCTTTTTTCAAAATGAATGTACAATCCAATCTTAATCAACCGTCAAGTTTAGGAGCAATAGCTAAAAACAAATTGGATTGTTACTAATAAAATAATAGACCTGTGTATATTATCTTCTCCACTGATAGATATTTTTAAATATGTTCCATTGTTTTCTGAAGGGGATACTAATTGACGTGCCATGATAAACGTGCATGTATCGTTAGTATCGTGTTCTCTGATCGTTAGATAGTCTTAGAGAGCAAATGTATGGCGTCAACGTAAAACCCGTGAGTTCTCCGTATTCATTAGGTAAACACTATATTAAAGTTTGCTACTTCCTATTAAACATCAATAATTATATGGTTCCTGAATCGTCTTGCATGCGAACATATGTAGATGAAAACTAATGCAATAAAAGCATGAGTTATCTCATGCATCACCAATGTATATGCGCTATAGTAGAAGTTGAAACCAACATGTATAAGAAAATGCCTATTCTTAAAATACTCCAAGATAATACTTCATTTGTTTTGTTTTTTCACCCATCAAACTAAAGATTCTGTAACTACTCCATGCAACATATGCGACTTATGCAACTTATTAAAATTTCTCAAATACATTTTTTTAATAGGTTGCATAGGTCGCTTAGGTCGCATAAGTCGCGTGGGATGTTTAGAGAAATTTTGGTTTAGCGGGTGTAAAAAACAAATGAAGTGTCGTTTTTGGGCTTTTCAAAAATTAGCCCATAAAATAAAAGATAAAGTTTAACACAATTTAATGCTTGAAACAACAACACTACATTTTGTGTAAGACCGATCTTGAATTTTGATTTCCACTCTGATTCAAGATTTACATTCTCACTTTGTTTGATCACTTTCATGTGGCACTTTTGGAAACCAAGATACGAAATGATGGTTTTCATAATATTTCATAAAACACCATACATACTACGTAATATAGAAAGTGATAAGAGTGTATATATAAAATGTGGATGGTTTAAAAAATAGCATGACAAATATGTGTCACGATCAATAGTTTATCAATGTTTATAAAAGGAATTTGAAGCAACTCAATCGAGTTGAGTACTTAAATACTGAATAGGTGTAAAGAACAAACACACACATAATACATAAACATAAAATAATTAAGTTAATACATGTATAATACACGACAGTGAAAAAAATACTTGTTTTTGTTATTCGTAAAAAAGATCGCTAACAAATAAAGTTTGCATTTAGGTTTTCGAATGTGATATATTTCCTCTGCAACTTTCAATTTTCCTAAAGTTTAAAAAGTTCTACTTATTGTTCTATTCATCAATCAAATACTTATCCACTAAAACTTCTTGTTGGTTGAAATATGAAAGCGGACAATTGTTTTGAACAAACTAAAAACAAAAACATGAACTTATAGTTTAGGCAGGGACAAATAAATTAGTAGAAATTTGGGATATACATGAAATGAATGAAACCACAAATTACAACATAAAATGTCATACAAGTGTATTAAAGATCTATTGAGTCGTGATTCATAAACAACCTTAGATAAGCACTTCAAAGTCTTGAAATAAATAACTGCATGTATACATCCACAATAAAATTTGAACTATATAATAAGTATCAAATGTATTGTGTAACAAAAGATGGTCATTAGAAGACCAAAATTACTCTTGGTAAAACTATTTCTAAGAAACAATGTATATGGATCATATTTGAATTGCTAACTGGCGAAAGCTACACATCCTCTTAATTTGAGTGAAACGTACAAATCTAGATTGCATGTTCTATGCTTTTTATATCATAATATCCATCACTTCCCTTTCTTCATAACTTTGAAAACCATCCTACACATAAGCATGAAATATTAAATACTAAAATAGCATGAAACTAAGAAAATTCTTCAAAATGGATGGTTTACCTTTTGTGAAAACATGTATTCTCATGGCATAGTAAAACATGTCTTAATGATTTCTTCCTGAAAGTATAAACAAAATGATAGATTATAATTCAAGAATAAAAAATAAAACATTTAAAAGACAACTTTAGTAAAGAAAGTAAATAAAAAAAACTTCATTTCTTATTTAAAATCAAATATATGAATACTAATAGAATTTTTGTTCTTCATCTTCATCCTCCACTAAAACCAATTCTGCAAAACAAAAACACACACAAATATCAAATTAAGCATATGTAAACAACAAATTCTTATAAAAATGTCAAATTAAGCATAGCTAAGCAGTAAACACGTCCAATTTACTATGCAATTCAAATATAATCCATAAATTGAATATGGATATAAATGATACTTACCGATTTTAGATAATCGAGTTCATCGAAATTTGAGAAAAAATTACTTTTGAATCTTGGATCATGTATTGATGTGAGAAACCTTTTATAGTGTAGAATTGAAACTGCCTAGTCGGTTGAATTTTGAATGCTTTTATGACATTAAATTCCATTGAAACTGCTATGAATTTAAATTAGGTGTGTTAAAGAAGAATGGTAAATATAGTATTGTATTATTGTTACAGCTATTGCATTAGGATAATAATCAATGATACATTTTAAATATTTCAACCGAATTGTTATGACATTCTAAATTTAAATTAATTCTATGTTAACACTTGCGTTAACTATATAACTTTATTTTTAAAATACTCAAAAATATATATTTAATATTATTTTATATTTTGTTAAAACTGACTTATTATTTTTGAACTATTTAAAATAACTTTATATCATCTTTTATATAATAACTGATTAAATAATTTATATAACAAACTTTAGTTTACTTTTTGATTAAATAATTTATTTTTAACGAACTTTAGTTTAAGTTTTTTGAATAATTCCTTAAAATATGATTCGCATCTTTTATGGGCTTTACCAAAATTAATGGCCAAAATTATTTTAATCGTTAAACATTTAAAATTTAAAAAACTGTTTTAGATGTATTCTACATGAAACATATTAAAACAATTATGTTATTGCAGAAGAATAACAATTATTTATAAGAAAAACTTCTTTTATTTTTTTTATATAAACTTTTCCAAAAACGTTTTTGTAAAAACGTTAGAAATATGGTAATCCTATATAGGAACAATTATTCCATTTTTAATTTTTCAAGCTTACAAATTTATAAAAAAGGATATTTTATTAACTTTAATAGTATAAGACTTTACAAAAATAAAGGCTTGGATATCAAAACTAAATTAAGAGTTTATATCTTTATTGCATTGTCAAATTATATAGGGCAGTAGTTTAATTGTACAATGTATGGTTATAAATTAGATTTCTTACAAAAAAAATTAACTGGATGTTTAAATAGTTTTTTCAAAAATATTAAACACTATGCATTAATAAATTGTACTATTGGCTAAATATGGAAATACATTGATGATATTTTTAATGTATTAAGCTTAAAGAAGTTGTATTATTATTGTCAATGTTAAAAAACCTGTGTAGAAATTAATTGATGCTAGAACAAACTAAAAGTAATTGATAAATGATCAACCAACTACACATCATCCAATGGTATTTTGTCAAGACAAAGTAACACACGACAATCCATCGGCTCTTTCCATCATAACCATTACCCCATAGAATTATACAGGATATGAGATGCCATTTTTCAGTCTCCCAAGTCCCAAGAATCCCCCATGCACAATAAGCATATCATCCAAACTTATTAAAAGAAGTACTGATAATGATGGATGTATTTCAATTAACACCACAATAAAAATATGATAGAAACTTACAATTCAGCCTCATTCTACATCTTCATGAGCTCATTAACAACCTACACGCAGAATAGAGTATGTCAGAAGAAAATAAAATTCTCTCTAGCAAAAAATTTAGATAATCAAAATAAGAGTTACCTGTCGTGTAGAAGATGTGGAAAGCATCATAACCTAGTAGGTATTGCAACAACCTGGAATGAAAACAGACATGAAATGTACACCCAAATCAATACAGATATAAATTAAATTAAATAATTTTGTAATATAATGAATCCAAACACACTTATATGGTTAAAAAACAACATAACCTTCAACAAAATAGATGTGATAGGAATTTGCGGGGTGACTTGATTGGTTTATATAGTAACAGATTGTGTTGATAAACACATAACCCAAATTAAAGCGAGATTCGACAGTAATGAAGTTACCAAAAGTGAAAGGCAATGAAAACGTCTCATTAAATAAGTGTAACTGATTAAGAGTGAGTTATATGTTACCCAAAATAAGTGCCACATTATATGGAAATCATCAAATATACGTTTTGAATATGACTTTCAAATTATTTCACACCGATTTAAAACATAATGGTTAAAATAGTTATTTTTCTAATAATAACAATTATTTACCATATACCATAATTATATATTTATATTATACGTAGTAATTTTAATTTTCAACAATTAAATCGTTGTCATGATTTGCAATTTCTTCAAATTATTTATATTTTATTCAAATTCAAAAATATATATGTAGTATTATTTTCAATTTCGTCAAATTAATTTATTTTTTCTATTTATTAAATTAACTTTCATTCATCTTTTATATAACATTTACAAATTCTTAGTTTTTTAGATCCATTTTATTTAAAACACCTTATGAAAATTATGTTTTTGTTTAAAGGTTACAATTTATTAATAAAAAAGTCCGTGTACATATTTTTGTTGTATTATTTTCTAAAAACATTCCAAAAAAACGTTTGTGAAATTTAGATTTCAGTTGAAAACTTTTCAAAAATAAGTTTTTCATACGTAACAAACAAACTTTTCAATGGAGTTAATTTTGGTAACTAATTTAATTGTTCTTTGCATTGAGGTCTTGTACATAGGTTATTTATGGTAGGTGTTTTAATTCATTCATTTAATTCATTGGCCTCATCCTTTTATGAGAGGAGCTGGTATCTTATAGGAGGTTCGTCTTATCCCATGAGCCAAATATTAAAATCATAAAAAGTTTAAAAAAACATATAAGGAAAGTTATTTTGGAAGATATATCTTGATAAAAAAATATAAGAGGAGTTATTTTGTATATTATTTTCATCATTTATCTGTATTTCATCTTATAGATAAAATTAAAAATATTTTGTTATTTTATTTATTTTTATAATTAAAATATCTCCTAAAATATTAAGTATTATAAAAATATATATACCATCGCGACGAGCATTTAATTAGTTTTCTACATAAATGCAATATAATATATTTTTAAATTTTTAAAATTTGCATAAAATATCATATATGATAAAATGTTTCATCATACATATGATAAGGTGTTTTATCATATATGATATTAGTGGTAAATTATAAATTAATATTGATTTATATATGATATTGCTTTATACATATATGATAAGGTATATCATATATGATACAGTACGGGTGTTACTGTCATGTATGATAGTTTTCGACAACGAAAAAAACGTGAAGAAAAACGAATTTTTTTTTTTGTCAAAACTATATAATATAGCAAATCTGTAGAAAGATAATTAAACGCCCGTTGTGATAGTATATTTTTTTCGCATAACGATTATTGGTTTGAGAGATATTAATGTTTAAGAAAATGTAAGAAATGGGTTTTGGATTAAGATGAATATGAAAAAAAAAATATTAATTATTTGGTACCCAAACGAACTTAAATAAAAAAGGTATTCATATATTCTAAACTACTAGTTATAATACCCGTGCACGTACGGGTTTTTTTTCTAAAAATCTTAGTTAAGTATTATTATCAAGTAAAACACAAACAACATTGAACAAAATTGTCTCAACTTTCTTTCCCGAATTTATTCATGATTGTGAAGGTGAGGGCAAATGCTATACAGGTATCCATGTAAAGTGTACATATAATATGGTGAACCGTCAATTCTACAACAAAGTAAGGTTCACAAGGTCTAGATGCATACCTATATTGCTAAGAAAATAAATGTAGCTAGCTCTTTTCTAGTAGGTCACTTAGGAATTCGGATTAATATGGACTTATTGTGGATTCAAGCATCAAGTCCCAACAGTAATGCAACTTTTCAGCGAATCAGCTCAAGGAAAACTTATTAAATGAGCAGCCAGTATTAACAGAAACATACCTGCAAGATAAGTTAGACCTTAGCAATAGTTCTGCAGAATGCAGCAATGGTGAAACAACTGTACTATATACATTTTGTCATTCTCACACAAACAAAACTATCTTACTTGACAAGTTTTGTTGTTGACCTTTGTTATAAGTTAGCATTCACGCCTTTCTTATATGATCTCGTACAACAATAGTAAAACTTATTATAATTCAGTTAATAGCTAAACTACCTATTGACAAACAATAGTAATCTTTATCTACCATACAAAATGCAATAATCATATAAAAGGTATTTTAGATTGATTACTTACCAGTGCCCATCTGCTTTAGGAATTAACAATTAGTTTTAATTCATGCGTTTACATAGAAGATGCTAATGAAAGTGAGATAATTTCGATCAAAACGCAGATTTGGCCACTAACAAAATGCATTATAATGGCCTTATCCTCCTCAAGTTTTTTTTTTATTTTAGCTTTACACATTCCACCCTTTAAAGTACAAAAAGTAAATAGCACACAAAAAAAGAAAAGAAATTAAAAGGAATAATTTAATGGATTCTTACAAAACCTTGAGGCATCAAAGTAGCTCGTGCCAAAGCTCTTCTTTTTGACTACTTAAAGCACTATAAAGTAGAACATTGGTTGAGTTCATTATGTCTCTTGTTAGATATAAATTGGATATTGACCTTGCTCATCTTTTCCGTGCGTTGCTCCATCACCAATGAACGAATGATTCCTGTGACAACAGATCATATTCAGGTTGTATAAAGAACTGAAAACAAAATTACTTTCATATTAAAAAATTTATGTTTGTGGACGAACGTATTTAGCTTTGAATTTACCGGAAACAAAAACAAAAATAACCTCTGCAACATCGCACCAGGTTAATATGTTTCAACAACCTTCATTCACAATGATGATAATGTTGAATCAGTTAATACCGAGCAATATATCAGCATCTCTCATCTACTCTCATCTACTCAAACTTATTGATTTATACAATCGACTAAAGCATCTGTCATATGTACCATCCTTCAAAGGAACATTGATTGCATATGACTTCCCTTCTCGTTTTCCAATTTCCCTACGACAACAATGAATTACATGAGCCAGTTTTCATTCGGACTTACGTCATTCTTAACCGAAAAGGTAAGGGATATATATCATAGTCGTTTATCAATCTTGCTTGGAAAAGCCACCTCAGCTCGAGCGAAGTCATTCCTTTTTAGGAATTCAAGTATTACACCGACCCTCAAGTCTTCCATTTCCAAACTGCCATGAAAGGTTCAATAAATCCCTTGCCGACTGGTTCAAGATTTTGAAATTATGAAATTCTAAATTCTAGTAAATTAAAATTCCTAAGAATTAAAAATTTCAAAATTTAAAATGCCTACACCTGTTTGGTTGGCAGAACGCACGGTTTTTTTTAATATTTTATAATAATGTTTTTTGTTTATTAGCACTCAATTTTTTATGTGAAACGTACATGGCATTAGTTTAAAAAAAATTAATAACGTCTTTTTGGCTATTAGCAACCGGTTTTTACGTGAATCACATACGGGTGGTACGTGCACGAAGAAACTGCAAAAAAAAAATTGTTCTGCATGACATAAAATATTCATACAAAATCTCCTTTTTGAAACCAAATAGATGGCATCATGGGAATCTCGACTCATTAACTTCATACCGGGACAATTTTGGTTGCGTTTTAAAATGGATGGTTAAATCCTTTCACTTTGACTTCTTGGTAAACGAAGAATGCAATATATCAGTGGTGGCAGGAAGGTGTGAGTTTACAAAAGATAATTGCGGTGCTGCATTCAGTTACTCGTCCCCTTGACACAAAGATGAAAGAATTATGAAGTGATTACGCCAAGCTTTTGAAAATAGAGAATCATCAGCTAATTTACGTTTGGAGTCACTCTCAACTGAGGGAAAAAAATCAGGGTTGCCATATTGTTCTATTTCCCTTTTAAGTTTATCTACTGATGGCTTGATACCCCTTCTAGTGCAGTGGGAATCAAAGGGCAAAAGAACATTTGCTCCTCTTATGCATGCCCTAAATGCAAATGATCGTTCATATGCGGATACAAAAAGGTGTCAAAAAAACTTTTCACTGTCATTAGCTCCGGCTTCAAATACACGATACTCAACCCAAAGTTTTCCTTATCCCGACCCTCCTCTTGAAGCTGTTCCCATTTGTTCTATCTTCCATATTATTGGACTTCTTATGCATTTCAAAGAAAATCTTTACTGCACTTATTTACAAAACTACTTCTGGTTTAACTTTTTTGTTAACAGGGGTGTTTGTTACAGCAATCGCACATGGGCCCTCTATCACTGCATTCTTTTTTAGATCACATTGTAGTTCTAATGGTGTGAACAATGTTTGTTGCAGGGCACGTGAACAACTTATCAACACCAAGAATGAGAAAGAGGTAACAACATTCAATATTAAAACATGTTGGTCTACTGTTGATTAGCTTATATCTTATGATGAGCTTATAATAAGTTAACTCTTGTTCATTTTTTGGATCTGCATATGAGGTTATAAGCCACACATAAGGTGCTTACACAGGACATTTGACAAATACTTTCTTTGTTAACAACCTACCAAAAGGATGATTAATATATAAAAGCTCATACATATATCCTTTTATTTATTTATTATCTTTGTTAGCAACCTACCAAAAGGATGATTAAATTAAAATAACTCCCATCTCAAATAACATGAACACAAATTAATACATCATTGTACTACAAGAAATAATCAATCTGACTATGATTTGAACCACAACCTCCAATTCTTTTCTTTGTAAAATCAGATTCAAGATCAAAAGAGGCTTCAAGATCTATCAAAAGGTCTAAGGTAGGTGTGATTTACGTTTTCTAAATCGAATAAAATATTGAATGTAACATATTTGTTATGATTCGATCTTTAATTTCGTATATAAAAAACTGACTTTTCATCCCACAAATCTATGATGACACTGAACATCTTCCTTTATGTTTGAACATAAAGATATCTCGTTCTTTCTTTTATGCTCAAAAATTAAAAGAGTTTTTGCCTTCAAAAGAGATATGTGATGAACTGATGTATTCGATTTCGCGTGTAGCCTCCAACCTTGTTGTTATTTCATTTTTGCTCAAAGTAACAAAACGTCTCGGGTTTTATTCGAGTTAGATCTTTTTATTTCTTTTGTAGTTGTTGAGTTTGATCTTCTTCTTCTAATCTTCTGTGTTTTTTTCTTTTCCAGATCTCGATTTTGTACCTACATGACACAAACATCGAAACAAAGATTAGTAACAAATCCATTATAAAATCAAGATGTTACGGTTGTGAATTTTTTTTTATTCTACATTTTTTCTATTTTTTTGCTTGGATTGACTTGATGTGTTATTTGCACTCACTAAAAAAAATAAGTAAAAAAAACGATTTCAATGAATGGTATGACTACTACTCCTATGAAATTTATAATACTTCATAGACTCTTCGTATGTAACTTCTATAACTTCAGCAACTTTTGGCATGCTCAAGCAACTCTTGATATGTTGGCGAAGTAATGATTTGTGAAACTGTAAACCGTTTGTATGTCCTTAAGATAATTAGGTTTCATGTGAAGGAATTTGAGGCATTTAACAGCTTAAGCAAATAAGCATAATCACTCCACATTCAATGATAGGACTAAATCTTTAGATATAATAGATATATAATTATCACATCTTTTTATCAAATTTTATAAAAAGACGTTACATCCACAAATGTTTTACAAATAAACTTATACAAAATAAATTTATACCAATGAAAATATTTTAGTCAATTCTCTCTCTTACTTTTTATTTCACAAAATCCAATCAATATATGCCAAATCATTTTATAAAAGTATTTTTGTATAATTTTTGTAGATATAGCATAATTCCATTTTATATACTCACTACTTAGCACGTGCTTACAAAATAAATCACTTGAAAATAACAATGAATTGTTGTATTATTTTACATAACATGTATTGGAAGACGAAAATTTTGTAGTAAATTTAAGAGATGTTTTTGTTGATATTGGACCGAATATTGTTCGAATTTGGATCAAACGATGTGAAATACATTAGAGAAAAACAAAAAAATTCGAGACCGCATAGTGCATAACGAGTTTCAAGCCGACCTTGTGAAGCATTTAGCGAATCGTAATGAATAAATTGTAATCCTTATTTTGTTTTTTTATTTCGATAGAATGTTATTTTTTATTTTGATGTAATGTGTTTATTTTATGATAATGTTTTTTTAATTTAATGAAGTTTTTTTAAAATTATAATATTGGGCCTCAATCACATTTTTAAAAAAAAACTTTTTAGCATCACATTTTGGGCCTCAATCATTATTCTTGAAAATATGACACCGCTTCAAGTACTCTAAAGAGGTGCGGAAATAAATGGGACGGGTCGGATTAATCATGAGTAAAGTTTTCGTGTTTTAAAAACCAAGTGGATTGATCAAGATTATATCAGATCGAAACTAACTTTGATCATTAGACCAAAAACCATACCAGAATGGTCCGATTTAGTTCAACAAAGCATAATTAGCGTTTTTCTGTAAGACTGAACGAGACCATCCAACCTCAGGACTGAAAAAATGAAAACATGGATCGAGATATGCTCTATCCAGTTAATCGGTCCGGAGTGCAAAGTTGCGATTGTGATATATTGATCTTAATTGCCTTGATTTCGAATTAAAATTTATCACTTATAAAGTTAACGTATAACAAAAGTGGTCTTTTGAAAAAAAACAATAATTATAGCTCATTATCTTCCAAAGGTCAAGTGGTCTCAGATCCTTGCGTCTAAAACTAATGGTGGCCTAGGAGTTTTTAGTTATTATGCTCTTAATAAATGTTTACTTGTTAAATGGTTATGGAGTTTTCTCTCTAGAGATAATTCTTTGTGGTAGAGAGTCATACATGCTATACACGGCCCTTTTGCATAAAATCATTCAGTTTCATATTCGTCTCCGTGGAAGACTATCAGCACAGAAGTTGCCAGTCTAAAAGACAAAGGTATCGATTTCTTTTCTCACTGTAAAATTCGAGTAGGTAACAGGAGATCTACTAGCTTTTGAAAAGATGTTTGGATAGGCAACTCTAGTCTAAGTTTGAAGTTTCCTCGTCTTTTTGCTCTTGAAAACGATAAAGATTGTTCGGTGGCGTCCAAGTTAAAAGAGTTATAGTTTTCTTACAGTCTTAAAACAAATTCTGTGTAACAGAATTAAACACTTTTTTGCTAAAATCTTATTAATTTAAGAGTAAAGTGCAAAAATCATCCCTGTGGTTTGTCAAAAGTTTGAATTACATCCCTCGTTAATACTTCGCGCAACATACATCATTATGGTTGTAAAATAGTACACCATACATCCCTGAGGACGGATGGTGCAAATATTTTTTCGTTAAGGGTTAAAAGTGTTTGTTATCTTAGGGGTATTTTAGTCCTTTTACAACCTAGGGATGATTTTTGCACCTAACTTTTCAAAAAAAAAAATTCCAAAAAAAATTCAAATTTTTTTTAAAAAAGTTTCGAAAAATGTTTTCTTTTTTCGAAAAATGTTTTTTTTAATGTTTTTTTTAAGTTTCGAAAATATATTTGAAAAAAGTATTTCTCAAAAAAATTCAATTTTTTTTTTAAAAAGTTTTGAAAAACGTTTTTTTTAATGTTTCGAAAAATGTTTTATTTTTTAAATGTTTTTTTTTAAAATAAGTTTCAAAAAAAATTTGAGTTTTTTTTTTCAAAAAGTTTCATTTTTTTTTTAAATTTTCTAAAAAAGTTTTTTTTTTCAAAAGTTTTTTTAAAAAAAAGTTTTTTAGAAAAAGCTTTTTTTAAAAAAAGTTTTTTTTTCGAAAAACATTTTAAAAAATAACTTTTATAAAAAAAACTTTTGAAAATTTTTTTTTTCGAAGATTAAAAAAAAATTTGAATTTTTTTGAAAAAAAAAATTTTTAGAAAAGCTTTTTTTTAAAAAAGTTTTTTTTTTTCGAAAAACATTTAAAAAAAAACTTTTGAAAAAAAAACTTTTTTCGAAAATTTTAAAAAAAAATTTGAATTTTTTCGAAAAAAAAAATTTCAAATTTTTTTTGAAACTTATTTTAAAAAAGAAAACATTTAAAAAATAAAACATTTTTCGAAACATTAAAAAAACATTTTTCAAAACTTTTTAAAAAAAAAATTGAATTTTTTTTGAAAAAAACTTTTTTCAAATATATTTTCGAAACTTAAAAAAAAACATTAAAAAAAAATATTTTTCGAAAAAAGAAAACATTTTTCGAAACTTTTTTAAAAAAAATTTGAAATTTTTTTGAAATTTTTTTTGGAAATTTTTTTTTTTGAAAAGTTAGGTGCAAAAATCATCCCTAGGTTGTAAAAGGACTAAAATACCCCTAAGATAACAAACACTTTTAACCCTTAACGGAAAAATATTTGCACCATCCGTCCTCAGGGATGTATGGTGTACTATTTTACAACCACAATGATGTATGTTGCGCGAAGTATTAACGAGGGATGTAATTCAAACTTTTGACAAACCACAGGGATGATTTTTGCACTTTACTCTTAATTTAATTAACAGATTTTTATACAACATGTATTCTCTCGAAACCAAGATAGTGTTTCTTTGGGAAATCAGTTTTCACGTAAACAGAATTTTAATTAAAAGATCTGGTGTTACGGATCTATAAATGATTTTTAAAAAACAGTTTATCGTATTAGTTTGTGTTGAAATCATGATGAGTCTATTTTCAAACTGACCGTTTAGTTGTTTATTACATATGTTATAGTTTTAACCTAGATTTAATGAAGTCACAATTGAGTTTATTTGAATCAGATTTGGTACAAGTTTGAATAAACCATGTCGAGTTTATTAGATACCAAATTGTTTTAATAGTTCTTAACTGTATTCCGTCAGAATATTGACAACTTTACTTGTGGTAACACAATTGTAACCCTGGTGAATCTTGTAAATGTAATTGGTGCGCCAGTTACAGCATGATTGGAATCATGGTGAATTTAGATTCATTGAAACCGAGTGGAGTTTCTTTGACACAAATCTCATAAAAGATAAGTTGCTATTTTATGAGATTATTATAACGTATTCATTGATCTCATAAAGTGCAAGATCTTATTATATTAGACTTTTGAAACGTGTTCAATGAAATCAAGAAGAATTTCTTTGAAACAAGATGTTGACAATATCAGATTACATACACTATTTTTATTAAATTAGTGGAAGAGTTTGTTTGACTTGTGTAATTCATTGTAAATTGTGCCGAGTTTAATTATAAACCAAATATAATTCTTGAAACCTTGTTGAGTTTATATATATATATATATATATATATATATATATATATATATATATATATATATATATATATATATATATATATATATAACCTTGTCGAGTTTAAAGGTAAATCTATAGAAACCTTGTGGAGTTTCTTTAGTAGAATGGATCTACTGAAACCTTGTTAAGTTTCATTGTAGAAATAGATCATGTGAAGTTAAGATCTTCTGAATGAAGATTGACAACATAATATTACATATGTGTTTTTTGGTAAAAACATTATGTTATACCTGATATTTTCTTTAATTTTTTAGTCGAAAGACTTCCTTTAAAGTGGGTTTTGTAAAATGGATCTTACAAAACGTTTGCGTTTTAAACAAAAGTCGATGTAATTCGCTTTTGGTTAAGAAACACTATGTGATTTAGCACGTTGTTAATAGTACCAAAATTAGTGTCAACTAAATCATGGGACCTCTTAATAACATTCGGAATGTCACGAGTGACATCAAAAGGGAGACCGATACTTACTTGTACGGTAGATGCTTTGAAGCATTCAGACACTTGTTGTGCCATAACTATGCGTTATATGGCCTGAATGACATGAAAACTGAGGCCATGATGGAATCCAACCATAGCTAATGGTGCATTCGGACTTCAGTATCATATCATGTATATGGTGATAAGAGTTTAGTTAACTCTTATAATGCAGTTGAGAATGGAGAGAACGAGTTTGAGCAACTCTCCAACTACGAATATCAAGGAAAAAGAAGATGTGATTCACATTTGGAAAAGACACTAAGTTAACCAACTTTGTGTGTACCAGAGATTCGTAGGAATCTTATGTCCAGATGGTTGTTTAGTGAAATTTGGCTTTCATATGTGTTTGAATCAAATAAAAATCAATTTAACGAATAACATAAATTTAGTGCATACGGGTTATGCCTTTAAAATGTTTAAGTTGATTATATTTTATAATGGTCATTTTTAAATGTATGTTATGACTTACTTTGACATGTTTTAAATTTTTACTCAACATGTTGTCCAATTAAACCAAATTGGATAACCATTTTTATATTGACACGAATTACAAAATCAAAACTTACGTTGAAGCCAAATTGATAAGTCTTTTCTCTTGGTTGAACATAAATAACCAAAAACCTTGATATGATTCACATGGTTTTATGTGATTTGGAATTGATACCTACTAAGGTATAGAGTATCGTGTACTTAATCATATTGGTTGAATGCAGTACAAAATATTGCTATTTACACTTACTTGAGAGTAAGGATATAAACAAGCTTGATCTATATACATAAGTTGAAAACCAACTTATTATCGATAATAAGGTGATTCGAAGTTATTGGAGGTGAATATGTGTCTCCATTTCTAAATTTTAATGCTAAACTTAGAGTAAGACACAAATTCATTGCTCTTGATATAGAAAAGAATCGTGCCTTCGAAGAAATGGTTAATGCCATGTTCTTATGTCCAGGTTTAAGCCATGACATGTGGGGGAAAGCGATTATATCGATTACTTATCTTTTAGATAAGATCCCTTGTAAATAAAATAAGATACTTCTTACGAACTATGGGTGAGAAGAAAACTATCTTATAAGTACTTACAAATGTGGGGGATATCTAGCTAACATATCCGTATGAAATTCATGGTTCAAAAGATTGGACCTAAACCTATGGATTGTATGTTCACAGGATTTGTTATGAATGGCAGTGGTTATCGTTTCATTGTACATGAATCAAAAATAGACATAGTAATGGAATTAAGGAATGATTCATTCTTCGGAAATATATTCCTTGTTTATGAAGGAAATTGAAAGATCATCTAGAATAGATGACGAGGTTGTCCAAGGTCAGAGACAATGAGATGATATTTATCTCTTAGAAGAGAGACAAGATTGACCCAAGAAGAGGTTAAACCTATAAGAAACAAAATGGCATGAACTGAGAGATTGGTAAGATTTGGTTTTTGTTTCTTTTATCTTAAAAAAAAGGAAAAATGAGTCTACTTATTACTGAGAAGCAATAACTTCTTTGAAAGGGTATCAATAGAAAGAAGCCATTAAAAGTGAAATAGATTCTATTTTACAAAAGTAAAATTAGAAGCTCGTGGATGTACCTTAAGTTGTAAACCACTAGGCTATAAATGGGTATTCAAAAAGTAGATAAAATTCGATGTCACCATTGACATGTGCAAAGAAATATTGGTAATCAAAGAATTTAAAAAACGAGAAGGTTTATCTTCCTTTGATACTTATTCGCATGTTACACGAATAACCTCAATTATGGTGGTACTTTATTGCCGCATTAAGAAATGTTAGAAGTTTCTTATGTGGATGTGAAAACGATATTTTTATACAAGGATTTAGAAAAAGGAACTATACATGAACCAGCCTGAGGGTTTCATAGTTCCTATGCTAGAGAGAAAAGTTTGTAGGCTAATTAAGTCATTATATGGTTTAAGGCAAGCTACCAAACAATGACATCAAAATTTTTAACCATATCATGTTAGAATGTGGATTCAAAATTGATGTATGTACGTGTGATCAATAGTAAATATGTACTCTTGTGTTTATACATGAATATACTTATCACTAGAAGTGATAACAAGATGAATAAATCCACCAATGATCTGTTGGAGTCAATATTTGACATGAATTTCATTAGTTGTTGGGTTTGTTGAACCCATATGGATTTGTTTTGAAGTCAAACATTAAGAAAAACAATATTATTGAGAGGTTTAATGTTGGAGATTCCGGCCTAGCTAGAGTCCAATAACATCTTTTTAAATCTATTTGAAATAGAGGTAAAGGTGTTCCCATTTTGAATACTCAGAGAATATTGAGCATCTTATGTGTCTAATGAAGTGTGTATGATCTGATTTTGAACTTATAATCAGGCAAGTAGATATATTAGTAATTCAAGTGGGGAACATTTGAATAAGTATTACTTGAGTATTATGATACTAATAATATTGCATTATGGAAGATTACTATCAAGTGATAGAGTAATGCATATAAGAATCTAGATCTACTAGAGCGGATGTATTTATCCTAAGTGGAAAGCTACGTCTTAGAAATCTTGAAAGTATTTCAAAGAGACAGTTATAGCTAAATCTTTGTTGAAATATGAATTTATTATTTGAGATAAATTTATAGAATATACAGGAAAGTTTACGCTAGTTCATAAAGGACATACCAAGATGGCGTATACCGGTAACGGCCGTGTTTATAAAGTGTGATAGTCAATATAATTTGACAGAGCTCATATCACAAATGTAAAACGGTAAGTCGAGACATATCCATCATAGATTATGATTGTTGATACAACTACTCTCAACTAGAGTTATCACGATTGACTACGTAACGTCAAAGGATAACATCGCGGATCCGCTTACGAAAGGCTTAAGCAGAGAGTTAGTTAGTGAGTCGTCTAAAGGAATGAGACTAAAGCCCTTGAAGGAATGAGTTTCTATGAAGGAAAACCTAACCCACTTGACTGGAGATCCCAAGATCTGGGTTCAATAGGACAACCTAATCATAGAAATGTGGGGGAAGTCACGTCAATGTGGGGGAGTTACTTAATACATTAACTTTCCTAGTCCATTCCTAGAACAGTGTGACTTATTGAGAGGTTAAACATATGGCTTAAATGATTCAGGATGAAATCATAAAGCATGATGATTCAAGATGAAATCATAAAACATATGTTTTTAATGATTCAAGATGAAATCACCTATATGAGAGAGAAGTAGCGGTCACTTCGAAGGAAATTATGGGGGCGCAATTTCTAAGAGCTCTTGCAGAACCAGGCTAGTGTTCATGACCATAATGAACACGACTATGAGGACTTGACAATGTTAGGGAGAGTCTTGTGTGAGTATGTATTGTCGTCTACGTAAACAGATGCTAAGTTCAAAGACATCACGTCTACTTAGATCTAGAAGACTAAGTGCATCTCACAAGGGAAGGTTCAAAGGGTCACACCTACCTATCCTATGCAATATTCAACTGTTGGAATTTTATTGAAACTTTTATGTATCTCAACCGATCTCTATTCATGTGGGAGATTGTTGGAAATATTGTTGGCAAAATAACTTTTGACCAACTTTGGACACAATTATGTATATGTATGTATCATATATATTAGTGATACTTTATAGGTTCGCGTTCTCCTTGAAGAGAGCTTCGCAATGAGCCTTTATGTTTCCAAAATGAAGATGATGTGAATGGGATACCGTGTCTCAAAATTAGGCATTTGGTACCATGCTTAAAGAGGAAAAATAGATTATTTTTGTCCCACATTGGTAGGATGAGTAAACTAGAAGAGAGTCTATTGTGTATAAATAGAGGCCTAATTCCATAGTTTTTTCACACATCAAATCAATAAGTATTATTATTGATTTCCAAAATATGGAGTACGCATCTGTAAAGGTGAAATTCCGGGCAGTTTTGTTAAGTCCGACAGTACAACTTATTGTTCGGCTGTTGTACCCTGGGAAACAGACGGCGAATTTGTTTTAAGGGAAGCGTGTCAAACACGTGCCTCAGCTCTTTTGTGTTAAGTGTGTCTAACGCGTATCTCGACTTGTTGATGACTTAGTAAGTCTTTTCTTTATTTTATTGTTTTATTTAATTATCGTTTATAATTATGTCTGTGTTTGTTTTTCTGTTATTTAGTTTATGTTAATTTAATTAATTTTATTTATTTGATTTATAAATAAAAGTGTTATAGTTTCCCTACAGAAAGGAGTAGAGCGAGAATCTTATTTTCATTTTAACGTCACATTAATTTTCTCTTTCCTTTCACTAACTTATCTAAACACAATTCAAACGTGGTACGTACAAAAACTCGCACGTCAATAAAATACATATTTTATTTAAAAATATATCTTACTGAATACTGACACACACTCACAATTCAATTAAAAAATATATTATTAACATACCCGCAAACTCAGAACTCAAATGGTGAAAAACCCACCATTCGATGGTACAAAGACAAAGTCATGCGTGATTTTTTTATGAATAGAGTAAGAACTCACATGTAGTTTTTTTTTTTGCCATATCACAACTCAAACCAAGTAAAACCATTTATTCTGATTAACCTTAGTGCTATTTAAACTTAAATACATGTTTAACTAGTTTATTGACCCGTGAAATCACGGCACCATAAGAAACGGTTGACAATATTTATATAAGAGATCGATTTGTGGTATTAGGTAAATAATTTACATGTTAAATACTTAAATGTATGAATAAAAAATATAAATGCTAAATTATGATATAATTAAATTATTTAACACTATAAAAAGACATCTAATTTTATATCGTATTTATTTTTTTATGCACTTTACAACATAAGAAAACAAAATAATAGCACGGAGTAATATGGATGTCTAAGAAACGTACCTAAAAACATGTCTAATCTTATAAAAGAGGGATATAGTTCAAGTAAAGTTTCATTCATTGAAATAACATTATCAGTACAATCAACATCGGATTCAGTCTCGCCTTATAAAAGGGATACATGTGTTTACGACATGAACTATGGCTGATATAATAGATGGGTGTTGAAATATGTTTCTATCAATGTATTGGATTGTTGTAATTCATGAACTAATAACATGTATCAGTGAGCTGGGATTTCGGGCTTGGTGTCGGCTCAGGGGCTGATGAAGATCTTATCAGCAACCTACTCTAAAGCTAATGAACAACCCTTGATTATCGAATGACAAACAGCTGAGTGGTGCATGCTATCAGCTGGGTCAGGTCACGATCCCTGAAGTCTATTTGCTGAAAACAGGTCACTTAATTAGTTACTCGAGTCTTTGAACTAAACCACTTCACTGATTAACCGGTTGTTGAATCCTTTGTCAGAACTGCCTCGACCCAGTCAAATAGGTGAACCCTCTTGACACTCAGTGATCAACGAACACCCCCCCCCCCCCCCCCCCCCCCCCAGGCGCTGAACTCCAAGCCACTGAACCAAACAGCTCACCCCATCCTTGGACAACAAATACATCAGAGGTTACACCACCCTGAAAATCAATCCAAAGCATACCATTCATTTTGTCGTATTATGACCAACCAAGTCCTATTATTATTAAAAAACGAATTAGTTTTAAAACTGAAAAAATGATACAAGCAAACGATAAGTGGGATACACGACTCCTCCGACATTCTAAATACTAGAAGACATCTAACATTACCAGTCTTAATTGTTCAGAAATGAGAGGATTATAAAGTGAGCATGTTACAAAGGTTATAGGATTATAGTTTGCGAACCTCAAATGAAGATTTTTTACTTAGAAAAACTGTATAAGAATACTTCAAGGATACAAATTTACATGATATTAAACGTTCTTGAAATCATTGAATAAAGTGAGCATGTTAGTAATGTGTTGGAAATTTAGTTCAGAAAATACACATATAATGTAGCAACCAAGTTCGTATTTATAAGATTCGTGAACATTAGTTATATCCTAATGCTTCCAAGTGATAATGTCTGTGCACCTAAAGGTTGTCTATCGGTGTTTTAACTTACACATTTGATCAAACCAAGGGCAAACATCATCCTCGTAAGTAGTTGGTTATGACAAATATATGCAAACTATACACGAATCACCTCAATCTAATAATATTTAAGATAATCAAATGCACTTCAATGAATAATGTTTTCACCAATTAGCGTTAGAACAAACGATAAAAAAGAATAATGTACATTCATTTCTCATTATTTGTTATGCAATCAGACAATATATAAATAAATAAAATAATACTGAGATAAAAGAACACCTGCCTTTTTTCCTTTGTGAGAAGTATGTTTCTAATTGAACCTTTTGCTTAGCTTTGGACATATCATTCTCGCCTAAAGGTTCAATGAGCATGTGTCGAGTCATACATAACCAACTACATATGCATCACATCAGTAATATGAAGTACATCAGCAACAACATTCCCATCTACATAAATGTTTAGAAAATATTGCATAAAGAACACCAAAGAAGTACATTTTACCTTTCCCGCCAATGTTGTACCAAAAGACGAAGCCTTATGTTGTAAAAAAACTTAATCATTTTTACCTTGACAAAAAGTTTATGCGTTACTTGTATCATTTGTTTCTTGCAATTGGCCTTCGAGATTCTGAATTTGCTTCAAGTCCTATTTCACCTTGGGTTTTGTGTGAGCAAACCTGAACCTAAACTGGTTGCATATGAGTTTAGTCCTAACTGAATCATAAAACTATTACAACTATTTCTCCAAAAATAACTCCATCTTTGGTTGAACCGCGCGACCAAACATAACTTTTTCTAAACCCTTTAACCACATTAATCATGCATTAGGAACACCAGCCTAGATCTAAACTTAAACCTTTAGATTAAGAGTACAATTGTGAATGAAAACCTATGCATTTATGGGTAACTTAGTTTAGATATGATCAAATTATTTGTTTCTATCACTCATGTAATCTTATGACTTTGGGAGAGTTTGTTTCGGTTTAAGATGGCTTATGAGGTAATTCAGTTTAGAGAAACTCAGAATCCACCTTTTCCGGCTAATAAGCTTATCAATCTGATGTTATAGCTTATTTAAAGGCATAAGCTCAATTGGTCATTATATCAACACCTCATGTTCATACATAATAACTTATCAAATGCACAATAAAGGAGAAAGGCACAAATGAAATTGAAATCACCAAGAAAAAAAATACTTACTTATTTGATTTGAGAAAACACTGTCTATTCACTGAATATAATATAGAAATCTTACAAAATCAAATAATATAATTAACCCAAGTTATAAAAACGTTGTGAAAGGATCAAAACTGCAAAATCACCAAGAACATGGATGATAGATCAATTATACCGGATTTGTATTTTCCCCAATTTTTTTATGATTAAATGATTCTTCGTCCCATCATTTTGGTATTTGTACAGTGTTTCCCCCAAATCGGATTAACATTTTCTGTTTTCCCCCAACTCTTGTTCACATACTTGTATGATGTGTTTGTCCATTTTTCAGATTAGGTTCTTCTTCTTAGTTTAGTTGTTATAAATTAACCTGAAAATTTTAATTCTTCTAATATAAGCTTTGTAAATTATTAAATGCTTACTAAAAATAGGTTAACTACATGTAAAATTACCGACATCGACACTGCTAAAATTCAGATAATTATTTTACAAAGGGTATTTAATGTCTTTTTCAATCCTCCTTTATTATAAGATATAGATGCATAAATCATTATATATAATTTTTTCTTTCTAAATTCTTACCAATCGATTTTGAAATTAACGAAACGTTTATGGAGATAAGGAGACATGATTGTTACTCATGTTTTATAATATAAGGGCATCTAATATGGTAAATATTGATAAAGGTTTATGAAGTTAGTTAGACATTGTTTTTTGTATAAACGTTTCTTCACTATGGATAAACTTCTTAAAGTTTTATAAAATCTCATTAAACTCCGGATGATGTACCATAATGAAGGTGTCTAACATTTTGCATGGTATATGGTTTGGGCGAGTGATGTATGTTGGGTGGAATAGAGAGTGGTGCAAGATGACACTTATTGGTCTGCGCAATGCATTGTTGAGAGTGTGTGCCCTATCTACTCTATCGCTTGGATTAATTAGTGAGGATGGAGCTGCTAATTAGTTTGTGTTGGTACATGAATGGGAATGTAGCTAGACTGGAAAATCCCCTTTTGTAAGTGTGAATGGAAGTTTTATTCTTCATTATGATGCATGAGGAATGTGTAAGCTTTGATTATTGTGGGTGATGGATGAATGATCAATTGTCTTCTCTTCCTTAAGAAATGTAGTCATAGGAGTAAGACGTGGTGAATCTTGGTGAACTTGAAAAGGGAGAGTACACTTCTCTTTCCTTTTCTTCGAAGAATGGCATAAAAGGAAAAATGTTGTATGTATGAGAAATGCTTTTTGAGTTGTTCGAGAACCTCCGTATCGATGTTAGTATTCTTGTGTTTATTCAGGATTCTATGTTATGTTTTCTTGTGAATGGATCTAGGCATGTCTAAATCCTTCTTATTTGTAAAAGTCTTATACCTATATCTATACTACTTATATTGGAATAACCAACATGTTGAAAAATGGGTTATATAAAGAAATATAGAAATATTTTATTTATGGCAAGTATGGAAAGTTTAAATGCGTAGTTGAAAATCAGTGGGTCAATGGTTCGATCATCGGGCCATGGATTTGACCACCTACTCAACCTGGTCGAGTCATTGGGTTACCGGTTCGATTATCGGGTCAATTAGCATATCATTAACTATCTACCGCTAAATAATTCCTGTCGCTATACGCGGGTACTCATCTAGTTTTTAATGAAAAATTCACCCGTGTCAAAAAAAAAAAACTCATTAAACACAAAAGCATTAAATTTAGAAGAAGAAATCTAAAATTTTAAACCTTTTTATTTCATGTAAAAACATAAAACACAATGTCATTGTAGTTGATAAAACAATAAAAAAAATTTATCATTTTGTTTAAATCTTTTTCTTTATAAAGCAAAATCTAAAGTTGGAACTTTTAAAAAAATAGTTTTTTTAATAGAAAATATTCTCTTGATTTATTTCTTTTTATTTTTATGTTTTTTTTTTAAATCTAAAATTTTCTTTAATTGGTAAACTTTAAAAAAATATGGTTAAATTTGATGGAGAAAAAATGACTTAAAATTATAGGTGTTAACTTTTTGAAAAAAAAAACTTAAAAAAGAAGAGATAATAAATTAAACTTTATTGGTTAAATGAACAGTGTTAAGTGAAAAATATACATTTTTATATTTTTTCAATAAGTTTAAAAAATTTACAAATACCTGTTCCACTTTATAACTTAATAATATCATAATCACAAAATATCAAACACAAAATTTATTTATATATTAATATAAAACACTAATATATTAAATTAAATTAGATTTATTTGTAATTTTATGCGTGCACGAAAGTTATAACTAATATTTTTATAAATAATTATATCTATATATTTTTATAAATTATTATAATAAATGCTCTAATATTTAAATTTCAAAAGATATATGGTCCGCCATTTAGCACCGGCTAACACGCAAATACAAATCATAGGCATATATAAAAGAAAATAAGGTTAAACATCATTTTCATAAAGGCCAGTCATATATCATTATCATGTTGTATTGTTTGGACCACCAAATTATTCTTCTATGCCATTCTTCCTAATACATTGAATCTGGTCATATGGCTAGTGGAGGTGTGTTTGTTTCGTCATTGGGTAACTCACGCGTGAGTTTGTACTCTCTTTATACAACTCACGCACGAGTTGTTGTTATAGAGGTGATCACACTTAAGTGAGTAAAATATATGTGAGTCTATTTTTTTTAATTTGATTTATTTTATTAGTTTGTGAGTGTGTCAGGTATTTAATAAGAAATGACGTGGTGATAAGTTTTTTACCGTCAATAAAATTGAAAGTTGAATGAGTGAATAAAAAAAACTGAAATAGCGTTAACATGAATAAAGTGAGTTCCTTAACGATTCCACCCAGCCTAATGGTTTGGTTTAGAAAAAGCATCGACCTTTGGAAAAGTACTTATATAGTGTCTTTTTAAGTTGTTAATATCTAGACAAAATATTTGTTTATTGATTTCTCTAACGGGTGCCTGTAAAAATGTAACTCAGACCCAAATCACATTTTTAATTTGAATACATAGATAAGTTGAATAACAAATCACATTTTTAATTTATGATTATGGAACTTATTTAGTAGTTCAAATAAGTTAACAAGTGTCTAGAGGGCTTCACAGAACTTGTACAGTGACTATGTTAAGAAACAACTTGCCATCAAGAGCTGATATCTTTTATTTCATAGCTGCTAATTATTTGCACCAACTTGTTTATCCGAGTGACTATGTTAACATGTTACAACATACGTTGTCTCGAAAGAAACTATATATTAGATTAATATACAATGTTTAAATTAATGTTTCAGCAAAGTTGGCTCAACCGCAACCTATACCGAGTTTCAGCAAGTTCCACATATAGACCAAACTATATTTCTGAGTGAGAGAGCTGCAGCGAGTTGTCTATCCAAGTCTAACATGAACGTCCATTAAAACAACATTAGCTACGCGTTATGAACCAATACGAATAGGTGACAAAAGTCAATTTGTATTAAGTTGGCCTGCTGTTACCCATCATAACCCCAACTTGCAACTGCAAACAACCTCACTCAATCCTACACTTACATGAACCAAAGCCAGTTTGGTTGATTCCATTTTTCCTAACTAAACCGTTAAAACATTACCGGCCATGTGATCTATGTACACCTTCAGTTACCTGCTCAATGGCTGCCAAGGGTACTGAGCACGGACTTTAAAACAGGTTTCTGGTTGAGTTATGAAGCTTGTCATACTCACAATCAGACGAATACAATCTTAGTACATAGTATCAGGCTATCTATCAACTATAAAACCCAATATGGGGGGCAACAATCAAATATAATACACACTACTATTATTACATCAGACAATTACATATTGTTATTCGAAACCAAAGTAGCGTACCATCATCACTAAAGGCTTAAAGGACTATAGCATATATTTTTCAACAAAGGCTAAACTAAGTGTTCCTATATGGAGCAATCGACTTACCAAATAGTGTTCATCATCAAATACCGAGACGACCATTTATATCACTAACAAACGCTGAACGCACTTGAACAACGTTAGTGCCAAGGCAACAAGACTAACCATATGCTTGAAGACAACCAAATCAAAGCCACATAGCGCACTTCAACAGTTGAATTAGGTTTATGCCAAGCCACATAGCGCACTTCAACAGTACCGAAACAAACCCACATGAACATTAAAAAAACTTATAAAGTCGCCAAACAGAATTATTATTATTTCGAATCAAACGGGTACCACATTGTTCATAACACTTCCGAAGAGAAACAAACAGAACATTCACAAAGAAACATCCACGAACAAGAGAACAGCTTAAATTCAGTTACCACCACGAAGACGGAGGACAAGGTGGAGAGTGGACTCCTTCTGAATGTTGTAATCTGCAAGGGTACGTCCATCCTCTAGCTGCTTACCGGCAAAAATCAATCTCTGCTGGTCTGGTGGGATACCCTCTTTGTCTTGGATCTTGGCCTTGACATTGTCTATCGTGTCAGAGCTCTCAACTTCAAGAGTAATGGTTTTCCCGGTCAAAGTCTTGACGAAGATCTGCATACCTCCTCTAAGCCTGAGCACAAGATGGAGGGTCGACTCTTTCTGGATGTTGTAGTCAGCAAGGGTACGGCCATCTTCAAGCTGCTTGCCGGCAAAGATCAACCTTTGTTGGTCTGGGGGAATTCCCTCTTTGTCCTGGATCTTAGCCTTAACATTGTCAATGGTGTCAGAGCTCTCAACCTCAAGAGTGATGGTCTTGCCAGTGAGGGTCTTAACAAAGATTTGCATACCACCACGAAGACGCAAGACAAGGTGGAGTGTTGACTCTTTCTGGATGTTATAATCCGCCAAGGTGCGACCGTCCTCGAGCTGCTTACCAGCGAAAATCAACCTCTGCTGATCTGGAGGAATTCCCTCTTTGTCCTGGATCTTAGCTTTCACGTTGTCGATGGTGTCTGAGCTCTCTACTTCCAAAGTAATTGTCTTTCCAGTAAGGGTCTTGACGAAGATTTGCATTCCTCCCCTCAACCTTAGAACGAGATGGAGGGTGGACTCCTTTTGAATATTGTAATCAGCCAATGTACGACCGTCCTCAAGCTGCTTTCCAGCAAAGATCAACCTTTGCTGATCTGGAGGAATTCCTTCCTTGTCTTGAATCTTAGCCTTAACATTGTCGATGGTGTCCGAGCTCTCGACTTCCAAAGTAATGGTCTTGCCGGTAAGGGTCTTAACAAAGATTTGCATTCCTCCCCTAAGCCTGAGCACAAGATGAAGAGTGGACTCTTTTTGGATGTTGTAATCGGCCAAGGTGCGACCATCTTCGAGCTGCTTACCAGCAAAGATCAACCTTTGCTGATCTGGAGGAATCCCCTCCTTGTCCTGGATCTTAGCCTTAACATTGTCTATGGTGTCTGAGCTCTCGACCTCGAGAGTGATGGTCTTGCCAGTGAGGGTCTTAACGAAGATTTGCATCTGCATAAAATAGAAAAATCAGAAAACAAATTATACCACATAACAACGATAATAACATATTGAATTAGCTAAGCAACTAGTGTTGACAAGTTACTATGCTACAATATCAATCCCTCATAGACTCAAATGCCATGAATTACTCGAATCCAGAAAATATCATATAAGCTGTAAGCCTGTAACCCGTCTTATTTTATATTTTGCATCTGTTACAAACTTCGATACATTAAGAGTTTATTGCAAACCAAGGAATCAATCAATCACAACTGAAAATCAATTTTACAATTCTGTTACTAAAAAGTCCATAGCTCCAACAAACACAACATTAAGTCATCTATTTAAGGGGACGTTTGGTGCAGCTTATATGTGGGCTTATAAGCTTATTTGATTTTGGCGTATATTCCATAAGCCCCAGGGCTTATATAAGTTTATCATATCATAAAAAAAAACTTATATAAGCCATAAGTCTCAAAATAAGCCAGAAAATTGAAGCCTATGAAATAAACCGAAATCAAAAATGCTCATAAGCCCACACATAAGCCGAAATAAACACCCCCTAAGTGGCATTAAGAAACCCCTATAGATCCATTTCGATCATGAAAATCTCCCCATTTATTTAACGGGCTTAAAAGAAGCCCTCCTATAACTAAATGAACAATATTACACCTCTAATTATACCTCTATTTGAATCAATATAGAGCTATTTTAGTGACAATTATGCCTAAAAAGAGATAAAAGACAAAATTACACATCTTATTAAGCATCAAGAACAACCAACACAGATATACTAATACCAATTGCATATACGTAAGTGGTGCCAATTCCAAAACTTGTTGCCTTGTTATCTTTCAACTACTTTTTTTTGAACGGCGAAATCTTTCAACTACTATTCGCATAGAATCAAACCAATATTATATCATAACAGCTGATCACACCAAACTAAGGGCATGTTTGTTTCGGCTTATACGTGGGGCTTATGAGCTTGTTTGATTATATTTCAATCGTAAGCCCCAATTTCCTGGCTTATTTTGAGCTTATATAAGTTTATATTATGGTAATAAACTTAAATAAACCCACAAATCTCAAAATACGCCGGAAAATTGAGGCTTATGAAATATAAGACGAAATCAAATAAGCTCGTAATACGCATACATATAATCGAACCAATATTATATCATCCGCAGCTGATCAGACCTAACTAAAGGCATATTTGTTTTGGCTTAGATGTGGTCTTAGCACAAGCTCATTTGATTATATGGCTTACCCCAATTTTCTGGCTTATTTTGTGACTTATAAAACCTCATCATATCAAACTTATATAAGCCCACAAGTCTAAAAAAAACAGGCAGAAAATAGAGGTTTTTGTCTTACACATTGGCTTATGAGCTTATTTTCTGTTGTCTTATATCAATAAGACCCAATTTTCTGTCTTATCCTTAGACTTATTAGCTTATATAAGTTTATTGTAATAAAGCTGAATAAGCCGACAAGTCTCAACATAATCCGGACAATTGGAGGCTTATGGAATATAAGGCGAAATGAAATAAGCCGGTAATACAGATATAATTTAAGCCAATATTATATCATCAGCTGAAGTCACAAAACTAAGCTCGTAATAAGCCGAAACAAACACTCCCTAAAAGCTAGCAAGCATAATTCATAATCACATAACTGAAATCATCTAAACAGATCAAACTAATAGCAATGGATCAGATCGTCATTATGACGGAATCAAAACATGTAACAATTATGACGTCATCAAGCATATACAGATGTTAAAGAAAAATGAATAGAATGAAAACTGAAAAGATTGATTGATTGATCAAACTAATAGCAATGGATCAGATCGTCATGATGACGGCATCAAAACATGTAAAAATTATGACGTCATCAAGCATATATACATATATTAAAAAAACAATTAAAAAATTGAAAAGATTGATTGATTGATACCTTGAGAGAAAGAGAGAATCGAAGATTGAATTTGTTTTGAATGATTGAGATGAGAAGAATGAATAAATTTGGGGACGATTTTTATAAAGAGTCCGTTATGGTTGGACGGTTGAGATTATGACACGTGTACGGTCGAGAGTTATTTGCGGGTGAGGCGTTGTTGTCAAGATTTGAACCACACGGTATGTTTGGAATTTTGAAAGACTGTTCATTTGGGGTTTGATTCTTTCTTCTATTTTTCGAGTTTGGATAACAACCAATGTTTTCAAACCCGGGTCACTTAGTCGGGTCATCAGATGAACCAGTTTCGATCGAAAAAACGGGTTATAATGACCTGAGTTTCACATTTTCAAAAGCCGACTTGACCCGGCGGATTTAGGGTGACCCGGGTCAACCCGGTTCTCAAAACCCGGCCGGGTTTCGAATTTTTCGGGTTATTTTCTATTTTTTTTTAAATTTTATGTATTTACGACGAAATTCTATTTTTACATATTATATTAGTTGGTAAACAATTTATATTTCAATATACGTAAGTTTTTATAAATATAATTTTGTTAATTATTAAAAATATAAAAAAAACTTTTTTTTTTTTAGAAAATCAGGTTGACCTGGACCCAGCAACTCGACCGGGTCAATCTAAGACCAGGGTTTTAAAACATTAATAACAACGGTCAATCAACCTATGTTGAAGTGTTCAAAGTTGGGGTAAGCATTTGGATTATCGGATTAAATCAGAAAATCGGATCGGATTAGATAATTTTGGTCCGATCATCCGTCCGAGGTTTTGTTCAATTTTGGTTTTCGGTTCTGTCTTACAAAAAATCCATCGATTATGCCTAATAGGATCGGACCAGACTGAACCAGATCGGATCAGATCATTTCGGTTTGTTCTCGCCCTGAGGTTTTGGACCATTTCGATCCTCAATCCTATCCAATCCGATCCGAACCTATTACTCAGCCCTAGTTCAAAGAATTATTTTGGTCAATTGGTTACTTAAATAGTTACTCTTTTTATTTTAAAATTATTTCCACTCAATAAAAAACCTATAATTTAATAAAAAATTGTTTATTATAAGATTTTTTTTTTTACAAATTAACAGGTTTACTTTAGATTAATTAATTTTTTAAAAAAATTTATAATTATAGTTTCAAATAAGAGTAACATCGTAAATTTGATCAAACTTTTCTTTCTATTATTAGAATTGGACAATTAAACTGAAATACTTAAAAAAACGTAAACAATAATATTAGGACATAATTTGTATACTTTTCACTTTATAAAAAGGTGGCAAAATATTTGAGGCAGCTCAGGTTAATCACGAGTAGTGGAATTTGCGCTTAAAAATCAAACTAGTTCGATCAAGATTAGATCAAAACTGATTTTGGCTAAAACACTGAATGGAAATGGTCTGATCGAACAAGACATAATTGTTGTTTTTTTAACATCGAATCAGACCAATCAGATCAAAGACCAAAAATAAAAACAAGATGGATTGGGGATCAAGGTTATGTTCGATTAATCGGTTCAGTCTATATTATGTTTTGCTCGCTACATGAGTTTATATGATTTTGGGTCTAAAGTTTCTTTTTATATGAGTTTTTTAGAATCTTTTCTTCTTGATTTAGAAAAGAATCAACAATGATAACCAAATGTGAAAAACCATTTTGACGTTGAAAATCATGATAAGCATTAGTGCTAGTTACATTGAGAGATTAAGATAAAAAATCTGCTTATGGTAGAATTCTTGTAGTTAATGATTGACACACTAGCATCAAAATGTATACTATAACTTAAAATTCTCACAGAACGTCAAATTAAACACAAATTGTATGCACAATAACGTAGCATGTCAAATTGTCAAATTGCGAATTTTCTTTTATCCTTATTTACATTGTGTTTTATTCTTATTTTTTTTTAACATAGTTTTATTCTTATTTAGTACAATATATTTCACTTTACTCACGAATTTGCGACAACATGTGCTATTATCAAATATTACATGAGGCCCACCCGATCACCTACATGACCCGATCACTTAGATGAGCCGAGCATTCACGCTAAACCATAGTTGCAACGCATATTGGTGTACTAGTCGTATAACTATATAACACAAAGGTGTATCTTATTTTGTTCGGAGAAAAGTTACACTGTAATTAGGGGCGGATGTACATTATAGGTACGGAGTGGCGGAGCTCTCATATCTCGACCAAAAAGACGAAATTTTAGTGTATTTTTTTTTTAAATTTTAATATTTTTTTAAATGCTCCCCACTCGAATTTCAAATTGCCCCCCACTCACACATTGAATTCCAATATTTAACACTGCAAAACCTAAAAATCGTTAGTTTTTAAGTTATAATAGTCAATTTTTATTTGAATTCTAGTTTTTTCGCCTTGATATCGTCATTTTTTCCCCCTATATTGAAATTTCATGGGTCCGTCACTGACTGTAATGCTATTTAGATTTAAAAATAAAACTATGTTTAAATCTATGTTTGATGTATTTGTACAAATGTATTATGTGTTTTTTCTTTTCAAATTCCGACTAATCAATTTTCAAATTAACCAAAGATTCCGTCGCATAAATCGTCTATGTGGTTTGTCGGGTTTAACGAAAATCGTCCCAACAAAAGAAAAGTAACGGATCATCTCCTTATGGTTTTGAGCCGTAACAGGTTTAGTCCCTCTGTCTAACAGTTATTAGTTTTTTCATTAAACTATGTAATGTGGCAAAAAATGAAGGGCATTATTATCCTTTTATGACCAGGTAAATTTTCGTTACTCTTTTATAGAAAAAACTTTAAAATTTTTAAATTTTGAAATTTTTTATGCGTTTTTTTTCAAAAAGTTATATTTCTTTTACGTTTATTCATCGTAAATTTTGAAATTTGTTTTTTTACGTTTATTCATCGTAAATTTTGAGAGAAGTACAAAATACATCCCTATGGTTTACAAAAAGTGTGAAATACATACCTCGCCAGTACTTCGGACACAATACATCCAACCGTTACATACTTCGTGCACAATACATCCATTGGACGAATGATGCAAATGATTTCTCGTTAAGTACTGACGATGGTTTATAAAGAAGGGCGTTTTTGTCTTTTCGCTTATACAGGGATGTATTTTGCACCCCTAGTTTAATTTTTGAAAAAATTAATTTTAATTTTTTCCAAGAAATTGTTTGTTTTTTTTAATTTTTTTAATATTTACAAAGTAAAAAATCATTTCGAAAAATAAAAAAAAATATTTTTTACTAAATTTTTCAAAAAAAATCGAAAAAAAGGTAAAAATATCATTTACTTTTACCTTAAAAAAATGTTTTTTTCTAAAAAAAATTGAATTTTTTATCTAAATAAATGTTTTTTCTTTCGAAAAAAATAGTTGTCTTTTTCGAAATAAGATTTTAGTTCTTCGAACCCACTGTTTTGAGAAATAAAATCACATTTTCTTCGAAAGAGTTTACGACGTTTGGAGAAAAAAATAGTTTTTAATATTTTTAAAACAAATTTTTATTAATTTCGAAATCATTTTTTTATATTTTCAAAAAAATATAAAGTATTTGGAAAAAATTAAATTACATTTTCGAAAAAATATATAACTTTTCATAAAGTAAACATAAATAATATTTTTTACTTTTTTTGCGATTTTTTTTTAAAATTCTAATAAAAACTAAATTTTTTTAATTTTTCGAAATTAAAATTTTTTTACTTGATAAAATAGTAAAAAAATAAAAACATTTGAAAAAAAGTTAATCTTTTTTTCTGAAAAAAAGGTAAATAGTTTTTTTCAAAAATTAAACTTTTAGTGCAAAATACATCCCTGTATAAGCGAAAAGACAAGAATGCCCTTATTTATAAACCATCGTTAGTAGTTAACGAGAAGATATCTGCATTATCCGTCCGAGGGATGTATCGTACACGAAGTATGTAACAATTGGATGTATTGTGTCCGAAGTTTTGACGATGGATGTAATCCACACTTTTTGTAAACCACAGGGATATATTTTATACTTCTCTCGTAAATTTTTTAGATTTTTTCTGATTTTTTTAAAAAATAAAATTTCTCAATTTTAAAAAAATTGTATTACGTTATTTTTATAAAAGAAAATTTAAAACTTGTATTTAGTTATTATTTAAAAAAAATATGATGTTTTTTAAGCGCTTTTTTGAAGTGTTTTTTATGCGCTTTAAAAAAATCGTTTAAATTGAGAAATTTTAATATTTTTTAAAATAACGTAAATACAATTTTTTTTAATTTTTATAAAAATAACGCAATACAATTTTTTAAATAATAACGTAATACATCTTTTTTAATTGCATAAAAAACGTAATACAATTTTTTTAAATAACAGTGTAATACATTTTTTAAATAATAACGTAATACAATTTTTTTATAAAAATAGCGTAATACAATTTTTTAAAATTGAGAAATTTCAATTCTTTTATGAAAGCATAATAATTTTCAAAATTTATGACGATAAACGTAAGATGTTTTTTCAAAGTTTACGACGAATAAACGTAAAAAAATATAAATTTTTTTAAGAAAGCTCATAAAAAATCTCAAAATTTAAAAAATTTTAAGTTTTTTTCTAAAGAGTAACGAGAATCATCCTTGTGGTTTACCTGGTCGTAAAAGGATAATAATGCCCCTCATATATGTGCCACGTCACATTATTTAACGAAAAAACTAATGATCGTTAGACGGAGGGACTAAAACCGTTACAGGTCAAAACCATAGGGAGAGGATCCGTTACTTTATGTTTGGAGGGACGATTTTCGTTAAACCCGATAAACCACAAGGACGATTTATGCGACGCATAAATCGTCCCTATGATTTCTGTCGCATAAATCGTCCCTGTGATTTTCCGGGTCTAACGAAAATGGTCTTTGCAAACTTGATCTAACGGATCATCTTCCTATGGTTTTGACCTGTAATAGGTTTAGTCCCTCCATCTAACAATTGTTAGTTTCCTCATTAAATGGCGTGACGTGTCAATAAAATGAGGGGGTGTTATTGTCCTTTTACGAGCTGGTAAATCACAAGACTATTTTTGTTACTCTCTTATTTAAAAAAAATAAATAAATTTTATTATTATGCTTTTTTTTATTTCACTTTTTTACGCTTATTCATTTTTATGCATTTAAAAAAAAATTGTATTCTATGCGTTTTACCTTTAAAAAATGAAATCCTAAAAAAAAGATTTTGAAGTCTTTTTATGTGTTGTCTATAAAAAAAAATCAAATTTTGGTTTAAAATAATAAAAAAAAATTGCATTTTTGATAAAGAAAAGGTGCGCATAAAAATGAATAAGAGAGTAACGAAAGTTTAATTTTTTTTTTAAAGAAAAGTGCATTTTCTTTTTAGAAAAAGTGTATTTTTTTAAGAAAAAAGTGAATTTTTTTAAAAAGTGCATTTTTTTAAAAGGTGATTTTCTTTTTTTAAAATGAATAAGCGTAAAAAAGTGCATTTAAAGAAAAGCATAACAATAAAGATTTAAAAAAAATAAAAAATAAAAAAGTAACGAAAATAGTCTATGTGGTTTACCGGGTCGTAAAAGGACAATAACACCCCTCATTTTATTGCCACGTCACACCATTTAACGAGGAAACTAATGATTGTTAGACGAAGGGACTAAACCTGTTACAGGTCAAAACCATAAAGAGAAGATTCGTTAGATTATGTTTGCAAGAACCATTTTCGTTAAAGCCAATAAACCATAGGGACGATTTATGCCACTATGACTCCATATTGTTATTCGAATTAAGCCAAGGTAGAATTCACCAAATTATCTATTGCCAAATGACTCCATATTGTTATTCGAAACCAAAGTAGACTTCCATTGTCTCCAAAGGTTTGAAAGACTATAACATGTATCTTTCAGAAACTAACAACCACAAACCATTACGACTTCCAATTCCAACACTAAAACGACATAGGAAAAGGTTAAGACTGGTCTCAGTTACCACCACGAATTCGGCCGAGGAAAAGGTGGAGAGTAGACCCCCGGCCTCTAGATACTGTAAGCAGCAAGGTATTCGATTTATAAAACAAAACTCAAGAAAACGATTTATTCAACCAACCTCCCCTTTATTTTTCTATAACTGCGTTAGGCTATCACTTCAAATGCGATACCTACCTTTGTGATCGTACTTACAAATCAGAAAGAAAAGAAAACAAGTGTATTATTGATCTTACAAACCAAGATCAATATACGTATACAAGATCAAGAACACAGCTCAAAGTAACAATGGTGGAACAATGTGAGAGATGAAAACAAGAAACAAACAGACTGAATGATCAACGCAACAAGAAGCGATGAATATATAGCCAAAGACTAGGGTTGACTCAACTTCCAACTCCTTGCCACATTTAGTCCTTTAACCTTTTGTAACCTGTCAAACTCAAACACAAAAATAGAAACAAAAAACATATAAAGAAAATATTTACCTTTCTTACCCTTCAACTATGAAACACTTGTCAACTTACTTGTTAATACCCCCTCTTAAGTTGACTTGTGATAGAGATCAACAAGTTTCAACATGTCACAAAAAGAATTGTGATCTTTGATAGACAACCCTTTGGTAAACAGGTCTGCTACATTATTTTCAGATTTGATCTTAACAGTTTTGATCAAACCTGCAGACACCTTTTCCCTTAAGAAATATAAGTCAATTTCAAAATGTTTAGTTCTTTCATGAAATACAGGATTTACTGCAATTTGAATTGCAGAACTACTATCACAACTGATAGGCACAGGTAAGACCACTTTCACCTTAAGATCATTCATAATCTTAAGTATCCACATGATTTCACAAGTAACACTGTTCATAGCTCTATATTCAGCTTCAGCTGAAGACTTAGCTAAAACAGATTGTTTCTTGCTTTTCCAAGATACAAGATTATCACCCAGATATACAGAATATCCAATAACAGATTTTCTAGTTATCTTACACTTAGCCCAATCTGAATCTACAAAAGCATTAAGATTCAGATTGTTATGTTTTTCAAAAGATATACCAGTTCCAGGAGATCCTTTAAGATATCTAAGCACATGAAAAGCTAATTTCAGATGAGATTTATAAGGAGCATGCATAAACTGACTTAAACAGTGAACAACATCAGCAATATCAGGCCTGGTTAAAGTCAGATATATTAATTTGCCAACAATCTTTTGATAACAAGTTTTGTTATCAAGCATAGTATCAACCTCATCTTCAATAAGTTTTTTCTTTTTCTTAGAAGAATCTGGTATAGGAGCTTTAGCTGGCTTACAAGCCAACATTCCATACTTAGATAGCAATTCTAGACAGTATTTTCTTTGGTTAAGACATAATCCTGAGTTAGTATCAAGTACTTCAATACCCAAAAAATATTTGAGTTTTCCAAGGTCTTTAATTTTAAATTTAGAACTCAAATATTCTTTAAAGTCATTGATAATACTTTCATTGTTTCCTGTTATGATAATATCATCAACATAAATAAGCAGGGCAACAAAAGACTCATTCTCAGTCTTAGTAAACAAAGAAACATCACTTTTACTTTGACAAAAACCATTTTCAGTTAACACACTTGTTAACTTTTCATTCCATTTCCTAGGTGCCTGTTTTAACCCATATAAAGACTTGGTTAGCTTGCACACCTTGTTTGAGTTAGAGCCATACCCTTCGGGAAGATTCATATAAATTTCTTCATCTAAATCTCCATACATTAAAGCATTATTCACATCTAACTGATAAACAGGGCAATTATTGTGCACAACAACAGAAAGAAGACACCTAACAGTCACAATTTTAACAACTGGTGAAAATGTTTCTTCATAGTCTATACCCTCTTTTTGACTAAACCCTTTTGCCACAACTCTAGCTTTAAATCTCTCAACATCACCACTAGATTTATATTTTACCTTCCATAACCATTTACATGCTACAGGCTTTCTACCTTGAGGTAGATCAACTATAATCCATGTATTGTTTCTATTAAGAGCTTCCATCTCCTCATTCATTGCCTCAACCCACCTAGGGTCTTTGGCAGCCTCATTATAGGATTTTGGTTCATGTATTTTATTCAAGTTATTAGTGAACACAAAATTATGCACAGACAAGTTGTTATAGTTCACCACAGTATTAATATCATATTTAACTCTTTTATCAAGCACATAATCACTAAGTTTATTAGGAAGCTTATGTGGTCTACTTGACCTTCTTAGCTCAGTCTTCTCTGGACTATTTTGAAAAAGTTGATTAAACTCTAAAAACTCCTCACCCTCAGACTCATAATTTTCATCATCAAGGGCAACATTATGATCTAAGTCATTAGCATCATTACTGCCTAAGTTATACTGGTTTCCAAGACTATGATCTTTATTAGTCATAGACTCTGACCCATGAGTATTACTGGTAACAATGTTAGGAGTATCAGTAGATACTTTTTCAGCTAAGACAGACCCTTTTGAAATGCTACCTATATCTGTTAATCTTTCATCTCTCATATCATCATAGGGATCATCAGATTTGTTTACTACTAAGTCAAAAATATTTAGACTATTTATACCCTGATCTTCAAATATCAAATCACTTTTACAAACATCATTTTTGAATGGAAAAACTGTTTCATAAAACTTGACATCCCTTGAGAAAAAAACATTTTTTGACTCAAGACCAAACAATTTATAACCCTTTTTAGTAAAAGAATACCCAATGAACACACATTTTTCAGACCTAGCAGCAAACTTATCCACATTATTAAGAACTATACTAAAACAAAGACACCCAAAACTTTTTAAATGAGAGATGTTAGGTTCAATTTTATAAATCATTTCATAAGGACTTTTTCCAGAGAGAATTGAGCTAGGAATCCTGTTAATCAGATAAACAACAGTAAGAATAGGTTCAGGCCACATGTTCAAAGGTAACCCCCCCTGAAACATGAGGGTTCTAGCAACATTAAGTAAGTGTCTATGTTTTCTCTCAGCTATACCATTCTGTTGTGGAGTATACACACAAGTAGTTTGATGAATAATCCCATTATCCTTAATAAAATCTTCAAATTTATGATTAACAAACTCTGTTCCATTATCACTTCTAAAAACTTTGATAGCAACATCAAATTGATTTTTAATTAGATTATGAAATTCAACAAGTTTATAAAAAACCTCATCTTTGCTTTTAAGCATGTATAACCAAACAGCCCTGGTATAGTCATCAACAATAGTAAGAAAGAATCTAAATCCATCTCTACTTTTTACTCTATAAGGACCCCAAACATCCAGATGAACAATTTCACCCAAAACTTTGGTCTTATGGTCACTAATAGGAAAAGGATCTCTAGTTTGCTTAGCCATGTGACACACATCACAAGGCTGAACATTACTAGTAGACTCAAGATGGATTTTATCCTTAAGAATAGCTAAGACTTGGTCCGAGGGATGACCAAGTCTGTTATGCCACACACACTTAGACAAATTACACTTAGTGATAGCACTATTAACAAACTTCCTACCTGAATCAAACAAGTAAAGTCCATTATTTTCACTACCAGTCCCCAAGAGGGACTTTTGATGAGAATCCTGAACAAAACATTTAGATTCAGTAAAGGACACAACAAACTTATTATCTTTAGCCAACTTGTTTACAAATATAAGACTGACCTTGTAACCTGGAACAACCAACACATTTTTAATGTAATTTTATCTGAAAGTTTAAAATTTCCTACATGCTTAACATGTTCAATAGTACCATTAGGATGTGAAACAGAAATATTCATATTTGACACATCAATAATATCAAACAAATGTTCTGTAGAAAATGTCATATGTTGTGATGCTCCAGAATCAAAGATCCAGCCAAATAAGTACTATAAGTACTTATATTGGTATTATAGTTAAAGAATCTACAAGTGACAAAACTAATAACATGATTAGAACCAAATTTTATACCTGCAGCACAAGACTGCACATCCCCAATGTCAGGCTTAGAATTGATCAAAGCCATGAGTCTATTAATTTGATCAGCAGTAAAGGGAAGAGATTTCCCAGATCCCTGATCAACACTATTACCAAGAGAACTAGTGACATTATTAGAACCATTAGATCCTCCAGTATTTCTTTTCTTGAAACTTGGAGGATATCCATTAAGCTCAAAACATCTATCAATAGTATGGCCATTCATATTACAATGAGTACAAACAAATTTATTGTTGTTCTTATTAGGACCTCTGTTTTGACCATTTTGATTGTTTTGAGTATTTCTATTACTATTCCAATTATTAGGTTTAGCAACAAAAGCAGTAGCAGTATTCTTATCACTGACAGCATGAACCAGATTGTTCTTATGAGACTCAACCCTAGAAAGAGTAGCAAAAGCAGATTTAACATCTGGCAAAGGGTCTGCAGTTAGCAATTGACTCCTAACAACACTGAAAGTGTCATCAAGACCCATCAAAAACTGCATGAGTCTTATAAGAGCATTATGATTCTTCATTTGAGGAGCACCATCACAATTACATGAAGGAAGATTGACAAGGGAGTCAAACTGCCTCCATAAACTGTTGTAATTATGATAGTACTCAGACAAAGAAGAATCAGATTGAGTGAGAGAACAAATTTTATAATGCAAATTATAGATAACAGATCCATCAATTTTATCATAGGTTTCTTTAAATTCATCCCACACATCTTTAGCATTTTTTGAAAAAATTTGTCCTTGATATAACTTAAAAGAGATACATCCAAGAATCCAAGATAAAACCACAACATTACATCTATCCCATTGATCAGATAACACAACATCATCATTATTTTTCTCACAAGTACCATCAATAAACCCCAGTTTGTTCTTAGTATGTAAAGCAAGTTTAAATGCAGCAACCCAAACCTTATAGTTTTCAGGACCAGTGAGTTTAACACTCACAATGGGCTGCCCATTTGTGCCAGTAGGGTGTAAATACAAAGGGTCATTAGTATGAATGACAGTTTCACTTTCAGTTTCAGTATCACTAACAGGATTATCATCCTAATCACTTTTCTTTGGATCAGACATGATGAAATCACACAAATATCACACAAAAGAAACAAAGAACTCCTTGTACCCCCTCTACAAACAACTACCAAACAGCACAAAAGAAAACTAAATCAATCCACCAAGACTACCTAATCCCTTCGACACCTAAATCACCCTCTAAACAAAAAATAAAAAACTAAGAAAGAGCAAGAGAGGTGTTACAACACGCGCATCTACCAGCAAAGAATAGCCAAGAACCAATGAGATCAAGAAGATCTCACCACAAACAACAAGCACAGCGGAATACCAACCTGCAAAAATGTTAGTTATAACAAATAACCAACAAAAAATAACAAATCCCCAAAAAATTGAACGAAACCCTAATTTCTGAAATTTAGGGTTTCTTCAATTAACCTTACCAGAGTTGTAATTAAGCTCAATTAACCAATAAAGAACCTAATTAAACACCACAGAACACCAAGAATTAGAAAACCCCCAAATTTTAAAAACCCTAAAAAATTTAATTAATCAAAAAAACTTGTAATTAACCACAATTAACACAAGATTAATCACAAGATTAATCAAGATCTTCAATAAAAACGGTTTAAAACTCAGATATCAAGAACCAAAGGCTCTTATACCATATTCGATTTATAAAACAAAACTCAAGAAAACGATTTATTCAACCAACCTCCCCTTTATTTTTCTATAATTGCGTTAGGCTATCACTTCAAATGTGATACCTAGCTTTGTGATCGTACTTACAAATAAGAAAGAAAAGAAAACAAGTGTATGATTGATCTTACAAACCAAGATCAATATACGTATACAAGATCAAGAACACAGCTCAAAGTAACAATGGTGGAACAATGTGAGAGATGAAAACAAGAAACAAACAGACTGAATGATCAACGCAACAAGAAGCGATGAATATATAGCCAAAGACTAGGGTTGACTCAACTTCCAACTCCTTGCCACATTTAGTCCTTTAACCTTTTGTAACCTGTCAAACTCAAACACAAAAATAGAAACAAAAAATATATAAAGAAAATATTTACCTTTCTTACCCTTCAACTATGGAACACTTGTCAACTTACTTGTTAATACAAGGGTCCTCCCATCTTCAAGCTGCTTAATTAACCAAATTCATGACAGATAAAAGTTGTCTCGCATGGTTCTTGTATGTCTTAAGCAAGAATCACTAAACAAATATTCAGTTGCTAAACAAACAAAAAAAGCACATTGCATATTTTCATGCACATTTTGATTTTTTTTTCTTAAATATTTTCAACAAATACAAGTAATGCATTAAGCCTCTTAAGATGAACATTATTGCGGATTAATCCTAGCAGTTAGATAATCTAAGGATCACCTAATCACATGTTCAACCAAATTCTCATGACCCGGTTTGCAAAAAGCTGTTGTCGACTGGTCATATAGTACTATAGTGGTGTCCAATCATCAAAGCTTAACTTTTGTGTTTTACACGTTTTTTTCACCAGCATGGCTTTTGTGTTTAACACGTTTTCTTCACGAGCCTAACTTTTGTGTTTTACACGTTTATCAGACAACAACCGAGCTTTGCTACTCTTTTCCCTTTATAAAAGATACCTCATCCCTCTCATTCGATCTCATCAATAATAGAGCTCAAGAAACTCGGGAAATTGAATATTAGCAACAATGGTCTGACAGGTGGTGATATTCCCTCGGGTTTCAGTAAGTTGGAAATGCTAGAGCAGTTGGGTGGTTCTCACGACCATCTTACTGTGCAGAGCTTCGAACGTTAACACAAATCAACGTCTCGTACAACCTATTCACGGGTCATAAACCAACATCATTACGCAATGCGTCTTTCTATTCCTTTGTGGGAAATTCAGGTCTCTGTATCGGTTGTGTCGTTAATAATTGTGATGCTAATTAGCCTCACTAGAAACCTGAAATGTTGTAAAGGTGCTTTTTAAAAAAAGAAAGGTCTTACCAAGTTCCAAACTGGAATGTTAGCCCTTGGGGACATGTTGTTTGGAATTGGTTTCATCCTTCAATGCCGGCCAAGAGACACACCAACAAACAACCACACCTAATGCTGCCAGGAGGAGCAGGGTATGATAAAAAGAAGAGGATGACATCTTCATTTCAAAAAGTAATGGAAGCTACAGACGACTTGAACGGCAGGTATATAATAGGGAGACGAGCACATGGAGCTATGTACAAGGCTTCATTGGGTTCTCAAGATGGACTGTATGCGGTTAAGAAACTTATGTTCAGAGGAAGCAACAACGAAGGAACCCCGTCTTTGTTTTCCTAGCTAGGTAAGGCGCGAATTTCTTTTGCATATCCCCCCCGTATAATACTGCTCTTTCAAGTAGTTTCATTCATGTTAATTAATCATTTGCATCTTACCTGTCAAAGATGGGTATGACCTACCATGAAAACATATATCATAATAACGCGGATGGTGGATCAGATATAAATAGTTTCGTAAAGTCACTGAACATATGATACCTTAGTTTTCACTAGTATATATTATTACAATCTGCAAGTTTAGAGTTTCCATTAATCTTGATATTGGTTCACAGAATGAGTGCAGCTATTAAAACTGATACTGACGTTGACCATATAATCTATTATCTCGACAGGTTTCTACATCCAAGTCCTATTCATCTGGCCGGACTTCCTCTGCAAGGCTCGAGCACCACAGAAAAAAGTTGCGTCTGGGAGTGGCTCAAAGCACTCTGCTAGCAGCAGGATTCTCAGACATGCCATAGGATCTGCTAAGCTGAGACGCACTCCATCCAGCGTTATTGACCAGTCAAGATTGTGCCACTGCTCATTATGGTGTTGTAACTGGATTGAAAGCCACAGAAGACGGAATGTATCTCCTAGGTGCAGGTTGAGTTTGATTTGCAAATAGTCTTTTTGATCAAGTAGGTTTATAGGGTCCGGTTCAAGGTTAAGATTGTCGGACATACAATCTGGCTGTAATACACCTGTGCGCTATGAGATTGTAAAGACTGCAAAGTAGCAAGGCGACACAGTTTGGCCATTACTCAGGATTTCCCGTAAACCTTGTATAACAGAAGTAAGCCTTCTTTGTGGCTTGTGCTTCCTCCAAACATAAATTTCTTAACCGCATACACTCCATCTTGAGAACCCAATGAAGCCTTGTACACAGTTCCATGTGCTCCTCTCCCTATTATATTCCCGTCGTTCAAGTCCGCTTCCATTACTTTTTGAAACAAGATTTCATCTTCTTCATTATCATAGCCCATCAAACCCTGCTTCTGGCGGCATTGGGTAGTTGTTGTTGTCTCTTTGCCGACGTTGAAGGATGAAACCAATTCCAACAAGAATTGCAAACATGTCCCAAGGGCTAACATTCCATTTTGGAACTTGGTAAGACCTTTCTAGTTTTTTGAATAAGCACCTTTACAACGTCTCAGGTTTCTAGTAAGGGTAGCATCACAATTATTAAGGACACAATCGATACAGAGACCCTGGATTCCCCACAAAGGAATAGAAAGACGAGTTGAGTAATGATGTTGGTATCTGACCCGTGATCACGAGATGTTGATTTGTGTTAACGCGCGAAGCTCTGCACAGCAAGATGGTTGTGAGAAGCATCCAACTGCTCTAGCATCTCCAACTTACTGAAACCCGAGGGAATATCATCTGCCAGACCATTGTTGCTAATATTCAATTTCCGAGTTTCTTGAGCTCTATTATTGATGATGATATGGTTCCACCTAACGAATTTCTACCAAGCCGAATTTCAGTAACGCACATATAAAGCTTGGGATGCTAGCACAAATAAAGGCTCCTAGCGGAAAAAATGTAGTGTAAATTCACCAAGATATCATGTTTTTTTTCTAAAAACGATCAAACTTTGACCTCTCGGTCGTAACTTTCTGTCTCCGCCCCTTATGCTAGTGATGCTTTTGTGGAAGACTTTCAAACATATACATCTTGTAAAGGTGGATAAGATCTATTTTAAGTCTAGTATTTTGTCAATGTTACCTCAGTGAGGCGGGTACGAATCACTATAGTAGGCAGTGGTATATATGTAAGAGTTCAACCAGAAGCAGGCAAGAGTTAAGTATAGGGTCAATATGTGTTGTTTTTGCTGATAACAATTTGTCTTATTAGGTTGGTCGCATCGGCAATCGGTCGACCCAATGCGAGGACCGAGCGAGTCGGTCGAGTAAGCACAAATCGATCCACCGTACAATCGAGTGTCGCACCCCACAAAACGATGCCCGTGTCTATTTAATAAACATTCTAACCCTATACCCAACCCATTTAGCCATCTTTTTTCAAAAAGATAATATTTCACTGAAAAAAAACAAGATGCACTAGTTCACTTCCACATAAATCACAACTTTGGTTAAAAAACTAATTCACAAAAATAACGTTTATCAAAAAGCAATGCCACGACATTTGAAATGCTTCCGCAGCTAAAGATGACCTGAAGAGCATACAAGAAATGCAAATCGCCTTTAGGTCGTCGGAAAGAGACTATGTAATGTCTTTTATTGCATGAATGAACTTTAATTCATTAAAGAGAAAGAAACCTTCATATGGAAACAAATCGAACAAATCGACTGAAGGTCTTCGGAGAGAGAAATTAGAGGATTTGGGGAAAAACCTGGTTACCAATGCGCCTAGCATTATGACTCTAAACTCTATTCCGAAACACAATGGTTTGGAAAATGAAACGCGCCGTCATGAATTAACCCACACAGATTACAAGAGGTCATATAGATTAATCAAATTCATACTGAACTATATAATGGTTCATGCTTACCTAACCAAGCAAATCTGTAACCTTCGTTGGTATTTAAGATAAGTTCGCAACGAATGGCACATAACACATTCACCAAATTCTAAGCTTCTCCTAAATTACAATAGAGTGCCGAAGCCAAAGATCAATGTAAAGACAAAATACTACAGTGTAAAAAAAGATACCGAGTTGAAAGCCAACAACTTTTAATTTTCACCTAAATTACAATAGAGTGCTGCAGAACCACTTCAGCCATGGGGGAGGCTCGAGGGAGGTCCAAAGACTTGGTAGTAAACATCACCTTTCGATTTTCACCACACGCCCTTCTTACTGAGCGAAGACGAATAACAAATTTCTCTAGCAAAGGGGAACATGCAAGTAAATACTTTATATAAAGCATTTCATTCCCTGAAACTACACAGTAATCGCTTGAAAACCACACATTCCGAAGCGGCAGCATCCCCATTGTGTTGCAGTCTGCATCTGGCCATGGTAAAGTATACCCGTCTGGATTCATCGTCGAGATACTTGCGTGGATACTGATAGTAAGATTAAGCAGATTTTGGGAGCTACAAATCATTTTGGAGACAAAGGTTACCATAACTTGATTGTTAAAATCTACATGAGATAGATTAAGAGTCTTGAGGGAGAGAAAGCCAGTTGGGACTTTCCTTATGATACCAGCTTCTCCAAAGAACTGAAAAGAAAGCCAAATTGATTAGTTAGAGATTTCGTAAGCCTGGATGCAATCTTGAATTTCAACGACCCTACTTAGACTTACCTTCCAGAAGCCAAAGTCCAAATCAAGTTGTTCAAGTTTAGGAAGGCCTGTAACCTGAAACATACTGGAACATGTTTCAAGCGCACACAAATCCAACTTTAGCATATTGAGATTTCCATGTTTCGCTATCTCACGGACTTCTATATACTCTACACTGTCACAATCATCAATCGTCAAAACCTCGAGTAATGGACACCGAGCAATTAACTCCCCAAATATATACTGTTCAAATTTTGGGCGAGACAACTCTAAATTCCAAAGTTTCGGAAAACCACAAAAAGTAGGTGGTAGATGGAAAGAAAAGTCATGGAGCAACAAGTGCTTCAATTCCAGACAAGAGAAAAGCTGGGTTGGCAATTCAAGTTGTTCTGAACTCCTATTTCTAATATTGAGCTTCTTAATCCCTTTTCTGGACAAGACGGAAAGCCAATGATTAACATCCTCGTCATCGAATAATATGTACTCCGGTACCTCAAGATCAAACTTTGTTATCGGACCTTTGAGCTGATTTATAAGTCTACTCAAATCCTTCGCATTGTAACTAGGTTTTCCACCCGGTCCTCGTACATTATAAAAGAAGTCATCATCAAATATGAGTTTGGTGATTAAAGTCCACTTAAACCTCCAGGTTCTCGACAAGATACCAGTCCTCACCGCAACTCGTAATGGCAGCCCATTCAAAATTTTAGTGATCACATTCTCTGGCATGCTGCTAATGAAATCTTGTGCTTGACATTTGGATGCTTTAAGTTCCCCATGAACTGGTTCCATTATTCTAACAATTAGGACGACAAGTATTAGATACGAGTATGAACGAAATACAAATCAACAAACTTCACACAAATGGTGAGGCTAATACTTCTTTAAAAATAAACACCTTCGAGGTAAAAGTGTTTGTTTCACCCAAAGCTTATGTTTCATAAGCTCACTTTTTGTGGCTTATTCGAACCTTTTCAGCTTGTATAAGTTTCTTATGTTATATAAGCCAAAAAGTTTCAAAATAAGCCACAAAAAGTGATTTATGAAACATAAGCTGAAAACAAAATAAGCCACAAGAAGTGAGCTTATGACACATAAGCTAACCAAATAAGCCACAATAAGTGAGCTTATGATACATAAGCCGAAAACCAAATAAGCCATAAGATGCCTATATAAGCCGAACCAAACACCTTTGGGCTTTGGCTTATGAGCTAATACGCTTTTCAGCTTATATTTCATAAGCCCCATTTTTCCGGCTTATTTTGAAACGTGCAAGCCGAAAAGCAAATAAGCTACAATAAATGAGCTTATTAAACATAAGCCGAAAACCAAATAAGCCACAAACTACCTATATAAGGCGAAACAAACACCTTTGGCTTATGAGTTAATTTGCTTTTCGGCTTATATAGCCTCAATTATATGGTTTATTTTGAAACGTGTGGGCTTATATAAGTTTAATACAATATGATAAACTTATAAAAACCCATAAGTCAATAAGCCCCAAAATAAGCTACTAGTATTAGATCAGGGCTTATGAAATATAAGCCAAAATGAAATAAGCCCGCAAGCCCACATATACACAATGTATCTTGCAAACAGATTTGTTACAGAGCAGAAATAAATCCCAAAATGAATAAAGTTTAATAATAAAGATTAAAATGATGGACACAAATAAAGAAATAAGCTAGTATTAAATCAGGGCTTGTGAAATATAAGCCAAAATCAAATAAGCTCGAAAGCCCACATATAAAAACAGCTAATCTCATTTAGTACAGTAAAAAGAATTAAAATGAAAACAAGTTATAAAAACTATGATTGATTGAAACTTGAAAGAAAGGCTAACCTTGAAAGATTATCCGATATACAAATGAAGATATTCAGATTACCCAAATCAAAACAACCTGAATTTCGCCCATGTACAGACAATCTGGATGGAGAGAAAGAATAAGAAAGGGATAATAAGTGAATGGTTAATATACAAAGAAAGAAGTTACTAAATTTTTTAAGAAATTTGTCCTAAGGTAACGAATGTTCAGTTTGTGTTTCTAATTTACTAAACTTTACTAAATATACATCACTATAATTTAGTGTTAATTTGAATAGTCTGAATGCATGCTTTTTGATAAGTTAAGTAACATAAATGTCTTATTTTTTCATGTTACGTAACATAAATATCACCTTTTTGATAAGTGGGTAACTTAATCAACCAGTCATATGAACATTATTAACTTAGAAACACAAAATGAATGTTCGTTACCTTATGATAAATTTCTTGAAAAGTTTAGTAACTTCTTTGTATATTAACCCTTAAAAAAATGAAATCTTAAAAAAAGATTTGAAGTCTTTTTATGTGTTGTTTATAAAAAAACATCAAATTTTGTTTTAAAATAATAAAAAAGTGCATTTTTATAAAGAAAAGGTGCGCATAAAATTGAATAAGAGAGTAACGAAAGTTAAATTTTTTTTTATAGAAAAGTGCTTTTTTTTAGGAAAAGTGAATTTTTTGAAAAAAAGTGCATTTAAAAAAAAGTGATTTTTTTAAAGTGCATTTTTTTTAAAAGGTTATTTTCTTTTTTAAAAATGAATAAGCGTAAAAAGTGAATATAATAATAAAGATTTTAATTTTTTTTAAAAAAATAAAATAGTAACGAAAATAGTCCTTGTGGTTTATCAGGTCGTAAAAGGACAATAATACCTCTCATTTTATTGCCACGTCACACCATTTAACGAGGAAACTAACGATTGTTGGACGGAGGGACTAAACCTGTTACGGGTCAAAACCATAAGGAGAAGATTCGTTCGATTATGTTTGCAAAGACCATTTTCGTTAAATCCGATAAACCACAGGGACGATTTATGACACTATGACTCCATATTGTTATTCGAAGCCAAGGTAGAATTCACCAAATTATTGTTTCTATTGCCACTATGACTCGACTTGTATCTTTCACAAACTGTCAACCAGAAACCATTACAACGACTTCTAATTCCACCACGAATTCAGCAGAGGAAAAGGTGTTAGAAATTTAGGGTCGTGATAATCAGTCATTGCCGGATAGTTCTTGAATCGTGTCAAACACCTTCCTAATAGGCTAATACAATATTTCGACCTTATTTATGCCTTGGGTTACACGAAATTTGTACGGATATAAGACAAGAACTACACTCTATATCTAGGCACAAGAAAATAGAGCAAAACATGGGACAATGTGTATGTTATGATCTTGAGACCAAAGCATGTTTATATGTGTTCATATAAATAAAAAAGGATGTTGTAATCAAGGAAGTGTTCCTTCATCGAAAAATCCATAATGATTTTTGTTTCTGCAACAGTTTTGTAACAGTGTTGCAACAAAATAACAACACAAGTGTATGGATCATTTAGTGACCTACGAATCTGTCACTATATGCCCTTTAGTGACCCACAGATTTTGTCACAATAGGCCCATTTACTACTATAGATTCACAACTTTTCTATTCTTTTGTACCCGAAATCAATTTAACTAGTTTATACAAGCGTGTACTCCACACCTCCGAACTTGTATTATAACTTAACTTGTAATCCCTTTGATCTCGGGTAAATCACCATTACACCAAAATGATCGATGACACTAAAATCACCAACAATCCTCCCCCATTTTAGTGTAATCTTTGATTTCCCGTTAATCAAAACAAATTAAACTCATGCATAAATGAAAATATCTTTCGGTTTGAATTTGCATCTTAGTATACTACACATTCAAAATATTCGAATATCAGAGGATTGAACTCTTTCTATTCATAATGAATACCTCAAGATAATATACACACAAGTTTATCAATCCAATGTTTAGTTGACGCTTTACAAGCCATGCACCCTTATCCTTTTCATGAGCATATAGGAAGCCAAAGTACAAGTTTCTTGAAGCGGCAAAACTTCATACTCACATAGGTAGTTCTTTTATTCATGCCCTGCTAACACTTTTTCAAAAGAACTATTAAGAAGATAAACTTTAACCTCTTTATCTTGCAGGTCCGAACACATACCTTGGGACAATATGTATAACATGTGTTTCAATCTCTAAGTGTGAGCTTTCCACATTGAATTCAGCCTTTAGCATTACGCTAGAGGGGAATCGGTGTCTCACCATTAGAGATTTAAAACTTTTCATCCCTATTCCGACTTTGTGCACTAAGTCTCTTGCAACCCTCTTTGTCAAGTGGTACGCCATTAATACTTTTGCTATAATAAGCATTCTACATGGTAACATTGATTTTTAAACATAGAAAATATTTAATCAAGTCCTTTGACCATTACACTTCTAACTCAAGAAGTTAAAGCAACAATCTTGATGCGACCATGGATACGTTGCGCAACTTAAAACCTTTGACCCTAAATATTACGTACACACTAAGCGTAAAGTTAAACATTTATCGATATGTAATATTATTGATCAGTTATCCAATCAGCATCAATTCATTTATAATTTTGAATGACTTCATGTGACAATCGTCAGCTTTTCTTCTGTATTATCCCTCGTTATTATTATATTTAATTGTTGTATGCTTATTTGCATTTATAAATACTTTGTGTATCACTGTTTTCATAAATATTGTTATAATTAATTTAGTTAATCTTTAGTGAATCGTAATCTATCGAATTATTTTTGAAAATGTAATTAAAATCGTTATAATTATCGTCGCACCAAAAAAAAACCCCAAATAAACTTTTATATCATTACACCAAAAATCTTCCATTCAAATTAATTCTTATACTCTTTTAGCACCCACTCAACTAACTTTCATAAACTAACCTATCAACTTACAAAGAAAAATGGTAAAAACTAACTATAGTTAAACACCTTAACCATTTGGGTTAACCTAACCGATCTTCACCCTTGAATAATCTATTAATTCTATTAAATGAAGGTTTTTGCTTATGTAATTTTTCTACTGTGTCATATGTTCATTGGTTAAAACAAGCTATGATGATGTCATGTTTTTATTTACTTTATTTATTTATTATTCAATTATTAATTATTTATAACTTTAGCATTAAAAATACTTAGAAAAAAGTTTCTTTTCTGATTGGGTTTATTGAGAGGTGCATCGACAAACGAGTTTTGTTTGAATTTTAACATAGACCCTCTAATTTCTCTTTGAACATACATACATACAACTCTTCTCTGATTTCTTCTGCAAAAGATGTTTACCGTGTTACTGTTTTGAATCTCTCGAGCCCTGTAAGGTTAATTTCATTCATTATATTGTGTTACTTAATCTAATATATTGATATCGTATCAACCTAATTCAAATGTTGGGTTTTTTATGGCAGAATGCTAACAAGGAATTTGCAGTCAGAAGAATTTGAGTTTTTAGTGAGGTATCTTAATATATAGGTTGTTATGTTACATTTTTCTTATTTCTATTGCTACCATATGCTTGAATTTAAATTTGCTTAATTCGTTTCTTGCTTTTATTTACCAGAAGTCATTTCAATACATTTACATCATTTTTTCTGTTTTTAATCTTTTCTTTTATGCAATGCATCATAGGTGTTTGCTACAATGTTTGAGTAAAAAATGTGTGAGTTTGTTATAAACAAAATTTTATAAATTTTCAATGGTTCTTTCATGTCGGCTCTTCATGTGTAGTTCAAAACAAAATAGTTGTGATATCTCTATTTATTCTCATTCTTCAAAATTTTGAATTGCTTGTGTAAACAAGACATGATTAGTGATCATATTTATGTATCGGTTATATGATACAAAGTTGAATTGGGGAATTTAATCTTCTATAGAAAATATAACTATCTATTTTGTTCTCTACACCTAAAGTGGTCCTTAGATTTTTTGAAGGTTTGTGTTTTATTTTTCCTTTTTGAAGTCTGTAAATGCATTGTAGTTTAAGTGTTACAAAGTAACCATTTGACTAAACAGTTAACACATTAATTTGTACTTAAGGGAAAGTTATAAGCATATGGTTCTTTTAGGCGAATTATATTTTGTTAGCCGCAACAAATATTACTACCGGTATCTTTTAATATGACGAATTTTTGCTACCCTTAACTTCAATAAAAATCTTCTTTCGAACCTATATACATCTTTGAAAAGCATTCTAAATATGCATACTACTTCTTCAGTGACCCTACCATTATGTGTGTGATGAAATGCGTGTGTATGATGTTTTTAATGGTTGATTTTGTTGAAGGAGTCTGATATTTGAATAACATCGGTAGTAAATTCAAATCCTTTTGCAGCATTCCAAGATGAAAGCTCGCAAATTGTGCTGAAGATATATCAGTGAAAACCGGTGCACTAAGAAGAATTGTTATGTGTGACATGCTAAGTATGAATCAAGTATCTGTGGCTCACATTAGCAAGTGAACAGAACTTTCAATTGGTGCATTGCATATGGTTACATCGTTTCTAAAAGAGGTGACGATGATTCGCGTGATTAAGGTTAGTTCTACCCATTGAGTCGGCTGCAAAAGATAGAAATTGTTCTTATTCATATGGCAAGTGATGAGGTCACTAAAGAGGTATGTTTTTGGGTGTTGACATTTAGGTGCTATCAAGTGTCAAGTTAATTAAGTATTGGTTGGATCATAATTTATTTGGCAATAACTTTATCTACTGTTTCATACCAAGTTTTTGATGTTACTAAAATGCTACAACTTTGAGTAATTGGATCAAAACTGAACTATTTTTACATACATGAGATTAGACGTGCATACCCTTTGACTATCAATGGCGTAGAATGTAATTTTATTTTTATTTCTTTTATTGGATTATAATAAGAAGGGCATTCCATGTTTAATTTCGTTTGTTAGAACAAGCGCATACCCTTTGACGGAATTCTTCATCCGCCATTGTATGGCTTCACTTGGTATCAAATTCATAAAGACGAGATCTTACATATAGATCATCTTTGAAGTTTTAATACACAATACTAATATGCAGAACCTCGGACAATGATAGAGGATGTATGACCAATAACAGGAATATAGAACTCCTTGCTATCACATACAGTATATATGTAGCAACAAGCTGCTCATGGCATTCAGTTTTGGTCTTTTGGGATTTGAGTATGTTTATAATTTGTGAAGTGGAGTTTCAGCTAATATCTTTTAGATGATAATGCCATCACTTTTGTGATTATGTCATTATGTGATATTCCTATACTGTATATATTTCATGTGCAGATTGTTATTGCTATGTTTTTTTTCATAGCCCACGCTTATTTGACACCACATGGTTGGGCATATAGTGTTTCATGTAAGTTACATCTGCTAGGGTTTAATGTACATAGGGCTGGAACAAAGATAAATAGAAAGAAATCAAGAATATGCAAATCTACTTGAGAAATGAAATGCTTCATTTATTTGTTTTGCTTTTTAGCGCAGAATGGACCCATTTTGTTATGGCATAAGAAATATATTTTGCCTACAAAGATGTTCATGCGAACTTTATTGATCGACTTGGTGTATAAAGGAACTTGGCAAAAAGATTGATAATACTTTGATGTCATACAAGTGTATTACTTATTACAACTAAGATATATACGATCTCATTTACGTTGTTGTAAATTAGAAGTTTAGAACCATCAATGTTGGTGTTGCAAGGTGAATGACTTTAGTTCTGTAAATAATTCCACCGTTACAATTAATCTGTCCATTTTGGTTATAGTTAATCATTTAAGTTTGTGCAAATAAACTAACTTTGACAAGAAGAAAGACTATAGATATGTAATTATCATGTAAATGCAAAGTTTATTAGATAATATTATGATTGTTATAAAAATGGAAAAACCCGTGTATTACACGGGTCTTAAACTAGTACATATTAAACGCAAGATATTGTTCTGGTTGTTTTCCAAATATAGCTAGACGACATATACTATGCACTTGTTTAATTTTGTTTCATTACCACCGATACACTACAAGTACCAACTTAAATGTGACTTTGTATCACACACAAAAACACACATATTAACTCCTACTTTTTTTTTTGAAATCTCACAAAACAAAACACTGATCAATATCATCATCTTGACTTTTCTTCATGACAACTTAAACTCGATCATAAAACCCTAGCCTAACAAAAAACCCTAATCGTTTTTCTTCTTGGAGTTCAAGTCAAGTGCACTAAGTGTCGGTCGTGTTTATTAGTGAGACGGTTTTAGAATTTGATTTGAGCTTAGAACGGAGCTAAGGTTATCAATATTTGGGTTACTAGTCGCTTTGTGGGTCTCTCGTTAGCACTTTTCTCGATCACATAAGCTTTGTAAGCTATATCACTCCTTTCTCATTTTTCATGCTTATTTCTGTCGGTACATAAACTTGCTACCAAACATTTGTCGTTTTAAACTAAAACTAGATATGAACATGGAGTCGTCGGGTAGACGAGCATAAATTCATGGGAAGTAAGGTTTCACGTGAGTATAAGTTGAGTCACAAATGGTTTTCAAACTTATGTGTTCTGTGGGTATGAGTCTCGAACCCATTTACACCTAAACCGTTTTGTAACATGTAAAACAAGATAATCGCGACGAGTTTTCGAGCCGTGATATACTAGCGGAGGTAGGAGTTTTAAAGGTCGTTACATATTGTGTTTTAAATCTATCAAACAAACCTAAACGAATCATTTTTATGTCATTGCATCACGTGACTAATATTTGTGGGTTTTGTGTAAACATGTTGTTTTCTCTCGAAAATATCAAGTCAAACCACGTAAGAATGTGTCGTATTTTTCCTGGGATTTATAGTCCGTGTTGTAAGGGTCGTTTTGCAACTTAAATTTTCAAAAACCGTTAACAATCGAGGTCACAAATTGAAGGAGAAACTACGGGTCGTGTTTTAAAAGCTATGGTGTTCTTCCTTTTGGTCTAACTAGAGTGAGGAGAAAGAAAAGAGAGTGTTTTGGACTTTTGTTTCTTTGTTTGTGTTGGAGTCAGACGAACAGAAAAGGGGGGGGGGGGGCAATTGCTTTTGTGCCTTGTACCATTTTATGAGACAAACATTAATAAACTAGGCTACAAAGAAACAATAAAACCTAGGTTAATTAATAGATTTATTAAAAATTGACCCATTAATTAATTTAAGCTTTATACCTAGAATGTAATAAATAAAAGTAACTAGTATAATTTAACTCGGATACCATTTGATACCATCTGATGTAGCGGAAAACAAGGATAAATAATTGAATCTGTTGATTCACAAAGAATATCAGAAACAACTCTTCCAACAACCGTTGCTTCAAACGAATGCCCGATTATTAGGGTGAAAATTGAACAATAAACCCTAACCTGGATTCAAGTCAATTAACAAAAGACTACAAGTCTGTGTTTTTTATTCATATCTCAATCATCATACAATAAACCCAAGTCGTAGTTTTTATAAGAAAACTAAACTTGAGGAAAAAGAAAACAATATTATTCTTAGGAAACACAAAATAAGAAAACTAAATAGAAGATACGACAAAATAAAACTAAATAACAATTTTATTCTTATGCTTCTCAATCATTAGCTAAAAATAACAAGTAACAAAGATAAGTAGCGAAAAACTTATCTTTGTTACCAACTAATGTAGCAAAAAACTAGGATAGATAAATTGAATCTGTTGATTCCCAGGGAATACCAGAAACAACTCTTCCAACTATCGTTGATTCAAAAGAATACCGATAATCAGGCAAACTCCAACAATCGTTGATTCAACGAATACCCGATTATTAAGAGAAAATTGAACTATAAACCCTAACCTGGATTCAAGTCAATTAACAAAGACTAAAAGTCTGTTTTTTTATTCATAACTTCAATCATCATACAATAAACCCAAGTCGTAGTTTTTATAAGAAAACTAAATTTGAGGAAAAAGAAAACAATATTATTCTTAGGAAACACAAAATAAGAAAACTAAATAGAAGATACGACAAAATAAAACTAAATAACAAGTTTATTCTTATGCTCCTCCATCAATAATTATGCTAATTGATTTCATACGGTGGTCTTGATATTGTTTGCGTAATGATGGAAATGATGGAGTTAGAAATACGGTGGAGATGAATGAGTCTGGATTTGAATGTTGTTAGTAGTAGGATATTATTTTTTTTAGTGAAAGTTAATAGGGACCGTCGGTTATTTTAGAATATTCAGGTGTCATTTTTTTAGATTTTTAGGGAAAGATTGACTGTTACAAATCCTTCTTTTATATAGGTAGTAGATTTAAATTCTGATTGACCAACATTAGCAATCAAATTACTTTCAACTTGAGAGGATTTTGATGTAGCTCATATAATTTAGAGTACTACGAACAACAACAAAAAAACAATAAATCTGAGAAATGCATAAATTTTTATTTGTATTTGTTTTTACCTTTGTTTATCAATACTTTTGAACATATAGACTGAGTGTATTTTAACTGTTGTTTACTTAATTAATAGGACACTTAGCTCTGTGTTGTTTGGAAAAACATCTTATGTTTTTAATCTATAACAATGAACTTAACCTTTCTCATTTGAAATGTTTAGTTGCCTATGTTTCTCAACTGTGCTAAATAATACTAATAAGTTCTTTTCTAAAATCTGTTTTTGTGGGTTATGCTTTTGATAAGAAGGGTTACAAATACTTTAAATCATTATAATAGATGCTCTAATATTTAATATCAAAATATATATCGTCCGTCACTTAGAGCCTGGGGAGTAGTAGCTGACCACATGGTTGATAGCTCTTTAGCGTCAGTCCATCGTTGACGCACAACTCCATGTCTGAGGTGCCAAGACCTCTCGTGCCAACGCCACTAGCCAGGCTTATAGGTTTTTTGATTTTTTTTAATAAAATGAGTATTTGTTAACCTATAATAACATCTTTTTTACTCTTTATCATCACCTTTTGTTTTCATCACACTCTCACAAAATATAAAGCTAAAAGATTTTCGTGCAAAACCTATGTGGCAAGCACTTAATCCCTTAACACCAACTTTAAACTCGAACCGTTTCTAGTGCTCTTAAAGCACCGGCTAACACGCAAATACAAATCATATAGGCATATAAAAAAAAGTCAGGTTAAACATGATTTTCATATAACAAAGTCATATATCATTATCACGTAGTGTTGTTTGGACCACCAAATTATTGTTCTATGCCACTATGCCTTATGCCTAATACATTGAATCTGGCCACAATGGTTTGCTTTAGAAAAACCAAGATTTTCAAGATCAGGATCTTACTTAGGATCGTTAACGTTTTTACGGGATTGAGATCGTAAAGTAGAACCGAGATCGTAAGATCCTACTATAATGTAATTTTCTTAGTAGTATTTGCGATATTTTACAAATTTATAAATTAATATACATCGTAAACACAAAATTATATGAATATCTCATAAAAATATGACCATAAATTATGATTATGAAATATATACGAAGATTTACATGTTGTTTTTTAGATTATACAAAATAAAACCTATAAATTTGTAGGTTTTTAGTTTGTCGCTTGAGAAAAAGTAAGATCGGATCGTAGTAGATCTTAAGATCCTATGATCAAGATTGGGATCTTATAAGATCTTAAACATCCAAAGATCCTACGTAAGATCCGGATCGTTTTTGCCTTGCAGTATCGTAATATCGTAAGATCCTAAGATCAAAATCGAGATCTTGACAACCATTAACCTTTATAAAAGTATTTTTTTTACCATCTTTTTGAGTTGTTTTTTTAATATTTAGACGAAATATTTATTTATTGGTTTGTCTAATGGGTACCTGTAAAAATGTAACTCAGACCCAAAATTTAAGTAATGATTTAATTTACATGTTAGATAAGTTGAATAACAAATCACATTTTTAATTTATGATTATGGAACTTTTTTAGCATTTCAAATAAGTTAACAAGTGTCTAGAGGGCTTCACAAAACTTGTACAGTGAGCTACTATTTTAACAAGTAGCTTGCAATCAAGAGCTGCTATCTTTTATTTCATTTCTGCCAATTTGCACTAGCTTGTTTATCCCCAGTGACTATGTTAGCATTTGTTGCAACATACGCCGACGCGAAAGAATCTATATTCTAGATTAACATACAATGTTTAGATAAATGTTCAACTAAGCAAGTTTCAGCAAATTTGGCTCAACCGCAACCTATACTGAGTTCAGCAAGTTTCACATACAGATCACCAAACTATATGAGTGGCAGGCTGGCAGCTGCAGCTAGTTCTTTAACCGAGTCTAGCGTGAACATCCAATAAAGCAACATTAGCTGCAAGTTGAGTTAAGAACCAATACCAAATAGGTGACAAGAGTCAATTCGTATCAAGTTGGCCTATCATATCTCTAAAGCTGTTAACCATCATAACCCCAACTTGCACCAGCAAACAACGCTCACTCAATCCTACACTTACATGAACCAAAGCCAGTTTGACTGATTCCATTTGTCCCGACTAAACCGTTAAAACTGTACGGACCTTATGATCTATGTACAACAATCAACCTTAGTTTCAGTTACCTTCGCAATGGCCACTGACGGGACTGAGCACGGACTTTAAAACAGGTGTCTGATTCAGTTATGAAGCTTGTCATGCTCACACTCAGACGAATACAAATCCTAACAGATACCAGATACCACCGACAATCAACCTTAGGTTCAGTTACCTGCGCAACGGCAACTGAGAGGGGACTGAGCTCGGACTTTAAAACAGGTGTCTGATCCAGTTAAGAACCAATACTGAATAGGTGACAAGAGTCGATTCGTATTAAGTTGGCCTATCATAATAAATCCAACTTGCACCAGCAAACAACACTCGCTCAATCCTACACTTACATGAACCGAAACCAGGTTTTGACTGATTCCATTTGTCCTAACTAAACCGTTAAAACTATGCCAACCTTGTGACCTATGTACACGAATCAGCCTTAGTTTTAGTTACCTGCTCAATGGACACCGATGCAATTGTGCAGGGACTACAAAATAAGTTTCTTGTTCAGATATGAAGCTTGTCATGCTCTCACATACAGATAAATACAAATCCTAACAGATAGAAGCTCAACTAAAAACCAACATGGAGCAACAATTAAACATAATACAAGTATTACACTAAACGACTTCTCCTCAATTAAACATAATACAAGTATTACACTAAACGACTACTCAATTAAACATAATACAAGTATTACACTAAACGACTGCTTATCATCAAAATACCAGATCTAACCAGAGCCTTATCATATTCAGACCATGCCGAACTACTTGAACTAGGTTAGTGCTAAGGCAATAAGTCTAACCACATGCTCGAAGACAACCAAAATAAAGCCACACTTGAACTAGGTTTCTGTTAAGCCAATAACACATTATATGCTCAAAACAGCCAAATCAAACTATGGTTACGCCAAGGCAATAAGATATATTATAAGCTCACATAGAACCAAAACAAACCCACATGAACATTCAAAGAAACTTATAAAGTCGCCAAACAGAATTATCATTATTTCGAATCACCAAGTACGACATTGTTCATAACACTTGCGAAGAGCAACAAACAAAACATTCACAAAGAAACATCCACGAACAAGAAGAGTGCTTAAATTCAGTTACCACCACGAAGACGGAGGACAAGGTGGAGAGTGGACTCCTTCTGAATGTTGTAATCTGCAAGGGTACGTCCATCCTCGAGCTGCTTACCGGCAAAAATCAATCTCTGCTGGTCTGGTGGGATACCCTCTTTGTCTTGGATCTTGGCCTTGACATTGTCGATCGTGTCAGAGCTCTCAACTTCAAGGGTAATAGTTTTCCCGGTCAAAGTCTTGACGAAGATCTGCATACCTCCTCTAAGCCTGAGCACAAGATGGAGGGTCGACTCTTTCTGGATGTTGTAGTCAGCAAGGGTACGGCCATCTTCAAGCTGCTTGCCAGCAAAGATCAACCTTTGTTGGTCTGGGGGAATTCCCTCTTTGTCCTGGATCTTAGCCTTAACATTGTCAATGGTGTCAGAGCTCTCAACCTCAAGAGTGATGGTCTTGCCAGTGAGGGTCTTAACGAAGATTTGCATACCACCACGAAGACGCAAGACAAGGTGGAGTGTTGACTCTTTCTGGATGTTATAATCGGCCAAGGTGCGACCGTCCTCGAGCTGCTTACCAGCAAAAATCAACCTCTGCTGATCTGGAGGAATTCCCTCTTTGTCCTGGATCTTAGCTTTCACGTTGTCAATGGTGTCGGAGCTCTCAACCTCAAGAGTGATGGTCTTGCCAGTGAGGGTCTTAACAAAGATTTGCATACCACCACGAAGACGCAAGACAAGGTGGAGTGTTGACTCCTTCTGGATGTTATAATCAGCCAAGGTGCGACCGTCCTCGAGCTGCTTACCAGCGAAAATCAACCTCTGCTGATCTGGAGGAATTCCCTCTTTGTCCTGGATCTTAGCTTTCACGTTGTCGATGGTGTCTGAGCTCTCTACTTCCAAAGTAATTGTCTTTCCAGTAAGGGTCTTGACGAAGATTTGCATTCCTCCTCTCAACCTTAGAACGAGATGGAGGGTGGACTCCTTTTGAATATTGTAATCAGCCAAGGTGCGACCGTCTTCAAGCTGCTTACCAGCAAAGATCAACCTCTGCTGATCTGGAGGAATCCCCTCCTTGTCCTGGATCTTAGCCTTAACATTGTCGATGGTGTCTGAGCTCTCGACCTCGAGAGTGATGGTCTTGCCAGTGAGGGTCTTAACGAAGATTTGCATCTGCATAAAATAGAAATATCAGAACACAGTAAAGTACCTTCGCAACAAATTATACCACATAACAGCAACGATAATAACATATTGAATTAGCTAAGCAACTAGTGTTGACAAGTTACTATACTACAATATCAATCCCTCATAGACTCGAATACCATGAGTTACCCAAATCCAGAAAATATCATATAAGCTGTAACCCGTCCTAATTTATATTTTGCATCTGTTACAAACTTCGATACTTTAGACTTTATTGCAAACCAAGGAATCAATCAATCACAACTGAAAATCTATTTAACAATTCTGTTACTAAGAAGTCCAAGCTCCAACAAACATAACATTAAATCATCTAATTAAGGTGATGTTTGTTGCGGCGTATGTGGGCTTATAAGCTTATTTGATTTCGGCTTATATTCCATAAGCCCCAGAGCTTATATAAGTTTATCATATCATAATAAACTTATATAAGTCTCAAAATAAGCCAGAAAATTGAAGCCTAGGGAATAAGCCGAAATAAAAAAAGCTCATAACCCACCTATAAGCCGAAATAAACACCCCCTAAGCGGCTTTAAGCAAAACCCCTATAGATCCATTTCGATCACTAAAAATCCGCATTTATTTAAGTGGCATTAAATAATTATGTGGTGCCAATTCCAAAACGTGTAGTCTTGTTATCTTTCAACTACTATTCGCATATAATCAAGCCAATATTAAATCATCAGCAGCTGATCACACCAAACTAAGGGAATGTTTGTTTCGGCTTATATGATTATATTTCAATCATAAGCCCCAAATTCCTGGCTTATTTTGAGTACCCGTTATTTCCACTATCAAAGTTCTCCCTAGCATCTTCTGAGTTCTCTTAGATGAGAAATGAAAAGAATTAGTCCCACACATCCATAGCATGAGTAGTTAAAGCAAGTGAATGATTTGAAATTCGAGCCCGTGCCCGCCCATTTTGTCTCGCCCTAAATGGAATCCCTTAGTTACGCTGCGCCCCGACCCAAGTCCCCACGTCCGCTAGGAAGATTGATAGCTATTGAGTTACCGGTTATTTCCACTATCAAAGTTCTCCCTAGCATTCCACTACTATTATAACATGACTCAGACTGGTCAACGGCTGTATATAAGTTTATATTATAGTAATAAACTTAAATAAACCCACAAATCTCAAAATAAGCCGGAAAATTGAGGGTTATGAAATATAAGATGAAATCAAATAAGCTCGTAATACGAGCACATATAATCAAACCAATATTATATCATCAGCAGCTGATCAGACCAAACTAAGGCATGTTTGTTTCGGCTTATATGTGGGCTTATTACAAGCTTATTTGATTTCGCCTTATATTTTATAAACCTCTAATTTCCGGCTTATTTTTAGACTTGTGGGCTTATATAAGTTTGATATGATAAACTTATAAGACACAAAATAAGCCAGAAAACTGGGGCTTATGAAATATAAGCCAAAATCAAACAAGCTTAGAAGCCCACATAAAAGCCGAAACAAATATGCCTTTAGTTTGGTGTGATCAGCTGCTGATGATATAATATTGGTTTGATTATATGTGTGTGTATTACGAGCTTATTTGATTTAGTCTTATATTTCATAAGCCACAACTTCTGGCTTATTTCGAGACTTTGTATCGTAATATACTTAAATAATCCAACAAGCCTCAATTTGATTTTGACTTATCCCAATTTTCTGGCTTATTTTGTGACTTATAAGTTTATCATATCAAACTTATGCGAAATCAAATAAGCTCGTAATAAGCCGAAAAAACACCCCTAAAACCTAGCAAACATAATTCATAATGACATAACTGAAAATCATGATGATGACGGATCAAAACATGTACAATTATGACGTCATCAAGCATATACATATATTAAAAAAACAATTAATAGAATGAAAATTAAAAAGAATAATTGATACCTTTTGAGAGAGAGAGAGAATTGAAGATTGAATTTGTTTTGAAGGATGAGATGAGAAGAATGAATGAATTAGGGGACGATTTTTATAAAGACTCGGTTATGGTTGGACGGTTGAGATTATGACACGTGTGCGGTCGAGAGTTATTTGTGGGTGGAAAGTTTGTTATCAAGAGTTTTGAGTTGGGTGGTTGGGTTTGCTTTTCTTCTACTTTGCTTGATTCTTTTATTTCTTCTGAGTTTGGATAACAACAATCAACCATGATATGCTTGGTTAAGGATATTGGGGGTAAGAAATGGAAAGAGAATACTTAATACTGATTGTCTTATGAAATTATAGATAATCATTACCCACTAATGGGTAATAAACCATTTTCTTGTAAATCGGGGTAATGGATTCAAGGTAATAGATTGACGCATGTATATGTGCGTCTCCAGCTCCCACTACCACTACCACCACCACCACCATTATCGCTACACCATCCTCCTAACGCCACCACCACTCTCCGACGCCACCACCACCACTGACCACCACCGTTGTCGCTACCACCACTCTCATAACGCCACCACCACTCTCCGACACTACCACTCTCCGACGCCACCACCACCACTGACCACCACCATTGTCGCTACCACCACCCTCCTAACACCACCACCACTCTCCGACGCCACCACCACCATTGACCACCATCATTGTCGCTACCACCACCTTCCTAACGCCACCACCGCCCTCTGACACCATCACTCTCCGACGCCACCACCACTGACCACCACCATTGTCACTACCACCACCCTCCTAACGCCACCACCACTCTTCGACACCACCACTCTCCGACGCCACCACCACCATTGACCACCATCATTGTCACTACCACTCTCCGACGCCACCACCGCCCTCTGACACCATCACTCTCCGACGCCACCACCAGTGACCACCACCATTGTCACTACCACCACCCTACTAACGCCACCACTGACCACCACTATTTTCGCTACCACCGCCCTCCCAACGCCACCATGACTCTCGACACCACCACTCTTCGACGCCACCACCATCGCCACCGCCACCGGACGCTACCACGCATCACCCCCACCACCACCACACCGCTGATTGTAACCACTAACCAACCGTCAATAACCACCCCAAAACCACCAAACCACGCCATTACCACCATCTTCGCCTCTGCCGACTACTACAAGTACGCAATCGTCTGTAATGGCCGTCGTTCCCAACCACTACTAATCGTCACTAATTTTATTAATTGTTTCCTTTACCAACACCGTTATCGTTGCGACCACTAACTATCACCCTAACAGTTGTTGCCATCTCCAATCACTATCGGTATGGGTTTGGGTTTAGGGTGGAATGAATATCAGTATGAGAATATAATAAATACAATACTTTGGTTCGATAATTGTGGTATGCGAATTTTTTTCAATAAAGCCCACCATCAATAATACAAATATCCTAGATCCAGTTCCTCATTGATTGAAGGAGCAGTGTGAACAAGAGATTGACTCACATCATACAAGTTATCCTCTTGTTCCTTCTGTTTCCTCTGCACCCCAACTATATCCTTATCCATGTGCAGACTAGTATTTCTATCCATGTGCAGACTAGTATAGCTTCCAATTGCTAAACCCTTAGGTGCTGCTCCCAAAGCTAATATAACTTCTAATTGATTAAAATGAATATCACCAATCACAGGCTCAAACCCCTTTGTTTCAGCTACCATCAGTTCACTACCAAAAACCTTTTGCATATTTTGACTTCCTACCCCATTTTGAGAACACTCAACCCCATGACTGATCCACTGATTACCTGCAACCTTAGTCACCATATCTTCATGATCACTCAAACAAAGATGACCTAAACTATTATGATCTGAGCCATTTGGACTCCATCAATACAAACCACTTCCACTCTGCACATCCGAATGACCCCTTTGACTTTCTAAGTTTTGACTTGTATCGTTCCCCAATACCTGTGCTAGTGGACTGTGATACTCAACAGCCATTAATTTGGCAGTGTTAAACTGCTGAACATTCATCAAATCACTTGAAAGCTGCACCCCTTGTGGCCATAATTGTTTGTGTCCATTTCATTCTCCATTAAGCCCTCCATGTAGCACATCCATTGTTGCTACAAACTGTTGACTTTGTAATTCATCATAGATGCCAGAGTATAACCCTATAGTGCCTCTTATCTCACCCTCCACGGATTGTAACCTATCACTTCCAAACTTCCTCTGTTGATCTCCTAAGTGGTTAACATCAAAGGTCATTGTCTTCAAGTGACTCCTACCACTTTGCCTTCCATCAAAGTAAGAATAGGTGGTTGAGAACCCCTAAGTACAACATTCCTCCCCTTATACATGAACTTCATTTTCAGTTTCAAAAAGTTACACACTATGTCTCCTAAGGTTGTTATCCATTACATTCCCAACACCATCTCACTATTAGTAGATAAATATGGCCCGGCCCGGCTTGTGCGTTTAGGGTCTATTAGGGTTTCATATTTGTAATTACCATTATAAATGGTGAATGAATAAAACGTAATAACCATGGGGGTTTTATCCTTCTAACATGGTATCAGCCATGATAGATCCAGAATAAAACTTCCACTGCTATCTTTTCAACCTTTTAGATTCAAAAAAATAAAAAAATAAAAAAAAACACCATCCGTAAAACACAAAAACCCTAAACCAAATTTGTCGTCACTTTTCCATCAAACCATTCTATCCCTACAAAAATTCTAACCTTATTCCTTTCATCCTATCATCATCAGTGGTTTCTTTTCCATTCCTTATTGCATCGTCTTCTTTAATATGTTTTTTTGCACATCTCTTGTTTTTTTTCTACGCTGAAGCAATCAGATTCCTTGTATGGTTAAAAAAATGGTATAACGTTTTAATATTTGTTTTTTTATTATTGTTTGTATTGCATCTTCAATCTAACAAACCTAAGAGTTTTCAACTTGCCGTTCAACTCTACAGAATAACTAAACTTTTTTGTTTCATCTTCGCGTGTTGGTGATTGTACAAAGGTTACAAATCCACATGGTTGTCTATTTGGTTGGATGTTTTTGCAAAGATCGCAATCAACAATTGACGTTTATGAAGAGAACCAAAGGTTGTGCCGGGCTTTGTGGATTTGTGTTGATTTGGTTGAAGTTTAGGAAGATAATTAAAGGTGCAGGGCCTTATTAATGTTTTAATTTCCATGTTTTAATTTGTTTTTTTTCTAGTTTACTCTTTCAGTCCGAGCTTTCGTGATTTCACCGCTCAGACTGCGGGGGAGTATTAGTAGATAAATATGGCCCGACCCGGCTTGTGGGTTTAGGGTCTATTAGGGTTTCATATTTGTAATTACCATTATAAATGGTGAATGAATAAAACGTAATAACCATGGGGTTTTATCCTTCTAACACTCACAACTACCCAAAGGGACTAGGCACATGTCAGCTTTGAATGTTTCACCCTGCAACTTCCATTGCAAACCATTACATTCATAGTTGCTGGATAAGAAATTGCCTCCAGCTACATTCACTTGAAAAGGACTTATCTCTATCATCTCACACCCCATATTCTTAGTTGCTGCCGTATCCAAGAAATTGTGTGTGCTTTCACAATCAATAAGGATATTGATTAGTTTACCATTGATTTGGCCTCTGGCCCTCATAGTTTGAAAGGTGTTGTTCCCATTAATAGCATTGAGTGTAATGTGAGGTGGTAGAGTCAGGGTAGTGTCATTTGCATATGGAAGACTCTCATTTTCTTCCAACATATTTAGGTTATCCCCATTGCCAAACACCCCTTCATCACTACAAAGTCCCACATTGTCCATTAATCCTTCACTCCCTTCCACAATCTCTAAGGAATACAATTTTCCAGAACATTTGTGGCCAGGAACATATCTTTGATCACAATAAAAACATTGATTCTTAGCCTTCTTCTCATCCAACTCTTTCTGAGTTAATTATTTCCTATAAGGGTTGGGTTTTGCTAAATTGGTGGCAACTGTTTGTGGTTTGGGAGTACTAAAGGCATTGGTGTTGTAAGGCCTTTGTGTGGGTAAAATAACCAACTTTTGTATCTGCCTTACTTGTCCCATCTTTTCGTCTTCCATCTTACACAAGCCATACAGTTCTGCTAGTGACCTAGGATTTAACATTCTAACAGTAAATTCGATCTCAGTTTGTAGCTAAGTCAAGAAAAAACTCATATATTGATTTTCAGGCACATGTACCTTACACAACAGCCTATCATATGCATCAATATAGTCCTGCATTGGCCTATTTACTTTAACTTTTTTATCTCCCCCAAAGGATCATCATAAGCAGCCCAAATCTCTTTAGAATAGCCTCTCTATAAACTTCCCAAGAGACATCTTCTCCCATAATTCCCACAAACTTTTGATCCACATCAAGGGTAAATCATACAAGTGTATGGAAATCAGATTCATCTTGTCCCTATCCTCCACTTGATCAACCTTGAAAAAATGTTCACATTTGAACACCCACCCTCTCACGTCTTTTCCACCAAACTTTGGGAATTCAATTTGTGTAGCATTATGATACTGATGCATACCCCTATTACCCTTTTGGTTTGGTCTGATAATAACACCACCCTCACTTATGCTAGCAACATTTCTTTCGTCTTCTCTTATCCTTACCAATTCTTCCCTTAGGATTCCTAACACCAACTCCCTCATAGCTTCCCTATCTGGTTCCTCTTGGTGGTTGTTGTTGGTTCTTGTGTGTGGTGCCATGATAAAAACTACTTATAACACTAACATGAATATCTTCCAACTGAACTCTAACTGAATCTAACTAACTTTGTAACTAACTACCAGAATTTCACAAGAACTTCCAAGATCAGTACTATGAAGTCTGGTGTATCAAGAACTACTAACTATCTGACCAAATGTAACCCATTGTCTACAAGAAAGTCAATAACAATAGTCATTTTTATTCCTATCTTTTGACCATAATTAACCTCTAACAACTTTTCAAGAACATTTGTAAGTAACAAATCAGGAATTGTAAACTAACAAACAGTCAACATCCTAACTACCAACTAATTTTACTAACAGAATCAAGAATGAATCAGAATTCACCTCAACTCAAGCACTGTCATGAATGTGCAAGAACAAATCAAGAACCACTCAAACAGACCTAATAACCATATTTCTGTTGTGGAAATGGATCTCGAAAGATTATGAATGTTGTTATGATATTGGTGGGAAAAAGTAAATTTGAAAAGCTTGATCAACTTTAGTGGCAGATGAACAAAAACTTGAGCAAATCCAAAGAATGATAGCTTTGATACCACTTGATACAAGTAAAAACAAGCTCAGAACATATTAACCAGAATCTCCCAAAATGGTTAGAAAAGGGAAATTGGTGATAAATGGTTTATTGTTATTGCTAACAACGGAATTGGTTATAGAATTTCTTACGGAGAGAATTCAGTTATCAAACATACATGAGAAATGAATACATGATAGGTATTTATACAAAGAAAGAAGTAAAGGATTGGGTTGTAACAGCTTTTGGCGCCCATTTGTGTGGGTTTGACTTTACTGTTTGACTTTCTAAATTATGACTTGCATCAGAACCAAGATGGGTTATGTTCGGTTAATCTGTTCGGTCCATATCCTGTTTTGCTAAACCTTTGCACGAGTTTATGTGATTTTGTGTCTAAAAAATATTTTCTTCTTGATTTAAAGAATAATCAACAATGATAAATATAGAGAAGATTTTGATTTTAAAAATCATGTTAATCATCCGTGCTAGTTACATTGAAACATGAATGAGATAAGACATCTGTATATAATAGAATTTTTGTACCATAATGATTGACATACTAACATCAAAGTATATAAGACTTAAATTTCCCACAGAATGTCAAATTAAACACAAATTGTAAGCACAATAACGTAGCATGTCAAATTCCTATAGAACGTCAAATTACGATTTCTTATCCTCATTTACATTGTGTTTTATTCTTGTTTAGTATATTTCACTTCACTCACGAATTTGCGAGAACATGTGTTATTATCAAATATTACCCGAGGCCCACCCGATCACCTAGATGAGCCGAGAATTTACGTACCAGTCGTATAACAGTATAAGTCAAAGATGTACATCTTATTTTGTTTGAGAAAAGTTATTACAGAGTAATGCTCTTTAGATAAAAACATATGTTTAAACATGTTTAATGCATAAACTTTTTGTATAAATATGTGATTTTCTTTTTCAAATTCTGACCAATCAGTTTTCAAATTAACCAAATGTTTATGGAGATAAGGAGACATGATTATCACTCATTTTCATAATCTATTCTTTAAATTTCGAAAAATATATCGCCCGCTACTTAAAATACCGTTAGTTAAGCATGCCATAGTTCAGTATGAATTTGATTAATCTATATGGCATCTTGTAATCTGTGGGTGATAATTCATGACTACACGTTTCATTTTCCAAAATATTTTGTTTCGGAATAGATATTGAGATTCACAAGGCTCGGCGGATTGGTGACCAGGTTTTCCCCTAAATCCTCTAATTTCTCTTTCCGAATCATCTATTTCTCTATCCGACGACCTACATTCTTCGATTTGTTTCCATATAAAGGTATCTTTCTTTTTATAAAATTAAAGTTATTTCATACAATAAAACATATTACATTGTCTCTTTCCGACGACCTAAAGGCGATTTGCATTTCTCGTATGCTCTTCAGATCATCTTTAGCTGCGGAAGCGTTTGCAAATGTTGTGGCATCGCTTTTTGATGAACGTTATTTTCGTGAATTAGTTTTTTAGCGAAAGTTGTGATTTCATCGATAGTGTGTGGAAGTGAACAAGTCATATCTAGTTTTTTTCAATGAAATAATATCTTTTTGAAAAAAGATAGACTAAATAGGTTGAGTATTTATGTAAAACCCCACTTGGATAAGTGGACCGTTACGTGTATTTATGGCGTGTCATCAAAGCATATAAGGTAAATGTCCTAAAATATTAACTGACCATAAAGGAAATACCGGAATCAAACATCGGTAATCCAAACATAAGCTCAATACATGAATAGTAAATGTTGAATGCAAGAACTGAACAATGTCCAACAAGCAAATAAATATATGAAGTGCATAAAGTAGATAAGTCTAGATAACTTCCATCCAGTGCACGTACTCTCAGAATCCTAAGAGCGTCCCGATGTACCTACCGTTAGAACATGAAAGGAACTACGGCTGAGCATAACGCCCAGTGAACGGATATAAAGCATGATAAGAAATACTGAAATGAAGCAGATGATAAAATACTAAAGCTGTAAGACTGATAAGTAGGGTTGTAGCGAAAATCTGTGTATAATCTGAAAAGTCTGATTTATAAATAATAAAGCTGAAGTGTTATTTGTTAAATTTGAAAATATGAATTTACTATATTTTAATTACCAAGAGCTTATATAGGTCATGTGCTGTAACAACTGCTGCATGAATAAATGGAGGGGTGACCTCATCATGTTGTAGAGGGGTGACCTCTAAATAATATGCTGGGTGAAGGGATCAGCTCCAATGTGAAGGATGTAGAGCACACACCACATTCACCTGATAACTACAACTGATAGCCTAGGATGCATCCATACGCCCCACTGATAATACTGATAAATGGCCAAGCTGAAATAAATGGGACGCTGCGAGAAATCACTCCCTCGCAGAGGAGTCATGACACCAGTGCCTCTAGTGTCATGGTTACGGTACCTCCGTAACTAGTACATAAATTGATCATGCTTGTATATAAAGCTCAGGCAATTTTTTTTAGTTATTAAAATGGTCACTGATAAGCTTAAAACATATACTGGGGAAAACATTTTGCTGTAGACGGAGAATCATAATCATGCATAAAAGGAAGTCCTTACTGAAGGACGGAAAATTCGTACCTCGTGTCCAGTAATGAAATAAGAAAGAAAGCTGAAAGATCTACTCCGACTTCACGGTTACTACATTAATAAGGGACGTGAAATGAGTTGTCTGATTATTGTTTACTGTTTAGTGTTTCTTATCTGTTCTTAGTCTAATTTATTTTATTCTTGTATTACTGTTTATGTATAATCTGATTAATCTGATAGTCCGGTGTATTTATGATAATCTGACTGTTCTTTAAGTTTTCTGATTAGCATATATCCTATATTTCTCGTTACTGTGTATTATACTGTGTTTTGATATTTACGGTATTACTATATATAACAATCTGCCATAAATAGAAAGTTTTTCTAAAATAACACGTTCTTAAATAGAAAGGTTATCCAAAATAGATTCATAAATAATTAAATTGTTTTATAATAATCAAGTATTAAATAAGCAATTTCATATAACGTGATTAACTTTAATAAACGTTAATTAAATTAAAGTGAAAAGGTTTATAATTTGATTAATTCATTCAAAACAATTTAATTAGAATATACTTTTAGAATCGCTAAAACGTACGCGTCTTATTAAATTTATCGTGTCACCCGAACTCGAACCAAAACTAAACCAAACCCCGAGACGCCCATGTCTCGGGTTAGTCTAACATCGAGACCACCACAGCCCGTGGTTGTGGTTACCCCTCTGCCGACAACAAACATTAGCCATCGACTTAATTCGGCATCTACTATTGCCCCTTTGGGGTTCCCACTGTTACTGCAGTGGTTCCCACTGCTAATGCAGTTTCCGTTTGGTTCCCACTGATCGTAATCCCAAACACCCCCCTTTACTGTGAGTTAACCCCAGACACCCGACGAATTTAAACCCAAACACCCCTGCTACTGCGTCTTATACCCACTGTTTCTATTACACAATCCCCCTGGTGGGTTTTATTGCTGCCGAACAACCCAAACCAAACCGTCCCTTGTGGGTCACGGTTGGCCCAAGCAGCAACCACACTGAGACCTTGATGGTCTCGGTTTTCGTGAACCCCAAACCAAAACCCCTCCTTTCTGACTAGATCATGTTTATTATTATGAACGTCATGTGTTCTTGTTATAAATCAAGAATTCGTGATGTTAAGAGAGTGGAAGAAAAAGAATACCGTTATAAGATTTTTGAGTAACCAAAACATAAACCCTTGAATCCAGGCAAGGAAGGTCCCGATCTCTTTTTTTTGTCTTGTTTCTGTCGGCAGCCACAAAAACGCAGCCCTAGTTCTTTCTTTTTCTTTTTTTTCGTTACTATTATATGAAAAGGAGTAATACTCCCGTTTGTTTTTCTTTCTCAAAAGGGGCGGGCTCACAAGCCTATATTCCTTCCTTGTTTTGTAATAAACTGTCATTCCTTTATGGTATATAGTTTTTTTTATCGACATTAAAGTTTATTCACGTACTCGTATTTGTTTCTCGTGTTTTAGTTCCTGAACGTAATAAATCTTTTATGTATAATAAATAAGACATACGTACTATTTTCTAAAACTTAATAATTATTTCTGAATAATTATTATTTTGTTAATATTTAAATAAAACTAAGACTGCGTAATTACTGTTAACGTTTTATTTAAAGTTAACCCTGAGACTACGCGTATTTAATATTCGAGGATTTTAAATACGGGTTTTACAATTCTTCTCCTCTAAAAAAAATAATTCGTCCTCAAATTAAGTGTGCGATAATGTTGTGGTTTTACAATTCTTCCCCTCTAAAAAGGAGAAATTCGTCCTCGAATTAAAGGTAATAAACAGATGAAGTTATAAAAGCTGAAAAAGACACATAGGCTGAAAGAATAAGAAAACTGAAGGGACATATAAGCTGAAAGATAATTCGACCCCGGATTAAGACATAATGCTGCAGAAAGGTATAAACATGACATGACTGGAGTGGACATGTAACATGACATGGCTGAAGAGGACTTGGAACGTAACCTGTCTGAAAGAAGTTAACTGAATATATTGAAGCAAAAGGATGAGAGGTCCGGATGGACTCCTCCGTTTCGAGTGGCCTCCCGCTCGAAACGATTCCTTCAAAGGTCTAAACATAAAAAAAATCTTGGTCCTTATGACCCTGTCCTGATGATGCTGAATAGTTTCTGGTTCCATACTTAAGATGAATTTTATGAATCTGATAGAATGAATAAGCTATAGCATGTAGTATACATGAAACGGTATGCACGATTATCCTGAAAAGATAACATTTATATTTATGGGCAAGCTGCTGAAAACATATAGGGACGAACTACGTGAACAATTTGTGACGTGTTACGTGAGCAATTGTGAACGTGGTTCGCGATTATATGAGGAACGCTGAGCATGAAGTATATCATGAATGTGATACGTGAAACATACTGTGAACGTGATACTGTAACATATCATGGATGTGAAATTCCCTTAATATGACAATTGTTGATAAACTATAACTCTTGTAACCACGAAACACAATGAAATACTTTTCAAACGCGTAATGCTTTATTAAGTATTATAAACAAAGTATTACAAAGTGCTATGAATACACTCGTTGAATGACAACAAGGTATGAACCCTAGAAACAAGTAAACTAGATTCTAGATACAAGTTTACAAGGGAACCAATGAGACGCTGGTAGACAGCTGGGGGCTCAGCGATTCCAAGGTGAGAAAGAACTTAGATAAATTATCCAAGCACAAGGGTTGAGTTAATTCTTCTTTCTCACTCCTATTTATAGTGTACGAGGTTGCTTCCTTAGTGGGAGTAGTTGATACGTGTCACCTTCTGAATGGAAGAGTACAACGTATTAAATGCATGTCCAAATCGAGAGATACCTTTAACCAACTTTAGGTGAACAGTTCTGCCAACTGTTCACCTTTTGTCCCACTAGGTCGTACTAGGCTTTATCTTGAATCTCTTGTTTTGTCCCGCTCAAAACACTTGGTAGATTATCCCGCCTAAACTATAAAGGATTGGATAAGCTTTGCTTATCCCAGACTTCTAGGGTTCTTAAGTGATCTCTGAGTGTTGTCAACTCAGAGATCCTTGAACACCAGTACATTCCTTCAACATCCCAGTTATCCATAATCGCTGATGAGTCTGACTTCAGATTGTCTTCGACTTCTCTGACGTTGTCTTTGACTTGAATGTTCCTGGTGTGCCAGCTGAGGCTTTGCCTTCCACTGGTCTAGTCTCTGTCGCTGGTCCTCTCAGCGATCAGCAAACACTTAGTCTAATTAAACAAATCTAGACTGGGCCATAGTTAAAACTTTCATTGGCCCAACAATCTCCCCCTATTTGTTTATAAATTATACTAAGTCTAAAATTGTTGTAAGTGAGTACACAGCTTCTTCTTACACATAATTTAACAAACATACCTCAGAGTTTTATTAAACATAAAGAACCTAGTCTATTACAAGAACACCCAAAGGTGTAAACGTAAACAAAAAGTAAAAAGGTTCTTCAGCGATCGAGGCCTTGATCACAGATTCTCTGGGCTTCAACTTTGTCACTCCTAGAGTTGATGACTAGCTCAACTTCAAACTCAAAATCCTCAGCTGTTTTGCAATTCCTTAGGATGCCCTGTTTGAGTCTGATAAGCTGGATGGTTGATGCCAGATGTAGTTCATTCATCCCCTGAAAGCAATACTCACAATTACCATTCATAAAGACCATACCTGTCTCTGGTTCTGAGTATACTTGGCCCCTACTGGTTTAGTGATCTCTTTGGGCGAACCAAGTTTCTGTGCATCCCATCAACAACAATGTTTTCAGTGACCAACTTCTCCACCAGAGGCCTCATTGGGGTTTTTCTTTTCCTTTGTCCTTGAGAAGGTTGTTGTTGTGAAAGTTGAGGAGGCAGAGGTACCTTCAGCTTCTTTGCCGTGTCTCTTACCCAATTCAGTTTTGCTTGAGGCCCAGTCTTCTTTTGGGCAAGAGACAGCATTTCTAACCATTCAGAGAGGCCCAGATCTCTGAGTTTAAAGTCACTGGATACTTTGTAGTTGGTTAGTTGGTTCTCTCTGTAAAGGGTCATCACCACCTTTTTGTTCTTGTTAGTGTAACATGCATACTTGGTGATTTGACTAGGTTCAGCTCTTTGGTTTACAAGTCTTTCATATTCTTTTAGAAGGTTGCTCCTTTTAACCTCCAGTTCTTTGAGCTTAACCAGCTGAGCTTCCTTTACAGCAGGAGAGAGTTTGTTCAGGGCTTCTTTGCTCTTGAGTTCAGCTGCCCTGATGTTTTCCAACCTTTTGTGTTCTTAGATTTGAGCCTTTGCCTGCTCAGGGGTAAGTGGTGGTTCATCAGCGCTCTTGAATTTGTTTAGGTCAGAGTCTTTGGAGAGCTTGGCTGTAGATCCGCCTTCTTCTTGGAGAGAGTGCAGGGTTATTTCAGGCTGTTCAATAGCAATTCCTTTTCCCTTGTCCTTTATTGCATCAGTGTTGGGGTTGAAGGATCTAAGAGATTTTGGTATAGGAATCCCTGTTGAAGGTTTTGGGTGTTTAAGTGACTGCTCCCCCTTAGATGAGGCAGTGTCTTCTTCTTCTTCAGAGGTGGAGGTTGCTGAATTCTCCCCCTCAGGCATAGCGCCGGTAGTAGCTGTGCCTGATCCAGGCTTGAGGAACTTAACGAATTCTTGATGAACAAATAAGCATATCTCTTTAAGTTCCTCTTGCAACAGCTCTTGAAGAAGTTTTCTTTAAGGCTCAGACGCCTTAGCAATAGCTGCAACATTTGCTTTGACAGTTGATGTGAGGACAGATGGTATGTATTGCTGGAGGCTCTGGTCTAGAACTGCTGGGAGGTGAGCTTGCAAGGCATTTCCCAGTAGTTGCGGAAGCAAGGCAGTCATAGAGGACTCCACACATGAAGTTAGTGAAGTCTCTAGTGTGGTGGTGAGTTCCTCAACAACATGGGTTAGTGTTTGTAAATCAGAGAGGATGACATCATTTGTGACTTTGGGCTTGGTTCTACTGATGTCACCCCTCTTAACCCAGAGAGCATCAGCAGCGAGTTCCTGAACATCTTTCATTCGAGGAACATGGACATGCTTGAGTTGTTGTAAATGTTCTAAGTGTTGCTTGGCCCCTAGTTCCATGACATTTGGTAATGTTGGGAAGGGAACTTGGGTTGGTGTACAGAGCCTCTGGTCCAATAGCCACTTAGCAGCCAGTTCTTGCACATTGGGCAATGATGGGAAGGAGATGGGTTTCAACTCTGATGTAACTTGGTCATCATCAGCATCCATATCAGCATAATCTGAAATGGTCAAGTCCTCTTCAATAATGAAGACCTCATCCTCTGGCATGGAATCAATGTCTGACATGACATCAAGATCTATGTGTTAGACTTCAGCATTTTCATCACCAGCAATAGAATAGGCATCATCATTCTGCTGTTCTTCATGAAGATTATGAGCCTGTTATGACATTTGTTAGTAACCAATTGTGAAAAAATATGAAGTTATAGATCGCCATTCGCTGCCCCTAGGATAGTTGGGTGTGATTATCCAGCTCCCCCATAAGGATTACTCCTTGGGACTCTTTGAGTTGTGAAAATTATGTGGTGAATGGTCGCCGTTCGCTGCCCCTAGGATAGCTGGGTGTGATTATCCAGCTCCCCCTGAAGGATTGCTCCTTGGGACTCTTTTAGTTTTGAATTCATGGAAGTTAAAGGTCGCCATTTGTCGCTGCCCCTAGGAAGACTGGGGGTGATTATTCAGTCCCCCCAAAAGAATAAATTTGTAGAAACTAGAAGGGGGGGGGGGGGGTTGAATAGTTTCTCTTCGATTGGTGACCAAATTAAAATTCCTTTCAATTCGGTTTGTATCAAAACTATCTTTTACTTGAGGCTAAGTTGCATAATGATTAGGTTCAATTCAAATGCACTAGCAAAGATAATAGGTAAGTGTAATGATAATGAAATAAGTAAAGAGTAAGGAAGGAGACAACCTAGTGGGAAGACACCAAGATTTATAGTGGTTCGACAACGAGGCTCTATCCTCGTTTCTACTCCACTCCTCGAGATTTCCACTATATCCACAAGCTCCCTTCTCGGCGGAGAAAACCTTACATCGTTGCTTACATTATTTTCCGACACTAAGCTAAATGTCGAGACCTAATCTTTAGCTAGGACCAATCTACACAACGTTGCCTACTTCACAATTTAACGACACAAGGCTAGACGTCGAGTTCTAATCTTAAGGTAGAACCAATCTTCACGACGTTGCCTACTTCACCTTTTTACGACACAAGGCTAGATGTCGAGTTCTAATCGAAAGCTAGAACCAATCTTCACGACTCTTCACTTTGAAGCTAAGTGAGAACTTCACACAACACAACTACTAGTCACTTTATAGTTTAGTGAGAACTCACAAGACACAACCATATCACTTTATAGTTTAGTGAGAACTCCTAATCAAATCTATTACAACTCAACTAGACTTATCCAAGTACACACATGTAGCTTGGATTTACACAACACAAATCCAAGCAAACACATATGCAATGGATGTACACAACAAATCCAAGTATTCACAAATAACTTGGATGAACACAACTAGTCCAAGTATTCATAAATACATTGGATTGACCTAAAACAAAAAGGGTATCATGATGAATATGACTAGCTCATAGATTCATCTTTATCACAACACTAGTGAGTGAGTGATCTTCTCATTGGACAAGGTAAATGAGGGGATCAAGAGGATAATCATATGTAAACATCCTTAACAATTTAAGTGATCATTTACTAATTATTATGCTATAGAAAATAGAAAGAGGGTTGAGAAAAACGTCCAAGAGGCTTGCTGGAAAATGAGATTTGACCCACTATTTAAAGGAGACAAAGTATAACGGATCTATAACGGCTAGCTGTGCGCGGTACCTTATCTCACCCCGCGGTTCCATATCGCTAAGGAACCGCGTAGGTACTTAAGGTACCGCCACTAGACTCCGCTCTGTTTTTTGTCTTTTAGTGGGGTGGGAATATCTGAGGTATTTGAAACCTTCAAAGGATATTCTAACAGCATTTGGAATATGCTATATTCAAATTTTCATTTTCTAGTTTAATAAAACATTTTCTAAAAAAGAAAGTTTATTAAAAAGTCTTTTGTCATATTAACAAAAGTGAGTTTTAAGGATAATCATTTTGATGATCACTAAGTATGATTAAGAAAGATTAGTGATATGATTATTACCTTGATGATAGTGTTAGTTAAATAATTCATTTTGTGTTTTACACTAAATGTGTTGTATGGTTTGTTGTGATCAAAACTAAGAAAGATTAGTTAACACTAATAATGTTTTTAGGCATCACTTGCATTAACAATCTCCCCTTTTTTGATTACGACAAACGATAAACTCATTTACGTAGAAACACAAAATATGGAATTATTAACTAGTTTATCACTATCATTTCTCCCCCTTTGTCGTAGCAAATAGGTTAGCACAACCCCCTTGGTGGTTGCTCCCCCTTGCTTGGGGCACCAAGTTTGTGAGCTAAGGTGACATGCTACACAAAGGTTAGTAGAAAGGAAAGAAACACCAATGTATATATGATCACTACCTACTAAGTAACTTGAGAGGGAGAAAGAGAAGAAATCTCAAATTAGAAGCAAGTATTTTGCTAAGTATGTCCAAAGAGGTAATTGACAAAATCAAGCTTCAATCCGATGAAGATGATAAGCTTGTCAATGGGTTAAAGTTTAGAATTGATGGAATCACCCATAAGCAATTGTAAAAATAACCATGATCAACTCAAAATAGAACTAAGGAAATAACACACAAACAACACAAAGGTTACATAAAAGAAAAAGACACAACAAAGAAGATAGTCATACACACAATACGATTATCTAAAAGCAATAAATATGGAAAATAAACCACTAAGCATAAGCTAGTCTAATAGTGATATTTTCCAAGATTGCTAAAAAAATAAAAGACTAAAAAGACGACGATGCATCATTCGAAGTTTTATCCACCGGAATGAAAACTTGAATAGGAGGTCGAGTGAAGAGGAATTCAAGAAAATTTAACTTCTCATACACATGAGCAAGTTCAATTTTTTAAAATCGACAACAAGCACACGAGGATCCATGATGCAACACAAAATCGTTTGATGGGGGTATGGCATCAAACTTAGGGTTTGGTGGTGGTGGGGTTATAGGTTTGGGAATGTTTTCACAATGCCTTGTGAGGTTTGGGAAGGTTGAAAGGTCATTGAGTTGAGAGGTATTGAAGGATTGTGGTGGTGGGGGAACATTTTATTTAGCTCCGATGATGGGGTTTATGGTATAAGTCTCATTCCAATACTTGATTGGAGAGAAGGTAGGGTTTTTGGGTGGTTTGGACGAAGATGGTTCATTCTTCTTAACCCAAATAGGTCGAACCGAGATTTTCGGTTTCTTTGAAAGCTTTGATGAGGAAGCTTTGGGTGAGTGGGGTTATGACAAAGAAATGTCAAGGTTAGGAATGTAGGAGTTAGGAATTGTGAGAGTGTGAGAATGAAATCTCAAGGTTATGTGAGAATGAATTCTCAAGGTTGGGAAGGTGTGAGAATGAAATCTCAAGGTTGTGTGAGAGTGAATTCTCAAGGTTGGGAAGGTGTGAGAATGAAATCTCAAGGTTGGGGTATAAGTAAAATGTAAGGAAGGTAAGAATTTGAATACAAAATGTATAGTGTCAAGGAATGTTTAGTCAATTTGAGTAAACAAGGAATCTTGACAGGGTATAGGGTTTTAAAAGTTTTGACCAAAAATTCGTCAAAAGCCACTTACTGTCCGCGGTACCTTATAGGGAACGGCGGTTCCATATCGCTAAGGAACCGCGGGACTTTAAGGAACCGCGTCCAGTGGACTTGAAACCACGTTTTTCTTGGGTTTTGGGAAAAACTAAGACTTTTTCAAAAAGTTGCAAATCTTGGAATTTTACCTCTATTAGCATCAAATTATGCTAGGGTTGCATAAAGCAACACATTCACAAAGAATGTCTTGACAAAGGGTGACAAAATAATTTAGATATCATTTTGAACCAATTTTAGTCAAATTTTAGAGGTTGTGATAGATTTAGGTTCAATTTTAATTTCAAATTAAAGTTGATAATGTGCACATAAGGATAGAAACACACAAAGCTAAATCCATAGATCAACAACATGAAACATTCATGAAGGAAGCAAGTACAATGAAAAATAAAAGTAACTAATACATAGCTAGCTTAACATTAAATCTAGATAGGTAGTTTTCTTTGGCTTGGTTTTGTTGAAAACTCTTATTAAGAAGACTCCAACATTCATCTCCTAGGAGGAGGCATGGAGAATAAGGCAAGCAAGAACTCTTGCAACCTCCTATGTAGTCCATACATATCCATCCTAAGGTTATAGATGATGTAGTGGTTGTAAAGAAAACATGGACAACTAGGACCATGTGTTTGTTGAAACCCATAGTATGGATCACCCAAAAGGAGGGAAAGTGGAACACCCAAAATTGGGATGTTTGAGTTGGGTGGAGGTGGAGGAGGCATGTTCTCCAAGGGTGATGTGGGTGAGAGTGGAGGCATGTTCCCTAAAGGGGAAATGGGTGAGTGTGGAGGTAAATTCTCCAAGGTTGGTGAAATGGGTGAGTTATGAGGGGTAAATGGTGAAGTCACCAAAGTTTCATCAAAGTCATTCACAAAAGGAATGCTTTGGATTGGTTGGGGTTGTGTGGTCACATCCAAGGGTACACTTAGAGTGAAGGGTGAAGAGAGCTCATTCATTCTTGAGTTGAATGAAGAGGAGGTAGAACCAATGGAGTGGTTAGTACCATGGGTGGATGATGTCTTGCATGGTGCAAGAGGTGGGGAAGGTGATGAAGAAATGAGGATGGGAGCCATCTCATTCTTAGGTGTGTGGAAAGGTGAGGAGTTAGGCTTGGCTACCTTAATCCTTATTTTGAGTGTTTTCCTTGGGGTGGAGGTCTTGGAAGTGTTTGAGGTTTTGGTATACACCATGGTTGACAAGGGTGGTTTAAGGTTTAGGGAAGTATGTTTGATGTGTGAAGAACATGGCAAACAAGGTGGGTTTAAATGGGTGAGGGGATGATCCAAACTAGTAATGGGTTAAAATCATTTTAGGTGAATAATGAATTTAGGTAAGCTAGTTAAGGAAATGTGCAGTTTATTACTGAAAATCATGCAAGGTTTACACAGATTTAAGAAAACAGTGTCAAGCAAAGATGCTGTCGTGCACAGTGGCCTGCGGTTCCTTATCTAGGACCGGCGGTACCTTATCGATAAGGATCCGCGGGTCGATATGGAACCGCGACCAGAGGGCTTTCAAAAGTTTCCCATCCCAGTTTTTGATAAACCCAGATTTTTACCAAAAGATTCACAAGCCAAAGTTAACTACAGATCATAATCTAATAAGCTAACTATCATAAGGCATGCACAAAGCTATGTAAATCACACACATCATTTCATAAGCAACATTTAGGATGAAAGTAAATAATAATCCAAACATAAGTTAATACACAACCAAATGCAGGAAAGAAAGTCATGAAATCATCCTAGATGAGTGTTGCAAGTAACCATGAGCAAAACACCTAATTCCTTGATTCACTATTGAGATGTTCTCTTAGAAGATGATTGAGATAAAATTGATAGTCGGAATCAACTTCATGGGAGGACAAAATGGAGATTGAAGAGGACATAAAGTTATTGAAATTGGAGGGAGGGTTGATAGAAGACTCTTCTTGAGAAGTATTTTCGACTTGACACGAGTTCACATTGATCTCGGGTGAAATGTTCCCTTGAATGGGAGACATGACACGATCAACGAAGCAATAAATGTGAAGATAGAAGAGACGGAAAGTCAATAAGGACTCTTCTAAGAAGACGAGAACGAAGCATTCCATAGGGAAGACTTGACTTAGACTCAAGAAGAACAAACCTAATTCTTCTAGTGATGAAAAATGCGAGATTGTAAGGAGTTGTGGTGGCAACACAATACAACATGTGTGCAAGGCAAGCGGGTACTAAATCCCGATTCCCATCAAGACACATTGCATTTTCCCTAATGATTTCGGCCCAAGGAGTCATGAAATCATTAATATTACTAGATAGTAATTCCCAAGGAGAGAGAGTTCGAACAACTCCTTGAAATTTACCATGAATAGGATGATCACGAGGTTTAGAAATGGCATGAATGATGTCTGAAGGAGTTGGAAGCACAGTCACATAATGAGCATCAATAGGGGCCGATTCTAAAGAGTCTAAACTCCAAGCATCGGTGAATCGACATTGACCATTAGATGGCACTCCAAGAATATCACCGAATTCTTCAAGAGTGTAAATAATGATTTTCCCCATAATAGAAAATCGTATAGATAAACCATTATTGATGCTTATCAATGTGAATGAGCTAAATAACTCCATAAGAAACAAAGGAAATATTGGCTCATTAATATCAAGAAGACAATCAAACCCAATAGACTTAAACATGAAGCGAATAAACTCATTTGCGAAATTGGAACAAACGATGCGTCCTTCATGGAAACAACGATGTTCAAGAGATTTAGACGAGTTTTTGTGAGAGTGAATCAAATTAGGGAAAGAGGGCATGTATGCTCGTGTTCGTTCGTGATCTTTTTGATATCTTGAAGACATGGCAAGTACCTAAACACGAAAATATCTTTCCAATCACTCATATGAAAAATTAAAATCAACAAACAAAGAATATGGGAATGTGTTATATCAATTTCTTGACAAACAAAGGATTGAATCCATATCATTCTCATGTTCACAATGTAGCTATTCCATTATTTACCAAGAACATATGAACTATGTTGGATCAACAGTGAACTTAGAACATTGGTTTTTCAAAACAAGGTTTTTAGGTAAGCATTAACAATGTCATTACCTACTTGTTCATGGGTTCATCTCAAATCCATCTTTCAACCAAAATCATTTAGCCTAAATTCGGATTTGTTCTACAAGTGGGTTTTAGTGAAATCTTAATGAATATGAGCCTAAAGAATCATAGTAAAATAACCATGTCAACCCACATTCCTATTAAGGTTTTAATTCAATTTCAATTTTAAAAATCCCCAATTATGAAAGGATGAACCCTAGAACAAAATAGATGAAATTAAAAGAAAATACTTACAATTAATTGATGTTAGATGAAGGATGAGTGAAACCCACAACTTGGAATCAATTAATTTGAGTGATTGAAGGTTTTGGAAGCTTCAACAATGGTGGAAAAGGTAAAACCCGTCGGCTGTGTGTTTTTGGGAGAGAGAGGGTTTGGTTTGAAAAAGAATAAAAAACTCAAACTGGCGCTCTGACAAAAGTTTCTGCCCGCGGTTCCTTATCGATAAGGAACCGCGGGTTTGAGCCGCAGAGATAAAGAACCGCCTACAGAGGCAGGTTTTTATCTTTGAAAAACGCCAAATTTTAAAAACCAAGTTTTTCTAAAATACTTAAAATTATATCATGAGCCTTTTAGAATATCATTGGATCATCAAAAACACTAAGCAATATGTTTTAATGAAGGATTACGAGTTGAATCAAGATCGAAAAGAACCGAAACGGACAAACGACTACTCGTAGCAAAACGGCAAAGTGGAGAGAAGTCAAGGGAAGTGAATCAAGACTAGGACCAATGCTCAAGGGATTAATGACAATCTTCAAATAGTGGTAACGAAGAGCTTGTGTCATATAAAGTGGTTTAAGACGTGCCTTTCCGGCGAAACGTTAAACGGCTTTGGTAATGAATAAACACAAAGAAATCATTCATGTATAGACTAAGATCACTTTCAATAATAGTCTTAGTCTAAACCAAAATATGAGCAAGGTATTAATTCACTTTCTCTCCCACAAAGGGCCTACTAACCGTATGGGTGCAAACCATGGAAATCATGCTTGATACTTTAAGCTACTACTAACTCACTCTACATCACCATAGTGAGTCAAGTATCCAAGCAATGAAGGTTTGAGAGGATAGAAGAAAAGAATCACAAACCACAAACAAATGTCAAGGCAAGGATGCCAAGAACAAGCACATAGTCAAGTAATGATCAAAAGAATGATCAAAGGGCGTGTGGAAGAACGAAAGCATACCTTGGCCACAAAGAGCAATCCATGAAGGAGTCAATGCTATGCCCAACAATGACTATGATAAGTACTAAGTCTTCAAGGACTAGTATCATTCCCAATCATCTTGGTATCATCATTCAAAGATGTTAAAGATCAATGAAGATGAGTCTTCTACAAGTGCAAGTAACTCAATCCACAACCAATTAAATGATTGATCTTCATGAGTGCCTACACAAAGCAAGATACAAACTAGTAGATACATTTCAAGAGTATATCTAAAATGCATAAAGGCTACTAATCTTAAATGGGATGCAATATTATCAATTAAAGGACCTATTTTTCAAGAACAAAATAATTTTGACCAAAGAGAAACTTTAGTACAACTAGACCTTCTAATTCGAGGAGACAATGGATCGTTCCAAGTTTCAAAGTACAATATACTTTAAAGATCTTGAGTGACCGTCGCTCTGATACCAATTGTAGAAACTAGAAGGGGGGGTTGAATAGTTTCTCTTCGATTGGTGACCAAATTAAAATTACTTTCAATTCGGTTTGTATCAAAACTATCTTTTACTTGAGGCTAAGTTGCATAATGATTAGGTTCAATTCGAATTCACTAGCAAAAATAATAGGTAAGTGTAATGATAATGAAATAAGTAAAGAGTAAGGAAGGAGACAACCTAGTGGGAAGACACCAAGATTTATAGTGGTTCGACAACGAGGCTCTATCCTCGTTTCTACTCCACTCCTCGAGTACACCTACTCGAGATTTCCACTATATCCACAAGCTCCCTTCTCGGCGGAGAAAACCTTATATCGTTGCTTACATTATTTTCCGACACTAAGCTAAATGTCGAGACCTAATCTTTAGCTAGGACCAATCTACACAACGTTGTCTACTTCACAATTTAACGACACAAGGCTAGATGTCGAGTTCTAATCTTAAGGTAGAACCAATCTTCACGACGTTGCCTACTTCACCATTTTACGACACAAGGCTAGATGTCGAGTTCTAATCGAAAGCTAGAACCAATCTTCACGACTCTTCACTTTGAAGCTAAGTGAGAACTTCACACAACACAACTACTAGTCACTTTATAGTTTAGTGAGAACTCACAAGACACAACCACATCACTTTATAGTTTAGTGAGAACTCCTAATCAAATCTATTACAACTCAACTAGACTTATCCAAGTACACACATGTAGCTTGGATTTACACAACACAAATCCAAGCAAACACATATGCAATGGATGTACACAACAAATCCAGGTATTCACAAATAACTTGGATGAACACAACTAGTCCAAGTATTCATAAATACATTGGATTGACCTAAAACAAAAATGGTATCATGATGAATATGACTAGCTCATAGATTCATCATTATCACAACACTAGTGAGTGAGTGATCTTCTCATTGGACAAGGTAAAGGAGGGGATCAAGAGGATAATCATATGTAAACATCCTTAACAATTTAAGTGATCATTTACTAATGATTATGCTATAGAAAATAGAAAGAGGGTTGAGAAAAACGCCCAAGAGGCTTGCTGGAAAATGAGATTTGACCCACTATTTAAAGGAGACAAAGTATAACGGATCTATAACGGCTAGCTGTGCGCGGTACCTTATCTCACCCCGCGGTTCCATATCGCTAAGGAACCGCGTAGGTACTTAATGTACCGCCACTAGACTCTGCTCCGTTTTTTGTCTTTTAGTGGGGTGGGAATATCTGAGGTATTTGAAACCTTCAAAGGATATTCTAACCGCATTTGGAATATGCTATTTTCAAATTTTCATTTTCCATTTTAATAAAACATTTTCTAAAAAAGAAAGTTTATTAAAAAGTCTTTTGTCATATTAACAAAAGTTAGTTTTAAGGATAATCATTTTGATGATCACTAAGTATGATTAAGAAAGATTAGTGATATGATTATTACCTTGATGATAGTGTTAGTTAAATAATTCATTTTGTGTTTTACACTAAATGTGTTGTATGGTTTGTTGTGATCAAAACTAAGAAAGATTAGTTAAAACTAATAATGTTTTTAGGCATCACTTGCATTAACAAAATTCTTTGGGACTCTTTTAGTTGTGAATTATTTGAAGGTAATGGTCGCCTTTTATCGCTGCCCCTAGGAAGACTGAGGGTGTTTATTCAGTCCCCCCAAAAGAATAAATTCTTTGGGACTCTTTTCAATGAGGGGACCCAGAGACTGCGTGATGTGCAGAGACTCTGGGTCGGGACCTATAGCATGCTCAAGTTGGTATGGACAAGAGCACAGTCCAGAGGGTGAAGGATCATCGGGGTGCGTTATGAGCACAAATGAATCTTATCCTTGTGTTAAGACAGAGTGTACACATAATCCTAAGAGTTTTAGGTGCTGACACAGACACTCTATGGGTTGAGGCAAACCCTAAGACTTCATCACTCTCTCCTACAGAATGTTGAGAGTGATTGTATGTGAACCTCCAAGAGAATAAAATAGCAAACTAATACCTGAGAGATATCAGTGTTGAGAAGGTTCTTAGTCGTCTCTGCTGACTAGGAGACGCTAGACTCTGGTTGTTTGTCAGCGGTAGGCTCTTCAACCACATCCTCCATAGAAGGGGATGGGTTCTTCTTAGTCTTCTTGGTCTTGGAAGGACTAACATAAGGGGTTTTAAAGGAAAGGGGGATGTCTTTCCTCTTCTTCTTCTTTTCCTTGGGCACTTTGGGCTGAGAAGAATACTGCACAAAGGTCTTTAACAGAGACTTTTCAGTTTCTCTTTCAGCATTCACCTCATTGTGAGGGATCAAGGGCTCTCCATCAGCAACCAGTAGCCCAGCAACCTGCATCATGTGCTTACTGAGAGGTACTTCGTCTTCCAAGGGAGTCTTTAGTGATGCAGCAGTGATGTGATAAGGAGAGAAAGAGAGAAGTTCATCATTTGTGTAGCCTTCACCCAGCATATCTTCTAAGAGAAGAGAGAGATATCTTGTGTAGCAGATGGTGGCCAGTCTGTTCTGCTTCCCTTTGTTTTCTAGCTTAGCAATGAGGTCAGAGTAAAGTATATGAGCGATCCCTATATCTTGCCCCCAAATTAAGCTGTAAGCAATCGCTTGCTGGGCTCCATTAAGTTGATCATGAGACCCATGGTTTCCACCCAGACATTTCACAATGTATAACATCAGCGTCCTCCAAATAGGTGAGAAGTAGTTTACTTTGATCAGGGATTTGTTCTGGAAACCTTGTGTGGTGAAGGGTTTATCATTTTGTCGTCATGAGGACGAAGGGTAGCCAGAGCCTTCTTCACCGTGGCGCTGGCAGGCACAGCGGACATGCCTTCATTGACTGGAAGTCCAATGACTTTGGCAAAGGTATCAAGATCAAAGGTGAGAGGTTGGGGATGTGTGGAAAGGTTGAAGGTGATATATGATGAGGTTTGATGAACTTCAGCGCTATACCAGAACTCCTTCAAATATTGGTGGTAGCATGTGGAAGGTACTCTGGTTATGGCTTCAAAAATGGTGGAGTTTTTGAGGAAGGAGAACAATGGTTGGTAGAGTGAATTGGTGTGTTCCAAGAGAGCTACACAATTGTTTAAGGCAATTTTGCCATCGTGTATCCCAAAATCAACGTTCGAGGCGGCCAGGACGGTGAAAGCGGTGTTAGATGATGAAGACGCCATTGTTGAAGTGAGGAAGAAATGAAGGTTTTGAGAAGATGAATAGTATGTATGTGTGAAAGTAATGAGTAATGTGAGTTTTGAAAAGTGAGTCAAGGGTTTTGATAAAAGGGTTAGCCGTTTTACAATTAAAGCATTTAATGCAAAAATTACCTTTTAGGAAAAGTGGGACCCCTTGACTCTTCATGTGATATTTCTGTCCCTTGGAAAGCGGGAAAGTTGTTGACAATAAAGGTTAATCATTTGAATTAAATATGGGAATATATTAAGTCCCATTGGAATGTAACTACCTCGTTACATTCAATTCCCTTTAATGCCCAGAGACAGAGATCAGAGATCATTTATCAGATTTGTTACCAATATTGAGCATACCCAGCTCAGCAACCAACCTAGTAAAACTTGGCTCAACCAGAGGTTTGGTGAATATATCAGCGAGCTGGTATTCAGTGGGTATAAAATGAAGCTCAATATCACCTTTTAAAATATGGTCTCTGATAAAGTGATACCTGATGTCAATATGCTTAGTTCTGGAATGAAGTACCGGATTATTTGAGATGGCTATAGCACTTGTGTTGTCACAGAATATGGGAACCTTTTCATAAATGATCCCATAATCAGTCAGCTGACTTTTCATTCAGAGAACTTGAGCACAATAACCAGCGACTGCTACGTATTCAGCTTCAGCTGATGACATGGCCACAGAGTTTTGTTTCTTGGCGCTCCAGCATACTAACTTTCCTCCAAGGATTTGACAACTCCCAGAGGTGCTCTTTCTATCAAGACAGCACCCAGAGTAGTCAGAGTCTAAGTAGGATTTGAGGTCGAAGCCTGATCCATTAGGATACCAAAGACCCAATGTAGGATATCCTTTTAAGTACCTGAAAATTCTTTTGACAACTACAAGGTGGGATTCCTTGGGGTTAGCTTGGTACCTAGCACAGAGACATGTGGCAAATTGTATGTCTGGTCTGCTTGCTGTGAGGTACATCAGTGACCCAATCATGCCTCTATATAAGGTCTCATTAACAGAGACCCTAGAGTCATCAGCTCCCAAGTTGTTGGGAGGAAGCATGGGGCATTTCACTGATGTACAATCAGATAGATCATACTTCTTGAGCAAATCCTTAATATATTTTTCTTGACAAATGGAAATTCCTTTTGAATTTTATTTAATTTGAAAACCCAAGAAAAAAGTTAATTCCCCCATCATGCTCATTTCATATTTTTTGGTCATTAATTTGGCAAACTGTTTGCTCAATGTAATATTGGTTGAACCAAAAATTATGTCATCCATATAAATCTGTACTAAAATGACATCACCCTTGGACCTATAAGTGAACAGGGTTTGATCAATGGTACCTCTGACAAATTTATTTTCAAGTAAGAATTTTGATAGGGTTTCATACCAGGCTCTAGGTGCTTGTTTCAGCCTATAGAGTGCTTTGTGAAGTCTGCAGACGTGATCAGGATACTCACTGCTTTCAAACCCTGGGGGTTGATAAACATATACTTCCTTTGCAAGCTTCCTATTGAGGAAAGCACTCTTCACATCCATCTGGTACACTGTAAACCCCATATATGCTGCAAAGGCTAGGAAGATTCTGATGGCTTCCAATCTGGCTACTGGTGCAAACGTTTCATCATAGTCAATCCCCTCAGATTGATTATATCCCAACACTACAAGCCTAGCCTTGTTTTTTACAATCATGCCAGCTTCATCCCTCTTGTTTCTGTAGACCCATTTAGTTCCAACCACTTGCTTCCCAGCTGGAGCTTTTACCAGAGTCCACACCTTATTCCTCTTGATCTGATTCAACTCATCTTGCATGGCAACAACCCACCCTTCATCTAGAAGCGCAACAACCACATTCTTAGGTTCATCCTCAGAGAGAAAATCAGCAAAAAGGCATTCATTCGCTGAGGCGGTTTCCAGAGATCTCAATTTGCCTCTGATGGTGACTCCCTCAGAGGATTCACCAAGAATATTCACTAGAAGAATATCTTGGTTCCTACTCCATTTGGATTGAGGAGCAGGAGTCTCTGTGGGTTCAGGAGTCACAACAGGTTCAATGAATGCTGAGGGATCTTCACAAATTATTTCTTCATCCATAATCTCTTCATCAAGAGGAGAGATTGGTTCGATGAGATCAGCATTCATAGTAGTGGGTGGAGTGATTTGTTCAACATTTTCAACTTCTGGAGTGATGTCAGAGATTGAATGAGGATCAAATGCATGAACATAAGGGAAGTCCTTGTGACAGCCCTTGGATGATTCCTTGGGATGTGAGAAATCATCCACTAGATAAGATTTAACTTCATTGAAGTCAATGTCACATTCTTCTGAGTTGGTGTGGTTGATGACAGCATCTGCTTCATTGAAGGTGACATGGATGGATTCTTCTAATTCTTGTCTGCGGATGTTGAACACTCTGTAAGCTCTGGAGGTGAGAGAGTAACCAACGAAGAATCCATCATCAGAATTTTCATCAAATTTTCCCAGGTGATCTCTGTAGTTGTGAATGAAAAGAGGGCAACCAAAGACATGGAAGTAGCTTACATCAGGGGCTCTCTTCCTATATACTTCATAAGAGGTCTTGCCATGTCTCTTCACAATAATGGATCTGTTTTGTGTATGACAAGCTGTGTTCACAGCTTCACCCCAAAATTGTTTAGGAAGTCTTGATTCGCTGAGCATTGTTCTAGCAGCCTCTATGAGGGTTATGTTTCTTCTTTCAGCGACACCATTTTGTTCAGGGGTGTCTGGGTTAGAAAAGTTCTGTGATATTCCCTTTTCATCACAAAAGGCTTCCATGGCATGATTCTTGAATTCAGTGCCATTGTCACTTATGATAGCCTTAACTCTGTAGTCATTAAGATTCTCTATTTCTCTGATGAAGGACATTATTCTTTCAGCAGCATCACTCTTTCTTTTGAAAAAGAATACCCATGTGAATCTGGAGAATTCATCTACAATGACTAGTGTATACTTGTTGTGATTAAGGGATTGAGGTTTTACTGGTCCAAATAAGGCCATGTGAAGGAGATGGAGGCACTTATTTATGGAGAATGATTATTTAGTCTTGAATGAGGCTCTGTGGTGCTTCCCTTTCTCGCACGCTGAGCAGGGTCTGTCTTTGGTGAAGGTCAGAGAGGGAAGCCCAGCTACTAAATCATTCTTGGCCAGTTTGTTAATGTTTTTGAAGTTGAGATGGGAGATTCTCTTATGCCATAACCAATTTTCACTATCAGATGCTTTCTCATAGAGACAAGTGTTTGTCCCTTCTGGACAAGATGTCATGTCGATGACATACACATCCATTCTCCTGGGTTCAATAAGAACAACATCATCATTTTGATTGAAGATTGTTCCGTAGGTCTTGGTGAACAGAACTTTGAAGCCAGCATCGTAGAGTTGACTAATGCTGATTAGGTTGTGCTTCAGTCCATTGACATAAGCGACCCTTGTGAAGGTTATTCCATTACAATCCACTGATCCATAACCCTCAGTAGCCCCTGAGGAATCATCTCCAAAGACTACTTTAGTACCAGACTCCTTTTTATATCTATGTAGATATTGTTTAACCCCTGTCATGTGTCTAGAGCACCCGCTATCCAGATACCAAACAGACTTCTTCAGATATTCCTACATAGATATAACAAAGCCAGATTAGTTTCTATGATGAACCCATTTTCCAGTGGGTCCATGTTGTCGCTGACCAACGACATTGGTCCTTCTCTGGTTACCTCCCCCTCTTTGGTTGCAATCCCTGGGTTCATGACGCATGCTTCCACAAATGTCACATCCAGGATAATGCTCGCACTCATCAGAGTGATGGTCGAAGAAGCCACAGTACTTGCAGGGGGGTTAGGTCTGTAACCTTGAGAGTTATCTCTGGGTTTAGGCCCAACCTTTCTTGAGGGTCGATGAGGAGTTTTAGATCTCATTTGAGTTCTGGTTCTTTGAACTGCAATAACCTCCTCATGCTCTCTAGATGAGTGTTCAGTGGACTCGCATGTGATACATTTTGGTTTCTTAGTGCAATCCTCAGATGAGTGATTCTTAAAACCGCAATGCTTGCAAGGTCTGAACAAAGCTCTCCCCTTGGAGCTACTAGAACCTTCACCAAGAGAGTTAACAGATGGACTATTAACTCAAGGGTTGATTTGTTCTTTCAACCCTTTTACCTCTTCCATCAAGGTGAGGAGAAGTTGCTTGGTGGGTGAAAGCTCTTTAGGGGGAGGAGTGGGTTTGTTGGAGTCCTTAGCCACAAAAACCTTTTTATTCGCTTTATCAGCGACTTTGAGAATTGAATTCCCAGGGGTTTTAGTTGGAGGTTTTGGGCCAGGCAAGGAATCAGATGGGTTAGCACCAGCGAGTCTGGGTGGGGCTGGTACCTCTGATTCTTTGTCAGAGTTCTTCTCATCCACAGAGGTGGAAGAAGGAGAAGAAACATCTGATGGGACAAATTTGACATTGGGAACAAGGATATGTTTTTTGTATCTAACATTTCCCCCAATAGCCTGAACCACATCACTAGGTATGGATTCAACGACTATTTCTTCCACTGTGGATTGAGCCAAATTCCATTTCTCAATGGTTTTTCTAAGTTCAGAATTTTCATCAGACAAAGACTCATTTTCAATGGATAATTTGCTCACTTCATTTTGAAGTTGATTAGCAAGATTCACAAATGGTTTAAGATTTGTTAATTCAGATTGGCAAAGATTTAACTCTGTTTTAAGACTATGAAATTTGTTTAACAGGTTTTTTCTTTGCTCTTCCATAAAGTGGAGGTCAACCAAGGTATAGTCACTGACATGGTCTCTATCAGGACCTTCAGCCATAGATAACATTCTTTGTACCTTTTTCATGGTGATGTCCACCCATTGACCAGATCTTGCTTCACTTTTACCCATAGCGGGTTCTTCATCAAAGACGGACATAAAGGCTCTGACGTTGGTGGTACCTTCATCCTCAGAAGTGAGAGGCTCATCATCCCAGTCGAATGAGGCAGCGATCAGACCTTTTTCAGTCTTCTTAACATCCTTTTTCTTTGCTGCATCATCGACTTTCTGATTTAGTTTTAGCAGCTCAGCTTTCAAGGCTTTGTATTTGACTTTGTAGTCCTTCTTCCCTTTTGAGTCAGAGAGAGAGGTTTGCTTGAAAGGTGAGGTGGAAAAATTCTTCTTGCTGTTGTTGTTGCTGGATGAAGGGAAGCTGGAGAGGAGGTTTTTTTTGACCAGCAATCCTTTTGATAGTGACCAGTCTTTCCACAAGTGTAGCATGATGTGGAAACCTTGGTTTCCGGATCTTTTAAGCTACTAGGAATGATCATTGTTCATATGATTTAAACAATCAAAGCGGAATTAGAACAACAACCATTAACAAGGTGTTTAGGCACGAAACATGAATTAAAACAAATGGATTGCTCATTATATTAATAACGAACAATCACTAGACGTGTATACATTGAATCCCACGTCTAGTCGACACACACTTTAGGTTTACATTGTGAATGAATTGAATGAATAAAACCTATGACCCTTGGTTCCTTTTATAGTGTAAGGATTAGGGTTTACAAGAGATCAAATCAAATAAACAACTAAATATTCTATTTCTATAGATATATACTGAATATATTATTTAGAATATATCCAATATATTCTGTAAATAGAATTCTCCATCAAATCCATCAACATCCACCAGCGTTTGACTTTGTTGACTGCGTTTGACTTCTGTCAACGCTTAAGATACTCTTGTCAACGTCTATATTACTCTTGTCAACGCTTGAGTAATTTGTCCTTCGATTTTGAGTTTCTGCCACATCAACTTTTTTGACCCAACAATCTTCCCCTAGTTGATAGTGGCAAAACTCTATGTGTATCTCTTGTAAGTTATACATGATCTTCAAATTGCTTCCCCTCAAGTGTAGCACGTATGTCTTCCCCTTTTTGTCACATCAACAAGGAAGTAAATAATGTTGCAATCTTTGAAGATTCTCCATATGTAGGCTCTGTGTAATGATCTTGAAGAAAAATAAATAAAGTATTCTTGATGTAGAAGTAGAATAACCCAACCTTGTGTTCCATGTCTTGTTTTATCCACGTTATGAAGAACTTATACTAGGCAAATTATAAGTAGACCTCAATCCCTTGTCAATATTCTCATCCTTTGTGAGACACTGAGCACGATAATGTAACTCCTTCAAGTGTTATGACAAGCCTTCGTCACCAAACATGTAAAGCACGAACAAGTTACCTTTAAAGTCAGTGAATGGTACGCCACGACTTTAAGATATGATAGAACACAAACTCGCGAAAATCTTCTTCAATCATCAAACTTACCATAAGAATTCTTCCCCTTAAGCCAACATCTCTTCATGACGAATTTAATGAAATAACATCTTCATACCATATGTAAAAGGTCCTTAATGGATAACTCTTTCACAAGGCTATCCCGATTACATAGTTTAAAATATCCATCAAATTTTCATGAATAGTTGCTAACTCGCTTTAAGATCATTAATCCCTTTAAAAATATCCGAGCCATAAATATCATCATGATATTCTAAATTATAACGGAGATTCCATGTACCTTTGTGTGTATAATCTTCCTTTTTGTGTGCTTAAAACGTCCAATTTTCTCAAACAGCAGCAAACCTTGTGTTGTCCAATATCCTTGGCAGATGTATTGTCCAATATCGGACAATACCTATCAGCGTTGAAGTTCATATATCGGACGACACTGTCAACTCTATCAGCGTTGACTTATTCTGTCAGCGTCAAAATCCTTCCTGTCAGCGTCTGGATTACAAACGTCAGCGTCGACGTTAAACCTTGTCAGCGTCTTATGAAGTCTTGTCAGCGTCCACGCCTTTTTCACTTGTCAACGTTGAATTAAATATCAACGTTGAATTAAATAAGTAAATAAAGGTTCTTTTGATCGTATACCCGCATGTTCATAGTAAGCAAGTGAATCCTTAATATCTCCACCAATGGAAAATGTTGTACCGTGTGAACACACATACTATAACCTTGCGAATACAATTTTTCTTTCCACCAATGAAAGAGCTCTCCTCGTGTGAACATACTTTAAATATAATGTCACTTGCTTCTCCACGTTTATCTGTATCTTTTATCACGTCACAATCATTCCCATAAGTTTAGACATAAAAGCTGCTTCAATAGTACACCTCATAGACTATCCTCACATGAGGTTCCTTTCTCATCTTTCACATGGGTACAGCAGACCTACTGCTTTTATCAAAAGCCTAGCGACAACCAATAAATTATTCAGCTTAGTACTTCCTTGTTTTTGCAGCTAATCGTACAAACAAACCTAGCTTGGACCACCTCACGATACACACTATTTGACCTCATTATTCTGGCCCAATAATATCCATTCAATCCCACGTTCTCTTTGTACTAAACAGAATAAAGCCTCGAAAAATATTAAACAATAAGACAATGTCCTGCACGATCTGCTGTTACTGCTATGTCACATCATGACGAATCTAGGGTTTAACAGATTCATGCATCGAAACCCTAATTAGGGTTTGTTAATAATCCTAGCTCGATTCTTCCATCATAACAGCCACAAACCTTATAAACTTCTGCTTTGTATGTCGATTTAGGGTTTGAAAGAAAAACCCTAATCATGATTTTATGTGAAAGCAAAAACTTGAATACCTCATTAAACAGTGAACTTCGACCTTGAATAACGTCTTCATTAGAGCTCAGATCGAAAATCCCTTCGGTGAGATTCTAGACACAAGTGCCAAGAATCTACAGTTCAAAAATCACGAAGATCCAACGGTTAACGAAGGAGAGATCGTGTTTTGAACATGACTGTCCACAGAAAACTGCATTCACTCTGCTGCTGACTTTGACGCTTAATAACTTTTGCCTGGGGATAAAACTCGACAATCCCTCCAGTGGATGTTTAGATCTATGTATGTAGAACACACATATAAAATTTCGTGACGATCCAACGGTTCAATCAAAAGTTATGACCTTATGAATACTACTGCGCACACAAAAACGTCCAGAAAAACCTATACGGATTTTTCTTTTCTTCTCCAAACACGAACACCTTGTTGGTCCTAGCATCATGAGCCACTAGGCTCTGATACCAATTGTGGAAACCTTGGTTTCCGGATCTTTTAAGCTACTAGGAATGATCATTGTTCATATGATTTAAACAATCAAAGCGGAATTAGAACAACAACCATTAACAAGGTGTTTAGGCACGAAACATGAATTAAAACAAATGGATTGCTCATTATATTAATAACGAACAATCACTAGACGTGTATACATTGAATCCCACGTCTAGTCGACACACACTTTAGGTTTACATTGTGAATGAATTGAATGAATAAAACCTATGACCCTTGGTTCCTTTTATAGTGTAAGGATTAGGGTTTACAAGAGATCAAATCAAATAAACAACTAAATATTCTATTTCTATAGATATATACTGAATATATTATTTAGAATATATCCAATATATTCTGTAAATAGAATTCTCCATCAAATCCATCAACATCCATCAGCGTTTGACTTTGTTGACTGTGTTTGACTTCTGTCAACGCTTAAGTTACTCTTGTCAACGTCTATATTACTCTTGTCAACGCTTGAGTAAATGTCCTTCGATTTTGAGTTTCTGCCACATCAACTTTTTTGACCCAACACATGACACCTTGGATTTATCAACCTTTGCAGCTCCAACTCTACCAGATCTCTTGTAGTACCTCTTTTGATCAGCTAAAAGATCTCTGCATGGAACTCAGCATGTAATTCATCAAGAAATTCTTGACTACTTCTGGTGTCCTCTTCAATGTCAGAGTCGTTGTCCTGAAAAGAATGGTTAGCAACAAGAGCCTTTGAACTAGTGATACTGGTGGTAAACCTATCAGTCTCTGATTTGTAAATGGAGTCAATTAGCCCTTCTTCATAGTTATATCTACCAAATAATTGGGATAACGTATCATTCTTTATAGCATTGTTAGCTCTTAAGGTCTGATTTAGGCTAAGCCATTTTCTAGGTAAACTATTGAAAAAAGTATCATTAACCTCAGCCTTAGGTAGAACAACTCCATTGTTTCCCAAATCATTCAACAAAATCTTAAGCCTAGTATAAGTTTGTGCAACAGTTTCTGTTTCCAAAGCTTTAAAAGCGTTAAACTTAAGTCTAAGGGCTTGGATTTTGGTTTCTCTTGTTTCCTCTGGACCTTCATACCATAGAACTAATTCAGTACACATCTCCTTAGCAGAGTTGCATTTAATGATGGACTTCATAATGTTCTTGGGTAGGCAAGAGACTATGATACTTTTGAGTCTCTTGTCCTGGTTAGCCAGACGCCTATCCGCTGGAGACCATTGCTTAACGGGTTTCTTAATGGGTCTCTCAGGGGTAGAGGAAACGGCCAGTGATACATAGGGACCATTTTCTAAGATTTCTATTAAGAAGGGTTCTAAGCCATCTAAATATATAAGAAATTCACTTTTCCAACTTGAGAAATCCTCTTCATCGAATGCTGGTACATTAGACACATGTGACCCCCCTCGAACATCAAGTAGTTGGGGAAGGTCATCATCATTATTACCAGTACTTACAACTGGTGTAGGCATGGTAGTAGATGTGGTGGCCGGCATGGTGGTCGAGGTGGTACCTAAACTGGTTTGACCAAAAGGTGGAGGAGGAATAGTATCAGCCATATTAAGATCTTGATTTTAAAAACAAGAACGGTTTATGAAAAGTTTTATAAATCAAACCGCTCTGATACCAATTGAAAGTCCCTTAATATGACAATTGTTGATAAACTATAACTCTTGTAACCACGAAACACAATGAAATACTTTTCAAACGCGTAATGCTTTATTAAGTATTATAAACAAAGTATTACAAAGTGCTATGAATACACTCGTTGAATGACAACAAGGTATGAACCCTAGAAACAAGTAAACTAGATTCTAGATACAAGTTTACAAGGGAACCAATGAGATGCTGGTAGACAGCTGGGGGCTCAGCGGTTCCAAGGTGAGAAAGAACTTAGATAAATTATCCAAGCACAAGGGTTGAGTTAATTCTTCTTTCTCACTCCTATTTATAGTGTACGAGGTTGCTTCCTTAGTGGGAGTAGTTGATACGTGTCACCTTCTGAATGGAAGAGTACAACGTATTAAATGCATGTCCAAATCGAGACATACCTTTAACCAACTTTAGGTGAACAGTTCTGCCAACTGTTCACCTTTTGTCCCACTAGGTCGTACTAGGCTTTATCTTGAATCTCTTGTTTTGTCCCGCTCAAAACACTTGGTAGATTTTCCCGCCTAAACTATAAAGGATTGGATAAGCTTTGCTTATCCAAGACTTCTAGGGTTCTTAAGTGATCTCTGAGTGTTGTCAACTCAGAGATCCTTGAACACCAGTACATTCCTTCAACATCCCAGCTATCCATAATCGCTGGTGAGTCTGACTTCAGATTGTCTTCGACTTCTATGACATTGTCTTTGACTTGAATGTTCCTGGTGTGCCAGCTGAGGCTTTGCCTTCCACTGGTCTAGTCTCTGTCGCTGGTCGTCACAACGATCAGCAAACACTTAGTCTAATTAAACAAATCTAGACTGGGCCATAGTTAAAACTTTCATTGGCCCAACAGGATGTATGCTGACTGATGAAGGAATGCCAAACGATACGGTCTGAGATGTGAAACGTCTGCCTGGTTATGGAAAAGTTGTTCTAAACTTGAGTCTGGTTAAGTTTTCTGTGACCATACACATTAACAAGCTGGGAAACGTGTATCGTGAGATGGAACACGAACCTGAACGTGAACAATGTCATGAATGCGGACGTGAACTTGAATCATGAGGTAACACAAAGTATGGACTGAAACAACAACATAAAGTGAACGTGAGACATAAACGTGAAGGTGAACGTAAACGTGATTGTTAACATGAACGTGAGCGAAATTCGCGAACGTGAATTTTCCTATCTGATATGATGGTTATACCTTGAAGTTGTACGATCTATTGCTGAATTTCCTACAGATCTGCTACTGCGTAATCCTTTCGAATGAAAGAAAACGTGTAGGCTGGTTAAATGGTTGACAACGACTTAGATAGTATTATACTTCTTCTGAGTCTGTGGTAACTGATAACCACTTATATGGAATCCTACCTCGTTCTGTTCAGAAATTTTTGATGGTTGTAATAACTCACTAGCATGTCGGTGTTCTATCTTGAACCTGCTGGTAGTCAGGTATCAAAATATGAACATAGCTGCATCAATGTGTTATACTGCCCCTATCAAAATCTTGTCTGGGGTTATGCTACATTCTCGTGGAATCTGGATGAATAGTCATGAAAGACTTATGAGTCTCGGTAAATTAGAACTCTCCTAGCGTAGAATCTTATGGAATACAAAATTTTAGTGTAGGTCCTCTCCTTTATGCATAAGCTTAGCCACGGAAAGCTAATCGTGGTACCTGTCAACAATTTCTGCGGTAGCAATCAACTGGATTTAGGAAAATTTTCGTACTTCAGTCACAGACATCGGTCTTGACCATCTGGTGCTGGCCTTCACCTTCACATGACTGTCTGTAAATTCTTTCTGCTGAAATAACGTGGCCCAAAATTTCCACCTTGTTCAACAGAAACTCACATCTGAAAAGATGCGTATATAATTTTCTCCTATTGGAGAATCATTACAACTGTGAAAAGATGATTCTCGTGTTCTTCTCTAGAATTTTGCAGATCAGAATGTGATCAATGAATATACTAACGATTTTGTTTGGAAATACATGAAAAATTTTATTCATAAATTTCATACTATATCTGGAGCATTAGGGAGCTCAAAAGTATAAGTCAAAATTTTTAGAGAGACTATAACGTGTTCAACAGCAATCTGAAAAACATCATGTTCTTCTCTCACCACTACTGGTAGTATGGTCGCGAATTGTTCAGGAAAATATTTAAGACATCGTAGCAGGTCAGGTAATCTCCTATTCGTGAAACGAGTATCGTTTTATGTATGGCGATCTTGTAAATTTTTGGTGATCGATACAGGATCTCATGTTACCGGCCTTCTTTATGATAGACAGAAACGGTACACCTTCTGGTGGTGCGCTAGGGAGAATAAAGCCTCGTTCCGGTAACTCTTGCAACAATTGTTGCAACTCTTTTAACTTAGCTGAAGCCCTACGATCAAGAGTTCTGAAAACAGGTTCTGTTCTTGAGACAAACTCGATGTTAAATTCTGTCTCGATGTTAGTAAAATTTTTTGGAAACCTTCTGGTATTGAGTCTGGAAGTTCTGGAATAATCTGCTGATCATAAATTTTAAGAACTTCAGAAGTGGATTATAACTGGTGGCTAGAAAGTCGTCGTAGCTATGGACTGATAAATCACACGCTTGTAAGGCAGGAACGATTTGTACTTATCTTTTGGGCAGAGAACATAATGAATATATTTGGGATTTAGTAAGACGGATCTCGTCGTTAACTGAAAGGAAAACATTAACAAATATGGGTCATACTGTGGAGTCCTTTCTGGCTGAGAGGTAGGTAACTACCTGATTTAAGATAAAGCTGACATAGGAACACGTGAAGTAAACATGACGACTTTTCACTGAATGTGTTCGTCTGTAACCTCATAGAATGAATACTGCGTATTTAACCTGAATAATACTCTAGTGGTGGTGAGTGAATTTTTAAATGATCTGATTCATGCGTGGCATAATAGAACGGATATACCCCTTTCTGAAGGTACCCTGAATTACGAGGGCCTGGTTTTAGAAAACATACGGAGTTATGAGTTCTGACTCGTACTTTGAGAAGATATTCGTATGACGTATACCAAGACTGGTGTCCTAACAAGTGTCTTCTGAAATGATAATTGAGACCCGTGTTCTGACTTTTGTCTGGTTATGTATTTTAAATGGGTGAGTCTGAATGATGTTAAGAATTTCTGGTAACTTCTAGGGTTGGCGGACCGGTCAGACAGCTGATCTCTGTATCTCTGGTCACGCCCGTTCCGGAGTTCCGATGGCTACTGACTGGTTAATATAAGCATGGGGGTTGTCATTACCGCTTTTTCTGTCAGTTTCATGGTGGTCATTATTACGACTGTTGTGACAATCCGTCAATTTATGGTTGATATTTTATTCTCGAATATTATTTAAAAACATTATTTTAATGTTATAATATGAACTCACATATTTTTGGGAAGAAATTTGGATTTACGTCTTGAGGTAGCATCGACTACGTTTAAACCGGAGGATTCAACGTTACGTGCTTACGTTTACATACACCGTCTTTGGTGGCAGTCCGACATTTCAGAAAATAAATTTATCTGTGAATATTATTTTGGAGTTTTAAATTTGTGTTGGTTCATAAACTCACAAATTTACGAGAAGAGATTAGGACTTACGATTTTAATTTAACGTCCTTTACGACTAAACCGGAAACCATAGGATTACGTATTTACGTTTTCGAACTCCGTTTTTGATGAAACAATTTTTATTGGATTCGTTTTATGACGTTGATTCATAATTTATAAAAATGTTTTTCGTAAAATGACCCGAGGGCACGCAAATCGAGGAAACTAGAATCGAGGAGTACCCATAAATAAATGGGGATGAGACAAGTGGGACACTTGTCCCACCCCCAAAACCGGCCAAAACAAGCTAACTAACACCCATGAGGTGTCAAGTTTAGCTACATAAACTTACACTTGTAACCAAGCTTACAAGTTAAGCTTTCCATCCATTAAAACAACTAGCTACACACAAATACCACCATTTACACCATGCAAATCAACTCCATTTTCTCTCTACTCTCTCATCTATGCCGTCCATACTCCACCCTAAACATCCATTTTGATCAAAAATCAACCATGAAATCTTATGTTATATACACATATGTTGAAGCCCTTTTGAAATCCTATTGATTGGTGGTCCTTAAAACATCCAAGGAGGAGTTTTCATGGAGTAGTAGGGCTGATTTTCCACAAGGTGTTTATGAAGGATGGTGGTCATGAAGATGGTCTTGGAGATACTTGTTGTGTTCATCAAGTTCTTGTCTTCCTAAAACAAGAAATCCACTTGGATTGGTAAAGAAGATCATCCTCTCCATTTTTCTCTTGTTATTTTGTACAGAACAAATGTATTTTATTTCATTTTGTATATGTATATGATGTATATATGATGATAAAAATGTTGTGTGGGGATCAAGTGTTGATAAATATGCTTAAAAATGATGATAACTATAAGCAATGAAGCTAAAATCTTGATTATTTAGTTGGCTGTATAAAAACAGTAGATAACTAAAATATGAACTGATAAAATTGCATGGTTTGATCCATTTACAGTAAGTAGATGATGTTATACACATGTGAGAGTTGGCCATGCAATGGAATCAAAATAATGAGTGAGATATGATCAAAACAAGTTTAGGGTATAAATCTGAGGTTACTGTTTTGGACGATTTTTAGAAAATACTTAAGGGGTGATTCAACAGTAGATATAGAAGAGTTAAATGTATCAAATATCATTTAGTTTATGTGATAAAAATTTGAGCTTCTATCTCCATGTAGAACTCAAGATATGGCAGTTTTGGTGAAAGTGAAGATAAAAATCAGATTTTTGGAAATTAAAGAATAATACTATTATATAAGCACTCAAATTTTAATAGTATAAATTATAATTAAAACCCACTAACTCATGAATTTTATTTATAAAAATATGTACAATGATAAATAAGTGGAAATTTTATAAAAATAGTAACTTGTTATGTTTTATAAGATATAAAACTATAAACATGATTTTTACGACTTTTTCGGCTATTGCCGTAAAATTAACGTTTTTGTTAAATAAAACTTAGATGGTTGGACCCGTCTAATAAAAACTTTACAAAACTTATATATTGATATATAGACATGTATAACAATTAAAAACCAATAAAACCCGAACTATAGGGCATACAGACATTAACGAGCTAAGTAAACATATTGGACTAATACTTGGGCTAATAATTGGACTAAATAAGATAAACACCCATAAAAATAACTTATTGGGCTTAACCCATTTGGGCCCAACTTGAAAGTGTATGTACTGATAATATAAGTACAAAATGGACTAAAATAAGTTAAATAACTTATAATAAGTTTATTGGACTTAAGACACGTAAATGGGTAAAACTAGTAAACTAGTATAAAAGTTATCGACACAGAACACAAAAATGAGTAAATGAGGATATGTAAACCCACTTGATCATCATATATATATAATCATCATATGTATACATAATTGGTATTTTTATAAAGTCATTGGACATGAGTCTAAGACCGGGTATTATTTGTCTAGGTTTCCGTGATTGAAGCACGTACCGTACGTCTGAATTGCCGATAACCCGCCTTCCCATATCAACGTGAGTTCATAGCCTCGCACTCTTTTAAATGTTTTTATAAATGTTTTATAAACCCGCGAGGGAGATAACATGTTAGTTTTTATAAAATAGGACACCATTTGTCCCGATTGCTTGTTTATTGATTTGGACCCGAATGATTGTATGACCCGAATGTATGACCCGATAAATGATTAAAGGACCCGATAGATGAAATCAAATGGATTATTAAAGTTAGGTTATGTCACTAAAAGTCCCATTAGCATGAATTGTGAACTACCGGGATTTGGTAGACGCTTATGCATTTAATAGTACTATTTGGGGACGATCACCCCAGTTCGCGCCTTGACGGTTGATCCCCGTCGTGCCACATTGATTGGTAAGCGAATTTATGTATGAGAAGATTTCCATTGCGTGACCTTTGTGACGACACGCTACTTTAGATGGGCAAAATTGGTATCGGGTTAGCTACCCGTTGTTGGTTTAGTAAGGTAACAATGTCATGCGGCTTATAATAATCCAAAACTAACAAAATACTACTAGACGCTCAGAAGTACGATGTATTGCCTGACTAGCAATACGGGGTCATACTATTGATATTATGTTTGTGTTTTGGTTTTCATAACCATATTCATATAACGGTTTTTGGTTTCATACAACGTCATAAGACGTATTGTATGATGTTTTTACGACATTGGCTCGTATAATAATTTTTAAGGCAAATGCCTATATTATGATTTTCGATAAGGATTTATATAAAATGACTTTGGCTATTTTACGGCCTATTACAAAGATTCGTATAAAATGATTTTGGCTATTTTACGGCCTATTACAAGATTTGTACGAATTAATTTTTGGTACTAATTTCATACCAAAGTTGTATTGATGGAATTTATTAAACTCTATGAATTCACTCGGCGTTATCGCTGACCTTTTCTTTTAACATGTTTTATCTCAGGTGCTTGAAGGTAATTCTCGGGAAGACAACAAGAATTCATGGCCCGCACTTAAAACAATATTTTCCATTCAAATACTTTGTAAAACTTTGTATGAAATATAATGACTTGGGACCGATGTAACTTTGATATTTATGAATGGAAATGATTTAATATTAAACGACGCGATTTTTATGCGTTGTCTATGATGTGAGTAATGTGCTATCCCGTAACACCAACTAGTCTTCCGCTGTACTGAGTTGTATAAATTTGGGGGTGTTACAGTTTGGCATCAGAGCTCTCGTTATAGAGAACGACAGATTTTTAAAACCAAGGTTTTGAATAAAACATTTCAAAATCTTTTAACTACAAACATTTTTCTAAAAATGTCTAAAAATCTTTTGACTATAACGGTGCCGAAGAATTCCCGAGTTACCGACAAGGCCAGACTGAGAAGTGTTATTTTAATATATATATACTTGGATTATATATATATGATGTAATTTGATTACACGGCTGTTTGATGATTATTTTGATATTTATACGAGGTATTTATACGACGTAGATTGTCACAAGTAACCCTAACTCCCCTAGTAAATTAATCGAAGCTACTCTCGTAGGAATTCTAGCTATCCTAGATCTAAACCAAGTTGTGGATATTTATGATCCCAACAAATGGTTGATATTCGTAGAAATGTAGATATTAGTTGATTGTGATATTGAAAAAGAATTGGCGAGATTAAATCTGATACCGATGTCATGACGATCTTTTCTTATAGAGTGGAGTTTGACAAAACATTACCACCTAGAAAGATGTCATCTGATTCGTTGTCATCCAATTCTTAAATTGAAATCGAAAGGGTGAATGTTGCACTTGAGGATGTCATTGGAACCATTACCCAAAAGCCTCATGCACTAGTACCTTTCCGAGAAGTCTAGTTGAATGATCAAGTCATTTCATATTAATGACTCATATGATAATTGTTGTTGTAAGAGCTATAGGATTGAAATTAAGTGTTGATTCATATTGAGATTGTATTGCCCTTACAAGGCCGAAGAATAAGATTGAAAGTATTGAAGAATGAGGTAGGATATCCCATTCAGCATAAGTTGATTGAAACTTGAATAAAGTAAAATTTAACGCATAAGGAATAAGAAATTGTTAAGAGGAAATCGTTAAGTTTTGTGATTGAATTATAAGGCTTTAATTGATTATTGATTCGTGTTAAGGGTTGTTCCTAGGCCATTGTCCACTAATGAGGATGCCTAGTGTCCAAGAAATAAATTGAAGAAATCTTCTTCTGAATTGAGACCGATGGATCTTCTGGGACATGTGGAACACCTAATGACTCTTGTAGATTAGTATTCATTGTGGTATCTTTTAAAAATCCCTAACTTAACTGAGATATCAGTTGGTAGGATGAGTTTTGTAAATTGTATGACATAGTGACACGTAATGTGTTACGGTACAATTTGACTTGTTTGTGATTAATGAAAAGACTACCTTTGATTGCTAAATTCTACATGTATCGATGTTATCTATCTTTTATTGCTTCATCCTAATGATCGCATTAGTGATGTAACCATTGAACGAGTACTCATCTCGAATTGAGTTACGTTGTGAATCATTCTTCGTGAGTGCCATCGAGGTCATGAACCTCATGATTATTTGGCTAAAGTTCATTTCCTATCATATCGTAGTTAGTTCTCGGTGAACAACTCTTCATCACTCTTTTGCAGATCACACATTATTTTTATAAAGTTAAAATGGTATCCTTTGAGAAAATTTAATTTTCATCACAATAAGGATTATTCAAAGTGAGATTTATAAGTGATTGATATCAAAATGAAGTTGTTTATGAGACGCTTTGGAAACTTAATTATTTCCATAACAAAGAAATTCTTTGTAACTTTATTTTTGATTCTTATTTAAGAATTAAACATGAAAATGTTTTTACAAATATGATGATAAAATTTTGACGAACTGAGTATTGCATCGTTAATCTTGAAATTGTATATAGTTGCGCGCCTACATACAATTTGGAATGGACTATGCAAGACTGATTAGTATTCACCATAAAACTAATGAATAAACACTACATTTTCTTTGAGGATGTTGAAAGATTAAAATTTTAATGAGATCTGCAAGAAGTGAAAAATAAGGACATAATGTTAGGGACACCTACATATGTGCCTGTAGCATCTATTCTTCTGAGTCGAATTTATTCATCTGTGGAAATTGTCTTATTTGACAATTGACAATTCTTTCTTGTCCAATTCTTCCGTAGTGAGATTCTTAGGAAAAGTATTTGATTATCGAGTGTTGATATCCGACTGGATGTATCGACGTTCCTATCATTTCTTTTGATTTGATTTCATTTGAATGACCTGGGTAACGATCCGAGGAGCTTTCGAATGCGTACTCAAATTATGAAAACATGGGATATATTCATATTCATTAAATGTTTTCGTCTGTATCAGATTTGAAATTCTCTCGCATAGATTATGCGTTGACCTTACTCTTTTAATAGTAGTTGTGTATCCTAATATCCCTGAATTTGTGAAGGATTATGAATTATTATTAGTCTTTTGAGAAGTTCACATCTTATCGACGGCAATGAAACTGGAAAGTTGATAGTGCCAGTAGAATGGATTGATTGATTATGACATGACGACATTGTCTTAATTGATGGGAACTCGAGTAGAATTCCCCTAAAAAGATAAGATGTTGATTATCAAAAGTGATCTAAATAATTCTTGGTGGATAACTATATCCTGCGTTTAGACTTGAAATTTTACCGTGAATGGTTGTGAACTAGTCATAGATATTATAATCTAGAAGAACCTAATATGAATTCATTAAAAGATGTTTTTGTTATCTGAAACTTTAGGAGGTATTTGTTGATGAATTACCTAGACTTTTGCCATTAAGGCAAGTTGAAATTGGTATTGATTATATTTCTGGTGCTGCACTTGTGGCTTGTGCACTGTACGTCAGCACCATCTAAATTAAAGGAATTACCGTACAACTGGGAAAGTTGTCGGAGAAAGATTTTATTATACCAAGCCTGTCATCCTGAAGAGCTATGGTGTTATCATTCCTTATATTTATAGATTACTATAAACTGAGTAAATTGACAATCGAAAACAATATCCATAACTCGAGATGGAAGATTCGTTCGATCATTTACAAGGTTCTAGCGTATGTTTTAAAGATTTGATCCACGACATGGTTATTATCAACTTCGCATCTGCGAAAAGGATTATGTATTCCAATCACTACATCCGGTACTTGTAATGAACGTTATGAGTTTCACGTGATGTCATTTGGATTGACTAATACACATAAAGCATCCATAAATTTGGTGAATCTCGTGTGTAGGCTGTAATTTGATAAATTCATGCTCGTGATCATTAAGGACTATTTGTTTGTTTATAAATATAAGAATGAGTTAATAATTATTTATAGACTGCCTTAAATTGGCCGAACAACTAAAACTTGTACCTCGAATATTTAACATAAGACTTAAGACTTAATCATTTACATGATTTAACCGTGTGATTAATAGATAATGGAAGCTATATTGACTTTTCAAAGATTAGAACCATTAACGCTTAGGGATTAAAAACTTAATCCTTTACATAAAATGACCATTGGATTAATAATGGTAAGATGTATGCATATAGACTCTTCAAAAATTAAGAGCCCTTTTAAGACTTTGGATTTTACCAAAAAGAAATGGAAATATGTTTTGACAAATGTTTTAACAAATGATTTTTAAAGGGATTATTCCCTTATACACAAACCATTTAACTAAACTTCTGTTTAGGGGTAAATGTTTGTGTATACTTCTATACAACCTAAAGAAGGAATGAGGAAACCATTTAAACCATGACTTAAAATTTGAAACGACAATTTACGCTTTTCAAACTAAGGAAATTTTGACCAAAGTATAAACAAAGATTTTTCGAATATTGCGAAATCTTATTAAATATTTTCGATAAATCAACAAAAATCGTGTTAATTAAATACAAATTTATTTTGAACATTTTATATAATTGGTCGAACTAAGAAATTTAATTTTTTTTTTTTACGTTTACGTTTCATAAAAATTAACTAATAATTATTTAATTAATTATAATAATTATCGACGCTTTAGACGTCAGATTGAGTAAAACGGATAAAAATGATAGTTGAGAAGAAACTAAAACATAGAAGATATGAAGAAAGAATTTTGAATAAATACGGTTGTGATATTTACATTAGGAAGGTGAACGTAATTACTGACGCATAATATATAAAGAATACCTGAGTAAATTATGGACACGATAATCACATCATCATGAGAATAATATAGATACTGACATATTATATAAAAAGGATAAAGAAACAATTAGGACATGTTCCTTAATAATGAAGGTGAAAAATAAAGTGCCGAACAATATAAAATAAACGATGCTTGTAAGAAGGATAATATAGATGATAAAAAGGTTTCACGGCTAGTGTGAACCATTAGAATTAAGAAGCCGATGGCGTTAAATGTATAAAAGACCACATGTGATTGTCTAAATATGGAGGATTATGAGATATAGTTATGTTGGAATTTGTAAGTATAAGTATTCTATTTACGTCATTTATGACTAAAAATATCTTTGTCTGAAGAAGTTGTACTAATGGCAATTATGAAAGCAGACATCGCCTCATACATTAGTAAACGCCTAGCTATTGCAAAGGTCATCATCTGAATTTGATTCGATTTGGGTCATCGTCGACAGACTGACCAAATCTGCTAATATCATTCCCGTTAATGATAAATGCAAAAGAGTTATGTAAACATAGTGTGCTTGTATCAAACATCTTTATCAAGATCCTCGCTTCGCATCGAATTTCTAGAGATTTGCTTAGAAATCAATAAGAACGAACCTTGATGAGAGTACTATGTACCACCCCAAATCGAAGGGACGAGGTAAAGTAACCATACAAAGTAATATAAGTGTTGCTTTATGTTTGAATGATTGACCTTTGGTAATAGACCGTATAATCGTTTTCCTTTGGAGAGATTATCTTTGATAATCATCGTGTTAGGATTGAGATCGAATCTTGTTAGGATCTAAATATTAGAGCATCTGTAAGCAAGAGTTGAGATGAAGACATCCGACATACACCCATTGTGAGTTGGACATGTCTTTTAGGTTTAAGGTTTCCTATGATGGCGAACCTAACCTTGCAAAATACCCGACCCGCGAGATCTGAAATGATTGTTGAAATTAGGATTTGATTATTAACTGCCGATAGTGGGCAGGAGGTTATGTGAATATGAAATGTAGATCTTGAAGTGCCAAATGGGTAGCGAAGTTATGCCAAAAATTTTAAACTTGGAAAAATGAATTCATGATCTGACAAATCATGGGATATAAGTCCCCGTTGTATGGGACCATTGAGATGGTATAAAAGATTAGTTTGAAAGGCATATAAGCTGGATCTACCCTAGGACTTCAAAGACTGCGTGAATTATGTTTTGTATATCGAACTTGATTGAATATCTATCAAGTGAGAATCTGATTATTCTTAGTAGAGTTTAGATCGGCGAAAAGTTGCATTCATCAGAAACCCGTGAACATCATGGATAGAGAAAGTAAGTCAACATTAAGCCTGGTCTTATTCCCGTAGTTATGTTTGATGAAACTCGCGTATTGTAACGAATTGCACTTGTGAGAAAAGACCGAATGTGGAGGAAATACCCACATGGCTTTAACTCTATAATAAGCGAGTAGTAAGGTAAGATGATCTTTGAGGACAAAGATCCTGTTTAGGGGTAAATGTTGTGACAATCCGTCAATTTATGGTTGATATTTTATTCACGAATATTATTTAAAAACATTATTTTAATGTTATAATATGAACTCACATATTTTTGGGAAGAAATTTGGATTTACGTCTTGAGGTAGCATCGACTACGTTTAAACCGGAGGATTCAACGTTACGTGCTTACGTTTACATACACCGTCTTTGGTGGCAGTCCGACATTTCAGAAAATAAATTTATCTGTGAATATTATTTTGGAGTTTTAAATTTATGTTGGTTCATAAACTCACAAATTTACGAGAAGAGATTAGGACTTACGATTTTAATTTAAGGTCCTTTACGACTAAACCGGAAACCATAGGATTACGTATTTACGTTTTCGAACTCCGTTTTTGATGAAACAATTTTTATTGGATTCGTTTTATGACGTTGATTCATAATTTATAAAAACGTTTTTCGTAAAATGACCCGAGGGCACGCACATCGAGGAAACTAGAATCGAGGAGTACCCGTAAATAAATGGGGATGAGACAAGTGGGACACTTGTCCCACCCCCAAAACCGGCCAAAACAAGCTAACTAACACCCATGAGGTGTCAAGTTTAGCTACCAAATCTTACACTTGTAACCAAGCTTACAAGTTAAGCTTTCCATCCATTAAAACAACTAGCTACACACAAATACCACCATTTACACCATGCAAATCAACTCCATTTTCTCTCTACTCTCTCATCTATGCCGTCCATACTCCACCCTAAACATCCATTTTGATCAAAAATCAACCATGAAATCTTATGTTATATACACATATGTTGAAGCCCTTTTGAAACCCTATTGATTGGTGGTCCTTATAACATCCAAGGAGGAGTTTTCATGGAGTAGTAGGGCTGATATTCCACAAGGTGTTTATGAAGGATGGTGGTCATGAAGATGGTCTTGGAGATACTTGTTGTGTTCATCAAGTTCTTGTCTTCCTAAAATAAGAAATCCACTTGGATTGGTAAAGAAGATCATCCTCTCCATTTTTCTCTTGTTATTTTGTAAAGAACAAATGTATTTTCTTTCATTTTGTATATGTATATGATGTATATATGATGATAAAAATGTTTTGTGGTGATCAAGTGTTGATAAATATGATTAAAAATGATGATAACTATAAGCAATGAAGCTAAAATCTTGATTATTTAGTTGGCTGTATAAAAACAGTAGATAACTAAAAGATGAACTGATAAAATTGCATGGTTTGATCCATTTACAGTAAGTAGATGATGTTATACACATGTGAGAGTTGGCCATGCAATGGAATCAAAATAATGAGTGAGATATGATCAAAACTAGTTTAGGGTATAAATCTGAGGTTACTGTTTTGGACGATTTTTAGAAAATACTTAAAGATGATTCAACAGTAGCTATAGAAGAGTTAAATGTAGAAAATATCATGTAGTTTATGTGATAAAAAATTGAGCTTCTATCTCCATGTAGAACTCAAGATATGGCAGTTTTGGTGAAAGTAAAGATAAAAATCAGATTTTTGGAAATTAAAGAATAATACTATTATATAAGCACTCAAATTTTAATAGTATAAATTATAATTAAAACCCACTAACTCATGAATTTTATTTATAAAAATATGTACAATGATAAATAAGTGGAAATTTTATAAAAATAGTAACTTGTTATGTTTTATAAGATATAAAACTATAAACATGATTTTTACGACTTTTTCGGCTATTGCCGTAAAATTAACGTTTTTGTTAAATAAAACTTAGATGGTTGGACCCGTCTAATGAAAACTTTACAAAACTTATATACTGATATATAGACATGTATAACAAGTAAAAACCAATAAAACCCGAACTATAGGGCATACGGACATTAACGAGCTAAGTAAACATATTGGACTAATACTTGGGCTAATAATTGGACTAAATAAGATAAACACCCATAAAAATAACTTATTGGGCTTAACCCATTTGGGCCCAACTTGAAAGTTTATGTACTGATAATATAAGTACAAAATGGACTAAAATAAGTTAAATAACTTATAGTAAGCTTATTGGACTTAAGACACGTAAATGGGTAAAATTAGTAAACTAGTATAAAAGTTATCGACACATAACACAAAAATGAGTAAATGAGGATATGTAAACCCACTTGATCATATATATATATATAATCATCATATGTATACATAATTGGTATTTTTATAAAGTCATTGGACATGAGTCTAAGACCGGGTATTATTTGTCTAGGTTTCCGTGATTGAAGCACGTACCGTACGTCTGAATTACCGATAACCCGCCTTCCCATATCAACGTGAGTTCATAGCCTCGCACTCTTTTAAATGTTTTTATAAATGTTTTATAAACCCGCGAGGGAGATAACATGTTAGTTTTTATAAAATAGGACACCATTTGTCCCGATTGCTTGTTTATTGATTTGGACCCGAATGATTGTATGACCCGAATGTATGACCCGATAAATGATTAAAGGACCCGATAGATGAAATCAAATGGATTATTAAAGTTAGGTTATGTCACTAAAAGTCCCATTAGCATGAATTGTGGACTACCGGGATTTGGTAGACGCTTATGCATTTAATAGTACTATTTGGGGACGATCACCCCAGTTCGCGCCTTGACGGTTGATCCCCGTCGTGCCACATTGATTGGTAAGCGAATTTATGTATGAGAAGATTTCCATAGCGTGACCTTTGTGACGACACGCTACTTTAGATGGGCAAAATTGGTATCGGGTTAGCTACCCGTTGTTGGTTTAGTAAGGTAACAATGTCATGCGGCTTATAATAATCCAAAACTAACAAAATACTACTAGACGCTCCGAAGTACGATGTATTGCCTGACTAGCAATACGGGGTCATACTATTGATATTATGTTTGTGTTTTGGTTTTCATAACTATATTCATATAACGGTTTTTGGTTTCATACAACGTCATAAGACGTATTGTATGATATTTTTACGACATTGGCTCGTATAATAATTTTTAAGGCAAATGCCTATATTATGATTTTCGATAAGGATTTATATAAAATGACTTTGGCTATTTTACGGCCTATTACAAAGATTCGTATAAAATGATTTTGGCTATTTTACGGCCTATTACAATGATTTGTACGAATTAATTTTTGGTACTAATTTCATACCAAAGTTGTATTGATGGAATTTATTAAACTCTATGAATTCACTCGGCGTTATCGCTGACCTTTTCTTTTAACATGTTTTATCTCAGGTGCTTGAAGGTAATTCTCGGGAAGACAACAAGAATTCATGGCCCGCACTTAAAACAATATTTTCCATTCAAATACTTTGTAAAACTTTGTATGAAATATAATGACTTGGGACCGATGTAACTTTGATATTTATGAATGGAAATGATTTATTATTAAACGACGCGATTTTTATGCGTTGTCTATGATGTGAGTAATGTGCTATCCCGTAACACCAACTAGTCTTCCGCTGTACTGAGTTGTATAAATTTGGGGGTGTTACAACTGTGATTTATGTAAATATTCTGTTGAATGGCCGACTGGGTACCGGTTCCCACTCTTTTGAATGAAGATTAGCTGAGTGAAGTGTGGCATCAAGCTGAGAAAGTAAAAGCATGGAATAGAATGGTAGTGTCTGATGATTGAAGTTTATTCTATTCAGAAATTTCAATTTATAGTTTTCGTCCTTTTTATGAAGAGTCTTCATAGTATAAACAACATCAGCATCTTGAGAAGTCTCCAAGGTATCAGCAGCATCAGCATTCGCGAGGTCTTCAAAGTGTTAGCAGCATCAATATCTAGTAAAATCTTCAACTCACGAGCAACATCAGCATCTGGTAGAATATCGCCAAGTGGAAACGCCTGAGATGATTGAGGATTGATTAGCAATATCCATGAAGTAGGGTACATGGAGTACACCTGGACTACTGTACATGAAGTACAAAATGAATACTGCACATGGAGTATATCTGAGACACTGTACATAGAGTACACATGAAATATTGTACATGGAGTATAGCTGAGACACTGTACATGGGGTACATATGAAATACTATACATGGCACTGGTGGAAATTTTACAGGATGATCGATACTAGTGTCAATTGTCTAACATGATCAAAGAAATAAATTGATTTAAACGATAGTAAACTGAACTGAAATGAGTAACATGATAGCTTGGTAATTCCTGCGTAGATTTAATGCTGGTTGTATAGAGACTAAAAAGTATGATTAAACTGAATTTCAACAATGGTCAGCATAAAGACATGATTGATGAAGACCAAACATGATTTATCATGAAAACATTTTTTTTACTGTAGTCCTTATGTATCTTAGTATGAAAACATCATCACTTTGCTGATAACATAACCCTCGTAAGGAGACATGAAACTTAATCAGCATAAAAACAACATCCACGTGAGAGCATGAAACTTGACTGTTACAAGGAACATAAAAGTATAATCAACTGAGGTTTAACATCAACTGATGTGGATGGCTATGGTTCAATCCATAGAATTCAAAGGAGAAAACATGTGACTAAGTAGGGGCGATTATGGTTCGATCCATACTTGTCTAAATTTTATGAGAACTGTCATGTATAAGAATTTATAACCTGGGACTATATGGTTGGTTGTAGTCCAGTCCATACTTGTCCAAAATTTTTATAAAAAAATGTCATGATATGACAAAGGTGAACAACTATAGATCGGTTCACAAAACAACATTCGACTGTTAAGCATGAAATTTGACCTGATAAATGGTGAACGCATATGGGTCCGTTCACCTAATAACATTCGACTGAAAACATGAATCTGTCATGAGTAAGGGTAAACGCCTATGGGTCGGTTTACCAATACAAAATCTGAACAGGGAAGGGTGAACGCCTATGGGTCGGTTCACCAATACAAAATTCGTAGAAAAGCACATGCGACTAAATATGGCCAGTTCTGTACCAACCTTTTACTTAGTCAAAATTTTAAGAAAAACAGAATGATACATGAAGAAAACTGACTGATAAATGCGTGAGAAACATGAAAGATAACAACACCAAAATCTAGAAAGTTCCTGGTGACTACCCACTAGTCACATGTCAAGTTTTAGAGCCTACAGGTCAAACCTATAGCTCTGTTACCATAATTGTAACACCCCCACTTGGATAAGTGGACCGTTACATGTATTTATGGCGTGTCATCAAAGTATATAAGGTAAATGTCCTAAAACATTAACTGACCATAAAGGAAATACCGGAATCAAACATCGGTAATCCAAACATAAGCTCAAAACATAAAAAGTAAATGTTAAATGAAAGAACTAAACAATGTCCAAGAGGCAAATAAATATATGAAGTGCATAAAGTAGAGAAGTCTGGATAGCTTCCATCCAATGCACCTACTCCCAGAATCCTAAGAGCGTCCCAATGTACCTGCCGTTAGAACATGAAAGGAACTACGGCTGAGCATAACGCCCAGTGAACGGATATAAAGCATGATAAGAAATACTGAAATGAAGCAGATGATAATACTGAAGATGTAAGACTGATAAGTAAGGTTGCAGCAGAAATCTGTGTATAATCTGAAAAGTCTGATTTATAAATAATAAAGCTGAACTGTTATTTGTTAAATCTGAAAACATGCACTTACTGTATTTTAATTGCCAAGAGCTTATATAGGTCATGTGCTGTAACAACTTCTGCATGAATAAATGGAGGGGTGACCTCATCATGCTGTAGAGGGGTGACCTCTAAATAATGTGCTGGGTGGAGGGATCAGCTCCAATGTGAAGGATGTAGAGCACACACCACATTCACCTGATAACTGTAACTGATAGCCTAGAATGCATCCATACGCCCCGTTTATAATACTGATAAATGGCCAAGTTGAAATAAATGGGACGCTGCGAGAAATCACTCCCTCGCAGAGGAGTCATGACACCGGTGCCTCTAGTGTCATGGTTACGGTACCTCCGTAACTAGTACATAAACTGATCATGCTTGTATATAAAGCTCATACAATTTTTTTAGTTATTAAAATGGTTATTGATAAGCTTAAAACATATACTGGGTAAAACATTTGGCTGCAGACGGGGAATCCTAATCATGCATAAAAGGAAGTCCTTACTGAAAGACGGAAAATCCGTACCTCGTGTCAGTAATGAAATAAGAATGAAAGCTGAAAGATCTACTCCGACTTCACGGTTACTACAAAAATATGGGACGTGAAATGAGTTGTTTGATCATTGTTTACTGTTTACTGTTTATTGTTTCTTATCTGTTCTTAGTCTAATTTATTTTATTCTTGTATTACTGTTTATGTATAATCTGATTAATCTGTTCGTCCGATGTATTTATGATAATCTGACTGTTCTTTAAATGTTTACTGATTAGCAAATATCCTGTATTTCTCGTTACTGTATATTATACTGTGTTTTGATATTTACGTTATTACTATATATAGCAACCTGCCATAAATAGAAAGTTTTCCTAAAATAACACGTTCTTAAATAGAAAGGTTATCCAAAATAGTTTCATAAATAATTAAATCCTTTTATAATAATCAAGTATTAAATAAGCAATTTCATATAACGTGATCAACTTTAATAAACGTTAATTAAATTAAAGTGAAAAGGTTTATAACTTGATTAATTCATTTAAAACAATTTAATTAGAATATACTTTTAAAATCGCGAAAACATACGCGTCTTATTAAATTTATCGTGTCACCCAAACCCGAACCAAAACTAAACCAAACCCCGAGACGCCCATGTCTCGGGTTAGTCCAACATCGAGCCCACCACAGCCCGTGGCTGTGGTTACCTCGCTGCCGACAACAAACAATAGCCACTGACTTAATCCGACAGCCACTATTGCCCCTTTGGGGTTCCCACTGTTACTGCAGTGGTTCCCACTGCTAATGAAGTGGTTCCAACTGCTTTCTGTTTGGTTCCCACTGATCGCAATCCCAAACACCCCCTTTGTTGCGAGTAACCCCAAACACCCCTGCTGGACAAATTTAAACCCAAACACCCCTGCTGTTGCGTCTTATACCCACTGTTTCTATTACACAAGCCCCCTGGTAGGTTTTATTGTTGCCGAACAACCCAAACCAAACAGTCCCTTGTGGGTCACGGTTGGCCCAAGGAGCAACCACACCGAGACCTTGATGGTCTCGATTTTCGTGAACCCCAAACCAAAACCCCTCCTTTTTGACTAGATCATGTTTAATATTATGAACGTCATGTGTTCTTGTTATAAATCAAGAATTCGTGATGTTAAGAGAGAGGAAGAAAAAGAATACCGTTATAAGATTTGTGAGTAACCAAAACACAAATCCTCGAATCCAGGCAAGGAAGGTCCCGATCTCTTTTTTTTGTCTTGTTTCTGTCGGCAGCTACAAAAACGCAGCCCTAGTTCTTTCTTTCTCTTTTTTTTTCGTTACTTTTATGCGAAAAGGAGCAATACTCCCGTTTGTTTTTCTTTCTCAAAAGGACCGGGCTCACAAGCCCATATTCCTTCCTTGTTTTGTAATAAACTGCCATTCCTTTATGGTATATAATTTTTATTTATTTATCGACATTAAAGTTTATTCACGTACTCGTATTTTTTTCTCGTGTTTTAGTTCTTGAACGTAATAAATATTTTCTGTATAATAAATAATACATACGTACTATTTTCTGAAACTTAATAATTATTTCTGAATAATTATTATTTTGTTAAGATTTAAATAAAACTGAGACTGCGTAATTACTGTTAACGTTTTATTTAAAGTTAACGCTGAGACTACGCGTATTTAATATTCAAGAATTTTAAATATGGGTTTTACAATTTATATGGGTAAAATATTTATTAAATAAACACGGGCTAACACGCAAAATAAATCATAAGCATACAAAACAAGGGGAAATCAACCCTGCTGCAAACTGCAGGAAATGATATCTGCTACATGGTATAAAGGGTTAATACATACGTAGCTAACTAACGTTTCCAAAAAAGTGCGCCTAAAGTAATAACGTTTCAAATCTTTCACTCAAGTTACTCATGTATACGGGTTGGCTAAGTAGGTTACTAAAGATTGTTAAACTTTACGATACAGTTATTTTGTGAAAGGATTACCGGCTAAGTGGGTTTGTTTCATCTTTTTGTCGGCTTTGTTGACTTTCCATCAGTCAAACTTGAAACAAGTTTGTTTCACCTTTTTCTTATAAAGCTTTGTTATGATATGATCTTCAATGTTTGCATTTTTTAAATAGCTTGTATATCTTCTTTTGGGCGATCATAACTCCTAAGCAAAGCATTTGAGCATCGCCTGATTTTGTACATCGTGTGATCTTGAGGGTGTACACAGTACCATCTTTGTTTATACACTCACTTCTTGAAAATTAATGTGGTAATAATAATGTGGTCACTTAACAAGGTTGTCCTAGCTAGTCTGAATAACAAATTCCAACATAATAACTAGCGTATCACCCGGTACAGATGGTTAAAACTACACATGAAACCATCTATATATAAATGACTCAATACCACACAAAATGGTACGATAACCATGTAGGAACCCATGTAGCTCGGTTTTCATATTAGCTAGACTGATATAAAGAACATGGTATAGAACTTGTTTGATAAATGACTCAATACCACACAAAATTTGACCTAACGTGAGATGTAAAACTTGTTTGATATATTTTGATTTGGACCTATAATTATCCCATCCGTCTTTGTCACATACTAAACTGTAATAAGAATTTAGGTTAGTTGCTCACATTAATCAAAGTAACTTTGCAAAAACTGGAGTTTATGCCATTTCCTTTTGTAGAAGGATCGTCACCTACTATTTATTGTATTTTCAGCTTGAGTGAATTCTAAATAGTTGCTACTTATAGTGAAGGCCGTGGATTCAAGCTATACGGTTCTGCATATCCTGGAGGATTTTGTTTTGTAACTTAAGCATGTAAACCTTATTGGTTATTATTTTAAAAGGATTTATACACAAAAAGTGCGCCTAAGTTAATCCACGTAGGCTAAAACGGGCTAACATAGGTAAATAAAAAAAGGAGTAACTCAATTAACCGGTAACATATACTTGAGTAACTTAAGTGAACGATTTGAAACGTTATTACTTTATACGCACTTTTTTTGAAACGTTAGTTACCTACATATGTATTAACTTTGATATAAATGGAGAGTTATTTATGTAAATTGATAATACTTGAGAATACTAAATGTAAATATTATTTTCTTTTACTACTTTGCAACAAGGTATCATTTTCATAAAACCAAGTCATATATCATTATTATCATGTAGTATTGTTTGGACCACCATAATATTATACATTGAATCAATGATTTGGTTTAGAAAAACCATTAACCTTTAGAAAAGTATTTTATTACTCTATTCCTCTCAAATTTATAGTCATTCTTTCTATTTTGAAACGTCCCAAAATTATTGTCCCCTTCTAAAATTAGTTGTAGGTAATTTAACAGGTTTATTATATTGCCCCTAGTGGTATTAGAAATTATAAAGTTTATTCAAAAGTTTAATTAATTACATAAGAGTATGGTTGTCATTTTATAATAAAGTAAGAGAAAGAATGCTGTAATGATTACTTTTTTAAAAAATTATGTAAATATTGTCGAGAGACTATTAATTTAAAACGGAGAAAATATCTTTTTTAGTTGTTTCTGTTATAAAATATAGAGAATAAGAATTGATGAGGACGTCAAATTAAACACAAATTATATGCACAATAACGTAGCATGTTAAATTCCCATAGAACGTCAATTGCGATTTTTCTTTTATCGTCATTTACATTGTGTTTTATTCTTGTTTAATATATTTCACTTCACTCACGAATTTGCGAGAACATGTGTTATTATCAAATATTACTTGAGGCCCACCTGATTACCTAGATGAGATGAGAATTCACTAAACCATATTTGCAACGCATGTTGGTGTATCAATTGAGGTTGACACAATTGGTTAAAGCATTGGGCTACTTAATCAAAAGTCTTAGGTTCGAGATTTGATAATGAAAAAAATCTTAATTGTGAGGGATACTACTTATTGAAGTACTGAGCAAACTCCTGCGAGATATTAATTCACTCGTTTTAATGGCAGTGGAAACTCATCATCGTAAACTAAAAAAAATATAACACAAAAGTGTACATTTTATTTTATTCGAAGAAAAGCTATAATGTAGTGCTATTTAGATTTAAAAATAAAATAAGATTAAAATATACGTTCATATATATGTTTAATGCATTTGTACAAATGTATTATGTGTTTTTTTTTTTCAAATTTCGACCAATCAATTTTTAAATTAACCAAATGTTTATGGAGACAAGGCCGTAGACATGATTATTACTCATTTTTCATAATCTAATCTTTAAATTTCAAAAGATATATGATATGTCGTCTTAAAACACCGGCTAACACGCAAATATAAGTCATAGGCATATAAAAAAGGGCTAATAACTTAAAAATAAATCTAACTTGACATTTTTTATCGTTCTGTGTAGTCATTTTTTTTTCCTATATTATTATTAAACTTTGTGATTTCGTATATTGTATGTACCTGGTGACCTGATTGACTGGTTAGCAGGTTGCCTTAACGACCGTTAAACTTTTTATTACAACGTTAGTCCTTTATATTAACGGCCATTAACATACACACTTAAAATTTGATTTTTCTAAAAATAAAACGTAAAACATTAAAAGAGTATATAACTTTTGTACAAATAAAACGCACGTTTGAATAAAAATGTTTTAAATATTATTATTTTTAAACATGTTTTAGTTAACTTTTAAAATTTATATAAAACGTGTTTTACAAAAACAAAATCGGAATTTTTGAAATTATTTTTTTACAAAATTTTGAACTTTTTTTATTTTTATTTTATATAAATTGTGTGTATATATAACTTTTTTAAAAAAAATTTTTTACAAAAAATTTATTTTTCTTTTTAATCTTAAAATTCTCAAAGTAAAATACCGCACTTTTTTACAAAAAGTTTTTTGAACCTTCGAATTTTTTTTTGCGGAAAAACATACTATTATATAAAAAAATTAAAGTTTACAAAACTAAAAGTCGTGTTTTTTTCACAAATAATCGTACCTTTTTTTTCTTTTATATAAATTGTGTGTACATATAATTTTTTTAATTTTTTTTAACGAAATAACTTTTTTCTCGCAAACAAGTTACTTTCTTTATTGCAAAAAAGTTACTTTTCTTTCAATTTTTTTTTTGTGAAAAAGTATGACATTTGGTTTTGAAAACATTAAAATTCTAAAAAAAATAGCATGATTATCTGCAAAAAAAATCGAAGGTTCCAAAAACTTTTAAAAAAAAGTACGGTTTTTTACTTTAAAAATTTTAATATTTACAAAAAGAAAAATAATTATTATTTCGTAAAAAAGTTTTCTAAATAAAATTATATATACACACAATTTATATAAAATAAAAAAACAAAAGTTCAAAATTTTGTAAAACGGTACGATTATTTTTGTAAATAAAAGAATTTAAAAAATTTCAGTTTATTTTTGTAAAAAAGTATGACTTTTACTTTTGAAAATTAAAAAAAAAATAAAAGTATTATGATTTTCCGCAAAAAGTTAAGATTTATAAAGTACGAAAAAGTTAAGTTATATATGAGATATTTTATATAAATTTTAAAAGTAACTAGCACATGTTTAAAAATAATAATTTTTTAAAATTTTCTTTATATACATGCGTAATTTTATTCTTATATTTTTTATATAAAGTTACATGTTTTTTTAAGGTTTTACGTTTTATTTAAAAAAAATTAAATTTTAAGTGTTTATGTTAATGACCGTTAATATAAAGGATTAACGTTGTAATAAAAAATTTAACGATCGTTAAGGCAACCTGCTAACCAGTCAAGCCGGGTACACACAATGTACGAAATCATAACGTTTAATAATATAGGAAAAAAAAAGATGGCTACACAGAATAGTAAAAAATGTTAAGTTAGATATATTTTTAAGTTATTAGCCCTATAAAAAAGTCAGTTAAACATCATTTTCATAAACCAAGTCGGCAAGTCATACATATGTTATGTGTTTTGGACCGCCAAATTATTGTTTCTATGTCACTATGACTCCATAATGTTATCCGAAGCCAAATGTAAATGTCTCTATGTTGTTAGAGCGTTAGGTACAGTTTAAGTCGTGAATAAAAATGATGTTATATCATTATTTTTTCTCATAACTCTAAATTTTACCATAACAACAAAAATATACTCTAATATAAATGTGACGTGTTAATATTTTTTTAAAGAAAATCTGACGTCGCGAGAATACCCACGAGGTGTGGTACAGTATCTCGCGTCATTGCCCACAACGTCGGCTGGCAACTACGGCTTATAGAGGCTGAAAACGCCACATTTGGTACAGTGGCTGGCGCCGTGGCGACCAGCCCTCCCACCAGCCACTGTAGCCATTCGAATCCAAAGTAGAGTTCCATTGTCACCAAAGGTTTGATAGACTATAACATGTATCTTTCACAAACTAACAGCCAAAAACCATTATAACGACTTCCAATTAAAACAGCCACAAACTAAAATGTATCTTTCACCAAAGGTTGAGACTAGTCTCAGTTACCACTACGAATTCGGCAGAGGAAAAGGTGGAGGGTAGACTCCCACTGGATCGTGTGGTTCTTGTATGTCCTGACGACTAATTAAAACAGTTAAGTAACTTAATTGTGTCTTAAGCATGTAATCACTAAAATAATATAGATATCCAATGAACAATAAACCTCCAAAACCTTATCAGTAAACTAAATTTTGACTAGCAGTTGCTAAACTATGTTGCACGGAGACGGATACGGAAACGAGGACGGGTACGGGGACGGGTACTTAGAAACGCCAATGTCCTAAAATCCATGAAACGGGTACGGCTGGAAACGTTTTTGTATTTATATATATTTATTAATAAATTAAATAAACATGAATTTTTAACCGATAAAGCAAGAAAAAATAAATACTGATGGTGAGACATAATATATACTTAACATTAAACAAATATTGATAATTAATTTTTAGAGATTTGTTAGAAGATATGGCGACCTACTATATGTATATACAATATAAATAGACAAAAAAATGTTTCATCGCTCAAAAACTAGCCCAGAAACGTGTTAAAATCCAAAGAAACGTTTCCTTTCGCGTTTCTGCTAGAGCCTCGACGTTTCCTATCTTCAGGAAACGTTTCCTTTTTTGGGGAAACGTTTCCGCCGCGTTTTCGGGCGTTTCCAGCCGTTTCCCGTTTCCGAAACATTTTCGGGACGGACACGGCACCCGAGAGGCGTTTCCGTGCAACATAGTTGCTAAACAAAAAAAAACACATTGCATATTTTCATGCACATTTTGAATTTTTCTTTCTTAATAATTTTCAACAAAAACATATGTAATGCATTAAGCCTCTAAAGATGAACACTATGTTGAATATTAATCCTAACAGTTAGATAATCTAAGGACCACCTAATCACATGTTCAACCAAATTCTCATGACCCGGTTTGTAAAAAGCTGTTGTGGACTGGTCATATAGTACTATAGTGGTGTCCAATCATCAAAGCTTAACTTTTGTGTTTTACACGTTTTTTTCACCAGCATAGCTTTTGTGTTTTCCATGTTTTCTTCGCGAGCCTGACTTTTGTGTTTTACACGTTTATCAGACAACAACCGTGCTTTGCTACTCTTTCTGCTGTATCCCACTACTATATTCACAATCACATGCATCTTTTTAGTTTCCACTTGTACCCTTTTCTTTCCCTTTATAAGAGATACCTCATCACTCTCATTCGATCTCATCAATAATAGAGCTCAACAAACAATGGTCTGACAGGTGGTGATATTCCCTCGGGTTTCAGTAAGTTGGAAATGCTAGAGCAGTTGGATGGTTCTCACTCTGTATAGGTTGTGTCGTTAATAATTGTGATGCTAATTAGCCTCACTAGAAACCTGAGACGTTGTAAAGGTGCTTCTCCATAAAAGAAAAAAAAAACAGAAAGGTCGTATCAAGTTCCAAACTGGAATGTTAGCCCTCGGGACATGTTGTTTGGAATTGGTTTCATCCTTCAATGTCGGCCAAGAGACACACCAACAAACAACCACACCTAATGCTGCCAGGAGGAGCAGGGTATGATAAAAAGAAGAGGATGACATCTTCATTTCAAAAAGTAATGGAAGCTACAGACGACTTGAACGGCAGGTATATAATAGGGAGACGAGCACATGGAGCTATGTACAAGGCTTCATTGGGTTCTCAAGATGGACTGTATGCGGTTAAGAAACTTATGTTCAGAGGAAGCAACAACGAAGGAACCCCGTCTTTGTTTTCCTAGCTAGGTAAGGCGCGAATTTCTTTTGCATATCCCCCCCGTATAATACTGCTCTTTCAAGTAGTTTCATTCATGTTAATTAATCATTTGCATCTTACCTGTCAAAGATGGGTATGACCTACCATGAAAACATATATCATAATAACGCGGATGGTGGATCAGATATAAATAGTTTCGTAAAGTCACTGAACATATGATACCTTAGTTTTCACTAGTATATATTATTACAATCTGCAAGTTTAGAGTTTCCATTAATCTTGATATTGGTTCACAGAATGAGTGCAGCTATTAAAACTGATACTGACGTTGACCATATAATCTATTATCTCGACAGGTTTCTACATCCAAGTCCTATTCATCTGGCCGGACTTCCTCTGCAAGGCTCGAGCACCACAGAAAAAAGTTGCGTCTGGGAGTGGCTCAAAGCACTCTGCTAGCAGCAGGATTCTCAGACATGCCATAGGATCTGCTAAGCTGAGACGCACTCCATCCAGCGTTATTGACCAGTCAAGATTGTGCCACTGCTCATTATGGTGTTGTAACTGGATTGAAAGCCACAGAAGACGGAATGTATCTCCTAGGTGCAGGTTGAGTTTGATTTGCAAATAGTCTTTTTGATCAAGTAGGTTTATAGGGTCCGGTTCAAGGTTAAGATTGTCGGACATACAATCTGGCTGTAATACACCTGTGCGCTATGAGATTGTAAAGACTGCAAAGTAGCAAGGCGACACAGTTTGGCCATTACTCAGGATTTCCCGTAAACCTTGTATAACAGAAGTAAGCCTTCTTTGTGGCTTGTGCTTCCTCCAAACATAAATTTCTTAACCGCATACACTCCATCTTGAGAACCCAATGAAGCCTTGTACACAGTTCCATGTGCTCCTCTCCCTATTATATTCCCGTCGTTCAAGTCCGCTTCCATTACTTTTTGAAACAAGATTTCATCTTCTTCATTATCATAGCCCATCAAACCCTGCTTCTGGCGGCATTGGGTAGTTGTTGTTGTCTCTTTGCCGACGTTGAAGGATGAAACCAATTCCAACAAGAATTGCAAACATGTCCCAAGGGCTAACATTCCATTTTGGAACTTGGTAAGACCTTTCTAGTTTTTTGAATAAGCACCTTTACAACGTCTCAGGTTTCTAGTAAGGGTAGCATCACAATTATTAAGGACACAATCGATACAGAGACCCTGGATTCCCCACAAAGGAATAGAAAGACGAGTTGAGTAATGATGTTGGACGTTGGTATCTGACCCATGAATAGGTTGTACGAGATGTTGATTTGTGTTAACGCGCGAAGCTCTGCACAGTAAGATGGTTGTGAGAAGCATCCAACTGCTCTAGCATCTCCGACTTACTAAAACCCGAGGGAATATCACCTGTCAGACCATTGTTGCAAATATTCAATTTCCGAGTTTCTTGAGCTCTATTATTCTTGATGATATGGTTCCACCTAATGAATTTCTACCAAGCCGAAGTTCAGTAACGCACATATAAAGCTTGGGATTCTAGCGGAAAACATGTAGTGTAAATTCACTAAGATATCAGGTTATTTTCTAAAACATGATCAAACGTTACCCTCTCGGCCATAACTTTCTGGCTCCTCCCCGCATGCCAGTGAGGTTTTTGTCAACGACCTTCAAACATGTATACATCTTGTCAAATGTACGCTAATTAGGGTGGTTTCAGTAGAATGTTACCTCAATGGGCGGGTATTACTATTGGCAGTGGTCAAGTATAGGGTCATTGTCAATATGTGTTGTTTTTGCTGATAACAATTTGTCCTATTAGGTTGGTCGCATCGGCAATCGGTCAACCAAATGCGAGGACCGAGTGACTCGATCGAGTAAACACAAATCGATCCACCGTACAATGGAGTGTCCCATCCCACAAAACGATGTCCGCGTCTATTTAATAAACATTTTACCCCTATAAATATCCAACCCATTTAGACATCTTTTTTCAAAAAGATAATATTTCATTGAAAGAAAACCAGATGCACTTGTTTACTTCCATATATTATCGACGAAATCACAAGTTTGGTTAAAAAACTAATTCACGAAAAGAACGTTTATCAAAAAGCAATGCCACCACATTTGAAACGCTTCCGCAGCTAAAGATGACCTGAAGAGCATACAAGAAATGCAAATCGCCTTTAGGTCGTCGGAAAGAGACTATGTAATGTCTTTTATTGCATGAATGAACTTGAATTCATTAAAGAGAAAGAAACCTTCATATGGAAACAAATCGAACAAATCGACTGAAGGTCTTCGGAGAGAGAAATTAGAGGATTTGGGGAAAAACCTGGTTACCAATGCGCCTAGCATTATGACTCTAAACTCTATTCCGAAACACAATGGTATGGAAAATGAAACGCGCCGTCATGAATTAACCCACACAGATTACAAGAGGTCATATAGATTAATCAAATTCATACTGAACTATATAATGGTTCATGCTTACCTAACCAAGCAAATCTGTAACTTTCGTTGGTATTTAAGATAAGTTCACAACGAATGGCACATAACAACTTTCAATTTTCACCTAAATTACAATAGAGTGCTGCAGAACCACTTCAGCCATGGGGGAGGCTCGAGGGAGGTCCAAAGACTTGGTAGTAAACATCACCTTTCGATTTTCACCACACGCCCTTCTTACTGAGTGAAGACGAATAACAAATTTCTCTAGCAAAGGGGAACATGCAAGTAAATACTTTATATAATGCATTTCATTCCCTGAAACTACATAGTAATCGCTTGAAAACAACACATTCCGAAGCGGCAGCATCCCCATTGTGTTGGGGTCTGCATCTGGCCATGGTAAAGTATACCCGTCTGGATTCATCGTCGAGATACTCGGCCGGGTACTGATAGTAAGATTAAGCAGATTTTGGGAGCTACAAATCATTTTGGAGACAAAAGTTACCATAACTTGATTGTTAAAATCTACATGAGATAGATTAAGAGTCTTGAGGGAGAGAAAGCCAGTTCGGACCTTCCGTATGTTACCAGCTTCTCCAAAGAACTGAAAAGAAAGCCACATTGATTAGTTAGAGATTTCATAAGCCACGATGCAATCTTGAATTTCAACGACCCTACTTAGACTTACCTTCCAGAAGCCAAAGTCCAAATCAAGTTGTTCAAGTTTTGGAAGGTCTGCAAGCTGAAAAATACTGGAACATGTTTCAAGCGCACACAAATCCAACTTTAGCATCTTGAGATTTCCATTTTTCGCTATCTCACTGACTTCCATATACTCTATACTTTCGCAATCATCAATCCTCAAAGCCTCGAGTAATGGACACCGAGCAATTAACTCCCCAAACATATACTGTTCAAATTTTGGGCAAGACAAGTCTAAATTCCAAAGTTTCGGAAAACCACAAAAAGTAGGTGGTAGATGGAAAGAAAAGTTATGGAGCAACAAGTGCTTCAATTCCAGACAAGAAAAAAGTTGGGTTGGCAACTCAAGTTGTTCTGCGATCATATTTATAATGTTGAGCTCCTTAATCCCTTTTCTGGACAAGACGGAAAGCCAATGATTAACATCCTCGTCATCGAATAATATGTACTTCGGCATCTCAAGATAAAACTTTGTTATCGGACCTTTGAGCTGATTTATAAGTCTACTCAAATCCTTCCCATTGTAACTCGGTTTTCCACCCCGTCCTCGTAAATTATTATAGAAGTCATCATCAAATATGAGTTTGGTGATTAAAGTCCACTTAAACCTCCAGGTTCTCGACAAGATACCAGTCCTCACCGCAACTCGTAATGGCAGCCCATTTAAAATTTTAGTGATCACATTATCTGGCATGCTGCTAATGAAATCTTCTGCTTGACATTTGGATGCTTTAAGTTCCCCATGAACTGGTTCCATTATTCTAACAATTAGGAAGACAAGTATTAGATACGAGTATGAATCAACAAACTTCACCCAAATGGTGAGGCTAAATACTTCTTAAAAAAATAAACACATTCAAGTTAAAAGTGTTTGTTTCACCCAAATCTTGTGCTTATCGCTTATTTGATCTCGGGTTTCTGTTTCATAAGCACACTATTTGTGGCTTATTTTGAACCTTTTCAGCTTGTATAAGTTTCTTATGTTATATACTAATCTTTTACAAGCCAAAAAGTTTCAATATAAGCCGCAAAAAGTGAACGTATGAAACATAAGCTGAAAAGCAAATAAGCCATAAGATGTCTATATAAAGGTGAAACAAACACCTTTGGCTTATGAGTTAATTTGCTTTTCGGATTATATTTCATTAAGCCCCAATTGTCTGGCTTATTTTGAAAACGCGTGGGCTTATATAACGTAAGCCTATTTCGGCTTACAGTAGTATAACATAAGCCTCAATTTGGTGGCTTATTTGGAGACTTGTGGGCTTATCTAAGTTTGCTATGATATAATAAACTTAAATAAGCCCATAAGTCACCAATAAGCTTAAAAAATGAGGGTTTATGAAATATAGCTTATTTTCGGCTTATATAACGTAAGCCCCAGTTTTGTGGCTTATTTTGAGACTTAGGGGTTATATAAGTTTATCATGATAAACTTATATAAGCCCATAAACCTCCAAATAAGCGACAAAATTGGGGCTTATGTTATATAAGCCAAAATGGGCTTACATTATAAAATCCAAACCAAACACCCCCATAGACCCTCCCAAAATAAGCTACTGGAGTATTAAATTAGGGCTTATGAAATATAAGCCAAAATCAAATAAGGTCGCAAGCCCACAAATAAAAACAGCTAATCTAATCAACCTAAACAAGTAGAAAACCTCATAATAAAACGACTAATGAATAAAGTTTAGTACTGTAATAAAGATTAAAATGAAAACAAGTGATATATAATATGATTGATCGACAGAAAGGCTAACCTTAAAAAGGGTATCCGATGAATTACAAATGAAGATTTTCAGATTACCCGAATCAAAACTACCCGAATCAAAACAAGAAAAAGAAAAGAAATACGCCAGATCTAGGGTTTTGGGTGAGTAATTGGACCGGATCCCAAAACCGGAGTAGCCCGGACCGGACCGGAGAAATTTCGATCCGACCAATCATTTTATTTTTTAGTTTCGGTCTGTTCGGTCCAGTTCGATTCGAGCTTAACAAAAACGTATTGATTATGTCTAATAGAGTTGGATCTGATCGAATATCAGACGACTCGAACCGGACCATATTATTTTAGTATGGAGTTTTGGAGCACTGTAGTACTCGGTCCGATCTAGTTCGATTCGATTCAGACCCGAGGCTCAACCTAGTTAGAGCATAAGATGCAATGAAACACGAAATATCTTTCCCTTCAATTTGGCGTCTTAGACTTGACATGTTTTGAAAATCGGTTTTTTAATCGATCAATTGAATCATCATTCGACCTAGTTTTCAAAACAAAAAGGGGATTTACATGTACTTTTTAAAAATTTACTACATATGTATCACTTACATTTACATTCATATCATTCTTGTTTTTTAATTACATTAATCTATTTCTCAAACTTTTTTAATTATATAAATATTCTTTTCAAACTTTTAAACACTTCTATTTATCCAAAATTAATTAAATCTTATTTATATCAATTTAAACTATTATTCTTTTATTATTTATCTTTTGTATTTATTATAATAACATTGCTCACATATATAATCTCAAGTAGGGCTGAGCATCGGTCCGGGACCGGACCGGACCGGCCAAGACCGGACCGGACCGAGGACCGAAATGGTCTGAAACCCCGGACCGAGACCGGACTGAAATGGTCCGGTCCGGTCCGGGTTGGTCCGGTCCGGTTCTGTCCTCGGTCTGGTTCGGTCTTATTAGGCGTATTTAAAGAAATTTAAGTAAGACCGAACCGGACCGGACCGGACCGGACCGACCGAACCGAGGACCGAATTGGTCAAAAACCCCGGACCGAGGACCGGACCGAAATTATTCGGTCCGGTTCGGTTCGGTTCGGTCCGGTCCGGTCGGTTTTTCCGGTCCGGACCGGTTTTGGGTCTGTCGTGCTCAGCCCTAATCTCAAGTGATGAAAAATCACGATAACATAATTACGAAAATTTACATGTAAATATGAAAAAGATAATACTCATATATACTAATTTGTTCATATTTATCTTTTTTCCTCGAGTAATAAAAGACCATGTCGATTTTTAATATACATGAGAACTTAAACGTTTCGGAAAAATATTGAAATAATTACATATGTTTGTGAAAGATATTAATGTAAATGATTTGAATTGGTATATATAATATCGTGTATTCATTTGCATATTACAATATCAAATGTTTTATTATGGGGTTATATCCTCTCAAGTTAAACCAACTTGATAAATCAAGTTCTTCAATCATAATAAAAATACATACATGTGGTCTACTGCATTTTACTAAAAGAAAAACTTTTATACATTTATGTAAATTCTGATTGACTAACATTACCAATCAAATTACTTTCAACTTGAGAGGATTTTGATCATTTATTTTGATATGTATAATCGCGCTCATATAATTTAGAGTACTACGAACAACAACAAAAAAACAATAAATATGAGAAATGCATAAATTTTTATTTGTATTTGTTTTTACCTCTATTTATCAATATTTTGACAATAGGCGTTAAAAACCTGACTCAAACTAAACCCGATTAAGTTTATTCGAGTTGGATTACTCGAGTAAATATTTTTATTTGGGTTATTAGGGTCAACCCGAGTGACCTAAATACTAAATACGCTCGGGTATCGAGTTAAAAATGTTTGACTACCTCGGGTTTGAGTCGGTCCGACTGATCCTAGTAAGGGTTTTTTTTTCCAATATTCGAGTTGACCAGAATATGAAGCAGTAACAAGCAAAAATACACATGTGAGTTAAAAAGCGAAAAATAAATATGTTCAAAAAATATTAGAAAAATTATTCTCATTTCTTCAAATTCTTAATCAAAACTGATGAAATGAAACCTTAAAGTTTACACTACCAAATTTATCAAACTATTAAGATTTTTAGAAGTAACAATGGAACACGGTTTGTGAATCATAACATGAGTGTGCTTTGTAAACATAATGATATTATTCAACAAACTACTTGTGCTTACTACACACCTCAACATAATGATATATCCGAGAGAAAATATAGACATTTATTAAATGTTGTTAGATCTCTCATGTTCCCGGGAGGAATTCCTTTGAACATGATGTGGACCGAGTATATTCTAAATGTTGTTTACTTAATTAATAGGACACTTAGATCTGTGTTATTTAAAATACTTTATGAGTTAATCTATAACATTGAACCTAATCTCTCTCATCTAATATGTTAGTTGCCTATGTTTCTCAACTATGCTAAATAATACTGATAAGTTTTCTTCTAAAATATGTTTTTATGGGTTATACTTTTGATAAGAAGGGTTACAAATACTTTTATAAATTATTATAATTGATGCTCTAATATTTAAATTTTAAAAGATATACCGTCCGTCACTTAGAGCATGTGGAGTGGTAGCTGACCACATGACTGGTAGTTCTTAGCGTCAGTCCATCGTTAGCGCACCGCTCCATGGTGCCAAGACCTCTCGTGCCAACGCCGCCAGCCAAGCTTATAGGTTTTCTGATTTTTTTTTCTTTTTAATAAAGTGGGTATTTGTTGACTTATAATATCTTTTTTACTCTTTGTCATCACTTTTTTTTCATCACACTCCCACAAAATATGAAGCCAAAAGATTTTTGTGGCAAGCACTTTCTCCTTTGACACCAACTTTAAACTCCAACCGTTAAGAGCACTGGCTAACACGCAAAAACAAATCATATAGGCATATAAAAAAATCAGGTTAAACATCATTTTCATATAACAAAGTCGTATATCATTATCAGGTAGTATTGTTTGGACTTTCACCAAAATATTGTTCTATGCCACTAAGCCTTATGCCTAATGCATTGAGGGCTTGTTTGTTTAATTTTTGTATTAAATCTTGTAAAATTAAAGTGACTGTTCACAAATATATCATGTCTGATTATAGATAAATACATAATTGTTTGTTTTAGGTGTTGAATAAAATGTCTGAATTTAAGAAAATTATTATTTTACCCTAAAAAGAAGTTATATGAAAATCACAAGTGAGGAATAAAAGGTTAAATATGTAAAATTATAAAATAAGTCATGTACAGACCCTCTTTCACCTGTCTTTTTCTAGAAAGACATGTGTTTATTTTAAGCAAAAAATAAACAGACTTTAACTGACTTAATTTACTCACTTGTTTTTCAATTAAGACCTATTAAGTTCTTATCAAACACCACCTGAATCTGGCCATAATGGTTTGCTTTAGAAAAACCATTAACCTTTATAAAAGTTTTTTTTTCTTTTTTTTTCTAACATGTGTCCCTCATGCACATGTTAAGTCACATTCATCAAACACAGATTTTCTTTTTATATTAAAAAATACATTTAATTCATATTAAATCTCTACTCCTTTATAAAGGAAAAACAAGGATGGTTGAATGTTGAAATGTTGAAAATAGAATGGTCCCACCATCTGTTTAAAATACTTGTACTATCAATTATATAAGTTGTACACTTAGAATGGTTGAAAAAAGGTAGGTCATGCTAAAAAGAAATACTAATAACCAAATATATAAACCAAGAACTAAAAACACACCCTCTTATTAAAAAAACATACACACACCAAAACACTCTTCTAAAACATCACATGATACATAGCATCTCCATCACCAAAACTACCATTGTAAAACCCGTATTTAAAAATCAGAATATTTAAATACGCGGTTTAATATTATTAAACTAGATAAGTATTAATTATTAGACAGAGATATAAACGCAGAAATTAAATACGCAATCCCAGTTTATTTAAATACTATTAAATGTTACAGTTTATGCAGATAATAAAATAACAGTATAAATTCAGATATTACGCGAATATTAATTATTCAAGAAGGAAATAATCCACATCAGAATATACCACGAGGATTAATATAAATTTCACGCAGCCTCAGTTCTATTAAAAATATTACGTAGTTATTATTCAGAAAATCTTATTCAGAATGAGGTACATATTTATTTAAGTAAAATAAATGAATACATGGCGAGATTTTATAAGCACGAGAAATATATTTACGTCTCAGAACGGGATTTTAAGTACGAGCTTTACGTAAATAATTAAAACGCGACTTAATAAAACGTACAAGTGTTTTGGGGCTGTTTTAGACAAATGCGAAAAGAAGTGGGACTTGGGCTCAAGGCCCAAGTGTAAGTTTTGCCTTGATCCGTGTATGACAAAAAGAAAAGGGACGGGGGTTGTTTTCTTTTCTATGTAGACACAAAAACACTAACACAGAAACCCTAAAAATCAATACAGCCGCCACTTCTTCTTTTTCTTCTATGTCGCGACCAACACAAAAGAACAGGCTGAAGGGATCGAACATCTTAATCCAGAAGAACAGAGTTTTTGTTTTCGTTGTTTAATTCTAAAACCTAACACGAAATTAAGGTAATCATCTTCTTCTTTCTTTTAATTTCGAAACCCAAATGAGTAAAACAAGAAAACAGGGGTGTCGGGTTGAGTTGGTTTCAGGAAAACCGAGAGTCGAGGACTCTCGGTGTGTTACTGCTCGACCCAGCCGAGACCACAACAGGTCTCGGTGGTGTTCTTTTGCTCAGCCACGAACAAACCCCAACAGGGGTGTCGGGTTTGCTAGTGTAGAAAAAATCGAGACCCTAGGGTCTCGGTGTGTTTTATTTTCGGGACCAGCCGCGACCCTCAAAGGGTGCGCTGGTGGTTTCTGTGGTGACTGCAGCGACCAAGAAAGACAACAGGGTGCGTTTGGGTTTACCAGCAATAAGGGGGCGTTTGGGATTACAAAAACAGTGGGGGTTGTACTAGCAGGGGGAACCATATAGCTAGCAGTGGGAACCACTGCAAAAGCAGTGGGAACCACTGCACAGGCAGGGGGAAATGTTAACAGGCAGTGAGAAATTATAATTAGCAGGGGGAACTGTACACAAGCAGTGGGAACTTAACACAAACGGTGGGAACCACAAATTATTGAATGGATAAATTATTTTATAAATGAGTTTATAAATAAATTAATTATGTTGTCCAATTTTATTAATCTAATTAATAAAATTTGATTAGTTCTAGCTTTATCATTTTGTTTATCTTATTTAAAAACCTTTTATTTTTAAATAATTTAATTTTAAAGATATTAAATTGGAAATATTTTAAGAAAGGAAACTCTTTATAATAACGAGTTACTATGTATAGTAATACCGGGGTATACATTATACTATAATTAGAAATACCGAATATATTAAATCAGTAATATTTACGAACTGTCAGAACCTACCAGTTTATATACAATCAGTATTTCAAGAATAATTTTAGTCCAACGAAAACGGTAAGAGCAGTAAATAAATAAACGTCAGTCAACTTACTTCCGTCTATTATTTATGTAGTACTCGTGAAGTCAGATTCGATCCGTCAGCTTTCAGTCTTATTTCAGTACTGGACACGAGGTACGGATTTTCCGTCCTTTCAGTAAGGACTTCTTTTCCTATGCATGACTAGGATTTCCCGTCTGCAGCCAAATGTTTTCCCCAGTATATGTTTAAGCTTATCAGTAATCATGTTAATAATAGAAAATTGCCTGAGCATTATATACAAGCATGATTAGTTTATGTACTAGTTACGGAGGTACCGTAACCACGACACTAGAGGCACCGGTGTCGTGACTCACATGCAGGAGAGTGATATCCTGCATCGTCCCACTCAGCTCAGCTTGGCCATTTTATCAGTATTATTATTAGTGGGGCGTATGGATGCATCCTAGGCTACAGTTTACAGTTTAGCAGGTGAATGTGGTGTGTGCTCTACATCCTTCACATTGGAGCTGATCCCTCCACCCAGCACAGTTATTTAGAGGTCACCCCTCTACAGCATGACGAGGTCACCCCTCCAGTTATTCATGCAACGTTGTTACAGCACATGACCTATATAAGCTCTTGGCAATTAAAATACAGTAAATGCATGTTTTCAGATTTAACAGATAACAGTTCAGCTTTATTATTTATAAATCAGCCTTTACAGATTATACACAGATTTCCGCTGCAACTTTACTTATCAGTCTTACAGCTTCAGTATTTTATCATCTGTTTCATTTCAGTAATTTCTTATCATGCTTTATATCCGTTCACTGAGCGTTATGCTCAGCCGTAGTTCCTTTCATGTTCTAACGGCAGGTACACCAGGACGCTTTTAGGATTCTAAGAGCACGTGCATTTGAGATGGAAGCTATCCAGACTTCTTATTTTATGCACTTACATTGTTCTGCTTATTTGGACATTGTTTAATCCTTTCTTTTAGTATTTTATTTTTCATGTTTTGAGCTTAGGTTGGATTACCGATGTTTGATTCCGGTATATCCGTTATGGTCATTTAATGTTTAGTACATTTACCTTATGCTTTGATGACACGCCATAAATACACGTAACGGTCCACTTATCCAAGTGGGGTGTTACAATTATGGTATCAGAGAGCAAGGTTCGACCTGTAGGCTCTAAAACTTGACCTGTGACTAGTGGGTAGTCACCAGGAACTTCCCAGATTTTGGCGTTGTTATCTTTCATGTTTCTCATGGATTATTCAGTCAGTTTTCTTCAATTATCAGTCATTTTCTTAAAGTTTTTTACTAAGTAAAAGGTTGGTACAGGACTGGCCATATTTAGTCGTATGTGCTTTTCTGCGAATTTTTGTTTTGGTGAACCGACCCATAGGCGTTCACCCTTGCCCGTTCAGATTTTGTATTGATGAACTGAACCTAGGCATTCATCCTTATTCATGTCAGATTCATGTTGTCAGTCAAGTAATTCTTGGTGAACCAGCCATAAACGTTCATCATTGTTCATGTCAAATTTCATGCTATTCAGTCGAAGGTTGTTTTGCGAACCGATTCATAGATGTTCACCTTGTCATATCAGGACATTTAATAAAGTTAGACAAGTATGGGCTGGACTATAGCCAACCATATTTAGTCCCAGATTATGAATTTCTATACATGACAGTTCACAGAAATTTTTGACAAGCATGGATCGAACCAAAATCGCCCATACTCAGTCATATGTTTTGTTCCTTGAATTCTGTGGATTGATAGCCATCCACACGAGTTGATGTTAAACCTCAGTTGATTTTCTTTTATGTTCTAGTAACGGTAAAATTTTCATATCCTCACGTTGATGTCGTCTTCAGGTTGATTCAGTTCATGTCTCCTTACGAGGATTATGTTTTCAGCAAAGTAAAGATGTTCTCATGTTAAGATACACAAGAATTTCAGTAAAACCCATTTTCATGATAAATCATGATTGGCCTTCATTAATCATGCTTCATCCTGACCACTGTTGGGACTTCGATTATATCATACTTTCAGTCTTGATATAACTAGCAGTAAGTCGACACAGGAATTTCAGGCTATCATGTTACTTATTTTAGACCAGTTTACTACCGTTTAAATCAATCTATTTCCTAGATCACGTCAGACAAGCGACACCAGTATCGACCATCCAATAAAATTTCCACCAGTGCCATGAACAGTAGTCTATATGTACCCTCTGTATAGTGCCTCAGTTATACTCCTTGTACAGTGATACATGTGTACTCCACGTACAATGTCTCGATATGCTTCATGTGCAATATTCATTTTGTACTTCATGTACAGTAGTCCAGGTGTACACCAGGTACCCTACTCCATGGATATTGCTAATCGATCCTCAATCATCTTGGGCGTTTCCACTTGTCGATATTTTACCAGGTGTTGATGCTGCTCGTGAGTTGAAGATTTTACCAGATGCTGATGCTGCGAACACTTTGAAGACCTCAAAATTGCTGATGCTGCTGATACTTTGGAGATTTCTCAAGATGCTGATGCTGATGCTGTTATACTATAAAGACACCGCAGAGCAAGGACGAAAACTATAAATTTGAACTTTATGTCAAAAAAATAAATTTCAACCATCAGACACTACCATTCCATTTCATACTTTTACCTTCTCAGTTAGATGTCACACTCCACTCAGCTAACCGTATATTCAAAGAGTGAGAACCGGAACTCAGCCGGCCACTCAGCAGAATAGTTACATGAATCAGGGTTATGATAACGACCGTCAGGAGATCGACAGATAAAGCAGTAGTGACAACCATCGTACTTATAATTAATCAATCAGTAACCATCGGAACTCCGGCACGGACGTGACCAGAAATACAAGAGGTCAGTAGTCTAACCGGTCCGTCAATCTTAGCAGTTACCAAAGAAAGAAAATTCAGCCTTGTTCAGATTCATCTACTAAAACACGTGTTAAGACATCAGTCAAGACATAAGTCTCAGGTATCATTTCGGAAGACACATATCAGGACACCAGTCATGGTACACGTCATACGAATCTTTTCTCAAAATACGAGTCAAAACTCATAACTCCAGTATGTTTCTAAACCAGGCCCTCAGTAATTCAGGGTACCTTTCAGGAAAGGGGTATACCCGTTCTATTATGCCACGCATGAATCAAACCATTAAAATTCAGTCACCACCACTAGAGTATATCTCAGGTTAAACACACGATATTCATTCTGTGAGGTTACAAACGAACACATTCAGTAAAAGTCGACATGTTTACTTCACGTATTCCTATGTCAGCTTTATCTTAAATCAGGTAGCCACCTGCCTCTCAGCCGAAAGGGACCCAACAGTATCACCATATTTATTAAGTTTTATTTTCAGTTAACGTCGAGATCCGTCCTACCGACCCTGAACATATTCATTTTACTCCTGCCAGAAAAATCAGTACAATTGTTCTATCTTTACGAGCACGTGAATTATTATCCTATAGCTGCAAAGACTTTCTAACCACCAGTTAACATCCACTTCTGAAGTTCTTAAAATTTATGATCAGCAGATATTTCAGCATTTCCAGAAGTAATTAAGAAGGTGTTCCAGAAATTCCTTCCTATCCACGAGACAAAATTTAACATCAAGTTTGTCTCAATAATGGAACCTGTTTTCAAAACTCTTTATTCCAGGGCTTCAGCTAAGTTAAAAGAGTTGCAGTATTAGCTGCCAGGGTTACCGAAACGAGGCTTAATCGCCCTAGCACATCACCAGAAAATGCACCGCTTTCTGTCCATCAGGAAGAAAGCCAATAACATGAAATTATGTATCGACCACTAATTTTTACCAGATCACCATTCTTAATCAATGTTCATTCCATAAATAGCAGGTTTATCTGATCTGCTACGATATCTTAAATATTTTCCAGAACAAATTGCGATCATGCCACCAGAAGTGGTGAGAGAAGAACATGATGTTTTCCGAACTGCTGTTGCACATATTATAGTCTCTATAAAGATTTTGATTTTATAGTTCTGAACTCCCTAATGCTCCAGCTATATTATGGAATTTATGAGTAAATTTTTTTCTATGATTCTCAGACAAAATCGTCAGTATATTCATTGATAACATCCTGATCTGCTAAATTCTAAGAGAAGTACAAGAGAACCATCTTTTCACAGTTGAACAGAATCTCCGATAGGAGAAAATTATATAAGCAGCTTTCCAGATGTGAATTCCATTTGAACATAGTGGCATTTCTGAGCCATCCTATTTCAGCAGAAAGAAATTTCAGACAATCCTGCGAAGATGAAGGCCATCACCTGATGGTCTCGACCGACGCCTGTGAACGAAGTACAAAATTTTTTTTAGAACTCAATTGACTGCTAACATAGAAATTGCTGACAGTCATCACTAAAGCCTAGGCTAACGCATAAATTCTTCTATGACTATTCAACCAGATTCCCACCAGAATGTTCCATAAGCCTAGGCAGAATTTTGATAGAAACCGTATCACACATTGATACAGCTATGTTCATATCTAGATGCCTGATATACTGCAGGTTCAAGATAGAACGCCTTCATGTTAGTGTGTTACCATTAGAGAAATCTGAACAGAATGAGACAGGATTCCATGGAGGTTATTGTCAGTTACCACAGACTTTGACGAAGTATGATATTATCTAAGTTATCGTCAACCATGTAATCAGCCTACGTGTTTCATTCATCCGAAAGGATCACACAGTAGTAGATCTGCAGAAAATTTAGAGATTCAACAGTATATTGTACGAATTCAAGGCATTTCATCGACCATCATATCAGACAGGATTCATGTTCACGATCACGTGTACGTTTACGTTTACGTTTATTTTCACTTTCACGTTTACGTCTCATTCGCGGTATGACGCCGTTTCAGTTCATTTTTTTTGTATGCTATCTCATGATTTAAGCTCACGTTAGCGTTCATAACATTGTTCACGTTCCAGTTCGTGTGCCATTTCACGATACACGTTTCTCAGTTTATTACCGTATACGGTTACAGAAAGCTTGAGAAATTAGACTCAAGTTTAGCACAACTATTCCATAACTAGGCAGACGTTTCACATCTCAGGCCGTAACGTTTGGCATTCATTCCTCAGTCAGCATACGTTCATGATATGTTCTAGTATCACGTTCACAGTATGATTCACGTATTACATTCATGATATATTCCATTCCAAAGCTCCTCATATAATTATGAACCACGTTCACAATTGCTCACTCAGCACGTTCACGATTGTTCACGTAGTTCGTCCCTATATTTCAGCAGCTTTCTCAGAGATATAAATGTTATCTTTTCAGGATAATTGTACGTACCGTTTCATATATACTACATGCTATAGCTTATTCATTCAGGTTCAGAAAATCCATCTTAAGTATGGAACCTGAAAGTATTCAGCATCATCAGTAAAGGGTTATCAGGACCTAGATTTTTTTTATTATGTTTAGACCCTTGAAGGAATCGTTTCAAGCGGGAGGCCACTCGAAACAGAGGAGTCCATCCGGACCTCTCATCCCCTTTCCTTCAATAAATCCAGTTAAGTTCTTTCAGTCATGTCACGTTCCATGTTCTCTTCAGCCATGTCACGTTACATGATCATTTCAGCCATGACAGGTTTATACCTATCAGCAGCATTATGTCTTAATTAGAAGACAATTCATCCTTCAGCTAAATTGTCTTTTCAGTCTACGTGCTCTTTCAGTTCTTATAACTTCATCAGCTCATTACCTTTAATTCGAGGACGAATTTCTTCTTTTAGAGGGGAAGAATTGTAAAACCGGTATAGTCGTATCTTTAATTCGGGGACGAATTATTGTTTTTAGAGGGGAAGAATTTTAAAACCCGTATTTAAAAATCAGAATATTTAAATACGCGGTTTAATATTATTAAACTAGATAAGTATTAATTATTAGACAGAGATATAAACGCAGAAATTAAATACGCAATCCCAGTTTATTTAAATACTATTAAATGTTACAGTTTATGCAGATAATAAAATAACAATATAAATTCAGATATTACGCGAATATTAATTATTCAAGAAGGAAATAATCCACATCAGTATATACCACGAGGATTAATATAAATTTCACGCAGCCTCAGTTCTATTAAAAATATTACGTAGTTATTATTCAGAAAATAATTCAGAAAATCTTATTCAGAATGAGGTACATATTTATTTAAGTAAAATAAATGAATACATGGCGAGATTTTATAAGCACGAGAAATATATTTACGTCTCAGAACGGGATTTTAAGTACGAGCTTTACGTAAATAATTAAAACGCGACTTAATAAAACGTACAAGTGTTTTGGGGCTGTTTTAGACAAATGCGAAAAGAAGTGGGACTTGGGCTCAAGGCCCAAGTGTAAGTTTTGCCTTGATCCGTGTATGACAAAAAGAAAAGGGACGGGGGTTGTTTTCTTTTCTATGCAGACACAAAAACACTAACACAGAAACCCTAAAAATCAATACAGCCGCCACTTCTTCTTTTTCTTCTATGTCGCGACCAACACAAAAGAACAGGCTGAAGGGATCGAACATCTTAATCCAGAAGAACAGAGTTTTTGTTTTCGTTGTTTAATTCTAAAACCTAACACGAAATTAAGGTAATCATCTTCTTCTTTCTTTTAATTTCGAAACCCAAATGAGTATAACAAGAAAACAGGGGTGTCGGGTTGAGTTGGTTTCAAGAAAACCGAGAGTCGAGGACTCTCGGTGTGTTACTGCTCGACCCAGCCAAGACCATAGCAAGTCTCGGTGGTGTTCTTTTGCTCAGCCACGAACAAACCCCAACAGGGGTGTCGGGTTTGCTAGTGTAGGAAAAACCGAGACCCTAGGGTCTCGGTGTGTTTTATTTTCGGGACCAGCCGCGACCCTCAAGGGGTGCGCTGGTGGTTTCTGTGGTGACTGCAGCGACCAAGAAAGACAACAGGGTGCGTTTGGGTTTACCAGCAATAAGGGGGCGTTTGGGATTACAAAAATAGTGGGGGTTGTACTAGCAGGGGGAACCATATAGCTAGCAGTAGGAACCACTGCAAAAGCAGTGGGAACCACTGCACAGGCAGGGGGAAATGTTAACAGGCAGTGAGAAATTATAATTAGCAGGGGGAACTGTACACAAGCAGTGGGAACTTAACACAAACGGTGGGAACCACAAATTATTGAATGGATAAATTATTTTATAAATGAGTTTATAAATAAATTAATTATGTTGTCCAATTTTATTAATCTAATTAATAAAATTTGATTAGTTCTAGCTTTATCATTTTGTTTATCTTATTTAAAAACCTTTTATTTTTAAATAATTTAATTTTAAAGATATTAAATTGGAAATATTTTAAGAAAGGAAACTCTTTATAATAACGAGTTACTATGTATAGTAATACCGGGGTATACATTATACTATAATTAGAAATACCGAATATATTAAATCAGTAATATTTACGAACTGTCAGAACCTACCAGTTTATATACAATCAGTATTTCAAGAATAATTTTAGTCCAACGAAAACGGTAAGAGCAGTAAATAAATAAACGTCAGTCAACTTACTTCCGTCTATTATTTATGTAGTACTCGTGAAGTCAGATTCGGTCCGTCAGCTTTCAGTCTTATTTCAGTACTGGACACGAGGTACGGATTTTCCGTCCTTTCAGTAAGGACTTCTTTTCCTATGCATGACTAGGATTTCCCGTCTGCAGCCAAATGTTTTCCCCAGTATATGTTTAAGCTTATCAGTAATCATGTTAATAATAGAAAATTGTCTGAGCATTATATACAAGCATGATTAGTTTATGTACTAGTTACGGAGGTACCGTAACCACGACACTAGAGGCACCGGTGTCGTGACTCACATGCAGGAGAGTGATATCCTGCATCGTCCCACTCAGCTCAGCTTGGCCATTTTATCAGTATTATTATTAGTGGGACGTATGGATGCATCCTAGGCTACAGTTTACAGTTTAGCAGGTGAATGTGGTGTGTGCTCTACATCCTTCACATTGGAGCTGATCCCTCCACCCAACACAGTTATTTAGAGGTCACCCCTCTACAGCATGACGAGGTCACCCCTCCAGTTATTCATGCAACGTTGTTACAGCACATGACCTATATAATCTCTTGGCAATTAAAATACAATAAATGCATGTTTTCAGATTTAAAAGATAACAGTTCAGCTTTATTATTTATAAATCAGCCTTTACAGATTATACACAGATTTCCGCTGCAACTTTACTTATCAGTCTTACAGCTTCAGTATTTTATCATCTGTTTCATTTCAGTAATTTATTATCATGCTTTATATCCGTTCACTGAGCATTATGCTCAGCCGTAGTTCCTTTCATGTTCTAACGGCAGGTACACCAGGACGCTTTTAGGATTCTAAGAGCACGTGCATTTGAGATGGAAGCTATCCAGACTTCTTATTTTATGCACTTACATTGTTCTGCTTATTTGGACATTGTTTAGTCCTTTCTTTTAGTATTTTATTTTTCATGTTTTGAGCTTAGGTTGGATTACCGATGTTTGATTCCGTTATATCCGTTATGGTCATTTAATGTTTAGTACATTTACCTTATGCTTTGATGACACGCCATAAATACACGTAACGGTCCACTTATCCAAGTGGGGTGTTACAACCATCATTCTCTCTCGTCACCGACAGTTGTCTCCTCCACCCTTTCATCTCAACCACCCTTTCCAAATGCCTGCAAACATCACCACATGATACTAACACGAAAAATAACTTTTATATCTAGATCTATTGTATTTTTTGTATATATGTAATCTATAAATGTGGATCTATTGTTTTTATATATATAACTTTTTGCTAATTCTTTTAGATTTTTTTTGACCAGGTGTACTTTGCCGGAATTTACTGATCTTTCTTGCCGAAAATAGCCATCGTCACTACAAAATCCATCGCCGCTTACTCAAGTGTCTCTCCAGAATAAAGTTTTTCGCCCCCATGTCGATTCTTGCTGAAGCCACAAAATGTTAAAGGATGTGTAGATCTTATGTATAGAAGTATATATGTTGTTTTGCTAGGTTTAGAATGCAAATTTTCCTTTTTATATAAACCGGGTTCGAACATTTTATAAGTCTGATTAATTAGTTTTTTGAAATATTTACTTATATTTATGGTAATATAAGTTTTTAGTTGAAGATTTCATCATGTATGGCTTTTTATTGTTTTCTAATATATCTTTGCTTCTCTTATAGATATTAGTCGCTAAAGTATCTTAATTGCTATGGATCTTGCTGAAATATCCCAACCGCCATCGGAAACTCGAACAAATTTAATGTAAAGGTTGTTCATTTGTTTGAACTTTCATTTGTTGGTAGATTATGTCGGGTATTATTTTTTTTTATTTCTAAACATATTGTCTGGATTAGGGGGTATCTTGTAAAATTGTTTAAATTTATACATGGTTATAAAGATCTGACGTAAAAATGCTAAAATATATCAATGGTTATCTTGGTTTACAGATTGTTCAGGTTAGTTGAAGGTTATAATTTTAGTAATAGAAAGAAAACTAGAATTCTAAAATATTTAAAAGATTGGGAATTAAGGATACCTTTAGATTATAAAAACTGAATTTGAAATATTTTGAAGTATGAATTTTTTTAATATAAAATACATTAAAACAGTAATATTATTGAGTTGTGTGAAAGTAAGACTTTGACAATTATGATAAAGGTTGAATATTTTTGTTAGCTCGAGAACAACACTTTTTGGTGGGCTCGATGTTACTAGACTCGAGATGGTGGTAAGAAAGTACATATGCAATTCAAAATTTGAATATTATAATGGCAATCAGTAGGTGATGGTGCACACAAATTGCTTTCCTATTATTCTATGACGTGATGAAAATTTTAGAAAAAAATGAGTTGCTTATTGAGAAAAATATTTTAAATGAAAATAAGATGGTAATTGGCTTCATTTATATAATTAAAAAAAATAAGACGTGTATGCGTAGGGCCTTGGGATTTCCTTATATTTATTTGCAAAATTTTGCATATTTATTTGCGAAATTTTGCATATTTATTTGTTATTTTCTCTGTATTTATTTGTTGTTTTACTTTACTTAGATAAAGTTTATAAAATTTTATTGTTACTTTGTGTTAGCTTCAGTACATGCGAAGATCTTGTATAGTTTTTTTTTTCCGAATAGTGTTTGATCTTCGGTTTCTCATTTCCACTAATTTGTATAGTATAAATTTGAAGTCTTTTGGTGTTTGTTTTAAAAAGTTGAGAGATGTAAGCTTTATCAAAATTGTTACTACACAATTATTACGTATAATTTTTAATTGCATGTTTACGGATTATAAAAAGTTTTTTTTTTAAATTCCAAGCTTCGAGATTGTTAATCTCATTTTTCAAGGAAGCAAAACGCAACCCCAAGTATAAAAAAAGTAAATGCCGCCAGCTTTATTGTTGGACTTGTTATTAAAAAATGTAAACTCGAAAATAGTAAAGTGTTTTGTATATGGACTATGCATTAAATAACTCATGGGAATCAATGTTTAATTGGATAATTAAAATCGAAAATGTAAATGGTTTAACTGGGCAATCGAGAGACACAAAAATATTACTAAGTATTACACTTCAATTAAATAAGTAAACCATGACACACTATGCCGAGTTGCCCACTATACCAAGGACAAAATCAATAAAAAACAATTTTTCAAAGGAAACAAAAAAAAGACACTTATCTTTTCATTAATTTTTTATTTTCTTTATCAGTTACTCCGCACTACTACTTTTGTTGTACAATTTGTTTATTTGACTTTATTTTCAACTTTCTTTTAACAAGTAATGTGTATTTTTTAAAGTGAAATTGAAGCATGTGTATTTTTTAAAGCGAACTTTTAATAAGCAAGGTGTATTTTTTAAGTGAAATTGAAGCATGTTTTTTTTGTTATAAATAATCTCATGAATTGACGATGTTGAATATACTATACCGATGTCGATGTAAAAGTTTTTTTTCGGTTTTGGTTCAAGACATGTCAAGAGCATTTTAAACGAAACGAATAAGGAGTCTAACATAACTAGGCGAGGGTTCACCGAAGAAATTTCTACCACTTAAATGTCATTGCACAACTCGATTCACTAACCTCTAACCCGGTGGGTCTAGCCGGGTTTCGAAAATTTTGATTATCGTTTACTGTTTGACGTTTAGTTTTAATAACTGATTTTAATATGTTGTTTGGTATTAGATAAATTATTTAAAATTCTATTATCACATGTTACAATATTTTGCAATTATACTTGATCTTACCACGATGAAACGTTTCGTTAATTATCTGTCGTCGGGCAATTCCGCCGCTATGCGCGGGTACTCGTCTAGTATACTCAAAATTTACCATAAATAAATAACAATAAGAGTTTAATAATCTCAAACTTTACTTTTATATAAACTCAAACATATAAATTCGGGCACATGTTAGAAATCTCCTTTTTTTTTTTACATCTTTTTGAGTTGTTTTTTTAATGTTAGCATTTGTTGCAACATACGCGGACGCAAAAGAATCTATATTCTAGATTAACATACAATGTTTAGATAAATGTTCAACTAAGCAAGTTTCACCAAAGTTGGCTCAACTGCAACCTACACTGAGTTCAGCAAGTTTCACATATAGATCACCAAACTATATGAGTTGCAGCTGCAGCTAGTTCTTTAACCGAGTCTGGCGTGAACATCCAATAAAACAACATTAGCTGCAAGTTGAGTTAAGAACCAATACCGATTAGGTGACAAGAGTTAATTCGTATCAAGTTGGCCTATCATATCTCTAAAGCTGTTAACCATCATAACCCCAACTTGCACCAGCAAACAACGCTCACTCAATCCTACACTTACATGAACCAAAGCCAGTCTGACTGATTCCATTTGTCCTAACTAAACCGTTAAAACTGTACCGACCTAATGATCTACGTACAGCAATCAACCTTAGTTTCAGTTACCTGCGCAATGGCCACTGAGGGGACTGAGCACAGACTTTAGAACAAGTGTCTGATTCAGTTATGAAGCTTGTCATGCTCACACTCAGACGAATACAGATCCTAACAGATACCAGATCTAAACAGAGCCAATCATTTATAGGGCACCAACAATCAACATATTCAATCACGCTGAACGCACTGGAACTAGGTTGGTAAGCGCACTTGAATTAGGTTTCTGATAGCCAATAAGACATATTATATGCCAAAACACAACCAAATCAAACTATAAATTACGCTAAGGCAATAAGATATACTTAGAAACTCAAACAGAACCAAAACAAAGCCGAATGAACATTCACAAAAACTTATAAAATAGAATCATTATTATTTCGAATCAAACGAGTACCACATATTGTTCATAACACTTGCGAAGAGCAACAAACAAAACATTCACAAATAAACATCCACGATCGAGAAAAGAGCTTTAATTCAGTTACCACCACGAAGACGGAGGACAAGGTGGAGAGTAGACTCCTTCTGAATGTTGTAATCTGCAAGGGTACGTCCATCCTCGAGCTGCTTCCCTGCAAAGATAAGCCTCTGCTGGTCTGGAGGGATTCCTTCCTTGTCCTGGATCTTCGCCTTGACGTTGTCAATAGTGTCTGAGCTCTCCACCTCGAGGGTGATTGTCTTTCCAGTCAAGGTCTTAACAAAAATCTGCATGCCACCTCTCAAACGAAGAACCAAGTGGAGGGTTGACTCCTTCTGGATGTTGTAATCAGCAAGGGTGCGCCCATCCTCCAACTGTTTACCGGCAAAAATCAATCTCTGCTGGTCTGGAGGGATACCCTCTTTGTCTTGGATCTTGGCCTTAACGTTATCAATCGTGTCAGAGCTCTCAACTTCAAGGGTAATAGTTTTCCCGGTCAAAGTCTTGACGAAAATCTGCATACCTCCTCTGAGCCTGAGCACAAGATGGAGGGTCGACTCTTTCTGGATGTTGTAGTCAGCAAGGGTACGACCATCTTCAAGCTGCTTGCCAGCAAAGATCAACCTTTGTTGGTCTGGGGGAATTCCCTCCTTGTCCTGGATCTTAGCCTTAACGTTGTCAATGGTATCGGAGCTCTCGACCTCAAGAGTGATGGTCTTGCCAGTGAGGGTCTTAACAAAGATTTGCATACCACCACGAAGACGCAAGACAAGGTGGAGTGTTGACTCCTTCTGGATGTTATAATCGGCCAAGGTGCGACCGTCCTCGAGCTGCTTACCAGCGAAAATCAACCTCTGTTGATCTGGAGGAATTCCCTCTTTGTCCTGGATCTTAGCTTTCACGTTGTCGATGGTGTCTGAGCTCTCTACTTCCAAAGTAATTGTTTTTCCAGTAAGGGTTTTGACGAAGATTTGCATTCCTCCCCTAAGCCTGAGCACAAGATGAAGAGTGGACTCCTTTTGAATATTGTAGTCGGCCAAGGTGCGACCGTCCTCAAGCTGCTTTCCAGCAAAGATCAACCTTTGCTGATCTGGAGGAATCCCTTCCTTGTCCTGGATCTTAGCCTTAACATTGTCAATGGTGTCTGAGCTCTCGACCTCAAGAGTGATGGTCTTGCCAGTGAGGGTCTTAACGAAGATTTGCATCTGCACAAATTAAAAAAAAAAATCAGAACAGAGTAAAGTACCTTAGCAACAATTTATACCACATAACAGCAACGATAATATCGTATTGAATAAGCTAAGCAACTAGCTAGCAATTTAGTATACTATGATACCAATCTCTCAGACTAAAATACCATAATTAATCCGCAAAATATCATATGTACATATTTCAACAAATATATCGAAAGCTCATTAACAATTGGTAAAAAACAAGCAACTCATCATCTAACCAACACCATATCTACGTCTTATTTATATTTTGCATCTGTTATAAACCTCGATACTTTAGAGTTCACTGGAAACCAAGGAATCAAATCACAACTGAATATCTAGTTAAGCAACAATTTGGTTGCTAAAAAGTCCACATCTATTTTAAGACCTATATACAACGTTAAATCATCATCAATTTAAGGGGCCTTTTGTTTCTGTTTATATGTGGGCTTATAATAAGCTAATTTGATTTCGGCTTTATATTTCATATGCCCAGATTTTGTGGCTTATTTAAGTTTATCATGTCGTAATAAACTTATAGAAGCCCATAAGACTCAAAATAAGCCGGATATCTGAAACTTATGAAATATAAGCCGAAATAAAAAAAGCTCATAAGCCCACATATAATCCGAAATAAACACATCACTAAAAACTCTTCACACATATTGATATCTATGCCTAAAACACACCTTATTAAGCACAGCCTCCAACCAATAACAACCAACATAGATATAATTGATATACTAATACTAATTAGTATATGTAAGTGGTATTAGGACCTAAACACAATTCCAACACTTGTAGCCTTGTTATCTTTCAACTACTAGTCGCATAAAATCTAATCAGTATTATCAATTATACCATCAACAGCTGATCACACCAAATTAAGGGCATGTTTGTTTTGGCTTATATGTAGGCTTATGAGCTTGTTTGATTTTGGCTTATATTTGATAAGCCACAATTTTCTGGCTTATTTCAAGACTTGATAACGTAATAAACTTAAATAAGCCCACAGGTCTCAAAGTAAGCCGTAAAATAGAGGGTTATGTAATATAAGGCCAAATAAGGCAGTGATACAGAGCAAACTAAAGGCATATTTGTTTCGGCTTATATGAGGGCTTATAAGCTTGTTTGATTTTTGCTTATATTTCATAAGCCCCAATTTTCTGGCTTATTTGGAGACTTATAATAAGCCCACAAGTCACAAAACAAACCGGAAAATTGAGGTTTATAAATTCTAAACCATAATCAAATAAGCTAACATACAACTATATAAGCCGCCTAAAACCTACCAAAAATAATTATAAACCAAAACCGAAATCACATAACTGAAATAATCTAAACAGATCAAACTAATAACAATGGATCAAATCATGTATGACGTCATCAAAGCATATACAGATGTTAAGATCGCTAATGCAAAACTAGTTACTATTAATAATCATGATTGACGTCATCAAATGATTCAATAACACAAGCAGATGACAGAATCAAAATACATGTAGAATTATGACGTCATCAAGGATAATTAATTACTATTAACAACAGATCAAATACTCTTGAAAAGGATTGAATAACACAAGAATAATTAATTAATTAATTAAAAAAATTAAATAGAATGAATATTAAAAAGATTAATTGATACCTTGAGATAAAGAGAGGATTGAAGATTGAATTTGTTTTTAATGATGAAATGAAAGAATGGATTTGGGGATGATATTTATAAAAGCTCTGTTATGGTTGGACGGTTGAGATTATGACACGTGTACGGTCGAGAGTTATTGGTGGGTGGGGTTGTTGTACTATTTGGATAACAACAATCAAATTTCTAAGGGGAGTGGTGATGACTGCTAGGATGGCTGGTAGCCTTTTGGCGTCAAACCTTCGTTGGCGCATTACTTTTGGTCTCGCGTTAAAATGGCCCGCGCCAATCATAACAGCTCACGTCAATGATTTTTAATTTTTTTTGTTTAAAAAATATCCGTTGAGAAGGGTATATTTTTGCAATATTTTGAAAATATTAAACTTGGCGTTTGAGGGGGTTAAAATGTAAAAGAAAATTCAAAATTTTTAAAAATAGTCGTTACAGGGGCTAAAAAAAATTTAAATTTTACAAAAAATACCCTAACTTCATTCTATAAATTAAACTTCAAACATTTTATTTCATATCCCAAATACATCTATTACTCTAATTTTTTCCAAAATGGATCCTTATCAAAACACCGTTTACGAATACGATGAATATTTCGGTAACGCCCATGAACGTTACAGTCGAGTCTTGGCGGAGTATGAGACATTTGTTGGTATGTGTAATCAAGGAGCCGGTGGATCGGGTTCGAGGAATACGAGGGCATACATACCTCATGATCGAGAAGATGCGAGCCGAAGATTGCTAAAGGACTACTTTGGTGATGACGAAACTCCTGCAAAACATATGGAAGAGAAATTCCGCCGAATGTATCCTATGAGTTCAAGGCTTTTTAGGAAAATTCTCAATGTTATTTTAACTCATAATGCCGACCCTCTTCCTAAATACTTTGCTTATTTTCGCACTGGACTAGATGCTACGGGTCGGGATAGTATTCACCCCGTTTTAAAAATCACTTCGGCATTTCGTCAATTGGCGTATGGGTCATCACCCGATGCATTTGATGAGTATTTACAAATTGCCAAACGCACTGCTAGAGAATGTTTGCTTCATTTTACTAAATGCATTTATGACTTATATGTTGAAAAATATTTAAGAAAACCTACGCCCGCGGATATAGAAATAATATATGAATTGCACAATGAGAAACATGGACTCCCGGGAATGCTCGGGAGTATTGATTGCATGCATTGGGATTGGAGAAATTGTCCCAATGCTTTACAAGCTCAATTTAAAAGGCGTGATCATAAATACCCAACTCTTATGTTAGAAACAGTGGCAGATCAACAATTGACATTTTGGCATGCATACTTTGGTTGTCCTGGGGCAAACAATGATCTAAATGTCTTATATGGTTCACCTTTATTTGATGATGAGTTAGCCGATAAGGTTCCTGATTCTCCGTTTAAGGTAAACGGAAAAACATACAAAAAAGGTTATTACTTGGCTGACGGTATTTATCCCGAGTGGTCTACTTTTGTGAAAACATTTTCTGTTTCAAGGGATGAAAAAATATTACGGTTTAAAAGAGTTTAAGAAGGTGTTAGAAAAGATATCGAACGCGCTTTCGGTGTCTTACAAGGTCGTTGCGGAATTATACGACAACCCGCTCGTGCTTATGAACTTAACCACTTGAAACGGATCATGTATTGTTGTATCATGTTACATAACATGATATTGGAAGACGAAGGATATACATTGAATCCTAGACATGTTTATGTTGATTCGCAATCGAATATTGTTCGAAGTTGGGTCGAAAGGTGTGAAGTACATGAGAGCAAAACTAAAGAAATTCGAGACCGAAGAATGCACTACGAGCTTCGAGCCGATCTTGTGGAGCATTTGAGCCGCAATCATTAAATTTATGTTTTTAATTGTAATGTTTTTTTATTGTAATGTTTTTTTTTTATTAATAAAGTTTTTATTTAAGTTATTTTGTGTGAAAAAAAAACTTATTATTTTCGTTGGCACCAGAAAATCTGGTGCCAACGGTCACCACTAAAATGTGGTGCCAACAGGAATCTCGTGCCAAAGGCCCAAAATCTTACGTGGCGCCTTTGACACCACTTTCTGGTGCCAACGGTTCTCAGCTCTCTTAGAACATCTTCGATACATACAAATGGTAATAGCTTTTTACTATTTAATAAAATTGTTTGTAGATAGTTTTTGACATTGGAGATGCTCTTATCTTGAAACGTTCAATGGATATTATAAATATTATTTGGCGGGTATTCTCCTTCTCAAAATGAAAGTGGCCATAAACACATCTTTTTATTTTTTTGTCAAAAATTAAAAATGGCGTTTTTGGTCATTTCATTTACTTGAATACTTATGTTTGGTAAAATTAGCTGTAAGCTGTAAGCTGTTAACTGTAAGCTGTTAGCTGTAAGCTGTTAGCTGTTTACTAAAAAGCTCTATTTTTAAAAGAAGTGTTTGGTATATTAGCTGTTAACTGTAAAAATTATAATGTAAAATGACTTAAAAAGACATATTTAAATAAATTATAATATGGTTGGAGGGTATATCAGTAATCTACAGCTTTAACAGCTCTTGACAATTTAAAAAGCTATATCAGACAGTTTTTTATTTAAGAGCTACTTGGTGAAAATAAAAAGCTAACAGCTCTTAAAAATTGTTGTACCAAACAGAGCTATTAGATTATTTTTTTAACAAAAAAGCTAACAGCTCTAAAAAAGCTTTAAAAAAGCTCTTGCCAAACATAACCTTTATAAAAAGGTGACAAAATAGATGAGATGGTTCGGGTTAATCATGAGTAGGAGTATTTGCGTTTTAAACATCACACTAGTTTGGCTAAAACATCAAATGGAAATGGTCTGATCCAACAAAATATAACTGTTGTTTCTTTTAGGACCGAATCGGACCGATTAGATCGAAGATCAAAAATTAAAAAATGGTCTGATCCAATATGGGTTATTCGGTTAATCGATTCGGTTCTTATTTTGTTTTCTCACTCCTAAACACGAGTGTATATGATTTTGGGCCTAAAGTTACTCTTTATATATAATATTTTCTTCTTGATTTAAAGAAGAATCAACAATGATAACCAAATGTGAAAAACCATTTTGACGTTGAAAATTATGCTTAACATTAGTGCAGTTAAATTGAGAGATCAAGATAAAACAACTACTTATAGTAGAATTCTCGTATTGTAATGATCGACACACTAGCATCAAAATGTATATAACTTAAAATTCCCACAAAACATCAGATTAAACACAAATTGTATGCGCAGTCACATAGAATGTCAAATTCCCATAGAACGTCTAATTGCGATTTTTCTTTTATCCTCACGTAGAATGTTCAACTCACTCTTGCTGCACATTGATCCTTAAGTTTCTGCTATGCAAGTACTTACATCCAAACTCTCTCTTCTTACTCTCTTTCTTTGTGCTGTCATAAAACAAATGGATTGCACATACCATTCCTGCAACAGTACACGATCTAGGTGATGTCATCGAGTTGAACCTTAATGGTTGGCATAGCCTAAATCAATCTCTCATCTTGATCTTTTTGTGTTGCCATAAAATGGAACGGATTGCACATACCATTCCTGCAACAGCACATGATCTAATTGCTTCCATTGAGGTAATGGTTGGCACAACAGCCTAAAAAATATAATCTAATCGCTCCAAACAATTCATGTCCATACTCTCTCATTCGATTGATGTCCATATTTTTATTTGTAATGTTTCATCTCATTGAGATGACTTTTTTTGTTTAGATCAATTTGATTAATTGTTGATTCTTTTTTCTTTTTTCTGCAGGAACAAAAGAACCTATGTACATAATTGATCAAAGTAAAAAATTTACAACTCGGAAAAAGATATAGGTTGTTTTGTTTATGGTGTTTAATGAACCAAGGCTATCTGTTAATTTTGTGTGTTTTGTATGCCCATAAACTGTTTGCTGAAATGTATGTATGAATCTAAATATGAATTGAAGTTTTCCACTTTAGTTTGTTATTTTATAGATCAAAAGTCGTGTAATGTCGATTTAATATATCGATTTAACAAAGTGTTTGCTAAAATGTATGTACGAATCCAATTTTTTTTCAGTGAACTATTTTGAAATGTATATATCGATTTAATCATGTGGACCGGCTACTGCTGATTGCAGCTTGACCTGCTGTTGTTGATTGGCTCCTTGACTTGCTGCTGCTGATTGACGGCTTGACCTGCTGATGCAGCTTGACCCGCTGTTGCTGATTGCAGACTGATTGCAGCTTGACCTGCTGCTGCTGATTGGCGCCTTGACCTACTGCTGTTGATTGGCGACTTGACCTGCTGATGTTGATTGCAGCTTGACCAGCTGCTGCTGATTGCAGCATCAGCTGTTGCTGCTGACTGCAGCTTGACATTGTCAAACTGAAAGAGTGCAAAACACGTAGATCTACTGGTAATTGTTTCGAACATGATCTACTGGTAATTGTTTTTGTATTGAATTTTGATTCTCTGCTATTCAAATAGTTTATTATGATGTGGGTCTGAAAAATATTTCCTTTCACTAACTTTTTTACTAATTGTGTAGTTGCATAGTTTGTACACTGTTAAATTTCATAGGAAATTGGTCGTAGTGGACAAATAGGCAAATAAATTTGACAAATTGCTGAGAAATGGCAGACCGGTTGGTAATTTTTAACTTCCAAATACCCACAAATCCACATATATGTCTATGAAATTGGTGGTAGTAGACAAATAGCTACCAGCTCAAATGGCCACATAAACAGAGATGAATATACCTGCCTCCTTTTTGTTTTTGACGTTGCCATCAAATGCATGTATATCATCCAACAATCAAATATGGACCTTTTAGTAAGGTGTGTTAGTTGGTCATTCATGCATTAGTTGGTCGATCAGCTTATCAATTAAGTGATAGAAGAATTTAAGGTGCCTATACAAGTATATGCATAATGATTTTATAGGTGTTTACTAAAATTCTAAAACATTTGTATGTTATGATCTGTAGAACCAATCTGATGGTTTATTTCCGTCTCAAGTTACCTATTTTAGAAGACATAAACAGGTGTAGCTTTGGAATCCCAAAAGATATATTTAATGCTTATTAATATATACTGATAGTGCTTATAAAGTGTGAATATTAATATACACGATATTTATGTGATTTTTCTGTTTATGTAGAAAAGCTTCGAAGATTTATAAACAAGGACGATCATTGATGGCAAATGAAAACATCTAACCTACTGCGCTTGGAGCTAGCAAAACCCCAATGAGGTAATTAAGGTATTGTTTCTCAATAAGTTATTAACTCCTAGATATTTGATTTAGTAAGTAGATTTTTAGTCAAAACAAAACTGCAGGAGACAGGTGCAGACCCGTCAAGGTCTTCTAGATTCTTTGGTAACATAACCTGTGCATCTACACAAGGTCGGTTATGTTTCTTTTTCTTAAACATGTTCCACACCCCACAATTGACAATCTTAGATCCATTTACATAGGTTGGTTGGGCTGGGTTAGGTTTCATTTAAAACGGGTTCGTCCAATATTACATTGTTGACATACATGGACATATTTAAAGATTCGTTAAAAGGCATACCTTAAAGATCAAATATTGTATGGAAATATTTCAAACAGTTTGAATCCTTAAACAACCAATATTTATCGATACGTGATCATGTTTATGGTTTGGACCCTTTTAAACTCCCAGAGCTTCGGCCTTAGCTTTTGCAAAGCTTCTTTTCCCTTTCTTTTTTGGACAACCTCTTCTGTTATAGAGTCCAATCGCGAGAGTCTAAACTTTGTTGCACTGGTCCGAGTTCGCCTGCCTTCTACTTAGTAGGTATGATGGGTGAACCGAACCGAGCCCCTATTAGAGATTAGACGGAGCTTCGTTTTCCTGGATAACAATTTAAAACTATAAAGAAACTGAAAGATTTTAGGAAAGAAGAGTTTTCGCTAATATAAGAAAAGGACAGGAATCGGCTTTCTAACTTACTTATCTTAAAGAAATGAGAAAAACTCTTACTTTAAAGGCGATCAACTCTCTTTTGTGCATGAGTTTAGAGGCTGAGGGGTTTTCATAGATATCAAAGTTAACCAACGGTGTAGATTGCCTGAAGTCAGGTTACCTTTGTTACTTTGTTCATACATCATTAAAACACTACTTCAGTGGTCAATTTTAGCATGTAGTTTAGGAATCAAACTCATGTATTTTAGGAACCAAATTCGAATGAGATAGTGGGTGTTTGTGGCTGATTCAAAACTACAGTTTCTAACATAGCAGAAGAGATGCATAAAATTGAAACTTTTTCAAAATTGTGTGTTTTCTTCACTAACTATGAATTTTTCTAAAGTTGGATTAACGAGGATGGTTATTAGGTGTTAGTATGCTATGTTAACTCATCGCTAACTTTTGATCCATTAGACCCGTTTCCCTTTAAGTGCTTATGTTAAATATTACCTGAATCAACCCATTCATTTGTAAATTCCCCGATTTGGTTACTGTTATAAATTTGTATCAGCCACAAATTCATCGTTAGTACCTTTGTTACGTTGTTCATACTAATAATTACATTGAGTGTGGAACCTTATGAGGGAAATACTTACTCAAATTTGCAAACAAGTCCTCTTCTTGGAACTCTTGAAGCTATGTAGAACAAAAGTTCTCCTTGATTAAGGAACTGGGGTGCTTTTTTTATTTCTACATTACAACAACATGATGCATCTATTTACCTAAACTTTGATCGGGTTGCTTTTGTTTGTATATGGAACCTTATGTTGTAAAGATAATAACCACGTTGAGTGTCTATATAGGCACTAGATTAGATTGGTGTCTGTGAGTAAAGATCGACCAAATCCATATCAAAAGATGACTCATGTTACGTTTTTTTGAACTTATAACATGTTACTTAACTAGCCTATTTTTCTGCAGTAATAGCTAAAGGGTATCGAAAGAGTTGGGAAAGAGGGTGTCATCACTATTCAAGTAAGTTTGCTTTTACGTTACTCTTATTACCATGATCATAGATAGCAAAAATGTGCTAATCTCTATGGATGGACGTAGGATGGAAAGACGTATATATCGATAATGTTGGGCAAGGTTTCAATTGAAAGAAGTTGTAGTGGCAAACTGGCAATGTACGTTCATCTCCTTCTTAAAGCTGTAAGATGATTGAAGAATCTAGGGATTAAGCAACATTGATTTCAGAGGGTATGTTTTTTTTCTAAAAACTTATGCATCTTATTTTTACCGTCACACTTGGTAGATAAAAAAGATTATAAGGCAGGGCAAAATTAAAAATGTTTATTGTTGGTCAGTCGCACTTTTAGACAACATACCAAGCATTGCCTTTTTTATTTTAGAAAAAACTATAACTATATCGATAGTACACAACTAAAGTGTGAAGTCATATATGATATTTTTTGAAATCCAAGTTTTAGTGACTTGAAAGATTAATGTATATTCATAGGTGCTGCAGTTTCAATTGGTTTACTATAACTTTTAGCCAAGGCATTTAACGCTGAAGGATGTGCTTTGTGTGGCAACTATATGAAAATAAGTATTGAGTATTGATTTTTGAGGTGAACACATTCTTCTACAATGGCTGGTCTAAAACCTTGTGATGCTTCTGTAGTATATGCATCCATAGGCTGAATGGGAGTTGAACTAAAATTAAGTTGTGATTGTGCATTCATTTAATAGGAAAATAGATATGTGATTAATCCATATTGTAACTATTATTTTTGATGCAATATTTTAAAGAATGTGTATGTACAGGTACATGGTGCGCATGTACTCAACAAGAGTTGGCTCATATTCTTTGATGACCAAGATGAAGAGAACTTGATGAAGCTTATCTTGGAAAGACTATTAATGAAGTTGTAATTACTGTCTCGGCTTATCTAAACGATGACCAAAAGCAACCTAAGAATGATGGGTGGATTTCTGGTCTTGATGTGTCGAGAATCATCAATGGCGGATTTCTGGTGTTAATGTATTACTCCATCAGATTTCATTTCCATACGCTTGAGGTAACCCAAACAATCTACAAAAGTAATTCTTGGTTTAATATTGGCATAGCTCGACTTATTTTCAGATGGTTCAATTCAATTGACTACAATGTTATTCCTTTTTTTTGTCATATTCCAAACAATCTTTGTTAGTAATATATTGATGAGTCTTATGTTGTAGTTTTGCGTGAACTAATATTCAGTTGTGACAGATCCTTGCGTCATCACCTAATGGTGTATAACATAAATTTAAAAATATAGATTATGTTTGTGAAAGTTTATGGACGTTAAAATCGATAGTCGTGTGATAGGATTGAACTCGAGATCACGGGATTGCACACATTACGTGAAGAGTTAATTTATTTATTAAATATATTTATTAAATCAAACTGTAGCTAACGATCGTTAAGTAATTAAAAGTTAAGTATTAAACGATCGTTATAGAATATTAAAGAAGCTAAAAGAAGGTGTCGGAAAGTTCTGGAAACCCCTTTTGAGCACATGTATATATCCGGCCATATTAGAGGAAGAAAGATAGGGATGAAAAGTTTTAGGCTTTATCTTGTTTAAACCTTGGAAGATAAGTTTCCAAGGTGTATATAAACAAACCTTAAGGCCTCATATTTTTCACTCCATTATTCTTCTTTCTAGCTCTAAACCGCCGGCCATATATACACCCTTTAGGGTTCATCTTTGATTTTCTATAAGCTATCTTAGATCTAGTCCTAGCCCCTCTCTAGGGTTGTTGGGTAGATCTTCCATAGGCTTGGAAGGCTCGGTTCTGTTCGTGCTAGACTCACAATTAGCTCATCGTATCACGTGTGTACAAGATCGTGGTGTGATCTTATTTTAGATTACATCCTAGTGGTGTTCTTGATCTATTTTTACCGGTGATCGTTCTGCTAGGATAAAGGTATGTAACCCTAGCCTTGATTAATTATAATTGTGTTATATAAAGATCTTGTTAATCTGCTTCCACTGTATGCTCTTTGATCTATGTTAGGGTTTTTATAATTGTTATGATAATCATAAACCTTCAGTGGCATCGAGAGCCGTTTTAACATGATTATAATTATCAAGATCTAAAGTTTTTTTTTAACTAATATTGATTTGTGTTAAAATTACATGTTGTTTTTAGGTTTTATAAAAATTAGGGGTTTTGTTTTTTTATTGTTTTAAAAATGGCTTTGCCGTTTTTTTATAAAATTTTTTTTTTTTGTAAACCCTAAAATTACATGGTAATTAACTTTAGATGTATGCATGAATTAATTGTTATTTCATGTGTGGTTACGATCCGTAGTAGTTTTTAATTGTTAAGAGAATATGGAAGATCCGTAATAAACATGCATGTTTTTTACGGATCATATAATTTTGATTGCTATTTGCTTCATTTGATTCAAAGTTTTAAAATTAGGGAAGACTTTTTATGTTCATAAAAACCCTAGATTTGATGTTCTTTGAATAAATTGTTTGCATGTGGCTATTTGATTTAGTTTTTTTTTTGTACTACTTGTTTTCATGCGTTTTTTTTTGTATGTCGTAAACAAGGGTAATTTTTTTTAAGAAAAATAATATGGACTAAATCTTATCAAAATTAATGAATTGTTTTGAGGTCTAAATTACATATGATTTGTGTTGATTAGAATTGCAATAGCAACTTAACGGCCTACTCAATTTTGACAAACTATAAAGTGGGTATAACGCACCGCTGGTCAAGTACCCGGTTAAGGAAGGAGGTGCTATGCTTTTACGTTGACCAAATTCCCGGCTCGCCTGTGCGTCAAAATTGGAATTACCTACGGTTGTTATTGGTATAATTCTTTAAGGTTGTTTGGTTTAACCAATACCTCAACTTGCAAATATATGATGAACTTTTAGTCTCACCAAAAAGTTTACTAAACGTTTTATTAAACTTATGCTATGGAGATGTATGCATGCTTCTCCATACATGTTTTTGACACCAAAATCTATACCCTAAAATTTAAGTCATATGCCCTCTAATTGACGAACACTTGAAGTTACAATTGTCGTCATATAAGATATCGGACGATGTTGTAATGGAGAGAAAACTTCATGACTGAATAAGATTGCACATGAAGGTTTTACGTTCTTTAGATTAGTCGACTTAATTGAGTTACTCAGTGAGAACTGGAAACTTAAGGCATAAAGAAGGGATAAAACATGTTTACAATGCAAAAGTTTTTGGCAATGTAAATCCCTGACATATCTAGAAATCGCAATATGATTTGGCAATTATTGTTCGACAAGTTACTGTGTTGAATACATTTGTCACTAGCAGATCAACTGATGTGTTAAATCTATGTCAATATGGATTCTAGTTTTTCAAGGAAATACTATGGTTTTATTACCGGGGTAATTTTATTTTCTTGAATTTTATTATCGAAAATACTAATGTTTGAACTTATTTCTGTAGAAATGGCTCAACCCGAAAACAATCTGACAATAAGCTCGGCGTTCAAAGCATTTTTTGAACGACCTGAACTTACTGGCCCTAATTTCAATGATTGGTACCGCTCACTAAGAATTATTCTGAGAGCAGCGGGTACCATCAATATCTTGGAAACTCCTTTTCCGGAGGATCTTGCTGAAGGAGCAACTGATGCGGAAAGGCTTCAACACGCTGCTAACGTTAAGAAGCACCATGAGGTGGCTGCTGTAATGTTAGGGAGAATGGCTCCATCACTTCAAAGGAAGTATGAGCTAGCTTCTCCTCAGCAAATGCTTGATGAACTCAAGGCTGTGTATGAAACGCCGCAAGCTGTAGAGATCTATGATCTGGTTGATGCTCTACATAGTTGCAAGCAAGCTCCTGGTAAGTCCGTAAGTGACCATTATATGGAGATGAGGGGTTATATGGAACAACTCATCGCACTAGGACAACCCTTTGATAATAATATGGCTATTAACTTGATCAATAGGTCCCTTAATAAGGACTTCAATGATTTCGTTCGTAACTATAATATGCATTGCATGGGGAAGACAGTTAATGATTTGCATGCAATGCTCATTGACTTTGAAAAGGGTTTGAAAGATAAGGCACCCACTGCTACTCCTCAAGTACTTTATGTACAAAAGGGTAGAGTGTCGAAACCAAAACCGCAAGTGAATAAGAAGCAGAAAGGCAAATGCAAGGTTGATAAGAGCAAGCAAGTTGCGACTACATCAAAACCAAAGCAAAACTTTGCTAAGAAATCTCTGAAAGATGAGACTTGTCACTACTGCAAGATGACTGGACACTGGAAGAGGAATTGCTCTCTCTATCTCCATGAAATGGCAGAACATAAGAAGAAGGCTGAGCAAGTTGCTACAGCACCATCTTCAGGTAACTTATTTATGATAGAGTTATTTAATCTTTCATACAAATCAAACTCCTGGGTATATGATACGGGATGTGGTATTAATATTTGTAATACCCTGCAGGGATTTGAGTTGAAGAGGAGACTTACCTATGGGGAACAATTTCTGCAAGTGGGCAATGGCGCACAAGCAGCAGTTGAAGCTATAGGAATATTTAAATTAGTTTTACCTTCGGGTTTAGTACTGTCTTTAAATAATTGTCATTATGCACCTACAATTGTTAGGGGTGTTATTTCCTTTTCTAGTATGTTGGATCTTGGATTTACTCACACGATTGATAATAATAGAATTTCTGTTTTCAAAGATGGTTTATTCTATTTTGATGCAATTTCTGTGAATGGTGTTTTTGAAATTAACATGCATGATATAAATCCCAAGAGGAAAAATAATTATGTTTTTAGCATGAATAAGAAGAGTAAGTTAGACAAGAACTCTTCTTATCTTTGGCATTGTAGACTTGCCCACATTGGGAAGACTCGCATACAAAAGCTTCAACGTGATGGGCTTTTGGAAAGTATCAATGATGAATCATTTGATAAATGTGAATCTTGTATCTCTTGAAAGATGACCAAGAAACCTTTTAATAGCAATATTGAAAGGGCTACTGAGCTACTTGGTTTAATACACACGGATGTGTGTGGACCACTTAGACATGTGTCAAGGAAAGGTGCTAGCTACTTCCTGACGTTTACGGATGATTATAGCCGTTATGGTTATGTTTATTTACTTAAACATAAACATGAGGTATTTGAAACATTCAAAACGTTTAAAGCCGAAGTAGAGTTACAACTAGGAAAGAAGATTAAAGCTCTTCGTTCTGATCGTGGTGGTGAATATTTAAGTCAAGAGTTTAAAGATTATTTAAGTAAGAATGGAATTGTTCAGAAACTTACTTCTCCATATACTCCACAACAAAATGGTGTATCTGAAAGGAGAAATCGTACATTATTAGATATGGTACGATCTATGTTTAATCTTACAACTTTACCATTATCTTTTTGGGATTATGCTCTTGAATCTGCCGTTCGTATTCTAAATATGGTTCCCACAAAGAAGGTAGATAAGACACCATATGAACTATGGCATGGCAAGAAGCCATATTTGTCTTATTTGAAAGTCTGGGGTTGTGAGGCGTATGTGAAACGTGACTCTGGAGATAAACTCCAACAACGCTCAGTAAAATGTATCTTTGTAGGTTACCCTAAGGAAACTATGGGTTACTACTTTTATTATCCGGCTGAGAACAAGATAGTTGTGGCTCGGTATGGAGACTTCCTTGAAAATGATCTTGTAAATCAAGAATTCAGTGGGAGAAATTATGCTCTTGAAGAAATTCAAGAAGATACATTGCCTTCTGAAAATACTAGCGATGAAATTCCTGTAGAACCAGAAAGTCTGAGTGTTCCACCGGAATTAATTCCTCCACGTAGGTCTCAAAGGGCTATACGTGCGCCGGACAAACTATGTCTATACATAGAGGATGATGAGGAGGAAGTAGGGGATCTTGGTGAACCTGCTAACTATCGATCCGCAATGTCTGATCCAGAAAAGTCAAAATGGATAGTTGCGATGAATGAGGAAATGAAATCCATGGAAATAAATGATGTTTGGATTCTTGTGGACGCGCCTAAAAATGCTAAAGTAGTGAAAAATAGGTGGATCTATAAGAAGAAAACTGACATGGATGGTGATGTACAATCCTATAAAGCACGTTTAGTGGCTAAAGGTTTTACTCAAACTTTTGGCATAGACTACGAGGAGACATTCTCTCCTGTAGCAGACTTACGAGCTATTAGGATTCTCATAGCTATAGCAGCATACTATGACTATGAGATATGGCAAATGGATGTTAAAACTGCCTTCTTGAACGGTCGCTTAGATGAAGACATCTATATGCAGCAACCGGAAGGGTATGTTGATCCTAAATATCCAAAGCGCGTGTGCAAACTTCAAAGATCCATTTATGGTTTGAAGCAAGCATCACGTCAATGGAATAAGCGATTTGATGAAGAAATCAAAAAGTTTGGATTTATTCAAAATTGTGATGAGCCATGTGTATACCGCAAAGCTAGTGGGAGTAATGTAGTGTTCCTAATTCTATATGTCGATGACATATTGATCCTGGGAAGTAACATTCCAAGCCTTAAGGAAGTTAAGGATTATCTTGGTAAATGTTTTTCTATGAAAGATTTGGGAGATGCTGCATATATTCTGGGAATTAAGATCTATCGAGATAGGAGTAGACGGTTAATTGGTCTTAGCCAAGATGCTTATATTGATAAGATATTGAAGAAATATAACATGCATAACTCTAAGAAAGGTTTCTTACCGATGGAGGTTAAGCATGAGTTAAGTCATGAGAAAGATGCATCATCACCTGAAGAGGTGGCTTACATGAAGAAGGTGCCTTATGCTTCGGCTGTAGGATCTATTATGTATGCTGTAAGATGCACAAGGCCCGATGTGGTGTTTGCTCAGAACTTGGTCAGTAGATACCAACAGAATCCAGGAAAGTCCCACTGGACTGCTGTTAAGCATATTCTGAAGTATTTAAGAAGTACGAAAGATATGTTTTTGGTATTCGGGGGTAAACCAGACACATAATTGAATGTAACAGGATTCTGTGATGCGTCCTGGCAATGTGATAAAGACGATACGAAGTCTCAGACGGGTTACGTGTTTGTCATCAGTGGAGGAGCAGTTGACTGGAAGAGCAGTAAGCAGAAAACCATTGCTATGCATGCGACTCAATCTGAGTACATGGTCGCTTCAGAAGCTGCAATGGGAGCTGTTTGGATTAGGAAGTTTATTGGAGATCTTGGAGTGATGCCTTCAATTAAAGAACCTATTGATATATATTGCGACAACTCTGCGACAATAATATTCGCCAATGACCCTGGAGTCATGAAGGGCGCCAGACACTTTAAACGTAGATATCACTACGTTCGAGAACAAGTGTAAGCTCGAGAAATAAAATTAATAAAAGTTCACACAGATGATAACGTAGCTGATCCTTTTACTAAGGCTTTGTCTAGGCCAAAGGTAGTTAAGCATGCCAAGGCAATTGGGCTGCAACTAGCTAGCGAATTCATGCAATAAATCTGTTGGTTAGTATTTGGATAAAGGATGTAAGACATTATTGAATTGATGAAATAAAGTTTGGATTTCGTTTATTTTTCTGTTATTTGATTTTGTATCCTATTTTACATGTTTTAATCCGTGAGCATTATGATGTTTCTAAATGTCCGTTGTCGATTAATAATATGGGAGTATTATTAAATTAAGACAATTCAAAATAGTGACAGAGTATACTTGAAAGTATATTGGTCAATTTTGGATGATATTTGATAGATCAAATATTGGACTTATCCCAACTATGTGATTTTACTTTATGGATCTTTGTCATTAAGTAAATCATAAATAGTTATCCTTAGACCTGAGATGCCAGAAAACTGCATTGAATATAGTGCATTTCTGTAAGGTAGCCTAACGCTAAACGTAACTGGTAGTCATAAGGGTTATTTTCAGAAGTGTTGCGAAGTTCATGTGTTTTGCTTGTAGTCGAAATGGGATTCGTTTCCTTCAAATTATTATTTGAAATATAAATACAACTGGTCCCCTCGGGGAAGTAGTAAGATGTTTGTGTGGCCACACCCAAATGTGTTTTGGTAATCTTGCTATATCCGTAAACGAGAAACAGAATAGTTAATGAAGGAATGACTAAGATCCATATCCTTATTAACAATGTATTTGAAATGAGAGGATAATAATGATGATTATATATCATTAAAAGGTTTTGTCCAGGAAGCCTTACTCGAGTTGTACTAGTGACATTGTTAGTGTAACTAGACGCTAATCAATGTGATCACGACATTCGAATTTTGTCCAAGTGGGAGCTGAAAGTTTATGGACGTTAAAATCGATAGTCGTGTGATAGGATCGAACTCGAGATCACGGGATTGCACACATTACGTGAAGAGTTAATTTATTTATTAAATATATTTATTAAATCAAACTGTAGCTAACGATCGTTAAGTAATTAAAAGTTAAGTATTAAACGATCGTTATAGAATATTAAAGAAGCTAAAAGAAGGTGTCGGAAAGTTCTGGAAACCCCTTTTGAGCACATGTATATATCTGGCCATATTAGAGGAAGAAAGATAGGGATGAAAAGTTTTAGGCTTTATCTTGTTTAAACCTTGGAAGATAAGTTTCCAAGGTGTATATAAACAAACCTTAAGGCCTCATATTTTTCACTCCATTATTCTTCTTTCTAGCTCTAAACCGTCGGCCATATATACACCCTTTAGGGTTCATCTTTGATTTTCTATAAGCTATCTTAGATCTAGTCCTAGCCCCTCTCTAGGGTTGTTGGGTAGATCTTCCATAGGCTTGGAAGGCTCGGTTCTGTTCGTGCTAGACTCACGATTAGCTCATCGTATCACGTGTGTACAAGATCGTGGTGTGATCTTATTTTAGATTACATCCTAGTGGTGTTCTTGATCTATTTTTACCGGTGATCGTTCTGCTAGGATAAAGGTATGTAACCCTAGCCTTGATTAATTATAATTGTGTTATATAAAGATCTTGTTAATCTGCTTCCGCTGTATGCTCTTTGATCTATGTTAGGGTTTTTATAATTGTTATGATAATCATAAACCTTCAGTTTGTTCATAAAAGACTACAAAGGCTCTGCCTAAGTTGTAAAAAGTTAGTTCATAGAAAACTTAATGCCTAATTTAATGGATCATGTTTGATGTTTTTCCTTAAAGGTTTTTAAACAACTCATCCAATATATTTTTGGTCGATGAACAGGTCTTATGTCATGGTAGATGGACTAATAATGAAATTGGGCATTGTTCGTATTGAAATTGGGCATATTTAGTCTTACTTTACTCATCTTAAATGAAAATTCTGTTTTAAGAGTGAAAATAAAAAATGGTTTGAAGGTTGTTGCTTGTGACTAGGATGAAACTATATTTTAAACTAATATAAATATGGTCTAAAAAGTAGTATAAGTTATATGTCGCCGTCTTTAGCGTAAAAAGTAAGAAAGTATTGAAGGTTGTTGTATGTGATCCATATAGAAATGTATGTAAAACAACTACTACAAATGTTGTTTACAAGTGTTATACGGATGTTGTTTACAAGTGTTATATGGTCTTTAAAGAAGTTTATGATGATATGTAATCTATTTTTTTAATTATACACGGTTCAAATATTATTAATATAAATATTAGGTATTGTTCACATATTCATTCTAATAACTTTTATTGTTCAACTTTCAGGTGTTTGCGAAATGGAAAATTTATTTTCACTTAATTGGGACTCACATTCGTCATGCTTGAAGACCATAATAGATCGAAGTTTTTTTATTATAATTATAAACTTTAGTAGCTTATCGAATACTTTATGTTCTTTATATTATTCTATTTATATATTACGGGAGAACCCGTTTCATTTTTTTAAATATGAACATCCGATAATTTTTCATTACAAAAATCGTTCTTTGATTATGTAAAACAACTATAAATGTTGTATACAAAAAAGTGTTACACGGTCTTTGAAGAAGTTTATAATGGTATGTAATCTATTGTTTTTTACGTATTCAAATTTCCAATATTTATCATATAAATCTTACTTATCGCTCACATATTCATTTTAATCATTTTTAATCTTAAACTTTCAGGTGTTAACGACATGGTCAATTTCTTTTCAGTTAATTGGGACTCACATACGTCATACGTGAAGACCATAACGGATCAAAATCTTTTTTTTATTATTGTCAAAAAATTTAGTATAACCACTAATGCTATATGTTGTTTCTTTTGTATTCATCTATTACGAGACCCCATTTTATTTTTTTAATATAAACATCCGTTCATTTTCTTTTATGAAAATCATTCTTTAAAGTACTCGCGACGTTAGACAGATTTTTAAGCTAGTCAAAATATACTTAAAATTCCCACAGAACATCAAATTAAACACAAATTGTATGCGCAATCACGTAGAATGTCAAATTCCCATAGAACGTCTAATTGCGATTTTTTCTTTTATCCTCGTTTACATTGTGTTTTATTCTTGTTTAATATATTTCACTTCACTCACGAATTTGCGAGAGCATGTGTTATTATCAAATATTACTTGAGCCCACCGACCACCTAGATGAGATGAGAATTCACGCTAAACCATATTTGCAACGGATATTGGTGTACTTGTCGTATAACTATATAACACAAAAGTGTACATCTTATTTTATTCGAAGAAAAGTCATAGTGTAGTACTCCGCACTATTTAGATTTAAAAATAAAATAAGATTAAAATATATGTTTAATGCATTTGTACAAGAAAAAATAAATTAGAAAAGACCACATTTTTACCCTTAATTTTTTCACTTTATTGGTCATCAACCCTCCTAACAATCTCTACTACATTATAAAAGCTTTATCCAAATAGTTGAAAATTTCTAATTTTAGAAATGTTTAAAGTTGAAACCATTAATGCAGTTGAAAAATAATAGAAAATAAACCATACCTTACACAAATACACATGAAATAAATACACACATTAAAAACACTCTCTCCCCTCACAATAATACACTTTCACCTCCACCACCTAAACCCACCACCACAGCTGGTCGTCACCACCGCGGTTACATCGCCCCGACCGCCATCACCACGGTTACATCGCCCCGATCATCATAATAACTGTTGCATCATCCCAACCGTTACCTCCACGGTTGCATCACCTCGGACCTCACAGCCACCGGTCGTCATCACTCGTCACAATAAAGATATGTTTAGATTTATTAATTTATTTAATTTAAGAGCTTTGTATAGATCTATATTTCTTATATTTAGATCTTTTTGGTTTACTTGTAGATCTATAGTCTACAAATATAGATCTATAGATTATATTTATATATTCAAGTTTTAATAATTTGTTCTTGCGTTGATTTAGGGATCTCACTTTTTTGACTTGATTTTTTTTCCAGCTATTGGTTGAATCTAATGGAAAAAATGGCACATCCCTTATTTACAAAGGTTTGATCTTTTCTTTATTTTATTTCTATTAATGCGTTTATCTTAAAAAAATCATTGTTTTTACCTTTTCTTTAGATCTCACAGGATTTCACTATTTCAATAACCCTTTTGTCGGCGACTGGGTGGCGATTTCAGTGACGGAAGAAAAAGAAAAAAGATTAAGAGATTAAAGATGCTGATGTTAATTTTTTGAAAAGCAAGTTTTTTTAGACTCAAAACTAATTAGTTCTTTTTTCTATCAGTTAACAGATTCGTTGGTTGGGCCTACAACTTTTATCTTAGGTAAGTTTATGATAAACCGTCAATTTATCTATTAATGCTTTGTGTCTTTGGATTAATGTATTTATCAAAATTGTTTGAAGAATTTATGTTTCTTGATGCCTACCTATGGATTGTGCTTGTGTAACTCTTTGGTGTGTCAGAGTTTGCTATGATTTGTTACAATAATAGATGAATTTGAAAAAAAGTTTGCCGATTTCAGTATTGTAATGTGATTATTAGCTTGGCCGAGACAATTTTGATGCTATGATTTTTCTTAACATTGGTTATATATGATGGCGAACATGGCTTTTGAGATAGATGATATCTAAAAGGCCGTTTCGGGTTTATTTTGAAACTAATTATTGCATTTTCGAATGTTTCTGATTGGTTATTCGCATATGATAATTAACTGGAAGTGACAAAAGCTTTTTTAAGTAAGCAGTTGGTTCTCTAAGAATATACACAATATAGACTGTTATAAAATGCATGTTATTGAGTTAAATTAGTTTTGGTCCAATTTTTTTCTGCATTTATTTCTATAATCATGGTTAGAGCGTATCGTGTGACTTATAATCATTTCAGGTTTCACAACCGTAGCCATGGCAGGATAACTGTTTCCTGTGTCCCCATATAGAAGAATCAAAGGAGAAGTGACAAATGGACTTTGGCGAAGAAGTAAGAGGGTGAGCTAATATACTATAATGCATGTTCTGTTATTTGCTGATGTTTCTGCTCGACAATTGTTGATATTTGTAGAACTAATTTGTTTTTTTAAATAATTTAAGCATAGATTTTTTAGAAGTGAGACTAATGAGATTTGTAATATCTTAAAAATAGAAAACTCCTAAGATATACAAGTATTTTCAAAGTTTAAAAGCTTTGATATTTGAAATATTTTAAAACTTGAAATATTTTGAAATCTGAAATATTTTGAAATTTGAAATATTTTGAAATTTGAAAGATTTTGAAATTTGAAATATTTTGAAATTTGTAAAATTTTAAAAATTGAATTGGATTTCTATAGATTTGTATGATTTTGAAATTTGAAATATTAAACTTTATACACGTAAGCTGGTATGATTGACCCGTGACTAATTTATAAAATAAGCTTTGCCCATAGCCACCCTGTTAGACCCTCTACATCAAGTGCCAGGCTGCTACTATTGTTCAAGATTCCATGTTAATTTAACATCAATCATTATTGCCTGTTGTTCTTAACTTGTTTCGAGATCATACGGTGGCTGATCATGGCAATTCTGATTGTTTTACTTGTGCTAATGTTAACAGAGACAATAACTTCACAATCCAGCAACCATATTAACAATACCAACATTCCTATCCTGCAGTTTTGTGGTAGTATCGCTGTTAAAAGTGTTTCAAATTTTAACGAAAATCGCAATTCTTTGCTGAATGACATCAGAAGGCAGTTATTAAGCCAAAATAAACTTTATGCTAGAGCACAGGACGTAACTGGCGGGGACTCGGTCTTTGCATTAGCCCAGTACCGAAACTACGTTACCGTAGATCAGTGTGTAGCTTGTTTTGATGCTGGTGTCTCCGTACTGCTCAATTGCCGTGTTGGCAATGGTGCTTTTGTTGTGTTTGATAACTGCTTTTTTAGGTACGGTTTTCTTTTGAGTTACCTAGGAGAGATCAGGCTTCTATACTGCTGATTACAAACTGTAGTTGGAATATAAGGTTTGTTAAGCAGTTTAACTTTTTTCGATGGGTCAAATAAATTAACAGAAATAAAGGAATTACAAAATTAGAATACATTAGAGGCGACTAATATAATCAGACTAAGAACTACTGTATTGAATAACTAATAGTCATACAATCGTTGATGATAACATAACATGTATCAAGCCATAAGGTTTCACATTTGGTACCTTCGGTTTCCTTGAACCTGAGCCGGTGGAGGTTCCGAAGAATATTCATCGGGTTATGAATAACAACGTTATGACACCTAGATCCACAAAACCTAGATCCAAAAATGTGTTTTTTTTCATAGAATTAGCTTTGCAACCCAAAAATGGCTTGCGGCGCAGCTTGTTGCTCGCTTGCAATCTACGACTATGTAAGTAGCTTGTAATTAAAATCTTCTGCATACTACGCTTCAATACAGGATCATCCTTATTTCATCATACTGATAAGCTCCATCAATATATATGGTGACCATCTTATTAGACGCATCGGAATTGGAGGGGGCAGTAAATTTCAGTTATAAAGATCTGCAGTTGGCTACCGATAATTTCAGTGAAGAAAATATTCTAGGAAAAGGGGGTTTCGGTGAAGTGTTTAAGGTAATAAAGTAATTTTTTTTATAATAGATTAACTTCATTAAACTTAAGTTTGTTAATTACCTCCTGCATATTCATTATATGACCACGCTGTTTAATAATCTAATTACACGAGATGCAAAGTATTTCATTTCTATCATTCAAGCATACACTCGGAAACCTATGTTTTAGTTATTTGACTAATAGCTTTTTTGATGGTTTCATAGGCGATCCTTAATGACCAGAGTGTTGTGGTAGTGAAGAAGCTTCAAGTACAGAATGCTAGAGCAAAAGATGAATTTGAGAATGAAGTTAAGCTTATAAGTAACGTTCATCATCGAAATCTGCTGCGTCTCCTTGGATGGTCCAGTGATGGATCTGATCTACTTCTGGTGTTGGAATATATGCCGAATGGAAGTCTTGACCGGTTTTTATGGGGTAAGTAGGAGTTGCAAAACTACTGATAATTATCCGGATGAAAATATTCCTTTTGAAGGAGTACTTTGTATACTATGCTAACAAATATTTTCATAATATAGGATCAAAAAAGGGAACTCTGGACTGGAATCAACTATATGAAATATATTTGGGATAGCTAGGGGCCTTGCTCATTTACATAATGCCATGCCAAAATCGTTCACAGGGACATCAAGTCTAGCAATATTCTCCTCAGTGATGATTTTAAGCCCAAGATAGCAGATTTTGGTTTAGCAAGGTTTCAACCGGAGGACCAAACTCATGTTAGCACCAAGTTTGCAGGGACTTTGTAAGTTTTTATTTTCGAAGCAAGCGTACATAATTAACCTTCTATTTGCATTGAATTTAATCCTTTTATTTTACCATATAAATTATGTTAGGGGTTACACTGCACCAGAATACGCACTTCATGGTATTTTATCAGATAAAGTTGACACTTACAGCTTCGGAATTGTGATTCTTGAAATAATTAGTGACAGAAGGAGTACTGATGTCAGATCTGATAGATCAACCACCGATTACCTCCTAGAACATGTGAGACACTACATTAATTAAGACTATTTCCCTTTCTTATTGTTCTGTTTTAGAAGGAAAAAAAACGCCAGAAATAAATAATAAACAAAAGCGTACATAGAAGGTGTACATCTGAAGACATGAGATACCTTAAATTTGAAAATATTTTAGTTTCTATTCTGAATAGTAATTTTGCTAAAATCTGATATACAGGCATGGAAGTTCGTTTGAAAAGAGAATACATTTAGAGTTCATCGATGAGTCGTTGAACTTGAACCAACGCGAGCGAGAACATGTGATGAAGATCATTGAGATTGCTTTGCTGTGTACACAATCACCAGTTTCAAATAGACCAACCATGTCGGAAGTTGTTCTGACAATCAGTTGGGCAGAGACAATTAACAAGACCTACATTTGTGAACAATCAATATAGGAGAGTCCATATAGTGTTTTTAAATGTTTTATATTTGTTACATGTTAAAATGTTTTGCTTGAATTAAATTATCGTATGTTATAACTGTTTGTAACTACATTATAATATTTTCACGTTCTTTTGTGAATGTGACACAAAACACTTGGCGCAATATCACATATCGTTAAATATTTACCACTAGGATTATCCGCCGCTATGCGCGGGTACTCGCCTAGTTATATATAAAACATAAAAAAACACAAACAAATTTTATTTCTTAAAATTATTCTCTCTCTAAAAACACACACACCACTCGCTGGATAATTAAAAACCATCACCGGAAAATTAAAACCCATCACCAGGACTCATTGAAACCACGTCGGAAAACAACAAACCATCACCGGAACTGTAACCAACACCTCTACTACAAAAAATCTCGCCGGATCTACAACAAATTTGGCCAGAAAACAACAAATATCACCATATCACTATAAATCCATCATGTCATTGTCGATCTTGTCCACCATAAAAGATGCTTTTTCAATTGGTCCAAGATCTATTATATGATAATGATTTTAAATATCACCATAAAGCTATTAAACATGATAGTGGTTTTGAATATAGAGCCCGAAGATGTTTTTGAAAAAATTGCAGATCTAGATGCTCAAGATCTGTTATACAAGAAAACCCATGTAGAATCACATGTGATTTTGATCTCTAAATTTTTATATTATTAATGAACATGAATTATATGTGATTTATATGAATCCCAGGGGATTTCGCTATTTTCTTCTTTTTTATTAATACATGTAAGTCACATGAGATTTTGATGAATTACTTTTGATTTTGGATAAAATTTGTATTGCTATTAAAAAAAAAATCACATGTGATTGTGATGAATTACTTGTAATTTCAGTCTGAATTGTTTTGTAATGCAAATAAAATCGCATGTAACTATAAATGAATCATATGTAATTCAAGCAAAATTACACCTGATTTAAACAAAATCACATATAATTCAGAAGCCAATTTATTATATATATTTTACATGAACGACAACAGAAAATTTAAGATATTGACAAAATTACATGTGATTCAAACAAGCTCACATGTGATTCATCTAAAATGGGTTTGTTATAAGATGTTAAGGTTTCGAAATGTTTAAATCGCATGTAATTATCATCGAATCACATGTAATTCAAGCAAAATTACATGTGATTCAAACAAAATCACATGTAATTCAGAAGGCAATTTGGTTTATATGACAACATGCGTATAATATATTGACAAAATTACATGTGATTCAAACCAAAACACATGTGATTCATCTTAAGTGGGTTTCTTAAAAGATGATAAGGTTTCAAAATGCTTGAAGCACATGTAATTATCATTGAATCACATGTAATTCAAGCAAAATTACATGTGATTCAAACAAAATCACATGTACTTCAGAAGCTAATTTGTTTATACATTTTACATGAATGTCAACATGCAATTTAATATATTGATAAAATTACATGTGATTCAAACAAAATCAGATGTGATTCATTTAAAGTAGGTTTGTTAGAAGAAGTTATGGTTTCAAATGCTTGAATCACATGTAATGCAACCAAAATCACATGTAATTATCATTGAATCACATGTAATTCAATCAAAAGATTATATGAATACATTTTTACCTTTTTAGTAAGTTATTTAGTTATGGTTACAAGTTTATTAAACGAAATCTGATAATAACGCCTAAGCACAAGAAATATGGCCAAAATCACAAGTGATTTGGCATAAATCACATGTAATTACTAATGAATCACATGTAATTATCATTGAATCACATGTAGTTCAAGCAGAATTACAGATCTATGATTATTATTTTAGAAGTTCATACACATCGTCCAGAATCTATTCAACATACGAAGACTAAATAAAATTTATAACTCAATGTCAATTTTTAAAATGGATAAATTGAGGTAGGCTGAACAAAAAGTCCAATGATTCGTTGATTTGTCCTTTTATGTTCAAAATGATTTGCTTGCAACAATGATTCACGGTAGAGTATGAAAACTCGTGCAGTATCGCTACAAGTTTATACCATTATGAGGTCGTTGCGATTGTCTTCTAACTTCACGCAGTTTAAGTCGTTTGGATGATTGAGTTCAGACAACCTGAATATACTAAAGATCAGACACCAATTACAATACCTCAGAACTTGAATTACTATATTTTAACATCGACTGTTTTATGTCATTAATAACTCATAAAATGGGTGGAATAGTGGCAAGTGTTATATATGTTGCACTAATTCTTAACTGAGAATAATTAATGACCGTTACCTCAACTCATGTATTTGATTGGTTTTATTTTATCCCTTGAAGTATTCTAATCACCGCTACCTTGTGGATGTGAAGCTTAAATAAAATAATTAATGGATCTTAAACCCACCAGGATACTTTATATTGATATAAAAGTGATAAAAAAAGTGAGTGGCAAGCTACAATTCCTGGACCTCATACTGCCAGAGGTTAGAAAAAGACGAGTAATGGTGCTGATCCTTTATCAGGTATATAATGCTTGTGGTGGTGGTCGTGGTTATGGAGGTCGTGGTCGTGGTTATGGTGGTGGTGGTCGTGGTTATGCTGGTGGTGTTGAGGCGGTCATATAATGGTTGAGGCAGCCATATGGTGGTCGGTGGTGTTGAAGGAGGCGGTGACCGATAGTGGTGAAGACATTAGTAGTTGGTGGTGATGAAGGCGTTGGTGGTCACGAGAGGTGGTGGTGGCTAGGGTTAGTGTGTGTGAAAAGAAATGAAAGGGAAAGTGGATGGAAAGTGGATAAGTGAAGATGGGGAGTGGATAAGTGAAGAGGGGGAAATCATTACCCACAAAAGGTGGCAATAAGTACTTCATCACGTTTATTGATGTTTGCACAAAGTACTGCTACGTTTACTTGTTGAAAAGTAAAGATGAGGCTATAGACAAGTTTGTTCTATATAAAACCGAAGTTGAGAATCAACTTGGTAGGAAAATCAAGGTTGTACGAAGTGATAGAGGAGGTGAATATGTGTCTCCTTATGCTGATCTATGTGCGAAACATGAAATTAGACACGAGTTTACTGCTCCTTATTCACCTCAGCAAAACGGTATTGCCGAAAGGAAGAACCGTACCTTGAAAGAAATGGTTAATGCCATGTTGTTAAGTTCCGGTTTGAGCCAGAACATGTAGGGGGGAAGCCATTCTAACGACTACTTATCTTTTAAACAAGATACCTCGTAAGGATAAAGAGGAAACCCCGTATGAACTGTGGATGGGAAGAAAACCATCATACCAGTACTTACGAGTGTGGGGGTGTCTAGCCAAGGTAGCTGTGCCGACACCTAAGGCCCAAATGATTGGACCTAAATCTATGGATTGTATATTTATTGGATATGCTAAGAATCAGTGCATATCGTTTCATTGTACATGATTCGAAAAATCCAGATATACAGAAGAACACAATTATGAAATCAAGGAATGCGTCCTTATTTGAAAACATATTTCCTTGTTTAAAGAAGAAAAATGGAAGCACATCTAGAATAGATGATGCAGTTGTCCAAGATAAGAGACAACGAGATGATAATGATCTCCAAGATGAGAGACAAGATCAACCCGAGGAAGAAGAGGTTGAACCTAGAAGATGCAAACGGGCGAGAACCGAGAAATCATTTGGACCCGATTTTGTCTCTTTTATGGTAGAAAATGAACCCACTTCTTATCAAGAAACTGTAAATTCCTCGGAAGGGCCTCGATGGAAAGAAGCGATTAATAGTGAAATAGAGTCTATTTTACAAAATCATACTTGGGAGCTCGTGGATTTACCTCCTAGTTGTAAACCACTATCCTATAAATGGATCTTTAAGAAGAAGATGAAAGCTGATGGCACCATTGATAAGTACAAAATAAGATTGGTGATCAAAGGTTTTAGACAACACGAAGGTCTAGATTACTTTGATACTTATTCGCCTGTTATGCGAATAACTTCTATTAGGATGATTCTTGCTATTGCCGCATTAAGAAATTTAGAAGTTCACCAAATGGACGTGAAAACGGCTTTTCTAAATGAAGATTTAGAAGAAGAAATATACATGAACCAACCCAAGGGTTTCATGGCTCCTGGACAAGAGAGCAAAGTTTATAGGCTTGTTAAGTCGTTGTATGGCTTAAAGCAAGCTCCAAAACAATGGCATCATAAGTTTGATCACGCCATGCTAGAGGGTGGATTCAAAATTAATGAATGCGACAAGTGTGTTTATGTCAAATACACGAATAGTGGATATGTAATCTTGTGTCTTTATGTTGATGATATGCTTATCGTTGGCAGTAACGACAAGATGATCAAGTCTACTAAAGACATGTTGAAATCAAAGTTTGACATGAAAGATAAGGGTTTGGCTGATGTGATCCTTGGAATAAAGATCATACGAACTCAGAGTGGAATTGCATTAAGTTAAGCATATTACGTGGACAAAATTCTCATTACTCATAATGCGGGGGATTCCGGCCTAGCTAGAACTCCAATTGACACCAGTTTGCATCTATCTAAAAATAGTGGCGCAGGTGTTGCCCAATTAGAGTATTCAAGAATTATTGGCATGTTGATGTATTTGATGACATGTACCCGACCTGACTTAGCATATGGTGTTAGCAGGCTAAGTAGATATACTAGTAATCCAAGTGATGCACATTGGAAATCTATGACTAGGGTACTTCATTATTTGAGATAAAGTCGTGATTATGGACTGAATTATGCTAGATATACATCTGTTATAGAAGGATACAGTGATGCAAATTGGATATCTGATATAAAGGATTCTTGATCGACCAGTGGATATGTGTTTACACTAGGAGGGGCCGCTACATCTTGGAAGTCTTCCAAGCAAACTGTAATAGCTAAGTCCACAATGGAATCAGAACTTATCGCGTTAGATAAATGCAGAGAAGAGGCGGAATGGCTACGTTAATTTGTAGAGGACATACCCAGGTGGCCTAAACCGGTAACGGCCATTAGTATACATTGTGATAGTCAATCGGAAATTGGCAGAGCTCATAGCACAATGTATAATGAAAAGTCTAGACATATCCGTCGTCGACATAATTCAGTATGACAACTACTGTTAACAGGAGTTATCTTAATTGATTATGTGAAGTCAAATGATAACATTGCGGATCCACTTACGAAAGGCTTGAGCAGAGAGTTAGTTAGTAAGTCGTCTAAAGGAATGAGACTAAAGCCCTTAAGGAATGAGTTTCTATGAAGGAAAACCTAACCCAGTTGACTGGAGATCCCAAGATCTGGGTTCAATAGGACAACCTAATCATATAAATGTGGGGGAAGTTACGTGAATGTGGGGGAGTTACTTAATATAGGAACTTTCCTAGTCCATTCCTAGAACAACGTGACTTGTTGAGAGGTTAAACATATGGCTTTAATGATTCAGGATGAAATCATAAAGCATAATGATTCAAGATGAAATCATAAAACATATGTTTTTAATGATTCAAGATGAAATCACCTATGCGAGAGAGAAGTGGGGTCGCTTCGAAGGAAATTATAGGCGCGCAATTTCTAAGAGCTCTTGCAGAACCAGCCGAGTGTTCATGACCATAACGAACACGACTATGAGGAATTGACAAGGTCAGGGAGAGTTTTGTGTGAGTGTGTATTGTCGTCTACGTAAACAGAGGCTGAGTTCAAGGACATCGCGTCTACTCAGATCTAGGAGACTAAGTGCATCTCACAAGGGAAGGTTCAAAGGGTTACACCTGCCTATCCTATGCAGGACTTAACCGCAGAAATTTTGCCGAAACTTTCGTGTGTTTTTGACCGATTCCTATTCATGTGGGGGATTGTTGGATGCAAAATATGGTTTTTGCAATACTTTGGACATAATTTTATATATGTATATGTTATATATATTCGTAGTACTTAGTAGCTTTGCGTTCTCCTCGAAGAGACCTTCGCGACAAGCTAAAGTATGTCCAATATGGAGTTAATATGAATGAGATATCATGTCTCAAAGTGAGTCACGTGAAACACAACATTTGAAAAATATTTTGTCCCACATCGCTTGAAACATGATGTGAAAACATGTTTATAAGGAAATCCTAGTTTCTACCCTACAATATTCATTTATGGGTTTTTACTCCCACGCCTACGCGCGCAGGGGGTGTAGAAAGTGAGATTTCTAGGCTAAAAACGGGTTCGAAGCTACTGAACTTGTGCACGAGCGCGCGACCTGCGGACACGAATGCAACTCCGAAAACTGGCTTGGGTGCGGGCAAATTTCGGTATCTTTTTTGCTGCAAATTCGATTTTTGTTTCCAGAAAATTCTGTACATCTATTTAAGGAATAGATATAGACTTTCTTATTAAGTCATGAACAGAATTTTCTTGTGTGTGTAAAATATATGCAAATCGTGTTTATTTTTAACAGATTTGTATGTCTGATTATTTTAGAAGCATATATTCTTGGTGACCAAGACATGAATTAGCTATAAAATAAACCATTCTCATTCAGTTTTAAACATCAGAAAAGACGCAACTTTTTCTAACTCCATTACCAGATAGTTTTCCAGCAGCTCGTCGATCAGAAACACGCAAGGCTTCCGTGATCTTTCAGGCAAGTTTGTTTAGTCTGGCTGCACAACAGCTTTGGATGTTGTACCATGGGAAACAGACGACGAATCTGTTTTAAGGGAAGCGTGTTAAACACGTGCCTCATCTTGTTTTACTGCTTTCTTCATTACTGTTATTATTTTCTGTTTTTATATTCTGTTAGTTTTATTAATTGTAATCTCATTTTAATAAAATTATACGCTGTTTTCCCACATATAAAACTTTTATAATACATTGAACTTTATACAGTCTAATACATTTCCGAATAAGTCACAGACCACTTGCATGAAAGAAAAGAACATGAATATAATATTTATAAACAAGTCACTGTGAGAGTGAATTTGATGTGTGTTGAGAGACACGACATATATACGAACGGGTGATTTGGACTTTCTACGATGCATTGACCAATGACTAGGCATCTATTGATCGAATAATAAAACCTGGTTGTGGATGCCCTAACAAACACAAACCATTACGACTTCCAATTCCAACACTAAAACGACATAGGAAAAGGTTGAGACTGTTGGGATTTAGAACTAGTTAAACCATTAACTACGAGTACGCAGCGGAATGGATCTAGTATAACAATCATGATTAACACGTAATAAAAAGAATAAAAAAACCAACCTTTTAATTAATTGAATAAATCAATTAATGATCTTGAAGCTATAACGGTAAAGTAACCGTCCTCTAACGATTGCTCACACGACACGTCAAACGAACACACCACGATGCTAGTGGTAACTTCACTTCGATAGATCTTGTAACTAGAAACCCTAATATCCAAAACCCTAATTGGATTGCGTAAGGATACGATTTTGTAGACGTTACAAGATTCTTGGAAAAATCACCAATAAACTCTAATTAGGGTTTACAATAAATCGGACCACAAGGGAATACTAAAACCTAGATTATGAGATCTAGGGTTTAGTTATAAAGCTTAGATCTTTATAAGAAAACCACCAAGAAGGATTGATCTTATAAAGGTTAAACCTTTATGTGTGATTTTAAGTTAAAGGAAAAAGTTTGTTCGGTTTGGGTGTTGGGGGTGGGTCGATCGGACGAAACAAACAAAGAGGGAGAGACAAAATTTGTGAGGGGTATGGGATTGTATTTATACACATCCTTGCACCTCCTAAAAATTATTTAGGCCCAACCCAACACTTAAATTAAGTAACTAATTACTTGATTAACAAACAAAAGATCCTTCTAGACCCCTAATAGAATTCGGCCGCCTATAGGGCACCGGAGGGTTCTAGAAGTCGATTTCCTTCCTTAAATTTAAATAACGCACTCGCCTTTAATTAATTAAAACCCGTTAATTAATTAAACCACCGTTAATTAAATAAAACGTGAAGTTTTTATTATACGTTTAATTATAAATAGTAAAACGTAAATAAACGTGTATTCTCCGTATTGAGTGTGTGCCCCCGATAGGCTCACGCATTTACCGATGGCTAAACGATCGCTTATCTCAACAGCTCCCACTTGTGAGAGTTTAGACATACATCGTCCATAATGTAGCATCTAGCAACACTTCATTATAACCGGAAAATGTTGAGTTAAATAGTTTCAAGAATAAGATCTTAAAGACTAGTAATGGTGTACGATTATTTGAGCTTGCTGATAATCATCCCTTCGTTTCAATGTACCGGTTAAACCATGGATATGGATCCTAACTCATTCCATATAGTTTAACTTTAGTTCCTCGTTTTCAAATTAATTTAGATAGTCCAAATTGTAACAAGCATCATCTTGATTACATTTTGGGTACGGCCATACAATTACCTAATTAATTCTGGAGGGGATCCAGGGTACTTCACTGCACTATATCAGAGTGGAGGAACGAGTTCTATATTGACTGCAAGTGTCTGTGGATGCTGCTTCACAACACTTCCAATTAGAGTCGTTATAGCTAGATCTCCCGAACTAGCGTTGGACATAAAATCAAGAAGCGATATCCACACATGCACAACTTGTTTGCATCTCAAGTCTAAGGATGACCTAATCCTCACCATTTATGTATTCGAATTTACTCATGACAACGTATCCAAAAGTAAACATTCGAAAGTTCGGGGTGTCCAATATTCATATCAATGAATAACATATGAGTTTGGTTGGAAGCCGTCCATCATATATACCAGTATATTACCAACACTCATATTTGTCTTAATGTATACAATATTCCCATATTGTTTAACCGACAATGGACATGTTTAGAATAATTAAATATTCAAGGATTTAAACATACAAACATAGGGCAACAACAATTATATGAAGATAACAAAGATCAAATATCTTTATTCATCAGAAAATAATTAAATTGTCTTACAATCCCAAATTATCCAAATACTACAATTAACAAAGATTACATGAGACTATTAGCTGGAAGCAAACCAATTCCATGAGTTAACATGGAATGCTTTTTGAGGTCTAACGCCTTTGTGAATGGGTCAGCTAAATTGTCGTCTGTGTGAACTTTCTCCAGACTAACATCACCAAGTTCAATCACTTCTCTGAGGTAGTGAACTTTGGAACGATAATGTTTCGTACCTTTAGTGATTCCTGGTTCATTAGCTATTGTAATGGCTCCGGTATTGTCACAATACATCGTCATAGGTTCATTATTTGTGGGAACAACACCAATCCCAGAAATAAACTTCCTAATCCAAACTGCCTCTTTAGCAGCCTCCGAAGCGGCTATATACTCAGCCTCTGTAGATGAGTTTGCATGGATGGTCTGCTTTGCGCTTTTCCAGCTTACAGCACCTCCATTCAGCATGAAAACATATCCCGTCTAAAACTTTGTGTCATCAGCATCCGTAAGATATCCAACATCAGTGTAGCAAGCAACCCTGAGCTCTCTTTTCATACCTCCTCCACAAACAAGAAACATGTCTTTGGTATGCCTAAGATACCTCAACATGTTCTTAACAGTAGTCCAATGAGAATCACCAGGATTTTGCTGAAATCGGCTAGTCATGTTCTGAGAGAACGCAACATCAGGTCTCGTACATCTAACAGCATACATGATTGATCCTATTGTCGAAGCATAAGGAACTCCCTGCATGCGTCTCACCTCATCAGGTGTTGATGCTCCTTGAATCTTAGATAATTTTGATTTAGTTTGCATGGGAACAAAGCCACATTTGGAATTGTCCATGTTATACTTCTTCAAAATCTTATCCATGTAAGCACTTTGACATAAGCCAATTAACCGTCTAGGTCTATCACGTATGATCTTGATTCCAAGGATATACGCAGCATCTCCCAAATCCTTCATGGAAAAACACCTTCCAAGGTAAGCTTTTACACTTTGCAACATTGGAATGTCTTTTCCCATCAACAATATGTCATCGACATACAGGACAAGAAACACTACGCTACTCCCACTAGCTTTGATATATACACATGGCTCATCAGGATTTTGATTGAAACCAAATTTCTTGATTTCATCATCAAACCTCTTGTTCCATTGCCTTGATGCTTGCTTAAGTCCATAAATGGATCTTTGAAGCTTGCATACACGGTTTGGATACTCTGGATCAACAAAAACCTCAGGTTGCTTCATATAGACTTCTTCGTAAAGCAGTCCATTGAGGAAGGCGGTTTTAACATCTGTAGAAACTAGAGGGGGGGGGGGGGGGGGGGGGGGGTTGAATAGTTTCTTATATTTACTTGTTAAAATGTGGTTTCCAAAAATCCTTTTTCAAAAACTTAGGCTTGAGGAAATATGTGAAATCTTCTTATGCACAATATGAACAATGATAGTGTAACTAAACTAATACTAACAAAAATATATCCACAAAGAATAAAGAATGATATTGTAACTAATCTAATACTAACACATGTATATGCATAAAGAATAAAGAATGTAAAGAGTTAAGGGTAAAGAAAGATCAAACCAAACACCAAGGATTTATAGTGGTTCGGCAACGAAGCTCACTCCTCGTTCCTACTCCACTCCTCGAGTACTCCTTACTCGAGAGTTCACTACACAACAAGCTCCTTATGGTGGAGAAAACCGTACACGTCGCTTAACCAATTTCTGACTCTAAGCTAAAAGTCGAGCCCTAATATTAGCTAAGACCAATCTACACAACTATACTTAGTACATACACAACTTCCAAATAGACACAACTACTTGGATCTTCACAACTATGACACAACTACAAATGTATAAAATTAGATCTTCAATAGATCTTTGGTGGTGGACTCAACACTTCACAAGGATAGTGTTCTTCTCTTTGCACTTGGAGAGGAAGGGATGGAAGAACAAGATTCACTGCTTAAACAAGTAATAATCAAACAAATGATCAAAGATTTGAGTGATTAAAGAAAGGGGTTTGAATCTGGAAATAAATGTGCAAAAGAGGTGAGATGAAAAGCTGAGAATGGTCCACTATTTATAGGACAAAGGAGCCAACGGCTAGTTCTGCCCGCGGTACCTTATCTTAGCCCGCGGTACCTTATCAATAAGGTACCGCCTAGGTGCTAAGGTACCGCCGGACTAGACTCCGCTCCTTTTTGTCCTTTAGTGGTGGAGGTCTTATCTGGATATAAAATATCCTGAAAGGATATTCTTAACCAAATAAGAATATGCCATTTTCAAATTTCAAATAATTAATTTAATAAAACATTTTCTTAAAAAGAAAGTTTAATAAAAACTTGTCACACTTAATAAAAAGTGAGTTTTAAGAAAAGATTAAATCACTTGATCACTTGATTAAGGTTAGTACTTGTTTATCCATACCTTAAGTGAAAATGGGTAAAATGAAAAATACTTGAACTCAAGAATTCATTTTTCATCGTTTTCATAAATGCTTGTTTTTACATATTGTCGTAATCAAAACTAAGTGAGACCGAAAAATGCAAGTAACGTTTTTAGTCATTATTGCATTAACAATCTCCCCCTTTTTGATTCTGACAATACATAAACTCAATCACACAAATACAAGATTTTCAAAGACGAGTTTATTCATTTCTCCCCCTTTGTCGAAGCAAAAAGGTTGCGTAAGCCGATGTTGAAGAAACGGACTTTGCAAAGACTCCCCCTTGGTGCTTACTCCCCCTAGCTTGGGGCGCCGAGGAATCGAGATATGGTGACAAGCTACATAGAAGGGTTAGTTGAACAAAGGAAACAACCAACAAGATATAGCAATAGGTCACATAAAAAAATAAATAAAAGAGAAGAAAGACACAAAGATAAAGATCCAAGATAAGTTACAAAAAAAAACATCATACAAAGTTGTATGGAAAAATAAAACAAGCCAAAAGCATAAATCTAATCCTAGTTATTCTAGAATTGTAAGATTTGCTAGAGTTTGGTGTCTTGTGGATAAGCAACCAATGCTTATATGAAAGACAAGGTAATAGCAGAGGGTGGTGGTGGTGGCTTATTGGAGATCTCATAATCAAAGTGAAGAGAAGGCTTGATTAAGAGACTCTTGATGTAGCTCAACTCCTCATAGATGTGTGCCATAGCAAGGTGTTGATATTGACAACATTGACAATATGTTCCATGATGCATGACATTATCATGAGAAGGAGGAAGAACACTGATACACAATTTTTCAATGGGTGTTCTATTTTCTCTCGATATCCTCTCGAATTGATTACAGTTCTAAGTGGAATGATTGTTCTTGGTTACTAAAAAGGGAAGTGGTTTTCTATTCTACTAAAGGGTTAAATGCTCTAAAATGTAAACTTAAATTGTTAGCCTCAAAATATTGAGCCAAACAAGAATGCTCGGTTATATGTTTATTATGTATCGTATTTTAGAACGTTGTAATAGGTAGTGTACTAGTCGTGTTATTACGGGCTTAACTTTAAGCTAAGGTTCATTAATAAGTAACCAAAGCCCAAAAGGAAAGCCCGACCCATGATCATATAGCCCATTAAGCTACATGTAAGCAAAGGCTATATAAACCCTTCCTAGCATGTTAGGAAGGGTGTTGGTCATTTCATTTTCTTCTAATCTAATATTCCACAAGTTTCACCAACCAACTTCTCTCTCTTTTCTCTCTCTAATTTCTCTCTCTACAATTCTTCTCATATCTTCCTTTCTTTCTTTAATTCGTGCTATACAATCATCATATATTAGGAACAACAATTGGTATCAATCGCCACGGGGTAGATTTGTGATTGATTGTTGTTATTATATTTGATTCGTATGATTTAATCTATAAATCATCACGAATTCAAATTCTTTTTGTGTTTTTCGTGTTCTTTATCTTGCTACAAATCTTCTATATACTTGTTGTATAGATTTGGTTGTTTTGGTTTGGTAAAAATCACGAATTTGTTGCCTAAAAGTTGCTAAAATTGTTGCCTAAAAAGTTGGAAAAAGTACTATCATTGCGACAGCTTGAATTTCGGAAAAGGAAAGCACGGTTTCGATCGCAATAACCCTAGGGTTTTACTTTGCGATCAGTATTGCGATAGCCCCCTTATTCCGATCTGGACATTCCGATTGTTATTGCGATCTGGATTGCGACGGACTTAAGGCAATCTTGAAACGTTACTCTGCCCACATTGCGACAGCCACATTGCGATAGGTACACATTCCGATCTGGGATTTCGATAGGTACACATTGCGATCTGAGCATTCCGATCTGAAGGATTTCGACAGTACATTGCGATCTGGGATTCCGACAGTGCATTGCGATCTAAGCCACATTCCGATGACCATTCCGATGGCACATTCCGATGGACATTCTGATGACTTGTTTAGCTAAATTTTGTTCGAGTATTTTTTCGACTTAGCCACCATCTAGAGTAGTTTCGTAATATCGTTTACATGAAGATTAAAAAAAAATAAAAAAAATAAAAAAAAAATTTCGACCAAAAATTCAAATTTTCGGACCAAAATTTATTTTTTCCTAGACCATTTTTAGGCCATTTAAGCTTCGATTTCAAATTTTGGCGATGCGAAAAATTTTTCGACCAAAAATTCAAATTTTCGGACCAAAATTCAAATTTTTAGGCCATTAGGTTTTACTTTTGTCAAAATTTTTCACTTTTCAAAATTTTTCCCTATTAGTTTTTGGCTATTTCGGACTTGATTTCAAAATTTGGTAAGACAAAATTTTTCAGTTTACCGTTTTGTCGGACTGAGGAATTTATTGTCGGACTGAGAAAAAATTTCAAATTTTCGGAATTTCAACTACAACACAATCACACCATATCTACTTAAGATCCGAAGTTACTTTATCAACTGAGACACCATCATCATGGAAACGAGCAATGCGTGTGCAGACAGAGAAGAACGAGAGATGCAACTACAAGAACAAGTCCTTAAACAACGTTGTATGCAAGCTTTCAGTGATCTTAAAACGAATCTAAAACGTCTGGAAAGAGAGACCTTCTCGTACAATCCTTTGTATATGCGTGCTTTTCATTCCTTTTTCGGAAATGATCATCGCACGCTGACTTATGACTTAAGAGACCACTTGAAGAATCTTGAGAATGAATTACTCAACAAAAACCTCCATGAGACAAATTCCAAGAAAGCCTTCAAAACACTCAGAACACCGTTTCAACCATTCTTTGCTTCAAAGCTATTCAAGAATCCCAATTTTGAGTCCGAAGTTCGAGATGCAAATCAACACTTCAAAGACTACACTACAATGGAAGCAAAATCATTCAGAGACTTGATTTTTGGAAACATGGAATCAATTGAAAGGCTTTTGGATGAACGCCTACTTCATGCAAAAGACATGATCAAGAAGATGAATGACAAAAGGCTGAAAATGCAAGAGTGCACGATTTCAAAGATTCATGGAGTGGATACGAGTCCAGTCTCAACTGTAAGTAACAAGACAATATCGAGTAATGCAACTGACAGCTGCAGAACAGGGAAAACAACGCATGGTGAGCAGAATGAACATAACAGCTCTGACAAACAACACATCGACTCTGAGAATGTCATCAGCAATACACCTTCCTATGATAATGGTCCTGTTTATGATTCTGAGCCATTGGAAGAGGTACATAATGCTGAATTTAATGTGTTTGCCAATGCCAATACGCATGAGCATAGTGATCAAACAACAAACCTTATTGACACATGTATGACAGAAAAGGTTGATAGCAATACCACACCCAATTCATCAGACATGTGCAATAATGAGTTTGAGGATGATCAACATGCAAATGAGTATGATGACGAGGAGCGTGTCGCGCTTGCTAATTTAATTGCTAGTTTACAAAAAGATGTCAATGAAAATAGAAAGAATCAAAAGCAATTAAAGAAGGCAAACGCAGCGCTCACTCAAAACTTTGAAGAATGCAAAGCCGCTCTTATAAAATCTAGTGAGACTATTGATAGTTATAGGGCTGAGCTTCTTCAAAAGACCAACGAGCTTGAGGGGTACAAAAGTCGTGTCATCAACGTTAAAAAGGACGATTTTGAAAATAAATACAATGAAGCTCTTGCTTTGTTAACTAAAGAAAAACGTCAATTTAATGTTTTATTAAGTGATGAACGTCAAAAAACGTATCTTGCCACAACAAAAGTTAATGAACTTGAACAAAGGCTTTCTATGAACACCACCGATTCTGCTAAAATTCTTGACGAGAAGAAACAAGAGGTTGAAACATTAAAACAAGATTTCAAAAAAAGACAAAGCAAAGATACTGAAAAAGTAAAGGATCTCGAAGAACAAGTCGATTTTTTGAAAAAAGTTGTTTATAATACACATGACTCTATTCAAACCGTAAGAATGATAGCACCTCGGTCGTTTTTCAAGGGTCAACCTAGCTTTGCCACCCCCAAGTACCTCGAACAAGCTCGAGCTGCAAACCCCCATTTATATCTTGACGAGTCGGAATGGACCAATCATGATTGCCCTGTAGCTAACCTCGATAGTGAAGAGACGTCCCTTTGGGATGAGGAGAGTAGATCATCGGTCAATAAAGATTTTGTGAAACCATATAACTATGCTTATGAAAACAGTCTTTATGGTCTTTTCACTCCACAAAAACAGAAGTCTCGTGAGGAATTATTTTTAGAATGCAAACAAAAAAGAATTCAATGGAAAAAAGCTTTTGCCACTAAGAGGAAAACTAATGTTTTTAAATATATTAATTATTTGCCTCTAGATGCTTCTAAAAGCAAAAGTAGAAAAATACTTGGTTTTCTTAAACACCACGTTAATAATGTTCAATCAATTGTTGAAAGCGATTGGGAGAAACGTCAAAAGGATAAGTGGAAAACCGAGATTCCTCACGACATAACTGTGCTTGTGAAAGAACTTTTAATACCAAATACGAAGATAATAAAAGAACATGTTCTTGAGTTTGAAAATTTAATTCAGTCTGAAATGTTTGATGATTTGAAATATATTGAGTCTCTTGAAAAAGAAATTGATGACCTTCAAAATGACAAATTAGAATTTTCAAACGAATATGATCTACTCTTAGAAGAATGTCTCTCCAAAGATATTTTGTGTGTTACTCTTCAATCTTGTGCTGATATCGATGAATATTCTGATGTTGCATGCAAATATCTTGATAAGATCAAAGAATGTGAACGTCTTGAAATTGAGCTTTCGAAACGTAAAGAAAATGTTGACAAAAAGGCTTTTGAGTTACTTCAACACAAAACTGATTTCCTTCAAAAACATTGTCATTCACTTGAACTTGCTCTGCAAAAAGAAGTTGGTAGTTTTCCACATGATAATAAATTGCAAGAAAAACTTTCCCAAACATTTCGAGAAATGAATGAACAAAATTTGGAAATTAAAGGGTTGAAAGCTCAATTACAAGACAGGGACAGAGCAATAGCAGAGTTGCAGAAACTCGTTGCTAAAATGGGTGGGAAAATCGTGGAACCTAGCATTAAGAAACCTGTCGTTCGACAACCCAATGCCTACAAGGATCCAAAGCTGTCTATCTTAGGAAAACCGACTCCGTTCTCCAATTCTTCTCATATGAAATCTAGGTTACCCCCTAAGACTGATATGCAACCAAGTGTTCCAAAACCATCCATATCACCCTATGTTCCCCCATTTAGAAAGCATACTGTTGCTAAACCCAACCATGTGAATGCACCTAGCACTTCTAGGACTCCTCCAAAACGTGTGACATTCACGTCCACAAAGGAATCTGTAGGTTCAAATGACCTTGTTCATACCCACAACCTAGAGGATGCGAAACAAAAAGGGAAGATTCAGAAAGACAAACCAGTGTATGAAAAACCTAGTTCACCAAATCTCGCTAGAGTTCCACACACTCATAATGGTCGTCAACCAAAACCTAGGATCCATCTTCAGCAATCTAGGAATTGGAAACCATCCGTGAATAGTCGTGTTTCAAACACTACGCCTGAACGATTTAGAAAACAAAGGAATACAAGTACTTTCGTGAATCCCAAATTCCCTGTATGTCCCACTTGCAAAAAGGGCATTCAAAATGGAAATCATGACCATTGCATTTTGCAATACCTCTATGAGGTCAAATCTCGTTCCTTTGAACGGATATCGAACACAGAATCCCATAAGACAACAAGGAGATACAAACCCGTCGTAAAGAAAAGCAACCACACCAAATCTGAAACGTGGATTCAACAAGGACATAGTTTCTCTCCAAAGAAGTCTTCCGCTGTGCAAGAGAAAGCTACTCCTAAATCTAGTCTTCAGTGGAAACCAACGGGTCGGATCTTCACAGAAGTTGGTCTTAAGTGGATTCCAATAGAGAAGAGTGATGACACCTGCACCAGCACTAATGCTACTGTTCTACACGCTGAAAAGGAATTTGTTACTCCTAATTCTAGTATTTGTGCAAATTCTTCTTCTGTGATTGCAGGTACAACAGCAGATTCTGAACCCACTTCTCCTTCTTCAAAGGGTTCCAATTCTGTACATTCTATATCACCTTCTTCTGCTGTACAAAAGTCTATTTTGGATTATTTTCGAAAAACTTGAGAAATCACAAAAATATAATAAAATGTAAATATCCATAGAAAAACAAAATAAAACAAATGGAAAAACCTTCAAAAGACCAAAAATATTCTTTTCGACATGTCTTTCAGTATCGATAATATGAATGTACCTAGAAATGTCGCTCAATAACGACACGGGTGTGCACATAAAGCTCGAATGAAAGTTGTAAATAGTTTTCAAAACATGTCATTTCAATGATTTACAATTACCTCAGATTGTGACTCGTACTTCAAAGAAAGGAAAGTTGATCACGATGATTACTTATCCTCAACAACGGGAAAATAAAATTTCTCGGTCATGAGCTATCGATAAAAACATTCAAAGTTTTTAAGCTCATGTAAACGACTTACAGTTAAATGTCAGACTGTAACTCGAACTTCAAATAAAGGAAAGTGTATCTTTAAAGATAACTTATCCTAACCAACGGGTAGAGAAATCTATCACGGGTTGAGCTTGTCACAAAACATTCAACGTTTTGAGCTCAACACAATGGCTTGTAATTACTTTTAGATTGCAACCCGGAACTATATTCACTGGGGAGTGTACGATTTCGTGCTCTTACCCTTAGCAAAAGAAGTTAAATCTTCTTACACTTGAGTGGATTCGTCAAGACATTCAAAGTCTATGAACTCAAGTTTATGCTTTAGAAAAACCTTTCGACAAAAAGAATTGATTTTTCAAAAAGCGTTGAACACAATTTTTTCAAGAATTTTTCAATGATATTCAAAATCTTTCAAAAATTGTGTGTTCAACAACTCCCATCCTCAAAAAGCGAAATGTGGATCATATCCTCACAATGACAATTCAATTGGATCAATTTTTGAGGGGGAGCATTTTAACTTCATGCAAAAAATTAACACATCTTTCTCCCAGAGATTTCAAGACTATTTTTTCAAAATATATTTTAATCAAATTTGGTATCTCTAATATCAAAAGATTTTATATATTAGAGATAGGGGGAGAAAATGTGATTAAAATGTGATCTAATATAAGACTCAAGCACTTTCACTCCTACCTACATGTGCGAAACACTTTCGATTATCGATGCACATGTGAAGGGGGAGCTTTTCTAAAACGACAAAACTAGCAAGGTGTTAAATATTTTTCAAACACTTTGTTAGAATTTAAAGTGGTTTTCATGGTTACGATCAAATACCCACAACATCTTTAATTCACGACGTTATTGGTGTCAAAAGGGTGGTTAGGTTTAAGTCCTATGATCCAACCAGAACCGGAGGGATCTTCCCAGGGACAATCCAATAGATTATTAGAAGTCCTTAGGAAAGATGGAGTAGAATGTGAACGTAGCTGAATGCCGACTAAGTACTGATGCTAGCACTGGAACAATCACAACAAGGTGCTAGTAATGATGTCTTGGTAAGCATTGAAGGGGTTGAAGAATGAAAAAGAAATGTAAGGATAAAGGGTCTAAAGAAAGAAGCCCTCCATACAACTTAGGCAGAAACTGGGTCAACTCATCATGAAGACAAACTCATCATGGACCCAGTGATGTGAAGCACAACCCTTTCCTAGCTACTCAGGCTTCTCTCAAAAGAAGTTTGTTTTATTGTCACGGAGATCAACACGATTTCTATCGACTTTCTCACTCCGAGATAGTTGATATTGAATAGGTGGCATCTGCTCCAGCCTCCGATCACTAAAAGTGCACAAATAGAGTCTAGAGCCAAGAGATCAATCAAATCTCGTTAGGACACACGGATGAAGATCAAGAGAGTCCTACGCTATATCCTTGCGATATTGCTAGAACACTCAGAGTGATACTACTTAGTATTCACAATGATGAGTGGAAATCCTTCCAGTGTTAACATCAAATAGCACTGCGGTAGGTCATATGCAAGATTCTTTATGAATTGAACATATGTAAAACTGAAAAGCAACAGTGGTTTGATTCTTAATTGATTCAAACTCGTTTCAGGATTCTACGCAATATCTTTATGGTCTTGCCAGAACATTCAGAGTGATATTTATTAAAATTCACAGTGACGAATGGAAATCCTTCTAGCGTCAACATCAAACAGCGCTACGGTAGGTAACTTGCGAGATTCTTATGAATCAAGCTTGTGTCAACTGGAAAGCAACAATGGTAAGATTCTTAATGAATCAAACTTGTTCCAGGAATTTGAATTGACGACTTTAATCAAGCGGATATTTATCCAATTGATTCACTCTTTATGTTCGCAGTCTTGCTTTGAGACGGTCGAGTAAAGAGAACGGCTAGTACAGCCGCGAAACCCTGTCAAGGAGATCCTTAATTGAATCTACCTGATCACAGGTACGATATTTAATATCGTATAACGGTCTTCACCGACCGGAGGTAAAACGCTACCGATTTAGGACGAATGTCAAAGCCATTCAGTCCGTGTCTATGTTTTGTCTCGAGAAGGTGGCGTCACGGTGTACACAGCAAAGTCAATGATTCAGAAACCACATACTCATGCCTAAAGACATATTCAACAATTAATAGTGTGAGCATGTGGATGAAGACACAAGATCGCAAGATGGCAAAGACAAGTCAAGGTAGATTTGAAGATCTCAAGCTTAAAGACAAAGTCGAAAGACAACGACAAAGGCTCAAAGATCACATCATGAAGGAACAAGACTACGATTACACGTTCAAGACTCATTTATGGAGAGATTAGTAATCTCTACAAATTTCCTAAATGACCAAGGTTTATGACCTCTCATTGGGGGAGATTGTTAGCCTCAAAATATTGAGCCAAACAAGAATGCTGGGTCATATGTTTATTATGTATCGTATTTTAGAACGTTGTAATAGGTAGTGTACTAGTCGTGTTATTACGGGCTTAACTTTAAGCTAAGGTTCATTAATAAGTAACCAAAGCCCAAAAGGAAAGCCCGGCCCATGATCATATAGCCCATTAAGCTACATGTAAGCAAAGGCTATATAAACCCTTCCTAGCATGTTAGGAAGGGTGTTGGTCATTTCATTTTCTTCTAATCTAATATTCCACAAGTTTCACCAACCAACTTCTCTCTCTTTTCTCTCTCTCTACAATTCTTCTCATATCTTCGTTTCTTTCTTTAATTCGTGCTATACAATCATCATATATTAGGAACAACAATAATTTAAAAGCAATTGTATTAATAACAGTTAATAAAACTTGAAATAATAATATAAAATGAAGAAACAGTAAATAACACTCAACTAGATTCGAAATACTCAAAAGAAAAGAAAATTGATTCGGAAGTATACCTTGATCAGGAAGTTTATCCGGAACTTGGTTCGGAAGTTCACTCGGAACTTCGTTCGGAACTTAACTCGGAAGATTGATCCGGAACTTGATTCGGAAGTTCACTCGGAAGATTGATCCGGAACTTTTGACTCGGAAGTTGATTCGAAACTTTCACCCGGAACTTCACTCGGAAGTTTCGTCCGGAAGTTCACTCGGAACTTTCGTCCGGAAGTTTATCCGGAAGTTTACCCGGAAGTTTGGAAATAAAACTGACTCGGAACTTATAATACTGACTCGGAACTTTTGAAGGGAGCTTGATTCGGAAGATTTCAACTAAGATAATTCATTCGGAACTTTTTGTTCATCCGGAACCTGGGAAACATTCAAGAACAGTAGGATGACCGAAAAACAGGGAAACTCGATTTCAAACCAAAAATCACCAAGTTTTTTTACCAAAACTTAAACAAGTCTAATCCCTAATCATCTACTAACCAATAACAACAAATCCCATCAATAAAAACATAAATCCCAACAACATTTGAAGATCAAATCAACCAAATAAGAACTTTAACTTTTAACCAAATAGATGAAGATGAACAAGATGAAATGGAAAGATTGTATTGATTGAACAAGGTTTTTACAATCAAAAGACAAAGATTAAACTACAAGATTTGTAAAAACAATGATCAAAATCACCAAACACCCTAATGGTGTTGGTGAAGCCTACGAACAGAAAAAGAGAAAAGAAAGGGAATGAAAAAACTAAAAACTGCCTAAATTGTGTGAGGGATCCATCTATTTATATGGCTTGTCTTTTGGTTGTTGAGTGGGATTTCTCCCTTTCTTCTTGACTTCTCGTCTTTTCAGAAAAGTTGACGTTTTCGATTCTGATTCGGGATTTGTCGTCGATTAAATTCAACTAGTCTTTTAATTTCTTCGTTTAATAGACTTGAGTTTCTTCGACTTATGTAAATCTTCCATCTTTGGTCCTTTTCTTCGATAAATCTTCAAATAGGCCCAGTGACTTCAAATCTTTTGCATCTCTTGGACAATAGACTTCGTCTTGAGTCTTTTTCTTCGATAAAACCCGTGCAATCCCATGTTTATTCAATATTTATCCGGTTGGCTCTGAAAACACAATAAACGCAAAAACCACGCATAATTCCAAACAAATGATATTAAATACGTGCTTTGGTCTCGTTTTAGCCAGAATTAAGTGGAAAAAGGATGGGTGTTTACACACCTATCAAATCCCCTACACTTAACCATTGCCATGCCCTCATGCAATGCTTAGTGACAAAGCACATTTTACACTTTTCTCATAATCAATCAACCTTGGCCTTATTAAAATATACTAAACAAAAATTAAAGTACTAAAAGAAGTTAAAACTTTAAAGGAAACAAAAGGATAGAAAACCATTTTCACTTGAAAATAGCTACATGGAAATAACTTGCAAAGAGATCAAGGACTTACATTAGGGCTTTGGTGCTGCGAAGATTTATCACCCTCAAGTTTCACGTTCCCCAAACTAAGCTTAAAAACGAGATCATTGTTATTATAAGTTAGCAAATCAAACACTTACACACATGGCTTAATTATATGCTTAAACTCCCTTATTCCTAGGTGTATCTCTTATATTTTATTTTTGTCTTAGAATGATCATGAAGATGCATTTTTGGACTTATTTTGATAGTTTATTAGGCTGAAAGCAAAGTAGGACGATTTGATCAATAGTTAGCTAAAGGACAAAATCTCTTAAAACTGCTTCTCGGGATATCAAAAAGTTCATATCTTGGCATAACTCGGTTCACGATTTGAGACCTTTCTCGGGCCGATATTTGGCATGTACTTCATACTTCATATCTTGAGAGACGTGCTTGAGATAATGGTCTTCTCATCGTTACTAGAGTTTCTTCACTTGGAGACTTTTGAGGGGTACTCCAACTTTGTTGACCACGACTTCATGATTATTTCTTCAATCTCTAATTGGGATTTTGAGATACAACGATCCGCCTCCTTTTCGGACTTGGATCTATTTATCCTCATACCTTGTTAGGGTCTTTTCGGATAGACTTCTCCATGATCTTTATGGGAGTTGATTGCTTTTCGTCGTGAGTCTTGATCCTTCATATTGACTTTGGGAATAATGCTTTTCACATCACTTTGGATCTTTAGCAATAAAATGGAATCCTCATGCCTTGTTAGGGCCTTTTCGGACTCGCCAATCTTCGCGCCCCGCTTCATAAGTTATGCCTTGGCTATGAACTCTTATCATTACCGAGCAACTTTTAAACGATCTTGGGCTAGAAGCTAAGTAACTTTTCAAATCGTACGACCTTACTTATTGCAGATAAATTATTAGCAAGTGATGGGAGAATAGGCAAATAATTACACCAAGTGAGCTTGTGCAAGAATACCGACTTATAATTGACTCTATCATTTCTCGTCCTCCACAATTAAAAATCTCAAGTAATGAGACTCGTGGATGCTTAGCCTAATAAACCAATTAAGGTCTACATGGTTAAGGATACTAGCTAGAATAAACTTGGATAAGTCTATTCGGGTTGAGTCAAAATAAACGCAACGGGCCTAATATGTCAACGATTTCTAAACTAGCTACACCACTTTATTAATATTTTTGACTTTATTGCGGGATATATACATATGAAAGCAACGATAAAAATTTAAAATTACGACTAAATGGCCAAAGTTAATAAAAAATTTGAAAAATGTTGAAAAATATGATTTTCCGGTTAAATGAAGGCATTTTTATGGAAAAGTCCACTTAAAACTTCGATAGAAGTCCCCCCTACACTTAAGATAAACATTGTCCTCAATGTTTAAGCATGTGGGAAAAGTCTCCCCTACACTTATGACATTGTGCACGTTGGTTAACTCAAGTTAAGGAAGAGACGACTAAAGTGATCAATTTCAAATGTGAGTATGAAGAAAATTGAATCACGATAGTTGAGAGATAGAACCGGATTTCGGATAACACGGGAGCACGGTTCTTCAAAGATTCCAAGAGTGCACTTATCCCTGTAATCACATCACCACACAAATACAAACACCTATAGAGGTCCCCCTACACTTAGGAGGTTAAACGGAAAAGGATAGATACTCGGGTTGCCTCCCGAGGAGCGCGTGTTTTTGATAACCGAGTCACGAGCCTGACTCGACCCAAAATTAGTTCATGGGGAACGTGGTGAGGGATGGAATCATCTCCTGAGAGTTGTCCTCACCAAAGTACAACTTCACTCGTTGGCCATTCACCTTAAAATTAGGTCCATTAGGTTGAGCGAGCTCGAGAGTACCATATGGAAAAACTTGGGCAATGGTGAATGGGCCGGACCAACGAGATTTCAGCTTGCCCGAAAAGATTTTCAACCGAGAGTTAAAGAGTAAAACTTTGTCTCCAACATGGAACTCTCGGTTCTTAATCTTAGAGTCGTGAATGAGCTTAGTCTTTTCCTTATAGATCAACGAAATTTCATAAGCCTCATTACGGAGTTCATTGAGCTCATTGAGTTGGATCTTGCGTAGGTCACCGGCTTTGTTGATATCAAAATTGGCCCATTTCAAGGCCCAGTAAGCCTTGTGCTCCAACTCAATAGGGAGGTGGCACGCTTTCCCGTACACAAGACGATATGGTGTACAACCAATCGGAGTCTTGTAAGCAGTACGAAAAGCCCACAAAGCATCATCAAGTTTATCAGCCCATGAGGCACGATGCTCTCCCACGGTTCTTTCCAGAATTCGCTTTAATCCTCGGTTGGATATTTCAGCCTGGCCATTAGTTTGTGGGTGGTAAGCGGTGGAAAGACGATGATTTACACCATACTTAGCCATGACTCTAGCAAATTGGTCATTACAAAAATGAGTCCCGCGATCACTAATAATGGCGCGAGGCACACCGAATCTAGCGAATAGAGATTTCAAAAAGTTACAAACCACCCTTGCGTCATTAGTAGGTAAAGCTTTGGCTTCAACCCACTTTGAAACGTAGTCAACGGCTACAAGGATGTATTTGTTTACTTTAGAAGAAGGGAATGGCCCCATAAAGTCGATACCCCAAACATCAAAGATTTCACATTCTTGAATGAAATTCTGAGGCATCTCGTCTTTATGTGTGATCTTGCCTTGTTTTTGCCAAGCATCACAACGTTTAACCATATTGTGAGCGTCACGATATATGGTGGGCCAATAAAATCCCGAGTCAAACACTTTTTTTGCGGTGTAGTTGGGACCAAAGTGACCACCGGTGGGTCCTTTGTGGCAAGCATCAAGGATTTCCAAAGCTGCCGGTCCATCAACACATCGGCGAATAATCAAGTCGGCACATTGTTTGAATAGATACCGGTCATCCCAAAAGTAAGTCTTAATGTCTTTGAAAAACTTTTTCTTTTGCTGGGATGTTAACCCGTCAACGAGAATTCCACCCGCCAAGTAGTTTGCAATGTTCGCAAACCACGGGGTTGCATCAGAAGTCAAGTTAATAGACATTAAGGTCTCCAAGGGAAAAGAATCATTGATTTCTTTGTTCGGATGATCCCCCTGGTAAGGATCCTCAAGTCTACTGAGATGATCCGCGGCTAGGTTTTCCGCTCCTTTTTTATCGCGAATTTCGATTTTAAATTCTTGGAGAAGCAAAACCCAGCGAAGAAGTCTTGGTTTGGAATCTTGCTTTGTCAACAAGTACTTCAACGCGGAATGATCGGTGTAAACGATTGTGGTGGAAAGGACAAGATAGGGGCAGAACTTTTCAAAGGCATAGACAACAGCTAAAAGCTCTTTTTCGGTTGTCGTGTAATGCAATTGAGCCCCCGTCATTGTCTTGCTAGCGTAATGGATTGGTTGGAAGTGTTTGTTCACTCTTTGTCCCAGAACCGCTCCAAGAGCAAAATCACTAGCATCGCACATCAACTCAAAGGGAAGCTCCCAATTAGGGGTAACCAAGACGGGTGCCTTAGTAAGCTTATCCTTAAGCAAGTTGAAGGCTTCAAGGCACTCTTTGGAAAAGATAAAAGGAGTATCTTTCTCCAAGAGGTGGGTCATCGGGCGAGCGATTTGAGAAAAATCTTTGATGAATCGACGGTAGAAGCCCGCATGACCCAGAAAACTTCTCACACCCTTCACGGTCGAAGGTGGGGGCAACTTAGCGATAACATCGACTTTAGCATGGTCAACTTCAAGACCGGCTTTGGAAATCTTGTGTCCTAGCACGATGCCCTCTTTTACCATGAAATGGCATTTTTCCCAATTAAGAACAAGGCGAGTGTCTTCACACCGCTTCAGCATACGTTCTAAATTGGCAAGGCAAGCAGAGAAAGAATCGCCATAAACCGAGAAATCATCCATGAATACTTCCAGTGTCTTCCACCATGTCATGGAAGATAGCCATCATACATCTTTGGAACGTCCCAGGAGCATTACATAAACCAAAAGGCATGCGTTTGTAAGCGAATGTTCCATAGGGACAAGTGAATGTGGTCTTTTCTTGGTCCTTGGGATCGATGGGAATTTGAAAATACCTGGAGAAACCGTCTAAAAAGCAGTAATAGTCATTACCAGCTAGACGCTCGAGCATTTGATCCATGAAGGGAAGAGGAAAGTGGTCTTTTCTCGTGGCATCATTGAGCTTACGATAATCAATACAAACTCTCCACCCAGTAACGAGACGTGTGGGAATCAACTCGTTGTGTTCATTGGAAACAACGGTTATTCCGCCCTTTTTGGGCACACAATGGACGGGACTTACCCACGGCAAATCCGAATTAGGGTAGATCAAGCCGGCATCAAGAAGTTTGATAACCTCTTGTTTGATGAAGTCATGAATTTTAGGATTAACCCTTCTTTGGCTCTGGATTGCGGGTTTAAAGTCATTTTCCATGAGAATCTTGTGAGTACAAAAGTTCGGATCAATTCCGCGGATATCGGAAATTTTCCAAGCAATTGCCTTCTTATGAGCTTTAAGCACCGCGATGAGACGAGTTTTTTCTTCTTCTTTCAAGTCCTTAGCAATGATGACGGGTGACTTCTTCTCTTCTTCAAGGAACACGTACTCGAGATGGGGCGGCAACTCCTTAAGTTCTAAATCCGGAGGATTGTCGATGGGAGGCGTTTTCAAAGTCGGAGCATCGATAGCAGTAACCGTGGGAGATGGTGGAGAAAGATTGTCTTCGTTGAGAAGGTTTTCAAAGAAACTCATGTCGTCAGCCAAATCGGTGGGAAAATCGTCATTTGTTGAGTTCACATCTCCCATGGTGGCTTCAAGATCTTTCCAAAAGAAATCACCTTCTTCAAATAGAGACAGTGATGAATCAATAGAGGAAACGGTCTCAACATTGGGAAGAGAAGTAGGAATACTTTTGCAAGCATTTTGGAAGTGTTCTTCACAAGCCTCATCAAGAACGTCAATACAATTAACACTCTCGTTGGAATAAGGTTGTTTAGACAACTTTCCCACGTTGAAGACGATTTTATCGTCACCCACTCTCATGATAAGCTCACCGGCTTCAACATAGATGAGAGTGCGACCGGTCCTCAGGAATGGACGACCAACAATTAATGGCACACGAGGGTCCATCTCGTAGTCGACGACGACGAAATCGGCAGGAAAAGTGAATTTTTCGACTCCTACAAAGACGTCTTCGGCTATCCCCACTGGATAAGCAACTGTACGGTTAGCTAATTCCAGAGTCATTTTGGTGGGGACTAGCTCAGGGAGAGATAATTGCTTCCACACACTTAAAGGCATTAAGTTGATACTGGCACCTAGATCGGCTAGGGCCATGCAATTCTCTACTCCCGGGAAGTTACAAGGGATTAAGAAACGACCCGGATCACCAAGCTTGGTTGGCAATTTCCTTAAGAGCACTGCAGAGCAGTTCTCATTAAGTTGGGTGTTAGCAATATCAAGAAGCTTCTCCTTGTCGCTAAGAAGATCTTTGAACATTTTCGCATACTTTGGCATGTGAGCGAGAGCCTCAGCGAAGGAGATGTTAAAATTCAATTGTTTGAACATTTTAAGAAAGTTCGAAACCTGAATATCATCCTTGCTTTTGAGCTTCTCTTTCCTCAACCTTGAGGGATAAGGTATATCGGAAGAAGAGGAAGGCTTTGGGATCGAAGGATCACTCACATCCTTAGGTGGAGGAGGGGTAGAAGTAAGAGGCAGAGAAATTGGGGAAGTAGAAGGATGAGGAATAGGAGCAGGTGACTCGTTCTCCTTAGTCACAATCACCGGTGGAGGTATAGGAAGCTCGGGTTCCTTGGTACCTTTGCCACTGCGAGTAGTGATTGCTTTCATCTCCCCTCTTGGATTCGCAACGGTGTTACTCGGAAGAGTACCCGAAGAAGAGGGTTGATTACTTTGGAAGAAACTAGCCATCATGTTTTTTAAGTCATTCGTTTGACTATCCAACGTGTTTCTCATATCGGCTCTCAGATCGTTCCCTTGTTTCACCAGGTCTGCTTTCAAGTTGAGCACTTCACGCTGAAGATTTCCCACGATCACATTGTTAGTCCTCATGTAGGTTTCCACTTCTTGGTGTAAAGCGGTGGGTTGGTTGGGAGGAGCATTGTATGCGGGTGATTGATAAGCAGGTTGCTGGTAAACTTGGTTGTTTCTTTGAGGTGGTTGTTGCTGTTTGTGAGGTGGTATGTATGGTGTACGAGGTTGTTGTTGTTGTTAAGGAGGGAGATTGAGGGTTTGTTGTTGGTTTGGGTTGTTAGGAGGAAAACTGGGTGGTGAGAGATAGTTGTTAGAGCGGTAGCTAAGCAAGTTGCGGTCACCTTGAGGTCGAGCTTGATAAGCGGGTTGAGGATAGGTGCCATATGCTGCATTCACATTTTCAGAAGGGTAGTCTTGGGTGGCAGTACAAGTGGTGTAAGAGTGAGGACCCCCGCATATCTCGCATGGTTGGCTAACAGCATTGACTTGAGCGTCTTTAGCGTTTCTAGCGTTGATGCTGTTGGTGTTGCTGGCGGTTTGGGTAGCAAGCGATTCAAGAAGCGCAGTGATTTTGTCAAGTCGCTTATCGCTGTCACTAGTACTAGCACTCGCGACATTGGTCCGAACACTCTTAGTTTGCACACGAGACTTATTCTCAATGATATCCCAAGCAGCATTGGAAGTCTTAGCCAAAAGATTACCCCCCGAGGCACTGTTTAGTGAATCTTGGTCATTCATGCTTAAACCATTGTAAAAAGTGTTAATTTGGAGCACTTCGGTAAAACCATGTTGTGGGCATTTTCTTAAAAAATCTTTAAAACGATCCCAAGATTCACTAAACGACTCATCGTACTTTTGTTCAAAATTGATAATGTCATTCCGCAAAGCGGTAGTACGAGAGGGTGGGAAAAAGTAATTGATAAACTTGGTTTCCAAATCCGTCCACGAAAGAATACTCTGTGGCGGTTCCTTAGCAAGCCAATGCCGGGCTTGTCCCTCTAAAGAAAAGGGAAAAAGTTGTAACCGGATTACCTCTTGTGGAACACCATTGTATTTGACCGTATTAGTGAGTTGCAAGAATCTCTTGATGTGGTCATGTGGATCATCAATGGTACGCCCCAAGAATGGTTGAGCAGAGACCATCTGGATAAAGCCGGATTTGAGCTCAAAGTTGTTGGCTGCAATCGCGGGTATGACAATTAGATCATTGTTACCATCCACATGTGCTTGTAGAAGTTCAATCATCGGGCGATTATCCGGTAGAGGTTCATTGTTGTTGTTATTATTGTTGTTGAAAGGTAGATTGTTATTGTTATTATTATTGTTTTGAGGTGGTATGTTGTTGTTGTTTTGTACACCGACCATGTCTAAGTCTTCGAGAGGCTCGGGCTCTTGATAAGACGTTGATCGTGTACGCATGCACCTGCAAAAGAACTAACAAGGCAAAAATAAAACAAAAATATTTTTGGTTTTTATGTTTTTTAATTTTTTAGGATTTTTTGAAAATTTTTATATATTTTTTGTGTTTTTGAAAATTTTATGAAAAAGTAACGTTCACGGGGAACGGATCCCAAAATCCAAGTTCTCACAAAAAACTGTTGATCTTAACGAGAAGAGCCGGCAGCGGCGCCATTTGATACACAATTTTTCAATGGGTGTTCTATTTTCTCTCGATATCCTCTCGAATTGATTACAGTTCTAAGTGGAATGATTGTTCTTGGTTACTAAAAAGGGAAGTGGTTTTCTATTCTACTAAAGGGTTAAATGCTCTAAAATGTAAACTTAAATTTAAAAGCAATTGTATTAATAATAGTTAATAAAACTTGAAATAATAATATAAAATGAAGAAACAATAAATAACACTCAACTAGATTCGAAATACTCAAAAGAAAAGAAAATTGATTCGGAAGTATACCTTGATCCGGAAGTTTATCCGGAACTTGGTTCGGAAGTTCACTCGGAACTTGGTTCGGAACTTCGTTCGGAACTTAACTCGGAAGATTGATCCGGAACTTGATTCGGAAGTTCACTCGGAAGATTGATCCGGAACTTTTGACTCGGAAGTTGATTCGGAACTTTCACCCGGAACTTCACTCGGAAGTTTCGTCCGGAAGTTCACTCGGAACTTTCGTCCGGAAGTTTATCCGGAAGTTTACCCGGAAGTTTACCCTGAAGTTTGGAAATAAAACTGACTCGGAACTTATAATACTGACTCGGAACTTTTGAAGGGAGCTTGATTCGGAAGATTTCAACTAAGATTATTCATTCGGAACTTTTTGTTCATCCGGAACCTGGGAAACATTCAAGAACAGTAGGATGACCGAAAAACAGGGAAACTCGATTTCAAACCAAAAATCACCAAGTTTTTTTACCAAAACTTAAACAAATCTAATCCCTAATCATCTACTAACCAATAACAACAAATCCCATCAATAAAAACATAAATCCCAACAACTTTTGAAGATCAAATCAACCAAATAAGAACTTTAACTTTTAACCAAATAGATGAAGATGAACAAGATGAAATGGAAAGATTGTATTGATTGAACAAGGTTTTTACAATCAAAAGACAAATATTAAACTACAAGATTTGGAAAAACAATGATCAAAATCACCAAACACCCTAATGGTGTTGGTGAAGCCTACGAACAGAAAAAGAGAAAAGAAAGGGAATGAAAAAACTAAAAACTGCCTAAATTGTGTGAGGGATCCATCTATTTATATGGCTTGTCTTTTGGTTGTTGAGTGGCATTTCTCCCTTTCTTCTTGACTACTCGTCTTTTCATAAAAGTTGACGTTTTCGATTCTGATTCGGGATTTGTCGTCGATTAAATTCAACTCGTCTTTTAATTTCTTCGTTTAATAGACTTGAGTTTCTTCGACTTATGTAAATCTTCCATCTTTGGTCCTTTTCTTCGATAAATCTTCAAATAGGCCCAGTGACTTCAAATCTTTTGCATCTCTTGGACAATAGACTTCGTCTTGAGTCTTTTTCTTCGATAAAACCCGTGCAATCCCATGTTTTCTTCAATATTTATCCGGTTGGCTCTGAAAACACAATAAACACAAAAACCACGCATAATTCCAAACAAATGATATTAAATACGTGCTTTGGTCTCGTTTTAGCCAGAATTAAGTGGAAAAAGGATGGGTGTTTACACACCTATCAAACACTAAAGGGTGGTGGTGGAAGAAAAGATGTTCCACAATCAACATTCTTGGTAGGAGACATGTGATTAAGAGTGTTCTTGGGTAGGTTTGGATTGAAAGCAATTGGAGAAAATGGAGGAGATTCAAGGCTTTCATTGGGAGAATAAGACATTTTGGATGTGAAGTAATGCAAAATGCTTATGGTTTAAATAGGGAAGGCTTAGGGTATTTTTGGGGTGGTCAAAGGGTTTGAAACAAAGATTCTCAAAAATGTTGGAGCAAATCTGGAGTTTCAGACAAAAACCCGAAAAAGGAAGGCACTGTAGGCAGTTCCTTATCTAGGGTGGCGGTACCTTATCAATAAGGTACCGCGGTTCACATATGGAACCGCCTGCAGAAGCAGGGTTTGGTGTTTGGAGGAAGATCTTTCAGCAAATCTTATTTTTCTAGTCTAACTTATCATAGGGATATGCTTAAAAGCAAAGATAGACAAAGAAAACTTATGCAAACTTACCAAATAGAGATTTGACCAAAATACATGGATTAAAAATCGATGTAGGAGGTGTGTAAGACAAGACCTTAAGTCATGACACAATGATCCTCCATGATTCTATCTTGTTCTTGCTATGTTTGAGAGAATCATACATATGAATTATGTAAGCTCTAGATTAATAGCGAGAATATATGAAAAATCGTTTTTTAGATTGAATTAACAATGTCAAACGAATTTCTCAACCATTTTCAAAAGAGACTTTGAGAATTTTGAAAAGGATAGGAGAAGATTTTTCAAAAGGAGTTTAAAAGACTCAAAGACTCAAAGTGATAAACTATAAAAAGAAGGAAATCAAGGAAAATGTTCCATTAATCCTAGACCTAGACGTAGGTAATTAAAAGGTTCCTTCTTAAGTGGCTTAGTGAAGATGTCGGCTAAGTTGTCCTCGGAGGGCACCTTCTCAATAGAAATGTTCCCCTTTTGAACATTATCCCTAAGGAAATAGTGTCTAATTTCTATGTGTTTGGTTCGCGAATGTTGCACGGGATTCTTGCTTAGGTCTATAGCGCCTTTATTATCGCACATGATGGGAACATCATCAAGAGAAATCCTGTAATCAACAAGCGCTTGCTTCATCCATAGAGCTTGTTGGCATGCTTTTCCGGCACTCACATACTCGGCTTCCGTGGTGGATATTGCAAGAGCGGTTTGTTTCTTGGAGAACCAAGAAGTTAAACAACAACCCATGAAGGTACAAACTCCACTAGTACTTTTCCGGTCCACATAGTCTCCCGTATGATCCGAGTCCGCGTAGACAATGGTTTCTATGCCGGTCCCTTTAGGATACCATAATCCTAAATGTATAGTGCCTTTAATGTATCGGAAGATACGCTTAACCGCTTCAAGGTGAGAGGTTTTGGGAGCCTCTTGGAAGCGAGCACAAAGGCAAACACTAAACATGATATCCGGTCGACTTGCCGTTAGGTATAACAAACTACCAATCATACCTCTATATTTGGTGTTGTCTACCGACTCACAATCATCATCTACGGTGAGTTTAGTATCCGAGGCCATAGGGGTCTTCATTGGTCTAGATTCTTCTAATCCAAATTTCTTTAGCATTTCTTTAGCGTACTTAGATTGACTAAAGAAAATACCATCGTCCATTTGTTTAATTTGGAGTCCTAAAAAGAAGTTAAGTTCTCCCATCATACTCATTTCAAACTCATCATGCATGATTTTGGCAAAGTCATCACACAAGTCTTGACAAGTTGAGCCAAATATAATGTCATCAACATATATTTGTACGATTATGAGGTGAGGACCTTTCTTCTTTGTAAAGAGTGTATTGTCTACCATTCCCATGGTATACTCATGTTTAACAAGAAACGCTTTAAGTCTATCATACCAAGCTTTGGGTGCTTGTTTGAGTCCATAAAGTGCTTTCTTAAGCTTGTAAACATGGTCCGGTTTCTCAAAATCAATGAAGCCGGGAGGTTGAGCCACATATACCTCCTCATTGATCAAACCGTTAAGAAATGCACTCTTAACATCCATTTGTTTGCTTAAAATCTAAGGCACAAGCGTAGGCTAAAAGGATTCTAATTGATTCTAATCTAGCTACCGGTGCATATGTCTCGTCATAATCAATCCCTTCTTGTTGATTATAGCCTTGTGCTACAAGTCTAGCTTTGTTACGAGACACAACACCATTTTCATCTAACTTATTCCTATATACCCATTTGGTTCCTATTATGGTAGAACTTCTAGGTGGAGGAACAAGTTCCCAAACATCATTGGCAACGAATTGGTTCAAATCTTCTTGCATCGCAATGACCCAACTCTCGTCCGACAAAGCTTCTTTAACATTCTTTGGTTCAATCAAGGAGACGAAACAAAAGAAGTTGCTTTGGTTTTGAACTTGAGATCTTAGGGTCCTTTGATTTAAGTCACCAATGACATTATTGAGAGTATGATCCCTAGACTCCTTAATGTTTACTTCCTTTTCAACACTAAGGTCTTCAACTCCTATTTTTCTAACCTCTTTGGCTTTAACTACTTCTAATTCATCCAAGTCATCATCAACCAATGGTGGTGTCTTGGGCGAAGGAGGGGTTTCATCAAAGGTTACGTTGAGTGATTCTTCAATAACCCCCGTGGTTCTATTTAGGACTATGTAGGCTTTACTGGTTTGGGAATAACCTAAAAGGATACCTTCGTAAGACTTTGGGTCAAACTTGGTAAGGTAGTATTTGGTGTTGAGGATAAAGCACTTGCTTCCAAACACCCTAAAGTATTCTAATGAGGGTTTCTTACCTTTAAGAATCTCATAGGGGGTCTTTCCTAGGAAAGGTCGAATAAGAATTCGGTTGAGAATATAAGTCGATGTGTCCACGGCATTGCACCAAAACTTTTGAGGCAAAGATTGCTCGTTTAACATCGTCCTACTCATCTCTTGGAGAGTCCTATTCTTCCTTTCAACTACCCCATTTGATTGTGGAGTGCGAGGAGCCGAGAAGTTATGGGTAATACCATGAGCTTCACAAAAGGCACCAAATTGCACTTCATTATCAAATTCCCTACCATGATCCGTCCTAATAGAAACAATTGAACATCCTAGTTGATTTTGAATTCTTCGACTAAAGATTTCGAAGTGATCAAAAGCTTCATTCTTAGATGCCAAAAATCTAGTCCAAGTGAATCTAGAATAGTCATCTCTATAACTAGGGTATAAAGGTTACCTCCATAACTCCGTATGGCGGAAGGTCCAAAAAGATCCATATGTAGGAGCTCTAAGCACCGAGAGGTCGAAACCAAATTCTTGGCTTTGTGGCTTGAGTGAACTTGCTTTCCAATTTTGCAAGCATCACAAAAGTGACTATCAAACTTAATCTTAGGGAGGTGTCTTACCAAATCCTTAGAGACTAAAGATTGAATTAAACGCATATTAGCGTGACCTAATCTCCTATGCCAAAGAGTAGAACTATCATCTATAGTCGCAAGACATATGTTGTCTTTTGACTTCTTATTAACCTTCATGACATAAAGCCCATGCTTTCTAATACCTTTTCCAATGACCTTTCCATCTTTTACGATTTCACTGTCATGTTCCGAAAAGATGACCTTACACTTATTATCACAAATTTGACCTATACTTAAAAGGTTAAATCCTAAGTTATCTACGTGCTCAACATTTTCAATGGTCATGGAGTCAAGAGAAACCGTACCTTTGCCAATGATATTACCACGTAGACTAGTAGCGAATGTGACGTTACCTCCATCATATGCTTTGTAATACGAGAACAAACTTCGATTACCCGTCATGTGTTTAGAACATCCACTATCCTTAATCCACTCATCGGGCTCCAAATCAATTCCCAAGCATATCTAGGTAACAACACACAAGATCAAACATTTGGTCCCCAATATCGCATGGGTCCAAAATTGTTAGTTCCAAACATCCCTTGCATTTGGTTGGGATGCATGAATGAAGAAGGGGTTCCCCATGGAGAACAAAATGGAGGAGGGTAGTAATTCATGTAACCATTTTGTTGTTCATTATTTCTCCTAGGTGTATTTGATCTAGGTTTAGAGTTATGATTATTCCTTCTAGGTGTTGGAGTTTTACTTCTAGATCGTGAATTGTTTTGATTATCTCTTCTAGGCGTTGTCGTTCTACTTCTAGGCTTAGACACATTCCGTACTCTAGGTGGAGTAGAGGATAGTCTAGATAAACTTCTATTTCCCATGAGAGGTTTACTTAATGGCTTGTAGAACTTACCAATAGCATTGTCGTCAAGTATGGGTAATTTACCTTATTAACAGTAAGATGCTTTAGTTTTTCATCTAACTTATATTTTTCAGAAAGTTCAGGATTTTCACCAAAATCATCCTCTGCCCGCGGTACCTTATCTATGTTGGCGGTTCCATAGTGATAAGGAACCGCGCCATACAATTTGGAACCGCGTACAGTGGGTGTTTTTTGTGAAAACCTGACTTGTTTTGGTTTACTAGTTGAGGCTTCATTTGAGTTAAAACCTAGACCAAGTCTTTCCTTAGAATGAACTTGTTTGTTTAACATATCATAAAGAGCACTAGTTCCTTTCATGAACTTTTCCAATTTAATGGAGGTGCTCTTGAGATCTTCATTCTCTAATCTAAGTTTCTCACAACTTAAGCAACTTAAATCAACCTCTTTATTTTTCTCAAGTTTAGCCAATTTCTCCCTAAGTTCATTGATCTCATTTCAAGCTTAGTTTTGGTTGTTTTTAAGGTTTTATTCTTTTCTATGAACTTAAGACTAAGTTTGTGTAAACTATCATATTTGCCTTCAAATTCAATATCATCACAAGTGGAACTATCATTGCTATAATATTCGGTTTCGGAATGTACCTCTTTAGAAGTGTGAGCCATTAGACATTTCTCCTCTTTGGGGTTGTCATCATCATCTTCACCGCTATCGCTCCAAGCGCCACTAACGAACGCCGTGTGGTTCTTATCACGAGCGGGCTTTGGACAATCACCAATGAAGTGATTTGGATCACCACATCTAAAGCAATTCCTATCACCTTTTTCGTTCTTGACAAACCGATTCTTTGACAATGGTTTCTTGTCATAGTTGGGTTTCCTAACGTGTTGACCTCGTCTCTTGAAGAACTTCTTGAAATCTCTCACCGCCAATTCATACTCCTCGTCATCGCTTTCCGAGGAACTATCATGGTCACTTTGTGCCTTCTTGGCTTTAAGTGCAAGAGATTTCCTTTCACTCTTGGTTTTCACTAATTCCGAGTCCTTCAAAATTATCATCTCATGAACCTTCAAGTTTCCTATGAGTTCATCGAGTGATAAAGTTGAGAGATCTTTCGACTCTTCAATCACCGTGACTTTTGCTCTCCACTTTGGATGTAAGGCCCTTAGAAACTTCCTAACATTGTTCTTGCTAGAAAAACCTTCATCAAGTGCTTTTAGACTAGTAATAATGGTGTTAAACCTAGCAAATGCACTATCAATAGTTTCATCTTCTAAGATGACAAATTGTTCATATTGTTGGACAAGAAGATCGATTTTGCTTTCTTTGACTTGGCTATTACCTTGGTGGGTTACTAAAAGAGTGTTCCAAATATCTTTAGCGGTTTCACACATAAAAATTCTTTCATACTCTTTCTTAGGCAAAGCATTATAAATCACCATTTTAGCCTCAATATTTTTTGAAAGTTTCTTTTAAGTATCGTCATTAGCTTTGTCAAAAGTGACCAATTCTTTTGTTTTAGAAACTTCATTAAATTGAAAGGGTAAAAAATCACCATTGGTAATAACATGCCAAAGATCTAAATCTTTTGATTTCACATAAGTTTCAAATCTATTTTTCCAAAAAATAAAACTATCGGTTTCAAAAAGTGGTGGTCTTTGCATAGATTGCCCTTCTAGGTATTTGTTGGAATCCATAGATCGATTCAAGTTTTAAAATACAATATACTTTAAAAATTCTTGAGCAACCCGCTCTGATACCAATTATAGAAACTAGAAGGGGGGTTGAATAGTTTCTTTTATTTACTTGTTAAAATGTGGTTTCCAAAAATCCTTTTTCAAAAACTTAGGCTTGAGGAAATATGTGAAATCTTCTTATGTACAATATGAACAATGATAGTGTAACTAAACTAATACTAACAAAATATATCCACAAAGAATAAAGAATGATAGTGTAACTAATCTAATACTAACACATGTATATGCATAAAGAATAAATAATGTAAAGAGTTAAGGGTAAAGAAAGATCAAACCGAACACCAAGGATTTATAGTGGTTCGGCAACGAAGCTCACTCCTCGTTCCTACTCCACTCCTCAAGTACTCCTTACTCGAGAGTTCACTACACAACAAGCTCCTTATGGTGGAGAAAACCGTACACGTCGCTTAACCAATTTCCGACTCTAAGCTAAAAGTCGAGCCCTAATCGTAGCTAGGACCAATCTACACAACTATACTTAGTACATACACAACTTCCAAATAGACACAACTACTTGGATCTTCACAACTATGACACAACTACAAATGTATAAAATTAGATCTTCAATAGATCTTTGGTGGTGGACTCAACACTTCACAAGGATAGTGTTCTTCTCTTTGCACTTGGAGAGGAAGGGATGGAAGAACAAGATTCACTTCTTAAACAAGTAATAATCAAACAAATGATCAAAGATTTGAGTGATTAAAGAAGGGGGTTGAATCTGGAAATAAATGTGCAAAAGAGGTGAGATGAAAAGCTGAGAATGGTCCACTATCTATAGGACAAAGGAGCCAATGGCTAGTTCTGCCCGCGGTACCTTATCTTAGCCCGCGGTACCTTATCGATAAGGTACCGCCTAGGTGCTAAGGTACCGCCGGACTAGACTCCGCTCCTTTTTGTCCTTTAGTGGTGGAGGTCTTATCTGGATATAAAAAATATCCTGAAAGGATATTCTTAACCAAATAAGAATATGCCATTTTCAAATTTCAAATAATTAATTTAATAAAACATTTTCTTAAAAAGAAAGTTTAATAAAAACTTGTCACACTTAATAAAAAGTGAGTTTTAAGAAAAGATTAAATCACTTGATCACTTGATTAAGGTTAGTACTTGTTTATCCATACCTTAAGTGAAAATGGGTAAAATGAAAAATACTTGAACTCAAGAATTCGTTTTTCATCGTTTTCGTAAATGCTTGTTTTTACATATTGTCGTAATCAAAACTAAGCGAGACCGAAAAATGCAAGTAACGTTTTTAGTCATTATTGCATTAACAACATCCATTTGCCAAATCTCATAGTCATAGAACGCGGCTATGGCTAAAAGAATCCTTATAGATTTGATATCCACAACAGGAGAGAAGGTCTCTTCATAATCAACCCCGAAGGTTTGAGTGAAGCCCCTCGCTACATATCGAGCTTTAAAGGTGTGTACATTGCCATCCATGTCGGTCTTCTTCTTGTACAACCACTTGCCACTAACGGTTATAGCGTTAGGGGGAAGGTCAACTAAGATCCAGACATCATTGTCTTTCATGGATTGCATCTCCACATTCATAGCATCCAACCATTTGTCAGATTCAGGATCTGCCAATGCAGCTTTGAAGTTAGTGGGTTCATTATGATCCCCTAACTCATGTTCCTCAGCGTCAATGTATAAACACATACAATCAGGAGCACGCCTAGTCCTCGTAGACTTTCGAATGGGAGCTATATCACTTATAGGTTCATCAATTTCTTGATCATCCTCTTCATGATTGCTAGTGTTTTCAGAAGGATGTATATCTTCATCTTGAATTACTTCAAGATCCTCTATACTCCCACTTGCTTCTTGATTCATAAGATTGCTCTATAGGAATTCAGCATTACGAGCAACAAATACTTTGTTCTCGGGTGGGTAATAGAAGGAGTAACCCATCGTTTCCTTTAGGTAACCTACAAATATAAACTTAACAGATCGGGGATCTAGTTTGTCCGGTTTGATAAGCGTGTCACGCTTAACAAGAGCCTCACATCCCCAGACCTTTAAGTAAGACAACTTAGGGGCTTTCCCATACCATACTTCGTATGGAGTCTTTTCAACCTTCTTAGTTGGAACCATATTGAGTATGCGAGCAGCAGACTCAAGAGCATAATCCCAAAAGGATTTAGGAAGAGTTGTTTGGGCCATCATGGAACGAACCATATCGAGTATGGTTCTATTTCTCCTCTCAGAAACACCATTGTGTTATGGTGTATATGGAGGAGTTCTTTGGGAAACTATTCCATGTTCCTTAAGATGCTCCAGAAATTCATAACTCATAAATTCACCTCCACGATCCGAACGTAGTGCCTTTATGGTTTTACCGAGTTGATTTTCTACTTCCTTTTGAAACACCTTAAATGTTTCAAACACTTCATGTTTATGCTTTAGCAAGTAAACATAACCATACCGACTAAAGTCGTCAGTGAAAGTGACGAAGTAACTTGCACCTTGTCTTGACACGGTTCTAAATGGACCACATACATCGGTGTGGATTAGTCCAAGTAGATCTTTAGCCCTCTCCACTTGATGTGAATAAGGTTTACGTGCCATCTTTCCAGATAAACATGAAACACACTTGTCAAAGGAGTCATCATCGTTTGACTTAAGCAATCCATCAGATTGTAATTGTAATTGCTTAATGCGCTTTTTGCTTATGTGGCCAAGGCGACAGTGCCATAGCAATGTAGAGTCCAAATTAGATTTGGACCTTTTGTTGCTTATAGCATACATAGAACTATTGTTTGCATTAGAATCACACATATCAATTTCATAAATACCATTACTAGGAATAGCATTAAAATAAAACATATTATTTTTCGAAACCGAAATACTTGCATTATTCTCAAAACGATTAACAAATCCATCGTCATACAAACATGAAACTGAAACAATCCCTCTAGAAATAGAAGGTCCGTAAGGACAATTATTCAAAATAACAACTAGTCCGCTAGGGAGAAATAATTGAAAAACACCAATGGCTTCAACAGCTGCAGGATGACCATTGCCCACGTACAGATCCAAAGCTCCTGGCTTCAGCTTCTTACTTATCCTTAGACCCTGAGTAGTATTACAGATGTGAGTACCACAACCAGTTTCATAAACCCAAGATTTACTAGGAAAAGTAAAGAGTTCTATCGTGAAGATACATGAAGTGCTAGCTCCTTGAGAGGACTTCTTTCTCTTCCATAACTCAGCGAGATACTCTGGACAGTTTCTCTTCCAATGACCAATGTCACCACATTGGTGACAAATGGCATCCTTAGCAGGATTCTCTCTTCTTGGTGGAGGGGGAATCTTGGCTCGGGGAGTAAAGTTAGCTACTTTCTTCCCTTTACCACGATTCTTACCCTTCGCAACATTAGAAGGTTTAGCCTTGCTAGGCTTTTGAACCCTTCCTTCCCTAATAACATTAATGGTATTAGGAGTAGCAGGTGCAACCTTCTTTGGCAACGTTTTCTCATGTAGATTTAGCATGGCATGCAATTCAGGTATTGTCTTCCCCAGGCCATGCATATTGTAGTCTTGCACGAACCTATCATAGTCCTTATTCAGTGAGGCTAAAATTAGGCTAACCGAAAGCTTCAAGGACATGGGGTGACCCAAACGTTCCAAATTCTCTATGTACCCCTTCATCTTCAAGACATAGGAGCTCACAGATTGTCCATCCTCATGTTTACACGCGTGAAAGGCATGTGCAACATCAAGGAGTTCTTGATCAGCTTGTTCAGTGAACATGGTCTTCAATTCTTCCATCATTGACCATGCGCCATGACCCTCCAAAAGTTTCTGGAGTTCAGGGGACATAGTCATGAGCATAAGGCCAGCGATTTCTCTTGACCTTTTGACCCAAGTTGGATGTAAATCCGGGTCTTGCTCTGGTCCTTCATGACCATGAGGCAGAATATCAGGTTGATCAGGAATTGGTTGCTCAAGGTATTTAACCAAGTCATCAGTTTCGAGCGCTTTCTGAAGAGCACGATACCAATCAACAAAGTTATTCTCAGTCAACTTCATCTTTTCAAGGAATGACTTAACAACCGTGCTGTTTAAGCAAGAGTTTTGATTATTCATCTACAAAATAAAAGTTCAACGATTAGTATTTTCGATAATTACATTCTCAAAGAATTAACTACCCAATTAATCATGTTGAGACTAAGATCCTTGCTTGCACTCCCACTTAATATTAGAGGTCCGACCGTCTAATATTCAAGTAGGGAAAGAGGTAAGCGACGGGCGTTAATTGCATTACAAGTGAAACTCTTAGATTTATGAGACGATTCATGAAGTTTATCTGTTGTAGAGTGTTTGGATGGGATGTTCTCTCATCTCTTTCGAGCACCCTTGAACATCTCAAACAAACTTGTTCTACATGTAATAAATTCATGAGTATGTTTCATCTCATCTTTATGCCTCGGGTTCCGAATCTGACCAGGAACTCGACTTTAAGTCGTACCAATTTGAAGCATGCAATTATTGGCAAAGGTCTGACCAGTGACAAAGATCGCCTCGGGTATGTAATTCGCCCTAGGTCTGACCAGATGACGAAAAACAACTACAAGCGCTTCTAAATTGGATGGCATAGACTTAAAAATTTCAAATAGGTATCACATAAGTTTAAAAAAAAACAAATGTCAAAGTGTGTAAAAGAATGCATGCAATTCATTCTCTTAGCACAAGTTAAGAAAACAATTTATTAACTTTTGGTTTAGTTGTGTTTTACCGCGGGAGAAGATTAAAGAGAGGTCAAACCCTATATCCTACTCTACATGCACCCGAAAGTGCAAGTGCTTGGGATAATTATCCCATAAGTGCCGAAGCATCTATGGAACACGGGAGAAGATTAAAGATCCCTCAAACCCTAGATAGCTCGACTAGAGCACGAAGTGCAATAGCAAGTCCATCATTGGTAAAGACACAAAACGGTGTTGTAATTTTAACTATTGTAAACTAATTGGTTTTTCAAATCATGTCGTTGAGAAGATAGTTTATAAGCCATCATTACGGTATGTAAGCCCAACTCGAGTGACAATATGATTTCGCAAAACAATTAGAATACAATAAAACCAAGTTTCATAGTTCTTATGTCAATATTAATATTTGTTCAAAAAATCAAGATTTTAACAAATAACACATAGCCGATTCGCAAGGAAAATATGGTGTATTAATATGACATAGTTTTAAAGCTAGTTTCGATATTAGTTCAATCCGTTTTTATGATTCCTAGAATCTTGAATTATTACGTTTTGCAATTCATAATGGAAAACAAATAAGCACATATAAACAGACAGAAGGGGGTAGAAGCAGAAGACATACTCTATATGAAAGCGGTAAATCATATAGGATCCAAGTCTCGAATGAGTCTTCCCCAAATTGAGGACCAAAGACCCTCATCAAGTTTTCGAGCAAGGTACTTGATGACGTGCAAAGTATCACAAACGTGAGATGCAAAAGTCTTTGACGGATAATAAAAAACAAAAGTAATTATTAACCGTTTCAATTTTAACCTACCGAATTTTAATAGATCTAGATCAAGATTAAAACTTTATGACAAGTATGCATGTAATTGTCATAAAAACATAAATAAAAGAGATTTTAAAGCGAAGCAAGCGTGTTTTATTCTATGTGTAACCCATGAATGCCATACTATTTGACTCGTGATGCCACTGTTGGGATTTAGAACTAGTTAAACCATTAACTACGAGTATGCAGCGGAATGAATCTAGTATAACAATCATGATTAACACATAATAAAAACAATAATAAAACCAACCTTTTAATTAATTGAATAAATCAATTAATGATCTTGATCTTGAAGCTATAACGGTAAAGTAATCGTCCTCTAACGATTGCTCACACGACACGTCAAACGAACACACTACGATGCTAGTGGTAACTTCACTTCGATAGATCTTGTAACTAGAAACCCTAATATCCAAAACCCTAATTGGATTGCGTAAGGATACGGTTTTGTAGACGTTACAAGATTCTTGGAAAAATCACCAATAAACCCTAATTAGGGTTGATATGAGCTTAAACTCATATCCTTTTTATGACAAATAACCCTAAAACATGAAGCAAAATACCAATTTATTTGGCAAAAACAGTGTTATGTGGTATGTTTGTGTTTGTGTGCACTTGTGTAGGTATAAAGATACATTTTCAAGCAAACAAGGAAAAATCAAGCTCAAATGGATGAAAAAGACAAGGAAGGATCACAAGTGACAAGACTTTGAAGTTCAAGGACCTATCTTGACAAGTTATGAAAGTTGAAGGACTAAAAGTGAAATATTGTAAAAGTCAAGATTCAAGTCAAACCTGGTCAACTATCAAGTCAACTCAGTCAAGGGATGATTTTGTTGAAGAATAAAAGTTGAAGGACCAAATATGTCAAAAGAATGAAGATTTCAGCTTGAAACAAGAATCTGCCAAGTACAAGGACTTGTTTTGCCAAGTTTGGAAAGATATTAAGGCTTGATCCATGTGATTAATCAGTCAACCAATGGGAAGAGAGAAACTACCTCACACGGATTGCCACTTCGGCTCATTTAATACCCACTATCGCCGCCTCTCATTTATTATACAATCTGAACAGTTTGATCCACAACTCACCCTCACAACAAATAAGGAAGCGACACGTGTCTTCTTCTTCAAAAGAAAAATTTGCCAGGATCGTGTTTCTTCTACACTCGATTTCATGACACGACTTCAACATCAATATTGCTCAATTTTGAAAGACGAGTTCAACGGTGCAATCCAATTAACAAGACATTCATCCAATCAAAAACACCCAATTCATTGTTCATACCTTCAAAATGAGAAATGCAGAATTCTCCACGTGGCAAGCTGGGATTGGCCCTGACACGTCACCAACCCCAACAAACTCTTCTCTCATGCCTATAAATACCTAGTTTAGTCTTCATTTGTAAATTGTAGCCTAATTTTGTAAAAACACCTAGTTAAATTTTCCTTTCCCTTTTTCCCTCAATTTTCCCCTAACTACTCAAGAGTCTGACAAACTCTTCAGTCAGTTAGTTAGTTGATAGCTTGTAACAAACTTTGTAACTGATTTACCTCAATAAAATTCAAATTCATTTTTCCCGCCAAATTCTGTTCTTCTCATTCAGTTTGATTCTTGCTGCTGTTGGATAGTGTTGTTGCTGTTTGATGTTTGTTATGATCAATCATTGATCATAACTGACATTGGTGAAGTATTGCTAGCTGTTGATCACAATTCAGTCATTGCCTAGTTCTTATGGAGTTTTCAAGCATTTTGATAGATTGTAGATGATTTGTAGCTGTTTGTTTGTTGATTGATAGCTTCCTAGTGATAAGGTGGTGGTTATCACTAGGGTAAGAGAGCTCAGCGCTCCTCTTCTTCTCAGTGGTTATCTACACAAGGTGCAAACGCTTCTATTTTTAAGTTCCACTCAATTGCAAGTGCCATGTTCTATTCCTAGAGTAAAATTCAATTGTTGGCATGATAAAAGTTGATTAGTTCAGTTGTGGATTGATTCTAGATCTGTTGTAGCTTTAGTGTAATTGGATTTAGCTTATTAGTTTGGTACTTGTCTGTTTTCAGTTTTCATAAGTTTAGCTATTCAATTTGAGTATTAGTAGTGTTAGCCTCTTGCTTCTTGCTTAAATACATTACATTTTGGTTGATAAACTTAGGATACTTAAGCTTTTAACTCAGCTCAATCTTTTGCTTAACAGTCTTTCACAAATTCTCATAATAAGATCATAAGTAGTGTTTGGCAACAGGTTTAAGCCATAATCATTGTGAGATTTGTGGTGTTTTAGTTGTAACAAGTTGGATTTTTAGCCTGTTTTGGTCTTGTGTGATCAAGTTGAGTTCAATTTTGCTGATATCTTCCACTCATAAGTCATATAGCTCACTTTTGTGCTTTGAAACTTTGTGCATCAGTCTTAGCAAACTAGCATTTTAGAACTTTCCATTTTCAAATCATTATAGCATCTTTGTTAGTTAATCATTTTTGCTCAAACCTTTTTCTATAGATCAAGTAACATCTAAGGTTTCTGTGATAGTGAGGATTTTCTACAGTTCTAGGTAATAAGCCAGAAAATAGCTTTTTAGTTCAGCCTTAGCAAAGTGCTTTTTCTGTGAAGTTTTAAGCTACTGATTTCTTGAATCTCCAAAACCACTTCATAAAAGTCATGATTTTCTTTCACAAAAACGTTTAATAAGTGTTGAATATTGATTTTTGAAAATTTGAGCTTTTTCTAAAATCTGGTCAAACTTGGTCAACATAAGCTCTTTTGAGCTTAATTCAGTTTTCTAGCTTATTTCTTGATGAAAATAATTCTGGTTTGATTTCCCATTCTTGAAATAAGTTGCTTAATCAGTTTCATTACAAAAATCAAGTTGTGACTGTTTGGTTTAAGCTGTAGCTTATTTTGAGCTTATTAATAAGCACTCATTAGCTCATTTTCCATCTTTAGCTTAATTCCTTAGACACACGTAGTTTACATTGGATTTGAAGTCTTTTGCAATTTGTTTCATTAATTTTGGTTTAGAAATAAGCTCAAACGAGCTTATTTTGTTCTTAACCCGTTTTTGATTAAAAAGATTTCAAAAATTGCAAATAGGTCCTTATAGGTTTAATCAGTTTTAATTCCTAGCTAAACTTCCTAATTTTCTGGAATTTGCAAGTTTAAGTCCTTTACTTTTGAAATTTATTTAAATTCAGTTAGTAGTTTGTTGGATTTGTTACATTTTGGCAAGTTTGTTATTGTTTTTGCATTTTTGATCCTTATAGTTCTCTGATTTACATTTTTAGTCCCTATAGTTGTTAGAGTTTAAATTTCAAGCATTTACTTTTCATAGAATTTACAATTTTAGTCCCTTTAGTTTCATAGTTGGCATTTTGAGTTTTTACTTGAATAAAAACGTGGTATTTGCAATTTGTTTTACATATACGTAGGTAATATTTTTCCATTTTGCAAGCTTTTGTTGAATTAGCAATAGATTACCAAGCAAGCTTAACAACCAAGAACAATTAAAAATCCGATATTGGTTGGACTTTCTATTGGTTAAGAACTGAGAAAACGAACTGCATTATACTACATTTCAAATGGCGCCGCTGCCGGTTCTTTGACTACACGAGAGACTATCGATTCACGGTTTTCATTGGCTTTTGGGATCCGTTCACTTTGTGAACGTTATTTTTACGTATCATAAATCAAAAACAAATAAAAAATCAAAAATATAAAAATATATAAAAACTAAAAAATTAACAAAACAATTCTTTTCCTAAAGAATTGACAAAAAAAAATTAAAAAATCCAAAAAGCAATCTTTTTCCTAAGAGATTGCACCCAAAAATATATATTATTGGATTCTCTCGGTTTTTATGTACATATAGTATTTTCCTTTAAAAAACTCATAAATACAAAAATATTTTCCATATATTATTATAAGTAAATACGTATACGTATAAGAACAATCAATCTACATATCTTCCATAAGTATTGCCGAGGCAATACACCGTGTTGAGGGGCGTTCCGGTCCTTGACACGTGTATCGATCAAACAAAATAAAGCAAGAATAGATAAATACTCTCAATAAGCAACAATTCGAAGAATACGAACATTTAAGTGAATAGAAAGGCGATGTGCTATAAAATGCCATCTAAGGGTCAATAGGTACTTAAGTGCTTCGCGCCACCTAACCCCCCGTTCACTTGGGAGTATTCTAAGAAGGAAGGCTTCATTGAGGGTCTTGCACCCAAAGTAGTAACTACATATATTGTTATTTTCTTGTGGATATTTAATATTGAAACTCGAAGAGGATAATCCATTTCTCTTCAAAGTCACACGAGAGCTTCTCTCTCATTCCTCGTATTGAGTTGCATGCTCACTCGCGGGCGTGCACAAATACCGATTGGTGTACAACCTCTTCCTCCGAAAAGGAAGAAAAAGAGAAAGAGTAAGACCACCACCGTCCACCAAGCCGATCACGAGAATCGTGCTTTGTCACCACCACAAGAAGCCATGGCTATTGATAATCGTACTTTGTATGAACGTATGCAATCCAACATTCATGGATATGCTAGTGCCATTAAGATTCCCGACTTTCCCGCTAACACATTTGAGCTACATACATCTATGATCAATATGGTTGCTTTATCACCTTTCTTGGGAAAACAAAATGAGGATCTCCATGCTCATCTTAAGAGATTCCTTTCACTTTGCAATACCATTAAGCATAATGGGGTTCCACATGAGGTCATTAGATTGATGTTAGTGTCATTTTCCTTAGATGGGAGTGCTAAGCATTGGTTAGACACCCAACCACCCGATAGTATCACCACATGGGACGGTTTTACCACTAAGTTTTTGAACAAATTCTTTCCTCCACAAAAGACTATGGCTTTGAGGAATTTAATTATGGGCTTTACACAAAAACCTAGTCAATCCTTTAGTGATGCTTGGGAAGAGTATAGTGAGTTGTTGAGGCGATGCCCTAACCATGGATTGGATGATGTAAACCAAATCAATACCTTCTATAATGGCCTTAAACCTCACCACCAAGATTCACTAAATGCTTCCGCGGGAGGGAGTATTCTTCTTAAAACATACCACGAGGCTTTGAACATTATTGAGACTAAGGCAATGGTTCAAACAAACAATCCATTTGAAGAAAGGGTTCATGTTATCCAAAACACTTCTCAAACTCCTTGTGACATCCAACTTCTTAAAGAGATCCTTCAAACAGTCAAACAAGGACAAGAAATGACTAATGACATGGTTCAAAATTTTAAGAGCATGACATTGAACAATTCCTCAAATAATGTGAATGCCATCACCATTTCTTGTGTTACTTGTGGAGGCCCCCACTCTTATGAACAATGTGATAAGGTGCAAGGGTATCAAGGGGAATGTTATGCTTATCAAGAGGAACATCGTGAACACTTCAAGCCTAATATCAATCCAAATAACCTTTCTTACAAATCCCAAAATTACCTTACTCCACCCGGCTTCCCACCCCAACCACCCACCCAAATTCCACAAAATCCTCCTCAAATTTTAGCAAGGAATCAAGGGCAAAGACAACCATACCAAGGAAATAACTACAAGACACCCAATAACCTCAAGCTAATACCTTTTATCCACCACAACAAGGATTTAATCAACCACTTCCATTTATTCCCAATCAAGCATATGCTCCAATACCAAATCAAGCTTACCATCAAAATCCAACTCAAGGATATGGGATGCAAGAGACTCAAGAGTATGTTGACAAGAAAATGCGTGAAATTGAGAAGAGAATGAATGATCAAGTGAAACGTACAATGGAGGAACAAATCAATAGGGTTTTAGTGGCGGTAACTCAAAGACCACAAGGGGCTTTACCTTCCAACACACAAACAAACCCTAGGGCCAATGTTAATGCTATTACAACAAGGAGTGGAACAACAACAAAGGATCCTTCACCTCCTAAGCCTACTATTGTTCAACCCACTTGTGCTCCTACTTGTGACAAGCCTTCTACTTCTACTCTACCTCCTCAAAATGCTCCTATTCACTCAAACACACCTTCTCAACCACCTCATACTTCTCCTTTACCTTCCACACTTCCCAATGAAGAAGCTAACAAAGACAAATCTTCCACCACAACACCTATTCCACCTACACCAAAACCTACTCTTCCATACCCTTCAAGGTTGAAAAAGGACAAGTTAAAGAACAAAGATGACATCCAAGTCTCCAATTTCTTAAGGATGTTCAAGCAACTCAATATCAACATATCCTTTGCGGAAGCTCTTGCTTATATGCCAAAGTTTGCTAAGATGTTCAAGGATTTGCTCTCAAACAAAGAAAAATTGGTTGACTTGCCCAATACATCACTTAATGAAAATTGTTCCGCGGTGTTACTTAAAACCTTACCAACAAAACTTGGAGATCCGGGGCGCTTCTTGATACCTTGTAATTTTCCCGGTGTTGAAAATTGCATAGCTTTGGCGGATTTAGGGGTGAGCATAAATCTCATGCCTTTATCGGTTTGGAAACAACTATCTCTTCCCGAGCTCACTCCCACTAGGATGACTCTTGAACTAGCCAACCGAACCATAGCTCACCCCGTAGGTATAGCGGAAGATGTGTTTGTAGGTGTGGATAAGTTTACATTTCCGGCCGACTTTGTAGTGGTCGATTATGACATGGATCCTAGAGTGCCTTTGATTGTTGGTAGACCGTTTTTGAGAACGGGTCGTACCTTGATAGATGTGGCGGAAGGAGAATTAATTATGAGAGTAGAAGATGAGAGAGTGGTGTTTAAGCTAGGGAAAGTTTGTGATAGAAAAGAGGTTAAGGAGTCTAGACCTTGTGAGACTATTAACATTGTGGATGTGCTAGATGAAGTGTGTAATGAACATTTTCATGATGCTTGTAAGAATGCTAGTGATGAGATTCCACATGTTGAAACCGTGGCCTCAATTGCTCCCTCTTTAACACCTTTTGGAGAGAGTGATTTCCTCTTGGAGGAATTTGAGTCTAACTTTCTTGGTGATGATGATTCTCCCATTAATTGGGAAGAAGATATTCTTACAATCCAAAAGTTGCTCAATGAGGACCCTATTCCTTCTCCTATTCCACAAGAGATTACCATTGAGGAACCTTCCATAGTAAAACCTTCCATAGAGAGTCCACCTCCCATTGAACTTAAGGAACTTCCATCCCACTTGGAATATGCTTTCTTAGAAGGAAAAGACCAATTACCGGTGATTATTGCTAAAGAGTTGAAAGAGGATGAGAAGGAGCAACTTATTGAAGTCCTTAAGAAACACAAGAAAGCCTTAGCATGGAAAATATCCGACATAAGGGGAATTGATCCACATTTTTGTACTCACAAAATCCTTATGGAGGATGACTATAAACCCGCCATTCAAAACCAAAGGAGAGTTAACCCAAAAATCCATGAGGTTATTAAGAAGGAAGTGATTAAACTCTTAGATGCGGGTATGATTTACCCCATTTCCGACTCTCCATGGGTTAGCCCGGTTCATTGTGTTCCAAAGAAGGGTGGAATCACCGTGGTGCCTAATGAGAACAATGAGCTTATTCCCACGAGACTTGTGACCGGTTGGAGAGTTTGCATTGATTATAGAAAACTCAATGAGGCAACTAGGAAAGACCATTTTCCGCTTCCCTTTATGGATCAAATGCTTGAACGCTTAGCGGGAAATGAGTACTATTGTTTTCTTGATGGCTTTTCGGGTTATTTTCAAATACCCATTGACCCTAAGGATCAAGAAAAGACCACATTCACTTGTCCCTACGGTACATTTGCTTACAAGAGGATGCCTTTTGGCCTATGTAATGCACCGGGGACGTTTCAAAGGTGCATGATGGCGATTTTCCATGACATGATAGAGCAAACCATGGAGGTCTTTATGGATGACTTTTCCGTATTTGGAAACTCCTTTAGCTCATGTCTCACCAATCTTGAGAGAATGCTTAAGCGTTGTGAGGAAACACGTTTGGTGCTTAATTGGGAGAAATGTCACTTTATGGTGAAAGAGGGGATTGTTTTAGGACACAAGATATCCAATAAGGGATTAGAAGTTGATCGAGCCAAAATTGATGTGATTGCTAAGCTTCCCCCACCCACTTCGGTTAAAGGTGTGAGGAGTTTCTTAGGTCATGCGGGATTTTATAGGCGCTTTATACAAGATTTTTCTAAGATAGCTAGACCGATGACTCATCTCTTGGAGAAAGAGGCTCCTTTCATTTTTGACCAAGCTTGTTTAGACTCTTTTGAGACCCTTAAGGAAAAATTAACTAAGGCTCCTGTTTTGGTTTCTCCAAATTGGGAATTACCTTTTGAGCTTATGTGTGACGCTAGTGATTATGCGGTGGGGTCCGTCTTAGGACAAAGAGTTAATAAGCATTTTCAACCTATACACTATGCGAGTAAAACCATGACCGGTGCACAACTTCATTACACTACCACGGAAAAAGAGTTGCTTGCTATAGTATATGCTTTTGAGAAGTTTAGACCATATCTTGTGCTTTCCAAGACCATAGTGTATACGGATCACTCCGCTCTCAAGTATCTTATGACAAAACAAGATGCTAAGCCTAGGCTTTTGAGATGGGTTTTGTTGCTTCAAGAGTTTAAGATAGAGATTCGTGATAAGAAAGGGGCCGAGAATTTAGCGGCGGATCATTTGAGTAGACTTGAGCATCCTTTTCAAGGAGATTTCCCACATCAAGAAATCAATGAATCCTTTCCGCTAGAGGAGCTCATGTCTATCTCTTCCCAAGAGGATGCCACACCTTGGTTTGCGGATATAGCAAACTATCTTGTGGGCAATGTGCTTATTGAGGGTCTTACTTATCAACAAAAGAAAAAGTTTCTTAAGGAAGTTAAGTATTACTTTTGGGATGATCCATATCTTTTTAGGCAATGTGCGGACCAAATCATTAGACGGTGTGTAGATGGGCCCGAGGCATTTAAAATCTTAGAGGCATGTCATAATGGACCTACGGGTGGACATTTTGGACCTAACTACACCGCCAAGAAAGTCTTTGGTTCGGGTTACTATTGGCCTTCCATTTACAAGGATGCTCAAGAGATGGTGAAATTTTGTGATGTTTGTCAAAGACAAGGAAAAATTACACAACGTGATGAGATGCCACAAAATTTTATCCAAGAGTGTGAGATATTTGATGTATGGGGAATAGATTTCATGGGACCTTTTCCATCCTCTAAGGGAAACAAGTATATACTTGTGGCGGTGGATTATGTGTCCAAGTGGGTGGAGGCTAAAGCCTTACCTACTAATGATGCTAGAGTGGTTGTAAAGTTCTTGAAACAATTGTTTGCTAGATTTGGTGTACCTCGGGCCATCATAAGTGATCGTGGTACGCACTTTTGTAATGATCAATTCACGAGAGTTATGAAGAAATATGGAGTGAATCATAGACTTTCTACCGCGTATCACCCTCAAACAAATGGTCAAACCGAGGTCACAAATCGTGGTTTAAAGAGGATTTTAGAGAGAACGGTGGGAGAGCATAGAGCTTCTTGGTCGGATAAGCTCGATGATGCTTTATGGGCGTTTAGGACGGCTTTTAAAACACCAATTGGTTGTACGCCTTATAGGCTTGTCTATGGAAAAGCGTGCCACCTCCCATTTGAGTTAGAACATAAGGCATCTTGGGCTCTCAAGTGGGCTAACTTTGATTTAAACCAAGCCGGTTCACATAGGAAAGATCAAATCAATGAGATGGATGAGTTGAGAGCCAATGCCTATGAGAATTCTTTGCTATACAAGGAAAAGACTAAGAAATTGCATGATGCTAAGATCAAGAATCGTGAGTTCAAAGTTGGAGAGCCGGTTCTCCTCTTTAACTCAAGATTGAAGCTTTTTGCGGGCAAGCTTAAGTCAAGATGGTCCGGTCCATTCACTATTGCTCAAGTGTTTCCATATGGAACTCTTGAGTTGTCCCAACCCGATGGTCCAAATTTTAAAGTGAATGGTCACCGTGTTAAACACTACTTTGGGGAGGACATTTCCGTTGAAATGGTCCAAGAGGTCCCCATTTTCCCCATGAATTAATTCATTGAGGGACGAGTCGAGCTAGAGACTCATTAACTCAAGCATCGTATAACTAGGTTTAGAGTGTTGTAGGTTAGAAATAAAGGCATAGATTTGGAGATAAGTGTAGGGGAGACCTTCTTTTGTCTTCTTGATTGTTTGTAGGGTTGCTCACTCATCTCATGCTTTGGAGCTTATGGAGGAGGCCCTTGTATCCGGTTCACTTCGTTACTTTAGTGACTTTTCATTGACATCTTGTGCTTAAACATGATTTCACTAATAGTTGTCCTTTCCTTAACTTGGGTTAAGCAAAGTCTATTCATTGTCATAAGTGTAGGGGAAGTTTTTATACTTCCATGCTCTTAAACATTAAGGACAATGTTTAGCTTAAGTGTAGGGGGGTCTTCTATCGAAGTGACCTTACCTAGAACTTGTCATTGTCTTGCATGATAACATGAAAAATTGAATTTTCAACATTTTTCAAATTTTTGATCTACTTTGGCCAACAAAAATATGCATTCATAATTTTTGCATCAATCATTTTTCATTTGCATATCACACTTGCATTGTATATAGTTCTTCTTTTATTTTTCATCAAAAATATAAAAAGGAAAAATATAATAAAACATGGTTTTAACAAGTTTAGATTTCCTTGACATATTAGGCCCGCCATGGATATTTTGACTCAACCAGAGTTTGCTTATTTTAGCACTCTCTAGCTAGTATCCTTAACCATGTAGTCCTTCATTGGTCTATTAGGCTAAGCATCCACCAATTTCATTCTTTGAAATTTTAAATTTGTGGAGAATGGGAAATGATAGAGTTGAAGCAAGTGTAAAAGGGCTAGATAGACTTCATGGCAATTACTTGTGGCTAAACCCTTCTCTTCTTTATCTCTACTTTCTTCGCATGTATATAATTGTTAATAAATAATCAAGTACGGTTTTAATTGGTTTGTAATCTCTTATGCATTTTTGGCTAATCATTTATGGTTGATATGAGTACGTCTTAAGATTCTAAGTTAGCATGTTTTATGTGTACTAGACTTATGTCATGCTCCATACTTAGCGGGTGTTTTTCCTTTTCTTCTTTTCAAATTTCTTTGTGAGGAATAAAGAAAAATAAGAGCGGCTTATGAAAAAAAAATGAGTGGCTAGAAAAAAAAAAAAGAAAAAGAAAAGAAAAAAAAAATATGCAAGACTCCCAAGAGGGGCAGTGTGGTGTTAATTATAGTGACTATTGAGTTCCAATATTACCTTGACGGGTTGCGGGGATTCAATAGATTGCTCCAATCCAATATTACCTTGACGGGTTGCGGGGTTGAAGATCCAAAATCTCAAAAAGATGCGGATGTAAATTATTGCGTGAGTTTTATTTTTCTTTCCTTAGCGAGTGTGTAGTTACTTATGAAAGCATGACATGAGGATTTTACACATAAGGCGAATGACTTATTACTCTTAAGACGGACTTGTATTAATTGTGAGCGGTTTTTCAAGTAATGGATGAGAAGATTACTTAGGATTAAAACCGTGCTTCCTTATTTTTGGATTTTACACTTCTTATATTTCACACCTGAATAATGACAAATTTGCCCACAAGCAATTTGCTCAATTAATAACCGGATCCACATTTAATTGTCATGAATAAGTTGATGCACTTTTTACTTGTGAATGCAATGATTCCATTTATAAGCTTGGTATGGGGAAAGTGAAACTTGAGGGTGATAAATATCCATGGTATCCAAGCCCTAATCCAAGTCATTGAATTCTTTATGAGTTATTTCCATCAAAACCATTTCAAGAAAAATCAAAAAGATATAGATAGAATTGTATTTTGATTCATTGCATTATTAAAAGTCAAAATCATGCATCATTTAGTTTAGAGTAGCATAGATGCATCTCATATGGCCAAGGTGGATTAATTATGAGGGAAATGTAAATTTTTGAGCCTTAAAATATAATATTGCATGAGGACATGACAATGCTCAAGTGTAGAGGAATTTGATATGAGCTTAAACTCATATCCTTTTTATGACAAATAACCCTAAAACATGAAGCAAAATACCAATTTATTTGGCAAAAACAGTGTTATGTGGTATGTTTGTGTTTGTGTGCACTTGTGTAGGTATAAAGATACATTTTCAAGCAAACAAGGAAAAATCAAGCTCAAATGGATGAAAAAGACAAGGAAGGATCACAAGTGACAAGACTTTGAAGTTCAAGGACCTATCTTGACAAGTTATGAAAGTTGAAGGACTAAAAGTGAAATATTGTAAAAGTCAAGATTCAAGTCAAACCTGGTCAACTATCAAGTCAACTCAGTCAAGGGATGATTTTGTTGAAGAATAAAAGTTGAAGGACCAAATATGTCAAAAGAATGAAGATTTCAGCTTGAAACAAGAATCTGCCAAGTACAAGGACTTGTTTTGCCAAGTTTGGAAAGATATTAAGGCTTGATCCATGTGATTAATCAGTCAACCAATGGGAAGAGAGATACTACCTCACACGGATTGCCACTTCGGCTCATTTAATACCCACTATCGCCGCCTCTCATTTATTATACAATCTGAACAGTTTGATCCACAACTCACCCTCACAACAAATAAGGAAGCGACACATGTCTTCTTCTTCAAAAGAAAAATTTGCCAGGATCGTGTTTCTTCTACACTCGATTTCATGACACGACTTCAACATCAATATTGCTCAATTTTGAAAGACGAGTTCAACGGTGCAATCCAATTAACAAGACATTCATCCAATCAAAAACACCCAATTCATTGTTCATACCTTCAAAATGAGAAATGCAGAATTCTCCACGTGGCAAGCTGGGACTGGCCCTGACACGTCACCAACCCCAACAAACTCTTCTCTCATGCCTATAAATACGTAGTTTAGTCTTCATTTGTAAATTGTAGCCTAATTTTGTAAAAACACCTAGTTAAATTTTCCTTTCCCTTTTTCCCTCAATTTTCCCCTAACTACTCAAGAGTCTGACAAACTCTTCAGTCAGTTAGTTAGTTGATAGCTTGTAACAAACTTTGTAACTGATTTACCTCAATAAAATTCAAATTCATTTTTCCCGCCAAATTCTGTTCTTCTCATTCAGTTTGATTCTTGCTGCTGTTGGATAGTGTTGTTGCTGTTTGATGTTTGTTATGATCAATCATTGATCATAACTGACATTGGTGAAGTATTGCTAGCTGTTGATCACAATTCAGTCATTGCCTAGTTCTTATGGAGTTTTCAAGCATTTTGATAGATTGTAGATGATTTGTAGCTGTTTGTTTGTTGATTGATAGCTTCCTAGTGATAAGGTGGTGGTTATCACTAGGGTAAGAGAGCTCAGCGCTCCTCTTCTTCTCAGTGGTTATCTACATAAGGTGCAAACGCTTCTATTTTTAAGTTCCACTCAACTGCAAGTGCCATGTTCTATTCCTAGAGTAAAATTCAATTGTTGGCATGATAAAAGTTGATTAGTTCAGTTGTGGATTGATTCTAGATCTGTTGTAGCTTTAGTGTAATTGGATTTAGCTTATTAGTTTGGTACTTGTCTGTTTTCAGTTTTCATAAGTTTAGCTATTCAATTTGAGTATTAGTAGTGTTAGCCTCTTGCTTCTTGCTTAAATACATTACATTTTGGTTGATAAACTTAGGATACTTAAGCTTTTAACTCAGCTCAATCTTTTGCTTAACAGTCTTTCACAAATTCTCATAATAAGATCATAAGTAGTGTTTGGCAACAGGTTTAAGCCATAATCATTGTGAGATTTGTGGTGTTTTAGTTGTAACAAGTTGGATTTTTAGCCTGTTTTGGTCTTGTGTGATCAAGTTGAGTTCAATTTTGCTGATATCTTCCACTCATAAGTCATATAGCTCACTTTTGTGCTTTGAAACTTTGTGCATCAGTCTTAGCAAACTAGCATTTTAGAACTTTCCATTTTCAAATCATTATAGCATCTTTGTTAGTTAATCATTTTTGCTCAATCCTTTTTCTATAGATCAAGTAACATCTAAGGTTTCTGTGATAGTGAGGATTTTCTACAGTTCTAGGTAATAAGCCAGAAAATAGGTTTTTAGTTCAGCCTTAGCAAAGTGCTTTTTCTGTGAAGTTTTAAGCTACTGATTTCTTGAATCTCCAAAACCACTTCATAAAAGTCATGATTTTCTTTCACAAAAACGTTTAATAAGTGTTGAATATTGATTTTTGAAAATTTGAGCTTTTTCCAAAATCTGGTCAAACTTGGTCAACATAAGCTCTTTTGAGCTTAATTCAGTTTTCTAGCTTATTTCTTGATGAAAATAGTTCTGGTTTGATTTCCCATTCTTGAAATAAGTTGCTTAATCAGTTTCATTACAAAAATCAAGTTGTGACTGTTTGGTTTAAGCTGTAGCTTATTTTGAGCTTATTAATAAGCACTCATTAGCTCATTTTCCATCTTTAGCTTAATTCCTTAGACACACGTAGTTTAAATTGGATTTGAAGTCTTTTGCAATTTGTTTCATTAATTTTGGTTTAGAAATAAGCTCAAACGAGCTTATTTTGTTCTTAACCCGTTTTTGATTAAAAAGATTTCAAAAATTGCAAATAGGTCCTTATAGGTTTAATCAGTTTTAATTCCTAGCTAAACTTCCTAATTTTCTGGAATTTGCAAGTTTAAGTCCTTTACTTTTGAAATTTGTTTAAATTCAGTTAGTAGTTTGTTGGATTTGTTACATTTTGGCAAGTTTGTTATTGTTTTTGCATTTTTGATCCTTATAGTTCTCTGATTTACATTTTTAGTCCCTATAGTTGTTAGAGTTTAAATTTCAAGCATTTACTTTTCATAGAATTTACAATTTTAGTCCCTTTAGTTTCATAGTTGGCATTTTGAGTTTTTACTTGAATAAAAACGTGGTATTTGCAATTTGTTTTACATATACGTAGGTAATATTTTTCCATTTTGCAAGCTTTTGTTGAATTAGCAATAGATTACCAAGCAAGCTTAACAACCAAGAACAATTAAAAATCCGATATTGGTTGGACTTTCTATTGGTTAAGAACTGAGAAAACGAACTGCATTATACTACATTTCAAGGGTTTACAATAAATCGGACCACAAGGGAATACTAAAACCTAGATTATGAGATATAGGGTTTAGTTATAAAGCTTAAATCTTTATAAGAAAACCACCAAGAAGGATTGATCTTATAAAGGTTAAACCTTTATGTGTGATTTTAGGTTAAAGGAAAAAGTTTGTTCGGTTTGGGTGTTGGGGGTGGGTCGATCGGACGCAACAAACAAAGAGGGAGAGACAAAATTTGTGAGGGGTATGGGATTGTATTTATACACATCCTTGCACCTCCTCAAAATTGTTTAGGCCCAACCCAACACTTAAATTAAGTAACTAATTACTTGATTAACAAACAAAAGATCCTTCTAGACCCCTAATAGAATTCGGCCGCCTATAGGGCACCGGAGGGTTCTAGAAGTCGATTTCCTTCCTTAAATTTAAATAACGCACTCGCCTTTAATTAATTAAAACTCGTTAATTAATTAAACCACCGTTAATTAAATAAAACGTGAAGTTTTTATTATACGTTTAATTATAAATAATAAAACGTAAATAAACGTGTATTCTCCGTATTGAGTGTGTGTGCCCCCGATAGGCTCACGCATTTACCGATGGCTAAACGATCGCATATCTCAACAGAGACTTGAGACTAGTCTCAGTTACCACCACGAATTCGGCGGAGGAAAAGGTGGAGGGTAGACCCCCGGCCTCTAGATATTGTAATCAGCAAGAGTCCTCCGACCTTCAAGCTGCTTAACCAAATCCATGTAATTGTGTCAAATAATATAGATATCCAATGAACAATAAACCTCCAAAACCTTATCAGTAAACTAAATTTTGACTTAGCAGTTGCTAAACAAAAAAAAGCACATTGCATATTTTCATGCACATTTTCCTTAATAATTTTCAACAAAAACATATGTATTGCATTAAGCCTCTTAAGATGAACATTGTTGCTGATTAATCCTAGCAGTTATATAATCTAAGGACCACCTAATCACCTGTTCAACCAAATTCATGACCCGGTTTGCAAAAAGCTGTTGTCGACTGGTCATATAGTACTATAGTGGTGTCCAATCATCAAAGCTTAACTTTTGTGTTTTACACGTTTTTTTCACCAGCATAGCTTTTTGTGTTTTACATGTTTTCGACTGTTGTGTTTTACACGTTTATCTTCGTTCTCCAATCAAACATTATAATTTACATGGTAGCAGAAGGAAAACGGGTAACAAGCTACGCCGCTAGTCTTTTTTGTATAACAAAACCAAGTCTATTAAATGAAACGTTTGTGAATTTCACTATTATATAGCAAAACCAAGTCTACTAAACAACAATCGAGCTTTGCTACTTTTTCTGCTGTATCCCACTACTATATTCACATGCTATCTTTTTAATTTGTACCCTTTTCTTTTCCCTTTATAAGAGATACCTCATCACTCTCATTCGATCTCATCAATAATAGAGCTCAAGAAATTGAAAATATTAGCAACTGACAGGTGATATTCCCTCGGGTTTTAGTAAGATGGAAATGCTAGAGCATGCAGTTGGATGCTTCTCACAACCATCTTACTGTGCAGAGCTTCAAACGTTAATAACATAAATCAACATCTCGTACAACCTATTCACGGGTCAGATACTAACCTCACTAGAAACCTGAGACGTTGTAAAGGTGATTATTAAAAAACAGAAAGGTCTTACCAAGTTCCAAACTGGAATGTTAGCCCTCGGGACATGTTGTTTGGAATTGGTTTCATCCTTCAATGTCGGCCAAAAGACAGCAACAAACAACCACACCTAATGCTGCCAGGAGGAGCAGGGTATGAGGTATGATAAAAAGAAGAGGATGACATCTTCGTTTCAAAAAGTAATGGAAGCTACAGACGACTTGAACGGCAGGTATATAATAGGGAGAGGAGCACATGGAGCTGTGTACAAGGCTTCATTGGGTTCTTAAGATGGACTGTATGCGGTTAAGAAACTTATGTTCGGAGGAAGCGACAACAAAGGGAGCCCGTCTTTGTTTTCCTAGCTAGGTAAGGCAAATTTCTTTTGCATATCGTATCTCCCCGTATGATACAGTTCTTTCAAGTAGTTGCATTCATGTTAATCGTTTGCATCTTACCTTTCAAAGATGGGTATGACCGTATGACCTACCATGAAAACATGTATATATCATAATGACGGGGATTCGCGGACAGTGGATCAGATAAAAATAGTTTTGTAAAGACACAATACCTTAGGTTTCACTGGTATCTAATACTATGTTCAGGATTAATATTTATATTTGCTAAATGGTTCTTATATCAATTGAAAGCTGATATAATCTGCAAGTTTAGATTTTCCATTCAATCTTGATATTGGTTCACAGAATGAGTGCAAGCGTGCAGCTATTAAAACTGATACTAACGTTGATCATAGAATTTATTATCTCGACAGGTTTCTACATCCAAGTCCTATTCATCTGGCCGGACTTCCTCTGCAAGGCTCGAGCACCACGTAAAAAAGTTTCGTCTGGGAGTGGCTCAAAGCACTCTCCTAGCAGCAGGATTCTCAGACATAACAAAGGATCTGCTAAGCAGACACTCCATCCAGGGTTGTTGACCAGTAAAGATCGTGCCACTGCTCATTAAGGTGCTGTAACTGGATTGAAAGCCACAGAAGACGGGATGCATCTCCTAAGTGCAGGTTGAGTTTGATTTGCAAATAGTCTTTTTGATCAAGTAGGTTTATAGGGTTCGGTTCAAGGTTAAGATTGTCGGACATACAATCTGGCTGTAATACACCTGTGCACTATGAGATTGCAAAGACTGCAAAGTAGCAAGGCGACACAGTTTGGCCGTTACTCAGGATTTCCCGTAAACCTTGTATAACAGAAGTAAGCCTTCTTTGTTGCTTGTGCTTCCTCCAAACATAAATTTCTTAACCGCATACACTCCATCTTGAGAACCCAATGAAGCCTTGTAGACAGTTCCATGTGCTCATCTCCCTATTATATTCCTGTCGTCCAAGTCTGCTTCCATTACTTTTTGAAACAAGATTTCATCTTCTTCATTATTATAGCCCATCAAACCCTGCTTCTAGCAGCATTGGGTAGTTGTTGTTGTCTCTTTTCCGACGTTGAAGGATGAAACCAATTCCAACAAGAATTGCAAACATGTCCCAAGGGCTAACATTCCATTTTGGAACTTGGTAAGACCTTTCTAGTTTTTTGAATAAGGACCTTTCCAACGTCTCAGGTTTCTAGTGAGGGTAGCATCACAATTATTAAGAACACAATCGATACAGAGACCCTGGATTCCCTACAAAGGAATAGAAAGACGAGTTGAGTAATGATGTTGGTATCTGACCCATGAATAGGTTGTACGAGATGACCTAAAGAGCGTACGAGAAATGCAAATCGCCTTTAGGTCGTCAGAAAGAGACTATGTAATGTCTTTTATTGCATGAATGAACTTTAATTCATTAAAGAGAAAGAAACCTTCATATGGAAACAAATCAAACAAATAAGGTTTTTGGAGAGAGAAATTAGAGGATTTGGGGAAGAACCTGGTTACCAATGCGCCTAACATTATGACTCTAAACTCTATTCCGAAACACAATGGTTTGGAAAATGAAACACGCCGTTATGAATTAACCCACACAGATTACAAGAGGCCATATAGATTAATCAAATTCATTCTGAACTATATAATGGTTCATGCTTACCTATCCAAGCAAATCTATAACCTTCGTTGGTATTTAAGATAAGTTCACAACGAATGGCACATAACACATTCACCAAATACTACAGTGTTTAAAAGATACCCAGTTGAAAGCCAACAACTTTCAATTTTCAGCGATGCAGAACCACTTCAGCCATGGGGGAGGCTCGAGGGAGGTCCAAAGACTTGGTAGTAAACATCACCTTTCGATTTTCACCACACGCCCTTCTTACTGAGTTAAGACGAATAACAAATTTCTCTAGCAAAGGGGAACATGCAAGTAAATACTTTATATAACGCATTTCATTCCCTGAAACTACATAGTAATTACTTGAAAACCACACATTCCGAAGCTGCAACATCCCCATTGTGTTGCAGTCTGGATCTGTACATGGTGAGGTATTCCCGTTTGGATTCATCGTCGAGATACTCGGCCAGGTACTGATAGTAAGATTAAGCAGATTTTGGGAGCTACAAATCATTTTGAAGACAAAGGTTACCATAACTTGATTGTTAAAATCTACATGAGATAGATTAAGAGTCTTGAGGGAGAGAAAGCCAGTTGGGACTTTCCTTATGATACCAGCTTCTCCAAAGAACTGAAAAGAAAGCCAAATTGATTAGTTAGAGATTTCGTAAGCCTGGATGCAATCTTGAATTTCAACGACCCTACTTAGACTTACCTTCCAGAAGCGAAAGTCCAAATCAAGTTGTTCAAGTTTTGGAAGGTCTGCAAGCTGAAAAATACTGGAACATGTTTCAAGCACACACAAATCCAACTTTAGCATCTTGAGATTTCCATTTTTCGCTATCTCACTGACTTCCATATACTCTATACTTTCGCAATCATCAATCCTCAAAGCCTCGAGTAATGGACACCGAGCAATTAACTCCCCAAACATATATTGTTCAAATTTTGGGCAAGACAAGTCTAAATTCCAAAGTTTCGGAAAACCACAAAAAGTAGGTGGTAGATGGAAAGAAAAGTTATGTAGCAACAAGTGCTTCAATTCCAGACAAGAGAAAAGTTGGGTTGGCAACTCAAGTTGTTCTGCAATCATATTTATAATGTTGAGCTCCTTAATCCCTTTTCTGGACAAGACGGAAAGCCAATGATTAACATCCTCGTCATCGAATAATATGTACTTCGGCATCTCAAGATAAAACTTTGTTATCGGACCTTTGAGCTGATTTATAAGTCTACTCAAATCCTTCCCATTGTAACTAGGTTTTCCACTCTGTCCTCGTACATTATAAAAGAAGTAATCATCAAATACGAGTTTGGTGATTAAAGTCCACTTAAACCTCCAGGTTCTCGACAAGATACCAGTCCTCACCGCATCTCGTAATGGCAGCCCATTTAAAATTTTAGTGATCACATTCTCTGGTATGCTGCTAATGAAATCTTCTGCTTGGCATTTGGATGCTTTAAGTTCCCCGTGAATTGGTTCCATTATTCTAACAGTTAGGAAGACAAGTATTAGATACGAGTATGAATCAACAAACTTCACCCAAATGGTGAGGCTAAATACTTCTTTGAAAATAAACACCTTCGAGGTAAAAGTGTTTGTTTCACCCAAAGCTTATGTTTCATAAGCACACTTTTTGTGGCTTATTTGAACCTTTTCAGCTTGTATAAGTTTCTTATGTTATATAAGCCAAAAAGTTTCAAAATAAGCCACAAAAAGTGATCTTATGAAACATAAGCTGAAAACCAAATAAGCCACAAGAAGTGAGCTTATAAAACATAAGGTAACCAAATAAGCCACAATAAGTGAGCTTATGATAAATAAGCCGAAAACCAAATAAGCCATAAGATGCCTATATAAGCCGAACCAAACACCTTTGGCCATTGGCTTATGAGCTAATTTGCTTTTCGGATTATATTCCATAAAGCCCCAATTTTCCGGCTTATTTTGAAACGTGTGGGCTTATGAAACATAAGCTGAAAACCAAATCAGCCACAGACTGCCTATATAAGGCGAAACAAACACCTTTCGGTTATGAGTTAATTTGCTTTTTGGCTTATATAGCCCCAATTTTCCGACTTATTTTGAAACGTGTTGGCTTATATAAGTTTATTACAATATGATAAAGTTATTAAGTATAAACCCATAAGTCAATAAGTCCCAAAATAAACTATTAAATTGGGACTTATGTAATATAAGCCATAAAAAGTAAGTTTATGAAACATAAGCTGAAAAACAAATAAGCCACAATAAGTAAGCTTATTAAACATAATCCGAAAACCAAATAAGCCATAAGATGCCTATATAAGGCGAAAAAACACCTTTGGCTTATGAGTTAATTTGTTTTTCGGCAGCTCCAATTTTACGGCTTATTTTGAAACGCGTGGGCTTATAAGAGTTTAATACAATATGATAAACTTATATAAACCCAAAATTCAATAAGCCCCAAAATAAACTAGTATTAAATCAGGGCTTATGAAATATAAACCAAAATCAAATAAGCACGAAAGTTCACATATAAAAACAGCTAATCTCATTAGAATAGCATGACCTAAACTGTAATTCAAGTAAGGTAAAAAGATTTGTTACCGAGCATAAATAAAATAAAAAAATGAATAAAGTTTAGTACAGTAAAAAGGATTAAAATGAAAACAAGTTATAAAAACTATGATTGAAAGAAAGGCTAACCTGAAAGAGTATCCAATGAAATACAGATGAAGATATTCAGATTACCCGAATCAAAACAACCCGAATTTCGCTCAAATAATCAATTCGGATAGGATCAGAAAGAAAAAGAAAAGGGATAAGTGAATGGTTAGAGCCAGGTGGGTAGACTGGACGGGTATGTGTAGTGGGTTAAATGGGGACGTTGGTCCATGGATGCGGACTAAATGGGCAATTTTTAATATTTAGACTAAATGAACTTGGACCAAATAGACATTGGACCAAATGTACATGAGTTAAATGGACAATATTAAAGGAGAAATAAATAGACTCAAGATTATTTTAACCAAATGCTTTTATGTTGTCCAAATAGTCCATAATACCCATTTGTTTAACAAAATGCTTTTTATGTTGTCCAAATATTCTAACTAAAATAAAAGTAATATCCATTGAGTCCATTAGTTCAAAAAAGGGTCCAAATAGCCCAAATTTAAGCATATAGACATGATTTGCCACCTCTAGACTTAGAGCTATCCGAATAGGATTAGAAAAATGGATTAGACCGGATAATTTCGATTTAGTTTCATAAACCGTCATAAAATATGAAAAAATATACTCCTTCCTTCCCAAAATTATTCTCCCCGACAAAAACATATTGTTTAAGAAAAGTAACACATTTTCAGCTTTATCTCTCTTATTTATTGTAGAAAGACAGTTTTACCTTTAACTAGTTAATTTAAAACTTTTTTAAAGTTTGTAATTATGATTTAAATTAAGGGTAATCTAATAATGTCGATCTAAAATTCCTACTTATTTTTAGAAGTGAACAATTAATTTGAGACAACCCAAAAAGAAAACATGGACTATAATTATTATAAATATATCTTACTCTATATATAAGAGGATAATTTAAAGCCACGTCATGCTTAGAAATCCACCTTATTAATCCACCTAAGCACAATTATCATCCCACAGAGTGTGCCACCTAAGCATGTCCATGGAACACTTTTTAAAAATATGTCCACTGTGAGATTCAAACTCGGGTCTGAATGCTAAAAACACATGCTCTTTACCACTATGCCAATTCCATATTTGTGTTAGGACTTTCTAAAATAAAGGCAATAAAGACCATTAACCATACTATGATTTTTATCTAAATTCATACTAAATAAAAAACAGATTAGTAAATTAGGAAACTATTTAACCTATACAAATAGTTTTGACTAATTTCAAATTTTGTTAAAGTTTTAGAACTAAGTATGGAAATTATTAATTTGCTTTTAATCCGAATATAAATGCAAATATATAATTTTGGAATGTTTTTGGCGCTAAAAAATATTCTGGTGCATTCAAAATTCAAAATTGTAACAAGAATGATATTGCCATGAATAATTACCATATATAACCTAATGTCAACTCATAGTTAGCACATTCATAAATTATCACATTATGTTTGTAACTGTTTCTTATAATATCATGATTTCTTCCATGTTTAGAAACATGGAAGTGACACTATATATAGCATCAACCACTGGATTAGCAAATCACCATCTCTTTTATTGACTTAAGCATCCCATACCAGTTCCAATGATGAAATCCAAAATGCAATACCAAGAGGAGCCAAAATCTCAATTTAAGACGCCCAAAACTAGGCAGATGAAAAGCAAGGCATCTGCACAAAAAAACAACACACCTGGTCGATCATCAGGTCTTACTATTTTATTAGAATTCATTTTTTTTGTATCACTCCTGTAGAAACTAGAAGGGGGGGTTGAATAGTTTCTAGTTAGTTTTCAAAACATTTCGGCTTAATTTACTGTGCGCGGTTCCTTATGTGTACCCGCGGTTCCTTATCAATAAAGAACCGCCAGTCCATTTATGGAACCGCCGAAAGTGGACGAATTCGTTTATTACATGTTTAAACTTTGACAATCCTTTGTATCAAATTCTCGATCAAGCTTGACTAGATATGAGATGTGTTTGATTGAAAGATAAATACTACAAGTAAGTAAACACACAAACACATCAAATCAAGAGTACATCAAGCAATAGTCTAAACACTAAGTACACACGTACTAAGCATAAGCTTTTCCGCAACTAGGATGTTTAGACTAAGTGATGTACACTTGACCATAATCTAAACACGAAGCACACACGTACAAGGCATAGCTTTTCCGCAACTTAGATGTTTAGATTATGAGATGCACACAACACACAACACAAGTATGCAACTATAAATACATCTACAAAGGTAAAGACATAAATGTAAAGGAAAGTACCGACACGATGATTTATAGTGGTTCGGTCACGAAGCTCCTCTTTGCCCTACTCCACTCCTCGAGTACACCTTACTCGAGAGTTACTTCACTAGTCAACAAACTCCTTAAGGTGGAGAAACCATACACAACGTCGCTTATCCAATTTCCGACTCTAAGCTAAAAGTCGAGTCCTAATCTTAGGTAGGACCAATCTACACAACGTCGCCCACTTCACCGTTTAACGACACAAGGCTAGATGTCGAGTTCTAATCGAAAGCTAGAACCAATCTTCACGACTCTTCACTTTGAAGCTAAGTGAGAACTTCACACAACACAACTACTAATCACTTTCAAGTTTAGTGAGAACTCACAAGACACAACCACATCACTTTATAGTTTAGTGAGAACTACCTAGACACAACCACATCACTTTAGAGTTTAGTGAGAACTACCAAAACACACCCTAATCTACCCACTAGTTATGTTTTATGACCCAACATAACAAACCTTGTGTTTTATGGCCTAAACACATAAACCATATAGATCTAAGCACACAACACTTAGATTTATAACTCTAACACTATATCCAAGTACTAACAAGACTTGGATATACACAACTAACACCTAATCCAAGGATAACCATCACTTGGATATTCTACCCTTACAAACACATCCAAGTGTACCCACAACTTGGATCTTCTACATATACATAGTAGGAAGACAATAATCATGACTTGATCTAGAGAGATCTTCATCATGTTATGACTCTAGACACTAACACTTCACAAGGGTGAAAGTGTTCTTCTCATTGATCTTGATGAGGCAAATGAGGAATGGGATATTGGAAGGTTTTTGTGTGTTTTTTATGCAAGTGAAATGGAAGAGAGGAGTCTTCTATTAATAGCTAAACCTTGCCTTGGAGAGCACCTTTTTACCCAATGGATAAAAGAGTAGACTACCCATTGGATAAAAGGATGCACCTTTTATTCTTGGAGCCCAAATTCAAAATTTCAATTTTGAATTTATTAGTTTCCCTCCATCTTCTAGAAGCTTCCAGAAATCTTGAGTAAGCCTAAACCGACTTGACTGCCCGCGGTTCCATATCTTCCCGCGGTTCGATATCACTAAGGAACCGCGTGTTCTATAAGAGAACCACGCGTCCTTCTTGTCTTTCATGACGAATGTAATCTTCAAGGTGTCAAGAGAAGTATACATAAGTATGCTTGAGTGATTACGAGTACCTTACACATTTTACATTATGTATTGCGAGTTATACGTTTGTCATCACCAAAACATGAAGGAATCGTCTTGATTAAACATCGTAATGTTTGCACTAACAATCTCCCCCTTTTTGATGATGACAAACAAGTAAACCGTAACGCATAGTAAAATGTGAAACGTACTCGTTTACAATTCCTTCTCCCCCTTTTGTCGAATAAAAAAAGGTAGTCGTCATTTGAGGAAGAGTAGAATCCATATCATTTGAGGAAGATCACGCATCCAAAGGTAGTCGTCATTTGTAGAAGAGAAGAATCAACTTTGAGATAGCTTGCATCCAAAGATATTCGGTTGAGAGGCGAGAATCCAAACCGTAATCCCATCATCCAAAGATATTGAGCTTGCGTCATCCTAGTGAAGTCTTCAATCACCATAGGTTAACCACCTCCATGTCTTCGAGATCCCATAATTCATTACTTGCAATATGTTCTATGAATGCAATTTAAGTGAGTGAACGATCGCAAATGTAATGAGTTGAACTCTTGAAAATGCTCCCCCTTGATATGAGCTCCCCCTTGTTTGAGGCACCAACGAAGCAAGAATAGTGACGAGCTACAAAAATGGGTTAGAAGTGTCCTACAAAACAAGGTTAGTAGACAAGAGCATATATAAAAAGAGATGTCACCTAAACGGGGATGATAAACAAGTTGTTTGCACAAAAAATGACAAGCAAAGAAGTGTGCATGCGATGCTATCAATCCAAAAACAAATCAAAGGAGAGGATCTTGACAAGATCAATTAACAATTGTTGGAATCACCCAATTGTAATGATAATATGTCAAAGGGTACAAAGCTTAGAATTTTTGGAATCACCTAAGAAAATTCAAGATTTAACCCTCAACTCTCAAAAAACAAGGAGAGGATTTTGAGGAAATCAATTCAAAATTGTTGGAGTAGAGGTAGAAAACATCCAAGAATTTGAAGATATCATCTCAAGGTGTTAAAAACTTAGAATTGATGGAATCACCTATACCAATTGTAAATTTTAACAATCAACTCTCAAAAAGAGGAACAAAAATATCTCAACCTAGAGACATTTTTGACCAAAAAAAATAAAGGAAAACCAAAAGCGGATAAATCGACGCTTTAAGAAATACACGGGATATAGGACATTATAGGCAACAATGCGTATGAATGTCGACACCAAATGGTGTTTAGCATACGATAAACTACATGCTCAAAGTTTCATAGCTCTTCTCAATCATTAAGGATGTTCAAAGAACAATTACATGATGAGGAAAGGGTAAGGCTCGACTCAACTTAGTTTAGAAAGACTAGAAAAAAAAGATTCGACTTAGAAGAGCATGATTAAAATAAACCAAGAGAAACTCAATCAAAGAAGTTAAGGATAACTTCACAAATTGATTCATGAATACTATACCTTAGAAGATGACAGTGAAATCTCGATAGAAAATGAGAGAAGAAACTCAAAAGAAGCTCAAGAAGACATGAAAGAGTTAGTACAAAATCTAACACATAATCAAGTAAGCACATAGGATAATTCATGCAATGCTTAATGAAGTCTACAATAAACCAATGTAGAGAAGGAGCGCAATTAACACATATGGCATGCAAGAACCATGATTACTTAAAAAGAGAAGACTAAGTAAAACATGTTAACACGTAGCATTTAAGAACATGCATGAGTTAGACACATCTAAGAGATATTATATCGGAATTGCTTGACAAAGACAAAACCTTTATAATAAGCATGCATTCATTAACTAATCAATTAAGCATATAGCATACGGATAAGCAAGAAGATATATAAGCAAGTAGCATACAAGCAAGTCATCTATCTAGATATCACAAATCAAGCTACATGTAATGTAAATCTCCAAGAAGATTCCTAATTCTTATTAGTTTAAGAAAAGGACTCAAAATAAGAGAAAAGAAAGAAACATAATAACAACAAGATCCAAGACTCAAAGAAAAAACATGTTGAAACACATGAAAGGAAATACAAGAGAACAAAGATCATACAAAGATGTATATAAAAAAAACAAGCCTAAAACTTAAGCATAATTTTAATCTTAGTTACACTAGAATCTTAAGATTTGCTTAAATTAGATGTCTTAGCAATAAGCAATCCACATGATTAAATGAAAGACAAGGGTGGTGGCGGAATTTGGTGGGGTGAAAGGTGAAGTCACCAAGGGTTCAACAAAGTCATTCACAATGGGAATGCTTTGGATGGGTGGTGTGGGTGAGTTTGAAGGGGTAAAAGGTGAAGTCACCAAGGTATCAACAAAGTCATTCACAATGGGAATGCTTTGGATGGGTTGAGGTTGGGTAGTCACATCCAAGAGAGTACTTGGAGTGAAGGGTGAGGTTAGCTCATTCATTCTAGATTGGAATGAAGAGGAGGTAGAACCATGTAAATGGTTGGTACCATGGGTTGAGGTAGTCTTGCATGGAGCAAGAGGTGGTGAGGGTGATGAAGAGATGAGAATTGGAACAATCTCATTCTTGGGTGTGTGAAAGGGTGAAGAGTTAAGTTTGGGTAACTTAATCTTAATTTTGAGGTGCCTCTTTGAAGAGAAGGTTTTGAATGAATTGGATGTTCTTGTAGAACATGGTAGTAATGGGTGGTTTAAGGGGTAAGGATGCATGGTTTGAGGTGTGAAGAACATGGCTAACAAGGTGGGTTTAAAAAGGGAAAGCCCAAGATATTTTGGGAGAGATCAAAGGTTTGAAACAAAGATTCCAAAGGGTGTTGGAACAATTGGAAAGTTTCAGAAAACCTGAATTTGAGAGCTTCTGCCCGCGGTTCTTTATCTCCACCGGCGGTTCCATATTGATATGGAGCCGCGGTCTATTTAAAGAACCGCCTACAGAGGCTTGGTTTTAGGTGGTGAATGGGTAATTTTCCAATTCAGCAAATCCTAATGTTCTAGTCTAACTTATCATAAAGTCATGCTTAAGAGCAATAAAAACTAGAACACACACAAAGGAAAAACATATAGGTTCAATTAGCACGTAGGAAGAAGGTTAAGAAAAACCTAATGGCTACAAAAGAAAAAGAATCCTAATGACATACAAAGTTCATCAAAGTAAACTATCATTAGTCATATATAGGAAGAGCCATTTAGCCAATTTAGAGAATGAGTATGAGACTATCACTAGAGGTGCTCAATTAAGGCTAAACACGACCATTTTTACGAGTTATACACCAACTCAACTTCCCACATGGAAGTAATTCAACCGTGAGGTCAAATTAAAATCCTAGTGCATAAATTCTCTAGTAGTCATTCTCAAGTTAGACAAAATGTAATTCCAACATTTGCCTAATAAAGTTTTACAAGGATGAAACTTGCATGGTGACACAATATATAACCTAATGAGGGTTAAGAATGCACCATTGCATTTCTTGTCAAACAAGTCTAGTTAAGGTTATTTACCTTAATGAACTTGAGGCCAATAACTTTGAAGTGTATAAACAAAGTTTACACAAACCAAAGGAACACTCTTTATTGGTCTTTCGGAAATGACACATTTATAAATTGCATAGCAATGTAAATTACTTGAGTATTTCGGATGAAACATCCAAGTTATCAAACCGACTCTATTGTGCATTTTAAGTAATTATTAAACAAAATATGTCTAACAATTTGAACAAGTAGATTCAATATAACACCATCAACACAAGTGTGAGTTATGATCCGATGTATATTATTAATAAACCACATTCATGTCTACACTAAAAAACATGTCAATTAGATTCGATAATGATACCAATCATAGTTTGAATAATGCATTGATATTTAATCGAAATCTTTCTTGATTCCCACAAACACTCTTTTAAGAGAAAATAGCTAAGATTTTCAAAGGGTGTTTCATGTTTTATAGTGAGACATTTATCTACTTGAACTAATAACACAATGATCGAGTAAGACGACCTAAATCAATAGATTTGACAAGCTCCCAAAGCTTTCAAACCTAAAAGTGTTAAAGAACATCCCGAGGTGTACGATATGTTTATGCAACATTTGTAAACTAAGAGATGTTAATCCTATATGCAATGCACACATAATGTTGCAACTAAAATGCAAGAAATCTAGCATACATCCTAATTAGGAAAAACTAGATACTAACAAATACCAAGCAAGGCACAAGAGACTAGACATATAAGCAATACTACTAGAAATAGCAAGGAACACTTAATAATGTCTACATATAATAATAACACACAAGGAAACACACACAAACAATTAGCTTAACACATAAAAGCATTCGTCCATGTTTTGAGTGTTAGATACAACAAAGTATTCATAGCTTGATTTTATTTGAAAATAGTCTTTGACCCATTTAAAATTTAATTAAGTTTAACACTTTGTAAATATATCAATTTTCAAAGATATATCACCAAGAGATGTCCAACTTAATAGAAAAGAGTAAAACACAAGTTTTACGACAAACCGACGCTCAATACTTTGGACAAAGTATGGAACTTAGAAACCATCCAAATTTTAAATTTTGAATAAAGGTTTGGAAGCATTTTTAATTGAAAGAAAATTCAATTACGTTCGAAATGACGGGTGGCACGACTTCTACGGACTTACGGTTGATTTTATATGATTTTTCAAAGTTTTCAAAAATCAGTGTCGGACTGACCGCGGTTCCTTATTGATAAGGAACCGCGGGGAATAGATAAAGAACCGCGTCCATAGGACAAAAATGGGGTTTTTGGCCAAAATCATTTGGTAACTTTTTGGAAGGACTTAGGACTCTAACAAATCATTTTAGACACATAGAACTCGAATTTTAGAGTTAATTATGACACAAAAGATTTTTATACTTCCAAACATGAAAAGATTTAATTCAAGCTATTATACAAAGTTTATTTAACACCAAAACTTGTACGAATGAAACAACAAAACACTTTTCATAAGTAATCACTCTTCATGAACAATTTGATACAAAGATCGTTTCTATTTTTAAAAACCGTTTTCATTTTAAAAACCATTTGTTTTGAAAAAGAGAGCAACGATCGATCCAAGCTTCGGAATGTGTGGTTTTCAAGTAATTACTATGTAGTTTCAGGGAATGAAATGCGTTATATAAAGTATTTACTTGCATGTTCCCCTTTGCTAGAGAAATTTGTTATTCGTCTTCACTCAGTAAGAAGGGCGTGTGGTGAAAATCGAAAGGTGATGTTTACTACCAAGTCTTTGGACCTCCCTCGAGCCTCCCCCATGGCTGAAGTGGTTCTGCAGCGGTGAAAATTGAAAGTTGTTGGCTTTCAACTGGGTATCTTTTAAACACTGTAGTATTTTGTCTTTACAATTTTACATTGATCAAGTCATACTCAACTTTCTAACCTTGATTTCTTTTGGAATAAAGGAAGATATAGTTATCTTGAATCATACATCACCATCATATTGAGAATTTTGATTCTCCTAATGAACATACCATAACAATGATGTATTTCATTTAGGGAAATATTGTAAGTCAATCTTAACAATATTTAAGATAAATATATATCTTTAGGCTTACCTATATACCAACTAAATCATCTTAATGGTATAATAGATTTCCTAACCATTTTGCATGCTTTATAACTCAAGTACTTTTAATACAAAGTCACTTCATAAAAGTTATAAGTCCATTACACGTTACGTGTATATGTCTTTAGTGAAATAGAGACAATACATTAACGTCTTACTTTATATTATACGTCTTCCAAGACTTTATGTTTGTGACTTTATTCAATAAATCATAATCATGTATAACTAAAGTAAATCATGAACACCACTAGGTTTCATTCATCTTTTCAAGTTAATTCACTCCTATACTATTATATGAACACCACTAGGTTTCATTAGTAGTATAAGATTACTTTATGTATCTTATGTCATTCCAGGAATTTGTCCATTTTAAGAAACTCCAAAACATTCCACGGCCGATCTTACGACATGTGGATATTTTACCCTTGTGTTTAAAATTTAGTTCAAGCTCTTACATGACTAAATCAAAACAACAAGTGTTTCTTAAAGTGAATGATATATATACTTTTAAGTAGTCTTTTAATCATATTGACACATGATCTAAATATTAATTAGATTGTTAGTCTCTTATCTTAAAGACAAGAGAATCATATCTTTATGAGTTGTTTCTTGCACACAATGTTTATTTCTCCCACTTGTGCATGGAACAACCTCATATATAAGATAAACATCACGTCTAACGTTCGTCTATACAAAATATGATTGTGTCACATATATTAGCTTTTACAAGTAGATGTAGAACCACTTAATCAACAAGAATCAGTACATAACTATCTTTGAAGATATTGGTGTCAACAATTCGAAAGTAATTATCTTAGGACATACTAAAGATAACATGGGTTATTACCAAGACAACAAAGCTTGTAACTCCCACTGACTTAGAGATTGTTTTAATAGACTCAAAATCAGTAATACAACACAATTCTCCCACTGAACTTGACAACATTGAAAATGTTTCATAATCGGTGAAAATAATTAGTGTTGTGTTTACTTTCTTACACTTTTGAAAAGCACATTCGCAACAATTACTTATAGTGTTTAAGAGTGTACTCTACTTCGTAAATGACGACTTACCCATCAAATGCCTTTTAACTTTAAAGACTTGACATGCAATTTCTTCCTTAATAGGTCTACCAACCCCACAATGGTATGTAGTGCCTATAAATGGTCAAAGCACAACTACTAGACAAATATGCTAGTTTTCCTTATAACCAATTGGCGGTAACTTTTAATAACTCAAAATATGCACTTTTCTTAACTATTAAAATTTGCTATGAGTTATGGATTTGAATTTGACATTTCTAAAATCCATATTACTCCTTCTTTACTCACGAAAAAGAGTTTTAGGTTTATCTTTCATTTGTAAAATGACTCTATCCTTAACCATACGGTTTGTAGATCAATAAATGAATAAACCACGTTTACGGTGTAACGTTGCATTAATACATTTGCAAAAGAATTTACAAAATTCAATTTTAGTATTTTCGATAATACCATTCAAGAAAATAAAATTACCCCGGTAATAGTAACCATAGTATTTTCCTTGAAAACTAGAATCCAAATTGACATAATTTCATCACATCAGTTGATCTGCTAGCAATGAAAGTATTCAAGATGGTAACTTGTCGAACAATGATTGACAAACAAATTTGCAATTTCTAGATTTTTTAAGGGATTTACATTGCCAAAAGTCATTTTGCATTGTAAACATGTTTCATCCCTTCTTTATGCCTTAAGTTTTCAGATCTCACTGAGTAACTCAATTAAGTCGACTAATCTAAAGAACGTAAAACTTTCATGTGCAATCTTATTCAGTCATGAAGTTTTCTCTCCATTACAACATCGTCCGATATCTTATGTGACGACAATTGTAACTTCAAGTGTTCGTCAATTAGAGGGCATATGACTTAAATTTTAGGGTATATATTTTGGTGTCAAAATCATGTATGGAGAAGCATGCATACATCTCCATAACATAAGTTTAATAAAACGTTTAGTAAAATTTTTGTTGAGACTAAAAGTTCATCATATACTTGCAAGTTGAGGTATTGGTTAAACCAATTAAAGATTTTACACACAACTAAATTCACACCGTACTTTTTCTAGAACTTAGTTATAGCACAAAGCAATAACCTTATTCATTGTGTTTCGGATGTGAATTAATGTAGTTAAATCAACCTTAAAGAATTGTACCAATAATAACCGTAGGTAATACCAATTTGACGCACAAGCGATCCGGGAATTTGGTCAGCGCTGAAGCATAACACCTCCTTCCTTAACCGGGTACATGACCAGCGGTGCGTTATACCCACTTTATAGTTTGTCAAAATTGAGTAGGCCGTTAAGTTGCTATTGCAATTCTAATCAACGCAAATCATATGTAATTTAGATCTCAAAACAATTCATTTATTTAATATGATTTAGTCCACATTAATTTTTCTTGTAAAAAATTACCCTTGTTTACAACATACAATCAATATAAAACGTATGAAAACAAGTAGGTACAAAAAAAACTAAATCATAAACACATAATAACAATTTATATGTGCAATAAATAAATCAAATAGCCACATGCATACGATTTATTCAATAAATAATATCAAATCTAGGTTTTTATATTCATATAAAAGTCTTCCCTAATTTTAAATTTATTGAAGCAAATAAAGCATGTAGCAAAACACGTAACAATTACCACATAAAACGTATGATCCTTGAAAAACATGCATGTTCATCACGGATCTCCCTCATATCTTAACAATTAAATCTCTATGGATCGAAACATGAATTTACACAACATAACAATTAATCATGCAATTCATCAAAATTCCACCCAAATCACTTAACAATTTAATTAAATCACTACGGATCGTAACCACGCATGACATAACAATTAATTCATGCATACATCTAAAGTTAATTACCATGTAATTTTAGGGTTTACAAAAAAAAATTTTTTTTATAAAAAATTCGGCATGGCCGATTTTAAAAATAATAAAAAACAAAACCCTAATTTTTATAAAACCTAAAAAACAACATGTAATTTTTAACACAAATCAATATTAGTTAAAAAACTTTAGATCTTGATAATTATAATCATGTTAAAACGGCTCTCGATGCCACTGATGGTTTATAGAGTTCATAACAATTATTTAAAACCCTAATATGGATCAAAGAGCGCATAGCGGAAGCGATTAACAAGATCATTAATTTAACACAATTATATTAATCAAGATTAGGGTTACATACCTTTATCATAGCAATATCCACAAGACGACAGAACGAACGGCAACTAGGGTTTATCACGAACACCACCAAGAATATAATCTAAAGGAAGATTATATTACGCTCTTGTACACACGTAATACGGCAAGTTAACCGTGAGTCTAGCACGAACAAACCGAGCTTCAACGCTTATGGAATATCTACCCAATAACCCTAGAGAGGGATTAGGACTAGATAAATAGACAAGATCGAAAACCAAACGAAACCCTAATTGGGTTGGGGGTGGCCGGCGATCAACAAAGAAAATAGAGAGAGAGGGATTGAAAAATTATGAGGCTTGGGGTTTGTTTATATAGCCTTGACAATCCTTGGGCTCCAAGTCATAAACAAATAAGGAAACCGAAGTTCCCCTTTGCCCCCTCTATAAGTCGGCGGTTAACACCCTCCTACAGGGGTGTATGTGTAATTTTTCCTTCTTCTTTTAGCTTCTATTTAATTCCATAACGGTCGTTATAACTTAACTTTTATTTATCGACGATCGTTAGTTAAGCTTTGGTTTGATTTAATAAATATATATAAAATATATTTAATAAATAAATTAACCCTTTACGTTATGTGTGCAATCCCGTGATCCCGAGTTCGATCCTATCTCACGACTATTGCGCTCTTGTAAGCCAGGAGTGAATAGATAAAACCCACACAAATGTTTCTCATAATAATAGAATCAGTCAATCAAACTGTATACCCTTTTCTGACCAATAACTTGAGTCGTACCGGTAGTTGGCATTGTTATGTCGTCCTCGTCTTCATCACTATCATCATCACTTGAAATGACTATAATGTCATCCCAATTCCAGTTGATCAGGTCAGGATTGTAAATTGGATTTCGATGTGAAGGAGGAGGAGGATCAAGCTGAAAAAAGAAATACAAAGCAATGAGTTAACATCATGCAAGGAAACTATATACATTATGTTAAGAAGTATGAAGGTGAAAAGAAACAAACCTCAAGATTATCATAAACATTCTTATCATTGGTGTTCGACATTTTTCTGTTACTTGTTATTGCAATGAGGGTATAACAGGTTCTCAATTTTGTACGATGTAGAGGAGGAGGATGAGGAGGATGACTAATTAAAACAATTAACTAACTTAATTGTGCCTTAAACAAGGAATCACTAAAAAAATATATATATCCAATGAACATATAAGACCCCTAAGAGCGCTCGGTACAATGTGCTATGGGATGCGTTTTCCCCACGGTGCGAGACAAAAACGCCAAGCACCATACCATAGCATGCGTTTCAAGTGTTGGCGCCGAAATAGCCAGCCTAAATGGTGGGAGAAAACGCCACCCATGGCACGAGGCACCGTACCGTGCCTGGCGTTGAGGGTATTATCGTGCCATCGTCATTTTTTATTTTTTTGAAAATGTCACATTTATACTAGGGAGCCACTTTTTGGTGTTACGCTGATGTTTGATGTTATGAGAAAAAATAGTGATATGACACCATTTTTTGCCCATGCTACGAGCCCACGACTCAACCGTACCTAGCTCTCTAAGATGAACAATACAATTAGTTCTCCAAAACCTTATCAGTAAACTAAATTTTGACTAGCAGTTGCTAAACAAAAAAAAGCACATTGCTTATTTTCATGCACATTTTGAATTTTTTTTTCTTAATAATTTTCAACAAAAACATATGTATTGCATTAAGCCTCTTAAGATGAACACTGTTGCTGATTAATCCTAGGCCCTAGCAGTTAGATATATTCTAAGACCACCTAATCACCTGTTCAACCAAATTCTCATGACCCGGTCTGCAAAAAGCTTTGTCGACTGGTCATATAGTACTATAGTGGTGTCCAATCATCAAAGCTTTTGTTTTACACGTTTTCTTCACCAGCATACAAGGAACAAAGTAACCTACTAAGTCATGGCTATCCTTAAGACTCGGTTATTATCTACCCACTCTCCTAGTCTATCCTTAATACCTGCTCCTACTACATACCATTTCAAACACCTTTTATGTTAATGTAAATACTAAATAAACTGAAGTACTAACGTGCTGAATTACTATAACCGAACCAGTCAAGATTAACTCCAACATAGCTTTTGTGTTTTCCATGTTTTCTTCGCGAGCCTGACTTTTGTGTTTTACACGTTTATCATCGTTCATCAGACAACAACCGTGCTTTGTTGCTCTTTCTGCTGTAACCCACTACTATATTCACATGCATCTTTTTTTTACCCTTTTCTTTTCCCTTTATAAGAGATACCTCATCACTCTCATTCTCATCAATAATTGAGCTCAAGAAACTCGGGGGAAACTGAATATTAGCAACAATGGTCTGACATGTGATATTCCCTCGGGTTTCAGTAAGTTGGAAATGCTAGAGCATGCAGTTGGATGCTTCTCACAACCATCTTACTGTGTAGAGCTTCAAACGTTAATAACATAAATCAACATATTGTACAACCTATTCACGGGTCATAGACCAACATCATTACTCAACGCTTCTTTCTATTCCTTTGTGGGAAATTCAGGTCTCTGTATCGGTTGTGTCGTTAATAATTGTGATGCTAATTAGCCTCACTAGAAACCTAAAATGTTGTAAAGGTGCTTTTTAAAAAAAGAAAGGTCTTACCAAGTTCCAAACTGGAATGTTAGCCCTTGGGGACATGTTGTTTGGAATTGGTTTCATCCTTCAATGTCGGCCAAGAGACAGCAACAAACAACCACACCTAATGCTGCCAGGAGGAGTAGGGTATGGGGTATGATAAAAAAGAAGAGGATGACATCTTGTTTCAAAAAAAGTAATAAAGTAATGGAACTACGATGAACGACAGGTATATAATACGGAGATGAGCACATGGAGCTGTGTACAAGGCTTCATCGGGTTCTCAAGATGGACCGTATGCGGTTAAGAAACTTATGTTCGGAGGAAGCAACAACGAAGGAACCCCGTCTTTGTTTTCCTAGCTAGGTAAGGCGCAAATTTCGTTTGCATATCCCCCCGTATAATACTGCTCTTTCAAGTAGTTTCATTCATGTTAATTAATCATTTGCATCTTACCTGTCAAAGATGGATATGACCTACCATGAAAACACGTATATCATAATAACGCGGATGGTGGATCAGATATAAATAGTTTCATAAAGTCACTGAACATATGATACCTTAGTTTTCACTAGTATATATTATTACAATCTGCAAGTTTAGAGTTTCCATTAATCTTGATATTAGTTCACGGAATGAGTGCAGCTATTAAAACTGATACTGACGTTGACCATATAATCTATTATCTCGACAGGTTTCTACATCCAAGTCCTATTCATCTGGCCGGACTTCCTCTGCAAGGCTCGAGCACCACAGAAAAAAGTTGCGTCTGGGAATGGCTCAAAGCACTCTGCTAGCAGTTCTCAAACATGCCAAAGGATCTGCTAAGCAGAGACTACTCCATCCAGGGTTATTGACTAGTCAAGATTGTGCCACTGCTCATTATGGTGTTGTAACTGGATTGAAAGCCACAGAAGACGAAATGTATCTCCTAAGTGTAGGTTGAGTTTGATTTGCAAATAGTCTTTTTGATCAAGTAGGTTTATAGGGTCCGGTTCAAGGTTAAGATTGTCGGACATACAATCTGGCTGTAATATACCTGTGCACTATGAGATTGTAAAGACTGCAAAGTAGCAAGGTGATACAGTTTGGCCATTACTCAGGATTTCCCGTAAACCTTGTATAACAGAAGTAAGCCTTCTTTGTTGCTTGTGCTTCCTCCAAACATAAATTTCTTAACCGCATACACTCCATCTTGAGAACCCAATGAATCCTTGTCCAAGTCCGCTTCCATTACTTTTTGAAACAAGATTTCATCTTCTTCATTATCATAGCACATCAAACCCTGCTTCTGGCGGCATTGGGTAGTTGTTGTTGTCTCTTTTCCGACGTTGAAGGATGAAACCAATTCCAACAAGAATTGCAAACATGTCCCAAGGGCTAACATTCCAGTTTGGAACCTGGTAAGACCTTTTTGTTTTTTTTTGAAGAAGCACCTTTACAACGTCTCAGGTTTCTAGTGAGGGTAGCATCACAATTATTAAGAACACAATCGATACAGAGACCCTGGATTCCCCACAAAGGAATAGAAAGACGAGTTGAGTAATGATGTTGGTATCTGACCCATGAATAGGTTGTACGAGATGACCAAAAGAGCGTACGAGAAATGCAAATCGCCTTTAGGTCGTCAGAAAGAGACTATGTAATGTCTTTTATTGCATGAATGAACTTTAATTCATTAAAGAGAAAGAAACCTTCATATGGAAACAAATCGAACAAATAAGGTTTTCGGAGAGAGAAATTAGAGGATTTGGGGAAGAACCTGGTTACCAATGCGCCTAGCAATATGACTCTAAACTCTATTCCGAAACACAATGGTTTGGAAAATGAAACGCGCCGTCATGAATTAACCCACGCAGATTACAAAAGGCCATATAGATTAATCAAATTTATACCTAACCAAGCAAATCTATAACCTTCGTTGGTATTTAAGATAAGTTCACAACGAATGGCACATAACACATTCACCAAATTCTAAGCTTCTCCTAAATTACAATAGAGTGCCAAAGCCAAAGATCAATGTAAAATTGTAAAGACAAAATACTACAGTGTAAAAAAGATACCGAGTTGAAAGCCAACAACTTTCAATTTTCACCGCTGCAGAACCACTTCAGCCATGGGGGAGGCTCGAGGGAGGTCCAAAGACTTGGTAGTAAACATCACCTTTCGATTTTCACCACACGCCCTTCTTACTGAGTGAAGACGAATAACAAATTTCTCTAGCAAAGGGGAACATGCAAGTAAATACTTTATATACCGCATTTCATTCCCTGAAACTACATAGTAATTACTTGAAAACCACACATTCCGAAGCTGCAACATCCCCATTGTGTTGCAGTCTGGATCTGTACATGGTGAGGTATTCCCGTTTGGATTCATCGTCGAGATACTCGGCCAGGTACTGATAGTAAGATTAAGCAGATTTTGGGAGCTACAAATCATTTTGGAGACAAAGGTTACCATAACTTGATTGTTAAAATCTACATGAGATAGATTAAGAGTCTTGAGGGAGAGAAAGCCAGTTGGGACTTTCCTTATGATACCAGCTTCTCCAAAGAACTGAAAAGAAAGCCAAATTGATTAGTTAGAGATTTCGTAAGCCTGGATGCAATCTTGAATTTCAACGACCCTACTTAGACTTACCTTCCAGAAGCGAAAGTCCAAATCAAGTTGTTCAAGTTTTGGAAGGTCTGCAAGCTGAAAAATACTGGAACATGTTTCAAGCACACACAAATCCAACTTTAGCATCTTGAGATTTCCATTTTTCGCTATCTCACTGACTTCCATATACTCTATACTTTCGCAATCATCAATCCTCAAAGCCTCGAGTAATGGACACCGAGCAATTAACTCCCCAAACATATACTGTTCAAATTTTGGGCAAGACAAGTCTAAATTCCAAAGTTTCGGAAAACCACAAAAAGTAGGTGGTAGATGGAAAGAAAAGTTATGGAGCAACAAGTGCTTCAATTCCAGACAAGAGAAAAGTTGGGTTGGCAACTCAAGTTGTTCTGCAATCATATTTATAATGTTGAGCTCCTTAATCCCTTTTCTGGACAAGACGGAAAGCCAATGATTAACATCCTTGTCATCGAATAATATGTACTTCGGCATCTCAAGATAAAATTTTGTTATCGGACCTTTGAGCTGATTTATAAGTCTACTCAAATCCTTCCCATTGTAACTAGGTTTTCCACCATGTCCTCGTACATTATAAAAGAAGTAATCATCAAATACGAGTTTGGTGACTAAAGTCCACTTAAACCTCCAGGTTCTCGACAAGATACCAGTCCTCACCGCATCTCGTAATGCAGCCCATTTAAAATTTTAGTGATCACATTCTCTGGCATGCTGCTAATGAAATCTTCTGCTTGGCATTTGGATGCTTTAAGTTCCCCGTGAATTGGTTCCATAATTCTAACAGTTAGGAAGACAAGTATTAGATACGAGTATGAATCAACAAACTTCACCCAAATGGTGAGGCTAAATATGATAAAGTTATTGAGTATAAACCCATAAGTCAATAAGTCCCAAAATAAACTATTAAATTGGGACTTATGTAATATAAGCCATAAAAAGTAAGCTTATGAAACATAAGCCGAAAAACAAATAAGCCACAATAACTAAAGCTTATTAAACATAAACCGAAAACCAAATAAGCCATAAGATGCCTATATAAGACGAAACAAACACCTTTGTCTTATGAGTTAATTTGGTTTTCGGCAGCCCCAATTTTACGGCTTATTTTGAAACGCGTGGGCTTATATAATTTTAATACAATATGATAAACTTATGAACACCCATAAGTCAATAAGTCCCAAAATAAGCTAGTATTAAATAAGGGCTTATGAAATATAAGCCAAAATCAAATAAGCACGAAAGCCCACATATAAAAACAGCTAATCTTATTAGAATAGCATGACCTAAACTGTAATTCAAGTAAGGTAAAAAGATTTGTTACCGAGCATAAATAAAATAAAAAAATGAATAAAGTTTAGTACAGTAAAAAGGATTAAAATGAAAACAAGTTATAAAAACTATGATTGAAAGAAAGGCTAACCTGAAAGAGTATCCAATGAATTACAGATGAAGATATTCAGATTACCCGAATCAAAACAACCCGAATTTCGCCCAAATAATCAATTCGGATAGGACCAGAAAGAAAAAGAAAAGGGATAAGTGAATGGTTAGAGCCAGGTGGGTAGACTGGACGGGTATGTGTAGTGGGTTAAATAGGGACGTTGGTCCATGGATGCGGACTAAATGGGCAATTTTTAATATTTAGACTAAATGAACTTGGACCAAATAGACATTGGACCAAATGTACATGAGTTAAATGGACAATATTAAAGGAGAAATAAATAGACTCAAGATTATTTTAACCAAATGCTTTTATGTTGTCCAAATAGTCCATAATACCCATTTGTTTAACAAAATGCTTTTTATGTTGTCCAAATATTCTAACTAAAATAAAAGTAATATCCATTGAGTCCATTAGTTCAAAAAAGGGTCCAAATAGCCCAAATTTAAGCATATAGACATGATTTGCCACCTCTAGACTTAGAGCTATCCGAATAGGATTAGAAAACAGGATTAGACCGGATAATTTCGATTTAGTTTCATAAACCGTCATAAAATATGAAAAGATTTACTCCTTCCGTCCCAAAATTATTCTTCTCGACAAAAACTCACTGTTTAAGAAAAGTAACACATTTTCAGCTTTATCTCTCTTATTTTTTTTGCATAAAACCAGTTTTACCTTTAACCAATTTATTTAAAACTTTTTTAAAGTTTGTAATTATGATTTAAATTAAGGGTAATCTAATAATCTCGATCTAAAATTCCTACTTATTTTTAGAAGTGAACAATTAATTTGAGACAACCCAAAAAGGAAACATGGACTATAATTATTATAAATATATCTTACTCTATATATAAGAGTATAATTTAAAGCCACGTCATGCTTAGAAATCCACCTCATTAATCCACCTAAGCACAATTAGTATTCAAACACACTTTTTTGTGCCACATCATCCCACAATGAGTGCCACCTAAGCATGTCCATGGAACACTTTTTAAAAATATGTCCACTGTGAAATTCAAACTCGGGTCTGAATGCTAGAAACACATGCTCTTTACCACTATGCCAATTCTATATTTGTGTTAGGACTTTCTAAAACAAAGGCAATAAAGACCATTAACCATACTATGATTTTTATCCACATTCATACTAAATAAAAAATAGATTAGTAAATTAGGCAATTATTTAACATATACAAATAGTTTTGAATAATTTCAAATGTTGTTAAAGTTTTAGAACTAAGTATGGAAATTATTAATTTGCTTTTAATCAGAATATAAATGCAAATATATAATTTTGGAATGTTTTTTGCGCCAAAAAATATTCTGGTGCATTCAAAATTCAAAATTATAACAAGAATGATATTGCCATGAATAATTACCATATATAACCTAATGCCAACTCATAGTTAGCACATTCATAAATTACCACATTATGTTTGTAAGTGTTTCTTATAATATCATGATTTCTTACATGTTTAGAAACATGGAAGTGACACTATATATAGCATCAACCACTGGATTAGCAAATCACCATCTCTTTTATTGCCTTAAGCATCCCATACCAGTTCCAATGACGAAATCCAAAATGCAATACCAAGAGGAGCCAAAATCTCAATTTAAGACGCCCAAAACCAGGCAGATGAGAAGAAAGGCATCTGCACAAAAAAACAACACACCTGGTCAATCATCAGGTCTTACTATTTTATTAGAATTCATTTTTTGTATCACTCCTATGTTAAAAATTCTACTAACTTTTTGTTGTTTTGTTTCAGCAACGAAGCCTACTGAAATTTTAACTGATATAAAGGATATCAATCCTATGTTGTCCAACATGATATTAAGAGGAAGGATCATATCTGTCTGGAAAACACATAGACTGAATGAGTCACACAATCCATATAGTTTGGAATTCGTTTTGTAGGATGAGCATGTAGTATAATTTCATCCTTAAATTTAATTTATAATTATGTTTTGTATAATTTGTTTTCTTCAATTATAATTTATATAATTTGTCAGAAGTAATTATTTGTATTTCAGATGTTATTGGATCAATGGTTGGAATTGGTGAGTTGATTTCTGTGAACTCAATAGGTTCAAGCAAAATAAGGCGAACTGTTGTCATTGAAGACGATGAGTAAGTTTTCTTAACTCATTTCTTTATTTTGAGAAATACCTATAACTGATATTACTTTTACAATACATTCATTTTGCTTTTAATATACGCAGAGGAGAAATGATTAATCTTACTTTTTGGGACCAATGGGCGAAAAAGTGGAACGAATATGTTGACAAGTTGGAGTCACTTGATCATATTGATGTTATGTTGCAACTTGGAAAAAGTGAAATATTTCAATGGTAAGTATATGTGACTACCATTACCAAGTATATATTTTCTTATACATTTTTTTATAACTATTTGTTTTTGTTACAGATCTTCCTTCTGTGCATAACTGTCTATGGGGTACAAAGATGGTGATTAACAAAAAAGTACCAGAGTTGATTGCTTTTCGTGAAAGGTATGTTATGTAGAATTGCTACAACAGTTTCAAGTTATTTAATATATAATTACCATATTATCGTCTTCTTCAATTACAATAAATGTTGTTGTCATTGGTTAGGTACGAATCCAGGGAAGATTATAATCCAGACCAACAGAAAATTGAATTGGTTGCTAATGAAACCAAGGTGATGATGAGGCTGACCAGACTTCTAAGAAGCCTACAACTGTCGTGGAGGAAGCTGTAGGCCAGAATAACTTGGTGAAAGTTAAGCTTGTAGACATTGCCGAAGTTAATGAGGATGATGATTCAAGTGTTCAGCAAGAAATTATTGCTATGAAACTTGAGAAAGAAGCTGAAAAGGATGAAGAGCCAAAGTGAATGAGCATCATCATCCCATTTTTCCACTTTCACTATGTTTTTAAGTTTTCATTGTTGTTTGAACTTTTTACTTTTTGCTGAACACTTTGTTTGTTTGAATTGAGTTGTTGCTCAGAGTAATTTGGCTTATATGTTTAGCTAATGTGTGTTAAGTTTTATCTTTTTGAATCAATCAATGGATATTTATCTTTTTTTCACAATTTGTGTTTATATACATATGTTGAAACTTAGCTTTAACTTAGTTTTGTATAGGAATGCCTAACTATATGATTACCGTAGTAGTGCTAACTTATAGGATCAACATACAAAATAATATGACCACTTGAAACAACATGTGTAGGATAGTATCAGTATAAACTAACTTATAACTATTGTTAACTAACTTATAACAACCTGTGTTTTAACAATTTGTGTTTACATACTTCTTTGTTTTAACAATTTGTGTTTAACATTTATGTTTTTAGATCAGTTGATGGATATTCTAAAAGCACTTTCTTCTAAGCAAAAGTTCAACTTAATAACATATCAACATACCAAATAACTAACTTATAGGATTACCTAGCTATTATATAGTAGTGATAACTTATATGATCAGCATTAACAAAGTTTTAGGACTACGATAAACTAACTTATAGACATAATCTTTCTAATAGGATCACCATAGACTAACTTATAGGTTTACCTAACTATTATATAGTAGTGATAACTTATATGATCAACATAAACAAACTTATAGGATATGAATTATCTAACTTACATACATGATGTTTCTAATAGGATCAGCATAAAGTAACTTATAGGATTACCTAACTATTATAGAATAATAAAAACTTAAGCTGAATTCAATAATTGATGTTTAGTAGATATATACCTTGCAATCCTCATGTGGATAAAATTGATCACTGCTACAATTGATGAAGTGGATAAAATTTATAGTTTTAACAATCAACAATCGGATGGACATTAATTCTATAATGATCAACAATATGAAGATAGTACGTACCTTGATTTTGATAAGCAAGTGCTTGCGGCAGAGAGAGTGATTAGTTTGATTTGTGATGATCCATGGAACATTTTAGATAATTTAATGAGACACTATTCGGTTATGGAGAGTGCAAGACTTTTAATTAGCACTCTTCTCTAATGCAATCATTATGGATACTTCATGAAGTTATCCCATTTATTATTATTAAATTTTATTTTAAATTTTAGAAATACAATTTTTATTTTTTTGCATAAAAAAGTATCAAATTTGAAAAAACCAACTTAGCTAAATCATAGGGATTTATTTTTGTAATATTTGACATTCCTTAAAATTATTTCAAACAAATAAATGCTAATATTTGTTAGTTAGAATATCTTTTAAGTTTATCATTATTTTTTGTATTCCATAAGAGCATTCACAATGGTTGAACCTTTAAAGGGTCTAAGATTTAATAATATAATTAATTTATAAAGTTCCTAACTTCATAAACCTTTTTCACTTTGTAAAAACCTCTTAAAGTTTATAAATTCTCAATATTTACACATGCATTAAATTTTGAAAAGGTCTAATATTTTAGACTTATACAACATAAACCTACTTATAATGTTTATAATTTTAATTAGAATAAACTATGTATTTATCGTTGTTAGAATCTGTATAATGATTTTATTGTCATAATATTTGTTACGCATAAAAAATAATGTATCCAATCATAAACGAAGGCCAACGTCAATGGAAACTCTTTTTTGGTCAATGATGGAACAATTGTTACCAAACAACCTTCGAACAAATGCAATCAAATATCCACACACACCACGGAGGCACGTTCACGCATATTAGTTTCTAACAATGTAGACAATACTCCGTTAAGGTTTCCTCTTGCAGAGCTTAGGAAAGGTATATTTCTAACATTGTATTTGACTCATACTTATTTTTTAACGTGCATCTTTGTGCTAACTAATATTCATGATAGCTTATCAAAATGTAAACGTTCAAGTAGTACAACAAGGGAAAGGTCAACAAATTTCAAACGAAGCAAGTAAGAGTTAATTTTTTCATTGTCTGTTGTTTAGATTATTTGAAGTATATTAAAAGGCACATGTATACGTTGGTTATTTAACATAAATATTATGAAGCATCTATTCCGCCATCCGATATTGCCTTACGAACAAGAGGACGTCCTCTTATAAATTCAAACAGACAAGGCTCAAAATAGGGAAATCATACATTTTGTTAAAAGGATTTTTTGACAACCCATTAATTGAATATATAATCATTTCTAAAAGTGTAGAAATGCATTGCTATATAACAAACAAACACAATGACATATTTTTGATGCCTTCATAAGGGTAAAAAGAAATTCACCAAATCAGGTATATTTGTTACAAAATCATAACAATGTCTTTGGAACTTCTTATATCATTTTATGTTACTTTACATAATTTATATCAAACATTGTCTTTTAACTATGCAGGTTAACAAAGAACAACAAAAAAATGATGGACATCTCAACCATTGTGTTGGCAGAATAAATGATATAACCATTTGCATGTATATCAGATGAAGTTGGTCCATTGACTTTTAAGCGAAAGAAAAAAATTACCAATCAAAAGATATACCACTTATATCAGATGATGATTATGAGGTCGATCCCTCCAAAACAAAGCATGGAAGATTGACAAAAAATGGATGCTTGGTTAAAATAATATAATTGTTAACCACAATGGTGAAACTATATCTTCACATGAAGATATAACAGTATCTAAAAGCAGTATTCTTGATAATCAACTGATCATGATGAAGCCTACTAAAGATAATACTAATGATGCTAGAAATGATCATTATGAAGAATTAGATCGAATAGATACAGAAAATTCTGAAAGTTTATGTCATGAAGACACAGATGACGGAGAAAATTCGTTGGACGGTTTCATTGATGACACATGTGTTGCTGATATGTTACCGGTGATGATTCTACTGATTCAGAAGATAGTGATGATGTTTAGATTGAGGAATCAGATTTATAATAATTTTTTTTTATTGTTAATAAAATACATAATTAAAACGCGTTTAAAAATGCGATTTTTGGGAAAGGCGATTTCAAAACGCGGTTTTCATTTTTATTTGAAAGTTTTTTTTATTTTTAAACAATCTTTATCCATTGCTTAGGTGATCACTTTTGTTTAAAATTTAGTTATATTGTAAACTATTTAATTAGATAATAGAACTTACATGCAACATTTTTGTAAACTTACAGCTATTTATATAAACTAAAATATTAGTATAATCGGAAAGTTTTAATTTAATTAAAACATTACCAACAATAAAACACGCATTGCTTCAAATAACAATGTATGATTGATTTTATAATTGTCTATATCTTTTGTAATGGATTTCATGCATTAATGTTCATAATCAAATATATTGTTGTTGTTATTAGTTTGTCACAACTATATAAACAAGGTATGAACTTATCAAAAACATCGAATCAGTTTATCATTGCTGCTAAATATACATATTATCAATGTCTAACTTTCTTGAAGTGGCTCCAATAACAGACTACAATGTATCTATCAAAGGTTCTGCAGACAGTGAAGCCAAATCTATTATTCATCTCAACAAGCATAATAACAGACATGTTGGTATGTACCCATTTTTATATATTATGCTATGATGTTAATTACCTTTTATTACATTGGAAAACTACATTAACCTTGGTTAACGTATGAAAGCATGCATACTTTATTACATTTATGGCTACTGCATTGAATCTGTAAAGCGTGTGTCTTTTCATATGCCCTATGAGGGTGTATAAGATTGAACGATTTCAACCATTTAGAAATCACATTCTCTGAAAATTATTATATCAATGTAGTGTTACAAGTCTTTTGCCAAAAAAAACATGAAAGCTTCATCCAAAATATCTTTAACTGAAGCCGGAATTGAATCATCAACCAAGCTGGAACATAAGTAAGTTTGTAATAATTTTTTTAATTAAACAATATTTTCTAATCTATTGTTTTATATAGATTAAGATTTTGTTAATAATTAATTTTATTTCAAGAAACAAAGAAAAGAAGACCAACATGATGATGTCACGAAGAAAGTTGTTGATAATCTTAATCAACATATTAACAGTGCGAAGAATACTAAAGATGATGGAAAATGGGTCTGGGAGGATTATCCTGATGAGTGGTACTACCACCTTGAAGATGAAGAGCACAAAAGGTTGACAAAGGAGGAGGAAGAAGAGGCTGCGAGGGTTGAAGTAGCAAGAAAACAGCGTGAAGACGACCAAAGAGAACGTCGTCAAGCTGAGTTAAGGGAAAGAGAAATTGCTGAATTTGGTTGTCTCTTAGAAGAAGAAGATCAGTATGATGACTATGAGGAGGAAGAAGACTTTGAAGTTAAAGATATAGAAGATTTGGATTATGATAATTTACATTTAGCTTTTGCTGGTGATAAATCACCTAAATGGACATGAATAATTTCAAATTTTATCAGATATTATTATCTTTAAGTTATTTTATGTAATGTTTAATCAATGGAATTTTTTTTTCTGCATAAATGTTTTTGTTTCTTTTATTTTTTTCGTATATTATATTTAACACAATTTATTTTTTTGACATGAAAGTTAACCTTTATAGTTATACAAATTAATCAGTTTATAATATGAAGTTTAATATACACTAAATTCAACAATTTAATTTATAATGTAACACTAATTAAAATATTTTGATGTTAGTATAAAATATTACAGAACTTAGTTTATACAAGCATTTAGTAATATGACGTAAAACTTTGTAGAACGATTTTCCCAAACTAAGAAAAATACGTCGTTGTATAAATGGTGAATACGAAGCGGGGTTTTAAGGTTCTATGTTGTGATATAGGTTTTAATTACACTAATTTTACGTCAATCGTTGTTTGCATAGAAGCTTTACATCTAACTTGATCTAAAACTATATATACAAATAAATTGATTTTATTTTGACTTACGATGTATTTCCTTTTATCGGATTAGTAATCATGTTATTAATATTTGCTTATTTTCTCTTAAGGTATTATTATTATTATTATGTTTTATAATCTTAATTCATTAAATATACATAAAAATATGTTTGTTCTTTCATTAATAGATAAAAAATTTATTCAAATAAAAATTATAAAACGCGCCAGTCCGTCGGACGGGCTTAGCAACTAGTTAAATATAAAAGATAAAGTTAAGAAATTACTTTTGAATGTGATTTTTTTTACTTTTATTCGAAAAATATGATTTTTTTTAAATTAAATATAAAAAAATGTTCGCGCATCTTGTTTTATCGCGACTTATCATATTTATTCAGTTATCGTCTCACGTCAAGCCTTAACCTCAAGCCTTGGTATATTGCATGGCATGAAGGTCTCATGCCTTTGCGAAACATTTGCGAGCCTTTTAAAAACATGGTTTTTGATCTGTTCGATCCCATCCGCTTTGGTTTAACAAAAACATTTTGATTATGCCTAATAAAATTGGATCGGACCAAAACCGAGCAATCCAAACTGGACCGACCTGAACCGGATCATACGATTTCGATTCAGAGTTTAGACTATTTTGATACTCGATGTGACCCGATTCAATTCAATTCAGACCCGACGCTAACTAGAGCATAAGGTGCGATGAAACACCAAATCTCTTTCACTTCAATTTGGCGTCCTAAGCTTGGCGTGTTCTGAATGTTGATTTTTTTCGATCCACTGGATTATTATTCAGCCTAGGTTTTAAAACAAAAATAAAGGAGATTTAAGGTACAAATGAAGATATTCATATTCTTAACCGGATATATACTATGATCGACAGAAAGGCTAACCTTAAAAAGGGTATCCGATGAATTACAAATGAAGATATTCAGATACTTAACCGGATAGATTTGGACCGGATCTTGATGGAGAGAGAAAAAGAACCCGAGTCAAAACAAATACTCGTACGCAGAAACTTGATGGAGAGAGAAAAATAAAGGAAAAAGTTAATGGTTACTGCTAGGGGTGAGTAGTTGGACTGTAGACCCCAACCAGACTTAACCGGATAGATTTGGAACGAATTAGATAATTTTTGTTTGGAGTTTTGAATTAATTTGGTCTTTGGTTTAGTTGGTCGACCCGATTAATTCAGTTTTAACAAAAACTCATTGATTATTGGCTTAGTAGGAGCAGATCTGATTGGAGTGACTCAGATCAGACCGATCTATTTTGATTTAGTCTTCGGTCTAGAGTTTTAGACCATTTTGGACTTCGGTTCAATCTGATTCCGATCAGTCCGATTTGATTCGATCTTAACTAAAACCCATTGATTATGCTTAATAGGACCGATCGGACTGAACCGACCCGGAACAAACCATTTTGGTTCAGTCTTTCATCCAAACTTTTGGACCATATTGGTCTTCGGTTCGATCCGATTCGAGTCCAACAGTGAGGCGAAACACCAAATCTCTTTCACTTCAACTATTAAATATAAAACCAACCACAACGATGGGAAAGAACCACCAAATGGTACACAAACAAACACCAAGAAACATAAACATTACACAAGAAGAATCTTCGGGAGCTTCCAACGCTTTAAAATATCCGAACCATCCTTGGAATTCTTAAAACGACATGACATTAGCTTGAGCCGAACAACGTCCGTAATGCAAACAATAGCTTGAGGAACCGTCATTCGACTATTTTTAAACAAACAATTGTTCCTTTCCTGCCAAATGAAGTAAACACTAGCCACAAGAACAAGTTTGGCTATAACATTCCTCAAAGTTCTCCTCTTCGCCTATGGAAGAATATGAATCATAATATCATTCAAAGAGGGCGAAAGTTAAGAAAATCTGCTAAGCCATGTATGCAACCACACATGCGAAGAAAAACTACAATAAAAAATAAGTGCTCATGTGAGTCCGGTTGCGACTCACAAAGAGGGCAGTTACTACCAAGCGAAGTAGAAACATCCAAACTCATGAGGCAATCTTGCGTCTTTAGCCTTTTCTTGATGATCAACCAAACAAGGAAAGCATAGCGAGGCTCACAATTCGAAAACCACAATATATCAACCTAGTTAACCTTCTCAGCTCGCGGCTGTATAGCTTGCCAAACTGAGCTAACACCAAACGGTTTAACCGACCGCGACCGAGAGCACCATCCCAAAACATCATTAGCACCGTGGATAATCCGAGGAGGAACCAACAATAGTAAACTAGGGGTTTTAACCCCTAAATATCTAGGCCACACGAAAGAATCAGACTAACAACATCCACAACCACCGAAGACGAATTCAACCCAACTCGATATATATCTCTAGAAGTAAACAGATCCGCAAGAGGACTAAGCGAACACCAATGGTCATACCAAATAGATGTAGACATACCATCACCAATCTTATGCCAAAAAAATTGCGGATGAAAGGACGTAGTTGAAGAACTTTTCTCCATCCCCACGTCATTTTACCACTACACGGAATATCCTAAAAGTTACGATTCAGAATCTTATGCAAGTGAATCCACTTCACCCATAACGAGGTCATGCTTCGAGAGAAGCTTCCAAATGTTATGAGAGCCTTATTTAAGACATCACGTCTCTGAACACGAAGACCCCCTTCGTTTTTAGGCAAACAAACTATCTCCAAAATGTAACTACAAATGTTTAGGAATGATATTGACGGTATTACAGAAGTGTGAATGATATTGATGTAATATTAAATTTTCGAAAAGATATATATACCTAAATAATAATAATAATAATACTAAAGAATATTTTGTTTATTTGAATTGGTATATATAATATTAGTATGGATCGAGTGAGAAGAAAAAATAAAATGAGAAGAAATTTTAATTACACATTTAAAATAAGAGGAGGAAATTTAAATGAAAATGCATCTAATTTTATAAGTGCGTCTAAAATGTATGGTTGCGATTTTTTCTCATCATTTTACTTTCAAATTTTCTTTTTATTTAATCTTAACTCTAATATAATATGGTGCATTCATTCAGGGGCGAAACTAGGGGGTTCCCGGGGATGCACGAAACTCGATGAAATTTTGTCGCGTAGTGCATATATTTGCTAAAAATCTCTATTTTTTCAAAACGAACCCGTTCCCAAAATTTGTACCATATAGATACTTGTATTAAAAAAAATTGTGCACCCGATTACTTTATACTCTGGCTCCGCACCTGCATTCATTTGCAATATCAAATGTTTTATTTTAGAGCAATGCTAAAGCCTCCTACAATATCATACTACTTATCCTCCTACCCACATTAAATTAAAACATGTGTAATCCATTAATTATATTTCTTAATTTCATCCCTTGATCAATCCATTTGTCATAATCATATAAGTAGGAGGATATGTAGGCATATCAAGTAGGAGGATAAATCATTTTCTTTTATTTTAATATATATAGTACTACGAACAACAGCAACAAAAACAACAATAATCATTGTCATATAATAACTATATCTTTTTAACAACAGCAACAAAAACAACAATAATCATTGTTAATTTAATAAGCTTGTTAATAATATGGAAAATGAGAATTTTATGCTTAGGTCAATAAAATTCTTATGAAGTCGTTTAAGACTTGTAACTAATATTCGCCTATGAGGGTCATATCACATTTTTTTAGACTATTTTTTAACTAGCTTAATGACCAGTCTAATGTCGGGTATAGCTTAATGAGCGATTTTATATGAAATAACAAATATACACAATTAATAAGAAAAGGTAAAAACTTATAGTCAATACATGAAACAAAGTAAGACAACAAAACGTGCATGTCTTTGATAACGTATTATTGTTTAAGAATCAAAATACTATAGCTCCAAGCATTTGGGTCTTCAATTTTGAAGGTCTTGTATATCATGTTGTCGTGCTTGAGCATCAATCAACTTTCCACGCAAGGACGCTTCCAAGAACACCTAATAGTGAATGAATAACTTTTGAGAATATTATCGTCAACAATAAGCAAGTTGAGTATGAAATGTATAACGTATTATAAAAACCATATTAAAATATATATATTATACGTACCTATCGAACCTTCTTTATAAACCTTGAAGCACTTCTCTATAAACCACATTTGTCGTCGTTTTAGATGTCTTGCCATCCTTATCACAAACGACAATTTTAAGCCTTTCTTGCTTTTGACTCTTGAAACAACAACATATAGTTGTCCGTGTGTGAAAACAGGACGTGGGAGGTACAAACCTACTTTAGAAAGTGATTGACCATGAATTTTATTTATGGTCATTACAAACGAAACAGAGATAGGAAATTGTTTTCTCACAATCTTTAACGGCAATCGCTTATCTGATGGAGTAATCCTCAACCTCGGTATGATAACTTTTTTTCCAAGGTTTGTGCCGTTAATAATTTGTGCACCGATTCCAGTTCTTGTTAAGTTAAGAACTTGGAGTCTCGTACCATTACACAGACCATTTGATTGATCAATGTTTCTCAAAAAGCATTATCGGTACTCCAACTTTTAATGCAAGTCTGTGGTTTGGAACACCTAAGAATTTCAACCCAGATGATAAACTCAGGTGAGAAAATGGATTGATCAATCGCAGCACCACGTTCAGTCTTGTCAACACTGTCACAACTTAGGTATACTAATTCTTCTCCCGAAAAATTCTCCAACAATCTATTGTTTATGGTGTCCACAACTTCATTTGTTGGAGCAATAATTGTCTTTTCTTGGAAGTAAGATGCGTCATGGACGTTATCCAAAATATTTGGATAAGTGAAATCTACAATAGACGTTACAGGGTCATCAGTCTCGTCTATTACAATTTCATTGGGTAAATCTATTGATACCTTTCCGTTATTTTGTTCTCCAAGCTCCCCGTTCCCTACTTTTTGTATCCAATCAGCAAGTTCCGGTGTTTCATCGAAATCCTCAGGTCGTGCACCAACGGTCAGTCTCATGTTTGCGGTCAACCTAAGAACTTTGCAATGATCCCATAAATATGATTGTTTCAAAGATGCACTTACAATATCTTGTCGTGATCCTTTAGGAACAACTGGAAGAACCTGTCTAAAATCACCTCCAAAGATCATAGTCATATTTCCAAAGGGTTGTTCACACCGCTCATGCCTACTCTTTCGCAATATATCCCTTAAAGATCGATCTAAGGCCTCAAAGCAAAGCTTGTTTGTCATGGGCGCTTCATCCCAAATGATAAGTTTACATCTCTTTAGCAATTTTCCCAAATCAATTTGAGGAGATATTGAGCAAGTAGATGTCTCATCAATGTTGATTGGAATATGAAATCTCGAATGTGTTGTTCGACCTTTTGGCATTAACAAAGAAGCAATACCGTTGGATGCTACGTTCAATACTATATCACCTCGTCTTCTAATACCAGTTGCAAGTGTTTTCCATAAATATGTCTTGCCGGTACCTCCGTATCCGTATACAAAATATAAACCTCCCAAATCTGTTTCTACGGAGTTCATTATAGTGTCATAAACGGCCTTTTGCTCCGTAGTTAATGACACATAGAGTTGTTCGTATTCAGCTTGTTACTCAACCGGTTCTATATCAGTCTCATCGAATATAAGTCGATTACCAAAATCAGTAACGTACCTCTCATCAGGATACGATATCTCAAGCCAACTCTTTAACAAACAACCCCTTGAACGCAACATTTCTTCTATTTAAAACAAACAAACATTTTTCTTCTCGTCATCACTTAAAATCAGACCTACAAAAAATGTAAAAATAATTAAACTAACGAAAAAACGTAAAGGATAAATTAAAATATCGATTATTTATATAAATTTTTTAGCTATACATTTAACCCGTTTGTTTTTCTCTGACTTTACACAACATTTATTTAAACATGGCATACTTTGTTTGATCACTCCAAGGAACATGAATGGATAACTCCCTTAGTCGCTTTACTCTAACAAATCACTTCAAACTATTTTAACTGGCGTAATCCATCTAATAACTTTCAATTTCAATAATTCATCTATCAATTCATCGAACACATACTCATCACCTATCAAAGCGTGTTACTGGGATTCAATAACATTTTGAAGATGGTCTAATTGTTCATCTGTATATGAAGTGGTTCCATCACCGTTGGCCTTAGAACACTATCCCAAGTAAGTAATTTGTTAGAAATATATGATAACTAATTGTTACTTTAAAATTTTATGGTATTTAATTATGTAATATGGTTTAATTGATAATATGAAAATTATGTAGTACTGTTTACAATCACTTAAGTATTGGCATGCCTAGATGATTAGTTACAATTAATACTTAGATCGTATGATGTTAAGTATAAAAAATATAAGCACGAAGGTTTATTGTAAATGTTACCTGGGATTTTGAGGATTTTCCTTCTTTTTTGTTGAACATCCTCTAAGAGTAAGTGCCATGTTTGTAACCAACCCGATAAAGGATTAGTAAGTTCTTTTTGCGAAAGCAATGTTGCAAATAGATCACAAAGCTGATCCGGGAATGCCCAATGTCTGTCGTCTTTAATACTATCGATATACTCCTTGTCGTCCTCTAAAAGGCCCGCTGCATAGCAAGCTTCTTTGTAAGTAGGATAAACTATTTTGTTAACTGTTTTTATTCCATCATGATTTATACATCCTTTTGCACTATTTAGTAGCAACCTACAATAGAACGCGTCTCCAGTCGATATAGGAACACTATGAATTCTGCCAATTTCTCTTCCTTTCTTCCTAAACATCCAAATTCGTTTTGAGGCGTTCCATACAAACTTTGTAGGAAACTCGGCTACGTTATCTCTCTTTCCATTGGATATAGTTCAATCATTTTCATCCAACCATCAAACATACTTTGACCAACGAACAGTTTGTGAATAACGGTTTTAAGGTCAGAGTTCTCGTCATAAACAACTTGTTGCTCACTTGGCAAGTGAAACGACAACCGTTCAACAACTGGTGTTTTATAATGAATCTCGAAACCAAATATCCTCCATGCTGCCTCACATGCAAATAAGTATCGACACTCATAAAAGGCCTTTATTTCATCAACAACTTTTTTAACTTGCTGCCCGTCAGCTGTGGTGGTTGGTTCATACAGTTGTGCCGATACTCTATCTGGACCTTTGTTTATATACTTAAACATATATTTAATTGATCCCGTCTGATTGCACCACTCAATGTTAATGTGACACTGATAACGTTTTAAAAGAGTAGCATTATACGAAACAACAAAACTGTTATGCAACTTATGTCCATGTGTTTCCACATACCTGCCGTTGTCATGTCTTCTATAAACTTGATACCCCTCCGAATCAATAGAACTTCGCTCACTGAATTTAAATGGAAATCTTTTTGTACACTTACCATCAACCGTACAAACCCGATTCGGGTCATCTGCACCGCAAGGACCATGCATCATAAATTCAGAAACTAATTTGTAAAAATCAGGATCTTCATCTTTATCCGGTAGCTCGGCTGAAATGAATTTGTCAATCTCCTCAACATTTGGAACCTTGTCGTCTTTATGCAAAAACAAACATACATGCGCGTACGGAAGTGCTCGTTTTTGGAATTCAACTGTATAGACAACTGAAAAAAAATTGTTAGGAACCATAAGGTACTTAACTATTGTTTTAGAAATAATTCTTGAAATCATGGAAGATTTTACCTGCTTGAGTACGGCCGAATAAACGTAGTTCCTTAAGATCCTTCGTCAAGAGGTCTAGTTTCATTTTAAACACTCTTGTAAGAACGTCAGGCCGATCCGAAGATGCAAGGTTATGGTCCCGCATGTATCAATTTATTTCTGACCACTTAGGATTGCATGTCATTGTTATAAACAAATCTGGGCAACCATACCATTTACACAATGCCATATAGTTTTGTTTCATATACCTTGGTCCACCAGTAAATGTTGATGGCAAAAAATAGGTTTACCAAGGAGGGTTGGGTCTGTATTCCCATAGGCAATGCTTTGTTTGATACTCGTGTACATATCACATCTAAGTTTAGACTGGTTGGATCGATGGAAATATAAACGCTCTGTCTCAACCATTGTGTAACCATCCACCAGAAACTATTGAAACAAACGCCCTCCACACAGAAACAAATTTTCTTGATTAGGACGGTCCTGTATTTAAAAAACAAACCACTGTCGCATACTCACATACTTCTTATCTTTATCTCTTGGTATTTTTGGTATTGTTGATGATGTTGTTGTTGTTGCCTCTGTTTAGGCTGGTTCCTCTGTTTTGGTTGTTTCCTCTGTTTCGACGACTTCCTCTGTTTTGGCTGTTTCACGTGTTTCCTTTTGCCCTGGTTTCTTTTTAAGTGGTATATAAAAATGATTACCATCTTGTCCGCGCGACATCAACAAAGGGTATTGTAAAGGAAGATATTGCGGATGAAAAATACTTATACGCTCAAAACCTGTTTTGTGTTTTTCTGTGACTATATCTCTTTGTTCTACGCATGTGTCAAAGTCACCTACAATGAGTCCAGCCACCTCGTTGGCTGTAGGAAGATTGTAATTCCGTCCATCTTTACCTCGCTTTGCTACCAACTTTATACGTATATTTTGTCTGCTGTTTTGATTATACCGGTCACGCGCTCTTCTAAAAGTTTTTACCAAATCACTTGAAGTATCCAATACATCTTTTACTTCCTTAATAATGTTTCGATCAATAGGATGCTTCGATTTTGATCCACCAGAGGATGAGGAAGACCCGCTGCAAATGATAAATACATGTCAACATACCAAACATTTGAATAAAAAAAGAAAAAACCCAATAATACCTTATTGCTTGTGCTCTGTTCTTTATTTCGTTTTCAGTATCATAAATATAGAGCTGCGCAAATTTGGGAGTCTCACCGTTAGCTAGTAGTAAGCTACCCATTCTATGATATGTTTGTCCATGTAATTGAAAAACATATGGACCTCGGCTTGGTTTGTTTATTTTGTCGTCAACTTTCCCACGCATTGAAGTAAAAGCAAACATGCTATTGTATGACCTAACGTTTTTCTGAAATTTCTGCCCTTGGAATCGTTGTTGTTAAACAAATCAAGAAATGATTTTGGAGCTGGTAGAGGTTGTGGAATAAAAACCTTTCCTTTGCCACAACAAATAGTGTATGCTTGTTGTGTGGACTATGATTCCATGTTCTTGCTTCCTTATCCCATACTAATACATGGCATTCTTTACACTCAAATGTAGGATCGCCATGGTCGTAGTACTCTGCAAATATAAATGAGTATTATTAGATGGGCGCCATGAAATAATGAAAATGTTTATTTGAATGAACTTGAATACTAAATATACAATTACCTTCTGATATTCTAACATATTTGTCGTAGACTTTTTTGCCATTGGGTGTGGGATTTTTCAAAGATGGTCTATTGGTCCTTTTCTTTTGCCTTGATGTTTCACCAACTTCATACGTAGAGTTTTGTTTTGTTGATCTGGGAATAGCTGAAGTAATATGAAACATAGAGGATGTTTTTACGCATTCTGTAACACGACCTCCAACAGGTGTTCCCAACAAAACTGAAAGAAATATTATGGGAAAATTAGAAAGGCACTTATATAAAAACAATTTATAATCAATACATGCCAATTTATTTGTTGAAAGTTATACTAACCGTTAGAAACAATAGGAATTGGAGGTTGTGTATTACGCTCTTTTCCAGCCTTAGTCACTTTGTCGCCTTGTTTTGGCAAACTATTAGGTGTGGCTCTACTGCCGTTGACAGTCTTAATTGTGTTGCAAACATACGGAATCGGTGTAGCTGAATGAATAAATATGTAAAGAAATTAGAATGTACTTATATATATATATATATATTAACTACAATAATGTGTTTTAAAACTCTTACTAAATGAATTCCCAGTAGTTGAATTTCCCATAAGACCAAAAGAGGAAGGAGTTGATGTGAGCTTCTTTGTTTTGGGGGGGGGGGGGGGGGGCGTTACTGTATAATAATAAAAAAAAATGGCTTATATGAGGCACAACATAGAAACATGTTAATTATAACAATTATGTCTAAAAAACTACTTAATATGCATTTGATTTAATTAATCAAATTAACTGTAGTTGCTTATAAGTACCTAGTGAAATATCATTCAAAGGCGTTTGTCTTTTCCTCGTTGCAACAACTGTATTTTGGACACCTCGAATATGGACACCAATAGTAGGAGTGTTGCATACTGCTTAAAATTTGAAATTGTAGCATAAATAACATAATTGTTTTTATAAGGATCACAATTGTAAAGATGAATTATGTTAAGAAAACAAAGTATTCTAACCAACTGAATTTGCTGAATTTGGACTAGTTGTAGGACCAAACAATGAAGAACATGCAACAACATTTTTTGATTTGTATGAATTAGATGGAACACGCCTTTTCACGTTTGTGCCCACATTTGCGGGTTGCAGTATTTTCAGGTACTGCATATATTCAGTAAAAATATTGTATATTCAAACCTTAAAATTAGCACATTAAACATATGTATACAATCAAATGTTGGTTATTACCTTGAAAAGATGATGAACTTGAAGTTATTGGTGAGTTACTAATGTTTGATATTGTATTCAAGTGCTGGTTATTACCTGTACAACCATATAGTTGAAAAGTATCATAAGATTGTATCCATATAGTTTAAAAGTATCAAAAGATTTAGGAACGAAACTACATTTAGAATTGACAGTAGGTTAAATAGTTTATTTGGTATCAGATAGTAAGTGGCTTACAATTATTAATGTTTGTCATGGGTTGTCTAGTTCTTTGTTGTGCAAAAGCCAGATTTCTGGAGCAACCTATCAAGCAAAAATGTAATCAAATTTAGCCTATAATAATATCAATTATTTCTTACAATATTAACACCGTTGTCTGTTTATCAACATAATTTAGTTCTTACCTTGAAAATAGGATGAAGTTGAAGTTGTTGATCCTTTATAAATGTTTGATATTGAATTTAACCTATTACCCAAACCTGTGTAGCCAACATAAAAAATGGATACCATATGTAAATTTATTCAAAAAGTTTGTTTTCTTTTTTACAATTTAATAACTAACTTACAGTTAGTATCATCTGCCATGGGTTGCCTGTTATTAGATGTTTGTTTCTGAAGACTTGGAACTTCACACATACCTATTAAGCGAAAAAACGAATATACTAAAGTATTCGACAACAAAACACATGTTGTACAAACTTATTGCAATATGCATGGTTGGATATAATGTATTCTTAAGAGTCAACAATAATTTTAAACCCGGAAATTTTGTTGCTTGTGTTGCAGATGAATTTGGTACTGCAGCCGATGGAGTACCTTGAGATAGTGGATCATTTGATGCACAAAAAAAGGTTATACAACTTTAACATCATACATAATACACGTTAGTTTTTGGGTGTAGGAGACTGTACAATTAAATATTTATGCAAGTGAAACACGTCTGTTTGAAGATGGTGGGACTATGTTTGACAGAGGTATTTTTGTGTTCGCCTGTTGAGGTATTGCATTCCCTGCTAAAGAAAATATTTTGTACTGAAGTCGTGTTTTTTTGCTTGGGCAACGCCTTTTTTTTCGTTTTCGTGAATCTTTTTTATTATTTTCATCCATGGTGATAGTATTATGGCTGAATTAGGCATCACATAGTATATTGCATCATGTTTATATAGTGCAAGAAAGCATCTTAATGTGCTGGTAAAAAATAAACTCTTACATGATTCATGGGATTTGTTTTAAATGGTACTAAATGAGGTTATTTTTTCTATAAGTAAAGTCACTTAAGTCATAAAGTCAAGAAATATGTTTGTGACAATAAAGATTCTAACACATGAAACTGCTAATTAAATGAGTACATAATATCACGCAACAAATAAAGATTCTAACGAATGGTACCTGCTAATTAAATGAGGACATACTATCACGCCATGTATTTTTTCCCTGTGAATCAGGGCAACAAATAAATAAGGGACATACTATCACGTTTAAGTTACATATATAAAACTTAATGTTACGTAAACATTGCATCAAAAAGTTTCATTGGTAGAATTTTATAAAAAGTTACGTATATAAAACTTTCTTGTTTGCTGTTATATCTTTTAATGATCCTATTTTCTACCACATATATATAAATCATACCAGATATATAATATTTAGCATTTTAATTAGTCATTCAACTATGAATGTGTAATGAAATTATATAAAAGTAAAAAAAAATACACAATTCATGCTAACAACTATTATTTTTTCATGCATGTGTAATGATTACACATTCATAGTTCAATCATCTTCCGCGAAAAAGTTGATATCCACGTAGTGATCAACAGTTAAGTCAAGCCCCATTGCGCGCATCTGTTTGATCATGGCATCGACCTTATCGACTCTTGCCTTAACCCCATTGAAAACCTCTTCTATATCTTCGTGATCGCCTACATTCACTTTTAGCCAGTCAAGCATTAGGGATTCGTCCATATTATCTATAACAAAACCAAATTACAACTGAGATGACATAGATGTAAAAACATTAGAAAACAAAAAAAAAACTTTGTTTTTGTTTGAAGATTCGCATTCTTCAAAGATTGATGCAAGGAAAGACATTGCATCGTCAACTTTCTTATTTATTTTGTTTCTGTGTTCATTCTCCCTTTCTTTTTGTTGGGTGTTTGAAACAGTTTCTTTTGAGTTTTTGGATGAATCTTCATGGTTTTTTTGATTCAACTGACGACATAACAGGTAAACTGGTTCACCCATATGTTAATGAGGCATATATATAGAGAAGGCTCAGTAATGAGTCGTATGTTGAGGAGACGCATTGATTGTTGACTTTTTTTACTTTAAATAAAGTTGTTATGAAATCATTTATATAATTGTCATTAAAAATAATATTTAAAAATGATGTCCATAAATAGCATGTTAAACTTATTTTTTACCTGTTACAAAATAAAAGTAACAACTTCATTATATACATGAAATAATGTCAAATTGCAAATAATTCATAATAAGGGGTGGATTTTCTTCTCAGTGTTTTAAAACCATTTTTTGAATGATCCAACACATAACAATCAATGTATTTTATTTTGAAACAGGGAGATGTTCTCCTCCTCAGTTGGTGAAAAGTCAAGTAAGGGGTGAAAATATGGGTCAAAATAAGCCCATAATCAAAATGGATACTATTTTGTAATCTTTGCTCAAGTGTTACAGCACAAAATTGTGTAATCAAAATGTATGTACCACGTCAAATGTTTTTTTGACATTAATATGTAGCAAAAAAAATTACCCATACTTTTAGTCATAGTTACAAACATTTTGAAATTAAACTTAAGCAATAATAATATATTGGATGAAACATCAAAAACATTTTAAAATAAAACTAAAAAAAACAAAACATTGAATTAAAAATAAAAAACATCTTCAAATAAAACTCAAACAAAAAACAAATTATTATAAAATAGTCCATCACATCAAACTACGACACATAATTATAAAAAATCATCATCGCCGGATTCATCATCTGTATCGACATCGGTTACATATTCATCATTAATAAAGCCTTCCAAATCATCTTCTTCTTCATTAGACTCGTCCGTCTCATTTTCAGAATGTTCTATATCGATACCAAATTCCTCATCAGCTGAATCATACATGTCCTTATTCTTAAGCTCATCATAGTTGTTATGAAAAACCTCATCATCAATGTCTTCATCTATAAGAGCAAAAGGGTGTCTTTTGGAAATTGAAGTACTTTCTTTTTTAGAACGTTTAAACGTAAGCGGTTCCTCGTCATCAATTTCCTACATAAAATTATAGAGTTAATTAAAAGGAATAAGCATGTGTATAAATTACTATATAACATAATAATATTAGTACGATATATATAGAAGTTCATACCATCATTATTTTTTGTTCTTTATTTTTAACATCAAGATCATCTTGTATGATATTAGTTATGTGTAAATCTTTGTCATCGTCAGAAGATAGAATTTCAATAACCTCGCTTATTAGCAAATCATTATTTTTATTGTTCAATGCATACTGAATTGGTTCCTGAACATAACAATTTTAAAATAAAATTAAGTTATAACATGATAATATTTGGAAAAATAATAATATTAGTAGCTTAAAATAAATCGAATCTATTTAAAAATATAAAAAATATTTATACTTGCTTACTTCATCACTTTCAGATATGTGAATAACCTCTTTGGACGTTGGTTTGTCATTGTTATGCACCGAATCATGAGACGGTGATTGATCTTTGTTTACCTACATAACAATAAAAAGTATGTTTATAAAAAAAACAAAATCATCATAAAAATAAGGATTACAAATCAACAATCTATATTTCTACCTTGGATGCATTGTTATTAAACGTGGTCGGACACATAGGTTTTTTTTAATGCATAAAATGAATTGGGTTTTTGTAATGCAATTACGTAGATTATATTTTAGGAATGAATACATTGCATTACAAAAAATGATATGCTTAGACTTCTTAGTTTATTATAAAGACCATGATATCATTTGCAAAGTAATTTAATTATTAAAAAAACGATGCATAATTTAATTATTAAAAAAAATGGTTGTACTTTTATTTAATATGAAATGATATGCTCTTAAACGATTTCATTGTAATTTATGGATAAAGTTTTAGTAAAGCTTGCCTCGATATATACTATGGCTATACATGCATTTTGGTCATATCAAACCTACAACTTGTGTAGGCATCATCATTTTACAGTTGAAAAAAAAAGCTTTGACCATGCAAGTTACTTGTTTGTATTGATTAGACTTGAGCTTTTTAAATAAACATCACAATAACCTTCACCTCTCCATATTCATCAGATCAAAACCAAACACCAAGTAAGTTTGTTCTTCCTTAACAATTATATTCATGTTTTTTTTACCAAATCGTGTATATGCATGTTTAGTTGTTTTGTTAGTCTTAGTCCGTCCCTCAAAATAAGTGTTATAGAAACTAATAGTGAGTTTGATTCTCGTTTATTATGAAGATTATGATTTAAATGTTTTGTTTAGAAAAGATATGGTTTATTTAGGGGATGATTATAGTTAGAACTTTTGAGATGCAATTTTATTTGGAAATAAGTGTGGATCAAACATGCAGATGATATTTGTTTTAGATCATTTAAGATTAGATAAAAAAATCACACGGCAACTAATTGGTTGTGGTTTAAATGTGAAAATCCACATCACTTATATTCAACTATTACACATTTTTACCCTGCTACAAATAGTAATAGTTAAAATATTTAAATGATCATAAGACTTTTATATAAGACTAGAAGCGTACCCGCGCATAGCTGCGGAATTTGCATAGCGGCAAATAGTTAACGATATACTAATTGATCTGATGATCGAACCGGTAATCGGGTGACTCGACCACGGTGACCTGTTAGTCGAATCAATGAACCTGTGACTCGACCGGATTGACCCTGGTCGATCTTGTGAGCCTGTGACTCGATCGGGCTTACTTGGTGGTCGAATCAATAAACTGAAGACTCGACAAGTTTTACTCGATGGTCAAATCCGTGACCCGGTGACTCAAATGAGTTGACCCGATGGCTCGACAGGTTGACCCGGTAGTTCAAACCATGATTCTGTGATTTAACCCGGTGGTCTAACCAATGTCCCGGTGACTCAATCGTGTTTTTTCCGGTGGTTAATATGTATTTTTCTATAATTATGAGTAAATTTGCTTGTGTGATGAGTTGTCAATATGTATTTTTCTATAATTAAGTTTATGGCACTTCATCATATGTTTCATTATGATACATCACGAATAAATGTAGCGTAATGTGTTATGTACACCAACAACCCTAGTCAACTAAGACTACCCTAACCTCTCACACATAAATATACACATTTTTGTAAGATAATGCATACTTTCATTGATGATTATATAATGTTTTGTGCATATGTTCTTTCTTGAGATAACACGACACAACAACAAGATGCGTATTTTTTGAGAATATATTGTTTTGGATCAAAAATGCAAGCTATACTCTTTATGCGAAGATGATAACAGACAACTATGTATATATAATAATTTTCTTGAGACGACTGTATTATTGAGCAAATACTATTTAGTTTGAAGTTTATATGCCATGGACATCTCAAAGGGTAAAATTTTATAGAACCATATATCGCTAATCTTGCCTTACACAAGTGAATCAAAATGATTCACATCAATCTTTAGGGTTCAACAAAATTAAACACAAAAAGAATCTCAGCTTTTACTCCTCATAATCGTTAAAAACACAAAAACAATCCCAGTCTTCGAGGTTTATCATTCTTGTAAGACACAAGTGTCAACCTTGTATATCTGCATCATAATGATTAGAAACAAGTATACCATGTTATAACTGGAGACTCATGAGGAGCTTTATGAGTTATGATATACACCTTCTAGTATATTTTTTTTAGCAAAACATTCTAGTAGATTAATGTGGGGGAATTGTGTGAAAAAAAATGTTTACCTTGTCACAAGGGAAGTCATTGGATATGACATTCAGAATGCGCTCGTTAAATAAGTGTCTTAGACGTTACCACGATCACCCTACCATGTGTTTTCACACCTTTCTTTTTCTTTTGTCACATATACTCCATTCGTACCACTATTTGGATGCATATTTCATGGGTTCGATCCCATACGACTTTCTGTATCTGCATCATAATTATAAGAAAAACAAGTATACCATGTTAGAATGAACCATGAATGTGAAAAGAAACAAGAAAAAGAAAGGGACGAGTATCCATCTAGTACATACCATATTCTTATTTATGTTATAGAAATGGAGCAAACTTGCCTTCTCGTTATTGTTCAAAGATACCTTTCTCGATTTTAGATGTATCGTGAAACACACAACATATAAATAGATGGATGTTTAACCTAGAGCGGCTTGGTATTTATAAGCCACGACTGAGTTATATGACAAAGCAGTTACCAGTCACATATTTAAAGTCATTAAAGTATTAAACACGACCAAGATATTTATGTTAAGTGATCAACCATTGCAATCCGTTATTATTTACTCGATCAAAAAATTCAACACCATTCAATACGTAACCAAAGAACCAAATCTCTCCCGTAATAACCATGTAATAATTATTTGTCCATGCTTTTGAATGTTTAATTATTTGGTAGTGATTCATGCTTACCAAATTGTTTCCAAATGTGAATTGTCAACATTTCTAAAGTTACTTCAAAATTTCCATATATACCATGCGTGTGAAGTTTAGCCATTCAAATCTGGGTTGACATCACACGTTTTTGCTAAATGAGTATTCTAACTTTCAACATTTCTTTAATTTGCATGGTTTTCAACATTTCCTTATATAGTGGTTTTTCAACATTCAAGATTTTGGTGAATTTACATTATAAGTAGTAGAGATATTATGTTGTTTGGAAATTTATATTAATAAGCAGATACTTGATTATGGTTTTTGTGAAGCTTATTATTAACATTTGTTTGTGTAGAGAATATATTGTTTATTTACTGGATAATATACTTAGGACTTTTGAGACACGATTCTTTATGGAAATAAGTGACTCTAATGCGCATATCATATCTGTTTTAACACTATTTATATCAGAAAAATTAAATAGTCCCATGGAAACTACTTGCTTGTGTTCTACATGTCAGAAAACAACACGACTTATATTTGACTGTTAAACTTGTGTATCATGCTACATATCGTAATAGTCCTAAGTATATTGACGAGTTTTTAATTAGTATTCTCTATTAACAGGATGAGTATTCAGTTTTTAGTTGAAGCAAACACACACAACATTGCAGTGCGACAGGTGCTACCACAATGTTTCAAAGAAACATTATACACCGGGACAAACTGCTTACTGATATGTGTGAAAACACACATCTTTTCTACCACTTAATTGCAATAATAACCGGACCAAAACGTGTATTTTATTTCTTTTATGTCGGAATTATGCGTGGTTTGTGTTTTTGTTGTAATTTAGGACAAAAAGGTGAAAAGTGGAGAAAACACGGGAATTCACGGGCATTTACGGACTTTTATTGAAGAAAAGGATGAAAGACGAAGTCAAGAAGTCACGAGTGCAAAAAGAACGGAAGTCCAAGACGAATTCTGAAGATTTATCGAAGAAAAAGTCAAAAGACGGAAGTTTACTTAAAGACGAGGAACTCAAGTCTTATTTATCGAAGAATTAAAAGACGAGTCCAAAGAAATCTCGAGCCAAAAGTCATTAAAGTCCAAGATTAAAGAAGATTTGAAGGCTTAAGGACTAATGACACAATTAACAAAAAGATTAAAGAAGAGGAGGGATCTAAGCATGCAATTAAGGAAGAAAGGAAAGAGGGGAGGAAGTTTCCTCTAACCTCCTCCCTAATCCCCTATATATAGTCATTAGCTAATCACTTTTCATTTTGTTGGATAGCTTGACAAACTATCTCTTCCACTTTTATTTACTTGCACCTTTAATTACTTGCACATTTAAATACATGTTTTGCACTTTAATTACCTTTTAATTTCAAGTAAGTGTTTCTTTAATTACTCGCACCTTTACTTTATCTTGTTGATCTCATTCTTCCTTTCTTAAATCTTTGATTTTTATGCTTTTTATCTTGTTTACTTGTTTAAAGATTTCATTTTTATGCTTTTGATTGTTTTAAATCTTTTGTTTTCATAGCTTATTTTGTTTATTTCAAATTTATATAGTTTTTTATAAAAGTTATTTTTATATAAAAGTTTGTTTTTTTTAAAGCTTATCTTTTTCGTGTCTTAAAAGTTGTTAAATTTCAGTCTAGTAGCTTATTTTCATTCGGTTTACCTTAAGTTTTTCGTCTTGTGCTTATTAGGATAGTAGCTTATTTACTTAGCTTATTTTTCATCCTAGTCTCCGTATTCCGATCTTGATGATCGGAAAAGGGTCTTCCATTCCGACCATAGCTTCTTGCTTGGTCGGAAAAGGGTTTATAACTTTCCGATTGGAAAGTGTTTCATATTCCGATTGGTGAAGATTTTTGGTATTCCGATCTGCGAGTGTTTGGGTATTCCGATCAGCAATTGTGACAGCATTCCGATTTGAATCCATTTCTAAACATTCCGATCGAGGTGTTTGTTTGGACATTCCGATTGGGTAAGGTGACAGATTCCGATCAAGTGGGATTCCGATCAAACATTCCGACCAGGTCTTTCCATATTCCGATCTGAAGTGCGTTTGGTATTCCGATTAAGGTAAGGTGACAGCTTTCCGATTGGTTATTCCTATCCACATTCCGACCAGAGTGGTAAGCATATTCCGATTGGGGTGCTAATCGGAATATATTCCGATTGGGAGTTATTTTTAGCATTTTGTCTTGTTTTATTTTTATGTTATCATTTTAATACTTGTCTAATTTTAATCCTCGTCACACTTTAAATTTTTTTAGTCATTTAATTATTTTAATTTCCGTCACGTTTTTAAATTTCGCACATTTAATTTTAACTAGACTTAGATTTATTTTCACGCTCATTTAATACTTGCCCTTTACTTTAACGACATATACTTTTAAGTTTTGCACATTTAAATTTAAAAACCAACCGAAAATATTTGTTTCCACCAAAATAAAATCGAGTCACATAGAAAACCTAGATCAATTCGATTAGACATACATCAACGAATCTTTCTTACTAGGTAAAAGCCTTGTATTAAATGGCGCCGCTGCCGGCTCTTTTCGTAAAGATTAACGGCTTTCTGTGAGAGACGCGTTGCTTTTTGGGATCCGTTCACTTGTGAGCGTTACTTTTCTTGCATAAAAAATTCCAAAAGCTCATAAAAATTAAAAAATTGATAAAAAACCAAAAAATTAAAAATTACAAAAATCCAAAAAGATTTTATCTTTCTTGTGTATATATATTGTCTTTGTCTTTGGTTTTGTTTTCTTTTGCATTTTCAGGTGTATGCGTACTAGATCTTCTAATTATCAAGAGCCCGAGCCTCAAGAAGATTTAGATATGGCAGGTGTCAACAACAACATTCCACCGCACCTTAATAACATCAACAATAACAACAATGTTCTTCCACAGCCCGATCTTCGGACCATGGAGGAACTTTGTCAACCAACCATGTTTGGACGAGGAGGACCGATTGCGCCGATGCAAATCAACGCTCCTGAGTTTTCGTTGAAGCACCACATGATTCAGCAAGTGCAAACAAACCCATTCCGTGGATTGCCTGATGATGATGCCAACAAACACCTCGACAAGTTCATTACAATTACCCAAAGCATGAAGTTGGCTGGTGCCACAATGGATGAACTTCGCCTACAACTCTTTCCACATACTTTATTACATCATGCCGAGAAATGGTTTGATCGTCTCCCGAAGAATTCTATTCACACTTGGGATGACATGACTCAACGCTTTTTGTCGCGCTACTTTCCACCATCCATGGTCACGAGCCTTCGCAATTAGATCAGCGGTTTCATGCAAGATCCCGATGAATCTCTTTTTGATGCTTGGGAGAGATATAATGTCTTGATCGATAGATGTCCAAACCACAACATGCTCCCTGTGACCTTAATTGATACTTTCTACAACGGATTGACTTTTCGAGATCGTGATACGATTAATGCAGCCGCCGGTGGCACATTCATGAAAAGGAGACCCGAGGAGTGTAGAGAGTTAATTGAGAACATGACTACTCACCACAAGAACTGGGATTCCTCTGCTTCTTCTAGGAACAACCCGAGAGTCAATGTTTCCTCTACCTCAGCAAACCCTGAGATGACCGAACTCACCCGCATGATGGCCGAAATGAGCAAAAGTATTACGCTTCTCGCTTCAAACCAACAGCAACAACAAGTTAAAGCGGTTGCTAATCCTTGTGAAACATGTGGCGGTCCTCACCCATACACCGATTGTCCTTCAACACAAGGAAATCTGGAAAATGTGTATGCAGCTTATGGTAATTATTCACCGGAAAATTACCAAGCTAGACAACAAGGGGATAGAAATCTGCTGAGTTACCGTTCCAACAACTACCTTTCACCCGGTTTTTCTCCTCAAAACCAAAACCCCGCCAACAATTACAATAAAGGCAACCAAATCCCACCAAGAGCTTCTAATCCTTATCAACCACCCACCCAACACACCCCACCCTTTAACTCCGATGTTGAAGCCATCATGAGAACTCAAGGTGAGCAAATTAAGAATCTGCAGAGCCAAATAATCAATTTAAAAGGAGATATCACAAAGCAAGGCAATGAAATAAGATCCGAGCTTCGAGATAACATTCAATCCTCCTTCAGCAATCAAACCAATGATTTGAAGAATATGCTTGCTAGTTTCTTACCCGCCGCTCAACCTTCTTCTTCGAGTTCTCTATCTTCAAACACCGTCACCAATCCGCGAGCAAATGTGAGTGCTATTACTACTCGTAGTGGAGTCACCATCGTAGGACCACCAATCCCACCCCCATCATCTACACCTCCTCCACCACCATTTATCCCTACTCCTCCTACACCTAGTATTAGTGCACCATTACCGTCTCCGCCTCGACGTGATGAAGTTCCCACAAATGACCCTTCAACATCTCAACCTTTACCTACACCTGCACCTTCACCACCCAAATCCAATATCCCTTATCCCTCTCGTTTAGGCAAGTCCAAAATGCTAACCAATGAGGACTCCGAAGTGTTACGCTTTGTGAAGATGATTTCTCAAATGAACTTCAACATTAGCTTTCTTGAAGCACTAGTCCACATGCCCAAATTTGTTAAAGCATTTAGGGAACTGCTTAACAAGAAGGAGAAGCTGATTGAACTCGTCAACACTCGATTAAATGAAAACTGCTCTGCAGTTATTCTTAAAGAACTTCCGGAAAAGCTTGGAGATCCCGGTTGTTTCGTGTTGCCTTGCGTGTTCAACAAAACGAAAGAATTTACTGCCCTTGCTGATCTCGGGGCCAGTATTAATTTGATGCCATTGAGTGTTTGGAAAACACTATCATTGCCCGACCTTACTCCAACAAAGATGACTCTTGAGCTTGCTAATCGCACTCTTGCTTACCCCGTTGGTATAGCCGAAGACGTGTTCATTAAAGTTGGCGCATTTACTTTCCCGGTCGATTTTGTCGTAGTTGATTATGAAATGGACCCTCGTATTCCTTTAATACTTGGTCGGCCATTCTTGAGAACCGCACGAGCTTTAGTGGATGTTGCCGAAGGTGAGTTAATATTAAGAGTCGGGGATGATGCACAAGTTTTCAAAATGGGGAAGCTTACTAGTACAACTTTTGGAGGCCGAGAATCAGTGAATATGATTAATATGCTCGATGACTTTACCGTATACGACAATCCTCTATTCGAGTCTTCCACTGCTAATCCACTTTTTGACGATGATATGGATGATAATCTCCCTACCTTGGACGCTTCTCCCATTTATGATTCTTCACCGGTCTTTGATGCTTATGATGATGATGATTCTAGCTCAGATTCGGATGATTTTGATTGTACTTCTGAGTATCCCGAGCTGCCCACATTCGATGATTTTGATGAGGCTGATACTCTCTCGAGCGATTCTTCACATGATGAAGATCCTCCGCCATCACTCGATCATATTTTGGACGATTATTCATTTGAGGAAGATTTCTCTGAATTTCTCAACACTTACTTCCCTCATGAGAGTGATGCTCCTTCTTTGGACTTTGAAGATTATCGCCTTGATCCTACTTTGAATTTGAAGAGCATTTTGTCAAAGGAGAAGAAACCGGTCGACACCGAAATCCGTTGCACGTATGATTTAACACCTCTTTGTCCCACTTCTGAGGACGAGGTTGTGCTTCTTTGCGGATCTTCTTCACACTCGGCTGAGCCTGAGTGCTATTTTCCCCTGAAGGAAAAGGTGTTCGACCCCGGTATTGAAGTCTTTAAGCCATCTCAGTATCCACCTGATGAAATAAAAGGAAAAATCTTTGGAAATTTTGAAGCCATGCTTGCATCGCTTCCTACTTGCTTCCACCGTGCTCCATCGTTGCTTAAGGGAACCCTGCCACTTCTTCTTTGGCTTGCCTTGTTCGCCTTAAGCTCGTTCTTATTGATGGATGAAAACTATGTCTTTGATCCTGGTGGATATGTTTCACGCTTCTTCCGTTGATGATCAAGGTCGATTCAGGCTAATGACTCGGTTAACAAAAATCAAGCGCTTCTTGGGAGGCAACCCATGCATCTATCTTTCCGCTTTCTTTATCATAAGTGTAGGGGAGACCCTTTGGGTTGCTATTTCCTCTCCTCACTTCTTAATCAGGGATTCGAGCTTCAATGATCTACTCTTGATGATTCTTGACGACCCGTGATTCCGCGTCCACTTCTTCCCGGTTCTATCCTAAACTCTTTTCGATTCACTATTTTATATATTTTCTCAATATTAAAATAGGAATCTCTTTAGTTATCTTTCCCTTAGCGAGATTTAAACAACGTGCACAATGTCCTAAGTGTAGGGGAGTTTACTCCCACATGCTTAAACATTGAGGACAATGTTTATCTTAAGTGTAGGGGGGACTTCTATCGAAGTTAAGTGGTCTTTTCCTTGTATTTGTCCTCATTTTAACCGGAAAATCAATTTTTCGACATTTTTCAAAATTTTTGATCTATTTTGGCCTATTAGTTTTTACCTTTGTATAGTTATTTTCTTTCTTTGCTAGAATAAATGTTTAATAAGTGGTTTTAATTTTCAAGCGTTGTGAATCTTTTGACTCAACCCGAGTTTACTCTAGCTAGTATCCTTAACGTGCTTAAGTCAAGTTTTGCTAGGCTTTTATATAGGGAGCTATAAACGCGAAAGTCTTAACTCTCACGGGTTAAGAACAAGAACTTTTCGCAAGTTCCTACAATTGATCCTAGAGAGTCGTTTATCAAGGGAACTTTAAAATGCGATTTCTAAGCTTGAAAAAGTCTAAGAATTTGCAAGATCCTATAGGCGACTCAAAAACCCAAAACTTTGATTGAATAGGCTAAGTATCCACGAGTCTCATTCCTTGAGATTTTAAACTGTGGAGAACGAGAGATGATAGAGCCAATTATAAGTCCGGTATTCTTTCGTGAATTTATGTGAGTTAATTATAAGCCTATTCTCCTATCGCTTGCTAATAAATTTATCTGCTAATAAATAAGGTTGTACGATTTGAAAAGTTACTTAGCTTCTAGCCCAGATCGTTTAAAAGTTGCTCGGTAATGACGAGAGTTCATAGCCAAGGCATAACTTATGAAGCGGGGCGCGAAGATTGGCGAGTCCGAAAAGGCCCTAACAAGGCATGAGGGCTATGTTTTGTTGCTAAAGATCCAAAAGTGATGTGAAGAATCATTTATCAAAAATCAATATGAAGGATCGAGACACACGACGAAAAGCAAAAACTCCCAAAAAGTCATGGAGAAGTGTATCCGAAAAGACCCTAACAAGGTATGAGGATAAATAGATCCAAGTCAATAAAGGAGGCGGATCGTTGTATATCAAAATCCAAAATAAAGATTGGAGAAAAAATGAAGAAGTCGTGGTCCATATATGAAGAATCTCTCAAAAATTCCAAGTGAAGAAATTCCAATTATGAAGAGAAGACCATTATTTCATGAACGTCTCTCAAGATTTGAAGTATGAAGTCGCTGCCAAATATCGGCCCGAGAAAGGTCTCAAATCGCGAACCAAGTTATGCCAAGATATGAACTTTTTGATATCCCGAGAAGCAGTTTTAAAAGATTTGGTCCTTTAGCTAACTATTGATTAAATCGTGCACTTTATTTTCAGACTAAATAACTATCGAAATAAGTCAAACAATGCATCCTCGTGATCATTCAAGACAAACAATAAAATATAAGAGATACCCATAGGAATAAGGGAGTCTAAGTGAATAATTGGCCCACATGAGTTCGTGTTAGTCTACTAACTTATAATAACAATGATCTCGTTTTTAAGCTTGGTTTGGAGAAAGTGAAAAGTTGAGGATGATGATTATTCATGACATTTCCAAAACCCAAGGTATGCTTTTTAATTTCTTTGCTTTGAATTTTTGTAATTTTCTATCTTTTTAATAAAGGCCAACGTGGATTAATTATGATGAAAAATGTAAACGTGCTTTGTAACTAATGCATTGCATGAGGACATTGCAATGGTCAAGTGTAGGGGATTTGATATGTGTGAAAACACACATCTTTTCTACCACTTAATTGCAATAATAACCGGACCAAAACGTGTATTTTATGTCTTTTATGTCGGAATTATGCGTGGTTTGTGTTTTTGTTGTAATTTAGGACGAAAAGGTGAAAAGTGGAGAAAACAAGGGAATTCACGGGCATTTACGGACTTTTATTGAAGAAAAGGATGAAAGACGAAGTCAAGAAGTCACGAGTGCAAAAAGAACGGAAGTCCAAGACGAATTCTGAAGATTTATCGAAGAAAAAGTCAAAAGACGGAAGTTTACTTAAAGACGAGGAACTCAAGTCTTATTTATCGAAGAATTAAAAGACGAGTCCAAAGAAATCTCGAGCCAAAAGTCATTAAAGTCCAAGATTAAAGAAGATTTGAAGGCTTAAGGACTAATGGCACAATTAACAAAAAGATTAAAGAAGAGGAGGGATCTAAGCATGCAATTAAGGAAGAAAGGAAAGAGGGGAAGAAGTTTCCTCTAACCTCCTCCCTAATCCCCTATATATAGTCATTAGCTAATCACTTTTCATTTTGTTGGATAGCTTGACAAATTATCTCTTCCACTTTTATTTACTTGCACCTTTAATTACTTGCACATTTAAATACATGTTTTGCACTTTAATTACCTTTTAATTTCAAGTAAGTGTTTCTTTAATTACTCGCACCTTTACTTTATCTTGTTGATCTCATTCTTCCTTTCTTAAATCTTTGATTTTTATGCTTTTTATCTTGTTTACTTGTTTAAAGATTTCATTTTTATGCTTTTGATTGTTTTAAATCTTTTGTTTTCATAGCTTATTTTGTTTATTTTCAAGTTTATATAGTTTTTTATAAAAGTTATTTTTATATAAAAGTTTGTTTTTTTTAAAGCTTATCTTTTTCGTGTCTTAAAAGTTGTTAAATTTCAGTCTAATAGCTTATTTTCATTCGGTTTACCTTAAGTTTTTCGTCTTGTGCTTATTAGGATAGTAGCTTATTTACTTAGCTTATTTTTCATCCTAGTCTCCGTATTCCGATCTTGACGATCGGAAAAGGGTCTTCCATTCCGACCATAGCTTCTTGCTTGGTCGGAAAAGGGTTTATAACTTTCCGATTGGAAAGTGTTTCATATTCCGATTGGTGAAGATTTTTGGTATTCCGATCTGCGAGTGTTTGGGTATTCCGATCAGCAATTGTGACAGCATTCCGATTTGAATCCATTTCTAAACATTCCGATCGAGGTGTTTGTTTGGACATTCCGATTGGGTAAGGTGACAGATTCCGATCAAGTGGGATTCCGATCAAACATTCCGACCAGGTCTTTCCATATTCCGATCTGAAGTGCGTTTGGTATTCCGATCAAGGTAAGGTGACAGCTTTCCGATTGGTTATTCCTATCCGCATTCCGACCAGAGTGGTAAGCATATTCCGATTGGGGTGCTAATCGGAATATATTCCGATTGGGAGTTATTTTTAGCATTTTGTCTTGTTTTATTTTTATGTTATCATTTTAATACTTGTCTAATTTTAATCCTCGTCACACTTTAAATTTTTTTAGTCATTTAATTATTTTAATTTCCGTCACGTTTTTAAATTTCGCACATTTAATTTTAACTAGACTTAGATTTATTTTCACGCTCATTTAATACTTGCCCTTTACTTTAACGACGTTTACTTTTAAGTTTTGCACATTTAAATTTAAAAACCAACCGAAAATATTTGTTTCCACCAAAATAAAACTGAGTCACATAGAAAACCTAGATCAATTCGATTAGACATACATCAACGAATCTTTCTTACTAGGTAAAAGCCTTGTATTACTTACGTTTAATCCACAACAAAGGCACAAAGCACAAAGCAAAGTATACATTAGAAAAGTAACTAGTAGTAACTGCTATGAGTTATACTCCCATGAATGGAGTTATTTTCTCTGTCACAGCGGATATAATCGGGTGTCCATTTTCCATTTCATTCGCCAAGCAGAGAATGAATATTATGTTACCGCATACGACAATGGCGGAAATGAATGTAATGGATACACTCTCGTGATGATGAAGATAGGCAAAAGAGGTTCATAGTAACTTTGACAGATACCGAGCAATCTCCGGTTAGTTACTTCACTTGTTCTTATATAGGCAAATCTATAAACAAAATATACGGTAATTTAGTTTATTGAAATAAAGTCATGGTTCATTTTCCATGTTTAGGTACTACCTTATGATTTTTGCCGATAGTTGACAAAAAGCAAAAAAAAATTATGGTTGCTGGTAATTGCGTATCAAAAGTGACACAAACTGGTGTTGTCACACCAGATAATAAGATGGCCTATGTATTATGTGGTCAAAGATGGCATATATTATGTCATGTTGAGGATTTACATGTTGGAAATCGTATGGTTTTCACTAATTTACTGGGCAAGAAAATTTCATTGGTGAAGTTTGCTGATATGGAATGGCATTGCTCATTGAGATGGTACCACATATGATACTAAATTCCCGTGTACCATTCATATGTAGGCCAGATGAAAAAGGTAATCTGCAATACAATGTTTAAGTCATGACATACATTTAAATTTTATGACAAAAAATACTAATTATAAATCTCACGACTATAGATCAAAGGATGGCTCACTATTATGAATGGGCAAAACATCATCCACTACAAGAAATCAGGCTTTATAGGACACCGGATAGTGTCCTATCAAGTTTCTTTATAGGACCTTTGACATAATAAGACCAATGAAAGAAGTGTCACATATAAAGGCGTTGTATTAAGTATAAAAATTATTAAGACACTTGCAAGCATCCTAATAAGTGCCAATATTATAAAACAAAAAAAATCGTCCTATAAAACGGTTTTTACGACACAATGTATGTCTTAGCAAACAAGATAATAGGACACTTTAAAGTGTTTTAAGATACATTAACCTTATATCATGTGTTGAGACGTATACATGTGTCCTAAAAAGTATTTTATTACGACAAAAACGTATGTACCATGGACTCTCATCTAAGCGCAAAAAAAGGTCCTAATACACATGTGATTGTTGAGACTAAGTTTAGTGTCCTGAGATTATACAATATAAGACGCTTTCATATCTATAAAATTATGTTTTTAATGCATTTCCGTGCCATTAGCAGGTTCTAAGAAAAAATCTAATATAAAACACAACATACAAATTATTGATGACTAAAAGTTGTAACAAGTAAAAGGATAATTTCATATAGATAATAAGAATTTTTAACGCAACAAGGTTAACATCATCCAAAATATTCTTCTAAATTTTATTACATGGAAATTAAACGAAACAAAAGTCGATGAGTCATCGTGGATAATCTTCATGCATCATCCTCACTTACCACCTACAACACACGAACATAACATTTCAAAATTTAATCAATGCCCAATATGAAAGAAAGTTGCAGAAGTAGAAGTAATATAGTTACTAACTTTCTATAGTTTAACAAGTCGACATACCGAAACAAAAGGGCAAGGCCATGCAACAGTTGCACCAACAGCGTCATAAACCGTGACAAACAAACCATATCGCCTCACCAAGTGTTCATCTTTTTTTATAGGCACTTGAATATTTACCTCACACCAATTTGGTCCTATCTCTTCACCGCCAACAATCTCATTTGGATCTAAGCTGCTAATCCTTCCTTTTTGCTACAATCTCGTTAGGATTGAAGATGCTTTTGACGTATACATGAGCTCTAACCTACAATATATGTAGCACTATTAGATGCCATAGTGTAATTACTAAGGGTGCATATATCAATTACGATAAAACACGTACCCGTAAAGGTTGAGGTTCACTAGCTACATTTGTACCACAGGAAGCATTTTCAGTTGACCCTTGCCTGTGAGAATCTCTCACTTTTAACTCAGCAAGCTCACGACTAAGTTGATCACATCTAGATTATACATGAGCTTATCTCTACGACGGGCAGCGCAACTTGGAACTACGCCCCAAACATCCGAAGCACGTACACCTAAGCCATACAAGTCCGCTGGTCCATTGTTATCCTTACCCATAACTTTCGAATATATGTCTTGTGGTCTAGGCTCATCAGTTTCACCCTCCGGAAGTTGAGAGCTTAATTCTTCCATTTTATCCTTCATAAACAATAACAAATATGTTGTATCCTTAAAACTAATACGCTTGCAACAACAAAAAAATTAACGCAAGTCATGGTACACATAAGTTATCTTTGAAAGAGGAAATTAATAGGTAGATAGTACATACAATTGCATTTGCAGCTTCCTCGTTTTTTGCAATTCCATCCGTTGAAAAGTATGCACGAAACAATTCTCTTCTTGTCGGTTCACGTCCACCTAAAGATTCATGTTTCACGACAAACAAATTTCTCAGTACATACCGATATTAAACATTGACACTTGTACAATTATATAGATTACCTTAACTTCTTCACGCACTATAGCGTAACTTTTTTTACCCGTAACTTGAACCATCTTCTTTTTTGCCCTGTTTACCTTATTTCTTTCACTCACTCTCTGTAGTAAAAAAATAGATATGAGTAATCATCTAAACAGTGCAGAAATGTATATATGTATAACATTTATATGCAAAACAATCAGATTACATTACCAAACTGTACATATGCAGAACATAAGTAATAAAAAAATACTAGTAGGATCAATAGCTGTCAATTTATCAAACCTTTGAGTTTTCTTTATTCCAAGTCTTGACAAGTTTTTTCCAATGACCTGAACGCACTCGTTTTGGCTTTATATCTAGCTGTTCACGGTAAGACAAAGAGGGATCATAAAAGTCTTTCTTAACTCTGTCCCTCCAATTGCTAACTTTTTTTGCAAAAGACTTTAAAATCCAATCATCACAACCTATAGGAAGATCAAACTTATCCTACAAAACAAAATACATATAATGAAATCAGATGTAGATATACGGTATAAATTAGTCACTTATATGTGATTGTATTTTTAAGATACATTTAAGACATCGAGCAAATCTTGCTTCTTTGCACTTCTAACTTTAGGCCACGGTTTATGAAGAGGACAGTATTTTCCGCTCCTTGCAAGGGATCCCATGAAATGTGTCAATGTGCTTGTTGTCTTCTTATCAATGGGTTGTCCATATTCATTGAATGAAACACTAATGCGATCCTCCTCAGATTTGGCCCAAACTTTTGGCATAAATGTTGGTCCTCTAACTCTTTTGCGTCGAATCACTTGAACTAACAAAAATTGTGCAATTAGTATCAATAAACCATAAAATGAAGAGTAAACATAATTTTATCAATAACTTTTTTGTTGATACAACATACAGATAATCATAAAATAGTTTCAACCCCTTCACTAGTTCTAATAATAGAACATAAGTTAGTAGTAGCATTTTACTAACATAAGTCTGCATATATTTCTACAGTTGGTAGTGGCATTTTATGCATGAAACATTTTTCTACAAGCCCAATACTTCTATGGTTGTACTAGAGTCTTTATATCCATGAAACTTTAAAAGCACTTATAAATATATGCAAACATAAGTTATTAACAGTGGCATGTTACTAACATAAGCTATTGTATGCAAACATAAGTTATTAACTGTGGCATCTTACTAACATAAGCTATTGTTCATGGAGTTGCAAAATTTCAGTTGGTAAGTACTAATATACTAGTGCTACTATCGTAACTCCATACATGTAATAGTACTACTGATATGGCCTAGAAGAAGAAAAACTATACTAGTGCCACTATTGTTTATATTTCATTTTTATAACAGTCCATGACATCAAAAGTTCCCAATTATAGTATGACCCAATAACCCGAATCACCTGACACGATATACCCTGACCCGAATACATTCCGAACCAGATAACCCGATTTTTTATCGAGTTGCGGGTGAGTTTCTGAAAATAAAAACCCGCCTCAACCCGGCTCGATAACCCGGCCAGATAACACCCCTAGAAAGAAGTGGATCGCAATATTAGCAAATTAGTACTATTAAAAGACTACTGATAATTTTACCACATACAATATAGCCGAATCTAACTACAAAACTCTACCTGAAAGAAGAAAAAATATAATCTACATCTATAATACGGAGTAACATTTTCTTTATTATTGTGACTTGGAAGATTGACAAAGAACACATATAAGATCAAGCCAAGACAAATTAAAAAATAAAGTTCACCCTTAAAAATGCTTCATCGTCGGTAAATATGAAAACCATCAATTATCCACTCCAAAATTTTAAGAACTAACAACATCAACAAGATACCAATAAATACATCACAATTGACTTTTCTTTTCATTTTTAAAAGACTACACAAAATAATTGTGGAACCATCTAAAAAACAAGCACATATTTTGTATTACTCTAAAATGAATACATACCTTCGGCATCATTCGAATGAATTGACTCCATCTGAGGTAATTCGTCAACTTGTTGTGTGTCATTTTCAGATCTAGTGCGAGCCCTTTTACTATTCCTTGACGGCATCTTCTAAAATAATAAATTATTCATCAAACCATTAGATGTTTTCTTATTTTCTTAATTGAAAATAGTCACATACTTAATTGACTATTTTTATCAATTAATTACAAAATTAGTAAAGAATCAAATAGAATTAATCAAAGAACAAAAAACTAGGTTTAAAGATTTCAAAAATTATGATAAACCTGAATGACCATCAAGCTTAGGATATACTATCATAGTATTATCATAAAATAAATGCTTAGATAATTATTAAAAGAATGGCGGGGATGGATTTACCTTATTTGGGTAGAATGGTTAAATGGTTATGCAGGTGTGTTATTGTGTCGAGATATAAAAGGATAAAAAATTGGATCTGATATAAATAGTGAGATGGAAGACTAATGTGGGTTTTGGGTTAGGCTTTAACAATGGCGGGATGTTGATAAAATGTAAATATTTTAGGGGGAAAATAGGAGGGATTTATAAAAAGTTATAGTGGGATGTTAAAAAAAAGGCGGGTATATCATATATGTAGTAATGATTAAATATTTAATAATCAGTGTTAAGGTAGATTATAAATTTAATGTAAATTATAAATAAAATAAAAATTACATGTAAATAACCTTTTTATTAAATTTAGGACAACCAAAAACAATATAAAAATTTATAACGTTTTTATGTTAACGTGTCACGGCTAGGGCTGAGCATCGGTTCAGGACCGTACCGGATCAAGGATCGAAATGGTCCAAAACTCCAGACCGAGACCGGACCAAAATAGTCCAGGCCGGTTCGGTCCTCGGTCCAGTCCGGGCCTCTTACGCAAAACTAATAAGATTTTTTTGTAAGACCTGACCGGACCGGACCGATGACCGAAATGGTCCAAAACCTCGGACCTCGGAGCGATCCAAAATTGTACGATCCGGTCCGGTTCGGTTCAGTCTGGTCCGGGTTGGTTTTTAAGTCCGGGTCGGTTTTGGGTTTGCCATGCTTAGCTCTAGTTACGACGTCTGATATTTTTGTCAAATAGTCTGTGTAAAAGTAAGTTTAGATCGTCTTAATTGAAGGATTTCATGTAACCGCTATATGTTTGTATTCCTCAAACGTATTTTGACCATGTCAAGCTTGATTTTATTATAGAATTGATTTACATGTATCAAATTTTCATTCAATCATGAAACTCAACGATCAAAACTTCGCTTGAGTTCAACTGATTTCAGTTTTATGATTGAAATTGAGTTTAATCACTTAGATGACACTTTTGACTTAATTAGTTTGAAATTAGGTGTAGCTTGGTTTTACAATGATGTAAAAAACTAGTAGGACAACATTAGTAAAAATCTTCGATTAATCGATGCCTAGCTGCTATGTGGGAGTTACTCAGAGAACCCAAGTACTCTATTCTTGATTCAAAAAATTAAAGAACTCTCGTAAAGCTTTTTTATTAATAGCACGGATATTCAGTAACAAGCCTTATTAATCAGTTTGGTAAAATATCGGTTAACATACCGAATGATCAGATAAAAATCGATAAAAGTGGCGTTAATCGGCCGGATCGAGATTAAATTGGCCTAATCGGGCATGTTGAGTCAAATTTTAATATGTTTGTATATATAATCAAATATGATTAATCCCCGTCTAACCGACTAGTTGTTAATTAGCGATACCAA